>CM062056.1:24657500-29457500 GCA_030954485.1 Citrullus mucosospermus
CTTTGAATCTTTAGCTTCTTTGGAGCTTCAGGGAGCTTCAATCTTCAGAGCTTGTGAGCTTGGGAGCTTCGGTCTTTAGATCTTAAGCTTCAGCCTTCAATTCTTCAGAATCCGGACTTCCAGAGCTTCAGTGCTTTTCTTCACCCTCCAAAAGGATCCTCCCAATGAAGAGATAAAGCCTCTATTTATAGAGTTTCTATGGGCCTTCATGGGCTTGGGCCCAATTGCTTTTAGGCCTTAAAATTTGGGATTGGGCTTGGGCCCAATATCTTCTTTGGCCCAAAAAAATTTACCATGGACTTGAATTGGGTTAAGCTTTTAACCCGAGCCATTTTAATTGCTCGGCCCGATCTGATTTATAAATTCCACGACTCATTTGGACTCATGATGACGTGGCGAAATTTGGTTGGCCGAAATTTCTCATTCAACAGTCATATCTATCAATATGCATGGTTTTAAACTATAATAATAATTTTTTTTTTTAGAGTTAGACTACTTGATCCATCCACGTACTTGTATTAAGTGGTATTTTGATAAGATTAAGAAATATTTAATCCATGCTTAAAATCCTACAAATAATAAATAAGTTTATAAGTTTATGTTTGGACTATAGAGTTGTAAAAAACAGTGACTTTCTTTGGGTTGGGCTCATTTCTTTGAAGTGGAGCCCAACCTTCCCAAGACAAAAGTGTTGCTTGCCCTTTTTTGGCTACATGTGGCTTACTTATTTACTACACTACTCCACATTCTTATATGATTCTCTTTTTGCTCAACTACTCAAAAATCTAAAAGGAATGTTGTTGTGAGTTATTAGTTGGATTCTTCGTTGAATTAAATATTTTAAGGTTAAAATTACGTTTTAGTCCCTAAACTTTTATAGAAATAACAATTCCATTCTTGAACTTTTGTTTGTAACAATTTAGTCCATGTACTTTTGATTTTGAAACAATTTAATCTCTAAACTTTATTCTATAATAATTTAGTTCTTATACTTTAAATTTTGTAATGAGCCTTTATTGTAGAAATTAGTGTTTTGTGATTTCTTGTATAAATAAACCGATAAACTAGTTAGAAACTCAATGTTTTTATAAAATACAAAGTTTACATCATAATATTATAAAAATTAATATCTAATTTTGATGAATTTTTTACATTGGTGACTAAGTTGGTACAAATTTTAAAGTACAAGGACTAAATTGTTACATACTATATTTTGGGGATTAAATTATTACAAAATTGAAAGTACATGAACTAAATTATTACAAACCAAAGTTCAGGGACTAAATTGTTAATTTCATGAAAGTTTAGATACTACAAGTGTTTTTAACCAATATTTTATTAATTAAATATTTTTTAATAAAAAATTAGGGTAAAATACCTTTTAGTCCCTAACTTTCAGGTTTAATTTCAATTTGGTTCATAGGTTTCAAATGATACACATTTAGGGAGCATTTTGGCCCACAACTTGCCTTGGGTGGAGTGGGGTATTATAGCTTGGTCAATATTTGGGTCTCCTATTATGATAGTTGAAGTTCCCAATTAGTATAACTCACATTTGTCTATAGTAAAACTATTTGCGAAATTTCATTATCTATAGTGTTTATATTTGGTGACCATTCTCTCCCCTAATTTGTAACTCATACTAAAATAGTTTACAATCAACATATATATTATAATAACCAACTCAACTCCCACACAAACCCTTACTCCTTAAGTTTTGAGTTTGATTTCAATTTAGTTCCTATGTTTCAAAATTTTACAATTTTACCCTTGAGATTTGAGTTTTATTTTATTTTGGTCCCTAGGTTTTAAGATTTACACTTGTAACTTTCCACTTTTCACTAAATACTCACTTTTAGTCTTTCATGTTAATGATAAATGTCATAAAGTGCATGATATCCAAAAGAGGCTCATTACAAAATCTTGTTACTTTTCTTAAGTAAGAGAGTCACTTACCTTGATGTTTTGACCCCATGATGTCCAAAAACAAGTAAAATGAGCAAACACATATTAATTGACAACTTTAAGTTAGCTTAGGATGATTTGGACCAATTTATGAGCTTTTACCATCGATTTTTGGTAATTTTGCAGGAAATACGTTTGATGCATTTGCATTGTTTGCTCACTGCACTTGCATATCGCCCTAGACCAATTCAACGAGCATTCCAGTCGTTCAACCTTTGTTGGTTTTGCTGTCTTCAATCGTTTTTCAACTTCGAATTCGGCTAGGGTTGTTGAAGGCATGAATGTCAGCCTCCATTCAACTATTTTAGCCTATAAACTGTGAAGAAATCCCCAAGAATCAACAAATTCAACCTCTTGGAAAGGAAATCCACGAAATAAATCTAGAAACTCTTCAAGAACGAAAGTTCCACTGAAGAGAGTAGTTCTTTAGGCGCCACACTTACCCATGAGGATGTGTGAAGGGTAATGATTCACCTTGAATAATGTTGAATCCACCCCAGAGAGCTCTTTAGTGTGTGATTTTTTCATTAAAGGAGTATATTGTACTATTTTTCGTTTTCTTTATCTTCCGATCTAAGTTTTTTTAAATTATTTTTATAAATTCTAGTATGATTTGAACTAACACTTTATAATCAATGACATTTGAATTAATGAACTTTATTCGTTTTCATCTACTTATGGGCTAATTTTCTAATGGATTCGATCATGTGTGGATACCTTAAGATAATATAGCTTGAGCCACTTCAACCACATCATATTGCATCTACCTTCTATTTCTTTTGTTGAATGAAAGTTATCTTGTTAAGTTGAACTAATCGTTTGAGTTAACATGTTAGCAAAGTCTTAATGCTCTGAAGGTTAGGACATAAGTGATACTCACAAAAGAATATGGGACTAATAGTCTAGATATAGGTTGTCACGTAACCTTAGACATAAGATACACCATATGACTTAGAGGTTGCATGAATTAACCTAAGATTCAGTTAGCTATAAAAATATAGGACTAGCTACTAGTAAGGATCTCACACTCCCTCCTAGGTACCCTCCTAACCCAGGGGAAAGTGTGATGACAGCAGACACTGACCCTCTTACGGCATCCACTGCCAACCATAAAGCTTGACTATCACCTAATAAGCAGTTAAACACGATAATTGAACAACATACTTAAACCAAGGTTAAGTTATCATCCAGACATTGTTTTCCACTCAAAACATATAATTACATAAGTTCCCCAATATCGCCCTTAACCCTCTATATGTACAATACATGATTAAGTTCAAATATTTACAATTCTCAAAATACTAAACACTGATGATGGACCCAGACGAGTTTCGGTGTAGGCTAAACAGCCTAGACTCCCTAGTTACCTAAAAACAGAAAAACAAGGAAAACATGAGCTAGGTTGCCCAATGAGTGACTTGTTTTGTAAAAACTTCCCTTTAGCTCGGAAACTAATCATAGTGTAAACATTATAAAACAATACGTATAAAACATCGATTCAAAGTTATACCTAATGCAAAACATGCTCAAATAGCATTGTCAAATCATATATGTTCATTTCATGAAAAGATACTCAGAAATTCAGTTTATTTCAAACCATTTCTCTTAGTTGAGGCGAAGCGGAGCTCAACGCTACTTAACGTCGAAAACATCCTTAGTTGAGGCGAAGTAATCTTAACACACTCAACGTCGTAAATCCTTAGCTGTGTGGAGTAATCTCAACACAACAGCATCTATCATTCCTCTATCAATATCATATCCTAGGTTACCCAAGTACCTTCTTCGAGTCCTTTAGTATCGGCCCCCCATATACGAAATTTCAGCCACCCATCTGCCTTCTCCGAGTCCTTCAGCATTGGGGGCTATCTCCATTCTCAGGATACCCACATGCCTTCTCCGAGTCCTTCAGCATTGGGAACTATTTTCACAAACGTTTTTCAACAACAACATGCTTTGAAAATAGCTTAATATAAATTCATGAGTTTTTAACATTTCAAATCTTCACAATTTCATTCACAAGCTTCAATGATTTCCATAAAATTATAAATTAACAAACAACATGCTTTTCATTAAACTCATTAAACAACCAGCATACTTCAAATGATTTCCAATGTAAAATACATAATATGCATGTTAAAACCCGTGAGAGCACAAACATATAAACATGTTTACAAACATAATTTTTTCAGTAGTAACACCTTGTTCAAAGTAAACACATTTTAAATAAAATTGTCAATCACTACTTGTCCTGGGCCTTTAGCGGGTTATACATCTTTCCTAGCTCTTCTCGGCCTGTAATAATACATTTTCCTTTATTATATTTCCTTAAAATTCCCTTTAATATAACCAACAAGTTTTAAACATTTATACTTGTCCAATTGTTCACCACCGAGACCAAATTCCATAAGAACAATCATTAAAGAGCGAGACTCAAACAATCAGCGAGACTAGCTAGCGAAACTGAGTTGTAAACAAAACTGTACCAGCGAGATTGTGAACTAACGAGACCAGCGAGACTTGCTTGATCAGCGAGACCAGCAATACCAAGTGAGAGTTGTGAAATACAAAGTCTCCAGCAACACCAGCGACACTTGTCTCGTTGCTCACTCTTATACCTTCAGTGTTGCTGCTTTTCCAGCGATACCCGTCTCCCACTGCTTCTGCCTTCACTTCTGTTTTCACTTCTATCTGTTAAAAGTTGTATTTCCAGCCTGAATTAGAACTTCTTTCCTTCTACAAACTTGTAAAGAAATGTGTGTTCTAGCTTACCTCAAAACTCCATAGCTTATCTTCTCTTCGTTCGACAGATATTTCCAAATTACTTTGAGCTGCTCCAAATCACCTAGGAAATCCGTATCAGTCGATTTCACCTAAAATTTAACATGTTTCTCTTCATATTCAGCTCAACCATCCTTCACAAAAGTTGTTAAGAATTGAGTTAGCTTACTAACCTCAAATCTTCAGCCCTAAGCTCGATCTCCACAGCTCGCTATCCTCCAAATACAAGACCTTGCTCAGATTGTACAACAACAACCAAACCTTCTATTCCAGCTTCAATTACACCACGAAACCGACCAAAATTCTACACGAACTTGCCCTAGACTCCTTCTTCTACCTCTCTTCGTCGCTCAGCTGAAAGATGGAATCGATTGAAGCTTTTAAAAATGCAGAAAATGATCGAAAACTCAACTTTACACACTTAAACGAGCTGTCGACTTACTTCCACTTTCTCTTTTATTTTATTTTATTTTATTTTCCAATAAACAAAGTAACTCCTTCACTATACGCACGCAACCCCCCTTGAAAACTTGGACACTCTCATGGACGCATACCTCAACCAAACCGACGCATAGCCACTTGTTTGTCATCTCCCAAAGATAAAAAGTAGGGCTCACAAGGGGTGCAAGGAAAAACCAAAAAAAAAAAAGAAAAAAAGTCACTTAAACCGATTGAAACCACTCATTCATTCGAGTTAAGAACTTTAAAAACAAAAAAATTATAGGACAATTTTGAAAAGAATAAACTGAAAAATTGAACTTATCGATAAAATAGATATATTAAACATTAGGAATTATATCAAAACGTTCTTTGGTTAGATTGGTGCTTGATAGCACTCAAAATGTGCTATCTCACTTCGCTTAATTTGGGATCCTTCTTACATTTTTATCAGTTTATTTCTTGACTTAGACAGGTTATGAGCATTTGGGGTCCTCAGGACAGTTTGCATGCACTTCAGGTTTAAAATGAGATGATTAGAAGGCAAATTAAGCAAAATGGAGGAAGGAGGCAGCAAAGTAGCCTGGCGCCGCAACTCTAGCATGGTGCCAATGCTGCGCTTTTGCGAGAAGCACATATTTACAAGTTGCAGATAGCGTCGCGGCACTGCGATGTTATGGATTTTGACGGACGAAACATCGCACGACACTGCGGCACTGCACTTTTTCCAGAGGCCTCTAAATTTTGTAGCATCGTGGCGCCAGTCTAATTTTAAGCATAAAATGCCCTAGCCGCCAGTCAAAAAGGGGAGATCAATCGGGACGAATCCGAAGCGCGAATTGGGAGATCTTCTGCATTTTTTCTTCTTTTCCATAGAATTATTTTTGTACAAGCATGTATCAAGGCTAAGGTAACTATTTTCTAGCTTGGGTATTAGGGACTCTTCTTTGTAAGCGTGTTCTTAGGAAGTTTTAAACTAAATTCTTTGTACGTATGATTTAATTCTGAAATAAATATTATTTTGATCAAATTGTGATGTTGGTGTTCATTTTGATTATTGCTTTGATTGTATTACAATTCGTGACATTTGGTTGAATGTCGATCATGGAAGCGATAAGTTAGGTTAGCTTGCTAAATTGTGATGCGCATTGTTCTAATCAACCTAGGATTATATCGATAGAACTTTTAACCTAGGCATTTCTAGCTAAATGTTCCACCTAATTTCCACTCGAACTTAATGCGATTAGACTTAATACAAATTTTGCATGTCTTTCATCAGTTTGCTTTAATTTCAATTAGTCGATTAGGACAATTTAATTTTGGCTATTCCAATTAAATTGATTAGATGCAAGTATAACGAATTTAGTAATGACGAACCAATGAACAAGAACATCGAATAAAGAAAATCTCATCCAACCCAAGCTAGAGCTTTCTCCAATTGAATTTTACTCCTTTTACCTCCGCATTTTATTTTTATGAAATTTAATTTTTCTTGCAATCAACCGTTTCACAAAATCTCCTTCGGTTACTTAAATTGAAAACTGTCAAATCGTGGGAATTCATAGTGCTCTTGTGTTTGACCTTGCTTGCCACTACTACCGTACATGAGTTTGAAAAATTTATTTGGCACGGAATTGGGTGACAAATTCTGTCCGCCATTGATTGCACATGCCTAGATATAATAGGTACAACATTGAAAGTATTATCTTAAAGAAAATTAAATTAATTATAATATTACTCAAATCTAAAGAGTAAAATTATAATATTTTAAATTTAATGACTAAATTGAAATTAAATTCAAAACTTAAAAATTATGTGTGTAACATTTTAAAATATAAGAACCAAATAGAAACTAAACCCAAAATTGAGGGACCAAAAATGAATATATATATATATATATTTTTTTTTATAGCTTTCATTAGCTTTTTAATGACTTCAAAGGTTGTGTCAAATCAACTTCATGAATTATATCGAACTATTTTCCACACATCTTTTCGATTAAAGTCCCATTTTATAGCGAATTTGAACATATTAAGCTTGCCTTTCTCATACATTTTTTTCCTTATAATATTTTACACCACCTTAAAAATGCATTTAATTTCTTGAAATTCTACAAAATATGATTACTTTTTTAAAAAAGAAAAAGGTCATGGCTTATGGTATATATTGTCACGTTAAATTTAATATTATGAAATTTAATGATCAAATACCTCAAATGTAATAAAATAAAAGTTAAAAAATATTTTTGGCTTGTAAACTTCTGAAAATAACACTTTAGACTTTAAACTTTATATCTAACAATTTGGTCTAAGTATTTTTAATTTTATAATAACTCAAGTCCCTAAAGCTTGATTAATAACTCTTTAGTCTCTATATAATTTGAGAAATAGTTTAATTCTTATGAGGAAAAATTCTATCAAAATTAAGTGGGAATGTTTATTATGGAACTAATTAATCTTTGTAGTTCATAACTAATGTTGGTACCTAATTTGTTCAACAGTCTAGTATTGAAACTAAATTGATATGTATTAAAGTTCATATATATATATTTAAATTACTAAAAATTTGAAACTACATGAACTAAATTGTTACAAACGACGATACAAAGATTATATTGTTATTTGTATAAAAGTTTAGGGACAAATTAATTTTTAACCATGGTTTTCATATTTTCTAGCTTTTAACTTGAATTTTTAATCAAATTAAATCAAAACTTGGGTTGGATTTTAAAAATACTCTTAAGAAGTAGATAATAAAACAAAGAAATCATCGCTTGAAAATAGTGGTTGTAAGATTCAATTTCAAAACCCAAAAATAAAAAGATTTAATGATTTATCAAAGATACTTAAAATTTTTGATCCAGCCTCATTCAAAAACGTGTAAAATGGTAATCTAGGGATTTTTAAATACTTATCTATAACCCCAAATGGCAAATATACACGTGTGTTTATTAATATATTCTTCAGCATGTAAAACATTTTATTATTTAATATTCAACTTAATTATATAATTACTCTTCTATATTCAAACAAAAAAATCTTTTTCAAATTAATTTCTTCATTGATCTATCAGATAAATAAATAAACCTTGATCTATTAGTTTACATATATGAATGGAATCAGTGAAAACACGTGTCGATACATTATTGATGCAAAAACCTTTTATCACAATAATGGTCGCCTAATAATTTTATGTGACAAAAAATATATTTAATTAAAAAGTCAAAATAAACCCATTTAAATTTTCATTTTCTAACTTAGAAAGTGACAAATATATTATCATCCACAGACTAACATAAATATGGACCCATTTTTCATTTTCTTGAAAAAGAAAAACAAAGAAAAATAAATAAATGAAGTCACACATATGTATATATATATGTATATATGTGGAAGGGATCAAAATGATTATTAACATAAAATAAAGTATTAGCACAATGTTTGGTTGTATTAAAAATTATACCAAAATAAAACCAAATCCAACTTTATAGCATTTGTTTTAAATATATCACCAAACAAATATAATTATATCTTATTTTAATCTTCACATTCTTACGTTATTAGATCACTTCTTATTTATACACGTATTAAATATATAACTTTTTACATTAAAAATATTGGAAATAATGCATGCATATACAAATTAGACTAAACAAATTTAAAGTTTAGCCGCCCACTCCTCTATAAATTGAACAATAAGAGGCTTACCGACCAATATTAATTCTTTTGTTCATAAAAGCTCACCAAACATGACATGTGTTAATATCTAGATCTACCACTTGTTTAAAGGATGTTCGATATGTAATAATGAAAACAAAAAGTTCGAGAAATACGTCTAAAAATATAGAGAAATGAAGATGAGAATCAATACTGTGTAAACTATATTATTAGTAGTAGTTACCCCTACTCTTCAAATTCTTAAATAACATGGTAGAAAAGAAAAGTGCAATATTTATTTTAATTTATGCATAAAATTTGGAATATTGTAATGATAATGACAAATATGTATTCTTATAAAAACCTAAAATGATTTCGTGAGAGTTCTTAAAAGAAATTAACAAATGTGAGAGAGCAATTAGAACTTTGATACCTTAACAAGATAAAATTTAAACTTGTCAAAAAAGAGAGAAGAAATTATAAAATAACCTTTCAACTTGATGCTTGTATTTTATTTACTTTTTCAAACTTTAAATCTTTTTATTGTTTCACTAAGCTTTTAATTTTAATCAAAATAGTTTCTAGTCATTAACACTGCATATTAATTAGATTAATAAATAATTTGACATCACATCATAATGAATGACATAAAAAACACTTGTTAGTTAAATAACATAAGGGTAGACATACTAGAAAATTCCCATTTAAAATGTACTTAATATTAATTGCCCGTCATTAAAAAAAATCAGCTTAGTCTATTAATCCATTGTGTCATGTTATATCAAATAATTATTAATTGATTAGTTTGTTGATGGTAAAATTTAGACACGAAAACTCATTTGACCTTATGCTATTGACGATAGATTTGTAATTTGGAGAAGAGATTACCTGCAAAGTAATAAAAGTAGAACACTGATGTGGTGTTTGCCACAAAAAAATTTGATGCCAAAATTAGTCACTAGTAAAGGGTCAAAGTAAACTTTTTTAGGGAGAAAAATTAACTTACCTTTCATGGTGTCATGGTTTTCAATTTATAAGGGAATGAACCCTAGAGTTCCTCTAAACATGTTCCCAATAGAACTCGGAGAGATTGGTTTAGGCTCAGTCATGTAAATCAACGGTTGTGACTTGTAGGAAGTGGATCTCCCCAAAGGGTAGGAATTTGTCTTGGCCTCAGTCTTTGAGGTGGGCTTATTATTGGGCCTCTCGGCTCAATTTCTTCTCTTTCACTTATTCGCTCTTCTCTTGGCCCGTTTCATGCACTCTTTGGGATCCTCAGACGTTGTTATATTATGAGTTTACCCCTTGCATTGTTTTTCTTTTGGATTTGTAGCTCTTAGTCCAAAACAATCTAGAATGTTAGTTTTTAAAGATTACTATATAATTGTAGAGTAAGAGATCAAATCATCAACCTTTTAAGATGGTAATTGGTATCTTTAACCACTTAACCATGTTTTGGTTGACATTAGTCCAATCTCAATTGATGATGGTAAACTAAGTGGTGATTTTTAATTAAAATGATAATGAAATTCTCAATGACATATTTGAAAAGTTAAATAGTACAAAATATGTTTGAAGTTTGAGTTAGAGGTTTTAATTATGTATTTTGAACTTTGAAAAAGTTTCATTTTAATTCTTAGAGTTTGAAATTGTTTTAAAATTAAATAAATTTTTGAAGATCTCCAAATTGGAAGACATATATATCACCTCTTAAACTTGAGGTTTGGTTTTTAGATTTTTTTTTTTTTTTTTTAATTGTAAATGATGGATGATTGTTGAGGCAATTAATGTATAAAAATTAAAAGAAATATATATGATATGGTTTACAACACTTGTTCACACAAACTGACTAATTTGATTATGTAAAAGATGTCGTAATAGATGTTAAAAAGATATACTTTAATTAGTTGAAAGTACGGTAACCTTACAAGAATCTTCTACATAGTTGAAGTTTAATTGATATAAATGTTTGCCTTCCAATTTAGTAAAGAGTTTATATAGATAATTTTTTTATTTCTCAATAGAATCATTATTTTTAACAAATATCAAATACGATAGGAATTTAACACAAAAGTTAAAGTTCAAAGATTTATTAGACGCAAAATTAAAAATTAAAAAGGACCTATTAGACACGTTTAAAGTTATAAAGTCGTATTTGTTTTTGCTTAAAATGAAAACAAATCAGTTAACCAACCATGATTATCGATTCATACATATTTTAAGTGTAATCAAATTACTCAACAAAGCATAATAATAAAAGAAATAATATGACCCACATTTTATTTTCATTGCAAGAGTTTAGTAAACACCCTCAATCCTAATGGGGTGTGACTTACAATAATATATTTCTCATATTTGGGATACCATTGCAGATAAGTAAAACAAAGATCTTAAAAATAAGCGATTTTTTTTTCTTAAATATAAGAATGAACAAAAATATTTATAAATATAGCAAAATATCAATAGTCGTATATCGCGATCTATCACGGTTTATTACAGATATTAATATTTTGCAATTACTTGTAAATATTTTCAAAAATTTTGTGATTTAAAATAATTTTTCATATAATAATGATATTAATTTTTTATTGTCTTGCTTATAATTCTATCAACATTTTCACATTTTTATAAATTCAACATCGACAAGAAGAGTGAAGCAACAATTCTATTATATCCTTAAAAAAATCTATAAAACACGAAAACATAATTCCACTTATTTTAAAAAGTAGAGAAATGTGTACTCACTAATTTAAATATATATTCTTATATATATATATATATATTTTTCCAAAAAAAAAAAAAAAAAAAAAAAAAAAAAAAAAAAAAAGTTATCTGGAAGTTATGGTTCATAGTTGAGGTATTGGTGATTTAGAATGTGGAATGTTGTTAAATGAAGAAGTCCCAGGCTCCTAAAAGGCGCGTGGTTCCACTCTCCAAAACTCCATGAAATCCCCCTCCACTCCTCACAACACTTCTTCTCCCCCACCATTATTTGTATTTTGTGCAACCAAATCACACACACACACACTCTCTCTCTCTCTCTCTCTCTCTCTCTCTCTCTCTCTCTCTCTCTCTCTCTCTCCAAATCTTCATATTATTCCATCAAAATCCCAACTGATTTCAGTTTTATTAATTTCGTCTGTGTCTTCCCATCTCCGCCATGGAACCCTCTTCTTCTCCCACTTTCCTCTCTAATTCCAACCCTCCTCTTAGCTCCTCCGAATCAGAATTCTCCGACATCGAAATGACCCCTCTTCAATCCTACACCAGCCTCAAAGACCTCCTCCCGGACTCCCCCTCGCCGCCCCCCTCCACCGTCGCCGCCCCCCTCCACTGCCCCGCCTGGGACGAACTCCCCATCAAAAACCCACTTGTCAAACACGCCGCCTTGGCCTACCTTCAGCCCATGCTCACGCCGCCCGTCGCCGGCGATCGTACCTTCATGCGCAGGCTCAAGAAGCACGGTTTCGGATGCATCGAGTGGCTCGCTGCTGTCGTCGCTGGAGTCCGCCGGTGGTAGTCGTCCACGATGAATATGAAATTCCGATCAAGCTTCCAGTTGACTGGCGGATAGAAACAGAAACTTTGATTTTTAAAATATATATATATATATTTTTTTTTTTTCATTTTAAAAATATTTATGTAATTTTCCCAGTATTTTCCTTGGGGTGATCAGTGCAGTGATGTGTAATTAAAACTGAGATTTATTTGTAATGTTATATAATATTATGATTTGTGGATGCATATGATTGGTTGGAAATTTATTCCACTTAATATTTATAATGTTTTTGCTTACTGACACGTCAACATTTGCGAATGGTCCAACCTAGACTTTGTGACAATTTTATAAAATTAAAAGAAAAAAAATGTAAAGCAAAGAAATGGTCGAGTCGAGGATTTAACTTTATGCTGCCATTTTCTTTTTTGTTATTTAATTCAATAGGTAAATATCTTTTTTTTTTTTAAAATAAAAAAAAGAGTGATGGGATTTTTGGCATTAAGATGAAATTCTCAAAAAATATTTGTACTTTATTAAAAGATTACGTTGCTACATAAATTGTGCTTGTTAAAAAAAATATATATATTATTATTATTATTATTATTGTTTTTATTTATTTATTATTATTATTATTATTATTTTTTTTTTTTTTTTTTTTGTCTTTTGTCTTTTTAACCAGAAAAAGACTTCCAATCAAATGAAAGAATTCAACTAAAGATAATACCAAAAGCCTTTTAAATCTTAAAATAGAATGATGATCATATATAATACAAGAACCCTCACTAGTCAAATTCAAATTTTAGAGCATTATTCAAGAGACTTGTCTAAGAAATGAAAACGGTTTATTTTTCCTATTTTCTTAAAATAAAACAAAATAATCGCGAAAAATATATTTTTACAGTTTTATTAAAAAAATATTTTTAGTCCCTAAATTTTTATGAAAATAACAATTTAATCTCTGAACTTTAGTTTGTAACAATTTAGTTTTTGTACTTTCAAATTTGTGACAATGTAGTCCTTAATGTAAATATAAAAAAAAAAAATAGATGTCAATTTTTATTATTTTATGCTATAAAATTTGTATTTTATAAAAAATATTGAGTATCTAATAGTTTATTGGTTTATTTATGCAAGAAATCTCATTAAATCTTAACCCTAATTTCTACAATAAGGACTAAAGTGTTAAAAATTTAAAAGTACAAGTACTAAATTGTTAAATAGAAAAGTTTAGGGACAAAATTGTTACAAAAACGAAAATACAAAGACTAAATCATTACACACTAAAATTTAGAAACTAAATTATTACTTTAAAAAAAATTAACCTTAAAAAATGAATTTTTAATCCAAAACCACATAATGTACTAGTACCATAAACAAAGAAATATGTAGTCTACAATATAAAATCCTTTCTATAGACTTTTTAAGCATTATCGAGCATATCCATAACATTTAATAATACCGTAAAGTTGCTAACTCAAGCCAAATAAGACTTCATCTACTATAAGTTTAGTAGTTAATACAACAATTACGAGAATAGGAAATGGACCTATAGAGAGAAATGTCATGTCAATTACCACTAAGTTAAGCTCACTTAGATAATATAATATACAAATAATATACAAATGAATAATGTATATAAAACTATTGGAATAGATTTGATAAAAGTGTGAAAGTGTGTTTATGGCGAAAAAAATAGAAAATCGGCAAAGAGGGACCCATAAGAAATGCCAGGTGGACGGTGAACAGTGGTGGCAAATTCATGGTCATGGGAGGCGCGTGAGGCGTGGACCCCAATATTCGCGTTTTGAAGATAAACGGCAGGTTAGATTGTTATATGGATATTAAAAATAATGATTATAAATAAATAAACGGCAGTTAGTTTGGTTGAAAGTTTTCACGATCGTTTGCATTCATGCGCCACGTGTACACGTATAATCCTTGGATTCCTTGTCAGAGTGAGACAAAGTTTGGCACGTGCGGCTGACTCTTGTCATTAGAGAATTAAAAGTTATACTTTCTTTAATGGAGCTTTATTATTATTATTATTTTTATGGAATATTTATTATTATTTTAAGTTATGTATGAAGTTAGTATATTCTAAATATCACGAAGGTAAACTCATATTGACGTCAAGGTATTTATTTACTAGCATCTATCACCATTTGAGTATAGTTGATATCCAACACAAATGGGAGCAAAAAAATTAAAAAGAGAGTACGATATGGGTTAAAAATGGCAACTTAGGACCAAATTGGGTCAAAGGCCCAAGCTAGAGTGCTCGGCCTCGGCCAAGGCCGAGGCTAAGCTTAGCCAAATTCCTAACAGTGCATGCTTTATACATTTCCTGACCCAAGAGATCCTTTTAAGCCTAAAATATGGCCTAAAGGAGATGCTCGACCCTTGCTAAACATCTAACGGGGCATCTTTTATGCATGCCCTAACCCAAAGTAGCATTTCAGCCCAAGATATGGCGCAATGGAGATGCTTGCCGAGGCCAACTCTAGCCAAACACAAAACCGGGCACGCCCCTTGGCTCGATAAGTTATATACTTATCCTAAGCCACTTGGAAACCCTAGGAAAAATCCTAAGTCAACTTTCTCTATAAAT
This sequence comes from Citrullus mucosospermus, assembly GCA_030954485.1. Classification (NCBI taxonomy): domain Eukaryota; kingdom Viridiplantae; phylum Streptophyta; class Magnoliopsida; order Cucurbitales; family Cucurbitaceae; genus Citrullus; species Citrullus mucosospermus. The sequence continues at coordinate 24,672,445 of CM062056.1, forward strand.
ACTAAAGGGATTGAATCCCGGCGGAAGCATGTGATCATGTTCTTTTACCTTTGTCGATTCTGCAACAAAATCTTCTCCTCGAACCAGTACTCTTCTCTTTAAAGTCTTCGTTTCCACAAGATCTTCCTTGCTATGACTCTGGCAATGATCTAACTTGTGAGAACCGCTCTTGAAAGAATAGAGGGAATGTGTCGAATGATTTTCCTAAACTTTTCTTAGGAGAATTTGTAGAGGGAGAGAAATTTTGTAGAATTATTGTAAATATTATGTTGTAGAATGTGTCTTCTATGAGGACTCCCAAGAGGCCTATTTATAGATCTGGTTGCTCCTAATCCTATTGGGATATCTCCCAGATTTTAAATTAAATATTTAATAATATCAAATATTAATAAATATCTATCCAAATAATATTTCATATTAAATAGTTTAAAATATTGAAATCATATTTAAATATTTATCTTCGGTAGAATCTTTAATTTAAATCGCATCCAAATTAAATAATTAATTATTTAAATCCAATTCAAATCAATTAATTAATTCTATTTCTATTTATTTATATGGATTTCCTCCAAATAAATAAATAATTATTCGAATCATATTCAAATAAATTAATTCTTCATATTACAAAGTCATAATTTGAATCGTATTCAAATAAACTTTATAATAAATTATGTAATTAATTGTATCCAATACAACTAATATTTTCCCTCATAAATTTGAACATTTCAAAATTTTCTTTTCAACATAGTTGATCCTCGTTGGTTTGTGGTGAACTAGCAAGGGACCTTATGGACCTATAGATTAGAAGCTCAAATTATTCGAAATTAAATTAATTACACCTTTGTTCAAGACCTGGATTCAGCACTTAAGAGAGCAATTTATCTACTTTTCTCGAGGACGGGAAGGAGTGAACTCCATCTTGTGTAGTTATGTTTCCAACTCCTTACTCGGAAAAATTTCCAAAATGGTAGACTTATTGAGTCAGCAACACAAGTCACTCTCACTCATACAAATCAAAGGATTGTCCTCATAGACAAGATTCCATAACTCACTCCAGATTCAGATCAAGTTACCTATGGTCATCCTTAATGAAAAGCCAATGGTGTTATAAAGAGAGATTAATCATTTCGTAGTTTGGTCTTATATAAACCCTTTATACAGGATACCCCACTCACATGTCTCCACATGAACGATTTGGATCAAATCGTTTGTAATACTTACAACTCTTGTAACGATTACAAAGTACTCTTGTAACGATTACAAAGTGGGCCGTATCCATAGTGTCACCAAGATAAGACACCCAACTTTATCCATATACTATAGACCTTTAGGTTATTTCTTGAACATGATCCACTTGTATGTCAACTACATATATGTTCAAGACTTCATGCAATAACCTAGGATTTTTCCAATTAATAGATAAATTTATATTGCATAATTAATAATTAAATTAATCAACTAATAAATTACAAGGTTTTAGGGCATAAATCCCAACAAATACATCATAATAACTTCATATGAGGTAACTTGAGTCTTACTCTCAAACTCTCTAGCTTCCACACTCTTCCACTCTTTAACTTAAGCATTGGAGTGTGCATGGCAAGCACCACACTAGTGTGCAAGTTTTCTCTTTTGCAAGCCACATTCTTCTCCCCTTCAAACAAACTCACTGCTAGTGTCACATGGAGGCCAGGTTCATTTTTCCTTGGCAAAAAATAATTGAGTTATGTTTTATGTCTCTGATTCATGGAGTTTAGCGATTATGTATTTTGTTGATGTTAAAATTCAGACAAAAAAGAAAGGAAAACCTACACACTGATGTGGTGCTTACCACACACTCCGATGCTTAAGTCATAGAGTCAAAGAGTGTGGAAGATTTAAGATTTGAGGATGAGAATTGACTTACTTCTCTTGGACTCATAATGATGTATTTGTAGGACAAATTTGGCCAAAGACAATCAAATTAAAGTTTCGTAATAGGATTAGGTTGAATGTCGAGTCTCGTGTGTTAGGGTATGCATTGGGTATGTCCCATTTACTAAAATGGGAGCCTCAACCTCGAGTCCACGAATTTTGGTTATTTGTCCCAAATTATCTTCTCCTACAAGGTTGAGGCATGTATTATTAGGTATGCCCCACTTACCAAAATGGGAGCCTCAATATTAACATGTGGTTTTAACTTGTGTCTCACCCTTTTCTTAATTCAATTACTTTTAAACTTCATCAAATATCGACCATGTCTTTTGGTCTAAAATCATCCATAATACGTTTGGCATATAAATTTTTTTACATTGTTTTCAAATTCTGTGATTCAAATAATGCAAATTTTAATATTGTATTTCATGATATTGAATTAAAAATTTTAAAATGAAGAACCATATTAAAAAAAGATAAAAACTATAATAAATATAACATAAAATGTTATAAACTCAATCATTTTTGTTAAGCTAAAATATGGATTATAAATTATATGATAATGTATAACAATAGTTATACAAATTAACGCAAAACGTGTTCCCAAGTACATTAATAGTACTTTATATATTCAACCTTATATTTAGTGAGTACAACTAGTTTTATGGTTTATGAATATTTATCACATTTTAAACAATTTTTTAATCTACAAAAAAACACTCCTGAAAACATTGTTACGGGTGAAAGTTCCATATTGGTTAGGGAAGGGAATGATCGTAGGAATATAAGTAAAAAAAATTATCTCCATGATATGAGGCCTTTTAGGCGGTTCCAAAATCACAATCATGAAGATTTATGCCCAAAATGAACAATATCAATTTGAAAATAGGTGAAAGTTTCATCTTTCTTATCAATTGGTATCATAGTAATAGTCTAAACTTAAATGTTGTAACAATGCTATCAATTACACTCGTAGAGGAGTGAATTTTTATTCGAGAAGAGGAAATTAAGGATGTGATAGGTAGGTGGTTGACACTAAGTGTTCTTTTATGGAACACATTGATTAGAGAAAAAGAAGGATGAATTGGTATAAATTCATGTAATACTATAAAAATTTTCCTTCAAACAAGTTCTTAATAAGCTCATTTTAGTCTCGATTTTAAATTTCTCTTTTGCCATTTTCGTTGTGACCATGTTTCAACCTTGACTAAATTTTTATTCGAAAATAATAAAGCTATATTTTATTTATTTATTTAAAAAAAAAAAATTCCAAATAGTTGTTTTATTTAATAAACTATTATATCCTCTAATAGCAAAACGAACGCGGAAATGACGTACTTAGATATGGAAATCGGATTGGGCCCACTTTAATTGAAAGTCCCATTGGGTCCAAAGTTTGAGGCTCTGCCGACAATGGGTCCCATAATCTTTGATTGCAACACCACAAACTACAATTAGACTGCTAAACTTCGGAGTTAATGTACTTCTAAAATCTCAAATTTTATAAATAATATTTCCTTCGTCCTTAAATTTTTTTGTTTAGTTTTCGATTGAAGTATGAGAAGGATTTGTTTTTAAATATGAAAAAATGAACTAAAATATTTACAAATATAGCAAAATTTTACTATCTATTGCAGATAAACTGTGATATGTTGCTATTATTTGTAAATACTTTCAACAATTTTATCATTTAAAATAATTTTCTTGTTAAAATCTCAAATTAATTTTTAAAATTAATGACTATACATCAACACTAAAGATGAAAATTGAGTATTTAATGAAAGTTCAAGGTTAAAAGAATAAATCTTGAAATTTATGAACTCATAAATTTGAAATAAAACTCAAATTTTAAAAATAAAATTGTAACATTTTGAAACTTGGTGACTAAATTGAAACTAATTCAAAACTTAAGAATTAAATGTGTAGCATATAGAAACCTAGGGACCAATAAAGTATTTTCCCCTTATATCAAGTAAAGTCCTCAATTTTTGTAGGTGTTTAGCTCATTTTGTTGTAAAACCACACTTTTATGAGATTGCTTTAAAAAAATTGTTTTAAGCAATTTTTTTTTTATGTAAATGTAATGATTTTTCTTCTCTCTAAAATATCCAGTTAGTTTTAATAGAAATGACATTTATAGCTGAAAAGAAAGTTTATGTATAGCTTATGTTATTCCAACGGATACAATTTGCTTTTTTACAAGTTTAATAACTTATGAGATGGAAAACTTTGAGCAGGTCGAGGATGTATGTTTTAAACAGTTGAACTATGTTTAGATTGACATTTGAAGACTCCCTATACAATGCAGGTTATTTCATTCCCTCAATACAGCTACTATTTATAGTCAAAGTCAAAGCCCTCTAAAGAAAGTCACATTATTACATGACTTTTCAAGGTAACATGTTTATCACTTGAGGGGCATATCACTAATTATTAGACATGCCTTGGGTCCAAGTAAACTCATTGCCTATTCAATTAGGGCAAATAAAAAAAATATTCTCTCTTTCTAGTTAGCCATTCTTTTAAAGCTCCCTTCTTTTCTTTTCTTCTCTTTTCTTTCTCTTTTTTTCTTTTTCTTTTTTTTTTTTTTCTAATAAGATTGGAGAATCAAACTTCTAATTTAGAAATTGATATCATTAATTCATCGTTAAAGGTTGGAGGTTCAATTCTGCATCCCAAAATCTTTTTCACTTAAAAAGAAAAAAAAAAAAAAAAGAAAAAACACACATATTTATAGTGATAGTCAAACTCTACCCCAAAGACTATACTAAGTCTCTCAAATATACATTTTCCTACAAGAAAAGTGTATCTATTATAAAATAATATAAAAAAAAAGTTACACTTTTAGTTTCTTAAGATTGAAATTTATTTCAAATGGGTTCTTAAATTTTAAAATTGAACCATTTTAACATATATGAAATGTTTTATTTTAGTCTCTACTAACGAAATCCGCTAAAGCTGACATGACTTTAAAAAAAATAGAATAAGTGACCACAATTCTTTTAATTATAAAAATTTATTTTATTTTTTGAAAGCGACATCAATACCCTCTCTTAATATTCGACCGATTCTATTAGTAGAGACACGAAGACTGAATATGAGATTATGAGATTGTTACAGGTTTTAAAATAATTACCGATAACCTTACTTTCTAAAAAATTAGTTGGAAAAGAAAATAAAATAGCATTTGATAAATTTTATTTTAAATTAAAAAAACTAGTTGCAATATTATATACATTAATAGTAGTTAAGTGTAATCTAATTATATGAATCAAATTAGGCTTGTTATTTTAATTATTTTTACATTGATAATTAATTTATAAATTACTATAATACATATTTTTTAAGTTTTTATATGCTTTGAATTTCAACCAATTTTGTTTAACCTAAATTATTGGACAAAAATTTAAGAAAAATAATTGTTGTAAAAAAAATTAAATCAATTAAAATTTGAAAATATGTGAAAAATATATCAATATGGAAGATTATTGTTATAATAGATTTATTTAAATGTTTAAGTAACAAATTTCAAGAAAAACTAAATCTAATAATACTGATATAAGCTTTCACAAAATCAATTAGACGGTTAAGATTTTTCCAAAATCACTTCCTACCATTGCAAACTCTAACTCCAAACAGAGTATAAGATGGGAGTATTTGCAAAGGGTAATAACTCTCTGATATTAAACCAAAAATACTCCACCAAACATATTTAATTCTCCTACCAGATTTAAACAATATCAAGAAAACCTAGACCAAAAGGTGGGTGGGTAAGAAAGAAAATATGGTTTTGGAGACCATTTTACTGAAAACAATTCATGACAGAGTTCCAAGGAGATGTTTGGGCGAATAGTTTGAATAAATGTAAGTTTATGAAGCAAATAATTTTGTGGTATAAAAGAATCTGAATAAATCTATGTTTGGCTTTACAATTTTATCATGAGATTAGCCTCTAAGGTTAACAAACTTATAGGTTGGAATAAGCAAAGCCTATTAAACCTGCTTACTAAATAGAATAACTTCCTCAGCCTAACTTGTAAAACAAACCCACTTTCAAAATGAAGAACCAAAATAATTAAAGCTATTAAACCTGTCTGAATGTGTATACAAGCCACAAAATCTATATTAACATGCGTGATGGACTACTTGTAACTGTGGACGTATAAGATCTTTAAAGTGAAAATTTTACCAGCTAATCTTTTTCATCTTTTTTCTTTTCAACTTACTTGCTGCTCTTATAGCTATCTCTCAGCGTTACTGTCCGATTGAATATGAGTTTCTCAGGAGTCGAGTCTTTATCAACTGCAAAATACCCTGACAAAACGTAGAAAATAGATGGATAGGGACGTCAAAACAGAAGCAAAACATCAAAAATCAGTAAGGAAAATTCTCTCACGTAGCGTATCCAATTCAAGGACTTCCTCCAGCATTTTTCATTTCAAGAATGCTGAAAACTATTGTGGCAGGCCAGCTTTTTATATATATATATAGTTTTATATTTTTTAGTTCTACGAAGTTTTTGGCTTGAGAGGAGTCGAGTAGGAGGTTTTACTAGTTTTCAAGGACTTCTAAAAGAGGCATGGAAAATTTCGCACTTCAATACCAAATAGGAGTTTTCTTTTCTTAGTTGCTTTTGGCCAAAATATTTTGTTTAATCTTTCTTTTGTTCTTTTATCATTCTTAATAGAACTCTCGCACAAATTTTAAAAAATATAAGAACAATAATGACAATTAAAAAAAATATATATTCAACTAAGGCATGCCAAAGAACTTACCAAGCCTTTCAAATTGGAATGTGTCCCCAACAACAGCATTTCTAAGTTCTGGTACAGCATATGCACTTGGGATGACTACCTTAGAGTGTGGGTTCAAATCAGCAAGCCAATCATCAAGTTCAGCAGGGTTCTGATGTGGTAAAAACCAGAAATTAAAAAAACAATTTACACAAAATACATAGCCAACAAACAAAAGCATGAATAAAAGTCATGGACAATTACAACCTCAGAAAGGAAGAGCTTGTCAAACAATCTAACTTCCACATTGAGTGGATTAACTCCTGGAGAAGGTTGTGCAACCCAATGTAGGACCCCCTGCATAAAAAATAAGCAGGAAACCTGATTATTGTACGGCAAGCTTTAAGAAGATCCAAAATTCGACAATAAAAAACTTTGGCCAAACAAAAGTAACCTTTGGCTTTGATTTCTTGGAAGCATCATATTCTGCTCGAATCTCAAGTACAGTTTCCTTATCATCCGCAAGGATAACATCCGTACATTTGATAGGATATGCATATCTGTAGCCAGAGAAGAAAATTATCATTTTCTGGCATGCGTTTGTATGAGGACATAATGGTAAAACAAAATTGCAAGCATTAACTACCTCAGAAGGACAGACTTTCCAGGTGCAAGACCATAGTAATCTTTTGAATCTTTCAACCGGAAATCTGATTGTTCTATGTACACAATATTGGAAAAAGGAACCTAATACAAGAACGGGACAAGTGGAAAGAAAACTATTAAGTTTCAGTAGCAAAAGCAATGCAAAAAGAATAAGGTGGTGTGGTGTAAACAATGTTATAATATATTAATAAGAGCAAAACAGATGTCCCTACAAAATTAAAGAAAAATTACAAGAAATCAAAATATCAACAAGGTGGTGTAAACTGTAATACGGATCGAGGAACATAAGAATGCTAAAGAAAAGTCTGAGATATTCACTGAAAAAAGGTTGAGACTACGAAAGAAATGGAAAATTAGAAGAGATAGAAATAATTATTGATAAGGTTTGCATTTTAAGGATCACCATAATATTGGTTGACAAAATGCTCCTTAGTGAGCTGAAAAAGTTCTTAGAGATTTTTTATTTATAAATCATCAACACCAGACGCATATAGAACAGTATAAAGAGAAAACAAGTCCACCTTATAAAAGGCCGATGCCTCATCTCCTTGAGCTTCAGGCCATTTCTTGGCGTCAAGATCCAATATTGATCCATTTTCAAAGTTTGTAATAACGACCTGAGAGCATACAAATTTATCAAAAACACAAAACAAAAAAGATATTGAAAGAAATCTCATAACAATCGAAGATGTGTACCTTGAGTGGATGCAAGACAACCATTGCTCGTGCAGCTGTTCTATTTAGCTCTTCTCTAATGTGATATTCAAGACGATCAAACCGAATCAAAGAACAGTCGCTGTAGTGAAGACATCAGATAGTTATGTTAACAACAGAAAATAAGTGTAGCATCAAATACATCATTCTACATGCACATATACTAGGCATACAACAAGTTCCAACCTTCTGGTAATTCCCATTCCTCGAACAAAAGCATTAATTGCAGTTGACGTAACACCTCTGCGCCTAAGCCCAGCAAGTGTTAATAGGCGAGGATCATCCCAACCATCAACCCATTTTTCAGTCACCAGTCGATTTAACTGCAAAGGACAACATATGTTCAGTAATGTAGCAAAAGGTCAAATATCTACGTTGGTCAAAGACGAATTTAGAGCATGCCACACACACCTTACGCTTCGACAACACATTATTTGAAACATTGAGGCGAGAATATTCCCACACATATGGTTGGTAAAGGTCCAGTGCATGCAATAACCAGTAGTACGAGGCACGACGTGTTTCAAATTCCAAGGTGCACAGCTGCCAGAAAACAATAGAATAAAAAAATGTATAGATATATTCTGACCATAAAATACGATGATGAACAAACATTATTACACAAGCAAGCTGCATAATCAAACTCAGATAGGCATCCTTCATTTACTTAAGAATTCTCAACTGAAAACATACAACCATTCAACTATGACCGGGTCACAATCTCATCCACACTTGACTGACTTCACAAGGCAAGATGGACTTTGTTTGTTGAACTAGCATGTTATCAAACAACTCACACGTATTTAGGGGAAACCCTTAAAATTCAAGAAAACCAAAAAGAAATTAGAAGATTTGTCTAGAGTGAACTATGCTAGAAGATGATCAATAATCAGAAAACACTATTTTGGTTACAAAACACGACCAAGAAAGGCTGAAACCTATTTTTAAAAACCATGAACAAACCCTACACCAATTATGAGGTTGAAACATATTTAAGAACACAATTTCTACATCAATCTAAATAGTATAGTATTGGAGGAAATGAAAGTAGGAGTGGCCAAAATCCAGCATAGTTCTCCATGGAAAGTACAAAAAGGTGTAGAATTAGTGGTTCCTTTAATTAATAAGCTATAATGTGTTTGTTTGTTATAACATAAGGTAAAGGAGGAGGTATATATCCTATATATAACCATACATGTCATCTCGTTATGTTGTTTGGAATATGATGTTGATATTAGATTGAGAAATTGTGCTAGATGGATTACTGAATGCTATAATTTCTCTGGACATCAACTGAGTAAAGCAATTAAATTAGGGGTACAGAAGACATAGTTAATATAAATTTAATTTTAAAATGAATGGATTAAACATTTCATTAAAAACCATCATAAAATTTGATCCATAGTATACTAGAGATTATAAAATTCACAAAACCCACTATAAAAATAAAATAAAAAACCCAACCCAAACATTAGAAATTGACACTCCAAGCACACGCTTTAGAAACCTAAACTTTCAAACCCTGCACTCCAAACACAGATATTTTTTATTTCTAGGCTTCAAAACCCCTTCAAATAAACCCCAAGCATTTTATTCCAAGGCTTTTAATTCCAAACTTGCGGGCCAAACGCCTCCTAGATGTTTGGATGGTGAAATCCCTGAACGTATGGGGTTTAAAAGATAAGGCTAAAGGGCTTTGGAATAACATTATTCCAAAGGGTATTTTTTTAATGATACGGAAGGAAATAATGCTAGAACCTGAAGAAACAGTAGAATCTTTACAGAGAAGTTCAATGGTTTTGATTATTATTTGAACTTAGTTTACAGTTTCTAATTGGAGTAGCCAACATAAGTTATTTTGGAATTACTAAACTGTCTTCATCAACTCAGATTGGAAGGCTTTTATGTAATTTGTCTCTTGTTTGGGAAGGGGGCAGTGGCACCTTGTGCCTTTGCTCGCTAGGTTAAGGTTCAGTGACTGAATGAGGTGCTTATCATTTCCTATTAAAAAAAAAGGGAGCATATCAAGGAGGAATACATACTGAATGTGTTATATTCTCAAGAGAATCCACGGTGCAGTGTGCGAAATCATAACTTGGATAAATACACCACTTGTCTCCCGCATGTGGATGAGGAGTAAACTGGAAGAGAAATTTACAACATAAAGTATCAGTGTCCACAGAATTCAGATGTGTGTGTCAAGGGGCTAAGAAGGGACTCACCTTAACACGATATGCAATAAGGTCATACATATTAAAATTATCACTCTGCATGTCTTGCTTCATTCTAAGAGTCGCCTTGCCTTCCTCAATCAGACCTTGCTTCATTTCGTCAAACAATTTCAATGACTCAGCTACAGGCCTATCCCTCCAAGGACTATTCATCTTTTTCTCTCTATACTCCTTTATTTCGTCAGGAGTCTAAAACCAATAATTGAAAATGTACTTTAGTCAAACAGTTGTGAATGCTATCATGGATCAGAAAAGAACTGACACAAGCGCAAAAGTTAAGGAAACTGCTAACTCGTGATAATTATAAACATTGAGGCCTCACAAGTAGTATCTTAAAAGGAAGCAAACACTCCCACTGCAATTCAAATGGAAGAAGAAGGAAAAAAAAAAAAAATTGCATCACCTGGTGATCAACATAAGCATGACCCCTGCGTATGAGCTCCACTGCTAATTCATACAGATCTTGGAAGTAATCACTAGCATAAGTAATCTGAAAAAGAACAAACAAACAAATACCAAAAGGTATCAAGATAAGAACAGATAAAACAAATAATTGACCAAAGTGGACGCAAATTACACCTTGAAAGGCTCCCAACCCATCCACTTGACAATTTCTTCTATATGATCAATATATTCCTTCTTCTCAGCTTCCGGATTCGTGTCATCATACCTACAAGCACATTTTGAACAGCAGCAAAAATAAAACAGCCAACTATATTTTTCAAACTGTGATGTTGATAACCAATGGCCAGAAATTGAACCCATAAAAAGCTTGAGGTAGAAGAATGATAAACGTAGTTACAAATAAAAAAGATAATGGAGATTGTTCAAGAATGCAAGAAAAGAAATTTAACCTCAAATAACAGCCTCCACCTCGCTCTTTTGCCAGGCCAAAATCCACAAACATTGCCTGATTGGTCATAATGATAATTAAATAGAGGAAAGTTTCTGGTCAAAGACTGAAGGCAGAAATTGGAAAAAGAAAAATCATATACAAGAAAGAATAGCTGATACTACCTTGGCATGACCAATATGGAGATAACCGTTTGGTTCAGGAGGAAAGCGAGTCAAAACTCTTCCCCCTGTTGCTTTTAGGTGCTTTTCAAGCAGCTCCCTGGTGTTGCAACATCTTAAAACAGTTCCATCACTGAAAAATACTTCAGTATGAACCTTTCAATTTGTAAAGAAAGAAACTTGTGTTAAATTTTGTATTAGTTGACAGGAAATACTTCACGACTATATTTACTAATTGCTAATTCCATCAGTTCATGCAAATTTCTTTGGCATGGAGAGATGAGAACAGTCGATATGTTTTCTAAGAGAAAAGTACAAAAAATATTTAGAAAAAGAAAAGACATAATCCATTATAGGAAACTAAGTATCTTTTAGGAATTTATTTTACCTTAAAATTATCCTCGGGCTGAGGGAATATTAAATATGGGTTAAGATCTTCCTCAGATGGAGGCTGTTTCAGTGAAACAGTGGCAACAAGTTTATCCTGCATGAGAGCCAAGAGTTATAATAGAAAATAAGGTATAAAAGGACTAGACATAACTCAAATAGATACAAGAACTATACAGTACAAAAGATGTGCTCACGTCTACTTTAGCAGGCTTCTCTTTTTTCTTTTTCACTATCTTTTCATTATCTGCTACAGTCCTTTCACCAAGTAATTCAAATAATTTGGAATCAATAAATTGCTGTCAGCATAAGGTAAACAAACAGTGGAAAAACAAGGTTAGAGAAAAGCCAAAATTAGCAAATTAACAACAAAAAAAACTAATGGGCCCTATCAGATGTAATTATAGTATAAACTCATAAAATGAAGTTCTCATAATTTAGAAGCACCTTTACAATCTTTGGATCAGCCCAAGGATGCTTCTTCCGTACCTGCCCAAAGAAGTCACCCACTACAACCAAAAGTAATATGTAAATATAGTTGAGCTAACTTCAATAAATTTTGTAAATACAAACTATCTATACATATGCAATGCAATGAAGCGTTCCATCCTACATAAAACAGGCAGCATACAAATACCAACTGGTATGCAATCTTCAATTAAACACTGCCGCAGAGTGCAGAGAACTAACAGAACCTACAAGCAAACTTGCTCCTAGAATAAATTTGTTGTCCTCCACTGCTACTTTCATCCCATATGCATGTGCTTACTAGTTACTACAATTTCACTCTCTAAAATTAGAAAGTAAAAGAGAATGATTAAATAATTTCATGGAACACGTAGCCTAAAAATTTGGCATTGGAAAACTCAAATGGAACTTCAAAATTCTAAGTTATAGAGACTAACTAGCCAATCTTAAATTGAGCCATCCCGAAAAAGAAAAACAAACAAACACAGGCAACAGGGGGAACTGGGAAGAAAGATAAAGGTTCAACAGCTTTATATCTTATAATAGAGGGTTAAAAAGTCAAATAAAAATAAAAATCCCAGAGGTATCACATTTCAAATCATAACTACAAGAAATGTACTAACCATTTGTCCGATAACGTTGCTCCATAATTTCATTTTTATGTTCTTCAAAAACCTCATTCACAGTTTGCTCAATTTCTTCAACTGAAACTTCTACACCTGCATGAATATATAATATAATCAAGATATTAGCTTATAGAATATAACTATGAAGAGAAACCAATGATAAGTGTGCACTCCTACTAAAGGACCAAACCAAATGACAAATAATATTATCGTACCAACACCACACGCATTTTCAAATTCATTTAATTTAATTTCTGGGCCTGCAGCAGAAAGAAATGAAAATGCCGCTTCCAATTGAGCCGGCATCTTTACCTGCAAAGTAACATAAGATATGAAAAGATCACATTTGTTGTATGATTACAATTATCCTGCAACTTAAACATGAAATTCAAGTAATGACACAATAAGAGAGTATTTCAAATTTTCAATGATGTTTGAGATGGTTGTTTCTTTAAGAAGACTTCATCTAAAAACCTTATTCGAGGTAATATATTGCAGCAATACTGGTCGATGAATAAGTGCATTTGTTGGATACTTTGTCGCAACCTGAACAGAAATGCAACGCCAAGCTATTAATAATTCAAATAAAATTGTTTCCTTCATAGGAAAATAAGAAAAAGAAAGGTGTATGCTTATAAATAAGTATGAAACCATTAAACGAATTAAGTATTATCCAAGAAAACCCACTTCCCCTGAATGAAACGAGTAAATGAGAACTTAGAAATAGTTGAAGAATCTTACAGTATACAAGAGATTTCCAACAGCCCTATCACATCCATCAAGCACGCCAGCCTGAAAATGAAGCAAATCAGGACAACATAAAGTAGAATTACTAAGTTAAAGAAAAGCAATAAATCCATTTCATATAACGATCCAGTACACATTACATATCGCCTTCATTATTTCACTTGTTTCATTGAGAAATCGCAGAAACTAACAGGGATGAGAGAAAAGTGAGAATACCTCGTGAATAACGGCATTGAGATTGGCAGTGACCTTGTTGTTGGCGACGGTGTTTCGTGCAGTGCGCTCATCCAATCCGATTTTCAAAAACTGTTCCAGCAACTTTTCCTTGTCGACACTCTCATTCTTCAGCGTCATTTCAGCTTGAGAGAGCGTAAATGGAGGTCGATGAATTGGGAATGGAGACAGGAAGAAGGAGGGAGGGTGGAGATAATGGAGAAAACCCTAACAAAATCAAAGGGAATTAAAGGAATCAGTGAGCTGTGGGGAGGAAGATTCTGCCGGTTGGATTCCAATTTTAGGACAAAGCTTTGACTAAATGGATAGAAAATGAGAAGTCCAACATTCCAAGGGTCAGTTGCAAAACAAAATTCCTTTTTTTTTCTCTTATTTGAAACATGCAAAACAAAATATTTGGCCTTCAAGCAATCTATTTTATCGAAAGAAAAAAAAAACGTTAATATTGAAAGATAAATTGAAACTAAACCAAACTAAAATCCCTAGTAGGAGTCGAGGTAGATTGTATGCTAATCACCGTTGAGCTAAGTTCGCTTTGGCGACAAAGGGGAAAACTTTGTATTAAGATAATATCGATTCCTTCCCTATATTATTTTATAAGTCATGTGTCATTCTTAAATGGCATAAATCGTGAATTGAAGTGGTATTAAAGAATTTTTAGCAAAATGAATATCACAGCTAAACTAGGTATTACTAATAATTGCACCTTTAAATTTTTAATTATAAAAATTAGAGTAAATTAATTGCATATTTAAACTTTCAATTGTAAAAATTTCAAAATATGGTGGTAATTGTAGTACACCATCAAGCTTTTAATAATAAAAATGGAGGCCTCAAACTTACACAAATGTTAAAATTAGATCTTCAAACTTACAATAGTCGTAGAAATTGGACCCTCAAATGATAAAAATTGAATACTCAAACTTATACAATTGTTACAATTTCTACAATTATGTAAGTTTGAGGGTCCAACTTTAACATTTGTATTTTGTGTGAGTGGAAGAGTTCAATTCTTACAATTGAAAGTTTAAGGGTACAATTGTAACTATTATCAAATTTATGGTAGTTTTTATAATTTACATTATTTAAAATTTAAGGGTTTGATTTTTTTCTATTACTATAGTTTGAGGGTTTAATTTTTACACATAAAAGTTAAGGGGCATGTAATTATTATCAACACCATATTTTGGATGTGGTTTTCCAATTTATCCAAAGATTTTTCATTCAGGTATAATACCAAAAGAAATTCTATAAGGCAAAGTGTGGAGTCAAGGTTTATGAAAAAGACAAATATCGACAAGTTATCGAAACAAAATATCTTTATGAGTATTTGAGTAAATGCCAAAAAAAGGGGGTTAATTTCATATTTCTTCAATTTTTACCATTTGTTATTCTTTTTTACCTCATCTTTTTTCTTTTGTCTCTTCTCCCTTTTATTCGATGTTTGTTTAACTTGTCAACCAAATAAAGGTATGTTTGGAAATAGTTTTTTTTTAGTAAATATTTGAAGATGATTTTAAAATTAGTAAACTTACGTTCAAAATCACTGTCAATATATGCTCTAAAGGCGTCACAAGTTGGGTTGAGTTGAGGTGGTTCAACCCAACCCAACCTTGAGTTGGTAATGTGAGAGATAAGCACGTACTAGACACATAAAACAACCACCAACACATAAACACACAAACTTGTTTTACAATTTACAATTTTACATACCTCATACTAAAGAATAGTTCAACCTGAGGTCCTAAATGTGAGGGAGACGAAGAGAGACGTTGACGAAGTGGATGATAAAGATGTTGTGAGAGTCTCTGATGGACTGGAAAGAGAGAGACGTCATGAGGGATATTCAAACATTAGAGCTAGATTCACGGTGAGGGAGCAAAGTAGCAAATGGTGAGGTGAGAGAGATGAGGTATTTTAGAGAATAACATTTCACTTTTTTAAAATAAATAAATAACTAAGACCCTATTGGATAAGGTAATTTTTTTTTTGTTATGTAATCTATTTGTTGTGAGTGTTTTAAAAGATCAAGCTAAGCTTTTTAAGTAAGAAAAGTTTCAAAAACATTTTTTTGTTTTTAGAATTTGACTTAGAATTCACATTTTTTATGCCAAATTTGGATGAGGTAAATACCTATCTAACCTTCACATGACAATAACTATAAATTTGTAATTTGAAGAAGAACGTTATTTGGAAAACAGAAAACCCCTGCACACTGATGTGGTGCTTACCACAAAGGCTCAAATGCTTAAGTTAATAAGGAATACTATGTAGCAAGTAAGAAGTTTTAGAATATGAGTGGACTTACTTCTATTGATATATGCCATTATTATTTATAAAGCTCTTCTAACCTAGATCCTTTTTCCTTTAGGGTTTTCAATTATCTCCCTAGCCTTAAATACATTCCATGGGCTTTCTCTCACGAGGGGTTGGGCTCTTTGGATCAGCCTCGGCTCGAGCTGAAGGCAAGAGTTGTGCTATGGGCTTCAACTCATATCACTTCTCCTCTTATAGCCCTAGTTTGCCATGGGCATTGGTGTTTGGCCCACTTCTTGGCTCTATCTTCTATTCTGCGTGATTTTGCCCTTAAGCCCAAAATTATCTATAACACAAATGTTTGTTTAATAATGATGAAGAACATTCTAAAGATTTGGTGTGAAGACAAACACAAATTTTAAAAAGTATTGAACACCCCTAATTTCAATCCTGAACTTTCAATTTCATCAAATTGAACTCCAAATTTGCATACGTGTTGCAATTTAGACCTTCAATTAACTTTTCTTTGAATCACCCACCAAATAAAGATGTCCATTGGGTGGGAATGAGGCCATTTCATTCTCCATTGTTGTGAAATTCTCCATTTAATGTTGTAGATATTGGGGTGGGGATTCCCAGTTTAATTTTTTTCTAGGAAAAAAATCAATGAAATGCTTTTTCAAGAAAAATTGTAATTAAATAGTTAGGTTTCACTATGAATCCTCCTTCGATGTCCAATTTGTCATGAAAAATTCTTAAACTTCTTAAATGAAATAAAATAAACTTTCATACCAAGTTATTTAATTATCAATACAAAAGAGTTTTAAAATGATACAAACATACAAAATTATTCATACAATTACCTTATTATGGGACAATTGCAAATGTAGCAATTAGATTCAAAGTATTAACATATATAGCAATATTGTAAAAAAAAAAAATTACAAATATAGCAAAGTCTATCAGTGATAGACCACCAACGATATGGTCTATCGCTGATAGATTTTGCTATATTTGCAAATTTTTTAAATTGTTGCTATACACTTGATTATTATCCCTAAAATTGCTACTCATTACAATTGCCCTATTATTTATCCATATGTAAGAGTTTAAATTGATTTAAACATATACATAAGCTTGTATTTATGTGATATATTATTGTTTTAAAAAATAATGAAAATAAATGGGATGTGGAACAGAGAATGAGGATAGGGAATGCAATACTCAAACCTATTTATCTTGTCGAAAATTTTCTCTCCTACTCCTTCCCCCATTAGGGCGGGTCTTTACGAGGCTCCAACCTTGAAAAAAAAAAAAAAAAGAAAAAAGAAGAAAAAGAGTCATCTCTACCTTTAAATTTTGTGAATAACTATTTTGTTTCCTAATTCTCATTGCACATGAGTTGGACATTGCTATTTGATTGCTAAATCATTTTTCTACCATGTTTTTTTAACTCAAGCATGTGGGGTGAGAGATTTAGAAGCTATGATATCAAAGTTGATAGCATATACTTTTATGTCGGTCGAGTTATGCTCTTTTTAGCAATATTTATAAAAGTTTAAAGTAAAAATGGTTACATTTATCATAGTTTAAGGTGCCAAGTTATTGTGTAAAGAAAATGTGCTAACTTAATTGGAATTGAGAGTTATGTACTTTTAACTAAATAGTTTTTGGTACATGATTCAACTCAAGTCATCTCAACAAAACGAGTTTTCCCCCAAACTCAAGTTATCTTCATTGTTTCACATTCAACTCTCTCTAAGTGAAGAACTACTTCAAACTTCTACGATTGGTGAAGATTTGGATTTTCTTTCCATATAGATAGTGCCTCTAATTGCTCATTTCAATATAGATTAAAAAACTTAATAACAAAAGGAGAAGCTGAAGAAGAAGATGCAGCTAGCAAAATAATAGTTGAAAAAACTTCAAATATAATAACCATACATGCGATGAAAATAAAATGTAATTCTAATTTAATTATTATAAAAAAAATGAACTTACCAAATCAACCGATTGGTCGATTGGTGGAAAATGATAGTATAAAATGGTTCGAGACCAAGTATCGTCATTTGGACATTAGATAATTAACTATTTTTGTTATATGTAAAAATTGTTCTAATTTTATCTAGGGACTCGAATGCAATGGAAGGATTCTTAAACTATTGAAAACAATTAAATTCAACCAACGAGATAAATTCAATCATAGCAACATTATAGGGTATTGACTTTGTTTAATAGACCAACAAATTCAATTGATTAACCCTTAGACGGATTCAACGTCAAATACATATATCTAGAAGTCTAATGTTCCATGTATCATATCTCTCGAGCTCAATTAATTAACTTAGTACAACACTAAGACTCTTCATCGTTAATCTCCATGGTAGGCCTATCACTTTGATGCATAGTTGAACAACAATCTAGCAAATTAGATATGACTTAAAATCCTTTCTCTCGTGCAAGGAAATGGACTCGAATTAGTCAAACAGTGACCAAGGGGTGAACAACATGGTAGAATGCAATCAACAATAGTATAATTCAAAAAAGCAATTCAATCCATCAACAATCCACAAAATCAAATATTGATACAAATGGAAATACAGGACATCAACAATAGTAGCATTCAGACAAAAAAAAAAAAAAAAAAAAAAAGCTTTCGATAAAAATGGTCAATTTCCATTAAATGGAAACCGACTTAGTTGGTTTTCCACTTAATTTTCCACAAAATCAATGTTCATTGGCCCATGAACGATCCTGCTTTGAAACAATTTGTGAGACAAAATATTTATGGTTTAACTATATGAGCAACCTGTAATTTCAATTATGATTTTCGCTTACACTTGACTATTTGAATTTTTACTTTTTAAACTTTGAAATTTGTTTAAAATGGTTCCAAAGAAATTTATCCATAATAATAATTGATGCGGTAGATGATATATAAAAATTAGAAGATGTACGCAATATTATTTAACTTTTACACATCAATTGAAGTGAATGGTATTGTAAATTATGTCATGGGTATCTTCCAATTGTCCATTTCCATATTATTTTTTCAAGAAAATTATGATAGTTTTTAGACATATTTAAAAGTTCAAGA
This sequence comes from Citrullus mucosospermus, assembly GCA_030954485.1. Lineage (NCBI taxonomy): Eukaryota > Viridiplantae > Streptophyta > Magnoliopsida > Cucurbitales > Cucurbitaceae > Citrullus > Citrullus mucosospermus. The sequence goes on from CM062056.1 coordinate 24,691,532, forward strand.
ATTAAAAAAAAAAAAAAAAAAAAAACTACCTTTCTAATCCTTAAGTTTTGAAGAATAAATGCATTTGATCCCTAAGTTTTTAAAACTACATCTTTAGTCTCCAAATTGTTTAGGAATAAGTGCATTTGTTCATGATTTTTCAAAATGCATCTTTTTAGCCTTCAAATTTTTAAGAATAGGTTTAAAGACTCCATAAATTTTTTTAACTTATTTTTATATGATTATATGACATTTCAAATAAAAAAAATATATAAAAATTAATTTTAGAGAGAGGAATTAATTTTTTTAAATTATTTTTCTAATTTGAAATTATAATAAAAAATATTACATTAATTTTTTTTAACTTATTTTTAAAAATTTAGAATCTAAAAAAAATATATTTTAAAAATTTAAAAAGAAAATTATTTTAAATGACAAAAATGGTTGAAAATATTTATAACTAATAGTGATAGATCACTATCTTATCTATCATGAAACAGATAAACACATATAGTAGTCTATTGCGATATATCGTAGATAAACAATAAAATTTTATTATATTTTAAATATTTTGATTTATTTTCTATATTTTAATTTAAAAACTAAATACACCTATTCTTAAAAAAAAAAAATCCAAAAAGTTATATTTTTCAAAACTCGGAACTTTGATAGTTTTCCCAAATAAGAGTTTATCGACATTATTTGCAAAGTTCGAGGAATGTTTTGTAAATTTAAAAGGAAGAAAAAGAAGAAAAAGAAAAAAAAAAAACCCAACGACCATCATCATGAGACAAATATCATTGTAATCTTAATAACTTATGTTCCACTACTAACCACATCATCATTATCATTATCTTTTATTTTATGTCAATCAAACAGAAAATAACTTTTTTTTTATAATTTTTTAAAGAAAAAAAAAGTTAAAAGTAAAGGGACTGGAAAAAAAAAAAAAAAAAAAAAAAAAAAGGAACAATGGGCATAAAAGGACAATGTTGTCTTTTACATTATGGTCTCTTTGGGTGGTGTCCAACCAAAAGACCTAAAGCAAATACATAAAGCATAGCATTCTGCCCATTGTGCCGTTGTGCGTGTGCATGTTCCCCTATTTTTATTTAGTTCCTTCTTTTAATCTTTTAATTAAAAACAAAATTAATCTTTCAATTCCAAGTTTGTTTCAAATTAATCATTAAGCACTAAATTAATATAATTTTTTTTAAAATATGATGAATTTAAATGATTGGTAGTTAATTAATCAAATTTTACTACTGCAACCTGTTTACAACTTAGTGATTAAGATAATCAGTTCTCTCTCATTCCAATGTTTACTCCACGCTCCAATGGTCAACTCAAACAAAAAATATCGTCAACATCCAATTTCGACAACAACCACCTTTAGCGGCCAACTCGAACGATCACCTCCAACAACCAAACTCTGGCGATTAGTTCATAAATCATAAGCGTTTGATGGTCTTTTTTTCATAGTAATATGACATTAATAGAAACATTTTGAATGTAGCAAACCAAACAAATTTAGGTATAATACTTTTGTGATAATTTAACCAAACACGTGAGTACTTTTATTTTAAACAATTTTTATAAAGAGTATTTAAATGAAAATGACTTCTTAAAAATGTTTTTTTTTCTTAGTCAATCCAAAAATGCCATAATATATAATTTTTTGTGGGTCTCGTCAAAGTTTAAAACAAGAAAATTGTGCACATATGAAAAAAAAAAAATCCATAAAATTGAACTACATAGTAGAATAAAATAGTCTCCAAATAAATCTCTTACTATAATTTATACATTTTACTTCAATTCATATAATATAATAACTTATTTTAATATTGTAAGCTCCTCCTTGAAAAACAAGTTTGATCAATCATTCTTCTTAAATTGCTTTTGAATGATAACCTACCATCATTTTATTTGAATCATGTATCTAAGTTGACAAAAAAAATTTGTATAATATATATATATATATATATATATATATATATATATATATATATATATATATATATATTTGCAATATTACGGAGTTAAAGAATTGGTTGCGTTTGTACACCTCTAAATATTAAGTTTTCCTACTTAATCAATGATATGATTTTTTTAGTTTAATCTCACATATTTTGTGCATGTTCAAATTGAACATCCTCCAAATGACTAAATGAACGAAAAGTAACGTAGCTTAAAATATAACACATTTTAAAACATTGATGGAACAAATCTTTTTATTTATATTTATAAAATATGATATTTAAGGCAATAATACTCGAATAATGTAAAACAAAAAATCAAAAACAACTCTAAACTCATAAAAATTCCATGTTAAAAAAAAAAAAACCCAAACACATAAAACCTAAACTTAGACTAAAATATTCTACACACCAAATAGACTCCATAAACTCATACTAAAATAGTTTACAACCTAAATACATATTATTTAACTATACAACTATTATAACCTTACCTTGTAAATTATAATAACTACAAAACTATTATAACAAATTATACCCTCCAAAACAAGGATTGAAATAAATTAGAGTACTAACAATTATTGAATTTGATAATTTAGCATTTAGCATAGTGAATCTTATGATGGGAAATTGGGACCAATCTAAATTTTACCACAAAGACATAAAGTTAGATTTGTGGGAGATTTCCAAAAAAAAAAAAAAAAAAAAAAAAGAAAAGAAAAAGAAAAAGAAAAAAAAAATTTGTGGGGGTGAAAGAGAGAGATCTATCTACACCAAAGCATAAAGACAAAGCTGATTTGTGATTAAATAAATGAATAAATAAATAAAACCCAAATGATTTTTTTTTTCTTTTTTTTTTTTTAAATTGAAATTACTTACGTAGCCTTCCAAATCCCTAAGCAAATTCTGGATTAAAAAAGCAGCGGGTGAATATTGGTATTCTAATTAATTAAATAAATATATATATATTATTTTGAATGAAATGAATTAAAATTAAGCATCCAAAACTGGCGTAGAAGTAGAAGCGTTTAATGTGAACATTCCTTATCTTTGGATGGCAGCCGTGGATCTTGAGGGTATGTAAAGAAAACGTGGATGTTTGCGTAGTTGTGTTTGTAGGGGATTGGGGTCGACCAAAAGTACTTAAAGCATGATCCTTGATGAAGGATATCACGGCACCCAGGAAAAAGAAAGCTAATAAAAACTCATGGGAATATGTGCTTTGCTTTGCCCTCCCTTCTCAATTCATATTCATATGCATCTGATATTAACTTCTATTTCTGATAAATTAAACAATAAAATTTTACTATATTTATAAATATTTTAGTTTATTTTTTTATATTTAAAAATATTCAGTTCATAATAAAAATTTTAATAAAATAACTTTTTTTTTTATTTATTTATAAAGAAACACCAATAAAATAGCAATGGTGATTAACCTTATTTTTTGAGGGTAGCTGTGAGGGTAGCTGTAAGGTTCATGATCGATCTCTATCTATATTTTATTTTTATTAAAATAAAAAACAAAAAAGCAAGTGTATTTGCAGTGGGAGTGGCACGTGTAAGGTGATGGGCATAGCTACAATGCGTAACGTCCTGATACATACTGAAGACTTTGTATTAAACAAGGAATATTGATTAATTAATTAATTAATAATAATAATAATAAGGAAGAGAGAGAGAGAGAGAGAGAGAGAGAGAGAGAGAAAGATTGTTTGGTTGTGTTGACGTGAACTCCTACTTGGGGGCATCCAGATCTTGCAGCTCTAAGAAGCTTCCCTTCCTCACACCTCACTCTCTCTCTCTTTCTAGTTCTTCTTTTCTCTCTCTGAAAGCATATTGGATTGATACGAGAGCAATGAATTGGAAGCAAGAAATCAAGATAACAGAGATTCAAACTACTTCGCCATGAGAGCTCATCGTTTGAGCTTCTTCACTTCCTTTATATTTTTATTCCCTACATTCATCACAGCCACAGGCTTCACGCTTCTCCACGATTCCTCCATTTCCTACAGGAGAATTCTGCATCAGCCGCTCTTTCCGGTTGCCTCTGAGCCGCCGCCTGACATTGACTTGTCTCCACCGCCCCCGCCGCCGGATTCTCCTTCCGACGATCAGCCGTTTTTCCATGAGCTGCCCACCAGTCCAGATCAGAGTCAACCTCCTCCTTCCTCATCTAATGGAACTATGCCAATCCCTGCCTCTACGGCGCAACCGTCCAAGCCCACCAAGACTGTTGCAATTGCCATTTCCGTTGGGATTGTGACTTTGGGGATGCTTTCAGCTCTCGCTTTCTTTTTGTATCGTCACCGTGCGAAGCATCCGGGGGAGTCGCAGAAGCTTGTTGGAGGGAATAATCCGGAGAGATTTGTGGAGGACTCGAGAGCGCCGCCCTCGAGTTTTTTCTATATCGGAACTGTTGAGCCGAGTCAGAGCTCTATTGTGGAGCAGAATGGTGCCAATGGTGCTAACAGTTCGCCTTATCGCAAGCTGAATTCGATTAAGAGGTCGGATCGGTATCGTCCGAGTCCAGAGTTGCAGCCACTGCCGCCACTGCCAAAACCACCGGTGGCTATGTCGCCTCCGGCTTTGTCGTCTTCCGATGAGGAAAGCCAGGACACGGCATTTCATACTCCGCAATGCTCGTCGATTGTTAGTCACGATGATGGCTATTTTTCACCGGCTTCTCGTCGGAGTAATTCGGTTAAGAGCTGTTCCACGGCAAGTTTCAAGAATGACCATATGAATTCCAATCCTCCTCCCATTCCTCATTCCAAAAGGACGTCTCCTAAATCGAGATTTTCGGTTTCTTCGACGAAGCGCACTTCGTCTCAGCCTCAGCCTCAGCCTCAGCCACCGCCGCCGCCGCCTCCTCCACCGCGTCCGTTTGATGATTTTCGCGAAATTCCGAATTCGAAAGAGACAATGCCTTTCTCGTCCACGAGACCTAAATTTTCGAAGCCTCCGCCTCCGCCGAATTTGGCGCTTCTTCAAACAATTAGCAATTCAACCACATTTCCTCAAGTTCCGCAACCTGCTGTAGCTCCACCTCCACCTCCACCTCCGCCTCCGCCGCCCCCACCCCCACCCCCACCCCCACCCCCACCTCCACCTCCGCGACTACCGGCGCGTCCGGTCTCCTATTCAACGCCACAAAAACTAGGGTTATCAGAAACCAGAATGTCGGCAGTCACTCCTCCAGACTCCTCTAAGTCACAATCCTACTCAACAGCGAGGTCAAACTCTTCCCCGAAATCCACACCGAGTTCTGTGACAACAAATTCTGCTAAAGAAGACGTTGCCCCGAGGATTAATTCTATGGAGAGGCTCGAAGCAGAGGATGCAGAAGGTGCAAAACCGAGATTGAAGCCCTTGCACTGGGACAAAGTACGAGCAACCTCAGACCGAGCTACAGTTTGGGATCAACTTAAATCAAGCTCATTCCAGTAAGTAGGCCTTTTAATTCCAATTCTTGCTGTTTATTTAAATGTTTGTGAAGTTCTATACTGAGTTTTCTTAAGATTAAACGAGGACATGATGGAGACACTGTTCGGCTTCAATTCTGCAAATTCTGTTCCCAAAGAGGCCACGAGAAAGTCTGTTCTTCCCCCCGTTGAGAAGGAAAATAGGGTATTGGACCCAAAAAAGTCTCAGAACATAGCAATACTTCTAAGAGCACTTAATGTCACGCGCGATGAGGTGATCGAAGCTCTTCAAGATGGTGAGTGCTTTCTATATTGCTGTCCAATTATGAATTCTTTTCATAATTTGGGATCTGTCATACGGAAGGATTTGCTCATAATCATGGCTGTAATGACTATTTTTGATAATAAGCAGTTTCAGTATGTTTGAAGGAATGACCACACTGCCATCATTATCAGCATTAGAATATTGGTCATCATTTTGCATCCTTATTTTAGTTGATGCTGTTTTGTTCTCACCATAGGTTTAGTTATGAATCTTTTAAAAATTCATGTTTCTTTCTCATAAATTCAATTATGGACAAAATATAACATTAGCTGAATAAATCAAGATTTTGTTTTGTTTTTTTATGTCATCTTATACTAAGTTTAAGATTGTGCATTCTTGATTGTTATACTGTGTTCACATGTTACTGATTCCTAAGTTTCATACAGTATTCATTCCCTGGGCATTATTATCGATGTTATATTCTTTCCTGCCATTTTTGCTATTCTTCCTGTCACACCTACGCATGTCTACCTTAGTTGACTGATGATTTTCTATCCCTCCCCTGCTTTTGTGTCTTGCTGTTGAATTTCCATAAAGTTGGTGCATTACTGTAGAGTATCGTTCATTCTCTCTGCCAATGAACTAGAATTGCTTCACTAGTTCTAGATGGCCTAGGGAAAGTGCCTTGCTCATTAGATGGAGATTCTTTGCAATACAGAGTTTAGCTGGCGCTATGTATTTCAAAGAGTCTATGTTGGAACATACGAACATTTTCTATTTCATTTATTCTAAGTCATAGGCGACCTTACTTAAACATGATCTATTCTATAAGTCGTAGAATAGTGTTATCGAGTTCCAAAAATCTGAGTCATAGTGCATTGGAGCATGGTTTATATCCATTGTTCAATTATTTGCTGTTGGACTCCCACAACATAATCTGAATTATTTTTGTTTTTAATCAATAGTACGTTCTGTTTAGAATGTGTTTTGTTGCCACTTATCTCTGCAATTTCGTTCTCATCATATAAAATATATCTTCATTACCAGGAAACCCAGAAGGCTTTGGTACTGAGCTCTTAGAAACTCTTGTAAAGATGGCTCCAACCAAAGAGGAAGAGATAAAACTCAGAGAGTACTGTGGTGATGTTTCAAAATTAGGGACTGCAGAAAGATTTCTCAAGGCAGTGCTTGAAGTTCCATTTGCCTTTAGAAGAGTTGAGGCAATGCTGTACAGAGCCAATTTTGATTCAGAAGTAAAGTACCTAAGGAAATCTTTCCAAACCCTTGAGGTAGTTTGTTTATGATTCTTTTAGTAAGCCATATGAGATGCAATGAATTTTCTTTTATCCCAGTGTAATCGGTACTTCAATTCTTTTTCCAGGGTGCAAGTGAAGAATTGAAGAACAGTAGACTTTTTCTTAAACTCCTTGAAGCGGTTCTTAAGACAGGAAATAGGATGAATGTTGGTACGAATCGTGGTGATGCTAAAGCCTTTAAGCTTGAAACCCTCTTAAAATTAGTCGATATAAAGGGAACGGATGGGAAGACAACATTGCTTCATTTTGTTGTTCAAGAAATCATCAGATCAGAAGGTGGTGCTGATTCAACTAATGACAACCTTCAACCCCGTTCGCAAGCTAAAATCGAGGATGAATTCAGAAAGCAGGGCTTGCAAGTTGTGGCTGGACTAAGCAGAGACCTCACCAATGTAAAAAAAGCGGCAGGGATGGACTCAGACGTCTTGAGCAGTTATGTCACAAAGCTCGAGATGGGGCTTGAAAAAGTAAGGTTGGTTTTGCAATTTGAAAGGCCAGGAATGCAGGGAAAATTCTTCAACTCAATGAAAACATTCTTGAAAGAGGCAGAAGAGGAAATAGTCAGGATTAAAGCTGACGAAAGGCAAGCTTTATCGCTTGTGAAAGCAGTCACAGAGTATTTCCATGGTGATGCTGCTAAGGAGGAAGCACATCCCTTCCGAATATTCATGATCGTTCGGGATTTCCTAACTGTACTGGATCAAGTATGCAAAGAAGTTGGGAGAATGCAAGACGGAGTAATGGTTGGTGCTGCCAGATCCTTTCGGATATCTGCTACAGCCTCACTCCCAGTCCTCAGCAGGTATAACGTCAGACACGACCGAAGCTCCGACGAGGATAGCTCATCTCCATGAACTCCCATAACTATACCATTTAGGAAGTTCATCAGATTAGCTTACACCTTCCCATTTAGGACGCTGAGGGAGAATTTCACTAGTTTCTTAGATATTAAGCATCTTTCAGACCAAAAAAACAAATGGTGAGCAGAGAATCTCCTTTCGAGAAAGCAATGCCTCGACGAGGTTTGTCCGTTGCTCAAAACAGGGTTTCCTACACGGGAATCATGATAGATTAGATTTTGCAGGAAAAAGGAAACAAGGACATCATCAAAGCAATGAAAGAAAAACACAAAAATACAGCATGGGAAGGAGCAAAGCAATATGGCAACACTGAAAGGTACATTTCAATGAAATGAGAGATGAATAAAAAAGATATAAAGGAGAGATAGAGAAAGAAAGTGATTTGAAACAAAAACACATTCCCTCCCTCAATATTATTCCACTTGAGAATACACAACTATAGATAGGACAGAGTTTCTTCTATTTAGATCAGATTCCTACACATTTCCAGAGAAAGTAGAATGTTTTTGACTTGTTGGTAATATGTTCTTGCATTTGTTCAATGTTCAATAATAATAAATATCAATTTTTTTGTTCAATCTTTCTTGATATGGATGAATATATTATATAAAGTCTTATCAATCATTCCAATTTTGTGGTGGTTGTCTCTTTTAAAAGGGTAATTTTGAAGTTTCAGTTGGTTATATACGTCTTGGACAAGATTCTTTTTTCTTTTTCTTCGGGCTAGGGATATTTATTTGTTGAATAAAATAAAGTATAGGTTATTTTTAATTGAAAAGTAATGCATACGAAATCTAGAAGGACACGAAAATCTATATATATATATATTTCTTTTAGATCCAGTTGGGAAATCTGGTACTTTGTTCTTTCTGTTTGTCACAATATTGCCTCTTAGTCTAACCTTCATTGATTGTATTTATTACTCAATTTTTTAATCAAATTCTATCTGATGGTGATGGCCTTAAATTTTTGTCTTTTTCGAGATATCTGACTTTCACAAAAATGATTGAGGTAGCTGGAGATGTACAACACAAAGAAATATCTGTATATATATAAAAAAGAAAACAAAAAAAAAGAGGGGGTTGAGAATAGTACACTCATAAATTAGAAAAAGTTGAATAAATATTAAGGTCATTATATGTTGTCATTCATAAAGTAATTTGGCTAAATTAATTGACCATTGAGTATGAGAGGTGGTTTTTGTACGGATGACTCTTTTTCAAATGTGTTTATGATTGATGACCTGTGTTTCCCACAAACATATGAATTCTAACATTTTGTATATGTCACATCTCAGGTTTAGTATCACAGCCCTAACGCTATAAACACAACAAATTGGGAGAAAGTTAAGGAACACAACAAACTAACTCTATACATTAGAATATGTATCTTGTTAGGGATGGTCATGTGTAGTCCTATAGTGATCTTATTTTTCCTACCAAAAAACACAACAAACTTTGAGAAAAATGAGGGGAAAATGGAGATTGCGATAGAGATGGTCATTGCGTTATTGCTACGATAGATATGGTCGCAATATGTTATAAAAAAAGTGGTAGTGGGATGTGATGTAAGCAGGAGGCTAGAATACATACATTTGTAGGGATCGAGCCATCAAGTATAAAAGTGCTTTGAAAAGGATCATCGGTTAAAAAATACCCATGCTTAATGATAATTAACATGACTTTCGATCTACTCATCTTACGTATTGTTAAAAAAAAAAAAAAAATACTAGTGAATGGTGGTGTGGATAAGGAATTTTAGAATAGGGTTATAGGGTTTGGTAGCGTGGAAAATGGAAGTTTAAGAAGGGAGATGATTTTAGTATACTATAAAAAAGGTACAAAATAAGGAGAGAGGATAAAAAAAGTACAAAATATAAGGAGAGAGGAGGTCACTTAGTTCGGAGAAAAGAGATGATTGAAATAGTGGAGTAGTGTGTTGTTTTATCGGTTCAAAAACATAGTTCTTATAGTTTGTGGTTTATAATAGTTTGTGGCTAGAGTGGAGATTATTTTAGTTTTGGTTATAGTAGTTTATAATATTTTAGTCTAGTTAACAAATAGTAAACACTGTAACAAAAAATGAATTCAGTTGATTGTAGGTTATAACAGTTGGTAACCTCAATTATTATGATTGGAGTCCCAAACATGGGAATGGGCTACACTTGAAGTTAGAGACCCAAACAACCCTCCATCAAAGATTTGAAAGAACATTGTTCGTCTTCATAATCCCGAAGTCATTAATTGTTGTTACTTGATATCTCTATTTGCAATTGTTTAACAAGATTAGTTTGTTTTAAACTTCTAATTATATCAACACTTGAATGTGGATGGTGTTAGGAATTGTTAATAAGGAGAGACAAAGTTTTACTACCTCCAAACTGTATGTATACAAATGGTTAGACTTAAAAATTAAAAAAGGGATAAGTAGGGATTAGAGAGGAAAACAAAATTTAAATCTTTAATTATTTTGAATCCTAATATCATATACTTTATTTCTTCCATTCACTTCTATTGTTAAACATTACTTGATATCTTACTTTTCATAATTTTTATATGAGTGGCAGTGTATACCTATATTTATATGTGGGAATGGAATGGTAATCAAAGTAACCTTTAGAAACAAGAATAAAGTTTTTTAAAATTTTAATAATCAAAACTAAAGCATGGAATAAAGTTTAGGAATATTGTAATTATTATTTAATGGAAAAAGAAAAAAAAAATAGGCCAATGGTGGCAATATTAATGGGGCAGTGGAAGATGTTGTAAGAATGTTTTCTCTTCGTCCTTACGGAACTTTTATTCCTCTTTTTGGAAGTCCCACACCATCCGTCGGCAAAACAAGCCAAAATGCCTTTTCATTTATTTCTCAAAAGTTATACTATTAATTTTTTTTTAATAAAAAACTAATATAAAGTTTAGTAAGAAAAACAACAAAAATACCATTTTCTTATCATTATTATTATTATTTTTTTTTTTATAAAAATAATTATCCTATTTATACAATCACATTGTAATTTGACCTAATTGGGTTTGTTGAGAATCAATTTAACAAGAGATTTTTATATATATAATGACGAACTTAATGGTACCTTCACACATATGTTATAGGGTTTAGTCTTCGTATAAAGTATAATGTAATATTTTTGTTGATGTCAAAATTCGAACGGAAAACTTACATGTTCTTCATGTAACACTAGGAATGAATTTGTTTGAAAGGAAGAAAAGAACGTGGCCTGTAAAGAGAAAACTTGCACACTGGTGTACTGCTTATTATATACACTATGATGCTTAAGAGAGTGCGAAAGCTAAGGAGTTTATGAAGCTATAATAGTGTACTTATAGAGGTGATTAACCTAGATGGTTTTGATAGAGTTTCGAAGTCGTTATAGGATAGTATCATACAACTTATTGGGTTGAGGGACGTCCCCTGTTTTGCATTTGACTAGGGTTTGCTAAGGCCTTGGCCTAGGTTGAGAACATTAATTTGGGATTTGACACAAACTTAACCCTCTCACCTATGCCCAAAAACTATCTTTAGCCCAAATCTTGTTATTTTATTTGGGTTTGTCGTCTCCCTACTTATTTTATGTCGATTATATCCTTCGGTCCAAAATCACGCATAACAATTCTAGATATGAAGTAACAAATTAGCTCTATCTTATTGATTTTTATTATTGAATTTTAACAAAAATGTGTTTAATTTTTTTTTGTAAGTCAACAAGTAAGATATCTATTGTAAATAGTTATGAATGCTTTCCGATAATGTTGAGTTTTTAGTTGTTTCTTGAGGGGCAGTGTTGTTGTTATTATTATTATTATTATTATTATTATTATTATTATTATTATTATTATAAAAGCAATAAAATCTCACAAATTGATGTTAAAATTAAAATTATAGGCTTTATTGATACATTTAATTCTGATAATAGTCTAAATTATTTTTAAGGAATTGAATTCTCATTGGAAGCGAATGAACGCCTTGTACCAATAATTTTCTTTCGGAAAACTTAGAATTACAGAGAAGAAAAACATGGATAAACAATCAAAACTAGCATGCTTTGTAAGAGAAATTGAGTAAGAAAAAACTATACCTTCGAAGAACATCTTCTTTGGTAGGATTTTTTTTCTTCTCACGAACACATGAGCATCAATGCTTCCTTCAACAGAAAAATACAGAGAGCTTCTTGGGACACCACCAAGGAAGTCTTCCATGCTATTTTGAGGAAGAACTAAGAGGAGTTGTGGGCTCTCTTAGTTTTGGTGAGGGAAGAATAGATTGAGAGAAAGAAAGAAGTCTTGGGAGAAATTTTCAGAGCAAAAAATTACTTTGGTGATTCACACACCTCAAAAATTCAACTCCCACTACGTGTAGTGGGTGTTATATTAAAATTAATTTAGTTATAATATTAAATCATATTTGATATATATAATTAAATAAAAAAAATAATTAATAAATTAAATATCACATATTTAATTTAATTTGAATCATATTCAAATAATCTTCTCTCACATAACCTATAATTTTAATATGAATCTCATTCATATTAAATTTAACATATAGTTTTATATGAATCTCATTCGTATACATAATATTTAAATCTCATTTAAATATTTATCTCTCTCATAACATAAAGTATAAATTTTGAATCTCATTAAGAAATAACTTTATATTATAATGTATCTATACATTATATTAATTGTATCATATACAATTAATTCCCTTATTAATTTGAGCACTTCAAATTAATCCAAAATAACTGATTCATATTCAAACCCTTAATTAGCTAGCAAGAGAACCTTATGGACCTAATGATTTAGAATCTCCAATGATATGAGATTAATTAATTAAACTCTTTAATTAAATTAATCAATATTCATTAACTCTAGGTCATTCCAATAAAGACTTACGACTGCACTCTTCGCATTATAGATATATTTCTGTGTCCACAGATATAACCAATCAACAGTAAGTCGACTCTTCACAAATTGCTCGTAATTATAGTTGGGTCAAATTACCATTTTATCCCTATAATTACATCTAACTTCTTAAATACCACCAATCCCTTTAATGAACAAATAGTTTATAGTCCAATTATAAACTAACCCTTCTTGGGCCAATGAGAGAGTAAGGCCTCTTTGTTCAAGACCCGGAATAAGCCCTTAGGGGAGTAGTTTATTTACTTACCTTAAAGATGAGAAAGAGTGAATTCCATCTTGTGATGATATGCTTCCAACTCCATACTTAGACAAATCTCCAAAATGGTAGGCATATTGAGTTAGCGATCTAGCCACTCTCACTTATTCAGATTAAAAGAATGTCCTTATAGACAGAAGTTCATAACCCACTCAGGATTAAGGTCGAGTCACCTATGGTCATCCTATGAAATGTTAATTTTTTCGATTAACAGCGTTACAAAGAGAAATTAAACATTTCGTGGTTCGGTCGTATACAAATTCTAGTCACTCACATTTCTCCACATGAACGATGAGGATCAAATTGTTTGTAACACTTTACAACTTATGTAACAATTACAAAGCGGGCCATATCCGTAGTATTACTAGGATAATACAACCAACTTTATCCCTATACTACAGACCTTTTTTGCTATTATTTAAACATGATCCATCATTGTATGTCAACCACACATGCATGTTTAAGTTTACATAAAATAACCATGAATCTTAATTTATTGGATGTAGTTAATGCAAAAGACAAATAAAATAATTCCTTATTTTATTAAATAAATAAATTATATTTATAACTTTACAAACTACGAGACCTGAAAAGATTTAGAAAACCAGTACCAACTATTTTTATTTTTTAAAAAAATAAAACTCCACCTTCAAATGGCAATGATATGCAAAATATTAAACCTGTTGCAGTTATTTAAAAAAGCCATGCATAAATCATATTTGATAAAAGTTTGTATTTGGACTATTTTAACTAAACTATATTTTAAACTTTACTAAACAAAACGCACGTAATTTCAATATAATATTTTAGAATGTCATTAAAATATAATAAATCATTAGAATGTTTGATCTCATTCTGAGGAGGAGAGCATCAACATAAAGTAAATGTAAAAAGGTTAAAGACAAAAACAAAATAATAGTAATAAAAGAGAAGCATATGACTAAGCAATGGTAAGGAGAATGGTTGATGGGATAGTGACCCAAATGACACAACTACCATAAGTTCCATTTTACTTTGCTTATATGACCTCATCTTTTTGGAAAATTAATGAAAATATTTTCTTACAAAATCAAATTATACCTGTTAATTAATTTAACCCTCAAATTAATAATTTATATTAATTTAAATTTAAAACTTTTGTAACTACATCAATTTATATCCTTAATTACGTTCTATTTGAAAAAACTTTGTGTGAAACTTATAATTGTATTAATTAAACTCCTAAACATTCATAAATAAATCCGTTAAAGACTCTTATTCAGAATTTGGAAAGAGATAGATGACAAAGATTTTGCTTTTCTCGACCATAAATTTATATATACTACTATTAGATTGCATTTGCAAGAATTAAGAAGTTGTTCAGTAAATAGGGTAGGGTGCATGTTGGAGACAAGACAACATCGATTGTAAGAAAGACTTATGTGGTTTAAACTAGGGAGTGGTGAACTTGGCTACATGTTAAACTCGACGACGTTATTTGACTTAAAAAATAGATTGAATATTCGAAATGATTGAAAGACCTCCTTTCAAACTATACATACAACTTTTATAGAATAAAACTTTTTACAAAACTATTGTGAAGGTAAATTTAATATTATATCAATACATTTATACTTTCATTAATGAAATGATAAGAAGAGAATTGTGAAGTCTAAATTTGATAAAACCAAAAATTTTTAAAGTCGAATAAAATAATAAATCTTAATAATATATTATGATAAAATAATGTAGTGAGAAAAATAATGAAATTGTAGGATTGAATTCACAAACCGCAATCAACGATAGAGAATGTGAAACGACAGCTATAAAAAGATACACAACAAGCTGTATGCATGTTCAACCAAATAATTATTTTCCAAAAAATAATTACGTTGAAGCTATTTAATTAACCCTTCCACAGTGTACCAAACCAATTTGTTCTTATCTAATTATGTCCCTTCGGTAGGAAATCCTTTTTTTTTCTTTTTTTTTTTTTTTTTAGCTTTAATTCTATATCATATTTTCAAGTGTATAAACAATTATTCTTAGTGACCAACTATGTTTAATATTTAAAATACATTCTAGGGGTGAAATAAAATGACAAAAACGTAGCCCAACTCACATGTAAAATATGTAGAATGTTGCAAATGCCCTCACTACTATTATATAACTACTAATATACACTTGATACACTTGATTGATTTATTTGATATACTTGATAATGATACGCTTTGATTTACTTGAAAATGATGCACTAGTATATTATAATACGACACTTTACTAATCATATATTACTAGTATATTTAATTGATATACTGTTGATAAACTTGATTGAGTTGATATATTTTATAACAATACATTTAGATTTTTTAAAAAAAAAAAAAAATTAACTTTTTTCTTCGTTGTAGACCTCCCTACCCCAATTTCTCTTTCACCAACCAACACTCCTTCACATTCGGATAAAAAAAATGCAGTGAGCATGGATCGAACATGCAACCTTCAAATCTTCAGTCTAACGCTCTCCCAACTGAGCTATCCCCACTTGTTAATATTTATATGATTTTTTTAACTTGACAATAACTAATAATTCGATTTAATTTGCTTTATTACTAATTTATTTTACAGTAATTTTTTTTCCAATGATTTAGTTAATATTTAAAAAATTATAATTAACGGAGATAAAAGTAGATCCACTAATATAATGATATTTAATTATTAAGAACTCTATTTGAATAATTTATTTATTATTATTATTATTATCTTGATAAGATTTGATATCAATATAATTACCTAAAATAAAACAATGTCAACTAACAAAATATTAAATAAATGTATATTAAAAAATATAAACCAATATTATTGGTATATGCCACTAAAAAAAAGTTAGTTTTTTATAAAAATGTTAAACAATTAATTAATTAATAATTACTTATTAAAATTAAATAGAAAATGTTCAATTTTATAAAAAAAAAAATTACATGTAATAAAATAATATAAATTAACAAAAAAAATTGTTAAAAGAAAAAAAAAATAATGTAAACAAAAGAAAAACAACAGGTTTTAGTTTTGCTCTATTTATATTACTAAAAGAAAAAGGTAATATAACCCAAATAAAGGAATGTGAATGTCCTTTTTATGGAGTAGTATTCCTAAAATGGCGAATAATTAAGTCCCACCAATTGATTTAATATTGTTTGGATTCTACTAAATATCATATTAAGTGTAAACGAAAATTGCTTCCTACTTTTTGAAGTAAACAAAGGCCTTATATCATCATGTTTTTGTTTCTTAACTAAAACTAGTTTTTAAATAATGTTAATCTTAAATTCCTAGAAAATTTTTATTTTAAAAAACGTACTTTTCTTTTCAAATTTGATTAAGATTTCATATGATTTATTATAAGAGTGATGAAAACTAACCTAGGGATTTGGTGAGTAAAGAAGCTTACTTTTTAAAAAAAAAAATAAATAAATAAAATAATTACCAAAAGTGGAAATAATTTGTTTTTGTGTTTTAAAATTTTGAAGGAATCTCTAGTTATGATTCATTTTGGACTAAGAATTATAAGCCAAACTATTAAGGGTAAGGGTTGGTTGCACAAATAGTAATTAGACCCAAAATAATAAAAAAATATAGCATAAGGAAAAATATATTAGGGATATAACCCAAAATTAGCTCTAGATATCACTAATAGCAGCTATTATTGATAGTCATATTGGTAAATGACTAAAAAACTCATGTTCAGCCTGCCATTTCACGCTTCTTTCTTCCGATTTTCTCAAATTGAAAACTATCACTAATAGCAACTATTAGTGATAGCTATTAGTGGCTATCACTGATAGCTGCTGTTAATGATAGCTTTCAATTTGAGAAATATTAATACAACCTTGAAATAATAACACTTGAAATATTAACTTTCAATTTGCTATCATTTATTAGTGGCTATTATTGATGCACTTTCATCAATTGGAATCAAGCTTGAAATATTAACAATTAAAATCATAAGTGGTTATCAATGGTAGACTTTTATAAGTAGTTATCAACTTTGTAAGGAAACTATCAACTTTCAAAGATAGAAGTCTATTAATGAGAGGTTTATGAGTGACTATCACTTATATCTACTTAAGTCATATCATTGCTAACTTCTATTAGTGGCTATCACGGATAGCTTTTAACAGTGACTATCAATTATAGACTTTCATCAAATGGAATCGACTTTTATATCATTGATATCGTCGATATATGGACATCACCTAAGTTCTATCATTGATATCACTTATATTGTAGTTATCGATGATAGCTTCTATTACTGATAATATGCTATTAGAGATAACTTTTGTCATTCATTTTTACCATCAAATAACATGCTATATATCGTTAACAGCTTCTATATCATTGATAACATGCTATAAGTGATAACTTCTAGGCATGCCACTTACACTTTAGTTCGATATTCAACTTTATTAATTAATTCCACTAAGTTGGTTACCAATGATAGTGTTCTATAAATGACTAAGTTATAAGTATATTCGTAGCTATCACTGATAGATTTATATTTATTATGAGGAGATTGGGGAGATGGAATAAAAATAGGAAAAAAAAGAAAAAAAAAGAAAGGAAAAAAGAAAATATGAGAAGATTGGGGAGATGGAAGAAAAATTGGAGAAAACAAAGGGAAAAAACAAAAGAAAGGGTAGAAGAAAATAGGAGAAGATTGGGGAGATGGAAGAAAAATTGGGGGAAAAAAGGGAAAAAAATAATACATATAAGGAGATTGGGGAGATGGAAGAAAAATTGGAAAAAGAAAAGAAAAAAAGGGGAAGAAGAAAATATGAGAAGATTGCGGAGATGACAGAAAAATTGAAAAAAAAAAAAAGGAAGAAGAAAATATGAGGAGATTGGGAAGATGGAAGAAAAATTAGAAGAAAAAATAGAAGAAAAAAAAAAGTTGTGCAAGACAAGAGAGGGCAAAATTAAAAATTACAAAAATTCAAAAGTTGACTAGTCAACATTAATGATAGTCATATTTGCAAATATTTTTAGATTTTTCCTCTTATTTTGCTATCTATTACAAATATCATAAAATCAAAACAATGACAGTCAAGTGAGGACAAAACACGACAAGAATTTTTGTCTCGATCGACGATTTTTTTCTACCAACGCAACAAAAAATGTCAGCATAACTAATTTATGCTGACGTATTTTCAATGCGTAGGTACAATATCATTTCTACCAACGAAAATATATACATGGACAAAAAATTGTGTGGTCTTAGTGAAAATCATTAGGTTGGGTTTCTACTTACGCTTATTTTAGTTTCTGCCCACACAACGTATGTGGGTACAAATTTCAGTATCTGGCCATGCAAATTATGTGGGTAGAAGCCAAGCCCAAATTTTACTTTTGCCCACACTTTCTTAAAACCCTATTCCATTTTATTTTTTCCCACATTTTATTTTCCTCAATCTTTTTTGGATTTCCCTCACTTTATTTTCCCTACCTCATGAGTCTTTCTTCCTCTCACTTTTAGTCTCTCTCACGTTTCCCTCTTACTTTGACGCTCACTCTCACAATCGCCAACCACACCATTCATCTGTCGTCGTCACACCTACATAGACGTCTGCCACTGCCGTTGCCGTTGCACTCGCAGAGTCGTCCACCGCCACCATTAGGTGTTCTTTGCCCATTTTCATCCTTTGTTTTACTTTATTTTGACTTATTTTTCTATATTTGAAAATAACCTTAAAGATATCTTTGATTCATTGTTTTATCTATAACCAACATCAATTGGCTTCTCATTTTTATTACAAAAAACTCCTAGTAAACACAAAAAATAAAAAAATAAAAAAATAACCTTCCTATTTTGACTAATAGAAAAGGGTAGGAATTTGCTCCAATTTGTTTTAAAATGAAAAAGTTATATAGTTTAAAATGCCAATATGATTCCTATTCTTTAAGACTTATTTTGCCAAAATGTGAAAATGTTTGTATTTCTCTCCATGTATTTAATTAAGAAAGAAAAAGATAAGAAAAAAGAAGAATTACTCAACATATATATTATCAAAGATATCTTTTTGGATTCCACTGTCATGAATTATCCTAATCTCCACTTTTTCTCTTTCGTAAAAAATTGAGTAAGGAAGAATATTGCTTGTGCCTATGTACTTTAATGGATGCTAGTAGGAGACATTTTTTTTTCTTCATGTGGATGGTTTCATTTGCTCCTCTAGGGTTTTTGAATGATTTAGTGCTAGAAAGTACTAGCACCAATCAACTTATGTGTTGTGCTATGTTAAACATTTAATCTCCCATTCTCATAATAATTAGCTACATAAGTGGCCCAATGCAACACATAGTATGTAAATTTTATGAAGTAATGAATAGGTTTTGTGTGAATGATTGTTTAACAAAGTTTAAAGTAGTGAGTTTTGGGTTTCTCTATAAACTTAGTAGTGTGTTTAATTTTATTATTCATAGGATGACTTCAACGTTTTCTAGTCGAACGTTGTGAGAGTGAAAGTGTCACTTAGACACTTCTTAGGTTGAGTTTGAGAGTGAAAAGTCGCACTTTGACATTTTAAACTTGTTTGAAAGTCATGTGTAAGAAACATGCCAATGGGCTAAGTGAAAAAGAAACAAAGAATAGGAGAGGCGTTGGGCCAAAATCCACAACTTGTCCTCCCTGGCCAAGGCTGAGACTAGGCCAGGCTTTTTTCCATCCCTGAAGGTTCATTTTTTGTAGGCCATGATCCAAGCCCTCTTAGCCTGCCCGAATTTGCATTCCCTAATATCTCTTTTCTTGTTTACAGGCACCACATAAGTGTTTTCTTTTCTTGTCTTGCAAGTCGTCTTCCTTTCCTAAAATTATAAATTAATCGTTGAAGGCATGTAAAAGTTAGGTAGATCTTCTAATTTGGATTTGCCATCAACCTCTCTAAAATATTAAATTATTAAAAGAAATTTCTATTAAATAACTTAATCTTCTAAACATAAAATAAAATGAGTTATTATTTATACTCAAATGAATTCACTCATATAATAATATAAAGCAATGAGTAAAAAATATTCCTATATTTTAGGTTATAAAAATTCAAGTTTTATGATTATTAATAATAATATTATTATTTTGGTGTTTTGAACTAGCTAGCTATGAAAAGAGTGCTATGAAAAGAGTGGAGGTAGTGTGAGGATATTTTGGTTATTTTTCATATATGATGGAAATTTGGAAGAAATTTTAAATTAAGCATTCAGAAATATTTTCTAAACGAGTTAGAATTATATTATTTAAAGCACTCTAATTACAATAATTTTGAATATTAAACATGTTTGTTCTAAAACTGAAAAATAGAGGAAGAATACTTACTTGTTGTAGCTCAAAATTTAAGCAGGTTCCTTCAAATTTTTGATCACGAACATTTCGTGGACAACCTTTAGAGTTTTCCTCGTTATCCTCATGCCTTAGAACAAATTGTGGGATCCAAAATTGAGTTCAATTTGGAGCAAAAAGTTGAAGAACACATTGTTTTTTTGCTTTTGAGTATGAGAGAGTTTTGGCAATAATTAGCACAAAATGCTTAACCATTTCTTCAATTTCTCTCTTCTATTTAAGGAAGATAACATGCAGATCTTTAATTATCAACATGCATGAAGACGACAAATTGGCTGATTCAATCAACCAATTTGGAGGTGGAAGATGAAGAAGAAGAAGGTGGTTGCATGGTGAACACCACCTACTTCTCATGCATTGTAGAGTTTCCCAAAATCCATTTTTAAATTGAATTTTGATTTTTCAACTTCATAAATTGAAAATTGGTTTTAAATTAATTTTCATAAAATCAATTTTAAATAAAATTAACTTAATATATATAATTAATTTAAATAATAATTAATTATATTAAATTAATTATTTCTCCACTATTTCTACCAAATTCCAACCCGATGAATCTATATTCATCCTAAAAATATTTAAACCACATTTAAATATTTCTAACCCTCTGATTTCTTTTAATTTATAATTAAACGAACAAACCATAAAATTTGCTCCATTATTGAATTCAAACATTTTAAATTCACTCAATATAATGTTTTAAGGATTAATCCATGAGCTAACAAGGGGACCTAATGGACCTACGGAAGTCGCTAACAAGAGACCTAATGGACCTACAAATTATGAAATTAACTAGTTAAACTTTTTAGAGGGTGGGGCCTCTTGCTCAAGTCCTAGAGTTAATACTTAAGGGAACAACTTATCCACTAACTTAGAAATAGGTAGGAGTGGATTCCATCTTGGAAGACTATGTCCCAACTATTTGTCTAATCTTATCCCTAAAATGGGAGACTTATTGAGTCGGCGAAACTGGTCACTCTCATCCATGTAGATTAAAGGATATAATCTCAAAAAAACAAGAGTTCATAGTTAGCTGAGGATTAAGATCGAGTTACCTAGGTCATCAGGTTGAAATAATCAGTTTTAACAGTAAACGGTGTTATAAAGTAAAAGTGATTATTTCATGGGCCGGTTTTATGCAAACTCATTGCATAAGGACACCCCCATTCGCATGTTTCCACATGAACGATTTAGGATCACATCGTTTGTATCAAATACAAAGTGGGTCGCATCCATAGTATCCCCAGGATAAGGTTACCCAACCTTTATCCATATATTATAGACCGTTTTGGTAATTACCTAAACTTAATCCACTTTTATGTCACCACATGAAGTCTAAAGTATTCACTATATAGTTAGGAGTTCTTAGTTTATTAGGATTTAATAAATGCAATTCATATATTCAATAACAGTTTTACTGAATAAATCTCGATAACAACTTTATTGAGAATAAGTTCCAAAAGTTACAAACAACAAGTTTTAGGACATAAAACCCAACATTCTCAAACTCATTTTTTAAATAAATTATTTATAGTGGTTGTCCAAACACTACAAATTTTATGAAAACTAAATGATTTTTTTTTTTTAATAAAAAAAACTAAACTCATTAAAACGGCACTTATTATCATTCAAAATTTTTAAAGGTGTATAATTTGATCAACCTCACAATTGTTAACTAAAAACACAAAGTCAAGATGATTATGTCAAAATGATTTTACAATTTCAAAGCCATAATCAATTTACTAATCTTTAAAGAGTATTAAAGCATTTAAAATTTATTTCCAAAGATTATTAATATAACATTAAGAGGGGAAATGACATTTAGACAATCAAATGGACAGAAGATTAAAAGTCAAAAGATGATTATGTCAAAACCATCTAAATTGTGAGTGGATTATATGATGTTAATAGCTAGCCATGTTAGAAAAAAATAAAAATTAGAAAAAAAAACAAAAGTCTTGTAGAATGAAATAATTAAAAAATTCATTAAGGCAAACAATTATTCCAATTTAGTTAATTATTCATCAATCACTAATATTAAAATAATTTTGAGAAAGAGTGACATTTTTCTTAAAAAAAAATTGAATTTGGAGAGAGAAATGTGAATGGAAAATCTAAATTAGTTTAATTATATTAAAATATGAGTAGTTGCCAATTAAAGGGATTAAAATTTCAAATTTTAAGTTAGCATTAATTTTGCACGATCTATGAGAGCCATTGGTTGACGTGCGTTGCCCAATTCAAAGTCAAATCCCTTACAATTATTTAATATATGGAAGTATGAACGGTTATTTTGGTTTGCTCTCTCAATTTTAAATAATAGTTAAATGCTCTAAATTAAGTCCTTAGGGTGAGTGAAACAAACTAAATGAGAGATGAATAGTAAATTATTCTTTTTAGTACAAAATGATATAATGGTTAAGGTTAAATAATTAGTGGATAATACCATCTTTTACTCTGCAATATTGTTGAACTAAAAAACAAAAAGAAAAGTTAGATTACCAATACAAAAATATATATGTCTCAATTTTTGGACATAGAAATGAAATTTTTTCCGACCATAATAGTAATTACATGTATCTAGAAACCCTTATAGAATCAAAATATCAATACACGTTATTTATATATATATATATATATAATTGAACGTGGATTGAGTTAAGGTATATTTGCAATTCGTAAAATATGTTGTTGCTATACAATTAATTATTACCTCTAAAAGTACTATCCATTACAATTATCCTATTTTATATCATTGAGTTAAGCTCACTCAGACAATTGTGAGACAACTTTGGACAAAGTAGTTTTGTCTAATATATGGTTCAATTTTGAAGTAGATAAAAACAAAAGGTGAATTATTATTATTATTATTATTATTATTATTATTATTATTAGTTTAAGGTTTAGAAAACGCGTATAGTTAGTTGTCAAAATGATGAATGCGTCACCTTTGCTAAGGGAAATTACTTGATTGTAATTACTTATATGAAGAGTGGACTGAGTTTGTATGAAACTTCAAATTCAAATACAAAATGTCTTATATTTAATTCCATATAATTCATTCTACTTCTTTTAAATTAAAATTTGTCAAGTAGTCTATATTTTTCCTTGAAAAAAAAAAAAACATGGATGCCATTTTTCTTAAAATAATTACAAAAATGAGATTTTTAATGAAAGAAATAACAATAGATCCAATAATATTTTTAGAAAAAAAATTATCTTTTCACTAATTGACTTGGAAGTTATAATTTTTTTTTTTTTTTTTTTTGCAATAATCATTGTATTAAACTATGAATTAAAAATATAATAGTTATTGATAATTGATATGTGTTATATCTATCGACCTAAAGCTTAAAGATTCAATCTCTCACCCTACATATTGTTAATAAAACATGTGTGGTATATTGTTTTTTTTTTTAAAAAAAAATACAACCAATATATGTTAATCATTGCATTGTCATATTATCATAATTATAATTTTCTTTCTTTCTTTTTTCTTTTTTTTTTTAAATTGTAATTTCTTTCTTTATATCTTATTTTTGTAATGCTTAATTTTTAATCTAAATTATTTAACTCAGTTACTTACTCAGAATTTACATGATATTAATAAAAGTAATAATATTTTTATCCATTCATGACTACTCAACACAATCTATTGACCTAAACGTTGATAATTTGCTATACCTAAGACCTAAAAGGACCAATAAACTCGTATTTTGGTCATATTTCAATTCAAATTTTAAGTCTAATAAAAAAAAAGAAAAAAAAACAAATCATGGAACTTTAGAATCACTCATGTCTTATCTCTTGTACACTCTTTTGAGTGTGAATTCAATTCTATAATACCAAGCAAAAGATTACTAATGTTTTAAGCTGTCTTAACCAACTAACAATTAAAAATAAATGAAATATTTAAACAACATGATTTTTTAAATATATATATATATATATATATATCAAATAGAGCAAAAAAAAAATTTACTTTTTTACATTTATAATCAGTGAGTGAATATTAAAATAGAGAATTGACAATAATATGGAATATTGGAATCTAAAACCCATCTGATCATCACAACGACAAAAATATTTTGTTAGAAATATTTTTTAAATTAAAAAAACCTTGAGACTGGTGTTGCGTGTGTGTGTATATATATACTTCTTATTGTTTGAACTCTCTCTAAGGGCCTTAGAGTTGTAATAAAGAAGAGAGAGAGGGCGGCATTTCCAAAAGAAAGGGAAAATGGGAGGAAGTAGAAAATTGAGCTTTGTTGTGGTTTTTGTTATTGTTTTGACATCGTTGTTTGCGGTTGTTCCGACAGCCGAAGCACAGCTCCGACGAGATTTCTACGCAGATGTCTGCCCTAATGTGGAGTCCATAGTCCGACAGGCTGTAACCAAGAAGTTCAAACAAACATTCGTCACTGTTCCCGCTACCCTCCGCCTCTTCTTCCATGATTGCTTTGTTCAGGTAATTATAATAAACTGTGTTTCACTCACACTCTCTACTCTCTAAGCAATCATTGATTGAGGGTTTTCAAAGAAGTACTTAAAAAGGGTTTTGTTAATTTTTATTTCGTCACCTAGGGTTGTGATGCGTCAGTGATGATTGCTTCAACTGGAGGTAACACCGCAGAGAAGGATCATCCTGACAATCTTTCATTGGCCGGAGATGGATTTGATACTGTCATCAAAGCCAAAGCGGCGGTTGACGCTGTGCCAGGTTGTAAGAATAAAGTCTCTTGCGCCGATATTCTCGTCATGGCTACTCGAGATGTCATTTCATTGGTTGGTGCTGTACTCAAACTAATTAAATTACACTCTATCTTTTGATAAACCATTTTATTTTGTTTATAGTTTTTAGAATAATTTGAATGCAGGCTAGAGGTCCTTCTTATGCAGTGGAGCTAGGAAGAAAAGATGGGCTTGTTTCAAGGGCTTCAGATGTTGAAGGAAAATTGCCTCAACCAACCTTTAATCTCAATCAGCTCAATGCTATGTTTGCTGCCAATGGTCTTTCTCAAACTGATATGATTGCTCTTTCTGGTATTACCTTTCCTTTTCCCTGCCTCACAATTTCAAACTCTCTATTCTCTCAATCTTTTCATATTTTCCAATTATTTCATCTCTACCCCTATTATTCCACAAATTGCAAAAACCACTTCTAACCCAATTATATCCTCTCTAAAATCACACCCTAAAACTTATTCTTTTGAGTTGTGTTATTAATTAGTGTTAACAATGGCCAATGTTTTTTTTTTCAAAGACTTTTAGATCATATCTAATAAACAATGGTAGGTCATTCTTTTAAAAATAATTTAAAAGTATTCATGAGAAATTTATAAATGTAAATAAAAAATAAATAGAAAAAAAGTCAAATCTTACCCATTCAACTCACAACTTTGTTTAAATTTTTTATAGTTGAAATCTTATGATTTTTTGTACAATACTCCATAGGTATGTTTTATACTTGATTGAAAGTATATATGAATACTTTTTTTTTTTTTTTAACAATTCTTTTTAAAAAATAAATTAGAGAATAAAAATTAACACATTTTCAAGTTTGAGGTGAAGAGATTGCAAGATTTATCATAATTCAGGGTGCAATTTGATAAAATTGAAAATGTATGTTAAAAAAATGATACTAACTAAATATCAACAAGGTAGAAAATTAATTAATTTTATAAATAGCCATGTAACATTAAGTTCTATACTTGCCACTGGTTGCAAATGGATTTGATTGATTTAACTAGTTCTAAACTTGGTTCTCTCTCGTACTACCAACGACACTGTTTTCTAGTATCATTAGTGACACATTTAAAATACTTTTGTATTTCTCTCTTGTACAACTATACCATACAAAATTGTAAGTCACATAGTGTGATAGTCTCTTCAACTAATTTCTCTATTTTGAGGTCAATAAATAAACCATTTGAGTTTTAAGAAGGTTTAAATATCATTTTGATTCTTCAATTTTAATTTTTGTATTTTCAATAAATCTTAAAATTAGTTAATTAATTTTGATAGTATGCGGAAAAAATAGAATATTTTAGAAATTAAATTTATAATAAAAAAAAATTAAAGAGTTTCAATTATGTTGCAGCTGCGCACACCGTAGGATTCTCTCACTGCAGCAAATTCGCAAATCGGATATACAATTTCAGCCGTACAAATGGAGTTGATCCAACGCTGAACGCCACATACGCAACCATGCTTCAAGGCATGTGCCCCAAAAACGTGGATCCAAGGATAGCCATAAACATGGATCCAAACACCCCCACTAGGTTCGACAATATGTACTTCAAGAATCTCCAACAAGGAATGGGCCTTTTCACTTCCGACCAAATTCTTTTCACTGATTCAAGGTCCAAGCCCACTGTCAAGATTTGGGCCCATAGTGGACAAACCTTCTACACGGCCTTCGTTGATGCCATGACCAAGTTGGGTCGGGTCGGAGTCAAGACCGGATCCAATGGCAACATCCGTACTGATTGTGGTGCTTTCAACTCTTGAACATAACCGCATGTTTGGAGCAAGGTGTGGAGTTGTAAAGTCTGAAGAGCTGTGAGCTGGGTTAATAACATTAAATTGATATTTTCTTAGTTGTGGATCCTTTGAATTACCAGAATTCACAACTCCTTCCAACTTTTTGGCCTTAAGAGTCCTACTTACTATTGAGTTTTGAAATTGTTGTTGTTATAATAATAATAAGATTGATCGGAATAAAAGGAGAGTTAAAAAGAGAGAGATGGGTATTTGTACAAATGCTTAAGAAATAGTTTCATCATTCTAATAATTCTAATTTGATTTGATTTTCATTCTTTGCTCAACCACACGGTGTTATGTGTTGGATTGATGTACTGTTGTAAGAAAGTACGGTTTTGAAGGAGTTATTTTGGAAATATTTTGAATTCCATGATGAACCTATAGTAATTGATATCTATTTTTTGTTTTTATTTATTTATAGTTGGAGTTCAAACTTTTCAATACTCAAGGTTAGATATTTGTATTTTGATTAAAAGTTGGTTTTACGATAAGTTACAATGTCGAACATGTGGGTGAAAAAAAATTGTGAGAGGTTAAAACTTGAGTTATATGTATAAAAAAAAAACACTTTTAGAACCATAAACGACATTTTTGTATGAGAGGTTAAAAGTTTGAGATTAAATTTCTAGATCTAACACTCTCCTCTATAGGTCTCTTTTACAAATATCGTGAACACAACATTGCAAGTTTCAACTCACAGATAAACTACCTTAAGCTATTTAGCCACATTACAATCACATCAATCTATTTTCTATGAACCGAGATACAACTTCTATTCAATCTTGTTTTCAAGCACCCTCAGAAGTCTAAGTAATTAGTCTTATATTTCTATCACTAATTAGATTTTAGGTAGTTTTATGCAATCCCTTGGTCTTATGGTGTGTCTTATGTTTAATGTTACATGACGATCTATATCTAAGCTTTTAGTCCCATGTTCTTTTGTGAAATATGTTTTTATCTTAACCTTCTTAACATTAAGACTCAATTAGTATGCTAATTTAAATGCTCATTTTAAATTAACAAGAAAATATAAGTTTCAATAAAAGAAATAGAAAACAATAAAATGGTGCAAATGTGGTTGCATTTGTTAAGTCATGTTATCCTTAGGATATCAACTAAAATTCATACTCCATGAAAATTGTAGTTAAATCTGGGGTCAATAAACGACTTGAGAGCAAAAAAAACAACAAAATACAAATTGGTGAGAAAATCTCGTTTTACTAGAGAATGATATAGTCGCATCAGGGCAATTTTTTTCTTGCAAAATTACAACACAACTCAAATTATCTCAAAATAGTCTAATTCACTTCAAAACATCCTTAAATCACCAAAAATGACTCATAAATATGTAATAATTTTTTTAAACCCAATTTTCAAGTGATTTAACCATAATTTTAAGATAAAAAAAATACAGAAGTATAGCGTTTATTAACTTTACAAAAGACAAAGTTTAAGGGTATTTTTGACTTATATAATTTTTTTTAATACAACGAGGCGCCGTAGAGTAAGGAGAGTGAAAGTAAAGTAAAAAAAAAAAAAAAAAAAAGCGCGTTGATAGCATTGGAATGGAATAATTGAATTGCTGGAAAAAAGAATACCATTTTTCCCCTCATTCCAAGAAAACCAAAAAAGCCAAAATTCCAATTCCCATTAGTTTTAGTGGGATTTTAAAACTCCACTATTATTCTTCCTTCTTCCCAAATCTTTCAATCTTTCTTCTTCTTCTTTCCAAATTCAAACTAATTTCCCCTCCCCTTACCATGAGTTACTACGACCACCAACAGCCCCCTGTTGGGGCTCCGCCGCCGCAAGGTCAGCCCTACAATCTCTCCTCTCTTCAACACATTTTAATTATATTTGGTTGTTGATTCATTCATTCATTCATTCATACTTCTTGTAGGGTTCCCTCCCAAGGACGCTTACCCTCCGCCGGGGTACCCTGTTCAAGGTTACCCTGCAGCTCAAGGCTACCCTCCTCCACCCCCGCCGCCGCCGGGTTATGGCCCACAGTACGCTCAGCCTCCTCCCAAGAATGAAACAACCGGTTGCCTTGAAGGATGGTTAGTCACTTCCCTCTTTCACTTAATTCCCCACAATTGGAGAATGGCCCTATCACTGAGATTCTCGAATGTGTTGGACTTTCATGGTTAAATCAACATCAAGATTCAACATATTTTTCAATCATATTTAATTTTTCGCAAAATTTAAAAATCATAGTACAATCACCTGAGATCCGTCTGAAAAATGGATCATTTGAAATTTCAGTTAGTTCTGATAAGAGTGAGAGATTTCAAAAATTACGGAGAGTTTAATATATGATTTGATAAAGATGGAATTTGGAGAAAATTTGAACAAATATAAGATTTGGAAAATAATTATATTAATATTTAAAAAAATTAGTAGCATCTTAATGTTAATCCTTTGCGATATTTCTCCGAGAAAGTCCAAAAAAATAATTCATAAAACAAAAGGTTATTTTATTATTATTTTTTTTTTACCAAATCTTAGTGTCGATCTCAGCCGAAATGGACCGACAAAACCTATTTTAACAAATTTTCTAAAAGAGTATTAGTTCTAATAGATGAAAATTTAATGAGGTTATTTTTTACCATTTCCTCTTAATCTAATTTTTTCTTCAACCAGTCAAATTAGTAATTACCCTTTCTATTTAAATTTAGGTTAAAAAGCGGTTAGTGGTCTTTAGCTTCCACATCAGAAAAGTAAGCATTAAGTTCATCAAGTTTAGTGGGTAATGATTTAATTTTGAATTAAATGATCAATTACTAATTGGTAACAAAGTAAGCACTTTCTTTAAACTATTGGTAAGAACCAGAGTCAACTTATTTATTTATTTATTATTATTATTATTATTATTTTGAGTTGGGTGTATTTAAATAAAATGCAACAAATATGGAGGGAAGATAAGATACGTAACATGCTAAACCACAATAAAAATTGACAACGGAATTAAAAATTAGGAAAGATAATATATTTTCTTACCTGAATTTTAGGTTTAGTTTTCATTTAGTATCTAAATTTTCAAATATTACACTTTTAATTTTAAAGTTTTGAATTTGATTTCAATTTGCTCTCTAAATTTAAAAATGTTACAAATTTACCTTTTAAATTTGAGTTTTATTTCTATTTAGTTCTTAGATTTCAAAATTGACAATTTTAACCACAATATATCATTAAATACACACTTTTGGTCTAAAGTGTTAAAGTCTATTAATTAATTTAAAGAACTAAAACAATTATAATTAATTAGTCCCACTATTTCTTCATCATTAATCATTGAAATTAATTTTAAAATTTACTTCATAATTATTTTAAATAATTAATAGATACTAACACCAAATATTGAAGTGAGCATTTAGTGAAAAATTGAGGTTAGAACTTAAGACTATAAATCTTGAAACTCAATGACCAAATTTTAGACAAAAACTCGGTTATCAAGGTTAAAACTGTTACATTTTTTAAAACTAGGGATCAAAACTTAATAACTAAAAGTATAACATTTTAAAAATTAGCTAGGGATCAAAGTGAAAAGGGTAAAAAAAAAATATATTTTTCACTAAAAACTAAAAACAGGTTGGGGTTGTATCAATTTCAACCCCAAACTAACAATTATATCAATTGAAACTCAGAACTTTTGTAAATGTATCAATTTACACTTTTTTATTACATTTTGCTTAGGAAAAACTCGTGTGAAACTTAAAATTATATCAATTAAACCCCTAAACATTCATAAATGAATCAATTTAGACTCTTAGTCAAAATATCTATTGGAAACTAACATACGAAGAAGTCTACATGTATTTAGTAAACTAATACTAAA
Organism: Citrullus mucosospermus; assembly: GCA_030954485.1. Taxonomy (NCBI): domain Eukaryota; kingdom Viridiplantae; phylum Streptophyta; class Magnoliopsida; order Cucurbitales; family Cucurbitaceae; genus Citrullus; species Citrullus mucosospermus. The sequence continues at coordinate 24,722,296 of CM062056.1, forward strand.
TTATCATTTCCATTATTTTTTTGTATTGATATTTGATTTATAATTTATTATAATATAATTATTTAAAAATATATATGATTTAAACTTTTTGTGTAAGAATAAATCCTAATGAAGATTTTTATATAATGCGTTTTTATTATTGGAAAAGGAGTGATTAATTGGTAAAACGTATTGTGTGATTATTGTTATGCAGTTTAGCAGCACTTTGTTGTTGCTGTTTGTTGGATGCTTGCTTCTGACAACAAGGATTGGACTATGATCAGTGTACTTATTATTATTCCAATATCATTGTATTATGACAATCATCATAACTTGTTACATTAATAAATGTTGTTAAAAAAACAATATTCAAATTAAATGCTTGGCTCATTAATATATAGATAAATGTAGGGTGGTTCCACTTCAAAATTTAAATCCTTGTTTGTTTCATGAAAAATCTTTTGACATATTCATCCTTATATGATCCCTTCATCTTCTTAAAAGAAAAAAAAAATATATTAAATATAAATTTTGGATGGCGTCAATTAAAACCTTAAACTAATAACTGTATCAATTTAAATTCAATACTTTAATAAATATATCAACTTTTACTTTTCTCTAAATTTTATTTGACCAATATCGCGTGAAACTTATAATTTGAGTCAATTAAAGTCTTAAATTTGATATGTCAATCAATATAAACCATTCTTTATGATTGTGTTTGAAAATCATTCATGCATCAATTCTCAAATGATGGTAGACTTCTTCAAGTACTAGTTTTATAAATTAGACGATTAGAACAAATGCATGAACGATTTTCAAAGGAAGTTTTGTTTACGAGTCAAAATTGATTCAATTATGTTTAAAGATTTAATCGATACAAGTATAAGTTTCACATGAGACTTTTCCAAATGAAACATAATGAAGGGTGTAAATTACAAAAGTTCACTTATAAATTTAGGGGTTTAATTGATACAATTATAAGTTTCACATGAAAGTTTAAATTACACTTACAAAAATTAAGAGTTCAAATTGATACAATTATTAATTTAAGGTTTAAATAGATACAACGGGTAAAGTTTAGGAGTATTATTAAATTTATATATTTAAAAAAAAAATTATATGATCTCTTATACCATTCTGGACGAATTCATATTGTATATAGCTCTACATTTAGATTTTGGAGAGAAAATATTGATGATTGTTAATTTGAGGGTATATGGAAATCTTTAAATCATAAAATTTGAGTAAATAAGTGATGTGGCAGCATGATTTGGAAAACATTATATATATTTCTTCTTCTTTCTCTTTCTCTCAACTAGGGAATGGAGAAAAGAGAGAGGTAGTAAATATTTTTAAAAATATTTTTTCAAGTCATCTTGCCAAATTGTCTATTTACTCAAATTTTATGTTTAATTTTAGTTGATTTATTAGTTGAGGGACATTTTAAATTTATTCTCGAAAACTGATAAACTAAAATAGTCAATATTCATATATTTTTTAAAACTTAAGGACCAAAATGGTATATTTCTATTTTTTTTTTATTAACATGTCATTTTGACACTCTTTTAACATTAAAAAAAAAAAAAACTCGATTAGGGTTTATTTTGATTGAAAATTAATATAAAAGTTTGTTAAACACTATAAATTAAGGGAATTATTTTAAATGACAAAATTGTTGAAAATATTTATAATAATAGCAAAATATCATAATCTATCTGTGATAGACTGCGAAAGATCGCGATAGACTACTATCTATGTCTATCATGATACGAACAGACACATATAAATAATCTATCGTGGTGGTTGTATTTTTATTTAAGGTTGATTGGATGCTTTGGTGTTGTCACAAAAGTTGTCTCAGAAGATGCTACAAAAGTTGCCATTGTTGTAGTTTATATTTTTCTTATTTGAAAAATTTTGTAGAGTTATTTTTTCTGGATTCTTTCGTTCTTTATGGTCTTAGAATTTGTTTGGGGATGCTTTCCCTTTTCCCACGTGCTTATTTATTTGCAAGTATTTTGTTTTGCTACGGTTGCTGCTTCTACTTTGCTTTACTTGGAGTTTTTGTTTCTATGGTTTGCTGGATACTGCATATTTTTCAACTGTGTATTGTCCTTAATCTATAGTTTGTTGTGCGAAAATATTGTTGAAAGCTTCCAGTGTAAGAAGCTATTCACAGTCTTAGAGGAGCCTAAAGCTTTATTCTTGAGAAGGGATTCTCTGTGGCTAGGGGGAGCCTAAGACTTCATTACACAAGAAGGCGTTAGAGGGAGCCTAATTTATATTAGTGATGGTTATTCATAAATAGAAAGTCACAAATAGAGGGAAATATATCATCAAAAGAGGAAGATTCTCATAAACTGAGGGAAGTTGAAGTGTTTCTACTAATATTAGCATACTATGGGAGAGCCTAAGTGCTATTGAGAAGAAGCCTTACATTTAAGAGGAGTCTTAGGTGATCAGTGAGTTAGGCTCTATGTGTGTAACTATAAATGTCATTACTTTACAAGTAAGTACTATGGTGCAAACGTTTGACTCTTTAATATTAGTGGATTATTTTTTCTGGGCGCACTGCTCCCAGATGTAGCAAGTTAACTATCACTGAATTGAATTACCAATGTTTGTGTGTTCTTTCTTGATTCACTGATTGTCATTATTTTGTTGTCATAGTACGTGCTTGGTCATCCTAATTAATATTTGTGGTATGAGTAACAAATCCTCTTTTTTTTTTTTTTTTTTTCTTCTAGTTAAATATCTACTTGTTTATAAATTTATCTATTAGAAATTTTTGGATGGAAGCATTGAAAGTGTGTGGAGAGTTGCAGTTGGCTAAAGAAGTTAATGGGGTTGGTGGATTATTGGTTGTTATAATGTTTTTATCTTAAGAATTGTTTTTGAGACATTTGGTGAGATCATAGATACGTAATGACGTACATTGGGGGATGGATAAGTCATATTGGAGCTTTGACTTTTGGTCAAACATCCGTCTAACGTAAGCACGTGCGATGCATTGTGTAAAAAGATGGCTGGTCAAACTCGTGTTCTACAAATTAAAACACACCGCCGACGGCTATTTTTTAAAATAATAATAATAATAAATAAAATAACCCCAAACGAACCTTCTCTTACGTATCACCCAAAACAACAAATTTCTATTTCCATATATATATATAAATACAAAACACAAACACTTCTCAAATTTGAAGTAAAAAAAAAAAAAGAAAAATCTCTGGTCTTCTAATTATCCACATGGAACCTCACTCCTTTTCTTTTCACTACTCCCAGCCGGAGCAGGCCGTTCACAAGCCGTCGAAGAAGGCGGTGGCGCCTCCGCGGCCGACGCAGCCCCAGGTTTATAAGGTGGACCCCATCAACTTCCGGGATGTTGTTCAGAAGCTAACGGCGGCTCCTGAGTTTCAAGATCGCCGCCTTCAAGCCATGCCGGCTCCACGGCCCAATCTCTCCAATCCGCCGCCTCACAATGGGTACTTGGGACAGTCCGCTGAGAGATATTACCATAATTAAATTATTGGAGCTTCATTTTATTTCTCTTCTTTGATAATTTATTCATAAGTTTTTTTTTTTTTTTTTCTTCTTTCTCATTTTATCATTTTATCTACTGAACTGTGTTCAGTTGTTGGTTTGGTTTAAACACTTGTTAGTCCGGTCGTTTTGACTGTATGTAATTTATTATTTATAATTTTAATTTGGAAAGCTATTTCTAATAACTAAATTTTTTTAATCTTTCTTGTCTTTTTTTTAGTTTAATAATAAATTAAATAATTAAATAGGATGTGCACATATAAGTTAACTTAGTATTTTTCTTTAACTTTTTAAGTCAAAATGAGAAAATATAAAACTAGGATATGATAAATCCAAAATCAATAAAATTTGTTAATAAATTTCTAGATGAAATCACTAATAAAAATCAATTGTAAAGTTTCTTTAGATGGTTAAATTTTATATATATCAAATTTTATTAATTCCAAATATTTTAAAGACAAATGTGTAAACCACTTACCAAAGATTTGGGAAAACTTATTTTCCTTGGCCTTATGAGCATACATGCATTATCAAAGCCAAAGGGTCTAGTTAAAAGTCTTTCCATATGTTTATCTTTGTCAATCTGCATGCATCACTTATAGTTGAAACATATGCATGTATATAGGTTATGGTGGTACTCTTAACCAATCTATTAATGGTCATTAACAATTAGTTAGATATCATTCAAATATTTGGATATGATTTCAAATAAACTTTCAAATGCACATATATATGATCTTGGATATCCCTATTTATGGTTTTCAACATTCACTAGAAGAACAAATAAAAGCTTCCCTTCTAGATATATACTAGACTCTCACTCAACCGTGCATATATAAAATACATGAAAACTTAAATGAAATAGTTCTATGTTTTTTCTAGTGTATGTTTAAAAACTAAGAACCGAGACACCAGATAGGCACACATAAGAGAAGAAGCAATTTCTTTTATCTCAGATTGATATATAGATGAATGATAGAGGCAATATAGACTACTATTGAGATGCCTTGAATATGTTGTCCTACTTCTAAATGGAACAGGAATTAAGTCATGAGTTCCTACATCCAAAAGGAATAGGAATGGATTCCTATTTTAAAAAGGGTAGGAAAGTAATGGATTCCAAGTAGTATGACTTTGATTTCTATTCATAATGTCTTGTACATTATCTTTGTATTTTATTCTCTTTAAAGATAATAAAACTGGTTCTCCCTTTGTCAGTGGACCTTGCTAATATAATGTTAGTGACCCACGTTAATATGTGTGTTGATTTCTTCTTGTTCTTTATTTTTTGCTTGTTGATTTGTTTACGTAATAATAAACTCGTATTAGAGCCAATTCGTTAGAGTTTGACATTCCATATTTGTTGACGATCAAAGATGTTGGCCTTGAGTATGAAGATGGTTAGATTTATCAAGAGAAACATTTTCGGTCTATGACAGATCAAAATGTGATTCCTACTAAATCAATAAGGGTTGTGGGCACAACCATCAGGAAAATTAAAGACAACAGTTGTAGATGATGATGAGTTGAATAGTTTGGAAGGGAATGCTCATTCAATAGTCATGCTATGTTTCGTGGGGATTCCCAATAATTAATTAAATTTGACAAATTCTATTGAAAACTTTTGATTAGGGAGTTAATGTTTCACTAAAAAAAATATCATTTAATTGATTAAATAGGACATGAAAAATAATTATAGTTTAAGGAGAAATGACTTATATCTCCCAGTAGAATGAGCTAATTACCTATTAAATTATCTATATATATAATCTAATTACAAATGTTAAATGAAGAAGTGTACAAGAGAAGGTTGAAAAACAATCTGATCGATTGAAATCAACTAAAAAACTATGCTCATTTTGACTATTTTATTTTAGATTCTATTTGAGTTATAATTAGGGTTGGCAACGGGGCCGGAGCGAGGCGGGTGGGGGGTCCCCGTCCTTGCCCCCAATGGGGAATCTTCCCCAATCCCCACCCCCACGGGGGCGGGAATTCCCTGTCGGGGAGACGAGCCCCGTGGGAGCCTATTCCCCGCGAGTTGAGAGAGAACGAGAGTTCAACACTAAGAGAGAGCGAGAGAGAGACTGAGAGAGAGAGTTTGAGAGAGAGAGCAAGAAAGCGAGAGTTTGAGAGAGTTTGAGAGAGAGAGAGAGAGCGAGACTAGGAGAGAGAGAGCGAGACTGAGAGAGGGAACTCAATGAGAAATCAATGAAAATAAGTTTACAACACAGATTAAATAAAGCTTGAAGTAAAATAAATTCGAATGTCTTATACAATAACAATAATCATAAGTTTGTTCGTCCTTCTCTCTTCGCCAATTCAAATTCATCCATCTCTCTTCACCAATGCATCCATGTCTCAGTCACCACCCACCAAGCCATCAGAGTTGTCTGCATCTTCTAAAATAGTTGCTAAATGTTTAATCATTTTTTTTTCCCGTGCTAGTACCTTATTTTGTCACATATTTATAATACATAAGAATGTTATTATATTAATTAATTAAATAATAAATAGTTAAACAACATAAACAAGCTAACATACCGTCAAAACTTAAGTCATAATCCAATTTTGAGTACACATCAAAGCCTCTATTATTTTCGGATGAAGTTTGTTACGATGTGGGCTTACAATCCTACCACAGGTACTGAAAGCAGACTCTGATGCAACACTAGATAACGGGATGACTAATATGTCTCTAGCAATTTCTTGTAAAATGGGATACTTAACCCCATTCCATTTCCACCAACTTAGTATGTCAAAATCAGATGATCGAGGTAAGACAGGTTCATCTAAATATGCATCAAACTATTGCTTATTATTCATCTTATTAGAGTTTGATACAAACAAGTCATAATCATTAAAATCATCAAATTCCATATTATTTGATGCTCCATCTAATTCTTTAGATCTAGAATCATCACCTTCATTTTCATGCTTCAACTGATATTCTTTCTCCAAATCTGCACAATTTTTTTTAATCCTTTCCACCTCAACAAAAAAAATATCTCCATAAATTCTTGGGAATTAGAACTCAATCAACTTCATTTGGTAACGTGGATCTAAAACTGCAGCTACAAACATTACACCATGAATTTTATTCCAATACTTATCAAACTTTGTAATCATATTTGAAGCCATGTCTCTTACCTCCTCAAAGCTAGAGTTTATCCATTCCGAAATAGCCAACTTCAGTTTACAAATTTTTGGGAAAAATAAATTAGCAGTAGGATATTTGGATCCCAAAAATATTTCAGTCACGTGATGAAATATTTTCAGCTTCTCACATCTCTCTTGCCAATACCCAATCTTTATCCAAAAACAAACACTTGTACTTTGGCTTTCGTTGTTTTAATCGATAAAAAACAGTATTGTACTTCAATGCAGTGGATAACATAAAATACGTAGAATTCCATCTTGTACAACAATCAAGAGTCAACATCTTACCATCATAAATATTCAACTGACAAGCAGTTTCCTCAAATTTCTCCCTCTTTTTCTGTTTATGTACCCAAAAAGACACACTACTACGAACTCTCTCAATCCCATCTGCGATCACTACCAACCCATCTTTCACAATTAAATTCAGAATATGAGCATAACACTGCATATGAAATAAACTCCCATCCAAGATTAAGTTTCCAGATAGACTATCAACAAGCATATTAACCATTGAGTCATTTGTACTACAATTATCTACGGTTATGGATGACAATTTTCGATCAATATTCTAGTCTAACAGACATTCCATTAGTCCTTCATGCAAAGTCTCAAAAGTGTGTGGACTAGGGACATATATAAACCTGATTATTTTGTTTTGCAAAACCCAATTATCATCAACAAAATGTGTTGTGACAGCCATATAACCTTTTGTTTGATGATTGGAAGTCCACATATAAGGAAATTTTTCCATCGATCTGATTCAACAACGTCATGGTTTTCAACTTCTCAGTCTCATAAATTTTTAAGATCTCCTTCTTTATTGTGTTTCTTGACACTATCTGAAATAATGGTTGCATGACATTACAAAGTTCCCTAAAACCTTCATGCTCAATTATAGAGAGAGGATATTCATGTTTGATTATCATCCTAGCTAATGCTCTTTTTGTAGGATCGAAATTATATAAACCCAACGTGTTGTTCTTCTCTATGTTAGGATTCAATAAGGATTGTCATATGTCCTTTTGTCCTTTATAGGGGCATATCTTGATATGATCATGCAAATATTTGGTTCCATTTTTACTCTCACCTCCTAATTTTCATTTGCAATAATTACAAATAGCCTTATCTACTCCATTTATTTTTTGCTTCTTAAAATGGTTCCAAACAACGAATGTCAATCTCCTCTTAAAAGATCCCTTCTCAGAGCCCTCACCCAAAATAACACAATCATCAACAATTAAATTATCGTTATTTGAAGAGCATAAAGTTGAATTTGTGATTGGAGTTGAAGTTGAGGTTGGAGTTGAATTTATGGTTGGACTTGGAATTGGAATTATATTTGGACTATCAGGATCTTTATCTGTAGACATTGTTTTTTGAAACCTAGCAAATTATACGAGCATATGCATAACAGTCAACACAAACCTAGCAAAAAATTACAAGCACAAGCACACAGAAAGCATAGCAGTGGGCAGTAGCACAATTACAGTATTGCATAAAATCTATTTTGGAATTTGGTGTTAGAACAGCAGTAGGCCAGTAGCACAAACCTTGGCAGTAGAACAACAGTTTTAGCCGCAGGGAGGGAGAGCGAGACGCCACGACACTAAGGGACAAGAGTGCGAGAGAGCGAGATGACACTGCAATACTATTATTGGAAGGTTGTGAGAGAGTAGTAGGTAGTAGGCATTGAGCGACAGGACACACGACAAGGCAGGGAGAGGGAGCGAGACCGACACTGAGCGACGATCGGTTGGACGAACGACAAAGCAAGAGAGCGAGACACCACGACAAAAGGAGAGTGAGCGAGACCGAGAGGCGCGAGACAACACTATGACTGATCGACGGGACGACGGGGTTTCGGACGGGGTTATCGACTCGGCGACTAATCAAGGCAGCATAAATGAAAACATAAAATGAGAACGACAAACCAAAGTTAGGGTTTGGAACTTTGGGCTTGGGGTATATCGATTTTTATTAGAGCGAGAGAGCGAGAGCGAGACTGGCACCTACAAATTTACAATGATGATAATAATAATAATAATAATAATAATAATAATAATAATAATTTATATATTAACTCGCAGGGTCGGGGACGGGGCGGGGATACCCTCCCCGTCCCCAGACGGGTACCTGGATAATGACCTCAGTTTAACCCCCGTCCCCAGTCAAATCGGAGATTCCTTGACCCCGTCGGGTTGGGGCCCTGTGAATTTTTTTGCCATCCCTAGTTATAATACTTTTTTCATAAGATTTAAACAAGATGAAAATGGAAGAAAAGGAAAACGCTATATAAATTATAATAGTTGCCAAAATAAAATTATTTAGTTAAATTACGAATTTGGTTTTTATGGTTTGAAAAAAATTAGACTTTGATCCCTATAATTTGAAGAAAATTAGAATTAAGTCAATATAATTTAGAAACAATAACAGACTATTTTATAAGAATTTTATTAAATTATAAAGACTAAATTTTAATTTTAAATTATAGAAAATATCGCCCGAAAAAACCCTGTAAAAATTAAACGATAAGTACTAAAATTGCAGTTTGGATCAAAGATTTTCTCGCAAAATAGCTTTGTAGCCTTCGGAAATTAAACGATGAAATATTTGAAAGCTCCCCGTCCCCAACCTTAGGTCGCCGTCGTCTTGTTAAACCTCGGTGGCCGCCGGCCGGTCCTCCTTCCGATTACAAACGCGATGCTACTGAAGAGCCTCAGCCGCCTCCAAAGCCTTCCGCTCGCCTCTCTCTTTTCCCCAACTCTCTCTCCAAAATCCTCTCCCCACTTTCTCTCTTTCTCAGCCCCGCTTTCGCATTCCACCCCTCCGAATCGTTCCCCATCCCACCTTGTTTCCGCTTCCAACGCCACCGCCAAGACATCAATCTCCGATTCCGCTCGATTCGCCCGCACGGTGCTGTTTGTTCCTCCTGGAGTCGACGCCAATGAGGTCTCCGAAGAAATGATCCTTCCAGGCTCCAACATTGTGCTCGGCCCTTACGCCGGCGACTCTCGTGTCAAGGAGGTTGAGTTCGTCAAAAGCAGCGCTCGGGCTAGGGATTGCCCTAAAGATAACAAACCCGAGTTTGCGATTCTTGGTCGTTCCAATGTCGGCAAATCTTCCCTTATTAATGCCCTTGTTCGCAAAAAGGAAGTTGCTCTTACATCCAAGAAGCCAGGTCTGATTCATTTTACGTTTGTTTTAACTATTCCTTATGCCATTGGATTCTATTAGTGGTTAATGCCATTGAATTTCTGTTTGATTGCAGGGAAGACGCAACTTATTAATCACTTCTTGGTGAATAAAAGCTGGTACATTGTGGACTTACCAGGCTATGGGTAATTTCTGTTTCTTTTCTTGCAAGCTATATTTGGGTTGTACTCTTTTGCATAAGTCTTAACAATTGAGATGTTTATGTGAAAATTATGCTATTGCTGTCCTTTTTGGTGATATTTCGTTTTGGATAGCCACTTGGAGATTCTATGTTAACTGATATGATTTGATTAGTACAGTGGAGGAAAATAAAGTACTGTTTTTCTTTTTTGCTAGCAACTATTATTGTGTTGGTTTCAAGTTTTTAGTTATGTAGTTCAATGGCTGCTATCTGTTCTTTGCCTCTTAATAACACACTATTGCTCTTCCAAATTGGTGTGCTTTGTCTTTTAAATTGATAGGTACTTCTCTAGCTTCTATTGCTGTTTGGATGATCGGATTGGTTGTACGGGTAGATCTTGTCTATAATTTCTTTAGTAATAGCTAAACTGGGGGATTGTCCAACTGGTATGTAAACCTGTTAAGTGATTAATTACTACCAATTTGATGCATTTGAGGCTTATCATATGTGCTTTATTCTATTTTGCTATTTTTATGGTAGTGATGCTATACTGCTATTTTCTGCTTGTTTGCAAGAAATGAAGCTTTCAGAGATCTGAGGGAGTGTTTTTAAGTGTTCTAAAATTATAAAAGTCCTTCTAGTAAGCAGACAAATATCATGAAACAACTTTTTAACTAGCAAAAGTTCTCTTAAAAATTCTAAAAATTGAATTGAACTTTGGAATCAAAACTGTGAAGATTTTGAGAATCAATTCATAGAAGCTTGCCCCTACCTCATTCAACAGAAATTTACCGTCCTAACAGGACGAAGTCTTCTCAAGTTCTCATGTTTACAATTTTTTCATCTGTCTCATTCCCACTTTGCTTGATTTCGTGCTGCGAAAAATCACCTTTAATCCATAAAGAAAGCAAGTCTATGAAATCCAAGCAAATGCCTTAATATTTTTCTAACATTCTGAAACTTTAGTACACATACCTCGAAATAGAGAAGTTTATCATTGGAGAATCAATAAAATCTTATTCAATATGTTAGAAACTTGTTGCTTCTGTATTTTAATGGAGATAAATCTAAATCAACTAGATGTCTTAAACAAATATAAATTCTCAGACTCTCAAGAAAGCATTAACTTTTGAAATTTATATGTTTGTTCTTCTTCTACCTCTTTTTGCTTTTAATCTTAGGGATTTTGAATGTTGTGTGTTCTTTTGAATCCTGAATACTTTTCTTCCACTCTTCGAAAGATCATTTCATCTCTTTGTGATTGTAAACGAATCATATTAAGATGGCTCAGGTAAATTATCTATTATCCTTCTCAACTGTCTCAACAGAATTTGACGTGGAATGGAACCAAAATATAAAAGATTTGGTTGTGTGTTGCTTTGCCATTTTGTCCAAAAGGTGCCTTTTCTTTGGCCATTTTGTTTAAAAGGTGCCTTTTCTTTGTATTCCAATTTGGTCCCTCAAGAATTTCCCGTTGCCTTGAGATATAAAAGGGTCCGTAGGGCATTGCTATCTTCTTAAGGTAGATATAGTTTTTAACCTATTTTGTACAAGACACTGATTTTCGACATTCTATAACTTCTTTTTTTTTTTTTATATCCGTGAGTGTTTGGGCTAGCATACGCGCACCTCGCCTAATCTCACGGGACGACCTGCCTGATCCTACAACATTTGGATGTCAAAGAAACTCATAGGAAATTAATTCCTAAGTAGGTGGCCACCATAGATTGAACCCTTGACCTCTTAATAATTTATTGAGACTATGTCTCCTTTTTACTACTAGGCCAACCCATGATGGTTTTTCGACATTCTATAACTATTAAAGTCTTGTATTAACTTATTTTGCTCTAAATGTACATCAATCTCTACTTCTACTTCTACATCTTTTTTAGTGGTTGTTTAACACTTCAAATTTGATTCAGTTTTGCCAAAGTCTCGGAAACTGCTCGAATGGATTGGTCCTCATTCACAAAAGGGTATTTTATAAACCGAGATACTTTAGTAGCTGTGCTGCTTCTTGTTGATGCAAGTGTTCCACCTCAAAAAATAGACTTAGATTGCGCCAATTGGCTTGGCCGTAACAATGTATGCAATCTGAATTTAAGTTCATTGCTTTATATGTTGAAATGTGGTACTAGTTGAATACATAGATAGTTCTTGTCTAATGTATTTTCCAAATATCTTATGTTGTGTTGTGTGTTTTCAGATACCGATGACCTTTGTCTTCACGAAATGTGACAAAATGAAGGTGAGCAAAGGAAAAAGACCCGATGAGAACATCAGGGAGTTTCAACAACTTATCAGACAGAATTACAAGGTACATCCTTCTTGGATCATGACTAGTAGTGTCACAGGTTTAGGTCGGGATGAATTACTTCTACACATGTCCCAACTGAGGAATTACTGGGATCAATAAGAAATGATCTAGAGCGTTGTTTGGTTGAAAAAACTGGCTGTCCATATTGTCTAATATATTGCAGTCAAAATTTAGAATCTTCATTTGTCTATTTTTGTTACTAATTTAATGTACAAGTTCATTGGAAGGTCCCAGGGAGAGATTAAAATGTGTGGATTTTTTCTTTGAAAAAAAAAGGAAGGAAAAAGAAAAGAAGAAAAGGAGAAAGTAAGACTTAATCAGGTGGATTTGTAAATTGATCAAGTCCATGCGTGGGGGAAACTACATCCATAGAAGTGTTTATAACGCATTACACAAATGCCAATATATACAGGGAGATTTTTTTTTTTTTTTTTTTTTTTTTTTTTTTTTTTTTTTTTTTTTTTTTTTTTAATGCCATTTTGGAGTTTTATCAACCCTTTTTTTTCTTAGGCACAGTAAGGGCTAAATTCATTTGTAAATGCGTCACTTAAAAGAGAAAGTGCATCTTTTGTTGTTTTCTCTCTCCTTGTCAATTACACTTTCTCCAAACAAGTTGGAAATGGGGTTTGACACTTTGTTCTTCATTGAAGTATGAAGTACAAGGTTAGTGTTCCTTTGATCTTTGATCTTTGAAGTTTTCTTAAAAAACTATTTTAAATAATCCATGAATTAAATTCTTCAATTAACGAAAAAATGATGTGAAGTTATGAGTTAAAAGTTTTTGAATAATGAAGCAATATTTTTTAATTATATATTACTTTCTCATAAGGGTGAAAGTTGGTTGGGTTTGTCGGTTTTAGGGTCAACCAAGAATCAAACTAAACCAATTGATTTTATTAGGAAGAGATCCAAATCGATGTCCAATAAATAATAAATCCAATGGATTGGTTTCTATTTAGTTCATTTTATTTTCAGTTTAGTTCTTAGTTTTGTGACATTTTTTGCTTTCAATATTTTTATTTTTATTTTCACTTTTGTTTTGAATTTATCCATTTTGCTACTTTCAAATTAAAATTAGGTCAATTTCTTTTTTTATAGAGTGAAATGGATATTTTTGTTTTGTTTTTTTCTAAATAACAAAACATACATGTACCATAATACTAATGTTAGAGTTATTTAGGCTTTGGTTTGGTTCTGTTTGAATTGGTTAAAAACCAATTCGAACTAATTATTCTTTAACCATTTCGAACTAATTATTTTTTGTTATCTTAAAATACAAATCAAGAGGTCCAATTTTATTCTAAAAAATTAAATCAACACTAGTGGATGATTAGTTTGGTGCATTTTTGGCTTTTCAGTTTTGGTTGCACTCTTACTTTCTCACATGACACTACTTTTTTTATCTTTTATTTTTTATTCCTTTGGTCTCCTCCTGAAGTAACATTGCTAAATTGGTATGAATATGATAACAAATAACAGTTGTTTAGTTGCCAAAGTGAATTTAGTGGTAATTAACATGACCTTCTATTTTAGAAGTTGAATGTTTGATCCTTTATACCAATATTTATTTAGTGAAATATATTAAGCAAAGTTTATAAAGTTTCCATATGTTGCAAGTGATGGAAGGAAGTAGAAGATGACATCGTCATGCTGTTTAATGGAAGATTTGATTCATTTCTTAATGTTTGTTTTATTCATTTATTAAATCTTAGTTTAGGCCGTCTTTTAAATTTTAAATTTTGACAGCGAATTTAATTCTAACAAAACAGGCCGGCTCTTAACTAATTTTTTTTTTCTTTTTTTTTTTTTTTTTTCCCTTGTTTTGTCATTTACTTTTTAAAATTATGCTAAAATCTTTCAAAATTTGGCATCTTGTTTCTTTTTTAATTTTGTAATCCATTTCCATCTCTTTCGTGAAGTGGAATATCACGAATATTTTTGGTGTATTTGTTTCTCAACATTCATGACTTGTGGTTCGTTAATTTATGATTGATCGATCTCTCTATGTTGGACACATTAAAATCATATTGGATAGGTGCTCGATTAAACTTTTTTTTATTAAAAAAAAACTAGAATAAAATTTGCAATAATTAAAGGAAAAAAAATCAATTCAGATACCTAAACTTTGGACTTTATATCAATTTGAATTCAAACTAAAATTATATCAATTTAAATTATAAACTAATCAATTTACAACCTCCTTCATACTCAACTCGAAAAATATTGTGTGAAATGTATAATTATTTCAATTAAACTTCTAAATTGACCTAGATTATTTTTGAATGTCATATGTACATTCAATAATTATGCGTGTGTAGACTTCTTCAAATGTCAGATAAATAAGATGGACAGTTTAATTGATATTGCATGACGATTTTTCAAAGGAAACTTTAATTGAGAGTCTAAATTGGTTCACTTATGAAGGTGTAGGGATGTAATTGATAAAATTATAAATCTCAGCCGATATATTATAATGGAGGGTTAAATTGATATACTTTCGAAAGTTGAGTTTGAACACATGATCTCTTGAACTATCTAGTTTGATACTATCTGAAATGGTTGATTAACCTAAAAGCTTAAGTTGATAGATAAAGGTAAATTTAATTAAGAACAACACAAATCTAGTCTTAGGCCGATCAACTTTCATAGTAGAATGAAGATGGACCTCCTAAGTAACTTCCTCAATCTAAACAACTATCCAATCATAGCAAACCAAAATAGAGGGGATAGGTGGATCATGAACATGATAGAGCATGTTGGGGAATGGTTCTAACAATTTTTAAACCACTTTTGTCATGATCAAAATCACTTCAAAACATGCATTTAATCATTTAGAATCAATTTAATATTTTATTTTATAGATTTGTAATGCAAGATTTCCTTACAATCACCTCCGATGCCAAGCCCCGTCAACAAACTACGACCACCAATTGTGTTGATCATCTTCAACGACAACCGATGCTAATGACTAGCTCTAAGACCAACTCGATCAATCATATATGCTCAAGAAAAGAAGGAAAGTGAAACTAGGCCGGTAAAATTATTTTAAATACAAATTTGAAATCATTAATTCATAATACTAGTGTTTAATAGATGTCTTTTATAAGAATTTAACATTAATAGAAATACTTTGAGTATATAGCAAACCAAACAAACTTGTATATGGAAATAATTTTGAGAAAATGTAATCAAACACATGAGTTTTTTTCTTTTAAACTGTTTTTATAAAGAAAATAAATGAAAATGACTTTTTTAAGAATACTTCCTAAAACTAAATTACTTTAATGTTTTTGTTCCAACTTTTATTAATTTTTGTCTTTGAACTTTAAAAAATTAACCATTTTGTTTTATTAAAAATGAAGTAAAAATGAAACTGAAAAGATCAAAATGGTCACTTTTTGAAAGTTCAAGGACCAACATGAACATCTTTAAAATATATGGATCCAAATGAACAAAAATTGAAAGTATAGAGGCTAAAATAAATATTTTAAAAATATAGAGACCAAAATAAACGAAAACAAAAAACATAGAGACGAAAGTAGTATTTAAACCACAAATAAACAAATAACTCTCAAACCAAAAGTTTTATCCACATACTCAAAGCAATAAATAATGGACAAAAAATAGCCCCTTTACAATTTTACCAAAAGAGAGATATTTTTCATATTAAATCAAACATAAAAAAATCTCATCCAACAAAGAAACTAAAAAGTAGAAAAGGGCAATATTTGATTGCACCCATCTAATTCATACATCCTCATAATCACAAATGAAAAAGAATACATAAAAAGATATCTAAAAAATTAATAATAAATTTGCCATATAACAACTTGTAATTGAATATTTAAGTGGACGGCACAAAAATGAATTAACTCAAGATGCACCAAAGTATTTTTTAATAGAAAGTCTATCTCACTAGATCAACGGTAGAACATAACAATAATAAACCAATACTTTTGTGAATCCTAGGTTGCATTTATCTTATTATAATTGGACGATTGAGTGAGCTGTATAAAGATGAGTACAACCTAGAATGCCCATATATATATTTTGTACGATGATAGCTTTAATGGGTACAATTGGAATACTATATTGTAAAATGATTCAGAGTGCCAAGGCTGCTCTGATCTCTAGTAAGCTTCAATTGTTGAAGCTCCTTAAACAAAGAAAGCAAGTTGATATGAGAGAAACCACCACAATTCACAGCTCTTCTTGCTGCCTCTCCCATTTCTTTAGCTCTCTTTCTGATTTCCAAAGCTTTAACATTTCCACCCATCAAAAAAGCCATAGCCTTTCCAATATCTTCCCTTTTAACAATCTCTTGTTTTTCTTCTCCCACAAACCACCACTTTTTTGATCCAACTCCCACTCCAATCTTCACCACTTCAACCAACAACTTCTCATTGTAAAATTGCTCAGCAAACAATGGCCATGTGATCATTGGTAACCCTGAACTCACCCCTTCAAGAATAGAGTTCCAACCACAATGAGTCAAAAACCCTCCAATACTTTCATGCTCCAAAATCATCAATTGTGGAGCCCATCCCCTTATTATCAATCCCTTCTTGCTTTTGATCATGTCCTCCTCAAACCCTTTTGGCAACCCTTCATCAATGAGTTTTGCTTTTTCTATGTCATCATCGTCATCGTTTCTTTTTATAACCCAGATGAAGTTTTGAGCAGATTCCCGAATGGCATGTGCGATTTCGGAAATCTGGTTCGGGTTCATCTGGACCAAGCTTCCGAAACTGATGTATAGAACGGAATTTGGTTCTTTCTCGTTAAGCCATTGGAGTAAGTTGGTGGTTTGAATGCTAGGGTTTCCACCTCTACATTCTTTATCTTCAACTTCCTTGTTTGCCAACAAAGAAACTGGCCCTATGCTCCATGTTTTCATCCCTAAAACCTACCAAACATAATTGATTCAATATATTGAGAATATAATATAACTAAATTGTTGCCACTAATTCTCTCAATCCCACAAGTAACAAGGAATTGTTAAAGATATAAACAAATGATTCAAAAAAAAAAAAAAAAAAAAATCAAAACTTAAGCCTAGTTCGATAACTACTTAAATCTTGTTTGCTTCTACCTATGATTTTCTTGCTTTTTTTTTTTTTTTATTATTATTATTATTATTATTTTATTTTATTATTATTTTTTACATATTAATATTCTTAAAAACCAAGTCAATTTTCTTAAAACTAAGCTTCTTTGATAATAGTTTGATTTTTTATTTTTAGGTTTTGAAAATTATGCCTATAAACACCATTTTCACTTTTAAATTTCTTACTTTGTTATTTACTTTTTATCAATATTTTTAAAAACCAAACCAAACTAAATTTTGAAAACTAAAAAAAAGTAGTAGTTACTTTTTTTTTTTTTTTGGAGGGGGGATTTGGCTAAGAATTCAACTCTTTTATTTAAAAATGATGCAAATCATGATAAGAATTTGAGGGAAAATAAGTTAAGTTTTCAAAAACCAAATAGTTACCAAGGGGTTTAAAAATGTAATTTTTGAACATCTTAAGCTTAGAACTCATGTGTTTCTAAAGAGAAACTTACCGACAAATTTTGAGAAAACAAGCATAGATTTTAAAAACAAAAAACTAAAAGTAAAATAGTTATTAAAACGAAGCTTTAATGTTTAGTTTTTAGGTTTTGAAAGCTAAGTTTGTAAAAACTATTTCTACAATGATTTTTTTTTATAACAAAAGAAAAAAAAGTTTTCAATCATGTTTTCAAAATCCATATCAAGTTGGAGAAACTAAAACATATCATTTTTAAAAAGACATTTTTGTTTTGAAATTTGGTTAATTAGGAATTAAAAAATGAATATAATTATAAAGAAAACGTGATAAAAAAAAAATCAAGCATAATTTTCAAAAACAAAAAATACAAAAATCAAAAGATTACAAAACGGAGTTGTAATGTTTTGAGTTGTTCACCTTATTCATATGTTCTTCATATGAGCTTTCCAATTCATAAAAGCTATTCATTATTATTCCATAACATTGTCTCTCTGATTCTTTAATTCCATCAAGAAATCGTGAGAACCCATCTTGTGTGGTGATCCAACTTGGTAATTGAGACTTCGTCATTTCAATAACATCCGGCAACCCCGGAAGTTTGAACTTATCACTGTTGGATTGAACTTCAAGATGTGGCTTGTGTTCTTTGATACATTCTTCAGCACAGTAACCGAAGAAGCTGGAGCCGTTGAACGCAAGCCGTGGGATTCCGAGCTCGGCTGCCACTTTAGTCGTCCACGGGTAAAAGATGTCGGCGACGATACAGTCTGGCCGCATCTCGTGGATGAGGTCTTCGAGTTGGGGTTGGAGCATGAGAAATGCTTCTAAAACCTTGGGCATCGCCATGGATGTGGTAGTACTAAGATTTTGGATAGTGGGAGAGAGACCAACCTGTTAAGAATATGAATAAAATTTTCTAATAGAAACGAAATCGAAAAGTAAAAGCGTGAAACGGAAGAAAAACGACACAGAAAATGGATACAGATGCGTCAACAAGATTTGAAGGTTTATAAATATGGCACCTTTCTAAACCTAAATGCAAAATTGTAAATAACATAATATAAACTACGTATACAACTTAAGTTTTAGGAGCGTTGTTGGTCATTCGGAGCCAGGTAGGTAATAGATTCATAGGTATTCAACAACGACTATATGCCACAAAAATAAGTGATTTATAAATATGGTAATTATTTTTTGAATTTCTAGGTCTATCATTGATATATCAATTATAAACTTTTATCCTCGATAGATCATTTTTTTTTTATTGAATTTAGAAATAAATCTATCAAATTATGATTAGAGAAGAAATTGAATATAGATAAAAGTCCGTAGAGTACAACCTTTTCTGCAGGCCATGGAATGGTGTGGAGGCGAATGCGAGAACCAGAGACAGAGTCCCGATGGATTTTACTGTGGAAGAGGGCGGCGTTGGCATCAGTGGTGGCAATGGTGACGATGGCACCGAGCTTGGCGAAGAGGGTGGCCACATCGACCAAGGGGATCAAGTGGCCATGGCTCACAAATGGAAGAAAAATGATGTTAAGTTCATCATTTTTAGGGAACATCATGAGGGAAGAAGAGATAATAATTGATTATTGTGGAAGAAGGTTGGTAATGAAGTTGATGAATTCTTTGAAGAACTCATTAGTTTTGTTAAATTTGGAGATATATAAAAAGTAGAGTAGTGATATTTTAGAGATTAAAATATGAAGGATAAGTTTTGTCGGAGCACAGCATATAGTTTACGTAGGACATAACGAAAAAATATTACCAAAATCATAGGCTACACCAATTCAAAGATTCTCGATTTACGAGAAAATTCAAAATATATGATTAAGGCCGAAAGGTATTCAACAACGACTATAACACAAATACTATTCTATTAACACAAATACTTTTAAATAGAACCATCATATTAGACTATACCTAATCTTCGCTCTTATATTATTATAAGGTTAAAAATTAATTTCTCTCTAAATTTTCATTAAAATAACAATTTAGTTCTTGTACTTTAAAATTTGTAACGATTTACTCCCTATCACAAAAATTAGTGTTAAGATTTAATAAAATTTTTTGTATAAATAAACCAAGAAACAGATTAGAGACTCAATATTTTTATATAATACAAAGTGTACATCATAAATTAATAAAAATCGACATCTAATTTTTTTTTTTTTTTTAAAATACATGGTCTCTAAGTTTTAGGTCTAGTTTTCTTTTGATCCCCAAGTTACAAAATATTTCACTCTTAGTCCTTAAGTTTTGAGTTCAATTTCAATTTAGTTCCTAAATTTCTAAATTTACACTTCCAATTTCAATTTTTTACTGAATACTCACCTTTTGTCTTTCGCGTTAATGTCTATTAATTAATTTTAAAGAATTATGATTCTTTTAGTTTCGCTATTTTTATCACTATCAAAATTAGAATTAAAATTCCCCTTTGAAATGATTTAAAATTAATTAATAGACATTAACGCCAAAATCCGAAAGTAAATATCTAGTGAAAAATGGAGTTAAAAATGTACATCTTGAAACCTATGGATTAAATAGAAACAAAACTTAGAACTCAGGGGTAAAATTGTAACATTTGAAATATAGAAACTTAATTGAATCATATTCAAAACTTAAGGACTAAGTGCAACATGTGAAAACCTAAGGACCAAATGAAAATAAATCCAAAACTTAAGAACCAAAAAGATATATTTTTTTTTTTCCTTTTTAAAATTATTGTTCATACACAAGGTCTATTTTACAATCATCTATATCCAAGTTTCTTTTTTTCAAATCAATCCAACTTTTAACTTTACCTATTCTATTTTCATATTTTTAAGATATAGCTTTATCACCGCATCAACCATCAATTTATATATTGAAAACCATGGTGAACGGTGCTGAAGAAATGATGGGACTTCCTCTTTCCTCCCTGATGGGGGAAGAAATGATGGGACTTCCTCTTTCCTCCCTGATGGGGGATGCATGCTAGCTGTGGCAGATTTGGCAAAATAAGTTTAAAAAATTAAATCCATAACCCAAACTTATTACTTTTGCACATATAAAAAAAAAAAAAAAAAAAAAAAAAAAAAAAAAAAAAAACCTCAACCACATGATACAACTACTTGTGATAATACACTATTGATATACACTTATACACCACTGATAGTATAGGATACACACTTAATACACTATTAATAGACACTTGATATACTATTGATATACTGTTGAAAATGGCTAGTTATTTAAGTATTTTTAAAAAATCATATAAGTGACTTTTTTTTTTTAAAACACTTTTTTCTCTAATTATTCCAAGCACACCTAAATGGTCAAAGTGAGTATACTCAACAAAGTGTTAGTGGGCTTTAGGTTGAATCTACTTCATCTATTGTACATTTGTACTTAAAAATGAAATAAACATCATTTAAAAATGAAAAAAAAAACTACAAAATGGATAAAAAAATTTAGCAAATACAAAAATTAAAGTGGACAATAACTCAGCTACAAACAAAAAAAAAAAAAATACAAACCAATGGAAAAAAATACACAATTGATATCCTTTAAATGCAGTATATTAGTTGACTGATATACCAAAAAACACGAGTTTGTTAAAAGGGCAAATTAGAATACATAATAAATGAAAATTTAAATTTGAGAATTTTGCAATATCTACAATTTTCCATATCTAATTATACATTTTAGATTTGTCACCCATCGCAAATTCAATGGCTCATATCAAGGTACAAAGATGTTCATTTGCACGGGGCGGGGTTTGCTTGATGTAAAGGAGAGGGAGCAACAGTATGACTTTTCTGTAGTTTACAAAATTTTAAGATGTTTTTGTCAATTGTTATTGTTCATAAGAACACTAAAATAATATCAAGGAAGGCACATTTCCCCTCACCTAAATAAAATTGAAGAAGATATCAAGCCAAAGATCTATGTTATCAAAACATTTTACAATATCTAACCTAACGAGTTTATCAACCAGACCCCAATGTTGGATTTCAAGAAAGAACATAATAGGACCTCAACCTTTTCTAGTCCGAGAGAGAGAGAGAGAGAGAGAGAGAGAGAGAGAGAGAGAGAGAGCTCTTGAAGACAATATCCAATAACTGAGCGAAAGGACCCATCTTGCACTCAAACTTCCAACTAATAATATGCCAATAAAAAGCAACAAGTTAAAGTAGCTTTGAGTGCCATAAACCAAATTGAAATCAAGATTCGTCAAGTAGAGTAATCGAAACAAGATTCACCACAAACATGCAAGCAAGATTTTTCAACCAATACACAACCGATGAGCCGAAGCTTTCACAACGTATACACTCAACATTCAATTTCATCAAAACTATTTCCACAAATTGAAACGAAATTACACAAACAAACAACAAAATCAATAAGAAACCACAAGTCCAAAACTCAAACACGGATGAAGATAACAACCTGCAAAATGAGGGAAGCAATCACGAAAACAAGAGAGAGAGAGAGATCGGAGCAAAAAGATTCGTTTGAAGATGCTGCAAGGGTGAGGAAGATGAGCCTCCAGTAGCAAGAGGAACTTCCAATCGAGAGTAAGAAATTATATAGGCCTGATATTCGTGAGGTACTGAAAGCAACTCATAGAAAAATTAATTCCTAGGTAGGTGGCCACTATGGATTGAACCAACCTCTTAATCATTTATTGAGACTATGTCTCCTTTTTACCACTAGGCCAACCCATGTTGGTTAAAAAAAGAAAATCAATTATAAATGATTTTAGATTTTTCTAAAATGGTTTTGTCCCTTTGTCAAATGTCATCATTGAAAAGCAAAGTAATTTTGGCAATGACGAAAGTGATTTTGACCATGCCTGAATCACTAAGGTTACGTCAAAAGAGAAGGCCTTGTTGGTTCCTATTGAACCATTTATAATCGGCGTGGTGTCACAAGTAAAAGAAGGTAACCTTTGCAAATGTTTTGGTCCAATCCTTAAATATCTATGTAAGATTATACATATTCAATGATTATTTCATAAAAAATATTTCTCCTAGCTCTACATATCCATGTTGCTAAGCATGACTATCCTCACCAATGCTAACTTGAGCTGGTAGTGCCTGTCTCCTTCGCGGTTGCCTCTTCGTCTAGCTTCTTTTTCCAGTATTCATCAAGAGGTGGCCCAAATATTGCTTTCCCAGAAACAACACCAATGCTGCAACATATATATTACACCCTAATCAACTGCTCAAGTAATTTACCATTCAGAAACAATGTTTTACTTCTAGCCCAATACTCATTGAGAGCTTAAAAATATTATGCCAAACGTCCAAGAATGAATCCAACTTCGGTTCTACTTAAATGGAACACAGGGCTTATCATCAAAATGGAAAACAATATGAATTCATAAACTAATGCTACAACCTATAGAAAGTCGATTGTGAACAGAAACTTTTTCTGTAAAAAGTTTGCAAATAAAAGATTTCCTTGTTTCCCAGCCCTCATAAACAGCTAGCATTAACAAAACTTTGGTTCCTGAGGCATTGTACTTAAATTAGCGGAGGAAACAATAAACCATACGTGTTCCAGTAACTAATAATGGCTAAAGGAGTTTAGAAATCTTCCCTAACTAAACCAAGAACTTCAAACCATTCAGTATCCTTCAGTTTTTGCACACAATATTAGATTCAAAGAGGAGATTGTTATAAGCATTCTTAAACAGACAGAGAAGCAATCTGAAACCTCAAATCCAAAATGCATCATGGAAAAACAAGATTTGACAGGAAAGAAACAAAATTATTGAATAAGCAATGCTGAAAGACTGTCCTACCACTTCGGTTTCTCTCAAGCATCAATTAATTTGATTACCTTAAACCAAAAAGACATCTCACCTACTGATCGTAATAATCATCCCTCTTGATTCAAGGAAAGAAATGGAAAGTAAACAAAGTTATGAATCAAATTTCATATTTAATCAATGATAGATTAACGATTCGAACATCAAAAAACCTGCAGATAACAGTGTGTAATTGATTGATTACTTCATTAGGGGTAAAGGAAGGTATGTAAATTGGGAAGAAACTTACATGACAGCACCAATTACCATGGGAAACGAGAGGAACCTGCTTCGACCGAACATTCTGAATTCAAAACCTAGTGATTGGAAATCCCTTTAGCTTGATCTCGCGTTGCTTCTCAAGGGTTGCGGGTCGCGTTTTACTCGTTCTTCGCACGGGGGGTTCTTCCCTTCTAAATCTAAATGGATGTTTAAGTTTTGGGAAAAATATCTTACACGTAGACATTACTTCCTTTATCTCCTTATTTAAATAAATCAAATTTTAAAAATAAATAAATAAATAAACTAATTTAAAAAAGTTAATTTTTATTTTTAAAATTTAGCTAAAAATTGAAATGAAGGAAGATGCAAAATCATGTTTTAAGAAATGAGCACCAAATATGCTTAAGTCAAGAACTAAAAAAACCAAATGTTTACCTGAGAGTCTCAATTTTCAGTTTACTTTTCAGTTTTATTTGGTTTTAAAGTTAACAAAGGTTATACATTTATTTTTTTTATTTTTAAATTTGATTTTAATTTAGTCTCTTTATTTGTTATGTTATTACTTTTAACATTTGAAATTTTGTTTTAATTTGGTTATGTTCAAGTTCACATTATAAATTTAATTTTTCATTAAATATTTATTTCTAGTCTTTTAAATTTAGGGACCAAAAAGATATTTCTTTTTTTTTTTTTTTAATTTTAATTTTGTGTTTGATAGACCTTTAATTTCTTTTTTCGATTTTATGTCCTCCAACTTATTCGATATATATTTTTAAAAATATTTTCATATCTTTTAAATATAAAGGGATGTTTTCAAAAATAGAAAAAATGTTGAAAATAATTATAAATATAACAAAATTTTACTTTCTATCTATAATAGATTGCGATAGACTTAGATAAATATCATTACTTTACCAGATAAACATTCTATCTGAGTCTATTGTGGTCTATCACAGATATAAAGTGAAATTTTGCTATATTTATAAATAGTTTAATATTTTTTTCTATTTATAATAATTTTCTAAACATAAAATTAAAATTTTAGAGTTTCATTATGCTTAAGATTCAATTATATACATAATATTTCAATTATCGAAAGTGTCTATTAGACATAAAATTTAAAGTTTATTAACTTATTAGAAAAAAAGAATTAAAAGTTGATGGACTTGTTAGACATTATTGAAAGTTTTAAGACCAAGTAACACAATCCTAAACGTTCTAATCTATATTTAAACAAGTAGTAGGATAATTTTCAAGGTGGGTTAACAAGTTAAATAACTAAATTAGATTACTAATTTTGAATAATGACTTAAGGCATGTTTGATATGCAATTTGGATTATATTTATGTTTTCAGCTTGTTGAATATGTATTGATCAGTGCAAATTCTAAAAATAAACATTTTTATATTTTTATTGTATCAATTTTCAATTCAAAATTTTAAAATTTAGATTTATATTCAAAATGATAAAATTTTGAGGGCAAGTACTTAAATTTTGCCAACCCTAAGTCCATAGGCTACTTTGCATCCTCACCAAATAGTTAGTCAAGTTGTGGAGTCTAATAATTTCTTTTGTTGTTTGAAATGACATTGAAACTTTTATAGATAGAATTTAGAGAAATTATCTTAAATGGCAAAACTGTTGAAAATATTTACAACTAATAGAAAAATACATAATATATTTGCTATAGATTACCGTTTATCAAGATATAGATAGTAGTTTATTGAGGTTTACGGCAAATAGATAATAAAATTTTACTATATTTATAAATATTTTGATCATTTTTGCTATATTAAAAAATAGTTCTTGATATTTTTTTTCTAAGTTGAGGTGGTTGTTTGGTTTTTGTGTGGATTCGTGTTCTAATTTTCGTGTTAGTAAGAACAAGGTTTGAACCAATAGAATCTAAAAATGATTTAGAAAGAGATGAAATGGGAAATTGTAACAACAGAATATACTTTTGAAAATCTAGTTCTCACTTGACCTCTAATCCAAGAAGAAGAACAAGCACAACAAATCTGAAAGTTAAATTTTGTGGCTTACGATACGATTTCACTTCATAGTGAAGCTTCAGAGCAATGAATTCGATTTCTGCTCGCACCCAAAACCCTTTTCGATCCGCTTCTCTTTCGATTTTCCCCTCCTCTTTCACTTTCAACCTCCCTTCCAAATTTCCCTCTGCCCCCAATTCCACCCTCCATTCTGCAAAATTATCAAACCCTAATCCTCATGGTCGTCGCAATTTCAGGTCGCCTCTCGTTCTCAAGGCCTCCACTACTTCAGGTTACCCCCCAGAGATTGGGGAAATTCTCGGCGATGTTACCATTTTCACTGCTGCTGGTGAGCCAGTTCTGTTCAAGGACCTCTGGGATCAGAGTGAGGTAACAATCATTTCCTCTTCTGGGTTTTTCTTTATTTACTTATAGCTTCTCTATGTGAAGTTCTTTCGCTGATTGATTCTGATGATGGATGTGTGTTTAATTGCTCAATTAACTGAAAGCTGCGACTGTAGACCGCATAATGATGAGAAGGGGAAAAAAATAATGAAGAATTGGACATGGAATTCATTGTTATTCTGCATACTTTTCAATGACCCAAGTCAGGAGAAGCTATGAACATTGTTTATTGGTAATTTATTTGGCTTTCTGAACTATGATGTTTCTTTGCTTCTAAATGATGGAAATAAGTGACAGCTAAAGTGATTCTAAATTTCTAACTGGGTAGAAGGTGACAACTCCAATCTAATGCTCCCTTACATTTGAGATAGAAACCATGTAGCGTATTGAAGAACAGAGGAAAAAGCAGGAAGTGTTTGTAATGGTATACATCTCAACAAAGAGTACCATTTGCGACATTTTCTAAAGCTTACTTCTCTCCCGAGCTACAATTCAATACATACCTAAGTTTGCCTGTCTCAGTTTGCATTAACTATTACTAACTTAGGTCCTGTTTGGTAACTGTTTTGTTTTTTGTGTTAGTTTTTTAAAATTAAGTCTATTTCCTCTTAGTTTCTTACCATGATTTGCATCCTTCTTAAATACAAGAGTTGAAATCTTAGCCAAATTTCAAAAAAAAGAAAAAAGTTTTTAAAAACTACTTTTTTTAGTTTTCAAAATTTGGTTTGGTTTTTGAAACATCCGAAAATGTGGATAACAAAGCAAGAAATTTAGTTTTAGAAGGAGTGTTTATAGGCTTAATTTTCAAATACTAAAAATAAAAATCCAAATGGTTACCAAATGAGGCCTTAGCTAATTGAGATCCCAACTCATAAACACGGGAAAATGGTTCTCTATCTATAAATATTAGGAAATATATGATTCATGAGTAACGTATCTAGAGAGCTCAATAGTGTTACATTTATTGACTGTTTCAATTTGATATGCATAACTTTATGTTATACAGAGATATATAAGTTATAGATTTGAATCTCCACTTGCTTTTCTTTTATTGAATTTTCTTTGAAAAATGATATTTGAGTATATTTGTTTGGTGTTTACGCAGGGAATGGCTGTTGTTGCACTTTTGAGGCATTTTGGATGCTTTTGCTGGTAAGTCTCGTTTGTAGTTTTTTTTTTTTTTTTTTTTTTTTTGCTTCCTTTGGAGGAAAAAAGTTAAATGCCCTTTTGTTTTGGTAATGCCATCTGTGTGATTTTGGTGACAGACAGCTACTTGTTCTTATTTCTAGTTGGGAACTTGCTTCCACTTTAAAAGAATCCAAAGCAAGATTTGATTCATCTGGTGTTAAACTAATAGCCGTAGGCATTGGTACTCCTAATAAAGCACGTGTCCTAGCCGAGCGGGTATCGATTTTTCTTCTATAAATCATCCCTTAATTGTCCATGGCTGCATCATGTTCTCAACTCTAAGAAGACATTGCATTTTCTAAGATTTATTTATTAATAATTATTCTATTTAGATTAGATGCTCTAAATCAAAATATTATATTTTTGGCATCATTGAATTTGGATATTGTTAATATAGTTTAATGTTAATTTTTAAGAGATTCAAGCATTGAATAATGGAAGTGTTATTCTGCATTCTAAAAAGTCTCTAATAAGCTATAACTTTTAAGTTCGTATGAAATAAGTATTTATTGTTAACTCCTTTAGTTTAATGATAATTTTTTAAGCAGAAACGTCAAGAACTTTTTGGGTGTTTCTCTAAAAAAAAAAAAAAGGAGTAGGGATTAAATAAACACAAACCTAAAGTTTGTAGACCGAACTTATAATTTAAATAAAATTACAAAGTAATCATATCTCTTTTGGTTTCTCTGTTCTGCCTTCATGGCATTAACATTGCTTCTTAATCCTTCAAATTTCAGTTGCCTTTTCCAATGGATTGCCTTTATGCTGATCCTGATAGAAAGGTAATACGAAAATATAAATGTCTATAGCACTATTACATTCATGGTCGTTTTTCTTTGTTTTTTCAAGTTGGACAACATGAGTGAATAATTTGAATTGTTTTTATAAATGATTGAAAGATGAGAGAAGTGAAGATTAAAATTCCACAGCTTTTTTGATGTTTGCCACTGATTCTTGGTGAAGCTAATCAAAATATATTCTTGCAGGCATATGATTTACTAGGTCTATACTATGGCTTTGGTCGTACATTCTTTAATCCAGCTAGTGTAAAAATTCTCCTTCCATCTACTTTATGATCATTTAACAGTATTTATTTGCGTTTTTTACTCCATAGAAGTCTTCTTTTTATTTGACCTTTGTTTTCCCCCAATCATCAAATGTTTTTAGGTCAAGGTGTTTTCGAAGTCGAGATTTGAGGCTATGCGAGAAGCCATGAAAAACTATAGTTTGGAAGCTACCCCGGACGATAAAAGTAGCGTATTACAGCAGGTCTTGTTTGTGTTTTAATCACATGAATTTTCATTAGCTTTTTGATCTTCCGTTTGTTGAAACTCTCCTATTTGAATGTGTGTTGTGATTAGGGAGGGATGTTTGTTTTCAAAGGCAAGCAACTGTTGTATGCTCGAAAAGACGAAGGTACTGGCGACCACGCTCCATTAGACGACATCTACAACATCTGTTGTCGAGTCCCAGCTTGAAGCAACTGCTGTATGCTCGAAAAGATGAAGGTACCGTGGACCACGCTTCGTTAACAACATCATCTGTTGTAAAATCCTAGCCTGAATCTTCTTCACTCATGGTGTGTAGATATTTTGATTGGTATATATGCTTCTTTTAATTTCTTAGCAAAGCATGAGCAAGGATTAAAATATCTTTGAGGATGTCATGTTCAATATTGATATTAATAATTAAATTTCTATTTTCATTTATTTTGTTTTAGTTACAACCCATTTCGATTCTTATTTAGTCAATGAGACGTAGGAACTCATCTATATATTTTTGTTGTTAATAGAATAAAAATATACGACAAAATATGAAAACAAAATTATTTACATAATATTTTCATGCACATTGCATAATATTCAAATAACTCCAAAATTTTATTTATTAATCTTTTGATTAATATAACTCTTTCATAATTAAAACGCGGATCAAACATTTTCAAAAAGAGTGAACTTTGTTTAGGTGTTGTTTGAGTCTCACAATTGCTTCAACATGCAGAAGTGAATCAAAGTTTATCCTACGATAAAAAAAAAAATTTATGAAATATACAAAATATAAAACAAAATGTCCATAAATATAGGACTATTTTAAAATATAGTCAAATGAGTCAATTTATTTATAAATATAACAAAATATCACAATCTATTATTGATAGACACCCAATAACCAAATTTAATCAATTGATTTTATAGAAAAGAGATCAAACCGATGTCTAATAAAGAACGAAACCTATGAATTAGGTTTTTATTTGGTTTGGTTTACTATAGTGTTGGTCCTTGATTTTTTATATTTTCATTTTTTTTCTTCCAAATTTATTTTTATTTTCAATTTTCTTTTGACTTGGTCCTTTTTGCTAATCTTAAATTAAAATTGGGTTCATTTGTTTTTATTGAAGATTGAAATTGGACATTGTTATCCTTTTTTTTTTTCTTGGCTCTTTCTAAATAAAAAACATACACTCCATAATAATTAGTTTTTTTCTAAATAATAAATATGTATGCACCATGATAACTAAAACATTGAAAGATACCTAACATGCATTTATTTTTAAATGTACATATACCCTGGTTTCAATTTAGTTTTGATTGGTTTTTCCAATCAAAATCCGATTCTAACCGAACCAATAATTTTTTGTTCTCTCTAAATACAAACCAATATGTTCAATTTTATACTAAACCAGTGGATTGGTTTGGTTTTTCAATTTTTCGATTTTTTGTTGCACTCCAATAGATATTGATAGATGTCATTTAGTTAGAATCTACACATGTCTACCACTCATAGATTATAGATTGATAGTATGTTATCTTATTTAAAAAAATTGTAAAAAGTCCCTTTTTTATATTATTTTTATTATACTATTTCTACAGAAATATCATTTTTATTGACATTTTCATAAAATTGGAGGCTAAACATTTGTGTGGAGAGAGACATTTTAATCCTTATCGTTAACCTTAATTGACCTCAATTCTTTCATCAACGATATCAAATTGTTCTCCGACGAGCCGCCGCTTTGAACTGCCCTGTTCGCAGCAGCCCCGAGCTGTTTCGCCCGCTCTCTAATTGCCGCCGCCTCCTCCGTCGCCCCCATAAGAAACCCCACGCCCTTTTCCACATTCTCTCTACTCACAATCTCCTTCATCTCATCGCTCATATTCCACCACCGCCGCGCCCCTACCGGAACCCCCACCTGCAACACCTCCGTCAGAAGCTTCTCATTATAAAACTGCTCGGAGCTTACCGGCCACGTCACCATCGGCTGACCGGCGCTGATCCCCTCAATGGACGAATTCCACCCACAGTGCGTCAAGAAACCCCCCGTCGATGGGTGCTCCAAAATCAAAAGTTGCGGCGCCCAAATCCGAACAATGAATCCCCTGTTTTTATTCTTAATCATCTGTTCGAACCCCTCCGGCAGCCCCTCTGGCGCCTCTCCACTGTCGTTTTTGTCCTTGTTTCGAATAACCCATATGAAATTTATGCCGGAATCTTCAAGCCCATGTGCAATCTCAGCCATTTGCGGCGGCGGAAACCTAGTCATACTCCCAAAACTCACAAACAAAACAGAGTTTGGTTCCTTGGAATTCAACCATTTCACTAGCTCTTCACTCTCCATTCCCGATTTGTTTCCCCTTTCAATTTTTTCTCTCAGATTTTTGTTCACTGCCAATGAAACTGGGCCTAATCCCCAAGCTTTGATTCCAGTTATCTTTTTGTAATGCTCTAAATAAACCCCATCCAGCTCATAAAATGTGTTCATTACAGTTCCGTAGCTTCTTCTCTCTGCTTCCTTGTAACTCTCCATCATCGCCGTGAAGCGGTCTCGTCGGAGAAGAAATTCCGGCTGCTGGGATTTGGTCATTTGAATGTGGTGGGGTAATCCTGGGATTTCGAATTCCTCTGTGTCTGAGGCTACTTTCTGGTGAGGAGAATGTTGCATAACAGAGTGCTCTGCAGAGTATGCCATGAAATTCGACACCGAGAACACCAGCCGCGGCACCCCGAGCCTCTCTGCCGTATCCGTCGTCCACGGATGCGACAGGTCGCTCAGAATGCAGTCTGGTCGAGTTGCCGGAATGATCATCTACCATAAAATTACGATACGGAGAAAAAAATGACCTTACAGGTTACGCATAAGCATTAAACTAAAAACCAATTAAAGAAGGTGGAAGGAACCTGGTCTATAAGTTTGTCAAGAATGAGAAAGGCTTGATAGATTTTGGCTTGGAGGTGGCGAGAAGAGACATCGCTGTAGTTTTCGATGCCGGGGGCGAGGCCAACCTCGGCTCCAGGGAAGCTAACAATGTGGGTCTGAATTTTGAATCCGGCGGCAAAGTCATGGTCGATGTTGTTTTGGAAAATGGAGGCGTTGGACTCGGTGGCGATGATGGTGACGGTGGCACCGTGGCGGGCAAAGAGCCTGGCCATGTCGATGATCGGAATTATGTGGCCGGAGGCGAACAGCGGGAGGACGGTGATTCTGAATTCTTTGTTTTGTGGTAGCATGGACATGGTTTCAAGTTTGATGCTTATGTTCTTGCTTAAAAATATTGGATCTTGATTGTTTTTAACATTCTTATGTACATTCATATATATGGGATATCTTTTTTTTTAAATTGTACATTCATATATAAGGTTTGGTTGAAAACAAAACAAAAAAACACTTAAAATGACATTTCTATCATCTATTTCAATTCTCTAATCATATATTTAGCACGTAGCAAATTTTTTTTGAATATTTTTTAAAATATAGTTTTGATTGTTCTATGTGAATTAGAGTGTGAACGTACAAATATGAGTAGACTTAAATACATTTTCTTGTTAAGAAATTGAGATCCTCTCCTCTTCTACTTTTTTCTTTTTTTTCTTCCTTAAAAGTTTTTAATGTTTAATTATTCTCAACTTTACTAGTTTACTATTGAAAATGATTCCTTCAAAGGAAGATGGTAAAGATTTCAAAATACTCTATTTTAGAATAGATTTTAATTATGTTTTAGTATCTTTGAAAATAGGGATGTACCCTAAAAATTCAAGTTAGTCGGGTTGAAAACACTACAACTCAAGTAGGATCTTCAACCCAACACAACTCCTAATATAGAGGTTGTGTTGGATTAGGTTGTCAAGTTATTACTATTTTTTTCTTATTAATTCAAACTACTTAAATTTATCTACAACACGCATTTAATATCTAAAATCTCATATAACTCAAATGTTAAATGCCAAATATGTATCTATTACAAACTTTAAACAATGACAAACATTCCTAAAAGAAAAACATTAAAAATTCACAAATTCATAGATCCTAAAAGAAATATATTTTCTTTTAATTAATATACATGTCATTCGGATTGGATTGGATCAACCCAAAAAAAAAAAAAAAATTTATTCAACTCAGACCCAGCCCAACTCAACAAAAATAGGGGGAAAAAATTAACCCAATACAAAAACAAAACTAATCCAACCTAATATTTATAGTTTGGGGAATAGTATAGATTGTCAGATTATTTAAACACTTCTATTGAAAAGTTGTATTTTCACTCTTAAACATCTAAGTTCGTTCTTTTTGCTAAAATAAATGATGAAATTGACTGATTACTAATGTTTAAAATGAAAAGTTGTAGGTAATATTATCTACAACTACATTGTAAAGTATGATTATGTGTTAATATTTATTTTATTTAAGAAGATGTGATTTAATATAAACTATTATTTATTATTATTATTATTATTTTATTTTTTGCAAAGGAAAACTCTCATTTATTAGGAGTGTGTTTAAAATTATAAAATTTTATTAGACAAATATAGCATAATGTCTCTTAATAAAGAAAACAAAATTTACAAAGGAAAAGAGACAAAAAAAAAAAAAAAAAAAAACAAAACAAAACAAAAAAAAACAAAAAGGAAAAAAAAAAAAACAAAAACTTCACATTTATGCTCAATTTTCGCATGTGAAAAACGTGGTTTTTTTTTTTTTTTTTTTTCTTGAAAACAAAAAACTGATGTTTTCATGCCTTCCCCCACGTCATCGAGGTTCATTATTTAAGAAATACTAGTTTTTTAAAACATTTTCAATTTAGGATTATATTTGATGGTATATATGTTAAGAAAATGCATCTACGATCATATTTAAATTTATAAATAAATGTTAAAGTACAAAAGATGACGTTGAACTTTATACTTTGTGTCAAAATACACTCAAATATTTAAAAGTCTTGAAAGTACTTTCAACTTTTAAAAAGAGTTTTAAAATATTTTTATTTTGGATAAAAATCGTTAGTACTTTATTCGAAAAATATTATTAAACTTTTGAAAGTCTTAGAAAATAAATTTAAATTTAAAAAAAAAAAAATGAAAAGGCCCTTGTTGTTAGTATATGCAATACTTTGTTGACCTTTAAAAAAAAAGTTTAAAAATATTTATATCTTTAACATAATGATCAATTTGTTTGAAGTTATCTTGAGTTGAAAAAAAAATTAAACAACGTATATAGATACCCTCTTTTTTTCATATATATTTACTCTCATTTTTCTCCCATTTGTCGTCCTATCCTTATATCAATTTCTTTATAACCAAATATAAGCGATAAATAGTCAAATACAAAAAGAACTGACAAAGAAATAACATTTCGTTCACAATTAATCTTCTTAATTAATCACAACAAATACAATAATTTGATTCACAAAAAGGATCAACAAAGTCTTCATCTTCACAAATTTGGTAATGTACATGTTTAATTTTCTTTTTTCCTTTTCTTTTTTCCTCTCCTACTATTTCTCAATGTATCTCTAATTCTCAACATGTTTCTTTTTTTTGTGTGTTAAACCTAAATGATGTATTAATAAACAATCAACTACTAATGTACAACTTTGTTAGAACATTTAAATACTCCTAAAGTCCCTTAGTGGTTCCATTATTTTCTTTCTTCTTGTTATAGTCTATATACCTAATTAATTGAGAGTTATTTTTATAAATAAACAAAAGGTCAAATAGTTAACATGAAACATCGAAATCACTAACAAGAAGAGAATAAAGGGAAAGGGGAGCGAAGAAAGGGAGTAAGAGGGTATATTAACGGTTTTTGTTCATATTCTAATTAATAGTAATGATGTTTTTATTTTTATTTTTATTTTTTTTATAGTTTAAGGGTAATTTTTAAACTTTTGAAAGCTTAGGGATATTTTTGAAACCAATTACTAATAATTTCTATCACAAAACTAATGGTAAGGTATTTTTAATATAAAGTACAAAGTTGAATGACAATTTTTTTTATATATAATTTAGCCAACAATAAGTAATTTTATTGTATTTTTATATCTTTGTTTTTAAACATTATTTAGCTACTAATTTTTTTTTAAATTCCATTATTAGTCAAAATCAGAAGTAAAAGGTTATAAATTTTATAATTAAATTTTAAGTAAACTGTAAAATGTTTTAATATTGAGCTTTATTCATATTCTAACATTTTACGTTCTTATCATTTGTAAATTCTATGAATAAAGGATTTCAATGCGTTTTGATGATATTAATTTTTAAACTTAATTAATAATTCGAAAGTTGTCAAATTTATTTATTAATGGAGGGTTTTTTTTTTTTTTTTTTTTTTTTTTCAATTATGATATTTTATATTACTTATTTATGACATTATATGTAAAATTTGTTCATGTTTTAACATAACTCTATAGTGAGTAAATTTGGCATCCTCTCAAATTTATTTTTTATGTAGAAATATGTTTTTTCAGATAATGTTCTCTCCCTCATTCAACAAATTTATTGATACATGGCATGAACTCTGTCGTAGAAGTTGAAATTTTCGTAGCGTTTTTCGAAGTGCAAATACAAATAAATTGTTATCTTGTGCTAAATTTTTGCTATTGTTAATAGTACTGAAATGTATGACCAGTTAGCTTTAATCAAGCAATAAACAAAAAAACCCTAACTAAATTTCTTAAAAATTAATAGACTAAATTAAAATTAAATTAAAGATATAACTCTTATTTTATTCTCCAAACATTCTAAATATTTATGTTATTATAAATTACAACTCTTTTTTAGGTCTTGGATGATAATTTGCTTTTTAGTTTATGTTTTTGAAATTTATGTTTGACTTTTTCTAATTTTTTTACCATGATTTTCATATAATTTGTAAAAATATTTGCATTTTTAGTCAAATTTTTAAAATAAGAACAAGTTTTTAAAGATTTTTTTTTAATGTTTAGTTTTTAAAATATAGCCTGGGTTTTGAAAGAATTGGTAGTGAAAATATCAAAATAAAGAACCTTAGACAGTAGTTGTTATAAGCTTAGTTTTTAAAAACAAAATAGTTATCAAATGGAATTTTAGGCCCCATTTGGTAACGATTTTGGTTTTTATTTTATTTTTATTTTTAAATTTATTTCCTTATGATTTCTTACCCGACTTGTATCTTTCTTAAGTATAAGAGTTCAATCCTTACCCAAATGCCAAAAATAGATACAAATTTTGTGGACCTACTTTTTTTTTAATTTTCAAAAGCTAAAAACTAAAAACCAAGGCCCCATTTGATAATTATTTGATTTTTTATTTTTAGTTTTTGAAAATTAAACCCTATAAACACTCTTTCAACTTTTAAATTTCTTGATTTTTATTTACTTTGTACCATTATTTTCAAAAACCCTGCAAAACTTTAAAATAGAAAGAAGGTAGTTTTTAAAAATCTGTTTTTGTTTTTGAAATTTGACTCAAAATACAACTCTTGTACTTAAAATAAGATACAAATCATTGTAAAAAATTAGAAAAAAATAAACTTAATTTCAATAAACTAAAAATTAAAAAATTAAATATTACTATGCACGACCGATTAATCTGAATTTTTCAAATTTGGAAAACAACAATAAATCTTTATTATTCTTCCACCCTCAAATATCTTCCTGTCCAATGCTTATCTCAACACCTATATAGCTTCAATATATGTCCTCATCAACCTATGAATACATATATTGGCATGTTATTAAAACAACTATTAAAAGTTAAAAAAAAAAAAATTTAACTATAAAATGTTGACAAAAAAAAATTAGTTATTTATCAATATTCATTATATAAAATAATTGATTTTATTTAACATAATGTTAAAGTGTGAAGGCTAAATATGTTTTTCAAGTATTATGTGACGTCACATTGAATGTATTGCAGAATTTTCCCATTTAGTATATAATGAAATTCCAACTTGCAATAAAAAAGAAAATAAATTATACGTTAAAAATCAGTTTCATAAACTTTCGATTTAATCCCTAAAGTACGATCTAGTCTTTATATTTTTAATTTTGTAATAATTTAGTACTTAGACTATATAACAATTTAGTCCCTATACTTTAAAGTTTGTAACAATTTAGTCCTTATTGTAGAAATTAGTTTTTAAATTTAATAAAATTTCTTGTATAAATAAATCGGTAAACTAATTAGATACCGAATGCTTTTATAAAATATATAATCTACATCATAAATAATAAAAATTGACATGAAATTTTGATTATTTTTTCTATGTTGGAGGTTGAGTTGTTACAAATTTAAAATACAAAAACTAAATTGTTACATATTAAAATTTAATGATTAAATTGTTACAAAATTAAAAATTTAAAGACTAAATTATTACAAACTAAATTTCAAATACCTAATTGTTACTTTTAGGAAATATAATTTATAAAATGGAAATGATTGGGACCAAGTCTTCCACATAAAATTTGGCCGCCCAAAATATTATAAACAACGATGGCCTACATTTCATTCATTAGGCTTTTAGTAATACGAATTTCCTATATTACCCTTAATTTCTCGCTAGAAAACAAGGTTAAAAATGTGATTCCACAATATCGTTATTGCGTTTAGGAAAAGTCAAATTCCGGACGGTATCTTTGCACCGACCACCGACCTACCCTCTGTCTCCTCCTTCAATTTATTATTTCTAAAATATTATTATAAATTGTGATAATTTTCCGATGTCGACCTAAATATCGGGTTCAATTTATAAAATATAGACATCGATGAACTTTTTTTTCTAAAAATTATATATAGAAAAGAAAATTAATTAATAAATAAATATTTTATGTTTTTAAGCTAAAATGTTTAATATTAATATTATATTTACATTTATTTTTTCCGTTTTATGATCAAATAAAAATATCAATTTACTTCTCATATCAATATTAAACTTACAAAAAACGTAAAAATATTAATAGAAATGTTGAGATATTAACGAAAATTTTATACCATAGTACTCTCTAGAATAGAAACCATTATTATTACTTAACTAATTTTTATTAACCTCCGATAAGAAATAATTTCAAAATTAAATTGAAAGTATATAGACTAAATTTAAGATTTATTGAAAGTATCATAATTAAAATTAGACAATTGAAAATATATATACTAATATAGAATGAAACACAATATTGATGGACCAAAATAATATTTTAACTTTAAAATTGAGAGAAACTATTTAATATGTTTCTTTAAAAGGAGGTAAATATTGAGTTAAAGAATAATAAGCAAACTGTCTATGTTTGAGATGGTATAATTCATTTGGAATTTGTTTTATATAACAATTATGTTAACAAAGTTAAGATTTAAAAGTACTTTTCCCCAGTAGTAAAAAAAAAAAAAAGTGCTTTCTCCTAATTTTTCTTCCTCTAAATTACATGGAATGAAAGTATATGTCATAATGATGTAGTGTAAAATTTTCCCTATTCATGTAGTTCCACCCTCGCTTAAGGGAAAGATTTGAAGAAAAATGTAGATTATTTCATATATATGCATCAAGTAGTTGGTAAGAAATAACCACATAGTGACCACATTCAATACTTTTTCTTTTCGTTGAACATACTATTTTTCATATCACGTATAAAATTGGATATTAGGTTTGTTGACGTATTTAACTTTTCTACTTCAAGTATAATACATAATCAATCAAGAGATAAAAATGTTGGACGGAGATAAAAAAATATATCAAATAAAACAATAAATTATATATATTTGATCTCCATAAGTTTTAAGATTGATTTTCATGGTTAAATTTTATAAATTGTCTATCTTGTCAGTGCGATATTCTCATATTACATATACGATATGTTTTCCTTTTACGTGACAAATGAATTAGTATATTAGTCAATTTGAGTCACGAAGGTTTGAGGTTTCATGTTTAAATGCTTTTAGATGTTTGAAAAAAGTTACTTTATAAAAGAGAAACTAAATAGTCTTGAATTAAGTTGATCTTTAGTCGACTAGAAAAAAATTAAATAAATTGACGTGTCTTGAAGTGAACATTTTTAGATGTAGTAAAAAATAAAAGAAAATTGACAAATTTTTGAGTAGATAAATCTCAAATTAATTTATGAAGTAGATCTTGCAAAATCATAAAAAGAAGAATTGAAATTGTTGATGCCAAAATCTAGAGAGGGAAAAATATACTTGACCTTCAAGTGACAACAACGGTGGATTAAAAATTTGGGGAAGAACATAAATTGCAAGATGAGAAGATCTTCATACCGAGTGGTGCTTGCCACACAAGCTTTGATGCCTAAGTCAAAAGGTGTATCTGCGTAGCAAGTAGAAAGTTTGAGTATTAGAATGGACTTATTTTTCCTAGAGCTATCATGATGTATTTATAAGTAGAAAGTTTGACTTAGGCCCTTTCTCTTAGGGTTTTGGAGCTGCATTAGGATTATTCTTTGATTCTCACTAGGCTGGGGCGTGCAAAGGGCGTCTTATTTGGTATCTTGCTAGGGTCAACCTTGGCCAAGGTCGAGGTTAAGCACATTTTTTTAACTATATTTTGGGCCTAAGATGATCTCTTGGGTCGGGGTATGTGTGGGGCATGCTCCATTAAGCATTTTGTGAGGCTCGGCCTCAACCAACCAAGGCTAAGCACAATGGTTGTGCCCAAGGCCCAAACCAACCCCTTATTTAGGTCAATTTTGGTCATAAGCTGCCACTTTCGACTCGAATCATGTTATCTTCTTGACTTTGTTATTCTTGTTTTTGCTAAATATCGATTATGCCTTTTGGTCTAAAATCACCCATAACATAAATTAAATTTAGATGATAGAAAAATGTGAAGATTTAATATTTAAATTACAAGTTCTGTCCTCAAACTTTCATGTACATTTATAAAATTTAAAAAGCCTACTTGAAGTTTCAATTTGAAGTATAATAGCCACTTTATATATCTTCAAATTTAAAACTCTAAAGAACACATTTGGTATCCAAACTTTCATGAAAATAGCAAGTCAGTCCCTCATTTTTATTTGGTAATGATTTAGTTCCTATAGTTTCAATTTTGTAACAATTTAGTGTTTATACTTTCTAACTTGTAATGATTTAGTCCCTAACATTAAAAACTTTGTAAATTTAATATAAAAAAAGTATCCATATAGATTAATAAACTAATTGAAGATAATTTTTTCTATAAATTATTAAAAAAATTATTAAATAATAATTTTGATGATGATCTTTATGATAAGGACTTAATTGTTACAAATTATAAAATATAAAAATTAAATCGTTACCAACTATAATTTGTAGACTAAAAGTTAAAAAATTATTAAATATTTTTCGAAGTAGAGAGAAATAAAATTTATAATTATAGAGCTAAACTTTGTAATTTAAACCCTTGAAAATGAGTCAATCATGAACTTGATGAATTTAGTTGGCATTTTGTATGAGTTTGGTTAGAAAATTTTGAGAGTAATCAAATAGAGATAATTAGGTCTCAACCATAACATTTGTAATTTGTTAAGCTCCTCCAACCTATAATTCTAACATTCCAATCTCCCCCAAACTAAATCTCTAAATCTTCCTTACTTTATTATCATTTTTATTTATTATTTCTTTTCACAATTTGCAACCTTTGTGCAAGTTGAACTATCACATTATTTTTCTCTTTCAATTTACATCTCCAAATTGGAGGTTGCATCAATTTAGACTTTGAACTAATAATTGTATCAATTTAAACCATGAATTCTCGTAAATTTATAATGTCGACTTGCATTCTATTTGAATAAATATCGTGCAGGACTTATAATTTTATTAAATAAACTCCTATATTTTCATAAGCGAACCAAATCTAGATTTTCAATTAAGATTTTTTTAAAAAAAGTTGATCTATTTTATTAATCCAACATTTGAAGAAGTCTACACATGTATAAAGATTGTATATGTATAAACAATTTTGAGATGTAACATAAATAAATGATTTAAATTGATTCACTTATAACAATTTAGAAGTTTAAGTATTTCACACGATAATTTTAGAACTAAATTTAAAAGAAGGTGTTAAATGACACACTCATGAAATTACAACTATGTAAATTGAAAATTCTTTAAGTTTTCCCAAGTTTTGAAGGGTAAGTGCATTTTTAGTCATTATATTTGGTCACTAAGTTTTTAAAATGTACATTTTTAGCCTCTAAATTTTTAAAAATAAGTTTAAAACATTCCTGGAATGATTTAGTATTTTTATTAATTTAAATAATCATATGCCCATTTTAAATTCAAAAATAATTTTTAAAATTGATTTTTTCTCTCTAAAATTATTATTTTTATTTTAAATATACTATAATTATTTTTTTTTTAAAAATAATAATAAAAAAAGTTACGCTTAAAAACATAGAAAAATAAATTAGTTTTTGAAACTTAGAGAAACCAAATGCATGCTAAAAGAAGTACTTTTACATATTTGAAAATTAAAAAGGTAATATTCGGTGTATAATTAAAGGAGGGAGATGGATTATGTCGGTGAATTTGGATTTGGATTGTTTAATAATATATGTTATTAAGTAATGGGAAGAAATGAAGATATAGACAAAAAAATTTAGTTGGCCAAATGGGTAACATATTCTTATAATTAAAATCCAACAAAAAATTCTCTCCAAATTAAATTAAATTAAATTTCTCCCTCCACCATTGAGGAGAGAGGGCGTTTCATTTCTCTGTGTTTCTGTTTGTAGAGAGAGAAATGAAAGAGAAAAATGAAGAGAGAAAATTAAAGCAATTCAAAGGGATAAGGATGAGAAAATGGGGAAAATGGGTTGCCGAAATCCGAGAGCCTAATAAACGCTCTCGAATTTGGCTCGGTTCTTATTCCTCTCCCGTCGCCGCCGCCCGTGCCTACGACGCCGCCGTCTTCCACCTCCGTGGCCCCACCGCCCGCCTTAATTTTCCTGACTTTTTCACCACCGTTGACCGCTCCTTCCCTCTCTCCGCCGCTGCCGTCCGCAAGATCGCCGCCGAGGTCGGCGCCCATGTCGACGCCCTCGAGTCGTCTCTCCGACATCACTTCGTCAATTCCTCCGACCAAAGTCCCAACCCCACGAAGCTTCGTTCTTCTTCAAGTGGGTTTTCCGATCGGGTCGACTTGAATAAATTTCCTGACCCGGAAGACGCCGATGGCGACTGCGCTAGCACTCATTGGACAAGCTGACACTTTCTAAATCCCGTATGTAAATTTTTGGTTGAAATATTATTTTCAGTTGGTTTAATTTTAGTCTCTTTATTTTTAATAGGTTAATTTCAGTCTTATTTTTAATAAATTTTAAATTTAATCCCTACACCGAAAATCGATTTGATTGGCCAAAACTGAAACCATGATTGATCGATAATCGTATTTTCCACTAAAATTGACACCTTCGACCAACAGACCATAAGTTGTAATGCTTTCTTTTTCCCTTTTTTTTTTAAAAAAAATTATTTATTTTATGTGTACACACTTGAAAAGTCGATGAAAGAAGGAAATTCTAAAGAGATGAGGCTAAAAAAAATAACGAAACCAATCGATTGGGGTGACTGACCATCGTTGGTTATCGCCCAAAATCGACACCAGACAAACGATGTACACAACTACCACCGCATTTATTTTTAGGCAAATTGTAAAAATTATCCTTAAACTATATGGTGATAATTGGTAAATCAAGTATGGTGGTAGTTACAATTTACCCTCAAACTTTCAAATGTAAAAATTGAATCCTCAAACTTATACAAGCATTAAAATTGGACACTAACTTGCATGATTGTAGAAGTTGTAACAATTGTACAAGTTTGAATGTTCAATTTTAATTATTTGGGGGTCTAATTTCTACGACTATTATAAGTTTGAGGGTCTAATTTGAATGTTTTGTAGAAGTTTGAGGATCCAATTTTTACAATTGAACGTTTGGAGGTGTAATTACAATTACAACCATATATTAGAGGTGGTGTTTGCATTTTGCCATTTATTTTTAATATTTTTATTATCTATTAGTATTTTTTACTATCAATTTTGAAAATATAATCACAAATTGTATTTTCTTGCTTGAAAATTATTATTATTATTTAACAAATTTCAGTAAATATTAACTTTGAGGGACAAAATTTAAAATTTATTGAAAGCATATGAAAATACATGGTCTAAAATTAAATAAACTTTAAAATATAGGAACCACAATAATAGTTTAATCTAGATTTTTTTTTTATTAGGTAGAAAAATGATCAATTTTAGTAATGGTACTAAAAACAAATTTGAAATATGTGTATTAAAGGATTGACATGGTCTTGTATTGAAGGATAGATATTTGGTGGAATCATATAGCAAACTTTTAACTTCTTTTTAAATTTTTTTTTTAATTGTTTATTTACTTATTTTTATTTCATGATTCACAAAGTTGTGTGTATATTGTATTATTCCAAAAATAGTTGTGGTTGGGTTACACCTATTTTTTACAATTTTGCAATCATAGTTTGACATGTGATTTTTTAAATTTATTTTTATATATTTTGGCTCTTTTTAAAATTAGATTTGTTTTTCTAAAGAATTCTTCAAATAATGAGTAGTGGTAATGTAATTTTGTGCTAAATATTGCATGCATTATTGCACTATTCTTTCCATCAACTTTTTCGTTGTTGATATTATTATGTATATCATTTAAATATTTCACGACAAACTGATTTGTACAAAATGTTTAGATAAAACATTATACTATCTGAGTTTTATGAATAGAAATTAGTATAACTTTGAAACTTCACTAACTTTATAAAACATAAACTTAAAATTAAAAGAGATAGACTTAATAATTTCTTTTTTCAAAGTCATAGCTAAATAGGTATAATTTTAAAAGTATAAGGATAAATTTGTAATTTCAGTGAAGTATTTGGGTCAATATATCACCCATTTTTTATTCACCAATACAAAAGCTGTGTGTACAGTGCCAAGTGTCAACAATTATAAAGTCTTTATTAAAAATATCAATGACAATAACTATTCTTTATTATTATTATTATTATCTTTTGTGAAAAGGACTATTTTTTATTTTAGTATTATTATTTTAGATATTTATTTTCATATAAAATTTATGAATTTAAAACTTTATATATTTAAATGGCAACCTAATAATTGTACCAATTTAAACATTGAACTTTCATAAATGTATTAGCTTAAATCTCAAGGTAATAATTGTATCAACTAAAACCTTGAATTTTCATAAATATATCAATTTACACTTTAAACTTTTATAAATATATCAATTTAAACCTTGAATTTTCATAACTGTATCTAAATAAAACATAATAGAGGGTTTAAAGTGATACACTTATGAAATTTCAAGGTTTGAATTGATACACTTATGAACGTTTAGAGTTTGAATTGATACAATTAGTAGTATGAGATTTATGGTGACACGCTTACGAAAGTTCAAAGTTTAAATAGATATAATTACTAGTTTAGTATTTATATTGATATAACCTAAAAATTTAGGGGTATAGATTGATATTTGCCCTAAAATTTTTATGAAAAAAGATAAAAGTTTAAATATTCATTTTATTTCTAAGGTGGTTTAGTAACTATTAACTGATTTTTTTATTTTTAACTTTTCAAAGTTAACTTCCTAAATAATTCTTCTATAAATTTCTTTGATTTCTTGTTATACTTTGTTTTAAAAAATTAAGCAAAATTTTGAAAAATTAAAAAAGATGTTTTTAAAAGCTTATTTTTTTTTTTTTAGTATTTAACAAGAATTTAGCTGCATCTTTTAGAGATGTGAAAACAATCCTGCAAAATTTTGGAAAGAAATAAGTATAAATTTTAAAAACGAAATACTAAAAGCGAATTCGTTATCTGATGAGACTTTAGTTTTCAAAACTTAGTTTAGTCTTTGAAAACATCTCTAAAGAGTGAGGTAATGAAATAAAGAAATTTAAAGGTGAAATGATATTCATAAACTAGGCCTCGTTTGGATTAATTTAAAAAATAAATATTTTAAAAAAATTCATTTTCATTTAAACACTTTTGATAATAATTGTTTAAAATAGAGGCAATAATGACTTATAAAATCTATTTTATGTAGTTGTCAAACACTTATATTTCTCTCCAAATGACTTATTTTTAAA
This sequence comes from Citrullus mucosospermus, assembly GCA_030954485.1. NCBI lineage: Eukaryota > Viridiplantae > Streptophyta > Magnoliopsida > Cucurbitales > Cucurbitaceae > Citrullus > Citrullus mucosospermus. The sequence goes on from CM062056.1 coordinate 24,767,156, forward strand.
TTAAACATTTAAATGTATTCCAAACATATTCTTAATTAAGTTCAAAACCAAAACCAAAAACTCAAATGGCTATATAAGAATGTGGCATAAACTTTGAAACAAACTTTCTTTTAGCGATTAAGCTTTGTACACAAACAATATTAGTTTCGTTAACATTAACTCTAGATATACATGTGACCGAGGGTGATAACCATTTGATTTTCTATTTTTGATTTCTTGTTTTTTAAAATTTTGAAAAATAGAAAATCATAAACTTGTTTGATAGAACTGTTCTTTAACTTTTAGTTTTGAGTAATATTTGGGTGCGTCACAAGAGTCACATATTTTTGCACCTCAATTTCATCACACATAAAAAATAAATTAATATATTTAAAAAAGAAGTAAGAAGAATTTAATTACTATGTGGCAAATAATGATTGAATAATTTAGTTGGATGCACTCGAGATGCATTTAAGTATTTTTCTATTTGAAAAATAAAAATAACTAATAATAAATTGTTTGATAATTAAAGACTCATGAATTACCATTTTAGTTTTTAGTTTTTAAATTTCCTACTTTTAAAAATTTAGGTCCCGTTTTATAACTATTTCATTTTTTGTTTTTGTTTTTGTTTTTGTAAATTAAACTAATAGACACCACTTCTCCCTTCAAATTTATTCTTTTGTTATCTATTTTTTATTAATGGTTTAAAAAATAAGCAAAAATTTGAAAACTACAAAATAGTTTTTAAAAACTTGCTTTTGTTTTTGGAATTTGGTAAAGAATTCAACTATTGTAGTTAAGAGAGATGCAAATTAATGTAAGACATGAGGAAGAAATAGGTTTAATTTTCAAAATCAAAAATGAAAAGCGAAATGGTTACCAAATGAGAATTTAAAAATAGAAAATCAAACTCTGGTTGATATAACTATATTTCAATTTTAGTTTTTTAAAAAGTAAAAAATAAAAAATATTTTTTTTTAGGGAAATTGCAAAAATCACCCTTCTCAAACTTTCAATTGTAAAAATTGGGCTCCTAAACTTCTACAAGTGTTAAAATTATAGAAATTGGACTCACAAATGATAAAAATTGAAATCTTAAACTTATACGAATATTACCGTTTATACAATTATATAAGTTGAAGATCCTATTTCATTTTAATATTTGTATAATTTTGAGAGTTTAATTTTTAAAATTAAAAGTTTAAGAATGTAATGGTAAGGATTGTAATACTTCTATTAAATGAAAACATGTAATAACCTATCTATCTCAGCCTCTATTTAGAATCATTTGACATTTAAAATGGAAAACCTCAGGAATAATTTAACTTTATTTATAAAGCAAATAAAGAAAAACATGCATAAATGTAGTGTGATTTTTACACCATAAAAACCCATAATTGTTCGGTTTCAAGTTTTAATTTATGGAATTGAGTTGGAGTATTGTTTTCAGAGTAAGTTTCTAGTTTGAATAAGTAGACCAAGTCACTGTCCCACAAATGTAATCCCCAGCCTTGAATTCCTTCATTGGCTTTAAAGAATACTCTCTAAATATTCAAAATTGAGCCGAAATAAAGTTGACTTTTTCCTCTTCAATTCACCTCACCTTGAGTCTTTTTTATTTAAAATAAATGTCGATATACTACAAATATATCTTTAATTCGTTTTTAATGAGTTAATGCACCATCAATACACCAATATCATCCTTTCAATCCGTTTTTAATGCATGTTGATAAACTATTTAATACACTAATAATATATTTGAAATTGTATTTTGAATCAATGCTAATATATTACTCATACACTATTGACATACTTGAATTACATTTTATTATATTTTACATAAAAATTGATATACTACTGATACATCAATGTCATATTTTAAATGGATTTTGAATGAATGCTAATAAACTAATGATACAACAATGCAATGTTTCTTATTGGAGTCAAAATACACTATATTGATGTATGAAATGCATTTTGAATTAATATGGGTACAATTGAAATATGATCAATATTATACTTTAAGTTCGCCCTTATGAATAATAGTTCATATTCGAGATACATAAACGATATCATTGATATGCATTTTTTTCACTCTAAACTTGGTATACACAAATCAATAGATATATGAAATATGAATATACCCATTATTTAATTGACATGCCAAATTAAATGTAAGTTAAAAAATTTAAAAACATAATACAACTAACGAAACAAAACTAATTGGATGAAAACAACTCTATATCAAAGTGAAACAAAAAAAAAAAAAAAACAAAAATAATATTCACTATAAATTAACAAACAACATCCACAATATAACATAATTAAAATCATGAGTATTTCAGTTATTTAATTGATATGCTTGGTATAAAATATATTAGACATACATGCTGATAGACAAATGAAGGTAAAATTGAAAAAGTAAAAATATGAAAATCATAATTTAAAATATTTGGTATATTAGGAAACTTAGAAAACATTTATAATGTATTTTTTATTTGTTTTTGCTATCTATTCCAATTTCCCTTTCTAGAAATAGAAAAATAAAAATAGGTATGGTATAAAGCCTTATATTGTACACTAAAAACGCAATACACTTTAGCATAAATTTCTCTTGTAGTGTATTTAATTTGGTCATTATTGTCGTTAGTCACAAACTGTTGCTTTTCTAAGTGTGTGATGCGTTATACTTATAATGGCCTAATGTCTCATTGAAAATTACAGGAGATGTATCTATTAACACATAAGTTTTCCTATAAAAACCTAAGTGCAAGTTTAAATAAGTTTTCCTAGAGAGTCTAGGGTCGAACACAGAAATTTATAATAATTTGACATTGAGAATATTCTTTAATTTGATGATTTGAACTATACAATGATTTACTGATATGTACATGATTGAATTCTCTAAAACTAACTTTATACATAAAGAATTGGTGGATAAACATATGGAATGATGATGCGGGTGGAAATGAATGAATTTGTTAAGTACAAATTTTGTTTAGACAATATGCATTGAGGATGGTGATGGATCCCTGATAAAAGTAAAGTTAAGATAACTCAGTTAGTATTTTCCTAAGTGTTATTTAAGTAAATTTTCATGCTACCAAACTCTCGATGCTTTGATGCTATATTAATCTTATTTCTAAGACGCATGGTGAGTTCTTCATGCAAAAGTTAAACTTTATTTCTAAAACCAATTCTTTTCTTATTAAATGTCTAAGATTAATCACATAATCTCTCAAGCAGATGATTATAATTACTTAAACCTATTTGTTCGATAGAGCTAGACAAGTTTGAAATACCCAATTGATCAAGATGAAAATATACTTAATAAAACTTGAAAATGCTAACTTCATGCACTTAACCCATTAATCATTCAAACATTCATGGTGTAAAATATTGAAGATGAGTAGAGATGGAGGATTAATGTCAATCAAACTTGTATTAAGAAAATAAACTGATCTCTCAAATGTCATTAACAAAATACAAGAACGAAGGATGAACATAGTGAAAGAATGGAAATAAAAGTCATCAAGCCTCCAAGAAGCAAGATAGTTTCAAACATTCATGGTGTAAAGAATTGAAAATTCCAAGAACCAAGATATTGCAATCTTCTCACAGAAGAGCTCGAAATGGAGGATGGCTGTGGAGGTTGAGGGAGAATTTGCGCAGAGCTTTCACTATTGTGTTTTTCTCTCTGTCTTGAACATGAAGTGCAATGGGCTATTTATAGGCGTCCAAAAAGATGATCTCATAATGATTTGACACATTTGCATTTAATTCCATGCCCTGCTGTGCAAACTTCTTCGCGTCTTCAGTTCATTGGATCTGTCACGGTCTGGTGAAATCAGTGATCCATTTGCATTTTGATGTGATAGTTGCCGCCAAGACGTCTGAATTTACTTTTTCTTCTCGGCGTAGGGTACCCGACGCATTGATCTTCAAACGTTACGACTTCAATGGTTTTGACAACATCTTTTCCTTTGTACTTAGTTTCTTGGTTTCTTTTTAGCTCGATTCTACGTTCAAAAAGATAAAAACTCATAATTTTCCAGAATAGATGATTTTGTAAACATAGTAAATGCAAAACTAGTCGTATTATATCATTCAAGTACCAAAATCATGCATTTATCATCAATATTACTCCAATTACTCCAAATAAAGAATATAATAACTTATATTTCTACAAGTTATCACAAACTTAGATGAATTTGAAACATCGTAAAACATGAGTGCGTGTCTCATGTAAGAGGGGATTTCGTGAAGATCCGTCATGTTGAGACACTACTATTACAAAACCGTACATGAGATTTTCACCTTATGTATAATGTTTATGTTAAAATTATCTAATTATTGATTAAAATGTTCAATTTTAAAAGTACAAAAAGTAAAATAGACATTTTAACTCATTAAAATATATGAAAATTCGATTTACAAACACTAAAATAAATATTTTAGAAGTAGAAACATCAAAATGATCTAAAATACAAAAATACACTTCTAAACCTAAATAATTAGATATAATTATCAAAATTTATAGCGTGAGGAAAGGAGGGGAGTTATGTTGTTCCTTTGCCTTTCTTTGATAATTAATCTTTTCTTTTACTCTTACTTTTCAAATCTCACCTTTTCTGCATAATCTCATCCTTTTCATATTCAATGTTTAGGATGAGAGCAAAATATCTTGCCCGTCCAAAATATATACCAAGGAAAAGCACTCAAATTAATTCACTTAGACACATTTTACTCGTTGTTGATTATTATTTTTGTTTCATGTTCTTGTAATCTTCAAATTTGTTACAACAATCAACAATCTCCAAATATCTTTATAATTGTATGTTTTTTTTTTTTTTTTGGCATAACTCTTTTAGGGAGATATTTGAGGGATCATTGTTCATAACAATTGATATCAAAGTCATGTTTAGGGTTACACTTAGTCATGCTATTGGTGTGCCTCGATGTGACGGGAATGAGCTCTAGTGAAGAAGGATTGGCCTGGTTAAAATGTGAATGTTTGAGAGCAAATATAGATGAATGACTACTTGAGGGGAGGCTTTGCTAGTCCCCACTACAACAAAACTGGGATTTCATGAAATTTAAAATGTGTCACAATTAAAATTCGTGACACTTATCTTATGTTATTATATTTCATGTAAAGGTATAAGTATTAATGACAATTTTGAAAAATGTCATAATTGGACTTTTAATGAAATGAATAATTGTCAACAATGAACAATCACTAACAATTACACACTGTCATTGTTAAGTTTACTGGGACATGTTATCATTGTCATCAATTGACTCAAAATTGGCTTATTGTTGTAGCGTTATGGTTATTGACGACAATTATAAATTGTAAAATATATATATAGTGACATTTTTTTCTTGTCAAGAATATCTAAACCATAACAATTTTTATTATCAAGAATATCTAAAACCATGAAAAATATTTTTTGTCAACAAATTTTCTATCATGACACATTCTTTTTTCACAAAATTTCATATTTGTGACACTTTTATAATGTCAATAAAATGCATGTCTTGATAGTTTATTATTTCTTTAAACCTTGTCATTCTACACACGATATCCATCATCAACTAATCCTATTCTAACACAAAATAGGTACAAACATAAATAAGAACTTTTATATATAGGAATAAAGTTGGTAATGTTTTTACAAAGAAACAAAATATATACAAGGAAACTATCGAAAATCTCCAAAGGAATAAATACAAGCAAACTAATAACCAAACTTGGTAAAATTTTTACAAAGAAACTAAATACAACAAGGTATATTGCCGTGAGTAACTATATTAAGACCAGTTTTGTCGGTAAACCAAATGTCAATCACTTGCTTGGTAGCTTCACCACTTTAGTGAGTTTGTGCAAGAGCTAATAAAAACACAACATTAAGGGCCCGTTTGGATTGACTTGAGAAAAAAATGTTTTTAAAAAAACTCATTTTTATTTAAATTCTTTTGATAAAAATTGTTTGAAATACACTACAAAATCTATTTGGAGTGGTTATTTTGAGTGGTTGCCAAACACTCCAAATTTTTTCAAAATGACTTATTTTTTAAATTAAACACTTTAAAATGCATTCCAAACGCACCCTAAACTTTAATTCAACATCGTGTATTAGTCCCAAACTACAACAGAGAGTTTCAAAGAGTTATAAACTAGGTTCAACATTTAGAAAGAGTTCAAAATGATCTAAGTGAAGCTGGAGCACCAAAAACTATCAAAATAATCTTAAACCTAATTCAAACACTATGAATCAATCCCGAACTACTAGGAGAGAGTAAGAGTTCAATAACATACCACACTTGCACCGTGAATGGAATTTTCATGAACATTAACCCTGAAAATTAAATAAAGAATAAGTATATAACACAGTGCAAAGAAACCAAGTACAAAGAGACTGATAACCATAATTATTGATAAAGCTTTTACAAAGAATCTAAATAGGGTCACTATTGAGAGTACCTTGCAAAGAATGAAACATAAAAAATGAAGGTGTGGCCTCCCACAAACTTCAACTTCAATGGAGTTCTATAAGGCTGTTGGATCAAATAAGAAAAAAAGGAAAGAAATCAAGAACCATGAATACCAAATAAAAAGTAGCAACATATGATTTATGGTAGAAACAATTTAGGCCAATTTGTCTATCAATCATCCTTTCATATTAATTCTAGAATGGAAAATGAAAATCAACCTAACAAATCAAAAAAAATTCAACAGCATACCATGGAAATAAATATTCAAAATGTCAACTTAGTGGCTACGCTATAACATTAGGGTAGTCCCTGCGAAATGGTTTTGTTCTCCATTAAATATTAATAGTCTAAGTGTCCCACACGCAAAATTTGATAAAAAAAAACTTGAGCTATCACATATATTAGCACGTGAAACAAACTTGAATTATTTTGGCATCTTCAAGCAAAAAATAAAAGGCTTCTTCAACCTTTAGATCATAGACTATAAAATTCAAGAAAAAAAGCTTATCAAATAGAATTTCACAAGTGTTAGGCACAATTATATGACTCTACCTTATCCGCTTGTCAAACCTTGTTAAAATTTATTTCGTTGTGGCTTGTTGTGTTTGATGTACCTTCCCCATTTTGTCCTAAAACATTATTATACAATAAAACCAATAGAAAAAACATTAGTATTTATCATGCTTAAGAGCAAGTAGGAAAAAAAAGATTAGTTTTATGAGAGGTTACAAGAAACAACTTTCATTGATAGATGAAAAGGAAGAAAAATGTTTAAGGAACATGTCCCAATGGGAACAAAGATAAACAATACAACTAAAAAATACAAGAGCAGAAAATAATGAATAACAAATAACGAAGGAATAAAATATAAACCAATAATCTGACTCAAGCTAAAGCTCACGTCGTACCTTCCTACTCCATCTAAAGACCATCATAACCCAATTGAGAATGTTTAAGACCATGTTGTAACTTTCCAAGTTGTGTCATTTAGTCCCCTTTCCATTGGCCTTCTGAAATATTTCTCATCAAATGACACTATTATCTTAGCTAAGCTCTAAAACAAGTAAAATTTTTATCAATTTCCACCTCAGGAAACAAGTGATATGAATTTGTGATAGCATTAAAGAAATCACATGGATGCTTTTAATAAATATACAAAATGCACCAAAGTACAAGCAAGTTAAGGAAAAATGGTTGTATACTTACGACTTTGGACAAAACTCCAACAACAATTTCTACAATGTAAAAAAGGGCGAAAACTTCCATAAAAGTGCTTGAGTTTCATTTTGAGACAAAAAGTCATGTAAAATATTCCAAATAAGTGTCTAAGTCACACTTTTGACTTTGAAAACAACATAAAAAATTTCTAAAAAGTGTCTGAAGTGATAATCTGACTATCAAAACCACATAAAATATTCCTAAAAAGTGTTTGAGTCACGCTCTCACTCTCCAAACAAACAAAGAGGTACCTAAGCCTCATCTAGTCTTGATAAATGCTAAAGATTGACCATCTGTTCTCTTGAGCTAGACCGTCGTTCTTGTTAAATTTATTTGTCAGACAAATCTGTGCAAGCTAATTATATACATTAATCAAGATGTAAATATATTTAATGTTGCTTAAGAAAAACTAACTTTTAACATCTACTCATTCAATCATACAAGCAACATGGTGTAAAGTATTTAATATGGAAATGAATGAGAGATAATTGTCAATCGAACTTAGGGAAATGAAGAAAGAACAGAAATTGAAGATGTTAAGCTGCCACTGGCAATGTCTTGCTTCATGGAGGCTTGAGTTGGTTGCTATCTAATACATAAATGACATAGGATGAAGGTTTTCACTCACTGTGAGATGACTCTGAAAATTCTCAAAATACTTCTCATAGAAGAGCTTCAAATGGAGGCTGGTTATGGTGAGGGATAATTGTGCAAAGCTTTCGCCTCTTGAACTCCTTTCTCCTCTCCTTGAATTGAGAAGCTTTGGGCTATTTATAGGTGTCGAAAAGGTGAACTCATGATGAGCTGACACCTTTGCATTAAATTCCATGCCCTGCTGCGTAGACTTTTCACATCGTCAGCCCATTGGTTCTACCATGATCTGATAACTTGTAATTCTTTTGCATATTGACACGACAGCTATTGTCCAAGCGTCTGTATCTGCTTTTTCTTCTCAACGCACGGTCTTGACGCCTGGGTTTTCACTTCTTTTGTTTTCACAGTAGCTTTCTTTCTAGTACTTGGGTTATTTGTGCTTCTTTTCTACTTAATCCTGCGTTAAGAACAGAAAAGTTCATATTTTCTCAGGTATATTCTTTTGTAAATGGTGCCAATACACGGTAATACATATTACACAATTCAACTCCCAAAATCATGCGTTTAGCCCTAAAGTTACTCTAATTATTTCAAATGGTGAATATAATAACTTGTATTTCTACAAGTTATTAGTTTCATTTTGAGACACAAAACCATGTAAAAGTTGCCAAATAAGTGTCTAAGTCACACTTTGACTTTGAAAACAACATAAGAAGTTCCTAAAAAGTGTCTAAGTGACACTTTGACTATGAAACCATGTAAAAGGTTCCTAAAAAGTATCTAAGCGACACTATCACCTTCCAAACAAACTAAAAGGAGCTTAAGTGATACTTTGGCAACTAACAAGTTCTATAAAAGTGCCTAAGTTTCATTTTGGCTCTCAAGACAACATAAAATGTTACAAAAAATTTGCTAAGTCATACTTTGACTGTTAAAATGACATAAAAAAGTTCATAAAAATGTTGTAGTGATACTTTCAATCAAGAAACATACTAACGAGTGACTACATGTCGAATCACTTAAAATATTCCTAAGTGACAATTATTTGACTATGAAAAGTGCATAAAGTTCCTAAAAATTTTCCAAGGGACATTTTCACTCTCAAAAAAAAAAAGAAAAAAATATCTACTAGTGACACTTTCTCTCAAAATAAACTAAAAGTGCCTAACATTTAAAGCATCCAAAGTAATTTAGATGAATTTCAAATAGTACAAAACATACTTTAAACCACAATAGTCAAAGTTATATTTTGGTAGGAGTGATATAACATACTTTAACTCAGTTCGAAATGACTTGAAATGTGTTCAAACTTATAGAACCTTAATCAAACCCCAAAACTAACCTTGAATCGACATGGTAACTAATTTAAAGAAACCCATACCACAAAAATTAGAAACTATACTAAAAACCCCACAAATCAGCATAAAAACCTCACCTGCTGGCTGGCTCTTCTGCCAACCACACGATGAGTCGATGATGACAGCAAGTGCAGTGGTGGCGGTGGCACGATCTGACCTGTGGAGAAGAGAGGTGAGACGACCTAGAAAGAGAGAGAGAGAGAGAGAAACTGAATAGAAGAGAGAAAGATGGTGTGACCTTTCTTCAACGTTTGGCAGCTGGAGCACGGCGAATAGTCGTGATCGACAGATGAGCAGCGATGCATGACAGGGATGGTAGTGATCGACTGCAAGTTGAAGGTGAAGGGTGAGAAATTGGTATTTCTAACCCAAAAAGTTTTTTATGGGATAAAACTGACCTATTTTTTAAAAAATTCTTTTTCTAACCCATTTTTCAAATTTTTAGAATTTCAGAGATGGGTCCAACGTAGTGAAATGGCGTAAATACCCCAAAAAATCTTGTTCCTCAACACTTAAACCACATCTTCCTCGAGACCATCTTCTTCACAAGAGTTTATTTTTTTTCAATACTCTCTAATGTCTGTCATTCGTTGTAAAACCCATCGTATGTGACCCGATTTTCTGGAAATAAACCTTCGAAAAACTTCTTTGAAACACTGATTTATGAAAATTTTGGGTTTTTGAATACATCGCGGTAAAAAACGGAAAAGAAAATCTAAAATTTTCATGTAAAGGAAATCTAATATGTGTAGGAATGTCTGTCACCAAGAAAAAGAATTTGGAATGCCGTTTTTTATCACTGTCATTTTTTCCGTAAGTTTATGTTTCTCGTAAGTTGATGGAGTTGACGGGAAAAATGACAGAATGCCCAAATACACGCCAATTTTCGGGAAATTTGGGCATTTTGTCACTTTTCCCGTTTCTAACATGATCTTACAGGAAACCTTAGGGGAAAAGTCACAGAATGCCCAAATTCACGCGAACTTTTGGGAAATTTGGGCATTCTGTGACTTTTCCCATAAAGTTTCTAGCATGATCTTACAGAAAACCTTATGGGAAAAGTGACAGAATTCCCAAATTTCCCAAAAGTTCACGTGTATTTTGGCTTTTCGGGGAATATCGTCTCACTCTTGCTCTCGTTAGTCTCGCTCTCTCTGCTATCGTTTCGTCTCTATGGCATCATCGCTCTCACGCTAGTCTCACTCTTGCTCTCACTAGTCTCGCTCTCTCTGCTATTGTTTCGTGAATCGGGTTTCGGGAAAATAAACTCGAAAATGAACCGCTTATCGGGAAGGGAAACAACAGCAGAAAGAGCGAGAGCGAGACTAGCGTGAGAGTGATGATGCCATAGAAATGAAAGAATAGCAGAGAGAGCGAGACTAGCGTGAGCGAGAGCGAGAATGGGCATTTTGCCATTTACGACACTCTTTAAAAATGCATTTGTTCACATATATCAATACTATAGTAACTCTCGTTTAAAATTCAATTTCTAGTATACATTGGTTTATCAATAACTTATCAACATTTATTCAAGATGTTTATCGTCAAAGATGAATTGAATCATTTTAAGTTGAAAATAATGTACTTAAAAGACAATACTTAAATCCACGAATAATAGTCAATGCACAACCATTTGCTAATTGATAAATTAGGTATACCAATTGTTTAACAGTGATACCACACATCAAATGTACCAAATATACTTATATACATGTTGATACACCAATCAAAATAACATTGGAATATAATAAATGACAATTATACTTAATGTTTTTTTTTGTTGCTATATTTACAACTCTCCTTACTTTTCAGTTTTATGTAATTTTCAACTTTTTGTTAAATCTTAATACTGAAATGGTTGGAAAATAAAGGACGTCATAGGAAAATAATACTTCACTAATTAATGCTTCAAAATGAATCGCAAATACTCTATTTATAGAGTTTTCAATGCCATCAAGTGGGCTGGCCCAAAAGCTAAGTGGAAGCTTACCCACCTAGCTTTTGGGCCCAATAATTGGACTTGACGTAGGTCAATATTTTATTTTGCCTAATTTTTCACCGCATTTTAAAATTTTGGTCAACCTTGGACTTGATCAACTTTATTTACTCGCATGATCCAATTTATAATTTCAAGTCCAATCGGGTCACTATCTAAATTCATTGATTGTGCCCAAGGCTTAATCACCATTAAATTTGATAAGTCTATCATTGTGATCAAATGACTAGAAAAGTAGATATGCAACATTTTTCAATTTATCATATATTTGTCTCCAAAATTTCATTTAGGGATACAATAATTCTTAATTATCCTCAAATGTAATAAAATTGACTTTTGTTGTGATGATGTGGCAACTTAGGGCTAACTAATTTTTTTCAATCAACACTCACTTTTAATTTGTTCATTTGTGTTAATTTTTTTATTAATTTAATTTTAAAAAATAAATGAATTATAATTAAATTATTTTCTCTAATTTCCATCACTATCAAAATGAATTTAAAACACCTTTACCATAACTATTTTAAATTAATGAGTTGAAAGTTAACCTTAGACTGAAATCTTAAGGTAAATATATTGAATCTTGAAACCTATGGATGAAAGAAATGTTTTTTTTTTTAAGAGTAAAGTGTTACCTTTTAAAATTTAAATACCAAATGTAAATGAATTTTTTTTTATTAATAATGTATTTTTTTGAAATCTTATTAGAAGTATAGGGTGTTTTGAAATTTATTATTAAAATATTGTAATTTTATTCAATCCTTGAAGAGATGAGGTATAACTTTTCACTCATTCTTATTTCATCACAAGACTAGAATGATTAAGTATCTTATAAAAAAAATAGCATCGATTGATAAAGAAACGAGGATGCTAAAAAAAATATAAAAACTTCCATATTTATTGTAGTAGTTTGCACACAACCTTGTTAACTTAGAGTAAATACATTTTCAAGTATTTAATTTAAAAAAAAGTTATTTTGAGAAAATTAGAGTATTTGGCAACCCCTCAAAATAGATTTTGAAGCGTATTTTAAACAATTTTTTTTTCTTTTTAATCAAAAGAGTTTAAATAAAAATGAGTTTTTTTCAAAAATAATTTTTTTCTTAAGTCAATCCCCGGACCCTAAGTTTGAGCCCCAATATGGTCCCCCCTTCTTTTGCAAATATCAATTTAAAACCTGAACTTTTAGGTTGTATCGATTTAAATCTCAAACTAACAATTATATCAATTGAAACCTTAAACTTTCGTATATCAATTTAAACTTTGAAATAAGTGCATCAAAATAAAATATAATGGAGGGCTTAAATTGATACACTTATGAAAGTTTAAGGTTTAAATTGATATACTTATGAAAAGTTAAGGTTTTAATTGATACAATTATTAGTTTGGGGTTTAAATCAATACAACCAAAAAGTTCAAGGTTTAAATTGATATAATTATTAGTTTTGACTCTAAATTGATACAACCTCTAAAGTTTATGAGTATAAAATTGATATTTACTTTCCCCCCTACCCCTCATAAATTACACTTTTTGTCCTTGAAGTTTGAGGCTAGTATCAAATTAGTCCATAGATATCAAAATCATAGAAATAAGTCGCCAACATTTAGGAGATGCTGAATAGCAATCCCTCAATTAACAAAAACCATGAATCATTAAAAAAAAAATTTAAAAACTCAAAATTAAAAGATGAGAGACCAAGTAAAGGTAAATCTTAACAAAATAAAAAATATTTGCAAGGAAAAAAATCAGAAGAGAAAAAAAATGTTATAATTTTTTATAATAAATTTAACAATTTTCGATCTTTAGAAGAGACGAAGGTAAATAAAAGGGTAATTGACTTAAATGACAAAACTGCAAAAAATTTTCAAATATAACAAAATGTAGATTACTATATCTGATGGATGATAGTAGCCTATCAATATCTACTATAGATAGATAATGACATTTTGTTACATTTATTAATATTTTATTTTATTTTGCTATATTTGAAAACAATCCTAAATAAAATTAGGATACTCTCTTAATAAATTTTAGAGTCAATCCACAGGTTGGAGAGGTTTTTAAAAAATACGATATTAGTAAAAAAAAAAAATAATAATAAATAACAAATGTAAACTATACTCAACTCGAAGGATAAGAGATATATTTTGATATCTAAATGCTAAATCTATTACCCAAAATATAGGAATATAAAAGTATATATATTTCCAAAATTAATTAATTTATAAAACAAAGACATTTGGGGTATGATTTGAAATATTAAATAGATGGCAATCCACAAATTAATAATAATAAAATAGATGGGAGGGGGAGGGGGGGCCGGAAAGGAGATAGAGGAAAAATAGGAGGCCACGTGGAGAAAATATGAAATGAAATCCCAAAAACGTCGAATCAATCAGATTTTGTATGCACTCACCGACGGAAATGTTGTGATTGGACACCACAAACTAAAAGAGTTGTAGTTAAAGGGAAGTGGGACGAGGCTGCTTATCAATGATTTCATTTGCTCTTATCCTAAATACAATCAATTGTCTTCTCCCTTCCTACACTCCCACTTCTTCATTTCCTACTCAACAATCTTCCTCTCTCATTTCTTTTCTTCACACTTTCACTACTTTAATAACAATCCATATCAACAACTCCCAAATATGCTCGGGTATCAAATTTCTATATGAATGACCTAAATTTCAGCCAGTTAATATGTTGTTTGTTATAATGATAATTAAAGATCTTTCGCCATTGTCAAACCTTACTTACAACATGTTAATCATTCATACTCTCTGTTGCACACCATTAATAAGTGTTTATAGCAGCGAGCACGATCACAAAGAGAAGTGTGAGTGAGGGAGTGCGTGTTCATTAAATATATATATATATATATATATATATATATATATATATATATATATATATTTCACTCAGTCTAAAAAATGCTTTCCCTCTTATATACTAAGACCAATTTAGACTGTGTTTGAAGTTGCTGTTGGAAGCATGCAAAAGTACGCAACAAGAAACATGAATAATAGTTAGCTCATTCCAATGATATAAACATTGTTGGACGTAAGTGGGTACGTTATAAAGTCCGCCTTGTATCTAAGAGATACAATTTGTTGAATGGAATTGATTTTGACAAAACATTTAGCCATGTTGCTAACAATACTACAGAAAGAGTTATCATTACAAGTGGTTTTACGTCAATTAGATGTAAAAAAATGAATTCCTACTAGTCTCCTATGAGAGGATATTTTTATGACACAACCTTCATCTGGTTGTATAAGGACAAGATACATCTAGATTATGTTTGTAAACTAAATAAATTTCTCTAGGGTCTTAAACAAGCATCACATGTATAAAACATGTATAACTTAAATCAAAGCATATCTGACTAAAGTTCTTTTACACCCATGACCTTGAAGCAAGTGACGACATTAATGTTAAGCAAATTTCTTTAAAATATAAATCAACAGACTTATTTACAAAAACATTACCTGTAGCAACGTTTGAAAAGTTAGTACACGACATTGAAATACGATGTTCTAAAAATCTCAAATGATGTTTTCACAAGGAGAGTAAATGAGTTCTGCAACTCTTTTCCCTTAGCTATAATTTTATCCCACTCGATCTTACTAGTAAGATTTTCATTGAGACAATTATTAAGGTTGATGAATATTGGACTATTTTTCTTCATTGAGATTTTGTTCAATTGAGTTTTTTCCAATAAAGTTTTACAAAAATATATCCTATATATTATGGACATTTAAGGAAATTTAAGGAAGAGTGTTATAAAATATATGCATTATATATTGAAAGAAGGGTTATCTGATACACAATGTTACAACAATCCAAACGACAATTAGTAAAAAAACACAAATAAAAATGCTAAAAGATACAATACAAGGTTTGGTAACCAGCTCGGTGCAATACCACCTATGTCTAGGAGCAGTGTGCATAGAAAAGATACTTTTACTAATATAAAGTCAAGCGATTACAAATTATACTTATGTAAATAAAAGACAATTATAGTGACACACGAATAACCTAACTTAGTGAATGATCACTTAGATTCCTCATAAGTGTGAGACTCCCTCTCAACAAGAATGTGCATCTTTCCAACTTCAAATGAAGACCATTTCACTTGGAAAAACTTAAGCTACCCTTAATTTTGCAAATCTCTTCCTAAGATACAACAAAATGATTTAATATGATCTAGAGAACCATTCAAGATCCACAACAAGAATTTTTGTTTCTGCCCAAGCAAAAAAACATTGGCAGATCTTTAGAAACGTGTGGGCACAACTTTTGCCAATGTTTTTTTGCATGGGCAGGCAATGTCGGCAGAGCTTCTGTCCACGTTTTTTGACATTGCGTCAGTGATAAGCACTTGAAAAGTGCTTTGTATTCTCTCAAATTAAGGGAGTTTATATTAGATTTCACTTGTTTGCTAGTGATTTTCAGGTTAAAATGAAGAAAATTAGAAGAAAAGACTGAAAGATCAAAACCGAGCAAGAATATGGCGAAAAAGAGCTGAAAAACTCAAAAGGGCAAATTTTGGGATAGCGTCGCGGCGCCGAGACGGTGCTACCGCAGCGCTAAAACATAAACGCATCGTTCTGGACGCATAGTAGCATCGCAGCACTGAGATGACGCTACATCGACGCAACCTTGTTGAACGCATGACAGCGTCGCGGTGCTTGGACGGCGCTGCCACGGTGCTAATGCCGAGAACAATATTTCTGAAACGCATCACAGCGTCGCGACGCTTGGATGATGCTGCCGCGACGCTAAAACCCGAGAGCAAACTTTTCTGATGCAGCCCTAGTGCCGCAGCGCTAGCTTTCCTTAAATGAAAATTTGTTATTTTTGGTAAATTTTTGGGCGGCCAAACTCTATAAATTTGGGGGTTTCCAGCAGCCCAAATCATAAAAGAAAATCAAAGCAAAGCAAGGAAGTTACAGACCTAAA
The DNA here is from genome assembly GCA_030954485.1 of Citrullus mucosospermus. Taxonomy (NCBI): domain Eukaryota; kingdom Viridiplantae; phylum Streptophyta; class Magnoliopsida; order Cucurbitales; family Cucurbitaceae; genus Citrullus; species Citrullus mucosospermus. The sequence continues at coordinate 24,783,765 of CM062056.1, forward strand.
GAGGCACAAAAAGAATAGAATTAAGTGAGAGTTCAAAGAGTGAGTTAGTTGCAAGGAAGAGAAAAAGAGTTCGAGATAGTCTTGGTGCCCTTCGAATTCCGACGTGAGAGCCAAAGAGATCGTGACGGTGCTACCTCAATCAAGAGCCTCTTTTCAATAGAGTTTCCTTTTCTTTACACTCTTTCTTTGTTTATTTTGCTTAAACATGTTGCTTCAAGCTATGAGTGGCTAAACTCTTTAGTTTTAGGGTTTTGATGATTTGTTTATGAATTTATGTTGATCTTGTAGACTTTCATGGTTTTGTTTGAATGATTATGCTTTTCATTGTTATTGTGTTTAATTCTTGTGGATTGGCCATCCTCACATGTTAGGTTAGATGTATGATTGAGAGATTGTATGTTTAACTTGATCTATAACAATGAATTGTTGTTAATCTATCACGAGAGTAGTTAGGTTGACAATAAAAGTTGCTAAAGACTATTTTTAATGCCATGTAATTTTGTATTGGTTTTAAGAGATTAATAATCAATCGAGTTGCATGAGAAAGGGTTGTTTTTGAGAGAAAATAACTTGGAATTAAGTTTCTAGACTTAGGCATATGAATTACAATAAAATCCATGAAATCTATAATATTGCATGATGAAATAAACAAGGATTCATTACCCTAAAACTCTCTTTGACTCTTGTGTTTCTAACTTTAATACATTCCTTATTTGATTTGTATTTTCCATAACTTATAATATTCAATTTCAATCCTCAAATAAAATTGATTCAACTCTAGAATAGCTAAGTAACTTAAACCTTCCCAATTGGATCTCCAGTGGAACGATATTCGGACTTAACCGTCTTATATTATAACTTGACCCGTACACTTGCGGTTAACACTCAAAGTGCGCATCAGTCAGCAAAAATGCACACGCATGATCCGTCGACATAAATGGGAATCTACACATGAAAAGACATTCGTGAACTTTCTTCCCATGCATGATACGTCGGCAGATAGTGTCTTCTGTCGACACATAGGTAAATGTGGCCAAAAGCTTCACTTTTACCCACACACGAAACATCGCCATAACTCTATAACCGCCAACACATTTATTATTATTTTATTATATGCTTAGGGATCAATATTTAAAATAAGAATAATTTCAATTTCCTATAACAAAATATGTTCAACATCATAACAAGTTTAAACAATGTATTCAACCCTTAATTCCTTGACCATATAACATCTAAAAAAATATTCTTAGTGTTTGTTTCCTTGAGCTATTATTTTTCATTTTGGCTATACAAAATGAACAAAAAAAATATTAAATATACAAAAAATGCTTCGCTTGGTCAGTTGGTCTTCACAAAAGATGACATTTTTGGCATCTTCAAAATATAGACTTGAAAAGCAATATTAAAGTCCAATAAGCACAACATGCTCAAAATTAATAAAGAAAATTCATTTGCATGACTTTCAAGTCACATATGCTATACATAAAGTGTCTAAGTAGTTCATATGAGTCAACTTGAGTGGAAGATTAAAATTCTTAATGAGTTGAGTGAATGAAGCTAGTATTTTCTAAGTTTTACTTAAGTTGCTTTCATCTTGTCTAAATATGTACTTAAAACTTGCATGAATCTATCGAACAAATAGGTTTAAGTGAGTATGATCAACTGCTTGAGAGAGTAAGTGATTAACTGTTGTCATTTAACACGAAAAAAAATTGGCTTTAGAGATAAAATTGGTCTTCTGTAAGAAAAACTCATCATGCGTCTTAGATATAAGATAAATGTGCCGTTGAAGCATCGAGAGATCCGTTCCCAAATTCGAGTTTGTAACATGAGCACATATTTAAGTGGTACTTAGAAATATGCTAGTGAAGTCATCTCAACCCTACTTTTTCCATGAATTTATCCATCCCAATGCATGTTGTTTTGATCATATTTGTACTTGACAAATTCAACCATCTCCTCCCCACATGACCATTCCATATGTTCATCCACCATTTTTATACTTGTAACTTTATCCTTTTTAGTTATTGTAAAGAAACCTCAACTCATTCTTTTTACATGTAATTAACTGTATAGTAACCTGCATTAAATCAAAGAAATTTCTTAACATTAAACTGTTGCAAATCCCTGAGTTCAACCCTAGACTCTCCAGGAAACCTATTTTTAAACTTACACTTAGGGTTTTAATAGGAAAACTTGCACTTAAATGAACCAATCCTAAGTAACTTCAACACGGCATAAGGCCAAGTCGACGCATCATGCATAATCACTTTTCAACGCAACAATTTATAAAGACAATTTGACTCCCAAAACAGTTCATAAGAGTCCACTTGATTCTCAAAACAATCTAAACATGCTTAAGTGCAACTTTTACTATTCAACCAAACCTACAAACTACATGAACAATATCTAAGTAACACCTAAATAGTTCTTAAGTGTATTTTTGATATTCAAAACCAACTAAAAAGTACCTTAAAATGGTCTAAATGACACTTTAACTCCCAAAACAACTTAAAAAGGCCTAAGTGTGACTTTCGAACTCAAAACCAACCTAAAAAGTGTCTAAGTGATACTTTCATCCTCAAAAAATCTTAAAAAGTTCTTAAAAAGTGTCCAAGAGACTTGTTAACTCCCAAAATAACCTAAATAGTTCGTAAATGTCTTTTTTATATTCAAAACCAACTAAAAGTACCTTAAAAGTATATAACTGACACTTTAACTCCCAAAACAATCTCAAAATGACTAAGTGTGACTTTTAAACTCAAAACCAACCTAAAAAGTGTCTCTAAGTGACACTGTCACCCTCAAAACAACTTAAAAAGTTCCTAAAAAGTGTCCAAGAGACTTGTTAACTCCCAAAACAACGTAAATAGTTCTTAAGTATCTTTTTTATATTCAAAACCAACTAAAAGTACCTAAAAAGACACTTTAACTCCCAAAACAACTTAAAAATGCCTAAGTGTGACTTTCAAACTCATAACCAACCTAAAAGGTGCCTAAGTGACACTTTTACCCTCAAAACATCTCAAAAAGTTCCTAAAAAGTGTTCAAGAAACTTGTTAACTTCCAAAACAACCTTAATATTTCTTAAGTGAATTTTTGATATTCAAAACCAACTAAAAAGTACCTAAAAAGTGTCTAAATGACACTTTAACTCTCAAAACAACTTCAAAATGCCTTAAGTTCCTAAAACGTGTCTAAGAGAATTTTGTGCCATGTTGATTAATAAAAAAGTTACACTTGAAAGTCTTATTTGTCCAACTACAAGAGTGTTCTATTATTTACAATTCTTTAAACAACATAATCATGAAAATTCATATATTTTGTATTTTAGTTTAGAGTTGATAATTTACTAGAATAATAAACAAAAGTAAAAAGGTAAAAAGCCAATCAAGCTGATAAGCGCACACACAAAAACAAACAAAAGATATCAAAGTTTACTTATAACAGGCATTTCATCGAACACCTAATGGGCTTCCAAAGGTTTAGACAAATTGAAACAAGGAAGGAAAAAAAACGTATAGGAGCAGTCGGGAGGGCAGACGGCGAAAAGCCCTTACTGGCTGAATTGCATAACAAACAAATAAAAAAGAAGAAAAAAACATAACGAACAACGCTTACCTTCATGGGGAGAAGATGATGGCGTGTAGCGGTGAGCAAGCAGTTGTGCGACTGGGTCTCATGCGGCAGCGTGGGTCTCATCCGCACAAGGTAGTTCGACAATCGACAACCTCAATGTGTTTGCGTGAGAGAAAAAAAGAAAATAAGGGGGGAAAGAAAATGTGGGGAAAAAGAAGAAGGAAATGAAAAAAAGGGGAAGAAAATGTGGAAAAAAATAAAAGAGGGATACAATTTTAAGAAAGAATGGGGAAAAAGAAAATGTAGAATTCAAAAAGTTTTTTGCCACACACATTGTGTGGGGAGAGGCTAAAAATGTTTGCCCACGCTCCTTGTGTAGGGAAAAACTATAATTTAATGATTTTCACTAAAACCACACAATCTCAAGGTACAACAACCACACCAACGTTAAAAGATTATAGTCAATACTAAAACTCTAACATATATAGATGCTCATATATTATATCTCTCAAATATTTTGCCATTATGTTCTTTAGTATCTTTTTAACTCTACAAACAGTAATCATTGAGACTTTTGAAATGTGCAATTGAATAGAATACATTGACTCCCTACTTTACTCTCTTCTTATATTTACAATTAAAATTTGTTTTATGCTATATTTTAAAAATTTTCACACAAGTACCCCTCTTTCTTCCTGTCTCCCCCTCGTCCATCCCTTTCTCCTTTCATTAACTAAACATTTCATGAAAGCGATCAAACTAAAATGTAGGGCTAGTATGCCTAGAGAGGCATCACATGTGATAAAGATATTTTGGTTGGAGATGGGGGACTAGGCCATCAAATGAGTTGAGTAATTGTAAGCCAAATCATGCAACATTTATTTTCATAATTAAATTGTGGTTGGGTAACTATTTAGATTTTTAAAAATAAAGCATATATACAGTATTTCACTTTTAATTTTTTTTTTGCTTTGTTATCTACTTTTTACTAATATTTTTAAAAATCAAGTTAAGTTTTGAAAACTGAAAAAATTAGGCCCACTCAGTAACTATTTGGTTTTTGGTATTTAGTTTTTGAAAAGTAAGCGTATAAACACTCATCCACCTCTAAATTTCTTGATTTATTATCTACTTTTTACCAATATTTTTAAAAATTAGGCCAAATTTTGAAAACTAAAAAAAAAAAAAAAAGTTTTTGGAATTTGGAATTTGGCTAAAAATTCAACTCTTATATTTAAGAAAGATGCACATCATTATAAGAAATTGAGAGGAAATATGCTTAATAGTTAAAAAACAAAAACTAAAAATGAAATGGTTACCAAATAGGACCTTAGTTTTTAAAAACTTGTTTTTATATTTTAGAATTTGACTAAGAATTCAACTCTTTTATTTAAAAAAAATATAAATTATAATTAAAAAAAGTAGAAAGAAAATAAACTTAATTTTAAAAAATCAAAAACAAAAAAGTATATAGTTACCAAATATGATTAATTCACCTAATCCATTTTCATAATAGTCTCTCTAAATCCAAAATATTGTAATATCTTCTCCTATAAAAATATGAGATTGAGAATTTGGGTAATATTCTATTCAAGCCTCTCAACCTTGACATCCTAATTTTATGGAATTAATTATGATGGTAGAACTCATCATTATATAATCAAAAGTGGACTTGTTTTATGAGTCTCCTAAATCTTTTTGCAATATCTCTTATAATCTCCACCTACCTAATGGATAAAGGGAATCCCTCTAGATATTGTTGTCATTCTTTCATGCCTTAGAAACTTTGAAACAATATATTATCTTCCCACGTTGTCATTTGTGGTCCTTCAAAGGCTTGAGGAAGTTTAGAATGGCTTCTCTTCTCATCTTCCTCTTATTATTGCATGCTCTTTAAATGTTATCCAGTTGGCAAAATGTCCTTTTAGCAACTTGGGAATGGAGATACTTTATCTTCAAGGTTTTCGTAGGTGTACATACCTCTCGTTTGATAACTATTTCATATTTGGTTTTAAATTTGAAAAACTTAACCTATAAACCTCTTTTCTAGTTCTAAATTTTTAGCTTTCTTATAAACCTTTTACCAAAAATTTTAAGACAAAGTCGAGTCTAGATAACTAAAAAAAGTAGTTTTTTGAAAAAAAAAAAAAAAAACTTATTTTTGTTTTGATATTCGACTAATAATTCAACACTTTCAATTTAGAAAGATGGAAACAATGGCAAGAAGTTGAGAGGAAATAGATTTAATTTTCAAAAATAAAAAATCAAATGATTACCAAACTAGGCCTAAATGTGTGAATTTTATTATTTTGTAAAGAGAAGCCTATATTAACAATGAATGTTAATTTTCTAGGTTCATTTTTTTAGGGAAAAAGGTTAAGAGCAAATAAAGACCACAATATCAAATTGAAATCAACACAAGGTGAGAGGTAGATAAGGATCACCTTATGGTTGATGTTGGGAATGACCTACATCACCTTAGGCCCAAGGACCAAAAGGCACATGGGAGCTACATGGGGAGTTTCACTTTTCCATTTATCCCACATTGGAGAATTAAGGAGTAGTGAAATGGTATGTGTATATATATATAATTTATAAGAGCACTTTTAGAGACATAAAAATGGAGAGAGTGGGAGTTAAGGGACTTTTTTCCACATGTGCAATATTGCTATTGTCATTTAGGCAGGCGCTTGGGCAACTGGCAACTATGTGTGCACGATAAAAGGAAATATTTTTATTTCTTTTTACTTTAATTTTTAAACCATTGGAGCTTTAATTATTTGGATTAAAAACGTTTTAGGGTTATAGATTTAGTATTGATTATAGTCGTTTTCTAGTGCTCTGCTCTCTTCTTCTTCTTAAAAACCAAAGGCATGTTACTAGAATCGATGGATTTTTTTACTTTCATTCTCACCACCGAGATTTTGAGCATATTTTCTCTCATTGTTGATTCCAACCCTCCATCCAAAGAGTGCATGACTGGTGTTGTGTTAACCTTGGGGAGCAACCGGCAAGAACGATTCATACCACGCTTGTGTCGATGCTTTCAAGGTAGTAGTCTTCACAACACAACGCATTACATCCGGATCTAATCGTTCTCTTAACATTTGAAAGCAAAATTTTTTACTAATGTCGATCAAATCTAGAAAGGTTCATCCAAATCTGTTCAAATTGGAGCCACTTGACGGACCTAACTATTGCCACTGGTCACAGAAAATTGCTCATCTTCTTCGAGTAATTAGAGGTGGATTATGTTCTGACCGAGGACTACGTTGCTAGATCCAGCCTTGTTGCTTCTGCAGTCACTAATCCTGGAGCTTCCACAGATGCTACTGTTGTCACTACTTCAACAACCTCTAAGGATGCTACTTCAGTTACGGTTCTTGCCACGGACGTTGACAAGTTTGAGAATGAGAATAAGATGGTTCGCAACCACCTGCGCAATCTCATGACTGATACCCTGTTCAATCTGTTTGTTGTCCAGAAATCTGAAAAGGTAAGATGGAGCATACTAGAATCCAGGTATGGTGGCTAAGATGTTGGAAGGAAAAAATACGTGGTCGGTAAGTGATTGTAGTTTCAGATGGTCAACGATAAATCTATCATGGAGCAAGTACATTAATATGAAAGTTTGGTGGTAAATGTAATATCAGAGGGCATGAAAATGTGTGAGATTCTTCAAAAAAATGTGTTGATTGAAATTTTCCACCGTCCTGGAGTGACTACTGTAACCACTTGAAGTACAAAAAGAAAGATTTGACACTATAGGAGTTGATCAATCACATGTGCATTGAAGAGGCAAATAGACAAAAGGATAAGCTAAACTTTATTAATTCTGTTAATGCTAACCTTTTTTAATCTTCAAATGTGAAAGACAGGTTAAAAAATAAAGGGAAACAAACAACAAAATCGGCACAAAAGAAGGGTCAGTTTAAGGCTGTTGGTGGATGAATTGAGAAGTCCAAGGTGATATGTTATGTCGGGAAACTAGGACATAAATCCTACCAGCGCAATCAGAAAAAGGGAAGGCCATACCAAAATTTAGCTGCTGTCAAACCAACTCCACAAGCCAATGGAGTCGAAGATGACATTATTGATGCAATAGTCGTGGAGGCAAATTTGGTGGAAAACAAGTCTGGTTGGATCCTGGACACTGATGCATCAAGGCATTTCTGCTCAAATCGGGGTCTTTTCATGACTTCCTAGATACCGGCCATGGCGAATGTTTTTTCATGGAAAATTCAGCTACTGTTGGTGTACTTGTGAAAGGGAAGATTTTATTAAAACTTACTTCTGTAAAGACTCTATACCTTAGTGATGTTTTGTATGTTCCTTCTTTGCGTAGGAATTTGGTGTCGGGGAGTCTGTTGAACAAAGCAGGGCTTAGGATTGTGTTTGAAGCTGACAAGATTATCATCACAAAAAATGGATATCTATTTGATGGGCCATTTGTTCTGAATGTTATTTCTGCTCCTATTTCTATAAATGAAAATGTCTCTCGTTTTGCTTATATGGTTGAATCATTTGATGTGTGGAGTGGAAGCAAAATTTGCGAAAAAACCTTTTAAATCAATTTCAACACATAGCATTGAATTGCTTGGGTTAATTCACATAGATTTAGCTGATTTTATAAACACTATAAGTAAAGGTGGTAAAAAATATTATATATCTTTTGTTGGTGATTACTCTCAATATACAGAAATTTACCTTCTAAAATCAAAGGATGAAGCTAGTAGCATGTTTGTGAAATTCAAAGCTGAAGTAGAAAATCAATTAGATAGAAGAATAAAAAAAAAAATAGATCCGAGAAGGTGAATATAGTGACACTTTCCTTTAGGTATACTGTGAATTAGATGGTATAATTCATGAAGTGACTGCTCCATATTCATATTAAAATAATGGCATATCAGAATGTAAGAACAGAACTTTAAAATAAATGATGAATGCTATTCTGGACTGTCTGATAACATGTGGGGGAAGCTGTGCTTTCTGCCTGTTTTATACTTAACAAGGTTCGTCACAAAAAGCTGGATAATACTCCCTACGAGTTGTGGAAGGATTACCCACCTAACCTGGATTACTTAAGAGTGTGAGGGTGCTTAGCCAAGGTAGCATATCCAGAATTTAAGAAACCAACTGTAGGATCTAAAACTTTTTCCTGCGTTTTTAGCAGTTATACTAATAATAGTGTTGCATATAGGTTTATGTGTTTAAGTGATAACTCATTGTATGAATATAGAGATATTGTATTTTTTAGTTTTTGCCATGATTAAAATTGTTGATATATTAGTAGATAAATAATCAAACTGCTAGTACTTCAAGCATTGATCGAGTGTCTAAACTCCCTCTTTCTAACCCTAATAACGCACTTGAATTAGAGCCTAGAAGAAGTAAAAGACAAAGGGTTAGTAAGGATTTTGGACCTGATTTTCTAACTACCTTTCTAGTTGAAAATTCAAATAAAATAATACAATCAATTTGTTTGCATGTACTTAATAGATAAGGATCCAAAAACCTATAAAGAAGCTTTAAGCTCTGTAGATTCTAGTTTTCAGAAATAGGCAATTAAGAGTGACTTAGATTCCTTAATTATGAATCAAACATGGAAATTAGTGGATCTACCTAAAGGAAATAAACCCATTAGGTGTAAATGGATGTTTAGGAAGAAAATAAGACCATATGGTACAATACACAAGTTTGAGGCTAGACTAATGGTTGTGGGGTGCACAAAAAACCAAGACATAGACTATTTTGATACTTATTCACCTGTGACTACAATACCCACTATTAGAGCATTGATAGCCTATGCAGTGATACGTGGCCTTCTAAAACATTAGATGGATGTAAAGATGACATTACTCAAAGGGGATTTGGAAGATGAAATATATATGACACAACTTGAAGGGTTTATTGTTATTGGTTAAGAAAATAAGATCTGTAAACTCACAAAATCTCTTTATGGTCTAAAACAAGCTTCCAAACAATGTATGAAAAATTTAACGTCTTAGTAAATAATGATTTTAAAGTAAATTGTTCTGACACATGTGTTTACTTAAAGTTGTTTGGAGCTAATTGTGTGATTATCTATTGGTATGTTGATGATATGTTGATATTTGGTATAAACATAATCAATGACACTAAGTCATTCCTACTCTCACAATTCGAAATGAAAGATTTAGGCGAGGTTGACATGATACGTGGTATTAAGATAAGGAAAATTGAAGGTGGGTTTTCTCTATGTCAATCAAACTATATTGGAAAATTGCTAAAGAGATTTGACAGTTTTGATATTACACCTGGGAGAACACCCTATGATCCCCGTATGAGTCTTAAAAGAAATAAGGGTGAAAGTATCTCTCAGTTTGAATATGCAAAAATTATTGGTAGTGTTATATTTTTTATGAACTATACTAGACCTGACATTGCATATGATGTGAGTAGATTGAGTAGATATACACATAATCCTGATAAAAACCATTAGACAGCTCTTCGTCGGTTACTAAGGTACCTTAAAGGTACAATGGACTTCTGTATGCAATTCAACAATTTTCCTATAGTGTTAGAAGGATATTGTGATGCTAACTGGATAACAAATAACGACAAAGTAAATTCTACTAGTGCATATGTGTTTATACTAGGAGGAGGAGCTATTTCATGAAAATCGCTAAACAAACCTATATAGCACCATCCACTATGGAGTTAGAGTTTATAGCACTTGAGCTAGCTGGACAAGAAGCAGAATGGCTAGTCTTCTAGGAGACGTGCCGTTGTGGGGGGCTTCTATAACAGTATCTTTGCATTGTGATTCACAAGCTGCCATAGGTATTGCCAAAAACCGTGTGTATAATGGCCAAATGAGGCATATTCGCCTGAAACATGGAGCTGTGAAACAAATGTTGAAGGAGGAAATTATCTCCTTACAATATGTGAGGTCTAAGAGGAATTTGGCAGATCCTCTCACCAAAGGTCTAACAAGGAGAGTAATCCTACAATCTTCAACAAGTATGGGCAACTGCGCGTGCGTGAAAAAAAAAAAAAAAAGAGAAATAATTTTATTTCTTTTTACTTTAATTTTTTAAATCGTTGGAGCTTTAATTATTTGGATTAAAATTGTTTTAGGGTTACAGATTTGGTATTGATTATAGCCATTTTTCCGTTGTTCTGCTCTCTTCTTCTTCTTCTTCTTTTTAAAAACTAGAGGCATGTACCTAGAATCAATGGATTTTTTTACTTTGATTCTCACCACCGAGATTCTAAGCATATTTTCTCTCATTGTTGATTCCATCCCTCCATCTGACGATTGCACTTTAAAGGTGGGTGTTGCGTTAACCTTGGGGAGCAACCAGCAAGAACGATTTGTACCACGGTCGTGCCAAATTTGCTTTCAAGGCAGTGATCTCCATGGCACAATGTATTAAATCCAAATTTGATCATTCTCTTAACAGTTGAGACCAAAGAGTTGAGAACTCTTGGAACTTAAGTTTTAAAAACACTTCCACAAGTAATATAAGGTGATGAAAAACCAATATTTGAATGTTTCAAACTTATAACCAAGACTAAGACTTAGGCATGCACTTAGGCAAAGGAATTGACAAAGGCACTCTCAATTGTTGGAATTTTTATCTTAAAGGTCTCGTAATTAATATGTAATAATTATTTTATTATTTTATTTGCAATATTATATGATCATTATATGTAAAAATGTAGGGTTATTAGTGTGATCCTAAACAGTAAATAGTTGACATACGAGTAGATCATGTTTAACAAATAACTTAAAGGGTCTATAGTATATGATTTAAAGGGTCTATAGTATATAGATAAAGTTGGATGTCTTATCCAAGTTGTACTGTTGATTTGACTGACTTTGTAATTATTACAAATGATTTGATCCAACTCATTCATGTAAAGATGTGTGAGTGAGAGTATCTTATACAATTAGGTTACAAAAGTTTAGACCATGAAATATTTAATCTCTCTATATAAATGAATTTATTAAGAAGATTAATATTTCACAGTGTGATCATATGCGACTCTATATTAATCCTAAGTGAGTTATGATTTTTTCCTATGAGAGTCCATCCTTTAATTTACATGTGTGTGAAAATGACTTAGGTATAGTAGCTAATTTAACAAGGCTATCCATTTCGAGAACTTACCAAATAAAGAGCCAAGAGCATAATTCACAAGATGCAATTCACTCCTCATATATGAAAAGTAGATGAATGTGGTTCCTTTAAGTGATGATTTTGGCTCTTCCAGAGTTGGATCCCCCTTACTTAAAAGCTTAAAAATGTTGCTGCCTTAACTGATCCACCATCCCCGTGGATGCTATGTTATCCAAACTCCCAGCATCAATGATCATCTTTGCACTGGTCAATTCCGACATAGATTCGGAATAATGCCTTTCGTCTCCTCCTCCTTTCCGACCATTTGTTACGGAGACAGAAGACAAACCTAGAAAGCATTTTTCGTCCATTTCTACGTGAACCGATTCTTGGTATGGGTTTTGCCATATTTTACCATCTCATAAATCTAAGTCAGAGATATATGGATATATCCATTTCATGTCAAAACGGATCCTTTAATTGATTTTTATGTGTATATTGTAGGTGGCCTTTAGGGGTCCTTTTTTTTTTTTTTTTTTTTTTTTTTTTTTTTTTTTTTTTTTTTTTAAAGATTATCATTGTCTTTGTTTATGTCTTGGATTGGAACAAATTACCATAATTCGTCTCCGCCTACGGATCAGACGACATTTTTCACAAATTTTCCGAATGGAGGCCCTTATTTTCATATTTGTCATTCCTTACCTTAATTCCGAATCTACTTATTGGAAGAAAATAGGTTTCTTTAGATTTTCTATTTTGAATTGTATCCTACACGAGCCTGAGAGCTAGGGACTTGGTTTATGGTTGGATTATAAACAAATTGTTTATCAAAGATTCAATGATACTTAAGGTGCAAGATCTAATTACATGGGTAAAATGAACTTTTGATCCAATTGTAGTTACAAAAAACTCATGAATGATAAATTTGCATGTTGCGCTTATATCCATGAACACAACTTTCCCTATAGTACATAAGAGTGCAACTCTAAGTCTACAGTGGAATGACATAATGTTAATGAATAAAAATGTAATTAGTGTAATTAGTTAACTCTGTCATTAGAGCTTATAACCTATAGGTTCATAAATTTCTCTGGTTAACTCACAATAACACTAACGAATCAATTTAGTTGAAAGAAAAATTTTAAATGTTCGAATCAATATTCAAATATATTGAATATTGATTATTGAATTAAAAATTGAAATGTTCAAAATATATTTAATATATCAGATATATTAATTATAGAAAAGAAAAATATATATTGTATTTGATACATTAAATATTAAAATAATGAATATTAGATACATTAAAGAAGAATATACCTTTAAAATTTGAATGGGATTCAAATAATTAATAATATATTCTTTTGAATGAGACTCATCAATAAGTATAATATATTTTGATAATATATTTGATATTAAAATATAACATTTTAGTTATGACAAAGATTGACCTTAGGTCCCTATAAGTAGAACCTTTGGGTTGAGACATTTGGATATCGTACATGTCGCCCTCTCAAGAGAATTAGAGATTTATCAAGGCCTCTTGAATCCATTTTGAAAGATTTTGTTTCAAGGAGGGTCCTACAAGCTTATCTTATGTTCAAGTCACAATAAGGAATTTGTGTAAGTCTCGAAGATTTGACCTCATTGCAGTTAGATTGAGCAAAAGATTGGCTTTAATCTTTATTAATTCATGAAGGCCGTTGAAAATACGACAAATAGTCCTACATTGGTTGGATAAATGGATGATAATAATTATGTAAACAAGAACAATTATTTTCATTAGTAAGAAGCCTTTTGAGTAGCTCTAAAAGCAAAGTCATGAGAATTTTTACTTAGAGTGAACAATATCATACCATTGTGGTATATGGAGAGTTTGTTGTCCCTAACAAATGGTATTAGAACTTACTCTTGTTTGTGTATCTTAATAAACCATGGTTGATATGTTTATCGAACAAGGATATGCTCTAATGAATGGCTTGGTTAATGAATAATACCTGAAAGCAGTTCATTCGAGTGGATTGTTGAAAATGCTCAAACGGCTATTTTCATTTGTGCGAGATCTTTTGCCTGGTTTCAAGAGCAAAAACATATGGTATTGCTAACAAACTTTTTGCACACGAATTAGTTGGAAGAGAATTTTTGTGTGGAGTGAGGAGATAGACTATAAGCCAATATTTTGGTTTCGTTAACTCTTTCAAATGTGGCTTAATTGTCCGTAACCACTAAAGAGAAGCTTTTGTCTTAATTCTCCTCCTAATTTGACTTTGGACATTGGTTTTATGCTCTAATGAATGTCCTAGGGGAAAAGAAAAGTATCTCAAACTAAAAGAAAAAGGAGTTTCAATTGTAGTTGAAGCTTTTATGGGCTGAGTTGTTGCGCAGTCTATTTCCAATTGTAGTGGTTGTCTCCAATAGCCCAAACACACACAATTTTATACGATACTGGGGGGGAACCAGACCAGACGGCCATTGGGATTTGAGAAATGAGGAAGAGGGCCGTTTCAATCTCAAGCCGAATGCTTACGCTTCATATTCTAGACGGATTTGGCACAAGAAATCAAACACAAGGAAACGGGGAAAAGGAAAATCAAGCGTAAAGGAGAGAGAGAGAACAGAGAAAGCAAAGGCGAAGCAGTGAATTGACTGACAACTGGCGAGTGGTTAGAGAGAGAGAGATGGGGGTCCCCTCCTTTCTCTTTTCTTTCTTCTGTAATTGGCAGCTCTGCTCTTCTTCTTCTTCTTCTTCTTCTTCCTCTCCTTGCCTTTTCTACCATATTCACCAACACCCACCAAGATCTTTGCTCTGTTTTGTTCCCTTCTCTTCTTGGGTCTCTGTTTTTTTCTTTCTGGATATTGATTGTTCCTATGGAGACTTGAATTTTGCTGAATACTATGAAAGGGGTTGGAATTCTTTTGGGTTTTGATCTGGTTGGAAATGGGTTTTGTTTATTGTCTTTCGATTTCCAGTGAGCTTCTTGATTTCTGTGCGTTTAAGCGATCAAGCATTGAGAAAGAAGAGGGGAGGGAAAATGTGGGATCTCAATGATTCTCCCGATTATGGCGGAACTGATGAATTTGAGGTTCTTTCATCAATTGATGGCGATGAAGACAGAGCGAAATGGATAGGATCCATTAATTCTAACTCAAGCTCTTCGGTGGTGGTTATGGAGGATGGATCCGACGCCGACGAGGCTAGCGTCGGCGAGGATGAACCACTAGTCCATCGGAAAAACTTCTCGGTGACCCACCCGCTGGCGACCCGGCAGTTCTTTCCCTTGGAGGATTCCGACGTCGGGGCATCATCGGCCGCCGTCGGTGGTTCAGCTACGTTCCCTCGAGCTCGGTGGGTCGGCGTGAAGTTCTGCCAAACAGAGCCTGTCGCTGCTGTGAGACCGATGGCGGTTCTGCAGCCGATAAAGAAAAGCCGGCGAGGGCCTAGGTCCCGGAGTTCTCAATACCGCGGCGTCACGTTCTACCGGCGCACCGGCCGGTGGGAATCTCACATATGGTTAGCTTCTTCTTGAGCTTCTAGCTAAAAAATCAGTTTTCATATTCCGCCATTAACTCACAGTCACAGCCTCTGGTTTTTTTTCCCCTTGCTTTTTTGCTGAATTAGGGACTGTGGCAAACAAGTTTATCTGGGTATGAATCAAAATCTATGAATTCTCGTTACTTTTTTCACCATTATATGATGATGAAATTGTATGTTGTTGAATTTTTTATGAACCCTCAACAGGCGGATTTGATACTGCTCATGCAGCTGCTCGGTGAGCCTCTGATTTTCTTGTGTTTTTGGTTTGTCTTTCATTTTGAACTCAAACAAATTAATATGGTGAAGTTCTTGTTCTTCTGCAGAGCCTACGACAGGGCGGCTATAAAGTTTCGAGGATCAGAGGCAGACATAAATTTCAGTATTGAAGACTACGAGGAGGATTTGCAGCAGGTCTTGTTTTGACTCAATTGCTGCTCCAATTTTCTTGAAACAACAAACAGGCTTTTGAATTTGGTTCTCTCTTGAACAGATGGGAAATTTGACTAAGGAAGAATTTGTGCATGTTCTTCGTAGACAAAGCACGGGTTATCCGAGAGGAACCTCAAAATTTAGAGGTGTAACATTGCATAAATGTGGAAGATGGGAGGCTCGGATGGGCCAGTTTTTAGGCAAAAAGTAACAAGATTTCCTCAATTTATTGTTTGTTACTTTTATCCTCACTCATTGAATACTTATTTTGTTGGATTGAATTGCTTTTGTGTTTATCAACTCGGTTTTATTTGATCCAACAGGTACGTTTATTTGGGGTTGTTCGATTCCGAGATCGAAGCTGCAAGGTATGTTTATGAGTCCTTTGTTGTGCTTGTTGATCTGTTTAGATTACCTGATTATGAACTTCAACTTGTAAGTGCTACTTGTTTTAGAGCTTATGATAAAGCTGCAATCAAATGTAATGGCAAAGAAGCTGTTACAAACTTTGATCCCAGCATATATGAGGATGAGCTGAGTACAACTGGTAATTTAGTTGAACTTTTTGGTGGGTCTTCTCTTCTCTTGGATCATCCTATTGATTGATTGTCATGCACTTTGCAGAATCATCATCAGCCAAAGTCTGGGAACAGAATCTTGATTTGAGGTTGGGCAATTCAAGCTCAAAAAGCCACACCCTTTCATTTGGGAATCATTGCCCAAATGTCACCCCAAATATTGATTTGCAAATTACTAATGAATCTAACCCTCAGGTGAAATGGATAGCCTCTTTGATTTGGATATGAATATTCTGAAATTTCTTCCTCGTTTACCATCTATCAAATTGAGATTGTGCCTATTCGTTGAAAATTTTGATTTGATGTAATCCAGGAATCAAATATATTTGAGAATGATAATGGTGGAAGCTGTACGTTCCTTCAGACAGAGAAAATGCAGTTTCGTAGTGAAATGATAGTTCGATCTCCACCGTCCGTCGAAATGATGAAACATGGGCGCTTGGAGACACCCATGGAATTGCAGACTCTTCACAATTACTCTCCACAGATCAATCAATCAAACTCTCAAGTAAGATTTTGGTACTTTGAGTTGTTTTACAATGTTTTGTTCTCCATAAACATTAGGCTTTAGTATGATCTTTGATAATTGTGACCATTTAGTCTTTACTTCAAAAATTTTCAATCTGTGTATTCCTTACATTTAACACCATTGATTAGATGTGACAAGTCTATGATAGAATTCAAATATATTGAAAGATAAACGATAACAAAATTATAAGATAAACCAAGTGTTTGAGTTACTTGGACCCTCCCTCTCTTGAGAATTCTTGCAAGCCCTAAATCACTCACCAAAAAATTGCTTACCTTTCTCCTTCTCCAGTCACTCTCATATAAAAAACTACCATAAAAAACTTCTCTAGCTAATTTCTAACATAACGTTTATACTCTAATTACTTCCTAATAACATTCCTATTAGTTTATTGGATTGGATCCATTAATAATGAAATTGGCACGACTTGATAGGCTAATGGTAGAAGGATATAGTTAACTTACTACAATGAAAGTGACATGTGCAGCATACTCCTGTGTTGAAACAATGTATCAAATTATGAGCCAAAATCAGCCAACATTTTGTTTAAGAGGGCGTATAACATACCATTGTTTAAGCTCATTTGACAATTATTTTTGTTTTTATTCTGTTTTTAAAATTTATGCTTATTTCTTTCCAATACCTTTACTATTTATTTTCGAGTTTCCTTAAGAAACATTTGAACCCTTAGTTAAATTTTTTTTTTAAAAAAAAAGAAACTTGTTTTTAAAAACTATATATAGAGAGAGAACATAGTTTATAATTTCAATGCTAGTAAAAACAGAACAATAATCATAAACCCTGAAATGAGTAAGATATAAGAGCAACGATTGAAGGAGTTAGAAGTTGCAAACTTGTATATCTTTGTTTGTAGATTCAGTTGTTGAGCAGCAGCAATGAAGGAGGGTTAGGAAGTGATGAACTTTCACTGTGTTTGAGTGAAGGCCACCAATGGCAGCAATCTGGTGGCTCTCAACAATTTGCAAATGCTGCAGCATCATCAGGATTCCCACAACTTCAAATTTCAACTTCCCAAAATTGGCTGCAGAAAAATAATGGATGCTTCTTACAGAGACCCTCTTGATTTCTCTCTCTCTCTTTTTCAATGTTTTTCTGCATTGCCATTTCCATTGAATCATTTTTCTTGTTTCTTTTTCGGTTTTTGGTCTTTCAATTTCTTTTTGGTTCATGAGTTTTTGGAATTTCCCAAGCTTGTAAAGATTGATTCTTCCAGGAAACAATTGTTCTCTGAGAAGGAATAAGGGGCATTTCATTCACAGTATGAAACAAAATATTCATCAATATGATGTTGGATTATGAATGTAACTTCAATGATAAGAGTCTTTATGTCAAATCTATAGTTAGACGTAGGAGTGAATTTTATTATGTTTTAATTAGTTTAACTCTTTGAATAGAGTCATTTTCTTTGTTCAACATAAGGGAGTGGGGAATTTGAACGTTGACCTTTCTGTTGAGAGTTTATGCTTTCAAAATGCTTAGTTTGCTACTTTTTCAAATAGTTTCTTAAAAGAGTTTGATTTTTTATGATCATTTTTATAAAACCAACATGATTACTAATCTTATAAACATGTATAAATATAAACTTTAGTGATCGTTTGAAAGTCCACTTTCTTCCTGGAGATTCTCTCAAACAAATTTTTTTACGAGTTAACCATTAAACACTAAATTTGTAGCTATTTAATGAATTCATTTTTTAAAAGTTATTCAGTAGTTGTCAAACACTCTAACTTTTACTAAAATGACCCATTTTTTCAAAAAAAAGAAATCAATATTTGAAAAGTAAACCAAACACTCTTAATCATTCATTTCTATCGCTAACAAGTTCTTTTAAAAAACGAATTAGGCGATTGAGAATATAGTTAAGTTGCGTTTGGTAACTATTTGGTTTTTTGTTTTTGAAAATTAAGTTTTTTTTTTCAATTTATTACAATGTTTTGCATATTTTAAATAAAAAAGTTAAAAATTTTGCAAAATTTGAAAAACAAAAACAAGTTTATAAAAACTATTTTTTTTTTTTTTAAGGTTTTCAAAACTTGGTTTATTTGTAAAAAGTAAATAACAAAGCAAGATATTTAAAGGTGGAATGAGTGTTTATAAGCTTAATTTTAAAAAACTAAAAACAAAAGACGAAATAGTTACTAAATAGAACCTAAACCTTTTTAAGTGCAATTATAAATTTAGTTGTTCGACGAGATTTTCGAAAAAGATGTAATTCGTGGAACTTGAACTTCGTATTTGTATTAATTTCAGTTTTGTAAGTACAATCTCTAATATATTTAATCCTTTGATTCTTTCTCTCCAAAAGTAAACACGTGCGGCTTGAATTCTTGAGATCTTCTGTGAAGCTTTTCTCTCAAAGTCTTCAACTCCAGAGTCTTCAAACTTTGGATCTTTGAATCTTTAGCTTCTTTGGAGCTTCAGGGAGCTTTAATCTTCAGAGCTTGTGAGCTTGGGAGTTTCAGTCTTTAGATCTTTAGCTTCAGCCTTCAATTCTTCAGAATCCGGACTTCCAGAGCTTCAATACTTTTCTTCACTCTCCAAAAGGATCCCCCTCAATGAAGAGATAAAGCATCTATTTATAGAGTTTCTATGGGCCTTCATGGGCTTGGGCCCAATTGCTTTTTGGGCCTCCAAAAATTGGGATTGGACTTGGGCCCAATTGCTTTTGGGCCTCCAAAAATTGGGATTGGGCTTGGGCCCAATATCTTCTTTGGCCCAAAAAAAAAATTCACCATGGACTTGAGTTGGGTTAAGCTCTTAACCCGAGCCCTTTTAATTGCTCGGCCCAATCTGATTTATAAATTCCACAACGCATTTGGACTCATGATGACGTGACGAAATTTGGTTGGCCGAAATTTCTCATTCAACAAATGCCCGATTTTCGAGATTTTTGCATGTGTATGAGTGGATGAATCTTGAAAAAGAAGATGAAGTTGGAATCAAAATGCAAATTATACGTTCTTGATTTTGACTCTACTAGATATGTCAATTTAATCAGACTTATGCGTTTAGTACATAAATTTGATTTAAATTCTGCGTATCTGACGCACACTTTTTGGCAACTTATCAAAACATGAATTTGTAGTCAAATGTTTTGATTTTTTGATTTTTTTGCTTTTTTATTTTTTATTTTTATTTTATTTTTTTATTTTTTATTTATTTTTTTTTTATGTTAACGACATCTCCAATTTAAACTCTAGCAAAATTCGTGCTCTACTTAATTCAAAACTGAATTTGGAGTTAAGTTGAATTTCTATCCAATATGTCTTAATTGAATGCGGGATAGAATTTGGGCTAAATTTGAATTTCAATCGATTTTAGTTAAAAATTTAGAATATGCCCCAAATTTTGACTTGAGAGAGAGATTTGGTTTTGAATATAATTTGAGGTTAATCCAAATTTTGGTTTGGATTTGGATCTCATTCTAATTTATACCCATATTTTGAGCTAAGAAGCGAGAGTTTACCCCAATTTTGACTTTGAATATGATTTTGATTTTATTCCACACCCGATTTGGGGATACGATTTGGGATTAAATCGATTTTTGATTTAAGAAGTATTTAATTTTGGAATATAATTTGGATACAATCCAAAATTTTATTTCAATTTGAATTGAGATTTGGGTTTGGGATTTGGAAGAATCTTAAACTAAGATTTGGATCAAATCTTAGTTTAATAAGTTAAACTAAGATTTTTTAGGAGTTTGGGATTCCTAAATCCGTTTGGATTCCAAAAGAAAATAGTAAAAACTCCCCAAATCGCGCGGGTCCTTTGGCTATATATATATACCCGGAAGTCCCTCTTGTATTCCATCATTCCCAAGTCGCTCAACTTCACTGCTACAGCTTCAGCCTCGGACGCCGCCGGAATACCCCCGCTGCTGTTTACCGGAAACCGTGAACGCTGATTTCTGAAGTGCATCGTCGTTGCGTTCAATTCCGTCGTCGGGTAATCCATCCAACCGAAGCTTCGTCGACCACCATAGTCTGTACAGTATTGGTCT
This sequence comes from Citrullus mucosospermus, assembly GCA_030954485.1. Taxonomy (NCBI): domain Eukaryota; kingdom Viridiplantae; phylum Streptophyta; class Magnoliopsida; order Cucurbitales; family Cucurbitaceae; genus Citrullus; species Citrullus mucosospermus. The sequence continues at coordinate 24,804,544 of CM062056.1, forward strand.
GAGGGGTTGCGTCGGGGAGGCGAGACAACGTGAAATCGAGTGTCGTGAAGCAGACTGAGCGAGAGAGCGAGAGAGACCAAGCGAGACAGAGAGTGCGAGACAGCGAGAAGGAGAGACGGCGGGACTTGAGCGAGAGTGAGCGAGAGTTGAGCGAGTGAGCAAGACTCCGGGAGTTGAGCGACCTTTTTTTTTTCTTTTTTCTTTTTTTTTTTTTTAATCATTTACTCCCCTCATTTGCAGGCTACCTTGCATCCCAACAGAACAACTCTCCTTCTTTTTTTTTGGGGCTCGCAAACCTTCTTGCCAACGATTAATTTGACGTATCCACTGCGGACTCGGTATGTGATGACTTGATTCATTAATTTGTCATCTCTCTGTTGCTTTAGTGCATAAAGATTTGAGTAACTGACTCACCTCCTTTTTGCTGCCTCGGCAAGATTTGAATTGCTGATCCGCCGCCTCCCTACAGGTAGGAATGACCTCGGAGCTTTGAACTATTGAGTTAGGGACGAGCCCGGGAAGATCTTAGCGGCTATAGCTCGCCGTCACCCTACAGGTAGGGATGACCCTAGGTCTCTGAACTATTGAGTTAGGGATGAGACCAGGAAGATCTTAACGATTTGAAGGTCTTAACAACTGAAACTCGTCGTCACCCTACAGGTAGGGATGACCCTGGATATCTAAACTATTGAGTTAGGGATGAGACCAGGAAGATCTTAACGATTTGAAGGTCTTAGCGACTGAAACTCGCCGTCACCCTACAGGTAGGGATGACCCTGAATATCTAAACTATTGAGTTAGGGATGAAACCAGGAAGATCTTAACAATTTGAAGGTCTTAGCGACTGAAACTCGCCGTCACCCTATAGGTAGGGATGATCATGGATATCTGAACTATTGAGTTAGGGATGAGACCAGGAAGATCTTAACAATTTGAAGGTCTTAGCGACTGAAACTCGTCGTCACCCTACAGGTAGGGATGACCCTGGATATCTGAACTATTGATTTAGGGATGAGACCAGGAAGATCTTAACAATTTGAAGGTCTTAGCGACTGAAACTCGCCGTCACCTTTCAGGTAAGGATGACCCTGGATATCTGAACTATTGAGTTAGGGATGAGACCAAGAAGATCTTAGTGATTTAGATCTTAAGCCTGGGTGCGCCTAAGGGTGGTGATGTTGCGGTGTCAATATCGGAGGGAGAAATTATTATATATTTTTTTGAATATGTTCACGTCTGTTTCACTTTGATGCCTCTGTTTCTTCTAGATTGGGTAATTAAGATCTAACTTCTTATGGTGACGTTTTTCTTGCAGGACAATGGTTTACTTTGCGGAGCATGTCTCGTCTGGAAAAGCACAGCTCGTAATCCTTGCAGAGAGGCACCAGCCTATACAGAGTGGACTTACCTTTACTGTGGAGGCTCCCCTAATTGGTTTATTTTCGGATGTTTGGCCAGAGCTGGATGATGATATGACCCTCCCCGAGTTATCTGTTGAGGTGCCTTTTCATCAGGGGGAAAATGTGTGGATCTTAAGGTCGCCGATTCATGACACGGCCCTTTCCTCGGATCCATTGTTAACTCTCGGGTGGCGCATGCTAGAAGGCGAGACCCACTGGAGCACCGTTGTGAAGGTCCCAGGTGAATTCACTTTTACCGACTGCTATTAGGAATGGTTGGAGCTCGTAGTTAGCCGAAATGAACGATTTCTTCACGATGTTCGTTTGTTTAATGCTGTGATGGCCTCTTCATATACATATGATCGTAATAACGATGTGGTTCGGGGTTTTTGTGAGGCTTGGTGTCCGTCTACTAACACTCTCCATACCATGGCGGGTAAAGTATCCATTTCTTTATGGGACCTATGGTCGCTTAAGGGTCTTTCGATCAGGGGGACTTTGTATGAGGAGGTCATTCCTTGCTATAAAGAATTGACCGGCGCGCGAGAGAAGAGAAGATATCTCCCAAAGACTTGTGAGCATCTGTTTGCAGCCTACCATTCGATAGTTTGCTCCCAGAGGGAAGACCGTGCATCATCTTCAAAAAACGACTCCCAAGTAACTATAAGTTCTTGGATTTCGTTTTGGTTTCTTGGGGTTCGAAAGTATGATAAACCTCCTGCACGAAAACAAAGGAAGGCTTCCCGCTCTCGGTCCACTCACAACTCAGATGGTGCAAAAGTCAAGTATCGAGGCTGATCGACTAGGGAAAATATGCGGTTCAAAGAACTTGGAGTAGAAGACACCTTCAAAGACAAAACATACCTAGCCACTTTCTTGTCCTGTTGGCTGTGTCTTTTCGTGTTCCCGTAAAAGGGAGCTTTTCTTCGTCCAGGAGTTTTTTAAAGTTGCTAACACGATGGCTGATGAGAAGTCTTACAGCCTTGGTATTCTAGTCCTAGCCAATATATATCATGGTCTAGGGCTGATCACTAAAGCTACCAATCCAATTGGACGTATGGACTTTCACTTCCCTATGCATTATGTCCACGGCTGGCTGGCCCACTACTTCAACACACATTACCTTGTTCCTGTGGATGTGCGGGGTCCTAAGATGGCCAATTTTTCTGGAGAAGGTGGCTCGATCTATTTCGGGGAATACGAAGCTCGAGAGTTAATCCATAGAGGTGCAAACATCCAATGGCATGTAACTATCCAGGGCCGAAATAGGCATGAGAGTTTGGTTGATGATAATGACTTATCGTCCCAACATTCTTACCAAATTTCCAGCATGCGAACCGGTTATGTATCATCCCAGTATGGAGATACCTTGATACTGGAATCATACAGTCCTTATCGATTTGGGCGGCAGTTTGATTTTTATCAAGACACCCCTAATGATATAGGGGGTATGCCCCCTGCAGCTACACTTAATAACCACTTGTATTACTTCCGGGTTTGTACGAGGTGTAACACATTATCCCAAGTGTTCTTACCAGCTCGCAAGTTGGAGCCACGTAACCATGTTACGTCACAATACCGAAACTGGTGGCTGTCAAAACATGGGAGTTATTTTGAGGATAACATTCATCAACTCGTAAGTAATGCTACTCCTCCCCCGTCGCAACCTCGACTACCCAAGAATAAAGGGGCTAACCAAGGTGGCAAACAACTTCGTCTTATTGAAGAAGCGATTTGCCCCCCTCCAAATGATGATGTCATTCATGTAGAAGCGAGTCACAGTAGTACTAGTGATCATCATTGGAAGAGACCCCCGAAGAAGATGAAAGGATCACGTGATAATAATTTTTTTGAAGGGGTCCCTAGTGCTTCAGGACTCCCTAATGCAATTATACCGTTGGTATGCATGTTTTCTGTTCAAGTTTTTTTTTTTTTTTTTCAGGTAATTTATTTATTTATTTATATATATATATATTTTTTGGCAGTCTCCCTTGAGTCCGCACCTTCAAGAACTTGCGGAGCCAAACAACGAAGAATCTTTGATGGGGCCTTATAATTTGGACTCATCCATGGACAAGGTTGGTACTTCTACATTACCAGTAGCTGAAACAATTGAACCACCCTTACGACCTCATGCTATTTTAGAGGACGTTCGACGCGACAAAATGAAAGTAGGCAGTGAAGGCGTTGGAGTTTTAAACTCTCCACTTGAAGAAGTTGGTTGTTCTAAAGCCCTCTTCACACAGAAAGTCATGCCTCCTCCTGGTCCGCTAAGAATTTCGGAACCGACTCAACGCGTTTGTAAAAAGACGAATGTTGGGAATCCCGAGGCTTCTCTATACTGTGGCGATGTAGTAGTTTCGAATTTTTATCGACAAGCAGCGCTATCTTTGTGGGAAAGCATTTGGGATAAAATTGTGCGTACTCCATTTAAGCGAGTTCCGAATCTCAGGTCGGAAGTCACAAAGGTATTCTATGGTATTTCGAAGGTTCATGCAGAGAATTTGACTCCGCTTCAGGAGTTTGTGGAGAATTATCTCAAAAGGGTGGAAAATTTCAATTTTCTACAGTCCTCTTATTCCGCCCAATTATCTTCAACCGAAAAAGATCATTCACTGGGGGAGAAAACATCTTGTATGAAAGAAACCCTTACTTTGATTGACCAAATGCGAGGAGAAGATCAAACCATTCGAGAGCGGGTCGCGCAGTTAGCCTCAGAAAAGGAGGAATTAGAAGCTAGACTTCGAGAGGTCAAAGCCGAATATGAGAAACTTTTGAGTCTATGTGATGAGAAGAAGGAGGCCTTAGACAAAAGGGAACTTGAAGTCGCCCAGATGCAAGAAGAAATCAACATTCTTGAGAGCACTTCTACTATAACCGATGAAGGTGTCGAAGCTTTTGCTACAGTTCGGGACAATATGGAAACTGCACGCGAAGAGTTGAAGAACTTCAAGTGGAGGCTTTGAAAATTTTTATTTATTTATTTATTTATTTATTATTTTTTTTTCATATGTACCCACCGGGATTCAAATTTAATGAAAATATATTTTTTTTATGTGCTGCACTTAATAAATTTTAAGCTGCCTACGTACCCTTTTATAATAACGGGATCAAGTCATTACGTAGTTTATTCTGAATATGTTTTATATATATATAGTCGTTCGCCTTTAAGCTCATGCGGGCCAAGAGCATATACATAAAAAAAAAAAAAATTTATCATATAACGCTAAGCATAAAATCTTTTAAGGAACTTGCCATTGATTGGGCCGATTCTTAATCCATCTTGGTCAACGATCTTGTACGCTCCGTTTGTATAGACTTCTTTAACAACATAGGGTCCGTCCCATTTAGGTGTGAACTTATTCCCTGTATGTCTCGTTGTGATGATAGGTCTTCTTACAGCAAGTACTAAATCACCAATCTGAAATGATCGAGGCTTCACATGTTTGTCGAAAGCTTTAGACATTCGTGCTTGATAACATTCCAATGCCTGTTGAGCTTCGAGTCTCTTCTCGTCAAGTGCTTCTAGCTCTTGAAGACGTAATTTGGCATTGTCTTCAGTAGTTAATTCTTCTTGAATCGCCATTCTGAGTGATGAAATTTCCCTCTCTAATGGGAGAACGACTTCCACTCCATAAACCAGAGAGTATGGTGTGACTCCTGTGGGGGTGCGATGGGTAGTTCGGTAAGCCCATAGGACTTCCTCGATCTTTTCCTGCCAATCTCTTTTCGTCTTGGAGACTACCTTTTTTAGCAGATTACATAAAGTCTTATTGAATGCTTCTGCCAGTCCATTTGCTGCAGCATTGTACATAGAATACTTGTACTGTTTAAATTTAAACTTTTCGCACAACTTGTCCATCAGACTATTAACAAACTGTCTTCCATTATCTGTGACAATACGATGAGGGATCCCGAATCGATAAATGATGTGCGAACGAACAAAACTTACGATTTTTTCTTTTTTTGCTTCTCTTAAAGGCACAACTTCAGCCCACTTGAAAAGTAATCTGTTCCAGCAAGAATATAAGAGTGTCCGCTCGATGACTTAGGTGTTATAGGTCCTACCAAGTCCCCAAGCTTCTAATGGCCAGGAAGCTACTGTCGGGTGAAGAGGCTTTGGCGGCTAATGTATAAAATTTGCATGGAATTGACAAGCTTCGCATCGCTTTGCATACTGCATGGAGTCATGCACCATTGTGGGCCAGTAATAGCCCATTCTTTTCAATTGATGCTGGAGTTTTGGTTCGGACTGATGAGCGCCACAGACCCTTGAATGTGCTTCATCTAGGGCTCGTGCAGATTCTTTTTTCCCTAAACATCGAAGAAATAGACCCTTATATAAGTGTCGATAGAGTGTATCATTGTAATAGATAAATCTGGCAGCTCTTCTTCGTATCTCAATCTTATGTCGCGGGTCTGTGGGAAGTTTCCCGTGTTGTAGGTAATTTATAATACAGTGTCGTCAGTCCTCCTCTTCGATCACGAAAACAGATATGGTATCGGTTTCTTCATGTTGTTCTTTGATTGGTGGAATGACCCACTTTTGACAAAGAGAGATATTCATTGGAATGTCGTTCGCAATTGCCAAAGCAGTAGCAAGATTTGCAAGTGCATTGGCTTTCCTGTTCTCTGACCTTGGTATATGTTCAAGTATTATACCCTCAAACTTATCCATCAGTCTCTTAGCAAGGATAAAGTAAGACTTTAAGTCCTCATGTTTCACATCATACTGGTGTGAGAGCTAATTTATAATTAGCTTTGAGTCGCCGTAAATTTCAATGTATGTTATCCCCATATCCAAAGCTATTTGTAGACCGATGATGAGTGCTTGATATTCAGCAACGTTATTTGAACATAGCTCACTGAGCGTGAAGCTATACAGCATGGAAATGAAGATGATGTTGACGCCTGCTCCACTTCTTCGAGCTGCGCCATCAAAGTACATGGTCCAAGGCTCCATGATTTCAGCGTAAAATACTTATTCGTCGGGCAGATCTTCACATAGTTCCCAATCTGATGGGATCGGATGATTAGCCAAGAAATCTGCCAGTGCTTGACCCTTCACTGCCTTTTGAGGTACATACACTATGTCATATTGTTGAAATATAACTGCCCATTTAGCGATGCGTCCCGAGATGACTGGCCTAGATAGGATGTTCTTGATTGGGTCGGCTTTTGCTACCAAGTGTACTGTGAATGCTTGCATGTAGTGTCTCAACTTGTCTATTGCGAAGAACAAAGCAAGACACATTTTCTCAATTGGAGAACAATTTAGCTCGGCTCCAGTCAAGATTCTACTTAAATAGTAGAGCGCGCGTTCCTTACCTCTCTCCTTTTCTTGTGCGAGTGATGCTCCGATCGATCTTTCTTGTGCAGCTATGTATAATATCAACGGTTTTCCAGCAGTCGGTGGGCTCAAGATCGGGGGGTTGAGCAAATACTTTTTTATACTGTCAAACGCATTTTGACATGCCTGATCCCATTCAAACACTGTATCTTTTCTCATCAGTCTCTGAAAGGGTTGACACCGACCAGCAAGATTAGATATAAATCTTCTGATGTAGGCCAGGCGGCCTTGGAGGCTTCTTAACTCATGCAGGTTTTTCGGACTTGGCATTTTCTGAATGGCATCAATTTTAGATTGATCAATTTCTATCCCGCGGTGCCTCACAACAAACCCCAGAAACTTTTCTGAAGTCACGCCGAAAGCACATTTGAGAGGATTCATCCTTAATTGATACTTCCTAAGCCGCTCAAAGACAAGTTTCAAATCTTCTAGATGGTCATGTCATTTTTGGGATTTTACCACCAGATCGTCCACATAACATTCAACATGCTTATATAACATATCATCGAAAATCTTTTGCATAGCCCATTGGTACGTAGCACCTGCGTTCTTTAATCCGAAAGGCATCACCTTGTAACAATATATACCTTTTGGAGTTCGAAAAGCCGTTTTCTCCTCGTCTTCCAAGGCCATTCGTATTTAATTGTAGCCTGAAGATCCGACCATGAATGGTAAGGCCTCGTGTCCCGTGGTAGCATCTACCAGGATTTCTGTGATGGGTAAGGGAAAATCATCTTTTGGACATGCATTATTCAAGTCACGAAAATCAACACAAATACGTAGTTGGCCATTCTTTTTCTTTACAGGGACGATGTTTGCTATCCACGTTGGGTATTTGACTTCACGAATAAAACCAGCCTCAATTAGTTTGTTAACTTCCTCCTCTATTTGAGGAATGAGTTCTGGCCGAAAGCGTCGTTGGGTTTGCTTGATTGGTCGATACCCAGGCTTAATTGCTAGGCGATGGACTGCGACTTTTGGATCAAGCCCAGGCATTTCTTTGTACGACCAAGCAAAGACATCTTTGTATGTCGTGAGTACGCTCACATACTCCCTTTCTTCCTCATCAGTCAGTTGTGCACTTATGAAAGTTGGACGAGGCTCCTCTGTTGTGCCAAGGTTGACTTCCTTTAATTCATCAATCGTTGATTGACCATCTTCCTCAAGTGGTGACGGAGCTTCTTCCGCCTCTTCCTCAAGCACCTCAGGCTCTGATGCTTCTTCTACTGTGACATGACAGCAATTTGTCGCATCCTCTTCATCTTCGGGGTCGTTCTCTTTAGGTCGAGTGATGATGATGTCGTGTCGCTTTACTTTTAACGAACCCTCTGTATTTACTGAAACCAGCAATTTTCTTTTCATTCTTGATGGAACAGCACTGTGAATTTTTTCGTCACTTTTTATCTCGCATGCTTTGCTGGAGATCGATGTAAGGGATCGTTTTTGACTTCTTGCTGTAGTGACGCTTAATCTCTCGAAAACAGATGCTTGCGGGGTGATATTTGAGCACACATTATTTGTCTTTCAAGGGTTTACACTTAACCTCTGAAACGCAGAAAGTCGGGTATGGCCGGAGGTTGAAGGTTGTTCTTCATTTTCACCCCCAGGCATATTCAGCCTTTGAAAAACCGAAGGACGTGCCACAGGAGAAGTAATGCGACTAAAGGCAGACATTCTCTGACCTTCACTTCCCTTGTCTTCTGTAGGGTCATTGCTTTCTTCCACAGTAATGTGACATGTATTTAAAATCTTTGCTTTTACTTTTCTGGTTATACGAATTGGCTCCGGGGGATTATATCCAAGCCCGGCCCTTGAATAAGGGATAGTATACCCTTCTTTCTGAAACTTCCTTTGAGTAGGGGAGAGTTCCGGTCTTTCCTCCGATATTTTCGGAGTTTTAAACTCAGTATGAGCCTTGAAATCATAACCTGCCTTTGCCAGTAGCCTATATGCCTTTGGATCGAAGCCATCCTTTGTTCATTTTTCTGGCAAAGTTGCGCTAGCTTGCTCTGTCTCAGTGTTTTTGATGTCACTCTTATCCATCTTTGTAAGAGACGTAGTGAAACTCTCCTTCACAATTTTGACGTCTCCGATCATTAGATTTTTTGAGCATTCTGCAAATGGTAATTCTCCTTTCTTGCGTCGAGATAAGGGGATATAGCGTAAGACGGGAAATTTTGAGTTCTTTCCTTGTGTGCTTATCATCTCTTCGTTCTTTGGCACCTCATGCTTAACTTGAGTCCTTGATTCATCATTTCCCCGGCCACTGAAAGCATCCACTTCACTCAGCTTCTTTGTCGTCACTATTCATTGCTCGGGCCTACAGGAGCCTTTGGCCACTGGGACCTCGGTTGATATGACTTCGCTGATGTCTTTACTTTTCATGTAGAACTTTCCATCAGCAAAATGCGATTCAGCTTCTGAAAACGGTTTAGTGTCGACATCGACTTTCTTAATGCCTTGCTGATAAAACTTAAAACACTGATGGAGCGTGGATGTTACAACTCCATTTTCGTGAATCTAGGGACGCCCTAACAGCAGTCTGTATGTAGTTTTTGAATCGATCACATGAAATAAGGTATTTGCTCTTAAATCCCCTATGACGAGTTCAAGGCGAATCATGCCTATCGCTCGCTGCCCTCCTTGATTAAAGCCTTGAATCACCAGCTTGCTGGTGGATAATTCATCCATCGAAACGCCTAATTGGTTCATAGTCGATTTCGGCATTATGTTGACAGCGGATCCATCATCAATGAGGATCCGACTAAGCTTTTGCTCCCGAATGTATCCAGACACAAATAAAGATCTATTATGAAGCTTTGACTCGAATAACAAATCTTCGTCGGTGAATGATATCGCTATGTAATATGAAGCGAATGTGTCTGCTTGAGAAGTAGAAGCAGTCGGACGACTGTCACCTTTTAAGATTTCGACCAGTGCATCCTTGGTCTCCTGTGGTAGTGACAACAGATCATTTATGCTGAAAGAGGGTAGTTCTTCCGATCGGGTTGTTGCTTCTGCCGTGTTTGAAGGAGCGCCATCTTCTTCCGTCGCACTAATAACGTGACACGCAACAATTTCACCTGAAAAGCTCTTTGGAAAAAAGTCTCCCAAGGTTATCGGTTGCCGAGGTCGAGGAAGTTCCTCGCTTTCTTCGATGATTGGTCGAGGTCTTTTCATACTCGACCTTGTTTTTCTTTTTTGTGTCTTACTTCTTCTTTTGTGACTTCGGTGCGAACGTGATTCTTTTTTAGTAAAACTTTATTTATGTTTCTTTCTTCAGGTTACCAACGTCCATTCTTCATCTATATCTTCAACTCGTTCTTCCTTCTCCTGTAAGTGGGTTTTCTGAAAGTTGATTCTCTCTGTGGCTTTTAATGCCGGATATATAATGATCGGTTCCAAAGATCCAAATTGGATTAAACTCCCTGTTGCGAACATGAGGATGTCTGGGTGAATCATTACTGCGGCGTGATTCGTCTGCGCCACGTCCTCCAGGTCCAACTCGATTTTTCTTTCTTAAGCTAACTTCAAAATTAACTCTTTCAATACAAAGCATTTTTCCACCGGATGGCTCACCACTCGATGATATTTGCAGTAATTGGGATCGTTTACTCTTCCCAATTCTGCTGGTCGCTTGCATTCAGGGAGCTCGATTAATTGTTTCTCGAGCAACTGTTCCAGTATATCTGGAAGATCATCGTCTGGAAAAGGGTAAACTTTCTCCTGTCTCTCTTTCAACGTTGGTCGTTTCCTCTTGCCTATATCTTGGCATTTCTCAATTTTCTTCTCTTTAGTAGTAAACTTTAAAGGGGCCGTATTTACGACCATAGCTTCTTTAGTTGCACCATTCGATATCTTCTGGGTGCTCTTCACTTCTTTTCTTTCTTTCTTTACCTCCGGGATTAATAAATCGTTGCTCCTTCTATTAGCAATGCTCAACTCCATGTCATGAGCTCGAGTAGCTAATTCCTCGAAGGTGCGAGGTTTTATCCCTTGGAGGATGTACAAAAGTCCCCAGTGCATTCCTTGAGTGCACATTTCGATAGCTGATAGTTCTGTCAACCTATCTTTGCAATCAAGGCTTAGTGCTCTCCAACGATTAATGTAGTCAATGACTGGCTCGCCTTTTCGTTGCTTGGTAGCAGTGAGCTCTATCATACTAACGATGCGCCTAGTACTATAGAAACGATTGAGGAATTCTCTCTCAAGCTGCTCCCAGCTATCGATAGTTTCGGGCTCCAGGTCTGTGTACCAGTCGAAGGCGTTTCCCTTCAGAATTCGAACAAACTGTTTAACTAGCAGGTCTCCTTTGGTTCCAGCGTTTTCACAAGTCTCAATAAAATGAGCAACATGTTGCTTTGGGTTGCCCTTTCCATCGAACTGCTAGAAATTTGGCGGTTGATACCCATTTGGCATCCTTAGGTTATCAATCCTCTTCGTATACGGCTTGGAATACAAGAGGGAGGTTTGACTGGGACCTCCATATTGAGCCTTGATGGAGTTCGCAATCATTTCCTGCAACTGTTGGACAGACAACGACGCAATTGAAGTTGAATCTTGGGGCTAACTATCTTGCAAAGCCTTCTTCTCTTTGTCATTGTTCTTGACGGCAGGTGTATGACTTGATTCAACCGCATCACGACTCTCAATATGATTCTTGAGGGATGCGATCTCATAATCTCTTTCTTCGACTGCCTTCAGTAGCATGTTAACTTTCTTTTCAAGTTCAGCCATCCTCTCTTCACTTGTTCCCACGTCGGCCGTCATGACTGACATTACGTTTGGTTGGGATGCCTCCTCGTTCGGTCGTTCAGAAGCCGAGGTATGCTTGTCAAGTGTAGGATTCTCTTTGATGACGACCCCAACTTTCAGGTCTCTTGAGATCCGTTCCCATATATTTCTCGCGATCTCAAAGGTAAGTTGCTCTTCCGACTGTATTTCTTAGAGCGGCTGCGAGTAATCGGTCTTCTGGAAGTGTTACTTGAAGCGTTAGAAGCATTGTCCTTGGATGCCATGTCGTATGTCTTGTATGGGAGAAAGAGATGAAAGGTAGAGATGGTCCCACTGGGCGTGCCAATTTGTTCGACGAGATTTTCGAAGAAGATGTAATTCGTGGAACTTAAACTTCGTATTTGTATTAATTTCAGTTTTGTGAGTACAATCTCTAATATATTTAATCCTTTGATTCTTTATCTCTAAAAGTAAACGCGTGCGGCTTAAATTCTTGAGATCTTCTATGAAGCTTTTCTCTCAAGGTCTTCAACTCCAGAGTCTTCAAACTTTGGATCTTTGAATCTTAGCTTCTTTGGGGCTTCAGGGAGCTTTAATCTTCAGAGCTTGTGAGCTTGGGAGCTTCGGTCTTTAGATCTTCAGCTTCGGCCTTCAATTATTCAGAATCCGGACTTCCAGAGCTTCAATACTTTTCTTCACTCTCCAAAAGGATCCCCCTCAATGAAGAGATAAAGCCTCTATTTATAAAGTTTCTATGGGCCTTCATGGGCTTAGGCCCAATTACTTTTTGGGCCTCCAAAAATTGGGATTGGGCTTGGGCCCAATTGCTTTTGGGCCTCCAAAAATTGGGATTAGGCTTGGGCCCAATATCTTCTTTGGCCCAAAAAAAAATTCACCATGGACTTGAGTTGGGTTAAGCTCTTAACCCGAGCCCTTTTAATTGCTCGGCCCAATCTAATTTATAAATTCCACAACGCATTTGGACTCATGATGACGTGGCGAAATTTGGTTGGCCGAAATTTCTCATTCAACATTAGCATCTAAGTCTTTTCTTTAAATCTCATTTGTTTGATTTTTAGTTTTTCGTTTTTGAAAATTAAGCCTTTAACCACCCTTTTCGCTTCTAAATTTCATGCTTTGTTATCTACTTTTTTGCCAATCTTTCAAAAACCAAGCCAAGTTTTGAAAACTAAAAAACAAAATAGTTTTTAAAAACTTGTTTTTGAAAATTAGCTAAGAATTCAACTTTTTTACTTAAGAAAGATGTAACACATTATAAGAAATTGAGAGTAAATAAGCTTAATTTTCAAATACCAATAACTAAAAGTCAAATGGTTACCAAACAAGACCTAACTTTTCAAAATTATTGGATTTAAACACAAAAAAATATGAAAAGAGTCCTCAATTAATATTAGAGAAGAGGAGCATAAATGGAAAAATGTATTTTAAAAAATACAAAATTGTTGTAAAATAAGACTAATGCAAGAATAGAATAAGAAGAAAAAAAAGTAAAGTAAAAAACAAAGTAGAGAGAATTAGAAAGTAGAGAAAACAATTCAATTGTGATGTGTATTACAAATGCACCATACACTACTATTTATAGGACATGAAATGGTGTATGTTACAATATAGAATTCAATGAAGGTGTATGTTACAATATGAAATTAAATGGGAGTTTCATGATACTTGGTAAACTATGTAGGTTATGGATATCTACACTAAACAGTATATTTATAATATCTATTACATTTATAATAATCTCCCCATTTAGATATCCATATTATATAAAATAAATATCTTGTTAAAACCTTGTTAGAAAAAACCCAATGGAAAAAAAAAATCCTAGTGAAGGAAAAAAAGTATATTATTTTATATGCTTTAATAACGGTCTCATTAAAAACCTTGCTAGGTAAATTCAGTGGAAAAAGCCATAGTCAAGGGAAAAAAAGTTATTCCCCTCATGGAAACATCACTTGACATCTCATGGTAGTCACATTCAAATGTTGTTACTAACTTCTCAAATGTTGTTGTGGATAATATCTTCATAAGAACTAACACGTCTTTTAAAGAAATTTTTTGGATCATGATGCCACCATTTTCTTCAAGGTCATGAATGTAGAAGTTTATCTATGATGTTATCTTCGTATAATAACATTCTTGGCCAACCTCATGAATTGTCAAGATTTTAGTAATTGTTATAATTTGTTTCATAGATTGCATAATATAAAAATTCTTCTCTATATACTAATTAAGTAACTTGTTTAAGATTTAGCTCTTATGGGTTAGATAAATAACCTGCATTTTCACAACCAACTTGATCATAATTAAATTTATTAGAAAGAAAATAAATCATTGTAAACAAGTTCTCAAATAAAACATAATATATATTCAATTCTACTCCAATATCTTTCTTTTGGTGGAATATTATATCTATGTAGCAAAATTACTAAAAATACTACAACGGGTAGTGTATAACTAGAAAATATATAAATGTACTCATTTTTCAAAAACTATGGTTCTTCGGTATCTAAAGTTTTTTATTATCATATACTTAAATTGAATGATATATCTTTTTTAGAATCATCATAGGAGTGTTCAATGATGTAATTAGTCCATATAAGATATTGTATAAGTTGACACAATCACATATGCTTTATGCTTTATTTGTAAACAAAGGCAAAACTTTGTTTTCCAGAATTTTCATCTCAATTTTTTTCTTAAAAGAAAACTTTATTGCTTTTGAAATCTCTTTTCAGGAGTTTCCATTATATATTCAAATCATCAACATAAACATATATAGTAAATCTTGACTATGATTTCTATAATTCTAATATTTGAATTATATGATTCTAGGACCTTTAATCCTTCAAAAATTTTCATAAATTAAATATCATTTATTAAGAGATTCATATAAATGTGGTATGAATACATCCTTAAACTGTATGCTAATCTATTCATACACATTCAGATAAATTAGATATCTCATGGTATTGTATCTACCATTAGAGAATATACTTCCTCATAATCAATACGAACGTTCTTTGTGGGAATTAGTGTGGAATTTTGTGGGAATTAGTGTGGAATCTATCTCATTTTATTATTATTATTATTATTATTTTTGCAAATACTCACTTGTATCCTAGAAGCTTGACATTCTATAATGTCTGGACTACTAATTCTCACAATCGAAAAATGAGTTGATTTCTATTGGACTGTTTCTTTCCACATAAGTCAATTCTTTCTATGTCGACATTTTTCAATAGATCTAAGCACATAACACTCATTTTCATAAATAATATCAATAGCAACATTGTATGTTGTCAACTTATATAAATTTGGTTCCATCTTTTTCATGTCATGACATAATTTATCAAGATCTCGTTATTATCCTTGTTTTCTTTGATATTTTTATGAGTAATCATATTTAGGATTTCTTCTAGGATATCTCATATTCTTAACTGAATCATTCTGATTATTGACTTCTTTTTTTTTAATGATCTTCATCATTGGAACCCATTTGTCTTTGATTATTGACTACTTTTTTTTCGATGATCTTTATTATCGAAACCCATTTGTCTATCATACTTCAAGCATGCTGCAGACAACTTGTTGTATTGGGATATCAATTTTCATGGTGTATTTGCAACTAGTATTATATATCTTAGTTAGTTTCTTGCAACTGTACATGCTTTGTAAATACATCTAGCATTTGATTTGCAATATTCTACAAATGAATTATTTTTTCAATTTCTAGTTTAAAGTGATCTATATGGTGATCAAAATGAGACGCTATTTATGCATTTCATTCAATTTCTTTTTCCAAATTCTTCTTAATCTCTCCCTCTAATGTTGGAAAATTTGCCTCATTAATAACAATTAGCAAATTGTGCATTAAATATATCACCCGTTAGGGGTTAAAAAATATTCAATAATTTATGTGAAATCAATTTCAACCTCGATTTATAACCTATTTTGAGGACTCATTTTAAATTATTTTATCATTTATAAATGATATTATAAATGAATAACACCTTTGTAATAACTACTTAGAGTGTTCAAATGATTTAACAACCCAAACAGCTCGGACTACTCAACCCAAAATATAAGGGTTGGGTTGGGTTAGTTTTGTTCTTGGATTGGGTTAAACTTTTTCTATTTTTGTTGGATTGAGTTGGGTCAAAAAAAAAACTTGAGTTGACCCAACCCAACCCGAACTTTATATATATAAATATATATATATATATATATATATATATATATTTCTATTTTTTAATTTTGATTACTTTGTACCGATTAATTTGTGATTTTTTAATATTTTTCTTTTAAAATTGTTATGATTTTTGCATTTGTTTAAAGTTTGTAATAAATAGCATAGATATTTGGTAGTTAACATTTCAATTTTATGAGATTTTAGTTATTAGTTATGTGTTGTAGATAAATTTACATATTTTTAATTTAAAAAGAAAAACTTATAATCCGACAATCCAATCTAACCCAACTCGAATTTTATGGTCGGGTTGGGTTGGGTTAGAGACTTTGTTTACGTCTTTTGGGTTGACAACCCAACCCAACCCAACCTATGTACATGAAGGAATCAAATTATCAGCGAAGCAAATGGTTGCATTGTACCAATATTTTTCATTAGGGAAAACTAAAAAATATAGAGAACCAGTTACATGGATAAACAATTTAAAACAGTAGCATACTTTTAAAAAGAATTAAGTTGGAGAAAACTCTACCTTTGACTGTCTTCTAAGTAAATATGTACTTTCTTCACCGAAACTTGTGATCACCCAAACACTTTCTCGAACACACAATACAAACATATAAACCTTTCTTCTTCAAATCAAGAAGATCAGCACTTGGTTTTCTTGTTAAACCTAGGATAAGAATCAAAGGAGTTGTGGGATTTTCGATTTTGGGTGGGGAAAGAAGAAAAACTTAAGTGAGAGAGATTTCGTTGTGAGAAAAAGTTTTTACAGAGAAAAGAATTGATCATGTACTTCTCTACAAAACATCCACACCATGAACAAGAGATGAGTGGATGAGATGAAAGTTACCCAACCCACCACTAACATGAAAGAACTGTTTGGAAGTTATTTTTAAATTTAATTTAATTAAATATATTAAATTTAATTTAATATATATAATTAAATTAATAACATGATATTAATTAATTAACAATTAAATATCATATATTTAATCTCAATCTCTCACATAACTTATAGTTTTAATATAACTTATAGTTTTAATAAAAATCTTATTCATATTAATTTTAACCTATAGTTTTTAATATAAATCTCATTCATATGACTAATATTTGAATCTTATTCAAATATTTATCTATCTTATATTATAAAGTATAATTTTTTTAATCTAATTCAAAATAAACTTTATATTATAATGTATTTATATACATTATATTAATTGTATCATATACAACTAATTTCCTTGTCAACTACAACTACACTGTGAGCCATTCAACTACTCACCCTAAAAATAGATGGGAGGGAAGAATTCTCAACTCCCTCTGGGAGGGAGATCAGGTTATATCCATATTGTCACCAAGATAAGGTTGAACTTTATCTTTATAAGGGTGATCCAATATGTGAGGTGAGATATCAAATCACTTCTAAATTGATAATACCTCAAATAATACCAGCTTTATGTGAAAAGGGAAATGAAAGAAGAAAATTAGGAGTGCTTTTGTATTAATAGAAGATATCCAAAAAAATATATATATATTGTTTGATTGATTTTAAAGTGTGTGTTTAGTTTATTCTCATAATAGGATTTTTCAAAAGGAAAAAAAAATAGTATTAATAGTAAAAAAGAAAAAAATAATAATAGTATAAAATAGAAACCAATAAAATTATCTCACAAGATTTGGAATCAAAGGTGAAAGATTCAATTAACTATAATTGGCAGATATTTAAAATCTTTTTAATAGGGAATAGGAGATTCAACCTTGAAGAAAATCGGACAAGTTAGCTCACTTTGATTTTGATATTTAAAACTTAAAAAATATAGAGATAAAAGAAATAAAAATGGATTCAAATAATTAAACTTTATTGAGTTCCTGCTAACCTAAGCACCTTCACTTAAGAAGTTTTACAAGGCAAAATAATTATGTTAAGTTTGAAACATTAACCATCATAATTTGTAATTAACTAAAGAAATGGTAAAGATAGCTTAAATCCTTCCAAATGGTATCTTCTCCTACAAACAATATAATACATTTCTTTTATTATCCTTTAAAATCTTCAGGCATCTTCTTCTCTTTTAGGGAGCATCTATAAAATCTTAAACCAACAGCTTTAGAGTTTAGAAACAAACCTCGGATGGAGGGTGTTTTTCATGACTTTTTGGCCATATTTTCTCCATTTGTAACCTATCATTAATGACATCCAAATCACTCATGATTTTGACACACAATCTTGTCCTCTCGCTTTCTTCCTTTCATTTTTCTTCTTCACCCTTGTCGTTGTCATTGATGATACTCTCAACTGTGTCTTATAATCTTCGTTGTCGTCTCTTTCGCCATCCCACATTGATGTAGAAAATAAAATTTAGTATAGTTATATAGGAAGACAAAAAACCAAGTGAGGATAAATAAGAGAGTGATTTTAGAAGCATTAATTGAGAGATGAAGTTGATCCCATTTACTCAATTTTCCAAAAGGACTCTAAGTGGTTTTTTTGTTTAAGAATCATTTTGAGGGCTTCTTTCACTCTTTTAACTTTGAATTTGGAGCGGTTATATAGAGGCTGAGGATTTTGTGCAACTTGAAGAATGACCTAATCAATGATATTATATATAACAAATTAATCAAATGATATTATATATATATATATATATATATATATCTAACCAATTAATCAAATCCCCTTTTCTAACCTCTTGCTTCCAATTTTGCCCTAATTTTTTTCTTGTATTTTTTATTTTATGTTTTTTTAATGTATATTTCTATGTAACCTATTTTTCTCCTCTATAATTTTTTTTTTTTTTTACTCATCAAACTAGTACATCCATTCGCGTACGAGCACAAATTTATGTATAAAAATTGCTCTATAACTTTTTTAATACTCATCGAACTAGTGCATCTATTCGTGTATGATTTTTTTAGTACTCTCCGAACTAGTGCATCCATTCACTTATGAGTACATATATATGTATAAAAATTGCTCTATAATTTTTTCAATACTCATCAAATTAATGCATCTGGTGCATCCATTCGCGTATGAGTACAAATTTATGTACAAAAATTGTGTATGTGCATGCATGCATGTGTGCATGCGTGCATGTGTGCATGCATGTGTGAAATCTAAAAAGGCAAACTAAATCACTTGAGGTGATTGACTCATTGATCTATTTTCGTATGTTGTTTTCATCGTCCTTTTTCCTTTTGATGTTTGACTTCATTTTGATATAACTGTTTCTTACTTCATATAGTTACATAGTCCTTAGCAAAATTTATTTACTACATGTCATTCTTATTTATTATCTTTGTCTTTTTAAATATATTTTGAGATTAATATTGAATTGGAATGGTTGTTAGAAAATATTTCTACAATAAACCAGTCTTAATTTTGATGATATGTTCGTAAAGTACACAAAATTAAGTTAATAAGAAAATGACCTAAAGAAAACAAAGTGTTCGACATAAAAATATTGAGTAAGAAAAGGAGAAAATACTTAGAGAGAGAATAACTTAGAGAAAATAAGTTATTGTTGGAGGAATTACAAATAAGGAAAATAGAGTAAATATTGAGAAATACATAAACAATTAGGGGCATATATCCGGCTCTCACATTCCTCCCCTCGTTTTTATATTTATAAAAAAAAATATTAAAATAAAATTGGCCAAGAGAAGGATAATTATACATCATATAAAGGTGTAACTTTGCATACTAGTGAAATAATGATATCTATAAAACCTCATAATAGTTTTTATAATTTGATAAAAATTTTATAACTTTTTTTATTCTTTGATTTAGTATAAGTGTACAACAAACGAGAGAGAGAATTCATAAAAGACGTATTGATCAAGAGGATTTATGTCAGTTGACCTATTTATGAGTGTTCTCAAACCATAAAGATAAATTCCTACTTTAACCTAAACATTAAATTGTGAAGGTCTCATTTTATAACTATTTTTTTAAAAAAGTTAAACCTATAAACATGGTGGAAATTTTCCATCAAAATCTAGAAATTCCTAGATTTTGATAGCCTCAAAATGTCGATAGGGGAAATTTTCGTTTTTCTCCCATTTCGACAAAATTTTGAGAAAATTTCGATTTTTTTTTTTTTTTTAAGAATTAGCTACATGAGCTTAGTTCAAGTTTTTCGATAAAAAATGAAGCTGTGTTAATATCTAATTTTTTCTAATTTTCAGCTTTATTTTTAATCTAAAACTTTCATTTTCAAAGAAATTAAATTTAAAAAAAAAAAAAAAAAAAAAAAAAAAAAAAAAAAAATTAATCTACTGTGTAACTATTTGAACTTTTTAGCCTCATTTGAACTTTTTCCATTAAATTTTCACATCATTTGACCTCAAAATTGAATTGATGTTAATTTTGGTTTTTTTACCATCCAAAACTTTTATTTTCATATTATTTCACCTCAAAATATTCCTAAACTTTATATTACTTTTTAACTATTTCTTAAATTTCTGTTGTCGCATCGACATATACCATATACATATAAATGTTGTCTTGCCTTACAGATTGATGATTAAAAATAGTCGATTATAGTCTAATGAGACCACAATCAAAGTTTCATTAACAAATTATAACAATTTCCGTAAAGTTTTTTTGAAATTTCTATCGACATCGATATTTTCATAAAATCGAGACTTCAATTATTTCCAACGACATCGATATTTCGAACCTTTCTTATAAACACTACTCCCATTCATAACTATCATACCAATATTTTTAAAAACTAAGTTAAGTTTTAAAAATTAGTAAACAAAAACAGAAAATTAAGAGTGCAATCGTTATGATTATAAAAAGAAATAGGATATCCAGCCTAAACACAATGACAAAAAAAAAAAAAAAATTTGAAACTTTCATATTCCTTTTCTCCATGTGTCAATTCTATTGATATCAAAAATATAATAATGCCAATCAGTGGAATAACCTTCATCTCGATATATTCAATAATTCGTAGCCTTGACACACTATCATTTTCAGAAAGGATAGAGTAAAATAATCAATAGAAAAAATAATTTAAAAATAAAACAATTCTCAATAACGACAGCAATAACAATAAGTTCTCAATTACAAGAACCCTGGTTCAGAGGAAAGTACTTCTTCATACCAAATTATGAAACATCGAGTTTTAATCTTAATCAAGTGT
Organism: Citrullus mucosospermus; assembly: GCA_030954485.1. Classification (NCBI taxonomy): domain Eukaryota; kingdom Viridiplantae; phylum Streptophyta; class Magnoliopsida; order Cucurbitales; family Cucurbitaceae; genus Citrullus; species Citrullus mucosospermus. The sequence goes on from CM062056.1 coordinate 24,825,388, forward strand.
TAATCTTAGTAGAAATCGAGTAAACATGTGATCTACAGTGAACTTGTCTAAAGTAACAGCTGAATGTAATAACTAATTTAGGTGTCAAAACTGTTCCAGCCAAAATGATTAAGCATCTGGAGATCAAATCTAAGCATGATGGTAATGATGTAGTTTATACAATAATACCTTTCCAGCAGCATTTCCCACAGCCATGTAACCTCCTTCAGGACTGAAATCCAAACATGAAGGGTACTGAAGGTTCTTCGGCGGGGGCCAGTTCGAAAATATTGTAAAAGAAGGAACGTGTATCAACTTCAAACTACTTTTCTTCATTCTTGAACAGATGGCCAATATTTGAGCATCATGGTTGAACTTGAGAAAGTCTACTTTGGTGGTCAGATTCTCAATGGCTTTCAATGGCTTCTTCTTGCCCCCTAAGAATTCTTGTCTGTTGTAGATGTTAACAATGCCACTGTCAGAACCAGCTGCAAACAATGCTCCATTTGGGGAGGTACATAGAGCAGTACCATTGATGCAACCTTCGTCCACAGCCTTGTGGATGCATGTTCTTGTTCGTAAATCCCAGTGGTAGACCTGCCCGTCACTGCCAGAGCTCAGTAGCTGTTGTCCATCGTCCGCGAATGCCAAAGAACGGACGCTTCCATTCATCTTAAGCGTTCCGATGAGCTCCTTTGTTTTGGTTGACACTAACAGGATATAGCCTTCATTGCCTATAAATGCGACTGTGCTAGAATCAGGAGAAACTTCAAAAACTTCAAGGCTTTTCTCCTCTCTACCTACAAGAGGGCCAATTTTATCTACTTTTGCTTTCACTAGATCGAGGCTATAGAAGAACTTTCTCCTCCCAGCTATGATAACCTGAGATCCATCAGGCAGAAATGATGCCTTTCGTATGGGGCAATCCTCAAGGAAAATGCTCTGAATTTTGGTATTCCGTTTACCATCAATCTGAAAAAATCTAAGCTTTCGATCCAACCCAGTGGCTAGCAGTAACTGAGCATTGCGATGAAACTGAACCGAATTGATAGGACCATTAGATGGCTCCTCTACATTAGCATCTACAAGTCTCGAGTATCCAAGAAGACCAGGCATCAATTTTGCACCACTCTTCACAACAAGATTCTCACTCGTTCGAAGGATATCATCAATAGATTCAACATTATCATGACCATCAGCCAATGCAACTGCATTTTCATCATCTGAGGACAGATCGTCATCATCACTATCATCCCTGGATTGTGCATCAAGTTGAGCCCACTCAGTGCCTGGGTTTAGTTTGGCATGCTGAGCCCTCAGTCTTGACACGTACTCTGAACCGGAAATCGAATTCTCATCTTCTTCCTTCCTCAATTTTCTCAGTCTACTAACATTAGTAATATTGACTGTGGCCTTCTCCTCTTCCTCATCAACCCATACTGGTTTTCTTTGCTGAGGTTCCTCCTTATTCGCACTCTCATCTAGGAGCCCAAAATCATCTTCATATGCAGGAAGGGAAATATTCGCAGCACGGTCCATTATGTACAAAGCAGGTACTTTCTCCTCAGAACTGAAACCATTTTGCTCTTCATCCTTTCCAAATTCAACAGGGGAATAGAGTGATCCAAAAAGAAAGTTTTCGAGCTTCTTCATTTCCTTTTGTTGTTCTTTTACTAGGTGTTCATCTTCTTTTTTATGTTCTTTCTTTCTCTTCTTTGTGCTATAAGTATCTAGACCAGAGTTTTCTACATCACTAGCATCTATGTTTCTCAACAGAGATGACACGGCAACAGTATTCTCCCCTGTATCCTTCTCAATACTACTAATTACAGCAACATTTTGTGATATTAAACTCATCTTCCACTTACCTCCTGCAAAATCAATCATACTGACAAGTTAACCGAAAATGCATCAGAAGTAAAAGATCTCATGACCCATAAGCTCAACTTATTCCTTCCTTTAAATTGTGCCTTTAGTCTTAATTTCTGAAGTTAAGTAGTTGAACTTTACAATATAATAATCCACATTCATATATCACAGTAATTGGTTCATTACCATTTAATTGAATGAACAATTGAAAAATATGTCTGAACTTATGTAGTGATTAGATACATAGTCATGTAAGAGTGCAAATCAACATTTACAATCACTAATCTAAAACTGTCACGTCATTCTACGGTAAGTCAACTAACGATCAATCTAGTTTAGAGATCATTTCAAATTAATTCTCAAATCTCGGGAGTAAAATGTTCATTTTGAAACTTGAAGGACCAAATAGACACTAAATCCAAATCTCCAGGCCAAAAGTGTATTTTACCCTAGCTAAAATTACACGGTAAAATACACTAAAATTTTGAAATTAATTTTTGTTATAAGAGAAAAACTCTTCCCTTTTTCACCTTACTTTCCCTTACACACTCACAATGTTCTTAACCTCACCGAATGCACAAGTCCTACAACGTAGCGCTAAACCACATTATGTGCCAAAACACAAAACAACAGTTCTCAACATAAATCATATGCATATCTAGACATTCTCAACAGTCAACATATTCATAAACAAGGTCACTTAATAATTCCTCAACATGCAAGTTATTACAATGTTAACACAACACCACAACATGCTTTTATATATATCTATAACAAATGATTCAAGAGTATCAAACACTCGGTCATAGACAATAAATATGGTATAGCCAAGCAGAAGGCACACTAGCACACAACAAACTCCCCAAATAGAATTCCACTTACCTAGTGCACTCATAATAGCTCGAATACTACAAATTAGCCCCAAACTACAAAAGAGTGTTCCAAAAGTTATAAACTAATTTACAGCATTCATAACGAGTTTAAAAAGGTCCAAATAGATGCTTACCACCTAAATCTTAACGAAACCTAATTGGCACTTAGCTGAAAAAAAAATGTTCGAAAGAGTCCAAAACCAATCCGAATCTACTAATATGAGCTTCTAAGGATTAGAAACCAATCTAAATCAGTTCAACTATGTCTGAAATGGCCTAAACAGAACTTTAATACTCAAAACTCACCAAAACAGACTTAAAACTTGGCTAGAAAAGTGTTCGAACTGGTCCAGTATCAGTCCGTTGCTGCAAAAAGAGAGGTGCTAAAGTTTAGAAACTAAGCTACAACACTTAGAGGAGTTCGATAGGAGCTAAGAGCGCTCTGATGGAATTCGAACAAGCTTAAACCTGCATATATGAAGCCGAAAGGGAGTGGGTAACATTAAACAGAGGTAGAAAGTGATTGGGTTAAAGCCGAAACTCACCGAAAGAGGAAAACCTTGCTGAAAACGTTGAAATCGCGCGAGTCACGAAATCGGAGTGGTTCAAAAGTCTAGTTTTCGAATGGGTAAACGCTGCTGGAAATCGGAAAAGTCTCCAAAACTCAATGTTGTCGGAATGAATCAATCGTCGCCACACCACTAGAGGCCTAAACGCGCCGCCGAAGACGAGGTTGTCGCGTGGGTCACCACCACCGGAAGTATTTGTCGCCGCGCACCTGTTCTTCACGCGAGCAGGGAGCGCCGTCGTGGATATTCTTCGCCGAAAGGGGAAGACGAGGGGGCTGGTCGGCCGGAAGAAAGAAAACAGAGGGCTTGACGGTTACCTCACCCCGAAGGAGAAAGAGAGGGAAATTTGGCTAGGGCTTCAGTTGCATCTTGTTGTGAATTTTGTTTTAATTTTACTTTCTCATTTTCCTCTCTAAATTTCTTATCTTTATTATATCTCTACGATTTTAAAATGTCTATGTCAACCAAAATATGTTTGAAATGTTGATGGAAGTTTAGACAAAATGTCATCTAAATAAAAAAAAAAAATAAGAAAAATTATGAAAATTAGAAACTAAAATAAATTATTTAAAGGAAAATTATTATAACTAAAAAAAAATATCAAACTATTTACAAATATAGCAAAATTTTATTTTTTATCTTTGATAGACTACAATAATAGACCCAGATAAACATCTATTCGTGTCTATTTGATAAAGTGATAAATATCTCACTGATAAAAAGTAAAATTTTGCTATATTTGTAATTATTTTCAATAGTTTTTTTATTTTTGAAAACATCCCTTATTCCCTAAGTTCATTTTAAAATTTAATTCATGAAAGGTTTTTTGAAGTAAAAAATCGCACTTTAATAGAAAAAAAAATATTATTATTATTATTATTATTTGTTTTTGTTTCCCTTAACTAACAAATTTAGGAAAATTATTATAAATGGAAAAAATATCAAACTATTTACAAATATAGAAAAATTTTAGCGATAGACCCCGATAGATTTTTATATTTTTATAGCTCTTTCATAGAAGTTTATTGATGAAATTTTTGTATATTTATAAATAATTTGATTCAATTTTGGTATATTTGAAGATAATCCAAAAATTTATATACAAAATGTCTATTTTGTCAATAGTATAATATCTTTTTACAAAACTAAAGATGAGCTACTTGCACAATTAGTAAAGACAATGAACAAAGGAGGAGGAGGAGGTTTGACATATATTGTTGATATACTATTGATACATTAAAAGTTGATTGATATGTGATATATTTCTGATATAATATTGGTATTTTTAAAAGTTGTTTGATATACTGTTCATATACTTTTGATCGACTTGAAAGTTCTCTTACTTTAAGTATTTATTAGTTGATAATTGATGTTAAATATACTACTAATACACTCATGTTCTATATATGATATATACTCATGCTACACTTAGATTATCATGCGTATAAAATGAAACATGCATGTTTTACTTCTAAATAAGTTACTGATTGAATGTTGATTGTTGTTAGATATATTATTGTGAAGGAGTTAGCAATGTAAAAGTGAAAGTAAATAGGATCTAAAGTACTCTAATTACATCGATTTTGAAGATTAAACATACTTTTTCTAAAATCGAAAAACAGAACAAGAACACTTGTTGTAGCTCAAAATTGATTTGAAATCCTTCAAGCTTTTGATCACAAACACTTTGTGAACCACCACAAGAGTCTTCTTTATTATTCTCTGATCTTAGAATGGATTGCGGGATCCAAATTGAGTTAAATTTGGAGCAATTTTGTGAAGAACACACAGATTTGGAGAGTTTGAAGTATAAGAGAAATTTCAGCAAAATTCACTCAAATTGCCAACCCCATTTCCAATTTTCTTCTTCTATTTAAATAAGATACCATGCAAATCAGATTTACATGATGATTTACACCAAACATACTGAATAAGGTGGTGAAATTGAAGATGACGTCCACACCTCCTACTTTAACATGCATGGTGGAGAAAACCAAAAACGAATTCCCAAATTCATATTAAATCAAATTTCTAATTACAAATTAATTACATTAATTAATTTATATAAAATTAATGTAATAATACATTAATTTAAATAATAATTAATTATATTAAATTAATATTAAATATTAAATTAATAATTTTTTCACTTTTTTCGACAAATTCAAATTCGATGAATCACTATTCATCTAAATAATATTTAAAATCATATTTAAATATTATCAACTCTCCAATTTCGTCTAATTCACAATTAAATGAATAAACCGTAACTTTTACTCTTTAACCAATTTGAACATCTTCAAATTCTTTCAACCCTAGATATGAATGGAGGAACCTCATTACCTAAACTTAAACATGTTTCAAGTGCTCGATATACTTATTTGGTTTATTAGTTGAATGATAGACCTAAAATGAAGCGTATCAATACTATTTTAAAGAACAATAGTAGTTGGAGGTTTGATTGGTATGGGTAATAAACAAAAAGGATAAAAAGTAGAATAAAAAGTACAAACTTTGCCTTGTTTCTCCATTAATGGTGTCACACCCGAAAAAAAAGCACGTGAAATCCAAGGATCCATGTTGTTGTTCTCAAAGTTGCTTTCATTTGCATTCTTAGATTTAAAATAGGAAGACACATTCACATTCTCTTAATCAAGAAATGGGAAAAAGAACACAATTAAGCCTAGAAGACCTAAAACCCACGTAATAGAAAAATATATTGGAGAAGAAGATATGGAAGAGATGAAAAGCTCTATAATGTCAGTGCTAATCAATATGAAAAAACTGGATCAAGGAGAATAGGCGAACAAGAAGATCCAACTAATGTGAAAATTAACAAAACATTGCAAATAGAGGAGAAAAATTAGGAACAAACTCATACATATTTTGTTAAAAGGGCAAAGTTGGAATATACACTTCATGATAATAAAATGACAATGAAAATTTTAATATTTTGCCATTTTCCCCAATTTTCTTACATATGCTTACAATTATAGATTTTGGATTTGTCACCTATTGCAAATTTTCAATGAAGATCTTAATATTTAATATTTATGCTGCTTTTAATAAAAGTTAAATTTTGCATAATTTAAAACAAAAAAAAAGTCAAAAAAAAAAAACTATTTTAATATCTTCACATTTAATAGTTATATCTCACTTTGAGTTTGTTGAACTCCTATTAAATGTTAAATGACACAATTTTATTGTAAAAGATTTGAGAGTATACATTCCTTCTATTGAGTTAAGGAAAAACTATATATAATGTGTTCTAATAATGTTTTTTGGAATGTCTTAAATCTGTTATTTGACATTTCAAATGACCAAGTTAGAGGGTATCACTATATAAACTTTCTAACACTAAAGATGCATCTGACTCTGTAATATGTATTATTCTCTTTAATTGTAAATTGCTCTCCATCTGCTCGTGCATGTAGCTAACACACTATTAGTGAACCACGTAAATTTCTGTGTCAATTTTCTACTATTACATTTTCTGTAGCTAACACCCTATAGATGTATTTATTAGAATAGAAAAGGAGTTGTTTTCAAATATAGAAAAATGAACCAAAATATTTACAAATATAGCAAACTTTTACTATCTATCTGCAATAGACCGCGATAGTCTATTATCTGTGTTTATCTGTGTCATGATAGACATAGATAATAGTGTATCGCAATCTATCGCAGATAGACTGTGATATTTTGCTATTATTTGTAAATATGTTCAACAGTTTTGTCATTTAAAATAATTTCTCAAAGAAAAATGGACAAATGGTATAAACCAACCTAAAACATATTATATAATTGTAAAAATTAAGGGGATGTTTGTTTGGGGGGTTTAGAATGGGTTGAGTTGGGTGGGTAATAAATACCCACGTTTGTTAAGGGGGCAATTAAAAACGGTGGGTTTTAAACCCACCGTTTTTATCAATCGATTTACTGGCTGATTTTCCCGTGTGGTACGCCTCGACTTTTCGCATTCTCTCTTCCATAATTAATTTTTCACCTGCCACCACCACCGATGCTTCTCCTTCCGAGGTCTTCATTTTGCCTTCTCTCTTCCGATTCCCTCATTCCTCCTTTCTCCTCCTCCCTTTTCTCATCCAATTTCGCTTCTTCATTTCTCTTTTTCCTTTCTCTCTTCTGATTTCCGCTTTCTAGGGTTCAGATTTATGGTCTGCGGTTTATTTATTTATTTATTTTTTGTTCAGATCTATGATCTGTGGGTTAAATCTATGCTTGATCTCTTCTTTGCATGTTAAATCTATGCTATGTGGGTTAAATCTCTTCTCGATTTATTCTTTGCGTGTTATACGTTTTTTATTTTCTTTCCCGATCTATGCTCTGTGGGTTATATTTCTTCTTGTTCTCTTCTTCGCATGTTCGAATATCATACGATGCTTACCTTTTTTTTAGATCTATGCCTTGTTGACGGTATATCTTCTTGATTTCTTCTTGGCGTGTTCGGTTATCGTATGTTTTTTATTTTCTTTCCTGATCTATGCTCTGTGGGGTACATTTCTTATTGTTCTCTTCTTCGCATGTTTTCGATGCTTACCTTTTTTTTAGATCTACGCCTTGCCGACTGTATATCTTCTCGATCTCTTCTTTACGTGTTCGATTACTATTTTTTTCCGATCCATGCTACGTGGGTTAAATTAGTTCTTCATCTATTAGTTTAATATTCTTAATTTTTTTTCCAGATCTATTATCCGTGGGTTAAATCTCTTCTCGATCTTTTATTTGCATGTTCGATGACCCTATGATTTTTTTTTCACATCTATTATTTGTGGTTTAAACTTCTTCTTTATCTCTTCTGACCATGTTCGATTACCATACGATGCGTAATTTATTTTTCCAAATCTATTTTGTGGGTTAAATCTCTTCTCGATCTCTTTTTTGCATGTTCGATTACACTACGATTTTTTTTTTAATTATATATGCTCTGTGGTTTGCTGTGGGTTTGAAATCTATTCTTCACTTTTATTTGCATGTCAAATCTATGTTTATTTCTTCACCGTTCTTTCCCCTTCTTGATCCCCTTCTTGTTCGTCCGATTAATATGAATTTTTTTCCAGATCTCTTACTGCTTCAATAATAAATCATGTGTTTTCCCTTGCCGTTTTTTTATGTTTTCCCATCAATTTTTGGTTTGCAACTAATTCATGGTAGGGGTTAACCATGTTATTGGAGCTTGGTGGGGGGAGGGATTAATCAATCCTGACAGGTTTGTTTTCTATCTCTTTACTTCTGAGGGACCGATGATGATTGTATCAATTTTTCTTATACTAACCGTCGACTTTAATTTCTAATTTGCAATATATGATTTTTGTTTGGAATTTGTAAAATATTTTCCTTATGCATCGTAATTTGATTTTCATTTCAAATTTGGTATTGAATTTAATACATTTTTTTTTGTTACATTACATAATTGTTCTTTTTGGTTCATTACTTTTTTGGTTTTACAAAAATTTTATATGATGATTTGGTTCATTGTTTTAGTTGGATTTCTTCCAATGACCAATCTATTTTGATATGCTTGTATCTGAGGCCCTCGCTTTACAATTCAATATTCTGTCATATTTGCATTTACTTTTGGTTGAACCATCGGAATTACCTCTTCTGTCATAATTAAACTTGACTTGACATTCTATATTAACTTCTGTCATAATTAATGGGGTTAGGTCCACTTAAATGAACCCAACCCTCTCCACCAATCACATCCCCCCCTTCTATTTATAAGAATGTGCCTTCTATTTATAAGAACATCCCCTCATATTTTTCATACTTCTCCACTCTCTTCTTTGATCTGATATTGTGTTGGTGAGTCATTCTTTCCATTTCTCTGATATTTCGTTTTCTGCATTCCACTTCCAACATCTAATTTTATTTTAAATAATACAAGGTTTCATAAGAAAACAAGGGATTTCCTACGTAAGGCACGCTTCGTTCTTTATTTCTATAGTTAGTAAAATGATTTACTAACGGTTTTCTTACTCTTATCAGATAACACCTCCGGCCTCCTCCATATGTTCTGCCTTACACTTCGATCGCTGATTTTGAACGTTAAAAAAGGTATGTCAGTGTTTGTTATTCGTTAGTTTACTATAGTTTAATTTATTCATATTCGTTACTAACATTCCTTTCTGTTTCTTGTAGGTCCCAAACTAATTAGGTGAATCATTCGTAATTAGTTTGAGGCTCGTTATTTTGACGTTCAGAGTATCTACATTTATTTTTTTTATAATAAAATTAGTTGATTATTGAACAATGTATTGGATGGCTACTGTTGGAACTTGTTCCTTTCTATTTTTTTTTATTTTTTATTATCATTATTTTTTTTTATGTTTTGGAAATATATTATTTGTTAAATGCTACTGTTGGCCAATAATTATTACTAACCAAGTGTGGATGAAACATTACTGTTATGTAATTATATATTCAATTTTTTTCCATCAAACGTTATTGTTAATCTGGTTTCAATATTCTCACCATTGTTTCATAAACTCAATCAAATAGTAAACTCCATCAAATATTAAAGTTATTCTCGAAATGGTACCTGTCGCGGTCGTAATATTTTGATAACTAACGTTTAATTTTTGTAAGATATAAATATTCATGCAATTAGTTCACATTTTCAAAATTTGTAAAAAATGCAAGTTCTTTCTACATACATTGTTTTAACTTTTTTTTTTTTTTTTTTTTGTGAAAAGTTGAATTAAGAATTAGGTATAAAACGATTTTTTTTTTTGTGAAAAGTTAGAATTAAGAATTAGGTGTGTGACAACTGTTGGTAGATGATACAATTTGTCCATAAGATAATCTACAATTAAAAAAAACCACTAATCCATATGAAAAAAAACTTAGGACAATTGAATTGTCCCAAATTTAAATAGGTATAGAGCGAGAGCGAGGGAGATAGAGATAGAGAGATTGAGGCAGAGATAGCTACATAGAACATGAGAGATAGAGAGATTGAGATAGAACGAGAGAGATTGAGATGGAGAGATAGAGATGGAGCGGGAGAAATTGAGAGATCGAGATAGAGAGAGTTAGAGAGACCAAGAGGGATAGAGAGAGAGCAAGAGATAGAAAGAGAACTAGAGATAGAGAGTTAAAGAGCCGAGAGGGAGAGAGAGAGCGAGAGCTAGAGTGAGATAAAGAGAGCGAGAGAGATAGAGATGGAGCGAGAGAAATTGAGAGATCGAGATAGAGAGAGTTAGAGAGACCGAGAGGGATAGAGAGAGAGCGAGAGATAGAGAGCTCTAGATAGGGAGGGTTTGAGAGAGATCGAGAGAGATAGAGAGATCGAGAGAGAGAGTTAGAGAGACCGAGAAGAGCGAGAGAGATAGATAGAGAGAGCTAGAGAGACCGAGAGAGAGCGATAGATATAGATAGAGAGAGCTAGAGAGACCGAGAGGGATAGAGAGAGAGCGAGAGATAGAGAGAGAGCTAGATAGGGAGGGTTTGAGAGAGATCGAGAGAGATAGAGAGATCGAGAGAGAGAGTTAGAGAGACCGAGGAGAGCGAGAGAGATAGATAGAGAGAGCTAGAGAGACCGAGAGAGAGCGATAGATATAGATAGAGAGAGCTAGAGAGACCGAGAGATAACAATACCATAATCAAAATTGAGAAGGATAAAAAACATAAGAAAACCCCGTTAATCCCTTAAGAAGGTTTAACTCACCATAAAATTTTGGTAAAATACCCTTAACCATATCATTAGGAAAGAAAGTTGAAGGCTTATCATGGCCTATATTAACTCTATGATTGTATGGTCTCAAATAAAATACGGTGAAGCATATCATGAAACTTAATCCAAAAAATAGCTTACACTTTCAGAAACAACTTGTGTATCCATTCCCTCTAAAGATGGATACCATTGAAGAACTTTTTTAGATCATGACAATTATTTCAAACTCTCAAATCCAGTTGTTCATAACAATAACCACGTTGTTGAATAACTACCAAAGGATAGAGAGACAATCGTCATATGCTAGGCACTGCATTAGGCAGTTGACCTTCTTTCGTCTCATTTACGAGAGTGACTTGGCATGTCATGAAAGTACCCGAATGGATAGACGCACTTTTACGATTTTATGTAATATGGTACGGTCGACTGGTTGTTTGGAACCAACAAGATGTGTGGACATTGAAGAGATGATAGTGATATTCCTACACATTCTTGCACATGATATCAAGAATCGAGTGGTACGGAGGAATTTTTCAAGATCCGGCGAGACGGTTTCGAGATATTTCAATGCAGTTCTTAGGGCAGTCTTACAACTTCACACTGTTTTGTTGAAAAAACCGAAACTGATCACAAACACATGCACTGATGAAAGATGGAAGTGGGTTCAAGTACATGAAAGTACTCACAATTTTTTTTATATGAATACATCATATACATGTATGCAACAATAGTTTTTTTTTTTATTCATTCTGATCACTTGAGAGAAACAGAATTGTCTAGGTGCATTAGACGGCACATACATTAAAGTGAATGTTAGTGTCGTAGATCGACCTCGATATAGGACGAGGAAGGGAGAAATTGCCACAAACGTTCTTCTAGTGTGTGATCATAATGGAGTCTTCGTTTTGCCAGGGTGGGAAGGGTGTGCAACCAATTCAAGGGTTCTTAGGGATGCAGTTTTGCGATCGTGCGGATTGAGAGTTACTAAGGGTATTACAATATCCATATACGTTATCTAAACACGCATACATGCCACAACACATCTGCATGACATTTTGAAACGTGTACAGGATACTATTACCTATGTGATGTTGGATACCCTAACGCTGAAGGATTCTTGGCGCCATACAGAGGGGAACGATACCATCTCTCCAATTGGCGTGGAGCAGAGAATGCACCAACAACTGCAAGATAATTTTTCAACATGATACATTCTTCGGTAAGGAACGTTATCGAGCGAGCATTTGGTTGCTGAAGGGGCGGTGGGCTATTCTAAGGGGAAAATCATTCTACCCAATACAAGTCTAATGTCGAACAATAACTGCATGTTCCTTGTCCACAACTTGATCACAAGGAAGATGGGAATCGGTGCAATGCTTGATGTGCTCGATTACGAGAATTCTGCATCAGTTGGAGTTAATGGGGATCATATTGAATTTGTTGAATCCTCAGACGAATGGACAAAGTTCAAGGATGACTTGGCGATCGAAATGTTTACTGAATGGCAGAGAGCCTGATTAGAGATAGCGAGTGTCTTATGTTTATTTTACTTACAATCACAATTTACTTATGTAACGTTCAAAGTATGATGTGAAAATACATTGTGTCGAGACTATGTGTGAACAATTTAAATTTGAACATATAATTTCAGCAGTTTATCTTTCAGTTATGTATGTGTTTAATTTATAGCATCTTTTCATTGAACAAACATAAGCATGGAGTATAATGGCAAGTAATAGTTAGAGGACTAAGCACGTATGGTCTAAGGTGGAGGATGTTAAGTTGGTGGAAGCCCTACTCTATTTGGTAGAGAAGGTTAGAGGTCCGACAATGGGACGTTTCGACTTATATACTTGCAGCACCTGGAGTGAATTCTGCATGAAAAGGTGCCTAGGTGCGCACTTAATCAAAACACCATCAAGTGCAAGGTGAGAAGTCTAAAGAAACAATACAATGCAGTATCAGAGATGTTAGATCAGTCAGGATTCAGCTGGAATGAGGAGTTCAAATTTGTCTAGATCAAAAGGGAGATTTTCAATCTTTGGGTTCGGGTAAGATTCTAAAAAACAAAATTTACCGTTATGTGTTAAATATGTAAATATTAATAATGTGTATGTGTATAAATGCAGAGTCATCCCAGTGCGAAGGGGATGTGGAACAAACCGTTCCCCCATTACGATGACCTTTCCATTGTCTTTGGGAAAGATAGAGCTGTAGGACAATCAAGTGAGGACCCATACGTGATGGCAAGTAATGCATTTAGAGATTTTGAAGATGAGATTCAATTTGGATTGCAGGATTCACACCTGAGGTTCGCCAAACAGATTCGTCGTTAAATCCAGATGGAATGGATGAAGAGACAACAGAGCAATCTACGGTAGAGCGACACCTGCTGAGTCATCTCGAGGAAGCAAAAGGAGGAGGCCATCATTCCAAGCTGAAATGATCGACATCATGAGATCGACTGTTGAGATGCAGAACACGCACATAGGTAGACTTTCATTGTGGCAGAAGGAGAAGTATGAGCTGGAGGTCGGTTGTCGGAAGGAAGTAGTAAACGCCGTATACAACATTGATGACTTGACTGAGGATAACCAAGTGACCCTTATTGACATACTTGTCACAGACATTCAGAAGACGGATTGCTTCCTTGCAGTACTAGAACACGCACGTTAGAGGTATTATCTTAGTCTACTAGGAAGAAACATGTAGACTGTCCATGGATATTTGAACCAGTACCCATGTATTTTGTTATATTTCTTTTGGATAATGACAAATGGACAATGGGATGTGAAGTTGACAAGAATGATAGCTTTTGTGTACGTAATTGACCATATTTTTTTTGTGCATATATCATGATAAGGAAATGATAAGTTTTGAATGAATGGAAAAGTGATTTTATTTTTCTGTTTTAATTTTTTTCTTCCTTAAACACAACATAAGTTATTAAAAAAAAAATTGCGTGATATACGTTGTTCACGTTAAATAGGTATATAGAGAGAGCAAGGGAGATAGAGATAGAGCGGGAGAGATAGAGAGATGGACATAGAGAGATCTATAAAGACCAAGAAAGATAGAGTGAGAGCGAGAGATGTAGATAGAGCGAGATAGAGAAAGCTAGAGAGAGAGCGAGAGAGATATAGATATAGAACGGGAGAGATAAAGAGATTGAGATATAGAGAGAGCTAGAGAGACCGAGAGAGATAGAGAGAGAGAGTGAGAGAGCGAGAGAGATAGTGGAAGCGATAGAGAGAGAAAAAAAGACAAAAAATAAGGGAAATGGGGTTACATTTGGATATGGAGAAGGAATAGAAGAAAGGAAAACTAAAAAAGGAAAAATGGAAAAAAGAAAAAACAACAAGAAAATTTATATGAAATCAATAGATGAAAATACAAAAAAAAAAAAAAAAAAAAAACCAAATATAAATAAAGAAAAAAAATACTGACCAAGCAGAAATAAATAGAAAAAAAAACCAACAATCATGAATATATATATATATATATAATAAAGAAATCTGCACCAGATACCCAAATTACCCAAATATAGACTTTCTAACTCAACCCAACTAGCACAACAAACACAGACATTCCAACTCAACTCAACCCAACTCTGCACCCCAAACACAAATACAGATCAATTAACTCCCCTATAATTATTACCAACTCAACTCAACTCTACGCGACAAATACCCCTATGTTAAATAGTTATAGAAAGGGTGATTTTGTAAACTTTATGTTAACTCATTTACTTTTAGTTTTGGTTGATATATATATTGTTAGTTTAACACCTCTTCCAAAAATTTGTCACTATCTTTAAAATTTTACTATCTAATCAAATTTTTTTAGTTTAAAATTTTTTATTTGAATTATATTAGATATATTTTAATGTCAAAGATTCATTTGCTGATATTGAAGCATTGTCTAAATCTTTTAATAATTATTAATTCTAGTCATAAACATGTGACCTTTAATAAATATGTGATTTTTTTTTTTTTTTATCACCAAAAGTTTTTTTCAATGTAGTGGTTCTATAGAATTGTCAATCTTTAATAACTATTAATTCTAGTCATAAATTGGTGACAAAAAAATAAACTTTTCTAGTCAACTTTGAAATTTTGAAACTTTTTCCCATTAAAATCATGTCTTTTTTCATTTTCATACATTTAGTGACAGTTATTTAGAGTCATAAATTCGCGACACGAAAAAATTGTCATAAAATTTGAAAATTTTGAAAAATCCCATTTCTTCCTATTAAAAAATGCATAAAATTGACTTTTATAATTGTTTTTTTCTCTCTCCTTCTTAGATTTGGCTTTCTTCTTAGGTGATGAAAATGAAAAGTTGAATTTGTTACAGTGATTATCCTTATAAATCCAGAGAGAAAATATAAAATATAGTTTCTTGAATAGCAACGTAAAGTCTAAAGAGTAGAACGCCTTGAAAAAAAATGCCCGACAGTCACGGACCATGGGCAGAGCTGTCAAATCATATAGACTTTAAGAAAATTAGAAAAAAAAAAAAAAAAAAAAAAAACATATTTTCTAAAGGAAAAAATAAAGTGGCAAAGAAAAGAACAAATGTGAAGAAAACAGAAGCTTGAAAAAAAGGAAAATAGAGAGAAAAAAAGGATAGAAAAAGGACCACTGAAATCGTGGATCCCATGATTTAAATGTCTAAAAATCAATATTTACCTCTAAGGTTGGTAAATTGTATCCATTTTTACCATTCACTTCTAATTTCATCCCCTTAAACTTTAGACTAGATGAATATGATACTTTTTGGAGCAAAACATACCTTTGGTCATTCAATTTGAAATCATAGTTGTCAATATTTTAAAAAGAATAGTTTAAATTTTTTTAGATTTGAAAAATAGTTCTTGTTAATGCTAACAAATGGATATAGAAAAAACTAGTCTTAAGTGTCTACAAAACAAAAAAAGATTAAATATTAGTGTGTGTCAAGTTATACATGCTCAAATCAGTCTCGAGTTTGTGAGTAACTTGATAGTAGAAAATAGTAGGGTATTTTAGGCATACAATTGACTAATGACTTTGGTTGTTCATATAGGATAGCAAAACACAATTGATAAGGCTCGTAATTGCCCGATCATAAATTTTGCAAACGCTAGTTAATATTTATTGGACATTTACACCATTACTGCAACAAATGCTTAAGTGAACCATCCACTTAAATTATCAATGTTTTCTTTATGGTACTTTGTGAATTTGGACTGACTTCAAACTCAATCGCTCTAAGGTCTCTCATTGGTCCTCTAAACTCCTTTGGGCTCTCCCCAAAGATCCTCTGAGCTCACTTTGCTCTCCATTAGTCATTTGGGAGCTCCACTAGGTTTTCACAATGGGACCAATGAGCTTCATTAGGTTTTCACCGTGGGACCACTGAGCTTCACTAGGCTCTTCTCATGAGTCCTCTTAGCTCCATTGGTCTCTCCCCATGAGTCCTTTGACTCATTCTAAGCTCTCTTCATAGGTTCTCTAAACTCTACTAGGCTCTCCTCATGGGTTCTCTAAGCTCTCTTTAAACTCCCCATGAGTCCACTAAACTCACTCTAAGCTCTCCATATGGGTCCTTTGAGCTCACTTTAAGCTCCTCATGAGTCCACTAAGCTCCACTTGGCTCTCCCCTTAATTGGGTTCTATAAGCTCCACTAAGCTCTCTTTATAGGTCCCATGAGCTTTACTAGGTTTTCCCCTTCTAGGCTCCTCTAGGCTCGGCCTTCTCATGCCTAGCCTTACTTCTCTAGGCTCGGGCTCTCCTAAGTTCCTATAGGCTCCAAGCTCCTCATGGGACTATAAGCCTTCTATACTTTTCTAGACTCTTAGAGTACTCGACCTATCTCAATAAACCTACCCATAATAATTCTAAATTGTCCCTAAAATCATTTGATTATTAGTTGACTACTAAAAATATGTTGCGTGGATTAAATTGATTTGGTATTATAATTGATTTAATAAAATAGAATCTTCTTTTTATCCATATTTGTGAAGGTGAGTAAGTATCGCAAATCGAATATTAAGTAAAAGTTGTAAACCTATCTAAGTGAAATTAATATAAATCTTAAAATTTATGGCAACAATCTATTGACTATGTTAGCTTGGGCACATGAGTTAGCCTCCCACACGTGTTGTTATAAAGGGACAAAAATTTGGTTCGAATGTCATCTAATATAAATAAAATCATTACCTCTCAAATTTGATTATGTTCTCCAATTTCAAGAAAAAGAATGCAAACCAATTATCGTTGAACTAAACTTACTTTGACTTTTGATTTTTTTGTATTAATATTGAACTTTTAGCTATAGAAAATTAACATATTCATGAAAATGTTATTTTTGATACAAACATATGTTGGGTTTTATATCCTAAAACTCGTGATTTGTAAACATTGAACATATTCTCGATAAAGTTGTTATTGAGATTTATTCAATAACGATATTGTTGAATGTGTGAATTGCTTCTCTAAATTCAATAAACTAAGAACCCTTGGTTATATTATGAATACTTAGACTTTATATGTAGACATAAAAGTGGATCAAGTTTAATTAATAGCCAAAACTGTCTATAGTATAGGGATAAGGTTGGTTACCTTATCTTGGAGACACTATAGATGCAGCCCATTTTGTATTTGATACAAACAATGTGATCCTAAATCGTTCATGTAGAGACATGTGAGTGAGTGCATCCTATGAAATAAGTTTACATAAGACCGGACCATGAAATAATCAGTTTTACTTTATAACACCGTTTACTGTTAAAATTGATTATTTCAACCTGATGACCTAGGTAACTCGATCTTAATCCTGTACTCATTATGAACTCCTGTTTGTTTGAGATTATCTTTTAATCTGCATGGGTGAGAGTGACTCGAGTTTGCTGACTCAATATGCCCCCCCATTTTAGGGATAAGACCAGGCAGATAGCTGGGGACATAGTTCTACAAGATGGAATTCACTCCTATCTTATTTAAGGTTAGTAGAGAAGTTGTTCTCTTAAGTGCAAACTCCGGTCTTAAACAAGGGGTCCCACCCTCTCATTGGCCCGAGAGGGACACGGTTTGGTGGTTGGATCACAAACCAAGTGTTCATTAGAGGATCAGTGGGACTTAAGGAACAAGAGGTAAAATGATAATTTTGACCTAGCTGTAATTACGAACAACTTGTGAAGGATCGACTTACTAATCATGGTTATATCAAGTGGACATAAATATATCTACAGTGAGGATAGTGTAACTACTGGGCTATAGTGGAGTGCCTCGGTAGTTAAAGAATATTAATTAACTTGGTTAAAGAGTTTAGTCGGTTAATTTCGAATCGTCGGAGCTCATGATCTGTAAGTGTAAGTCTATTAAGTCCCCTTGTTAGCTCATGGATTATTCCGTAGAACAGTGTGATGAAAGAATTTAAAGTTGTTCAAATTCGTTTAAGGAGCAAATTTTACAGTTTATTCGTTTAGTTATGAATTAGACGAAATTAGAGAGTTGGAGATATTTAAATATGATTTAAATATCAATTAGATGAATGGAGATTCATTGGATCGATACTTGTCGAGACAATTGGAGAAATTATTAATTTTATAATTTTATATTTTATATTAATTTAATATAATTAATTAAATTGTTTAATTAATTATTATTTAAATTAATTATATATTTAATATTACATTACTATTATTTAATTAAATTTTGAAATTAATTAAAATTGGAATTATCCAATTTGCATGGGAAAGGAGGAGGTGGAGTTTTTTGAAACTCAACTCACCTCCTTCACTTTCCATCTCCTAATTGAATGGATTAATCGTCATTTGAAGTGTCAATTCCTTAGCTAATATGGTTTGAGATTCGTTTCATATGGGAGAAGAATTAATAGAACTGGGTGAGAGTTCTGGTTGAATTTTGCTGAGAATTCAAAAAAACCAAAAACTCTCAAAAATCGATTTTTCTCTCATAGTTACACAAAATTCATCAGGATTTGGATCCCACGATCCATTCTTAGGCCAGAGAATAACGAGGAAGACTCTAGTGGTAGTACACGAAGTGTTCCTGATCAAATACTTGGAGAAGATAGCTTCAATTTTGAGTTACAACAAGTAAGGTTCTATCCCCTGTTTTACAGTTCTTAGAACTTGCATGTTTAATCCTCAAAATTAATAGAATTATAGTGCTTTTGATCGTTGTGCTCTTCCTTACTCCTTCAACATCAATTAAACTTACCTCAAATAATATAGAGTTCATAAAATTATGGGTTGATTTTGGACCATTGGTCCAAAAATCAACATCAAACAAAATAGAAAACATGTTTTAGAAATTAAAATAACAAGATTCGGGTAAAAAATAACACCCTAAGATAAAAATGGGTCTAGGAGAGAGGACGATTTGGGACAAAGGCAAGAACCAACAAGCTTGACCTTGACTAGGCCAAGCCTAACATATTGCATGATGGAGTAGACGACTCATGCATGACCCGATCCGAATTGTTCAAGCTATAGCCCGATTCAACTCCAAAATTATATTTTGGATAAGTAGGTCAACAGTTATTGTAAAGACATCATTATAGCTCCAACGAAAGTACGTCTACTCTCACTCTCAAACTTCTAACTTCCTGCACTTCTTCAGTTCTTGACTTAAGCACCGGAATGTGTGTGACAAACATCACAACGACATGCATGTTTTTTTTTTTTTTTGTATACTTCATGTTCTTCTCCGCTCAAATAATTAACCATTAGAGGCTGTTTGGTGCCCTGAGTTGAGTTCATAGGTTTGAAGTTCATATATCTGTGAAATTTATATGTTTGTAAAATTCATATGTCTATGTTTTTTGCGTTTGGGGTATTGAGTTCATATGCTAGCGATATTTGATGCAATTTTTTTATGGCGCAATTTTTTTTAAAAAATAAATAATTTGTTTTTATGATGATTATTTTTATTTGGAAACTTTTTTAATCGATAATTCTATATATGTATATATTTTTTTAAATAAACTACAGATTTCACTCTATTTTATTGTTTTTCAAGCACACACATGTGTTGTTCGGAGTTTTGGAAAATGAGGTTTAAAGTTTACTTTTGGATCATGCATTTCAATTTTTTTTAATTTAAGCAATCATTTTACAAATCTGTGCATTTGATGTTTCTAATTAAATCATTTTTCTTTAAACACTTTTGATAAAAAAAAAAATTTAAATAATAACACTCATGTGTCTTACAAAATTTTCTCAAAAGTATTTTTACATACAAGTTTGTTTGATTTTTTACATTATAAAAGTGATTTTATTAATGTTAAATTACTATAAAGAACGACTATAAAATACTATAAACAAATCAAATTTTCGGGAATTCAATGTTTTGATGAAATTTATGTACTTTTGTGTCTACAAAGGTGTTTTTATTGACAATTTTGTGCGTCAACTTAAATATAAACATTTATTGATTTTTTATATGTATTTTTAAATTAATAGTTATTTTTAAGCTCCAAATTAAAGTTTTATTGACGGTTTTATATCACGAACATCAACAAAATAAAAAAATTGTGTGTCAACAAAACTTAAATTTATAGTAGTCATAATGGTCGTCGGAGTTGATGGAATGGCCGCAGTCAAAGGTTGCCAAAGTCGGCCATCAATAGTGGTGGTTGGATGTTGCTGGAGTTGGCTGCAGGTGATGGTTGCCAGAATTGGCTGTTGGAGGTGGTTAGTAGAGTTGGCCGTTAGAGGTAGTCGCCGAAATTAGACGTTAAAAGTGGTCGTCGGAATTAAACAATAAGGCATCAGTGTGTCATGTAAACCGGAAGACACTTTCCTAATTGGATGTTGGCATCAACATTGACGGGTAGCTCACAACAGAATAATGAAATTAAATTCCCAATATCCGAAGAATGTGTCCTAGAAAACGAAAAACAAAAAAAAAAATGAAGAAAAGGCCCATTGCAATTTTAAATTCATAGACCCAACAGCATTTATTTCATTACCAACTATTTTTCTATCTCTATTTTTTTAGGATGATGGATTCCATATTTGATCTAAACTGATTACTATTCTCTTTTTTTTTCTTTTCTTTTTTTCTATACAATAAATGTGAAAAGAAAATTTCAACCTTCAAAATCTTATCTATTGAGCCGTTAAGAATCACAGGAAACAAAATTAATTGCTATAAATCCAATTTTTATTTTAAATATATTCTAAAAAACACAATATTAAAATTCATTTTAACATAACTTTAATAATAATGTTAAAGATATACTCTAAACATCAAATATTCGAATTTCTACTTTCCCAACCATTATTGGACAAAAAAAAAACAAGATATAAAATTTTGATCTTAATCTATTTTTTTTTTTTTTTTTCATTCTCATTCTCACTCTCACTAAGGTCAAAATATATATGGTTTCGAAAAAAATGATTGAAAGCTAATCAATAGATGGGATTGGTTCCATGGGGTCTTTGTGGGGCTTCAAATGTTCATCCTTTTTAAAACACTCTCCCCAAAAACACAGTCAATGTTGTCCCCAAAAGTAATTTCATTGCTATGGAATCCAATGTCCCTTCTTACCAACCAAAATTAATGATCAAATTTAATTTGTATTCAACATTAAATGTGAGGAGGGAAAATTTTTCATTTTTCTTTGACAAATTTACATGTAATTTAAATAGTTTAAATCAATATTTCTAATGGTTATGAATTCAGCCAATAGCATTAAACATTTAAAAGAATAATAAAAAATTTTGAGAAATGACATCAAACTCTAACATATTAACTCAAGACTTCATAAGTCAACTTAGTGCCTCATCCACTTTTTAATGTTCAAGAATTATGATTATAGTTTTAATTTTATTTTTATTTTAAAATAAAAATTCACATTTATATCACAAGTTTCTATAAAATATCTTTTTTCCTCCCTAAGTTGGAGTATCTCATTATTTAACCTCAATCTCCAATTCTCTCTTTTCTTTTTCAATTTTTTGCTTAGGCTAAGTCGGATAAACTTTCAATAGATCATATTTGACACTTCAAATACTTTTATTTAAGTATTGCAATGTATAGATTAAGAAGGGAATCAGGTTAATTAGCGACATTCATGTAACAAACAAAATCAATACCAATCCAAAAAGAAGAAAATTGAAAAACCAACAAAACTATATATATATATATATATATATATATATTAGAACCACACTGTGCATTAAATTGATACCAAATAACATTGCTCTTCTTTTTATATATGTCTGCTTTATTTATTATTCTTAGTCTCATAATTAAAATATTTAATTCAACAATTATTAACTATAAATGTCATTGTATTCTTTTGGCAGAAAATAAAGTAATATGAAGACAATAAAAAGTATGTACATATATATACACCAACATTAAAAGCATAGTCTGACTTTGGGCAAAAAAGTCTCTAGAGATATTATGATCTCATTAATTATATCCCTTGCCAACTTTTTGTAGGGTTGATTGTTTTGCCTCTCAAGTTGGGCCCTTAAGAAAAGAGGATAAGTTTTCACATCAATATATATTAATGATTTTTTCTTTTCTTTTCTTCTTCTTTTTTTTTTTTTTTTTAATTTTTTTGGTATGTTCATTGCATTGCAAAACTTGCATTCTTCAAGTTGGCCTACAAAGAGAAAGGTTAAGTTTCATACAAGTAGTCCAAAACTTAATTAAATGTACTTTTTTTGGAAGGATCTATGGGATTCTTTTTAGTGTGACAAAAAGAGGAAGAGATTTATTATAATGTATAATTGGATAGTAAAGGGAAAGAATAAGATGTTGATGTGTGATTTGAGAGTTGAGACAAAGACAACCCATCCCATGGGATTCACCTTGAAGGAGATTTGTTTGAGTTTCTTCACGTGAAGTTTTAATTTTATCAAATTAAATTGTAAATTTGAATCAAATCATAAGATTATTAATACTCTCAGTTTATTATTATTATTATTATTATTATTATTATTTATAGTTGTCGATTAAATTATGTGTGTTCTTTTACTCGAACGAAATATTATTTTGTTAGTTAGGGTTTTTCTGGTTAACTTAAATTATATATATAACACTATTGTGCTCGGGTATTTTGTTGCTAATTTTGAGTGTTTTCTTTTTTAAATGTTTGATCTTATGGTTAGATTAGATTCAACAATATATATATATATGACCTAAATGATTTGGTTAGTCATCATTTGACCTAGATTATAATATATTTGATTTGTAATCGCAAATATAGTATAATGGGTTTCGATATAATTTGACATAGGTAAATGATAAATCAATGGTTTAACTATTATTAATATAATTCATTTTCTCTATAATCATAAATCCTTCAGCTTATTGTGTCTTTTTTTTTTTTTTTTTTTGAGAAAAAAAAAATTATAACTACAAATGATTGGGTCATATATTATCAATAATGAGATCATATGTTTGAATCTTGCTCCCCACATATCATTGAATTTAACACTACTACAATTTTGGCTTTTCTTGATAGCCACAAAAAACCAAGAAAGACATATGTTGATGGCCAAAACCCGTCAAGAAAGATAGTTTTATTGATGGCAAAAAATCGTCGACAAAAATCCTATATTGACGGTTTTGGTCGTCAACATAGGTTTGGTTGATGATCATATGTCACGATTGTCAAGAAAACAAAAAAATTGTGCGTCAACAAAAGTCAAAATTGTAGTAGTGTAAATAAAAAAAATTAAAAATAAAACCTTGAAGATTAATTTTACTCTAGAGAATGAATAATCAATTCGTTACTTAGTGTTTTTTTTTATTGGATGCAATTATTAGAATGGATAAAATCTACCATCGATAAAACACATAGGATGATGAGAAGAATCTTTGCATTCCTATTTTGTCTTTATAATTTCTATAAATTTCTATTTTGTTCTTTGTTACAACTATTCAAATATATCTTTTCATGTATGAGTGCAATCTAAACTATAGATATGAAACATCACGATCTATTGATAGTGGAAATATGTTTTGAATGGATAGTCACGCTCTTTGCCTTGTTACAACTATACAGGTCAAAGTAACTAGGTGACAAAGTGATGTATCTTTTTGTGTGTGGGTGTGATCTATACCATAGCTACGAAACATGATGCATGATAGAACGATAGAGCTATGTTTGAATAAGCAGTCATATCATTTTCCTCATTACAACTATTTGAATCAAAGTGGTTACACAACAAAGTGGTCTATCTTTTCGTTTATGAGTATGACCTAGACTATAGATATGAAACATTATGATCTCACGGGGGATATATGTTTGAACAGTCAATCACATCACTTATCCCATTACAACTATTTGAATCAAAGTGGTTAATAACAAAGCGGTGATCCTTCCCTAGCTATGTGGGTGTAATATAGACTAAGGATGTATGAGATAATACAATATATAACTATGGAGATATGTTTGAACGAACAATCATGTGATCCTTTACATCATTACAACTATTATTTGGGTCAAAGCAGTTACATGTGACGAAGTGGTCTATTCTTTCACGTATGAGTTTATTCTAGACTATAGATATGAGACATTACGATCGAATAGTGGAGATATGTTTAAACTGACAATCTTGTCCTTTACATTTTGAGATATTTCATAAATTTTTATTATCTACTCATATTAATTAGAAAAAAAAAACATTATTTTTCTATGTACTAAAATAAAACTAGAATTTTCGCATACATAACACGTATTATAGTCTAGTTATGTTTATGTAAAGAGTATTTACTTGAAAGATGTTAATTCTGCCTTAGAACTAATCTTGATTTTGATTATAATGTAATCATTCACGTTGTTATTTTATTGATGAGAATGGTAACTCATTTAGGGTTGTTTGAATTGTTTAAGAAAAAAATGTGTTTTTAAAATGTCATTTTCATTTAAACAATTTTTTTTATAAAAGCTAAACCCTCGTATGTTTGATTACATTTACTCAGCAGTGTTTTTATATATAAAGTTTGTTTGATTTCCTATATACTCAAATTATTTTTATTAACGTCAAATTACTATTAGTGGTGACTATTAAACACTATGAACTAATAATTTCAAACTTGTATTTAAAATTGGTACTTTCACATGGCAAACTTCTTTGTCTTTTTTTTTTTTTTAACATATGATCGATTGAGTTGGTCATTAAAATTAGTTGTTAGAGTCGATCATAAGAGATGATCAATGCAACTAATTATTGCGGTTGGTTGACTGAGTTGAGTTGGTCTCTAGAATTAGAGTTGGGAGTAGGAGTTGGATGCCAAAAAAAATAATAATAATAATAATAATAATAATAAATAAATAAATAAATAAATAAATAAGCACTACCATGAGACCATGGTAGTTGTTAGAATTAAATGGTTTTAGAATTACGCTTAATTCACATTGGACTTCTATTCATTCTCGCGTGAGTGCATAATCAAATAGAATAACATAACTTATTCGTGAGAAAGAGCATAGCTTAATTGGCATAGATAAGTGTTAATATCACAAAATCTCCGAGTAAAATCCCTCAACTTCTATTATACTAAAAAAAAAAAAAAACATAACTTATTCATTTTACTTTAATCACAAATATATCAACAAATAATGACATGAGCTCATCTGTTGATATATGCGATTTTTTTTATAAAACTATTTTTATATTTTTTTTTCAAGCCATTTCTATCTCGAAATAAATGTATTAGTTTTTTCTTAACGTCTCTAGCTTTTTTTTTTTTTAATATATATATATTTTGAAAAATTATCTTAAACAACAATTTATTTATAAATAATAGCAAAATATCACAGTCTATACAGATAGTAGTCTATCGCGATCTGTAGCAGATAGACTGTGATATTTTGTTATATTTGTAGATATTTTTGTTCATTTTCCTATATTTAAAAATAACCCTACTTTTTTTATGTATTTAACCATTTTTAATTTTAATTTTAATATGTAAATATATTTTTATGAATTTTAAATTTCCTTGTGTAGTATTTTATAACTCTTTTAGTTTATTATGTTTTTCATAATATTTCTTAGAAAAATTATTTTAAATGACATAACTATTGAAAATATTTACAAATAAAAGCAAAATATCAAATTCTATCTACGATAGATTACGATAGATCGCAATAGACTACGACTACTATCTGTATCTACATGATACAGATAGTAGTCTATCACAAAATAAAATTTTGTTATATTTATAAATATTTTGGTTAATTTTTCTATGTTTGAAAACGAACTCTATTTCTTATATTGTTAACATGTTTTCGTTTTTTAAGAGGACATCACAACAAAGCAATATAGTGATAATATATTTTTATTTGATATTTTGAACGAATGTATTAATTAAATATATTAATGAAAATACAATAACACAAAATAAATATATATAATAGTAGTCTTAAAATATAACTTCAAATTTCATCCATAAAAAATGAAAATTATTCAAACATCGCAAATAATATGATAATTATCGATCATCACATAATATAAAAATGAAACTTCAATTTTTAAATGTCCTTTTAAATATCGGTTGGTCGGTCGGTTTAGACTAGGTCGATGACAGTCAAACTAAAACTACCTCTCTTACTTTCTCCAATTGACTGACTTCGATTTGATCGATTTATTTTTCTATACTCACCTCAAATAAATAAATATTCAAGAGTTCACAACTTTGATGTAAGAATTATTATTATTATTATTATTATTATTATTTTCTACTATAAGCATGGTTCAACTAGCGACATGCACACAAAAGATACATACAAACTAATCTAAACATTATATAAAATAAATAAATAAACAATTCATTTTTATTTTCCTTAATAATAGAATTCACGACCATATAATTGTGTACCTCTCTCATTCGTTCATGATGTGCATTTTTCAGTAAAGTCATCTACTAATAATGGTTAAAATTATATAATTAACAAAATCATAATTTGAATCTCATCTAAAAAGTTCATTCAACAAGAAATTGAAGTTAATCATAAATTAAATCAAACATTTTGGACTTGGGTTAACCCTGAAGTCGATTGTCTAATTAAACTACGACTTCAATTTAAATCGTTTAATAGATATTTGCATTCACCGATTTTAATGAGTTCATATATCTTGAAAAGCTTGAGTTTGTATACAATTGGTGCTTGGACTATGGAAAATGACTGAGATATGATACAGAAATTTAAGTAATGTTTTTGGTACAACAATTACGAGAGGGGATCGATGACCTAGAACTCTCTTTGACTCTTGTGTTTCTCACTTTATTACTTTCTTTTATTTGTATTTTTCTTAACTCACAATATTAATTCCAATCCTCAAATAAAATTGATTCAACTCTAAAATAGCTAGGTAACTTAAACCTTCACAATTGGATCTCCAATGGAATGATATTCGGACTCCACCGTCTTATATTATAACTTGACCCATACACTTGCGGTTAACACTCAAAGTGCACATCACTTGGCATTGAGGTGAAGCAGTCAAAAGAAGAAATTTTTATCTCTCAAGAATGATATACTAGAGAAATTCTAAAGAAGTTCAAGATGATCAATTCTAAACCTGTCACAACTCCAATAGAAATTGGGACAAAATTGTCCAAATATGAAGGAGATGTTGTTGATCCTTCATATTTCAAAAGCTTAATTGAGAGTTTGAGATATTTGACTTGCACATGATCAGATATTCATTTTAGTGTTGGATTGGTGAGTCGATTTATGGAATCTCCTACAACTACTCACTTGAAAGTGGCAAAGAGAATTCTTCGTTACCTAGGTACGTTTGACTATGGATTATTTTATTCTTCATCTAAATAATTCAAGCTCGAAGGTTATTGTGATAGTGATTAGTCTAGAGATATTAATGACCGAAAAAGTACAAGTGGATACATTTTCTTTGTTGGTAATACTGCTTTCACTTGGAGTTCTAGGAAGCAACCTATTGTGACATTATCTACTTATGAGGCAGAATATGTTGTTGCAACTTCATGTGTTTGTCGCGCAGTTTGGTTAAGGAATTCACTGAACACCGTTGGAATTTTGCAAGATGTGCAATTGTGATCCACGTAGATAATAAATCAACAATTGCTCTAGTGAAGAATCTAGTGTTTCATGATCGTAGCAAACACATTGATACAAGATTTCACTTTATTAGAGATTGCATTTCCAGTAAGGAGGTTCAAGTTGAGTATGTGAAGACTGAATATCAAATTGCAGATATTTTCACGAAGCCACTCAAAGTTGATTTATTTAACAAGTTGAGAACTTTGCTTGGAATTCTCAGAAAACATGTTTAAGGGGGAATGTTGAAAGTTAAATCATGTTTTAATTTCAAGGATAAGTTATACATGAATTGAGTTAAGACTATTAATTGATAAGAGTTGGCAAATTGGAAAGTTAGATACATTAATAAATTAAGTATAGGACTTTAAATATTTTATGTATTTAATTAAAGTGGAAGTTATGGATCTAGATTTGTCATGAGAAATCCTATAAATAAAATTGACATTTGTAATATTTATGCAACCAAGTGTGTAGAGAAGAATACACAAAAAGAATTCAAATAAAAGTAAGAATCAAGTTAGAAGAGTTTTTTCAATTATAACTGTTTTGTTTTCTTTCAAATATTCTTTATTGAATAAACTTTCATCTCCAATTTCCATCACACGCTTCTAACACCGAAAATCTATCCGATCGGCCGAAACCGACCAAATTGATCATGATCGGCCAGGGACATGCCATGGTTGGTCGGTGGTCGATTTTTTCACTCAAAACCGACACCCCTGACCGACTGACCGACCATAAGGTGCAATGGTTTTATTTCCCTCCCTTTTTCTTTTTTTTTTTTTTAATTATTTATTTATTTTTCCATATCCACGAATCTATGAAAGAAGGAAGTTTTTTATCCACAAGTCCATGAGGAAGGAAGTGCTAAATAGATGAGGAAAAAAAAAAAAACAAAACAAAACCGATGAAATCGACCGACCGGCCCAACCGACGTTCAAATATCAACAAAATTTTATGGTCGATTTTCGATGCCGGTTTTTGCCCAAAACCGACACTCACCGACCAATATATACCCCTACTCTAACCTCTAGGGTGGAAGGGCATGCTAATTACTATTGAGTTAAGCTCACTTTGGCTCTGTTATAGTAACCTATTGCATTTGGTTTGTAAAATTTAAGTTTCACGATTAATGTAATTAATAAGGTTAATATAGCTTATGGGATTAACACAATAAATATATAGGTTAAAAATCAATTTTAGTCCCTAAACTTTCATAAAAGTAACAATTTAGTCCTTAAACTTTGGTTTGTAATGATTTAGTTCTCATATTCTTAATTTTGTAACAATTTAGTCCCTAAACTTTATTATGTAACAATTTAGTCCTTGTATTTTAAAATTTGTAATGATTTAGTTCCTATCTAAGGAATTAGTGCTAAAATTAAAAATAAACTAATACACATATTAGAGACTTAAAATTTTTTATATAATACAAAAAGTCTACATCATAAAATATCAAACAATGAATTGTTTCTATCTTCCTTGGGATTTGATTACTGAACTTCATAGACTTATGGCCCAGTTTTGGTGGAATGGTTGTTCAAATGACCGTTGGATTAGCTAGAAACAAATGTGTCTTCCTAGATGCATGGAGGGTATGGATTATTCGTAGATACAATTAATTGTTTTTTGGGTGTTCTCTCCTCTATTGATTTGGGTGAGGGGTAGATAGTGCTTTTCGGGCTTTCTTCGGCTTTAGATACAGGTTTGCGACATTTGATTGTTGAATTGAAGTGTCTTCGAGTTGTCAAGTTGTTATCCTCGACGACAAGCCTTTGATTGTTATGGTAATCGTGTTGCTCATCTTCTAGCAAAGGACACTCATGTCAATCGGGTTGATCAGGTTTGGATTGAACATTGGTCTCCTTTTTTTTTGTATTACATTGTTTTTTTAATAATGTTTGGATTAAGTACTCTAAGATAAGAAAATAGTAGGAAAATCATTCCTAAAAGAGACCCTTAAAAAAAAAATTAACTACCTTAACCAAATGTAACATAACCATTTGATCTCATGTCCCAATTTTTCATTAATAGCTAAAATGTTGTTATTATCTACCTATTTGCTAACACATCCAATCCCACCTAATACATCAATACTAAGATATATTTTATAAGTGATCAAAACCATGCAGGCAGAGAGTAGATGTTAAAACCTAAACATTATCGACCAAATCCATGTCCTTAAAATATATGGTAAATTGCAAACTTCACTCTCAAATATGATAATGATTGCAATTATACCATTAAACTTTTAATTATAAAACCTGAGCCTTCAAATTTATATAACAATTATATTAGTTTAAGAGTCGCATTTTAACACTTATATAAATTTGAGGATTTAATTTTTATAATTGAAAATTTTGAGAGTATAATAATGAAGATGATTAATAAATAATAATGAAGAACTTTGTGTGATAACCACTATGCAAAAATAGTTGTACAAGTGGAAGTTGTTATATTATTAATCAATTGAAGTGGACAAACGCACTCTCACCATCAATCATTGTCCAATTGCTATAAATGCCACCGCATGGGGCTTTGCTTTTTATAGCTTACCAAGCACCTTCCCACTAATGGGGTCTACTTTGGTTTTAGCCGATTGAAGAAACCACCTCTAATCATACTATTCTAATTACACCTTTCAAATTTTCAACTTTATAAACTAAGCCTTCTAACTTATATAAATATTAAAATTGAGTCAAATTTAACATTCAAACTTATACATGTATATAAATTTAAGGATTCAATTTATAACATTTGTGGGTCAAATTTCTATTGTAAGCTTAAGGGTCTAATTTATACATTGTAAAACTGTAGGGGCCTAATTTTTACAATTGAAAGTTCTAATGGTGTAATTGCAACTACCACCATAATTCAAGATTAGTTTTTGTAATTTGTCCTATATTATATTATTACTATCACTCCTTTTTTTATATATATTTTTTTCCTTCAAATATTTACGACATTTGATTATTATGATATGTGGTTACTATAGTATGTTGTTTTAATAGTTTGTATTTAACGCGAGACTAATAGTAAGCATAGTAGACAATGAAGATTTTCAAATAGTTTTATTAACTGTGAGTTATAATTTTTTGGAACTTCAACTATCACAATAGAGGTTGAAAGATTGAAGTGGCTATAATAACCCATTCCACTCAAGTTGAGGGTCTAAATATCTTTTGGATACTATTAAGCAATATGATTTTTAAAAAATTAAGCATCTAAACACTATTCATCTCATAAATTTTCAAATTTTAAAGTAAGGTTTTGAAAATTATTAGATTTGTGTATGTTTTTTTGAAAAAACGTAGTTTTTACTTTTTGGAATTGGACTAAGGGTTTTTATATTGTTTTTATTGAGAAAGATTAAACTATTATAAAGAAACCAGGAACAAACAAAACAAAAAATTAAAGTCATATTTGATGAGTATTTGTTTTTTTATTTTCGAAATTTATGGTACTTTTCTCACAATTTATCAATCATGGTTTTTATAATTGGTTAAATAAATGTTTAAGTTATGGATACGTGCAAGTGCATGAGTCGAGTAATAATATAGTTTAAGATGATTCATGCCAAGTATCATCCTCTAGAAAATTAGTTTGGTTAAATTTTAGCTACTCAAAGATTCTTTCAATTTTATTTAGGAATTCCAACTGTAACGAAGAATAATGTTAATTAACCCTAGAAAGCAAATTAAAGATAGACACTTGGGTGAAATCATACAAACACACGTCTTAGGTAATGATTTCATTGATGGATTAACTAGGTTAATTGTTTAGACCTCGAATTGATTTTATGCTAACTATAAACCTAAGAGTCTTTTGTCCAAGTATCCTCTATCGAGCTTAACCATTTCTAATGCCTAATTATCAACTCATTATCACGTAATCAATTAATTAGACGCAACACTAAATTTCTCTATTATTGATCTCTATTAATCTCTTATCATTTACATGCATATTTGATTAACAGTTTAACATGCTAGTTCCAATCTAATGCCCTCTTTCCCAAGCAAGACATTAAATTTAAAATCATTCAAACGTTGGCCAATTGTTTGAAAACAATAAATATCGGCATGCCAAAATAGTTCATGCAGTCAATAAATCCAACAATCAACAAAGTTTTCAAATCCAAAAAACTACATCAAAATCATAAGGACTACAAATTAGTTACTCATGGCTATAGAATCAATATAGAAATCATAATGCAATCAAACTCAAAAAAATTGAAAAATAAAAAGGGAAAGAGATGCAAGCCGAGTTCTTGACTATTGTCCTTGAATTCAGAATTGCACTCCAACGATCTCTTCAAATCTCCACTCCTTTGAAAGCTCCAATATGTTATCTCTTCCCAGCATTCGGCTCCTGGTGGAGGCCTTGACGACTCCTATGGAAAACCCTAAAAACAGTCTCCTTAAACTAATCACCAAAAGCCTATTTATAGAAATAGTCGCAACACCACGACACTGGTAAGTAGCATCGTGACACTACACTAATTTGGCCGCACACGAAAGATCAGAGCATTAGGACGCTCTAGGGTAGTGTCGCGACACTCCCCTATTTTGCCTTCTCGGGTTTTAGCGTTGAGCACAATTTTGCAATGCGTCGTGCATGCTTCCTTCTGCCTTTTTTCACCCATTTTGAACTATTTTCTCATCTCTCCTAAGGAATTAAGAGGAAATAAACTTAATTTTTAAAAATCAATAACTAAAGATGAAATAGTTACCAAATGAGACCCCAAATGGTTACCAAGATTCTATTCGGTAACAATTTCCTTTTTACTTTTGAGACGATTTTTAATTTTCTTTAAAAAAACAAATGAATTGTTAGTTAATTGTAGAAGCAAAAGCAAGTTTTTTAAAAACGGTTTTTCTAGGACTTAATTTTTAAATATATTAGTAGAATATGGATAACAAAGCACATAAACTTATGAATCAAACCTTAATCACAAAAACGAATACATAATGTCTTGAGGTGGTTCAAACAAACTTGTGTAAGAGTTCATAGTTAATTATTGTTAGTTTGTGTTTGAAAAGGATACCCTAATTGTGAAAGTTCCAAGTGAGGGGCCAAAAACTTTAGATTAGTGATTAATTAAAGAAAAGCATAGAGAAAGAGTATGATGAAAGACAAGAATGGGGAATAATGCAAGTTATTGGGGATTTAGGTGACACTTTAAGCTAAACAATCATGAATTAATTAAACAAGGAAAATGAGGGTCCACTGGTTTAATTAATTCATCCCTAATTATTTTCTCATTATCATCATTAAAAAGGAAAGCTCAAGAGACGATGCCAAAATATTAACCAATGACTACTCACCAAATCCCCACGTATTCCTCCTTTCTTCCTTTTTCTCACTTTTGTTAAAGACCTCTACTTTTTTTTTTTTTTTTTTTTTAATAATTTCCTTCATTCAATTCTTCATTTTCTTTTATTGTGTTTAATTCGTCTATAATTTTTTTAAATTAATAATTTGTAATTGGTTAGAGAAAATATCTTATTGATTAAAGTCTTATTTAACACAAAATTGAAAAGAAGTTTATTAAATATGATTTCATTTTGGGAAAAATATCTATTTAAACTCCTAAATTTTGTGTATTGTATTATACCAATTCAAACTTTGAATTTTCATGAGTGAATCAATTTATCCCTCCATTAAACATCGTGTGAGACTTATAATTTTATTTATTAAATTCTTGAAATTTCATAAGTGAATAAATTTAGACTTTCAATTTAAGATCTTCTTTGAAAAGATGTCTATAAATCAATTCTAACCAACCATTTTATTAATTTGACATTTGAAGAAGTCTATACAAGTGTAATAATTAAATGTATTGACTATTTTCAAAGGTAAATCTTAATAAATGGTCTAAATTGGTTTACTTATAATAATTTATAAGTTTAATTTAAAAAATTATGTGTTTCACACCATATTTTTTTTAGTTAGGTTTGGAGAAAGGGTGTTAGCTATTGCATAATTTAAATTGATATACTTTCTAAAATCTAAAGATTTAAATCGAATTTTTTTCTTAATTTTATGTCTAATAAATTTGTGAATTAAAAAAAAATAGAATATATATCAAAGCCCCTAATTAGACTCAATATTGGAAGTAAAATTAAGAGAATTATGTTTGTATTGCACCCTCAACACATAATTAAAATTTGAGTCAAATGTGTTAACAAGAGAGATAATTTGATTTATAATCAATTAACTTCTACAAATAATTAATGGTACATGATGAAAGTATGGGGCAGTTAAAGTGCATACAATATTTAGAAACTGGAAAAAGAAAAAAGTTAGATAGATAATATAGAAGTTTAAAGACCAAGGCATAATGTCAAAACAACAAGAAACCATGCTTCAAGAAAAAAAAAAAAAAAAAGAAAAGAAAAGAAAAAAAAGAAAAAACCCTTTTTTAGGTTAAAAGTTTTCACAGCGATTAAATTCTAAATTTCAGA
The DNA here is from genome assembly GCA_030954485.1 of Citrullus mucosospermus. Classification (NCBI taxonomy): domain Eukaryota; kingdom Viridiplantae; phylum Streptophyta; class Magnoliopsida; order Cucurbitales; family Cucurbitaceae; genus Citrullus; species Citrullus mucosospermus. The sequence goes on from CM062056.1 coordinate 24,859,893, forward strand.
CTAAACTAATCAAATTATATATCTAATTTGAGTTCTATCACTTAAAACTAATAATAATAATTAAAACCTCGAACTTCTGTGAGCGAATTGCTTTAAACCCTTGTTAGAATTCTATTTTAAAATCGTTACTACATAATTTTTACTTAAAGTTAAACTTTCTTTAAATGTACAATATTGATTCATCACTTGTGAAAACTAGGGTTTAAAGTGATACAATTATGAATGTGAAGTTTAGTTGATACAAACTCTAAAATTTATATATAAATTAATTTTTCTTTTCCTTAAAATTTATTAAAACTTGGTAGACTAAAATATAACTTCATAGGTCTATATTTATTATATATTATTATTTTTTATTGTAAATATGTATATTCATGAAATAGATTTAGTATAACATGAAAGCAAAATAATGATAATAATAAATAGAAGACTATACAGTTTTTTCTTTCTCGTTGAGTAATTTAAAAATGAGGAAATTTGAATTATAAATCTCGTAGTAGCTAACACATTTATATGTCAGTTATGCTTATTTTAGAAATTTTGGACTTTTTTTTATAAGAGAATTTGTTTATGACCGTGTAAAATGAAGCATGGGACAATGTCTAACATAAGAAAGCAAAAAACATCCCATCTTTTGTCTCATCCAAAATATCATTTTCTTTAAAACAAACAAATTTTTGCATGAATTAATGCAAAAATATTTATTAAAAAAAAAAACAAAAGTAAAAACATATTGTGGCCATTCAACTTTTGTAGAATTAACAATTTAGTATAACAATTTAATCCTTATGCTTTTAAATTGCTAAACAATTAGTCAGGCTATTTAGAAACATGATCTTATAGGGAAGGTGTCCTCGTAGGATCTCTCACTAGAATAAATTTTTTATTGGATTTGTCACTTTAGCACGAGTAATCATTTCAGACATAAGATTTGAGAGTCATTTTGGTGTAATGTTATCTATCAAATTTAGCACGAGGGTAATCTTTTTATTCATGAGTACCTTGCATCCTCCTCCCGTAGTTAGTTTTTGTTGTTCTAAGTGGCTTGAGGCTTCCATTAAGGGAATTCAAGAGGGCTCATCTCTCCGAGGATTTTCTTCTTTTTTTTTTTTTCTTTTTCAATTTTGTGTGCTTTTTCTTATGTGTGTTTATTGTTTAATTCTTTTGATTATATTTTTTTATATGTTTTAACCTCAGGCTGTGAGGTCTAATTCTTTTTATTGTAATTTAATACATTTGTAATAATAATGATAACAATAATATATAACAACAATAATAATAATTCATGTACTAAGTCCTGATTGTGAAAATGTTGTTAAATTTAATAATATTTATTGCATATGTAGATGGATAAGTTGATTGTGGACCTACCGATGCTTACAAATCATAAAAAAGTTGTCGCAAAATAAAAATTGGTACTTAATTTTGATAGAATTTCATAGTATAAATTAAATTGTTACAATTGTATGTAGACTTTGTTACATACTAGTCTACAAAGACTAGACTATTACAAATCTAAAATATAAGGAATAAATTGCTAATTACAAAATAAAATTTAAAAACTAAATTATCACTCTTATAAATAGAAAGTCCAAACTATATTTAATTATATTTATAGGTTTTTTTTTTATTTTAGTTCTAATAAATCAACACCATCAAATACTATTAATTAAATGATGTAATAGTATGTTAATTATTTGACACCCAAGAAAAATATAGACAACCATTTGCTCTAAACTTTTAAGTGCTTAATGATTCATTTTGAGGGTCATTTCAAGTCCTCGATATATTTTGATTTGAAATAAGAAATTACTTAGTTGCTGAGTGCACAGGTAATTGTTTAATAAAAAAAGTTGTCATGTGATAATTTTTGTTTTTGTCTTTTTTGTATGTGGATAAAAGAAAGGAGAGCATGTGATTAGATGTAGCGCAACCTAAACTAGAGCTTATACCTAATCATTGATTTTTAAAATATATGTCGCATGTCTTCACATCTCATTGTTGAGTTTTTTACTTTTCCTTTTTCATCCTTTTATTTACCTAGTTTGACCTATTTCTTAGTAGCCTTTGTTAATCCAATTAAATAAATTGATTATTCTTTTAAAGAAAAAAGTTGATTATTTTATAAAATAAACAATTATAAACCATTATAGATAGAAGTATCTTAACCGTCGATGCAATTGTTACAATAATTCAATGTTCAAAACAAAGCAAGTTTTGTCCAATACATTAGAGGTAATGATATTATAAAAATAGTTCACTACTAGTTCATTAGGAAATAAAAAAAATATATCAAATAATTTGTTTTGTTCTACAAAATTGAATAAAAAAAAATTTCCAAATAAGTTTTAAAAAAATAGAAAAAAAAAATGAGCCAACCATTATATATGGGTTTTGTTTGTAAGAAAGGAAAACTAAAAACGAAAACTAAAAACAAAACTAAAATGATTTTCAAATAGTTATGAAATGAGACTTAAATTAATAAAGTCAAAGATAAATCCTATTAAATACAAAAGATAAACCTTATTAAATGCTAAAGTAAAAACTATTAAACATGAATTTATTTGTAGTAAGCTTTTAAGCACACCTTCAAGAGTTCACGAACCTCGTAAATTTAATTTTTCATCTCTTAAAAATATATATATACATGTACGCGTGTGTATATATATATATATATAATAGACCATAGAGATTTGACACAAAATACAAGGAAACCTAAAGAATCTCAATGGTACGAATACTTCAAGTAGAAATTAAATTTATAATATAAACACAACAAGATTTTCATTTTATAAGTTTTTTAAATCTCCAAGTAAGATTTGTATGTAATAAAAAAAGTATTTTTTTTTTCTAAAAAAAATCCCAAATGGAAAGGGAACAAATGTAATATAATATAATATCACATAATGTATGACATTGATAGTTGAGTTTAGGGCATTGAGATCACAATCAAATATCATCATTTTATAGCGTAAAAATAAAATAAAAATAGACGGCCAAGATTACGACCTCCGCTCTTGCGGTCCGTTGGATCAAAGCAAAAGCGACCCGCCAAAATCCCCTCAACGAATCCCATCAACGACCACCAATCTTCCTTCTAACGACTCTCCTCTTCCTCCGCTTCCACCTCTTCTCTGTCAGATCACAGCCGACACTTTGCCTAACCCTCTCTTTCTCTCTCTACTTTCTCTCTCTTCTTTATATTTTTCACTTTTTATCGTTTACTCTTCAGTCTTCACTTATCATTTTCCCCTGCTCCGTCTGTGTCCATTTCTGGTGTTTCCCCTCTTTCTCTTTTTGCCCTTTAAAGGGCTTTTGTGTCGGCACATCCATAGCCATTCTTCCGGTTTTGAGACTTCCCCTTCATCGGAATCGCTTCTTCTTCACATGCATTTTTGTTTTCTGAATCTGGGGTTTTGATTTAAGCCCAGAGGATGAAGGATTTTGTGGTGATTTTGGTTCTACTGTAATGGGTTTTGTGATTCTGTTACATTTTTCATCTGGGTTTCTTTTTTGAGGTATATTTCTTCTTTCTTTTTGCCCTTTCTTTGCTCCTCTGTTCTGTTGTTTGTTTTCAGTGAAGGAAAAAGGGGATAAGAGTAAGAGAGAGAGAGAGAGAGGGAGAGAAAAAATGTTTGACTAGATTGGACTCTTGCAGGTTTTCTAGCCTTTTCTTTTTCACTTACCTCTACTGGGATGTGAAATTTGTTTGACTTATTTGACTACCCACTGAGGTTCTACAGCTTTGAATTTCTTTTTTTTGGAGGGGATTTATATCTTGACCAAATGGAATGTGTTTCTCTTGTTTCTTGTGGAAAAGGGTCATGTGGGTTTTGTCTGTTTTTCTACATTGTCTCCTGCTGATGGATAGACACCATGAGTTTGTTCCTTTACTTTTAGAAGCTGAGGGTTTTGTTGTAGACTTGTGGTGGTTCATTTTTGTTTAATTGGTGGCTGCAGATATCTCTTTTGGGATTGGAAACATAGTGGGTAAAGTGATGGACCAGAAGACTTGGCTTTGGAGGAAGAAATCATCAGAGAAGATTACTGTTTCAAGTGATAAAGTAAATCTCTCTGTGAATAAGAATGAAGAAGAGGTAATCTCTTTGCATAGTTGCTCACTACTTTAATTATTTGAAGAGATCTCTGAAGAACACATTATTATATAATTTTTCTTTTTTAGCTTTTTTTTAGTTTGCTTACATAACGAAAGTCAACTGTTCAAGTAAATCTTTTTTTTTTTTTTTTTTTTTTTTTTTTTGACACATGTTCAAGTAAAGCTTCTGACAATGAAGCTTCATTTAGGCTGAGAAATTATAATGGACTGTTGCTTGTATTAATAGAAGTAATATATAAAATATCTGCTTTCTTCTCTTACTCTCACAGGACTGTTCCTTTGAAGCTTAACCATAAGATTCCACATTCACTATTCTGGGATCTTGAGAAGCTTTTTTTGCATCACAGCTTTAAGATTAATTTTCAGATAGTTACAATATTTTTATCAATTGGATCTTCATCATGAATTTCTGGATGACTGACCTGTATCAGTTAAGTCCTGTTGCGGGCAATGGCTCGGGATTCCTCCAACCTCCGTTCTGGCCTAATATTATATTTCCCAGGGCATCTACCTTGTAGCTTTCCGGAAACATTTGATTTACCTGGACATGATTGCATATGTTTTCTGAGATATGACCTCCAATAATCCACTTATAAACTTAACCTTTCATCCAAATGTCTCCCAAACTATGTTCATGTTTATGACATGATTTTGCCTGCATGTCAACATAATGTTCTCTCATTAAGATTCCATTTACAATGTGATTTCTTGGTTTAGTGATTATCGTAGTTGGCATATCAAATTAAAATTTCTCAACAACTTGTTGTCTTATTTATTTATTTACTGATTTTCCTTTCATTAAGGCTTTTAATTTAAAATCATTTTTAATAACTATGAGGCATTCTCGATAATTTATTGTCTTTTTTTTAAAAAAAATCCTTTTGCAGACACTTCTTATTGACAAAGCTCGGTTGGAGAAAGATCTTGAGATTGCAAATGATAAACTTTCTGCAGCTCTCTCTGAGTGTAAGACAAAAGATGAACTTGTGAAGAAACTTACAAACATGGAACAAGAAGCCATTGCCAGTAATTCTTTGTTCTTTCTTTTTCTGCCAACCTTGCCTTACAAGTTTTTAAAGGTTTTATTTTTCACGATGCACAAGTATAACATTCATTCATAGTTCCAACAACTAATACACGTAAATGCTTTAGGATGGGAAAAGTCAAAATCTGAAGCAGCATCCTTAAAGCAAGAACTAGATGATGCTGTACAGAAGAGGCTTGCTGGTGAAGAGAGAGTGATTCATCTAGATGCAGCTCTAAAGGAATGCATGCAGCAGCTACGTTTTGTTCGAGAAGAGCAGGAGCGGAGGATTCATGATGCCGTCTCAAAGACATCAAATGAATTTGAAAAATCCCGAAAGATTTTGGAGGAGAAGTTGGCTGATAGTGGTAAAAGGCTTTCAAAATTGGGGGGCGACAACACTCAACTTAGCAAGGCTTTGTTGGTGAAGGAAAAGATGATTGAAGATGTAAATAGACAGTTGGCTGGCATGGAGGCAGATCTTAATGCGTTGGTATCTAGATTAGAATTCACAGAGAAAGAAAATGGCACCCTAAAATATGAAGTTAGAGTGCTTGAGAAGGAGGTTGAGATTCGGAATGAGGAGAGAGAATTTAATCGACGAACTGCCGATGCATCGCATAAGCAACACTTGGAGAGTGTGAAAAAAATTGCAAAACTTGAATCAGAGTGTCAAAGGCTGCGCCTCCTTGTCCGGAAGAGGTTGCCAGGTCCTGCGGCCTTGGTAAAGATGAAAAATGAAGTTGAAATGCTAGGAAGGGATTCATTTGAGATCAGAAGACGGCAGAAGAATCCAACAGGTTCGTTGGACTCTTCACTAGAGAACTCCCCAGAGACTCCTAACAGACGTATTAGTGTTCTAACCTCCAGAGTGTCAGCTTTGGAAGAAGAGAACAACACCCTCAAGGAAGCTCTCAACAAAATGAATGATGAACTTCAAGTTGCAAAAACCATGCACGCCCGTGTGTCACCAAAGCTGTTCCAAATTGAATCACCCCACAAATTATCAAATGGTCATAAAATCATGGAATCAGGAAAGAGTAATCTGACATTACCTGAGCTCCCTCATGCTTCAATGTCTGACACTGGGAGTGACGATAAGGTTAGCTCTGCTGAATCATGGGCTTCTGCATTGATTTCGGAATTGGAACACTTCAAAAATGGTAAGCAGAAAGGGTCAACAACAGCATGCAAAATAGTTGGATCTTCTGATTTGGATCTGATGGATGACTTTGTTGAAATGGAAAAATTGGCTATTGTCTCTGTTGAAAAGTCTCCCGCAAATTCTCAGAGTCTTTCAAATGAAATTAATGGAAAACCCAAGTCATTGGAAACCGAGCTAAATGGATGTTACCCTGAAGCAGTATCGAAGGAGACAGTCCCAAAGGCTTGTAGTGATCTGGGCTCCTGTTTAACATACACCGATTGGCTTCAAAATATCTTGAAAATGGTCTTTGACCAGAGTAGTTTCTCCAAAAGGGCCCCTGAACAGATACTGGAGGATATTCAAGCAGAAATGAAATGCCAGGATCCTGGAAATTCTATTCATACAAAAGAGGATGCAAATCATTGTGGTGATATCGCTCATAATAATGGCCACATGTTGCAGAAGCCGTTAGGGATAGATTCAGTGAGTGAAGCAAATGACACTGACATCACTTCAATGGAGAAGCATGACAAGCATGAGGTAGATCTACGTGGTTCAATATTGAGACTGATTGAGCTTGTAGAAGGGATCAGTGTGACATCTTCAGATGATGATAACTCTTCCTCCAGAAAGGATGGTAGTTTCTATTCTGAAACACCTACAGGCTATATGGTTCGAGTTTTTCAATGGAAAACATCTGAACTAAACACTATTTTGAAGCATTTTATACACAACTGCTATGATATGTTGAGTGGAAAGGCAAATATTGGTAACTTTGTGCAAGAATTAAATTCCACTTTGGATTGGATTGTGAACCACTGTTTTTCACTTCAAGATGTTTCGAGCATGAGAGACTCCATCAAGAAGCATTTCAGTTGGGATGAATCACGAAGTGACTGTGATCTGGAAACTGGGATGAATATTCATGTTTCAGAAGTCGATAAATCACATGTTCCCAGAGAACAGATTTCATGGTTGAAAAAGGATTCCGTTTCAAATAACCATAATGCGCCAAATGGAGAGCTGCAATCTACCTTGTCAGAAGAAAATAGTAAACTGGAAGAAGAGCTAACGAGTGTAGAATATGCAAAGAAAGGTCTTGAAGCAAAGTTTCAGCCTATTACTGGTACAAGTGAATCGTTAACAAATCAACTTCAAGAATCTGAGAAGAAAATTGCTAACTTGCAGAAGGAGTTAGAAAGCCTTAAAGAATTGAAGGGAACAATTGAAAGTCAAATTGTCAATCAGCGCTTGGTGAATAAAGATCTAGACACACAGCTTACAGCTACTAGAAATGAACTAAATGAGAGTCGCAAAAGGTTTGCAGCTCTAGAAGTTGAATTGGACAATAAAAACAATTGCTTTGAAGAATTGGAGGCCACATGTCTTGAACTGCAACTTCAGCTGGAAAGGTTCTCAATTCTCTATGATTTATTTCTCTAGAAGCATTTGTATAGAAATATTTGACTATAGGACTTCATTGTCTTGTTTTAATTCTTAGCTCAAGTAAATTGCATATTATTATTCAGTCATTCATTAACTACTAAATCATATTATCATTTCATACAGTGAATGGCTATGCCATTAGATAGGTTATATGACGCATGAGGTTAATTAGATTATCTTTTATTGAATATCACTAGTGATCTTAAAATTTACTTATTTAAATATGATATATTTTATTTTTTATTCAGCACGCGGAAACAAACCCCAATCACAGATCCCGGTCAGGAAGAGAAGCAACTACGCACGGTAAGTACATTTTTTGTCTGGAGATGTGTAGTTTGGATGAACAATTAGATATATGGCTGTTCCCTAGTAGTTTATGTTTCCTGGGTAAGAGATTTAGAACTTTCTGATCAATGTGTTGGTTCTACTTTCTTGTTACACTGATCAGTTGAAGAGAATTGTGAACTTGCAAATCTTTAAAGTTTCCATCAGCAAAGCAACCATAGAACTTAGGAGTATCTTCTACCTCAGACTCATTTTCTGATGGCTTGGATGGTTAAATTTTTGCATTTGATTTAATCATGTAGTAATTTGTTCAACAATTTTGCAGGAATGGGAGATAACAACTGCTTCAGAAAAATTAGCAGAGTGCCAAGAGACGATTCTTAACCTCGGAAAGCAGTTGAAGGCTCTGGCTACACCCAAGGAAGCTGCACTTTTAGACAAAGTCATCCCCACTCCAAATGATGAAACGCAAACGTCTAGCGTCTCCACCACCATAACCGCCCCGGTGACAGACACGACGTTGACCCCAACTGCTTCCGATACCAAGACAACAAATAACCGATTCTCTCTGCTAGATCAAATGCTAGCAGAGGACGATGCCTTCCCTAGAGATCATAAAATTTCAAAGCCCGTAGAAGTCAATGCCAACCACACTTCGACAACAGATCCTGATAAGGCAATTGATCCACAAAAAGCAATCCTCATATGGAATGGACATAAAAATGGAGTCAACAAAGAAACAGTTAGTAATTTGGCTATTGTGCCGAGCAGAAAGCGGGGAGACGGTGCGTTGTGGAGAAAACTCTTATGGAGAAAGAAGAAAGTCAGGAGCCAGAAAAAGACCCTTCTATTTGCAGCATGAGGAGAAGGAAGCAATGAACTATATAACAAGTTAATGACAGGATCGGCATCCAAGGTTACTTCTTTGACTTGTAGTTTTTGGTTTGTTTTCACTGGTGATTGTTGTTTGGTTTGTTGCACAACTAGGAAAGGTAGATAATAAGGGGTTGGATGCTTGCTAATTTCCAGGTTTTGTAATGCTTGAATGAATTTCTACTGTACATATGTAAACACTTGCCTAAACTGCATTGCACTTTGTATTCATTTGATGAACATATAACCTTATGCTGAATTGCTGACATTTTGTAAATCTATAACAACGATACTCATCATGTCACATGGATTGTGTATTATAGGTCGGTATATAAACTTCGACGATATTCAATTTCATGAGAGTAGATGATTAAGAGATAATGTATATGAGCTTAGGCTCCTACATTCACAATATATTAGCATGTTGCTTAATAGAAGACGAAGATTTCTTAACAATTATTAAGGCCTGTTTAATATTCATTTCATTTTTTGTTTGTACTATTTTGTCCTTATTTTTCATTTTTAAAAATTGATCATTAATATAATTTTTACTTTTGAAAACTTAAAAAAGTTTTGTTAAAAGAATTTTGAAAATGGGAAAAAGAGGTTTTGAAAATTGTTTTCATTTCTCCCATTTTAAATTTGTCAACATACATAGTGAACCGAAGAAAAGTAAGTATAAGCAATAAGTATAACGTATTCAAAAAGTGAAATGTTTATGATTTAGACAAATTAAGATCTCAACATTTTTGTTAGTATCAACCCTCAACATTTATTATTGATCTTAATAAATAAATTACATAATAAAATCAAAAGTTTTCAAATGAGTGTTGTAGACTAGTTTTTTACCCTCAATAGACTCTCCAACCTAATTTTGGTTAAGTAGACTAGTTTTTTAAAAATAAAAAATAAATGACCAATCACACTACATTCTTTATTTTCATATAGTTACTGATACATAATCACAAAATGAAATTCAGAAAATGATTTATAGTTACATTCATGATTATCAATATTGTATAGTACTTGATTTTCAATAATTGATAGCATGAATTACATTTTTTAAAAAAATTAAATTAATCGTATTATTGAAATTATTAATTAAATACGGGGAACAAAAATGTTAAAACGTATTTCTCCATCATTTCCCATTTGCATAGAAAGAACCATTACAATTTATCAAGAGAAACTTTCGAGTACTTTATGTCTCGTGATTGACCCATTTTTGTAGTGAAATGATCAAAATCTCATCCATTGGGGAGAGAAAAGGATGATGTTTAGATAACGAAGAAATATATATATATATATATAATTACATGTAAAAAAAGGAATGAGAACAACAGGACAATGGAAACGAAGAGGAGAGAGTAGAAAAATGCCTTTTTATATGTGTATTCAGTCTCTATAAAGTACGAATCTTGCAATCTCATGGAGGCCTGCCTCTTCATAACATTGAGCAATACGCTCCACAGAGTTGTCCCAAGTCCCATCAACGGAAGCTAGATCCAACAGAAAGGCAGCTTGATCCAAGGCAACCTGCACAAGCAGTCACAAAATTGATCGAATAGTTAAAGTTCCGTTTAATAACCCTTTGGTTTTTGGTTTTTAAGCTTATTTCTTCTCAATTTCTTACAATGGTTTATATCTTTTTTTTAAGTAAGTTGAATTTTTAGTCAATTTCTAAAAAAGAAAAAATAAATAAAACAATTTTTTAAAAATTACTTTTTTTAGTTTTCAAAACTTGACTTAAACTTTGATATCATTGAAAAAAAGTAGATAACAAAGCAAGAAATTTAGAAGTGGAGGATGTTTATAAGCTTAACTTTAAAAAACTGAAAAGCAAAAACCAAATGGTTACCAAATGAGGTCTAAATTTTTCGTTTTTTGCCCTTAGCTTTAAATACTACCTTGCTATACATCTATGGAAAATGGGCATCTCACATGTTTCATCAATGTGTCAATAGTAGTGTTGTCCCAATATTGAAAAAAATTAAACTTTGAAAAAGACAATAGAATATCAAATTATTGATATGATAAATATGAACACAAATTAGTTTGATTTAATATTCTTCAAAAGAGGGAAAACATGAAATGTTCAAATGAAAGGGATAATTTCGAAAAAAAGCTGTGTTATTTTGTCTGTTCGATAATTTCGTAGTAGTCTATAAAGAAGAGTATAAAACCTGTGCAGGAGCCTTTCTCTTCTTAAGATTCATATGATAGGAATGGTATTAGAGTATTAGTAGAGTGTTAAGACTATGTTGGTAATTAGCTAGGGAATTTGTTATACTTGTTGGTTATAAATAGAGAGGGGAGAATGAGGAACATGGACAACATTTTGGTGAGTGAATTAGGACTTGAGTGTGACTCAAGATTGGGAGTGTGCAAGTACCTCAAATTACTTGTTTATCTTGTAGTTTAGTTACCGTTTATATTTCAATATATTCAGGTTCTATCATAATTTCGTAGTAGTTCATAAAGAAGAGTATAAACCTGCGCAGGAGCCTTTCCCTTCTTGAGATCGTCTTGCTTTCCTTCTTCTGTGACCTTTTCTTTGAAATATTCAATTTGTTCATCTTCCCATTGTGCGATATTAGCAACTTCCTGGAAATGTGCCACAATTAATACAGGGATCATCTTTTTATAATTATTCTTTCTCATTCCCCCTCCATCTCCCAAGGGGGCTAAAAACAGAGAAAGGGAGCTAATAATAACAATGCAAAAGTGATCTATGAGAAAGTCAATACCTCATACTTACAGCCAAGGGTCCACCATGGTGATTTTAAGGCTCCCCTGGCAGCATCCTTAGCTTCAGTTTTTCGTCCCACCCTAAATATCAAGAAACCACAGATTCTTTAGGTATACTCAGCCAAAGCATTCTGGAGCAGTGAATAACATTTCCCACGTACTTCAGCAGAACCTCTGCATTGAATACATATGGTCGTGCAAATCCTGGGAAGTGCTCCTTTTTAGTATAGAATTCTCCGGTTACCAGAGCTGAAACCTACAACGGTAATAACTATTTATGAATATAAAATGGAGCAAAACTTCTTTGTTGAATTGCAGTATCTAAAGTACAGCAGCCTTACAAGGTCGCCTTCGTCAAAATGGCGCAATATTTTACGTTCTATGACATCTGGAAACAACCCAACCTGAGATAGAAAGATTGTCAGATCACACAGCAAGATACATTAGGGATGGTATAAACCTTTTTTCATTGTCCTATCTTAAAGCAAAAGTGCTTAAATGAAGTGAGACTTGAAAACAGGAAAAATAAAATAAAATTTCTCGTTAGAGGATAGAAATGTATCTTTGAAACAAAGTAAAAAGTATACTTTTAAACAAAGTATTAACGGTTTCCATCCAAAATCTAATGGTAAAGGTTTTTTTTAACCTTTTTTTAAGGAAATGTGTACGGGCATCATTGAAATTTTCTAAAATTCAAAGGTATATTTGGAACAAATGAATTTCAAAGATATTTTCAATAATTTAACCTAAATTGATCACATATACTTTAAAAGATACCTGTTTATGCATAAATATATTTTTTATATAAACAATTACTTAAACCATTCTCTTTTATTTTCAAGAAGTAATGTGGAAGGTTTTGAAGAAAAAGATATAAGAAAATTGATCATTGTGTGCCTTAAGTGACACCCAAAAAGGTGATGATCAAGGCAAGAAGGTCAAGGAGCTTGCCCATCTTGCTTGTCACCGTAGGGAGCCGAAGATAACACTTGCATATAGATTTCCTCATTGATGAGGAGGATCAAGAGGAGCACCATGAAAAATTATACACGCACCTTCTTCAGCAGATATCCATCTAAGTTTGTGATCCGAGATTCAGAAAAATCACCCCTTCCATAAAGTTTCTGCCCAGCATCAGCTGCTGCAAGAAATAGCTCATCATTTTGCTCTCCACTTCCTCTGGCATCTTCTTCAACTAGAAGTCTGTGAATAAATTGATCAACCTGCAAATCAAAGACTAACATCTATATCAGAATTTCTAAGGAAATAGTTTCCCATCATTGATTTTTCTTTCTTTTCCTTTTTCTTTTTTTTTGGATGATAACAACTTTCATGGAAAAAATGAAAGAGCATGAAACAATTGCATAATAGATGCTTCACTTACGTTCTTGGCTAGAAGCCACACTCCATTCCTATTGACGTCCACTACTGGCATCTCCATCCTGAGGAGATTCGTTTATTAAGGTGGAGGAGGAAAGCACACGTGAAAAATATAAAAGGTTTATTCTTCTTACCCAGCGGGTGCTGTAGGCCAGCGCAACAGTGCAGTTGTAGTACCTTGGAACAAGAATAGAATAGTTTGATGAGATATCATACACCTAAAAAGCGAGTCAATTTGAAGAGAAAATTTTAACATGTACCTGAGCTGTTTTTTGCCAGTGGAATGACGAGAGGAATAATCCCTTGCTTGGCTCCAGGAGAAATGATGGATGCACCTGCTTAAAACCAACAATTTACAGGGGATTCCCATGCAGATAAGAATATGTCTGCAGGTTCATAACATGTGGTAGTTCAGGCCTATTATTGGTTTTTCAATTCTAGAGTTATTGTGAGTATTTACATTCTAAAATAAGTATATGCAAAACCACAACTTTCATTTTTTTTTTTTTCTTTTTTTGATAAGAAACATATATATGTATATTCAAACACAAAAGAGATGGACCAAGGGTGGGGGTTGAAGGCTATAATTACAAAAGAATTTAGTGTAATTTGTCTACCACCAAGAGATTGTATGCTGAACAAATGCCCAAGAAGAATCAAAATAAGCAAACTTATCTTCAAACACCCTACTATTTCTTTCTTCCCAAAGACAACACAAAAGAGCAGGGGTAGCACATCTCCAAAGATGCTACATTTTATGGGAGAAAACGGAAAGAAACTGATGGAGACTTTGGAAAGCCACGTCTTTGTTTGAAGGTTGGAAAGCAAGTCGGCACAATATTACTCAGCATCTTGTTTTCGGAAAACAGAAATTGGAATGAATTTCTTCATTTTTTTTTAAACAGAAACAAAACTTTTCATTGATGAAATGAAAAGAGACTATTGCTCAAGTTACAATGAGGCATAGAAAGCATAGAGCTCTTAGAGAACGAGGGATCAATGAGTGTACCCAAATATCTCAACTAAGTTGACACATTCCTAGCGCCCTCATCATATCCCAATACAAAATACATCAAATCAAAGTCTTAACTACATAATTAAACTTAAGAAATGAAAATGAAAGCATTCCAATTTAAACATATATCTTGGATGGAATAACCAGTGACTGAATTTCAACAATGAATTTGGAGGAATATGGAATGAATTCAACAAAAGAAAAACAGATAAACAAGACCATTACATTGCAGAAACGGATACAGAACTACATATCAAGCGTACAATAATAAAACATAGGCCACAAAATAAAATTAAGGCAAAACCCTAGATTATTAATCATTTGACAAGAATGTTGCGATATAAGCCATTAGGTCTACGGATTTCCAAAACGAAATCTATTCAACAGGATTCTTTCGCTTCTAATTAGAATGCCAGTCTACACACTCTTGCTCATAAATTTTGCAGTCAACAACTTCAAAAGACAAAGAACTAGAGTACCTAGTAAAAAATTGATGGATTCAATCAGGAAACCTCTGAATTGTAAGCAATTAATTCGTATTAGATTCATATCGGCAATGATTGGAGCGCTTGAGCAACAACGCACCTCTAGTCTTCAGCATTTTCAGCAAATGAAACAGATGCTGAGGAGGCTCAGTAGCAGCAATATCTTTGATGAATGATACATGCTCTGCAATAAGGCGATGGTTCAAAAAGGCATTAAGATTTTGAGAATCCTGTAGGAAATGTGCTATAAATAAGCTTGCGGTGAACTAACCGGAAGTTGAGGAAGACGTAGAGCAGCGTACGGTGACTCCACGGCGGCGGAAAAGCAGTGAGGGGAGAGCGGCGGCGCGTGGACTTCCACAGACCACTCCACCACCCGTTTTCATTTTCTTTTGCTAACGATTCGCTTACGATTGCTAAAATGCAGCCGTCAGTTTACGTGTGCTTCGTCGACAACAGCTTTTATCTCTTCCTTTTTCTTAGAGCAAAATATGAAGTAAAATTGAGGTTGCATTTGTACGAGTGCCACATCCCCGATTTCCCCTTTTTCATTTTATTCAATCTTTTATGATTTATTAAATTAAATAAATTAGTAAATTTATCAAATTATACTAAATAATGATTTTTTCTTTTTCTTTTTCTTTTTTTTTTTTTTTTTTTGGGAAAGAATTGGATTAAAGAATTCTAACAGCACAAATATTTAGAATAAATATAGCAACAAAATTAAGTAGAAAATTATTTTTCTTTTCCTTATAAAGAAACTGTAAAATGTTTATAAGAGATAATATATGTTAATTTAAAACATATATATGCACGTTCCTTTTAAAAAAAAGAACATATATATGCACGTATTCAATTTTAGTTAAGATAGTGGTAATACATACCACTGTTATAATTAATAATTAAATATATATTTGTAAATATAATAATTTTCTTAGAACTCTTTATTTATTTCATTTTTATTCCTATTATACTCTCTTTATTTTCCTTTGGAGATTCTATACTCTGATGTATGTGGAGGAAAATGATATATAAAAACTAGATACACTAGCAAACTAATTATACTTTAACCAAAAATAATACACTTAATGTGTAATATTCAAACTCAAAGGTAAGTTAGATTATGTAACAATGCTTAGATATGAAATAACTAAATACTTGGAAAAACTTCAAAACCTTGGGAGATTCAAAATGTAGCCAACGCACACTTCTGATAAGCGTTGTCCTGAAGACAATTATTTGCTCTGCAAGAGCTGCAAGCAAACTACAACAATCATCTCAACAGGATACAACGACTAACTCTAGTAGAACTGCTGCCTTGAACTACTTGGATCTGTCAAAACTCTTAGATACTTGTTTTCAACTTAACTCAAGATCAAAAGAAAGAAAGAAACAAAGGAGAGAACTCTTCAATTTGAAGTGAAATACTACAAATGAAGAAGTAAGTTGTTATTTATAGGCTGGAAACGTAGTTATCCTCCAAAATACAAAATAAAATCAAATAAACACAAATTGAAAATTTATCAAATGTAACTCAATTGAGTTGTTACTTGACTAAAATCAAGCATAACTCATTCAAATTGAAAAAACTACAAATTTAACTTTCATTCATGTTAAATTTATACATGAAACACCATCTTAATTTATTGGTTTCAGTCCAATTTGAAGTTTCTAACAATAAATGTAATCTATACAATTAAATCCATTTTTATGTTTCAAATATTCACAAAAGTTTCACTTTCTTTCACTTTGAATATCCAACAATCTATGAGGTTTTTTTTCAAATGATCTCTCGTGTTGTTTTTGTTCATCTTGTTTCTCATTCTTGATTAACATTGAACTTTTGCTTATCAATTTTGTCTTTTTTTCCTTCATTTTTATTATATGTCCAATTTAATACAATATTATCTTTAGGGAAATTATTTTAAATGATAAAACTGCTGAAAATATTTATAAATAATAAAAAAATATTACCGGCTATCTATGTTAGACCGCGATAGATTGTGATAGACTACTATCTGTGTCTATCATAACTAGGGGTGAGCATGATAGACTGAAAAATCGAGCCGACCAACCAAAACCAACGGAACCAAAGGCGATCGGTTGAAGAAGATGAGGAACTTGGTCGGTGTCGATTTGGAAAAACTTCAAACCGACATTGTTTTATAAAAAATTCAAAGAAGAAAATCGGTCTAAACTGACCGAAGGTTGGTTTTCACTCCTTGACGGTCTAGATCAGTTTGAACATTTATTAAACCGATCATAGTTGGTTCGGTGGCGGTTTGGTAAAAAACCTAACTCCAACCAACTGCTACACGCCTCTAATCATGATACAGATAAACACAAATAGTAGTTTATTGCAGTCTATCTCAGATAGACAGTTAAATAATTTAGTTCATTTTTCTATATTTGAAAACAGCTCTTATCTTTATTTAGTTATATTTGGTTTTCATTGGCTTTTCTCTCTATACAAGTTTCTTTCTTTTCTTTCACGTGTATTTGGTCGTTTTTTATCATTATTTTTTTAGGACAATAATTATGGGATTCAAACTTTTGACTTTTTTTAATCACAAGTCTCACTACAAGAAAATTCACCTATGCTGACGGAAATTATGTCGACACTATGAAAATTCGTCAGCAAAACATGGCTCTATCGTCAGTTCGAAGCCCCATCGGCAATACTGAAGGTAGAAATATAAGCATTTGTCGACGCTATTATATTTACCCGTCGGCAGAGAGGGGCATTTGTCGACGTTATTATATGTACCCATCAGCAAATGAGGATTATTGTCGTCGGCAAAAAAGGAGCCTTTGCCAACAGTGTATTGTGTGTCGTTGGCATAGGGTGGAATTTGTCGTCGCCTTACTTATGGCGTCGATAATTCTAAAAATAAAAACATTTTTTCCCTTTCCCCTTCCCTTTCAGCCTTTCCCTTTCCCTTTCATTTGATTTTCCTCTCCTTCGATTTCCCCAAGTCCCTCGCAAACAGCGCTACCCGCTGCCGCTCCTTCCCGCAACTGCCTCCCATCCTCTCTCTTCTCTCCCTCACCTGTCGTTGCCTTCTTTCCCTCCCGCACCGCCCTCTCTCTCCCACACATATTATCCCCTCCCTCACCCGCTGCCCTTCCCTTCCCTCTCTCTCACCCACCACCAGTACGTCTCCCTTGAAATTTTTGCAATTTTTTCTGTTGGATTTTTATTTTATTTTTGAGTGGCCTATCATGAAATTATTGTTGAGATTTGTATTGTTTTTCTACACTTTGATGTGATTTAGTTGTTGGGTGTAGTTTTTGTTAGAAACTTTTGGTGTGATTTACATTTGTACTTGATTATTAATGTTTATGATTTTATTTTTTTATGTATTTCATTGGGGCTTGTAGTTAAATATTATCCATGAAAATCTTGTTGTATTTTTGTGGTAAATTTGTAGTTGAAATTTTAGATTCTTTTAAATTGGTGAATGTTGTTGTTTATAGATATTATTGTCGTGTGTATGTTGGGCTTAAATTTTTGGTTGAATAATATTAAAGTACAAATATATGAATTTTTAGATTAAAGAATTGTTCCTAATTTGTATAATTAGGAAGAAAAATTCTAATAATTTCATCCTTTTAATTCTCACCAAAAGCAATAGATCTATATATGTTAGTTAATACTAACTTTGATCTTTTGTGTAATTCCAATAGGTTTAGAACTACTGAAATCAAGAGTTTAGTTGGAAAAGATATCATTAGAAATGGATAAAGATTGGATTCAACTTCGAGATAAGTTCTTAATGGCTTATATGGAAGGAGTAACCCGATTACTTGAGAAAGCGAAGTCTCATGTTATTAACTTTGGAAAAACAAGATGTCCATGCAAAAATTGTATGAATACAGTGTGGGAATCATTAGACGGGGTTCGATGACATTTGTTCACATATGGAATGTCTCCCTCATATAGGCAATGGGTATATCATGCAGAAGGAGTTAATTTGTCAAGAGAATTAAATTAGACATCTCACTTAGAACATGATGAAAGATTTAGTAATGCAAAGTTTAATGATGTGCCAACTGAAGAAAATGAGATGTTAAATATTCTAAACGATTTACAAGGTCTAATTATCGATAAAGATTTAGATGAAGAAGATATCGAGATTGAGAGTGATAATTCAAGGCTATTTAAGGATTTATTGGATGAAGCACATAATCAATTATACCCTAGTTGTACAAAATACTCTTCATTTAACTTTTTGGTAAGATTGATTCACATTAAAGTTCTTAATGGTTGGAGTAATAAGTCATTTGATATGCTACTTGAATTGCTAAAGAACGCATTTCCAATGGGTGCATCTATACCTGGTTCATTTTATGAAGCTAAGAAGAAGTTACGTGACTTAGGTCTAGGGTATGACTTAATTCATGCTTGCAAGTACGATTCCATATTATATTGAAAAGAATTTTCTGATTGCCAACAATGTCCAATATGCAATGAGCCTCGATATAAAATTAACAATGGAAAAGGTAAAAAGATCCCACATATAGTCTTACGCCACTTTCCGTTGATACCGAGGTTGAAATGATTGTTTGCATCGAGACATGTTGCATCTAAAATAAAGTGGTATAAAGAAAAGCGTGTTGTAACAGATGATACATTACGACATCCAGCTAATGGAGAAGGGCGGAAACATTTTGACCATGAATTTCCTTCGTTTGCTTTAGACCCACGAAATGTTCGTTTAGGATTAGCTTCAGATGGGTTTAATCCCTTTGCAAATATGAGTACTTTATACAGTATATGACCCGTAATGCTAATTCTTTTAATTTGCCACCATGGAAATGCATGAAAAAAACAAATTTCTTCATGTCTTTACTTATACCAGGACTGGAATCTCCCAGAAAAGATGTGAGATATGTGATTGTTTATAAATTTATACTAGGCCAACTAAGATGTTCTTTGTATTAAATATGATGTGAGTTATGTGATTGTTTATAAATTTAGATCTATGTTATTTAGATGTCTTAAATATGGGGTGAAAGTAGGGATGAGATGTTTTATGGTTTATTTTATAATTTTACATCTATATGTTATTTTGTCTTAAATGTGGGTTAGGATGTGATACTTGACTTAAAGATGGGGAGAGATGTTTGATAGTTTATGTTGTAAATTTATATTAAAAAAAAGAAACTTCTAAAGCTTTAAACAATGATCAAAGAACATGACATGGTCAAAACCTTTTATGGAGAATTGCTACAATTCTCAAATAGTCATCAACCTCAAAAGCTGCCTTTGAAATTGAACTCAAAGTTCTAATTTCCATGGCCAAAACTTGTTGAATTTGTTGAGGATGGAATGGAAAGACTTCAGATAATTTTTTTTGTAAATTCAAAGAAGGGGTACTTCATGGGGAATATGTACGAATTACCTAAATATGGAGAGCGAGAGTGAGAGAGAGATAAGAGTGATTGTGAGTGAGAGCAAGAGCGAGAGTTACTCTTATCTCTCTCGTTCCCTCTCTCATTCTTGCTCTCTCACTCTCGCTTCACCCGATTCCTCGCTCTTTCTCTCTCGCTCACTGGAGTTGATCTCGTCGAAGTTCTTTTTTTAAAAAAGTTTTTTTTGTCATTTTAGATGGTTAGAGTTGAATATTAGTCAAAGAAATAAGCAATTATATATTTGACGGAACCTATTTCAATAAGCAAAAGATTGGAAATGATTGATGAACCGAACTTCTAATTGTATAACTGATGGCATTAATTCCTTAATCAAGTTATTGTATATACATGTAGAGTTGTTTTTGTACCATATAAGATGTATTAAATTTGTGTGCTTGATACTTTTTTGTTATAATTATAATAAGTATTTGACTTTTGTTTTTGTTGTTTATTTTCTAGGACCAACTTTCAAGCCAGCTAGAAGCTCGTCTTCACTTTTTTTTTGTAACGTCTTTGTGTTGGGACCAAATTGCAAGCACAAATTTAGTATTTGGAACATTATGTAACTTTATTGTCAAACTTTTTATATATATGTGTTTATTGAAACATTGCAAGTAAACTTTTCTAATGAATGTAATACTTTTATGATAATATTGAATGGATGTTGATTAGTATTTGGTATGATTTGTTTATTTTTAAGTACAAACCAAAGTAATGAATAAAGGATGTAGGTGGAATAAATAATACAATTTTAAAACAGATATTTTGCAATATATATATATATATATATATATATATATATATATATATATATAGGCTTATGTCGACGCCACATTGTATTAGGAGGCGTCGACATTTCAAGGATATGTCGACGACAAATTGTAATCGTCAGCATAGAAGAACTACCGATGCCAAGTATATGTCATCGACATTGTGAGGATGACGACAACATTTTCATACCGTCGGCATCAAAGAAATGTCAACGTCGCTTAGGTCCAACGGCATATGCACCTTTTGCCGACGCGTTTTGCTAGCGTTGGCATAGGTCCGACTTCCCGACTACGGTTGGCAGTTCTAATCAACGTTGACGCTTCTTTTTTTTAGCATCGATGTTGGATCTACCAACGAACCTACGCCGATGATGACCGATGATGGCTACATTGCGTCAGTATAGGATACGTCCACGTGTTTTTTGAGCTACACCGACAATTTTTGGCATCGGCAAAAGGCTTATTTCTTGTAGTGTCTCTTTGTATTATGTCAGTTGGATTATGTTCATGTCATCTTCTAGGACTTTTTAAAAAATAATGTTATTTTAATAAATAATGACAAAAATAGGGTAGAGGTAAAAGTATTTTAAAAAATAGGTGAAAAAATCGTGGACAGAGTCCACGATTTCATAAAATTAACCCACGTGGCATGCAAATCGTGAACCAAGTCCATGATTGTGCTCACATGTCTCAGTCAACCTTGCCACAACTGTCACACTGTCATGCTCTCTCGCTCTCACTCACAATCACTCGTATCTAGCTCTCTCTCATTCTCGCTCTCGTCTCACTTCCTTTCCTCACTCACAATCAGTCTTACCTCTCTTGCTCTTACTCTCGTCTCGCTTTATTTCCTTACTCACAATCAATCTTATCTCTCTCACTCTCGCTCTCACTCACCGAAGTTGGTCGGGTCAGAGTTTGGACTCTTTGTGTCATAAAAGAAGAAAAAGTAGGAGAAGAAGAGAAAAGAGAAAAAAAGAAAGAAGAAAGAAACAGAGAGGGAGTCATGAGAGAGAACAAAAAAAATAAAAATAAATAAATAAATAAATAAAATCCTTGACACTTCGCAACATGGAATGTAAAAGTTGGAAAGCGGAGATGTGGGCAAATTATGGACCTAGTCCACAATTTGCATGCCATGTGGAAATCGTGGACCTTGTCCACAATTTTAGTACCCTGACTTTGTCAATATTTTTAACCCAATTCTACTTTTGTGACTATTTATTAAAATAACATTATTTTTAGAAAACATCACAGCTTCTATTACTATAGATTTTTTAATTCTATCAATAATAAAATTAGCAATAAAAATTTATCACTAACATATTTTAATTGACAACTTAAATCTATCCATGATAGACTATTAATTTAAACATAGGGCAAAAATAGCAAACCATTTTCTTCATTTTTAATTAATTCAATTTTCCTCTCACTGGAAGTATCATGGTAGACTTCTAACAAAAGCATACCATTTCTATCATTAATAAAACTCTATTGGTGACAAATTCTTGTTGCTGATTGAAGACTATTAGTTAGTCAACGCTAAACAATAGCCAAACAAAATCAAACAAATTAAAAGAATTATAATGCAAAAGAAAAAAGGAAAGAACATAAGAAGTCAATTTAATATATTAAAAAAAGCAACAATAATATATATCATTATTGAGTTTCTTGTATTTAGTTGTTGATATTTTTATGGAGTTTAATTAAAGATTATCTTTAATATAACCATATAAAGTGTAGAATTTTATCCATGATATTAGTCCATCATTGGTTGACCTCTAAAATTGATAGAAGTCAATTATAGAAAACATGAAAATGTCATCAATATTACAAAATCACATACTTTCACCCAGTCCAGTCATCCTTCTTTATCCATCCAAAAAGTGGTCTATTTATTGTTGAGATGTAACCATGAAGATGACAGAAAGACTAAACATAAATAAAAGATAATTAAAAATGTAAAAAAAAAAAAAAAAAAAAAAAAAATTGTCGATTATTGATGCTTATAAACTAATAGGAAGCTATCAATATATCATTAATAGAGTTAGAGTCTACCATAGTGAGTAATTTATGTGTCTAGTTAAATGGGGGCAATTTAGTAATTTTAGAATTAAAAAAGAAAAAACTGATTTACTATATTTACAAAATTATTATTTTAAATATTGCTAGATTTGCCATATTTTTTATCTTATTTGGCCATCTATTCAAGTAGCCCTTGCTTAAAACCATGGCCCGAGGGGCCTTTTCCAGAAAAACAATTTTAGTGCATGAGACTTTGATTTTATAAAATAATTAAATTATTATTATTATTTTCATGTTTTAATTTTAGATATACCACAGTTCTAAATGAGTTTTACTTTCCCCATAAATATAAGAAATCTTCTTATTAATATGTGTGCATGAGATTTTGGTTGTTTTAGTTTTTTTTTTTTTTTTCATCTATTTTTAATTATCCATAAATACTACAAATATATTTTAAATGTTCACGAAATACTAGCTATTTGCATGTAAGAAGTTCTAAATTATTATCTCTTTATAATTTGAAAGTTAGCTTTTGAAAAAAAAAATCACATATATTTTTTTTTATTCATTTGAAGATTTTTTATATAGTTTGACTTTGGAATGAATTTTGATTCTCATAAATTTTAGTTTTTATCATCAAATTTTCCAATCCACGTGCCTGAGATTTGGTTGGTTTGGATTTGTTTTAGTTCTTAAAGACTTTTTTTTCATTTATTTTTAATTACCAATAATTTTAGAACTTGGTTTAATGCTGTTTTAAATGCTCTTAAATTATTACAAAATTTGATTTTGAAAAAACTCAAAACTAAGGACTCGAAGTCCACACCACAACAAATTTTACATTCCATAACTTTGGAAGAGTGACAGAAATAGAAGGGAAAGTAAAAAAAAAAAAAACAGATTTTTTCTGATTTTTCAGAATACATGATTAATTTTTTGTGTTATTAATTTATGACCCAAAAAATAGTCATTAAATGTAAATACATGAAAAAGGCGCGATTCTGACAGGAAAAGACATGAAATTTCAAATTTTTCGACTACTTTGACATTTTTTTTTTGTGTCACCAAATTATGATTACAATTAATAGTCATTAAATCACAACATTTTTTTCCTACATTAAAATTCTTTTCATATTTCAACTTTTATGACTATTTTTTTTTTGTCGTCAATCTATGACTCGTATTAATTATCATTAAAAAATATTAAAAAAAAAACTAGTTATAGTGGTAAATAAATTGAGGGCATGTTTGGATTGACTAGAGAAAAAAGTGTTTTTCAAAAAACTTGTTAGGGATGACTCATGTCACCTTTATCCCGCATTGGAAAATTAAGGAATGGTGAGAGGGTATATATATATATAAAAGAACTTTTATGCATTTATAAAAGTGGAGAGATTAGGAGTAAAGGGCATGTCGTCTGCATGAGTGAAAAAAGGTAGTTATATTTCTTTTCAATTTAATTTTTTTTTTAACTCAACTTTTTTAATTCTTAAAAAAACATTGTATTCTTAAAAAAACATTGTTTATCATTAAATTGGATTTTTGGCAACCTTTATTTTAGTTTCTCTCTACGCAAGGAGTGTGGGCAAACATTTTTAACTTCTCTGCATGTGATGTGTGTGGCCAAAAACTTTTTAATCCATACCTTTTATTTTTCCCCCTCCCTTTTAAAAAACCCTAATCCTCTTTTATTTTACCCCACATTTTCTTTTCTTTTTTTTTAATTTTATTTCCCTCCTCTTCTTTTTCTCGATATTTTCTTTCCCCATTTTCCTTTCCCATTATTTTCTTTTTTTCTTTCCCTATATTTTCCTTCCCCATTTTTCTTCCCCATTATTTTTTTCTCTCACACAAACACCTTGAGGACACGCCGACGACTGAACTGGCCTGCGCAGGAGACCCACGCTGTCGCACAGCCGTCTACTCAACAATGAACAATTAATTTATCAATTTCTTCTCTGACCACATCCACGTTGTATGTGGTATCTTTACTTTCTTGGTTTTCCTTCTTCTTTTTGCTCTACATTTGATTGATTTCAACACATATATTTTGCTCAGGTTTAGGGTTTTTCAATCTTTCTTTTTGGTTTCAAATTCCCAGCTCTGTACTTGAATTGAAACACAGAAGAAATGTCTACTTTTTCTTCCCTCTCTACTGCCACATCACTATCCAATATCCCCAAAATGATTACATTTTTAGAGGAGGAGGGAGACTCTCAGGTTCCATTTTTAAGGTGAGGTTTTCAATTTTGGAGTTTGGAGCAAAATAGGTTTTCGATTTAGATTTTTTAGAATGGATCGATCTTTTAAGAACTTTTTATGTTGATTTGAGACTAAAATTGTCACATTCACTTTTTAAGTTGGATTTAAGAGTGAAAAGTTGCACTTAGCCCCTTAAGCATTTTTAGATAATTGGATTTGTATGTTAATTGATAATTTTGTTTTTGTATATAGATTTGCTTCTCACTTTGAGTTTTGGACTTCATGCTATTGCTAATGGAGTGGTCATTTCCATGTCTAAATTAAAGAAATCTTGGGTAATGAGTAAATGTATTTGTATTATTTATGTTTCAACTCTACTTTTAGTTTCCATGCTTATTGATATCATTATTGTTAGATTTATGTTTACT
The DNA here is from genome assembly GCA_030954485.1 of Citrullus mucosospermus. Classification (NCBI taxonomy): domain Eukaryota; kingdom Viridiplantae; phylum Streptophyta; class Magnoliopsida; order Cucurbitales; family Cucurbitaceae; genus Citrullus; species Citrullus mucosospermus. The sequence continues at coordinate 24,885,256 of CM062056.1, forward strand.
TCTTATTTGAATTTGATTCTATCTAAGCATGGATTATCCAAGGTTGTCTATGTTGCGTCTCTCACATTTCAATCACCAATAAATTACTATCAAGAGGTTGGAAATGAGTTCAAGCCATCAAGGTAAATTACACTTTCTCCTAGTGCTCCATTTTCACAAAAATTAAGGAAATACATATTTATTTACCAACATTTTAAGTTTATGCTCAGCTTGTTGGGAGTTTTTTTTTGTGTTCAAGGAATTGGGGATCTGTGATCTTTATCCTCAAGTAAGTAATTGCGTATATATGCCTTTTTATTTTTTATTTGATTTTTTAATGAATTAATTAACTTTGGGGCAAAGCATGGGTTATCCAAAGTTTGCATTCTCATGTCACTAAAAAATCGTTGGGGGCAAGAACATGAAGGGATAGACCTTCAAATACTTAGGTATTTTTTAAAATTAAAGTTCAAACTTTATTTATAAATGCATGTATATTATGTGTGGCTATCCTGTAGTTATGGTAGCCAATTCATTCATTTAGTGTCGTTATTATATGCTTTAGTTGGTTTTGATAATGTGTCACTTAGACAGTTTTTAGGTACTTTTTAATTGGTTTTGATAATCAAAGTGCACATATGAACTATTTTGGTTGTTTGGGTAGTTAACTTGTTTCTTGGAAAACTTTTAGGTAATTTTTATGTTGGCTTGAGAATGAAAGTGTCACTTAGACGCTTTTTAGGTATGGTTGGAGAGTAAAAGTTGCATTTAAGCATTTGAGGTTGTTTAAGAATCAATGTGTCACTTACACACTTTTGAAAATTGTTAGGTTGGTTTTTAGAGCTAAAATGACACTTGAGCATTTCTTGGTTGTTTTGAGAAACAAATGGTCATTTACACACTTTTTGAAAATTTATAGTTTGTTTTGATAATCAAAGTGCACATATGAACTATTTTGGTTGTTTAGGGAGTTAACTTGTTTTTTGGAAAATTTTTAGGTAATTTTTATGTTGGTTTGAGAGTATTTAAATTATATATTTGTTTCGCTCGTATTGGATTAATGTACTTGAGTTCTAGGAAGATTTTTTTTTTATAAGTATTTTTTGTATTATGTTTCACTTGTCCCCTCCTAAACGAAGAAATTTTTCATTTGACCTTTATTCTTTCCAGTAGACTAATGTATGGGTATTTCTACTTTTTAATATAACTTAACAAGTTGGACAAGTTACAATACGTCTTATATGATTTTTATGTTAATATTTAATGCCAAAAGTTTGTTAGCCTTGTAGTAACTAAAAAATGAATTAAATTTGGAGGTTATCTATGTTATTAAAGTTGATTTGGAGATTATAATGTGATTTTGAGCTTATTTATATAGTTATATTGTGACTCTATGTATCATTTTTGTTTTAAAGTGTTATTTGAAGCTTACTTGTATGATTAAAGTGGGGTTTTGAGTGTAAATGTACTTAATAGAATGTTACATTGCGATCAACATATATATAACCTACATATTGTTATTATTGTTTTACTTGCTATATTGAATGTTTTGTTTACTAGGTTCTTGGATACGGTCATTGAAACAAGGAAACTCATCAAAAAAAAATGTTTATATAGGTTTGTAAATTTTTTTTGGTATTGTGCCAACACTTAGTTTGTAATTACTAAATTTGTAAATGACTTATCCAAAGTTTGGGTACTAGTGTTGTTGTATATAATTTACTTGTATTAAGGTAAATAGATAAACTCTATTGTTATATATAAAAGTTTGTGTACATATTTTGTGTTGAAATTGGAGGAAACACAGGTGTAATAACATGTATAATTGTTTGTCATTTGAAAAAAATTATGAGATGTAGTTTTATGACATTAGAATAGTGTCATCAATCAGATTTTAATGACTATAAATAAGTGACAACGTCCGTAATTCAATGACGTTTAAAAAGTGTCATAATTAAGGTATTATTGACACTGTAAATGTGACATTATTTATTGTTAAATGACAGAATTTTAATGTCAATATAACGTTTTAATTGACAGAAAAAGTCAACGTTTTGATCATTTATTGATTGCAAAAAATTTTCATTAAAAATAGTTTTCTTGACATATAATAAATGTTAATATATGTTTTTTGTTGACTGTATTTAAAAGTCATGAAACTATCAATGATGACTGATTTCTCATCATTTATACACTTTAGATGATGGTGGATTCAAAGACTAAAAAAAATGTCAAGAAATGTGCTAATGACAGTTTTTTAGAGTCATAAAAGTTTGTTTTTGTTGTAGTGCCATTTTGTGTGTTTTCTATTTTTAAAAATTTAGGCATGTTTCATCTCAAAAATTTAATTATGAAAATCATTTTGTTAAAAAATACTTGAATTTTTTAGTGAAATTTTATATATAAAAATAAAAAATTATAAAACTATATTTATTTATTTTTCAAATTTTGGTTTTAAGCTTAATTTGTAATATCCAAAAATAAAAAAAACAAGGGGCATAAAAATTTTTGTATTTTTTTTTAGTTTGTTCATTTTCAAGTTTCAATATAGTTTGATTTAAAACGTTTTTTTCAATTAACTCATAAATTTTAGGATCGATTTAGTTGTTTATTTACCAAAGAAATCTCCCCAATTTAATTTGCAATGCATACATAAGATTTGATATATTCATGTTTGCTAATAACCCTTATAATTATAAGATTTTGTATAGCTGATTTAATCCTTTGGTTATAAAATAAGGTCATTTAAAAGAGATTGCTATAGCTTTTAATAATAATTGTTGACAATTGGCCTTTTTTTTTTTTACATTTTTCACATGATTAAAAAATTGATAATAATAATTTTAACGATAACTCCCAAACATGATTCACCCTTTTAGTTTTACAGTTTTACCTTTCCTGTGGCATTTTCACGAGGGGCAAAAAGAAAAAGAAAATTTTCATTTTAAACCTCTCAAGTTTAAAGAATTTTGAGTTTAGTCCCTCCATCTATTTTGAGACAATCATCAAACCTCTTGACTCGATCTTCACGCTCCTCCGTTTGCCCATATCATATCATCACTAACCAAAAACCAAACCAACCCTTTTCGTAAACGCTCTCTCTCTCTCTCTCTCTCTGTTTTTCCGGCGGCCATCAGAGGAATTTCTTTCCCGTCTGCACACAGTGACGGCCGCTCCGACCACCCACCGTCACTGTCGTCTCTTTCTAAAAGTTAATTTGTCTGTCACGGATCGGACATACGACAACCGGGTAATGTTAATGTTCTTTTCATTTTGTGTAATTCATGAATTTACTTGGTCCACAAATATGTGTGAATCCTTTAATTTTTCATTGGCAATTTTTATGTACATTGATGTTTTTAGTATTTATTGCTTTGATTATGCTTGGAAACTTCCTTTTTTGTGGATTGAAAAGAGCCAATCATGAATATATGAACGAGGATCATATGTTGATTGGTGTAGAGATCTAGAAGTAAAGAATTTTCGGAGTTTAAATGATCTATTTCGATATAAATAGTTTTTTTTTTTAAACCGATCCGAAGTTTTCAGAGAATTGAAAAATGAAGTTTTCTATATATTCAATTGCTAGGCAAGGTGGCCATTTATACATTTGGAAACCCTAATTTAGGGTGATGAAATATTTGAACAGGTCTCCAATAGAGAATGGAGGACTGAATAATCTTTCTAACAGATTCACAGCGGATTGTGATTTTGGTCCATCTTCTCGTGGCCTTTTCCTCCTCCTTTCTCCCATTTTTCTCCCATTTCTCCCGCCTGACGCGTTGATGATGCTACTGAGTTCCGATGACCTTATGTTTTCTTGACTTGCCCCCACAAACCAAGCAAACGTTCGTTTATCCCTAACCTAATGTTATGGTCTTTTCACCTTTTCCAATTCATCATCCCCTCGCGTGAGGGAGGTCCATCCCAATTTCATATGTGAGGGGCAGATCAATAAGAGGTGTTCGAGAGAGGTCATCTGTATAGTTGAAAGAGGGCGTTAAAATTTTTATTAGACACAAGTGATATATAGGATTACGAAAAATAATTGAACAAAGTCCTATATTAGCTAGGAATTGGAGAGAACTTGGTATATAAGTATGTGACCTATGATTTCAAAAGCAAAGAAATGAGGAACTAGTTTCAAAATAGTTGATATCATATTAGGATATTATATGATAGAGATATGTAGAGGATTTATTCTCCTTATGATAAAAATAAAAATAATTGACGTTCCTTTTAATTTTTTTTTTTTTTTTTAAATCTACTTTTTCCATTTTAAAGTCTAACATTTGGTGCTTCTTTGAATTTTTTATTTTTAAATAATTAGATTATGAAGGGGGAATAGTATAATTTGTGAACTTCAAATATGAAAGTCTTCTGCAAAAGCAAAAACGAATATTTTTTTAAACAAATTGATTTTACAAAAATAAATAGTAATATGTAAAAAAAGAAAGTTGAATTGTTTGCAAAAAAGGGGAGTGAGTGTGTATACATAATTAAATTTTCTTCTTAAAATAAATCTTTCTACCGTACGAAATTTAATTTTAAAAAATCATATTCCATAATAATTTTGATTTTAATTTTCTTTTCAATTTATTTCTAGTACACAATAGTTCAAGCACTTGATTTTAATATCAAATCATACAAACTATTCCATAACGATTCTGACAAACTTTTTTTTTTTAATACATGTATAGCTTTGCAATAATTAATATATACTCATTTGGTGTTGAGGTTAAATCTTTATACCTCACTTATAAATTTAATTTGAACCAATTTTAAGCTCATATCCAAAAAAAATTACTGAGATTCGTCCTAGGTTACATTTATCTTTATGCATTTTATCCAATTGTCTAATCGACCGAAAAACTTTTTTTACTATTTTTTTATTAAAAAAAATTAACTTTTAGATTTTTTTTTTTTTTTTTTTGAATTTTTGGGGTAGACTGAGATGCCAAATATTGGGGCATTTTGGATGTAACCTAAGTATTGCTCCACGGTTGCTCTTTAACCTTAAAAAGAAAGAAAGAAAAAAAAAACCTTTGTGTTCCTAACCCTCCAATGTCACTCCATCTCACTTTCTTCAAATCATCTTCCCTCATGTTCTCTCATGTCAACACCTTCCCCATATACTAGGATGAATTTTGATGTATCCTAAAAGAAAAGTGTGAAATCTCCATGATAAAATCAATTTTTATTGTGAATAAAAAAATTATCAAAAGATAATTTTTCTATTTATAGAAAATTGAAAAACAAACTAATCATAATCCTAATTTATAAAAAAAAGAAAAATATAAAAAAAAACTAATCATAATCCTAATAAATCAAGTAAGCTAATCATAATCAAGAAAACAAATCTAATACTAATCAATTAAGGATTTGACCAAGACACCCTAATTTACTCTAATCCTACCACATCAAATTCTCTATAGGAAACTCTTGTTGAAGATCCCACATTGGAAAAATGAGGAAGACGATCACAATCTTTAAATGATACATGGATTAATCCCCTCAACGTCGATTGGTTTTGAGATGGAACCATGAAGTTCAAATGGGCACTCTGTCCCAAAAAGAAAAAGTTAAGATATGATCTTGAGATGACATGTTGAAAATCTAACCTCGAACAAAATGGAGAAAACGCACCATCTTTATAAAATATATAAATTACTCCTCTATTAGCCAATTGGTTTTGAAACAATGAAACTCATGTTAGTCTAATATGGTATTAAAATTCATGAAACTCAAATGGGTATTTGATAAAAAAAAAAAAAAAAAGTTTATTAGAAAATTTTTAATACGTCCATAAACTTTCAAATCTAATAGATCTTTAATCCATTTAATATTTATTCAAAAAGTTTCACAATCCATTAGACAATAATGGAATTTTGTGCCTCATTAGAGGCATTTAGTAACTGTGTTTAATAGTTAATGAATGTCTAAGAATATTTTAATACTAATTAGGGCTCAACATTGAAAGTCCAAAGACCAAAGAATTAAAAGACATTTTATGATTTAAAACCTAGATAGAAAATTGAAAACTTTAAGATTTATTAGATTTTTTTTTTTTTTTGTTAGGATGACCCTATTAGTTAAACTCTCGATAATTTAGAGACTAAATTTCTAATTTGATATATATTTTTCTAGAATTGAACTTGTTGGGGCCTCCAATGAATATATCTTGATCTACTTTGATAAGTTCAAGCCTATGAAAAAAATTTGTTAGCATCACGATAGTATAGAAAAATTTTCATACTACTTCAATTCATTGTTTGTCATACAAGTAGAATTTAAAAATTATTTAGAGTCTACAAAATAAAAAAATAAATAAATTAATATATCATTTGATAACATGTTAATTATAAATAAAAGTAGTAGACACACCATGCTAATAATAAAAATTTTCTCATACCACAATTTTCAAGGAATTTCTTAATTAAAAAGTTTATATATGTTATTTATACACAACATTGGAAATGATATTAATGGTGGACCAAAATTAAATATTTTTTTCTCTTTTAATGTGTATTCAAAATTGATAAATATTAGCTTTTGTGGCAGGGTAGGGCAAGATGGAAGCTAATATTCATGATCTTAAGGTGCCTCTAAATCCACGGGGCCTCAATAATGTAAGTCGTTGACCTTAATTAATTCATTTTATTTGCAATTTTCTATTTGCATTGATTCAAATAAATAAATAAACAATTTTCCATTTACTTGATTAATGGATATTACGGTGTAGCCTAGTTTCTTTTTTAATTAAGAGAAAGAAATTACATTAATAAGAAATAGAGGGATTAACACTACCAGATAATTATATATGAAACAAGAAGTAAGCCACTTAACAAAGTTGAATATACATAAGTACGAAAGCTTTTGAAACTCACAACTAACCAAACCACAAGCAGTCGTATTAACACAACGACAAATATGATGACAAGATACCATCTGAAGCTTTTTGAAACTCAGAACTAACAAAACCATGACTAACACGACGACTAATATAATAAAAAGATATAATACAATCTGAAACTGCGATAGGATAGCAAGAATATTAGAAATTCACGTAAAAACTCCAGACAAAGTTGTCTATATCCTTATTCACCATTTGAACAACACTAAGACAATCTAAGTGAACCTAACACCAAACTAATATCTAAATCTCGAAGATAGAAACAAATTCAGTCACAATAGAATTGCTTATTATGATCCAACCAAATGGCTCATCATGCGATAGAAACTCCACCAAAAACAACCTAATCTCTATAAACAGGAATACCAAATACAAATCACCTTCAAAACTCCAAAACTTATATGTATGTATATGTATTTATATATTTGCTCCCTTCTACGTGTTTCTAATTTAAAACCAATCTTGCTTAATTAATACTTCGGTGCATTCTAATGCATCCGAAATGTACCCATTTTTATGCATCTCACTCTCATCACTCACATAAAAAAATTATTAAAATCTTTTAAAAGAGAAAGAAAAAGAATTTGCCACATGTCAAAGTTTGCTTTCCAATACACTGAAATTATTTTCCTTTTTAATAGATTACGAAACAAAATGCATTTACCAACTCTTTTGTCGTTGTTTGGGATTGAATAAAAATATGTTTGGTTACCTATGCGTGTACTTCCAAATTTTAAATTAATGAGAGAAATATTTGAAGATTATTTTTAAAAAATAAATAAAAATTAATTGTTAGATTTTTGGATTGGTTGCATACATAACAAAATCGACCAAAGTCTATTAGTTAGGAATCCATCTCTAATAGACTTATATTGTTGATAGAATTCTATATTATATATCACATTTAGAGTACCTCTATTATTGATAGTTTAGTTCGATGGTGAACTTGTATTGTTATTATAACTATATTTGTATTGAAGTATATCAATGTCTATCATTAAAGTCCATTGGTGACTATCACTTTTATTCTATGTTATTGTTAGAATGATAGTTATATTGAAATCTACAAAAGTTAATCACTTATATATAAACTTGTATCGTTGCTAGAATTATATATATATATTGAAGTCTGTGAATAACTATCAATGACAAACTTATATTACTTTTATTTGTGTAGTTAGTGACTATTACTATAACTATAATGCAAAAATTATTTGTGACAGACATCTTTTAGCATTAGAAACTACCTCGATAGATTTCTAAGATGAATAATTAGTGATAGACTTCTGATTATAATATGTATTAGTAATAGAAGTTTACCATTGATAACTTTCATTTAAATAAAAGCAAAACAATAATTAGAAATTATCATATGCTACATTTATAAAATCTTAAAAATGAATTATTATCCGTTACAAATTTTCTAGATTTTTTTTATTAAAGTAAAATCAACTTGTGAATTAGAGAATCCCAAGCTTCAACGAAAAGATTATAAATGTCTTGTCCACGTAAATTATTGTTGAATTAGAGAATCCAAGCTTCAACGGAAAGATTATAAATGTCTTGTCCACGTAAATTATTACGTTTAATTAATATTTTAGGTTAAATTAAAAGAGATATAGTTCACTCCAATAATTAGTCTTTTAACTTTTAATTTAATTTGAAGGGACTCTATTATTATTATTGTCATTTAAATGGTTAAAGTGAGCTTAACTCAACGCTAATTGGTATAAACTTCTTTTTTTTAGAAGTAGAAGATTCAATCTTGATCGCCGTAATTATTGTACTAAAAAAATATTGTTGTTTAAATGTCAACTTCTTGATGATGGATTGACGAGGCTAACAAATGTTGATTTGACAATTATGTGAGAAAGTTTTATCCCTGGTACAAAATAATCGTGGGCAAACAACAAAAGTTCAATTTAAAATGTATTAATCTAATTGTTCTAAAATTTCGTAACCACCCTTATTTTGTGATGTGTCCAAACTAAAACTCTTTATGCTTTCTTTAGTGCTTATTGAGAGGTGTTTAGTTAGTCGGTTATAATAGTATGTATTTAGATATAAACTATTTTAGTCTTGGTAGTAAATAGCAAACATTGGATTTGAAATAGTAATAGTTCAATTAATTATACCTTATAATAGTTGGAAATACCCCTTATTGTTTTATCAAGGTCTCAAACCATTAAAACACATATTTTTCAATTTTATAGTTTTAGGCCGAGTTTAGTAACCATTTAGTTTTTAGTTTTTGAAAATTAAGTTTATGAACACCCCTTCTACCTCTAAATTACTTACCTTGTCATCTACCTTTTACTAATGTTTTAAAAAACCAAGTCAAAGTTTGAAAACTTAAAAAATTAGTTTTTAAAAACTTGTTTTTACTTTTTAAATTTGGCCAAGAATAACCTCCTTTACTTAGAAAAGATGCAACAAATCGTAATAAGAAATTGAGAAGACATAAGCTTAGATTTCAAAACCTAAAAATAAAAAACGAAATAATTCATTCTCCTGAATTTTTGCATATTTTTAATTCTAACTACATCAAATTTGATACAAAAGCTATAGTGATACTTCAAGAAATTTATATGATGTAGGGTTATGTTGAAGGCCTGAAATTGTGATTGAAAAAATGATAAGAAAGAAGAATAGAAAGGGGGAAAGTTATGAAGAATATAGATTAACATTGAACTTAATTTATACTATTGTTTTACTTTTCAAGTTGAATTTAGTATGCCTCTCAACAATTTAATCATTAAAACAAAGGATACACATAATGTGAAAACGTAGTAGATTTGACTTATCAAAAAGAAAAATATTTAAATGCATCTCGAGCTGCATCTATCTTTGTGCATCCCACTTAATTGCTCAATCATAATTTGTCACACAGTAAATTTTTCATCTTTTTTTTAATATCATTTTTTGTGTGTATGATGAGAGTGAGATACAAAAAGATAGGTACATTTTGGGATACACCAAAGTATTACTCCCCAAAAATAAGCCACAAATTGGTATGAAAAGTGATTGTCTAATTATTATTGGCATTTATTGGCCTTTGTTGCTTATTTAGTTGTTGGAAAAGTTTTCTAGTACTACGCAACTGTCATACTCCATTTGTTCACATTATAAATTTGTCTTCATAAATATGGATAGACTCCCATTAATGTTCGTGGATCCTAATCTACTTTTAGAAACACATTGATGTGATACACAATAAATAGAGAAAATACTATTGTAGTACTAAAAATTTTGTTGTTGTTGTTGTTGTGTTTACAGCTTAAACAACCGTACCGATTGCTTTCACTTGTTTTAGCAATAAAATTGTTGAACTTATATATTTGAATGAATTTTAGAAGGCCATGAGTTAGAGGTGGAATCTTAAAATTCTTTAAACCAAGTTTCTCAAGAACAATTTGAGGTGTATTATTTTGCTCTCTTACATGAGACTAAGGATATTCTTCAATCCATGGCAAGACATATTTAGCTCATCCATTCTGACCTTTACACACATTTAGGACTACCTCTTCTTCCATATTCATACACACCTCAAGTAGGCAGGTCAGAAATTTTAAATACTATCTTAGTTTAAGTATTTTTGGCTATTATCCATTTTTACTATTATACTTCCAAAATATTTATTATGATTATTTATACTTTTTAACATTGGTTCAATTTGATCCTTGAATTTTTAAAATGCTTATTTTAATTTTTATACTTTTATAGTGGAATAAAAATAAAAATGACCTATCTTTAAAAATCTTTTCAAATTTTACTCTAAATTTTCAAAATGTTGATGACTGTCCAAAATCCTCTAGTGGAAATTAGACAAATTCTTTAGAAATTTTTAGATTGTGAACCTTTTGGATATTGATTTTTTCGAGCTTGATTTTATTTTATGTTTTGTATAAGCGGCCTTCTGTCTTGTTGCCAATGAAAATATTTTCGAGAATAAAGTTGGTATCTATAACATCTTCTTCGAGACTTTTTAGGGTCTAGAAAGATATATTTCCAACTTTGATGTTTGGTAGTATAGTTTCTAATTGTTTGTTGTTATTGGTCGCTATTTATAATTTCTGCATCAAATAAAACTTTTTAATTAACTTGGAAGTCATTGTTTTAAATAACAAAATTGCTAAAAATATTTACAAACATAAATGGTAACATTTGGTTATATTTATAAATATTTTAATTAATTTTACTATATTTAAAAACATTCGTTAATTCATTTAGCGTATTTTTCTGAATTTATTTTTTTAAAGAAATAAAAATATTAAGAAGAGTAAAAAGCACCCATCCCTTGATCAAGTATGTGGTCGGAAAATGACAGGAAGACAGAGCAGTAGAAATCATAGAAGCCGGAGGATTCCCCGGCGACGAATTTTCAGAACAAGGCATTGCAGCAACATGTCGTCTAAGAGTCCCAAGAATAAGCTGCCCAGCCAAAGTCCGTTCTCTTCAAAAAGCCCTAGCCATGGTCCACGGCGTAAAACGAGCAACCGTAGTTCTCGAAATCGAAGAAGCCAAAGTCCTCTTCGATCCAAATTTAACCACAGAGACCCTAATCCTCACAGAAATCGACAATTCCGGCTTCGAAGCCGAGCTCATCTCCGCTGCAGACGAAGCCTACAAAGTTCACATAAAACTTAATCGAGCGAGCCCCGGAGACATGCCCGCCATCAAATCCTCTCTCGAGCAAGCTCCGGGAGTGAACTGTGTGGAAATGGAGGCGATAGGGCGGATGGTAGCCATCGGCTACGACCCTGATCGGACGGGTCCAAGGTGCCTTCTGCAGTTCCTGGAGAAGTATGGAGCAAGCTTGTATGTGCCTCCGAAGAGAAGAGATGTGGAGCAGCTTCAAGAAGCTTGTGCTTATAGGAATTTGTTCTTGCTGAGCTGCTTGTTTTCTGTTCCAGTGGTGGCTTTTGCAATGGTGCTTCCAATGCTTCCTCCTTATGGAGATTGGTTGAATTTTAGGGTTTGCAGTATGCTTACTGTTGGAATGGTTCTTAAATGGATCTTCTGCACTCCAGTCCAGTTCCTTGCTGGTCGCAGGTATTATTATTATTTTTATTATTATTATTATTATTATTATTAAGTTAAAATTTGTTTTCGTTACTTTAGTTGGTAACAATTTAGTCCCTATATTTTGAAGAATTTAACAATATAGTTCCTATTATGAGAAATCTCTTCAAAGTATTAACTTTTATTATGTAACAACTTAATCCTATAGTTTACAAAGAAATTTGATTACTCATTAGTTTAATGATCTACATTTATAAAAAATTTCATTAAATCTTAAAAATATTTTCAAACTAAAGACTGATTTGTTAAAAGTTGTAGAAGTATGGAGATTTAATTGTTACTTATTAAAGTTCAAGAATGAAATTCTTATGAAAAGAAGTTTTAAGAATGAAATTGTTATAAATTTGAAAGCACAGAGACTAAATCGTTACCAACTAGAGTTCATGAACTAATTTATCACTTTAATGAATGTTTAGGAACTAAAAGTGATTTTTAAACATCATTATTATTATCATCATCATCATTGATGTTATTAGCCTCTTAATCTAAATTTTAGTCTCTCTTTTCCAGTTTCTCCTTACTTAGTTTGTAGGTTTCTAATGGACTAAATTAGTCTGTGTCTGCGTCTATTTGTTCGGTAAGCTTTCAAAATTACAAATTTAGTCCTTGAAATTTTATATATATATATTTTTAAAAATATTTAGGTGTATCTCAGCACCTATCCCTGTGCATCCCACCAAATTTTCCTATCATAATGTGACATGTGGTAAACTATTTTTATTTATTTTTTGAAATATTTTAATTATTTTTTGGTGTGAGTAATGGGAGGGGGAAGTATAGAGATGGGTGCATATTGGGATGCACCCAAGTACCCATTTTTTTTTAGGAAAATACACATTTTTTGGTTCCTAGATTTTGGGTTTAGTTATCATTTGGTTTCTTTATATCAAAATGTTACACTTTTAGTCTTTACGTTTTGAGTATGATTTCAATTTGGTCCTTAGGTTTCAAAATTTTAAAATTTATCCTTGATGTTTGATTTTTGTTTCAATTTGGTCCCTAGATTTTAATATTAACATTTGTAACCTCAATTTTTCACTAAATATGTACTTCCAATCTATAGTGCTAATATCTATTAATTAATTTAAAAAACTAAAATAATAATAATTAATTAAGTTTCACTATTTTTTTCTATCACTATTAAAAATAATTTTAAATTTTCACTTCATTAATCATTTTGAATTAATTAATGTCAAAATTGAAAGTGAGTATTTAGTAAAAGTTCAAAGTTAAAAGTGTAAATCTTAAAACTTGGGACAAAATTGAAACAAAACTCAAAACTCAAGGACCAAATGTGTAACATTTTGAGACCTAGAGATTAAATTGAAATCTAACTCAAAATTTGAGGTTAAAAGTGTAAGATTTTGAAAACTTAGGGACAAAAAGTTGTTTTTTTCCCAACTTTTAACATTCACAAATCTATCCATCAAGTTTGGGTTCCATTAAACATAAAATTCAAGTCTATATCTAATAGATGAATCATTCTTTTTTAAAAAAAAATTAAATATTTGTAAACCTATTAGATATAAAATTGAAAGTTCAAAAACTTATTAGACACACAATTAAAAAGTTTAGGAACTAAACTTGTAATTTAATCTTTTTAATAACTTACATTTACTTGTTTCTATTCTCCCGAAGAAATGAGAGAGAGGGAAAAGAATCAGAAATAGGACGTTTTAAGGAGGGTTTCAAGACATCTTTTAAATTTATAGACTTTTGTTCGTTTTTGAAAACCATGAATAATAGCGTTATTTTATGTGCTTTTGCTTTTAAGAAATAGTTTTAAAATTGCTTTAAAGGTAAAACTTTAACTTTTGATTAAATTTTTATTTTGCTATGCTTGGTTTCGTTTTAGTGAAAGTTTTAGAAGTTTTAATTTTAAAAGGAATCAAGATATAAGAAATAAGAAACTGCTGCTTACCACATTTATCATCTTGGTTAAAAAACATTTTTGGTCCTAGAACTTTCTTGTAAGTAGCCTTTAGTCCTTAAACTTTAGTTAGTAATAATTTACGGATTTAGTCTCTGTACTTTCAAAAGTGTAACAATTTAGTCTCTAAACTTTAATAAGTAACGATTTAGTTTTTATACTTTATAATTTGTAGCAAAATTTAGTCCCTATACTAAAAGATATTAGTATGAAACCAAGCATGCAAAATGTGTTTGGATAGTTTAAAGGTTCTCTTGGATAATTTTTAACAGATTTTATGTAGGATCATACCGCGCATTACAACGGAAATCTGCAAATATGGATGTTTTGGTCGCTGTAGGCACCAATGCAGCTTACTTTTACTCAGTATACATAGTTTTTAAAGCATCCACTTCCAACTCTTTTAAGGGGAAAGATTTCTTTGAGACTAGCTCCATGTTGATCTCCTTCATTCTACTTGGAAAATATTTGGAGGTCATGGCCAAAGGCAAATCATCAGATGCTTTAGCACAGCTTGCTCATCTTGCTCCTGATACAGCTTGTTTGATGACCTTTGATGATCATGGAAATTTGCTATCAGAGGTGGAGATTGATACCCAACTCATACAGAGGAATGACATAATTAAGATTGTTCCTGGGGCAAAAGTTCCTGTTGATGGGGTTGTTATTAGTGGTGAAAGCAATGTGAATGAGAGTACAATTACAGGAGAAGCAAGATCCATTGGCAAATCAACTGGTGATAAGGTGCTTTTTTCTCTCCTTCTCCATATGTATAAATTTGAGTCTAGCACTTCCCCCTCACATGCTAGTCTAATTAAGGCCTCATTTGATAATTATTTGGTTTTTGAAAGTAAGCTAATTTTCTTTCAATTTCTTACAATGATTGCATCTTTTATGTAGTGTAGGGATTAGGATAAATTGGGCTATTTTGATCAAATCCTTGATTAATTAGGATTAGGATTAGTTTGCTTTCCAATTATCTATAAGTTGAGAAATTTTCTTCTAGTATAGCTTTTAATTGTTAATAAAGATTTTGATTTGGTTCTTGGAGATTGCTCTCTTTTTTTTTTTATCAAATCCTTACTACATTGAACTATCACAAGTCAAAGAGTTGAATTCTTAGCCAAATTTAAAAAATGAACTAATTGTTTTTAGTTTTCAAAACTTGGCTTGGTTTTTAAAAACATTGGTAAGAAGTAGATAGCAAAGTAATAAATTTAGAGATGGAAGAGGTGTTTATCGGCTTAATTTTCAAAAACTAAAACCAATGGTTATGAAACTCAAAACATGGCCTAAATTAACAATTTATTTTAACAAGAAATGTGCCACCAACAGGTTATTGGAGGGACTGTCAATGAAAATGGATGCTTATTTGTTAAAACCACTCATGTTGGATCTGATACTACACTTTCTCGAATTGTACAACTCGTGGAATCGGCTCAGCTATCACGAGCCCCAGCTCAAAAATTAGCAGATCAGATATCAAAGTTCTTTGTTCCTGTTGTGAGTTTAATGATTTTTCTACTTGCTTTTTCTTCATGCTTGCTTCAAATTACTGCCTATACAACTTAAAGTCTCTTATCAAGAATGATTTTCAAGTTTTGCTTCTTTCTTTCTTTCTTTCTCTCATTTAGGTTGTTGTGGCAGCATCTGTGACATGGCTGGGATGGTTAATTTGTGGAGAACTTGGTTTATACCCCAAACATTGGATACCAAAAGGCATGGATGAGTTTGAACTTGCCCTGCAATTTGCCATTTCAGTGCTGGTGATTGCATGCCCGTGTGCCCTTGGTTTAGCAACACCGACTGCGATCATGGTTGCGTCGGGAAAAGGTGCTTCTCTAGGTGTGCTCATTAAAGGGGCAAGTGCACTTCAAAATGCATACAAGGTTCTCTATGTCTTTGTTTGAGAGTCCATTTCGTCCATTTCGTTAGAGCGTAAAATGCTTTAAAGATTGTAAGGAAATTATTGGTTTAAATACTTGCTCATTTTTCATTTTTTTCATTGTTAAGATGCTAAAATAGTCCTTTGTTAGAAAGTACAAAGACTAAAATGAATTTTCTAAAAGTACAGTATCAAAATGAATTGAAGTTGAAAGTACAGATATCAATATGAACTAAAGTTGAAAGTACAAGGACCAAAGTAATAGTATTTAGACCAGAAATATTTGTGGAGTATTTTTAGCTTAAATATGTCACGAGAAACACTAACAAAAACAATTTTAAAGAGTGCATAACCCTAGATTATGGAATTGATCAACTTTTAGTTGGGTGAATATTGAATAACAGCTTTTTTTTTCTCTTTCAACCAGGTGAAAACAGTAGTTTTTGACAAGACTGGAACTCTGACAATTGGGAGGCCAGAGGTAGTTAGTGTTGTGCTTTTTTCTACATTTCCAATGCAGGAGCTCTGTGATGTAGCAATAGCAATTGAGGTGAGTGCATTTGTAACTCAAGTTGATAGAGTCTGAATCTTGTATTTAGTTTTATTTAGAAGTTACATTTCTTATGTAAATTGAAGACATTCTTGTGTACTTACTTTGTTTAATCTTTGATCGAGTATAGTCAAACAGCGAACACCCTCTAGCAAAATCTGTAGTGGAGCATGCAAAGAAAATGAGAAAGAAGTTTGGGGCCCGAAGTGAATGTCGCAAACGCATCCAGAACTTCGAGGTGTTCCCGGGAGAAGGGGTTGGAGGAAGAATTGATAGAAAGACAGTTTTAGTAGGAAACAGAAGGCTCATGCGAGCTCACAACATTGTTGTTGGTCCTCAAGTTGATCGGTATGTTATAGAAAACGAGCGACTGGCTCAAACATGTGTCTTGGTGGCTATTAATGGCAGGGTAGCAGGAGGTTTTGGTGTTATAGATGCGCCAAAGCCTGGGACTAAAGCTGTCATATCATTTCTTCGTTCGATTGGCATCTCAACCATAATGGTCACCGGAGATAACTGGGCCACAGCCTTCGCGGTTGCAAGAGGGGTCGGGATTAGTGAAGTCTTTGCAGAGATGGATCCAATTGGAAAAGCTAACAAGATTAGATCCTTAAAGGTAAAACTTTAGGTCATGTTTGTTTTTAGTTTTCTATTTTTGAAATTTATGTTTGGTTTCTCCCAAATTATTTACCATGGTTTTCACTTTTCTCGAATAAATGTTTGAATTATTAGTCAATATCTAAAAACAAAAATAAGTTTTCAAAAATCACCTTTTCTTAGTTTTCAAAACTTGGTCTGGTTCTTGTTAACATTGGTAGAAAGTAGACTACAAAACATTAAAATTTAAGGGTGAAAGTAGAGTTTAGAAGTGTAATTTTCAAAAACTAAAAACCAAAAATAAAATAATTTCCAAATGGGGCCTTAATTTCTACATTTTGCTTGGAGTGCTCCATGTAGCAAATTTTATGTTTATGAAATGACTCATCCTTTGTTGAGTTGAACGCAGACGTCAGGGAATATTGTGGCAATGGTGGGAGATGGAGTAAATGACTCACATGCCTTAGCTGCAGCTGATGTCGGTATTGCAATTGGTGCTGGAACAAATATTGCTATTGAAGCAGCTGATATTGTTCTAATGCGAAGCAATTTAGAAGATGTGGTTACTGCTATAGATCTCTCAAGACAAACTGTTTATCGTATATGGCTTAACTACATTTGGGCTCTTGGCTACAATATCATCGGCATGCCTATTGCTGCCGGAATCCTATATCCCTTCTTTGGAATCCGATTGCCACCGTGGCTTGCCGGTGCATGTATGGCTGCTTCCTCCCTTAGTGTTGTATGTTCTTCTCTCTTATTGAAATGTTATAGGAGACCCTTGAATTTTCAATCCACTTGAGAACTTACTTCTTTTTGGTGAGTTTAGTTTGATGAAAGAGTGATTTTAGTTGATATATTCAAATCACTTTTCAAGATTTGAATGTTGTTTGGTTACATGGTGGGAGGTAATTTTGAAAATTTTGATAATACCTTTTTGTAGAAGTATTGAGGAGGTAGTGCTTTTTTGTTATGAAAGTGCTTATAGAATAAGTGTTGTTCTTAAACATACTACTCTGAAAGGTCATTTCAAATTCATTCGTGAGTAGGTTTTTATCATATATATATATAAAAAAAAAAAAAATAAAAAAAAATAAAAAATAAAAAAATTCTTTTCCATGTAGATTTATAAATTGTTCTTTCTACCTTTGGTTATAGGTCTATTGTTGGAATTAGATGTCTAAATAGGTATGTTAGTGATTTGCATCATGTGGCTATTTGTCTCTGGGCTCGTTATGTTGTATCTAACAATTATTTGTAGGAGGATAGCCATGGAAAATTTTAAGTTTCTTGTAAATAATTGATCATTAATAAAACTTGTATTTCTACTTTCGTTATTAGTATTTCCCTTTTTTTGAAACATGTATGCTTCATTTGATATTGCCCTCTTTTTATATAGTTTGAGTTCTTAAAAATTATGCTTGTTTCCATATCATATTCTTATATATCTTAGACTTTTTTTTTTGCCTTTTTTTTGCCTTTTTTTATTTTTTATTTTTTTTATCTAAACACATTTGTATTGTTAACTAAATCTTAAAAAGAAAAAATTAAATTTTAAATTGCGTCTTTTAGTTAATTTTTTTGGCTTTAGATTTAGTAAACATTTCAAAAAGCCAATTGGTTACATAGAGTAACAAATTTATTTTTTAAAAATTAAAAATTAAAAATCAAATGATTATTAATAGGATTATAAAAAATTTGTTGTCAAAATTAAAAATAAAAATCAAATGATTATTAAATAGGACTATATAAAAAAAAAAAATTGTCAATAATTTATTTATTTTCAGGGAACATCTCATGAGTGAAATATGTGTTAATAAATTATAGACCAATTACAAAATAAATGTGTTCTCAAACTAAAATACATGTAAAATTGGCTAAGATAATGACACTCAGTTGAACTCACTAAACATGGGATTGTTTCCCATAAAAATTTTCCAATATGTTGGGCACCAAAAACTTGTGGGGGCTGACACAAATAGTCCCTAGGTGCAAGTATACATTGCCAACAAATTTAGACCAAGTATCGAATCCCGGAATGTAGTGTAATAATTCCATTTAAGCAAATAAAGTCTCTTCAAAGTTTTGTGATGAAAATGTAACCAAGATAAAATGGTTTGGTTTGGTGGGTGCTTTGAAAAATAAAAGACAAGTAGAGTATACTTAAATATAAGGGAAAACAGTAAGAGAAATAAATGTAGTAAAAATATAAGAAGAATAAAAAGAAAGATCTAAATCGTTTTGCCTTCCATAGGGGTGTTCAAATGACCTAACAACCCGAGCAACCCGACTACCCAATCTTAAATTTGGGTTGAGTTGGGTTAATTTTTTTTGTATTTTTCGGGTTGGGTTGGGTCTCGGGTTACAATTTTGAAAATTCAGGTTCAACTAGACCCAACCATAATTTGGCATGTGATCAAATTGCTCTCGCAATCTACCTGGCACTTAATACATGAATTAAAGTCAACATCTATTCAACTCTTTTTAACAATTACCTTTAAGAGACTAGCAATTGAACACATATCTCTATAACTAATAACTTACGTCACAATGAGCATACAATTTTAATGACTCTATATGCATTACCTTATTTCTAGGGGTCAAACGAAATTATATGTCTAGGCTTTTTTTTTTTTTATATATATCGTCTAACTCTTTCGATATTAGACTCAGCATGATATGCTAACTTACATGGCCAGTTTAGACTAACAATAAACAATAAAATCAATAAAGCAACTACTAAGGGGTATTTAGTCCTCCAACTTGAAGTTGGTGGGATGAGTTAGTATAGCCCACTCTATGAAGGCTCCAAATATAATAACGGTGTTTACAACTATTTATAACCTACTACAGTAATATTATTCGAAAATCCTTTTTGTTACCATGTTAACTATTTCCTTATCTTCTCTTTCCCTCTTGACTATTTCCTTATCCCCTCTTTCCCTCTTGACTATGTTGTTTACTATTTCCTACTTAGGTTAAAATAGTGTGTATCCCAAACACAAGCAATTGTAACCCACAAACTATAATAAACCACTCAGGCCCCAAATGCCCCCAAAGTTTTTTGGCAAGTAAAGTGGGAACAAGTGAGGCTTTTATTTCTTCCTTAGGGCATCCATATGTTCGAATCTTAAGGAAAGGAATAGCTCATAATGGAAAATAAATAACACTATAAAATGGTAATAAAATTGATATGGACTGAAAACTTGAAAGAATATAAAAATTGTTCTAAAGAGAATGAAACTCAATAGGAAAATAAATAACATGGAAGTAAAATTAAGGGATGTTTTCAAAAATAGAAAAACTGTTGAAAATAATTACAAATATAACAAAATTTATTTTATGTAATAGATTGCGATAGACCCAAATAGGCATACACTAATAGATATTCATCTGAGTCTATCTATCACAAATAGAAAGTGAAATTTTGCTATATTTATAAATAGTTTGATATTTTTTCTATTTATAATAATTTTTTTTAAATTAAATGATAAGAAAATAATAAAAAAAAATTGTAGAAAACAAGAATGGTGTAAACTTTCTAAAGTTGCACCTTTATCTAGCTGAATTCAATATCATTTGAGATTATTCTAACATGCAATAGTAGTAGAGAGGGTTGAGCAGCAATATTTCTCCAAGGATTTCAAACAAAGGATGAAGATTTGATGAATTTTTAGAATTTCTTCAAGGGAATGAAGCTTAATGATTTCAAGAAATGTTTGCCCCATTTTATAAACCTAATAGGGCTAGGTTCCTCCAAATCAAACATGGAAATCCTTCTTTTTAATGTATACGAGGATGATGGAGATTTGATTTGATTTGGTCAAAGATTTTGCAAATCTTGATACTTTTGCACAAATTTTTCGTAAGGTCGAGTTGGGTTGGGTGCACTTGGGTGCAATTTCTATACTTCCCAACCTCACTGCATTTTGTCTTCTAATAGAATTACGACCACAATCTGGGTGCAACTTATTAAATTTCTATAAACAACACAAAAACATGTGAATAATTCAAATTTTAACTTTTTTACATTTTTTTTTCTTTTGCTTTATTTCACTAATCAAAGGCTAAGAACACATGGTTGTCTTGTTTTAACATAAAATCACTCTTAATGTTATAGAATATGACATTTAACGCATACTTCTCACCTAGTAACCGAAGCTTTTAAGGATAAATAACTCACCTAAGGGAGAATGATCACATTTTCAATAAATTTATTAACCAAATACATATAATTCTTTTTCAATAAAAAAGATATTAAAATGAAGTCAAGCATGTACTCCTTTGTCCTTAGATAAACTATTGATAAGTGTCTATTTTATTTAAACAAATCAAATTTTTATGTAGTTGGTAATGTAAATGTGAGATATTTATCTGATCCACGTAAAACTATATTTCAAAACATGCTATCTGTTATGGCATGATGGTTCATAAAAACATACCATTACATTTACCTCCTCAAATCATGTTGAAATTCTTATCATTCATGAAACTTGTAAAGAATGTGTGTGGTTGAGATGAATGACTCAACACATTTATGGAGCATGTATATTGTCTTCTAACAAAAATCTTCAAAACAATATTATACAAAGACAATACAACATGTATAACCCAAATTAAAAAATAATATATTAAAAGAGATATAACAAAATACATCTCACCAAAACTTTAACTATGATCTTACAAACCAAAGTTGGGTGAGAAAAAATACTAGTCATTTTATATTAACTATTGCTAATCTAATTTAAACAAATATCATCAAAGAATATATATAACTAATCATATATACAAAAAAAATATATAAGCTAAAATATTTTATGCTATTTAAAATTGTTTTTAATAATAATAACATCTTTTAGTTAAAAAAATCATTTTATTTTGATTGGAATGATCTAATTATTTTCCTAATTTCAAACTTTAATCTAAACCATAATATTAATATATTTAAAAAAATTTAAAGAATGTTCTTGTTATTTTGATTAGGATGGTTTGACTATTATCCTCTTAATTCTAAATTTTAATTAAAAATCAATTTAATTTTTAATTTTGTAATAATTCTCTCTTAATAGAACATAAGAATTTTTTATTTTATTTTATTTTAAATTTTGATTGAGATGATTTGATTATAAATGTATATTTTAAAATTTTATGATAACCATTGATCTCTTAATTTAAACTTTAATTTAAATCAAATATTGTTAGGCTCTTTTCAAATATAGAAAAAGAACCAAAATATTTACAAATATAGCAAAATTTCACCGTCTATCACAGATAGGTCGTGATAGATTATCATCTGCGATGCGATAGACCAAAATATCTATAAATATAACAATAATAGTCTATCGCAATTTATTGTGGTTTATCGCAAATAGATAGTATATTTTGCTATTAGTTGTAAATAGAGTTCACTTAATTAAAAATATGTTTTTTATTTTAATTTTGATGATTTGATTATTCTCTCCATTTTAAATTTTAATTAAAACAAAAATATTATTTTTGCCAGAACCTAAAGCTTATCATTTGCAGATTTGCAATGGTTCTTAATTTCAAACAAACATTTTTGTAAGAAGACATAAACCTAACAATATCATACTTTAGTTGGAATGAAAGATCTCTAAATTCAATCCTATCAAAAAAAGGAAAAAAAAAAACATAAAATTTAGAACCATTTTAATTTAATAAATAAATAAATGTTCAAATTATTTTATTATTGTATTACACACAATTGAGTTGAAATTAAATATATATACGGAGCCAAATAACGAAAAAATGGAGTACGAAAATCGAAAAATTATAATATTAAAATAATAAATAATAAAATAATATCAAAGTAATTAAAATAACCAAATTAAATAAATTAAACTTGAAATAAACTAAAATAAAGAAATTAAAATTTTATGAAAATAACATTTCTCAAATTTCACCAATTACATTAAGCTCAATTATAAAATGGACATCTAATTTATTATAATATTCATAATATATACATTCTTTTTTTAATCAAAATAATTAGTTGGAGTTATGGATAAGGTTGAAATATTGTTGTAGAATATTTTAAACAACCTTTTTAATTAAAATTTTAACGAAATACTGTTTAATTTATAAAATAAAATTATGAATTTACGAATATATCTTAAAAATTAATCAATAAATGCATGCTTATATATTGGAAATAAATAGTTATATGTTATATTAGCATAAGATAGAGATTTTGAACTATCCTAAATTCCAATCCCACAAGAAAAAAAATCTCATAATTTAGACTGGATTTGAAAAAATAAAATTGTGGATGGTTAATGATTTATAAATTTAGATTGTAAATACTAATTTGATTTTATTTTGAATCAATTTTTTTTTTCCTGCAAAAATATATTAGAGAATTGAGCTACCTTTTGATTAAAAAACAAATTTAAAATTGATTAAAAAATGATAATAATCAAATTTTAAAATTAAAGACAAATAATTTATTTTGTATTGGTTAATGTGATAGGTTGATAAAAAAAAAATTAATTTATTTCTAGAAAACAAATCTAAAAATGATTTAAAAAGTAAAAACCAAGATTTAATGGAGGGTGGTTATAAATGATTTTCATAATAAAAATAAAATTACACCATATATTCATATGAAAAAAAGGAGACATTTTAGATAAAATAAATAAATATTTTGAAAATAAACATTGCTTTAGTTGATAGTTGACCCTTTGCCGAAGAGGAACGAACTTTTATTTCCATTAGAATCATTGTAGTGGTAATCACTTGTGAATCAAAGCCTTGATTTGCCATTACTCGCTAAATTGCGCACTTTTCTACATCATCTCTGAAAAATCTCAGCTTTTTGGTCCAGAGTGGCCTCATATTCCACCATTGGACGAGAGGCTCAGAGCTCCACTTTGTGTTACAGTGTATAAATTCAAAACAACTCTTCACTTTCCTTTTCCCACCAAAATTATCTCTCGATCGTTGCACCAAACCAACACGTTTCTATCCCAAATTTCTCTTCTTTTTTCCCCTTTTTACTTCGATTTCTGAACAGTTCATATTCTCCGGTTTATATATTCTTGTAATCCATAATGCCCATCATTGCCGCACCTGAAATTTGGAACAACCCACTACCAATCCCATGTTCAATTTGACTGAAGATGCCTGATTTCGCTGACTTTAGGGTTTCCAGCCGATAACCCACCTCAGTTTTAGCTTCGTATTTTCTTTGGATTTTGGTTTCCCACTGTATGAATTGGACCCCGATCCGAACCCCCATTGTGGATTTGGGTTTAAGTTTTCATCGGCAGCTTCGCCAAAGTCAATGGCGTCGAAGGCTTCTTTGCCTTCTCCTTCGGCCGACAGATCGGACCTGCACGATGACACCCAGGTAATTAGCGTCTGTTCCTTCTCTTTCTCCTTTATGACCCAGAATTTAGAATGTAACTGCGGGCGAGAATCTGATTTCATTCAGAATATTGTTTTGTGATCAGACTGGTCAATTTTTATGACGGCATTATCAGAAATGGTTGGCTTTTCATCATCGTGTTTAAGATTTGTTTATATTTTGATGAGATGCTTGATCCATGGGTGCTTTGATAACTCTCCAGCAACATCCGGAAGTTCTAGTATCAAATTTTGGCGTTTCTATGTTATACGTATTACAAAATAAACAATGGTTGTTATTTGTGGAATGTCGCGATAATTTTCATTACTTTGTGTGTGTTTTGTTGCTACGGTATGTACTTTGGCCAAATGGATGACCTTTATTATTCGTTTGGCTTTCTGCTCTTTGTTGGTGTAAACGGCAGCATCTTTTCCTGATTGTAGTCTTTCTCTACTTTGGCCAAATAGACGACCTTTCTGTAACTCCATCTTTGGGCTCACCTCGCCCTCGTTTCATATTATTTCATACATCAATAAAATACATGTTTTCTTAAAAAAAAGTAGCTAATTTTTTGTTAATATCTAAGTTTCGCTTTCTTTTTGGGGATTTTACCATTTATTATCTCCAATATTTTTTTGACCCCTATGATGCAGGTGAAGCCTATTAATATAATTGAAAAAGAAAAAAAAAAAGAGAAAAATTAGGTCATCATTTCCATTCTATAGGAATTAATTGAAAACTTGTTTAACTTTCTGCTGTTCTCCACAGATAATGATACCACGAGGACAAGATCCTACTCCTAAGGAGATCTTATCACTCATTGAATTTCTAAAGAAGCAAGTTGCTGGCGAACGTTGTAACTCCGTACAGGTGCTTAAATCATGGTCGCCCAAAATTCTCATTTCTTTAGTTAACTTAAAGTTGAGTTTTGCGTTCATATTGTATCAATTATTGATTTCTATTGGATCTTCCTTACTTTTCAGAAAAGAATGGAAGAAAACAAGCAGAAGTTGGTTGCCATCACCACTCACTTGTTGAAATCATCAACAGAAAGAAGGATAAGAAGGACAAGTGATTCAGATAAGGGGGTGGATCTATTGACGAAGAGGCAGAAAGATGCACTTGATATGCAGAATGGTATAGATGTAAGTGATGGGGAAAATGACCAATCTCAAGAAGATGGCCATGCATCTTCTGCAGTTCTTCTTGGATCTAATGTTGCAGTAAGAAATGCTGTACGACCTATTAAGCTTCCTGAAGTTAAAAGATTGCCTCCTTATACTACATGGATATTTTTGGACAGGTTTTATGTTTCTTCATTTATTTCCTTATATATTTTTATTACTGTGTAATTATTGTCTTATTTGAATTGTCAATGGTTCAACCTTATGGTTGTATGATATGTGTGTTTGTGTCGTATCGAGGGCTTCCTCTTAAAAACAACCCGAGCCAGATTCTGAGTCCATTTAGATCTTAATTTGTGGTGACTGGGGCCTGATTTCTTTCATCTGTAATTCACACCTCAATTAATGAGTGAAATTTGGAAGGAATAGAAGGATACTTTTCCATTGATGCTACTGTTTGTAAAGCCTTATCCGATTGCTTTCTATCATCAATTCAAAAAAGATTTTCAAATGCTTCTGCAAGAGAGTCTTCCACAGGAATATCATTAAACTTGATATCATCTAACTCCTCCTCGACATCCTCACTGCTCATATAGTCATACTAACCTCAGAAGCAAGATCTAAAAACTTGTAGTGACCATTTTTTTTCTCTTTCTTTTTTTTGAACAAATACATAATTTTTTGTTAAGAAAATGAAAACAAACTAATGCTTAAAGATACAAACTAAAAGTAGCAAACAAACCAAAACAGGAAACCTCAGTGCAGGATTAAAAAACCCAAAACAAACCAACGGTAGGAAATAAGTAACAACAGTACAATACACTTAAGTTTGTGAAATAAAAGCATCCCAACTTTAAAGAATGACTAAAGAACCACTAAAGAGCTTCAAAAGAGAACACTAATAAGTGACCACCTATCTAGGATAACATTTACTTGTACATTGAACTATGTGAAGCCTTTAGGATAGATAGTATCTTAGGTTTGAGGAAATCCTAGCTTAAACTGTTATTTAAAAGATTTGTAACTTACTGCTTGCACTTTTAATTAGTAGGCCAATGTTTGGTGGTTGAATGAAACTATATTATTAAATCACTTCCAATTGCATTGTCTTTGCCTTACAATGTCTTTGATATATGTTAAGCCTATCAATTCTGCCTATGTGTAAAACATAGTCACAAGAACTACTTGTTTCATTAATAGTTGGTGATTTCGGTGCAGAAACCAGAGAATGACTGAAGATCAATCTGTGGTTGGTCGAAGGAGAATTTATTATGGTCAAAGTGGAGGAGAAGCCCTCATTTGCAGTGACAGTGAGGAAGAAGTAATTGATGACGAAGAGGAAAAGAGAGATTTTGTGGAATCTGAAGATTATATACTTCGGTTGGTATAACCAAATTGATTGTATCCAGACATATGCTAACAATAAATGATATATTCAGGTTTCACTGTCAATTGTTGTCTATCATTTATAACCTATCCTTCACAAGAAATGTAGAAAAAACATTATTTTGGATATGTAGATGGAGAAAAATGCACAATTGTATATTATGCAAAACCAACATGGATTGAAGATAGAGATAGAGAAAAAAGTATGAGTGTATATTATGCAAAACCGACATGTCAGTAGATCAACATGCTTGTGGGTTTGATTTTTTGTATGCCTCTGCATTCTTTCTTTTTTTACTCAACGAAAGTTGTTGCATATAAAAAGAAAAAAAATCAGCATGCTCGAATAAGTGTTTTCCAAATGATCAGCTGCCATACTTATATTAACATAATTTATTGAGTAGTTTAAGGAAAACTAGTGGTAGCTGCAAGTTTTGCATCTCTGTACGTTTTTTATTTTTAGCTTCTATCTAGTTGGACATGCATTTACTGCCCTTATCTTTTCTCATTCAATGTTGACTAACGTGCACACACTAGGTTTGGTCTCCCCTCATTGAAACATAACCACTTCCCTTTCCTTATCTCCTCTCTATTGAACCCTCTCCTCTCCCCTTCGTCATGGCTCTTAAGGCCTTGACTCCTAGCCAGTTGGCCACTGCCCTCTTTTTACTTCAAGTTGGTCTTTCCTTCACATTTTCATGCACAATGGACTTTATTTGTCAACTTTTGTTCTTCCCTCCTTTTTGGACATGAACTCTGTTATATAGGCTCTCTCTCTATTGACCTCACTCACCATTTCACTGGTTTCAATTAGTTTATACAACCTTCCACAATCGTTCATCTCCAAATGGGTGCTGGTTTGTGTAAAAAATTGACACTGACCAACTGATGGCCAATAATGCTCCCATAGCCTAGACTTCCATCTTGTTCTCAATTTACCATATGAAATTCAACATTCCTTCTATGCTTGTCAACGATAGTTTATGTATTCCAAACATGAAGACCTAAGCAGGCCTAAATAGTATTTTTCTAGCAAGGCTACCATAGAAACATTGTGCGTTCTAAGTAGGCAACAAGTCCAGTGGCAGACTTACCCTTTCATTATTTTATGGTGCATTTGGCTTGAGAGGAACAATAGGATCTGCTGAAGGGCTATGAGATCTTGGGAATAGCTTTGCGAGTACGTTCTTGAAGTTAGTTGGGGGCTCTTTTTTGTAGGCTTGTTTTTTTGTATGCTCTTGTAAATTCTTTTGGGCTAGTTGGGTCTCAATGGTTTATGAGCCTCTTATTTCCAAGGAAAGAAAGAAGTTTTGGGAAGTGTTGGGGGCCTTTTTAGGCTTTGTGGGAGGTGTTGGTGTTTGGTGTTTGGCAGGGGACTTCAATGTGACTAGGTATCCAGTAGAAAATTCAATAGGAGAAGTGTCACCGATCTATGAAAGGATTCAATTGGTTCAATGAAGATTGTGGCCTTCTTTATCCTCCTTTGGTGGATAAAAAATATTCTTGGTTAAGTGTGAGAGAGAGTGTGATGCATTGTAGGTTGGATAGGTTCCTTTGAGGAATAGATGTAGTGTGTTTTGTACCCTAGACAAACTATGAGGCCTAGATTTATTTTTGGTGATTGGTCCATTAGCCTTAATTCTGATTGGATTCCTCGGGACAGAATCTGTTTAGGTTTGAGATTATATGGTTGGTTCATCCTTCTTTTAAAGAGTTGTTGCCCTTGTGGTGGAATGTTAAGGTTAAGGAAAGTGGGAGAGCTTTTGCTTTTTGAGGAAGTTAAATGGGGCCTTGAAGGAGTTTTCAAGGAGTGGAATATCTTTGGGAATTTAAAGAGGAAAATAGAAATTGTGGAAAGGACCAGAATGATGGGCTTGAGGAGGGAGGAACTTGTTGAAGGTGGAGTGTCTCTCTGAAGAGGGAGTTTGAGACCATTCTTTAGAGGGAGGAGATACAAGTTTGAGACAAAAAATAAAAGTTATGTGGCAAAGTGGTTGTCGCACATCTTCGTGGAGCTCTTTGTGGCATAAGGTGGTTTTGAGTAGATATGACCTTCACCCTTTCAAGTGGCTTGAGTGTGGTGGTTCTAAAGGTCCCAACATTAATGTTTGGAAAGTTATTTCTTTGGGTTTTCCTTATTTTTCATAGTCTATTTGTTGCTTTGTTGGGAAAGGATCGAAAGTTTCTTTTTGGGAGGATTGTTGGGTGAAGGATAAAACCATTCAAGGTGTTCGATGTTCTTTGTCTGATGAGTGACAACAAAAGTGTCAAGTCTTCTTTCTATCTTGCAATACTTTTAGGTGATTAGGGAGAAGGGATGTTTGAATTTGGTCCTTCAACCTTTCTAGAGGGTTCTCCTGTCATTCTTTCTTTTGTATTTTGTCCATCCCTTCTCCTTCCCCGGTTGCCTTTGTTTTTCCCTCTCTTTAGTAGGTTGAAATTCCAAAGAAGGTTAAGTTTTTGTGTGGTAGGTTTTATGTGGGAGAGTTAATACCTTGGATCATGTCCATAAATATTCTTCCTATGGGGTTGTTCTCAAGGAGGCATGAGGAGGACCTTTATTATCTGTTGTGGGATTGTCAGTACGCTTGGGTTTTTTGGAGTCATTAGAGGACATAGTTTGTTGTGTGGGAGGCTCGTGATAGGAATGGTAGATTGTTATTATAGGAGGTGCTTCCAAACCCCTCTTTAGGGGGAAGAGTAAAGTTATGTTTTAAGCTAGCTCCTTCGTTTTTTTGTGGGGTATTTGGTTAGAAAGAAATAATAGAATTTTTGAAGAGGTTGAAAGATTGGGTGAGGACCTTTGGAAGGTGGCCAGGTTTAATGCTTTCCTTTGGGCTTTGACCATTATGCCTTTTTGTAATTATGAGTTTGATTTGGTTCTTTTGGATTAGAACCCTTTTTGTGCTCAGTTTTGGACTGCTTTTGGTCAAGCTTGTTCTTTTGTATGCCCTTGCATCATTTTATGCTTCTCAATGATTTTCTTACCAAAAAGAAAAAAAACTTTTCATTGCTCGATTCCTTATACGGGAAAAAAAGCAGTACTTTTGTTAGGTTTCTTCCTCTGCACACGGAAAAACCCAACAAGAACACAAGAATCCCAGAGAACAGGCCAAGTCACCTTTGTTTTATATATCTAGATTTTGGAAAATCACCACAAGAGGTCACTACTATGAAATAACAAGAACAAACAAAAAATAACAAGGATAGACCTAGCACATTCAAGAGAGCTAGGGAATTCTCCCCAAGACGACAACCCTTCTCTACAAATTTCTTCACACCCCAGCCGAATCACAAAACTTTGCTAGGACCAACTGTGGAATTTCCCTTCTTTCCCCTCCTCTCATACTTGTGTATAATCGGGGGCCTTACGTAGCTTTGCCTCTGAACACATGTCCAAAAGCAACTGTTGAAACCAATCTATTTGAGCTGAAAGTAACGGTATCATCTGCATGTCATATGTGGGAAACATAAAGCAGGTAGCTACCAACTTAGAACCCACAACCAGGACTTGCTCTCTACTTTTGAAAATAGAACGAATAAGGTAATCAACACAAGTAAATGAAATAACAATAAGAAAAGGGTCTACTTGACGAATATCTCTAAGAGGCAAAATCTTGCACCATTTTTCCATTAGAAAATTTTAATTGAACTGTTGGAATAGGTACATCTCCTTGTCCAGTTCTTCCATTTGGTTCCAAACCTTCTAATTCCATGATAGCATCGCAAATTCTCGATTATATCACATGCCTTCTCCAGATCCTCTTTTAGGATGTAGCACCTTTTCTTCCTCCTCCGTGTCCTATGATTTTGGTGCAATACGCATAGGCATCATAAAGTTTTCTTTCTTCTTTGAAGGTGTTTGAGAATCATCAGACAAATTCTCCAATTAGTGTTGATTTTCCTTTCCATATGCTAAATGCTAGCTCTAACCATCGTTGAAGTTTAACATTTCAATTGGATCTTTTTTTTTTTGTTTGCAAAAAGTATATGAAAATTGAAGATAACTAACTATTATTTACCTTGACAGCATGACAATGAAAGAAATTGGTTCATCTGATCTGGTGCTAGAGTCCCTTGCCAATTGTTTCTCTAGAAGTCCTGGTGAAATAAAGGTATGGAGTTGTATATTGTATAATACAAAATTTAGATGGGCTTCTCTTCTCTGCTCCATCTGATTAAAACTGGTCATAGAGTGTAAACTTTGGTCCAGCTGTTTCCCATTTGCTTTGTGCTGGCTTTACAGAGATATGAAACACCATCAAACATCTTATACAGGCAAGATATGAAGTGCTTACCCAGGGAGAAAGGGCTATAGGGTGTTTTAATAATAGGATCAATGAGGAGATCTCACATATTGGAAGTACTCTTCTTGATAAAGATCTTGATGCAGCTCTTGATTCCTTTGACAATCTATTTTGCCGTCGTTGCCTTGTAAGTTTTCCGTAGTTGCTCTTCTCTGAGTTGTATTTATAGTCTTTTCCTCAATATTTAGTACGTCTTCATTGCTACAGGTCTTTGATTGTAGACTACATGGTTGTTCCCAAGATCTTGTCTTTCCTGTAAGTTTATGCTAAAAGATCATGTACATACGTGGCTGTATGTATTTTGTTGTATCTATCTTATGAATTGATATTATGTTGTCGTTGATTGAAGTTATTGTTCTTAAAAAAAAAAAATTCAGGCTGAGAAACAACCTAAATGGGGTCCTGTAGGTGAGGAAAATGCACCATGTGGTCCACTCTGCTATCGATCAGTATGTGCTGGTTTTTTTTACCATTATGATTTCCTTGGTTTGATTATTGAACAATATTTCCATTATCGATATCAGTAGTCAAATCCTTGTATATCTGTTCACAGGTGCTGAAATCAGACAAAAATGGTACAGGGGGTTCTCCACTTCGCAGTGACTTGGAAGAAAAACATCCCATGTCATCTGATGGTACTGGAGCTCAAATCTCTACGAAGAAGAAATCTTCTTGTAAAACTGGTCGAAGAAGGGCAAAATCCTATCAAAGTGAAAGTGCCTCATCAAATGCAAAGAACATATCAGAAAGCAGTGAGTCAGAGAATGGACCCAGGCAGGATGGGAATACTATTCATCAATCACCTCCACCAAATTCTAAGATAACAGGAGCGGGTGGAATTCGAAAAAGGAACAGCAAGCGTGTTGCTGAGCGTGTTCTCATTTGCATGCAGAAAAGGCAGAAGAAAATGGCTGCTTCTGAGTCAGAATCTCTAGCCAGTGTAGGTCATTGTCCAAATGATGTGAAATTAAAATCTAACTCATGTAAAGAAAATGACGATACTAGTTCTTCTTCACGTAAGAATATTAGATCTCCTATACCTGGAAGGTCTAGGAGGAGGGAATCCCTGACTCAGAAATGCAACAAATTTGACCAGAATGAAACACTCAATAATTCATCAAATGAGATAATTACTCATCTACCAGCCGACAGTTGTGATGACAACTCAAGGAAAGAAGAGTGTGTGGATGAAAATTTATGCAAGCAGGACTTGGCAGATGATAAATCTTGGAAGGCTATTGAAAAAGGGCTCTATGAGAAGGGTATTGAGATTTTTGGTAGGAACAGGTCTGTGCATACAGTTACGTTTTCTTATATTAACTTTAGCATAACTTACTGATGTTTTTCCTTGTGAGCTTGATTCTATATGCGTTCTTTTTTTTTAGATAAAGATACATTTCACTGATTAATGAAATTAGGGGAAAACCCTAGACACCTAAAGGTGATTACAAGAGAGATCGCCAATTTGTAACTAAAAAAGACAAACTTAATGTTCAAAAGGGTGCTTAATTTTGCACCAAGAAAAAGTAGTAAAAAGAACTGAAATCAGGGGAAAACCCTAGACAGCTAAAGGTGATTACAAGAGAGATCGCCAATTTGTAACTAAAAAAGATAAGCTGTAATCTTCAAAAGGGTGTTTTGCACCAAAAAAAAGTAGTAAAAAGAACTAAATCTAAATACGATCAAAAGAGGAAAAGGAGTCACGAAAGTGGCGCCCATTTCTTTTGCTGTTCTTCATTTAGCAATTTTGGTTCTTTACAATGGTTTTTATTCTGTGAAACAGCAATGGAGATATTATTTTAATCCTACATCATTTAAGCTTCTAGGGAGTGTCTGAGACCAAGGCTAGAGTTGTGAAATCTGAGGAGTTGTGAGTAAACTCATGGGACTCACGGTGTAAGGAGTTGATAAGGCATAAAATTGATGTTTTTAAGTAGTGGAATCCACAAACTCTTTGGACTAAACAAGGAGTGGAGTTCACAATTCCACACTTTCCAACTCCTTGGCCCAAACACCCCCAAGGCATTACTATGGTTTTTGTTTGTTTCTGTTTGTCTACTGCATATATTCTCTGATCTTTGGAGTTATAGGCTTATACTGCATTGTAAATCTGCCTCTCATTTTTCCCTGGAAAATTTGTTAGCATCATGAATTTGAAACATAAAGTATTAATTTGGTAAATTGGACATAAATCCAGAAGTCAGATATAGATAAGTCCAACAGTTATATACATAAAAACAATGGTACATTTTGCTATCTATATACTTACATTATCATTAGAGTTCATGCACATTATTTGTCATTGTAATTTATATTGATTTCATCTTTCATATAGCTGCTTAATAGCAAGGAATTTACTAAATGGGATGAAGACCTGTTGGGAGATTTTTCAATACATGAATTATTCTGAGAACAAGAATGGCAGCCAAGTGGGTGATGGGTCAAATCCTCATCTTGAAGGTTACACCAAGGTTGGATTTTTTTAAGGGTTTTCCATTCAAGATATTAATCATAGTTGGGAGAGTTTCGTTGTTCCTTTTCAATAGTTTCTCCCTTAGTATTTTGTTTACTCTACTTTGTGCTTATGTTTTTCTTACCTTTATGGATTTTACGTTTCTTTTTCTCCTTGTATCTTATATTTTGGAGCACTAGTCTCTTTTCATTTTCTTAATGAAAAGTGTGGTATCCTTTTTCAAGAAAAAAAAGTTGGATTTTGGAAACATGATCAATAAGCTTCCAGTTTTCCTCCCCCATGCTCCATTTTTATCACCCTGGCTATTTTTTCTTCCATTTGTACCAAGTTCAATGTTGAAATTTTCAGGGTAATAATGAAGTGAGAAGAAGGTCAAGATTCTTACGTAGAAGGGGTAGAGTTCGTCGACTGAAATATACCTGGAAATCAGCTGCTTACCATTCTATTCGGAAGCGAATAACTGAAAGGAAAGATCAGCCGTGCAGACAGTATAATCCATGTGGTTGCCAAACTGCCTGTGGAAAGCAGTGTGCCTGTCTTTTAAATGGCACCTGCTGTGAGAAGTACTGTGGGTGAGCCCTTAGATTCAGAATTCAATTATTGAATGGTTTCCTCGTTGAAGGATGGGGATGGCATTTGAATTTCGTTTTTCTTTTTTCTCTTAGTGTCATTTATATATTTTCAGACCTCTTCCATGATTATTGGCTTTGATACTCATTTGGTTTATCCGAATTTTTTATTATAGCTATTTTTTGATATATGCATCATTTTATAGGAAATATTAATGATCCATTTATATTTTAATCTTTCACGTGACATTTAAAGGTGCCCTAAGAGTTGCAAGAATCGTTTTAGAGGATGCCATTGTGCCAAAAGTCAATGTCGTAGTCGTCAATGTCCTTGTTTTGCAGCAGATAGAGAATGTGATCCAGATGTTTGTAGGAATTGTTGGGTCAGGTGAGTTCATAATTTCTTTCCAATCGTTTGTTGAGATGTTATTTACAATAGGAATGATAAGGGACTATGTGTGTGAGCATGATAAGCTGATGAATGTCTGTGCCAATCTTTTCAATCGTTTATTTAGTTGTTTTTTATGAACTGTACATATGGTGAGAATCAAACAAATAAGCAAGATTTTCAGGAAATCTAGAATCTGTTATATACCTCATTTCTGCCATTGCATGTTTCTTATATGTTAAATTCTGTTCTAAATATGCTTACTGGTACACGGTGCTATTAACATGGATAGCTGCATTTATTTAAGAAAATGCTGATAGCTGCATTTAGATTCTTTCAGTTTCTAGTTCTAGCTGTCTAGATTTTCTGTGTACGCTTCATTCATGCTTGTGTACACACACATGCACACTTATCTGTCATTGCATCCATTTCTTTACGTGTAGGGTGGTTATCTCTGGAAATTTAATGCATGTTTGGGACTGATTTTGAAATTGTTAAGACCGGTTTTTTTATGTTTAAAATCACATGTCTTTAATCACTAAAAATTAATTTATATTTAATTTTACACTTTTAAATACAATTTTATATCATCAAGATTGATTTTAAATGATTAAAAGTATGTTTTAGAGTGATTTTAACCCTTTTAGAATCACTCCCAAACATGTCCTTAGATATTAGCAAAATAATCATTATAATTATTGTGGTTGGAATTTTAGGTATTTTGAAGTTAATTATTTCTTTTTAGGGATTATTTAGTTTCTGTACATGTGTGCATGCTTGTATGTGTCATACATCAATCAATTATTACCTTTTTGCTTCATACTGAGTGTGTTTCGCTGTGCACATTAACTTACTGTGCAACTTTCCTTTGTAGCTGTGGTGATGGTACTCTCGGGGTTCCCAACCAAAGAGGTGACAATTATGAGTGCAGGAACATGAAGCTTCTTCTGAAACAACAACAAAGAGTAATCACACTTTACTGTTTCTTTGCTTTTTTTCTTACTCAGGTTTTCAAACTCAGTGCAAGGTTTTTGTTGTTGGTTTTATTGCATTCTGTTGAAGTATATCTTGCTCATGACTATAATAACTTTAATACTGTATACATTATAAATTGTTCTTGGTAGGAAATAGCATTTTCTGCATGGATTTTTCTTTTTACCTGCAATTATTAACTATTTTGTTATTTAGGTAGATTCTAACTTGATGGCATCTCTTAGGCCTTTGGCCATGTACCATAAAGTGGCGCTATCAGTGTTATTGATTTGAACTTGGTGATTAAACTTATTTTTTGGTTAAAGTATTTTTTTTCTCATTCTTGTTGATTATGTGTGAAGAGGCTACCGGCCAGTTTTGATTAGTCAAGTTTAAGTTTAATTCTTACCTATTATTTGTTTGCTTTTGAAATCTAGTGGGTTGTAACTGAAAGTAATATACAGGGATGAGAAAGATGACGCGTAGACAGCATGGTTTATAGCTAGGAATGTCGTCCCGGGTGTGTAGGGAACTTTTGGGTAAAGTCTAGGAGTTGAGAGAGTAAGGGGAGCACTTAAATCTTTCTTCTAGTTCTGACTTCTTATATTATATGTACTTCCTTGCTCGAGTATGACTAGTAGAAATTTATCAACTAACTCGGGGGTAGTTGAAAATCTCCTTCCATTACCTTCAGGTAGCGTAGATGTCATCTTGGGCCCGGGTTTAGTGATTCCTAACTATGGGGGACTCTGAAGGTTGATCGGAAGCAACTAGCAATGGAATTTAAAATGGGGGTTGAATAGTACGTTTGTAGAGAAGTCTGAGCTTGTTAAAACTCAGATTACTTTGAAATAAATATTCACAGTATTGGAGGGGAGTGGGAAATTTGGTTGAGCTGCATAGAACAAGAATGAGCAGGATTGGGGAGATATTCTAGAAGGGATCTAGTAGATTTTAGTTCTCATTTTATGTCAAATCATTCCAGGCATCCACACCAACCCACGAGCACTCCTATTTCAAAGAAAAAATGTCAAGAAACTTCGTGTCAATGTTGTAATGTCTTTCCTATGGAATACCGGAGGGTGGTGGTGTTAGCAACTGGCAAAATCAACTATGCTTTTGGGTTTCTATAGTAAAATGTTCTCTTTTTATTTCTTCTCTGTAATTAATTCTAATTGGGAAAGTTTGTTGTGACGCTTATGGCTTTGAGACTGAGCACTTTTTTGTATTCGGAGAGGGATTCGGTTATAGTTTGTTATTCTTATTTTGTGATGGGAATTTACTATAATATATTTTCTTGACTTCGGTTTGGTTCCAATTTGTAGGTGTTACTCGGAAGATCTGATATATCTGGTTGGGGAGCATTTCTAAAGGTAACGTCAAGTTCAATCTATTGTAAACTTGTGTTCTAATGCTGGCTGCTTGCTAAATCGTGTCACCTCCTCCAGAATAGTGTTGGTAAACACGAATATCTTGGCGAGTATACTGGGGAGTTAATTTCACATAGGGAGGCTGATAAACGGGGCAAAATATATGATCGTGAAAACTCATCGTTTCTGTTCAATTTGAATGACCAGGCATGTTTCTGTTCAAACACTCAGTTGTAAAACATGAGCATTGTCTACTTTTTAATTCTTTTTGGTAATAACTTGTTGACTCCTAATGCAAGTTCTGACATGATTTTATGTGCTTCGTTTAGTTTGTTCTTGATGCGTACCGAAAGGGCGATAAATTAAAATTTGCTAATCATTCTCCGGATCCAAACTGCTACGCCAAGGTACATGTACATTCTAGCATCTTTTCATCCGAATCTGTTAACAATCCCATAATCCCTCCATTCAATTCCTAATCATCTATTGCAGGTCATCATGGTTGCGGGAGATCACCGGGTTGGCATCTTTGCCAAGGAAAGAATCAGTGCTGGGGAGGAACTCTTTTATGATTATAGATATGAGCCTGATCGAGCCCCGGCTTGGGCAAGGAAGCCTGAGGCATCGGGGTCAAAAAAAGACGACGGTGCTCCATCAAGTGGACGAGCAAAGAAACTTGCTTAATTTAACGATTCATTTGGGACTTGGTAAGTTTAAAATTATTGTTATTCTTTTAGACAAAAGCAGCAGTCCTCATTGATGGTAGATCATAGGTGTTATTCTTGGATCAATTTGTAGAGAGATTATTACTTACTTCCATAGGAAAATTTAGACTCAATTTTTATTATCCCCCTTTTGATTTGGACACATTAAAGTGCAAAAGCTTGAGGGTTGGGGGAGGAGAGGATACAAGTGTTTGTGATTCATACTTACAATTTGACTAACACTCTCATTGGTTAATTGTTTAAAGAACAGATGGGAGAATTCAAAGCCAAGAATTTCATCATTTTCTCATTGAGTCTGCCAAATTATCATGTTTAATACTTGAAACATATTGATTGACTTGAGGAGACTATTCTTAACAAAATGGAATTCATTTGTCATTAGAAGCCATTTTTAACAATTTACTTTATGAAAATAATCTAAGCACATTGTCTATCGGTAGGTGCTTGAGAAAATATTTTGAGTAAAACGGTAGTACATACTCCTTACATTCAATATTTGACATGTCGTTAAATGCTATATCATTTTATTTCATAGAACTTACCATTTTCAATGCTTCTTTTATGACAAATGACGAATGAAGATACTATGAAAAATTTCACATTACTGTAGTACTAAAAATGTTCTGATCAGGCTCGAAATTCATCTTTTTGACTGATACTAGCACATATCCTTGGACACTATCAAGTTACTCATCATGCTAAACAAATCGTGTAAAA
Organism: Citrullus mucosospermus; assembly: GCA_030954485.1. Lineage (NCBI taxonomy): Eukaryota > Viridiplantae > Streptophyta > Magnoliopsida > Cucurbitales > Cucurbitaceae > Citrullus > Citrullus mucosospermus. The sequence goes on from CM062056.1 coordinate 24,923,589, forward strand.
GGAGTTATGATCCTTCATCCATGACCATGAGTATGATCTTTTGGTCCTATTCTTTCATCAATGTCTTGGAAGGGCCAAAGTGACTAGTCCTAATTGCCTACTAGTAGATTTTCTAACTTGATTCTCAAAGGTTGGCTAATTCTATATTCTTGTTCTTTTTCGAAATATTATTTCCATTTAAATTGTATTGATTAAATTGAATTTGCAAATATTTTCAATATTATCTTAGTATAAAAAATTGCCCATACTAGTTCTATTAATAATTTGTCATGATAGTATCATTCAAGAATAATGTGAAGAGTATAAAGTAAATTGATATATCATTTGATGTGTTAAATTATAAACTAAGTATTAGGGTAGTAGGAGAGTATAATAAATTTTGGCACATACACATAAAACTTATCTACTGAAGAAGAAATGAAGGCCATCCCATCAATGCTGACCAATATGAAGGCAGTGTGCAGACTGCAGAATGGATGTGTGGCCTACCATGTGATGAGCACTCAATTCAAAAAGTACTTCACAAAGTTAAAAGTATTCATTTCAAAGCTGTCCCCAAATTTCAACTTCAGCCCATTCATTCATTCATTACCTTATAATTCCATCCCTTTCATTTCTTAATGAGGAAGAACCTAGAAGTCACATTAATAAGTTCAATTATCAACATCATCACATAATTACCAAATTTCAAATAATTTTATTTTTAGACAGTTAGAAACACATAAATCAGGTTACTTTAGGTTAATTTGGAGTGTTGTAACTTTTAAAATAATTGTTGACTACTGTATTTTATAAAAATCAACTATAAAATGAGATAAATTAATGTTTGGTAAATTTCAACTTCAAACATGCAAAATTATATTATAGAGTTTGGTAAATAATGCTAATTTTTTGCGAATAACAATAATGACCAAATAGATCTGCTATCAAAATTTACATATTCTTTTTTTTATTATTGATAATTATATTTTTAAATAATTATTTAAAATGTTATATTATATATGCTTTCAACCAAGATCTATATTATTTGTTAAGTATAAGATTATTTTTAAATATAAGAGAAATAAGTGTATTTTTTTTTTTTTTTATAAAACTATGATTTATTTAAAGAAAATTGGTGGCCCTGAAGTAAAAAATTTGAAAAATTGAATATTTTGGAAATAGAAATTGATTGTGTTAGGAATAAACTAAATATACAATATTAATTTTAATTTATAAAGAATACAATTGAAAATTGAAAATTTGTTATAGAAACCGTTTGATTAAAAAACTGATTTTATCCACAACGAATCTCACTACATACTTATTATAAAAAGAAAAATCTTACTAAACATTCAATCAATGCAGTTAAGATTTATAAGTAATCAAAGCAATCCTAAACACTGGCTTAGTCCAACTTTCATGAATTTTTCAATATTCTATCATTATTTGTATGATCTTAAGTTTGGTTTGAATATAAGAGTCGATTTGGAATGACTTTATTTTTAACCGTAAGAGAATTCTTTTAAGAACCGAAAAGTTATTTCTAACAAACCCTAAGACGAAGTTCGTGATTTTAGTAGAATAAAGTAAAGTACGAGAGGGAGCAGGAAAAAAAAAAAATTAGAAGTCCTTGAAGATGCAAAAAGGAGAAATGGTACAAAACGGCATAGTTTGATGATCCTTAAATAAAATAAAGTATGAGAGGGAGCAAGAAAAAAAAGAAAAAAAAAAAGTGGTTTAAGTTTGTCTTAAAATAAGAGAAAATTAAAGCTAAGGAAGAAAAGCCCGCGTTTGATACCCAAAATTTGTCACCTTCTTTTCTCTGTTAATTTAATTACACTTCGCTTTTGTTTGCTCCATCTTCTCTCTTTCTCTTCTCTCTTCTTTCACAGTGCTCTCTCTGAGCTCTGCAATGTTATCGACCAGTTTATGGCAACTTCACTCTGCTTCTGCCATTTTGTACCTCTTTCTGACTTTATTCTCATTCTTCATCTCCATTTCAGTAGCTTGCTTTAATGGAAATTGCCAGGTTCTTCCCTCTCTTTCTACTGAATCTCGATTTGGGTGTTCTTTTTTTTTCTCTTTTTCCCTCCTGGGTTTCCATTAAACTTTGAGAATCTTCAGGTTCTGGAAGCTTGTACGGCTGCCACGGATTGTGGGTCAGGTCTCTACTGTGGGAATTGCCCTGCTTCTGGCAAGAATCAACCCATCTGTACTAGAGGCCAAGCAACCGTTCCCACTGCTGTTGTATGTTTTTTAGTTGATAGCTTCTTTAGAATGGAGGTTAATCGAACCATCATCTGGGATTTTCTGTGATTTTGATTTGTTTTTTCGTTTTTCTCTGAGATTTAGATTAATGGTTTGCCATTCAACAAGTACACTTGGTTGGTGACTCATAATTCGTTTAGTATTGTTGATGCTCCGCCTTTGGATGGAGTTCAGAGATTGACGTTTTACAATCAAGAGGATACTGTCACTAATCAATTAAGAGTATGTGATTTCAGGCTTGTTGCTCTTGCTCATTGCTATTATGATCTGTATGTTTCTTGAATTTTGGAAGACAGATGTGCCTCATCTTTTACTTCATAAATTTGTTCTAATGTTTTAGATATGCTTCGTTTTATACTCTGGTTGTTGTATTCAGTTCTTTTACTTGTAAACATTGTTGATCTTGTATGTTTTTCAATTTTACTTTTTTTTCAGAATGGAGTGAGGGGGCTGATGCTGGATATGTATGATTTCGAAAACGATATCTGGCTCTGCCATTCATTCAGGGGACAATGTTTCAACTTCACTGCTTTTGTAATCAATCTTCTTCTTCCATTTTCCATTTTTTTTTTTTTTCCCAGTTTGGCGTTGACAATGTTGTTTGGCCTTTTTGGTTCTGTAAGCAAGATTGTGACTATTGATATTTGGGTGTTCTCAGCAACCAGCAATTAATACATTAAGAGAAGTGGAAGCATTCTTAACTGAGAACCCAACTGAAATTGTGACCATTATAATTGAGGACTATGTGCATACTCCAAAGGGATTGACAAATCTATTCACCAGTGCTGGGCTGGACAAATACTGGTTTCCAGTATCCAAGATGCCAAAGAAGGGAGAAGATTGGCCTACAGTCACCGACATGGTGCAACAGAATCATCGGCTTCTTGTTTTCACATCTGTCGCATCAAAGGAAGCCGAGGAAGGAATTGCTTACCAGTGGAAGTACATGTTGGAAAATGAACGTAAGCGTTAAGGAACGCATCATTATTCGTGACTTTGAATTTTGTCTTGATGATGAACAAGTTCATAATCTTTGGATTTCAGCTGGTGATCCTGGAGTTGTACCTGGTTCATGCCCGAACCGACGAGAATCGAAACCACTGAGATCAAGAAGTTCTTCTCTATTCCTCCAGAATTACTTCCCAACATATCCAGTGGAAGCTGAGGCTTGCAAGGAGCATTCAGCTCCACTTTTTAATATGATCTCCACTTGCTATAAAGCATCTGGGAATATCTTGCCAAACTTTTTGGCTGTTAACTTTTACATGGTATGAGTTTAGTACACATAAAAACGAGTATCGACTGAAATTTACAATGAGTAACGTATCACGATGAAATTCATGCAGAGAAGTGAAGGGGGAGGAGTCTTTGATGCTTTGGATAAGATAAACGGCCAGACGCTATGTGGGTGTAGCACACTTGCTTCCTGCCAGGTTTGTCTAGACAAGTTTTCAAATTGGTCACTATGTTGAAGTTTATTTATATGAACTAGTTTACATTTGACATCACTCTTGAATTTTTTGTCACTCAGAATTTTTGGTTTTTTTCTGGGCATTTGAGTCTCCTCTTTTGAGTTGGTGTTTTATTTCTCAAATAGAAAGTCTCTTAATTTAGTTTGTAGAATAATGGGTTTCTGTTATATTTTCTTGTAAGCTTCTCAATGACCTTACCTTTAGGAAACTGATGACAAACTGATCACTAGTTGTTACCAAATTAAGAAACATTCATTGCCTCTCATGATCTGCTAGCAAAAGCTTCTATTGAGTCAAAAACACAAATGCTTAGATTTTTCAATTGTTGACGTTGAATTTTTGGATCATGATTCAAATGAATAGTCACAGTACTGTCTTAAATGCAAGTTTGGTATCTTTTAACTTAATTGAAATATAAGTAACTGTTTAGGTTATGTTTACTGACAGTTCTTTTCCAAAAAAAAACTATTTTTCATTGTTTACCCCAAATAATATTTGAAAATATATTTGTGATTCTACTTTCCTTTCCTTTTATAATTTATCATTACAATAATTTCAAGACATTATATATTTGAATAACGGTGAAAGTTCTGTTTTGGGAATATCAAAAACAGTAAATATTCTTTATTTTGGTTCTGGTATAAAAACCAATTTCAGTAATTCATGAAAGAAAAAACTATGTTATATTTTTAAAAACATAAGCACTTCTTTTTTACAAAACTTCCCAAAATATTTTCAGCTGTTACAAGTTAACAGTTCTTTTGTGCTTGCCACAGCATCCTGTCAACCCATAATTGAACTAGTTTAGGTTCCATTTTGGGATGTTCACTCTGGTTGGTGGTTTGTTACATTGAATTTTGATTCTGCGAAGTTTATACCAATGTCCTTTTGTTTATCGATATCGTCTTAAATACTCATTTACCAGAATATATCATTGATGCCATTTTTCAGGCTGGAGCTCCTCCTGGAACTTGCAAAAGTATTCCAGCACCTAACACTGGCTCAATGAGCAGTACCTCTGGTAGCTTTACTGGGTCTGTTCAATTCTCGAAATCATCAGCTTCAAGAGTCCATTCGCCGAGTCTCTTGGTTCTCTGGTTTTTCTACTTACCATTGTTGGCATTCTTAAAAACCACAATCAACACTCATCTAATTGGATTTTGAGCAACTATTCATGGAGGTTAATCTAGTATATTGTACGTAAAGATTGAATCATACGTGGTGTGCATCCGAGCCATCCTATAGAGATTGCCAAAAATGGCTATTAGAGTGATAGACTCTAACATTAAAGGAAATACATTTTGAGATTTTCATCCAGGGAAGGTAAGTAGCTGCAGAGGTACAGGAGGATCAGTAACCGAAATAGATCCGGCATACGACACAAGCTAGTTTAGGTATGTAATTTTTCTAGAATATTATGTAATTTTCATTAAGATTTGTGTTCATTAAGGTTTCTTCCCTCTTCTGAAATTTGTTTCTTAAATCGTGTTAGCTTTTCTAATGGTTTCACAAAGTGTTTAACCTTTCTCGAGTCAGGCATTTTTATTTGACAAGGGGATAGATATCATTTTTTAAGAACTAGAAGTGATAATTGGGAAATTTGAATTTTATAGAATTGCTGACAAAATGTTCTTTTTGACAAGTAGTTTGGTGAATAGGAGAAACTTTACTTGTTCAAATTGTACATTTTGTATTAAAATCCTTTCTGGTTATGAGTTATTTGAATCAATCTCAGAGAAAGAGGATTTTCGCTAATCAAAGGTTATTTTGTTTTATTTTTATTTAAAATTTAGTTTTTTTTTTCCAAATTTGTGATTTTTTTTTTTTTTTTTTTTTTTTTTTTTTTTTTTTAACATGGGGTGGGAGATTTAACTATTGATTTTTGCTTCTATGCAAAGATTGAAAAGTTTTAATTTTCTACTGCATATTTCATATTTATTAATGAAATATTTTTCTTTCCCATTTTTATCTTATGAAAAATCCATGTGTCCTTGTCCTTTATAAAGGTACACTCTATTCCTATATAGCCCCCTTATCTATTTAATCTAGCAAATATTATTGTTATTATTATTAATTTTTTAAAAAAGTTAAAATTTATTGTCATGTGGCAACTTTTTATTGAATAGCAGTGGATTGCACAAAGTTCTTATGAAAAATCCATGTGTCCTTATCCCAAATTCTTTTGGTCCCATATTTCTCTATTTCTCTTTGTAACTGAATGAAATGCAATTGGAATGCATAGAGATAAGTGTAATCTATAACTTCTTTGTTCTTTCTATTGTTATCTGAGTTTCGTCTCTCTATTTCAGATTTCCTTGGAGGCAAAGTGAGACATTGTTTTGCATGGGTGGCTGTAATTCAATCATCTCTCTTATGGATTATATTGAAGACTTCTTAATATCCTTTTGTTTGTCCTAGTTTGCTTCCTATCTCTTAAATGGATAATTGTCTCACTTAATTCATTATAGCACCATTCGTTCTGCCTACTATTGAACCCATCTCATCAAGAAACTTGTTTGAGAGATTGAAAATATCAACTCATTCTGTTAAATTAAACTTAATATACATATATTACTCGCTATTCTTTAACCCACCTATCAAACTCAAACTTTGGGGATGATGAAAAAAAAAAAAAATCTATTTGAATTCACTGGAAAAACTTCATTTACATGTGCAAATGATTGTTTAATCAATTTTTTCTTTTTTTTTTTGGTATCCGTGAGTGTTCGGGCTAACTTACATGCACCTCGACTAATCTCACGGGACAACCCGTCTGACCCTACAACAAATTGTTTAATCAATAAAACTTTAATGAATTGTTAATTTAAGCATAGCTCAATGACCAAGTTTAAATCAATAAACATTTGGGAGGTGTTTGGGACACCAACATGAAGTTGGTGGAGTGTGTTATTATAGTCATCTCCGTATTTGGGACACCAAATATAATAGAAATGTTTACAACTTTTTGTAAACTATAATTAAGTATAGTAAATGCTCAAAATACGGTATTTACTCTTTTTCATCCATCCTCTCTTTTTTTCTTTGTTATAATGTTTACTATTTTCTACCTAAACAAAACAAAACAGTTTGCATCCTAAACACAAACTGGTATAACCCAAATTAAAATAGTTTGAATTCAAAACACAAACTGGTATAACCCAAATTAAAATAGTTTGAATTCAAAACACAAACTATTATAACCTACTATAACTATAATAATCAACTTAGTGATCATAATAACCACTAATTATAATAACCCACTCAGAACTCTAAACACCTACTTATGGTCTAAACAGAGTTTAATGGAATTTGGATCCTCAATGGAATACACACTTGGGACAATAAACTTATAAACTAAAAGGATTATTCGGATATAAAGACATTACTGGCCAAATCTTGACATTTAGGTGCCAATGAAATGTATTTATGGGATTATAAGAATATAAGCACAATTAGCTCCAAAATAAGCGAGCTTAGTTTTTACACACTTATATTTACACAGGGAGAGTATAATTTAGTTTTAAATGAACTGAAAGTAATATAATCAGCTTATTGAGGAAATTATGACAAATCTATATTTGACTTTAACGAGGGGAAACACAAAGATGAAGACATACATACAATTGAAGCTTTACAGGATGTGAATATTTGAGCATATTTCACAGAACAGGCCACATAGAATTAAGCAGACTTCTTGATTTTATTTGAAGTGATGGACTTATTGCGACCAAACCAATGAAGCAGTCTACAGGAACCCTCATTCCCCAGACATTTATTGACTCGAGTTTGCGACATTTACTTACAAGAATAAGAAGTCCAGTCTCCGTTACATGGCGACAGCTCCAAAGGACAATGGTCTACAAAATTAAGAAAGAAATACACTGCTTAAAGATTGTGCAAGACATGTATGTATCATATGGTTCATGAGAAAGGAGATTCTTAGAATTTACCTTCAAATTTGGACAGTTATCCGCAATTGCAAACAGAGATACATCTGTGACAAAGGTTCCACCGATATTCAGGTTTTGCAAGGAGTTGGCTCTGGAAATCTGAGAACACAACCAAACGCAATTTTAGAAAGGGAATCTAAATGTTAATGAACTATTCAAGATGTGGGAATTAGGAGTTTTTCAAAAATAATTCTGCATTTTAGAACAAAAGTGAAGTGAAGCACATGTGAAGTATTAACTTTTTTTTTTCTTTTCTTTTTTTCGTTCAACAATATGGGGCCGAAGAATTCGAACTTATGACATTTTGGTTCAAAATGCATACTTTATGTTAGTGACCTGTGCTCATGTTGGCATATGATTACTATTTTTTGAAAGTTGCTTTTTTGCTTATGAAGGTCTACTTTTAAGAACAAGTAGAACTGTACTTCCAAAGTTGCTCTACAAAAATTTCTGAAGTAGAGAATAGATTCCTCTGAAGAACATGAAATTTCAGGACCAGAAAATTTCTCAAACTGGTGTTTACTTTTTGAAGGTAGACTCTAGAAGATCAAAAACTACAAACAACAGATATTCTAGAACATGTAAAATTTACGGAAATTCAGTAGTTCATTTTCCACCTAAACTCATACTCCGATAACAACTTAAGGCCTATGTTCTAAGATAAGATAATATCATACCAGTTGCACAACACCCTTGTCGGTGATTCCTGCCATACCCCAAAGCGAAATGGACTTGAGGTTGGGAATGCACTTTGCAAGAGATATTTCATGCAATCCATGGTCTGTTATTTGGCAACCCCAACGGCTTCTTGAGCTGAAAAACAAAACGTCCTCAAGGTCAACCAAAAATACGAGCCATAAACATCAAGAATATGACCAGCCTTACAAAACAATTTTAAAGAACTTTATCTCGAAAATATGCCCAAACAACATCGCATCTTAAGAGAAACCTCTGTTTTTGTGGTTCATAATCAAATTGGCTGAATAATGGAAACGGAAAGCCAATTGAATTGATTAACCTGGCGAATTTGAAAAACTCGTTTCATCTCACTGCCCACAACACCAATAGCCATCTGTAAACAGAAACTACTCGAAGAAAAGCAAACTGATGAAAATTTCAGAAGCAAACTGAAATTTCAGAGAAAGATGGAGAGATTACATGGCGAGCTCTCGAAAACTGTAGGCATGTCGAATAAGGCGAGAAGTGGAGTTATCATCCATATTTTTATAGAAGAATAAAACTATCTTTACAATACAATTTTGAAGAACTTTCTACCGAAAATGTGCCCAAACAACATCATATCTTAAGAGAAACCTCTGTTTTTGTGGTTCATAATCAAATTGCTGACATTATAAACGAAAAATGGAAATCTCTCACTGCTTACAATACCAATAGCTATCTGTAATAAGAAACTACTCGAAGAAAAACAATCTGAAGAAAAATTAAGTAGCAGACTGAAATTTCACACACACAGAGAGAGAGAGAGAGAGAGAGAGAGAGAGAGAGAGAGAGAGAGAGAGAGAGAGAGAGATTACATGTCGAGCTCTCGAAGACTGTAGGCATGGCGAATAAGACGAGCAGTGGAGTTATCATCCATCTTCCAACCAGCAAAGCTCAAACTCTTTCTCCTACCAAGAGACAGCTTAACTCCTTCCTTCCATTTCCTACATACGCCGCACGCCCTGTGTTTTTCCGGAATCGCATAAACCCTCAAAAATTAGGGAACAAGAACCAGAGCAATTGAAGCAAAAAAAAAAAAAAAAAAACACTCATAAAACAGAAATTAAGAATGAATTACTGAGCCAAATCGGTGAAGGAGGTGATCATGGCAAAAATATGAGCCAGTAGGTCAATCGGCAAGCGATCAATCTCCGGCTCCAACTCCATCCCTACCGACCACAAAGCAGCCGAATCCATCCCGATCCTCCGCTGTCCACTTGGAATATGAATTTGGAAAAAGAAGAAGTTCGTGGCGTTGAAAGACGAAAAGGGGTGGAGGAAATTCACGAGTTGAATTCGTTACTTTTGGCAGAAGAGAAGCATAAAAAAGCAAAGGGAAGATTCAAAGAAGAGAGAGAAAGAGAGGATGTTGACATGATATCGCCACCATGTCAAGATTCTGAGCTTCAAAAATATCCAAATTATACGAGCGATGAGTTTTTCATGAATCTAGGAGCTCGCCACGATGCCGCTCTGATCTTTGTCTCCTTCTCGCATGAACTTCGCTGTATTGAATTCATCTACCAATTTCATAGACCAATTCAACAACTAAAAACCTTTTTCGTTACAATATCATTGTGCTTCCTCTGTTTACTCCCAAATGTATTAAGAATTTAGTTCAAGTGGTTAGTTTATCGTTAATTGAAGTTTATTGAAGGAGAAAATACCTTTTTAGTTGGTTAGGTTCTCACCTTGTAAACTTTTAACTTCAATCTTTTTATTTAATACTCATCTTAATATCTCTTAATTAATTAAAAAAAAAATCTGATTAAGATTGTTCCATAATAGCCAAATGAGCTAACTTATTCACATAATAAAGTATGTCATTGCCTAACGGTAATTTCGTTTGAAAAAGTTTTTCTTTTTTGTTATATTTAAAAGTATTTTTAACAATTTTGTCATTTAAAATGACTAAATTAAAATTATACTCAAAATTTATGGACCAAAAAGTTAATTTTTCTTTTCTTGAAAGTACATAGACAAAATTTAAGATTTATTGAATATATAAAATCTAAATTTGGACAATTAAGCATATAGGGATTCTCTTTTTTCTTCTTTTTGAAATATTTTAATTTTTTTCTGTATATATAATAAAAGTGAAAAATGGATAAAATGGATGTATCTTGAAATGTACCAAAGTATTATTCTAATATGTGACAGGAAGACTATCTCCTATTCAAGTTTTCGAACTTCGAGTCTTCTATGCATGTCTTCATAACATATACATTGATAAATACACTAATGGGTGCAGTTAGCAATGACAAAGTTCATCCAAAAAGTAGTCCAGATGATGGATGAAAAGCTTTTCCAGTCTCAAGGGGGCCTATAATTCTTTCTCATGAAAAATTTGCTATGAAATTTCCACCATTTTGATGATTTAGAATCATTGCATTTTGAGCTTCAAAGACCCATTGTTGGTGTGGGCAAACAAATCAGTGTATTTCAAAATCTAAACATCAAAATAAATTTGACAAATATACGTTAAAATCCTGAACTTTTATAAGTATATTAATTTATACCTTTTTGCAGATCTCTTTAGATCAACATCGTATGAAACTTATAATTTAAGTCAATTAAACTCTTAAATTTTCATAATTCGGCCCAGTCAATTTAGACCCTATATCACATTAAACTTTTGAAAATCATCCGTGCATTAATTCTTAAAAGTGTGTAGACTTCTTCAAGCTTTGATTTTACAAAATGGATGAATAGAGCAAATGCATGGACAATTCTAAAAGGAAATTCTTATTGAAAGTCTAAATTGATTCATTAATGAAAATTTAGGAATTTAATTGATAAAATTATAAGTTTCACATGAGGTTTTTCGAAACGGAACGTAATGGAAGGTGTAAATTGATGTATTTACAAAAGTCTATAATTCAAATTACAATTATTAGTTCAGTTTAAATTGATACAACCCCTAAAATTTAAAAGGTATAAATTGAGGTTTTTGTAAATAAATTTGCGGATTTAGGTTTTGCTTAAGGATACATGGTGCCTTGGATCATGGCATGCAATTCATTCATTATGCAAATATTTCTAACACACTACAAAACAAATTTACTTTATTTGTTTATTTATGCTAACATGCTTTCCTTTTCTTGTTTCTAAAACTTTTTCCTCAAGATCAAAACAAAGCACATGGGATTCGGTATTTCTCATCGAACAAGCCTTATAAACCCACACCACTTAATGTCAAGAAAATATTTCAAATTCAAAATCAGAATGATATATAAAATATATATATACTTATTGCAAAAGGAATAAGATTAAGGTTCCTAACATAATAATAATAAAAACTAGAACCAATACAAGAAAACCTACTTTTTATATTGTTTCTCAAGGAAAAAAAAGTATGTTTCTTAAAAAATGAAAAATAGGAAGATTACATTTGAGGACAAGAGGATTTCTTAAAACTGGTGTGTACTTTTCAAAGGTGGATCCACACAACTAAGATAATACTGAAACTTATTGGTACAAAGAAATGAAATGAAGATACAAACAAAGATATTGTAGAACAAAGTAAAATTTAAAGAAATTCAGTAGTTTAGTTTCCACCTAAACCTATACTCTAATTCACACATGAGTCCTATTTTAAGAGCTATTCTATGCGCTGCCACATCTTGAAACGGTTAAAGATCACCAAAATAATATCTAAATTCAATAATCCAAAGGCAAGGATAAAGGATCTCAAAAGAAATAAAAATCTTTTTCAATTGTTTCCTAAACTAGATCAGAATGAAAATCAAAATAGATTCTAAGGGAGATAGGCAAAAATAGAGCGGTTACTTCAGCCATGTTTGGTGTAAGATAAAATAATATCAAAACCAGTTGCACAACACCGTTGTCGGTGATCCGTACCATACCCCAAAGCGAAATGGACTTGAGGTTGGGAATGCACTTTGCAAGAGAGATTTCTTGCAATCCATGGTCTGTTATTCGGCAACCCCAACGACTTCTTGACCTGAAAAACAAAACACGTATTACAAGAGAATGATGAACCAGTCGGCTGTTTGGAAGGCATATTTTAGAGGTGGATTTGAAATACTTAAAATCACTTTTTTAATATTTTCGAAATCACTCCTTAACGTATACTTTTAATCATTCAAAACCAATTTTATGATATGAAAATTGTATTTAGAAATTGTAAAATAAAATATTAAATTAATTTTGAATAATTAATGATGCGTTTTTGGAGTGATTTTGAATATGACAAAATTGATTTAACAATTTCAAAATCACTCAAACATACACTAACCTTTTTTTTTTGTTTTTGTTTTTTTATACATAGACTCTGTTTTATTTCTTTTCCTTTGTGTTACTCTCATAATGTTTCCCAAGGATTTGGGAATAATCTAATGTGCCCTTGAAGATCAACCAAAAACATGAGCCATGAACATCAATAATATAAAAGGCTTTACAAAACAATTTTCAAAAAAAGGGAAATGGACAAAAATGGGTTATTTTAGTTTTAAATTCGGAAAATAAGCCCTTTTTTTTTTTTTTTTTGAAAAAAAATGTATTTGGAGACCCTTTGTAGCTGAAAAGTCATAAATGCCCAATATTAGAGTCCAAATCCATAAATTTCTCAATGTTTCCACCAACTCTTTTAACCAGAAGTTACTTTTTTTTTTTTTTTTTTTTTTTTTTTTTTTTTTTTTTAATTATTGGAATAAGAAATTCTAAAACGAAAATTTTGTTTCCGTTGATACAATTCTTAAATAAGATTTTTTTTTTTTAAAAAAGAATAAGTTGATAAGAGTTAGAAGGAAGATTAAACAAAAAGAAATTTGGAAACATATATAATATAAATAGTTTTCTTTGTTTGATTTAATAAAAAGAATAAGTTGATAATAGTTTTCTTATAATAATTTTAATAAAAAAATTATTTCATATAATAGTTTTCTTTGTTTGATTTAATAAAAATAAAAATAAAACATATATAATATAAATATTTTATGAAAGGAAGATTAAACAAAAAGAAATTTGGAAACCATGAATTCCGATAAAAATCTCTGCTGAAATTTATGATTTGATTTTGATTTTTTAAAATCCTTCTTAAATACATTATTTTATAGGAAAATATCAATCTATTTACAAATATAAAAAGATTTTACTGAGTTTACAAATATAAAAAGATTTTACTGAGTCTTCTAGCAATAGAAGTCTATCGCAGTCTGGTCGTTGAAATTGTTCCATATTTGTAAACCATATTTGTAAATAGTTTGAATCATTTTGCTATATTTAAAAACAAATTTTGTTCGACGAGATTTCTGAAGAAATTTAATTCGTGGAATTTGAATTTTGTATTTGTATTAATTTCAATGTAGTGAGTACAATCTCTAATATTTGATCCTTTGATTCTTTCTCTAGACAAAATAAACTGGCTTTTGAGCTCGATGATCTTCTTGGGCGATCAACTTGTAGGCTTGTTGATCTTCTTTGGTGATCGGCTTTGGCTGATCGACCTTTAGACTTGTTGATCGACCTTTGGAGTTTTTTACTTCCAGAGCTTCGGCCTTTGGGCTTGGTGATCTTCTTTGGTGATCGGCTTTGGATGATCGGCCTGTTGGCTTTTTGGCCCTTAATCTCAAATTAATTAATTTTAATGTATTGATTAATTAGTGTTTTGATGATAACAAACCTGATTTTATTTATTAACCATTTGAGTGTTTTGAAGTGTCTATTGTGTGGAGCTTGGAACAACGGTTCCAATGCAATTTAAATCACTCAAATCGGAGTTCAAATGAAGAAGATATGACAGAAACAAGCTTATTGGAAAAATCTCGAACTGATGACGTGGCAGATTTTTTTTTAATCAAAGTGGACAAATTGAAAGGTGCCATTTGGAGCAATGGAGAAGTGACAATTGGTGGGTCTTTTATTTTTGGATTAATGTTAAAAAGAAAATGATTTTAAAAAGAAAATGAACTTAAAAGGAAGATGAATTTAATATTATTATATATGTTTGTGTCTAACGGCTAGTTGCTTTTTTAAAAGAATTAATTTAATATTATTATATGTTTGTATCTAACGGCTAGTTGACTTTTTAAAAGGATTAATTTAATATTATTATATGTTTGTGTCTAACGGCTAGTTAAGATTAAATCTCCACCATTCAATTTTCTTTTACAAAAATCTAATGGTTCAAATTAATTTGGTTTTCACTCACTTTCATTTCTTTTTAAATACTTCATCTTCTCCAAAAAGTTTCCCTAACTTTTACAATTTTACAATCCTCAAAAATTGAAAAAGTTCACCATTGTTGCTCTCTCTCCAAGCTTTCAAATTTCTTTCTTTTCATCTTATTCTAGAGAGATACTTTTATTGTATTGTGAGGATTGAGTATTGTGAGTTCAAATTTGTACATCTACTCTTTTTAGAGAGTTTTAGTGTGTGATTTAAAATTTCAAGAATATTGTAACGGTTGGATCCTGACCCGTGGAAAGGATCGGGTTTGCTCTTGAACCCGAAAAAGGAGTAAGGTAGCGGTTTGACTCTCATCCGTGGAAAGAGTCAAAGGAGATTTTTTAATCGAAATCCCAAGAGGCGCTTGGGAAAGTGGATGTAGGTCGAGTTGGACCGAACCACTATAAAAATCACGGTATCTTCTTCTCCAACTCTTTCTCAATTTATTTTGCATTCAATTTTTAGTAGGATGTTATAGATTACTATCCTTCTTTGTTGAGATTGATTAAATCTTGTGTTTCATATATTTTTATCAATCTTGATATTTAGCATCAATTAAGGTTTTTATTAATTTAATTCAAAAATTAATTCAATTAGTTTAATTTGAGCATATTTAGGAATAAGTTTAATTAAACCCTATTCACCCCCCTCTAGGGTTGCCATACCGGTCCAACAATTGGTATCAGAGCAAGGTTGCTCATCTTGAAATTTTATTTTCTTGATAAACTTTATTGTTAGAGCATTATGGCAAACCTAGTGGCAAGTGGAATTATTGAAGGTAAATCTACTTCTAGACCTCCCTTCTTTGATGGTTCAAATTATGCATATTGGAAAGCTAAAATGAAAATCTATTTGCAATCTATTGACTATAATTTATGGCTAATTGTTACTAAATGTCCATATATTCCCATGAAAAAGGTTGATAATGTTGATAAGCCTAAATTAGAAGAAGAGTATGATGAAAATGAAATGAAAAAGTGTTCTTTAAATGCTAAGGCTATAAATTGCATGTATTGTGCTTTGAGCAAAGATGAATTTAATAGAATATCTATGTGTTCTTCCGCTCAAAGAAATTTGGAATACTCTTGAAATTACTCATGAAGGAACAAATCAAGTTAAAGAGTCCAAAATTAGCATGCTTGTTCATAATTATGAATTGTTTAAGATGGATGCTAATGAGTCTATAACGGATATGTTTACTAGATTTACTAACATCATAAATGCTTTGAAGGGCCTTGGTAAAGTCTATACAACTTCTGAAAATGTTAGAAAAATTCTGAGGTCTCTACCTAAAACTTGGGAAGCAAAGGTGACGGCGACCCAAGAAGCAAAGGATCTCACTAAACTTCCATTGGAGGAACTCATTGGTTCGCTCATGACCCATGAGATCACTATGAAGGAGCACTTGGAGGATGAGTCCAAAAAGAAGAAGAGTATTGCATTAAAGACTATCTCCTTCGAAGTTGACTCCAAAGATGAGGATGCCCTTGATGAAGATGACATTGCCTATTTTCACGTAAGTACAAAAATTTCATTAAGAGGAAGAAGCAATTCAAGAAACACCTATCAACCCAAAGAGAGTCAAAAGGTGAGAAGAGCAAAAAGGATGAGGTGATTTGTTATGAATGCAAAAAGCCGGGTCATATAAGAACGGATTGTCCTCTCCTCAAATCATCTAAGAAATCCAAGAAGAAGGCAATGAAGGCTACTTGGGATGATAGTAGTGAAAGTGAAAGTGGAAGTGATGTTGAAGAAGGGGCACGCATTTGCCTCATGGCTCATAGTGACAAAGATGATGTACTTGATGATGAGGTAAATCTAGAACCCCCTTCTTACGATGAATTGTTTGAAACTTTTGAGAGTATGCAAAATGATTTAGAAAAACTTAGCTCTAAATATGTTGTGCTTAAAAAAAATACAATGCATTGTCTAGTGAAAATAAGTCTTTACTTGACAAAATTGCTTGTTTTAAAAATAATGAGCATGTTGTGCAAATTGATGAAATGAAGGTTTCTTGTGATAAGCATGCTTGTGTTTGTGATGAGAAAAATGCTTTGCTTGATAAAGTTAGATTTCTTGAGCATGATAGTTGTGAGAAAGATAATTTGATTAAATTGCTTAAGGAAAAGGAATTAAATGCTTTACAAGAACTTGATAAAGCTAAAGAGTCCATTAAAAAGTTGACAATAGGTGCTCAAAAGTTGGACAAAATAATTGAAGTAGGCAAGCGTTATGGTGATAAGAGAGGTTTAGGCTATATTGATGAATGCTCTACTCCAAGTTCTAAAACTATATTTGTTAAAGCATCTTCTATTGTGCCTAATATGCTTAATGTTGTGTCTAATAATGCTAAATCTAGTTTTGTGCCTATATGTCATAATTGTGGTGTTGAAGGTCATATTAGACCTAAGTGCTTTAAATTGAAGTATGCTCATAATACTTCTTCAAGAAGAAATTTTTCTCAAAGATTAAAGTTCTATAATGCTCCAAGAGAGAATTTCTCCGAGAAAAGTAAAGTGCACAAATATGTCTTGAAAGATAGATCCTTGCATAATCTTGTTTGTTTTTCTTGTGGCAAGTATGGACATAAAGCTTATTCTTGTTACTTGTCTAGATCCAATGCTTTTAATGCAAATGCAAAAATGAAATGGATCCCAAAGTTTGTAAATGCTAACACTCTTGGACCCAAACAAGTATGGGTACGAAAGAATCAAACTTGAATTTTTTTTGTATGTAGGTTTCCAAGAAAAATAGATGGTACTTGGATAGTGGTTGCTCAAGGCACATGACCGGAGACCAATCCAAGTTTATTTCTTTCTCTAGAAAAGATGGAGGCATGGTAACCTTTGGTGATAACAAGAAAGGTAAAATAATTGGTAAGGGTGATATAGGTAATGAGTCTTCTATTTTTATTGAAAATGTGCTTTTAGTTGATGGTTTAAAGCATGATTTACTTAGTGTTAGTCAATTATGTGATAAAGGATTTAGAATTGTTTTTGATAAAAAGAATTGTATCATTGAAAATGCTAGTGATAGAAAAATCTTGTTCGTTGGAAATAGAGATGGAAATGTATACACTATTGATTTGAATGATTTCCCTATTAGTGACAAATGTCTTTCGGCTTTGCATGATGATTCTTGGTTATGGCATAGAAGATTAGGACATGCTAGCATGCACTTAATTTCAAATATTTCCAAGAATTCTTTGGTTAGAGGTCTTCCCAAATTTAAATTTGAAAAGGATAAAGTTCGTGATGTTTGTCAAATGGGTAATCAAACTAAGTCCTCTTTCAAGTCTAAAAATGTGATCTCTACTACTAGACCCCTACAACTATTACACATGGACTTATTTGGTCCTTCTAGAATTGCTAGCTTTGGAGGGAACTATTATGCATTCGTGATAGTTGATGATTTTTCAAGATTTACTTGGGTTTTGATGATAAAACATAAGGACGATGCTTTGAAAAGTTTTATTAGTTTTGCAAAATGAGTTCAAAACGAAAAAGAATTTTTTATTTCTAAAATTAGAAGTGATCATGGAGGAGAATTTGATAATGATGCTTTTAAAGCTTATTGTGAAGAAAATGGTTTTTCTCATAATTTTTCCTCTCCAAGAACTCCTCAACAAAATGATGTGGTTGAAAGGAAAAATCATACTTTGCAAGAATTTGCTAGGTCAATGTTGCATGAGTATGGTTTACCTAAATATTTTTGGGCGGAAGCCATTAACACCGCTTGCTATGTTTTAAATAGAGTTTTAATTAGACCATCTTTAGATAAAACTCCTTATGAGCTTTGGCATGACAAAATCCCAAATATTGGGTATTTCAAAGTTTTTGGTTGTAAATGTTTTATTTTGAACAATAAAGAAAAACTTGGAAAATTTGATTCTAAGACGGATGTTGGTATTTTCCTTGGATATTCCTCTACTAGTAAAACTTATAGAGTTTTCAATAAGAGAACTTTAGTTATTGAGGAATCTATGCATGTTGTGTTTGATGAATCTTGTAATATTGTTTCTAATGAGTCTATTTATAGTGATGATTTAGAAAAAGATTTTGAAGATTTACTTGTAAGTGAAAAAGGCAAAGAAATTGTTCCAAGTATGGAAGAAGTGAGCATCAATGAAAAGAAGGAAGATGGTTCTTCATCTATGCCCAAAGAATGGAGATATGCTCCATCCCATCCCAAGGATTTGATTCTTGGTGATCCCGAACAAGGTGTGAAAACTCGTTCTTCTCTTAATTTATTTAGTAATCTTGCTTTTGTTTCTCAAGTTGAACCTAAAAGTTTTAAGGATGCCGAATGTGATGAGTTTTGGATTTTAGCTATGCAAGAAAAATTAAATCAATTTGAAAGGAACAATGTTTGGGAATTAGTCCCTAGGCCTTCTAATGCTTCTATAATTGGGACTAAATGGGTTTTTAGAAACAAGATGGATGAACATGGAAATATCATTAGAAATAAAGCTAGACTTGTAGCTCAAGGTTATTGTCAAGAAGAAGGTATAGATTATGAAGAAACTTTTGCACCGGTTGCTAGATTAGAAGCTATTAGAATGTTGCTTGCTTTTGCCTCTTATAAGAATTTCATTTTGTATCAAATGGATGTGAAAAGTGCGTTTTTAAATGGTTATATTTTCGAGAAAGTTTATGTAGAACAACCTCCGGGCTTTGAAAATTTTGAATTGCCTAATCATGTTAATAAGTTGAAAAAGGCTCTTTATGGCTTAAAACAAGCTCCAAGAGCTTGGTATGATAGGCTTAGTAATTTTCTACTTAAGAATGACTTTAAAATAGGAAAAATTGATACTACTCTCTTTATTAAGGTTAAAGAAAATGATATGCTTATAGTGCAAATATATGTGGATGATATTATTTTTGGTTCTACTAATCAATCTTTGTGTGAAGAATTTTCTAAGTGTATGCATAGTGAGTTTGAGATGAGTATGATGGGAGAACTTAGTTTCTTCCTTCGGCTCCAAATCAAACAACTCAAAGATGGCATCTTCACAAGTCAAGAAAAATACACAAGAGATTTGCTCAAGAGATTCAAATTCAATGAAGGTAAAATTGCAAAAACTCCTATGAGCACTACCACTAAGCTTGACAAATATGAAAAAGGTAAATGTGTGGACATAAAGATTTATCGAGGTATGATTGGATCTTTACTTTATTTGACCTCTAGTAGACCCGATATTATGTTTAGTGTATGTCTTTGTGCTAGATTTCAATCTTGTCCTAAGGAATCACATTTGCATGCCATTAAAAGAATATTTAAATATTTGCTTGGAACTATTGATGTAGGCTTGTGGTATCCTAGAAATGTTGAGTTTAATTTGGTAGGTTATTCCGATGCGGATTTTGCCGGTAGCTTACTTGACCGTAAGAGTACTAGTGGGACTTGTCAATTTCTTGGTAGTTCCTTAGTATCTTGGTTTAGTAAAAAGCAAAATTCGGTTGCTTTATCCACTACCGAAGCGGAATATATTGCGATTGCTAATTGTTGTGCACAAATTCTTTGGATGAAACAAACTCTTTGTGATTTTGGATTAAATTTTGATAGTGTGCCCATATTTTGTGACAATACTAGTGCTATTAATTTGACTAAAAATCCTATACATCATTCTAGGACTAAGCATATTGATATTAGACATCATTTTATTAGAGAGCATGTGCAAAATGGTCATACTACTCTTGAATTTGTGAGTTCTAATATTCAATTAGCGGATATTTTTACCAAGCCTTTGAATGAAGAAAGTTTTTGCAAAAATAGGCTTGAACTTGGTATCATTCGTTGTGATGCATCTTGATATTATTATAGAATTCATATTTTTAGGGGGAGCTTTTCACTTAACATATATATGAATTTCATGTTAAAATGAAATTGATTCCTACATATTGGTTTATTGTTGTGTGTCCCTCTTATGTATATAGTTTATCATCTTTGGGGGAGTTATGCATATTGTTTATCATTTTAGGGGGAGTAATTATCTTTGAAATAAAATTTAATTTAAAAATTAATTGATATTTCTACCCTCAAGTTGATATGTGTTAAATGTCTTTTTGTCCCTTATTAAGAGGGAGTATTCAATTGATTTTAAAAGGGGGGAGAAATTTGTGAAATTGGTTTTTATCTTGAGTTTGGTTGATACTTTATGATGCCTCTTAAATTTACAATGTTTGTTGTATTTCTTTTAGAAGACATGTTGATAGGAGAAGAATTGCAAAATTATGTGTTCATCTTTTTAAGGAAAACTTTCATGTCATTGCTTATTTTTCTTAATTGCTATTTTTGATTGATTCCAAAAGGGGGAGAGATAATAAGAAAAATGAAAGTATGCTAGTATTGAATATCTTTGTTCCTATTGAATTGTGAATTGTTGTTATTGAAATATATCATTTGTTTACAAGTGAATTAAAATTATGTATGTGTGTTGATTGCAATTTAAATTTATATTTTATATCACACAACAATTTGGGTTTCATTTTTCTTGAGTTGTTTGTCATCATCAAAAAGGGGGAGATTGTTGGCTTTTTGGCCCTTAATTTAATTTTAATGGATTGATTAATTAGTGTTTTGATGATAACAAACCTGATTTTATTTATTAACCATTTGAGTGTTTTGAAGTGTCTATTGATTCAAATCGAAGTGCAAATGAAGAAGATATGACAGAAACAAGCTTATTGGAAAAATCCCGAACTGATGACGTGGCAGATTTTTTTTTAATCAAAGTGAACAAATTGAAAGGTGACATTTGGAGCAATGGAGAAGTGACAATTGGTGGGTCTTTTATTTTTGGATTAATGTTAAAAAGAAAATGATTTTAAAAAGAAAATGAACTTAAAAGGAAGATGAATTTAATATTATTATATATGTTTGTGTCTAACGGCTAGTTGCTTTTTTAAAAGAATTAATTTAATATTATTATATGTTTGTATCTAACGGCTAGTTGACTTTTTAAAAGGATTAATTTAATATTATTATATGTTTGTGTCTAACGGCTAGTTAAGTTTAAATCTCCACCATTCAATTTTCTTTTACAAAAATCTAATGGTTCAAATTAATTTGGTTTTCACTCACTTTCATTTCTTTTTAAATACTTCATCTTCTCCAAAAAGTTTCCCTAACTTTTACAATTTTACAATCCTCAAAAATTGAAAAAGGTCACCATTGTTGCTCTCTCTCCAAGCTTTCAAATTTCTTTCTTTTCATCTTATTCTAGAGAGATACTTTTATTGTATTGTGAGGATTGAGTATTGTGAGTTCAAATTTGTACATGTGTGATTTAAAATTTCAAGAATATTGTAACGGTTGGATCCTGACCCATGGAAAGGATCGGGTTTGCTCTTGAACCCAAAAAAGGAGCAAGGTAGCGGTTCGACTCTTATCCGTGGAAAGAGTCAAAGGAGATTTTTTAATCGAAATCCCAAGAGGCGCTTGGGAAAGTAGATGTAGGTCGAGTTGGACCGAACCACTATAAAAATCACGGTGTCTTCTTCTCCAACTCTTTCTCAATTTATTTTGCATTCAATTTTTAGTAGCATGTTATAGATTACTATCCTTCTTTGTTGAGATTGATTAAATCTTGTGTTTCATATATTTTTTATCAATCTTGATATTTAGCATCAATTAAGGTTTTTATTAATTTAATTCAAAAATTAATTCAATTAGTTTAATTTGAGCATATTTAGGAATAAGTTTAATTAAACCCTATTCACCCCCATCTAGGGTTGCCATACCGGTCCAACACGGCCTTTAGGCTTGTTGATCAACCTTTTGAGTTAAGCTTCAGAGAAAGTCTTCTGATCTTCTGAATGTCATTTAAGCTTTTGTCTTTAAATTTTCAAGTCTTAAGGGGTTGTGTTATTTAGATATTTGATTAGAACTTCAAGGTCTTTGTCTTTAAATCTTCAAGTCTCAAGGGGGTTGTGTTCTTTAGATGTTTGATTAGAACTTCAAGGTCTTGGAATCCTAAAGGGTTGTGTTTAGAACTTCAAGTTCTTGGAATCCTAAAGGGTTGTGTTTCTTGTGTTCTAGGATTTCGTCTTCAGAGCATTACCCTCGAGATAAAGACCCTATTTATACGATTTCTATGGGCCTTCATGGGCTTCGGCTCAATATCTTCTTTGGCACAAAAAAAAAATCACAATGTACTTAAATTGGGTTGAGCTTTTATCCGAGCTACTTTAATTACTCAATGCATTTGGACTTTGTTATGATGACATGGCGAAATTTGGTTGGCCGAAATTTCTCATTCAACACCCTTATTTATAAAATATTTTTCTAGTTTTTATTAAACCAAACCAAGAAAATACTCTCTAATAATTTTCTTTTTCTAAATTCTTATCATTTTTTTTCTTTTTTCAAATATAGCAAAAAAAACCAAAATATTTATAAATATAGCAAAATTTCACCATCTATCTTTAATAAATCGCGCGATACACGGTGTATTTTGCTATTAGTCATAAATATCTTCAGCAATTTTGTCATTTAAGATAATTTCACTTTTAAAAAAAAAAGTCTTAGCAAAAGAATTGTCAACCCAAATCGTGAGAAAACTTTCGTTTTAGAATTTCTTATTCACTGTTGTTATAAGTAGACAGAAAAAATTAATTTTTGGTTAAAAGAATTGGTAAAAACAATGAAGAATTATTGGTGAAGATTGAAGAAGTGCAGAAAAGTATTTTACTCCTAATATTTTTTTAGACTCAAACTAATTGTTCCAGTTATAAGTTTCTTCAACTCAAATAATATTTATTAAATAATGAACCCAACCATGAAATTATTGATTCGGGTTAAAAAATAGCTTATTTAAATTTTTATTCTAAAAATAAGTAAAATTTTAATATTAAAAACTTTATTTAAAACTTTCATATATTTAATTAAAATTAATAAGTAAATCTCCTATGAAAATTTTCTTTTCAAAAGTTATTTTTAGAAGTTGTTTGAGAACAAATTATTAAATAAAATCATGAAATTAAATAAAATTAAAATAGACATATGTATATATATTTGTATAAAAAACACATTTTTTTTAATTAATAAGAAGTTTGAATTGGTTTTGGCTAAGAACCCATGAATCAATTTTAAGTTGATTTGGACCCAACAATCCAACCCTAATTGTACAGGTAGATTGGATTGAACATCCCTAACTGACATCATTATCGTCGGACCAAAAATGCCCATTTTCAATTAGAAACTACTTGAAGAAAAGCAATGTGAAGAAAATATCAGTAAAAAAAAAGAGAAAATTTTCCAAAAAAGATAACGTGTCAGAGATTTTGAAATGGTTAAAATCTCATTCTTTCTTACCCAAAATTATTCTAGAATACGTTTATAATCACTCAAAATTAAGGATGTTTTCAAATAAAGCAAAATGAGTTAAACCAGGTTAAACTATTTAGAAGTATAGAAACATTTTATTATCTACAACTAAATTGCAATATACTTCTATCATTCATACCTAATATTTTCCTATATTTGTAAATATTTTGATATTTTTTTATTTATAGTAATTTTTCTAAAATTAATTTAATACTCAATTTTTAAATATTAAAATTAATTTTAAATAATTAAACATAGGTTTCCAAATTAAAAAAAAAAAAAAAAAAAAAAAAAAAAACAAAAAAAACAAAAATGATTTAAACCAGGTTAGAATCACTTAAATCATGGTTAGAGATTACATGTCGAGCTCTCGAAGGCTGTATTCATGGCGAATAAGGCGAGCAGTGGAGAAACCATCCATCTTCCAACCAGCAAAGCTCAAACTCTTTCTTCTACCAATAGACATTTTAACTCCTTCATTCCATTTCTTACAAACCCCGCACACCCTGCGTTTTTCCACAATCGCAGAAACCCTAGAAAGAACAACAACCAGAGCAATTGAAGGGGAAGAAAAAACATTAATCAAGAATCAATTACTGAGCCAAATCGGTGAAGTACGTTATCGTCGCAAAAATGTCAGCCAGTAGATCAATCGGCAAGCGATCAATCTCCGGCTCCACCTCCATCCCCTCCGACCACACAGCAGCCGAATCCGTTACGATCCTCTGCTCTCCACTTCGTATTTCAAATTCGAAGAAGCTTGTGGTGTTGTAACAAAAGGGGCGGAGAAAAGAAGCACAAAAAGCAAGCTCTATTTGCCACGTGGCACCAATCATCCTACAAAATGAATATTCGGGGAATTGTTAACAATACAGCAATTTTTAAGGCCATTAACATTTCTGGACCACTTTTTAATTTACGGATATTGAAAAGACTTTATTACCCTTTTAAATAATTTTTCTCAAATCTTCTTGAAACCCTTGTTATGAAAATTTTCAATCTACCCCTACACCTTAACTTGTTAATTGCTTTTAGTTCCTAAACTTTTATAGTAGTAATAATAGTTCCTAAACTTTGGTTTATAATGACTTAGTTCATATATTTTTAATTTTGTAACAATTTAATTTATAAATTTTACTATGTAACAATTTAGTCATTGTAATTTAAAATTTATAAAGATTTGGTTCCTAGACTTTAATGTGTAATGATTTAATGTTTATACTTTAAAATTTATAACAATTCAGTCTCTATCATAAAAACTAGTGTGCTTTGATGAGATGTTTTGCATAATGAACTGATAAACAAATTAGAGACTCGTATTTTTATATAATATAAAGTCTACATCATAAATTAATAAAAATTAACATCTAATTTGATGGTTTTTTTCTTACGTTAGGGACTAAATTGTTGCAAATTTGCAAGTACAATGACCATATTATTACATAATAAAGTTTAGGGATTAATTTGTTACAAAATTGAAAGTATAGAGACTAAATCGTTACTTTTATAAAAGTTTAGGGACCAAAAGTGTTTTTTAACTTTTAAATTTTGATAGTTGTATCGATTTAAACCTTAAATTTTTGTAAGTGTATGAGTATCAATTAACACCCTCCTTCAAACTTAGTTTTGAAAAAATCACGTGAAATATGTAGAGCTCCATTTGGTAATCATTTTATTTTTGGTTTTTAGATTTTGAAATTTAAGTATATTTCTTCTTAATTTCTCACAATGATTTGCATTTTTTTAAGTATAATAGTTGAATGCTTAGTAAAATTTAGAAAACAAAAACATGTTTTTAAAAAGTATTTTTTGTTTCTAAATTTAGCTTAATTTATAAAAATGTTGGTAAAAAATAGATAACCACGCAAGTAATTTAGAGGTAGAATGAACGTTTATATACTTAAGTTTAAAAAACAATAAACAAAGAACCAAATGGTTACCAAATAGGGTCTTAATTGTTTTAATTAAACTTTTAAATCGTTATAAATGAATCAATTCAAACCCTTTATT
Source organism: Citrullus mucosospermus (assembly GCA_030954485.1). Taxonomy (NCBI): domain Eukaryota; kingdom Viridiplantae; phylum Streptophyta; class Magnoliopsida; order Cucurbitales; family Cucurbitaceae; genus Citrullus; species Citrullus mucosospermus. The sequence continues at coordinate 24,949,507 of CM062056.1, forward strand.
AAGATTACATTTGATAATCGTTCATGCATCCAATTCTTATACATGTATAAACTTTTTCAAATTTTGGATTAATAGAACAGAGGATTAGAATTAATTTGCATGGACAATTTTTAAAAAAAATCTTAATTGATAGTCTAAATTGATTCACTTATAAAAATTTAAAAATTCAATTGATAAAATTATAAATATCATGATATTTGTCTAAATAAAAGGTAATAAATAGTGTAAATTGATGAAAGACCACTTATTAAATTGATTTACTTTTAGTTTTAGGAGTTTCAAAGAATGAAAAGTCCTATTCTCATCCTCACACAGCAAACCTCGGATGGGACCATCGAAGCACTTCCCGAGGTCCTTCGGCCTGACCATCCAATCATAGACCATATTTCGGTAGCAAACTATTTTAGTTTCGAAATTAATAAATACCATAATAAATAGTAAACACGGTAATAAAAAGAGATTTAAAATATCAATAATGTAGTTGTAGACTATAATAGATAGAAACACCTATTATTATAATTTGAGCTCCAAACATGAAGTGGACTATTAATAACCACTCCACTTACGTGAAAATGGGTCCCAAACACCACTTTAGTCTCAATTCTAAACATTGTCTTCTATTTGTCTTGAACTTAAGGGTGCAAGTTTGAATTAATTTTTTTCAACTTATAGAGATAAACTGTTATTTAAAAATTTTAAGGTCTCGTTTGGTAACTATTTGGTTTTTTGTTTTTATTTTTGAAAATTAAGCCTAAGAGACTAATCTATTTTTTAATGGTTTAAAAAATTAAGCCAAATTTTGAAGACTAAAAAAATAGCTTTTGAGAATTTATTTTTGTTTTTGGAACTTAGTTAAGAATTCAATCATTGTACTTAACAAAGATGTGAATTATTATAAAAAAATAGGGAGGAAATAGACTTAACTTTCAAAAACCAAAACCAAAAAACGAAATAAATATCAAACGGGCCATGTTTTAATTTTTTCTTCTAAAAATTTTTTTTAACTAATTTTTAATTGATTTTCTAACTCATGTATGTCATAGCATTCAAATCAACACATAACCGCTTAATAATCATTCTACTAACTTAAGTTAAATAAAAAACCATCAAAACCATCAAACGTGAGGGATTTACGATTGCATTTGGAGTTGTTTTGAGAGAGATAAAAGTATATTTTTTTAGAAGAAATATTTTTTATGTTTGGTAAAACAAATTTGGATTAAATATGTTAAATTCATTTTTAAAAACCACATTTATCTCACCCTATTTTAAAATCAGTTTTTTACTAGCTTTTACATTCTCCTAAAATCATATATATTTTTAAGAATGTTTTCACGCTTGAAAATAATTACAAATATAGCAAAATTTTACTTTTAATCTGTGATAGACTACGATAGATTGTCTACCACATATAGAAAGTAAAATTTTGCTATATTGGTAGATATTTTCAACAATTTTATCATTTAAAACAATTTTTCTTTTTTTAATTAATTTTTATTTTCAATTTTATCTTTTAAAATTAAGATTCATATTTATATATCTATTTCTTTCTCACTAATCAAATATATCTTCTAATTATCATAAGTTGGAATGCATCCATTTTTTAAAAAAATATCATATTGATTTTTTAAAAAAAATTAATAATATATCTATTTTAGTTATTATATCTAAAACAAGACAATTCAGTATTTATATACCAAACACTAAATCCAACTTGGTCACTGCTAATCAAAACAATTTAACATTATTTACCAAATGCTATAACCTATTTTTTCAATTTTCAAACTGAAATTTATCGAACAATAATTTACTTTATTTTACAGTAATTATTTTAGAAGCATAGTTTCTAGCCATTATTTAAAAAGTTAAAACAATCCAAACTAAGTCTTAAATGGCTGGTTTCAAGACTTAATGAACCAAATAACATGAATCATAAACCTCTAGAACAAAAAGTAAATTTTGTTTATGAATGATAAATTTGGTATATCAATTGTATTCCATTTTCAAGTAATTAATTTAAAAAATAAGTCATTTTGGAAAAAATTAGACGGTTTAGAAACTACTAAAAATAGGTTTTGTAGTGTATTTTAAATAGTTTTTATCAAAATAGTTTAAATAAAAATGAATTTTTTGAAAGACACTTTGTTCCCAAGCTAATCTAAACGGGCCTTAAATCAACCTAAAACTCTCCACAACCAACTAAAACAAAAAAAAAAAAAGAAAGTATTTATAGCAACATCGGGTCGAGAGCATTGCGATGCTTGAAGCATTTTTCCAATGCCCCGTAGCGTTTCATCTTGAGAGCTCTTTCTTCAATTCATTGCTTGTGTATTCATTAATTTCATTATTTTGAATTCCGTTAATGCTTAGAGGAAAGCGAGATAATTTATTCCTGTGCTCCAAGATTATCCTGTACACTAAGCTCATTTTGTACATACTATAATGATTGCAAAGGGTAACAAACCACACACACTCAAATTTCTAATTTAACGAATGCAATGTTTGGTTCGACTAATCACCAATTGTCTATATGACACATACTCCAAGCTCATGCACTATATAGCATGAAATACCATATTGTAATTTTAATAGACATTGTTTAGTTTTAAAGCTATTTGGTTTTTTGTTTTTGAAAGTTAAGTCAATAAATACCACTTTTGTTTGTTAATTTCTATGGTTTGTTATCTATATTTTAGGGGTGTTTTGAAAAATAAAACCAAAATTTAACAACTAACAAAAATAATATTTAGAAAATATGAAAATCACGAATAAGATATTCAAAGAAAATAAGCATACTTTTCAAAAACTAAAAAATAAAAAATCAAACAGACAGAATAGCTTAATTTGACCATCTATTTCGTTAAAATGTCCCGTATCCGATTTTAAATTTTATTAGTTTGTGCCAAATAAATTTCATTATTATGCTTTTTTAAATTAGTTCCACCCATTGAAAATAATATTGTTGTAAATAAAAAGAAAAAACCTTACAAAAAAGAAACTAAATATCTCTATTAACTTTCTAAAAACATCAATGAAACAAAGGCAATAATGAAGTCACAAACAGGTAAAATAGAGTAAACAATCATCCTACATGTTAGAGAATTATTGAAGACCTATATTTTTTCATTGTAAGATTTTCAAGATGGTGTCTTAAGTTTACGGTTCTTGAATTGAATCTCATTTTTCTTGACCAACAACCTATCTGGGCACATTAGATAAAGATAAGATTTATGTCAAAAAGCAATTGATAATTATGAAAACAATAATGAAAAAAATCCTAATGTGAATGGGAGGCCAAAAAGAACTAAATGAGAAAGAGAAAATAACCACAATTAACAAACAAATTAAACCACAATTAGAGAACAAATTAAATCATTAAACAATCAAATAAAATAATCTCAAAATTCAAGTAAATAATACCACGTCAAATAACACATGGATTAAGCTAAGAACGTAGTACAAACAATTTGCATATTTTATTTGTTTATGTAATTTGAATCTCAAACTTTCAAGATATTCCATTGGTTTCCGCTTCCTCTTTCCTTTCTTCATAATTCCATCATTGTCCTACAAAAGAAACAATTTTTTTTTTTATACAATGTTAATTAATTAACATATTTAATTAATATAACAACCAAAAGAATTCACATATATAAGAATGATCAAAATAAACTTAAGAGTCTACTTATCTCAATCCATATATGTATTATTTATCTTTTTGCACTTATCTTTTGATGTGCATTACCAAGTACTAAATGTGTAACTATTACTTTTTGTTTGAAAGTTAACTTAAAGTTTTGTCACTTCAAATTTTTGTTTGTGTAACTTTTTTGAGAAGAAACACTTTACTCTTTATTAAAAGCTTTCAAAAACACAAAATAGCATCAAAATTAACATTTAAAAAAAAAAAAAAAAAAAAAAACTTCTTTTCAAGAAATAGAAGAAAACAATGCAATTAATAGTGGTAAATTTTACCAAAACATGTCAGATAATAATAAGAAATAATTAAATCTTACCATGTGGATGATGTTTGCTTCTCAAATGTAGTAGCCTCATAAAATTTAAAATAAATAATTGTTTTTCAATATATTATAAGACTAATATGAATGAAAGATAGAAAAATATATATGTGAATTATGTATAACATTTATCTTTATTGCAATCTACCAAATTGTCTAATCATAATTTTTTATGTGGCAAATTTTTTTTTAAAAATATTTTAATTCGTTCTTTTGTATGAAATATTACCATTAAAAATAAATTTTTTTCTAACTTAATGACCACAAATAGTTGATTCTTTTAAATTGTCAATCCTTTTATTGATCCAGTTCTTTTGTACTCACCTTTTGAAGTTGACGATCCGTGCCTAAGATTTGGTGGTACTAAATGTGTAAAAATCACTTGTGACCCTAAGGTTAACTTAAATCTTTGATTTGGTTTCTTCATTTCAACTCTAAATCAAATATCAATTCTACTTGAAAAAAATTGTGATGAATGGTTAAAATCGATTCAGATTAAGAATGATTAATATGAGCAAAGTTCAATTAGTCAGAACTTGTACTAATAACTTTGAGATTTGAGGTTCGATTCTTCACCCCACATTGTCAAAGTTAGAATACTATTTTGATTTCTATATTTTAAACTTTGTTTGATTTTTAGTCCATGTAATTTCAATTGTCTAATTTTAGTTCTTTCACCCTCAGTAAATCATAAATTTAGTCCCTCAAAATTAATTCTTATCGAAATTGGTTAAATAATAATAATAATTTTCATGTAAAGAAATACAATATGTGGATATGTTTTCAAAATTTATAATAAAATTGCTAATATATAACAAAAAGTTTTATAAAAGATCAACAATAAACTAGGAGTGAATACTAAATTTAAGATTTATTGAAAGTATACAGAGAAAATATTGAAACTAAAATTGAATAAACTTCAAAGTGTAAGGATGAAAATGATATTTTGACCCAATAAATAAAAACAAATGACTACTGCAAAATTATCTCATCAAAAAATGACATTTGAAACAAAAGAGGATTAATGAGAAAATATCCATGAAAAGGGTTATAAAGGTAATTAATCAAACAAAAAAACTGAAAATTTTATTAATAATGGAGAAAAAAAAAAAACCCTAAAACTAACTCTTCTTTTAATCGTAACTATCATTATATTATTTTGAAAAATTAACCTCAAAATCAGAAGAAGCCACCATTTTCTTTTCCAAAATCAAATACTTCATCTTGGGAGTAAATTTAGGTATGGGAATTAATTTAAATTAGGGTTTTGATAAACCTTAATTAATACTTCTACGATAGTTTGATAAAATATGATAATATCTAAGTCTTACTCCTTTTGGATCTTTAGAGTGAGGCTCAATTCAATGTCTAGAACAAATCTCATTAAATACGAAGTGAGAAGGGATTGTTTAAAATAACTCGAAGAAATACAATAAAATCAATAATCAATAATTGAGTTGTATATTATATTAAATGAATTTTATAAAACATAGGTCAATGTCATTAGTAGAGTTTCCTAACTAATTGATTTTAATTATATATTCTTAGAAACATGTGAATCAAATGTTATGTATTCGTTTTGATCAAATAGGGAGCAAAAAGCTTCTCACACGCTCATGTATGGGCGTATCCTAGAATGTTAGGGCATATCAAAATGAATTTCTAAAACAAACGGATAATTCAATTGCAATGACAATCTTGATTCCTACTAAACAAACAACTATTGACGATGGTCTCATTTATTCACACCTTAGGTTATATTGCTAGAAGCAGAACCATAATGATCATCAAGACTCCTAAATATATTTCTGTGCCGTTAATTTAATTTCAAAACATTTCTAAATCATAATGTAACAAAATATAGAATTAAACCCTAAATGGAAAAAAAAAACAAAAAATTAAATGGAAATTAACATACCTGAATGAAAAAGAAGAACGGAAGACGGCAGTTGATGAAGAACAAGAAAGCCGAGTTGATGAAGAATTGAGAAAGAGAAAGATAGAAATTGGAATTGTTCAAGTGCACTTAAAAAAATTTAATTTTAATTAATTATATTTTAAGCACTTTAAAATCATTTAAAATCGTTTATATAATATATTTCTTAAACCCTAAATTAATTTGAAAATGTTCCATGGAGCGAGAAAAAGGGGTTTTGTCTATCCTCTCTCAACACTATTATCTTTTGAAATTTAAATAAATTTTTCGTTTGGGTTAATTTCTTTTACAATTTTTTTTATTCTCATTATCTTTAACATATTATCACAAATTATTCACTTTCTGAAAAGAAAAAATGATTAGTCTTTTTTATATATAATTTTTTTTTAATACAATACGGGCAGAAAGAATTCAAACTTGTTGATCTCTAACTTCATATGCCATTTTTAAATTTTTTTTTTTTTTTTTTTTCATTTTTAACAAAGATGAAACCTAACTGAGCAAATAAGCATAATTTTGAAGTTTTAGATTCACTAAATTTTAAAATTTTAAAAGTGAATCAACTAAAAATCTTGTTGGAATCTAAATTCACTCTACAGAAAAGTTAATTTAAATTCTATTCCAAATTATTTTCGAAAATTCATCTACCACATTAGCATACATAAATCTCAAAAATGGACATCTCGAAAAAGGACATTTGTTGAATGAGAGATTTTTGGCAATCAAAATTTGACAAATTATTGCAGCAAAGTCCATTTTATTAAGTTTAGGGTCAATTAAAAATTATTGTGTCTATAAATTTTGGAGACAAAAAAAATGGCAAAATAAAAAAGTGTGTGTCTCCTTTCTAGCCATTTGATCAAAAAAGCCCAATTGATCCAAAAATTATAAATTTGATCACGTTGACCTAATTTAAGTCACTTGAACCCAAAATTCAACCCAATTGAAGCTCATTGTAAAAAATTAGACCAAATAAAAGATTTGACCCAAGATCAAGTCCAATTTCTAAGCCCAAAAGTAACATGCCCAAGCCCAAGTAAGGCCTTTGAGAAATTAGGGTTGCTTGCATAGATTGCCCATAGCCCAAAAATATTAGAGTCCGTAGAACAAGCCAAAACTAATTGCAAATATGTTACAAATTTAGGCCCAAAAGTCTGAAAAGACTAAAAACGACATCAGCCCATTTTAACCCAACCAATTTTTTCGATTTTTGCTTAAAAAACAAATTCAAAACGTGCGCGCCTCATTTTCTCCTCTTCGTCCCTTCTTCTTCGTCCCTTCTTCTTCCTTTCAATTGTGCGATTCTGACAATAGTACGATTTTGATTTCTCTGCCATTGTCAATTTCTACCGATTCTTGTTCCAAAATCAATGTAAGTAGTTTCAAATGATATTTGTTGATAGTTCATTGATTTCCTTCAAATCAAAGCTTTAGATGTCGATTATGGCTTCTAATTAAGTTGTTTCCTACTGATTCTTTTTGTATTAAGTTGATTCCTACCGATTCTTTTCATGCATGTTGTTCTTGCTGATTGTACAAATAGTGATGTATCAATGTTGAAGGATATCACTGATAGCGAGACTGAGAGAGAGTGAACTGTGTGAGAGAGAGCTATCAGCGAGACCGAGACTGAGAGAGAGTGAACTGTGTGAGAGAGAGCTATCAGCGAGACCGAGACTAAGAGAGAGTGAACTGTGTGAGAGAGAACTATCAGCGAGACCGAGACTGAGAGAGAGCTATCAGTGAGACTAAGATTGAGAGAGAGTGAACTGTGTGAGAGAGAGCTATCAGCGAGACTGAGACTGAGAGAGAGCCGAGAGAAAATTTATATCAATAGTGATTCATTTATAGATTTATATTTGTTGATTGTTTTATTAGGGCTATCAATTGGTGTTACTGATAGCATATGTGATTTGTTGTTTCTTTAATTATGCTATCAATTATATTTGTGATAGTTACTATCAGTGATATTCTTTTGTTACTATCACTAATAGGTTCTATCACTAATAGTATCATTAGAAGTATATAACATTAGAAGGATATCACTCATAGCATTTTTAAGTGATATCCCTAATAAGGTACTATCAATGATATTGTTGTTTGTTTTCAATACAAATGGAGAAGGGAAAGAGAAAATTACTGGAAGAATCAAAATCAACATCTGAAAAAAAAGCCTAAGAAACTCAAGGTCCACGATCTAATAATATTTTTTAATTTATACATTTTTAGTTGTTTTTTTCGTATATTTATGTTGTTATATAAATAGGAGCATGCATTAATTGTTCCTAAAAGTGAATGGAGAAACCCATTGAAACTAAGCTTCTACCTAACATTAGAAGTTTTATCCAATATAGGAACTCGAGATGAGCTATCACTCCAACTATCTAGGGAAGGTCCTTTTGGGCACTTCTTAGACATGAAAATGAAAAGGGTGTCCATCCAACTCATATCACACCTAATTAGAAGGCAATGCATGACTGCAAAACAAAACATCTTGGCCTTTAATATAGAAGGACACATTTTAGAATTTGGTCTCAAAGAATTTTGTTTAATAACAGGTTTGAAATGTGAGACTACCCTATGGTGTTAGTTATAGTGAAAAAGAATCAATGGACAACACCATTAATAACTTCTTCTTCAAGACAAATACAAAAATTGTAAGGAGAGAGCTTCAACAAACCATTAATTTGTTAGGTTCTAATGCCAATATACCCATTGATCTAAAGGTCAAACTTGCCAACTTGTATTTTTTAGAGAGCTTCCTAATTCCTACACAAGGACATAACAAAGTAAGTTGGAAGCATCTAAAGATGTTGGATGATGAGAAAAAATTTAGATCTTATCCATGGGGAAGGGTGTCTTTTGAACTTACTATAGAAATTTTTAAGAATGGTGTCATCAACAATCAATCTTCAATTTTCCTCCCAGGATTTCCACTTGCCTTGGTTTATTGGGCTTTTGAGGTGATACCAAGGCTATCTAACGCTACTATTGGATTTGTAAGAAGAATAAAAAGTGATGGGCCAAGAATTGCTCAATGGGAATCTCAAGAACCTAATGATTGGCAACACATCAACAACAATATCTTCAAAGCTGCTGGTGTAAGTCTTTTATCATTGTTATTTATTTACCTATTTATTATTAGCATGCTATTAATGATAGAAACTATCTTTGATATTATGTTATCAATGACAACTTCTATCACTGATAACTAACTAATAACATAGAAAATGACTTCAAGTTATCAGCGATAGCTTCTGTAACTAATTTCGAGCTATTAGTGATAGCTTCTATCATTGATAGCATGTTATCAAAGATAGAAGTAATCAGTGACAGCTTGAAATCAGTGATAGTTTCTATAAACATGTCATCAAGTAGTGATAGTATCACTGACATCTTCATTAATCTTTTAGTTCTCTGTTACTTCATTGGTTCCAACTGAACAAGAATTACAATCAACCTACTATGGGTATTTTGCAGAGCTGGCAACGAAGGAGATGGAGATTGAAAAGGAAAAAGAAGGCAAACAAATATGAAACAAAATAGCTTCACTACAAGAAGAATTGAAGAACTAAAAAAAGGACAATAAGACATTAAGAAAGACATTCATGAAAAACACAAGGAGATTCTTGATATGTTGGACCACATAAAAGAAGCTATTAATGATGGGCTTCCACAAAAAGAAGGTGGTGAAAAGCAATCTCAAGAATCTCTTGAGAAGAACAAAGCGCCATCATCTAGTTTGGAGCTTTTAGATGCAGGTTTGGAGCTTATAGATGTTGGAGGCAAAGAGATCAGATTTGTGATTTTTTTATTTATTTTTTATTTTTTTGTATAAAAAAGTATAATAACATAAATGATATATGCATGTAGACTGAAGCTGAAATTGTTGAGGACAAAGATGATGAAAAGGAGGCTCAAGAAAATGACCAACAGAAACAAGATGATGAAAATGTAGAAGTGCAAGATGAAGAGAAAGATCTTGAAGATGAAGAGAAAGTTCAGGAAGACAAAGAGGATAACGATGAAGAAGAGGAAGAGAACGTAGATAAAGAAAATAGAACAAAAAAAATGAATGATAATAAGAAGGTAAGATAGCTTCTATCACTGACAATAAAAATGCTAGCAAGTTTCATTTTCTTACTGATAGCGTATTGATAGATGTCTTGTTGTTTTTTATTTCATGATTTTAGGTTGTTGAAAAGACTCTTAAAAAGAGTCCAAAAAAGTATAGGCCAAAGGTTGCAACTAAAAATAGGTTATTGTTGAGAAGAGGTCGAAGAGACAAGTAAAACCAACCAAGAAAATTTTGGAGAATGCAAAAAATCCAAAAAAAGACAAAAAGAAGGTGTCTCCAAAAGTGTCGCCGAGCAAAGCTACAAGGCATTCTCCAAGGTGGAAGGATAATGCTCCAAGTTTTGATATGAAAATATCACAACTTTGATTGCATGTAATAATTAGGTGTTTGACAATAGGTAGGTTTTTGTTTGACAATGGATTGTTATGGTATAGCTTGTTTTTATATTTTTTTGACAATAGTTGTTTTTGTACTTTTAGAAATGAAATTGAACTTTTTGGGTTATACTTGAGCTTCACAAATAGCTTGTTTTTATCACTAATGTCAAAAGTGTTTTGCGACTTTTCAATGAGAGAAGAAATTTATATCATTTAGATAACTGATCAGATTGTTCACATTAAACTTGAGATATTAGAGAATAGCGTGATATTAGATATAGAAGCTATCATTGATAGAAGGTATCGCTGATATCATGATATCAATGAGAAGCTATCATTGATATCATGATATCACTATCACTGTTTCGTGAAACTATCATTGATATCATGATATCACTATCATTGTTTCTTGTGGCTAAAGCATATTATATCAACAACAAACTTCACTGGCTATCATTGATAAATTGACAAAGATTAATAACAAAACAAGCTATCTGCAACAACTAATGGACACCATTCATGATCTATCATTGACATTGATATATCAACAACAAACTTCGTTTCATTAGCTTCTTATACATCAACAACAAATTGGTGGTCTATCATTGACAAAACGATTGAAAAACATCAGTAACAAAACAAATCTTCTTATACATCATTAATCAATTGGTGGCAATTTGCATGTCCTACAATTATGGCCACGACCTTGACATCGACTGCACTTAGAGTTGTTTTTCCTTTAACCAATTGACAATATTCTTCGTTTCCGTAGTCGTCCAGCTGGACGTTTTACTAGTGGAGGCAATACATTTACATTAACATCAATAGAGCTCCAGTCAGAATGATTTCCAATAGGATAAACTGATCCTTTATAGGTTGATAACAATATACTGGAAAAATAATAGTCTGACACGAAAGCATAGATATCCAAATTCAGCCCACGAATAACAGTACAAGCATGAGCACATGGAATCTCCTCCAAATCCCAAACACGACAATTGCATGATTTAGAGACCAAATTAACCACAAAATAATCATCTTCATCAACTACTTTATATTCTTCATTGCTAATAGGATCAACCTGAAAAACAAAATATAATCAACTACGTGATAAAAAATTATCATGGTAAACTAAATACTAATTTTGTACCTTGAAGTTTCTTGATTGATTGTGTTGCTCTCGCAACTCAGACTTCACCCAACAAGTCAAAACAGTCTTCATGGATAATGTTGTTTGACTTTTTTTCATAAAACCAATTTTGAAGTATTTCTCTAATGGAATCAAGTAACGATGCAACAGGAAACTCTCTAGGCTCTTTCAAAATATTATTTACGCACTCTTAAATATTTGTAGTCAACATATTATACCTTCTTCTCTTAGAATATGCACGTGCCCACTTCTCAAAACCAACTTTACTAAGATATTCTCGAATAGTAGGATATATCGATTCCATCCATTTCATATAAAACTCAAACTTATCAATTGTATAAGCTTTTGCACATCTAAGAAATATGCTATCAATTAAAGAATCCTTATAAATCAACTTCATATTTTGCAAAAGATGTCGTTGACAAACACAATACTCAGCAGTTGGAAAAACATTCATAATACCTGTTGGAATGCTAAGATGTCGATCAGAAATAATGACTAATCCCTTTCGTTCGCCAAAACGTATTGTTCTCAGGTATATCAAGATTAAGTCTCTTTTGAAACAAGGGACGCTTCTGGTTGTTCTTTATATTCTAAAAAAACCATCTCCATGACGCATCATTTTCAGAGTCAACAATAATAAAAGCAAAAGGAAAAATCTGATTGTTACCATCAACTGTTGAAGCCGTCAAAAGAATCCCAACATATTTGCATTTCAAGAACGTGTCATCAACAGATATATTGGGTCTACAATGCTTCCAACCCTCAATTGATGCTTCAATAGCCATATAACAATATTTAAAATGCCCATTTATGTCAGTTTTATAGGCCATGAATGTACCTAACATAAGATAAACAAGAAAATAAATAATTAAGCAAAGGTGTATAATTGATTAGTGCCTATCAGTGATAGCTTATATCACTGGTTTAGTCTATCAACATTAGACTCCATCATTTTCATGTTATCGCTGATGGAAGCTATCGGTCATAGATTCCACCAATGATAGAAGCTATCACTGATAGATCATACAACCTCAATAATAAGTTGGAAACAAGAAAATAAACTTGAATTCCTTTCTTCCAACTTCATAAGAAACTTTGGAATCAAAGCATATGATTCACGTGCATCACCTTTCAAAGACTTCATTATGTGCTCTTTTGCCCTCCATGTTTTATAATAGCTAACATTTACTCCAAATTGCTTACAGAATTTATATACAATATCACTAGAAGTTGAGGTATGAGAAGAACTAAATCTAAAATCATTTTTCAAACATTCAGCTATGAAGGACGAAGAAATTTGCCTATGACAACTCTGAACACTTTTTATAGAACAATCATGAACATCAATAAACTTCCTAAGCATCTACAAAACACTACGCTTATAACGGGATGCCCTCACATACCATTGACAACTATCTTGAACACATTGAAACACAATTGATCTTGAATTTGATCTTACAGTCTTAAATTCAAAATTCTTCTTGACTACTATCAAGTTAAAACAATTTGATAAAATCTCTTTACTAGCAAACACATCCTTTTCTTTCAAATCACGAGCAATATATCCATAATCACTTGGAAATCACCATCATCAATCACAGGTGTAAAAGAAGGACCAATAGGCAAATAATTCTCATGTTGACACTTCCAAACACGAACTAGTGACATGAACAACCAAAGGATGTCTTGTATTGTGTTCCTTAACTAAACCCAAAAACCAAGCTACATCCTTATCTTCACGAATTTCAACTACATTTTGAACTTCATTCATAACAAAATCTAATAAAGTTGATAATTCTATAGAAGAAGTAGATGCATTCAAACAAATATCCTTCAATATTAAATCCATAAAATGTTCAAAAATCATTGTATCATTTACTAAAACTCTACACTATAACAAAAATAGGCTTTTATGACTCTAAAAAACAGTCATTACTACATTTCTTGACTCTTTTTTTTAGTCATTTAATCGCCCATCATCTAAAGTGTATAGATGACACATGAGAAATCAGTCATCATTGTTAGTTTCATGACTTTTAAACACAGTCAACAAATAACATGTATTGACAATTATTATAAGTCATGGAAACCATTTTTCGTGACAATTTTTACAGTCATTAAATAATGAAAATGTTGACTTTTTCTGTCAAATAAAGAGTTATCTTGACATTAAAATTCTGTCATCGAGCAACAAATAATGACACATCTAAAGTGTCAATAATACCTTAATTATGACATTTTTTTAAGGTCATTGAATTACATACATTGTCACTTATTTGTAGTCATAGAAGTCTGATAGATGACTTTTGTCAAATATCAAAGAAACCATTTCAATGATACACGTTATTACACCTATGTTTCATACATGTAATTACACCCGTGTTTCCTTAAGTTTCAACACAAAATATGTACACAAACATAAAAAGTAACTTTCATATATAATAATATACTTTCTATCATTACTACAAGGAAACTAACAACAACAACACTAGTAGCCAAATTTTGGGTACATCATTTACAAATTTAGTATTTAGAACTAAGTGTTGGCATAATCCCAAAAAAAATATATCCAACACCTATTTAAATATCTTGGTTGGTGGGTTTCCTTACTTCAATGGCCTTGTCTAGGAACCTTGTAAAAAAAAACATTCATTTCAGAATTTAACTCAATATATAAAGGTGAACAATAATAACAATATGCAGGTTATATATATGTTGATCGTACTGTGACAATATCATGTTGTTATATACATCTGCACTGAAAACCCCACTTTAATCATACAAGTAAGCTTCAATGAACATTTTCAAACAAAAATTATACATAGAATCACAATATAACCACATAAATAGACTCAAAATCACATTATAATCTCACTTTTCAACCTTAATAACATGGATGACCTCCAAATTTAACTTATACACTAGTCTACTAGAAAGAATAAGAGTTAATTGAAAAACTTCTTTGTTTAGGGGCAGGGGGGACAAGTGAAACATAGTATAGTAGGAGCAAAACAAATATATAATTATTGTAACTTGTCAAACCTTTTAGGACTATAACTACTAAAAAGTAGAAATACTCATACATTAGTCTATTAGAAAGAATAATGGTCAAATGAAAAACTTCTTCATTTAGGGAAGGACAAGTGAAACATAATACAAAAAATATTTATCACAAAAAAAAAAAAAGATATCTCCTTAGAACTCAAGCACATTAATCCAATACGAGCAAAACAAATATATAACTTAAATACTCTCAAACCAACATAAAAGGTACCTAAAAGTTTTTCAAGAAACAATTTAACTCCCCAAACAACCAAAATAGTTCATATGTGCACTTTGATTATCAAAACTAATTAAAAAGTACCTAAAAATGTCTAAGTGACACATTATCAAAATCAACTCAAGCACATAATAACAACATTAAATGGATGAATTAGCTACCATTATCAAAATCAACTCAAGCACAGAAAGGTTTATATTTTTCTTGATGTGCATGTACATCAAGAAAAATATTTTTCTTGATTGAAAAGTACGTAAGAAAAAGCCCAAATAATTACCGGTTTTTGGAATCTTTGATGGTCAAAAACCATAAAAAAAAAAAAAAAATCTTTCTTGATGGTCATTGCCCATCAAGAAAATGGAAAAGTTTTTGGATTCATTGATGGGCAAAAACCATCAAGAAAACTCTTTCTTGATGGTCATTGCCCATAAAAAAAGAGAAGATTGACATTAATTGGCCATCAAGAAAAAGCCCAAATAATGAATTCTTACTTTTTGGATTCGTTGATGGTAAAAAACCATAAAAAAAAAAATTCTTTGATGGTCATTTCCCATCAAGAAAATGGAGAAGTTTTTGGCTTCATTGAGAGGCAAAAACCATCAGGAAAACTCTTTTTTTATGGTCATTGCCCATCAAAAAAAGGAGAAGATGGACATTAATTGGCCATCAAGAAAAAGCCCAAATAATGAATTCCTAGTTTTTGGATTCGTTGATGGTCAAAAACCATAAAAAAAAAATTCTTTCTTGATGGTCATTGCCCATCAAGAAAATGGAGAAGTTTTTAGATTCGTTGATGGGCAAAAACCATCGAGAAAACTCTTTCTTGATGGTCATTGCCCATCAAAAGAAGGAGAAGATGGACATTAATTGGCCATCAAGAAAAAACTCAAATAATTAATTCCTAGTTTTTGGATTCGTTGATGATAAAAAACCATCCAGAAAACTCTTTCTTAATGGTCATTACTCATCAAGAAAAGGGAGAAGATCGGACATTAATTGGCCATCAATAAAAAACCCAAAAAACACATTTATAGATATTATGTTTTAGAAATTAAAATTTTTTTTTCTAGAAACACTGCTAAAAACAAGGTTAGAAAGACAAATAAATTGTAGATTTAATGTTCATAAACCCAATTTTAAAATCCTAAAAATAAAAAATTGAATAGTTATAAATGGGTATAGCATTCCAAACTATATATTTGTTAATAAATTTGAAGACTGAACAAAATTAATTTATCATTTGTGTGGGTTTTTCTTTTTTTTTTTTTTTAATTCAACAATGAGTATAATTGGTAGAGATGAAATTATAGACAATAAATATAATAAATTTGAAAACTCTTTCTTGATGGTCATTGCCTATCAAGAAAAGGGAGAAGATGGACATTAATTAGCCATAAAAAAACAAAGCATCTCAAAACCAATCATTTAATGATATTTTTAAAAACTCACACATTTAACAAAAATACAAATGTTGTATTTTACTAAAATTTGATTTAACTTTATATATCAAAGATATATTTTAAAATTCACCGAACCCTTATATAAAATATATTTTAATCTATATTTATAACTATATTCTCTCTCTAAAATGTGAATATATTTTCACACTTTATTCTATATCTAATAATTTTAAAATATCTCCAATTTTTTTATCTTTAAAAATTGTCTGGAGTACCACTACCCACTCAGTTGGACTGAGATAATATGACATAGATTTTTTTTTTTTTTTTGTAAACTAAAAAATTAGAATATTATAATTATAGAGAGTGTGCATAAAATATTAAACAGAAAAAACAATTTTTAAAATTTAAGTGATAATGAAATATTAACTAAAAAGAAAAGAAAATAAACACTCTCATATTGGTTTTGAGGATAAACTCTAAATTTGGAATAAATTTTGGAATATGGCCAAATTTAACTTTAGATAAGTTTGAGATTTTACCCTCAATTTAATTTGGTTTGAGGATAAAAACTTAAGATTTAGATGATTGAGATAAAATTTGATATATACCCAAATTTAAATGAAATCTAGGCAGATTTGGAAAGATCTATATTTTCAACATCAAGGCTAAATCTTTTTTCATTTTGAAGAAGAAAGCATAAAATAAATGGATTCAAATCAAATTAGATTTCCCTCTTTTGGAAAGAAAAAATGAGACGTCCCAAGTTTAAGGTATTTTTTTATTATTATTAAATACTCGAATTTAATTAAGAAAGCATGGAATTTGAGGGTAATAAGTAAGTCTCGCTGTTGCTAGTAGACCTCCGTGGGTTTCGTCCGGCCGTCGTCGCTAAGTCTGGCTGCTGATCGCTCGAGTATCGTCGGTATCGTTTGGGTGTGCTCGAGTGTCGTTGGTGTCGCTTGTTTCACTTGAAAGGCCTCTTTTCCGTCCATCGGTCTCGCTCTCTCACTCTCGCTCTTGCTAGCGTGGTCCCCCTCTCGCTCTCGCTCTCGTTTGCGTGCTCTCGCTCTCGCTCTCCCTTCTTTTATGCAACATTTTTTTTTCTTCTTTCAGTTTCAACCCTTTCTTTCTTTTTTTTTTTCCTTCTTTTGCAATCTTTTTTTTTCTTTTTCAGTTTCAACCATTTCTTTTTTTTTTTCCCCTTCTTTTGCAATTTTTTTTTCACATTATTTTTTTTTATCCCAACTCTTTCTTTTGCGTCATATTCAAAACCCATAGGCCTCGCTATTTCATTGAAAGATTGGATTCTTTTTTTTTCTTTTGTTTTTTATATGATTCGGATGGAGTAATGTGAGTAAAAAATTGGAGTTGTGTAGTTGGCGACATGCAGTATATGTGTAAAATTGTATCTAAGTTGTTTGGGGTGTATGCAAATTGTTTTGGGGTTGATTATAGGTTGCTTGTGGGGGGTCACAATGACCCGGATCTTTTTTTTTTCCTCAACTTGTTATAGTTGATGGCCAAAAAACGTCAAGAAATGTGGATTCTTGATGGCCAAAAAACGTCAATAAAAACACACCATACTACATTTATCTTGATAGCCAAAAAAGTCAATAAAAAGAGTTTTCTTGATGGTTATTTACAAATACTTGATGGACAAAAAATATCAATATTAATCTACTTTGACGTTCAAAAAGTATCAACAAAAGTAACTTTCTTGATGGGCAAAAAACATCAACATAACCTATCTTGATGGCCATGACCATCAAGAAAACGACCTTTCTTGATGGTCAAGCTCCAATACTTGATGGACAAAAAACATCAACATAACCTATCTTGATGGCCATGACCATCAAGATAGGGTTTGTGTTGACGTTTTTTGGCCATCAACAAAACGACCTATCTTGATGGACTGGCTTTCTTGTTATCGGCTTTCTTGATATTTTTTGGCCATCAAAATATGTCTTTCTTGATTTTTTTGGTCATCAACATAAGCCAAATTTCTAGTAGTGAAGTGTCTAAATGACACTTTGCTTACAAAAAAAACTCCAAAATGCACATCTATGACCTTTAAACTCAAAACCAACCAAAGAATGGCTAAAAAGTGTCTAAATGACAATTTGCTTCCAAAAACAAGTCCAAAAATGCACAACTATGACCTCTAAACTCAAAACCAACCAAAGAATGGCTAAAAAATGTCTAAATGACACTTTGACTCCAAAAACAAGTCCAAAAATGCACATCTATGACCTTTAAACTCAAAACCAACCAAAGAATGGCTAAAAAGTGTTGACACTTTGCTTACAAAAACAACTCCAAAATGCACAACTATGACCTCTAAACTCAAAACCAACCAAAGAATGGCTAAAAAGTATCTAAATGACACTTTGACTCCAAAAACAAGTCAAAAAATGCACAACTATGACCTCTAAACTCAAAACCAACCAAAGAATGGCTAAAAAGTGTCTAAATGACACTTTGCTTACAAAAACAACTCCAAAATGCACAATTATGACCTCTAAACTCAAAACCAACCAAAAAATGGCTAAAAAGTGTCTAAATGACACTTTGCTTACAAAAACAACTCCAAAATGCACATCTATGACCTCTAAACTCAAAACCAACCAAATAATGGCTAAAAAGTGTCTAAATGACACTTTGCTTACAAAAACAAGTCCAAAAATGCACAACTATGACCTCTAAACTCAAAACCAACCAAAGAATGGCTAAAAAGTGTCTAAATGACACTTTGACTCCAAAAACAAGTCCAAAATGCACAACTATGACCTCTAAACTCAAAACCAATCAAAGAATGGCTAAAAAGTGTCTAAATAACACTTTGACTACAAAAACAACTCCATAATGCACAACTATGACCTCTAAACTCAAAACCAACCAAAAAATGGCTAAAAAGTGTCTAAATGACACTTTGACTCCAAAACAACTCCATAATGCACAACTATGACTTGTAAACTCAAAACCAACCAAAAAATGGCTAAAAAGTGTCTAAATGACACTTTGACTACAAAAACAACTCCATAAATGCATGAATTGGCTACCGTAACTGTAGGATAGCCACAACACATTATAATTTAAACATATAAAAAAAGGTACTAAATGCATGAATTGGCTACCGTAACTGTAGGATAGCCACAACCATAATTTTGAACTTTAATTTTAAAAAAAAAATACCTAAGAAGTTGAAGGTCCATTGCCTCCATGTCCTTGCCCCAACAATTTTTGAACGTTGGTCCATCTATCTTCCCATTTGACAAGTTGATTCATTAACTTCTCATTTTGCTCCGCCATCTTTGCGTATTTTTCAGTGAGTTCATCTAAAAAGTGTCTAAATGACCCCTTAAGTCCCAAAACGTACTAAAAATGTCTAAAAAGTGTGTAAACCCTCAAGAGACTCACTAACTCCCAAAATAAATCCAAAATGCATAACTATGACCTCTTAACTAAAAACCAAACAAAAAGTACCTACAAAGTGTCTAAATGATACTTTAACTCCCAAAACAACCTACATAATTCTCAAGAGTCTTCACAATATCCAAGACCAACGAAAAAGTACCTAAGAAGTGTGTTAATAACACTTTAACTCCCCAAATAGAATTTTGTGACATGTTGATTAATAAAAAAATTACACTTGAAAGTCTTATTTGTCCACCTACAAGAGTATTCATCAAACACATAATGGCTTCAAGTGTCTAAATGAACCAACCTAAATTCAACTCATCAAGAGTGTCTAAGTGTTTTTTTGAGTTTCAAAAGCAACAAAAATGTATCTAAAAAGTGTCTAAATGACACTATTGACTTTCAAAACAACTTGAACATATATAAGTGTGACTTCCGAACTCAAAATCAACCTAAAAGATCAACATTAATCATTCTCATTGCAATTTCATCATTGTCATTACAATTTCATTCAAATTTTCACATGGTATTTATAATACTTGGTAAGTCTCACAATGCAAAGTCCACTAATTTAAACTATGTGTTCCAAAACGACAACTAATCTTCCAAGACGACAACTAATTTCATTCATACATTCATTTGTAGAGGACAATTCTAGATAAAAAAAAAAAATACTCAATATGGAAAACAACTCTAGATCCAAACGAATAGTCAATAAAAAACTCACCCACGTTTAGTAAGATGGCGGCAACCACCCACGTCGGCAGAAGAAGAAGGCGGGTGTCGGTAGAAGAAGTGGCATGGGGCGGCAGCAGCAGAAGAAGCGGCAGCAACAGGCGGTGTCGAACTGGCGGCAGCAACAAGCGGTGTCGGGCAGAGAAGCAATCGAGCCTTCTTGTCGGGGCGGCAGCAGCGGCGACGTCGTCGTCGTTCTTCGGGAGCCTTGTTGTGGGAAGAGGATTTTGTGGGGTGAGGGTGGGGAAGATGAAAGGAATGGGTGGAGATTTTTTATTTGTTTTATGTAAAAATAAAAGTAAAATGAAAAAGAAAAAAAGAGTGAAAGTGAGAGGAGGGAAGTAAAAAAAGTCAAAATAGTAAAAAAAAAAATCCAAAAATTCACATCTTTTCCCGCAAAAACTGTATTTTCATTTTCTTACATTTAATGACTGTTTTTTTAGTCATTAATTAATGACACAAAAAAACAGTCATCAATTCCGACAAATCTGAAAACCTCCGTTTTTTCCGGCCAAAAACGCGTGATTTTGGCTTTAATGACTGTTTTTCTCTTTCTCCTCTATTTCTACTACTGTACAAGAGTCATGGAAGGTGAAAATTGTTGTAGTGCTAGTAGATTTGTAATTCACGTAACAATGCTTTTAATTCCATATTTCCCTATGAAAAACAACTATTGGAATAACCATATTTTAAAATTCCTGCAAAAATAAAATAAAAATTCATGAATAACAAATGATACAATGAACACATAAAAAATGATAGCCACTATCCACATAGCAAACTAATATGTTCCTATTGATGATAGCAACTTCTAAGCCCTAAGTCAACTACAGTAAAAATTGTAGAAAAGCAAAAAACCAAGCTAGCTGTAAATTGAAAAAAAGAACGTAAAAAATCCAAAAAAAAAAAGGATAAAACGAAAAAAGGAACTCACAATGGAGTAGAGGAAGAATAACTCACAATCGAAATTAGAGCAAATATCGAAACTGACCGAAGATGCAAAAAATCAGAGATCGAGGTTGAAGCAACAGAAAAAAGAAAGAAAGGAAAAGAAAAGGGAGACAACACCGACGGACATGGAGAAAGGAAAACGAAAAAAGGAAGAAGAACTCACCACCGAAATTGGAGTAGAAACTCTCCAGAGATGCAAAAAATCGGAGAACGTTTGAAGCAACAGAAAAAAGAAGAAAGAAAAGGGAGACGTCGCTGGAAAGGAAAAATGAAAAAAGGAAAGCCCATAACCGGAAAGGGTAGACTTGGAATTTTTTAAAAAAATGAATAGTTGACCAGTCAAAAGTGTCATATTATCAAATAGTTTGCAATTGTTCTATATTTTAACATTATTTTCATTTTTGTATTATTTGGTATAAATTTCCAAGAAATTATGTAAATAGAGACTTTATCCTTCATTTCAAGGAGATGAAAATAATTAAACATCGAAGCTCAAAAGATCCAAAGGATTAAAGCAAATATAATTCTCCTAGAGCTCTGAAGATTAAAATAGTAAAACACTGAAGCTTTGAAGAATGTAACTTTCTTAAGACCTAAAAGTTGAAAACATAGAAGAGAAAATCTACCATTGATATGTTCTTGTAGACTTCGAAACCGAAACTCCAAGAGAACTTCAAAGATTTAAAGTTCCTTCAATGTTTGAGAGAAATAATCAAATGATCATTTATTAAACATTGTAATCACTTACTATACCAAAATCAATAAAGATTCAAAGTTCATTAAATGAATTTGAACAAAACGTGATCTACAAAAGAAAGGGAAACCTACACACTAGTGTAGTACTACTCTCCATCCATACTGAGCATCAAAGAATGAAAGAATGTAGATGTTGAGGTATTATGTTGTTTATATAAGGGGGCATTTCCTTCTTCTTTTACTAGAGGAAAGACACCTGAATCCATCTTAGGAAAAACAACTAATCACAACGTTGTACACTTAATATTATATTTAAATATATACATAATCTATTGAAAAACATTGATAGCACGAGGAAGGAGGAGAGAGTAAAATAATAATAATAATAACAACAATAATTATCGCATTGCCCGCCGGCGCCAACCACACATACCAAAATCCAATATTCTCTTTATTGATGACAATGACATCAAAAAGATATTATATATTTTATTCAAAAAAGAACTTTTGTTCATTGTATATATACATATATTTAGATTCAAATTATTCAATTATTCTCCTTGAAAGAAAAATAGTACGTACGAGAATAAGAGATTTAACTTTAAACACGAATTTGTGACCAACAAAAGAAAATGGTTGTAGATCATAATTTGCAGTTCATCAATTTGTTGTTAGTCATTTTTTTTCTTATTTAATACTTTGGTTCTAAAATTTTATATTTGCTCTAGCTATTTTATTTTTTCATCTATTATCCCCCTTAAAGCTATCTCTACC
Organism: Citrullus mucosospermus; assembly: GCA_030954485.1. NCBI lineage: Eukaryota > Viridiplantae > Streptophyta > Magnoliopsida > Cucurbitales > Cucurbitaceae > Citrullus > Citrullus mucosospermus. The sequence goes on from CM062056.1 coordinate 24,972,326, forward strand.
TTGGCTTGAAAATAAATCATATTCATGTTTTTTTAGTACAACAACCCCAGAATAATGGATTAAATAACCTCTAATCTCTAGAGAATAAAGTCATGTTAATTACTGTTGAACTAAGTTCACTTTGACAAACATGCTCATGTTAACATGTTAGTACACATAATCAACATTATATCATTAATTTGTTAAATAAAAAATGTAAGGACAAAATTGATAATCTTTTAAAGTTCAAGCAGTAAAGTAGACAATTTTAAATATTTAGATGAAACCAAAATAGAACAAATTTATAAAATTTAATGATGAAAATAAACTTTGAAAGTTATTTATGAGCCAAAATAAAAATTTGAATGGCCCAAATGAAAAGTTCACATTCTTTATTATTCTTTAAACGGCCAAGGCTTTGAATAATGTTAAATGTATAAAAGTAAGCCAAGTGTTTTAAGGTTAGGACTATTTTTTTAAGAGAGTTTATGAAACAACAAACAAATATATACAAAAGTGTAAAATCCAAAATAGTATTTAAAATGGGATAATGTGTATGAGACAACATAAAAAAGTATTAGCACACATACTCAACGTCATATCGTTAATTTGTTAAATAATAAAGGTAGGACAAAATTGGTAATTTTTTAAAGTTCAAGTACAATTTAAAATTTTAAAAACCAAAAAAAATAAATTTATAAAATTTAAGGATGAAAATAAATTCTAGGACTCTTTTTTAAATATAGCAAAAGAAACCAAAATATTAACAAATATAGTAAAATTTCACTGTTTATCTACGATAGACCACGATGGACTATTATCTGTGTCACAACAAACACAGATAGTAGTCTATCGCGATCTATCACGGTCTATCGCAAATAGACTGTGTATTTTGCTATTAGTTGTAAATACTTTTAGTAGTATTGTCATTTAAGATAATTTCCCTGAATTTTATATACTTATGGACCAAAATAAAAAATTGAAAATTTTCCATTCTTTATTTTTTCTTTTTGAACGACCAAGACTTAGAATAATCTATAAATGTATAAAACTAAACAAAGTGTTTTAAAGTTATGAGTTTTTTTTTTTTTTTTCTAGAGAAAAAGTTTATGAAACAACAAACAACTAAATACAAAAATGTAAAATCCAAAATAGTATTTTGGATGGGGTATTATCATATGTATGAGACAACATAGAAAAGTACAAATGTATGTATTTCATTTCCACTAATTAGAAGTGACTTTATATATAATAATAATAATAATAATAATACTAATAATAATTTGTGGAAGTGATTTGAAGTTGGACCCAATATATACGTTGCATTACCTTGAATTTGCCAAATATTCCAATCTAAAATTTGACGTCCATAATTAAAATCGTTAAGATCATGGTAGCATGAAACCAAAGGCTTTAATTTTCAAACAAGGGCCATCTTCCGCTTCTCGACTTGCCCCCTTTGAACGTGAAACCAAAGGCCACCCCAAGGCTTCCAACAAGGGCCATCTTCTGCGAAACTTGCCCCCAATATACTAATAACCACCCACCTACAATGTTGAAGTTTTAGTATAAAGTTTAAATATGTGTGATGCACGTTAAGTTTATAGTTTAAATAGTTTTTTACATTATTCGATCAAAATAGTTGTAATTGCAAAAAGATATGATCGTTTTTTTTTATATTGTTGTCCATTTAAACATATATTCGCTATTAAATTGTGGTTTTTTTTTTTTTTTTTTTTTGTGGAGCTTATATCACATTCATACACGAAAAAATATACTACTTCGACTCGAATGGTTGTAACTTGTAATTAGAAAAGAATATAATTGTTCGTCCAAACATGTTTCTACCATTAGATTGGGATGTTTCATATTTATACATTACTTTGTATTTAACCAACCTCGATCTAAATAGGTATGACGAAAAACAAAATAGAAATTATGAAAAACTGTAAGAAAAAAATGAGGGAATCTCAAACTTAGGGGGAGGTTAAGTTGAAATTAAAGAAATTGAATTGTACATGAGTTACTGTAAAGGGAGTCTAACACATAAATATTTCGTTGTAATTGTTCGACTCATTTGATAATAAAATTTATTTCCACTAGACAAACTGTTCTCAAAGTATGTGATATTGTCCTAAATTAGGTTAACAACTTTTATATCTCTTTTATCTCTACTCTTATCAATCAAAATATTAGATTTGTCTATTTTGACAATTGTTCTATTACAACATTGTATGCATTGTGTGTTCATTGTCTATTTTTTTTTTTTTTTTTTAGTTTGTGTTTAATAAGTAATTGCCCCATCAAATAGAAAAAAGTTGAAAAGTCAGGCATCTAGTAACGAAGAAAGTTCGATTTTATTCTAATAATTATATAAAAATTTAAAAAATTTTTATAAATAGAAAAAATATCAAACGATTTACAAATATAGAAAAAATTCACTAGACGACAGAAGTCTATCATAATTTATCGCAGATAGACAATGAAATTTTTCTATATTTATAAATAGTTTAACTTATTTTGCTATATTTGAAAACAAACCTAAATTTTTTTAAAAAAAATCTAATAAATCAATATTTATTAGAAAAGTTAATGTATGCACTAAATATAATATGAAACTCTAGGTCATCTTTGGGAGTGGTTTGTTAATGATCAAAACTATTTTGACCTGCTTAAAATCACTTTTCTTTTAAAATTGTGATGTTTGGTATAAATTGTTTTGGTGGTTGGTTCAATTGCAAATTTAGTTCTTATGGTTTGGAGAAAGTAAGAATTCAGTACCTATAGTTTATAATTAAAATGTAGTCCTTACGATTTGGTAAATACCTTATACATTGTCTTTACGATAGAGACTAAAAGCTTATGACTATTTATGTAGTATTATCAAATTGTAAGAACTAAATTTTAACTTTATATAACTCTCTTTCGAATCAAAGGACCAAATTTGTAGTTTAACTTGTTTGAAGGGCAAATTTTAGTTAAAATTTAAACTTAAAAAGGAACAATAAAAGAAAGCTCCTAACTTTAAATGCTATTAGTTTGAAAATTTTAGAGTTGTTTTCAAATATAGGAAAATGAACCAAAATATTTGCAAATATAGAAAAATTTTACTGTCTATCTGCAATAGACCGCGATATTTTGCTATTATTTATAAATATTTTCAACATTTTTTTCATTTAAAATTATTCCCGAAAATTTTAATTGATACAAATAAAATTGAAAGGATAATAGGTTATTGGTTAAATTGAAATTTTAGTTTCTATCACCAGAAGAAAGTTAAAATTTAGTTATTGTAGTTTATAATTAAAAATTTAATCTTTACAATTCAATAATACCTCATAAATAATTAGTCCAAAAAATTATACATAATTTTTAGATATGTTTTCAAATATAGCAAAATGAATCAAAATATTTACAAATATATCAAAATATGACCGTTGATAAACAATGATAGACAACTATCAGTGTCAATGACTAATAGACAACGATAGATGATAATAGTTTATTAAATCTATAACTGACAGACAAGGACATTCTACTATATTTGTAAATATTTTGAACAATTTTTTTTATTTAAAATAATTAGCGGAATTTTTTATAATGTATTATCACATCACAAAAATCACATTGAATAAAAATTCTAAAGTGAACCAAAATTTGCATTGTTTGATAGGCAAATTTTAGTAGAAATTTAAGCTATAAAAAGCTCCTTTAACTTTGACTTGGTGGTCAGTTTCTCTCTTCTTTTTCGTTGTCTTTAACGGTCTCCTTCACTCTCTCTCTCTCTCTCTCTCTCTCTCTCTCGTGTGATGTACGATCGAGTTCCGATATCCAGGTTGTTTCCCCCTTCCTCTTTGCCCAATACTTCCCGCGACTTTGCTTTCTGAGTTTTGCTCTGTAATTATTTCCATATCAACTTCAATTCATTCTCTCCAATTCTCGAGGGTGATGGACAAAGCAAACGGGCCTAAAAATGGCGATTGTTCCACTCGGGTCATACACGGCCCTACCAATCCCATGGTTACTCCTTTGCTAACCGATCTTTATCAGTTCACCATGGCTTATGCTTACTGGAAAGCCGGCAAGCATAACGAGCGAGCTGTGTAAGTTCTTTCTTCTCTCTTTACACAATGCGTTTTTGTTGCTGAGGATTCCCAATCCATGCGGAAATGGAAATACCTCTTTGTTAATTAAACCTTGTTTTTAAATTGGAATTGTTGTATTTCTTCTCTGTTGGGTTGCTAATCAACCTCACTAGTCATTGTACCATATTTATATTAATTTTTCTCTTTACTTCGGTTGTTGTGTTTGGTTTTCAAATTGCATGCTACTGAGTTGGGAACTTGTAAAATTGAATCCATGGGGGAGGTTGTTACCGTTTGAATTTTTCTTTCTTTTCTGTATTAAGAACATTAGTGTTTTAAAATATAATCGTCAAGTGTTTAGGATTTTGACTTGGTGGCATTGAATGGATTGCAAAAAAAACAGTCCAGTATACGGTATCATTAAATACTAATTTAATCTCCGTCTGCAATGGAGGAAGTCTGATCTCTGGGGAAAACACAGTTTCCAACTTTCCAATTAAAATAAGAAAGCCTTTTTGTTAACTAAAATATCCAATGAAGGACTCATCCACTAATTTTCTTTGACCTTGAACGTTTGGCCTAGATTTTCTCTGCACTCCTTTGGTTTTGACTTTTGGAGTAAGTTCTGTATTTATTCCCCATTTCTTAAAAGTTTGGTTATTCTCATATGATTTCTTAACTCTTTTTTTCCTCAAATGCAATCATATTAGCTCCCTTAGTGTCATGTTTTTGGGAGAAACACTTTGCTTGTAGGTAATACATTAGTCTGGGTTGCAAATTGTTATTTCTAATTACCATGGTTTAGTTTGCTAGTCAATAAGGGCCATGAAAATAGTAAAGAGCTTAGAGGGAATGAGTTCAACTGATGGTGGCCATCTACCTAAGATTTAATATCCTATAAGTTTCTTTGGCAACTAAATGTAGTAGAGCAGATAGTTGTTCTGTGAGAATAGTCAAGGTGTGTATAATATTGTCTAGACACTCTTGAATATGAAATAATAATAATAATAATAATAGTAATAATAATAATAATTGTTATTTCTGAATTTTGAAGTAGAAGTGTCTGTGTACAACTAATATGGTTCATCAATCACTTTGATTCCATTTTTCTAAATGAACAGAATTTTAATTTTGAATTACCAACCTACAATCTTCTTCTGTTACCAGGTTAAACAATTTTGTTCTAGCTTTTGCCCATGCTATTTTGTTATTTGGTGCTGTAGATGATACACTAGTCTAGTTTGTATTTGTTTTCCCTTTTTTATAGTTTAACATCATGTGGGGTTGAGAGATTCGAATTTCTAACCTTTTGGTCAATGACTCAAGAGTATAATTTAACCAGTTGAGTTTTTCTTAGATTGGTGGTTTGAATATTGTTATTTCTAAGTTGTGAAGTGTTTTGTAATGTAAATCTGGAATAGCATATTAAGCTTCAAAAACAAATCCAACGTATGGAGGTTGGAAATGAATCTTGGCGTTTAATTAATTGTTTGAGCAAGCACTGCATCTTACATTTTAAAAAATAAATAGAACTAAGTTCTGCCTTCTCTAAGGATATTACATTTACGACAATATCTAGAAGTTGAAAGTCTGCTTTTTCCAACATGGTTGATTTACCAGGGCAGTCATTTTTTTTTTTTTTTTCTCATTCTATAGACAGCTATATGGACTCTCCAGCCCCTTCTAAGTCATGATTGGAGATGTCTTTGAGGGAGAAAATATGCTTATTTTTATTTAGAAGGCTTTTTTGTTAAATTTTTGTGGTCCAGGTTTGATTTATATTTTCGGAAGAATCCTTTTGGTGGTGAATATACAATTTTTGCCGGTTTAGAAGAGTGCATAAGACTTATTGCTAATTTCAAATTCACAGAGGAAGAAATCTCTTTTATCAAGAAGTCTTTACCTTCATCCTGTGAGGTAACCCAATTTACTAATTATGTGGTTGGTATACACCTCAACTTTTACTTTGGTTTATGTGGTAGATCACTTTGTAATTAAATTACTCAGATGTTGCATTTTATTAGTACAGCTGCTTAAATAATTTAAAGCTTAATTAAGATTGGCACATGTCACTAACTTTGTTCAACACAAGATGCAAGGGCATGCACCATTAACTCTTAATGATTATAAAGATAATGCATGCTAGATTTCATTTTTTAATCCACGGAAATAGAAATACATTTCAATGTATCTAAGAGGTGTAGAACTCACCTTACTTAATAAAGTATTCCTCAATTGATTTGCATGTTAATCCTTTTATTAGATGAAGCGCACACATGGTAGTTAACATATCAACCATAGTGATATTTCATAGTAACTTTGGAATGCAATTTTGATAATATGGTGACGTTTCACAAGACTTCTTGTTTGGTGAGTTAATTCTTACTGTTTATAGTTAGGATGCATCAATTATTTCTGATGCTGAAGAACTTTTGTTGATTAAATATAGGATGTGTTCTACAATTATCTTAGAGGAATCGACTGTTCTGATGTTGAAGTCTATGCTATTTCAGAGGGGTCAGTTGTTTTCCCAAAGGTGCCCTTAGTGAGGGTTGAAGGGCCAGTTGCCGTAAGTGTGAAGAAAATTTTTCCTCTAATGAAATAGTTAACATTGCATTCAGGAATGTATTTTATTTCTTCGTATTCATCAAGATATTCTTATTAATTGACATTTGTACTTATTTTTTATTTCAGGTAGTTCAATTACTTGAAACACCATTTGTAAATCTTATTAATTATGCATCGTTAGTTGCTACAAATGCTGCAAGACATCGTTTTGTTGCAGGAAAATCTAAAATTCTTCTCGAGTTTGGACTTCGACGAGCCCAGGTTTCTAGTTCTTTTATTGCTCACCTTTCTTTTAAGTGATGAATTTTGCTCATCCTCATCCAGAAGAAATTTTTACTTGATTTTAGGGACCTGATGGTGGAATTAGCGCCTCAAAGTACTCCTATATTGGAGGATTCGATGCAACAAGGTAACCTTTCATTATTATTATTATTATTATTATTATTATTATTTATAGAAACAAACAGTTCATTTGATGCAACAGGGTAACCTTTCATCCCTGGCAATAATCTTGCACCATATCTACTCTTTTTTTCTTTGAGTACTGTTCCTTTAGGATACATACTTCTATTTGGGAATAGATTCCCATATATTATTTTACTTTATTGTTTAAGGAAGTTTCTATAGTCTTTCTATTTGCTGCACAACCATGGTAGGCATCTCAAAGAGAGAAATATAGTATGTGGGGAGGTTTATAAAGGTAGCTTGTATAAGAGTGAGTTGGCTCTCTCAGAGATGTGTGAGCTTTCCCAAGATTGAATCCTCCTTTCAATCTTTTTGATGGTTGAAGCCTCCTTTCAATCTACGATTGCGATTCAAATTCAAAGGTAAGTTAATACATGGTAAAGGAATACAACCTCTAATCCATTCAAATTCAATGGAAGCCTTTTGCAAAGAGGGTAATATCTTGCAATGAGGATATATCTATTGTACTTGAATAGTCATTTACATAAGTTTTCCATTCAAGAAAATTGGAAGAGGGGATGGATCGGAAGATGAAACTTCACCAAACTGGATGAAGTGTTGCTCCTTTTATCTCTGACCAGTAAATGACTGTTTTTTAGTTCACACTATGCAATATTTTTTTTTAATGATTTTATATATTTCTTAAGTAGTATTGAAAGTTAATATTTTTGTTATGTATATTTATTGATGTAAACTAAGTGGAGAGAATTTTATGACAATGAAAATGATCATAATAACCAAAATACAAGCAGCAGCATTTATGTAACTAAGTGGAGAGAATTTTATGACTATGAAAATGGTCATAATAACCAAAATACAATCAGCAGCATTTATGTAAGTAGGCCTAGCTGGAAAACTCCTTATAACCAGTTGAACAGGTTAAACTAAACCAGCTGGGTACTAACTTAAAACTAAGTTACAGGGTAAAAGCCTAGGTAACTTTAAACAAGAAGAGTTCAAGAAGTAAACAAGAACTTGAAGAAAATACAAGAAAGTTTTCAAGAAGACATAAGATGTCCTACATCGTTTATTTTTAAGTCTTCATTTACTTATAAAGAAGGTCTCATTTAACAATATTCAATATTTCGCTACCAAAAAATGAAGATTCTTAATTTGGACGGAAAAGTCCAAGTAACAAAAAATTTTAAAAATTAAACTTGAATCAAACACCAAATTTACAAAATTGTACTTAAATTATCAAACGGAGAACATATGAGTCTTTGTTCTTGGAAATTAAACTCCTCTCATGTTCTAGAATAATTAGAATGGAAATTAATATTTAAAACATAGATAATTGATCAACTTGCTTATAAACCATGCATTAGTTACAATTTATCCTTAACTATAAATGTAAATTCAATCAAGTAAATAAATTTAACACAATAAACATAAGAATTTATACTGCCTACCACCCTATCATTTTACTCAACATTGGGTGGATATATATATACACTGTACTTTTTCTTTATTTTAAAAGATAGCACTCGGGTCCTTTCTAGTAATGATCTTTTGACAGTTTCTTTGTTTCTTTTTGACCTATGGTTTCTTTGTGAACCTATTCCCTACTTACTCTTAAGTAAACAAAAGTAGCTTTTATGGGGGAAAGAGATTGCACCAGTTGATCTGTTACTTCTGATTATTGCCCATCATATATCAGAGGAAGTACAAGTTTGCATCTGCTCATCATTCCTTCACTTCTTAATGTATATATTGGCTTAAGTTAGAGGACTTAAAAGTTCCCATTTTCTGTGAGTTTGATGGTATATATACACTGCAAGATCAGTGAAAGTGCTATAAATTGGCGAGATACTCATGAAACTAGAAAAAAGAGTATATATATCGACAATCTCTATCAGCAGCATCAAACTTTTTATATAAGCTAAAATATACTCCCTTTCTCTTGTACACAGCAATGTTGCAGCTGGGAGGTTATTTGGCATACCACTTCGTGGGACACATTCACATGCATTTGTTAGCTCATTTATGGTTTGTTATTCTCTAATTATGCTTGCTAGCTTCATTGCCAAGTTTTATGATGTAGTGGTAACTGTGAAATGCAAAGAATAGCCAAATTCATTTGCTTGCCAAACGCACATTAGATAAAAACGGCGTCTCATGATAGGTGATGAAACTATAGAAAAAGTTTTGAATGGGATTGTGAACAAAACATCTGCCTAGTGGCATATACAGAAAAAGGAATTTAACATGAGTTCATCTTCTTGATCAACAAGAAACTTATTGGTGAGATGAAATTACAAAAGGTGGGAGAATTTTCCCTTTTGAAGGAAATTACTAGAAAAAACACTTCCACTTGCTCCATGAGAAATTTTTACCTCAAGAACTTAGACTCAATACATCAAGAGCAAGCTAAAAATAGAATAGATTTCCAAAAGCAATAGTCACTCTTTTCCTCATAAAGAATTTTCCTATTGCTTTCCAGCCAATGATGTGCTCGGAGAGAGCAGCTCATGCTAAGATCATAGAAACCAGGCTCTACAAATTTGAAATGCTTGATTTAGATGACTGGTGGAAGTACAAGAGGTTAATTCTCCCTGAGGGAGTTGTTTCTCTTCCCTTTCCAATATAGCTTTCCCTACACAATGAAAAGTGTTTCTGTTAAAAAACAGAAAAAAGGGCAATAAACCTAATGGACCCATCTAAATAACTTCGGAGGTAATGAGCCTACAAGCCCAATAATTCCAAGTTTCTAAAACTCCCAATCTAGTATAAATCAGTGTTTGTTGTATTTGGCTATTAGAAGTTCTGTCGAAAGGCCCTCTGATTGTCAACTTCTGTGTGAAAATGCTTACTTGACAGCAAAATGATGTTAAATTTCACTGGCATGTGATCATGATGTGATTATTCATACTGCTGGCGCATCAATTTTCCCATTTCATTAAATCAGTTGGGCACTGAGAAATATTTATTGACATCATGGCTGAACTAAAATGATTTACTTTAACTGATGTATCTATCTGTATTGAAAATGTACTTTGACCTGAAAGGCATCAATAGGGTCTATATCATATTTCCATAAATGAAAAGTTCAATGTATTGTTTTGAATAAAAATCATCAGGGTTTAACACAACATTAGGCAAAACCAATTAATATCTACATATAAATATAAATGCATATGTATAAGAAACAATTGATATGAAATTACTTGAGGGGATTCTGCCCCAAGGAGTTTGAGTTACATACCACTCCTTTAATTGGACAAAAGGGACATAGATGATATTGGTGAAAAGGGGTGTTAATTTACACTAAGGGTTGACCAAAAAACTTTTAGAGTCAGAATCGATGGTAAGGTTGCTGGTTTTCACAAAAAATTCTATGGTTCCTTTTGTTACATGTGCATAAAAATGCCCTGATGAGGTAATTCCAAAGAAAATTTTTCCTTTTAAAGGGGTGACCCACAATAGTGAGATGGATAGAATTAAATGGGTCATCGAGTAGCATCAGACCAAGAGAACCTTGATAATATATCATCACAAGCCAATTAATAACTCTCTTAAGTTGAAATGTTTTGGGTTTTTCACTCGTCACATAAACACCATCATGTCAGAAGCATTTATCAGTTTGAGTTTATTACTATTCACGTATGATATGCAGAGCCCAGATGAGATCATACATAAGTCACTTCGTAGCAGTGATGGCTCACGCACATGTGAAGATTTTCTTAGTGCAGTTCAAATGTGGTTAAACAAGATTCAGGTATTCGACAATTATGTTATTGAAACTTCGTTCTCTATTAATGTACAAATCTAAACAGGGAGTTAAGGAGTTTCGGTAGGCAGTGGCAGGGGCAATTTCTGGAAACAGTTTGTGGGAGAGTCCAATCTCTTAAAGTGCCTAGATTATAACTTATTATAACTTTTAAAGTGTCTGGATTGTTATAATTTTACTTCTATCAACACAATTTTTTATTAATTATCTTTTGATTTCTGGTTCCTATCAAGTAGCAAATAATTTGTTTGTTGATTAGATTACTAAGTTACTTTCTTTATCAGGCTTATTTTGTATCTTCTACAAATTGAGGGGGTGGGGATTCTGATAACACCTGGTTTATATATTTACTTTTAGGCCACAAATGACCAAGGAAGCCGAGAACTCCCTCCCTCACAAGCTCATAGAGCTACACAATTCAGAAGAAATTTCTTGATGATCCTACCCCTCCCTTAAGGGACTACTTATAACCCCCAACCGACCCCACAAATAACTAATTAGAATAATAACTCACCTCAACGAATAACAAACTATTCTCCCCCCAATTTACATTTTTCTCTCATTCCCTTCTCTTTTCCTTCTTCTCATATATTTCTTAAATATAGGAGGCCTATCAGATTCACAACTTATTTTCTGTTATTTATTTATATATTTTTACTATTTTGGAGATTTAGATGCTAGGCTGCATTATGAGGGATCGGTTTTGGCTTTCCATAGCTATGTGGTAAAATTAATAGCAGTTAATTAGGAAGAAGGAGCTGGAAGGGGTGGTTGGACCCCAAAGACGAATGCATTACGAACTATAAGAATTTTGTTCCGTATGGTTTTGCTGCATTGTGTCAGGCTTCTGACTATATTTATGCTTTTTTTCTTTTTTCTATTGTACCTTCTGCTAATTCTTATCCAACTCTGCACATGTTTGCTGCAGTGGTTGCCTTCATTACATGGCTCTTTCGGTGAGACCAACCAAAGTGAGTTGGCTGCCTTCACGTCTTATGCTTTGGCATTTCCATCTGACTTCCTTGCTCTTGTGGATACCTATGATGTGAGTTAAAGAATTACTAAGATACGTACTTGGGTTATATAGTTCCTTTTATGTATTACATTTATTTCCTTTGTAGGCCATGTTAGCTTATCCAGTTAATTTCCCTTTTATTGGCACCTTATAACTGCATAAAGTTTTATGTGCTATTATAGTACAGGGATACACTCAAAATGTACGAGAAACAATCAGACAGAAAATTTGAATACAATTTTCAATTTACATCTTGATGATTTTGTTAGAACACTATTCAATCGAATTTTTACCATTTCAAATAATGATACTTTAATGCTACATCAAGAAACAGTTAAACTCTAGGCAAAAATCTAGCGAGAAAGCCTCATTTCTGTTATCTGCTCTTTTTGGATGAGTTGAATAACCTCTGTGAGTCTATTCCCCAATCCCAATTATTATTGAGTCAGGCTGAATTTGAACTTCGGTCATCTCAAACTCTAGGCAAAAGTCTAGCCATAAGCCCTCATTACTGTGATACACTCTCATTGATTGAATATATATATTGATACACTCTCATTGAGCTTTTATATATATATTATATATATATGATCTTTTTTTTATGTTTTCTTTTTAGATAAGAAACAATTTCATTGATTGAATGAAATTATCCAAAGAGATACAAAAAGGGGCCATCTAGGGAACACGAAAGATGCTTTCAATTTGCAACAAGGAAATTTCACAGAAGTATAAAAATTTTCTTATGCTAACATAATTAGCAAAGCATAAATTTTTCTCGAACTCCATGAAATAAATCATGAGAGATCATTCTCCTTTTATTTGCACAATAGAATATCTTTTACATATCAAGCATTTTGGTCATTTTTCCTTCGCCAAGAGTTCAGAAATTTTAAATATTCAAGCAACTCTTTCACAAACTACCACTTTTCAAACCAACAATTTTATTTTCAATTGAATTATTTATTACCCACAACCCAAACAAGCATCATCATGTGACCAAGACTTTTTAGTATTGTTAATAGTTAGAACAATGAAATTGTCAAGTGACCATTTATGTCAATGCTCACTGTATGGGAAATAAACATCTTCATAGGTTTTGAGTTTGGGCTAATCAAATTGTTCCATTTAATGGGAGGAATAGCATGTTTGGTTTCTCCATAGCTCCCATTTGACAATGCATGTTCAGTTTTGTCTGTGGTGTTCTTCTGCCGGCTGTGGCTCTTTCAGATGGTGGGGCTTCATTTTGAGAAGGTCATGAATGTATATATTTAATGTGGCTCAAGGAATGTGATCTAACGCTTTAATACCATGAAGTTAGCTCTTAAGCTAGTTTTTGTGAGAGAAAATTGAATGAAGTATGAATGGTTTCTTTCATATATATAATCAATTATGTACAGCCCTCGGGTACGTACACATGAGGGGCAAGGAAGTATATTAATTACGAGAGGGGGATTAGAAAATGATTTGGGCCCAAGTAAATAATCCTCCTTCAACTATTACGTTATTTTGAAAATTTGAAATACTGGAAACCTAAACTTAAACCTATTACGTGTAGGCTAAGATAATGGATCAATTCTTGAAATTGTTTAGAATCCTACTTAAGTGTTAAATATTTATTTTTGGAATATTTATGCTGCCTTCTATTTAAAGTTTAATCATTAGTTATTATTTAAATACCAACTGTGGAGATTTTTGTAATTTGTAACTGGTTAGGTGTTTGCAGGATATTTCCCTTCCTCTCTTTTCACATCCTTTATTTAGTACAATGTCACAAAAAGGAACTGTGAATATTGATAAAGAAAGATGTTTTTAATTTTTTTCTGTGAAACTTTAGCACTTATGAATATAGTGTTATGTGTGTAATCTATTCTCTTCATTTGATAATGTTCATATTTCTGCATTTATAACCAATGATTCACATTTATTTGCCAGGTTATACGGAGTGGAGTCCCTAACTTCTGTGCAGTTGCTCTAGCACTTAGTGATTTGGGGTATGCCTGAAGTATACTTAACATTTATGATTATGAGTCATAAAGTGTGTTTTCTGAAGACTGAATCAAAACATGACTATAACGTTTCTAGATTTTTTGTTATCCTTTTAGTTCGCACTTAAGTGTCCCGTTTCTTTTGTTCTTCAAACTTCTATATACATTTATGATTTGACTGGAAATGAGAAGTTGCATTCCTAGCCTATTTTACCTTTACTATAGGCCTATTTTACTGCTTTGTTCAACTGATTGCTGAATCTGTGAATCAGTTTGTTGGCTGGGATGTGGGTACGCATTAGGCTGATGACCATTCTTTTAGTTTCATCTGGCTGCTAAGACAGTGAGGATTGGAAGTGTCAGTTGACAGCTACAATCTAGTAATAAGAGGCTTTAGCTAGTCTATTTTGGCACTCTGTTATGGAATAAATTTCCTCAAGAGTAATCAGAATACGAATTGTAAAAAGCTTCTGCAGTTGGACAAAAGAGAGTTTAACTGTAATAGCTAAAAGGAAACATCTTTACACCAATAGAGAGCCATAAAAAAGGGCAGAATCCAATACTTTTTCCGGCCTTCTTCTTTCCCTTGAAAAACTAGACTTTTTTTAATTCCAAATCAACCAAATAGTTTTTCTTCTGATGTGAAGCCACATAACCTTCTTGGACTGTCCGAAAGAGTGATTGATGAGCAGTAAACTCAGGCACTCAATGACTCCATTGGGGAGAACCACACTCCAATTGAAAGCTGAAAACAGATACTCCCAAATGATCAAGGAGAAAGGGCAACCGAAAAAGATCCGTCATTAATTAGGTTAATGCTTTTTCAGATGTAGGTGTGGCTAAAAGTAAATTTCTATTAGATGTTAAAACTGATAAAAGATGCTTTGAGTACCAGAGTAAGATAGTTTAGCTTTACAATACTCAGGGTTTATGCATTGAATTGAGTTCATGGGGAGTTTCTGAAAATTGGTAATAGCTATAGCCTATATACATTGGCCAAAGTGTTATTATCGAATTCAGTCCTCTGAGACTATTGATCATTGAATTTCACATTCAGATATTTTCAATTAGGCTAAGTATATTTTGACATAACAATTACTTGTAACTTCAAATGATTTGGGGTATGAACCTGGTTGATGAAGAGAGAGTTTTCTATGCGGCTGGTAACAAGATATATCATTTGCTAGCCTAGGAGGCATATTTATCGATTTATAAAAGGAAAAGTTTAAATGCCTTGGTTATATGTTTCACGTAGTAATTACATGTAACTTTTCAGATTGTTTGGTAATAGTTAAACTTTTTAGGATTATTGAACTTTGAGTACTAAGTTTCAATTCTATTTAGCGTAGGTACCAAGCTAAAGGTATTAGGTTGGACTCTGGTGATCTAGCATATTTGTCATGTGAGGCACGAAAATTTTTTATGGCTATTGAAAAGGAGTTTGGGGTGCCTGGATTTGGAAAAATAAATATTTCTGCCAGTAATGACCTCAATGAGGAAACTTTAGATGCTTTAAACAAGCAGGTAATCATTCTAACCGAATGGTCTTGTTTACAAATATTATTATTACTATTATTTATTTTATATATTTGTGAAATTGTGTAAAGATTTTATAAGGGTTGTTTTCAAATATAGCAAAATAAGTCAACTTATTTGCAAATATAGCAAAATTTCACTATCTATTACAGATAGATAGTGACTTTTTGCTATATTTAAAAATATTTTCAGCAATTTTGCATTTAAAATAATTACCAAATTTATAACAATCCTAGAGGTGTACTTTCCTGCTAGTGAATTTTTGTATCTGTTTTACTGAAACGTGAAACAGTAAACACTCCCTCCCCCCCTCGGTTGAGATAACCTTGGATGATTTTGGATAGGAATTGAATCATTCTTCTGATAGATTTTTTAGAAAAGAAATTAATATATACTCATTAAAAATAAAAAAAATAAAAAAATAAAAAAAGTCTGTAATGCATCTAATAAATTGTTTATCTTATGCAGGGTCATGAGGTTGATGTATTTGGAATTGGAACCTATTTGGTTACATGTTATGCTCAGGCTGCTTTAGGATGTGTCTTCAAGCTAGTTGAAATAAATAACCAGCCCCGCATCAAACTTTCTGAAGACGTTTCAAAGGTTGTGATGTTACAATATTTCTTGTAAAATTGTGAAGCGTGAAATAAATTCCAGCAATGATATTTGGTTTATGTTGGCATATTATACTCTCATGTTTCTGTACTCATTTCTTCATTGTTGTAGGTTTCAATTCCATGCAAAAAGCGTAGTTTTAGATTATATGGGAAGGAAGGCTATCCACTGGTAGACATAATGTCGGGAGAGAATGAACCGCCTCCTAAGGTAAGTGATTAACTTATATTAGTATTGGTAGGACTATCCTACCTTTTATTATAGTACTGATAATAGTAATTGTTTGCTTTCTTGCTTTTCTATGACAATAGGATGTCACAATGATGTTTATTAAATTGTTTTGCAGACTAATCTTTTAAGACTGTTTTATATGTTTATAATTTAAAAATTTTTTGATAGGTTTCTTTTTTTTTTCTTTTTTCATTGTGCTTTCGTTTATTTCTAATGCATATCAATTTTAACATTTAACATATTGTGATTAATTTATAATTGAACTGAACAATTAATTGCGAAAACATTAAAGAAAATATTCCATGATGGCCACTTACCTATGATTTAATATCCTACAAATTTCTTCGACACTCAGATGTTGGAGGGTTAGACGAGATATCCTGTGAGACTAGTCAAGGTGCATGTAAACTAGCTCAAACACTCATAGATGTTTAAAAAAATCATTAAAGAAAATATATGAAATTGGAAAACAACAAACCTTTTTTTTTTTTTTGGGGGGGGGGGGGGGGGGGGGGGGGGGGGGGGTACTTTTTTGTTCTAAATAAAAAATAAATAAAACATCCAAATTTGATCTCTTATCAAGTACTTACCTGACAGATCTGCGAAGTAAAAGCTCCCAGTTCCCATATTCTAATAGCAAATTTGGTGAGATAGATGGACTAGTTTTCTAACTCATAATTGGTACTTGTTTTTGTCCACAAGAATTCATTGGACGTCAAGGCTAATGTTTATTTTGGTCTAAGTAGTTGTATGATTCGGTTTTGTTTCCAACATCCCTTACTTGTTTAGTAGTTTCTTCCTTTTAAGTGACATGCCATTACGGGATCTTCCATTCTAAGAAAATATTTATATTTCTTATACCTTTTAATCTAAACTCCGTTCGTAATAGTTCTTTCAAGTTTCTCAATTCCTCATCCTTATGTAAGGATGCTATCAATCACATCAACATACACAATACGATGGTAAGAGTCAATTTTCCTTCTTAGGGATGTTTAACAAATATATTGTTGGTCAATTTGCCATTTTGTATTCCTCAATCCTCCCCTCATCCATGAATCTCTTAAACCAAGTATAGGAGGTTGTTAAAGTCCATAAGAGGACTTCAGTTTACACCCTTTGTTCTTATTTTTCAAGGCCTTTAGTTATTTTCATAAATATTTCTGCTAGGTCCTGGTTGAGAAGTATTTTAATATGAAGTAACATAGTTGTACCAATTTTGTTTAACGTGAAGGGGCAGGGGAATCTAATGATCCTAAGTGCCAAAATGACTCAAAATCAAGTTAATGTTTAATTTTACAATTTAATGTAGTTTTCATACTATCAAGACTTTAAAAATGACAAAAATGATTTTAATTGCTTCAAAATCATTCCCAAACATGCCCTAAGTTGTATTGAGCATACAGTGACTATTTATGACAAAAGTTGAAGAGATTTATTTTCTTTTCATGTCGAAAACTGCAGGTGGGTGAAAGAATTCTATGTCGTCACCCATTTAATGAGTCGAAAAGAGCATACGTCGTGCCACAGCAAGTAGAGGAGCTCCTCAAGTGCTACTGGACTGGAAAGTCAGGTGAAAACCTGTGTATCTCTTCTACCGAAACTTCATTCTTCTTCGAGCATCCAGTTATTGACTAACTCATTTCCTTAAACCTCTCTCCTAAAGGTAAAACAGCAGAATGTTTACCAGCTCTTAAGGACATAAGGGATCGTTGCATTAAACAACTCGAGAAAATGCGACCCGATCACATGAGAAGACTTAATCCGACGCCTTACAAAGTACTATCAATACATGCCAATCTCATTGGTATTTCTTTCACCACTTTTTATCAGATGGGTTTGACAAATTTAGAATGTTATGCAGGTTAGTGTGAGTGCGAAACTATATGACTTCATTCATTTCTTGTGGCTAAATGAGGCACCTGTTGGGGAGTTGCAGTGAATGGATTGTTCTAGAGGCCAAAGTAAGATTCGTTGTTCTTATAGTAGTACAGTTAAAAAAAAAAAACACAGCCACCTACTAGCTCTTGGAGAATTGCTTATTAGTTTTTACTCTCAATAAAAAACTTGACAATGGCTTGCCTTAATTATTTACACTTAACTTTTCACTTTCATTGTCAATAGTTTGAATGAGAATCATTGTCATAAACATTTCATAAGAATGCTTTTATTTGTGAATGGGATTGATTTTGTTTGGGGTTAAATTATAAATTTGGTACGTATGATTTGATCAAACCATAGGGATTAGATTCTAACTTTCTCCAAATTATAGAGACTAAATTTTAACTTTCCTCAAACTATGAAGACCAAATTTGCAATTTAACTTTTTTTTTTTAAAAGAAATTTAGAAACAATCATGCTATCTTTCTTTTAAAAAAAGTGAAATAGACCTAAAAGTTCTATAGACAAAACTGAAAATAAAATAAATTTCGAAAGAATCATTTTGATCATGCTATTGTTAAGCATCATGGGTTGGTCTAGTGGTAAAAAAATGAGACAGTCTCAATAAATGGCTAAAAGATCATGGGTTTAATCCATGGTGGCCTCTTACCCAGAAATTAATATTCTACGAGTTTCTACTTGCCTGGACACTCATGGACATCAAGAAATAAAATCTTTGAGTTGTTTTAACATAATATTCTCACTCTCCTAATATTTGACTTGGCTAATCTATGTGGCACTAATACTCATTTGTGCCAACATGTTAATATGAACTCTCCAAAGTCATGAGTCATGGTGTTCATTTGTTAAAAGTAAATTTTAGGTAATATGTAGTCATATTTTTTGAAAGTTCAAAGAAAATTTTAAGAATGAAAATGAAATAGACCTGAAAGTATAAGCTAAATTGGACATTTGGAAAGTTTAGAGACCAAAATTGAATAATGAGTTTGGTTGGATGTCCATGAGTAATAGATTTATTTTATTTTATTTTATTTTATTTTATTTTATTTATTATTATTTTTAAATATAACAAACCAAAAGGAAAACTAAGCTCCACGATAGGCAACGAGGAAAGCAAAGTCATGAACTGAAAAATTATTTAAGCACAACTCCCCTCTTCCTGACAAACCAACTCGAGCCAACCTATGAGTTGCCAAGTTATAAGATAGATGCACATGTTGAAAGGACACAGAAGCAAAGGAAGAAGCAATTTGTTTAATATCAGCAACACAATTTGCCACAACCTGACATGCTACAATGCCTTCTAAAATCTGAACCAACAACAATGAATCAGACAAAACTAACAAATGAGAAATACTCATTCTTTCAGCCAAACAAAGCCCTTAGAAATAGCAAAAGCTTCAGCATATAAAACATTCTCAGAGAAATCTATGAACCCACTAAAGGAGGTTAAGATCTCTCCTGACGACGAACCAACAACCCCACCAGTTCCCACTATGTGATCACCAAGTTTAAAGGCAACATGACAATGAATAATGTTAAGATTTTTGTCCATTTTTGTCCAACAGGTCACACATAGCATTGATAGGAATTTGTGAACAAGAAGGTTCAAAATGGATCTTACCAAAACTATTCAGGTAATCAACAATCCCCTCACAACAGTCCACTGAAGGGACAGGAGCTGAATGAACAACTTTATTTCGATCCCCCCAAATGGCCCAAGCAGTGATACAATCACAAGCCAAATCATCATTAGACAACTCAGTCCATATATCCGGACAACTAAAGTGCTTAGCATTAACACACCATCTTGATCCAAATATAGACGACCAGATGTGTTTAGCCCGACTACATCCAAATAGAGCATGACTCACGGATTTCTCCTTACGCCTACATACCTGACACCAAGGATGAACTGCTATACCCCTATGCAGTGGAACAAACGCCAGAATACTCTCATGGCATGACTTCCAAACAAACAAAGCAACTTTAGCAGGAATAGGAAGCTTCCAAAGACAATTCCACCATGTCGTCCCGACAACTGACTTGTACCCACGGCTCAAAATTTTATGAAAAATAGCACATTTATAGCCGCTCTTCGAGTATTCCCCCTTGTTACCATAATGCTAAATCCAACGATCAGCCCTATTAGTTGGATATACAAGAATTCAAATGATTTCCTCCACATCTTCTAACATCAACGTCTCCCGTAGTTTTTGGATATTCCATGCACCTGAAGGAGAACGGGGATCAGTCACCACTCGAACCCCATTGACAGGCCCTTGTGATAACACCCTGAAAGTGGACGATCGCAGAACCCATGGATCCTCGTAGACCAAAATTGATTTACCATCACCAATATGTTTACGCATATCCCTAACCAACAAGTCTCTACCCCAACAAAATCCTTTCCAAAAAAAGGAATTAGAAAGGGGACATGAAGCTTCTAACACAGAACAATGAGGAAAATACCTACCACTTTAAAACAAGACCCACCAAGGAAGAAGGATTATGCAAAATTCTCCACACTTGTTTAGCTAGTAACGCTTGATTAAACAATTCTAAGTCCTTGAAATTTAATCCTCCCATATCCTTCGGATAACAAAGTTTTTCCCATTTCAACCAATGAATCTTCCTCTGATCCTCGGAATCACCGCACCAAAATTTAGTACAAATCTTCATAAGATCAAAACAAAAACATTAGCTTCTAAATGAAAATGTTTATACAAGGGATCCTCTATTTGGTTTTGAATGAAAATGCATTAGCTTTTCATAAAAATAAATGACATGTTTATGATTAGTCTAGGAGTATGAATTTTATGTCATTATAAACATTGATTAATAACCAATCAAAGTTGAGTCAAACAAGTAATGTAAATTAATTCATTCTAAGTTCTTAGTTAATATTTATATTAACATTCTGAAAGAAGTGATTGTATGTTGACTAAGTCTAATTCTTTAAATTAAAAAATGAAGTTGTTTCTATGTAATTTGGTATGATTTGATTCAATTCGACCTAGTTAATTTTTACTTCTGGTTTTGTTTTCATTAATTAGTCAAATTTACTTCACATCAAGTAAGTTTAATTAGTAAATTGATTCTAAATGGTGAGACTTTAGTTATTTTAGTTCATTAATTTAAAATGCTATTGAAAAAATCATTTCAAAGAAAAATGATTGAACTGATTTTATATAGTGGCAGTTTTAGTTGATTAACTTATATCATTTTATAGTTAATAAATTAAGTAGAAGTCAAGTCTTATACTCAGCGATCAAATGAATACTTAATAATAAATGTTGGTTTTCAAAATCCAACATGTGGATGATAGGTTTTTTTTCTTTTAGGAACGCGTGGATGGTAGATTTTGGACATGTTTGGGTTGATTTGAGAAAATTTTATTTTTATTTAAAATATTTTGATAAAAATTATTTAAAATACATTTTAATTTCAAATTCTATTTTAAATGGTTGTTAAACATTTCAATTTTTTTTAAAATGATTTATTTTTTAAATAAAATATTTGAAAATGAATTTTGAACATACTGTTAGTTAATTTGGTTCGGCTGAGAAATTTTGGTCAAACAAGATTGAACTAATTAGGTAAACTTGAAAAGTTGCTGATTGAAAAAAAAAAAAAAAAGTTTAGAAAAATAGTTTAATGTTGTCCTATACATAATATTTAAATTGTGAAGGTACAACATTACTTCTAGAGTTTATTTCTCACTTTTAACGCACTATAGAAAAGCCTAAAAAATTGAGATGATTACGCCTGAAAAATGGAGATTATTGGGAAAGAGAGAACCATTGATATAAACTAATTAAAATAACTATAAAACGAAATTTGATATTTAATATTTAATTCAAATTTGTTTGAAAACCTAACTTGTAAGGTTTTCCATGATTACATCGAATGAGTGGTATATCTTGATACTTATAGTTAAAAACAAACTAATAGCACCATAAAATGTATACAAGAGCATATACCCTAAAAAGAAAATTTGTGGAATGTTTGATAATTAGCATTAAGGAAAAAAAAAATGTGGACAGATGGAACTCTAAACCCAAAAAACAATTAAAAACAAAACATGAAAGTTGGATAAAACGAGAGAAAAATGGTAAAAAAAAATTAAAAAAAACCTAATCTGCATACAATAAAGATATGCCTTGACTACGAACAATAAAAATAACAAACATTAATTCAAATTTGCTTGTTTAACACTGATGCAAATTATTGTTAAAACTTATAATCTTAATGTTAAAATGTATATGTGATGAGTATATACACCTATAATTAGGTATATGTGTGAATAGCGTACAATGTATATGTGAGTATATACTATATAAACTCTTTGCATTTTTCTAACAAGATTCACTTGTATATCAACAATATATCGTTGTTTAAGATTACACTAATAACCTTTCGTTTTTACCTACAATAGATAATATAATATTGCAAATAAAATTATTAGATAATTATTGAATAATAAATTAATTACTAGGCTTTAGGGCTCAAGTCTCAACAATCTTCTATTTGCACTAAAGACGATGAGACATGTATACTAGGGCATACTTTATACGTGCCCAACATGTTTTTATACTTGTCCTAGTGAAGATGAGACATGTCTTACAATTCTAAACATTCTAGATGATCCTCAAACATTTTAATCTGGAAAGTCTTTTTACATAATTTAAAATGACTATCACTCAAAAGTCATCTTAGTCCCTACCACAATGCATTCTTTCTATATATATGATTCCCTATGCATTGGTATTTTCTAATCTTCTTAACGTTATTTTTTGCACTACTATTATCATAATAAAGGGTAAATAAACTCAACCAAATTTGAAACATCTCCCAGATTTTTAAGAAACTATTATAGTCATACAAGTTCTTTAGTTGCTTCATGAACAAAAATATTTAACTTGTATATAATTCTCCACCACCTAGGGTACAATTAATCTTAAACATAGATTTTTCAAATCTCTATAAAACCCAATGTATATTGTAAAAATCAAGTCTTTAACTCTATACCCAAAATAAATTCCTCATTATACAAAGATACCCTGAGAAATTTTTTTAATATTTCATGCATAGTTATACCATTAGTTTAAATAACATAATTAACCAATTATATATTAAATGTTAAAGTCTCATTCATGAATTAATTTTCTCCTACTCAAGAAAGATAATTTAATCACATATACTCTCAACATTTGAAGCGTCTCAAGGTAATCTCCTACTATTTAACATCACACAATCAATTATTCATTCAATTTTTCGCTTAAACATCAAACAATTTGAAAAGTAATCCTATAAATCATTTTTATTGCTTGATAATACTCCATGATTTAAAACAAGTGTTGTCGTAAGGTAGGTCAAAGTGTTCCTTCATTGAACTAAGACAATCTCAACCAAACATTACACCATAATAACTCTTATTCCTATAACATTTATTTATCATTAACCCACTTAATGAGCCTTTTTTAAGTGTGGTTCGTCATTTTAGATCTATAGTTCTATCCAAACAAGCGTCAACATAGAGTAGGTCAGATATTGGAAATAAAACTGTAGTTTTATCTTTGCCCGGAGTTCATCCTGATATTGATCCATGTAAACACCTTGTGTAGGGGCAATCCAAAGGTCATCACAAAGCCCCACATGGATCTCACGTTGTGAACCAATGATGAAGATTATAGAATATGCTAACGTATGTTCTTCTCCCATGAGATCCCACATGCATGGATGGCTACATCACGGCCTACATAACTTTTTTATGTAGCTCCTTCTTTTAGTCTTAACGACTCTCATGTTGCATCTGGTTCATGTTCTTGTGGTAGAAATTTCATGGTCGATCATTGAATCCTGGTGGAGTTCCTTGCTTTACAAAGTTGATTAGGATTTAATGTGTTGGGATTTTTTACCCCAAGAAAAATTTGGGATGTTATCTCCCTTCGTAGGTTGTGTGTGTTAGAATATGGATTGGACTTTGTTCGGCCCTTGATAGCACATAGAGGTTGGATTGTGAGAGCAATACTCAAATATATGGCCTTCATTACAATAAAAACAAGTACGCTTTAGAATTTGATTCAAAACAACAACACATGCCTAATTCCACATTCCCCATGCATGGTGATATTCTTTAAGGTGTTATTCATTGCTGAGATTTGTGCACTCAATGTTGCTAAAGCATCAACTAATTCATGTATTAATCCAACATTTTTGAGAGAATGAGATTCATCTTCTCCTCACTTGTTGTAGTTAGGCACGATAGAATCTAAAATCTCATTTGCTTAATTCTCAAACTTCATTTTAATAAGAATCTTCATGTTGAGGCATTTAGACTTTGTAAAAGTGTTTGATCAAGACTTGGGGACCAAACGCATACTTATAACATTGATCTTTAGTCATCGTCTCTTTGAAGTATAAACTCACTTTTTTTTTCAAGTGATCATCTTTATAAAATATGATGAAAATCACACACATCAAAATATACTAAATTTTAGTATATTTAACTTCTTTAACTACTTTAAAAGAAACTATTATCTACGTTATTATGTAACCTTATTATTATCTTAATTTGTCATTGATTAAATAGAAAGAGTAAAGTGTTGAATATGGAAACAAAGGGTTAAATTAAAACTCTTGGAACTATAAATAATGATAAATATAACCTTAAATATTAAGTACTAAACAATAAAATGAATAGAAAAATGTTATTCCCTTTGATTGTGGAATTGTAGGAAACGGTTCCTCTTTGCCATTTTCATTGGTAGCCGTGCAAAAGCCGACTTGCTGTGTCACCGCCCTTGGAGGTTATCAATATCGGGCCAAGAGCCTCTTATTCTTTCAATTTTGCTTTCCGGCCCTCAAAAGTTATATAATTCCACTTTGTGATTCGAATTAATGAATCTCACAGCATTACATCAGCAGTATGTCATCTTTTACGTCTTACCAATATATAGTTTGTGGGAATAAATACCGTTTTCTTTTAATTTTTAGATTTTGCATCGGTTCTTAAAAAAAAAAAAAAAAAAATTAGGCTTTTAGTTATTAAATTTTTAAGGCTCTAAGTTTAGTAATTATTTAGACTTTTATTTTTGTTTTAGGAAATTAAACTCATAGACACTCTTCCACCTCTAAATTTCTTTATTTGTTGTTTAATTTTTATCAATAGCTTGAAAAACCAAGCCAAATTTTAAAAACTAGAAAAATAGTTTTTAAAATTTTGTTTTTATTTTTAGACTTTGGCTAAGAATTCAATCATTATATTTAAGAAACATGTAAATTATGGTAAGAAAATGTGGAAGAAATATGCTTAATTTTCAAAAACTAAAAACACCAAACAGGACCTAAGTATTATGATTTTACTCTTCAAATTTGAGTTTTGTTTCAATTTGATCCTAGGTTTCGAGATGTACACTTTTAGTTTCGACCTCTCACTGAATTCACACTTTTCATCTTTTGTGATAATGTCTATTGATTAATTTAAAAGAAATTGTAATTGACTAAGTTTCACTATTTTTTTATCATTATTAAAATTAAATTTAAAAATTCATTTCACAATTATTTTAAATTAATTAATGGACATTAAAGTAAAATATCAAAGTCTATCATGGTCTATTGCTAATAAACAGTAAATTTTTTTATATTTGTTAATATTTTAGTTCATTTTGCTATGTTTAAAAATTAACCCTTATATTTAAATATATATCCGACTGTGTTATAAATTATAATTAAAAAAAAAACCTTATTATTTATATATTCTTTCAAACCTGGATAAATAATAACTTAAAGAACTCTATCTTATTCCAAGCATTTATAATTTTTTTAAATTAAAAAACGGAAACAGAATATTGGAATTTGATTGTTAATTATATATGTCTCACAAAAAGAAAATGATTGTTATAATTAACTTAGTTACAATATAATACACAAGATAATTGTAACTAATACTAGAATTGGTTGTCATACTTATAAATATGTCAAACAAATAATAATCTATAAATATGACAATATTTTAAAAATTTTTTAATTTAGTGATAGTATTCTATCATCGATAAATTATTTTAATAATCTATCATTGACAAACGTTTGTCTATCACCAATAGATCAATCTATATTTATTATTGTATTATTGATAGATATGTATCTCTTAGAATCATTTTTATGTCTTTTGTTAGACCATTTTTATGTATAATTTCAATTGATGATTAATTTGTCCATTGGTAATCACTTTTTTAATTATTGATAGACTATTTTTATGTCCATTTCTTCATGTTTGAAGACTTTTTTTTCTTTTTGAATGTATATCACTATAGAGAACCATTCATGTTTATAATTGTTAGGTAATTTCTACCTCTATTAATAATAAATATCTATCATTAATATATATAGATGACTTTTTGTGTATTAAACTCAAATGACGTAATTAAAAAAAAAAAAAAAAACTCAAATGACGTATTAGCACACACTCAACTACTTAACATAAAACCTTCTTTAAACATTTAAATTATAAGATCCTTTAGTGATTTCATTTTTCTCTTTCCTTTTATAGTATATATACCTTAATTGAAATAGGTAGTTTTTATTTTTTTTATTATTATTTTTTTTTAAATAAACAAGGGTCGAATAATGAACATGAATCAACAATATTAATATTAGTAACAAGAAGAGAATCAAGGAATGAGGAAAATAAAAAAGGAGAGTAAGGAGGAAGATAGGGCAATGTTAGGTCATAGATGGAAGTAAGGGAGAGATAAAAAATGGAAGAGAGAGGTCGTGATGAGATGTAGATAACGGCTAAGAGCATCATCATTATTATTATTATTATTATTATTATTATTATTATTTACTTTTTTTTAGAAGGTTAAGGTTACCAATGCAATTTTTTTTTTAAATTTAGAGTTATTTTTGCAATGAGGTACTAACGGTTTCTATTCATATACTGAGAGTAATTTTTATTTAATTTTAGAACCTATGATACAAATTGAAATATACAAATTGAAATAAGAACCTACCAGAAATTTTGTAAAATTCAAGGACACCACATCCAAAAACTATACTCTCAATTTAACCAAAAACTAATTTATATAAAAGAAAAATCTATATAGCATGGCCCCTAGTCCATGAAATGGTTCCAACTCCCATCCCAAGCCACGGTCAAGTCTTCAAAGCCATTATCTTTCCATTCACATGCATTCTTATTCTTCTTCTATCCCAAAAACAACTGAGGATTAAGAAAACCTAAGGCCCTACGTCAAAAGATTTAAATAAAGAAGCTGGAGGAGAAGAACAGATAACAAGTTACAATTCCGTCAATGCGACGCCTGAGTTCGAGATCACCGACACGAGAGTCGATGGAGTTCGAGTTCAAGAGGAGAGGGTTGCTACGCGGAGGTTGAAACAATTCCGGTGGTGAAAGTAGCTGAGAAAGAGAAGAAGTTGACGGTGGTGAAAATGGGAAGAAACTATGATATTGCTTATGCTCGCACACCTCCCATTACATAGTAGATGTTTTTTGTTGTGAACTTATATAATAATGCAAGTGAAGTTGATGTTTTTCTTAGTCCAAGGTTGTCAGATTACCAGATGTTATAATATATATGTTGTGTTACTCAACTTATGGCAATATGCCATAGATACATCTTTCCTTTTCCTAACTATTTTGAGATTTTGTTTGCATTTTTTACAAAATTTTGTGATGTAAGCTTTAAGATGTGTGTAAAAGTTGTGGTGCCATTTATTGTAGAATTACAAGTATTCATCCGACTCCAATGATCAATAATCCAATATGGGTGTTTGAGATGCTAACTGTTTTTCAACGAACATGTGTTTAGGTACCTGAACTTTAGAAATTGTATTGCTTAAACTCCATACAAATTATTTTAGGGTTTAAACATGAATCAATTTAGATTCTCCATTATAATTCTATTTTAAAATTTTCGATGCATAATTTTCATAAATATATAACATTTTTTTTTCTTTTTCAAGCATATTGAGTTGCAAACAATAAAGAGATTCATGACGTGATGTCAGACGCACAAACCACATTCACATTTATGAAATACTTTTTTTAAATGCAAGAATTTTTCATATATTAGAAAGAAATACGTTAAAATCCAATGGATAATAGTAACTCCTTATTTTACATGTTTTTGTATTAATCGTTTTCTCTCTTTTTATCTAAGAATAATTACATTTTTCTTCTTGCTATTTGGGTAGATTTTTCGCAAAAAGTAATGATTTTTTGTTAGGTGATTTTAAATGAGAAAAAAAAAAGTAAAAATAGCTAGAAATCAATTATAAAAAAGATAAATTGATTGAATTAAATTATATACTTTTATTATTAGTATTATTATTATTATTAAAAGAAGAAAAAGGAAAAGGAAGGAAGAAAATAAATAAATAAATGTTATTCGTTTGTCTGTGGGCAATTTACATTTTTAGTTTTTACAATATGGAGGCAGTGCAAAAGCCAACTTGCTCTGTCACCGCCCGTGGAGCTTATCAATATCGGGACAAGAGCTTCTTCTTACTCAAATCAATTTTGCTTTCCGGCCCCCAAAAGTTACTTAATCCACTTTGCGGCCCTATTTTTCGTTTTGTTATTATTAAATTATTTCTACCTTTCATTAGTTTGGATTAAAATATTATTTTATTCTTGGCACTTTTATGTTTAACAAAAGTAAAAACTATTGATGTTGGACGAACATATTGAAGTCTTAATTTTATTTTATGAGTATTTTTGGAAATAAAAAATAATCAACAAGATGTACTAATTTAAAAACGACTTTATATTTACATTATTACATTTTGTTGATTACTTTCTATGTTTCGTGAATTTTTGTAAGATATAATGGAAATTTCGATTCATCCCTCACGTAGATATTGAACCCGTAGAAATATAAAAATATTGACATGTTAATAGAAATTTAATACTATGAATTTAACACATGTGGTGGAGTGATTTAAAAATAGTTAACATCACTTTTTTTATGTTTAAAATTACTTTAAATGCACTTTTTTACTGTTAAAATTGATTTCGAATGATTAAAATGCTAATGGAGTAATTTTGAAAATGACAAAAATGATTTGTAACTCTCTCAAAATCACTCCTAACCATATTTTTATCCAATTTTAGCCCTTCTAATTTTAAATGTCTAATTTCAATTATTATAATTTCAACCAACCTTAAATTTAGTCTGACCATTTAAT
This sequence comes from Citrullus mucosospermus, assembly GCA_030954485.1. Taxonomy (NCBI): domain Eukaryota; kingdom Viridiplantae; phylum Streptophyta; class Magnoliopsida; order Cucurbitales; family Cucurbitaceae; genus Citrullus; species Citrullus mucosospermus. The sequence goes on from CM062056.1 coordinate 25,001,645, forward strand.
TATATGTTAGCATCATATTCAAATATTATATTGTATTTTGTGGTTATTTAACTAATTTTGAAAAGAATTAAAATTTAAAAGATATAAACCAGAATGGTATTTTATCCCTCCATTTTTCAGCTATCGGCGTTCTCTAAGTCTGAACCTCAAAACCGCTACTTCATTATATATAATAATATTAATGATGAAATATATTTTATGTGTGATATTATTTTAATAATAATCTAAGTATTTTATTCTATTTTATTGAGAGTTGTAACATGTTGTCTTCTTCATAGTTCATTCAATGAATTATAAAATATTTGCTTTTCTGATTCGATTTTAGTATTGTCACAATATTCTTTTTTTTTTCTCTCTATTTAATTTTGATATTCTATTTGTGCTAAAGTAGAAATTGTCCCAAAAAAAAAAAAAAAAAAAAAAAAAGTCCTGAAGAAAAATGGTTTAAAATAGTCCAGCTGTTTTCCTCTATTTTTCAATAAATAATATTATATTTTAACATGTATAAATGTGATCTTCATAAATATTTAAAGTTTAAATAAATCCATTATAAGTCTATATTTAATATAATTTTAGTATCGTCACCATTTTTCTCTATGCAATTTAAATATCAGTGCTACAAGAAAATTCGAAAAAAAGAGAAGAAATAGAGCAGTGCTTCTATTTTATTTGATTTTTTTAATATGAAATACTTTAACATATTTCAATTTACAATTATAAACTAGATATATTAAAGATGTATTTAGAATACATTCTCAACTATTTCATTTAGTTTAACCAAATTAATTTAAGATTATATAGTAAATTCAATTCAATAGATGAATATCTAAATGGTCTTTAAATTTTAAAAGATAGTTGTTTAACACGTTTTGTCATGGATTTTGCAAACGTACATTATTAAATACTCATGATGTGAATTAGATGAACATTCGTGTTTAAAAAATGGGTTAAAAGAGGTTGATTTGAAACTAATTATAAAAATATAACAAGTCCTTGTTACAGTGTGTTTGTTTAAGGTAGGCATTTTTATTTTTTTAAAAAAAAATTAATTGACTAGAATCTCTATGCATTTTTATTATTATTATTTTTATTTTTTACTTCTTATATTTTTTATTAATTAATCAAAATTTTTCATTGTTTTATTTAAGGGATTTTGAGTTAATTTTAAATTAAATTAAAGGAAAATAGCTACACATCAATAACAAAAAAATCTACCTTCATTATAAAAATTTAAAATTTAAGAACTATATTGATACAATTACTGATTTGAAGTTAAAATGATATAATCTAAAAATAAAAAATAATAAAAAAATTGTCATATAATAAAGTCGTGTTATTACATGTTAATTCTTTTTAAAGGTTTTAATGATTTTGCTTAACTAATTGAAATTTTAAAACTACCAATACTAAAAAAAGAAGAATAATAAACAAAATACAGAGAAATTAATTTTAAGTCTAAAAAATAAAGGAATGCATCTAAAAAATAATTTTTGAATCATTTAACTTTTTTGAAAGAGTAAAATAGAAAAAAGAAAAACGTAAATGCATATCTTAAATACATACTAAAATAATTTATGCATAGATCAAAACTAAAAAACGATCAACAAAGTAATTTTGAACGAATCCATAACTAGATCAAAAAACTCTAAGGACTACCGAACTCAGCAACTCATGGCTATGATACAAACAAAGACAATTCACATTAAAATACAAAAGGAACATAAGACAAAAGAAGGAAAAAGATGCAAGTCGGGCTCTTGATTGTCATCATCAAGCACGGGATCACCCTCCAATGATCTCCTTGATCATCCAACCCTTGAAAGCTCCAGGATGTTGTCATTGTCCATGATTCAGCTCCTAGTGGAGGTCCTAAACAAATTCTAAGAAAGCTTCTCCAAACCAAAATTCGAAGACTAATGTTGGATATGGATAGAGGTCAAGAAACGAAGAGACAAGCGATCATTGGCCCAAAATGGCCAACGTGAGTGCATTTTTGTCTTATTTTCATCAATTTGACCCTTTTGCTTGCCCTAGATCAACCTTTGACCTTCCTAAGAATTATTTTGTCATTTTACATCCTTTTTAGTCCATTTTGATCCAAATACTTGATTTCCTACAATTAAACATAAAGAGAATCAACGAACACAAGTTAAGCAATAAAGCTAACAAAATTCTAAGCTCAATAAAGTACTTTTTGAGTGCTTTTCAGTAAGCTAAGTATCTTTACAAATTACTTAATTTATAATATCATATTTTATTAAAAAGAAACACTAAATGGGGTGTTTGAGCCACCAACTTGAAGTTGATAGTATTTCAAATTCCTCTTTATTATAGTATTTACTATTTCTTAATCATTCTAGTTTTTCTTAATTACAATGTTTACTATTTCGTACTCATACTATAATAATTTGCACCCCAAACACAGATTATTATAGCCAACAAACTATTACAACTCAAAAATTATAATAAATCAACTTCAGTTAAAAAAAAAAAATTATAAAATTTGATTAGAGAAAATAAATGGAAAAGGCAGGGAAAAGTGAATATTTTAAATATTTAGAATTAATGAGAGAAAGAAGTTAATATAGTGAGGAAACATGGACCCACAATAATGAGGTTCCATTGAATCCAATCCATGTTGTATGTATGACTTGTAAAAAGTTGTAAGTTGTAAGACTTCCCAAATGACAGTTCCAACTTGTCTGCCCCCTTTTCTTTTTTCTAATTTATGATATCATTGATTTAAGCTACCGCAAGTGACTTAACTTTTGGTACCTTGGAAGTTGGAACTCTATAAATTCAAAAAAAAAAAAAAAAAAAAATTAAATAAAAAAATTATCAGATTACAAATTCAATTGTTCAACCATAAGATTCTCAGTGTGCTCCCTCCATCTTTCCTTATTTTTACAATGTATCGAATACTACTTAATAATATATAAAATCTAGTTGAATACTTTTTTCCAAATTATAGAGTTCACAAGTGGCATGTTTATATGTCTATATATATAATTAATATAATAATTTACAAATACGACACCTTTCTATTTTGAAAATCTAATAGACAATTTCAAATAAACTAAGTGTAAATTTGAAAATATGTAAACATTCAGAATTACTTACAAGATTTGTGAGTATTTGGTATATAAAGTCGAAATTTTGCTATTCAAAAGTAAGTTTTAAAAAATTGTGTATCTATGAACTATTTAGTAATATTTGTACAGTCAAATCCCTTCATGTAATATAAGATTGTGTTTGATCTTGATAAAAGGATGCATTTGATGGTATAATATATGGTTTGTGTGAAATAAAAATATATAATTTCAATTTTTATATAGGAGTTGTGATATCCATTTGGTAAAGGCAAGGTGTCTCAAGAAGAGTTGTGATTTTTATTAACAAGTATCAAATAAGTTTTATATTTTTTAATGCATAATTCATTATAAATTCGATTGTACATGGGTTTAAGATGATGGATTAATTTCATTTAATTAAAATAAAAAGTCAATTTCAGCCTTATTTGAAATTATTTAATAGATAACATACTAATTGTCATTTTAAAGATCAATAATTTAATTCTCTATATATATTTTTTTTAAAATATTAAACACTAAATTAGTAAAAAATCAGCAACAAATGTTTATACTGTTTTTAACGGATTTAAATTATTTGTTTTGAGAGATTGTAAAAACATGTGGATCATAGTGTATATATATATATATATATATGATAAAAGCTCGTTAAGTATCTTAAGTTTATCTTTCGCTAAATATCTTTATTCACTGTGGAGGTAAAGGAACGTGACAATTAGTTGGGGGTTATCACTTATTCTCATATCTGCCGAAGTCAGAATACCCTTGTGCACGGTGTTGCGCACAAGACCTTGGTGGAACGGATGTCCTTAGTGCTACATCCTCCTTTTCCAGTTTGGTTTTCTCTACTTATGTCTAATGATGTTTTTAGTGTTTGGTGAGGTCTTGGGCCTCTTTGTTTTTTTTTTTTTTCTTAAAAAAAAAGTTTATGTATTTTTTTTTTCAAAAAAATTATATGGATATTTATTTAATTTTAAGAAGGGCAACAATTTCATCACTTTTTATCTTAATTCTAGAATGGAGATTTTAGTCTAAAAAATTCAAGATGATTAATAAAATAAAAAGTGGTGTATCAAGCGTCCTTTTAGATTCAACTATGAAAAAAAATGTTTTTCAAAAAATTCATTTTTATTTAAATATTTTTTTTTTATAAAAACATAATAAAATATACTTAAAAAGCTATTTGAGTGGTTGTCAAACACTTCAATTTTTTCCAAAATGATTTATTTTTTAAATTAAATACTTGAAAATGTATTCCAAACCCACCATAAATTGCTCATGTGGGCAATTTCACCCACTTGTTTAAGTTAGTTCAATTTAATTCTTTTTTTAAGCATAAAAAGCGTTGAATTTGAACTTTTAATTCCTTTTTTTTAAGCTGAACTTTCAATTTAAAAGAAATTAATATATTTCAACTAATATTGAGTTAAACTTATTTTGACGAGTTTTTAAATTAATAAAATTAAATTCAAAAGGTTGGTGTTAAAAATCTAATACATGCATAAAGGTGATACTTAATGCTCACTACACTTGCACTATATGTTAATATTTGCAAATAAAAACAATATTTTATTTATAGAAAAAAGCATTAATTAAGAGTAAATCCTAAATGATAAGTAGGAATTTGAAAGATATAGAATCATTGAAAGGGATTAAAGTTAATGAGTGTAAGAGAGAGGTCTTTATTTATTTGTAAGGTGATGAATTAAGGAGTAGATCCTTGAGTTGGTAGAGAATTGAGGAGTTGGTCATTGAATGGAATACAAGTAGTGGGTGAGGGGTCTTACTTTTATATATATATATATATATATGTTTAGATCCCATAAATAGGTAGATATAATTAAGGAAAATGATTATTGAATAAATAGATATGATTGGTTATTAGAAGTTGAGTTTATATTTTCTTCCGTGTTTCTTTTATGATTTTACTTATCGTAGATCAAATGTGCGATGTGTGTTTTTTCTAGCACAGATATTCATGTTACACGTAAAGAATGACGTTGATATGAGTAAAATAAATTTATTTTAGACTTTTTGAATATGACAAGTATTATTTTTAATTTTAAGTTTTTAACTACCAAATCTATTAGTAACTTCACCTATGGATTACAAAATCCAAAATGTTGAACCTCTCAATCTTTATTGGAACTTTAATTTATATTTTTATTTGGAATAATGGTCACAATTACAAGGGACTAATGGTCATTATTACAAAAATTTAATTGCAAAGTTTTATAAGGTTAATTAGAAGAATGATTAATCAACTTGAAAGCAGAAGCTTGCAATTATAATTTCTATTTTTTAGAATAGAAAATCATTTAACTTTCCTTGAACTAACCATTAGTAAGGTGAATTCATTTCTACTCTAAATTTTCAAATTCATCAAAATTAATATTAAACTAGAATATGTATTGCAACTCAAACCATTTGTTCATCTTTCCTTTGAAACAAATATTAGAATGAAAATTTTCATGTAAAACCAGCAAGATATCAAGTACAAAATTGACAAGACTTATGATTGAATTTCTGTTGAAATTTAATGAGATTTTTTCAGCGGCCAATATTGTACAAAGATTTTTTTCTTAATGAAAAAACAATTTTTTTAATGTTTGAGTTATTAAGTGTTTAGACCATTTATTCTTTTTATAGATTTTTTTAGCCAGGTTATTTAAAGAGAGGTATCTAAGGTATATTCCTAGTGTAATGACTTTTACCATCAAATCTCTGAGTGGGACGTAGAGTTTGACTATATATATCATTGTAGCACAAGCAACATTTGCCACAAAATCTAAAGAGTGACTTGATGTACTGTTATCTATCATCTTTTGCATGAGCACAATCTTCATATTCATAGTACTATACGCTTTATTAGTCCAACTTGTTTATTTGTTGTTCAACTTAGTGTGTGAGCAAGCTTCTATTGAGGAGATTCTTCTAAATTTCCTCCCCAATAAAAAACTGTTTTCTTGAGTTGTGTTGGTGGTTTTTTCTGAACGAACATGGTTGATTCATTTCATCATTTTCTTGTCACTCTTGTAGTTGGTATTTGTTCGTATCTTGACCCAAAACATCTCTATTTTATTTTTAAATCCAATACATTCAAAAAAGGAAAAAAAAAATATATATTTTTTTTTAAAAAAAAAAAAAAATGGTTTGGAAAGAGGGAATTGGTGTGATGAGAGATAGGCAATTGGAGGAGTGATTTGACTGACAGTCAAGTCTCTCCTCTGTCAGAGTGTGGGTGTCTTCAACTTCTAATCTCACATCCATTTCATTTTCTTCCCCATATTCACTGCACTCCTCTCCCTCATCTCACCACCAATAACCAATACTTTTTTTAAAAAAAAAACACAAACAAACAAACAAATATTTTATTCTATTTTTAAAATTCAACTCTATATCAGATATTAAAAATTCTTGATTGCTTCCTTCCATTCTATATTTAGTTTATGTGTCTTTGTTTTAATGATATACTTTAAAACCTGTCTTGATTCGCTATTTTTTTACAAAAGTGGTGAGAGATTCAAACAATAAATTACTTCTTCGTTTACATGTTCGTATGTTAGTTGACTTTTTATGTCTTTATAAATACTTTTTTTATATATTTAAAAACATCGAAAAAGTCAATTGAGATAAATTTTTAAATACATAGGCTTGCTATTTACACATTTCACTCAAAAAGAGTAAATTTTATTGATAATTAATTTAAAGTAATGTTTGTATTCACGTCCCTGTTTCAAAATATGTTGATAAAGTAATTGTTTAATTAGTATAAGTCATACAACAAATTGTTGTACTTCATAAAATAAATAAAAAAAAAAAAAGAACATTTAGTTGTCGATTAGTTTTTTTTTTTTCCCTTTTACTTTTCTTTTAATACACTAAGCATAAATATGAAGATTTAAAATAATCAAGACATTCTGAATAACTTAAAAGATTATGTTGTACTAAAAAAAATTAAACATTAAAAGATTTATGAATTATTTTTGCCTATTTAACCATTCTATTTTTGATCCATCTAAATTGTTTAATGGACAAACATTTATTTCCTTTTTTAAAGTTGAAGGTTCAACCTTCTACACCACTAAAAAGATAAATAATTTTCTAAATTATATTTTATCAATACTATGTTGAAAGTTATTTATATCTTTATTTTTAAAAAATTGATATTGCATTCAAGATCATTTTAAGTCCATGAATATTAGATCTCATGTTATGTACGGAGGAAGAAGCTATCTCAACATAAATATTTTCATAATTTTTTTAATTTTTTTTTAAAACAACATGTGGAGAAAATAGAATATTTAGTCTCGATGTCAATAATACAAATTTTATATAAGTTGCTTATTTTGACAATAAATGTTTGTGTGTTAGAAATAAAATATCGGGATATTATAATAATATTCTAAAGCAATGTATTTTTATGCCACAAAAGTTCTCTCCTCCCTTTTAAATTTTAGTTGATGAGAGAATCTTCTCCAATATTATTGAATTCCGACAGGATGCTTTTATTCAAATGATTTTGGAATTAAATTCCTTCCCCATTGTTTGTTGGTTTATTACTTATTAGTTCTAATCTATAAAATAATAACTTTATTTATAATGCAAAGTTCAAAAAAAAAAAAATTGTGAATAAAAATATAAGTTAAAATACTATTTTTTATATTATGAGTTTTGTTGCATTTAATTAAGTTTTCGAAATTTCAATAAATTTAAATATGATAAAAATTATTTTTATGTAAGAAATATATTATAATTTTATTTTCCTAATATATAAATGAAAATGCTTATAGAAACGAAATTGTTTGAGAAAAAAATCAAAAAAAAAAAAAAAAAACATATAAACTCTATTTTAAGATTTATCGCAAGTACAAAAACTAAAATTAAACAAGTGAAAATATAGAGATTAAAATAATACAAATCCAATATACAAAGACCAAAATGATATTTTAATTAAAAAATATATATTTTCTTATAAAGTATAATAAATAATTTTGAAAATGATCCAATGAATTAATTAGAGGTGAATATATTGATGCTTTAAAGGGAAGATTTTTAGGATATAGAAGCATGAGATTCTTTTTCTTCTTCTCCTTCTATACAGAAGCTGCAAGAAAAAAATAGGATTACAATTTAAGACCACAAATCATTTGATAAGATCCAACTATTTAACTTTTTAGACATTGTCATAAGAATTGAAGTCCACAAAATTTAAAGTTGTCACTCTTTTTAATCAAATACTTAAAAGTAAGTTAAGATTCTTATAGAATATGGTTCATTGTTAGATTAACATCATTTCAACCATTCATTGTATAGTCTATATCCAATATCCATGATTGCATTACCAACCAATGCTATTTGAGTCAATACAAGATTAGAGTCAAGGGGACAAATGGAAAAATATAGCAATTAATCGACTAGGGGTTTAATAGACATTTTCCAATGTCATGGTTTGTTTGTTTTTTTTAGTTCAACAATTGCAAAGTGATCGAGAAAACCTATTTTTGAATAATTAGTTGGTAAAAGTTAATTAAAATTTTTAAAGTTAATTTAGGTCATGTATTTATTATATTTTTTTACGTAAAAGCCAACCTAGTCTATAAAATTCAAAATTCACTCCACAATAGAATCACAACTTTGAGAATTTAAAATTATATATAAACAAGATTCTTTTTACATCTTTAATCCTTCTAAATCGAAGTCTACATTATACGCCAAAGTAAGTCACATGCAATTTTCCTTATTTAGACACCATCTATATATATATTATTGAAACTTTGTTCTATTGATACAATTTAGATCACTTCTAAATTGATCAATGACCCACCAAAACTTAAACTCTAACTAATTAATTTAGTTACTTCATGTTCCAATAGCTATATGGTAGATGATGGATGACACCAATAAAATATATGAATTCAACACAATATAATCTAGTCACATCAAATTATGAAAAACATAACCCTAACTAACAACTTTATAAACCTAATTTTGAAGGATGAAGTAATGATCTTTTTCTAAAATCTAAGATTATTCAAATAAAATTATATGGTCAATCTTCACCTAGGTTTTTAAAATCAAAACAAAATGTGTGAAAATGCAAGTACTTTTTCAAGTTTAAAAAAGAATACATGTAGGAGAGCGTTACAATACATTTTTGTTAAGGATCACTGTCTACCAATTTTAAGGACTTATACATAGAAGTGTGGACGATGTTGAGACTCAAACATATAAGTCCCCACATTATGGCTAAAAGAAGAAAAAAATTATGGTCAATTTAAAGGGAATTAAGCCAAGAGTATAAAATATCATACTAAATATGGAGAGTTTGATTTTCGATCTATCTAAAGTGTTTGAACATAGAAGAAATTCTTGACAATATAACGTGTTGGAAATGCAACCAAAGTCCTATATGAGATCATATTTTGGGTGAAACCAAAAGCAAAAGCCGTGAATGTTATGCCCAAAGTGAACATTATCATACCATCGTGGAGATATCTGAAGGGTCGTTGTCCCTAACAAGTAGTATCAAAGTATCCAAAGTGAACAATATCATACCATAATGGAGATATTTGAAGGGTTGTTGTCCCTAACAAATAGTATCAGAGTCATATCCCTAACATAGTTACATTGACAGAAATTCCTTGGAGAATAAAAAAATATGGCTCAAGTGTATTTCAGATGGATAACTATTCGAGGGGAGCATTTTGTTGGGAATGCACTGATGCGCACTTTGAGTGTTAACCGCAAGTGTATGGGTCAAGTTATAATATAAGACGGTTAAGTCTGAATATCGTTCCACTGGAGATCCAATTGGGAAGGTTTAAGTTACTTAGCTATTCTAGAGTTGAATCAATTTTATTTAAGGATTGAAATTGAATATTATAAGTTATGGAAAATAAAAATCAAATAAGGAAAGTATTAAAGTGAGAAACACAAGAGTCAAAGAGAGTTCTAGGGTAATGAATCCTTGTTTATTTCATCATGCAATATTATAGATTTCATGGATTTTATTGTAATTCATATGCCTAAGTCTAGAAACTTAATTCCAAGTTATTTTTTCTCAAAAACAACATTTTCTCATGCAACTCGATTGATTATTAATCTCTTAAAACCAATACAAAATTACATGGCATTAAAAATAGTCTTTAGCAACTTTTATTGTCAACCTAACTACTCTCGTGATAGATTAACAACAATTCATTGTTATAGATCAAGTTAAACATACAATCTCTCAATCATACATCTAACCTAACATGTGAGGATGACCAATCCACAAGAATTAAACACAATAACAATGAAAAGCATAATCATTCCAACAAAACCATGAAAGTCTACAAAATCAACATAAATTTATAAACAAATCATTAAAACCCTAAAACTAAAGAGTTTAGCCACTCATAGCTTGAAGCAACATGTTTAAGCAAAATAAACAAAGAAAGAGTGTAAAGAAAGGGAAACTCTACTGAAAAGAGGCTCTTGATTGAGGTAGCACCGTCACGATCTCCTTGGCTCTCATGTCGGAATTCGAAGGGCACCACAACTATCTTGAACTCTTTTCCTCTTTCTTGCAACTAACTCACTCTTTGAACTCTCACTTAATTCTCTCCTTTTTGTGCCTCTTTAGGTCTATAACTTCCTTGCTTTGCTTTGATTTTCTTTTATGATTTGGGCTGCTGGAAACCCCCAAATTTATAGAGTTTGGCCGCCCAAAAATTTACCAAAAATAACAATTTTTCATTTAAGGAAAGCTGGCGTCGCGGCGCTAGGGTTGCATCAGAAAAGTTTGCTCTCGAGTTTTAGCACCGTGGCAGCGCCGTCCAAGCGCCGCGACGCTGTCATGCGTTCAACAAGGTTGCGTCGAGGCAGCACCATCTCGGCGCCGCGATGCTACTATTCGTCCAAAACGATGCGTTTATGTTTCAGCGCGCAGTAGCGCTGTCTCGGCGCCGCAGCGCTATCCCAAAATTTGCCCTTTTGGGTTTTTCAGCTCTTTTTCGCCGTATTCTTACTCAGTTTTGATCTTTTAGTCGTTTCTTCTAATTTTCCTTGTTTTAACCTGAAAATCACTAGAAAAAAGTGAAATCTAATATAAACTCCCTTAAATTGAGAGAATAGAAAACACTTTGCAAGTGCTTATCATGCACCAAAGGAGATGATCATGGATAAATAAGAACAATACTGTTTTCAATGGTATAAAGCTTTTTGGGTGAAACCAAAACATAAAGTCATGAGGGTTATATTCACAATGGACAATATCATATCATCATCGTTTGAGATATTTGGAAGATCGTTGTCCCAAAAATATAAAAGTATCATCTTTTTCATCTTTAGAGAAAATAAAATAAAATATTATGGATGGGGAAAATGGTGTGGGAATTGAAAGGAAATCAATGTTGAAAATGAGAGAAGAGGTTGGGTTTGGTTGATTATTTATAAAAAAAGGAATAAAAGGCTCAAAACCAGTGGGCAGTGATAGTCTTCAGCCTCTTTTCTTGGAAACATGGACTCTGGATTTTTAAAAAAAAAAAATGTTTATCCTAATTCCTAACTATCTTATAAAAAATTTAACATTTTCTAGATAAATGTTTCCTATTTTATCATTGGATTACGTAAATTTTGCCAACATACTTGCCCACATTAGGGTGCAACTAGTTGAGAGTTTTGGTTTTCGGTCAAAAAAAGCGACATCCAATCAACTTTAACATGGTTTTTCTCTTTTAAAAAATTATATCTACGACCCGATTTGACACTTGATGGCTCCAACATCTCATACAACCTTACTGACATCATTCTTATTTCTTTTGTACGGTTTTTAAAACTAAAGATGTTTTTTAGAGTGAAGAATATTCCTACGAACTAACATAGGTCCTTAGAGTATGTTATGTTCCCTCACTCACATGTTTTTTTAAGAAAATTTTCAAAAGGTCACTCCAATATATAGAATTTCTCCAACCCAAGCAATACTAAAATTTGAAGTTTTTCCTATAATTGAGCTACCGAAAAAGAAGGTGGATCTTTTATTTTTTTAGTATATGGGATGGAGGATATTCAAACCGTGGACCTCTTGGTCACTAAGACATACTGCATGCTAATTGAGCTATACTTGAATATTTTTCAAATCTCTCTTATTAGAATGTGATATCAGTCTAAATGATCAATTGACCTAAAAATTTAAACTATAGGTGAAGACAAATTTAATATAATATCATCTAACACTAAACTCGAGCATCACAGATCTTGAAACTACTTTAGCATTTTGTTTTCATGTCCCAACCCACGTTTTTCTTAATTTTTTTCCTTTTTATTTGGTTTAGATTAGTTCGAGATTAAATTTAATTTAATGATTTCAATTTCATGGCACATACAGTATCTCAAATACATGACATTTTCTCATCTGCTAGTCAATCTTTGACTTTTTCTAGTCCAGATAATTGATTGATTCAGGATTTAAACGTGTATTTTAGTTATAATATTTTTGCATAAATAAACATTTTTTTCATTTTTCTTTTTCAACAACTATTTAAAATAAAAAATTTGAATCTTTTAACCTCTTAGACCAAAACACATCTATGCATTAATTAGTTGAACTACTTTCATATTTAATTACTCACTGGTATAGGAATTGTACAAAGTAACATGTAAATATATATATGTATTACTTTCTTTTAGTTCAATATGGATTAAGGAATTCAAACCTTAAACCTCTTGATTGAGAATACATATTTTAAATCAATTGAGTTATTTAAGGAATCTAATTTTCAACGGAAACGAATGATTGTCATTTGCTATTAAATTTGTTTTGAAAAACACAAAATACAAAGAACATGCAAATGGACAAACATCTAAATAATTAACATGCTAAGGAGAAGATTAAGATGAATCAATCTTACCTACCTTTGAATACTGTTTTCGATGTGGAAATCTTCTTCTCCAAATCACAAACCGGTGAGAATTCGCCAACGAAAACAACAACTCTCCTTTGGAACACCACCACAATGGCTACCTTGCTATTCTCTTGGAAGAATAAAAAAGGAACTTTGTGGGCTCTCTATTACTTTGGTAAGGGAGAAGATTTCTTTGTGTGAAGAAAAGAGTGTTGGAGAGGGAGAGAACTTCTTAAGATCACAAAACTTTTCTGTAATGTGAGATAGCAAATCTTTGTAACTCCCTCCTCTTTACCTAAAAGTGTGAGAGAGAAGAAAACCAAAAAATAACTCTCTACTACGTGGAAGTTATTTAATATAATATAACATTAATATTAATTTAATTATACAATTAAATTATATTTAATATATAATTAAATTAATTAATTAATCAATAGATTAAATACCACATATTTAATATAATTTGAATCATATACAAACAACCTTCTCTCACATAATCTATAGTTTTAATATGAATCTCATTCATATAAATTTTAACCTGTAGTTTTTATATGAATCTCATTTATATAATTAATAATTTTCAAAAAAGAAATCTCATTTAAATATTCATCTCTCTTATAATATAAAATATAAATTTTGAATCTCATTTAAAATAAACTTTATATTATAATGCATCTATATACATCATATTAATTCTATCACATACAATTAACTCCCTTATTAATTTGAACATTTCAAATTAACCAAAGTGTTTAATTCTTATACACATCTTCTATGAGCTAGCAATGAGACCTTATGGACCTATTGTTAGAAGCTCCAATAATATGATATTAATAACTTAAACTCTTTAGTTAGATTAATCAATATTTATTAACTGCAGGTCACTCCACTAAAGACTTACAGTTGCACTCTTCACACTATAGATATATTTATGTGTCCACCGAATTTACTAATTAACAGTAAGTCACCCCTTCACAAATTACTCATAACTACAACTGGGTCAAATTACCATGTTACCTTTGTAGTTATACTTAACTCCTTAAGTATCACTAATCCCTCTAATGAACAAATTGTTTATAGTCCAACTATAAACTAACCCCTCTCGGGCCCGTGAAAGGATGAGGCCTCATTGTTCAAATCAGCCCTTAAGGGAGTAATTTATTTACTTACCCTAAACACGGGAATGAGTGAATTCGATATTGTGAAAATATGTTCCCAACTCCCTAATCAGACAAATCCTTAAAATGGTAGGCTTATTGAATCGACGAATCGGCCACTCTCACCCATATAGATTAAAGGATTTCCCTCATAGATAGGAGTTCATAACTCACTCAGGATTTAGGTCGAGTTACCTATAGTCATCCTATGAAATGTTAATTTCTACAATTAATGGCATTACAAAAAGAAATTAAACACTTTGCGGTCTGGTCTTATACAAACTATTTGCATAGGATACCCCCACACGCATGTTTTCACATGAACAATTAGGATCAAGTTGTTTATAACACTTTATAACTCCTTGTAACAATTACAAAGTGGGTCGTATTCGTAGAGTTCAAGAAAAGTCTACGCGAGAAAATCAAATATGAGGGTAAAATCGAAAAATTTGACTCATCCCAAGTAGATCCGAGACAGGCAAGAAATAAGTCCATGAGAGATACCAATGAAAAGTGGGTGAAGCAATTGGGCCATGGCCTAATTGCCTCATCGAGGCCAATTCGTCCCTCTAATTTTGACAGATGCCAAAGCCGATATGGGTGAACAGGTAGACTGCTCGACCTGATTGGCTCACCTCTACCTTGAAGGTCGAGGCCGAGGCCAATTCACTCCTTTCCTCTAATGGATGCCAAAAAAGAAAGGGGAAAGCAACTGGGCTACTTAGCCCACTCGGTAGGCCCTTATATGGTGTCCCGTGTGGCATGTTCTAGCCCTCGAAAGTTCTATTCCTAAAAGGATAAAGGAAAATTGAATCATTTTCCTAAAAGGATGAAGGAAACTAGGTTTAGCCCCACTATATACAGAGCATAATAGTTTCATATCAAGTAGGTAAATCTTGTTCCCTAAATTGCTTATTGTGACTCTTGTGCTGAAAAACTAACTTGACCATCAAAGTGCCTATAGCAAGCACTACACCAGTCATCCTCATCATGGGTCGGCCAGACCCTAAAAAGTAAAGGCCCAAGTTCGACTCAGACCCAAGCCTAAGAGTCTAAGGCATTGTTTAGGTTTGATCGAATCGGCTCAACTTCTAATAACCAAGCTCATAGCTTGAGCTTGACTCTTTTGATCAAAGTTTGGGTCAAGGTTTGATTGGACTTGAGCCAAACTATTTGACTAGCCCATTGAATATTAATTGTTTAGTCATTTAGAAATATATATTTGTATTTTAGATTTTCTGATTGAAATGTCATTAAAATTTATTAGAATTGTATTTTTATTAAATTAATTTTATACTTT
This sequence comes from Citrullus mucosospermus, assembly GCA_030954485.1. NCBI lineage: Eukaryota > Viridiplantae > Streptophyta > Magnoliopsida > Cucurbitales > Cucurbitaceae > Citrullus > Citrullus mucosospermus. Next base: position 25,017,078 of record CM062056.1, read on the forward strand.
AGAAAAACTTATGTTGACTAGATAAATCTAAATATATTTAAAATTATTTTTTTAATATATAAAATATAATATATGATAAGTTCAATGATATTTAGGTTAGTTTATTGATAAGTCCATTGGGTCGGCTCAATAGGCCTATTCAAATATGGCACAAACCAGGTTGGCCCATAAACAAGTCCGTTTATAAAAATGGTGATTCATCCAATCTAAAAGAATAGATGGGTTCAGCTAGGCTGGGATAAGTCGATCAAACGTTGACTTTGAGCCAAGCTTGAATCAAACCTGGGCTAGGCATGGGTCGTACTTTGGGCTTCGGGCCTGTTAATGAGGTTAACACACCGGTATGTTTATTATGATTATTTTGCAAGTGACCTCTTTCCTAAATTACAAATTCACCATAAGTGGCTTAAGTGAGTCTCTTTGTTCAAATTTTGCCACCAACCAAGAAACAAAATGTTTACTATGCTCATAAATGAAAATGATCAAATGGTTTTTTTGAAAAAGTGAATGGAAGCTTTTTTTGGTGTATATGTATACAGGTTGGAATTCTATTTCTATGCACACTATATTTTGGAAGGTCACATTCAAAATCTATTGACCTATTTTATATAATCTTCAACAATTATATGATTTTCTTTTAGAAGATAAGTTGTCACTCCAAAACTCAAAAGGAAAGTTAAAATATCATTTCACATTATATAGTAGAAAAATATTAATATTTAACTAATCTTGATTAGAAAAAATTAACTTTGAAGGACTAAAATTAAGATTTATAAATTAAGATTTATTAAGAGTACATAGCTTAAATTTAACTTTTATTAAAAACACCATTACTAAATTTGGACAATTAAAAGTACAATGACTAAATGAAACTCAAAGTACAAGAATTTTAAATGATATGTTAAGAGAAGAAGTTTCTCACTCTAACAAATGGATACAAGTAATAATAATATTCATTTACTACATATCATACTTCTTCTTTTAATAATTTTCAATGGATTGGTTAAAGAAAAACTAATTTTTTTCCCGATTTATTCAATCTCACATCATATATATAATTTTATATCAAATTAAAAGACTTATCCAATTTTGGAGGTAAATGCATTTTGCTTTTGAAAATCATGAAAAATCTATAACGTGTTAGGAGTTTTTTTTTTTTTTTTTTTTTTTTTCCTTTTATGAGAATAGAGCGCATGCCAATACATTAAACAAAATTCATTTTAACACATGTTAGAAAGTTGATAATACATATTTTAAATTAGTTAAGTTGAATTAAATATATAATTCCACTAACTAAAATAATATATTTGGAGGGTAAATCCAAATTTTCAAAATTCCTTCTCTTCACTCTCATCCATTTGTCTCCAAAGTTAATATAGTTCCCTCTCACTTCTCTCATTTTGTTTTATCATTTGTTACTTAATGTTTGGTTGACCTTTTGATTTTTTCAGTCAAATTAAAAAAATATATATTTGGATTTTTAAAATTAAAGATTTGAAACCTAGAAAAGAAATTGCTTGGATCTCAATCACTCCCGATAAAAATTATATGAATTTTGGCCAAAATCATGAATTCGAGCAAATTTCAAACGAAATTTGTCAAATCCAATCCATTTTCAGTTAAAATTTACGACTTTGGCTAAATTTTAGTTTTTCATAATTAAAAGAAAAAAAATTCTAAATTGTCATTTTTACATGGAGCAATGATTAAATAGAGTCTGACTACACTTAACTTTTATATTCTCTTTTTTCTACCCACTAAAAATAAAATAAAAATAATTTAATTTTTTAAAAAATATACTTTTACCACATTCACACAATTTTTTTTGCTTTTCATATTTACATGAAGAGCTCAACTCCAAGTGATACAAAAGTGAAATATCACATTTAAGTTATATTTACCAAAAAAAAAAGTGTAAATTTTAAAATGCATATTAAACCTCCTACTAAGGGAAATTCATCAAGTTTACACTCTTTGTTAGATAGAATTAACCAAAATACTAATATATTATATCTAATGCTTAGGGATATCAATTTTTTTTCGTGAGATAAGCAGAGACAAAAAAATGTATTCTCATCTTCATGCTTAGCTCTATTTATTATTATTTGAAAAATTATATATATACACATACATACAACTATATACATATGGTTTGAATTGCATTTTAACTCTTATGTATGGATAATGATATTGTGTGAATGTTAAAGTGAGTACAATTGTTGTATTACAAAAAATGATATCATGCTATAAATAGTTTGATATTTTTTCTAAAATCAAATTATATTTAATAGATTAATTAAGTTAGAAGTTACAAAATTGTCAAATATCTATTAAAAAAAGGTTAGAGGGAAAAAAAATTGTACATGTAATTTGAAGGAAATAATGAAATGGAAATATATTTTGTTTTTCCGAAATAAAAATGGAAATACATTCAAAGGAATGAGAAGACGAAAAGATAAAATATTTAAGGCATGATATAAATACAAGAAAGATATTAAATAAAATTGGTAAATCGAATCATGGGAACTATCCTTAAAATCGTGTATTGAATGTAAATAAGGAAAATAAAATAGGGAAGGCCCAAAAATTTCGGTTGGCGATCATGTGCCATAAATACTTGTAAAAATTCTTTCCATATCAAATCAACAGATCTTCGACTTAACACTCCGTTTCCTTTATGGAATTATTATTTTTCAGAATCTTTAAACTCTAAATTCCCATCCCAAATTTCACCTTCTTCCCCAAGAAAATCCCAAACCTCTCTTCACAATTCAACAACCTTCCAGTTTCATCAATGGAGTGGGTTCGAGGGGACCAACTCGGCCGTGGAAATTTTGCCAAAATCAATTTAGCAAAACCAACAAAGGGGTTTGATCAGTTCCCGCCATTAATGGCCGTCAAATCCTCTGTTTCTTCTCTATCCTCTGTTTCGCTCAAGAACGAGAAGCAAATTCTGGATCGAATTGGGATTTGCCCACAGATTGTTACTTGTTTTGGCGATGGAATCAGTGTTGAAAGTGATGGGGAGAAGTGTTATAATCTGTTCTTGGAGTATGCCAATGGCGGAAGTCTTGCGGATGTTGTGAGAATCCATGGCGGTGGGTTGCCGGAATTCGATGTTCGAAGGTACACGAAGGCGATTCTTTGGGGACTCCGGCATGTTCATGGCAATGGGTTTGTTCATTGCGATTTGAAGCTTTCGAATGTGTTGGTTTTTGGGAATGGCGATGTTAAGATCGCTGATTTTGGGCTTGCTAAAGCGGCTGGAAAAATTACGGCGGCGGAAACAGAGGAGCGATTTGAGTGGAGAGGAACTCCGATGTATATGTCGCCGGAGACTGTGAACGGTGGTGAGTATGAGCCGCCGTGTGATATTTGGGCGTTGGGTTGCGCCGTCGTGGAGATGGTGGCTGGAAAGCCGGCGTGGAGGGTTGGGCCGGCAACGGATATATTTGGATTGATGATGAGGATTGGAGTCGGAGACGAAGTACCGGAGATGCCGGAGAATTTATCGGCGGAAGGGAAAGATTTTATCCGGCGGTGTTTGGTCAAGGATCCGAGGAAGAGATGGACGGCGGAGATGCTTTTGAACCACCCATTCGTAGCCGGTGCCGGTGATGCTGTTACATTGAAGGAAGCAGAAGTAGCGACGGAGTCGCCGACGGGTCCTTTCGACTTCCCGGAATTCGTTTGTTCCGAACAGGGTTCTGATGAGTGGAGTTTCTGCTCTTCTAATTCGTCGCCGGAGATTTTGAGTAGGGTCCGGCGGCTGGTGACGGGGAAGCCTTTGGACTGGTCTGTGATGGATAGTTGGGTGACAGTGAGGTGATGAAATTTTAGGGAGGGAAATTAAATTATTTTTGGTAAAGGAGAGGAAAATAGATTTATTGAAAGTAAATATTGTTTTTGAATTTTAGTATGAGAAGCTGATAATGTTTTATTCCAGGCTTCTGATTGTGAGACAGTTTTGTCATTCTGTATATAATTATTATTAGTATAATGATAAACCACAGAGGAGATTGAAGTGGGAAATTGTATAAAATTTATTTATTTATTTTTTTTTTTTTTCTTCCTTACTTTAATTCCTAACAAAATCTAGTGGACAAAGGACCTTATTGTAAGCTGCTTTCATTCAATCAATCTGAATACAATTAGGCCACTTTTATGGTGCTCTAAACCTAATTAATCAATCATTTTATATTTTTTTAAACAATTCTTTTAGATATGGCCTCAATTATGTGAATGGTTTTGGGTCATCGCTAGCAACCCATAACAAGTATTTGCTTATATTAAAAAATTTAGGCTGAATCTACGTAAACTTGACTATTAAGTTCCATAATTTTTTTTCTTCTTCTTTTTTAATCTTTCTTTATGGGTAAAGAAAGTCAAAGGAAAGCAAAACAAATTGATTTTTTTTTTTTTTTTTTTTTTCAAATTATAAGCAACAATTAGTGGGAGAAACCTTAGCTCTAATAGTAGTTATTAATATTATTTGCTCCATTATTTATTCCATAATTATTTGTTCGATAAATGTATGGTTAAAAAATCTAAAATTTTGGAATGTTATTTGTTCAATAAATTTCGATAAAAATAATCTAAAATTTGGTTGGAAAATGGTTAAGTAAACAACATTAATCGTAAACAAGTTATATTAACAAAATGATTAAGTAAACATGTACAAAACAGGTCCATTACAGTTGATTCATCAATAAAAATCCATTATATTTCTTAAAATGAGCTTAGTTCAATGGTAAATAGCATAACTTTCCATCGTTTGAATCCTCCAACCCTCAAATTATTTTTTTCAAAAGAAAAAACATACCATTACATTTATGTTGGTAAACGAGGGCTTAGTGAATAAGATATTAATTTTCTTTTTTAAGAAAATTTATTAAACCACAACCAAACAAGTGGCAAAGTTCTGGTTAAGAACAAAGGACGTCTAACTAGAAAAATCAAACCTACCACTAACTGCAATACGTGCCAAAAAAAGAACACACAAAAGCTTATAAAAATCAAAAGAAGTATCACCCAAACGTTGGGCAAGCACAATAAAAAATGTCCATTATATCTCATTGGGAGTATGAATGATATTCGTCGAATTAAACTCCATGACAAAGGATGACACTAATTTCCTCTAAGATGGAGAGACCTACCCGAATAGCTTCTCCTTCAAAGGCCTTGATGGGCCATCTTCCCTCGATCCTCTTGAACCCAACATATAGCAGTCAAATAAATAAATAGACAAGTAATATTAATAAATTTAATTTTAAAAAATGATCATTTATGTCCTATTTTTAAAAATTATGCTTATAAACGTTAATTCATTGAGTTATTATAAAAAACAAAAATAAAAGATCTATATTCGGCCCATTTATAATTTGAAATTTAAATATCTTACCCTTATTATTTTAAAAACAGTGTATTCACAAGTTCATTCTTCTCTCTCATTCTCTCATCCTATTAAATGAAAACTTTGAATTTGTATATCTAAAAAGAGTTGCAATCTACTAAGTCAACACGTGTTTTAGATTGAGTTTGAAAGTTGCTTCTTGTGTTTTGGTTAATTTTGTTTAAAATTTTTCCTTTTCTTGCCAATTTTAGCAAGATTTGGATTTTTAAAACTAAAAATTTGAAATAAAAAAATGTCAGCACTTGAATTTCAGTCGAGTAAAGTAAGATTAGATAAATTATGGAGGAAAAAAAAAAAAACATGAATTTTTGGTTAAAATCTATCAATCTCAATTTCACCTATCATGTTTACTTTTGGAAAAGTAAACATTGCATGTTATTTTGTTGTTAAAGTAAGTTTAGTTCAATGATAATTGACATTACCTTATTCCTAGAGATCAGAGGTTTGATCCCTCGTTCATGTAGTTATTGTAATAAAAAAAATAGATCTTTCTACTATGATTCGTTAATTACAAATAAAAAGTTGTCACGACACAATGTTAAGTTTAAGTGTGAATCTTTATTCGGGTATTTTCAACATAATGCAATTTAAAAATAAAACACGTTTACAAAATCTAAAACAATATGAAGGCCAAAGTGAGCTTCACTAATTGATATGACATTTTTTCCTTATAAATTGGAAGTTTGATCACCATTCTCACAATTATTGTACTAAAAAACAATATGGAGTTATAATATTTGAATCTACCCATTTGAGTTTGGTGGATGAATGACCCAAAAATGAGAGAGAAAATGAAAATTGCCCTACATTTTGAATTTGAGGTTTTTTTAACCCTTTGTTGATGTCACGTTAGAATGAAATTACCAAAATGAAACCTTGCACACGCGACTAGGCTTTGCTCTCACTCTTGGCTCTTGACTCTTTGCTTTTGGCTCTCTCAACCTCCTATTTTTATCGATTTCCTCTCTTATGCTCTCTTGCACTCTCTAGTGCTAGATCTCGTTATGCATCACAAATTGAAAATGAAGGAGAGAAGAAGAAGTTGATTGAAGCTAACTCGGATGGACTTGTGAGAGTAGAAGAATAAGGAGAAAAAAAGGAAAGAAAAGAAGAATAAGAACCTCACTTGAGTTGGTCAGTCATTCTTGAATGGAATTAATGTTTGCCTTCCGTTGAATCGTGGGCAGTTTATAGTGTTCCGTCAACAGTAGAATTAGTGGCTATGGAATATATTGGGCAAGGTGTTAATGTGGATTTATGGTGTTTCTACTGCTTTGTTGAATTCTGAAGTTGGTTGAGGCTGGAAGAAAGGTGGATGGGGTTTTTAAGGGGACGAAGGTTTGTAGGTAGGGCAAAACTCGGCTTGAAGAATAGATATTTAACTCAATTATCTGCTACACATTTCTCTATTTTTACGCATAGTATTTAAAGAGCATTAAACCCATTTCCCGCCAAAACGCACAAGTTCTTCCCGCCATCACCGAACCCAAACCCAAAGTTCTCAGATTATTGTGTAATCCCAAATTCACACCAACAAAATCCAAGTTAACACCAGCGCTGTCGAGGTCATTTCTCTTCAGACATGGCGGACGAACAGCCCTCAGCCTCCAATCGGCGGAGGAGCCGAGGATCTGAGGCAGCTGCCCGACTTACGGCTCTCGAACGTCTCAAAGCCATCCGCAGCGGTGGCCGTCGATCCGAAGCTGGTGGTTTCCAAGTGAAGTTAGAAAACCCTATCTACGATACGATTCCAGAGGATGAGTATGATGCTCTCGTCGCAAAGCGTCGCGAAGAGGCCCGAGGGTTTATTGTCGATGACGACGGTCTTGGATATGGAGACGAAGGTGAGGAAGAAGATTGGTCGAAAGCTGGGGTTTGTTCTTCCGATGAGTCTGATGGTGAGCTAGATAAACCTAAGAAGAGGAAAGTAGAGAAGAAAGAGGCGCAACCTAAAAAACCCTCTTCTTCTTCTCTTTCGGCGGCGGCAGCGATGATGGGGAAACAAAAGCTTTCTTCGATGTTTACTTCATCGATCTTCAGGAAAACGGCTAGAGACGATAAGGCTAAAGGATTGGCGTGTGATAGTATTGTGGATGATGTGATTGCGGAATTTGCGCCAGATGAGACTGATAGAGAGAGGCGTAGAAAGGGGCCAATTGGAGCTATACCGATTTCGAGGACTGTTGCGCCTGTTCCTGCTGTGAAGTCCGAGGGATTAACTGCTCAGAGTCTTAATTTGACTGGCGGGTCTGAATTGATTAAGGATAATGAAAATGGGAACTCTGGAATGACCAGGGTTGTTGCAGACAGTGATTTAGAGCCTGTGCGAGCTGGTGTAGAGGTCCAGGGAAATGGTGAGACTAAGGAATTCGATCCGAAGGAGGACTTGAATTCTCAAACCAACTTGGACTTGGTTGAGCAATCACCTAATTCTTCGATCAAGGAAGATGTAAATGGGGATAGCATGCCAATTATGGTTGAAACGAAGGCAGAACCGTTAGTGAAGAAGGAGCCGGTGAGTACTTTGAATGCTAAGATCAGCAATGAAAGAGACCCAGCTTTGAGTGCTACTGCGGGATGGCAAGCAGTGAGAAGTGAAGGGAGTGGAAGTGTTAATTCTGCAGCAGAAACTGCTGAAGAGAAATCCGATTTTGATGTTGACGCCGACGGCTCTCTCCCTTTCTATATCGTTGATGCGCATGAGGAGCTCTTCGGTGCAAATATGGGCACTGTATATCTATTTGGGAAGGTAATACTAAGAACTTATTTTTATTTTTTTTATATATGTGTTCTGTTTTTGAAATGTAGGGATGATGTCCTCCCAATTTACTTACTATGGTTTTCACATTTCTTGAAGAAACGTTTGAATTCTTAATCAAATTCCATAACAAAAGCAAGTTCTTTTTTTATTTTCAAAACATGGGTTGGTTAAACATAAGTAGAAAGTGGAAATCAAAACGAAGAAACTTACACATAGAAGAAATGTTTGTAAGCTTAGTGTTTGAAAACTTAAAATCAAATGACTATCAAACTAGGAAATCTATCAATATTAAATATTCTAAGGCATTTTAGCTGCCAACCTTTGAAGTCAATAGTAGTGAATGAATCCGGATGATAAGAGTGTTCGTTGTAAATAGGTCAAAGCTGGGGATACGTTCCACAGTTGTTGTGTGGTGGTGAAAAATATGCAAAGATGCATATATGCCATTCCTAGTGCTTCTTTTCTCCATTCGGATGAGATGTTGGAGCTTCAGAAGGATGCTGAACAGTCTAAGCTTTCTCCTGCAGATCTGCGTGCCAAATTGCAAGTAAGATTATCGACTCTTGTAACTGATGTTATGCTTGTCATCCTTTGGTCTCTCTGAAGGCATCTTTTATCTTGCATGCTTCTGTTAATGTGTTCTTACTTTCTTCCGGTAGGAAGTGACTGCAGGATTAAAAAATGAAATGGCTAAGCAGTTGTTAGATCTCAATGTTTCAACATTTAGCATGACACCGGTGAAGGTTTGCTAATTGAACTTTTGTTTATTTCATATTAATATTATTGCAGTACCATGTCAAATTTATTTATCTTTAAATAATCAGTTTATTATGCATTCTTTTAATTCTCATCACAGAGGAAGTATGCATTTGAGCGTCAAGACATACCTGCGGGGGAAAACTATGCTCTTAAGATTAATTACCCATTCAAGGTATGATAGTTGACACACGAATGATATTTGTAATTTGAGTTTGGATTTCAACTTTTCAGTGTAGTACGATGAGATCTTGGACACCAAAATTTTTATATTTCAGAGGTTAAAGTTCTTAAAGATGCCTTGGGAAGGCACATCTCTTAGTTTTCATTTTATTGTTTATTTATATATATTTATTATCACTGCCATTTGGAAATTAATGACTATGGTTAAACTTGTGGCAGCACCCCCCACTTCCCGCTGATCTAAAAGGAGAATCTTTCTGTGCTCTTTTAGGAACACATCGCAGGTATTAATATCTTGGAATGTTCGTGTTATCTTTCCTGGCATATCTCCCATCTTTCTTTACATTCTCCTTTTTCTGCCCTCCATTCAAATGTCTTGGCATTTAAACTATGTGTGTAATGGTGAAGTTTTGCTAAATTTCATTCCAGTATACTTCTCTGATGACATTAACATGTTAATACATGCAGTGCCTTAGAGCTTCTCCTCATTAAAAGGAAAATTAAGGGCCCCTCCTGGTTGTCAATTTCAAAATTCTCTTCCTGTCCTGCTTCTCAACGAGTAAGATTACTTAATCCTATCATAATATACGAATATTTATACATATAAAAGAGGCTAATACTATGATGATATTCTTATGAAGGTGAGCTGGTGCAAGTTTGAGGTGATAGTTGACTCCTCAAAAGATGTTCAAACTTCAACTTCATCAAGCAAAACTTTGGAGATTCCTTCTATGATTGTCACTGCAATACACATAAAGACCATCATTAATGAAAGACAGAATGTCAATGAAATTGTGTCTGCATCTGTTATATGCTGTCAAAGAGCGAAGGTTAATTATGAACATTTGTCAGTGTTGTTGATTTTGTTTGCATATTTCTTCTGATGCGACAATCATTTTCTGTTCTGGTTGAAAATGCAAATTGGATTCACCAATCCGCTTACAAGAATGTTGACCATTGATGACTATTAGATGTTTGAATGGTTATTCTAGTGAACTTGATGATTGATATGGGTCACAATAACTACAGGCCTCAGAGGACCATGATCTACTTGATAGGAAGTATACAACTTTACGTAGAGCTGCTGAATGTTCACAATCTCTTTGATTAATTTATCTGTATGTCAGAGTAAGAATTATATATGTTGTGAAGTCGGTACATGGATGCATACAATCGAGTTTTATGGATGAATGAGATTTTGAATGATTTATAAGGACTGCTCTTAAGCTTTTGAAGTCTCTATCTTCAATAGTTAAACTGGAGCTAATTATGCTCAATTAAAATAATTATTAATTATTAATTTGTTTTTACTCTCTACGTGTACAGAGGTTATTTAACATTATTAAATCTTACTTACATTAACTACTGCTTTACATTTCAGATTGACGGTCCCATGTTGGCCACAGAATGGAAAAAGCCTGGTATGCTTAGGCATTTTACTATCATCCGTAAGCTTGATGGAGGCATATTTCCTATGGGATTTGCTAAAGAATCTGCAGATAGAAATTTGAAGGCTGGATCAAATGTTCTAATCTGCGAGGGCAAGTAGGTTACTTATTAGTACTGTCCTAATAAATTATTCTGTTTCTAGTAGAAAACTTCTCTTTTACTAGCAAAATTATAATATTAGTAGTGGTAGTAGTATGTTTAACCAAAACTTTTCTCTTGCAGTGAAAGGGCATTGTTAAATCGGTTAATGATTGAATTATTCAAATTGGATAGTGATGTGTTGGTTGGGCACAATATCTCTGGGTTTGACCTAGATGTTCTTCTCCATCGAGCCCAGGTAGACTAATCAAGAATTAATATGAACAAAGTAACAAAAATTTTATTTATTATTATTTTTTTTTGAGGGGGAAACTAAACTTTTATTGACATTGTTAAAGTTTCAACCACCTTTACATGGTAGCAACCCTCTTGAGGAGTAAATAGAGTTCCCAAGACCCCATTACAAACAATCCATCCCCCCACCGAGTGTTCACACATCCCAAAGAAAAAGGAGAAGAAGAATATGGCAACCATGATCCATTAAGTAGATACAAAACATTAGTTCTTCCTTCCCGAAGAACTCATTTGCCTTCAAACTTCCAAGTTGACTTGCTGATCAAGGCTCTTTGCATTTGTTGCAAAAAAGAAACAAGAAAAAAAAAAGGGAAAAAAGGGGCCCCATTTCCTGTGGAAACCTTCAAAAAATGGTAGAAACAACATAACACTCTGGAAAGCATCCCAAAATCAGATTTTCTCTTTTTCCCTCAGAAGGTGTTTGCAAATATATTACTTTTACCTTTATCTCTTCACTTGGAATAAGTAGGATAACGGTTGACTTCTTGTAGTAGTATATGAAACTATTCCAGAGTGTTTCATCTGTCATTAAAACCCCCAAACTTTGCTGAGTGTTTCATCTGTAGTAGTAGGTGATTATTAGTACATGAATTATTCATACAAAATAATGTTGTCATACTCTTAGATAATCTCATGGAAACTACTTCCTAGATCTGGTTCCTTGTTGCCTTGCTGACTAAATGACTAGAAAGAGGTGCAATTTTACTCAGAAGTTTCTCTATTATATTACAGTTTTGCCGAGTACCAAGCAGCATGTGGTCCAAAATAGGTCGCCTTAAGAGGTCTGTTATGCCTAAACTTGGAAAAGGAGGGAGCATTTTTGGGTCTGGGGCAAGTCCAGGACTCATGTCTTGCATTGCTGGTCGACTCTTATGTGATACGTATTTGTCTTCCCGTGACCTATTGAAGGAGGTATAGTATTTATGCTGGAAATGTAATGGGGTTTAATCATTTGGGTTTTAAAGCTTGCTTTTATTCTTCCAGATAAGTTATTCTTTGACAGAGCTGGCAAAGACTCAACTTAATAAGGACCGCAAGGAAGTCCCTCCACATGAAATTCCAAAAATGTATCAAGCATCAGAGTCTCTCATGAACCTGGTGAGTAGAGGATTCAATATCCTGCAACTTGGCCTTACAATCATGTAGTTATTCCCACTTATTACAATTTGGATATAATAGCTGTAATATTTGTTCCGAAGAGATGATGTGTTTTACTGTTTTGAAGTTATGACTGTAATGACTGTGTTACAGTCCTCTCGCATTATGTTTAAAAACATTAGTCATGATTAGTGATGCTATGAGAGCGGTCTAGTGACTGTAGCCTTTTAATTCCTTGTCTCTGAGAAACCCGGTTCTTTTTATTAATCAATGACTTGAACATGCTAGCATATTTCATGGCTAAGGTCTAACGGGTGCCGGTATAAATTTACCTTGTCGCAGAATCTCTATTAACGTTCAAACTTTTGACGTTTTGTGAACTTCTTGCACTTGAAACAAAATGAAAGTGGAGAGGAAAAAAATTTACTTTTGTATCACGCTGTTATTTAACATCCATGACACTTAAGGAAATAAAAGTTTCATTATTATAGCTATGAATGGCACCCCCTTGTAATCATAAAAAAGGTTACACAAATGATTATTAGCTACAAAAAGGATGGAAGGTCAATCTTTATAAACGGTTAACCTTTTTGCACCAATGATAGAATAAAAGTTGAAATCTATTCACATTATTTTGTGGAGGACCTTCTCCTTCATCCCCATTTCTGAAAACAAGGCCCTTCTTGTGGTCTATTGGCCTTCATGCGATTTTATGGCGTTTTTGTTAGAAAAGAAACAATAGAACTTTTAGAGGGCTTGGGAGGCCTTGGGGTATTTGGCTTGAGAGGAATAATATGATTCTTAGAGAGGTTCAAAGATCTAGGGAGAAGGTTTGGAAGGCGGCTTGGTTTAATGCCTATTTTTGGGTGTCTGTTAATTAACTCTTTTGTTACTATGATCTGTTTTTGGATAAGACTTTTGTAATTATGATCTTGGTATGATTTTATTGGATTGAAGCCCTTTTTGTAGTTAGTTAGGTCTCCTCCCCCCCTTTTTTCTTTCATTTTTTTTTTCTCAATGAAAGCTCGGTTTCTTACAAGAAGAAAGAAAACACTTTTCTTTGAGCCTCTATGTTTAAAGATTTTTGTAATTATCTTGTAGGTTTTATTTTGTTTGACTAGAGTCCTTTGTTAGTTTACTTGGGCTCCATTGGGGGGTTGGTTTTTGTATTCTCCATGATTTCTTTCATTTGATCTCTATGAAAGCTTGGATTTTTGTACCCCCCCCCCCCCCCCCCCCCCCAAAAGAAAAAAGAAAAATGAATCTTCAAATTTTATTTCTCATGATGTTTTAATATTTTAGATCTGGTGAGACTGATGCATGATTTTGGAGCTCACGTTTTATTTCAGTCTTCAAACTGCATTATTCTCATGGTGTTATAATATTTCAGATTGAATATGGTGAGACAGATGCATGGTTGTCATTGGAACTAATGTTTCATTTAAGCGTTCTTCCCCTTACTCGACAATTAACGAATATCAGTGGTAATCTCTGGGGAAGAAGCCTACAGGTAAGCCCTGTATACATATTTCTCCTTTATTTCATTCCACAATTTGACTATGAAGTTAGAATGAGAGTTTTACTTGTCTTAATTTGATGTACATACTTTTTCAGGGTGCTAGGGCCCAAAGAGTAGAGTATCTCTTACTTCATGCATTCCATGCCAAAAAATATATTGTCCCCGACAAGACTTCATCTTATGTGAAGGAAAAAAAGATGGTAAAAAAGAGAACGAATCATAGTTCTGAGGAGAAAAATGTTGATGAATTTGATTTAGATGATGCAAACGTAGAAGCTCCCAATACTGAAAGTGGAAAAGGCAAAAAGGGGTCCTCCTATTCAGGTGGGCTAGTCTTGGAGCCAAAGCGAGGTTTATATGATAAGTATGTATTGCTCCTGGACTTCAACAGTCTGTACCCTTCAATCATTCAGGTTAGTCTGTTGGTCCCATCAAATGTTCATCAACTTCTTCCAGTTGTATTTTAAGTATGGGATGCAGTGGTGAATTTGTAATCTGTGTGCCACACTTGTTTCTTGATCATGCAGGAATATAATATTTGCTTCACCACTGTTGAAAGATCTCCAGATGGTGTTGTTCCTCTACTGCCATCTAGTAGAGTGACTGGAGTTCTTCCTGAGGTACAATGTTAACGCACACTGAATTAGAAACTAAATTTCCTCAAAAGTGCTCATTGGGCTATCATCTTCTTTGATGAAGGCATTTTTCATGAAAACTTCTGGACTCTTCCATGTGAGGATATAATAAAATGTTAATATGTATGGGAGTTTCAATTGTATGCGAGACATGTCTCTGCCTTTATAAGGTTAACAGACCAAGCTTGGATTCCTATATTATCTTTCCTTTTGTCATTGTTTTAAGTCACAAGAGTTGCACTCACGAATGATTGGTTCATGTGAGGCGACTTATGTCCATGTTTTACTAACTTAGGGTTAGAGCAACATTCTTATATTTTTCCACTTCTTGGTAGAAAGAATAGGCAATGATGATATTCCACTTGTTTCTACAGTTGCTAAAAAATCTGGTTCAGAGGAGAAGAATGGTGAAGTCATGGATGAAGAATGCAACTGGTCTCAAGCTTCAGCAACTTGACATTCAACAGCAGGCCCTAAAGCTCACTGCCAACAGGTATATTTCTGCTTATGTTTTTTTTTTTTTTTTTTTTTTTTTCCAATCTTCTACTCCAGACTTGTACTAATCATCTTTCTCATTGTGCATTTACATGATCTGGTAATCGTTGCAGTATGTATGGATGTCTAGGGTTTTCTAATTCAAGGTTTTATGCAAAACCACTAGCAGAGCTTATTACTTCACAAGTAAGGGAATTAGGTTGCTTATGTTTCAGTTCGCACATATGCCAATTATGTCAAAGACCACCCTCTTCTCTTCATTTTTTCAAGAAAATGAAAACAAGTGTAAAAAAAAAAAAAGGAAGAAAAAATCTGCAGAAACTTTCATTCACATTGCTTATTTACTTATTTTTCAGGGAAGAGAAATACTGCAGAGCACTGTTGATCTTGTCAAGAATAATCTGAACCTAGAGGTCATAGTTACACTGAAATTCACAAGTTATATAATTTTCCGAACGAGTGTGCACAATCTCAATGTACTATTGAGTACATTGGTCTCATGAATAGATTATCTTTTGCATGACAGGTAATTTATGGCGATACGGATTCAATAATGATTCATAGTGGACTGGATGATATTGGCAAAGTGAAAGCAATTGCAGGAAAAGTTATACAAGAGGTAAGGTTGCAGGGTCTGATTGAATTTGTCCAAGTATTTTTGGTACTTATTATAGGAAATCTCATTATTTAGTATCTAAACCTACTAAGCTGCTCTCTTGTTTAAGAATTGCATTACTATATTATTGAAAGTTGTGGAAGTTTCCAGTCTGTTCCTTCATACTCTTATTATGATTATGTACACAAATTTATAGTAACAAAGAAAAAGGGGAAAAAAAGAAAAGAAATTTAACTGTCCATGTTTTGAAAATTTCCTTTGAAAAATGCTTGAAAATACTTTAAGGCCCATCTAAAGCATTCATAATCTACTGAAATGCTTATATGTTACCACACAAAACTTAGCTTAAGACAACAGAAAAATTTTCCTTTGCAAATCTCTCCACTCATTTTACGAAGCCTCAATATGAGTTATTCTTTCATGTTTTTTCTTTTCCAGGTTAACAAAAAATACAAGTGCTTAGAAATTGATCTAGACGGTTTGTATAAGAGAATGTTGCTTCTCAAGAAAAAGAAATATGCTGCTATAAAGTTGCAGTTTAAGGACGGAATGCCATATGAGGTAACTACAATGTACTTCCATTTGCTCTTTGGATCTTATACGGAAATAATTGAGAGATAGAGCATTTTCAAAGTTGATTTCATATTCAGGTTATTGAGCGAAAGGGTCTTGATATGGTTCGTCGTGACTGGAGCTTATTGTCAAAGGAATTAGGTGATTTCTGCTTGAATCAAATATTGTCTGGAGGGTATGTTACAACGCGGGCTTCTTTTAGCAATAGTTTTATTTATTTATTATTTATTATTATTATTCTAAATAACACTTATTTGTTAAAAACTGCATTAATTTTTTCCTGACCACCAATCTTTTGTCATGCTTATAGGTCATGCGAGGATGTCATTGAATCAATACATGACTCTCTTATGAAGGTAAAAAGTGTGCCTTTTCATGTTGACTTATGAATACTTTGTTCTTCTTTCACAATAAAGAAAGATGGAGGGTAGGTTGATGGTCAGTATGTTCCTAAAATTTAAACTGTGGTGGGTGCTTAAAATGAGAATGATTGTCAAACAACTCCACAAAACGTGGACATGCCACATTAATGACAACTTGTCTCAATTTTCTTTTCACTTGTACTTCCCCCTCCCAAAGAAACTAATAATAAATAAAAACCGTCACTGCTTAGGAGAAGGAAAAATAATAGGAGAGTGAACTTTTAGAGGTCTGTAATTACTATTGTATATCAAGAATTACTTGGGACTTAAATGTGCAATTTTTTCACAGATACAAGAGGATATGAGAAAAGGGCAAGTTGCACTTGAGAAATATATCATCACGAAGACATTGACTAAGCCACCTGAAGCTTATCCTGATGCCAGAAACCAACCACATGTTCAAGTAAGCAAATCCTTAAACCACTGCTAGATTGGTTGATCAACCATTACATTTGTCTTGAAGATGTGTGATCAATGTACAGGTTGCTCAAAGGTTAAAACAAATGGGCTATTCTACTGGCTGTTCTGTTGGTGATACGATCCCATATATTATTTGCTGTGAGCAGGTTTGTGGTAGTGGTTTGATATTTATTCCGAAATATGATGCTAGAACCGTGGTTGTGATTGTAACTTGGTGAATAACGAAAGTTGGTAGAATATTATGAATGAGATCCCCTTTTCCTTTTTTCTCATTTGCCTGCTTTTCTGGTCAGGGGTCTACTTCTAGTGGTTCTACAAGCATTGCTCAACGGGCTAGACATCCTGATGAATTGAAAAAAGAGGATGGAAAATGGATGATTGACATCGAATACTACCTTTCACAGCAGGTTTTTCTTTTTCTTCCTATTTTGTCGTTTTTAATGGCTTTTGTTACGAATGATCATAATATGTTGTTACGCTCATTCTAATGGTTTGATGCTTTCAATATTTGAACAGATTCACCCTGTGGTCTCTCGTCTATGTGCCTCAATTCAGGGCACCAGCCCAGAACGCTTGGCTGACTGTTTGGGGCTTGATTCATCAAAGGTATATAGATCCTTATAACTGAAAAGAAATAATAATAATAATATAGGTTTCCTTACTTTCTAATATTGTATTTGCACTGACGTACTGTGCACTTAATTATGTCCAGTTCCAGATCAGATCAAGTGAAGTTTCCCGAAGCGATGTCTCCACTTCCCTCCTGTGTTCTGTAAATGATGAAGAAAGGCAATGATTTAAACTGCTAAATTTCAAACCAATCCTTGCATGTCAAACCTGCACTTATTTTTCTCCAAAATTCTTGAAAACTTTAAAAGTTTTATGTGGATTTTAAAATTATAACGTTGCTTTTGTTTAACCACTTGCAGGTATCAGGGATGCATACCACTGACATTAACTTGCCCCAGCTGTTCTGGTACTTTTACGTGTCCTGCTATCTTTAGTTCTGTATACAAATCTACAGATGGAAAGCAAGAAAAGTCAGTTGATGAACCTACAAGCAAATTTTGGAATAATTTGAATTGTCCAAAATGTCCTGACGAAGCTAATGCGGGTAGAATGACTCCTGGAATGATTGCCAACCAGGTATACACGAGTTGCAATTTGATGCCACTTTTTCCAAAGAACAATCATTGTGCTCTCTACTTCTATCATGCATGTGTGGCTTTTTAATCAGCAAATAGTTATAAATAGTACAAGAATAGGGCACCCGAATTAATTCTGATCAAATTTGGTATTACAATCATGTCCCTCGAGAAGACATGCTTCAGTTTAGAAACTCAATATACTAATTAACAATATCATAAATTTTAATGTCACAGGCAAAAAGGCAAGCAGATAGGTTCATTTCAATGTATTATAATGGCTTAATGATGGTAAAGTCTACCTCCTAGATTCCTTTTTGAGGTACATTGTATAGTTTGTGAAGTGTAAGTCTCACAAATCTTTTGAATATTAGTGTGATGATGAAACCTGCAACTATTCCACACGTGCCGTCAATCTTCGAGTTATGGGCGACTCTGAGAAAGGAACCATCTGCCCGAACTATCCCCACTGCAATGGGCATCTAGTAAGAAAGGTATTACATAATCCAACTTTGAAGTACTTTAGTCCCACTTATTTTGATCTCTCCTTAAGAGTTATGGTTCTAATTATGGATATCCCTGTATAACAGTACACAGAAGCCGATTTGTACAAGCAGCTTTCGTATTTCAGCCACATTTTGGATACCGAACGCTGTATGGAAAAGGTTGGTTGGCTCTCTTTATTTGCTTTCATATTCTTTAATTAATTGAGACAATGTGCTAATCTATGCATGAAGGCATTAATATGTTGGTTTTTACTACAGTTGGAGGTTCATGCAAGGGTGACTTTAGAGAAAGAAATGGCGAAAATTCGGCCAATAGTCAAGTTAGCTGCATCGACAATTCAAAGCATTCGGGATCGCAGTGCATATGGTTGGATGCAGTTGCAAAATTTTGTGGTAACATTTTGAGTTTGCATATATAACCCAGGTAGTCAGGCTAGATATCCATTTATTTCTCTTTTTTACATTGTATGTATATATTTGTCATATGGATAAATGCTCCCATAGGAAACCAGGTGGAGTTTTCGTTCCGTGTTCCACCGTTTGAATTGTTAGCTAATAATGTTCATAGTTACTTTATCAATGAATGGTTTAGGCCAACATGATAGCTCAATTTGGTAGTGTCAACCTTGAGGTCCATACTACATATTATAGAAAGAAAAGAAAAGAAAAAGAAAAGAAAAGAAAAGAAAATCTAAAGAAAGATGCAGGATGGAGGTGTGCTAAAGCAGGTTATTAATCTTCATAGTCAATCTACCTAAACCATTGTTTGTGCATAATATATAATATATATTAGGGCTGTTTGGAGAGTTGGATTGTAATCAAGATTACTGAAAATTCGATTATGCTGGGTTTTGTTGCTTGGAATCAGAATTACTGTGAATCTAATTATAATGCTTTGACTGTAGGGTTAGGTTGGTTGTTTATGATTACAGGGTTGGGTTTGGGTTGGGTTCAACTGTTTTTTTTTTATTTATTTTTTTTATTTTGATTGTTTTTTTTCCTATATCTGTTTTTTACACCATATTATCTAAGTTTGTGATACTGTATAAAATTCTACTTTCATAAACTTTAGAATTGAAATTGAACCAACTTTGGAAAAACAAAAAGTCTAGCATATGAAATTCAAAATACATAAACGATAGCTTCAGTTGGTAGTTCGAGTACAGATATAAAACAAAAGCAAATAGTCCATACGTCCATACAAACGTATGGAGGGAAAGATAAGGTTCATACAAACAAAATTATTTTTCTTTAAATTGCAAGTACTATGTATTTAATAAAATAGCAATAGCAAACAAATAAACAAACAAACAAATAATCAATTTAATGTCATGACTTTATTGTAGTTCTATTAGAGTACCCCTCTATTTTTTTAAATGATAGAACATTTTTTTAAAAAAAGAATAAACCGATTGTGCTAATTACAAAGAATGAACGTTGATTTATTAATTTGTATATTCGAATACCGATTCGGTTAGAATCAAACCAATTACCCAATAGGATTGGCAAAAAAAAACTCACAAGGTCAGGTATTCTTGTCTTGACCTCAACCTCAACTAATTAAATATAAAAGTTAATTATATATATATATACACATATACAAAAGATGTTGATTCTCACTCTTGCATCATTTCTTCACTCACAATCACTCTATCTCTCGCTTTCTCTCGCTCACTTTTGCTCTCTTTCTCGCTCTCTCTTTTCTCTCGCTTTCTCTCACCCTCGCTTTCTCTCGCTCACTTTTGCTCTCTTTTTCGCTCTCTCTCTTTCTCTCGCTCTCTCTCACCCTCGCTCTCGCGTCAACATGAGAGAAGAGAACACAATGTGTGGAAGAGAAGATAGAAGAAAAAAGATAGATTTGAAGAGGAGTGAATGAGGAAGATGAAGGATTGAATGCGCATCGTGAGGTGTGAGGGGGTGGAAATTGAGTGAAACTCGTGAAATCTGGAATGAGAATGGAATGGGAAGGGTTTGGGAAGGGGTTTTGGATTACAAATCGGGCTTAAACCTGGTTGTCCAAACGTGGGCTTCAAAACCCAACTCGTTCCAAGCCTATTCCAACCCCATTCCCCAAACACCCTTTCTTGTTAGCCCCTAAATTTTCAATTTAGTTTCTATTTGTTCTTTAAATTTTAAAATGTTACATTTTTGTCCTCTAATTCAGTGTTAAGTTTTCATTTGCTCCTTGAGTTTTTAAATATAACATTTTTACCTTTTGAGTTTTAAGTTATAATACTATTTGATCTTTTGGTTTCAAAATTTGTACTTCTACTTTTTTTTTTTTTTTTTACTAAATACTTTCTTTTGATCCTTGCTGTTAATTTCTATTAGTTAAGTTAAAATAATTAATGAAATTTTCATTTATTTGTTATCGATCAGTAGTACTACGGTTATTATGCTTATTACTATGTATCGTTGTATTTTGAAGCTGTGTATTTTGAGCATTAGTCTCTTTTCATTACATCGATGAAAAGTATGTTTTTGTTTAAAAAAAAATATTCACTAATAATTAATTTAAATTAATTCATTGAAAGTATGCTAAAAATCTGAAGCAAGCATAGTGAAGACTTGAGGGTAAATGTGTAAAATACTAAAATTTGGGGATCAAATTAAAACTAAGCCACAACTTAAGTATAAAAATGACATTTTGATAATTAGGGACCAAATGAAAATTAATCTCAAAATTAGGGATAAAAAGTGGAATGTTTTGAAACTTAAGTACCAAATGAAAAGTAGACTACCAAAAATTAGGGACAAAGAGTATATATGTTGTAATTTTATATTTATGAAATTTAAAATTCAAGAAAATGACAAAGAAGTTTGTATCAATCATACTTTCCTTTTCCAGTAATTGAAAATAAAAAACAAAATACAATCATCAAACAGAGATTTATTTTTCTTAAAACGTGGAAGCAAAAACCAGAAGATGAGAAACAAAAACATTACAAACTTTTTGGTGACTTTACAGAATTCAAACACACAATTTCACTACAGTTGGCTGTAGATATGCACTATGTTACTGATTGTAATGTTAAAACATCACACTTGTGATTTTGTTACGTGGCTCTTCGAATGACCAACTACTGCACATTATTTACCGAGCCTAAAGTTTGGGGGTCCTAAAATAAATCCTCTAATTCTATTGGTGCCTCTACATTCATCTTATCTGATATTTTTCTCTAATAATGAAACTACTCTCCATCTATCCATAGACATAGCTAAAACATTGTTGGTGAAATACGTAAACCCTACCTCTTTAGCAACCTGCAGTCTGTTGAGTGTCTGAATAAGTTTATGTGCATCTCGACTAATCTCACAAAACAACCCCTTGATCGTACAACATCTAGGTGTTAAAGAAATTCATAAAATATTAATTCTAAGGTAGGTGGTTGTCATGGATTGAACCTATGACCTCCTAACCAGTCAATATAAAGTATGTATTCTTGATTATGAGATCAGATGTCCGATTTCGTCACCTTACATATTGTTAAAAAGCTAAACTATATTAAAGACTTACTAAAGCTCGCAAAAAGTTATCTATTCCAAAATAGCAAAACAAAGATGTTTTAAACTTAACAAAGTGTTGTTTTATCTTCCTTATATTGCTTTCTTCAACTCATTCTCTTGTATGATATATCAGAAAACCCATAATAAAAACCTAACAGAAACAAATTTTAAAAAAGAAGAAGAAAGATCTTAAACAGTGTTGTCATTGTTGGTAATAAATAAAAAAAGATACCATTTGGGGTATCTCTTCAAAGAACAAAATGATCCAGTTGGGCAAATTGAGATTTCATATTAAACTAAAAGCAGACCCATGTGGGATGGGGACAATTTGTTCTTTAGGTTTGCTTTCTTTTGGGAGTTGTTCATTTCCATTTGTGGTTGAAATTTTGGCAAACAAATTTTCATGGAGCCAACTAAATATAGAGACTTGACACTTATGTATATATTTGAATTGACAGGTCCCAAGTCATCTTATTTGATAGGACAATTATTTTTGGGCACAAAGACCCCCTAACTATGCCCTTAGACTTAGAGCCTACACTACAAGAAAGACAGGGGAATGAACTTCCAACATTAGGGTAATTGTTTTGAATAATATGTGAATTTGATCATTTAGTTTTAAAAATGTACCTTTTTAGTCTCCAAGTTTATAAGAATAGTTTCATTTGGTCTACTTTTTAGTACCGAGTTTCTAAAAATAGGTTTAAGAGGTCCCTTAAATAATTTATTATTATTGTTTTAAATAATCATATGACATTTTAAATTAGAAGAAATAATTTTTAAAAACCATCTCCTCTCTAAAATTATTTTCTTTCTAATTTTAAATATCACATAAATATTTTAAAAAAATCAAAGAAAAAAAAAATACTTGAATGACCTTTTAAATCCATTTTCAAAAACTCGGGGACTGAAAAAGTATAATTTGAAAACTCAAGGACCCACTAAACATATTCTTATAAACTCGGGACTAAAAGGTTACATCTTTAAAACTTAGGGACCAAACACATAATATCCAAAACTTGGGGACTAAAAAAGTAATTTTTCCTATTTTTAAAATGGTAAAATATCATAAGTGATAAATATTGATAGATAGTGAATATGACAGTAGTTTAACAGTGACATTTTGTTATATTTATTAATATTTTGGCTAATTTTACTATATTTGAAAACAACCATTTAAATTACCACATATATATATATATATAGTGCGAGACTAGTCTCTAAATTTTACCTTTGAAATTTAGTTAATCAAGTTAAAAAAAGTTATAATTTAATTTTTACTGTTTTTTTTTTTTAATTTCATAAATATAAAATTTCATATTCAATTCTTGGCGTTAAAATCATAAATGAAACGAGTGGGTGACTCGTTTTCATGGTGTTAATTGATATCTACAATGTTGAATGCAAAAATTTTGAAGTTAATTTTGTTTAATATTACCCATGTGCTTCTTTGAGGTGCTTTAAGTGGTTAAAATCTTATTTTGTTCAATTTGTGAAGTACAAGAAGGTTTTAAAATTACTTTATCAATCAAATTAGAGATAAAATGGCAATCCTTAGGATATAGTTTTATAACAAAAGTTATATATAGACAAGCAACATACCTGTTTAATGGATATCACTTTCACAAATTCTGTTCTCTCTCTCTTTCATATTGTCACTTTTCTTTCAATTCTATTTCCTTTTTGTTTTTCTTTTAAATATTATTTTACTATGGTGGGGTTGAGTATTTACATGTTTGAACTCTAATCACATATTTGACAGTAATATTGAAATGGTTAAAATCACTTTTATCATTTTCAAAATCATGTCAAGAAGGTTTTTAATCATTCAAAGTATTTCAGAATGATTTTGAAAGTGATTTTAACCATTTCAAAATCACTCCAAAATATGCACCAAGTAAAATTTAAAAAGTAATTATGTCAAAATTTGGACAGAGAAGAATTTAGCCTTCACATGGCAACAACGGTAAATTTGTTTAGAGAGAGGAAAAGAACGTGACGGGTAAAGCAATTTAGTGCTCGAGTTAGAAGGTGAAAGAGTGTAGAAGCTTTGGAATTTGAGAGTTAGATTG
The DNA here is from genome assembly GCA_030954485.1 of Citrullus mucosospermus. Lineage (NCBI taxonomy): Eukaryota > Viridiplantae > Streptophyta > Magnoliopsida > Cucurbitales > Cucurbitaceae > Citrullus > Citrullus mucosospermus. The sequence continues at coordinate 25,041,041 of CM062056.1, forward strand.
ACTTATTCCTCCCTGAAGATATAATGATGTATTTAATTATAAGAGTAGTTGACCTAGGGTTACACCCTATAAAGTTTTGAAATCACATGAGGATAATCCTTCAACTATTCAGGTCGGGGCATGCGAGGGATGTACCTCGTTTGATATTTTCTAAGGTTGGCCTTGACAACTGTGGCCGAACATCTTGCCCTAGGTTATTTTCATCTTAGGATGATGACTATGTTATGTGGTTGGAATCAAAATTGAAAACATGGATCATTGGAAGACATGTGCTCGAGAAGAAATGAATTTTAATGGATGAGTTTGTTAGATTTTACTAAGTAAATGTAGAATTTCATGTTTCCAATTACCATTTGAATGGTAGGACGATGTGTCCAAATATATTAATGATACAAGAATTTAGTCGACAGCTTTTAATAATTTAAAGGTAAAATTATGAATTTTAAAAGATAGAAGGACCGAATTCAACATTACCTAAATGATTAGGGACCATCTCAAATTAAAATTAAAATATATATCTTTTAGTATATTAATATCTCCAATGATTGATTATTCTTAAAAAAAAAGAGTTTTGACTATAAACTTGATAAGGAAAAAAGTTTTCACAAAAAGTTGGATACATCCTATCAATTTTAGTCCTAAACTCTTACTTCCATTCATTTAAACCTCAAACTTAGTAGAATGTATTACTTTTAATCCTAAACTTTCAATTTCATCAATTTAAACCTTTAAATTGAATAGTCATATTAATTTACACCATCTTTTAAGTTGTATTATAGTTAAAAGTGATACAATTTTTGAAGTTTGAGATTTAAATGGATGAAATTGAAAGTAAGGTCAAAACGGATGCAAAACTAGTTTTGATCTCCATGCTTTGAAATTTGATCTATTTAAATCTTTGTTTTTACAACTGTCCAAACTGTTCTATTAGTTTATGGTTAACTTTTCAAAATTAATTTAGGGATCGTTTGTATTGATTTGAGAAAAAAGTGTTTTTCAAAAAATTCATTTTCATTTAAACTATTTTGATAAAAATTGTTTAAAATACATTTCAAAATCTATTTTGAGTGGTTGCGAAACACTTCAATTTTTTCTAAAATGACTTTTTTTTTTTTTAAATTAAACACTTGAAAATGTATTCTAAATACACTCTAATTTCTATTAACTTATAAATTTTAGAAAGATATTCACATTATGTCTGAACGTGAATAAAAATTAACTTCAAACTAACATAATGACTAGTTCTAATATTTATTAAAAATATAAAGACTAAATTTAGACCTCCAAATACCAAAATGAAAGAAAGAAAAAAAAAAACCCCAAAAATCACATGCAAACATTAACCTTTCCCATCATTGAGAGAAAAATTAAAAATAATTCATTAAATTTTTTTCATTGGATAATTGATAGATTGCATATTGGGGAAAAATTTCCTATAGTATGAAAATTTCTCCATACTACCTCCATTTATTGTGTTCTATGTCAAAACGCTTTTACAAATATGGTAGAATTTATTGACATCATTGTGGGGTCCATAAATATTAAAGAAAGTAATTTTATAGTGTAAACGTAGGGAATATGATACTGTAAAATAGTAGAAATTTTCTCAAAAATAGAAAAATAAACATGGTCTCACGCATTTTGGAAGGAGAAGAAAAAACTTTGAACAAAAAGAAAATAGAAACTAGTGGGTAGCAATTGGTTGAAGTTGAAGAACATGTAAACCAAAAGTTAGGTGATTAGTGGTTGGACAAATAATAAGATGGGCCATGAATCAAAGGGATTTATGTGTTGTATAGATTTGAAAGCTAGTGGGGACTAATGAAATGAGAGATGGAGAGAAGGGTTGTTTATCAATGTAGAAAAATGAATCAAAATATTTATAAATATAGTAAAATTTTAATGTTTATCTGCGGCAGGTTGAGATAGACTGCTATAAACTATGATATTTTGCTATTATTTGTAAATATTTTTCAGCAGTTTTGTTATTTAAAATAGTTTCTGTTGAGAGAATGAATCATCAAATTTTTTATTATTATAATTAAAGAAAATATCAAATTAAATCTCTAAATTTTAGGGTTATATTAATTTAAGGTTTGAATTAATAATTGATCAATTTAAATCTCAATAAGTGTGTAACAACTTACACTCTTCATTATATTTAGAAAAAATATGTGTAAAACTTATAAGTAGATCAATTAAACCTACAAACATTTATAAATGAATCAATATAAATTCTTAGTCAAAATTGTCTTTGAGAATTGTCCATGAACTTACTCTAACATTCCATTTTGTAAAAACATTTGAAGAAGTCACATGCATGAGAATTAATGCAAAGAAGATTTTCAATTGTTATTGTAAATAAAGGGTCTAAATTGATTGGTTTATAAAAATTCAAAGAGTTTAACTAACTCAAATTATAACTTTCACATGAAATTGGTTGAAAGAAATAGGAAGGAGGGTGTAAAATGATACAATTATAAAAATTAAGGGTTTAAAATTGATAGTAATGATTAGTTAAGGGTTTTAATTAGAAGAATGAGAAAGTTTAGGGATATAATTTAGATTTGTGATTATCATTATTATTTGATTTATTTGCATAGGGATTTGTAGGCAATGTTGCCTAGAAAGGCAGACAACATTCCAAAAATTGACCCCATTTTTCATTTTATTTTTATTTTATATTCAACTCAATGAATTGAAACTCATCATCATCATCATAAATACAACCTTTCTTATCAATTCTACCAATTTGGGCCCTCATTTATTGAAGAGCAAACTCGCATCAGCCTCAAAGTCCCACCCACTATCCCAAACTTTTTGCTTATATTTTTTCTCTATTAACTCTTATTATATTTCACATCCAATTATTCATATCCATGAAGATGTTTGTACAATTCATTCGTTGGTAAATGATATGATATGATATGATATTATTAGATGAAGGTCATGAAAATAGTACGGCTGTTCATCCCATCCAGTTGGATCCGAGGTGGGTAAATTTTTTTTATTCAATCTTTATTTCATCTGAATGACCTTAGGAAATTGGGGTAATGAACTACTTAAATTTTGATTGATTTTAATTATTTGCGTAAGAAATAAAAAGAATTAAAAAAAAAAATTTAATTTTATTATTATTATTATTTCTTAGCTCAGACAATAAGTGGAGGTGAGGAGGACCCATATGCTTAAACATGATAAACTCTACTTAAGTTGATAAAATGGAATTTTTATTGTTTGAGCCTATCTTGATTTTTGGGACCCAAAATTGTAATTTATCCCAAAAAAAAAAAAAAAAAATCTTATAATCTAAATTTAAAATTTTAAGATGAAAGGACTTAAAATTCCTCGGGTTTATTCTTTAATTTGATTAGGAGTTTAAGATTAAATTTTGAAACAAAGTATAAAATTAAAAGTGTTATGAGCGATTTTAGACGGAATGACGTAATTAACATCAAATAAAAACATAAGCAACAGAGCCAACAAAAAAAGAAAAAAAAAAAAAAAAAACAAAAACAAAAACAAAAACAAAATTTGAGTCAAAAATAGCATCTCAAGACCAAAATTGGCCTAGGAGAAAGGGTTGGCTTGCGCCCAACCAACGTGCTTGGCTTTGACCAAGAACAAGGCCAAGTTCAATAAAATACCTAATGGAACATGTCGTGTGCATGCTATAACCCAAAGTATCATCTTAGGACCAACATGGACTTAACGGAAGGTGTTTGACCTTAGCCTCATCCTTGACTCGAACCAAGTGCCAAATAGGGCATGTTCCTCATCCGGTGAGTTTGAAGAATTATCCTAATGCAACTTCGAAGTCTTGTTGGGTTAACATCGGTTAATTGCCCCTATAAATATTCACTATAGCTCTAGGGAAAAAGTAAGTCAATTCTCGACTCACAAACTCTCAACTTGTTGCATTTGCTCACCCTTTGACTTAAGTATTGGAGCATGTGTGTCAATCACTACATTGATGTGCAGGTCTTCTTATTTTGTAGGCTATGTTCTTCTTCTACCAAACAAACTTACGGTTGTTGTCACACGAATGTCATATGTGTTATTCATTTTCAAACTTTGGCATCAACAGTGAGTTTGTGATAGAAGTAAAGCTTTAGAATTGAATAACATATGGCATTTTTAAATTCTAAAATTTAAAACAACGAAAGAAAAAATCTTATGTTCTACTCGAATTAAATTTATGTTAACTTGTTAACATTTTCATCAACATTTCTACACATCTATGAGTTTGACATCAACATAAGGGATGAATCAACATTTTCATTATATTGTAAAACAAATCATGAAATATAAAAAATAAACATCAAAATATCATTGTAAATATAATATAAATAATAGACATTTTAATTTGCTTAAAAATGGTAAAAGATTTCTTCTAAAAAAAACCTATAAAATGTTTACTTATTAATCTAAATCTGTAATTTTTTTTTTATTATAATATTTCATAAATTTTCAACGATGCCACATCTTGTTATTTTCATAAAATTGAGGCTTCCACCATTTTAAACTTTAATTATACTATTGTAAAAATATAAAGATATATGCATCTTAGAAGAAAACTTTTTGAAATCCAATTGACTAGACTTAAGTTTAGAATCGAGTTTGGAGGCGTAAACATTGATTTTTTTTTTTTTTTTTTTTTTTGAAAATTTATATGGTTTGATTAACAATTTATTAATTCATACCTAGAAAATCACTTCGATATTTTCAAATATAGAAAAGTTGTTGAAAATAATTACAAATATAACAAAATTTTACTTTTTAACTGTGATAGACGATACTCAGATTGACATCTATCACTTTAACGAAGATCTAGATAGACAGTTATCTGGGTCTATTTTGGTTTATCACATATAGAAAGTAAAATTTTGTTATATTTGTAAATATTTTTAACAGTTTTACCATTTAAAACAATTTCCCTTTAGAATTAGGTTGATTTTATAAAATATGGTAAAAGTAGGCCTAGTTTGACAACCATTTAGTTTTTTGTTTTTAGTTTTTTAAAATTAAGTTTATTTTCTCTCAATTTTTTTATCATGATTTGCATTTTTATAAAGTAGAAGAGCTGAATTCTTACCCAAATTCCAAAAACATGTTTTAAAAACCTACCTTTTTTTAGTTTTGAAAATTTTACTTGGTTTTTGAAAATATTGATAAAAAGTAGATAACAAGTCAAAAAATTTAGCGGTAAAATGAACGTTTATAAGCTTAATTTTCTGAAATAAAAAATCAAAACTAGATGGTCACCAAATGACCTTTTTTTTTTTTCAAAATATCCATTTTTTTTCCTACTTCTTCACATTTAAGTTTAAAATTTACCAAATGCTTTTTTATTATTGCTTAAAAGCTAAAACAATCCTAAATTAAACCTAAATACTCTACATGGTTTTATTAGGTTCAAATAAATTAAAAATTTTAGCAGTTTGGTTTATTTGTCTGTTTCAAAAAAAAAAAAAAAGGAAAATTGAATTTATTACTTTAACTGAAAAGTGCCTATTTTATTTAGCTAGAAAACTTTTACATGCATTCCATGAGTAATGTATAAAAGTGTACAATATGGTCCACTTTCAATCCAACCACACATGATTTTACTTTGAAAAAAAAACTTTATTAGAAAAATCCAAGAGTTGGATGGGCACACACCGTCATCTATATGAAAATGGAGCAAATGGAACCTCTACCAACATAAATACTAGTCTTACATATATATATATTTTTTTCTTCGAAACAAGCATAGTTCAATTAATATATAGCATGTGTTAGTGACCAAAAGATCAGTGGTTGTTGTACTTTTTTTTTTTAATTTTTTCTTTTACTTATAACTTTTGTGAGACTACAAAACTCATACACGTCAAAGTTGAATGATATGTTTGCTTTCGTTGGTTAATGTTATTGTTTAAAACATTCAAAAGTAAGATTATAAGTTTGGTAACATTGTATTTTGAGATAAGACACCTCTATTATTTTATTTTATTTTTTCTCCTTTGTAGAGAAATTAAGATGTTAACATTTGTGGATGGGAATTCTTTCCACTTCCCATGTTGCATTTTGGTCAGTTTGCCTCCACCCAACATATCCTCCAATCTCATCTCTTAAACCAAATTCTCTCCCAAGCCCACACCACATGCTCTTAACCCCATCTCCCTTTTTTAATTCCCAACTTTACCCTCCTTTTTCCCCTTTATTACCTCAAATGCCATCCCTTTCCCTCCATTTCTCCATGCCCATTTCTGCCATTTCACATGGCCTCTTGCTGCTACTACTACTCTGGATCATTTTGGAGGCTACATATTTTGATATGTTGATGTTATTTCACAAGTAAATGAATATTTATAATTTGTTTTGCACTGTTTGATGATTATGAATTTTAAGATTCTTCAATCTCTTCAATGGCTGATCCTGAACCAGAGAAAGCTGGAATCTCTTCTTCTCTTAACATGTCTTCTAAGAAAGAGCTTCTTTCCACAGCCATGAAGAGAACCAGTGAATGGTATGTTTTTCTTTCTTCTTCTTCTTCATTAAAGCTTCCTTAAACTAGCTGCTATGGAAGTTTTTCAGTTCCTCTTATGATTGCCTTTTCTTCTTTAGGATCTTTTCCCAAGAAATTCCAAGTGATGTTACAGTTCATGTTGGAGAAGCATCCTTCTCCTTGCATAAGGTACAACAACAAGAACTAAAATTCAAATCAGATGTTCATAAGTTGTAGCAAGTGAATTAGACAAAATGAAATTGAAATTAGTCTCTTTGTTTTGTTTGGATGATTTTCAGTTCCCACTTGTTTCAAAATGTGGGTATATAAGAAAACTAGTATCAGAATCAAATGATGCTGATCTTGCAACTGTTGAGCTCCCTGATTGTCCCGGTGGGGCCGAGGCATTCGAGCTAGCTGCCATGTTTTGCTATGGGATAAACTTCGAGATCGGCACCGAGAACATCGCGATGCTCCGGTGTGTGGGGGAGTATCTCGAGATGACCGAGGAATATGCGGTTGGAAACCTAGTTGGGAGAACTGAGGCATATATAAATGAAGTTGCACTCAAAAGCCTTGCAGGGGCAGTTTCTGTTTTGCATATGTCTCAAAGCCTTCTTCCAACAGCAGAGAAGATTAAATTGGTTAGCCGTTGCATTGATGCTATTGCCTTTGTGGCTTGTAAAGACAGCCAATTTAGTATGTTAGGAAGAACTTCTGATAGTGGCCATCATAATAAAGGCTTGCCTTCTTCAGTTTCAACTCAGCCTAAGCCTATTGTTGATTGGTGGGCTGAGGATTTAACTGTTCTAAGAATTGATATCTTCCAGAGAGTTCTTGTTGCAATGATGTCAAGAGGCTACAAACATTACTCTCTCGGTCCGGTTCTAATGCTCTATGCGCAGAAATCGCTTCGTGGCTTGGTGAGATCTAGATACAAAAACGAGTGGATTAATAAGGATGTTTTCTTTTGGTTATGTTTTTTGTTTCCTTTTTTGTTCTTTCTTGTGAGTCTAAGCAAAGTTTGTGCAGCAGGAGGTGTTTGGGAAGGGGAGGAAGAAAATTGAGCCACAACAAGAGCATGAGAAGAGAGTAGTATTGGAAACAATTGTGAGTCTTCTGCCAAGGGAGAAGAACACGTTGTCGGTTAGCTTTCTTTCGATGCTTCTCCGTGCAGCGATTTATCTCGAGACAACAGTTGCTTGTCGGTTAGATTTGGAGAAGAGATTGGCTGCACAATTAGGACAGGCTGTTTTGGATGATCTTTTGATTCCTTCATATGCCTTCACTGGAGATACATTGTTCGACGTTGACACCGTGCAGCGGATCATGGTGAATTATCTCGAGTTCGAAGTCGATGGGAATCAATTTGGGTACACTGGAAATGACGAACACGTTTCATCGTCATCAGGCGACTTCGAAAGAGTGGGAAAACTAATGGAGAATTATCTAGCTGAAATTGCCTCTGACCGCAACGTATCTGTCTCGAAATTCATTAATCTTGCTGAACTAATTCCTGAACAATCAAGAGCTACAGAAGATGGAATGTATAGGGCCATAGACATCTACTTGAAGGTGAAAAAACTCTCTCTTAATCTCAACTTCCCATTTAAAACTCAAAAATGAGTATATCCTTTTCTGAATCATGCTGTATGGCTATTGATAGGCTCATCCTGCATTGAGTGATATGGAAAGGAAGAAAGTGTGCAGTTTAATGGACTGCCAGAAGCTATCAAGAGAGGCCTGTGCTCATGCCGCACAGAACGATCGGCTTCCCGTTCAAACGGTGGTCCAGGTGCTATATTACGAGCAGCAACGGCTACGCGACGTCATGAATGGCAGTGTTACCGCAGTCGAGTTGCCTGCAGTTCCTGCTAAATTAAGCATATACTCAGCTGAAACAGCAGCAGCAGCTGCACACCCAGTTTCAGATGAGCTCTCCATTTTAAGAAGAGAGAATCAGGATCTAAAGCTGGAGCTTGTGAAAATGAAAATGAGAATGAGAGAGTTTGAGAAACCATCCATAAGCAGTCAACAAACAAACACTCAGCCACAGGCTACTGCTGAGAAGCCTCCACTGCCCAAGAAATCATTCATGAACTCAGTGTCGAAGAAGCTCGGTCGGCTCTACCCCTTCGTCCGTGCCGATGGAGTCACGTCCAACTCGAAAGGCCGAGTAAGGCCAGCCAAGGACCGGCGGCATTCGATATCCTGAGGCAACCTTGGATCTATAAAGCATTGTGAAGAGTCTGGTTTTCTTTTTTTCTTTTTTTTTTTTTTGTTAACTCTTGTTTCTTTGTTTTGCTTCCAAGGATTTGCAAACTTTCAAAAATCTCTGCCATTTGGTACTTTTGTAATCTCTCTTATGTTGTAAATAATATTGACATTTCTAAGTGTTTGTAATAAGATAAAAAAGTTGAGAAACAGAACAAAAGAACATTTTATTTTCTTTATTGGGAGAGATATAAAAAAGAAAACCAATCCAATAGGAAGAAGAGTGAGTATTAGTGGGGTATGAATCTGAATAATTGAATATTTCTTTCTACAAAAACCCTTTTGGAATAAAAAAAAAAAGGCACAGAAAACAGCCAACTCAACACCCAACAAGGACATAGCAGCAGAAACAAGCAAGTTTTGGTCTGTTTTCTGAGGCAATTCTTCATGTACCCTAAAAGAATATGTTTCAAACTCAACTCTTTTTTTGAATTTTGTACCATTTTTTATACCTTAATCAAAGCTCTTTTATATATTTCCCCCATTTTTTTTTTCTTTTTTTTTTTGAAATGGGAATCTTCTGTTCTTGCAGTGGCAAGCACCTACTGAAATAATACCCCCTTTCTTTCTGCTAGCTTAGTTGAGGAATGAATAGTTTTATTTGACCAATTTTATATGAAACAAATAGTTCTTTTTGCTGATAATAAACTCACCACTAACATTTGAGCCTTAAATGAGAAGCTGCAGTGCTTGTAAAAAAATAGTCATTCGCATTCGTTTTCGAGAACTTTGATCGAATGACCTGTAAAAGTTTTTTCTTTTTAAGTTCAACGATTGCAGAGGAAAGGATCAAACGATTAACATTTGCAATGATATTGGATGACCTATAAAGTTTTTCTTTTTAAGTTTAACGATCATAGAATGATTAACATTTGAGATGATATCAAATGATCCGTAAAAGTTCAGCACCGGAAGACCGAGAGCTAACTATCGAGACTTTGGGCTATCTGGACACATACTTCGTGAAATGGTTCATGCATGCTTGTTGCCCATGGAGAGAAGGAACGAATGATTAACATCTAAGGTGATATCGAATGACCCATAAAAGTTTTTTTTTTTTTTTTTGAAGTTACGTGGAGGGGAAGATTGAACGATTAACATTTGAGATGGTACCTAGATAGAAAATAAAGTGAAAAAAAAGAGACATTTTAACAATGTGTGATGTGGAAAGAGCTAGTGATAATTATATTAACTTGGTTATAAACTTGTACACAGAGAAGACTCTGAATCAGCCATTGATAAGGGAATTAAAACTAAGGTGAAAAAGAAAAAGAAGAGAAAAAGCCCAATAAAGAACATTTAAAAAAAGAAAAAAAGAATTTGAAAATCAAGTGAGATTAAGGCTTACGACTTGACAAAGCCATGGATTTGGATGGTGATGTGAAAGCTTGATTTCATCTTGAACATCAAGAAATCCCAAAAAACCCATTTGAGAGCCATCAACAAACTCTCCATCTTTGCAAAAATGTTTAGTTTTATGAGCAGATCCATTGGTTGAAGAAGAAGAAGCAGAGAAACTCATCCCAGAATCTGAACCTTCACCCAATTTCTTCATTCTTCTTCTTCTTCTTGTTCTTGATTTTCCTCCAATTTGATTACTATAATTTGATGGTCCCAATGTTAATTCAATCTCACTTTCTTCAATAAAATCAATTTCTTCACCTTCTTCTTCTTCTTCTTCTTCTTCTTCCTCTTCCTCTGTTTTTCCCCTGTTGTTTTTTTCTCTTACGTTCTTCATCAACATCTTCTGGATTCTGTACAATCTGTGCAGTTCGTAGACCTACAAACAAAATTCATTTTTTTCAATCTCTAAAAAAAAAAATTATAAAAAATTTAAACAAAGAAAAAAACTTACTTGGTGACGAAAAGTTTGTTCATGGTTTAACATGGCCATCTTCATATTGTGTTTAGAGTAAGATTGGTCCAGCAGGTTAGCCATTTTTGAGATGAATGAGAAACTTGGAATGGTCAGAAATTTGTTGCTGTTTTTTTGGTTCCGAGAATGTTGGGGCTCTTACAAATGGATCATCCAACCAAATCAACAACTAGATCTTCAGATTTTTGCCTAACAACATAAAACTAACTCAAAATCACTCTGGATTCTCCCTATTTTAAACAAAAATACTTGGGTGCATCCCCCTCTAACTTCACTCCAATCACAAATTACCACGTGCCAAACAAATACTTAAACATTTTCTTATTTTATCTGTCTTTTTTTTTTTTTTTTTTCTTTTTCCAATTATCGTTTGTGTCTTTTTTTTGGTCCACAACAACAATGCAGCAATTTCTCGTACCAAAATATCTTCATCATAAATAATAGAATTGGGAAAGCCACAAAAAAAAAAAAAAAAAAAAGGGTTTATAGTATTTTCACTGATTTACAAAAATAGTAATTTACTTCATATTTTTCAGCTGTGCTATATTTTAAACATAGCTAGTGGCATGGGTTAAAGCTGTATGAGTAAATAGAGAAAAAAAAAAAAAAAAAAAGAATAATTAATAGGTAACTCTTGGGTGTAGTCTAGGCTCTACAATATAACCGTGCACCCAAGTATTTTTCAAAATTAATTAATTTCTCATTAAATTAATTAATTTCTCATTAAATTTTGGTTGAAAGTTAACAAAAGTTTCCAAATTAGTTGTTGAAAACTATTTGGCATGCATCTATTCTTTTTGTTTGGTGTAACTCACCCAATTGTTAACCGTAGCTTTTTTATTTAAAAAAAAAAAAGATATAAATTGACACCTTACTAAAGTTGCAGATATGAGAAGTAGCATTCAAATACAATATAAAAGAGACTAAAAGTATATGAAAATCAAAATCATAATATATACAGATTTTGTGGGAAATGAGGAAGAAAATTATAGAGAGAGGGAGAAAGAAAAGAAACCTGAAAGACACAGAAGTTGAAGTTGTTGAAAGAAACAGAAATTGAAGTGGAAGAGAGGGAGTAAGAAATGATCTTAAGCACCAGCTGCTGCATTCACACATAGACATATATATATATATATATACATACAAGTTAGTTGATCAGAGATTGGATAATATAATTATATTAAAATTAATAAAAAAAAAAAAAAAAAAAAAAAAAAAAAAAAAAAAACTGTTTGATTTTGGTTGAGTAAATTAAGAATTGGGAAATGTGGGAAGGATGTTTGGTCTGGGGAATATATGAAGCATGCCAAGAGAGAGTCAGAGACACATTACCAAATATCGAAACCCTAAAATCCTTAAATTATTTCTCTGCCAAAACTTTCAACCACGGCTACCCCCACTTCCATACAACTCAAACTACTATTTTTTTTCTTTTCTTTTTTTAATTTCATCATTTTTCATTTTATTATTTTTGTTTGAATTATATGTTTATGTTTAGTAATTTCATGGACTAAACACATACTCAACTAATAATTAATAATTTAACCATTATTTAGACTCCTCCTTTTCATTTTTTATTTTTAACTAAAGCAAAATTTTAAAAACTAAAAAAAAATTTTGAAATTCGGCTAAGAATGTAATTTGTGTACTTAAGTAACATGTAAGAGAAAATAGACTTAGTTTTTAAAAACCAAAAATTAAATAGTTAGTAAATGAGGCATTAATTATTTAGACACTTTTCAATAACTATTTGGTTTCTTGTCTTTTATTTACTTTATATCCTTGTTTTAAAAAATGATGCCAAATTTTTCTTTTTTTAAAGAAAAAAATTGTAGTTTTCAAAAATCTATTTTCGTTTTTAGAATTTGATTATGAACTCTAGTGTTTCTTTAACAAAGATAAAAATTATAATAAAAAAATTGGAAAAAAATAAGCATAAATTTCAAAAGCAAAAAATGGTAAATAAAAATAGTTATCAATCAAGTCTTAATTATTGGATTTTTTTTTATTTTTTTTTATTTTTTAAACCAAGCTGCATGAATTTTGTATTAATATATATATGTGTGGGTGGGTGAGAGACTAAAACTAAGGACAGATTAATTACCCTTTACCTTAATTTAAGCTACATCACATGGGTCTTCTTATTATCATTGTTCATTTATTTATTTATTTATTTATTAATTTTTTGAGAACCATTGCCATTGTTTATTGCATGTTAATAGTTGTCATGTCCCTTCATAAACACTAATTTTCTGAATTTTCCTTCCATCCACTTCAATATGTTGTTGTCAATTTAAGCACAATTTAGTAAATAAAGTATTTATTGTCTTTTCTTAAAATTGTCTCACATCTACCTACTGAACTCAAAATATATTTAAAATCTAATTTTCTTTAGCTTCTACTTTCAAATCTTTTGTTGTACTAAACAAACATTATATACTATTAACATTTTTTTTAGTTGTAAATGTTTTTGAAATTTGGATGTTCAATTAAATATCTTTATTGAAGTGTTGGTTTCATTTTGGTCAATTTATAAAAAATTATTTGGACCTATGTAAGAAATATGAACGTTTAAAAAATATTCTTAAAACTTTTAAAAAAAAGTTTTAAAAAGAATACTCTTATCCTTCATTTTTGGATGAAAACTGTTTTATTTCAAAAATACTTTAACTTAAAAAAATATAAAAAAATACTTTTATTGTCAGTATACGAACAAAAATTATTAATATTTACATCGTTACAAAATACCTTTAAACTTTTAAAAGTTGCATTAGTACTCTTACTTTAAAAAGTTACAAAGTAATAGAAGAATAATAGAGAAAACCCACAAGAAATAACCGGAGATTCCACATAGAGATGGAGATGAATCTCACGGGATCCAATTCCTTGATGGGGAATCCATTCCCCAAATGACAAGGACATATAAGATTGATTTCTCCCATAAGGACCAAGACGGGAGATTATCTCCCAGCCTCACCTTGCTCCGTTACCAACCCTAAAATAGATTTCTTAAGAAGGAAAGATTTGATTTTCTCACCCTCTCTTGCCCTGTTTGATTCAATCCTAGATTTTTTTTTTTTTTTAATTTTTTATTTTGGATTCTCCCTTATTTTTCAAATTCATCTCTTTTCACATGCTTCATAATCCTAGATATCAATCTCATTTATTTATTTGAAACTATGGTTACAGCGTTTTTCCAATTTTCCAAATAAGGCAACAATAATTTTTGCTGAACTATCAATATACGTTTTGTTGTTATTGTTAGTTTTTTCAATTTCATAAGAAATGACTTCCCCAATAGATATCAATCGTATACGGTGGTGTTTCAAGTCTACAACGATTTCATATTCTTCTCTATGTTTGTAAGACATGATTCAACCTTTATTCAACTCACAAAATCAATTGTCAACTACCTTAAATTCACCGATAAAAAAAGAGAATTTCAGGACGCTCTCTCTTTAGAAATAATGTAGATAACTCTTTGATTATAAGATCTTTTTGAAGAGGACATTGTGCGAGTTCGTTCCCTTGAGAGTTTTCAAATGTGATATTTAATGACAACTGCCTTGTTTTGTAGACACTTAAAGTATAAATATTAATACAAAAAGAGACTGTGCAATAATAAACACTACGAATGATCCAACCCAAGAGATTTTTCTTTCTTTCTTTTTTTTTTTTTTTTCATTTCGTTAACTCTTAAATAATTGAATTCCTAATAGAAAATTTCTCGATTTATAACAAGTGAAAAATAGATGAACCAACAATTGCACACGATATCACAATACAAGTATCGTAACAAGATAAACAACCACAAAATAGAATAACACATAGAGATGTTAACCCAGTTCGGTGTAAACACACATATGTCTGAGAGGTAGTATGCCTAAATGAAAAGAGTTTCACTTATAGAATTTAGCAATGTCAAAGAAACAATCAACTAACAGAAAATTTTCCAACAACGTAAACCTGCCAACCACTCTGTAATCATAGATTTAATTACAATTTTACAATTATATACACAAAATACAACCTATCCATGGCATTTTTTTTTTTTTTTAATCAATGTGTTCCTCTATTTTCTTAATTTTCTAGGCACTTTTTGATGTTGACTTTGCATTATCATTCGACTAGCGATAAATTTGAAATTAATGTAACATATTACCGATTACTTTCTTTATTCTTGTTTGCGAAGTTTGTAATTTTTCACCTCCAATAAAAAAATTATATTCATTAAGTATCTTTGCTTTAGTGGTTGTTTGAGATTCCTTAACTAATTTTTTAGTATAGCTCCGTAATCAAAATTGATGTGGTCGTAATAATTTTTTTTAATTATTATTCATAAATTATATAATATTAGATTAATGTTTTAGGATTGTTTTTAAATAGACCCCACTTTTTATATTACTGGAAAGTAAACACGTGGCCCTAGTTTAAGTTCGTAGTTCAACCCAACAAATGTATTTTTTTGTTTTTTGTTTTTATTTTTATTTTTTTACATTTATATGAAGGTTAAATTACAAGTTTAATCTATAAGTTCTAAAAATTGTGAAATCCTTAAGTTTTCGATTTTGGTTCTAACATGTCACTCAAAAATTGAAAATGTTTAAGAATTAACTATTTTATCGGAGAAAACATTACTTTTGTCTTTAATTAAACTTTAAAATTTAAAAATTTTAGTTAATAGATATATTATTTTTTTTAAAAAAAATCCTATTTATTAGACACAAAGTTAAAATGTAATATCTAATAAAAAAGATCACTTTTTAACATTTTAAATATGCAAAAAAAACTTATTAGATGCAAAATTGATATCTTAAGAACATGTTACATCAAAAATTAAAAATTCATAATTCATAATCTATTTTTTATCGAGTAAAATATAACTTTATTTTTATTGAATCCATTATTTCCAAATGTATGTTTTCTCTCCCATAATTCTTATATTTTGAAATTAGGAAAACAAAAAACATGTATTTATTCAAAATGAAAAAAAAAAAAAAGAAAGAAAGAGAAAACACAAAGTCGTTACTTTTAATTTTTATATTATTGTTTTTCCTAAAGACCCAAAGTCGTTATGAAGTCATAAGTAATGGTTTTAAAGAACTTAATTTGTCAACTTTATAATGTTTGTGAAGATTATAAGGATATTAAAAAGATGTTTACTTTTTTTCTTTTTAATTTTATTTTTTATAAAAAAGGATATTTTAAAGAAATAATAAAAAAGAAAAGAAACGAAAAAAAAGAAGTGGAATACAGATGCTGCGCCGACAAATGGATGATGACGTACGAGATTTGTGTTACCTCTTGGATTACCTCAAGAGTTGAAAAAGAAAGAAAAAGAAAAAACCCAAACCCGAACATAGCTCCATTAACATCTTAATATATTAAAAATTACTTGTATTAAAAGCAATTCTCTCTATTTTTTTCTAAACTTAGTTTCAATCTAATTCTTTCAAGATGTTACACTTTTTAGTTCTTAAATTTTTAGTTTAATTTCAATTTAATATCTAGAATTAATATGTTACAATTTTAACCATGAAATTTGAGTTTTGTTTCAATTTAGTTTCTAGATTTCAAGATTTTATACTTTAAATTTGGATTTTTCATCCAATACTCATTTTCTATCATTAGTATTAATGTTTATTAATTGATTTAATAGAATTAAAAAAATTATTTAAGTTTTACTATATTTTTCATCACTATTAAAAATAATTTTATTTCACAATTATTTAAGTAATTAATAGATATTAACGCCAAAGACTAACGTGAGTATTTACTAAAAAATCTTGAAATTTAGAAACCAAATTGAAACAAGACTCAAATTTTAAGGGAAAAATTGTAGCTCTTTTCAAATATAGCAAAAAGAACCAAAATATTACACATATAACAAAAAATTTATGTGTATTTTGCTATTAGTTATAAATATTTTCAGCAATTTTGTTATTTAAGATAATTTCTCAGAATATTATGTAATACATTTATTAAAAAGCTAAATTTAATTTAAGCTAAATTGAATTTCAAACCTGAAATATTATATTTCTAAATTATTTTTAAAAAATAACTTTCAATATAATTATGCATTTAAAAATTTAAATTTCAAAATCTAGATATACTAGAAACATAATAAAGTTGTTGACAGAATTTTTACTATTAGAATAAATAGATTTGGGGTATATTTTAAATAATTTTTATTAATAAAATTTAAATAAAAATGAATTTTTTGAAAAGTAAATCCAAAAGGGACATTAGATTTAAAAAATAATTTAAAATTATTGATAGTTTAAAAAGGTGCAGAGACACAAAAGTTTAGGGGTTGATAATACATCCAAGGTTTGGTTAAATGATTGAACAAAAAAGAGGAGAAATGAGAGTGAGGGAATTATTGGGAGAAGGGTTCAAACTGCAAAGATTGAAAAATATTCCATGAGAATTAAGGTGGTGTCAGAATAAGTGGGTCCCAGGTGTGCACTTACAAATCAGATCCTTGTTTGTTGGGGAAGAAATAAACAATATGGAATTGGATTTTCCAAAACCAAACACCAACAACAGTTAAGATGGGAAATAAATAAAAATAAATATAAAATAATGTGACTCTTTTTAAGTTTTAAATGATTTTTTCTTTTTACCAAACTAAAACATAACTAAACTAGTTATACCTATATTTACTCTAGTGAAAATGTAATAAATCAATGGTAATTTAAAAAGTTGGCTATATTTGATTATATTTGGTGTTGTTTACTCCTCTGTTCTACTCGTATCCACATCTGGGGCCCATGTCTGAATCTATAATAAAAAATGCAAATTGATTGACAAATAGAAGTTGACTAATCTAATTGCGCTTGAAAGTTATGTGTCGATATCGTTGCCGTTACAGATGTTGTCATGAAAATAGTAACAATAATGATTACGGTAACAGTAAATGTGATAGATTCATGATTCTAAATAAACGTGATCAAAAGCAATCCGATTATATTTGCAATTGAGACCCATTATGGTTGATCCATCAATGCAATCCCATTTTAATTACACCAATTTTCATTACAGATTGATGAATGTAGCCTTCGTCATGTAATCTTCTTCAATCATATATGTTATCGAACTAAGAAAGTGAAGCCTACTATTCTCTCATATCACATTGTTGAAATTATATCTAGTTTCTACAACCGACTAGCAACGAGAAATTACATAATGAAGAAGGATTAAAATTTCGGTCTATTGAGGGGAGCTATACTCCACCATTGTACTAGATAACCATTTCGGTAACCAAAATGACTTTTTTCTAAATTGATATAAAAGTACATTGAAGTAATTTGGGGGGAGGGACTCGAGTCCCTATGCCTATAGTAAATCCGCACATTAAAAATATTAACACGCAACTACTTAAAATTCACTCACATTATTAGTTCAGGTAAATTAGTTAGAAAAAGAAAAACAAGAGTAAAAAAGAAAATGATTTCTAAACGTTTAGAAAATTTAGAAATTCAAAATGAAATGGTATAAAAAAAATTAAGAAATTAAAAAGAGATATATATTTGAAGAAGAGAATAAAATAAGAAGGGTATGTAATATATAATATAAAGTAATGCATGATTGTAATTATAAACATCACATGCTTGCGTGTGTGTGTGTGTGAATATAATAATGAAAAAAAAAAAAAAAAAAAAGAAGAGAAATGTATGGTTGATAGGTGAGGGCGGAGGGGGAATCTCTCTCGTTTAAACAGCACGCGTTGCCGGCGAACGGAGGAGCAGCCGTATGGGGCGGTGGGCCCATCGGGTTTGCTGTTTAACTTTTAAACTAAAATGTTTTAATTCTATTTTGCAAACGTTTTTTTTTTTCTAATTTTTATTTTTTACATTTTAAAGAATAAAAATCTTTAATATAAATCTATGACAATATTTAAGAAATATAATAAATTTAGTATTGTGCCAAAATTATGATAAAAATGATTAAATAATATAAACACTACTTCTACGTTAGAGTTTCTTTTGTAGCCAAGTTTTAAAAACTATAAAAAAAAAAAAAAAAAAAATTTATAGAAGATTATTTTTGTTTTTGAAATTTAACAACCGGGAAATACATGCACAAATAGTTATCAAATTTGGACTATATCAAAAGTGTGAGTAAAGATTTGAAAACTTTAGAATATGAGTAATAGGTGATTAAACTTCCAATTTTATATATAACATATTAGTGGACTCTCAACATATAACGAATCATGAAAATATTTATAAAAAAAAAAAAAGAAGTTTAAAATGGAAAGATGTATAAGTAGAGATTGACAGTTGAAGTTGATGTATGGTGTAAGTGTAGGTGTTAATATTAAAAATAAAATTGAATATGGTTGAATTATGTGAAAGGCACAAAGTAGAGTTGGGAGACAAGTAAAGTGTAATTGGACAAAAAAGGGGAATGAAGGTCCCTTATTGGGGTTGGTTTACAGAAACACATACACAGAAAGAGACAGAAGAACACGCCATGACATTAAAAAAACCTTTGTATTCCCAATCAACCACAAGTTTCTACATTTTCTCCCTCAAATTTCACCCACGCCCACAACACACACACTTATCAATATTTTATTCTATTCCTTTAAAACTTACATTCTCGACTTCCTAATTTAACCAACTTTGATTCTCGTGCTTCCTATTTTACCTAACCTTCATACACTAAATTATACATCCAACCTCATGATTTAGTTTTTAGTTTTCTTGGAATGTTTACGTTTCAAACCCTCATCTACGACCGTCTCTTTCAATTCTTCTTTTGTTTTTTACGATTATGATTTTAGGGTTTAGAGAAATGCACTACTTAAACTATTTTAACCTTAGAGCCGCCACTATTCTGTATTCTATAACATTATCTCTAATAAAATTGTTCTCACTTTCTTCTGTGGATGTAGCTAACATACTGCCATGTAAATCTGTGCGTTCATTCTCTACTGTTTTACGTTTTTCCTTACTTTATTTGTTGATTTCGTAACAACTTTGAGCTTTAACTCTCATACACTATTACTTCTTTCAATTCTTTTTTTTTATCTATCTCATATGGTTGATGCTCATAAGGTCATTCACACTATAATTTACACGAGATGGACGATGAGCTATTCACTTATTATTATGCCTTTGTTCGATAACTATTATGTTTTTATGCGTTTATGTTTCTTCCTTTTTATGTGTACTTGAGAATTGTCATCTTTATTTATTTAGAAAAACATAAGAAAGAATGAATATAAAAAAATGGTTAAAAATCACTTTTAGTCTCTAAACTTTCATAAATGTAACAATTTAATCATTGAATTTTGATTTGTAACGATTTAGTCCCCGTACTTTATCAATTTTGTAAAAACTTAGTCCCTAAACTTTATTATATAACAATTTAGTCATGATATTTAAAGTTTGTAACGATTTAGTCCCTATTGTAGAAATTAGTGTTAAATTTTAATAAGATTTCTTACATAAATAAATTAATAAACTAATTAGAGACTCAATAGTTTTACAAAATACATAGTCTACATCATAAAATAATAAAAATTGACATCTAATTTTGATGATTTATTTTTTATTTTTTAACATTAGGGACTACGTTGTTACAAATTTGAAAGTACAAGGAATAAATTGTTACATACTAAAGTCTAGGGACTAAATTGTTACAAAATTGAAAGCACATGGACTAAATCGTTACAAACTAAAGTTTAGGGACCAAATTATTACTTCCATGAAAGTATAGGGACCAAAAGTATTTTTTTAACAAAAAATGACCTTGTTTGATAGCGATACTATTTGGTGCACCTTCACTAATCTCATGAGACAACCTACATGAACCTACAACATTTAGGTGTTAAGGAACTCATAGGTTATTGAATCTTAGATAGGTGGCCACCATGAATTAAACCATTTATTTTTTTTTTAATTTTTGAAAATTAAGCTTATAAATACTACTTACACCCTATGGATTTCTTTGTTTTTGTTAGAGTGCTAATATTATTAATATAGCACTATTGTAAATATTTTTTCATCATATTGCCCTTTATTGTCTTTTTACCTCCTCATACTTAGGTAACACTACATTTGTATATATACATCTCTTTAGTGAATGGAGTAGTATTATTTTGATTCTCTCCAACATTAGCGTTTATAATTTTCTATCCATCTTAATTTAAGAGACGTTTTCAAAACTTAAGCAAAAGTTCGCAAACTAAAAACAATGGCTTTTAAAGATTAATTTTAGTTTATGAAATTTGACACTAAAATCAAATTTTATCTTAGATAAAGAAAATGGTGAGAAAGCTAAAATATATCAAATAGTTTTTAAATGAGACCTAAAAGATTAACCATGTAAAAATATAATTGGGCTTGAGGAACTAAAACATAGTTAAAGACTTATGGTTACTTTTGCGACATATCAAGGGCCCAAAGATTCATGAGGCTTGATTTTTATTTAGATTTTTGAGGTCTAAAAATTACATTCTCACACCAAATATATTAGATACCAACACACTAGCAACTCGTTAGACTTTAGCTTATGGTTCAAAAGATTACTCATACTAAAATGACAAATCTAATGAGCACATGCTCTCCACAAAAGCATGTCCCTCTAGACAACCTAGCTAAAAGGGCAATAAAAGAATAACCTAGTCTCAACCCACCAAAGCACAGAACACGTACACTAAGAATATCAGAACATCGTGCTGATAGAATCATGCTTTTGTCCCTGATTTCGAATAACAAGCCAAGCAATGAAAGAATGTCCATGAATGTTACCTCCAAATCAAAGAAGATTAAACCAAATCACCAACACTCTTGAGCGACAAGGGAGATAGGTCATATGATCCTCTTCGAAACTCAACAACTATGGTTTAAACTTGCTTGAAGAGACCAACTTGCTCTCTAGAATTAGAAGACCAGTTTCAAGTTCCATCAGTGCGAAGAAAATAACCAATCTCAACATCGGTTTTAGATCTACTTTATAATTATTTTTTAAAACACTACATTATATAATACAAACATACTACCCTATTACTATTAGTTACCAATACCATTTTAAAATTATAACTTACAAAAAAAAAATCCAATTTAACGGTTTGGAAAAACTTTTTAGTCCTTAAGTTTTGGGTTTAGTTTTTATATGGTCCCTAAATTTCAAAATGATACAATTTTAGTCCTTAAACATTGAGTTTAATTTCAATTTAGTTTCTAGGTTTCAAAATATTACAATTCTATTATTGAGATTTGAGTTTTGTTTTAATTTAGTTCTTTAAGTTTGAAGATTTACACTTTTATCTTCGATTTTTTTATTAAATGTTCACTTTGTCTTTAATGTTAATGTTTATTAATTAACTTAAAAGAATTATAATTAATTAAGTTTCATCACTACTAAAATTAGTTTTAAAAATTTACCCAATAATTACTTTAAATTAATTTATAAACTTTAACGTTAAAGATTAAAATGAGTATTTAGTAAAAAATCAAAGTATAAAGTGTAAATCTAAAACCAATGGACTAAATTAAAAAAAACTCAAATATTAAGAGTAAAATTGTAACATTTTGAAACTTGAGACTAAATTGAAATCAAATTAAAAAACGAAACTTAATGTCTAAAAGTGTAATATTTGAAACTCAAACACAAAATAAAAACTAAACTCAAAATATGAACACAAAAAATATATTTTTCCTAGAAGTTTTAACAAAAAAAGGACCCAATAACGAAACAAAATAAAAAATTCAACTAAAGTGGTGATTCAATTTGGTTTAAAAAGATAGGAACCCAAAATTTTCGATTTGACTCGATTCTAGATTTGAAAACCAAAGAAAATTACCAAACCAAATGGAACTTATATTATATAAATCTGACAATCGAATCGAACCAAATCGAATCGGACCAAACCGTCAACCCAACAAGCACATGGTTCAAACGAACAACTCCTTGCGGCGAGTATGAGGAAAGACGCAGGCAGCAACGTGCAAAGGGGCAGCATCCACACGCTGAACAAGCAAACGCAAAACCCCCAATTCGCAGCCACAAAAATTAAAGAAAAACCCTTTCAAACCTTCAATTGGGATAATCCGACTCCAAAAAAATCCCACGAAAGGCTCAAAACAATCCACGCAGCGACAAATCTTTGTCCAAAACCCTCAAAATCTTCAATGGGTCGCACCCATTTTTCTTCTCCGATAAGCACACTGCAATCGGAGAACACTCTCAAGTAGATGCTTAGGCTCAATGTGTACTGCAGCAGCTGCTGCTCTCTGATTCGCAATAGCAGAGATGTAAGGACATCCTTTCGATTTCAATTGAGGCAAAATCGGAGGCTCAATCCACGGGTTTTGGCCAAGGCCTTGAAGGATGATCAGACTGACGGCGGCGGCGGCAGATTTTCCGGCCAGAAATGGGACCCTGGCTTGGAAATTGAAGTCCCCTTTGAACAACGCCCGGTATGGAATACCTTTCTATAATTGATTCATCATTCAATTTCATGCTCTTTCTCTTTTTCGTATTTCCATAAGCATATTCATTATTCTTTTCCAATTTTAGAGAATTCTATTAGTTTCATCATTGTTCTAAACTCCTAAGCAGTGATTAATGATTATGGATAAGAGTGAGCAACCAAAAGTAGACTAAAACCATTAGACCACTGATTTAGAAGCAGACTAAGTTCTCTTTGGTAATTAATTATATTCAAAGCTTAATAAAGTAGTAGTTTACATTTCTTATTTTTATATTATGGGTAGTTGCAAGTCTAGCTTAATAGGAATTAAATACTACAAAAGCAATAGCTAAAATAATCAATATAACTTGTTTATTTTGATCTAGCATAAGCATGACTATCCATTCTGTTATCAATTAAAATAATGGACATTATTAAAGCAAATAAGTGATGAATGGCTCTTAAAAAGAGTACTATATTTTAACATTTATAATTCTTTAATAGCAAACTGCATAAATGCAATTATAGTTTAGCGACATCCTTCCATTCTTTTTTATTCTTAAAATCGGGCTAAGATCTAGGAAATTGTTTGTAAAAGTTGAAATCCTTCAAATGAAAAAAAGTGGATCCAAAACTAAAAGACGAGATGTCTCACAATCATGATGATGAAAAATTGTTTAATTGTGTAATTGGCAGAATGCGGTTTTGTTACATATGCATGTGACTGATGATCCCGTTAAATAAATAAATAAATAAAAATTAATCGTTTTACTTATGCTTTAGTTTCAATTTGATGCTTATAATGAAAAATTTTCTATTTTCCTCCTAACGATGGTTTGGTTAAACCTCATAAGTCATTATAAATTGGGTTTCACCTAGTTGAAAAACCCATCTATTTCCTTCTGTTTTTTACTCTTTCCTAAATCTTAATAAACCCAAATTGAAAACACTACTTTGTTGTCATGTAAAAAAAATTGAGTCAATGTGGTAATGACAGGGATGATTTGTGAAGTTTTACTGAACTTTGGGCTAAATTGAATCTTTTAAATCATAGAGACCAAATAGAAACTATAGCCAAATCATAGAGATGAAATTGAAACTAAGCTTAACTCTCGAAATGTTTAAAATCAAAGGAACCAAATTCAATCCCATTGACTTATGATGCATAATATTTGTGGGAATGCAGGTGAATGAATACTCATCTCTAAAAGACTCGGCACTGTATTCATGGGGGGAGCTGGGAGCAGGGCCTTTCTTCCTTCGCCTTGGAGGGCTTTGGTTAGTAAGCTTCACAGTCTTGGGAGTCCCCATTGCAGCCGCAAGCTTCAATCCTTCACGGGTACCTTACAAACTAATAGTACTGAATTTGAAGAAAGCTCTTAAATTAGCGACCCAGCTTTAATTTATGTGGTTACCCTTTTGTTTGTTTCAGGAACCTCTGCGATTTGTGCTTGCTGCTGGAATTGGAACTCTTCTCCTCGTTTCCTTGATTGTCTTGAGAATATATCTGGCAAGTTTCTTCATTATCCATTACTATAGTTCTGGCTTAGGTGAAGGCATCTGAATTGAACTAGCAATGGAAGTGGAGGTTAAGAATATGTATAAAAGATTAAAGGTGTGTTTGGATTGACTTTTCAGATGTTTAATTTTGAAAATAAGTCATTTTGGCAAGATTTATAGTTTTTGGCAATCACTCAAAATGTCTTTATGAAACATGAGTTTAGGAAAAGTTTATAGTTTTGATGAAGGCATCTGTATTTAACTAGCACTAGAAATGAAGGTTAAGAATATGTATAAAAGATGAAAGGGTGTGTTTGGATTGACTTTTCAAGTGTTTAATTTTGAAAATAAGTCATTTTAGCTAAACTAGTAGTATTTAACAGACTCAAAATGTCTTTTTAAGCTGGCCCGAACACTTGTAGATATTAAAAAAATAAAAAAAAAATCTTTTTAAAAATGAGTTGGGATCAGTTTGTAAGGGTAAAAAGTCTTTTAGCCCCATTAAGGAGCACTCTTCAAAATTTTGGTAGTCATTAGTTAGATAATTCATAGTAATTTTGAAAATTCTAGACCACTAAGAACACTTAAAACTACTATTAGAAGAAGCACTAATCACTGCTGCTTTTAGAAAAAGCACTTCCTTGTTCCTAAAGTGTTACATGGGAAGTATTTTCAGTACCTTTCCCAAAATTAACTCTATAGTCACTGCAAATATGCCTGGCCTATCTGCATTAGCTTTAAGATTTAGTAGTAATTAACAAAATGTTAGAATAAGAGATTTAGGTTCAAACCTTTTGCAATGTCATTTCCTTATCCCTCTATACAATGATCCATATGTTGGGTCTTCTCTTAATTTTCAAGCCTTCAAATACAGGAAAGATGTTAAACAGTGCATAAAGAATTAAACCTATCATAATTTATTAACTTAAACTTTTGAGGCGGCTTATTAGTAGCTTTAAGCATAGATGGGATTGTGGTTTCAGGGTTGGAGTTATGTGGGAGATAGGCTGTTATCAGCAGTCATACCTTACGAAGAGAGTGGATGGTATGATGGTCAAATGTGGGTCAAACCACCCGAGGTAAATTATTAACATACTTTGATTTTCTTCTCTTAGTTTGTTATCATGTTTAAACCGCTTTAAATAGCTGTAATGTTATTTTCTCTCCATTTATAGTAGAAATAGAGACCTTGTGCATTTTGAGGGAATTTTCTCTCCATTGACTTTTGTTGGTAATGATAATTTAACCTTCTCATGTTGGTTGTAGGTTCTGGCTCGTGATAGATTGTTAGGATCTTACAAGGTATTTTCCAATACCAATATATTAAATCTTAGAGAAAGTTATTCTAATACGAAATACCATTTAAATTTTCATTTAACTAAAACTTGAAAAAAAAAAAAAAAAAAAAAAAAAAAAAACTGCAGGTTAAACCAGTGATCAACATGCTTAAACAAACACTAGTTGGAACAGGGATTGTTCTTGTCTCAGCTGTATTATTGTTCATATTTGCTACACCTGTAGAGGATTTTCTACAAACCACATTTTCCTCAAAGCAAATCTTATCATCCAACGTTAATCCAGATTCAAACATCAACAAAAAATACAACTTAAGGTAATGATATGAGATTATAGATTGGGGGGTTCTTTCCATGTATTCTCCTTTGTAACTTGGATTTTATGTCTGTAGAAAGGAGCAGTTGCTTCGGTTACCAGTTGAGGTCATGGCTGACGACGAGCTTGCAGCGGCAGCGGCCGAGGCAGCTGATGGAAGACCGGTCTACTGTAGAGATCGGTACTACCGAGCATTAGCTGGGGGACAATACTGCAAATGGGAGGACTTGATCAAGTAAATACAAAGCTGGGGAAGTAATGTTGATAAAACAACTTGGTTTCTGTTCAAGTAAAATCACAATCCTCCATGTATCATTCTACATTTTGCCAATTAATTGTAAGTCTTATCTTTTGTTATTTGTTATAATGTTCATAAATTTTGGTTATCTAAGTTGAAGGAAAGAGTACTATTGAAGAAGTGAGCTTTGGTTTACTTTAAGCTGAATGGAATAGAGGGTTGATATACAATATAAGAAAAAATCGCGTATTCTTTCAAAATTGTAATTAAAGCTGGAATATTACACTTAATCTTTCATAAACATTCTCCGTCCTAAGTAGTTTTTGTCCAATATTCTCAGTTACATAGTACTAAGTCTCAATTTTGGTAGAACGTTCCATTCTTAGACAAGAGCAAAGTTGACATATTTAGAGATGGAGTTGTGAAGTTTTGGAGCATAAGAATCAATATATACCTCTAGATCACTCTTATAGAGACTTATATAGAGATTTTATCAAGCAAAAGGGATTACTCCACAACTGAAGTAACATATTTTTATGTGCTTATTAAAGTAGAATGAAATGACATTTAATCTGAGCGAAGAGATTTTTATTCCATGAAAAATGATAAACACTTGATAGTATTTTATTAAGAACAATATTTTATGTACACTTTCACAAGTTCCAATATTATAATTAACTGTTCCCAACACAAGTAATAAAGTCACTTCCAACAATTAAATTTCTCTTTAGCTTACAAAACCTCTAGTCCAAATCCTAAAAAAAATAATAATAATAAAAAAGGAAAATCAACCTTTAGGACCTAAACTCATTCTACAACTTAACTCACCTTGAGAACCCTAAGTTAACTTTACATAATGGTTGTTTGATCCAAATCTGCCTCAAATCCTCTAACAGTGGTTTGAACCTATGCATAAATCTAGAATACTGATTAAAAACTCAATTTATACCAACCTTAATGAATTCAAAAGTGTTTCAAAGCCTTAATACTTACCGAAACTCGAATTTAACATCCAAAACATTATGAGTAAATTAAGTCTATGACAAAGAGAACATGGGGGTAATCAAGAATCATCCAAAAACTCCAACAAGAAACTAACAAAATCCTTACCCACAACTGAAACCGACGACGACGTGCAATGGTGATGAACATCACTTTTCCTTGGATTTAAGGCAATTTCTTGGATGAATTAAGTATAAACCGAAGAAAATATGTTTTTAAATGGTAATAAACTAGTAAGAATAAGTATCTCTTTCTTTGGGCTAATTTGTGTTAGCATAAGCTTTTTGGGGTAAAAGAGTCCTTAGTAAAACTATCCATATTTTTCTATTTTGCATAAAATTGGATTTTTGCTTTAATGCGGTTGTTGCCACGTGCCTGTGACGACGTGGAGCATCCGACATCCTCAAAAAGGGTTGATTTTAAAAGAAAGTAAATAGTAGATGAACCTAATCTTTTTTATGGTGTGATTGGACACCAAGGACACCGAAGTAAAATAAACAATTTTTAATTAAAAAAACAAAAATTGTATGCAAAAACTAGAGTTGAGTTCGGAGTCATTTGTGTATGGAAAGATGTTAGCACCCCATAACACCCATTTAGAAAACGGTGACCAAATTTCAAATCTTGAATTTAAAATATTCTTTAGTCTTAT
Source organism: Citrullus mucosospermus (assembly GCA_030954485.1). Taxonomy (NCBI): domain Eukaryota; kingdom Viridiplantae; phylum Streptophyta; class Magnoliopsida; order Cucurbitales; family Cucurbitaceae; genus Citrullus; species Citrullus mucosospermus. The sequence continues at coordinate 25,069,108 of CM062056.1, forward strand.
TTTGCTCTTCATTACTCCAATATTTGAAACTTATTTCGTTCCTCATTACTCAAATATTTGAAACAATGATCTGATAAAATAAGTGGAACAAATTTCATCAATTTATCTACATCATAATTGAGGAATTTATAAAAGATGGTTTTTTTTTTTTAAAAAAAAACATTAATTAAATTCATTTTTTATTGAGATCAAATTTTGGACTCTTAGAGATGTGATCCCTCACCTTAAGAATTCTAGCTAAATTGGATTCCCAAATTTCTTAGATTCCATCGTAGGATTTTTTCTTAAGGAAAATGGTCTTAATAACAAGTTATTATAAAAATAATTAATTAAGAAATCTTTTGAAATCATAAATTAATTTTTGAATGTTTGAAAAACACAAAAGGTGTAATTTTAAAGAAAAGAAATTTAAATGATTTATAAAGAGTCTTGGGAAATATTTTAAAAACTTAGAGAAATTTAAATTAGAAGGATTTTAAAACTTTGAAAGATTTTAATTAGAATGATTTTAAAACTTTGGGAAATTTTAATTAGAAATTAAATAAGATTTAATATGAATATTAACATCATAATAAATTAAGCAAACATAAAAGGGCATAATAAAATTTAATAAAAAACATATTGGAGATCAGTCTTGTACTCCTAAAGAATCAACTCCTCACCCTAAGAATTTTAGAAAATCGGACTCCTAAATTTTCTAAATTCTGTAGTCGAAAATTTTAAGGAAAATGCTCTTGAAAATAATTTCTTTTAAAAAAAGAGATTAAAACATTTTCTTTAATAAAACTCAAAGGGATTAAATATTAACGATTTAAAAATAAACTTAAAATATTAAAAATATTAGAGAAATTTTACTAAAAAGGACATCAATTTAAATATGTAAAGTTACACTGATGAAATATATAATTTAATAATACATTTGAAGCAATAAATTAATAAGCAATGATATTTATAAATATATTAAACGTTTACTAAAACATATTGGAAATCGATCTTGGACTTTCAAAGAATCGACTTCCTCACCTCTAGATTCTAGGGAATTAGACTCCAAAGTATCTCTAGAATTCGTCGTCAAATGGATTTTTTAAAAGGAAAGTTAATTAAAAATGTTAACAAATTTTAACAACTATTAGCAATAATATAATTGACCACAAAAAAGGAAGAAAAATATAATATTTAAATATGCATAAAAAAAGAGAAGTGCTAAAGAAACAATAATCCAGACTAAAATAAATCAAAATTCAAATTATAAATAGAAAATAAAAATAAATATATAAAGAATAAAGTTTAAGAATAAATTAAGAAATGAAAGAAATGATAAAGAAACAAAAATAATAATATTAACTAAACTAAATTTTTTTAACTAAGTTATTTATTATTTATTTTTTTATTTTTTCATCTATTTTACTCCCTTCTCCTCTTCCACTCTCAACACTAATTTTTTTTATCTCTCACTTATATAGTTACTAAAAAAGAAATTCACGAGAAAAAGAAAAGAGAAGTCAAAACAAACAATGAGTAAAAAAAATAAATAAATAAACAACAAGATGTGAAACAATATATATAAGTAAATAAAAGAGAAACTCACAAAACAATAAAGAAGTAATTGTAAGTTAAAAGAAAATAGAGAAATAAGAACAATAACAATATCCAAATATCTAACTCTTTAGTTTTTTTTGGGGGGAGTTTGAAAAAAAACCAAAAAGAAAAAAAGAAAAATAGAAGTTGAAATCCAAAATACTAAACTCTCTTGTCGTGTGTTGGATTCTTGACATTGTAGATTTTTTTTTTTTTTTTTTGGAACTTTCCCTTGATGTATGTAAGGATGGAGGCTCTAGGGTTTCTAAAGAGGAGGGGATTTGAGGTATAGTTGCGAGATTTTTGTTTTGGAAGAGAAAATGAGGATTTTCAGGTTGCTGTGAGATGAAGGCTCTTTAGGGTTTTTGTTGAGAAAGCAAGGGATTGGTGTTTGATGAGAAAAGAGAAAAAGAAAAAAAAAAGTGTGGAGGCTAATATGTTTTTTTTTTTTAAGAGAAAAAATTGGGTATTTAAAACCCAAAAACTTTACTCCATTTTACAAATTTTCTTTTAATGAATTTTATTTCAATTTTTAAATTATGCCAAGCTTGACTTAAGCTCAACATAGTTGGAGCCTTTTGTCAAACCAAATTCCAATCCAAATTTTTGATTTTTTATTTTTTTTAACCAATTTAGTTAATTTAATTAAACTACACAAAATCACCAAATGTTCACAAACGAAAGTATGATGAAAATGAGTTTAATTAGCAAATAAACATGCAAAAATATATAAATTTGTAGCCGGACAAAATTAGGTGGCTCTAGCGGCCGCATTGCACCACATGCAAATATCCAAAATGGCTGCATTGTGCCTTAGACCGGTTCGATAGGATTTTGGTAGTCAAAATGATTTTTCTGATTTTGAGACCTTGAGTTATTAGTCCACTTTGAATCCTCCTAGATCCATTTAGCACAATCATTTTAGCAACAACCCATCTCCTTGAAGCCTATACGAAGTGCTTCAATTCATCCCTTTGGTGAATCAAGTCTTGGGGATGATGTTCAGAGTCTTCAAACTTCCTAACAAAGAAAGACACGATGTATACACTTCAAGAATAAAAGTTCCTATAAAGTTAAGACTTATAGTTCAACTACCCATAAGATAGGGTTGTAATTAAGATTACCCTTGAAAAATGTGGATTAGTGTAGAGATTGTTACTAGGGTGGAGGAATTCTATTCCATCTTTTTACATTATATTTTTAGTTCAAATTTTGTTATTTTAGTTCATACATCTCAATGAATTTATTGACTACTCTCTCAAATTATGAGCTAAATTCTTTAAGGGATTCAATTTTATTGTTGTCCTTAGAAGGATGGGCTAGTATGATATTTTTAATGCTAAGGAGGTTAAAATAATATTGTGAACTTCAGAGCTTATACACAAGATGTCATAGTGAATTACCTTTGTTTTATCATTGCCTATATAGGTTCCATCTCAAAACTAATTGATAATAATAGAAATAACCTATTTATCTTATAAACATTGTGAGGTCCCTTAATTTTTTCAACGTGAAATCTTTAACAACTTTTCACTTTATTACTTGTTAATGGTGTGCACCTGCACCAGACTATTACTTTTTCATTAGATTTTGAGCTAAAATTACACGAACACATTTTTTATTTCACATAAAATAAGTTCATGTTCCTTTTCTAAAAGTTTTGGCATTTAGCACTAAACTCACTTAAGCATCAAATTTTTTATAATCTAAGATTTGTTTTTAACTAATTTATTTTAATTGAAGACAAAGTTTTTCTCCTCCTCTTCTTAGTTCTGCTTGGGCTTTAGGTCGATGGACAGTTGATCCTTAACTTTTTCTAAATTTAAATATTCCACCTTTAGCCTTTTGAAACAAAATGTAAAATAAAGACTTAAGTAAAATACAATGAGAACGTGATACATTAAAGGAAATATCTTCCTTTGTTTGGTTGATTTTAAATTTAGCCATGTGCATCTTTATTTTTCTCAAGAAAAAAGAAATATCAAATACTAATACACAAATAAACGATATTAACAAAAAAAAAATCGTATTATTTGTATTATTTTTAATATGTCCCACCAAATACCAATCCATGTGGCCAGAAATATCACGAGTAAGATATATTTTCTATTTAAGAAAATTATATAAAAAAAAAAAAAAAAAAAAAAACCCTTTGACTCCGTGGCTTTGATTAAGTTCCATTTGAATTAATGATGGGTGACATTAACCTCACTCTTTTATTTAATATCCAAATTATTCTTCATTTATGTTTTTTAGGATCATTTTGCCCTTTCATTATTTAATTAAAGTACCCGATTTACCCTTCTCTCTTTAATGTTAAATATTAAATTCATGGAAAAAAAAATTCATTTTTATCTCTAAGTTTTAAATTTAATTTCTATTTGGTCTCTAAGTTTCAAAGTGTTATATTTTTAGTCCTTAAGTTCTGAGTTGGGTTTCAAATTAGTCTATAGATTTCAAATGTTATAAGTTTTGTTTTGATTTGACCTCTAGATTCTAAGATTTACATTTTTATCATTGATTTTTTTACTTAATACTCATTTTTCGTCATTTTTATTAATTAATTTTAATAGTTATGTAAAAAGTAGGAAAACTTTAATTAGTTATAATTTTTTAAAAGTAATTAATATACATTAACGATAAAGAATGAAAGTAAATATTTAATGAAAAATAGAAGGAAAAATTGCTTTTTGAAATATATGAAAACTAAATATATATAAATAGTAACAAACTTAAAAAGAAAAAGATAAAGAAAAAATAATTCAAAACTTTACCTCAAGAATTAGGAGAAAAAATTGGAGAAGAAGCCAATAAAATTGAAGTGGAAGTTGAGGAAGGAATTTCAAGAAGCTGAAGAAAAAATTGAAGTTGAAGCCTTATGTAAAAAGAAAAATAAAGAAACATGAAATTAATTTTAAGAATATAGAAATTTGGAAGTTCACTCTTTGCATGAGATTGTTTTTCATTTAGTAGGCTATGATTTGACAAATTATTTTTGTGAGCATCTATAGAAACTTGGGACACCAAGATGGTTGGACCAGGGCATTAACAGTTAGAAATTTTGATATCTAATATTGATTTGTATAATTTAAGCAGTTGATAATTGTTATTGTTGTACATATGGTGATGATTAGTGTAGTATTGAAGAGACAATTATCAAGTGTAAATCCCTCCGTATCATACCGTGAAATTTATAAGTTTGAGTGGTGTTATGTGAAGTTGGAAAAATAGAGGGATTAAGCATGGGTAGTTATCCATGTAGTGGAGTGTTGGTAGTTACCCGGGTTATGGGTAGTTACCTAAGTCATCGTGGGTAGTTATCCATGTAGTGGGGAGTTGGTAGTTACCCGAAATGTGGGTAGTTACCTAAGCTAGTGGTTAGTGGGTAGTTGTCCGAAATGTGGGCATTAGCCTATATATATCCACTTGATAGACAATTCCTCTATGACGGGACTCTCTCAATCTCTGTGTGGTTTATGATTCCAAAAGAATAACACACTCTTTGTTGTTTCAAGGTTTAATTTATTGAATTAAACAAGTCCTTATATCATCAAAGGGCGAATTGAAGAAAATACGATATTGAGATAAGAGAACATCGACTTAAAGAATTTCAGATATTCCTTATGGATTCATCAAGTAAGTGTTCATCATTCCTTTTTCAATATGTATCTTGATTGATTTAATTATCCTATTAGAATTCATTTAGTGATAATAGCTTCCACATTTGAGTTTAATTGCTGCCAATATTTGGTCTCAGAGCAAATCTAAGTTTATGAGAATTTGGGTATCTTCTCAATTGAAGTTAATTATTTATTATTGATCTCATATAAAATAATTATTATTCTACAAGAATTATTCCAAAGTTGTGGAATCTTGTGAAGGTTCTTTGAATGATGAACTAGAGAAGTATTCGTGTGTAGCCATAATTTAATTTTTTAATATTCTAGAGAGTGCATTAGTCAACAAAGTGGTCAACTTGGAGTTCATTAAATGATTTAAATTATTTTATAAATTTTTATTTGATATAGAATCATAAATGACATTTAAGAATGATAAACATTCATAGTTATTAACATGAAGTTATACGGCTACCCAAAGGTAGATCTTAGTCAATTAATAACAATTTAATTAGGTTATGGACTTTGTTTAATTAATATATAATGTACATCCAAGGATGACTTGTACATTAAAGTAAACTTAGTGATTAACCTTATATATGTTATATGAATGATGCATGACTGATGGTTGTTGGATGTGTTTAAAATTAGCCCAAAGGTGAATTTAAATGCAATGTTTTGGTATATATTATAGTCTGAATTGTGGTAAATTCAAAGCAATTAAATGTGAGATGTAAATGTTTGCAGTGATCTCTATCATGTCAAATATGACTGCCAGGGGTATCAAGTTTAATTGCCAGAACTATGATGATTGGATCGAATATGTCAAGCTAAATGTTGGGCTTTTAGGACCCAATTCAACTCTAGTTATGAATGAGCCCACTAAACCGACTAATATTAGTTTGGAGGCCGACAAGAAATTGTGGGAGAACTAGGAGAGGTCAAATAGACTTTAATGAGCTTTCTTAAGCTTAGCATAGTGTCTAACCTTTCTAGCCCAAGGCTAAAAAAGTGACGAAATTTTTTACTGAAATTAAGAAGTGTACTATGACAAACATTGTGGATAAGTCTGTTGTTGCTGGAAAAATGCACAAAATGACCCAAAAACTAAAAACTTTTATATGCATGACCTACTCCCAAAAACTTTATCACAAGCAACCTTTTTGCCACGTGAAATACCTATTTTACCCCCAAAAATGAAAAAAAGCTGAGTGTGCGCCTTTCCATTTTTCTTTAAGTCGCCGTTCAATGTTTCACTTTTACGCTTTTCGGACCTTTGGCTTTCAATTTCTCTCAATGTTCGCTTTCTCCGAAGCTTTCGTCTTCGTCTTTTTCTTCTTCTTCGTCGTCTTCAGCTTCTTCTGAAAGGTATGTGACGTCCATTACGTTCAGTCTAGGTGATCGCTCAACCCAGGTTAAACGATCGCTCATCCTAGGTTTAACGATCGCTTAGCATAAGTTAAGCGATCGCTCAACCTAGGTGAAACGATCGCTCAGCCTAGAATAAACGATCGCCCAGCCTAGGTTACACGATTAAGTGATCGCTTAGTGAACTAAACAATCGCTTAGTAAACTACGCAATCGCTTAGTTAAATAAGCGATCGTTTAGTACGTACTAAACGATCGCATAATTCATTAACCGATCGCTTAATTTACTATGCGATCGCGTAGTTCTCTAAGCGATCGCATAGTTCATTAAGCGATCATTTATTATGCACTAAGCGATTGTTTAGTATTTACTAAGCGATCGTTTAAGAGTTGGTAATTTGTTAATCTGATTTTGTACTGCATTTTCTTGTTGTAGGTTGATAATGGCCGTATCTGAGGATAAGTATTTCCCTGCCACCGTCTCCTGCATGGTCCACAAAACTAGTTCTCTGATCAAGAACAAGCTGACAACTAAATCAGATGGACATGTTTAGGAAAACCTCTTTTGGTCCACTACTGGACGTGAACCTGGTGTTCAATGGACAACTATTCCACCATTTCTTGCTACGAGAGGTGAGGGACGAGAGCGCTGACTATATTAGTTTCAATATACTGGAGAAGAAGGTTACCTTCACCCAAAAAGACTTCAATCTCATAACAGGACTGTGGCCGACTGAAGAAACGGTCAAAAGAGATACATGCAGTGAGAGACTACGAGATCTCATCCTTGGACCTAAGGACCCAAATGATAAGAAGGAAAAGCTGATCAAGAATGTTGAGGCTGCCTTCGAGAAGAATCAATTTACGAATGACCAAGACGTCGTGAAGGTAGCCCTCCCATTGTACATCGAAACGGTTATGATGGGCAAAGACAAGAAGACCCAATTCGACATGAAGACACTTGGGATTGTCGATGACCCTGAAGTATTAGCAAACTACGACTGGTTCTCTATCTTCTTCAACCGACTGTTGAATAGCATGAAGACTATCATGCATGGGAAGAAAGAGACGCATGATATAAAGAAGGCAGACAACCCCAAACACACCACATACTACTGCATTAAAGGATACGTCCTTGCATTCTAGGTATGATTTAGCCTAATGTATACTTCAATTATACTTCTAATATATACTTCAATTTGGCGTAATCCATATCCTAATTCATTTATAACGTGTTTGTTATAGGTGTGGGCCTACAAGATACTGTTCACTTCTAGCAAGTTCGTGGCCACTAAAGCAAGCAAGAATGTCATACCACGCATTCTGAGGTGGACATGTTCTCAACCTCCATCATACAAGTCGTTGGAGAGGAATGTCTTCCAACCCAAAAAGGTAAGTAATCGTTGAGTTATTTTAAGCGATCACTTAGATGTACTAAAAGATTGTTGATATACATCTATGCGATCGTAGGTGTCTCTCAACGATCGTTTAGAAGATCTAAACGATCGCTTAGCTTGTAATAAGTGATCGTATAATCTGTATGATCGCCCAGTATATGTAAGCGAGATTAATATGTAAGTGATCGTTTATATTAATCTAGACATTAATATACAAGCGATCGCTTATATTAATCTAGGCGATCGTTTACATTAACCTGTGTGATCGTTTACATTTTTTGTGAATTATTAAGTGATCGTTTACTGACTTGTTGTTTACATTACAGACTATCGTCATAGCGAGACTTGTGCCTTCACCTGATGAACTGAGGTACAAGGAAGATAGATTAAGGGAGGTTGAGTTGATGCCAGGTGTCAACCTCGTGTCAAGAGATCAGCCTTCGGTTAACACCGAGGCAGACCAACCCGAGTCCTCTCACGGAGAAGAGCAATTAGAGCGGCCGACTAATATTCAAGCTGAACCCCCTCTGCCACAAGAAGAACAAGTCGAGCAGCCGACTAGGGAGACAAACACCCCACTCCTGGGCCAGGGTCAGTCTAGTGGTCAGAAGGGGAAGAAAAGGTGCCCATAGTTCGAAGAGGCATGCCCATAGTTTAGAGAGGCACCCATGTCCAGAAGGCACAAGCACTCACAATTGAACAAGGTGCTGAAGGAGGAGATATCTGCTGTTTGCAATGACTTGGCGAACTTGACAACGATGGTTCGTAAATTTGGTTTGAGATTATACAAAGATTTCTTATTCTCTCTATTTTCCATCTCTTTAATTTTTTCTGAGCAAAACTTTTTCTTTTGATTCCAACTCTTTTTCGACGAGTGTCATTTGTCAAAAGTGTTGTATTAATCTTGGAAGGCAACCGACGTGAGACGATTAGTACCGAAGTCGTGCCGCAATTGCTTTCAAGGCAGTGGTCATTCCATAATACAACAATAGATCTGTTTGACACTCCATTTCTACATCATATATAATCCTTGTCCTAGAGCCCCTACTAGGTAATAGATTCAAATGAGACCTTGTACTTGGTTATTCGGAGTGTCATATAACATTATCAAATTCTAACCTATTATATATAACATGTAAAATGATATCGTGCTTGTGAAATAGAGTTAAAACAAAATAGAGAAATAAGAGAATTTTGAAGGAAAAATTTCTCAAGGTTTCTAAGAGATGATTTGGGGATATTTAGGTATGGGATGTAAAGTAGTTTTTACTTCCCCTCTAAAATAATATATTTATCCACCTAACTTATTTTGGAAGAATATGATGTATATAGAAATTTAATAACACTAGGAATTTGATTACATATTAGGTGGATACAAGCAATTATGTTTGTTAGATGTACCAACATTCTAAACCACACAAATTTTGTAAACTAAAAAATAAGTCCAATGGAATAGCAAATGCTATAAAGTGAAATAAACACAAACTTATAGAAACTTTAGGATCTTGTGAAAAGGTAAATAAGAAATTGAGGCATGATTCTGATAAGTGTTGTCCTGAATACAATTATTCTCTTTATACGAGTTGCAAGTAGAGTACAATGATTGTCTCATCTTAATAGAATAAAGTGATCACTAAATTTTGATAGAACAACAACCTCCAACTACTCGAATATGATCTTTCTTTTGAATATTATTCTCCACTAACCTCAAGATCAAAAGGAATAATAGAGAGGAGAGGAAAACACTTCAAATTGGAACGAGATGATGCAAATGAAGAAAAATAAATTATTTATTGGCTAACAACTTAGTAGCTCCCAAAAATAAAATAAAATAAATGTAACTTTCATATATTAATATAACATTACCCCTTTTGATGTTTTTCAATCTAGTGTGAATGTCTCAACCATGAATTTAATCTACATATATATTAAATTTATTTGTATATTTCAATCTAATTTGAATCTTTCACTTTCTTTCACAATGTAATAATATCCAAAATGTTAAAAGAATATTTAGGCCCCAATTGGTAACTATTTGGTTTTTAAAAATTAAGCCAAGACCCTCTCGATTTCTTACAATATGCTTTTTTCTTTTTTCTTTTTTTTTAAGTAAAATGGTTGAATTCCTAGTCAAAGTTTCAAAAACAAAAACAAGTTTTTAAAAATTAATTTTTTTAGTTTTCAAACCATGGTTTGATTTTTAAAAACATTGGTAAGAAGTAGATAATAGGACAAGAAATTTAGAGTTGGAAAGAGTGCTTATAGGCTTAATTATTATTGATGCCAAAATATGGATAGGGAAAAATATACCTAACCTTCACATGATCGACAACAATGGTAAATTTGTAATCTAGGGAAGAATGTGACCTACAAGATGAAAAGATCTGCACACTAGTGTGGTGCTTGCCACACCGATTCCAATGGTCAAAAAGTGTATCTATGTAGCTAGTAGAAAGTCTAAGTATTAAAACAGACTTACTTTTTCCTGGAGCTATCATAATATATTTAGTTGGCCTAGGTCCTTCCTCATAGGGTTTCAGAGTTGCATTGGGGTTATCCTTTGACTCATTGGGTTGAAGCATGCCCCATTTGGTATTTTGGTAAGGTCAGCATCAGCCTTAGTCAAGGTCGAGCATGTTAGTTTGGGCCCAACTCCTTTTTAGGCTCACTTTGATCCTAAGTTGGCACTTCGGCCCAAATTTTTTTATCTTCTTGACTTCGTTGTTTTTTTTTTTTTTTTTAGTTTGATGTCGATGATGTCCTTTGGTCCAAAATTACTCATAATGATCATTTTTCGAAAACAAAAAACTAAAACACAATAGTTACTAATGTGACACCTTAACCTTTGACCTAGTTGCTTAAAATACATAAAGAGAATAAATTAGGGTAAAGGGTGTACTTGGATCACAAGCCTGTGGAGTTAGAAAATTTTTTAGACATAAAATCTAAGCTTGTGGAGATAGCCAAATTTTGGCCAGTTTAAGGGACCCTATGCATTGGAAGAGAAAGGATGAAGAAAAGAGTTTGTATCAACTTGAATTTTGGGTCAAGAATAAGTTGTATGTCACGTGTCAAAAACGCCCTCCAAATTTCGTGACAATGAGGCGCAAGTTCCCTTAGCAACACCAAGTGGGGACCTTGACAGTAGCAGCATAAGCCCATCACAAGTGTTCATGCGTGCGCCAAGCCTCGCAAGCATGCATGGCCCCGTGGACGCAGCATGATGACGTTGCGCGTGTGCGGGGGATGTGCGTGCCTATCGGCAAGATTGGCTCACTCCCCCCATACGTCCTAGGCGCGCGCCTCACGGTTAGCGCCAACGCATGCCTCGCGATAGACACAGATGCGTCCAGACATAAGCATGACCAAGGCGCACCCCACGGCCCGAGCATGCGATAAGTCTCCAGACGGCCCTAGAAGCTTCTAGAAGACACGCGACACGCTTAGAGAGCCCGCCAAGCCTTAGACACGACCAGAAGGTCGGGCAGGCCGCTGGGTTGAACCAGCGACCATGCTCGCATGCCTGACGTACCCGAAAGGCGCTAGAAGCCTTCTGAAAAACCCTGATAGCGCTAGAAAGCTCTAAACAAGCCTCGAAGGCGCTAGGCTATGCGGGAAGAAACCCGATGGCGCTAGAGAAGTCCCGACTACACTGGAAGGAGCGCGACACTGCCAGAGACATCAGCACAGCTCTAGAAGCCTCCTCAATAGTCTAACATGCCCGCATAGGTGCTGGAAAGGACCCGATGACTCTATAAACTCCTAGGCCAACTCTTGTACATATTTTGCGGCACATGTATATATGTAACCGACTTAGATTTATCTAGAAAGCCCCATAACCGACATTGTAAGTCGGTCATGGAAAGTAAGGCGATGTAAGGCCTCTATAAATAGGCAAGAAGCCCTCATTTGTAAACAACCTTCGGCAGAAGTGTAATCCAAAGCATTCGTTTCTCTTAAAGCTCACTTGCTCTCTTTTCTCTTGCCCTCTTAAGCACTTTGTCTCCCAAAAAACCTAAAAAAGGCTTACTTGGCTGTCTTTAGCACCAAATGCCGCACGTTTGGTTGATTGAAAACAACGACCACATGACATGTAGGTGAGTTTGGAAGAAAACCATGTTAGGCGATTTTCGAGTCTTGGACGACAAGGTGACCTATGAGCTTAGGAAATCTTCTAAGTATCACAACTATGCTTGGAGAATCAACTATGCTACGAGAAGTCTATAGTTGAACGCATAGTTTGAGGAGAAAAGAAGATATTTCACTAAGTGTTGAAGGAAGAAGAGTTGGAAGCATAATTGGAAGCTAGTTGTGAGTTGGACACATACTTGGGATAAGAACCACCATGTTGGATGCATGGTTGGTGAATGTGGACACATGATGACTTAACTTGGGAGGAAATTGGTTAAGTGTTGAAGTAATGGAAGGAAATCTAGGTTTTGAAAGGGAAAGAAAAATGCATAGTACATAGTTGATGAAGAAACTCTACCATACCTAGGGTTGGACGCATAGGTCATTCTTCTAGGAGGAGTTGGCCAAGTGTTGGATGATTTGGAGAGTTGAGAAGCAATCCTAAGGAATGTGAAGTTGGGTTGGACGCATACTAGGGTAAGATGATCGAAAAATGGCTAAGTATAGAGGCTTAAGAGAGGAAAGTTTAGAAGCATGGATTTGGAAGACACATCTGGACGCATACCTCTTAAAGGAGGAGATTTTTGGCTAAGTGTTGGACTTTTGGAAGCAGTTGGACGCATAGAAGAGAGAGAGTGGACGCATATGAGGGGTTTGGAAAGAAAAAATTGGCTAAATATAGGAAGATTGGGAGAAGAAAAGAGAGCAAAAGAAGCAAAACACTAGGAAGCATCATCTTGGACCCATGATTGAGAGGAGTTGGACACATGGTCCTTATTCCGGGACTAGGTTGGATGCATGGTTGAGAATATTTGGTGATAAATGGTTCCATTTGGACTTAACACTTCATAAGTAGGAGGTGTTGGGATGGATGACAAGTTAACATGCAAGGAAGCAAGTGTGTGGTTACATGTTGAGCTTACATGCATGGTGACATAAGGAAGCTAAGTGTCAACCTTGGAAGCAAAGAAGGGATGACCAAGCATGTCTTCCAACCTCTATAAATAGGACCAAGGGAGAGAAGAAGCACTCATTCCACCAAGACATTAGAAAGTTCTTTGAGAGAAAGGAGAGAAAGAAGGTTGAAAGAGAAGGTTGTGTCCAAGGAAAGTCAGTAGGTGTCCAAGTGTTGTTCTTCTTGTTGGCCAAAGAGTTTTTTGCGTCCACAAGGCAAGCCAGGCGTCCAGAGGGCTAAGCTAGGTGTCCAACCAAGCTGTGTGAGGAAGTTGAGAGCTGTTCTGCGACCAGAATTGGCCTTCCCTGCGTCTAGGTTAGTGCTCTATGTCCAAGGAGGAATTTTTTGCGTCCAACTAAGCTGTTTTAGGGTTTCTGAGGTTTCCAGATTTGTTGTTTCCTTAGTTCCAGAAGATCAGGAGAAGCTGAGGAAGTTCGAAACTAAAACAAAGGAAGAAACCCTAAGTTGGACAATTATTTTCACTGTGAGTGGTTGATTTCTTTCCGCGAGAGAACTAAACTATATTTCTTGTGAATAATTGATAATAGCATGCTTATGAGCTTTTATTTGATAGCATGGTGTTATGTAATTGTGCGTGCTATGGTGAGGTCTCGGATAGTATATAGTATATCGAGCTTGTTGGATATTAGGCTCTAATTCTGATGCTGAAGGATTATACGAAGGCATTGATGGACAGATTGTGGTCCCCAATGCCGAAGGACATAGAGAAGGCATATAGGCAGCCTAAATATATTTCAATGTTGAAGGACTGGGAGAAGACATTAATGATTACAGTCGTGACTGGGACCGAGATTCGATACCGCACAGGATGGTCAGAAGGTCGAAAGGACCTAGTTTCTGAGCCTATGGTGAGGATTTACTCGTGGGATGGTTAGGGGGCCGACAAGCTTAGCTCCTGAGCCTCGAAGGTAAGACTATTTGCACATAGGGAAACATAGGGGGCAGACAGATACAGAAACGACAAGTTTAGCTGAGTTGGGTTGGCCAGTGGAAAAAACCAGTCAGGTTTGTTGTGCCGTGAGAGCCAGCAGGATTAACAGAGGAATTGTTGTGCCAGAGGTGCCAACAAGAAAAGATGATTCTGAGGATAACCCTACGGGGAGGTTTGAGTATAAGATCGATTAAATTGTATATATACTTGTGTATGATTCGTATTATGAGTATTATGATTATTATCATAATGCTGAAGGAGTTGGTTGAACCCTAGTTTATTCGATCACTCACTGGACTTCATTGAAGCTCATCATTTTCTTATGTTTTTTTTTTCAAGTAGCAATCGAGTTTCCATTGCTGTACAAAGGCAAGGTCTGCCGAGAAATAGTGTGCACTTAGCTGTAGACGGCAGTTTAAATAAAGAACTAGAAACATGTCTTCTGTAAACAAATTTGTTACATAATTGTATTAACAAATAATGTATATTTATTATGAGTTAGTTTTATTCCTGTCTATCAAAGTTGCACATGTTAGTTTGGAAAAGGTAAAGGTTTAACGGTAGGCATCACAAGAGGGTCGGTGTCTGCTATCCTCGCACCCCATTTCGAGTTAGTGAGGGGTGACTCGAGGCAGAATGTGACAACTAAAGGGAGCCTTAACAACCATTTTAATGAGAAAAGAATTCATTATAGAATCAAAATCAAGACTTGGACACGAATGATTCATTAAAAATCCCTAACCCAACTAATCCATTTTCCCCCTTTTATCATTTCTCCCACGAAATGAATGAAACTTGAGCCATTGAAAACAACCTCCTCGTTGTCCAATTAGAAACCATGGCCTTTTCACAAACCCACCCTCTATAATAATATATATACTTTATCTTTCTCAGCATTTAATGATTAAGTGAACCACAGCCACAGAACAAAGTTTATATGAAAAGCAAAGAGAACAAAACTTTTTCTCTTTTGCCCAACAATATAGCCCTTTAATCATGCTAAAGAAAAGCACCAAAAATGAAATTGCCTTTGTCTCCATCATTGCATTTTCCAAACTCTCTGTGTTGTTAAATTATGGTCATACATTATGAATATAAATATAACACATACATATTACATATTTTTGTAGATGACAAGATGCACCCCTCAACCTTACCTTAGCAATGGGCACGAAGTCTATTAGATCGGTCAAGCACGACCTAAATTTGATCCATCTTAGCCTAAATTAGTGATAGAAGTCTATTGCAATCTATCGTTGATAAATAGTATAATTTTTCTATATTTGTAAATAGTCTATGACTCATTTTGTTGTATTTGAAGACAATTCAAACTTATACTACTATGGTAACATCAATATTTTTTAAAAAAAATTATAAATTAATCATTCTTAAAAAAATTATAAATTAATCTTCTTAAACATGTAACATTAACATTAATGTTAGTGATTTTATCCTAATTTTAAAAGTATATTGAAGTGGCAGACCAACAATTTCTCAACACATTTGTTGGCCCAAAATTCTTCAAATATATTGTATTTCATAGGTTCAAAAGATAAATTTTAATAATTTTTCAAATATATTTTAGAATTTAGATATCATAGTTTTTAATTAATATAAAATTAAAAACTACCTTTTAAGAAAAGATAAAACTTTATAATGTTGATAATTTTATCAGGTAAAAAAAGAAATAAAATTAACAAAATTTTATAAGACATTACTCAAAAAAAAAAAAAATTATTTTGAAATATAGCAAAATAGAACTTATTTAGACACATTTTACTATATTTGAAAATATTTCTAGTAGTTTTTTCATTTAAAATAATTAAAAAAAATAAAAACTTATTAAACATGAGCAACATTTAATTAAAAATAAAATATTAAATTTTATTAAATAATTAATATTCAATAAATTAATTCAAAAGGTTGACACAAACTTGACTAAGAAGCTCAACCCAAACTTGGGTGGAATGAATGGAATTAGTTATTAAAAGGTTGGATTGATGCAATCAAATCTAAGTAATGCTTACCATTAAACTTGGATCAAGTTTGGACCTTCATTTTGTAGGGTTGAGTGAGTCCAAAGTGGTCCATAGATGATGGTGAAATATTCCTCCAAAAATATTATTTAATAAATCAATCACTAGACCATACAAAAATTTGGAGTCATAATCTCAAACTTTATCAAATTTAAATCATAATCAAAAGTAAAATCTATATTAAGAAAAAAAAATCTAAAACAATACAAAAGAAATTTAATCATTTTCAAATATATTTCTTTAAACAATAATGTTAACATAATCCATAGAGATTTTGATTAGACATTTCATGTACCCTTTTGTTTGTCTCTCTCTTACTAGATTCTCTCTCTCATCATACTTTAATTTCCCTTCCATATCCTCTTTTTGCTCATTCACACACACATATATATAAATCTCAACCCCTTCCTCTGTTCTTTTCTAGAAATAGAGAGAGAGAGAAAAGAGAGCAAAATTAAAGAACAATTTGAAATTGAAATAATGAAGATGATGGGAAGAAGCTGCCATGGAGATGAAATATGGGAGACTGAAATTGAAGAAGAAGAAGAAGAAGAAGAAGAAGAAGCATTGTCTTTCTGTGATCTTCCTGTGAAAGAAAAGCAGCAGGCGATGAGAACGTCGTCGGCCGCCGTGGAAACAGAGGAATTTGATTTCAAGCAGTGGCGACCGGCGCCGCCGATGTTGGCGGCGGATGAGCTGTTCTTCCAAGGCCAAATGCTCCCTCTTCGTCTGTCCTTCAGCTCTGAAAATAGACAGAGTAATATTAATGAGTTGTTTGGTGGAAATTTGTGGAATAGGTCGGAGTCTATGGATCATAATATGTTGAGGTTTAGAAATGGAAGCTGTAGTAGTAGTAGCAGTAGAAGCCATTATTCCAGGTAAATACCTTTCAAAAACTCATTAAATTATTTTAATTAATACACTATTTTCCCCCGAATAAATACTTAGAATTTAATCGCTAAATAATTAAGAAACTTTTTAATTATCTTTTAAAATATTATATATATATATATATAAAACGCATGCAAATGGTTTAAATCTACCCAACTCCAAATTCAAAGCAGAGACTTGTTAACATTTAAAATTATGGTATGAAAAGTAATTTTAATATTAATTGCAGGTCATCGAGTCATAGCAATAATTCCGTTTCAATTCCCACGAACTCAAAGCCAAGAACTCAGAAGAACGTTTTCCACTCTCACCCAAGTCCCACGCCTCAAATCAGATCCTTCTCAACTTCCAGCCACCGGAGCCGGAGCCGGAGTTCCTCCCGGTGGGAATTTTTCCGACTGGGTCTTCTTCGAACGCCGGGAATGGAGCTTCAAGACCTCAAAACTCGCACCACCACCACCGCCGCCACGAGCACGGCGGCGCATAAAACAACGGCCTCAATTCTAGGTGTGGTTAGCTGCAAAAAATCGGTGGATGCAGTACCGGCGACGGCGGCGAAGAATAGAATTAGGAATGAAAAAGTCTTGAATAATAATAATAATAATAATAATAATAATAGTGTTGAAATTAGGGAAAAGGAAAAAGAAAAGGAAAGAAGAGTGTCACATCGTCGAACATTTGAATGGCTAAAGCAGCTCTCGCATGCAACCTTTGGAGAGGAACAATAATAATCATAATATTGAGCCGTTACGTTTATTTCACTTTATCTCCAATTTTCCACTCTCCCATGCTTCTAATGCTTTAATCATTTCCCACTCCACTTTTCCAACGAGTGTTAATAGTGATTTGAGATATACAACATTTCGATTAGGTTGTTGTATCTTTAAAAAAATATGTAAGAAAATATTCATTATAAGAGTAGTTGATATAAAAGAAAATAAAAATTGAATGTAATTTGTGTTTCATTCATCTATTGTACAACCTAGTACTTAATCAACATCTGTCCCTTGACAATTTTTTTTTTTAATTTTCTTCCTACCATGTATGAAAAAGAGGTTGCATGGGATCGATTAGGTGTAGCCTCATTGTCCATAAAAAAGATACAATATACACTACAGATGGCTTGGAACTCTTTAAAGAGAGCGATATACTCATGTCTCAACCTAATTGTTTACGTGTTTGTTTTTCAATATATACTCTAATTTCTTCTGTTATTTGTAATTTTTCCAACAACAGGATCGTCTAAACAAAATTTCAACTCACAATCAAGAAGATGGAGTGTATATGAGTAAGAGTGACAATAGTTTCATTTTGATATGAAATATTTTGGACGAAGCTATAAAAATTGACAATATCACACTACATAGAGTTGAGGGTCCATTCTTTTTTTTTTTTTTTTTTGACATATACATTATTTCACCATTAGAATCAAAGATTAATAGATAATGGAAACAATAATGAATTGAAAGTTATGATGTTTTATGATGATCATATAAAGGAAATGACTACAAATAATGGTATATATATTTATTATGGAATTTTGATGGGATGATTAGTTGACTTAGGAGTTTGAAAATGATTAGAGGGAAAAGGATATATATGGAAATTAAAAAAAGAGGAAAGTGGTGAGATATAGGTTTCATGATGAAGGTGTGACATTTTGGTGGGGTTTGTTTTCAAAGTGGGAATTCTCTTTCATCACGAGGGCTAAACTAGTCATTATTCACACCGACAAAAAGTAAAAGCTGAGGAAAAAAAAAAAGTTGAACTCTTGATCAAAGCTATATGCTCAAAAAAGACCTTTCATCCACAGTTCAATACACAGAGAGACAACAAACTTTAGAATGTCTCATGAACCATCAATTTTGACAATTTTTTTTTTTTTTTAACATTATATTCACTAACATACAAAACATTTAACGTTCTTCGTGTTAAAATGGCTTTCTTACCATGTTCGTATTAGCTATATTTATTTAGAATTGTCTGGCTTTTGTCTCGTGAGTTGTTTGGCCTTGTTGTCTCTTAAAATTATGTCCTGCAAGATGTCTCTTGAAATTCAAATTCTGTAGATTTTAATTTTTGGTTTATGAAAAATTAAGATATAAACACTTCTTTTACCTATAATTTTTTTTTTTTTTTTGCCCTTATCATTTATGTTGAGTTAAAATTGATATTTTCTCCCTTTTTTTTTTTTGTCGGTTTGGGTTTGGGTGATATTTCTTGCCTGGTTAATGTTGCTGTAGGAAACTCGCATGCGGGCTTTGAGCGCTCCTCTAGCCCTTCTCTGGTACGAATGCATCACTAGCTGGAGCTAACCTGCGTGATAGTACTTGTATCGGTGATGTGCTGAGTCATTTACATTTCAATGCCTAAGTTAGTATACACACAAAAAAAGGGTAGCATTGACCATTTTTCTTGTCATTTTTTAAAGAGGTAACATTGGCCATTTCTAAAGACTTCCCTTCTTATTTTAGTTTTAGTGTAGAGTTATTAGAGATTGTTCTAGAGATAATAACCAAAAGAATTTTAATTTACCCATAATCCCTAAAGAAAATACCTACAACACCCCCAAAGAAAAAAAAATGAAACCCCATTAAGGTTTAAGAATTTATGGTTAAAAAAGAGAGCAACTATCTCTTAAATATATGCACGGCGAAAAAGAGGAAACAGACACCAACTATAGTCTGTAGAGACTAGATAAGGAAACAAAATCGAGAAAATAAACTCCTAGAATTTTTCAGATAAAAAAAATATATTCAATCTGGGATAGCAATCGCAGAGACATCTTGAAAGGACAATCCAAGGGTTAAGTTCACAAACATCATGCAAAACAATTGCCACAATAACTTTAAACAAATATAGTCAATATCAAATCTTTAACAACATCGTAATCAAATTTCGAGTAATATTGTTCAAACACCCCAACCCTTATGTTCATATTGCTCTATACATCCTTTTCTCTTCCTTTCTTTCCCAGCTTTTTTTTTTTTTTTTTTGATCTCAACACCTCAATTCCTCAGCTTAATCATGAGTTACTGTGAGAAATGAAGCAGAGAGCGCACTAAAAGGATATTCGATGGATGAATTTAGCTAATTTTTAACGCAATATATAAACACATGTTGAGCATACTAATTCGTAGCTTTATGTTCATATTGCTTTCATTTTTGCAATTTTTCGTGTCAAATCCATGCTTTGAAGGTCACTAAAGCTTAAGTATAGGGGCTCAAATGACTTGCTTTCACAAAGTCATCATGTTTTATTACTCGCAACAAGCACAATAATACAAATAATATAAAATAAACAATAAATTAAAGAAATAGAAAAAAGAAATAGAAACTACCCTAACTTTACTCCATACATTTTTCTTTTTAGGTTGAGTTCAATAACATGTGTGGTTGGAGAATATTTAAACATCTAATCTTTTGGTCAAAGTTATATGTCTAAGTTAAAATCGACCATCAATGAAAACAAAAAACGTAAACGCTAGAGAAATCAACAGAAAAATTTACATAGTTCAATAACAGTATGTTAGCTATGTCTACAAACAAAATGAGAGAGCAGTTTCATTATTAGAGAGAAATATTAGGTTACAGATTATTGAGACGTCTCTAGGGATAGTGAGTTTATATACAACGTATAATGAAGACCACTTCACTTGATAAACTTAAGCTCCTCTAAATTTGTGAATTTCTTCTCAAGTAGTAAATAAAGGTTCAAGATGATCTAAAGAAACACTTCAAGATCTACAGCAACAATTCCACAATCCTAAGGATTGACACACTTGTTGTTTTCGGTGTTCAAATATTCTTCAGAATGGCCAACCCTAAAAATAATACAATATCATCTTAAATATCCCCGTCGAAAAAAAAAGTTAAACAAATTCCAACCGTAAACTGCAAAGTTCATATAATGAAAAATTTTGTGAGGAATATGATAACTATCCAGAATTTTCAAGATAAGGAATTAATAGTTATTAAGTGGGTCCACCTCAATAATCATGATTATAGTTTGTATTATAATTGAACCATTAAATGGTTCTATATAATTATTTAAAATTTTGTTGTCTTCCTTTAATTGCCTAACCATATGTACAACAAACACATTATGCCTCATAATTACTACACAATCATGTGAACATGATTTACATCAATCTCAACAACATTTTATCAAAAATTATATCTCAAAACTATGAATTATAATTCATAGTTTTGAGATACATGTTCAAATGAGCTAAAATTAGAAAGTGAGTTTGAATAAACCATGGCCCACAGACAGTTGAGGGATCAAAAGAATCTAAATTATACCAACTTTAAAATGCAAACAAACAAATTGGACATCAGCCTTGGATAAGTGGGAAGATTCCCGATGAATATACTTCAAATTTGTGCTCAAAATCAGTCAACTTGATGATGAGAAAGAGGATTTTATATCCATTGGTTTGGCCCAAAATGAAAAGAAAAATTGGATTTGATCACTGTTTGTTTGGAATGGAGAATAAAAAGAATAGGCAATATAGGCTGGTTTGATAACGTTCTCATTTTCGGTTTTCGATTTTTTTATCTCTATTTTTTGTTTCCTATTTCTTCTTTTTTAGAATAAGAAATATGTCTATATTTGGTAACTATTCTTTGTTTTCTGTTTCTTGAAAAAAATAGTAAGAGAAATATGTTTGATAACTATTTCTCTTGTTTTTTCTTTTTTTTTTTTTTAACAAAATATATATATATATATATATATATATATATAATATATGTCCTACATTAAACATCGAAAAATACATTATCAAAAGTTTATGTCATCTAATAGAAGTAAGTCTCGATGACAACTAAATAGAATAACAAAATTGTATCATATCCTTCATATGTTGCCCAAATTTGATCAAAACTGTCATCTCTAACTTGAGTCATTTGTGTTATATGATGCCAAGTCAAATCCAATTTAATTTTTTTAATTATGAAAATTTCATGGTTGTAAAATATTAAAGTTAAGTTAAATAAATGTCTTAGTCAACAAAATTTATATATAGTAAAATTTTACTCGGTTTCAGATATGCTAAAAATTTTAAAATTAAAATAATATATAAACACACGTATTGCAAAATTTAATACTCAAAAGTTGAAATTAAAAAAAAATGAATATATATATTGAAAATAAAAATAATATATAAATCTAAATATTAAAGAATTTTAAATTTTAAAATTAAAATAAAATATAAATATATCATAATTATTTTTTAAATAACAAAATTAATAAGGAAAATAAATAAAATATAAAAAAGGGAAACAAATATAAAATAAAAAATAAATAAAAGTGTCCACCTTGGGAGTAGAAATTTGAAATATAAAAAAAATTAATATATGTATTGAAAATAATAAATAAATCTAAATATTGAAGAATTTTAAAATTAAAAATTAAAATTAAATATAAATATGGGAGTAACTACCGTGAAAACAAAAAATGGGAATAATTACCAAACAAGTCTGTTTCTTAAAAAATTGAGAAACATAAACATAAAATAGGAAACAAAAACATTATCAAATGGGTCCTATATGTCTGAAATTTTGATTTATGGCTACATAAGGTTTGATTCACTCAACCAAACTTGATATATAAAATTTTTTTCAATAGATATTATTTGACAAATTTCACAATCAGTCATTATAAAAAATTTATCAAACCATAGAGACACTATGAAAATAAGATTATTTGTTTCTATCAAATAAAGTTATATTTTGACCCCATTTTCAAAGTACACATCAAGTATCATCATACACTATAAAAATTTTATCAAATCACAATAGACTAAATTCTAACTTTTTCTTTTCTTTTCAAATCATAAAGACTAAATTTAACCTAATAAATCTCAGAGTATTTAATAAAATATATGTTGTTTAGCTTAATTTATTTTACGTAAAAGCCCACAGGACTCCTTTAATTATTTGTAGTATTTAAGTTTACTTTGATTCCATTTGTATTAGTTGAGAAACCCCAATGTTAATCTCCAAATATTTCTCTCTCTCTCTATTTACATGGAACCTCATGTTAATGGATTGACCTTTGCTTTCGGTCTTCGTTCGTCCCTCTTTGCTCTCCTCACTCTCTCAATCTCCTCTTTCTCGCACTCTCACACTCTCGGTCTCTCGCAGTCTTGTTTTCTCATTGTCTAGTTCTCTTGCTTTCGGATGTTTAGTCTCGTTTTGCATCACAAACGAAAATGAGGAAGAGAAAAAAAAAAAGTTGACCGAAGCTACTCGTTGGAGCTAGTTGGAAAAGAAGAAGGAGAAGAAAGTGAAAGAAAAAAAAAAAAAAGGAATCTCGTTGAAGTTGGTAAGAGGAAAAAAAGGAAAGAAAGAAAAAGAAGGAAAGGTCAGACGAATGAAAAAGAAAGAAAAAGTGGATTAAAAATCTTAAGGTGTAAAAAATAGCAAAACTCATTTTAGACTCCAAGAATGGGTCTTTTAATCGATTGTATCTTCTTCTTATTGGACGTCCAAAACTTACTTTTCCACATTGCATTTATCAACACGTTGGGCCTGCCCAACTAATTTTGGGCTTCTGTACATGGGCTTCATTGAGTTTTTGCATGGTATAAGTACTTGCAAAATAGCTTAAAAAATAATAATAATAAAATGAATTAAATTTTATATAGATTATTTGAGTTCTTGTTTACAAAGAATTATTTCTTCTACTTCTTGTTTCCCAGTGATAAGGATCAAGATCATTTGGGTTCGTCATTGATAAATTTTATATAGATTTTTCTCATCCCAAATGTCATTCTATACAATTTGGTAACCATTGGGAATTCATTACTCAAAATGTCGAGAAAATGAAAGAATGTTAAATTGATAGGACTACAAATTGATGAAATGTAGGGAGATAAAAATTAATATGTTTCTAGAGACTATTTTACTACTAAGAAAAAAAAAACAAGAAATAAAGAAAGATTGATATCTATGATTCTAATAAATATTCTAAAAATAAAGATGTTATGAAGATGCATAAATATGTAGCTATTTCTAAAGTGAAAGGGTGAAGGGTAAGAGAATAAATAAAAATAAAAATAAAATAAAAAATAAAAAATATCAATTTTTTATTAGAGGTCTTGTATAAATACATGTATATACTGGGGGGTATAAGTGGAAAGAAAATCTTTGCACTCACCTCCTCTAAAACTATATGGCTGGAGACTGTTTTTTATTTGATAATATGTTTACTGTTTGAGAGATTTTAACCTTCCAACATGGAGAATGCAATTTTAAGTATTTAATTTTTAATAAAATCATGTTAGAAAAAATCTACTCAAAATATATTTTGAAATATTTTAAACATTTTTTTATTAAAAGAGTTTAATAAAAATGAATTTCTTGAAAAACATTTTTTTTCTCAACTCAATTCAAACAGACCCTAAAATTAACATTTGAAAGGATAAGTATCAACGTTTTAAAATTTTTATACGTGATTTAGTTAATCATTTATAAAACTGGCCTATCACGAAAGTTGCATATATGTAAGGTATGAAATAATATTAAACATATTTTTCAAAAAAAAAAAAAAAAAAAGGAATTATAGTAATAAAAAGATATCAATTTTTAGTTGAAGTAGTCTTAAATTGCAAATATACATAATACTTAAGAGTATAAATGGGAAGAAAAGAAAAATACAAATTACAAAACATATCCATCTTTGAAAGCATATAAGCATAATTTTGGGTTATCTTCTTTTTTGAATGAAAAATGTCGATTTTGGGTTGACGGATTTGACTATAAATACAAGGACATATCGAGGGTATAATGAGAAAAAAAATTTCACTCTCTTCTTCTAAAGTCATGTTGTTAGTTATTTTTATAAACATGTCTCCAATTCTCAACTATTTTTCATCACTCATAGGTTTTTTTTTTTTTTTTTTTCCTTTCACTTTTATATTTTCAAACATAGAAGAATTGTTAAAAATAATTACAAATATAGCAAAATTTTATTTTTTTTATCTGTGATAGACTAAGATAGACATTTATCACTTTAACAGATAAACACAAATAGATATCTATATGAATCTATTGCGGTCTATCACAAATATAAATTAAAATTTTGCTATATTTGTAAATAGATCGATATTTTTTCAATTTATAATAATTTTTCTATTTTTTTCATGTGATAGTTTAGATGAAATTACGGTGTGGTTGCAAATATCTATAACTACGAAAAAAGAGGATGAGATGGTCACAATATGATGGTCTTCAAACAATAACTTATATTTTTTAAAACATACATATCATTTAATAGATATGATTGCTCCCATAAAAAATTAGATGTACAAATGTAAAAATCCTATGATAACTATTAGATTTAAAATTCTTTTAAAAATAATTTGATACAAACTCAAAATACTTTTAGGTTGTTGGATATAAAACAACAATCATATTGCATTTCAAATAAATTTTTTAAAAATAATCCATAAACTTATGAAATTCGAGTCTATAAAGTCTCTAAACTTTCAATAGCATTAATTTAACTCTCAAATTTTCAAATGTTTTGACATCTATAAATTTACTAGACACAAAATTAAAAGTCTAGGGTTCCTAAAAACATAAAATTCAAAATTACATATAATATTTCAATTAAAAGAATGTCTAATTTTTAAGCCTATTAAACACAAAAGTGAAAGTTTATGAATTTATTAATATTTCAAAGGTTAAAGAACAAAATAGACACAAATTTCAAAGTTTAAGTTAATAAACACCTCCTTCCACTTCTATTTAAAAAATGTCTATTTTAGTCTCTAAACTTTGAATATTGTTTTATTTTGGTCCCTAAATTTTTAAAATTGTTCGTTTTAGTCCCTGAACTTTTAAAAAATGCTTCTTTTGGTCCCTACTATATTTAAAATTTTGTTAACTCAATAACAAAATAGTAAAAAAATGGCGAGGTGACTTGTGTTTTTGGATTACTAGGATATCAAATAAGTGAGTTACGCTAAAAAATCTAAAAATTCATTTTGAACAAGGTGACAAAGCGGGAGAATTTAAAAGACGTTTTTAGTTCTAAAATTTTGGTTGTTTAGTATTTTGACGTATTGGTTGTTGGCATTTTATTTCACTATCATTTGCTCAATACATCTAAAGTCTTGTGATCCAAAAACACAAACCTCTTCACATTTATGTTGAAGAGTTAACATAATTTCAGTAGTAAGAGCTAAAATAAACACTTTTGAAAAGTTTAAGGACTAAAACAAAATTTTTTAGAAGTTAAGAAACTAAAATAGAATTAGATTTAATGTTGAGAAACCAAAATAGAATTTAAAAAGTTGATAATAATAATAATTATTATTTATTAAAGGAATCAAAAGATGAGGTGGAAGACAATAATGAATTGAAATGCAGCCAAAAGAAGCATAAGATGTTTGAATAATTTTTATAAAACGGTTATTACTTATTAGGTTGGTTGAATTTGTT
Organism: Citrullus mucosospermus; assembly: GCA_030954485.1. Taxonomy (NCBI): domain Eukaryota; kingdom Viridiplantae; phylum Streptophyta; class Magnoliopsida; order Cucurbitales; family Cucurbitaceae; genus Citrullus; species Citrullus mucosospermus. Next base: position 25,095,483 of record CM062056.1, read on the forward strand.
TTTATTGAAAAATAAAATAAAATAAATAAAATATATATATATTAAATGAGTGAGGTAAAAGTGGGCCATGACGGGGCAGCAAGGCATTAATGGGAGTTAGCCCAGTTGGCGACGTGGTTGGCGTGGTCTGGTGGTTGGATGAAGTGTGACCTTAAACAATAAACATCCCCTATTTATTATGAAGTGGGGATCGTATCGGGTAAACTCCCGCCTCCGCTCCCATATCCTCTCCACCTGTCTCGCTTCCCTGTCATTTCATTTTTACCAATCTACCCCTATATCCACACCCACCTCCCCACCAATACTCTCTCAATTCTTTCGTTTACATAATAATACTAATATTGTCCCTAAATCCACCACCCTACCATCCACTAATTTCTTTTTTCCTTATTCTTTCAATCTTTTCTAATATTCCTTTTTTTTTTTTTTTTTGTTTCCATTACTCTTCATACTTCCTATTCTTTCTTCCATTCTTAATCCAAATGTAATCTAATCATATAATAATAAAAATCAATCCTACTTCACCAAATCCAAATAACAATTTTGTAATACTTCAAAATTATTGCAACTTGCAAATGATTTTTCCTGTTGTTGAATTGACGAATTGACCATAGAAGAAAGTGTATCAATGATATTTTATAAAAAAAAAATATATATATATATATAGGAGAATTAGATTTGTTTGATGGTGTTTACAACAAATAGGTTGCAACTATAATCAATAATTTATTGGTGTTGTTTACTTCCATATAATCATAATTAAATATATATGATTATCTAATTACATTTTTCTTTTAATATTTTATTTACTTAATCAAATTTTTTTGTACTTTAAAGAAATAAATATACTTTAAAATTTTAAAAAATAAAATTATAATTATCTTAAATCTCACTTATCTAATTCAAATTTTAATTTGAAAAAACCCACAACCACAATATAGATATAATGAATAGGAAAAAAAAAAAAAAAACCCAAAATCTAAACGTTTAATTGGGTACAAAGTTTAATAAGATTTGTCAATTTAGTGCAAGTAATCGCTTGCATCAAAAGGTTTGACGAGTGACTTACGATGTTGTTATTTATCATCATTGATAAAAGCATAATCGAGTGTTACTTTACACCCTTCCTATGTAATTTATGAAATGAATTCAAGGTAATTTTTGAAACCTTATTAGTGGATTTTAGTAGGCTTAGTTTGACAACTTTTACCATGTTTTATTGAAATTACATAAATTTAATTTTTTATATATAGATTTAACATTATATGATAAATATTTATACCTAACATAATTTTAATAGTTAAATAATGAAAAAAAAAAAAAAGAAAAAAAAAAAAGAAGAAGAAGAAAGTAGAGTATGAATGATAAAGTGGAATGGGGAGCAGGGGATAAAAACCCGGGGGCAACGATATTATCATTAAGAAAGTATCTACAATGTATATGTGACTACGGAGATGCCTCGTCGACGACCGGAATAAACAAAAAGAAAGAAAGAAAAAGAAAAAAAGTCAGAAACTCAATACTTAGGTCTTCTCCAGAAATTCCAGCATGGGAATCGCAGAGGAGGCACAAAATGTGAAGATCATCGGCGGCGGCCAGCAGACGGTGGTTCTAGGGCACGGATTCGGGACCGATCAATCGGTGTGGAAACACCTGATTCCGCATCTGGTAGATGATTACAAGGTGGTTTTGTACGATAACATGGGCGCCGGAACTACCAATCCTGATTATTTCGATTTCGAGCGCTACAGAACTCTCGAAGGCTTCGCCTATGACCTCCTCGCCATTTTAGAGGAACTTCATATTCATTCCTGTGTCTTCGTCGGCCACTCTGTTTCCGCCATGATCGGCGCCATCGCCTCCATCACTCGCCCTGACCTCTTCCAGAAGATTGTTATGATCTCGCCTTCCCCGAGGTACTTTCATTTCCTTCCTTTTCCACCCTTTTTTTCTTTTATCGCCGGTAGTATGAAACTGAAACCGCCGTTATGAATTTCTTATTGTTTTTTTTTTATTGTTTATGGTCAAGCTCATACGGAACGCCAGAATAATGACGTAGGATATATATATATATATATATATATTTTTTTTTTTTTTAATTTTTTTTTTACATTTGTTTTGGAATCAAATGGTTTTTCTGTCTTCTTCTGACTCATATTTATATATAAAAAATAAATATATCTGTTTAGTTGTTTAATTTTAGTTCTTTATACCTTCCATATTTTTTTAATTTTCGTCTTCATATTTTCATCGTTAATATTTATTGAAATTAATTTAATAATAATAATAATTTAAAATTTATAATAAAACTGATTTAGATAATAAACAATTTAAAAATCGTCAATATAATAACTAGTATTATAGACTAAATTTTAGATTTTATTAAAAATATAAACATTCAAATTATACCATTGAGAATATAAGAACTAAAATTGAATAAACTTTAAAATACAACATTAAATTGATATTTTATTTTTTTCTTTTTAATTAAAATACTATTTTGAATTTTGTAGTACATACTATTTTTCTTCATATAATTTGAGGTTAAATCATTATTACTTAGTGAATCTTAAATTTGTATTTTGACTAAGAATTTTGTAAATATATTCATATATTATTTGTATTTTATGAATATTATTATTATTATTTAACTAATTTTGAAATTAAAAAAAAAACTTCATTAGACTAATTTAAAATTTATTGAAAGTATATGCACCAAAACTATAACTAGACATCTTAAAGTATATGTTCTAAAATTGAGTAATTGAGCAAACTCTAAAGTATATACACCAAAACTATATATATATATATATATATAAATATTAAAAAATGTATTTATGTAATGTAGTTTAACCTTATATTTATGAAATTTTAATTAACTGTTTTAGTCCATGCATTCTGGAGTTCATGTTATTTTAGTTAGTGTACTTGTCATTTTGTAATTTTAATAATTATTTAAAGTAGTTAGCTAGTCTATGCGGAGTAGTTTGTTGTTGATTTTTTAAAAATAGTTTCTATTAATATTTTTTAATAAATATAATATATGAACTAAAATAGAATAAATTTAAAGTATATAGATGCAATGATATTTTAATATATAAAGGTAAAGTATATAATTGCAAAGTAATATAAAAAGATATTTACAGCACTAATATTATGAATGGGAGAATTTTTTTTTTTTCCAGAAATAATTATTTAATATTTTACGTTACCATACCAAAAAAATAATGAAATAGAAGTACAATCCTTCAAGTATGTAGAAATAATTTTCAAATTTTGTTTTTAGGCGGTGGAAAGTTGAAAAGGTTGACCAAGATTTCAATAATGCTTTTAAGGAAACGTATTTTCTTTTCAAAAAGTGGAAATAACTTTTATAATACTTTAATATTATAAATGACGACTAAATTAGGAGAGAATACGTTTCAATGGGTCCCCTATAAAACCAAAGTTTGGGACTTTCCTAAGAGAGGATCAACTTTATTATTATTATAATAAAGCATATTCAAACTAATATGAGTTTGTATCCATTCAACCAGGCCGAGCTTTGGTTTACAAGCTCCACATATTTCAGTTAATTCTTTCATTTTGGTTCAGGTATTTGAATGACGAGGACTACTTTGGAGGATTTGAGCAAGAAGATTTAGAGCAACTATTCGAAGCAATGCAGTCGAACTACAAGGCTTGGTGTGCAGGGTTCGCGCCGCTAGCCGTGGGTGGCGACATGGAGTCCGTGGCAGTTCAAGAGTTTAGTCGAACCTTGTTCAACATGCGGCCGGACATAGCCTTGAGTGTGGCACAAACCATCTTCCAAAGTGACATGAGAAACATACTCGGCTTTGTTACAGTCCCTTGCCACATCATCCAAAGCATGAAGGATATGGCGGTTCCGGTGGTCGTTTCAGAGTACCTCCACCGCAACCTTGGTGGCAACTCAATCGTCGAGGTCATGGAGTCGGACGGGCACTTGCCTCAACTCAGCTCTCCTGATATTGTGATTCCAGTGCTTCTTAAGCATATTAAGTATGACATTGCAGCCTAGTTTTGTTGTTGTATTGTGTATATATATTGTCTTTTTTATCTTCTTTCATCCATGATTTGTTAGGAATGGATGTTTGGGAGAACTCTACTCCATGTCACCCCTTTCTTACGCCAATAATGTAATTGTTTTTGGGATTTCTTGTTTTGATTTTTAAAAATTATGTCTATTTTCTTTCAATTTCTTATCATATTTTTTATTAAAGAAAAAAAAAGTAGATAACAAAATAAAAAATTTAGAGACGAAAGAAGTTTTTTATATACTTATTTTTTAGAAACTAAATACAAAAAAACAAAATAAGTTTTAGACGGTGGCTTAAAGATTACCTAGAAAATTACTTTTTCTTTGAAGAATTGGAAAACGACCCATAACCACTATTTTAGTGAGGATTTATTTTGTTTTTGCTTTAAAAATCACATTGATATTAAATGGTTTGATTGTTATAAAAGTTGAGATAATAAAAATTGAACTAGCCGAAGGAATAATTATGTACAATTAAATGAATTTTAGAGGTTTGAATTTTTGATTAATATCATTTATTTGACATTGAATGGTTTATCTTTTTTAACGTTCAAGGTTTCCAACAAGAGGCTCCAATATGCCCTTAAATTCTTTTAGAAGGTTTATTTTGCTCTCAAAATCACCTCTCTTTATGGTGTTTTGTATGCAACTTTCATGCATTTTCTTTTTCTTCTCAACATTTAATTTTCCATTCTTTTTTGTCATTGAGATCTTCCAACGATTTCTATTTTGATCGAATATTCTTTACTTTTTTTTTTTTTTTTTTACCTCTTCTCCTTTTTCTTTATGAAGAGCCTTTTTGTTTTGTTTTTTTTTTTTTCTTTCTTCTTCTTTCATTAATAAGAATTAGTAAATTTAAATTTAAAATAGTTAAAAAGAATTTAAAAATTAAAATCATATATATGCATTATTTAACACCTCTTCACAAAATAAAAATAATTACACCTCTTACTTTTTTTTTCTTTTGTTCTTGCATACTCTCACACAAAATATATATATATATATTTTGGTATAATAAAGGTTGAAAATTCAAACTAAGAAAATTTAGACCAATCACAAACTATCACGTCATTTATAAAATTAATGACTAAATTACAAATAAACAAATTTGAGACTAATTAAAAGTTGACCGTCTCCCAAATTAAAATTGAAGATATAAGTTAGAGTATCTCGATGATATCCATGCTCTCGTCTGGACCATTGAATCAGATAAAATAATTTGGTTCAATTTAGTATTAATATTTGGGCTCAAGTTCAATTCACCCAAAAATAGAGCTTAATTTAGCTCAAAGACCAACCAAGCCAAAAACAACTAGCTGGGCTCAGGGCTAGGTCTGTGAACCAACTAAGCCCAATCCCATAAAAGCCCATTTGAGAACTCTATACTTAGGGGGAGATTAAGTTTCTACTTAGGAAGAGATTAAGTTTCATTGCGAGGGAGTCTCACACCTAGGTGGAGCCTAAGTGATCATTCACTGAGTCGAGTGTTCCATGTGTTACTATATTTGCCATAGATTAATAAGTACAACGTTGGAATTGTTTGATTTCTTATTAGTAAAAGTATCTTTCCACGGGCAAATTGCCCCTAGACGTAAGTGGTATATTGCTTAATTGGGTTACCAAACTCTGTATATTATTTTTTTGTGTTTGTATTCTTTTTATTTTCTAGTTGTTCTTGAAAGTGGTGACATATTGTGTGTGACATTAATACTTTGTTGGTTGATAACTTTTATTTCAATAAATTAACGTAAACATAAGTTCAATTTCATAAAACAAATTTCTTTGAAAATCTTGTACAAATACTCTTAATCGTTCATCTATCTATATACCAATTGAGCTAGCTATCCTCCCAAACATTGAACTCTACCCAAAAGGAAAGTGAGTTCATAAATCTATTATATTGGATAGAGCGGTGTGGTTAGATTTTACGGAATTTCAATTTTTTTAGTTCATAATTCTAATATTTTCATAATACAAAAATTTTGTTCCAAAATATCTTTTTAGAATCTGATTTATATTTTAAAATTATGCAAAATTACTATACCACGAGCTCGGAAGCATATAAAAATCAAACCAAACGAATTTAAAGATCCAACTCTAATTAGGATATAATACATTTCTTTTTGTGGCTTAGTAACAAACTTGATTCATATAATTTTTTAGTTACCAAACATATTTGTTGCCCAAATTTCATCATAATGCATTATAAAAAAAAAATAATAATAATAAAAAGCAAAAAATTGCATAAACGACCACTAAAATATAGTTGTTACAATTGTAATTCTAAACTTCTACTAAAAAAAAAAAGTTAAACTCTACAGTTATTGTAAAAATAAGTTGTTAATTCATTCTATTAGTTATATATATATATATAATTCAACGTTTCATATTTTTCAAAAATTTTAAATTCAACTAATACACAGAAACATGCATGGACAAAAATAAATTTTCAAGATAAAAAAAAAAGTTGCATATAATTTTCCATTTCATATTCGTTCTATTAACCTAAAACAAGATATACATTACTTTTACTTTTACCCACTATCTTTCTCTATTAAATTTAATTTTAATAATAATAAAAAATAGTAAAATTTGAATTAATTATGATAAAATATTGAGTATTTAGCAAAAATTAAATATTAAAAATGTAAATATTAGAATGTATAAACCAAATTAAAACAAAACTTAAAATTGTTAGTTCCATAACCAGAAGGCAAGTGACTTCAAAGTTCAATCTACAAAGTATTATTGAAAGAAAGAAGATGGATAGAACAAAAACAAACTAAACGCCATTATCCCTAAAGAGGAAGAGAAAATTTAGCTTAGAACAAACCGGCACTGATGGAAACCTGCAAAAACGAACACAACAATAACAAATTCATCAAAATTCTTCATCAGTTGACACACCAAAGAAAAAAAATCATAAAATCATAGACAAACATTCTTACTTGGATCCGAACTTATAATCATGGCAGTTCCCCCAAAGCTGCAAGTTCCTCCACTTCCCTTGTTCTTCTGCCAGTAGCTATTGAAGGCGTAAGACGCATGTGCCACCAAAGTATCTGGATGAAAGCAGCTGCCGTCCGCTGATATCTCCCGGCAGTCGGCCCCGCCATCCCCACAAGCGTAGTCCATCGCCTGCTGCAGAATCTCCGCCGGAACACTCGGTTTCGCCACGCACCACTGCTTTTGCACACCACCTGTTTGTGGAAATGGCGCACCGGCGTTTTGGTCTGGATTACATGGAGGCAGGGTAAATCCCATCGGCGGGCTTGCCGGTACCACGAACGGAGGCGATTCTGGGGTGGCGGCGAAGCTCCAATGCGGCGGAGATGCGATTTGGGACTCTGGTGGAAGTGGGGGTGTGGCGAGGTCTGATGGCAGTGGTGGCTCTGATGTAAAGAAAGGTTCGTATTCGTTGAGTTTCATGAATGAAGAGAGCTTTCTACTAATGGGGTTTCTCTGTTTTGAGACGGAGGATATTAAATTCACTTTCTCTAGCTTTGGAAATCCAAATTTGTTCATGTGGGTGGAGATGAAACTCTCTGTTTCATGTGGAGAAATTACATTTTCAGGTAGTTTGAGAGTCAATGTGGAGTTTGTACTTTTGATGAAGTCAATCACAAGTTTAACCATATTCTGAATAGATTCCTCTTGAGAGTGGAAGCAATCTTTTGGGAAGAGAGTGGAAACTTTGATTTGATTCTCCAAACCCCATCTTGTGAGGGAGTAAAACAAATTCTTCAGAGAAAGCAACACGAAATGTAAATTGTTAGTATCCTGATTCTTATTGCTGCATAGAGAACTGTTTCCCACAACAATGGTGGTAATTTTAGTGGAAGGGTAGTGAGCCAGAACGAAGGTTCTGAGCCAACTTTCCGCCATTAAAACACTGCTTGAAACCTCTGGAAGCTCAGCATCAGTGACAGAAACAGCAACAGGGAGATCAGAGCCAGACATTGCTGGGAAAATCCCTGAAGAAATTATCTCATCCAGCTTCACAAATTGAATGGATTCTTGACCTGCAGCTGCCATGGCAGAGCAATAAAACCACAAGAAAGGAAACCCCAAGAAGTGAAGTAAAAAGATATATATATATATATATATATAGAGAGAGAGAGAGAGAGAGAGAAGCTTACAAGTAAGACCCAGAAGGAAAGTGAAGAAGAAGAAGAAGGGAAAGAGAAACTTCATCTTCAGCATTTTCTTCTCTGCAAAATGAAAAAATGAAAGAGAAAAAGGAAATTTGGGGAACTATGGAGAGGTTTAAGCAGTCCTGCCCATGTCCTCCATTGCAGGCTTGTGGGAAAGCTTTATATAGTGAGAGTAAGAGAAAGCTTAATAAAAACTAGTCGTCGCTTCCAATTTACAAGAAATGGCAAAATATATCCGTTGCTTGGGAATGGAGTTTGTTTAGAGTCTAGACTGACTAAGCTGCTCCTTGGAATCCTAATTTGTGAAGTATTGAGACCTTTACTTTTCAATGCATAAATTAATAAAATGAATTGTGATGATGAATAATGTTATTTTCCTTCTTCCTTAAATGGGAATGTTTGTAAAAATAAGAAATTCAAACATAACTAATAGTTTATTTATGGGTTACTTATAGGCCATGTTTATTGAATTCTAATAAATTAATGGTTATTTCAAAAGTGAGCTCCATTTTATTATGTTTAGTGTTGTTTCCCTATGCTTCGTATTCATACTGATATTTGGGATCCACTTCCAAATCTATAATAAACAAGCTCAAACTAATTGGCAAGTAGATAGTGCTCAATCCAATTGCATTTGAAAATTATAGTTGATATCGGTACCGTTATACATACTATTGTTGTCATAGTATAAGAATTATGAATCTATCTCACATTTACTGTTATCATTATTGTTTAGTTTCAAACGATAACAATAACGGTAACGTTAACAATAATTGTGACAGATTCAGAATTTTAAGTAAATATTATCAAAATCAATCCAATTATATTTGCGATTTAGGCCCATTACAAATGATCCATCAATAGCTTCTCAATTCTAATTACACCAATTTTCATTACGGATTGGTAAACATGACCTTAATTGCTTGTATATCTTGTAAAATCATTTGGCATCTATTAATAAGGGGACTGGGAATTACTCCATTCTCCTATTTGGAAATAAAGGCAATTGGGACTGGTTTGAGATCATTTGTTTCTATCGATTCTCTTACCTTTATTGAACCTGATTACTTAAAGGTAATTCACATTGTAGGCTATTATAATAGTAACGGTATCTATAACAATAAAGATATGTAAGGCAAAAATTAGAAACATAGAATTGCCATACTTGTAAGCTATTGAATTTTCTTTTTTGGAACTTTCAGTTTGCTGATGATGATAGAAATTCTTTTATTTTTGGCCAAGTTTCTTGTAGGAGTAGTAAAAAAAAAAAAAAAATAATAATAATAATAATAATAATAATAAACCCTAAAATTTTATCCGTAAAAACTAGACTTTCTTTTAAAGGATTGAATTTTATTCTTCCATCTTGGAAATTCTACATTTCCTTTCAAGTTCCATGGATCAATTTTTTGTTTATCAATATTTGTAGTGCTTTGTAAAAGGAAGAAAATATATATATATATATATTTTGAGAAATTATAAAAATAAATAAAAGTATTTAAAAGAGGTTTTGAAGAAATAATGTAACTAGTTTTATTTTTTTTTTCAAAAATAAAATATAATAAGTATTTTACTAAAAAAAATATCTTTTCCAAAACATATGTCAAGGACACACTCGGTTGAGTTAAAAGGGCAAAGGGTTGAACTCACACAATCAAGAAGCCAAATTATATTTTAAAAAATGTACTTCAACTTTGTATATCATATCAAAAATATCTCGGTTAAAAAATATTCTTAAACTTTCAAAAATGGTCCAAAAATACCTTTACTGTTAGTTTTATATGGAAACTGTTGGTGTTTCGTTTTAAAAATATCCATGAACTTGAAATTACAAAAAAATAATCTAAAACATAAATAAAAATAAAAAAAGTTTTAAAATGCTCTTACTATTTTTTTTAGTACAATAAATGATGGGAGAATTCAAATCACAAACCTATTGGTCGCTAACAGTTAAGCTATGCTCACTTTGACACACCTACCGTTAATTTGATGATCAATTTGTTTGAACTTTTCTTGAGTTTGAAAAAATTCAATTTTAAAACAAATTATATAGATATCTTCGTTTTTTTTATATATAGATACTCTCATTTTTCAACTATTTGTTCAATTCTTGCACACAACCAAAATAAAAACTAAAAGTTTTAAGTTAAAACATAAAATCTCACAAAATTCGCCAAATTCCAAAATCAATATCTCCCCTTAAAATCTACCAAAATGATAAATAGCCAAATAAAAAAAAAAATGTATTAGACTACTAAACACACATTCCACTACTAGGTACAACCTTGTTAAAACCTTTTAGTTCTAAAATCCTTTTATGCTTTCATTATTCTTTTTTTCTTGTAGTCTATATACCCTAATTGAAGTGGATTATTTTATTTACGGATTGATTTTTAGATGAACACATGTCAAGCAATTAACAAAGGGAGTAAGATACTATCGAAGAAGAGATGAGAGAACAAAGAGGGAAAATAGAGAAGTAAAAGGTATTAACAGTATATGTTCATATATTGACAATAAGTTTTTTTTTTTTTTTTTTAAATTTTTTTAAGAGTTATTTTAAAACTTTGAAAGTCCAAGGTATTTTTGAAACAAAGTACAAAGTATAGGAGTATTATGTGTAATTTAGCAAAAATAAAAATAGTGACTTGAAGTTTTATTGTTCTACTTAAAAGACAAAAATAATAATAATAATAATAATAATAATAAAATAAAATAAAATAAAATAAAAACAAAGAAAAAGAAACAAAAACAAAAAATGTCATTGTATAATGTACACCATTTTCACCTTTTGATTGTTTCTTTGGTTATCTACCTTTTTCTTTGGTTATCTACCTTTTAGGAGTATTTCTATAAATCAAACGTAGTTTAGAAAATAATTTTTTAAAAAAATAAAAACTTATTTTTGTTATGAGAATTCACTAAAACATTCAAAAGTTTAATTATAAAAAGATAAAAAGTATGATAAAGAAAGTTAATATAAAAAGAAACAAAGTTTTGAAAATATCCTAAACTAAAAAATCAACTTATCAAACAGGCCTTGAAGTTCTAGATTTACCCTCGTAAAGTTAAAAACTTACAAGGTTAACTTTTAGAACACAATTGCATGTATGACAATCTACCCCAAAATAATAATAGTAAATTTGGTACAATCTAAAACTATTTGCAATAATGATACAATTTTAACTTCTACTAGTACACATCACTAACTAAAATTTTTCAATGATAGACATATTAATGACAAAATCTTTCACTGATTAAGGTCTATCATTGATTATTTGTATGCTTTTATTCGTTATTATATTTGTTACTAGTATATCATATCAATAAAATATAAATATGGTATATAAGAATCGTATTATTTTACTTCATTTACTATTAGTTGCATTCAATTGCATATTCATTTTCTTTTATGTGTATAATGGATAGATATTATTGATAAAATAGAAATACCATATTAACAATTTTAATTTTTGTTTTTCCTATTTTTGATTATTTGCATGGTCATTTATTATAAGATCTATCACTATTATACCATATTAGTCAAATTAAAAATGATACATCAGTGATATATAAATACAAAGAAGGAAAATTATCTTAAATGGCAAAACTGTCGTACAATATATATATATATATATATATATCTTAAAATACAGGAATGAGAGAATTGAACATTTAACTATGAAGTCGATAACACAAAAATTGTGTCAGTTGAGTTATGCTTATTTTGACTTATCAATAATTATTTACATGTTCATTTATTATTAGATATATAGTTACTAAGTATCAATCAAGTTTATGTATATATGTAATTTTGACCTTGTTTTCTACCCTTATAGTTTGTATGCTTATTTGCTATTTGATATATTACATCTATATACATCATCAATAGGAAAAATGGTATATTAACTACATTTAACTTTTATTTTTAACCTGTAATTATTAACATGCTTATTTTCTATTAATTCTATCACCATCATATCAATGTAATTAAAAAGTGTATAGCAATAATATTTGACAATTTTTTCTTTCTTTGTAGTGATGGTTTTGGATGCTCATTTGGTCCATCATTGATATAATAAAGAGTGGTAATTTAATATTAATAGCAAATAATTGATAACAAAAAAACTATAAAAATAAATTATTGATACAATGTGTCACTAAAAGTAGTCTACCAAAAATGTTGGAGTAGTTGATAATACACGAAAAAATAGTCCATCAATATTAAAAGTAGTCACTAATAGACATATAAATGATTTATTGATAATATACATCAAAATTGTTCATCAATAATGGACATAAAAATGTTTAATAAGTGGTTAGACATCCATCAATGATAAACACAAAAATAATTCATCAATGATAGACAAAAAAACATTATTTGTTAGTGATAGACGTTTGTTAATGATAGATTATAAAAAACTTTTATCGATGACAGAAGTCTATCATTCATAAACTATATTAAATCATATTTCATATTTACAAATTATTCATTTGTATGACATATGCGTAAATATGACAACCGATTCTACTATTCATTATAATTAGATTTGTTTTCAAATATAGCAAAACGTCACTGTCTATTAGTAAACACCGATAGGTAATGACATTTTACTGTATTTAAAAATATTTGTAACAGTTTTACCATTTAAAATAAATACTCATAGATGGACTATGCATAAACATTTTAAATATAAAACTGAACATAACAATATTTACCTACACAACCACCAATTTACTATTCAATATTTCTTATTTATGTTGACTTGTGTCCATTTCTCTATTTCAATTTTTATTTTATTTATGTTGACTTATTTCCTATTTCTTAATTATTTTTATTTTTACTTTTCATATATTTCCATTAACAAGTTCAATTAGAGTGACATGTTTAGTCACTAATGTTTGAATTTGATTTCTAGTTAATTCTTTTTTATAATGATTTTTTATTAGTTCTTTTAAAGTTTGAACTTTAGCTTTATTTAAATAAATCTTTAATAGAATTGACTATTAGTATATATAATGAAATGATGCTAATACGTAGTTTAGAACCTTTTTCATTATTTATTTTGTTTATGCTCATATGCCAACTTCATAAACATAAATCAAATATAAACTTTTAGAATCAAATATGTTTGTTTTTAAAACTCGAAGAATTAAATAAAAAATTATCAGCCTTATAAGGTCAAAGATAAAACCAAAAGATAATAATAATTTCACCATGTTTTTAAAAATCTAATAGCAATCTATATGTTGTGGATATTAATTTTCATTAAATTGAAAGTTGAATAATAGAGTAAACAAGTTGTCATTTGATATGAGAGTGCAACATCTCTAAAATGTTGTGGAACATATCCTTTTTCTGTAGTTAGTGAGTGTTTTGTGGGTAGGGGACATTGGTCGACGCTCAAGTACTGAGATTGTTTGAGAAAAATAAATCCTAATGAAGATTAGAGTAGAATATTAATGATGATGTGGAGTATTATGAATCAAACAAACTCTATCAAATTTTATAAAATTTCAACATATTCAAACTCTTATCATTTTCTCTGTTGAAGCATCTATGGAAATACACGGCTTAAAGTAGCTTTGTACCAATTGAGGAGGCCCTAGGTTTGCCTTTTAGTTGAGGGTACTCAAAAGCGTAATGTTGATGAAGCTTGGTCTGAGATTTTTCAATGCGGGGGAGTTGGTTGGATCATTAAAGACTGGAATGGACATTCAATTATGGTTAGTTGTAATTTTATCTCATTTAGACAGTTAGTGAAACTATTGGAAGCTAAATCGGTCGTTGATGATTTGAAAAGTCTTGATGATGTGTGGAAAAGTCATAATCCTCCCAAGGTGGTGAAGTCCGACTCAATTGAAGTCATCATGCTTTCGAACTAGTTAGATTTTGATTTGAGTTAAAGTTGATTTTATTTATTTATTTATTTTTTTTTTTTTTTTGACACTCTTTCTTCTCACTAGTGATGTAAATATTTGTTTTGAGTAAAATTTTGTAGAATGGATTACAAAGCTACCTAGGTGTTTTGACTTCATCTTCAAGGTCCTCTACATTCTCTAGATATGACTTTCCTTCTTTCATTTTGTTTCTAAAGTTTGATTGATTACATGAAAATGTTGAGTAGGTAGGGGTATAAAGGTAAAAGTAGGTATGTTAGAGAAACATGGCATTGGGAGACGCAGCTCAGGAAAGCATGGGAAGTGTGAAGGCTGCACACTTCTGTTCTGATTCGCTTCATGGTCCCACACCAAACCCTATCTCTCACTTCTAATTTTCTTTTTTTTTTTTTTTTTTTTTTTTTTTTTCAAATTCCCTTTTTACCCTTATCATATTTAAACTTCTTTCCCCAATATGGGAAAGTGAGTGTTCAAATCTTAGACCTCAATAAATATTTTATAAGTGCCATGAAAGCAAATTAAACATAAAAAAAAACAAATATGTGAATATAGTATAAGTTATAAATTGTGACATATATCTAATACTCGTATTGAAGAGAATGTAGGAAGATAGAGGGAAAGGTTGGATGAAGAGAAGGGTGAGAGACAAAAGAAATGAGCAATGATAGATGAAAAAAGGGTAAAAATTAGCAGGCTTTATACGGACCCTAGAAAACCGCAAAAAACGCTTTGGGTTGGGGAGACCGCCCTCATACGAAAGGCACCGCTTCCATGGGATGGGACCCACCAAACACAATAATCCCTAATTTCAGTTGTTATATTTTTAAACAATCTTAAATTCAATCCTTCTGTATTTCTTTATTAATTTTTATTTTTATTTTTTACATTTTTACTATATATTTCTTTACACCAAAATTATTATTTAATTAATTTTGAAATACTAAATTTAATATTTGTTAAATGTAGGAGGATTAAAAGTGAATACATTTTTAATGTAATGGTATTTTTAACATTTATTATTTTTATTTTTTTAAAAAATATTTTATTGAAGATTTATATTTTTATTCATTATTTGTCTTTTGGACGTTGACGGTCTGACATTGAAAAAAAATCAAAGGACCTCATAATCTTTACAAGAGAGATGTACGACTCTTTTCATTATCAATTGATTTTGAGATACAGTCTCACGAGTCATGCTATCTAAATATGGTATCAAAGTCCATGAAACTCAAATAGACATTTGGTCCAAAAACTAAAATTTGGATTCAATCTAAGAATGGTAAGTCTGAAGAGACACTATTTCGAAAGGGACCCCATAGTCTCTATGAAATAAATAAATTAGTCCTCTCATTATCAATTAGTTTTAAGATGAAACCTTATGTTATCTAATATTGAGAAGACGAGATGCATCTTTTTACCGGCCATGGTCCTCTTTTTAAAGACGAAAATTCATCAAAACACCAAAAATAATAACTGTTTTAGTGACGAGAGAATTCTCTTCACAATCAGTCATGAATGAGAATCGGTGTAAATAATGATTTCATGTCTTTTTGATATATGAGCATGAATAAATCAATAAGAAATTTCAAAAGAGTTTAAAAAAACAATATTAATAATAATAGAAAAAAAGTAACGCCATCGAATAACACTTTTATGAATAATTATTAAATGTATATCAACATTTTTTAAAACAATTGAGAATATAGCAAAATCTATCAATGATATGATCTATCAATAGGCCTCGCTATTAATATGGTCTATCATCGATAGACTTTGGAAGCAAAATCTAAATTTTGCTATATTTACAATTCTTTTGTATTGTGCTATATCTACAAATATTTTGAACTCAATTGCTATATTTACAACTGTTATTAAAAACAATCCTCATAACCTAATTTATTAAACATTTGTTACATACATTGTAGAAAAACATCTCCTAGTTTCTTTTAGTATTCATTCTAACGTTTTTGTGATCCAAAAACATGAATATGAAAATATGAGATTTTACTAATAATAGAAAATTAGGGCAATACACTATCTATTTGGATTGTTTCTAATTTTAATATGTGATTAGTTCATTGATTTAAAGTATGAAATCGCTAGAAAACTTACAAAGATTAACTTCAAAATTTTTACTTTCTATGACATATAATTTAAATACTATTTTAAGAAACAAACCCACAATATAGAAGTGTACTAAGGCCACGTTTATTTCATGGAAACACAATAAATCAATAGTAATCTAAAAAGTAGGTCTCATTTAATTACATTTGGTGTTGTTTACTTTTGTTTTATACCCGTACTAACATCTAGGGCTCATGTCCCAATTTATAACTAAAAGAACACAAACTAATTGACGAGCAGGGAGGATAGTCTAATTGCATTTGAAACTTACGTGTCGTTATTGTTACTATTGTCGTTATAAGTATTGTTATTTTTACGGTATGAAAATTATAAATCCGTGACATTTACTATTACAGTTATTGTTACCACTTGATCAAAAAATCGATCACCGATAGACCCCGCTATTAATATGGTCTATCATTGATAGATTTTGAAAGCAAAATCTAAATTGCTATATTTACAAATTTTTTTACATTATACTATATTTATAAATATTTTAAACTTGATTGCTATATTTACAACTACTCCATTTATAAATCTATACGAGACAATAATAAATAACTTTTATATAATATATCAATCACCATAATAACCTTTCAGTATTGCGCTCTTTATTGTTTAAAAAAGTAATATTGAAAATATTGAATGCTTCTAATTTTTTTAAAAAGAATAAAAAACATAAAATATCATGTGCAATTAATGGTTTAAAAACAAAATTTGAAAAAGGAAATAATACGTTGTTAAAAAAAAAAAGAAATAATATGTAAAAACAATAAATGTGAAAAAATAAAAATTGTGCCGATTTTTTTTTTTTAATGAAAACCAGAAAAGGAAAAAAACACCATGTATGACAATTTTTATTTATTTTAAAAACAATAAAATAAAATAAAAATTAACAAAAGAATTGATGATTTTATAATTTTTCTATTGAAAGGTACTCTCTTTCTAAATATAGTAAAAAGAACCAAAATATTTATAAATATAGCAAAATTTTATTGTCTGTGGCAGTATATCACAAATAGCCATGTATTTTACTATTAGTTGTAAATATTTTCAACATTATTGCCATTTACGATAATTTCACAAAGAAAAATAATTTGTTTGAATTTTTCCAACTAATTTTTGATAAAAATATTTGTATGTCCAAATTCAAAATAAATTAGAAAATAAAAACATCCAAAAATTCAAAATTAATAATAGCTATAAATTTTAGGAGTATGAAAGAAAAAGAAAGAAGAAAACTAATAGTTGAGTTAGAGAGTGGAATTAGAAAGGAGGGAATTAATGGGCGATACTTTTTAAAAAGAATCTTTTACTTTACCTTTTCTTATTTCGTATCGGAATTTGTATTAACAAAAATACTTTCTAGAGGATTTTTAACTTTTATACCAACCTCTCACTAAATTACACGTCAGCATAAGAGATGAATTTAATTGATATCATTACCTTCCATTAATTATAAACAAAAACAAAATGCCATTAATGCTAATATCAAATATTCAGGATCTTAACTTTTTTTCCTTATAATCTTTTTAGAAATATCTATCCTAATCGATTTTTTTTTTTTTTTTTCTTTTCTATATCAACATTTTAAACTTAACATCCACGTCAACAATTTCTTTCAAAGAGATAAAATGATCTTACATTTACATATACATTTTGCCTTTTATTTTTAACTAGTTATCTATCCATGTGGTTTAAAATCATTAAAATATATATATTTTTTTGTTAAATTTAAATAATAAATATATAATATGAAAATTAAAAAATTGACTGAATATAATTTTTTGTAAATATTAGATATGAAATTTAAATATAATTAAAGAGATAAAATGAAATAATAACTTTTCATTTATACTTTTAAATGGATTGCATCATGACCTCGTCTAGGAAAATGAGGTCTTTTTAGAGAGTGACTGAATTTAAAGTTTCATTTAAGCTACTTAGGTACCATTTTTATTTGAAATCAATCAAGTAATAACATATGTTCAATTTTTTTTCTTTTTTTTTTTCGTTTTTTTTTTGAGATTATAGACGTTTACATTTTAAGTTCACGTGGAATACAAAAACCATGCAGTTTGTATTCTTACGATAAGAAGTCTTCATATTTCGTAACCTCTTATTTTTATCATGGTCTTGATCTCTCATCTTGTGATTAATTTTCGAGAAAAATGATGTGACTTACTTTTTTTAAAAAATTTAAATGAGAGTTTCAGGTTTAATCAACATCATTTGTTTGGTAGGATGTCATACCCTATTCAAGGCTACCTAATCCAAATGAAAGTGTTCATCCAAGGTAATAAAGTTCAACATTATTCTTCTTGTCTCTATCACAACGAAAATCTCTTTTCCATATGATATTCTAAGGCAGTCGTCCAACTAATTGAAATGAATTGAAGATGATCCCCTTACCTCCATGTTAGAATAATCATATGACCCTTTCAAAATGGATTGTAATGAACTATTTTAAGGAGTAAATGAACGTAAAGTTTTCTTTAAGCTACCTACGTACCTCTTCTTTTTATTCGAAAAGGATCAAATCATAACGTATTTCATTTTTTTTTTTTGTTTGAATTTGTGGTCGTTCACTTTTTACACTCATATAGGCTTGAAACAGCATGTAGTTTATACTCTTAGATAAGAAGTCTTCACATTTCAAAAGTTATTATTTTTATCATAGTCTTGATTGAATTCATAGTTGTTTTTGTTTTGTCATTAATTTGATAAATTAGGTGATACTTTATAGTCTCTTACATTTTTCCTTATTTTTTTTTTTACTAGGGTGTAAAGTTTATCAATGTCCATTCATCACTGGTTTTATCTTTCTTTCTTAAATGAAGGTGGTCATCCAATGGTTCTTCTTGTATCCAACAGAACACCAACCTCTATTCCATATCTTTAAGGCAATCATCCAACTAATCAAAATAAATTGAAGATGATCGTCTTACCTCCATGTTCCATCGTTGAAGAATGATCAACCCCTAATTCCAAACAAATTTAAGATAGTAATATGAAATTCAAAAATGGATTATGCAAAGTTTTTTTTTTAAGAGAGTGACGGAACTTTTTAAAGTTACCTTTAAATCGTCTACGTACTCCTTTTTAATGGATCAAGTCATAATGTGATTCAAATTTTTTGTTATTTATTGAATTTATGGTCATTCACCTTTTAAGCTCAAATGCAATTTATACTCGTTTATGTTAAAGAGACTTCACATTTCACAAGCTCTACTTTTATCATGGTCTTGATTGCATCCATCATTTGTAGTTTTTATTATATCATTAATTTGATAAATGAGGTGACGATTTACAATTTGTTAAACTTTCTCATTCAACAATCACTTAGGTCTACATTGAAACATTTGAAAAGAAAACCTTACTGATATCCTTTCATCAACATACATTTTATAGGACATTCATCTCTAGTCAAGGCTACCTTAATTCAGATGAAGTTGGTCATCCAAGCTAAAAAAAATATTCAAGATGGTTCTTATCTCCTTTAAATTGCCTACGTAGATTTTTATTGGAAATGAATCAAGTCATAACGTAGTTCAAAATTGCAAGGAGTAACTAAACTTAAAGTTTATTTAAGCTGCGTATGTACCCTTTTTATTTTAAAAGGAATCAACTTGCAACATAGTTTAATTTTTTTTTATTATTATTTTTTAAAATTTATGATCGCTCACTTTTTTAAGCTCATGTGGGCTAACCATGCAATTTACAGTTACGATAAGAAATCTTCGTATTTCAAAAGCTTTTATTTTTATTATGGTCTTGATTGCATCCCTTGTTTGTAGGATTGGTTAACATGATCTCTTTTGGCTTCATTGTCAAATAGTTGTCCATATATATAACAAAGAGTTCCTTTTTCATGCGTGAAGGAACAAGATTCTGGTTTTTTTGCCTCATACTTTGCTTCACAAAATTTCTTTAAGGTCTTCATATATCTTTCATGATAAATGCCAATCACTTTGAGGCGATCAAAAGTAGATGTTGAAGATTCGTTATTTTGTGTTTCATGTGGAGACATTTGGCTTATGGAATGCTGAAATTTGAGTAGAAGGAGATGTTAAAACATTGAATTTTTTTCTTGTCATTGTCAAACTCATTCTTTGTAAGATTAAAGGCTAAGTAGTTGAAGGGCTAATACACAGTTGAAGACACAAATCCTTTTGCTCGATTTCTTTTGAATTGTTGACTTTTTGACAACATTGAAAGTAAACTTATTTCAGTGTATATATAGGAACAAACTATAGATTCAGGACAAGATTTTAATCTAAAACTTTAAACCACCAACTGAAAAAAAAAAAAAAAAAAAAAAAGTTGCTAAATTGTAAAGAGTTAAACGGATAGATTTAAAATTCATCCTAACATCCATGATCACAGTACAACAGCTACTTAGGGAAAAAAGGATAAATAATTAATTAATGATATAATCTTTTCCTAATTGATTTGGAATTCTTTGCTTCTTTTGTATAAATATGGAGATTGATTGGGGAAATGCAAACGCAGTATTTGCCACTTTCATTCCTCACACTTTTCCATCTTCTAATTTCTAAACCTTTTCCATGGCGGGAATCTAGGGTTTTCACTTGGTTTCAGTATTGTATTTTATACTTACAACAATATAGTTACCATTATCATTTCCTTTTACATTCATTCTTATTCTTCCTTTTACTTCTCTAGTATATTACAATTTCGTATTTAATAGTTGCATATTATATGAATGTAGGCATTTTTGGTGTTGCTTACAAAAGACTCAATCAAATAATATTTATAATACTGATCTTTACAACTATAACTACTACAACATAGTATTAGCGACAAGACCGAGTCGATCCGTAAGGAATCACAAAAATTAGTTTCTCCAAGTTAATTCTTTAGCTAAAGTGGTAAATTGGGGTTTTTGTGTGTGAGTTGAGAAGCAAGCATAAAAAAATAAAACGCAAAACATAAATTGCAAGTTTTTAGAAGTATCCCCCATTGCTTACGTGATCATAGATTCATCATATTAGGTTCTACATTGTCTAAGCTTAGCCAACTCACTTAGAAAAGCTATGTAAGAGCCTGATTTATCAAATTAGTCCATTTAATTAGGTAAAAGCATCCTAATTAATTTAGACTAACCACGTTATGAATTAGGATTGTGCTAGGGTGAATATCAACAAGGAATTGCCTAAATCAATATTCATCATGATTCTTCCTAGATCAATAGAGCAATACTTTTCATCATACACAACGAATCACAGGTCTAACTAACCTTTTGCTACCTTGGAGCAAATTACAATTATATGTCATGTATTGTAATTTAATGTCTAGCTAATGATCGTACATCCTTAAGAAAAAATACAAACATAAACATGCAAAGACAAAAAAAAAAAAAAAAAACCAAAGACAAAATAGAAACAATCAAGATTACAAGTTTATCACAAGTCTTATCAGGTTACAATTGGAAAAAACCTCAAAAACTAGGAATTGAGGATCTTTACCTTCCCACTGAGATGGAAAACTCAAACCCCTCATCTATCAGCCCAATTACAGAAAAATATTAAACTCAAAACCTAAAACTAATGCTATAGATGGCTAGAGAGCGGAAAAACGAAGAAAACGAGTCGTCATTCGCTCAAAATGGCCACCAAGATCTAAAGATGTGACCTAACCGAAGGTAGATTTTATATCTACGCGACAACGCCATTGCATTATGAGACGATGCCGCGGTGCTACACCCTTTTTTCTGTATTCTATGAAGAGCACTGTGTTGCAGCGCCGTAGGGCGCCGCGACGCTCTCACATGGAGGCAATTTTGTCATTCTCTCTCCCGTTTGAAGCCTCGGATGCCTTTTTTTTGGCTCCTAATTGCTCCAAATTGACCCCAAACAACCCGTAACGCTCCGGAATACATGTGTTACTTGATATCCTACAAATATAAACATTTAAACACATTAAATATCATAAACGGGCAAGATTAGAGGCATTAAGATAGCACATTTTGGATGCTATCATATTTGGTCTTTTTTTTCAAAAAGCATCTTATTACCTAAATGGAGAAGATTGATTCGCATATGAAACTTGCAAAGTGGAAGTAGATTAGTCTCTGCAGAGCACACGAACAATTAAATTCAAAGGCTTCTTCGTCTTTGCTGTCTTCGATGGAAGGACTTAGAGGCGCAGTTTTATTCAACTCAAAAGAGGATTCAGATGCAGTACGAGGATCTTAAGCGACATGAGAAGGCAATTGCATTGCAGGAAGAGCGCTTGGATGATGTGAAGAAATCTATCGATGAAAGCTCAAAGGAGGATGAGTTGAAGAAAAATGAACTAAGCAAGTTGAATCGTTTGATTGTGAAATGTGATGGTGTGGGTTAACTGGTAACAACACAGAAAGTCCAAATATTTTACTTTTGTCCAACTTTTCTATTATTTTAAAAAATATCTAAATGACTTCTTAGTTAAAAAATAAAAAATAAAAAATAAAAAATAAAAACATTAGGGTCCATTCCTCAACCTATAACCAATTATTTATATTTCAAAAAAGAAAAATCAAAAGTTTCCTGAATTCAGGTGCAAATTTTATTTTGGCCAATTTATTTTTCAAATCCCCACTCATTCTCTCTCCATCTCTTGTTCTCTCGACCTTCACAACAGTCCAGCGACGACCATCTCTCGTTCTCTCCCCTTTCAGAACAGCCCACCAACGACCACACTAGTGAGCGAATCATCGGCGACCACATTGGACGACATACAACAAACTTGAAGTGGAACTAAATGACGAATAATAGACTAGGACCGTGCGCGACTCACTAGATGGGCGACTTGGCGTCACAACAAACGACAACACGACTCAGACCATAGACACGTGGCAAACAATTGAACGATGGCAGCTTGATGACAAACGACAGATGACAATTCGACTCAAACGACGATGGACACACAAAGATGAGGATGGAAAGATTGTTGCATGCAAACCAAGAAACATAGTAAATATGTAGTATAAATTTTTGTTCACATTCAACTACTTTGAATTTATGATCTATATTATGATATATATATATATATTTTATATATTAATTAGAATATTTGCAAACATATAATACAATATTCAATATTCTAATGTATATGTAAAAAGCAAAACTAGTAATATTTGATTACATATCAAATAAATTTATAAATATATTTCGTATATCAGTTAGAACCTTTGCAAAAATCTAATATAATGTTCAAAAGTATATTTAAAAATAACATAATCCGCCAATAAATCCAGTTGCTTCATACGGGAAATACCTTAAATGAAAAATAAAATAATATTAAAATGCATTTTCTCAAGAAAATCTAACCTAATTAATACTATATGGATTTTCTTTCTCCAACATCAAAGTCACTTTGTAAATATAGAAAGATTTCCCCAATGTCGCATTCTCTCTCCAGCCGCTCACCACAATGGATATTTTTGTTCAAAAAATCCATTAAATCTTATATATGAAAATATTAAAAATTTTAAAAATTTATGAAAATAAGTTTCCAAAATGGATTGAATTTTTAAATCTCTCTAAATTGAAAGAAGTGGAATTGGATTTAGCCCGAGAGACTAGAAGTTATAAAATTGAAAAAAGAATTTGCAAATATAACAAAATTTAGATCTTCTTTTGAAGCCTATTAGTGATAGACTATATCATTTAATCTATCAAATAGACTAAGTCTTTCAATGAAATCTATCATTGATAAATTTTGCTATAATCAGGTACAAAGTATTTGCAAGTGTAGCACAATGCAAAAAAATTTGTAAATATAACAAAATTTAGATTTTTCTTTTGAAGTCTATTAGTGATAGATCATATTAATAGCAAGGATTTATTGGTGATAGACCATATCATTTAATCTATTAGTGATAATATTTCCATGAGAGATTTTATCATTGATAAATTTTGTTATATTTGCAATTTTTTTAAAAAATATTGTTATACACTTAATTATCATGCTACCCAATAAAGTATGCATAAGATTCTTGGACGTTGAGAAGGAGAAGGCTTTTGATATGGTTCGAAACCATTGTGAGCATGTGATGAAATTAAAAGAACAAAAATTAGATGGCATGGTGCACTTAATCGAAAAACAACCAATGGAATGTGAGTTCAAGGTAAAGAGTATTGAATCGATAAGAGCATTGCTTCAAGAACATGAAGAAGAGCTTCCAATCAAAGAAAAGGAATATGATACAATCCAGATGATGTCAATTAAAATGAGCAACAAAGAGCTCAAACCAAAAGAAAAGAAGCGCGAGACAATTCAAAATACGATTGCCACTATAGGTGGCAAGGGAAAAGATTAGGCAAGATAGAAAAGACTACAGAAGTGCAAACTAAAGAGAAGGAAAATGGTGTAATGCAGAGCAAGTTGAAGGTTCTTTCTGAAGACAATTATGAAAGGAATCAGAATTAGAATCCATCAAAATATGTATCAAGGAACATAGTAAAGAACTTGATGTGTAGGAAAAGCATCTTAACGACACCCAACAATCTATTCAAGATTGTCAAAATGTCGATATACGGCTTACAAATTATGTTAGTATCTAAAGACAATTAAGAGAGCAACAAAGAACTCGAACGGAAAGAAAAGGAGCTCGAGGCAAATCAAAATAAGATTTGCAAGTAGAAAGAAAGACAATTAGACAAGATAGATGAAGGATAAAAAGAGAGGAGAAAAAAAAAAATACAAAATACAATACAACCGTTGGCAGTTGCCTTCCAACAACGAACATTGATATGAGGAAGAACATGGAGGGAAGAGCAATGATGGAAGGGAATGGAAAGAGAGGGAAAGAGTAAAAAAAAAAAAGTACGTTTTATTTTAACAAATGATCAAATATGTTTTTTTTAATAATAAAATACGTCCCATCAACTTCTGTTACATAATTTTAAAAAATGAATGACAAGATGAAGAGTGCTACTAAACTTAAACTCAAATCTCATGTGAGTTTGAAAACTCAATGCCTCAAAATTGTGACACAACCCTTGCAGCCAAATTTGTATGACTTTTTCTTCTATTTAATAGTCAATGACTAATATAGACATTTTAAAATTTTAACAACTAGGTCATACAATTTAAAAATCAAGAGCCCAAGGTTTAGAATGGCCAATCTTGAATCTGTTATTAATATTACTTGAACCTATTATATGGAAGTTCGAATGACCAATCTTGTTGGAATGTCTAACCTAAATTGTATTCATATTTTATGTTATATTTACGATTATGGGCCTATGATTTACAAAGGTGTCATATATAAACCCTCTAAGGGTGCTCAAAAAACTTGATGACCCGAAAAACCCGATCAACCCAACCCAACCCAACCCAACCCATAAGATTTGGATTGAGTTATAAACTCATTTGGGTTGAGTTGAGTTTAAATAAATGAAAATTTTAAGGGTTGGGTTCATTCATGGGTTCACCTCAACCCAACCCGAACTTCTTATTAATTTTTAAAAAGTACGTCTTTTACTATTGATACAATTATATATACATATATTTATTTTAATTTTATGAATAATTTTGGATCATTTATTCTCCAACATCTCCTAAAAATAACTTTTAGCACTTTGGAAAGGAAAAACTCAAATTGGAATTGAGTTCCTTTTTAAATCCAACAAAAGAAATCGAGTTCTTAATCTTAAATTCAACCTATGAAAATAATTAAATAAAAATTTTATAGATTAACATTTTACTTATTGTTAGAATAAAAAATTAAATAAATGACTTAGTAACTTGAACCAACCCAACCATAAAACATTATGGTAGATTGGGTTGAGTTTATTATTTTAATAAAGGTTATTTGGGTCGATGAAACTTATAACCCAAACAATTGGATTGAGTCTAAAAAGTACTTCAACCCAAAACACAACCCAACCCACAAACACACCTACCTCTAACCTTATTGGCACCTCTACAATCTGAATTGTCCTATGTTAATAGAATTGCTCACTTTACCCATTATAACTAACACATTTGTTAGTTAATTACATAAATATCCATGTTGATCTTTATGGTTTGCACCATCTCAGCTTTCTTTATTTGTCAACTTCATAACAAATATCACTCCGAGACTGCATTTTAGTCAATGAGACCACCCAAGTGTTATTGATACCGCAAGCCACCAATGGTGGCTTCAGTTTGACATATTATTATCGATATTATGTGCATGCCAAAAAAGTTAGTTTGTAACTTAAATAAGCATTAAAAAAATTCACAACATTTCTACAAATTCTCTCAGATACCTATAATTCTTGTTTTCTTCCGTATATATCCATTGATACTCAAATATACATCAATATATCTATAATTTTAAGTGGTTGATATCAACATTAATGTTTCTATCTTGATCAAAATCTACAAACCTAACATTTTTCGTGCCATGTTTGCACATTTTGCCAAGTTGAACACTTTTCTAAGGACATCAGAGAAAGAGTATCCTCTTTTAGAAAGAAGGCAACTAAGATAATGCCATCTATGACACAGAATCTACTCACTACTCCTAAAAAGAATTTACAGTAGAATCAACCAACTAAATCAATAATATTAAATTAGTTGAAAAGCATACCTCGTCATAGGTTATGGTCTAGGCCTAGTCGGGCGTGTATAATGGTTTTCATGCTCAACATGGATATGACCACCCTCATCAAGACCAAATAGCCCATGCATTCCAGTAAATCTTGAATTGTACCGCTGAAACGTTGACGTTTCATCATTTAGTCTCGGGGATGAACTTGAGAATATAGGTCTAGTGGATGGAGGAGGCTTTTGAGGGTATTTCATTGAACCATTTTGGAACTTCCGTTTCTTCCGTGCTTGTTGCTGATTGGGTTGATGGGTAAGAGGAGGATGTTGATGGGGTTGATGGGTAGGAGAAGGATGTTTATGTCGAAGTTGATGGTGGTTTGGGTGCCGTTGTCGCATGTCGGACTTCTCCGAATGCAGCGGTTTCATTTCACCACTAGTTGGATTTGAGCGTTGTGCTTCAAAATTACCTTTGGGTGGTTGTGGTTGAACAATGGTGGTATGTGGCTGTTGAGTGGTTAAACTTGTTGGTTGACTATGGCTGTTGCATTTCAACCTTCTCATCTCTTCAAGTGAAACAACACGGTTTTCAAGCCCTTGAGTTGACATTTCAGAATAAAGGTTACAATCTACGACGCATGTAATTACTGACTTCACAGCCTCTATCTCCTTATCTATGGCTTCATCCTGTAGCAGTCAGAGTTACATCTTAGCAAAGAAAAATAAACATTTCTTTTCCATGTATTTGCTTTTGTTATATAGAAGGCAATGTTATCTTTTGAGCATTCCTCGAGAGAACAGAGAACTAACCATGGCAGCACGTAGAACTTCCTGACCTGTATTCTTCTTCTTGCTGGCTTTTACAGTGGCATTCCTTGCATCTCGCAAATATTCGTTCAGGATATGTACAGGTCGAAAGCATTTCAACTTGTATCCACATATAAACCTGACAGCCTTGACAAATTGCTTTGTTGCAATAAGATTTTGTACAATATCTGCAAAATGCAAGAATATGAGACAAGTCACCTTTAGAATAGGTTTGAATTGGATATTTTTGCTTCTAGTTATGTAAAATCAAATTTCAAAACTGGTACGGTAACGTTCAAGTTTAAACAAAAGCTTCCGGTACTTATTCCTACAATTGTAAACAAACAAAAATCTAATCGTCTCTCATTCCCTTTTCCAATTTAAAAAAAATATTAACAAAATTATACTTTTTACGTAGAATGAAGGTTAAAAAAAATAACAAAATGAATATGAACCTTTAATTATTCTATTTTAGATTTTCAGTTTAAAATTAAAAAAAAAATAAAAATTAAGCCAACCATTGACAGATTTGAGAATTAAAAAAATTACCGATACATTTCTATTCAATTTTGTAATTAAAGTTAAAAAACTAATAACAAGTAATAGAAAGGAGAGAAAACACGAAATAAAAGGCAAATGGTTAAAATATTCAAAGTTTTACCTACCAACAATTTTCTTGCTTTAATACCTACTTTTTAAGAGTGTTTTCCAAAACCAAATCAAAATAAAAAATTGAAAACTAAAGTCCCGTTTGATAAAAGTTACTGGTGTATAATTTTTTAAAATAAGCCTATAAACACACATTTTACCTCTAAATGTCTTGCTTCATTGTTTAATTTTTACCAATTTTTTTAAAAACAAGTCAAGGTTTTGAAAAAAAATAAATAAATAAACCCTACTTGGTAACCATTTGGTTTTTTATTCTTTGTTTTTTAAAATTAAACCTATTCACACCACTTAAAACATATTGTCTTCTGTGTTTCGTACATTTTGGGAGTGTTTTCAAAATGAAAGCCAACTTTTACAAACTAGAAAATGCATTTTGTTTTTGCTTTTGGGAATTAGCTAAGACATCAAATGTCTACAAAGGAAATATGCAAATCATGAATAAGAAATGGTAAGAAAACAAGCACAATTTTTTTAAAGACCAAAAACCAAAAAGCAAATGATTACAAAATGGAATTTTAGTTTTCAAAAACTTGTTTTTGTTTTAGGATTTGACTAAAAATTGAACTCTTTAACTTAAAGAGATGAAAACCATGGTAAGAAATTAAGAGGAAATATCAAATGGATACCAAACAAATCAAACAAATAGTTTTTGAAAACTTGATTTCGTTTGATTTCGGTTTGTGAAATTTAACTTATAATTCATATGTATGTTAAAAGAGGGTGAAAAGCTTCCAACAATTTGTGAGGAACAACCATAAATTTACCAACAATGCCATGGTTAATCAAAAGGAGCCTACAAGCCTTAAGATGAGTAAGATGATTTTGAAACGAACAAAATTTTTTAAAAAAATATGGAACAAGAAATAAGACCAGTTACACCAAATAGGCTTGATCCCCCCGTCCAAATCTTGGTTTTAGGTTTGATAAAACAAAATAATGACCAACGTTCCTGTTTCTCAATCCAAGATGAAAGAAAGACTGCACAAACCAAGGAACAGGGAATAGCCTATAATGAATTTTTGTGATGGGAAACACAGGCACACGTTCGTCACAATGTTAGAAAAAAACAAAAATGGGATACAAATATTTTTTGTTATTGTTAGCTATTGTATTTAAGTTTTTTATCATGATTGATACCAGAACGTACTATCTGAAGTATAAAGACTTGTTATCGACATTATACCCAGGTCCTAACAAAGAAACCTAATTCATGAATCACGGAAGTTTCCTAACGGAAAGAAAATGTATAAAATTCCAATGTCGATCCAAGTTGAGTATCAGCATAGTTGAGTGCAGGAATTAGAAATGAACAGAGAACAAAACTAACCTTTTATCTTTTGATTATACCCGAACATTAGGGACAATTCCGATGCCTGTTCATGAAGCACTATGTTCTCAAAGAGCTTCAAAATCTCATCCCCGCTGAATGAAGTTGTCAATCCATATGACACTAGAAGTTGCAAGAAGCCAACAGCATCCATAGACCCATTTGTATCACTTCTCATGTTCAATTTCCACTCAACTGCAAGCTTCATTGCATCTTCTCTTTCCTTTGGACCAATAATTGGTGAGATTTGTTTTAATTGTTTTAAAAGAAGTGTGGACCACCTCAAGAAACTTTCTTCAAAGCCTAACTGTTCTTTCTTCAACTGTTGGTGAAAAGAACCTTGAAGCAGATCCAAGACAAGTTTTGCAGGGTCTGACGACTCTTTAAGAATTGATAAGATTACACTTGGTATCAATTTCGCCCCAGTCAACTTCTTGTTCAGAAGTAAAAATAATTTCTTCTCATTTGGATCCATGCTGAGCTGCTCATTTTTTAAGGAAGAGACAAGCGCTTCGTTGGCTGGCAAAGATTCATGTTGCTCCAGTTTAAAAAAACTAGGAGTTGCACTGACCTCTGAATAAAATGAGAAACAAATGGTAGAGAGATCAGACATTTAAAAGCCATCCAGCACGAATTGGTATTTGATTTTAATAACTACATTCAAGAACTAGATATCATTCACAATTTGATAAACTGTGAAGACAGTAGGAACAGTGACAACATAGCTTCCTTGGGTCTTAAATGAAAATAAGCAAAAGAAAATGTAAATGATAAAAATCAACACAAAGATTTACTTGGTTTACCAATGCGTTGGTGCAGTCTATCATTAGAGAAATAATTCAGATTGTGGAACTTTAGGTTTCAGAGGCACCCACCAAGGCACGCCGCCCCTTGAACCCCAACTCGTTGACCAAGTAGCAAGACCTCATATTTATAGTGCCAAATAACATATTCAAAGCATTCCAACAAAAGCATATCCAGGTATTAACTAGTAAAACTATACCTATGAAACTATTTTGCATGTAATAAATGATAAAATAGATGGTGAGAAAAGGACATGTACTGCTTACCAGACGACTTGTCTCCAAAACCAAGTGCTCGGGATAGCTCAAATGCTTGTTTATATTGTGAAACAGAATTCAGAAGAATCTGTAGTTCATCTGCATCAAAATCTGAGGCCAACTGAAAATTAGCAACAAGTAGCAAGAATGCCACTACCTCCACATGATTCTCAACTGGCATCGACATCTTAGCCTTCCACTGGCCTGCCAGCTTTAGAGCTTCTTCTTTATGTGGAGGCGAGATATTTGGTGAGAAGTTCAATAATAGTTCAGACAGCAAAATGCATCCCCTCTTGACATTATGCAAATCGGCTTTTGCATCTTCAGACACTGAATGTGGAGGGTAGAACCATCTTAAAGCATCTAGAACCAACTTAGCAGGATCAGAAGATGCTTGAAGAGTAAGAATCAGTTCCATGCGTACCAAATCATGCAGTTTCAGATGCTCACATAAGAGAGCTAACAGAAGCTTTCCATTTAAGCTCGATCCAGTATGAAAATTCAAAGTATTAGAACTGTCGGTCAGTCTGCAGCCTGAATCCTCAGTTTTTACTTTCACATGAAGACTGTTTGGATCATCTATCAATTTTACCTTTTCATTACATTTTTCCATCAAACCTCTGACTAGACTGATATCTTTTTCTTTTGACTCAAGTTCCTCAGCCAGCACCTTGTGTTGTATTTCTTTTAATCTTAGTTCTTCGCGGCCTTTTTCCAGCAATATTATCTGTGAACCCATGTCTGCTTTTAGAGATTCAATCTCTTTTAGATATTTGCTCACTTTCTCATCTTTCTTGTTGAGCTCCTCTGCCCGTCTTTCAAAATTGCTTTCTTCATACTTGAGGTTGTTTGAGCGCTCTTCTATTGATTTCCTCAACACATTGAAATGCTCTTTTTGAGCTTTTAGGCCTTCAAGGCATTTACCGACGATCAAAGAAATGGAATCATGTTGTTTCACCACTGCTGGTGGCTCGTTAGAGTAGTCATCCTCTGATTCTTGCAGTGAATCAAGGTGGGTCTCCTTCAATTCCCATTCCTTTGAGCATTCGATGATAGCCTTTTCTATGGTACTAACATAATTTGTTAGCAGTATAACAGCATTCTGGCAATCTCGAACAGATTGTTGGGTGCCATCAAGTTGCTTTTCCTGCACATCAAGTTCTTTACTGTGTTCCTTGATACACGTTTTGATGGATTCTAATTCTGATTCTTTTGATAACAAGTCTTCAGAAAGAGCCTCCAACTTGCTCTGCATTGCACCAAACTCCTTCTCTTTAAGATCAAGCTCTTCAGTCCGCACTTTTATGGTCTTCTCTATCTTATCTAATCTTTTCTCTTTCCACTTAGTGGCAATCATATTTTGAATTGTCTCAAGCTCCTTTTCTTTCAGTTTGAGTTCTCCATTGCTGTCTTTAATTGCCATCTGAATTGCATCATACTGCTTCTCCTTGATTGCAAGCTCTTCTTCATGTTCTTGAAGCAAAGCTCTTATCGATTCAACAGTCTTTCCCTTCAATTCGCATTCCATTGACCGCTCTTCGATTAACACCATTATGCCATTTAACTTTTGTTCTTTTAATTCCATCTCATGCTCACACTCATCAATCCTCTTTCGGACCATATCAAAAACCTTCTCCTTCTCCTCAAACTCCTTCTCAAGTTCCAAGAATCTCATGCATGCTTTATTAACCTCATCTTCTTTCAATTTAATATCCTTCGACAAAACTCCTAACCTTTCTTGGGCTAAATTCAATTCCGCCTCCTTCAATTTAACCGCACCATCACATTTCACAATCAAACGATTCAACTCACTCAGTTCATTCTTCTTCAACTCAAGCTCTTTCGAGCATTCATCAAAAGATTTTTCCACATCATCCAATCGCTCTTCCTTCAACGCAATCGCCTTCTCCCGTCGCTCAAGCTCCTCGTATTGCGTCTGAATCATCTCTCTAGTGGAATCAAAGTGCGTCTCCAAGTCTTTCCATTGAAGACTAAAAAGAAGAAAGGAAGAAGCCTCGAAATGTAACTGTTCGTGCGCTTTACAGAGATTACTCTGCTTCCACTCCCCAAGTTTCATTTGCGAAGCAATCTTCTCCATATAGAAAAAGATATTGTTCTTCGCAAAAAAAACATATAACGCAGAGCTATTATATACAAATAATGTCGACCAATATACAAGAGAAGAAGCAAAAGAAAGAACAAGAACGAAGAAGAATGTAAAAAGGAAAAGGTAATGTTAACAATGTCGCACGTAAATGCAAAATACCGAAACCAAGAGAGTGAAAACCCTAGAATCCCGCCATGGAAGAGGTCTACAGAACTCAGAAGTCGAAGGAGAGTGATGAATGAAAATGGCAATTACTGATTTTGCTTTCTTCACCACCATCCCCATATTTATACAAAAGAAGAAGCAAATAATTCCAAATAAATTAGGAAAAGCCTTTCATAAAAAATTAGAAAAAGATTATTGTTAATTAATTATGTACATTTTTCCCCTTAAGTAACTGCTGTACGGTGATCACGGATGTTGGATGAATTTTAAATTTTAAATCTATCCGTTTATCCCGATAATTTAGCAGCTTTTAAAAGTTTGTATTTATGTTTAAATATCATTTTGAAATCTATATATTTTCCTTAATTTTAGCTCTACATTTTATAAATCTTAAATTTAGTCTTTATTTTATTTTTAACTTTTTTAAAAATATATATTATTCTTTATTAATATCTTCACCATAAATTTAAAAATGTTATATTTTTTTACTTAAAATTAGGTTAAAAAATACTTTTGGTCCCTAACTTTCATACGAGTAACAATTTAATCCATAAACTCTGATTTATAACAATTTAGTTCTTATACTTTTAATTTTGTAACAATTTAGTCCTTATACTTTCAAATTTGTAACAATCTAGTTCTTAACTAAAAAAATCATCAAAAAAAGATGTCAATTTTTATTATTTTATGATGTAGACTTTGTAACTTTAATTAGTTTATCAATTTATTTAGGCAAGAAATCTCATTAAATTTTAACCCTAATTTCTACGCTAGGAAATAAATTGTTACACAGTAAAGTTTAGGGACTAAATTGTTACAAAAATGAAAGTATGTAAACTAAATCGTTACAAACCAAAGTTTAGTAACTAAATTGTTACTTTCATAAAAGTTTAGGGACCAAAAGTAATTTTTTAAACTTAAATTATTAGGAAAAAATTCTTTTTTAGTCCCCAAGTTTTGAACAATATGTGTGATTGATCCCTAAGTTTCAAAAATGTAACTTTTAAGTCCAAAAGTTTATAAGAATAGGGTCATTTTGGTCCCTATGTTTCCAAAATATACCTTTTTAGAGTTTTTAAAAATAGGTTTAAAGAGTACCTCAAATAATTCTTAAAAATAGGTTCAAGGAGCCCCTCAAAAATAGGTTTAAATAAGAATAATAACTTTTAAAAATCATCTCCTCTGTAAAACTATTTTTTCTCATTTTAAATATCATATAACTATTTTTAAAAAATAAAAGAAAAAATATTTAGAGTACCTTTCAAACCTATTTTTAAAAAATCAATGACTGAAAAGGTATATTGTGAAAACTTATAGATCAGTCTGGTCATTATAAACTTGAGACTAAAAAGGTACATTTTTAAAATTTAAGAACCAAACATGTATATTATTCAAAATTTAAAGAATAAAGAGATAATTTTTCCATATTATTATTATTTAACAAAATTTGATGTTAAAAAATAACTTCCTTAAAGGTCATATCATTTTAACTTCCCACTTTCTTCTACTAAACAAGATAATAAATAAATAAATCTTTTCATTTTCTAAAAATATTTATCAATTATAAGACAAAACAAGTATTATTAAATAAGCATATTTTTTGCGTTAGAGAAGAAAAAAAAAACATATTTTTCATAATTTCTATATTTTTTAATTTATTTTTCTCTCCCCACGTTCCCACTATGATCCCCCTATCTCTCCCTCTCTCATTTGGAAGTTCACGACTCTCCGCTTCTCTCATTTTTTTTCTCGCTTCCCTTATTCATATAGGGAAAAAAAATCCACAATTTAAATTTTATACCTAAATTCAAATGAAAACAAAAGGAGTAAAAAGAAAAGAAAATAAATTAAATTAATTTATTCGCAATATGAGCCATTTGAATTTCATATTCTTTTTCATAGTCTCGATTTTTTTCTTAATTGTATGAAGATTTAAGATGCATATTTTTCTTTAATTCATTTGTTTGCCACATGTTTTTAAAAATAAGGTGAAGACCACTAAAATTAATGTGTTCACTAATATTAACAAATAATAATAATAATAATAATAATAATTATTATTATTATTAAGATGAAAAGAGAGAGTATGATACTCCACTGCTTATAAACTTTTTCTTTGATTAATTAAAAAAAATTGCCACATATTTATTTTAGGAAAACCATATACGGTAGCAAAAAGAATTGAATTATCAACTCTCATTTAAATGAAATAAAATGAGTTAATCACTAAAAAAAAACTGTATATTCATTAAAAAGTTAATGTCAAGTATATCAATAGTGTATCAAGATACACATTCATTTTAAATAGAAATTCAAATATAACATATTAGTAATATATCGACATTAATTCTATATTGATTTTAAGAATAAAATTAGTTTATCAATGTTTCTTAAAAATGCATTTATTCAAGTTCACACTCATTCAAAATTTAATTTTAAATGCGATGTTGATGTATTAGTAGTGAAAATGAGTTAGCTCAACGATAATTAGCATGTCCTTCTTCCCTAGACGTCGAAAATTCAATTCCTCATCCTTGCAATTGTGGTATTAAAAAACAGTGAAATTACACATGAGTTCGAAAAGATATGCAGTAAATATAAGTCTCTTAAAAAGCTACTTTAAAAGTTGTTAAAAAAACATTGAAATTGCATATTTCTTTTAAGTACAATGGTTGAGAACTCTTAACCAAATTTCAAAAACAAAAACAAGTTTTTAAAATCTACTTTTTTTTTTTTTTTTAAATTTGGCTTGATTTTTTAACCCATTGGTAAAAAGTAGATAACAAAGAAAGAAATTTGGAGGTGGAAATAGTTTCTATAGCCTTAATTTTCAAAAACAAAAAACCAAAAGTCAAATGGTTAACCAAACAAGTTCTTAGTTTGTAAATTTTCTATCAATAAAGATAGAAACATTAATGCCAATATTGATCACTCAAAGTTGTATATATATATCACATGTTTCTTTTTGAAAAATGCAAAATTACCTTTTTTTGTCCTTAAATTTTTACTCATATAGGTCATTTTTTGTCATTAAGTTTTAAAAGATACAACCCTAAGTTTTAAAAGATACCATTTTGGTCCCTAAGTTTTTGGTCCCAAATTAAAAAATAACATAGTTGATCAACTCACTAAAATGTTAGCAACATTGTTACAACATCTCACAAAACATGAACAACTTAAAGAAATAACTCAACACATAACACACAGAAGTGATAACCCAGCTCAGTGAAATACCACTTACGTCTGGGGCAGGATGCCCTGGAAAGATAATTTCACTAATATGAATGAAAAGAAATTACAACTTAGTGTTTATCTGTAACAACAACTAGATTACAATGACTCTCTTACAACTTAATCACTCAACCGTTTATCTAGGCTCCCCCTAGACAAGAGACTCCTATTATTGACTTAGGGTCCCCCTAAGTGGTGATATTAGTGAGAACGTCTTAGGCTTCCCCTAAGAACAAGACTTCCTCTGAACTAATTATTATTTTTTCTATTTGAGTAAAGACCACTTCACTCAATTCACTTAGGCTCCCCCTAAGCTTAGAGAAACGTCATCAGAAGATTGTTGAAGAAAAACATATCAAATAGCTTGGCAGATGACACCAAACGTCCAACGGCACACACAGCTAAAGATGTCAAAATTCTTTGCAGTTCTAGGACAAAACGGCACTACAATATCTTCTACAAAAAGTCGTCGACCTCAAAGAAGTAATAAAACCTTTTAAATAGCATAGCAGACAAGCAACGAGCAACCCTACCTTCCAACAATACCCAAGATCATGAAAGGCAAGCATGCAGCAAAAATTTGGAAAACAAGATTTTCCAAATATGGAAAAAATATTGTAGAATCCGCATTTATGCAAACACCAGCCATCAGGAAAAACAAAGGCAAAGACATTCTGAATAACAACGCAATATCTTAAATAAAGGTTGTCAATCTGAATCTTTAACACAAAATATGAACTATAAATGACTGAAAATACAAAATTTTATGGTATTTTACCATTTTCATTCAATCCATGCTTTGTAGGCACTCAATTAAAACAGATCTCTAGATTTTGGTCTAATTTTATGTAGAAATAAATTAGAGAGACAAACAACATATATACACCTGTTTATGAGTTGTGATAAAAACTAAAGGGAAGAGAAGTAAATTGGATGACCTTTTGTTTCATGATTGGAATCAAATTTGTCACTTTAATAATTAATTTGTGAAAAGGGTCTTAATACCTCATACTTCACCTCTCTCCTTCCTTTTTTTTTTCCCTATTTTTTTTTTTTTTTGTCTTTTATTCTATGCGGGGGAGAGAGGATGAAGTATGAGGTATGAGCGGAAGGATTGGTGAAGGAAGCTGGAGAAATCGACGAGAGCGATGCCAATAATAAGATCACTATTTACTGAGGGAGTTACACATTTTGTTGAATAGAGTGATAAAAAGAGGGGAGAGATGAGAGGAAGATTAAAAAATATATACATACATTTTTTGAAGTTGAACATTTTTTTTGTAAGGACAACGGAAAAGAATATCCTTTTATAGAAAAAAGGCAATTAAGATAATGTCATTTATGATTATTTTATCGGTAGCCTAATCAGTATTGGGCTTGCTCAGTTGACCTTCGATACAAACTGTGTCGACACTTATTTGAATCTCACGACAATATTATAAAAGGAAGTCATTGGGGTTTATCACTTAGTTAATGGGTTGATGGTTGCTATGCTGTTGAGGTGTGACATCAAAGTTTGTTAGGGCTCAAGGGCTTTTTAATTTCAATTTCATCTTCTTTGTTGTGAGTCTCCATGTGTATGATGTTAGAACGTCAATTGAATTGGGATTAGGTGCGTTGTGCTGTGGATACCACTGCCTTGAAAGCAATTTTGGCACGACCGTGGTGCTAATCATTGTTGTCGATTACTTCTCAAGGTTAACACAACACCCATCACCATAGGTGCACTCGTTGGATGGAGGGTTGGAATCTACGAGAGATAGCTTAGAACGAAGATAAAATGAAATCGGATGAAGATGGGAAGAGATTAGAATTTTTCATACTGTTCTCAGGTCCCTTCTGGTTTTTTAAGGGAGCAAAAGAGAATGGTCGGATTCAATGCCAGATTTGAAACCAATCTGGAAAACAGTTCCAACAGTAATTAAATTAATTAAATATTAAATAGAAAAGAAATAAAACTATTTCTTCTTTTTTGCGCAAACGCGGTTGCCTGAGCCCGCCTGTCTGATCGGACGGACGAGGACGTGTGTGCAACAAGGGAGATGCCATTTAGCTTTTGGGCCTTAGGCCTAATGACATGTGGGTCATTCCAAAAAATTCCCCACGAATGACCTACAAGTACCGAAAAGTTAAAAGTAAAATAAAGATGGAAGGGATTCTGAGCAAAGGATTGATGGTAAACTTAAGCATCAATTTCTTGTGATTTGAATTGATGCATAGTGAAGTGGAGCAACAACTGCATTCACTAAAATGAGTTTGCTCTTGAACTTTTGCAAATTTTGGTTGAGACCCCCCACAACACGTTTCAATCCTTGTGATTTTTCTCTTGATTCCACAATATGCATAAAATGTTGTTTTGTGCTATCATAAAATCTTGGGTGATTGTGAAAGCTTTAGAAAGAGACCCCCAACTCTTTTATAAAAGTAAGCCAATACCTTCACTTTCACGTTAGATGCTTCATCAAGTCTATTGCAATAGACCACTCAAGACTGAGCTATGAAGATTTTATAAAATATCCATCAAGTTTATCGCAATAGACCACCCAAATAAAAGGCTATGGATCACTCTCAAATTATCCATTAAGTCTATCGCAATAGACCACCCAAAATAAAGGGCTATGGATCATACTAAGGGTTTAAGCCTCATACTTGTTGAAGATTCTAGGATTACTCTCCTTGTTAGGCCTTTAGTGAGAGGGTCTACCAAATTTCTCTCATACCTCACATATTCCGAGGAGATGATTCCCCTCCTTCAACAACTGTTTCATAATTCCATGTCTTAGGCGAATATGTCTCATTTTGCCATTATACACACTATTTTTCGCAATACCTATGGTAGCTTGTGAATCTCAATGTAGAGATATTGGTACAGAAGCCCCTCACAGTGGCACGTCTCCTAGAAGACTTCTGAGCCATTCTGCTTCTTGTTTAGCTAGCTCCAATGCTATAAATTCTGACTCCATAGTGGATTGAGCTATAAAGGTTTGTTTGGCTGATTTCCATGAAATAGCTCCTCTTCCTAGTATAAACATGTATCCACTTGTAGAATTCATTTCGTCATTATCTGTTACCTAGTTAGCATTACAGTATCCTTCTAACACTACAGGAAAATTGTTGAAATGCAGACAAAAGTCCATTGTATCTTTGAGGTACCTTAGTAGGCGACAAAGTACTATCCAATGAGTTTTATCAGGATTATGGGTATATCTACTCAATCTACTCATAGCATATACAATATCAGGTCTAATATAGTTCATAAGAAACATAACACTACCAATGATTTTTGCATATTCAGATTGAGATATACTTTCACCCTTATTCTTTTTAAGACTCATACTAGATCATAAGGTGTTCTTACAAGTGTAACATCAAAATTATCAAATTTCTTTAGCAACTTTTCAATATAGTGTGATTGACATAGAGAAAACTCACTTTCAGTCTTTTTTATTTTTTTATTTTTTTATTATTTTATTTATCTTAACACCAAGTATTACGTCAGCTTCACCTAAATCTTTCATTTCGGATTGTGAGGATAGGAATGTCTTAGTGTCGTTGATTATATTTACGTTTGTACCAAATATCAACATATCATCAACATACAAGCAAATAATCACACAATCAACTCCAAACACCTTTGAGTAAATACATGTGTCAGAACAATTCACCTTAAAGTCATTATTTACTAAGGTGTTGTTAAATTTTTCATACCATTGTTTGGGAGCTTGTTTTAGATCATAAAGAGATTTTGTGAGTTTAGAAACCTTATTTTCTTGACCAGTAACAATAAACCTTTCAATTTCTGTCATATATATTTATTCTTCTAAATCCCCATTGAGGAATGTTGTCTTTACATCCATATGATGTATTAGAAGGTCACGTATCGTTGAGTAGGCTATCGATGCTCTAATAGTGGCTATTTTAGTCACATGTGAGTAAGTGTCAAAGTAGTCTGTGCGTCGCTTCTATGTGTACCAACAACCACTAGTCTAGCCTTAAACTTGTCTATTGTACCATTTGGTCTTATTTTCTTCTTAAAGATCCATTTACACCTAATGGGTTTATTTCCTTTAGCTAGATCCGCTAATTACTATGTTTGATTCATAATTAAGGAATCTTACTCACTTTTAATTGCCTCTTTCCAAAAGGTAGAATCTAAGAGCTTAGAGCTTATTTGTAGGTGTTTGGATCCTCATCTATTAAGTACATACAAGCAAACTGATTGTCTATTTTATATGAATTTTCAACTAAAAAGGTAGTTAGAAAATCAGGTCCAAAATGCTTACTAACCATTTGTCTTTTACTTCTTCTAGGCTCTAACTCAAGTGTGTTATTGAGGTTAGTAAGTGGGAGTTCACATACCCTACTTGAAGTACAAGCATTCTGATTAAGTGAATTATCTACTGACATATCACCACTTTTGATCATGGGAA
Organism: Citrullus mucosospermus; assembly: GCA_030954485.1. Taxonomy (NCBI): domain Eukaryota; kingdom Viridiplantae; phylum Streptophyta; class Magnoliopsida; order Cucurbitales; family Cucurbitaceae; genus Citrullus; species Citrullus mucosospermus. The sequence continues at coordinate 25,136,061 of CM062056.1, forward strand.
AAAACATGCTAAAAAACCATAGCATCTCTATATTCACACAATCAATCATCACTTAAGCACATAAACCTATATGCAACACTATTATTAGCATAACCAATAAAAACACAGTCAAAAGTTTTAGATCTTCCCATTGGTTTCTTAAATTCTGGATATACTACCTTGGCTGAACATCCCCACACTTTTAAGTAATCCAGGTTAGGTGGGTAACCCTTCCACAGCTCGTAGGGAGTCTTATCCAACTTTTTGTGAGAAACCCACAGGTAGAAAGCACTACTTCCCTCACATGTTATCGACAGTCCATAACTTAATAACATAACATTCATCATTTCTTTTAAAGCTACGTTCTTATGTTCTACTATGTCATTTTATTGAGGTGAATATGGAGCAATTACTTCATGAATTATACCATTAGTTCACAGAATTCCTCATGTAAAGTGTCACTATATTCACCTCCTCTAATGGATCTAATTCTTTTTATTCTTTTGTCTAATTGATTTTCTACTTGAGATTTGAATTTTACAAACATGCTACTAGCTTCATCTTTTGATTTTAGAAGGTAAATTTTTGTATATTTAGAGTAATCATCAACAAAAGATATATAATATTTTTTACCATCTCTACTCATAGTATTTCTAAAATTAGCTAAATCTATATGAATTAACTCAAGCAATTCAGTGCTACGTGCTGCCATTGATTTGAAAGGTTTTTTTTGCAAATTTTGCTTATACGCATATTTGGCATCTATTATTCTCATGTGAATCAGATACATTAATAAGTTGTAAATTTTTAAGCTTTTTGATGGAAGAAACATTAACATGTCTTAATCTACCATGCCACACATTATATGATTCAACTATATAAGCAAAATGAGAGACACTTTCATTCATTGAAACAGAAGCAGAAACAACATTCAAAACAAACAAACCATCAGACAGATACCCATTGCGAACAAAGTCACCATTTTTGGTGATGATAACTTGTCAGCTTCAAACACGATCCTAAGCTCAGCTTTGTTCAAGAGACTCCTCGACACCAAATTCCTACGCAAAGAGGGAATATACAAAGCATCACTAAGGGATAAAGTCTTTCTAGAAGTAAGTTTTAACAAAATCTTCCCTTTCCTAAGTACACCAACAGTTGCTGAATTTCCTATGCGCCATTTTCGGTGTCCTAGAAGTCATGAAAGAGATCCCGAAGCAAAAATGCCTTGATGCAGTAGTATCCAGGATCCAGTCAGATTTGTTTTCCACCAAATTTGCCTCCACGACCACCATAATAATGATATCATCTTCAACTACATGGCTTATGGAGTTGGTTTGGCCGCAATTGAATTTTGGTCTAGTCTTCCCTTTCTTTAATTGCACTAACGATTTATGCCCTGGTTTCCCACAGACATAACAAATTACTTTGGATTTTTCAATTCTTCCACCAGTAGCTTGTTTCCCTTTGTTTTTTAACTTGTCTTTCACAATTAAAGATTCAACGAAGTTAGCATTAATCGAATTGACAGATAGAGAATTTAGCTTATCCTTTTGTCTGTTTGCCTCCTCAGTGTGCATGTGACTGATCAGCTTCTGCAGTGTCAAGTCTTTCTTTTTGTGCTTCAGATGGTTACACTAGTCACTCCGAAATGGTGGAAGATTTTTCAAGCAACACATTCACTTAAAGAATCTCACACATTTTCATGCTCTCAGATAGCGCGCTTGCCACCAAGTTTTCATATTCATGGACATGCTCCATGAAAGATTTGTTGTCGGTCATCTAAAACTGCAACCATTTACCAATCATGTACTTTTTCCTTCTAGCATCGTTGTCACCATATTTGGATTCCAGTGTGGTCCAAATTACCTTTGCAAATATCTGAACAACGAACAGATCGAACAAGGAATCCATCATGTGATTTAGCAAATGCCCACAAACCGTCTTATTATCCTTCTCAAATTTGTCGATATCTGTGGCAGAAATCGAAACTGAGGCAGCATCCTTGGATGTAGCTGGAGCCGTGGCGACTATAGCATGAATGGAAGTCTCGGGATCAGCGACGGTAGAATCTACAAGTTTGAATTTGGTAGGGAAGTTCTCGGTCAGAATGTAGTCCACCTCCAATTGCTCGAAGAAAATGAACAATTTATGTGACCACCGACGATAGTTAGATCCATCAAGCGACTCCAACTTAGACAGATTTGGAAGAAATTTTCTGGATTTGATAAATGGCTTTCAATTGTTAAAACATTGATCGGATCGAGACTAGGTGCGTTGTGCCATAGATACCACTGTCTTGAATGCAATTTCGGCACGACCGTGGTGCTAATCGTTGTTGCCAGTTGCTCCCCAAGGTTAACACAACACCCACCATACTTAGTCGGATGGAGGGTTGGAATCTACGAGAGAATAGCTCAGAAGATAAAATGAAATTGGATGAAGATGGGAAGAGATCATAATTTTTCATAAAGCAAAGAAGAACGGTCGGATTCAATGTCAGATCTGAAACCGATCTAGAAATGGTAAGCCCTAGGCTCCAACGGTAAGAAAATTAATTAAATATTAAATAAAAAAAGAAATAAAACTATTTCTTCTTTTTATCGCACACGCGATTGGCCGAGCCCAAGCCCACACAGACAATGTGCATGTGTAGAGGAACACCCTTTACTCCCACTCTCTCCACTCTTACTAAGTCCCTATAGCTGCCATAATGACATACGTGTCATTTCCAACATATGAAAAATACTATGAGAGTTGTGGGTTATTATCTTCTACGTGTAATTCTTTCTCTAAAGGGTGAGTGTGAGGTTATGGTCTAGGCTTGGGCGTATATAATAATTCTAGTTGATGGAGGAGGCTGTCAAGGGTATTTCATTGAACCATTTTGAAACTTGTGTTTCTTTTGTAGCATTATTCCATAGATTGCTGATGGGGTTGATGGGTAGGAGGAGTACGTTATCTAGCATTATTCCATAGATGTTGATGGGGATGATGGGTAGGAGGAGGATGTTGCTATCGGGGTTGATGGTGGTTTGGGTGCAATTGTTGCCCATCCAACTTCTCTTGGTTTCATTTCACCATTACTCGGGATTTTAATATCTACAAATATTAAAATTTTGAAAAGTAAAACATCGTCATACACATTCCACCTTTAAATGTATTGTTTTGTTACTTACTTTCTAGTTGGAACAATTGCACAATTAGCCAGATGTGTTTGCAAAATTAGGGTCGTGTCATCATTTTTTTTTCTTTTTGCAAAAATGACAAAATAAGTCTTTAAAAATAGAAAATGTAAAAAATGTACTTCGATTTTGCATACAACACGAAGGAAAATAGGCTTTTTCAATGTGACTTTAATATACTTCATTAATTGATTTGGTATATCAATTATCTAATATTCCTAAAATGATGACTTCTGGTATTCCTAAAATGACGCTTATGTGTGACTTTAATATACTTCATTAATTGATTTGATATGTCAATTATCTAATATTCCTAAAATGATGCCTTCTGGTATTCCTAAAATGATGCCTATGAGTAATGGACTGATATTAAGATGGGTATGTTAACACTTGAGTGGTGAATATGGTTTATTTAAACTAACAAAAACTTTTTTCCAATGTGTGCCCAACTAAACGAATCCATACACTTTTTATTAATAAATAATTTAAACAACTACTTTATGCAAATAATTTCATTTTGAATTAAATAAGAAATTAACAATCAACACCAACACCCTATTTAATTTTATAAAAAAAAATGGTAATAGATATAGAAATTTAAGAACTACTGAACAATATGAACAATTAATTTCAAAAATAAATGCTGCAATTAATTTTATGCATTAAACTACATTAACTAATTAGTTGCAAAATTAAATAGGAGAGGGATAGAGAAATTTACATAGAAAATTTCACAGTAGTTTGCACTTCCCAAATTTCTCTTTGGTATGTCACAATAAATTTTCCTCTTTCCATGGCTTAGAGTCTAATCGTTCTTTTTTCGGAGCAAGAACAAACGTGATCTTTTTTGCAGTTAAGGATCAAACCATTACGACAACTATTTTTAATGATTAAGAGCAACACTTACAATGAATAGAAAGATGAAGAACAAGTTGTTGAAACTATCTCAAATAGAGATGACAAATCTAAGATTAAGACTTATAAGAAAAAATTATTACAATTTAACGCCCTCTAATGGCTATGAAAAATACAAAATTTAAGCTAAAAAAATTGGATTAAGCTCTCAAGAGGTTGTAAGGATTTTAGGAATTTTTTCAATTTTTCTTTGGGTAGAGATAGAAAGGCTAAACTAGTTGTGGCTACCACGTGTTCGCTTCTGATGGGCCGAATTTTAAAAATAATAATAAAATAAATAATTTGACCGTTTGACCCATTTATTATTTAAAATTAAAAATTGCCACGTGTTTTTGCCTCTTGGCCGAATTAAAAGTAATAATAAATATGAAACATTTGACAATTTTATTTTTTTTTAATATTATTAAATTTGTTTTATTATTTTATCAATAAACCTGTCACGTGTTGCAATCTTATTGAGCCATGTGTTGCTACATCATTGTCCACGTCAACCGTTGTGAAAGTTGGAAAGTGCCACGTCTTCTGCCATGTCAGCAGGTTGATCATTGACCATCCATGTGTCAGGGTGCCACATCATCGGTTGAATGGTTGACTCGCCGTATCGGCCATCACGTCATCACTATATAAAGATTTTCTTTTGGTCATAATTTTTTTTTTTAATTTTTTTGTTTGAACTCCGATTTGAGTGATTCAAATTGTGTGTGATCTCTGTTTTAAGCTCTACACAATAGACACTTCAAAACACTAAATTGTTAGTGAATAATAGCAGGTTTGTTATCATCAAAACATTAATTAGTTAATTAATTGAAATTAATTAATTTGAGATTAAGAACCAATAAGCCAGCATGATATATATTAAGCAATAAACCATCTAAAAGAAAATTCAATACGAAAAGGGATAAAATAGTGTAGTAAGTATCCATGCATGGCAAAAACTAAATCGAGTGATAATCAAATTTGGTGATTGAATGTTCATTCTTGTTAGATATACAGTTGATACATTTAGAATGTTGATTGGTGTTATATATACTGTGATACACTTATATCTTATATACTGCTGATACATTTGTATATCATGTTTATAAAATGAATCATATGGTTGACTTTAAAATAATAAGATACTAATTGAATATTAATTGTTGTTAGATGTACTCCTGATACACTTGAAATGTTGATTGCTATTAGATATATTACTAATACATGAATGTCTTACTTCAAATATTTACTGATTGATGTCTAATACACTCATATCTTATATCTGATATACTACCAATACACTTGAAATATCATGTTTATAAAATGACTCATGCATGTTTTACTTCAAAATATGTTGATTGTTGTTTGATTTATTATTGATATACTTTGACATGTCAATTGTTAGATATACTAATGATATAACAAATTTAAAATAAATAAAAAGATTAAAACTTGATTTAAAATCGGAAAACAAATCAATTCATCAAAACCTAAATCAGAAGAGAGCATTAAAACGAAACACAAATATCTTTTATAATCAAACAAAAGAAATCAAAAATAAAAAATACTTCAACCCTTTCCTTTTCTCATCAAGACCTAAGGATCATGTTATGAGTAATAGATCTAGCTGATCGAGGCTCAGATGTAATAACATTCAAGAATGGCTTCAAACGATTGACCAATCACCTTAGTCACCAGCTTATAAGTAACATTACAAAGGCTGATCGAATGAAAACTAAACACTACCCTTGGAATCAGAACAATATTTAACAGAGTAATTGGAACCACTAAATACAAACAATGAAAATTCATTGACTAAAATATAATAAGTACGAAGACACCGTATAATCATATTTTAACCAAAATTTAAAAGAAGTTTAGGTTAAACAACCATTTCGATCCTACTTTAGACCTCACTTCATTTTAGTCGGCATCTTTCAATATTTAGTTCATGTAGACATGTACTATGTATAAATCATAAAAGAATTTAATTTCTTTTTCAAAATTATTAAATTAATACTAACAATTTAATACTACATAATATATTGAGAATATATTTTCAAAATTACAACCGAAATGCTAATAAGGATCAATTATGCAAGTCCTGCATGACATAAATGAAATGTTAAAAGATCAAATCGTCACATTCTAAACATATTATTATACGTGCATGTAGTAAGAGATTTTACACTAACACTAACGATCACAACCTATAAGCAGATATTTTTTTCAAAATAATAATAAGAAACCGAGCTTTCATCGAGAGAAATGAAACTAAATATATGTGCATATAACAACAAACACACACACACCCAAAAAAACCCCCACAAAAGAAGCCCCCAACTACCTGAAACCTATAAATAGATGTTAGATAGTGGGGATTGATATGAAATATTCCCATTTGGAAAAGAAATAAGAAAATAAACCAAAAGGGTACGAAGTCATCAGACAAAATATAAGTATATACATTTTCTTTTCAAGAAAGAAGTTCAAGATCAGAGTTACAAATAATAAATGATTCACCAACTAGAATGGAATATTTTACAGAACCTAATCAAATCTTAAGTAATTTTTTTTTCTTTTACAATGTTTCACTCTGCCCTCCAACTTTTGGGAAACGTACAGTTCAAAAAATCAAGGAACGAGAAACACCTTCACATGCATTATTTGTTACATTAGATGTACATGAATATCTCATACATCTCCTCTTCCAAGAACCTCAGATGGCATTTAAGATTTTCATACAAAAAAATTTACCCTCTTCCTGAATTTCCATGTCTCTGGCTTCTGAAATGGCTCAGAAGTGCTTGGGCCTGTGATTAGCCGTATGGTAAGTTTTGGTAAAAGTTTCTAATAATTCACTAATCATTTCTCTATGTAATCCCTACCCTCTAAAAAGATTCTAATACGCCCCTAAGCCTTTACTGTTGTTTCCAGGAGGTCCTGCCAATTACTCTGTTAATAGGTTTAATGCTTGTGCTACAAAATGCTTGAATTGGTCCACAATTACAAATTACCCTACTAGATAATCCTTAAATAATACAGTCTAGCATGTCAGATAAACGCTAAACTAATAGCATTAATGGCAAAGGACCTATAAAGCATAAAATTAAAAGTTTAAAGACTATTGAAAACTTCTTGAAAGTTAGTAAGTATAGGAATTAACTCAACAAAACAAGAATTTGGAATTGTAGACCCCCATTGGTAACCTCTAAATTTCTTGTTTTGTTATTTACTTTTACCAATGTTTTTAAAAACCAAAAAAGACAGTTTTTTAAAACTTGTCTTTGTTTTGAAATTTGGCTAAGAATTCAACTCTTTTACTCAAGAAAAGTGAAAACCATCCTAAGAATTGAGAGTAAATAGGCTTAATTTTCAAAAACTTTAAACTAAAAATCAAATAGTTACTAAAAGGGGCCTTAGTAATCCATTAGAACTTTTTTTAAAATAACGTGATTAAATCTATATAACCTTGAAAGTTCTAAGACTAACTGATAATTTAACCATAAGATATCAAACAGAAGATTAAGAACAGATTTGATGTACCTTTTCTTTGGCTCTAGCGGTGCCAGATTGAGACAATGCCACCAATGGTGGCACGGCTCCTTCTTGAAGCACCATACTGCAATGCCTATTGCTTGTAGTGCAGAGCTGCAACAATGCTGCTGCTGCATTTTCCTTTCCTCTCGCAGAACCCAACTCGACGACCTCAACCAGAACAGGGATTCCACCTTCCTGGCCAATTGCAGACCTACCCTCGGGAATAGTGGCAAGATTTGCCAACACAGCAACAGCCTTGTCAACCATTCCTGCTGCTGGGTCCATCAACTCCACAAGATGCCTCACAGCTCCAGCTTGTACAATTCTAGCTTTGTTCTCATGGAATATTGACAAATTAAACAGAGCTGTAGCTGCATCCTTCTTTCCCCTTGGGGTTCCATTGCCTAATAATTCAACCAGGGGCCCTATTGCTCCGGACCTTCCAATTTTGACCTTGTTCTCTTCAATCACTGAGAGGCTAAAAAGAGTTGCTGCTGAGTTCTCCTTCGCTTCTGGGCTCCCAGTTTTAAGAACATGAATCAAAGGTTCAATGGCATTAGCCTGAGCTATGGCACTTTTGTTATTATCATTGATGGATAAGTTTAGAAGTGCTGTCACAGCATTCTCCTGGATCTTCGAGTCAGCAGAGAGGAGCAAATCAACCAAATATTCAATCGCCCCACATTGAGCAATCACTATCCGGTTATCCATATTATGTTTAGCCAGCAACCGCAATTCAGCTGTGGCACCTCTTAAAGTGTCAAGTGAACTGCTCTTTAATTCCTCTACCACCTTCTGAACTTGTGCTTCAATAGCAGAAAGATCCGGCCTTGTCTCATTAACAGATGATGTAATTATTCTAGAGGCAAACCTCTCTGATGGCCGGAGCCACATCGTATTACCTCGAGATCTTGGGTCCGCTAGTCTCGGTGGATGCTCTCGCTCTGGTTCTCTGTGGTTGGTAGTCGAGGTAGCAGCAGCCAAGGGCTCTGATTTACTCTCCCCAGCAGCATCACTGCCATAACCTGTCAGATTGGTTGACAAATGTGTAGCTTCATTGGTTTCCCCTGAAGTTCCTCGAGAGTGATTAGCATTTGAGACTGCACTAGAGGTAGATGAAGTCCTGTTATGACTATGAGACGGTTCATCCTCACCACTGGTATTTAGAACATTGGTTCCAGATGGTGACGTAGATGGTTTAGCAACCGAATCACAACCATTTTCTTCCAATTTGGCCGTTTGATCTTCTGAACTTGAAAGCAACAGTCTACTAATATCAATCCCTCGTTCATCTCCAGCATCATTTGACAAGGAATCCTCAGAGAGTGAGTGGGAGAGCAAAGAAGAACTTCCATCTCGATGGGTTCCACCAAGTGAGTTCAAGTTCTTTCCTGAACCTGCAGACCTGGTTGTCTGAGGAGACATCGGTTGGTAGCCAGGGGAATGAGGAAAACGGGGTTCTCGAGGGGTATCAGACTCAAAGCTCCCAACCAGAAGGGGGGAAAGCTGGTTTAAGTTCACTGACTTTGAGGGATCAGACAATTTCACATTGTTTGTGTCACACCAGTTTGCAATCAGAGCCTTAACAGTGTAATTAGGTATAAGATTCGTGTGAACCAATGTCTGTCTAGTCTTCGGGCAAACATTCAGTCCCTGATCAATCCAATTTTTAATAAATACTCGCTCATAGGTCTGCCCTGATGCTACAATAACTGGATCTGTCATTAGTTCGAGAGAAAGAGGACAGCAGAAATCAGCAGGTATTGATACAGGACTAGAACTTTGGGATTGCTTTATCATAATAAGTCGTTCATGCATTCGGGTTACAAGAGAAATCATTTGATCAATGTCCTCAGCTTCTCCAGTATTTTCAGCTTGTTCTGCACTCTCTTTCAACTTTTCAAGCGCCACAGCCTCAATTAGGATCTCCTGATTTGATCTCAAGCTTAGGGAATCCGCAAGTTTCACCAAAACATCTGAGCTGGGAGCAATGCCATCTACTTGATTCCTTATGGCATCTTTAATAACGAAAGATATTTCTTCCTTTCCAATATGCTTAATTTTTTGGACACAGTGCTGTAATAGTTAGTGGTGCAAATTATTTGTCATTGATGCTCAGTATTACACATAAAATATTAATCCAACAGAAAGAGGAAAAATAGAGGCTGCACAGGTTGATTTTCATCTTCACAACATTTATACTCCATTGTAAAAAGCAAGGGAAAAATGGTGAATGAATAAGGTCTATCAATATCATGGAAAAGAGTTGAAACCATAAATCTTAAATCAGTCATTACCTCAAGAGATGTTGAACTCAATTCCTCCGGAAGATTTTCATTTGAAGACTGAAGAAGCTGGAATATATCCAAGCTAAATTTCCCAATCTTTGATATCAATGCTTCAGTTTGCAATACCTTGGACCATACACCGAAAAATGGAAGGAGAGAGGGAGACAGAGACAGATTAGTAAAAAGACCCCAATGATTAATTTTTTTTTTTGAAGAAGAATAACCGCATTTTACAATGGTATACAAAAATAACCCTACAAAAGGGAGTTGAACAAAAAAAGGGCTTGGAGTCTGTAACCCATGTTCCTTTTTGTGAGCATGATGTCAAACCATATAATAGTCCAACGAGGTGCAAAACTGACAAAGCCATGACTATGCTTCAAAGTGTATCGTCATTGTCAAGAATAAAAATCTTTCAGATTACTATGGCTAAATGCACTTGATAACCATTTTGCTTTCAATTTTTTACATTGAAAAAAAAAAAAGGTGATATACCTTTTCTTTTTTTTTGTCTTTTAGTTTAAGAAATTAATATTGACCCAATTTAAAAAACAAACAAGTTTTTGACAAAAGTATGGACCGTCTCACCCATTCGCCTGGTGAGTTGACCAAATAACAGCTTAAAAGAGAACTGTTTCATCACTTGTGATGGTGTTCAAACCAAGTTTTTTCCCAATCCTATCAAGGAAATCTTCTCTCTCATCACATCTGAGTTGACCATTTTAAACAAATGAATACAACAACACACTTCACTCTTATTATTTCGACAACTTACAACAGCCTGACAGCACATATCTACTAGGTCAAACGGATGAATCCATCAATGAATCTCTTACAAGCAAGGAACTCTATCACAAGTCCCATCCCATTTCAAAATCTTCTTCAAGAGTTCTGTCCTACTCGCAAAATACTACTCTATCAAGGAAGTTTCAACACCAGCCAAACTCTTATCTCTGAAACTAGAAGCCCACAAGCCATTTAAGGTATACATTTCTACACTCGTTTGATATCGAAAATCTACTATTTTCCCTGTCCTTCACCAATATCTTCTGGCTTCGATTGTTAAAGTCACATTTAAAACATCATACCGTTACTATTTGACTCTCGATGTGTTTTGCTATTTTGCTAGCTGCTGGATCCAATGATATTTGGAATCAATAAAACCTAATTGTTAAAAGCCCGTTTGATAACTATTTGGTTTTTTGTTTTTAAAGATTAAGCTTATAAACACTACTTTTACCTATTGATTTCTTTCTTTTGATGTGTATTTTTTAGGAGTGTTTTATATAAAAATCAAACCAAGTTTTAAAACTTAAAAAAATAAATAAAAAAAAAAAGTAGGCTTTGAAAACTTGGGAGGTGTTTGGGCTACCAGAACTTGAAGTTGGTGGAGTAGGCTACTCCATGTTTGGGACTCCAATTATAATAGTTGGTGTTTCCAACTATTACAACCTACAATAACTACAGTATTATTATTTCAAATCCCTCTTTGATAGAGTGTTAACTATTTGTTACAATGTTTACTATTTCCTACTTATCCTCTCTTTCTCTCTTTGTTACCATGTTTACTATTTCCTACCCAAATTAAAATAATCTATATACCCACACACTATTATAACCTAGACTATAATAGTTAGCATCCTAAACACAGGCTATTATAACCTACAGAATATTATAACCCACATACTATAATAACCAACTCAACGCCCCAAAAGTCTCCTTATTTTTGTTTTTTAAATTTGGATAAGAATTCAAATGTTTAGTTAGAAGGATAACTTATTTTTATTTTTTTAATTTGGATAAGAATTCAAATGCTTAGTTAGAAAGGATGAAAACTACCGTAAAGAAGTTGTAAGAAAACAAGCAAAATTTTCAATATTAAAAGAAAAAAGTTAATTATAGGACAAAAAATATATGTTAGTAACAAGATTTTTTTTTAAAAAAAAAGTACTGAAAATAAAATCATTAGGACCTAAACCGTACACATGAGCGCATTTCCATTTTTAAATGTTCCCAGTCAGTAGAGTGGCCTTAGTTGATGAGAGAGATAAACTTACTCTTTTAAGGTAATAATGAGAGAGATAAACTTACTCTTTTAAGGTAATAATAATAATAATAATGATAATAATGATAATAATAAGGTATTCATCAAAAAAAAAAAAAAAAAGAGAGAAAAATAAGGGTGATGTATAACTTACAAAGTATACTTTACTCGATAGCGGTTGCCGATTTTCAAACAGCACCCTTAGTTCATCCACTGAATGATCAAGATCTTCAAATGCCTGAGTAAGCTCTTCATCAGAAGCTATATCTGAATCGACAACGGCATCCAGAATTGGTCTCAATAGTTTCAAGACCCCTTCTATTTTATGGTAGTACTTCAGAGTTGGTTGTAAATTAATGTAGTCAGAAGATGAAAGTTGAAGAAATGATGATATATGTCGAAGAAGCACTTTAAGTAATGATACCCCCATTGCACCTGCGTCAATATCATACTCAATCAAGATGAAAGAGAAGGAATGCATATATAACGGGAGGGTGGAAAGGACAGCAAACAATAGCCAAATCACAAAAAATACAAAATAGAATTGAAGCAGTGTACTAGAAATCTACAAAAAAAAAGAATAATAATAATAGTAATAAATACATAAAGATGAAATTCTCGAGAATTGAGATTCCTTTAGAAGATAGCTATGACAAATCGAATCAAAGAACCAAACCTATGTGTAGAGGGCTTCTCTAGTAAATAAACATATAGCAACTATTGCTCCTCTACATTATTAAACACACTCACAGAGTTTCCATGGCAAAACGATCTTTTATTCCCAATTGCGTTTTTATTCCCAACTGCATTATAGTTATTCTTCATAATTTTCCGTCTAATAATGATTGAAGGTTGGAAATAAAAAATAATAATAAAGAAGAATTATAGACCATCACAAGAAGCAAAGCATAACAAGAGGGCCTGCAAGCACCATGTATTAGTTTCCCTTTATTTACAAGGTACGGATATACAAAGAAATGGACTACCAAGTTAAGTAGGATCCTTCAAATTTCAAGGCTTGCATTTAGTATTGATTTACATTATGAAACAAAAACATGACGTAATTTTAAAAAGTGGCATATTATTATTGTTTTTTTTAATTATTATTCCATATATATATATATATATAGAGAGAGAGAGAGAGAGAGAAGTTAACCATACTTTCATTGAGAAAAAAAACAGGGAAGAATAGAAAACCATACAAAAAACTAGAGCCCACAAAACGCAAAGGCTAACTAAAAGAAAGGCCCCCAAGGCCCAATCAAGTAAGCTAAAACTAAGCAGATAATTGCAAAAGAGCTTCATAACCAAAACCCATAAGGAAACATGGAACTTGGCAAGGGACCAAATATCATAATGAATTCCCTCAAGCCCTCTAAAGGTTCTATTGTTCCTCTCACCCCAAAGACAAGACCCCACAAAATAGCACACCCTTCCGCCTGCCACAAGAACATTCCTTTCTCACTACAAGGAGGATGAGAAGGAACTATTATCTCTCTACAATCACATTGTCTAGCTAGGAAAAACCGAACCTATCAAAGAAACAAGTCCACATAGTATATGCAAAATCACAACTCCATAGAAGATGATCAAGATCCTCTGCAACTCTCCTAGAAAGAATGTGGCACCACATCCCGATCAAGAAAGCCACCCTCCTTGACACCCTGTCTAAGCATAGAGAACGTGCCAAATAAAGAACTTAGCCATAGGGATTTTGAAACAATAACCCTTGTTTCCATATCAGGTGACATCCGACAAAACCCCAAAGTGGGGGCAAACTGAGCCAAAGCATTAGTCACTAAAACATTCTTCATCGAAGACAAGCTAAAAAGATGGCAAATTATTTATCATATAGAAAATCTAACCCTAATCTAGGCTAAAAATAAATGCGCAAGTACGGAGCAATCTTATTCCGAGACAAAAAGTTAAAATAACCCACATATCTCAACACCCCACATTTACAGTGATTGGTTGATTGATGTCTACCGCCACTAAATGACTACTTAGTGATTTGTATGCTTATTTGCTATTAGATCAATTTAGTTGATGTAATATCTTGATTAGGTTTCTTGTTGTTTGTTGGAAAATCTTGTTTCAGTTAAATAAGTTCTTGGTTAACTCCTGTAAGATTCTTTAGTTAAGATCTTTTCTTTTATTTTTATCTTTTACCTCTTGGTAAAAGTTATCTTCCTGTTTTTTTCTTCTTTCTTTTTTTTTTTTTTTTTTAAGAAAAGTAAAAATAAATAAAAACAAACAAACATTTCATTGATAAACGAAATATCCGAAGTATATAGAAGGGATAGATCCAATAGGGTAAACACCCAAATACAACCAAAAGCAGGACCTGAAAGAAAGAAAGATATCCATATAAGATCAAGGGAAAGAGAGAATTGAATGTACAAGCCAATCAATAAATGATAAGAAACAATAAAGCAGACTGAACCCAAAAACAAAGCAGCACAAAGATCCTTGTTGAAGAAGCACATCAAGATTGATAAAGACCAAACTTCATGAAGCCCAACTGGGTTGAAGAGATTCATCATAAACAGAAACTTCAGCCTAGATCAAATGAAACAAGCGGAGTCAAAACGGTTTGTTGTCATGCTGATATAGATTCCTCTCTATGCATAGCTTGAGCTCTTTTGTCATATGATATAGAGCTCTCAAGATTCCATGTTTATCTCAAGCCTTTTTTTCTTAGTTGATAACCTGTGGGGACACTTTTTAGTTGGGATCGCCTTTATACAAAGACCAATATCTCTAAACTATGGAGCCACGGCCATCAAATGTAGAGCTGGGTTGAAAGAACTGGCAATTGTTGGAGGGAAAAATTGTACCAGTCATCTTCCATGTGATGAGGAGAAACCGACAAAGTAGGAATGGGGCTAGTAAGCTAGGCATCAGTGTCAGCATCCGATGGCAAAGCAATAAGGTAGTGGAATGTTTTATGTCGGGGCGAAAGATAGTAGGTTTGGTAGAAGAGGGAGGAAGGTTGTTGATAGAACTTGTTGTAGGATTAGGGATGGGAGGGGAAAAGGATGGGGTTTTAGTAGGTTTGGTAGAATAGGGAGGAAGGTTGTTGATGGAACTTGTTGTAGGATTAGGGATGGGAGGGGAAAAGGATGGGTTTTCGGATGGGTGGAGACGTTGCTTGAAGAGTGAGGTAAGATGGTTTGGCAGAGGGAGATGGAGAGTTATGTAAATCAAAAGGTTGCCTAAGGGAGGCTTCAGATCGAACACCATCTCCAGCAGCAGCATTATACAGTGAGGAAAGGAGAGGGTCTGATGGGGAAGGATGGGAAAGGTCTGACGACGGTTGACAACTTCCAGTAGCAATGTAAGGATAAGGCAAGATTGGTGATAGGTTAGGTGTGGTCAAAATGGGCTCACATGTAGAGGAGGACAAAAGCAAATCTGATGGAGAAACTTCAAATGGGACAACTAATGATAAATGGACCAATGTGGATGGTAGTAGGCTTCTCGATGGCAATATTGATCAGTAGTGTCCTTGGTGTCGGTGAATGATCCTTTGTGCAAGCAGAGGGAGGGAGAGGGTTTCCATGCTTTGATGTTCATGCGTTGGCAACGGAATCATCTCATGCTTCTCGGCAATGTACCCAATGTGATGCAAACCTCCGGAAAAGGGGTCAATTTGGACGAAAATCGCCTCTGTGGAAGATGAAGGAAGATGGATAATGGCTAGTAAAAACCCTTGTTGATTTTTCTTTACTTTCAAACAACCTTCCATCATGTCCATAACGATGTCTTCTTTGCTACTTCCAAATACCCCCACAAAGATCTCCGATGAAAGTGAAGTATTCAATGGACCATCGGAGATTTCTAACATTTATCCATCCTCCATATGAAGGCACCTTTTGTTCTTTGTAGAAAGCCTCAATGTTCCATGGTTCGAATTTCACCATGAATGAGCCAACCTTGTACCAGTCACGAATTTTGCTTAAATCAAACCTTGTTCCTTATTTTCAACCGCTGAGATGGCATTGTTGGGTTGTAGAGGGCTAATGGAGCCAAAGTCAAACACTTACCTTTGTAACGCCCTAAGAATCTCATACCAATCGTCATGAAAATTCTATCGGATGATGAATTGATGATGGTTGTATCAGGGTAAATAAGTTTTTTAAGTGTCAAATACATCAAACTAAGTTTTTAAATGCGGATGATGGTGATCATTTATCTTGTGTTCTTAAAAAAATTTTGTTCACACTCTCAAGGGGAGGTCACCTTGCATTATGTAATTTGCTGTTGGCCAATCTCCCAATCTATTATATGTTTATTTTTCTCATATCTTCTAGCAACTTAGAATTTGTAACAACCCGACTTTCATAGAATAGACATTGGGTGTTAATGTGCATCCAAGGTTTGAAAAAACATAAAATTCAACAATATTTGATAAATAACCACAGAACTTATTCGACATCCTTTTAAAACAATAATTTAAACCAAACAGAATTTAAATGGAAACATTGACTCAATTCAATGCTAGCCCTTGTATTCTTAAATAGTTCGACAAAAATAAAAATTATAAATAAAGAAACACCTCAGTGATGCGGAAGCTCATGACTAATCCGTCCCCATGGCCAGTATAACAATCTCCTGTCAATTACCTCGATAGCTCTTGCCCTTACCTAGGAAAAAAACAAAGTGGAAATGGTGAGTCTTACAAAAACATTTAATAAGTGACCTCTGGCAAGGTCCACCATGCACATTTGTGTCACACAGACACGTCATGCAGACACTCAAATGCATGTGACGTGCATATAAGAAACAGATTATAAGCTTATACATTATGACACCTACATCACACAGATATGGTGTACATAACTCTTACATATAATATTTCATGAGATATGATACCTACGTCACTCAGACATGTCACATAGATACAGTGTACATAACTCATAAATATGACACCCATGTCACTCAGATACATCACACAAACATGATATACATAACTCATAAGCCCACACAGAGCTCGTTCCATGCATATTCACATCACACAGACCCGTCAATGTACATGACACACTTACATACAATTATCAAACATACTTAACAGTATCGTAGTAAGATAACATATTGACACTAAGTCAGCATACTGCGATTCCATGCATAATCAACAATCTTAAACCCATCATCAGAGAACCACTTACCTCAATTTGAAACCAGAAACTATGGAAGTAAATTCCTTTTCGATTGTGGAAACCACGCCTCAAAACCCTAACAAAACATCAAGATTAATCCCAACCTTCAACATACATAAACAACTTAAATCTATGATTAAGACCCAAATCCAACGGGTAAAGTCACTTTGAAAGTGTTTAAATACTTGCCCAAAAAGCCTTTGATCCAAAACACGAAAATTAAGGGCCAATAACACATTTAAGGGACTATAAGGCTTAACACTTACCGAAATGTCACCCAAACGTCCTTAAATCCGCTGGACAGCCGCTATAATCTCCACCAAACTCTGAATCTAACCTCGAAACATCTTGGGTAAATTATTCTAAGTCAAACCACACCACCAAAAATCAAGATCAGATCGAAAATACTCCTAGATCACCAGAAATTTACTCCAATTGAACGCTGACCGACAACTCGGCGACACCCAATGGCGGCGGCCACCACGAGCGACGGCGTTGATCTTGAAATAGAGAGAGCACAGATTAAAAGAGAGAGAAACACGGGTAGAGAGAGAGAAAACCAAAGACCCACACCCTCCTACTGGCGGAGATCGGCGCGAAGCTGAGGATGACGGCGGCGTTAAGGAGGACGAATTGAGCGGCGGCGGCGTGGAGCTCGGAGGTGGCTCTTGGCCAGTTTGGCGTTGGTCGAGTTCTGCGCGTGAAGTAGAGAGAGAAAGAAGATGAAGGGAAGGCTGCGGCGTTTTAAGATATTATTAAAAGAATAAATTTAAAAAAAAAAAAAAAACCTCAGCTGACTTTTTTTATTTATCTTGGTCAAACCCTAACTTTGACCGGTCAAAACGCACTCTTTCAACTCCTCTCTGCTCTCTAGCTCACACTTTTCCAAATTCAATCTATAAACACAAATTAAACCAATTAACTTCTCAAAATAGCCAAAAAGGGTTCTAAAATCCAAATTAGGAATTAATTTCTAATAAACAATTCTATTTTCATCTACATTACATAACCAAAATGAAAATTTAACTATACTTGTATATTTGGAGATGTGGGGCTTTACAAAATTAAAACATCATATGTTTGATTTCTTTCGTGAAAGAATAACTAGCAGCAAAACAAATCATTTAATTAGATGGAATTTAACTGTTAGCACAATTACTTTAAATCTATATGGAATAAATTAACTCTAAGATTATTCACGCCAAATTGTTAAGAATAAATAACATATCGGATTCCATTGTGAAATTGATGATAGTTTTAAGATGACTATTGTCTTCCTCAACCAAACTCTGAATGCCTTAGTGGGATCTCTCTCTAGATGGGATTGAAGAAAGACTGAATGATTATTGTCTTAGTATATCGGGGACCATAGCCTAAGGTCTCTTTATATGCTAGTTTAATTAAGGTTCCCATTAAACTCTAATCAATTTAGGAATAAGTTTCTACCCATTAAGTCCATACTCAATTCGGAATTTAGGATCTGTAATTAAATAGATCACATAATAGGTCCCAATCTAATAAAATAAGATAAAATACTAATCCACATGTATAGTTCATATTTTAATTATACGTATTTTAATTTAAAATACGTTTAACACAAGATTCATTGAGGTCTTGGTATTGGTGCTTTTAATCACATAAATGTGGCCTTGCTTGCTAAATGGCAATGGGGATTTCTACCTGAGTTGGACTCTTTCTTATCGTAAGTATTCATGGTTTTGATCAATCCATTTGGCACACTAGTGGAAAGGCCCCTATAATTAGCTTTAGATTTTTTCTTGATTAAGTCTATAACAAATTACTTGGCTATTTTTTTTTTTTTCAAAGGTTCTTGGCTTCTCCTTCTTTGTATAAATCATTATGGAAGTCAATCAACCCTAAAAGTATTAATATTATTGTTTGAATTTTGCTTAACGAAAGTATTAACTCATATGAATTTCTACAAAGGAAGAATCTGTCTCTTTGTCTACACAATGAGTTTGTATAAGACTAAATCTTAAAATATTTAATCTCTATTTATTAATCTATTAATTGAGAATATTAATATTTCACACAATATCATATGCAACTAGTTCTTAATCCTAAATGAATTATGAACTCATGCTTGTAAAGGCTAATCCTTTCATTTGCAAGGGTGTGATTAACCATTATACATAAGTAGATGAGCAAGTCTTTTACATTCTAATTTCGGACTTAAACAAATAAGGTTTGAACCACTCACTAGTTTGAGAGAGAACTTTTTTTTTTTTAAGAAAAAGAGGGACTTAATTTATGGTTGGATCATAAATAAATTATTCATTAGATGATCCGTGGTACTTGATACATGTTATGAAATGCATGTTTTGAGGCTATATTTTGATACTTTTTCTTAGTGAAAATGGTCTTTTTCATATTAAATACCCCAAATTGTGGTCCTAATGGATAAGATGGTCAAGCATAGATTATTTGGATGCTTAAAGTACGTTATTATTAGCATTTGGGCCAGTTTTATGAGTTTTTACATAGTTTTTTGTTGTTTTGCCGAATTTGTCAACATTGTCAAATCTGATGCAACTACATCAAAACTCTAACTTCTAGAAGTCGTGTCCAGTCATCCACAATTGTGAAATACTTAGTCTCCAGTCGTTTTTTAGCGTTCAAACTGACTGAAGAGCTCTAGAAATATGGAAATCAACCACACTCTATATAAGGGAGGGAAGCCTTCTCTTCAAGGATCATCACCAAAATTAAGACCTCCCAAGAAGTATTCTCACCCAAATATCCATAAAATTCTTCAAGATTGAAAGTTTCTTTGAAGAACCTAGAGTTAGGACCTCCCTCTCCAGTGAGAACGAGTGTAAAGAGAAAGAGAATTCATTCTTTAAAAAAGATAATTCGACTTAGAGAGCTTAAGAGAGTGAGAATTTTGTCCAAGGAGTGTGTTTCCTATATTTGTGTTTCCTATATTTCCAACACTTACTTTCATTCTTTCTACTTGTTGCTAATTCATATTCTTTGAATATTGATATTATAATTATGGTTATTGAATTAATGAAATCAATTCATTCATTCTTAACCATGAGCTAAATTTGCTAAATTCTCTAAGGGGTTTAGATATGTGAATACCCTAGGGTTTTATGGGTTGAGCAATTGAGAAAATGTCATTCCACTTTTACTTACACATTTTCTTTGTTGATTTTATGGATAAATATCATTAAGTTAAACTGGCCTCTTAATTTAGCAATCTGGTGGAGTTCTAATACTAAGAAGGTTATGATGTAAATTGATTTCACAAAGGGTTATGGGGCTAAAAGCCTAAAGATAGGATTGTCATTGGATAAAATTTGCACTAAATTTGTCTAAGTTCCAGCTAACCATAGAAATATAAGCTTAACTACTTAGGCTTCTAAAGGAATTTGGTATAAGAACGAATAGGAGAAGATTTTGTCCATGAGTAGGTTAATGTCCGGGTATGATGTAGTCGCATACCTCAAGGCATAATGCCTGTTTGGTTGAAACATAGTTACATCCTTATATCTATCACACTCTACATTAGTTACTCTTGGTCACTTTGATTTCATAGTTTCAAAAGAACCTAAATTTAATAACTAGTCTCGTGGGATTCGAATACTCCAAACTTTATTACTTCACCGATAATGTATGCTTGCACTTAAACCACTCTTATCTATATTTCTAATACACATACAAATTTGGTCGATCAAGCTTTTGGTGTCATTGTCAGGGGCTAGAAGTTTGTTTGAGGCAATATTGGTCAATGCGACTGCATTAACTCTATCTCAAGAAGAAAATTAGTCGTTTACTTGTTGTTTGTTTTGCAAGGGGAAGTTGGTGCATGAGAAGAAGACCTTGCCTTTTTTAGCCTGATCCTAAGATAGAAAAGACTTTTCCTAATAGAAGAAGAGAATAGAGACGCAAGCATTGTGAGGAAAAGAGTTAAGCGCACAAGTCAATTTGGAGGAAGTTGTGTTTGTATAATAAGTTCCAATGAATCCACTTGGAAGCAATCCTCTTCCACCTCCTAAGGAATAATGTACAACAAAATGGAGAACAACAACCACAACCAGTTGTTCAACCACAAAATCTTGTCTTCATTGTAGAAGATAGGGATAGAGCAATTAAAGATTATAGGATAGAGCAATTAGAGATTATACAACATCCATGTTTCAAACCTTTGATATCAGGATTCTTGACCCCCCGATTGGGGCTATAACATTCGAAATGAAACTTTTAATGTTTCAAATATTGAATTCTTTTGGCCAGTTTGTTGAACTATCTCATGAAGACCCCTATACGCATCTCAAGTTTTTTATGAGAATTTGTCATTCTTTCAAGGTAAATGAAGTTTCTGATGATGCTCTAAAACTAAAGCTATCTCCCTATTCTTTATAGGGAGATGTGGAAACGTGGCTAAACTCACTCTCATCGAACTTAATCACTACATGGGACCTCCTTGTAGAAAAATCCTAGGGAAAATACTTTTCACCAAATAGGAATGGCAAATTCAGAGGGAAAATCATAGCTTGTAAGCAAGCACCAATCGAGTCAGTTGACGGAGCAGCATAGATTCGAATCCAAAAATTGGTAAAAAAGTGTCCTCACCACAAATTACTAGTGTGTATCTTGATGGAGCAATTCTACAATGGGTTAAATCAAGCCTTGAAGACATTAGTAAATGCCTCAGTTGGAGGATCTTTGTTAAAAAAAAAATCGGTGAATGAAGCAAACGAGATTGTGGACACCAAAGCCAACAACAACCAGAATTAGGGTGATGTTGAGGCACCAACCGTAAAAACAGCGGCTGAAGTTCAAGATAATGACACACTTGCATCAATGAATCAAAAACTTACTACCATTGGAAACATATTGCAAAACCTTGTGCTTGGACCCAACTCGTAGCTTTGTGCAAATAGAGACTCCATCACTTACTTGCAATTTCTATGTTAAGAATCACTTGAAAGATAATTGTATGTATAACCCACAGTCTATTTGCTATGTAGGTTTTTAAAAAGCATAAGAGCATCAAGATTCTTATTCCAATACATATAATCCAGAACAGAGACCACATCCAAAATTTGCATGGGCGCGATCAAATGGTGGCAAGTACAACTCAGCAATGTACGACAAACTCCACAAGGATTTCTCACAATACTTTGATTACTACCAAGAACACAACCACCTATACCACCTCTAGCACAGAACCAAAAATATGGAAAGCCTTTTGAAGGAATACATGACGAGGCAATATTAAGGAATTTGGAAGTCCAAGTGGGGTAATTAGCAAAAGAAATTACCAGCAGGCCTGCAACGACCCTGCCCAACATTATAGAAAGTCCACAACGAAGTGGCAACTAAACCCAAATAATCTTTCAAGGATACAAGAACACAATCTCTATCCACCATTGTTGTTCAAGAGAATTGTTAGTTATTTTTTCAATCTCCATAGCATAGTAATGGAGGGGATTGTCTTTTAGAAATCATGTTGAATAAAGTAATGTTAATAAAGATATGGAAAGTGGTATTGTACTAATACTCTACCCACCAGATCTGTTTCCCCCGTTATTTAGGCCCTCATCACAAAAATATATAATGCAAAATAAGTCTGTAAACATCTATTAGATCTCCTCGATGCCATCCATCTACAGGTGGAATGTCATATTTCTTTTCAATTGTATTCCCTAGATGGTGAAGGGTTTTATACCCAAAAACGACTCATGAAGATCTTATCTCCATTTGACACTACTATATACGAAACTCATGTATCGAACTAATTCCTCAATAATAATTTTTTTTAAAAAAATCTCCCACCTACTTGAAAAAATAAGGATAACACAACATAATGAAATAACTATACTTGTCGAGATACAACTACCTTGATGGAGTCATGTCCTTATGATTTTAAAAGTCCACAAAATCCATCACGTCGTCCTCCCAAACTTGGTATGTAATGGGCAATGGTTGTAACAATGTAGTTGGAGACATTGAGGACTCGACCTTGTTATACAAATAAATCAGACACCTTTCGACATAGTTCCTCACATCAATTTCATCCCCTTCCAGCAAAACTCCCTAGTCATGCCCTTATAAGTTCATAAGAATTCCAAATGTCTTTTTGAAACCAAATCATGAAATAAGCTCCATGAATTTTTTTCAAATTCTCATCTCCCTATGTTACTGATATGAAATTAAATTTGCCCTCACTTATCAGTTTAAATTTTTGCAAAATTGTACAAATGGCCTAAATTGGGAGGCCTAAATGAAATTTGGCCCATTATTCAAATTCACACAAAATTTGGCCTTCTATTTGCGTCAGCCGCGTGTGAACGTACCAATTTGTCCACGAAACGCGCTTGAGGGCCATAGGCAACCACAATTTTTCATTTCTTCCTCTCGTTTGACTTTCTTCATCTCGTTTCTTCCTCTCGCTCATTATCAAAATTTCGCACTCATTTTGCTTTCTGTTGCTAATTAATGTCTCTGTACGAAATTGCTTGAAAATTCAAAAAACCCTGGTTCTTTCAAATCAAATTAAGGAGTAGTTGTTTCCAAACTAAGTCTACATTATTTTAAATAAAGCAAAAAATGTGGAAGAAACCCATTAGACCGAACGTTGGCTGTGGACAACCCATCTTCTAATGTTTTAGAGGTTGTTGAATAATCCTATACATTCCATTACCCACACAAAGTAAGTGAATGTTAAGCCTTTTCTTTGTTTATTGTTTATCATGTAGCGAGAGACAAAAATATGATGGCCAGAGCGATAAAAAAATATAGGCGAGAGAAATAAACGGGAGGAAGAAAGTGGAGCGAGAGAAAAACACAAGAGGAAGAAAGTGGAGCGAGAGAGATTGGAGTAATTGTGTAAACGAGAAAAGAAAGAAAGCGGGAGACAGAAACAAGATGAAGAAACGAGAGAAAGAAACGAGATGAAAGAACTAGAGCAAGAGTTTTATAGAATTGAAATTTATAATTTTTTTTCTCATGCTCCAATTTTTATGTATAGAGTAGCAAAGTATAGAAGAGAAGCAACTTTTCATTCAATATGGTGGTATATGGGATGACTAATGCAGACTTTTAGTGTTAACCGCAAGTGTACGGGTCAAGTTATAATATAAAACGGTTAAGTCCGAATATCGTTCCACTGGAGATCCAATTGGGAAGGTTTAAGTTACTTACCTATTCTAGAATTGAATCAATTTTATTTGAGGATTGAAATTGAATTTTATAAGTTATGGAAAAATACAAATCAAGTAAGGAAAGTATCAAAGGGAGAAACACAAGAGTCAAAGAGAGTTCTAGAGTAATGAATCCTTGTTTATTTCATCATGCAATATTATAGATTTCATGGATTTTATTGCAGTTCATATGCCTAAGTCTAGAAACTTAATTCCAAGTCATTTTTTCTAAAAAACAACTCTTTCTCACGCAACTTGATTGATTATTAATCTCTTAAAACCAACACAAAATTACATGGCATTAAAAATAGTTTTTAGCAACTTTTATTGTCAACCTAACTACTCTCGTGATAGATTAACAAGAATTCATTGTTATAGATCAAGTTAAACATACAATCTCTCAATCATACATCTAACATAACATGTGAAGATAGCCAATCCACAAGAATTAAACACAATAACAATGAAAAGCATAATCATTCCAACAAAACCATGAGTCTACAAAATTAACATGAATTCATGAACAATTCATCAAAACCCTAAACTAAAGAGTTTAGCCACTAATAGCTTGAAGCAACATGTTTAAGCAAAATAAACAAAGAAAGAGTACCAAGACTATCTCGAACTCTTTTCCTCTTCCTTGCAACTAACTCACTCTTTAAACCCTCACTTAATTCTCTCCTTTTTGTATCTCTTTAGGTCTGCAACTTCCTTGCTTTGCCTTGATTTTTCTTGATGAATTGGACTGCTGGAAACCCCCAAATTTATAGAGTTTGGCCGCCCAAAAATTTTCCAAAAATACAGATTTTTCAATTAAGGAAAGCTGGAGCAGCGGCGCTAGGGCTGCATCCGAAAAAGTTTGCTCTCGGGTTTTAGCGCCGCGGCAGCGCCGTCCAAGCGTCGCAGCGCTAAAATGCGTTTCAGAAATATTGCTCTCCGATTTTAGCGCCGCGGCAACGCCGTCCAAGCGTCGCAGCGCTATCATGCGTTAAACAAGGATGCGTTGAGGCAGTGCCATCCCGGCGCCGCAATGCTACTCTGCGTCCAGAACTATGCGTTGATGTTTCAGCGCCGCGGTAGCATCGTCCCGGCGCCGCGACGCTATCCCCAAAATTTGCCCTTTTTGGTTTTTCAACTCTTTTTCGCCGTATTCTTGCTCGGTTTTGATCTTTTAGTCGTTTCTTCTAATTTTCCTCGTTTTATCTTGAAAATCACTAGCAAACAAGTGAAATCTAATATAAACTCCCTTAATTTGAGAGAATAGAAAGCACTTTTCAAGTGCTTATCAACACCCCAAACTTAGAGATTTGCTAGTCCCGAGCAAAGAATAAAATCAAATAATAGGGAGTTTAGATGAAGAAGTGTGCAATTGACTCATGTCTCAGAGAATAGCATTTAGAGCTTAAGTAGAAACATGCAACCATATCTATATTGTTATAATCATTCAAGGCCAAATCTTGTTATCTCCCATGTGTGTGTGTGCAAGCCTCCTTCAATTTAAAATACTAGAACTCAAAATTAGGACTTAAGAGAGTTTCTTTAGTTTTCCCCCTACTCTAGCTCATGCACCAATTTTCAAGCTTTCATACATTTCAAGTGAGTAATATGTCCACTAAGGTGCCTTTCAATCACATAATTTTTTATGGGCCCAAACTTGCATTCTTTTACCTAGAGGTGCTAGCTTTCACACATTCACTGTAGGGACTCGTACCTAGTCAATTCCCAGGTGTCCTTACTGATTACAGCAAAGACAGCTCTTTTTACCCTTATCCATGCATACTCATTACAAGTTTAACATTTAAAAAGATAGACAAACAACGCTCATATATTTTGTGTATACTTTTCTTTTCTCAAGGCATGTAAACTCTTTTCTTTTTCCTTAGTTTAATATTACAAACTATCATGCATTTTTACTCTCTAACCGGTGGGGCCTTTCGAAGTGACAACCAAATACACCCAACTTAATCCTTTTTTCAATTAAAGATTTTAATTTAAAGTAGCTACGTGCTCAAGAATATGAGAGATTTTAAGAGGGACTTAAATGAATTTAACTCAAGATAGTGCTATTCTATTTCACAATAAGTCATCTATCATGCAAATTTGAATCTCATCATGGGCAATCAACATCAAGGCACACAACCATAAACAACATTCCTATTAACTTTGAAAGCTTCAAAATTTTCAAAAATTTTTCAAAAATTGACATGCATACGATCATTGAAACCTTTCACTAGCATGCGTAGCAGGATAAGAAAACACACAAAAGTACGAAAGACACCTCCCACACCCCAAACTTAGATTCATGCATTGTCTCTAATGCATAAGAACATCTAACAAGGAAAGAGCAAGCCTGGGAGCACGCGGGAAGCCACCAAACAGGCTTGGTGTAAGGAGTACTTTGTGTGGTAAGTCAAGTTCCTGAAAGATAAAGCATATGACTGACTCCAAGATTTATTGAAAATAAATAAAAAAAAAAGTAAAGAAAACAATAAAATTGGGTTGCCTCCCAATAAGCGCTTGGTTTAACGTCTTCTAGCTAGACGGGACTAATGGATCATGCAATGAAAGCCAGGTTCTCAAATCTGCGTTCTTCATCACCGATGTAAGTCTCAATCGTTGACCGTTCACTTTGAAGGTTGTTCCATCGTTGCCTTGTAGTTCCACGGCTCCGTGTGGGGATACCTTGACAATGATAAAGGGTCCCGACCATCGTGTCCTAAGCTTTCCTGGAAACAAGCGTAAACGTGAGTTAAAAAGTAATACTCTTTGTCCAGGAAGAAAGGTCCGTGGTGTGATCTTCTTGTCATGTCATCTTGCAGTGCACTCTTTGTAAAGTTTGGCATTCTCATACGCTTGAGCACGAAAGAGTACCAAGACTATCTCGAACTCTTTTCCTCTTCCTTGCAACTAACTCACTCTTTGAACCCTCACTTAATTCTCTTCTTTTTGTATCTCTTTAGGTCTGCAACTTCCTTGCTTTGCCTTGATTTTTCTTGATGAATTGGACTGCTGGAAACCCCCAAATTTATAGAGTTTGGCCGCCCAAAAATTTTCCAAAAATACAGATTTTTCAATTAAGGAAAACTGGTGCCGCGGCGCTAAGGCTACATCCGAAAAAGTTTGCTCTCGGGTTTTAGCGCCGCGACAGCGCCGTCCAAGCATCGCAGCGCTAAAATGCGATTCAGAAATATTGCTCTTTGGTTTTAGCGCTACGGCAACGTCGTCCAAGCGTCGCAGCGCTATCATGCGTTAAACAAGGATGCGTCGAGGCAACGCCATCCTGGCGCCGCAATGCTACTCTGCGTCCAGAACTATGCGTTGATGTTTCAGCGCCGCGATAGCACCGTCCCGGCGCCGCGGCGCTATCCCCAAAATTTGCCCTTTTTGGTTTTTCAACTCTTTTTCGCCGTATTCTTGCTCGGTTTTGATCTTTTAGTCGTTTCTTCTAATTTTCCTCGTTTTATCCTGAAAATCACTAGCAAACAAGTGAAATCTAATATAAACTCCCTTAATTTGAGAGAATAGAAAGCAATTTTCAAGTGCTTATCAATGACAAAGAAGAGTGCTACAAGGGAGGTCATAAAAAGGGTATCATGGTGCCAAACACATTGAATTATAGTCAACTGAGTGCTACATTATACGAACTTTCAAATGTTAGTTTTTCAGAGTTCAACATCATAATGAGGATGAAATACAAGTTAGACTATGAATGTTCTCCCGTTTGCCTCATGGATGATGGGGATATTAGATTTCTACTCTTGGAAATGGATCATAACTGTCACACCCCCTCCCAGGCACCCTTTTAACTTAGGAGAAAGTGTGATGATAACAGACACCGACCCTCTTACGACATCCACTTCCAACCTTATACCTTGACCAAGATCTAATAAGCAGATATACACAATAATTAAACATCCAACTATAAACAGGGTTAAGCTATCATACAGACATTGATTTACATTCAACCTTTAATTTACACAAATTCACTAACTTGCGCTCTTAACCCTCTATATGTACAACACAGGTTTAAGATCAAATATTTACAATTCTCAAAATTCCAGACACTGATTGTCACACCCCAACCCAGATTTACTCCATACCTAGGAAGGAGCATGATCTTATTCCCAACATAAGACTCTATAATATAAATACCATAAAAGAATAGCAAATCATATAACAATCCCATTATCACATCAGAAGAACGTGTAAATTTTAACTAACATGTCTGTATATACACATAATAAGTACAACACGTCCCCCTTTCACTACACTCTTATGAAAGATGTTTAATACATGACATATGAACAATCTAAATATTTACAACTATCCCAGAGGTTCGCTTCCAGATAGGCCCAGACGAGATTCTTCAGTAGGCTAGGCGTCCCGGACACGCTCGCTACCTGAAACAACAAACAACAACAAACTGGATGAGCAAAAGGCTCGGTGAGTGACTAAATCAACTAAAACTAATCATGACAACTTAAATCCAGTTTGTAAGACAGTAACCAATGCATAACACATCCCAATGAACTAACAGGATTCACTTTTCACTATGCATGTATAACTATCAATTCTCATGTTTCACAGGTTTTCATCTATTTAGTGCTTTCACTTTCCGTCCCTCAGCACTTACTCATTTACAATTACAATACCATGTGTCTTTGCATGAAATCCCTCGGCACAGGTAACAAACTCTATCTGTGCTCAAGTGCCTTCACACAAAATCCCTCGGCACGAGCTAGTTGTGATGGGTTACTACATGCCTTCACTTACAGTCCCTAAGCATTGTAGTCCATTCTCTACTGTTATTCAAGTGCCTTCTCAAATCCCTCGGCACTAAATTTCACGCTTACTCACATGTAGCTTTCACCATAAGGTCCCTCAGCCACTTATGTACTTAGACATTTGTAATAATATTCTCTTAAATCACTAACACATCACTTACATAAGGCAAACTACCATGCATCACGTTTCCTCATCACTATGTGTACTAGGTTTAACACAAGATATAACAAACAGTCACTCACTGAGCCTTTTGCTCATCCAGTTTGTTGTTGTTTGTTGTTTCAGGTAGCGAGCGTGTCCGGGACGCCTAGCCTACTGAAGAATCTCGTCTGGGCCTATCTGGAAGCGAACCTCTAGGATAGTTGTAAATATTTAGATTGTTCATATGTCATGTATTAAACATCTTTCATAAGAGTGTAGTGAAAGGGGGACGTGTTGTACTTATTATGTGTATATACAGACATGTTAGTTAAAATTTACACGTTCTTCTGATGTGATAGTGGGATTGTTATATGATTTGCTATTCTTTTATGGTATTTATATTATAGAGTCTTATGTTGGGAATAGGATCATGCTCCTTCCTAGGTATGGAGTAAATCTAGGTTGGGGTGTGACACTGATGGTGGGCCCAGACGAGTTGTTGTGTAAGCTAAGCACCCCAGACTCGCTCGCTACCTGAGAAACAGAAAAACAAGGAAAGCATGAGCTAGGTTGCCCAGTGAGTGACTTATTTTGTAAAAACCTTCTTTGATTCGTAATTAAATAAAAAATGTAATCAAGTTATGAAAATAAACAAGCAATAATAAATCGTTTCCGTATCCAAACAAATTAGGCTCAGGTAACATTATCAAATCACATACGTATCATTTCTAAAGGAAAACCATATAAGTACAACACATTTCAATCACAATTTCCTTAGTTGAGGCGGAGCGGAGCTCAATGCTACTCAACGTTGAAAACATCCTTAGTTATGGCAGAGAAATCTCGACACACCAAATGTCGAATATCCTTAGCTATGTGGAGTAGTCTCAACACAACAGCATCTATCATATCTCTATGTGCACATAGATATCATATCCTGGGTTACCCGAATACCTTCTCAAGTCCTTCAATATCGGGTCCCATAAACGAGATTTAGGCCACCCACATGCCTTCTCAAAGTCCTTCAGAATTGGGCCTATCTCTATACTCAGGTTACCCACATGCCTTCTTTGAGTCCTTCAGCATTGGGAACCATTTCTATATCCCGGCTACCCACATGCCTTCTCCGTGTCCTTCAGCATTGGGAGCCTTTTAAAAAACATTATTAAAAAACAACATACTTTGCAAATAGCATAAAAAAAATTCACGAGTTTATAACATTTCAAATCTTCACAAACTCATTAACAATCATCAATGTTTTCCATAAAATCATAGGTTAATAAATAGTACGCCTTTTGTAAAACTCGTTTAACAACTAGCATGCTTCAAATGATTTCCAATGTAAAACACATAATACACACATATGATTGTATGGAAAACATGTCCAATGTAAAACACATAATACGCACATAATCCTCATAACACGTTAAAACCCGTGGAAAGCATAAACATATAGACATGTTTCCAAACATAATCATACAACATAAAAACTTTGTTTAAAGTAGACTCATTTTAAATAAAATTGTCACTCACTACTTGTCCCGAGCCTTTAGTGGGTTATACGTCTTTCCTAGCTCCTCTCGGCCTGAAATAATACGTTTCCCTTTGTTAGATTTTCTTAAAATTCCTTTTTACATAGGAAACAAGCCTTAGAAATTCATATTATTCACCACCGAGACCCTACCACATAAAGAAAACCATCACTGAGACTATACTCCATGAAGAAATGCTCAACCGAGGCTATATTTCATTTAAAAGTTCATTAATGAAAGAGATTCAACTATTAGTGAGACTAAACCAGTGAAATCAAGCAAAAACCAACTGTACCAATGAGACTTTGGACGAGCGAGACCAGCGAGACTTGTCTTTCTTTCGTCCCTCCACGTTCCCATTGTCATCCAATTTTCCAGCGAGATTCGCTGCCTCTACTGCTGTCTTCACACTACTAACTGTTAAAAGTCGCATTTCCAGCCTGAATTAGAACTTCTTCTGTTCTACAAACTTGTAAAGAAATGTGTTTTCTAACTTACCTCAAAATTTCAGAGCTTAACACGTCTTCGTACGACAGATATTCCCAATTTACTTCGCCCTACTCCAGATCACTTGGGAAATCCGTATCAGTCGCTTCCACCTAAAATTTTCATCTTCAAACTCGGTCTCTTTAGCTCGCTATTCACCAAACACCAGAGCTTGTCCATACTGCGTGACAGCAAGCAACCCTTCTGCTTTAGCTTCAATTTCACCATGAAACCGACCAAAATCCTACACGAAGCTGCCCCTGATATCTTTTTCTACCTCCCCTCGACGCCTAGATGAAGAATAGAATCGGTTTGAGCTTGGAAATGGAAGAAAACCAGTCAGCAACTTCCCAATCTAAAAGTTAAACTCTCCGACTTCCTCCCACTATCTCATTTCTTTCTTCTTTTCTTTTTTTTTTCTTAATTTGTTTATTAATTTTCTTTTCTTTTCTTTTTCCTTTCCTTTCTTTTCCTTTCTTTTCCTTTATTTTTCTTTCTTTTTAATTTAAGAGAAAAAAAAAATAAGAAAAACAAAAAGAAAATCCGTTTTTACGTCCCAATTAATATTCGAAGTAAATTCTAACTCAGTTTCTTCTTAATGACTTAAATATTTAACTTACCAAAAATTACTTCCGACTTCCTCCACTTTTTCCTTCGATCTACAAGAGGGAGAATAAGTAAATAAGTTCACAGCGATACTACGTACTTATGTTTAGCAGTTACAAATGAAAGTAGGGTTTATAGTAACAGACCTCTAATATTTGTTAGTTTTGAAGAGACCAATCAAGAGCAAACATTTGGAGGGACATTTGCAGAACATGAACCCATGTTGGCATCAGGTAGCAATGATGAGCCGAATATTTTTCCATCTATAGTCTTTATGGAAAATGACAACTTGAACCCATGGATAGGTAGCGAACATTATTTAGGCCGGAAGCGTGGACGTACTGAAACTATTGGTGATGCTATTATTGAGTCCCTCGCCCTATCAGACTCAATATCCAACTACCCGTGATGTGATTGGTGGTCCTTCTATTGATGATGATACTGTCAGGAGTACCTCACCACAACCTAGTACACGTCCGATTGAATGTATTGAAATGGTGGGTGGTCCTTCTTTTGGTGGTAGCTCACCCCATCCCAATACATATCCAACTATACGCACTAGAGTGGGTGGTCCTTCTATGTTGAACGTACCTCAACATAATCCAATTATATGCCATGATTTTGGGCATTTCGTTGGAAACAACCCTCAACGAATAGAGGCCGCGCAACATGCAAAGGTGGTAGTAGAGTGTGGTTCTTATGTGAGACAGACAGAACCAGGTCCATCTGTGAGAACTACAAGAACAGGAGATATCATTATGCAATTGGTGCCAACGTTAGGTGTGGATGTCGAGGTTGGTCATATATTTTTTTTTGTAAGAATGACGTGAAGATGAGATTATCCATGCTAGTCATCAAGAAGAATTTTGAGATGTGGGTAAGAAAATCAAATAAAAACCTCTACAGTGTGTGATGCATCCACGAGACCTGCAAGTGGGCAGTTTGTGTAGTTAGAATGGAAGGATGTGATATATTCAAGATAACTAAGTATATAGTCGTGCACACATGCTCTATTGAGGTTTTGAATCATGACCACCATCAGGCAAGTGCATTTGTAATTGGGCAACTCACTAAAGACAAGTTCGGAGTTGGTCGAGTCGATAAACTGCACCTGCACCATATTATCGAAGATATACAACAATGGTGTAAATATCAGTTATGACAAAGGCATGGCGTGCCAGAGAAAACCTGATAGCACCAGGAATGTGCTATCTTCTTCAGCTTAACTCGGGATAGTTGTATTATTTAATGTGTTAAAAATATTATTTTGTAAGTTTCGAGCACGTAACAGGTAGAGCGGGGCATTAGCGACAAAATGGAGCTAAAACGGACCGAAAAAGAGTTCTATTGCATCAACCGAGAAATAAAACTCCAAAAAGACCAAATTGCGCCTAAAGCAATAATGCAGTGGCGCTTTTTCCCAAGGGAAGATCACTAGCGAAGAGCAGCGAGCGTCGTGACGCTCTGAAGTTTGTCACGCGCGTACGTGCAACAGCGTATCGACGCTTCGACCAAATTATAAATGTAATTCCTCGATTTTTAGGTCACTTATTGAGCCACCAGTTGACGACTACCTAAATTTTCTCTACTTTTCCTCTTCTTTTCATCTGTTTAGGCATGAGAACTCCTTCCCATTAATTGATATGTCGATTATGGGCTAGGGTAACGACTTTCTAGCTTGGGTTTTAGGATAATTTCTCGATTCTAACACATTTGTGAGATTTTGAACCTTGTATTGTGATTGTTGGATGTAATTCTGTATTTTCATGTATTACGATCATATTTGTGGACGCTGGTGAACACTATGATTACTGTTTTGAATGAACATGCATTACGTGACACTTTGTTGCATGTTGATCCATAGGAAGCAATAGGTTAGATTAGCTTGCGAATCTAAATCGATAAGGATTGTTCTAATCAATCTAGAACTAAATCCATAGAATATTTAATTTTGGCCTTCCCGGTTAAATTTGCATGTCTTTCATCGATTCAATTTGAACTAACTAGTTGATTAGGACGATTCAATTGACCTTTCCAATTAAATCGATTAGGTCTAAGCAATCCTTTAACCTTAATAATGATGAATCAATGACCAAATATATGGAATGGAAAAAATCTGTTACAACCCAATCCATTACAACCCAATCGGTTACAACTCATTACAACCCAAGCTAAATCTCTCTCATACAACCCAATCGAAAAGAGCTATTTTTATGTCTCTAATCTCGCTTGCTTGTTTAGTATAATGTGGTTAAATTTCTATTGTTGTAGGAACTTGAGTAAATCATGCACCTCGAAGTGTCACGGGCCATTGGGGGTTGATTTGAAGCTATCAGAAGTGAAATTGGACACCCGGAGCTCAAGAATGCGAAAAAGACGAAACTACCCCTGGAAAGTGCAGCTAAGCTGAGCTTTATGCTGAAGACCCGAGAGCAAAAATGTCGAGAGCACAACTGTTCTCCAAAAATTGATAGACAAGCAAAGGCGCGCGCGTACAAAAGCGCAACGTGTAGCGTCGCTACGCTCTGGGTAGGCGCTTGACTTCTACCTAGAGCGTCGCGATGCTCTACCCGATTTTATATATACTCTCTTCGTTTTTAGGGCAAAGAAGAGGCATTTCATGGAGGCCGAGGAATTCACCAAATTTTCTTCTTTTGCTTCATATTTCTAACCTCTTAGCTTAGGATTTTGGTTTTATTTTAGGTTGTAGCCATGGATCGGACATTCTTCCCTCTGCTTTCTTTGTATATGAAAATGTTGAAGTAAGTGTTTTCTTGTTCTTGAGAGCAAAACCTATGTAGTTTCTTGAGACTTGTTTTTGTATGAAATGCATATTTTGATTGTTATTCTTTGAATTTTATATATAAGTAGATGTATGGTTTTGGATGGATTGATCCCCTCCCCTTGAACGTATGTCTTAGCTAATTGATTTTGCTTGCGCATTTCTATGTTCGTCTATGCTTTAAATCGATAAGTAGCAAGGATTTTTGTATGCATGCTAGGTGTATTGGCTGTCCATGAGCTTAGAATGTATGCTTAACCTAGGTTCAATGAAAATTAGATTAATTAAGTTAAGGCTTTTCCATTAATTAATCGCATACTGGAACTCTTAAACTTAATGCACTTGTTCTTGGCCTTAATTGATCGCTATCGAACCCAATTAGGACCCAAGGCTTGTAATTTGATGGAGGCTTAGGGTTTAATTGATAATTAGGGCTCGTGTTTATTTTAATTCGATTTGTTGGCTGCTTGTAGTGTTGGCGAATTTAATTAAGTTAAATAAGTCAGTGTGTAAGCAATCGATTATGTGATTAATCAAAAGTAAGTAAGTGATAGAAATTGCATAGGAATCCAATTGCTCTCGAGAACTTGATTATCCTATCCCTGTTTACATTTACTTGTTGCCTTTAATTTCCTTTTCATGCCTATTTCTAATTCACATCAAACCCCCCATTTATCGCTTTAATTAGGAAACTTGCTTAACGAAATAAAGACTATTGCCCCTGTGGTTCGACCCGGACTTGCCACTATTGCTACACCATCATAGTAATAGGAGTAGGATTTGGTACCATAAATTTCTTTTGATAGAGGTTTCTCTTTGGGAATAAAACGACGCCCAAAGAAGAAATTCTTTACCTATAAAATTAACTAAGAAAATTAAAACTCTTTTAATTGTTGCTTTAGTCTTTTTTTTATACAATTTAATTTCTCTTCAAACAACGATCATACAACCCTCTTCAGTCACCTAGAGTTGTCAACTACTTAACTAAGAAATATTTGTGCTTCCTGTGTTCTATTAGGACTGGTGTGTCCTAAATCTCTTGGGTCTTGTAGTTTTGAAAATTGTAAATACATTCTATTTATCGAATAAAATAAGAAGTTATTTTATCTATCTTATGCATTAACTCAATCCAATAAACTAAGATTCCATGGTTATTTTATGTAAAATTAAACATGTATATGGTTAATGATAACTTGTAGAAATACAAGTTATTATATTTATTATTTGAAGTAATTAGAGTAGAATTGATGATAAACGCATATCTACGTGTGCACTGTGTTTACAAAAGAATCTATCCTGAAAAATTATGAAACTCTACCTTTTTTAATGTAGGATAGAACCAAAAGAAGCTCAAGTATAAAGGAAAGGATGCTGCCAAAATCATCGAAGGCTAACACGTCAAGGACCATGCGTCGAAAAGAAAAAGTAATACGAGTGCTTAGTTAGCAATGTCATGTCAATATGCTAGTGGACAACTGATTTTACCAGATCATGACAAATCCAATGAACTGAAGATGCGAAGAAGTCTGCGCAGCAGGGCATGAAATTAAATGCAAAGGTGTCAGGCCATCATGATACTGCCTTTTTCGACGTCTATAAATAGCCCTGCACTTCATGTTCAAGTAGAGAGAAAATACTTGGTGGTGAAAGCTTTGCGCAAATTCTCACTCAGCCTCCATAGCCATCCTCCATTTCAAGCTCTTCAGTGAGAAGATTCTGAGAGTGTTCAGAGTCACCTCTCAGAGAGTGAGAATTCATCCTTGTATAAATCATGTATCAGATAGCCACCATCTCAAGCCTCCAAGAAGCAAGAGATTGCCATCGGTGGCTTGACGACTTCCATTTTCTTTCACTATGAACACCTTTCTTGCTTGTATTTTGTTAATAACTTTTGAGAGATTGGATTTAATACAAGTTTGATTGACATTAAACTTCCATCTATTCTCATTTGTAACATCTTGCACCATGAATGTTGAATGATTAATGAGTTAAGCATAAGTTGTAGTATTTCCAAATGTGATTAAGCTTGCTTTCATCTTGATTAAATGAGTACTTCAAACTTGCTTGAATCTATCAAACAAATAGGTCTAAGTGAGTACATTCATCTACTTTAGAGAGTTGATGAGTAATTTCCAGCATTTAACAAGAAAAGAATAGGTTTTAGAAAAAAAGTTTTTCTTTTGTCCGAAGAGCTCACCATGCATCTTAGAGATAAGATTAATGTAGCGTCGAAGCATCGAAAAATGCGTTCTCAATCTTGAGTTTGTAAGCATGAAAAATTATCTATCACTTAAGAAAATACTAGCTACTTATCTTAACTTACCCTTTTTCATGGTTCCATTCCTTTCACGCATGCTATCTAGACTTGTTTATACTTGACCAACTTCCCCCATCATTCATTCTACATCACCATTCCGCATGTTCATCCACCAATTTATTTTTGTATAAAGTTATTTATTGTAGTTACTTCAAAGAACAACAACATTTGTAAGTATTGTATAGTTCAACGCATCAAATTGAAGAATAATCTCAACGCGTAATTGTTACAAATCCCTGTGTTCGACCCTAGACTCTCCAGGAAAACCTATTTAAACTTGCACTTGGATTTTTATAGGAAAACTTGCGTTTAATATATATATCTTTCATGATTCTTAACGAGACACTGGGCCATTATGTGCATAACGCATCATACACACTTTAAAATGCAACAATTGACATACAAGGTTGGACCATGTTTAAGCAATAACCAAAAATGTCGTAGTATAGGAATAAGGTTGGGTGCCTTATTCTGGTAACACTACGGATACAACCTATTTTGTAATTGTTACAAGAAGTTGTAAAGTGTTACAAATGATTTGATCATAATCGTTCATGTGGAGACATGTGGGTATGGGTATCCTATACAAAGAGTTTGTATAAGACCGGACCGTGAAATATTTAATTTCTCTTTGTAACGTCGTTAATTGTAGAAATTAACATTTCATAGGATGATTATAGGTAACTCGACCTGAATCCTGATTGAGTTATGAACTCTTATCTATGAGGGCAATCCTTTAATCTGTATGGTTGAGAGTGGCCAAATCGCCGACTAAAAATCGCTGACTCAATATGCCTACCATTTTGGGAATTTGTCAGATTAGGGAGCTGGGAACATATCTTCACAAGGTGGAATTCACTTCTTCCTGTGTTTAGGGTAAATAGATAAATTACTCCCTTAACAGCTGATTTCGGATCTTTAACAATGAGGCCTCACCCTCTCACTGGCTCGAGAGGGGTTTGTTATAGTTGGACTATAAACAGTTTGTCATTAGAGAGATCAGTGGTACTTAAGGAGTTAGATATAACTACAGGGGTAAAACGGTAATTTGACCCAGCTGTAGTTATGAGCAATTTGTGAAAGGTCGACTTACTGTTGATTGGTAAATTCCGTGGACACAAAAATTATCTATAGTGCGAAGAGTGCAATTATAATTCTTTAGTGTTGTGACATACATTTAATGAATATTGATTAATATAATTAAAGAGTTTAATTGATTAATCTCACATTATTGGAGCTTCTAACTATAGGTCCATAAGGCCCCTTGGAAGCTCATAAAGGATTAGTATTAGAATCAAGGTTTTTGGTTAATTTGAAGTTTTCAAATTAATAAAGGAATTAATTGTATGTAATACAATTAGCATAATGTATATAGATACATTATAATATAAAGTACAAATTTTGAATCTATTCAAAATTTATACTTTATATTATAAGAGAGATGAATGTTTAAATGAGATTTAAATATTAATTATATGAATGAGATTCATATAAACACTATAGATTAAAATTAATATGAATGAGATTTAAATTAAATATGAGATAATTAATTAATTAATTATGTCACACTCCGTCTCGAGCCACCCTTCTCTGTAGCCCGAGATAGGGCGTGAGGACAGCAGATGCCGACCCTCTTTCGACATCTACCGTCAAACTTTTACTCCTTTTTAAATCTGATCTGTGCAACTTAGATAAAGAGAAAGGAACTAATTCATATAAAACATGCATAAGTTAGTATTATAACTATTTTACAAGTTTGTTTACAGAAAACATGCTGTTAGTTTCTCATTTAAACTGTTGTATACAACTAAGTGCACACTATTTCTCAGCAGACCTTGACTTCGTACAACAACAAAAACTCGGCTGCTACTTGGAAAGAAAAACATAAGGAAAGGATGAGGTTCAATGAAGTCCAGTGAGTGATCGAATAAACCAGGGTTCAATCAACCCTTTCAATAAACAACAATCATGATAACCTTAATATAAATCATACGCAAGTACTTCTATACTATGTCGTGCTACTCAAACCTTCCCTGTAGGGTTATTCTCCGAATCTATTTTCCTGCTGGCATCTCTGGCACAACATCACCTCTGGTTATCTTGTTGACTCACACGGCTCAGCAATCTTGACTAGTTTTTTCTTCGCTAACTTACCTGGCTCAGTGTATCTTCCGTCTCTATGTGCACATAACCTTATCTCTGAGGATCAAAAGCTAGATCTGTCGACCCTCTGACCATTCTCCCAAGATACTTCTTGCAGGATCAGGAACTAGGTTCCGACACCCCTTAACCATTTCGCAAGGTTCTATTTCCAATACAGGCTCAGTTGTTAGATCGTTCCAACCCTCTGACCATCCTATTCGGTGTCGAATTCCTATCCCATTCACAATTGTAGTCATCAATGCCTTCTCAAGGTCTTTTAGCATCGAAGTACAATCTGTCCATCGATGCCTTCGTATAATCCTTCAGCATCGAAATTAGAACCTAATATTCAACAAGCTAGATAACTATATATTATTCGTTATCTCACCACAACACGTACATTCATAATCATGCTTATCAATTATAAACTCGTAAGCGTGCTATTAACAAGTATTCATAGAAATATAATTAAGTTCTCTCGCGAAAGGAAATCAATGACTCACAGTGAAAGTGTAAGCACTGATTTGCGTTGCCAAGCATTAAAGTGTAGCCATGCGTTGTGGCTATGCGTCTCAAAGGGAGAAGTGGCCGAGGGCGAGAGGAAAGTAAAATTTTGACTGAGTATTGACTAAGTCTATGCGTTTGTGGTTAATTCACGGAGGTTGGTAAGCTGAAGTAGCTACCCGCGTTGATAGATAAGTAGTCCTGATGGGGGAAGAAACACACTTGAACCATGCGTTCAAGTCACTCTGCGCTGGAGGCACCTGTGCTGAAGACAGGATGGTCTGAACGCAATGAAAATAGAAGTGCAAGATGGAAAGATATGCGTTCAAAATAGGAGGCGTGTGGGGACACCCACCATGCGTTGGAAGAGAAGTTAATTTGAGTGTCGTGCGTCGAGCTGAGAACCCTGCGCTAGTCTGCAGATGAAAGTAAGTTAGCAGCCTAAGTTCTGGTGTATGAGAAGGTTAAGTCGGTAGTATAAATAGCTGGATTAATTAAATGTTTAATCATTTTAAGGACATTTCGAGAGCTTAAGTCGGTTCTATTCTTCAGATAAACTTCAGAAGAAGATAGAGGAAGGTGTTCTTGAGGATTTTGGACGAAGTTTGATTCATATTGATGCTGAAAACGAAGCTGGAACAGGGGAATGACTGAAGTTACTTGGTTTGATTGAGCAGTGACTGTTATTCGGAACAGAACGTGAGGAAGAAGCTGAGTTCAAAGCTGAAAATTTAAGGTTAGTAAGTTAACGCAATTCCTAACAACTTTTGTAAAGGATGGTGATGCTGAAATTGAAGATTTACTATGTGAATCCTTAGGAAATCAGTGATTACAAGACTATCTCGCAATCCAGAACAGCAGGAGGTAACTTCGGAATATCGCGAGAATGAGAAGGAGCTACACCCTGAAATTTTAAGGTAAGCTTTAGAATGTGATTTCCTATAAGTTTGTAGAAGAAAAGAAACCCTGAA
The DNA here is from genome assembly GCA_030954485.1 of Citrullus mucosospermus. NCBI lineage: Eukaryota > Viridiplantae > Streptophyta > Magnoliopsida > Cucurbitales > Cucurbitaceae > Citrullus > Citrullus mucosospermus. Next base: position 25,176,585 of record CM062056.1, read on the forward strand.
TCCGTATGGAAATGTAGCTTTTAATAGGTTAAAGTAAGAACGAGAAGAAAGGAAGGAATTACAGTGCAGAGTGCCGTTGGAAAATCAAGTATCGGCGCGCTGTCTAGGAATTTGTAGCGAGACGGGTATCGCTGAGATGCAAAAGAACCTTCCGTCTCACAGATCTCGCTAGATAACGCTGAGTATCACTGCTAAGGCCAAGAAGAAATAGGAAAAGTATATAACCCACGTAAAGCCTAGAAAGAGTTGTGAGTGACACTTTTCTTTCTTTGAAACGAAATTTATTGAAAATGTTTAGTTTGATTTTTCTTATGAGATATGGCTTTGAGATAAACTGTTTACTTGAAAAGCATGATGTTTGATGATATTGTTCACAAGGCATGTTTTATCCGTTTCTATAGGATGTTGAATGGCATGGTTTGAAATGTTGTTTATCGTAATATATTTGATTTTCATGAAAGATTTCCATGGGATCTATTCACGTATAATGCTGGTTTCTAAAATGTTTTAGAGGAGGCTCAATGCTGAAGAACATGAGAAGGCATGTGAGTTTCCCCAGGACCCAGTACTGAAGGACTCGTAGAAGGTACTTGGGCAACCCGCCATATTCCTATGTGCACATAGAGGTTAAGCTGGCTAGTGCATCGAGTTTTCTCTGCTTGAAGCCAGGGATGATTTCGACGTTGGGTGTGTTGAGCCTTGCTCCACCTCAACTAAGGTGATTTCGATGTTGAGTGCGTAGAAACATTGTTCCACCTCAACTAAGGGAAAAGTTTGAAAAACTAGTTGATATTGATGAATTCCTTGGAAAACACTTTGATATGATTTTAATATTGATTTATGAGAATGATGGATTTCATGAAAAACATGTTACATTTGAACAAATGTTAAACTCTGATTTATTTGTTATACGTAACATGCCTATTTTAAATGAATGCCGTTTTACAAAGATTTGTCACTCACTAGGCTGTTAGCTTATGTTTTTTTTCCAATGTTTTCTTTTTCTCTCCCCAGGTAGCAAGGACGTTCCCGGTGCTTAGCCTATTACAGCTCACCCTGCCTAAGTCTCGAGTTATCAAGATACAGTCAAGTCTGAGAGTTGTACATTGAATATGTTTATGTAAATGGCATGTGGAACATATAGTTTTGAGTGGGGACTGGTGATAGAGTTGCGTATATTGTATTATGGATATGAATATGAATTATGCTATGTATTAAAAGTGTACCCTATACAGGGAATTGTATCAAGTTATAAGCATGTGGTGTATGATTGTGTTCTATGTTTGTATATGAGTAAATGTATATACAGGAAAGGAATGTGAAGATAAGACAATATGCGTCACAAGAGTGGTGATGTTTATTGTTTTCACACTTCCCCTTAGGTTAAGAGGGTAATCTGGGAGGGGGTGTGACAGAAAGTAGTCGTCTAACTTAGGGTTTCTTCATCTGTTTTAGTTTTGATTCTTCTCAACTTCTCCCGAGCTTTTGGAACTAAGAAAACAACAACCTGGAAACCTCAAAACCCTAAAATAGCTCCTTGGACGTTAGAAACTTCTTCCTTGGACGTAGAGGACTTCCTTGGACACAAGGCAGACCAATTTTAGATGCAGGACATCACTTCCACTCTTCACACAACTCAGTTCGACGCAAATTGGAGACTCTGGATGCAAAGCTTGCTGTTCTGGACACAAGGCAATCTTTTGTTAGCAAAAAAATACCCTCTTGGACGCAAGACTCAACCCTTGAACATAAGCCTTGCTTCTCAATCCTCCTTCAACCTTCTTTCTCTCATTTCTCTCAATAAATTTTCGGATGTCTTGGTGGAATGAAAGCTCCTTCTAGCCCTTGGTCCTATTTATAGGAGTTGGATGACTTGCTTGGTCATCCAACCTTGCTTCCATGTTTGATACTTAGCTCCCCCATGTCACCATGCATGTAAGCTCAACATGCAACCACACACTTGCTTCCTTGCAACTTGTCATGCATTCCAACACCTCCAACGTATGAAGTGTTATGTCCAAATGAAGCCACTTAACACCAAGATACTCAACCATGCGTCCAACTTAGCCCCCGGAATAGGGACCATGCGTACAACTCTCTTTAACCATGCATCCATGAAGTTGCTTCTAGGGTTTGGCTTCTTTTGCTCTCTTTTTCTCCTCTAGTCTTCCTATACTTAGCCAAATTTTTCCTTGCCAAAACCCACCTATGCGTCCAACTCTCTTCCAAGAGTCCAACACTTAGCCAAAAATCCTCTCATTAGGAGGTATGCATCCAACTAGTCTCAAGATTTCTACACTTGGTCAAATTTCTACTCACAAGGCTTATTATGCGTGTGGTTTCCCTCCAAATCCCTTAGCTATTGCGTTCACCACCTTCTTTTCTTTGGTCCATGTGTCCGAGACTCCCAACATGGCCCTATGGACTCCTTGGTTCCTCTCTTATGCGTCCATGGTGTGTCTCCCAAGTCTATGTTTCCTACTTTCCTCTCTTAAGCCTTTATACTGACTTGTCACACCCCCTCCCAAGTACCCTCTTAACCCAGGAGAAAGTGTGAGGACAGCAGACACCCATCCTCTTATGGCATCCACTACCAACCTTATACCTTGACCAAGACCTAATAAGCAGATATACATAATAATTGAACATCTAACTATAATTAGGGTTAAACTATCATACAGACATTGATTTACATTCAACCTTTAATTTACACAAGTTCTCTAACTTCCGCCCTTAACCCTCTATATGTACAACACAAGTTTAAGATCAAATATATACAACTCTCAAAATTTTTGTCACTGATGGTGGGCTCAGACAAGTTGCTGTGCAAGCTAAGCACCCCATGGAGATACACTTGGTCTAATGTATCCCTTGTCTACTGGCTCCTATAGTTGCACCTTCAGCTCCTTCAATTTCGACGGTGCCATATGATATGGTGCCTGAGAAATAGGCGTTGTACCAACTACTAAATCAATAGTAAACTCCACCTCTTTATCAGGTGGCAACTCAGACAACTCCTCAGGGAACACATCTAAATATTCCCGTACTATTGGCACATCTTCTGGTTTCAACTTTTTCGACTTCACTTCAGTCACATGTGCTAGGTACGCTTCACAACCCTTATTCAACAACTTCCTGGCCTTTACTGCCGAGATCACACAGGTAGGAAGAACTCTCCTTCTTCCTTCAAAGATCACCTCAACCCCATCGGACTTCACAAACTTTACTTCTTTCTTAAAACAATCAACGTTAGCATGATACTTCGACAAAAAGTCCATGCCAAGAATAATGTCAAACTCTATCAGATTCAGAGATAACAGATCAACTAGCAACACCACATTATCAATCACCAACTCGCAATCAAAATAGACATGCTCTATGATTATAGATTCACCAACAATTGTATGTACTAATAGAGCATCAGGCAAAAGCTCTAAACTTCTATTTACATGCAAAGCAAACTCATGGGAAACAAATAAATGTGTAGCTCCAGAATCAATTAACACGTGAGCATTCTTAGTATAGACAATAAGCGTACCTGTCACCACATCTGGAGCCTCCTCGGCCTCCTGTGCATCATGGCATACACCTTCCCTTGTTGCCTAGGTCTGCCTACCTGGCTTTTCTGTTTGCCACCACTACTACCTTCACCAGCTCCTATTTCCTATCTCGGCTAATTTACTGTTTGTGACACGGTTCTCTATTTGTCTCCCTTCCTGACCTTAACTGAGGGCAATCCCTCTTGAAATGACCAGGCTGGCCATAATTGTAACAAACACCAGCCCCTCCTACACATTGTCCCCAGTGGTGCTTACGACATGAACTACACAGTGGTTTCCTTGCTGCACTGGCTATAGATTCACTAGGTTGGCTAAACTGTACACCATCTGTAGGAGCTGAAGTCTGAGGAAACCTTCCTTGACTTTTCCTCAAATCGCCACCTCGAGAACTTGCTGCAAAATACGATCCACTTGACTGAGCTTTACACTTTTCCTTACCAGAAACTCCTGGTATAAAACTTCGTTCCTCACTTCGGCGATACTGCTCTCAAGATGTGTCGAATGCCTGCCCAGCTCTACTTCCTCCCTTGTCTATCTTTCCCTCTACTAGGCTCTTCTCAGCTCTCAAGGCAGCTTCAACTAGCTTAGCAAAGTCTGCCCATTTTGTACTCGTTGTCACCAGAGTACGTATCTCATTGCACAAGTCTTCCTCAAAACGATTGCACTTATCTACTTCTTTTGTTACTAACGCCAAGGCATACCTGGCCAGTTCTGTAAATTTCTTCTCATATTCTGCTACGGACATACTTCCCTGAACTAACCTTAGAAATTCGTTTCTCTTCTCATCACAGTAAGACTTAGGATAATACTTATCCTAAAATGCCTTCCTAAAATCTGCCCAAGTCAGGGAACCTGCATCTACACTTATGTTTTCTATCAGGCGCCATCAATCCTCAACCCCTTTCTGGAGCATATAAGTAACCAGATCAAGCTTTCTATCTTCAGGACAGTGCATGACCCTGAAACATTTCTCTACCTGATTCAGCCATACCTCAACCTCTGCAGGATCAATAGTACCCTCTTACACCTGGGCACCTAAGGCTTTAAACCTTTCAATTCCATACTTTTTCTCATGATCCCCCTGAGCTGACTCCACGCTAGCTACTAGTCTCTGAGCTATTCTATTGAAAATTTGCTCTTCCATGTTCACATTCACCAGGGGTTAGGCTGTGTGTTGATGCAAAGTGGTAAGGTAATAGCTTATGCTTCTAGGCAGGTGAGACCTCATGAGAGTAACTACCCTACTCATGATCTGAAGTTAGCTGTAGTTGTTTTAGCATTGAAGATATGGCGACATTATTTGTATGGGAAAAAATGTCATATCTATACAGATCACAAGAGTTTGAAACATATCTTTGACCAGAAGAAGCTTAACATGAGACAAAGGAGGTGGTTAAAACTGATCAAAGATTATGACTGCACTATTGAATAGCCATTTTTCAACCATCTTTCCCTAGTATGCGTCCAACCCATCTTTTCCTTCTTTAGAGTTGCTTTTCAACTCTTTAAATCATCCAACACTTAGTCATCTCTTCCTAAAAGAATGACCCATGCATCCAACATGGTGGTTCTCATCCAAAGTTTGTGTCCAACTCATAACTAGCTTTCAATTATGCTTCCAACTCTTCCTTCTTTAACACTTAGTAAGATTTCCTCTCTTTTCCTCAAGCTACGCGTCCAAGCCTAGATTTCTTATAGCATAATTGAGTTCTCTAAGCACAGTTGTGATACTTAGAAGATTTCTTTAGCTCATAGGTCACCTTGTTGATGTGGCACTTTTGTGTGTTTACCGCAAGTGTACGGGTCAAGTTATAATATAAAACGGTTAAGTCCGAGTATCGTTTCCACTAGAGATCCAATTGGGAAGGTTTAAGTTATTTAGCTATTCTAGAGTTGAATCAATTTTATTTGAGGATTGGAATTCAAATTTTGTTTTTGGGAAAAAGAAAAATCAAGCAAGAAAATATCAAAGGGAGAATTGCAAGAGTCAAAGAGAGTTCTAGGGTTTCAAATCCTTGTTTATTTCATCATGCAAAATTATGGATTTCATGGATTTAATTCTTATGCCTAAGTCTAGAAACTTAATTCCAAGTTATCTTCTCTCAAAGACAACTCTTTCTCATGCAACTTGATTGATAGTTAATCTCTTAAAACCAATACAAAATTACATGGCATTAAAACTAGTCTTTAGCAACTTTCATTGTAAACCTAACTACTCTCGTGATAGATTAACAACGATTCATTGTTATAGATCAAATTAAACATATAATCTCTCGATTCATACATCTAATCTAACATGTGAAGGTGGCCAATCTTCAAGAATTAAATACAATAACAATGAAAAGCATATTTATTTGAACAAAACCATGAGTTTACAAAATTATCATGAGTTTACAAACAATTCATCAAAAACCCTAAAACCAAAGAGTTTAGCCACTCATAGCGTAAAGCAACATATTGATCAAAAAAGAATCAAAGAAAGAGTGTAGAGAATAGGGAAACTCTACTGAAAAGAGGTTCTTGATTGAGGCAGCACCGTCACGAACTCCTTGGCTCTCGCGTCGGACTTCGAAGGGCACCAAAACTATCTCGAACTCTTTTCCTCTTCCTTGCGGCTAACTCACTCTTGGAACTCTAGCTTAATTCTCACCTTTTCGGATCGTTCTCTTGTTCTGCAACTTTCTTGATCTTCTTGATATTTCTTCCCCCCTTTTGGCTGCTGAAAACCCCTAAATTTATAGAGTTTGGCCGCCCAAAATTTAACCTAAAATACAAAACTTGCGTTTAAATTAATGCTGGCGCCGCGGCGCTGACGCATAGCATCGCGGCGCTAGCGTTGCGACCAAAATTAAGTTGCTCTCGGGTTTTAGCGCCGCGGCAGCGCCGTCCCAGCACCGTGACGCTGTCTTGCGTTCACCAAGTACACGTCGAAGCAGCGCCTTCCCAGCGCCGCAGCGCACCAGGCGTTTCAAGCAAGGATGCGTTTTTCAGCACTTTTTCTCCATATTCTTGCTCAGTTTTGATCTTTCCGTCGTTTCTTCTAATTTTCCTCGTTTTAACCTGAAAATCACTAGCAAACAAGTGAAATCTAATATAAAATTTCCTTAATTTGAGAGAATAATAAACACTTTTCAAGTGCTTATCACTTGTCACCCAAGACTTGAAAATCACATAACGTGGTTTTCTTCTAAACTCACCTATGGCCTATTCTTAACCCAAAACTCAAATTGGCACAAACTCTTTTATTCCTCCTCTCTTTTCCAACGCATAGCCAAAATTTGGCTAACTCCACAACTCCACAGGCTTGTGATTCAAGTTTACACCCTTCACCTTAGTTTCCTTTCATTATGTCTCTTAAGCAACTAGGTCAAAGGTTAGGGTGTCACAAATTAATTTTTAATTAATTAATTTTATTTATTAAATATGATTTAATAAATTATAATTAAATTAATATTATTTTAATTAATTAGTATTATTATATTAATAACTCCCCACGTTTAAGGGGAGTTATTCTCCATTCTCTCACATTTTTTACGTAAAAATAAGAAAAGGGAAAGGGGAGAGGAAGTTACCTGATCGCAGAAGGAGTTTTGTGTTTTTCTCTCCCAAGTTCTTCCTTCTCCAACTCTCTGTTCTTTCTAAAAAAATCTTTCCCTTGCCAAAAACAAAGAGAGCCCACAACTCTTCTTTGATTCTACCTAGAGAATAACAAGGTTTCGTTGTGGTGGTGTTCCCAAGAGAAGAAAAGTTCTTCTTGTAAATTTGTTGGAGAATCACATTTTGTGACTTGGAGAAGAAGAATTTCCACATTGAAGATGGTTTTCAAAGGTAGGAAACTTCTGTTGGGTTTTATGCCCTAAAACTTGTAGATTGTAAATGTAATAGTTTGACCGTAATTAAATCATTAATAAAGAATTATTGATGTGTTACTTCAATAAGCGTTATTGATTGTTTTTGTTTGTTTTGTTTAAATAACCCTAAATCCAATAAACTAACATCCTATGCTGTTTTATGAGTCTTAAACTGTATGTAGGGACATATGGAGATCAATGTTCAAGATACAGTCTAAAGGGTTTATAGTATAGGGATAAAGTTGGGTACCTTATCCTAGTGACACTATAGATACAACCCATTTTGTATTTGATACAAACGCAATGATCTAACGCATTCATGTAGGTGACATGCGAGTGGGGGTATCCTATGCAATGATTTTGCATAAGATCGGACCACGAAATAGTAATCACTAGATGTAACTCCGTTGACTAGTTAGGCTTCTATTTCAATAGGATGACCTAGGCAACTTAGTCTTAATCATGAGTATATTATAAACTCCTATCCACAAGGGATTGTCCTTTGATTTATATGGATGAGAGTAGCCGTTTGCTGACTCAATATACCTACCATCTTGGGGACAAGACCGAGTGGGGAGCTGGGGACATAATTATACAAGATGAAATTCATTCATTCCCATTTTTAGGGTAAGTAGATAAGTGTTCCCTTAAGTGGTGTCTCTGGGACTTCAACAAAGGGTCTTACCCTCTCACTAGCCCAAGAGGGGTTTCTGTTTAATAGTTGGACCATAAATAAGTTGTTCATTAGAGGAGCACTGGTACTTAAGGATTTAGAAGTAACCCAGGGGTAAAAGGGTAATTTGACACAACTGGTGTTACAAACACTTGTGAAGGACTAGTTTGCTATTATTGGTCTATATCCATGGACACAGAAATATATTTGTAGTGAGAAGAGTGCAGTTGTGGGTCTTTAGTGGAGTGTACCCACAGTTAACGAATATTGATTACTGTGGTTAATGAGTTTAGCCGATTAATCTTATATCGTTGGAGCTTCTCATCTGCAGGTCCATAAGCTAGCTCACAACGGACCAACAAGGATCAACTATGTTGAAAGAAAATTTTTAAATGTTCAAATTTATGAGAGAAGATATTAATTGTATTGGATACAATTAATTGCATGATTTATTATAAATTTTATTTGAATGTGATGTAAATTATAATTTTATAATATGAAGAATTAATTTATTTGAATATGATTCAAATAATTAATTATTTATTTGGATAAAATCCATATAAATAAATAAAAGGAGAATTAATTAATTAATTTGAATTGGATTCAAATAATTAATTATTTAATTTGGATGAGATCCAAATTAAAAATTCTGCAAAAGATAAATATTTAAATAAGATTTAGATATTTTAAATCATTTAATATGAGATATTATTTTGGTAGATATTTATTAATATTGGATATTATTAAATATTTAATTTAAAATCTATGCAGAGGGGTTATCCTAATAGGATTAGGATTAACACATAGAGTTCTATAAATAAGGCCCTTGGGAGCCTTTATAGAACACACTCTCTAAGAGAATAATCTCTACAATTACTCAAAAAACTTCCTCTACTAATTCTCCCAATTTTCTTAGAAAAATTCTAAGAAAATTCTTCTTCTCATTCTTTCAAAGAAGCGGTTCCCACAAATCGGATCCTTGCCGGAGTCATAGCAAGGAAGATCTCTTGGAAAATGAAGGCTACAAGAAGAAGACTATTGGTTCGAGAATTATAGATTGGCAAAGGTATGATGTTTAACATTTTCTTTACTTTTTGTATTTTTAATTCTTTCAATAAATCAAAGAACGCGATCACACACTTCCGCCAGGATTCAATTTCCTTCAACTTCTTCCTCTTAATTCTTGTAAAAAGCATGCTAATTTAGTTGTTTATCCTGTATGTTTGTTCACTGTAATTTTGGTTTTCTAAAACAAGTTTAATGGCATAAGGCGATTACTCGCTTCTACTGGGAATTTGCTTCCTTCATGTTCGACCCGACCTTGCCACTACTACGGTTTGGTAAGTACAATAAATTATTTGGCACGAAATTGGGTGACGAATTTCATTCGCCAAATTGGTGCTGTTGTCGGGGAGCTAAGAAATTCTCTTTTAAGGAGTTTTCAGTTCTTTTCGCTCTTTAATTTTTCCTCCTTTGTATGACCCAATCCTCCCAGGATCAAAACTCCTTGTTGTATTTTGCAGATCTTGGCAGGGAGGACAGACGACATTGTTGGAACTAGTGTGTCTTAAATCTCTTGGGTCTTGTAATTTTGTAAATTGTATTTACATTTTATTTATCAAATAAAATAAGAAGTTATTTTATCTATTTTATGCATTAACTCAATCCAATAAACTAAGATTTCATGGTTATTTTATGTAAACTTAAACATGTGGTCGAAATACAAGGTTGGATCATGTGTAAGTAATAACAAAAAATGTCTGTAGTATAGGAATAAGGTTGGGTGCCTTATTCTAGTAACACTATGAATACAACCCACTTTGTAATTGTTACAAGGAGTTGTAATGTCACACCCCCTCCCGGATTATCCTCCATAACCCAAAAAAAGATGTGAAGACAACAGTTACCGACTACCCTGTCACGTAACCCACTGTCAACCTCACCGTCACATGCTCTTGACAAACCTCGACTTCGATCGGCAACGGGAACTGTCATGCTACCTGAAAATGGAAAACATATGAAAGCATGAGCTAACAGTTCAGTGAGTAACAGTTTCTGAAAAACATTATACTTTAAGTGTAAAACTGATTGAACTCGTATAAAATGTCACACTGAAAATCATTTTATAACATGATCAATTCCTTGTTATATCATGTATACATATCTGTTTGGAATAAATAATATAAATCTCATTCATTTCAAATACTTTTTCCTTAGTTGAGGCGGAGCAATGCTCAACACTCCTCAACGTCGATTATCCTTAGCTGTGTGGAGTAATCTCAACACATCAATGATAACTTGTAGAAATACAAGTTATTATAGTCACTATTTGATTTAATTAGAGTAATTTTGGAGCTAAACGCATGATTTTGGTAGTTGAATGATGAAAAATGTATCACCATGCGCTGGCACTACTTACAAAATAAAATACCTGAAAAACGATGAGCTTTTCTGTCCTTAATGCAGGGTTAAGAAGAAAAGAAGCACGAAGTACGAAGAGACGAAGCTGCTGCGAGAATAAGTGGAAACCCATGCGTCGAGCCTAGGCGTTGAGACCATGCGTTGAGAAAAAATAGATACAGACGCATGGCCAAAAGCTGTCATGTCAATATGCAAAAGAATAACACGCTATCAGAATATGACAAAACAAATGGGCCGACGATGTGAAAAGTCTGTGCAGCAGGGTATGGAATTTAATGTAAAGGTGTCAGGTCATCATGAGTTTCAACTTTTCGACGCCTATAAATAACCCAAAGCTTCTTCATTGAAAAGGGAAGAGAGACCAGTTCAAGAGGCGAAAGCTCTGCACTATTTCTCCCTCACCATAACCAACCTCCATTTCGAGCTTTTCTGAGAGAAGGATTTTGAGCATCTTTAGAGTCGTCTCCTAGTGAGTGAGAACCTTTCACCTTATGGAATCTTTGTATCAGATAGCAACCATCTCAAGCCTCCATGAAGCAAGACGTTGCCAGTGGCGGCTTGACGCCCTTCATCTCTATTTTATTTCCATCTCTCTTCTTCTTGCTTATATTTTGTTAATGACATTCGAGAGAATGATTTTTTGTCTTAATATGAGTTTGATTAACTATCATCTTCCGTCTATTTCGGTATTAAATACTTTACACCATGTTGTCTAAATGCTAAATGAGTTAAATGTTAAAAGTTAGTTTTTCTTAAGCAATTCTGAGTATGTTACATCTTGATTAATGCATATCTTTAGCTTGAATAACTTTGTCTGACAAACAAACGTAGTAAGCATGACTGTCGAGCTTGAGAGAGTGGATAGTGAATCTTTAGCATTAATTAAGGTTAGATGAGTGCAGAGATGTAGTTCATCTTTTGCCAATGCAAACTTACCATGTGTCTTAGAGATAAGATAAATGTGGCGTCGAAACATCGAGAGATGGATTCACACACGCAGTTTGTAGGTATGTAATTGTACTTAGAAAGTTTAGGTAACAACTAGCTCTTGCGTTCAACTCTACATCTATCGCATGGTTCCATTCATTGTCAACGCATGCTATCTGAAGCATTGTTTTACATATGACTACCCAACGCCGCGTCCACTTCATTATTAGTAGTAGGAAATTCTTTTCATTCTTTATGTATAGTTTTACACACATAATCAACAAACGCATATATATTTACATGTACAGTCACCGCATAGTCATACATTTATTCTCAACGCCTAGTTATTACAAATCCCTGCGTTCGACCCTGGACTCACCAGGAAACCTATAAATGTTTATACTTGGGTTTTTATAGGAAAATTTGCTTAACAATGATCACACCTGAGTAATTCTCAACGCATCCTTGTACGGAAATGATAAATCTATTTTTGTGCAACGAGCTAAGAAACTCAATTTAATTAGAGTAGAAATTCAAACGAACAAATTTAGCAAACAATCAGCGTCGTAAATATATATTCTTCTATGTGCACATAGATGTTATTACTCGGGCTGCCCATATGCCTTCCTTTTATCCGTGCGCATTGGGTCCCATTTCTATTTTTCGGTTACCCATTTGCCTTCCTCTAGTCCTTGAGCATTGGGTACCTTTTATAATTCGGGCTGCCCACAATGCCTTCTACGAGTCCTTGAGCATTGGGGTCCCTTTTCAAAACTTTATAAAACACCATACATATTTTGGAAACATTATATTAATAACACATAAATTAATCGTTTCCAAATCTTTCATGAAAACATCATCAGCATGCTAAATTCATTTTCCAGCTTTAATATCAACCAGCGTGCTTTTCATACAAGTTTATTTTCAAATCTTTCTGGAAATCATATAACACCATGCTTTTTAGAAAAAACATGAATACAAGTATCAATCAATCACCATGCGTTACCCAGCATTCTCAAAGTTACCATGCGTTACCCAGCATTCTCAAGTTTTCAAGTAAAACACATACTCTCAACTGGCTCATATTCTTTTATGTATATATAAATGCATGCTCTTAGTTTTATAAACAACATGTTCATATGCTTCATATATGAAAACGCATGCATTGTTTCATTAGAAACCTATAAAATTATATTCATAAATAACTGATTTATATTTTCTAAAACGTAGGTGTTACTCACCTGTACTTGTCAAAGAATACTTCTTCTTCCTTTCCTCTATTTCCTCTTTCCGAGCTTTTTGGACGCAGCGTTTTAATCTCAGAAACGCAAAGCTCCATTTACCTCTGTTAGCTCGGTTGAACGCAACCCTGCCCTTCAACGCAAGGTTGATAACTACCGCAAACTCTGCCTTTCAACGCAAGGTTGATTACTTCCGCAAAGTGCATCCCAACTCTTCTTACTTCTCTTTCGGATGCGTCACCCTCACTTGAACGCAAGGTCCAACTTGAACGCATCACCTAACTTTGGACGCCGCGTTCACCTTGGACATTATGTTTGCCCTCAACGCAAGGCCGACCCTTTTTAACGCAAGACAACTTCTTTACATAAAATAGCTAAGTTGTCAAATACCTTCTTTCTTGGCCGCAGACTTCTACTACGGACGTCCTTGCTGCCTTCTTCCTCTCTTTTTCTCTCCAGAGTTCTTCTTTTAGAGTTATCAGTCGCTTCTTTCCCCTCAAAATTCTATTTATAGGGAGCTTGCCATCCAACTTCTTCTATCATTTTGCCACTTGTTTGCCACATGTCATGCTGCATACTTAATTAGCCATGCATTAGTCCAAGTGTCACCTTGCATGAAACACTTGACATGCCTTCAACACCTCCTACTGATAAGGTGTCAAATTCATACGAAGCCACCTGGCCTTTATAAGCTTATCTTATGCGTCCAACATTTCCAATGAACAACTTTTATTCAACACAACGCCCTCATGCGTTCGTTGAGTTTTCTTTAAGATTTGAGTTTCACTACTCACTTTTCTAACTCTCAGCCAACTATACTACTGTTTTTGACGCATAGAGATAACTCTGTCTTCAACGCATAGGGACCTCAACGCATGACAACCCTACCAACGCATGGTAAGCCAAGTACGTTTCTTCTCCCGCCAACGCGACGACTACTTCAGCTCACAACAACCATTTGTGATCACCTTCAACGCATAGCCGCACTATTATAAACCAATGCTTACACAATGCCACCAGGTGTCAGTGACAACAAATCCTTCTCAAGCTTTTCCTCTATGCGTTGGTCATGTTGCGTTCACCTTGATCCTGCATCCATGACCATCTTCCTATCCTTGGACATTCCTTGATTATTCCCAAGGTTATTATTTTAACATTTTCCTTGCAGTTAAACTATTTCTCTTAAAGATAGATTAGCATGCGTCCACCACATGCTCCAGTTTTATATTTACTTCACAACCTTCTCCAACACTTGTGAACATTCCTTGCTATAAGTCTATGCGTTAGTCAATTTGTTATAATATTCTATCTTTCCGACACTTAAATCTCTTTCAACACTTCACAACATAACTTCATTCCTTTCTTGCTTAAGCATCTTACCATCGCCAATGCGTATTTCTCTTATGCGTTTCACTTCTTTCCCTTCTCGGTTTACTTCCATGCGTCCACCCTCACCATGCGTTACCTAGCCCTGACCATGCGTCCAACATGGTCTTTTACCTCTTTTCTTCATAGACTCTTCAACGCATTGTTTTCTTAAAAGTAGGGTGTGACATGTAAAGTGTTACAAGGAGTCGTATAGTGTTACAAACGATTTGATCCTAATCGTCCATGTGGAGCCATGTGAATGAGGGTATCCTATGAAAATAGTTTGTATAAGGTCGGACCGCTAAATGTTTAATTTCTCTTTGTAACGCCGTTAATTGTAGAAATTAACATTTCATAGGATGACTATAAGTAACTCGACCTGAATCTTGAGTGAGTTATGAACTCCTGTCTATGAGGTCAATCCTTTGATCTGTATGAGTGAGAGTGGCCAAATCACCAACTCAATAAGCCTACCATTTTGAGGATTTGTCTGATTAGGGAGTTGAAAACATATATTCACAAGATGGAATTCACTCCTTCCCATGTTTAAAGTAAGTAGATAAATTACTCCCTTAAGGGCTGATTCCGAGTCTTGAATAATGAGGCATCACCATCTCATTGGCCCGAGAGGGGTTAGTTTATAGTTGGACTATAAACAGTTTGTTCATTAGAGGGATCAATGGTACTTAAGGAGTTAGATATAACTACAGGGGTAAAACGGTAATTAGACTCAATTGTAGTTATGAATAATTTGTGAAGTACGAACTTCTCCTTCGAAAAGTCCACAATCTTCCAATTCAACTTGAAGCTCATAGCATCTACCATATTACTTTGCACCTCCATTATGATGGACTAAAGGACTGTTGAAGACTATATCCATATCCACAAATTTTCCAAACATAGTCCTCCCAAACAACTGAAGGTGTCTCTCTATAAGCTTCTCTTTGATTATCCTATTTGCAATTCTGAAGCGAGATGAGAGGCTCGTAGCTTGGCCAGGAAAACGATCCTCAACCTTATTCTTTAGGTTAGCCATCTATCACTGCAAGTAAAAAACAAATAAGTTAGCTTAAAGCACAAAACAAAACACAAAAAAAGAAACAAACAAAAAATCGCCACTTTCAAACTCTCATTTCTTCCTCTCGTTTTTTTTTTTCTCATTCGTTTTCTCGGTCTTTCCTGTCGTCTTTTTTCTCGTTTGTTTCTCATTCTTCCTTTTGTCTTTTTTTCTCGTATGTTTCCCTTTTCTTCCAACAAGCTCTTTCTCTAATTTCTTCCTGACTCTCGGTTCTTCCTCGAATTTATCGCTCCAGTTTCTTCCTCTCTCCTAGCATGCATCCAAAACGAAAGCATAAAACGAAACCACGAAGTTACCTTTCGACATGAAGTTCTACCGGTATGAAAATTTCAACAATGAACAAAATGACAAATTGAACCATGGTTGCCTAAATCCAGAACTAAATCGAGATGCACAGAACGATTGAGGAACTAGAGAATTTGAGAGAGAAGGTGAAATTAGGGAACAAGAAAGCCTATGAAAGTTGAAGAAGTGACCTTCTGACGTTAGAAATTCATTTTAAATGGTCGCGCAAAATTTTGATAATTAGCGAGAGGAAGAAATGAGATAAAGAAAGTCGAGTGAGAGGAAGAAATGAGAAATCGTGGTTGCATGCGGCCCTCATGGGCGTTTTGGGGACAAATTGGTACTTTCACACACGACTGATGCAAGCAAAAGGCCAAATTTCGTGTAGATTTAAATAATGGGCCAAATTTCATTTGGGCCTCCCAAATTAGGCCATCCGTACAATTTTTTCTTAAATTTTTGGATTAATTAATGATTTAACACCCTAGAAACACACAATTTTCATCTTCTAAATAAATTTGAGAATAATTTTAAGTGCAATTTAATCATTTCATTCTAGATTGGGCTAATGTTGATGGACTATTCTAGATTGGTATACCATAACAAATGTTACATCTTGTGCACTAAATGCAATGAGAATGTTTATTTCATAAATTCACTATATATTCAAGAAAATATTACAACTGTTCTTTTTTTTTTTTTTAATTTGAGTTTGATTTGAATTGCGTTATTTTTGTAAGACTTTAAATTTCTTGCTATATTTTAAAATATGCATTTAATTTTTCTATTTATGTAAATACCTCAAATGACATAGATTAAGCCATCTACAACTAAAAGCAAAGAGGTTTATCTCATTTCCTAAAAACGTGTAAAGAGTAACTATTTCTAATAATTATTTTCTATTATCTGTTTTCATTTGCGATCTAGCTCTTTTAAGAACAATTGAAGCCATTCTTCCAATAAAAAAGAATTATGTGCTCTCGTAAATACTAATTTCAAAATGATAATTAACTGTTTTAAAAACAAAGATAGATATTTGTTAAAGAAAACAAATAGTAGAAAAGGAAGGTAGGTTGAGATCTAATTATCCCATTGTCTAAACTTTCATATTTTTAAGATAAATAGCTTAATAGACTACTATTTTACACAAGAGTCTAGTTCGATTTACTTTTTCAGCCCTCTTTATTATTTAGTTCTTTAACAAATATATATATACTAATATTTGTACCAAAATAAGCATTTAAGGGAAGTTTCTTGCACTATGAACTTCCAAAAAGGGTTTTCTTTTCAAAACCTACACAAGTAAAGAAAGTTACTCCGAAAATTCGAAAATTTTTTACCTCATAAATGAAAGCAAAAATGGACAACAAACTTCGAAGGAGAAAACAAGGTACATTTAATATATACAATACTCTATATATTTGAATTTTCGAAAAAATAAACCAAAGTATATTAGATAAGTGCATGAACAAGAAAATTTGTATAGTATATAGTATATCGTCTTATATATCAAACAATGTAGACGATGTATATTTACATTTTCCAATATATTTGTAAACATGCACAAAATAAATCATAGTATATGTGATGTATATTTACTTTTTTTTATTTTTTTATATTCAACATATAATTGAGATATCAATGGAAAATGTGATTAATTTTCAGCTAAAAATATAAAAATAAAAAAATAAATGAAATCGCTTAAAAATAAAAAAAAAATTATGTATTAAATGAATATCAATTGATAATAAATTTGAAAATAATATTAAGATAATTGTGTAATATTAATTATATAGTAAGCTAATTTATAAACCTTCCTTTATAATGTCTGCCAATTCAATCTACCATCAATCGAGGGTATCCTTTGACTTTCTTTTTTATTTTTTCTTTTTCATTTTATTATTTTTATTTTTTGCGGCCGGGTATCCTTTGACTTTGAAAGAAAGTACAACTACTTCTTTTTAAAAGACGTAATACAACTAACTATTAATATGAGAACGTTGACCTTCATGCAATTGTTACCAATATACCAAGGATGAAAATGTCATTATTAGTGAAAATATTGGTAAGTCGTATTTATGGATATATCATCAAATATTTTGGAAAAAAATCATGAATATCGAGATAAGTCATAGATATCACAAAAATTTATAAAAATATTATGAATTTTTTAGAATAAATTTATTTAAGTAATAAACTATGACTTTAAGCATGTAAATCAATAATCAGAAACGAAATATGATTGACAATTGAATAATAGATAATAATGAAGACTGAAAAAGGATTATGAACTAATTATTTCATTAATAAAGTCTAAGTCATACAAAATGAAATACAAGATTCAATAACAAACAGATAATCTGTGAGATACTAACCCAATAATAGCATAATTGATTTGATAATGTTATATTGCTCCAAAGTCCTTATAAGTTCAAAATTCCTGACATGATTAGAAGCATGTCATCCATGAGTCTATTAGGAGGATGCCTTAGATCAAACCATGTTCCATTCAAATAAGGATGCTCTAAAAAATGTAGATAATATAAAGATTTTGAGTCTAAATCTTCGTCACTTTCACGAAGAAGTTGTGGTCCCCGTATATATATCGATGTGTTAAACCCATCACTATAACCACAGGAACTATAATCACTTGAATGACCATAATTATTATGAGAATAGCCATAATTACTATTGTTATAGACATATTGGCCATGCTCATTTTGACCATGGAAACTCATTCCCTCCATACTTAAAAGAAGTAAGTCTACATCAATTTGATGTGGATATTCTACGACCATGGTTGGAGTCTTGTGTAACATGTGTGAATTGAGATTCTCTAGTGAATGGCTAATTTTTGACCCACCAACTTTATGGCGAGTCTATTTTGTGATTTTTTTAAATTCAAATTTCTTTGAAAATGAAAAAAATTAGAAAAGGTAATACATTGGAAAAGCTTGATATTCAAAAAAGAAAAAAAAATGATATATAAAGACAATCAGACGACATATAAGCGAAACATCCCCGATGTTTCCATAATATATACACAAAATATCCATGATTTTGTTGAACTGCAAAAGATATTAGCCCAAAAAGATATATAAAAAATATATCACCAATAACAGTGATATATCACGAAATTTGAAGAAAAAAGATCTTACCCTTTAATATCTCTATCGGATATGTGATTTATCACCGATATATCGTCAATATATTACTATTTTTTTATCCTTGCAATATATCGATGAATCTATATATTACCGTACAAGTGAAGATTTCTTCTAAGTTGAAAAACAAAAATTAAATTGAGAAGTAGGAGTAAAAACATAAATTTTAGATTCAAATAGGGTTGTTTTCAAATATAGCAAAATGAGTCAAACTATTTACAAATAGTAGAAAAAAATTTCACTTGCGATAGACTTCTATCACTCACTCAAGCAATAGAAATCTATCGCCGAAATTTTTCTATATTTGTAAATCATTCGATATTTTTTTTTATTTATAATCATTTTCCATTAAAATATCATTTTAATCCCTATATTTTATAGTTTTAATAAATTTTAAAATTAGTTCATCAAATAAGTTGCTTGTTGATTTTTCCTAAAAAGTTTAGTCTCTATGAGTCTCCCCTCCATAAATTGTGCAAATGTATGTAAAGTGTCTTTTCTTGCATAAAAATTATTATTATTATTTAACCAATTTCAACAAAAAAATTTACTTCTTCGAAATTTATGTACTATTGTAATTACATGGACTAAGATTGAACAATTAAAATTATAGGTTTCAAAATGAAACCAAACTTAAAATAGTATTTTAACCTAAATTTAAGTAGTCTACACCATTAACAACTCGGAATGTTCAACCTATCTTATACATCAAAAACCTCTTCCATTTTTTATACATCAAGCACAAGCCAGAGGATTGTTCAATGAATATTTATATATTCCCCACCATAACATTTAAATATTGCACCCAAGTGAAAAATGGGAGCTTCCCATTTGTTTAAGGTTAGAAACTTCGAGCATAAAATGAATACAAAGCTTGAAAAATAATGATTCTTCCAATTTCTCCCTCAATGAATAAAGCAAAAATGTGGTGGTGAGGATTTTATAGTGGCTGGAGTTCTTGCTCTGGAATTGCTGCATTGACAGGCTTATATGAATTGAAGGCTTGTTGTCTCCTTCTCAAAATAAACCACGCTCCCAATGCTGACAACCCAATAATAAGCGTGACAATAATAGCTAAAGCCATCAAAACATAAAGTCGCTTCCACAATGATCTAAACCATATAAAAGAGATTGGGTTACATTAATGCTATGCAACATTAGCAATCCATGAATACAAGACTTTACTAAGAATGTAGTATGAAAAGTAACATATGTGTATGGGTACATTACCATTTTAGTCCCTTACGTGTGATGGTTGTGTCTATTTAATCCATGTTTAAAAAGACTTATTACACTCCTGAGGTTAAGAAGATCCAACCCTTAAGTGGGCTAGTTGATAAAACAAAACCAAGTGTAAAAAACATTCAGTTTAAATTTGATTATGCTTGCTTGCTTCGTTGAGTTCATTATAGACAATATATGAGCTCGCTATAGTAAACGATGGAAAGGAGGATAATGAGATTTCATCTGCAAGAAGCTCAAAAAGCTTTTGACACGGCAAAAGCTAAATTGAGGAAAGCCCTAAGGCAAGAGCCAAACAATCAGAGCAAACCTACCCCACTCATCAAAACTAAGGCCATGTTCACTTATATATCATGTCTATGAACCACAAACCTCTTGGTCGTTAACACATCCATATGGCTTTGGCATCATTATAACATGTCTATGATATTAATGACTGGAGCTTCTTAGAATAAAAACCAAAATTTTAAGAACATAATTGAAAATTTTTGAAGTTTAAAACTAAATAGACATCTAACAAAAACCAAGATTTATTAACTAAATTTACAATTTAACATATATATACATTTACATACTTACCTTTCCATTAGAGGTTCAACATTCCATCGAAGGACCTGGTAACTTCCAAATGTAGGAGGTAGTTGCATGCGATGCTCGACGATCAGGGAAATTATCGTCTGCCAGAGAAAAACAATATTTTAAAGGGGTGCTTTATGCTTGTGTCTTTCGGATGTTGTGTAATTTACAGTTGCAGGTATATTCACTTACAGTGGCAGTCGCATGTGGGAAAAACTTAGAAGATCCATTAGGGAGTATGGCCAAATGAATAAGTGAATCATTTCCTTTCATGGTAAAACTCAATAAAAGGATCTGAAAAAATGGTTAGAAATGATATGCAGTTAAGAGTTAGATATGGCCACAAACCCGAAGATTGAGAAAAGAATGAGAGAGATATCTGTCAGGGTAAATCATAAATTTAGCCTATGAATTTTGATCATTGTATCTATTTATTCTTCCTTAAACATCAATACATTTCAACTACATATTAAAACTTTGAATTGTAATTTTCAATAGTCACCTCCCACTGATGTTGTAAACTAAACTAAACTACGAAATGATATGTCCATTGAACCAATGTTGGATAGTTGGGCATGACATGGTATGATAGTAGTCAAGTCCATCAATGCTCATCCAATAGTGTTATGTAATGCCAATAGTTAATTAAGCCAACTAATAATAGAAACTAGGTAGAACCATAATTCAAAGTTTAATGACTTTTAAAGCTTAGGGATCAAATAAGCACAAGAATGGACTAAATTTATAATATAGCCTATTTGTTATTACCATAATTATCATTAAATACTGCAAAAGCATTTTCAATCCCCGATGGGTCATGTGACTAACCTGCGCATGACTAACATTTAACTCATGAGCAATATGATCAGAAAGTTCTGTAATATGAGGCTCCAGATCTGTGTAGCTTATGTTCAACGAGATCTCGAATGTGATACGTCCAATCTGGAGCTCTCCTGCACGTAATAGAAAAGAAACACTTAACAAAAAGGCATTCAATAAATCTTCAAATCCTATTTTTTTCCATTGCCCTTTTGCACAGGCCAATTGGGCTGATATCTTCAGCGTTTTCAATTGGACTTCGGTTACCCCTCTTGCATCTTGGACTGGATTAGGTTGATTCTAATGGATCATCCCTTCAAAGATCACAGGGCAGTGATTTGTTCCAGCACCATTTGTGCGGTTTTATCAAAGATTTGGGAGGAAAGAAATGATCATCCATCATTCAACAACAGCTCAAAATCATCCAAAGACATCCTTGTTCATCTATTTTAAATGCATTTTTTTGGTGTAAACATTTTGATTTACCATCCCTTAAAGATCATAGCCTAAGCTACCTTGTTGCTAATTGGAATCTATTTTTGTATACCCTTTGATTGCACTATTTTGTAAATCCTTCAGATTATTTCATTCATCAATGAAATAATTTCTTATATATATATATATATAAACCCTTTAAGGTTGAGATTGCCACAGATAATACATTTTTTAAAATAATCATCATATGAAGTTTTCATTTCAAAATGGTCTATACTATTTATAATCATTCCGATAAATGATATTTTCCATAATGCCGGTTAGGTAATTTTCTTCACCCAACAGTTCTCTTACACATGAGCATGTATGTAGCCAATACTCGTGTCACAGATTCTGGTAGAACCTCAATTGTCATCATGACATAATGCCATAGCTACTTTTTTTCAACTTTCCAAATAAATTAAGCTCAAACAAATATATCGACATATAATAAAAAGAAAACTATTAAAGCACCAACTGATATGCTGTCAAGCTTCTGTACTAGCATAAAAGCAAAAATAAACGTCGGAATTAACTATACCTGGAATCATATAATGTGGTGACTCGCTTGGAGCTGGTGCAGGTGCCATATTAGTATCGTGTGATGTATTTGAAACTGCAGGAGCATGGGCATTATCATCCGAAATGTGAAGCCTTTCCCATAACTCAGAACAGTTGGTTTTCCAAAATCCAATTTTTGAATGCGCCCTGTCATACATCACTAAAGTGTTGCGGACAACGATTCCTATAATAAAAAAACAGTCATGCTAAAATGTGATATGTTTATAAATAAATAAAAAAAATTAGGTTTGGGGAAAATCATTTGAACTATGAAAAAACCGTACCTCCTAGAAGAGTAGTTTCATCATTTCCATTCTCAAAAATTCCCAGACAATATGCACCATGCACCTTCGAGTGCTGAATTAATGATTCAGAAAATTCACAGTAAAGAAGAAGCCGTTAACTCAGTATGCTTAGCAATTCCACAAACTTTTATAACCACTATATCAATTGAAAAAGAAAAAAAAATTAAACGGAGGCTTATAAATAAACAAATAAACAAATAATAAATAAATCAACCGGAGGCTCTCATTTTTGTTAAGGAGGCATATATTACCCCTACCCCACACATAATCCCATGTAATCAGACACGGATTCACAGTGTAATAGAAAAAACCAAAACTCATATAAGTAATCAAGAGTAATTCTTTACCTGGAACAAGTAATTTTCTGGTGCTAGAGACAACTTTTGCCCATTATCAAATACCATGTCAACTGTCGGAAATATGTTTGATGGTTCAGCAGCATCACTAACATATAGTAACAAATTAATTACTCATTGTTGTAAATCACTTTAAAACTGACAACTTATTAGCTAACCATACCTTCCAGCACCAGAGAAACATATATCTTTAAAATTTGGGTCAGGACCATCAATCCTCTTCAAAGAATGAAGCTCATCCATAATCTGAAGGAATTTTTATAAAAAAACAAATATATAAATAAAATAATTGCCCATTCCAAAACAAAAATGTCAAAAACAGGATCCAAACAGTTAACAACTCATGATCACATGAGTAACATTGAAATCAAGCATCTTGCAAAAGAAGAAAATCTATTACATTTGATCTAGAGACTACTTGCACAGCATGGCAAAGAAGACATACAAAGCAACAACATTAGAGGGAGGGAGCACAAAAAGGGAGACAGCCAGACAGGTTCTAGGCCTCGTGAGATATAACTACTACAGGGACCAATCATTCCTTTGTATAATAAGAAACTAAAACTTTCTTCATTCATTCTGTTCCTTTCTCCATTTCATTGTGTAGATAAAGTTCTTCAGATCACACAAGAACTGGGCATTCCACTGTATCACAGTGAATTGAAATCATCCGCAAATGTATCAAATGGTCCCGTTTTTCAAGTTTGTCAAGGAAACAATGTAAATTGGCCATATCAAAGCATTAAATGCAGAGCAAATAGAACAAGATTAAAAAAAGAAAAAAAGCAATGCAAACAATTATCATATTGCAGCAGAAATAGAAGTAAGATAATCCTGGAAAGGTAAGTCTTAGACCATCTTACTATGTCCTTGCCAAAACATGCAATAATCTTCAAATTCCAACATAAATAAAGATACTCCGACTGAGAATGTTATGTTCAGAGATATAGAAACTTACAGCATCCTTGAAAGCTCCAAACGCTTCCACTGGTAGGTAAGCATAAGTTGTACCACTATCCAAGACAGTCCCATATCTTCCGTCAAAAACGCTTGGACTCAGAAGCAACTTTTTACCAGCAACATGTATCTCCTTCAAATCAACATTGTAATATGGACTGTTGCCATCCCGAAACTAAAGTAAATGTGTGAGATGTATCAATTGTAATTGTTATGAATTAGCATGAAGTACATTTTTTAAGGTTAAACGACTTTAGTACACACCTTCTGACAGGGTCTGAGTAGCTAAAAATCATATCTGATGGAGGAGAGATTCCACCAAGAACCATAGCACCACCACCAATATCCATACCACCATAGCATAATGAGAAAGAATCGTTGATCACACCTTTTTCAACTAGTTGGTCAACAATACTAAGATCACCAGTGCCTAAACCCATAATTCCATCAGCACGTTGACTGAAAAGATCACCAGTTTCCAAATTCTCACAACCAAACACCGCACGCTGTGGTATGAGTTCACTCTGATTTCCAAAGGATATAACATCCTCACCAAGGACACCACTACTAGTACTCATTTCAGCATATTGCCTTTCATAGACACACTGCACTCCGTCATTGTCACAAGTGCAATCAATATTGCATTTAACAGGTTCGTAAGTGCTTGACAATTCTGGCTCAAACTTTGGGTCCTGATAGAAATAAATGTTTAAGAAGCAATTACAGCACATTGCAAGGTACCTATGAAGAAAAAACTAGGAATGTTTTAACATAAATGCAATAAATGACTAGAGAAATTTTATCCATAAACTAACATATGGACAAGCTTCAAGACCCATATAGAATACCGACAAGGTGACAATACAATTCTGTCACATTCATTAAATAGCTAGTGCCTTTTAGCTATCCACATTTCTCAAAACAGGAGGGAAAGAAATATTCTGGTCTCCAAAGTAAGATTCCATTCCTAGAAAAACAATTTGTCCATCGAAGGAAACTTTTATCATTCACAGATCCATCATTTGATCTATTTCCTTACCAGACTATGACAAATTACCAATTCCCAAATCAATATTCATAAAAAGCAATTCAAAGAAACAGAGCATTATTGAATATGAATATGAAGGTCATATAAATGATCTGACAAGGATCAATCTCTAAACATTTTAACCTGGTGCCTCCCACACTGTTCACAAGTTGAGCAAGGAACATAAGTCACCGTACTCCCCGTATCAACAATAAGCGCGAATTGCTGCGGCGGGGTTCCGATCCAAAGCCGCGTGGTATAATACCTAAACAGAAAAACCACATTTCATAAAAAAAATAAAAAATAAAAAGAAAAAAGATCACAACCATCCAAAATTTGAAGCAAATGGAACATACCCATTGAGAAGGAGGTCGTCATAGAGGCGCATTCGAGCGTTGGAGCGATTATTCGAAGTGGGGAATTGGCGGAGGAGGCGCTGAGGGTTGGAGATCAATTTGGAGGAATTAGGGGAAGAGAGATAAAGAGGCAACACCATGGCGCGATGTGAAGGGGTGAGGAGAGGATTGGAGGAGATGGGATCGGCGAAGAGAGTGAAATGGAGGAGAATCGCAGCGAGTAGATACGGTGTTTGTGCCATTGGCAAGAATGGAAGGGATTGGAAATGGCGGAGGTCAATGAAAAGAGGAAGATCGAAGAGGGAAGACGAAGGAGGATGGATTGAACGGAGGAGAAATCAAAGCGAGAGCTGATGGATTTAACATAAACAATTGCAGTTGGAGTTTGATGAATGATGATTCATTTTGGGAGGGAAAGTCAAACTTCATTGAGCACGATCGAATGATTTTTATAATGTCTTTTTTAGAAAACAGAGTCGTATGTGTGTGTATACATATTAAATTTAATCTATAGATTATATTTAATACAAAATTTGAACAACTAAGTTTTGAACATAGTCAAGCATGAATGTATACTATTCGATCTCAAAGTTTGAGGTTTGATTCTTTCGCCCATACAATTAGTATAGAAAATTGATCAATAAGCAGTAATTTAGAAAAATAGGTTAATAAAAAAGAAATAAGTTTATGACTCAACTGAACCTATAAAATTTTAAGGGCTTTCTACATAGCTTAAAGAATGTCTCATATTTACTATTTTTTTCATGGATGACCTATTAAAAAAGATACAACTATGAAAATCATGTACATTAAATTGGTGTTTTCTAAAATTATTTATTTTTCTCACACCCTCTTACCTCATCTTTTTTCTCTCCCCACCCACAACCTACGCTCTCACCCCATTTCTTTCTCTTCACACCCACCACCTACACTCTCAATTTTTCTTCTCCTTTCTACCAGCGACAACCTCTTACCATCGGTGACCCTCAAAATGAGATGCTTCAAATGGACTACGTAAAGAGAGACCTTCAGACAACCAATCGGAGGTGGCAATGCTGGTTGACGATTAACATCGTGGTGCTCAGCACTAGTGTTTCACGATAGAGGGAGACTAAGGGGGCGTTTGGGGAGCTGAGATTGTAATCAAGATTATTTGAAATTTGATTAAAGGTGGATTTTGTTGTCTAGAATGAGGATCTAATTACAGTGTTTGGAGTGTAGGGTTGGGTTGGCTGTGTTTCTGATTACAGTGTTTGGATTGTAGGGTTGGGTTTGACTTTTTTTTTTTAATATTATTTTGACGTTTTTTTTCTTATATCTGTTTTCACCACCATATATTTTCAATTTTAGCCTGTCATACTATATAAAATTCAACTATCATACTATATTAGAATTTAGATTAAAATAATTTTGGAAATAAAAAAGGTTTGCCATAGAAAATTCAAATTAGATAAACAATAACTTGTAGTCCAAGTACCAACAAATAAATAAATAAACAATCCATACAAACGTATGGAGGGAAAGATAAGGTTCATTAAACATAAGATAACTTGAATTGAAATTGGAGGAAGAAAACGTCAAACAAATTTAGGGTTCAGATAAGCAGAGTCATGGTGTTTGATCTCGTGATCGCTCGAGGACTTGCATGCAATAATTATACTTCCACTGTAGTGGGAAATCCACGAAATGGCTTAACAGTATTGGATCTACAAGCAATGATCGTGCAACAGTTAAGCCATCTTGCATCGACAGTCCAGGGATTGATTGCAGCTCGGTGTACAGTTCTTGACGATGACGTCTTGCCAAGTCATCGTTCACAATAGACCATTGTGCAATGTCATCAATAGACTTCGTTAGAAGTTGGAAGCCCTCTTGTACCACCTTGTTGTATTCTCCAATTGAGGAACTTTGGGACCTCCTACTTCTTGTTGGCATGCTACTCCCAACCCCTCTACCACTCGGGGTAGTTGGAAGGTCCTCTCATGTGGGCGAGCTAGCGAATGGTGGATCAGGAATATAGAAATTCTCAAAGTTTGGGGACTGGTTATTTAAGATGTTCTCCTCCTCTTCCAGTACAGGTTCAGATCCAACCTCAGCAGTGGTAGTGGCACGACTCCCTGTTGCTCTGTCTTTACCAAATACAATCGTCAAGTCATCATAGAACGAAAATGACTTATGACACAATCCTTTTGCACTAGGATGACCCTGTATGAGATGAAATGTGTTATGTTTTGGCTAAAATATATTTAAAACAACATTTAACAAATCGTAAATTTTGTTCATTACCTTGACTCACGCATCGAATATCTCAGGCTCACATTTGCGCTCCGCATTCCAATCGAACCCATTACATACTGGGCCCAACATTTCAGCGATCGCGTTGTATTGTCTCTTCAACGTCCTGACCCTAGACTTTAAATTTGAGCTTACCTATATGGAACACCCTGGGATTTTTTGTTGCATCATCCTTAGCATGTTCGCTAGGAAACCAGGTCGAAATGTCCGTTGTTAGCTCGCTAATGTCCAAACTGCACACACTGAACCAAACACTCAACCAGAATTTTGTCCTCCTCATCCATCCATATATGTTTTGAGGCTCTTGAGCGTGATCCTGATGGTTCCATCTAAAATAAAACGTGTTAACACAATAAGGCTTATACATGAAGGTGTAGTGTGGTGAACAAGCATTCACCCATTTTTATTTTTTTTAATTCTTTCCTAATGTTATATCTTTTATTAAGTTTATAATTTCATATGGAACATAGAATTTAAAATTGGATTCAAAAACTCGGTGTAGTTTAATTTTAAAAAGGTTTTCCATACCCTTATTCATAAAGAAACAAGTTTAAAAGAGTGTGTTTTTTGATTACCATTTTTCATAAATCACAAGTTTTAGAATTCTATTTTCAAAATAATTTGAGAAATTTTTTCTAAAACTAACAATTATTGAAATTTAATTACAAACAATGTTTTTTTTTTAAAAAAAAAATTATTTATGATTTCGTGAATTATTACAACATTTATTATAGAAATGACATTGAAAAATTGTTTGAGTACCAATTTTTGTAAAGTAAAAAACATTGGATTTTAATTATAAAATGTAGTTTTTTTTTCTTTTGTGTTTCGTGGAACCAAAAAAATTATACACAAGCATTTCAAACAAAATACAACAATATACTACAATAAACATCCAGTACTACAAGTAAGAAAATGTACTTTAAAAAAAACGAGGGTAGTACAAATGAGTTATGTGTAGTGTCGTGGAGATCGGACAGGATAAGATAGATATTCATTTCCACCCTACATTGACAAAAAAAAATGGTAAGTAAAGATTTCAAACATTAAAAAAAAAAAACAGAACAAGAAAAAATAATGAAACAAATTTACATGCCCTTTAAAAAATGACGAGTCAACTGAATTGAACAATCAAGCGAAGAGGTGAAAGAAGAAAGAACAAATCCAACTCCACATAAAACGGGAAAATAAAACGTAGGTCTCACAATTAAGATAAAAACAAATTCATAACCTAAGGATAAAAAAAAGTTGGGCTTCAAGAGGACTTACCACTAGACACGGATGAAATTGGAAAGGAAAGTTTCTTTAAAGTGGCGTGTGATTAGCTAGAGGGAAATAGGGTGTATATATAAGCATGGAGTTAATGAAGTTTAAACAACTCAACCACCAGATTAAAAAAAGGAACAATACATTTTTTTAATGGTAGTGACATCCATTAATAAAGCACCAACTCAAATATAATAACATAATAATAAAAATTAAAAAATTAAAAAAAAATTGTGATTGAACAGAATTGGTTAGAATGGAATCAACTACCCAACAAATCAATTAGAAGGACAATTTATAATTAAACAATTAAATTTTTTTCTTTTGAAATAATGGCCTTAGGAGTGGAAAAAAACGAATTAACAAATCAATTTTAAGTAAAAAAAAAAATTAAAACAAAACCTATAAATAGATAAAATACAGCGTGCTTCAAAGAAAACTGTCACTAGATTCATTTGAAACCGTATGAAGAAAATTGTAAAATTAATCCATAAGAGAAAATTAACTGGTTAATACAATTTGAAACAAAATCGGCAAAATCCTCATCATCGGCCAAAAAACAATAGAAATACAGATGTGAGATATGCAAATTGAAGATAAAAAAAAAAATGGAACAACATATCTGAACTATGCAATCTCACCCGAAGTTGAAAAAAAAAATCAAACAAATTTATAAACATGCAATCCCAGAAGATGAAAAAAAATAAATTATAAATAAACTATAAATATGCAATCCCATCTAAACAAGAAAAAAAAAATTAAACCACAAATTTATAAACATGCAACATAATCAGGAGAGAAAAAAATGGAACGAACAGATCTGCAATCAATCTCACCCGAAAATAGAAAAAAAATCGAATAAATGTATAAACATTCAACCCAGAAGATGAAAAAAAATGAAAAACAGATTATAAATATGCAACCCCATCCGAACATGAAAAAAAAATTAACCATAGACATGCAACATAATCAGAAGAGGAAAAAAATGGAACAAAAGATCCTAGAAGATGAAAAAAAAAAAGATTATAAATATGCAACCCCATCCGAACATAAAAGAAAAAAAAAATTAAACCAAATCTCACCTGAAGATGGAAAAAAATTGAACAAATCTATAAACATGCAACACTAGAAGATGAAAAAAAAAGTAAAAACAAATTATAAATATGCAACCCATCCAATCATGAAAAAAAAATTAAACTACATGCAACCACATCAAACAAATCGGTGACATGCAACCCCAACCGGAGATGAAACCAAAAAATCAAAGAAGAGATTCATAACTCACCTTGTAGGTGGGGAGGAGCCCTCCCCTACCAAGTCCCAAACTGGCGTAACGGGACCTCCTACCAGGCAATCAACAATGGCAAGAGCCACCATTTCCGATGTTAGAGCGAGAATGGAGGACTTCAACGTCCCCTCGGGTCTGCTCCGAAGCATTGATTAACGCTTTAGAGCAAAGAGTGAATAAGGAAGGCGAAAGGACAGTGGAGAGAAGATGAGAGGAGGTAGGTATGGAGGAGTGAATGAGGGAGACGAAAATGCAGAAGAGAGAGGGTGAGAGAAGGGAGTCGGAAGAATCAATGAGGAAGACGAACGATAGAAGAGAGAAGTGAGAGAATTGGTAGAAATGAATGAGGAAGAGGAGGGGACAGAAGAGAGAGAGTGGGAGAAGAGAAAGTAATCAGGAACATTGATGAGGAGCTTCGTGGAGCGTGAAAGGAGAAAACCAACGGAATGGGAAAGGGAAAATGGTGGGATTAGCGTTTGGTAATTGGGTGTGGGTTTGGGGTTGGTTTTGTAATACAAATCAACCTCAAAACCTACTCCCCAAACGTGGGCTTCTATTTTCAGCCCAATCTAATACAAACCCAAACTCATATCCCAAACACCCCTAAGAGAGAGACATGTGACAGTTGCTCTTTTCTTCGTGGATGGAGGTTCAAAATAGGAAGAGAATAGACATTGGGTTGTGTGCAACTCCTTTTTGAAAAATTTGACTCACACATGAATGTGACGTGTGCTATATTATGAGCTTATTTTAAAAAAAATATGAGGATGTCATCTATCTTAGTATAATATATATGTCGAATATATATCTCAATTTCAAATATATACATGTGTATATATGATAAAGTATGTGAAATATACACCTTGATAAAAATACAATTAAAATTAAAATATTGAGCATAATATTATATAACTACCTTAAATTTGTACTAGTTCTAAATATATTTGGAATAAACCTCGTATATATTTAAAATAAAGTTGTATATATTTGAAATAAACATCGTATAAATACATAAGAAACGAAACACCAATGAAAAACAGATATTTGTAACAATAATTATGAATTAAATACAATCTATCGAAATTAGGGATCCTTAATTTTAAGTCAAATTTCAAAATATGTAAAAAAGAAAAATTTGTGACAAATTTGTGACTAATTGAAAAAAAAAATCATTCAAAAGCAAAAACTCTCAAAATCAAGGATATGATGTTATGACAAATCTTGCATTAATGGAATATAAACTAAATTTAATAAATACTAAAGTTGGTTTGAATTTTTAAATATTTAATTATGAAATAGTACAAAATCTTAATATGAGAGAGAATGTATTATAAAACAATACTAATATTTTCCTTAAATTAAGGGATAAATAATTTATCCGTGAATGAAATAAAAGATCATAAAATGAAGATTTACAATGAATAATGACATGTAGTTAAATCAATTGTTTTTTTTAAAAAAAATATCTCCAAATGATTATTACTAAAAACATTTTGAATTATTTTTAATATTTTAATTACAAAATAATATCAACATTTAATAGGAAATAGAGTGTATTACAAGGTTAAAATTATGCAAAAAAAAAAAAAAAAAAAATCAGAAATCTAGTTATAGAATATAATTAAAGTTTATAATATTTGTAAAATATTATTTGTGAAGTAGGTCAATTTTATAAATCTTTTAAATTTTACTTATTTGTACCATACTCAATCCAAATGAGTTCATAATCCAATCCAAATGGTACTAGTTAGGTTGGGTTGATAAGTTTTTTGGGTTATCGAATTTTTTGAATACCCTAGAAATGAGCATACCCCAACTAACATAAAACTTTACTAACAATTTTGAAGTCAAAAGTTTGACTTTATTCACCACTAGCAAACCCATGATGGTTAGTTATATTTCGTTTTTAAAAAAGATGTTATTAGCTACAAAATTGAAAATTTGAGGTTCAATTAGAAACAAAAACAATTTTTTTTTGTCTAATACGACGGTGAATTGTTACATATATAGTTATTGAACTTTAAAAAATATATACTAGACCTTTTTAAAGGATTTATTAGAGTTAAAATTGAAAGTTTAGATATTTATTAGTCATGAGTTTAAAAACTAAGGATTAAACTTGTACTAACCTTGAATATAGTTTTAAAATAATGGTAAAGTAAATAACAAAATAAAAAAATTTATTTATGAAAATAGTGTTTATTTGATTTAATTATCAAAAACTAAGAACAAATAATCAAAATAGTTACCATACGCATAAAATTTAAAAACTAAAAAAGAAAAAGAAAAAGAAAAAGAAAAAGGAAAAAAAAAAAAAAAAATCTCAATGGTTGGGTCCAACCATCAATGCAACTTCTTTTTTCTATCAAGTGGGGCACGCGTTGATATAGCCTCCTTACTCTTTTATAGATCCGACTCTATCAACAAGTTTGTAGTTTCTCAAACTTTGCACATTTGTTTTTAAATAAAATATATATATACATATTGTAGTGAAAAATAAAATAGCAAAATATACTTTTGATGCTCCAAGTTTGAAGTTAATATCTATTTGGTCTTTAAAGTTTCAAAAGATATATTATCGTCGGTAAAACAATTCTAAATGGTTCTGACTTGACCTTTGAAATGTTGATTGGATGTGTTGATATGGAGGAGATGATAAGTTATTTTAAGGGCTTTCTACACATATAACTTAATTACATAGGCCTAATTTTAAAATTGTCTTAAACGTTCTATTTTTCTCATGAATAGCCTAATGAAATGAAATATTACACAAAAATATGGCTCAAATGTCCGTATCAACCTCCACGAATTTTAGAAATTTTGAAAAATAATAATAAGAAAAAATTGAAATAAGAAAAGACACATATGAAAAAGAAAATATATCTTATTCGTGCACATGAAATGGTTTTTTTTCCAAAACTGTTTTATTTTTCAAATCAAATCTTTGAAAAATATATAATAATCACACCCAATAAATGGTTTTTCCCCCCAAAAGTCACACATGAAAGTCACAAGAGATATAATACAAAATATATACGAGGTTCTTTTTGTACATTCTGTTTTCAAAATCAAATATATATGAGTTTATTTCAAATAATTTGAGAATGTCATCTATCTTAGTATAATATACATGTGTATATATGACAAAGTATGTGGAATATATATCTCAATTTCAAATATATACATGTATATACATGACAAAGTAGGTGGAATATATATATTTTAATAGAAATGAGACTAAAATCAAAATATGCAATATATATTATATAATAACCTTAAATTTGTATTTGTTTTAAATACATTTGGAAATAACCTCTATATATTTGAAATAACATTATATATTTTTTGAATTAGGGATTTTGACTTTAAGTCAAAATCCGAAATTTGTAAAAAGGAAAATTTGTGACAAATTTGTAACTAATTGGAAAAAGAATATCCTTAAAAAACAAAAACTCATAAAATTAACATATGAAATCTGTAAAAAAAAATGACAAATTTGTAATAATTGGAAAAAAATAGTTTATAAACAAAAACTAATCTTTTTTCATATTTTAATTATGAAATAATACGAAAATTAAATATGAGAGTGTGAAGGAATCGAATTCCTAGGGGGAAGTGAATGATCGTCTTGTGCCATTAAATTTGTTTTGAGAAAAAACAAAATATAGAGAACTAAACAACAGGATCAACAACAAACAATTAATATGCTTTTAGGAAAGGTTAAGAGGAAGAAGTTGTTGGGGTTGATGCCCTAAATCTCGTAGTCTTGTAGTTTTTAAGTTTTATTTGTATAAACAGATTATTTATTTAATAAAAAATATGTTATTTTATTTGATATTTAGTTGCATTAACACAAAACCAATAAACTAAGATCCAAGGTTATTACTTGTAACTTAAGCATGTATATGAAAATATACAGGTGGATCATGTTTAAGTAATAACCTAAATGGTCTGTAGTAGATGGATAAGATTGCGTACCTTATCCTTGTGACACTATGAATATGACCCGCTTTGTAGTTGTTACAAGTGTTGTAAAGTGCTACAAATGATCTGATCCTGATCATTCATGTGGAGACATGTGAGCGGGGATATTTAATAAGAGTTTGTATAAGACCGGACCACGAAATGTTAACTCTCTCTTTATAACACCGTTACTAGAAGAGACTTACATTTCATCAGGGTAACCATATGTGACTTGACCTGAATCCTGAGTGAGTTGTGGACTGAGTCTATGAGGGCGATTCTTTGATTTGCATGGGTGAGAGTGGCAAGTTCGCCGACTCAATATGCCTACCATTTTGGGGTTCGTTTGATTGGGGAGTTGGGAATGCAACTACATAAGAAGGAATTCACTCCTTTCCTACTGTTAAAGAAAGTAAAGAAATTGCTCCCTAAAGGGTTGATTTCGGGGCTTGAACAATATGGCACCACACCCACTCCTGGCCCAAAAGGGGTTCGATTATAGTTGGACTATAACAAATTGTTCATTAGAGGAATCAGTGGTACTCAAGGAGTTAGATGTAACTATAAGGGTAAAATGGTAATTTTGACTCAATTGTACTTATGAGTAATTTGTGAAGGGTCAACGTATTGTTGATCGGTTATATCCAATGGACATAGAAATATATCTATAGTTGAAAAGTGTAGCTATTGGTCTTTAGTGGAGTGACTAGCAGTTAATGAATGAAGATTAATTTAATTAAATAGTTTAATTAATTAATCTCGTATCATTGGAGCCTCAATTTATAGGTCCATAAGGTCCCCTCGTTAGCTATATAAGGAATAATGAGAATCAAATTAATTTTGGATTAATTTGAATTGTTCAAATTAATTAAAGGGATTTAATTATATTAGATTAGAGATGTCCACGGGGCGGGCGGGGTCGAGGATGACTCCCCGCTCATCGTCCCCCTTCCCCATTTCATCCCTCGTCCCTGTCAAATTCCTCACAGGGATCGGGGCAGGGATTTCCCCACAGGGAATTCGCGGGGAATTTTCCCCATTTGATTTTTTTTCAAAAAAAAATCAATTACCATAGATCACTATTATGAAAAAGTTTTATTTAAATAATTAACTTTTATATGATTAGTTTCACATTGACAATTAAAATTTAAAGAGAAATTACTCAAAAATTTGAAATTGAAAGAAATAATTATCTATCAAACTATTCATATATATAATCGAAATTTATTATAATTCAAACATTTTTTTTTTACACTAATTCAAACATATTCATTATTTTGACCATTAATCTTGAAAATTAAATATAATATTATATGATAAAAATAAATAACATAAAATTAAGTTATTATAATAAATATAATAAAAAAACGTCTAATGGGACGGGGACGGGGAACAGGGCGGGGATGGGGAATGCATCCACTGTCCCCGTCCCCGTTTAGTTTTCGATGAATTTTTTTCCCCCACTCCCCGCCTAAACTGGGAATCACCGCCCCTGTGGAGAAAATGGACATCTCTATATTAGATACAATTAATATAATGTATATGATACATTACAATATAAAGTTTTATCTAGAGAAATAAATATTTGAATGTGATTCAAATATTAATTATATGAATGTGATTCATATATAAACTATAGGTTAAAATTAATATGAATATGATTCGTATTAATGCTATAGGTTATATAAGAGAATTTAAATTATAAGTTGTATTATATGTGATATAATAAACTATAGGTTATATATTATATGGGATATAATACATTATTTGAATTTAATTATATTAATTAATATAATAAAATTCAAATTTAGAAATAACTCTCTTAGGAGTTATTTCACTTGAGGTAGTGGGGAGTTATGTGATAACTTTCACACATACATCTCTCCCTATAAATATATCATTCACAACAAGGAAGACAAAAAAAGAGGTGAAAAAGAAGTTAATCTCTACAAATTCTCTTCTTCTTCCTTTTTGGCAATTCTCTCTCAAAGAAAAAAATTTATTTTCCCCCTTTCCTAATTTTAATCTAAGCGAGCCCACACAACTCTGCTGTGATTATAAGAATATCGAGGAAGATCTCATGGTGGTAACCAGAGTTGCAAAGTTCGTGATCATTTGCTATGGAGAAACACTGAAGAATTGGAGAACATCAAAAACATGCTTAATTAAAATATGTTTAAATTTTTCTATATTTTATGTAAATTAAAAGTACACTCTTCCACATGGAATTCAAACCCCTTGAGAAGTTTTCCTACCTTTTGAAGACCGTCTTCGATGTAGGAATTCTACTTTTCCAAGTCACGAACCAAAATACTTTCTCCAACAAACGTAGAATTTCTTATTGGGAACACCACCACAATGACAACTTTGTTATTCTCTTGGAAGAATCAAACAGGAGGTGTGGACTTTTTTTGGATTTTATTTATTTATTTATTTATTTTGTTTTGTTTTTTTTTTTTTTTTTTTTTTTTT
This sequence comes from Citrullus mucosospermus, assembly GCA_030954485.1. Lineage (NCBI taxonomy): Eukaryota > Viridiplantae > Streptophyta > Magnoliopsida > Cucurbitales > Cucurbitaceae > Citrullus > Citrullus mucosospermus. The sequence continues at coordinate 25,213,110 of CM062056.1, forward strand.
TTTTTTTTTTTTTTTGTTGATAAGGGAGAATGTTTTGTGTGAAGAGAAGAGAGTTGGAGAGAAATGTGAATTCTTGAGATTAAAATTACAAAACTCTTATGTAATCTGTAACTTCCTTCCCCTCTTCTTTACATAAAGTGGTGTGAGAGAGAAGAATAACTCCCCACCACATGGGAGTTATTCAATATAATAATAATAATAACTTAATTATATAATTAAATCATATTTAATATATATAGTTAAATAAATTAATTAATTAACAATTAATTAATAAATTAATTAAATATCACATCTTTAATTTAATTTTTTTGACTCAGAATATTTAATTTAATTTGAATCATATTCAAACAAACTTCTCTCACATAATCTATAGTTTTAATATGAATCTCATTCATATTAATTTTAACCTAGAGTTTTATATAAATCTCATTCATATAATTAATATAATTAATATTTAAATCTCATTTAAATATTCATATCTTTTTTAATATAAAGTATAAATTGTGAATCTCATTTAAAATAAACTTTATATTATAAAGTATCTATATACATTATACTAATTATATCACATACAACTAATTTCCTTATTAATTTGAACATTTTAAATTAAACCAAAAAGTTTGATTCTTATACTAATCCTTTATGAGCTAGCAAGGGAATCTCATGGACCTATAGTTAGAAGCTCCAATGATATGAGGTTAATCAATTAAACTCTTTAATTAAATTAATCAATATTCATTAATTGTTGGTCACTCCACTAAAGACTTACAGTTGCACTCTTCGCATTATAGATATATTTTTGTGTCCATAGAATTTACTAATCAACAGTAAGTTTCACATTTCACAAGTTACTCATAACTACAGTTAGGTCAAACTACCGTTTTACCCTTGTAGTTATATCTAACTCCTTAAGGTACCATTGACCCCTCTAATGAACAAATTGTTTATAGCCCAACTATAAACTAACCCTTCTCGAGCCAGTGAGAGGATGAAGTCTCATTGTTCAAGACCCGAAATTAGTCCTTAAGGGAGTAATTTATCTACTTACCCTAAACACGGAAAAAAATGAATTCCATCTTGTGAAGATATGTTTCCAACTCCCTAATCAAACAAATTCCCAAAATGGTAGGTTTATTGAGTCGAGAATTTGGCCACTCCCACCCATACAGATCAAAAGATTGCCCTCATAGACAGGAGTTCGTAACTCACTCAAGATTCAGGTCGAGTTACCTATAGTCATCCTATGAAATGTTAATTTCTACAATTAGCGGCGTTAAAAAGAGAAATTAAACATTTTGTGATCCGGTCTTATACAAACCCTTTGTATAGGATGCCCCCACTCACATGTCTCCACATGAACAATTAGGATTAAATCGTTTGTAACACTTTATAACTCATTGTAACGATTACAAAGTGGGTCGTATCTGTAGTGTTACTAGAATAAAGCACCTAACCTTATTCCTATACTACATACCTTTTGGTTATTACTTAAACATGATCCAACATTGTATGTCAACAACATATATGTTTAAGTTTACATAAAATAACCATGGAATCTTAGTTTATTGGATTGAGTTAATGCATAAGATAAAATAACTTCTTATTTTATTCAATAAATAAAATGTATATACAATTTACAAAACTACAATACTCAAGAGATTTAGGACACATCAGTCCCAGCAAAGAAAATATACCTATCATATTTCTTAATTTTAGGAATATATACCATATTAGTTAATGAAAAAATTATTAAATGATAACCCGAATTTAATAATGATATATTGTATGATCAATGTTTATTCTAAAAAATAAAATTTCTAAATATTTAATATTAAATTCAAATTAATTTTTTTATTATTTTAACTATAAAATAATATGAAATTAAATATGATAGAGAATGCACCAAAAGGTTAAAATTGTCCCAAAATTATGCAAAAAATTTAGTTTTAGAATATAACTAAAAATTTAGGGATATTTATGAAATTTTGATGGTAAAATAGGTCTATTTCCAAAATCTTTCTTATTTTAATTAACCATTTACCAAAATTATTTGAAATATTATTTTTAAAAAACCTATTGCAAGAAAATTAAAGTTCGTTGAGATATTAAAAATATTAAAAAGGCAACCTTAAATCAAAATCCTTCTTCTAGGCATTTATTTTCATGCTCTTTCTTCTGCACTTTCTTCTATTTTTCTTCGATAAGATATTGTTTAATAAAAGATTATACTGTTTACTTCTCAATATATATTGTTTAATATAAAAGATAATCCATTAAAACTAATTTTTACATGAAATAATTAATATTATGGCATTCAAGGTGTTGAAGTATAGAAGGATAATCCATTGAAAGTAATTTTTACATAAAATATTTAGAGTTTGTTTGGATTGAGTTGAGAAAAGAATATTTTTCAAAAGACTCATTTTTATTTAAACTCTTTTGATAAAAAGGGTTTAAAATACACTTCAAAATTTATTTTGAATGGTTATCAAACACTCCAAATTTCTCTAAAATGATTTATTTTTTAAATTAAACACTTAAAAACGTAATTCAAACATACCTTCGATATTTTGGCACAAGATTTCAAAAAATACATTTTAGGCCCAGATTTACATTAACATGAATGAGATGATAATTTATTTCAAAATTATTTGATTAGGTGGACAAATAATCTTGAAATATTAATTTTTGTAAAAGAAAATAAAGAAAATTAAAGTGGGTTAAAACGTTAAAAATATTAAAAAGACAACCCTAGATCAGTAATCATTCTCCTACCTTTATTCACTTCCTTTCCTCTACCAGTCGATTGCTCACATATTTGTTGGATTTTTTCAGCCTAAATCTTGAATTTCAAGACCTTGAGTGCCAAAATATCGAGGGAAGGTTTAAATTACGTTTTTAATATGCTTACATGTTGTTTACAATTTATAAATGTTATCAAATCTCAACGCAATACTTCATAGAGTTTGACAATATTTGCCCATTAATCAGCACCATAATATAAAAAGTTGAGCCTCATTTTTCAATCAATTAAACAAAACGTTTAATAGACAATTTTGGAACAAAAAAATTATAGAAGATCATTGCTAAGTTAGACTCGTGTTGACGAATTATTGCAATTTTAATTATAGTTCACTGCAAAAATACATCAATAATGTGACAAATTTCTTAAAATCATGTGCAGAATGAAGTAATGTAAACCGATTTCTAACTATGTTAGTTTTCATGAGACATGAAAGCTTTTTTTAAAATTAAAAAAAAAAAAAAATCAAAGAAACCCTAACCCCAAACCCTCCATCTCCGTCGCGACGGAGTTACTCCCAGCGAGATGAAACGACGGCAGCGGCGCATATTGGAGGTTTCCGGCGAGATGAAACGACGCCGCAGGCATCAGAAGCCCTCGATTTCTCACTGCCGCCAATTTCTCCACTCTCTCTGCAACTTTTCCCCTGAGTTCCAGCAACGACGACCGGAATCGCTTCAAATCCTCGATTCCCATACATTCCATCGGCTCATCCCACCAAAATCGCCGGCTATTCCTCATTCTCTCTTCTACCTCCGCCGCGCGCCTCTTCTCGAATTCGAACTCCACCGTTGCATTCTCAAAATCGCGATTCAACTCCGCCAGAGGGAGGTACGCTTCGGGGGGCTTCGGCGGAGCAAAATTCGCTGTTAGGAAACGATCTAGAAGCGAATCAACATTCGGATGGCCGAACGTGTAAATTTTGCCGCTAGAAGAGAAGACGAGGATGCCTATCTCAGCACCACAGAGAATGGAGAGCTCCGCTGCCTTGTTGAAAAGTCCGGCACGGCGTTTGGAAAAGGTTACTTGCTGTCTACTCTTCACCTCGAGTTTCTTGATTTCGATTTTTTGACGGCCTAACGATTTCTTCATCTTCAATTCGTTTTGCAACAGAAGAACAATGGGGAAGATGACAATGAAGCTAATAAGAAAGAAGAATTTTTCTTTTTCTTACTGTCCTCAATTTGTTTTACAGTGGGGAAGATGAGAATGAAGTTACCGTTGGAACTTGGAAGAAGAACACTGTGACTCGGTCAATGGATGAAAACATATATATTCTTTTTCATTGAAATTATATATATGGGTAAGTAAACAATGTGACAAATATGGTATATATCATGTAATGATGACAAATATATGTTTATTATTATTATTATTTATTTATTTTTCACTTCAATTGTGTATCTGACATCTGTCCGCTCCTTGTAAAAATGAGATTAGTTTGAATTGTTTATGGAAAAAAAATTAGTTTTGAAACTTCAAACATATTTGTTGTGTTTCTTATAATATAAACGTTAAACAATAATAATTTTCATGAAAAAATACAATATGTAAATCTTATAATTTATAGTAAAATGTAAATAGATAATAATTTTTTATAAAAAAATTAACAATAAATTAGAAATATGGACTAAATTTAAGATATTTAGATTAAAATTGAATAATAAAGTATATGAATTAAAATTGAATAAACTTGAAACCAAAATGATGTTTTAACTATTTTTTAACTCTATCAAATTGAATAAAAATTTGGGAAAAAAGTGGGTGTTTTTTTTATACAAAATTGAATTAGCTTGACTTCTTTATGGAAAAAAAAATGGAAAAAATGTAGTTACTTTTGAAACTTCATATTTGTTGTTCTCTTAGTTTCGATAGGAATGCAAAATATATAATTAACTAATAAATAAATACATAAAATAAATAAATATGTGTGTGTTTTCGTTTCAAAATAAATTTAATCTGGAATGTATGTAGCATTTTTTTTTTTAAGAACAAAGTCAAATATAAATGAAAGATTTTTTTTTTGGTTATAGTAATATTTTTGCCACCCTACTTTCAAGTTTGTTCAATTTTTAATTTTGTACTTTCAATTGTCTAATTTAATTGCTGTATTTTCAACAAATCTTAAATTATTTGTTTTTTTGTTAAATAGCTTAAATAGTAATATTAACTTTAATGTAAAGAAATACAATATGTGAATATATTTTCATAATTTATAATAAAATGCTAATGGATAATAATTTTTCCTTAAAAAATCAACAACATACTAGTAGTAAGGACTAAATTTTAGATTTATTAAAAATACATGAATTAAAATTAGACAATGAAAATTACATAAAGAACAAATTTCAAAGTATGGAACAAGATGATATTTTAATCATTTATTTACTCTATCAAATTGAAAAAGAATTGAAAAAAAAAAAGTTACTTACAAAATACTAAATTCCATCAACTTGACTCTATAGAGATTTGCAATTTAATATCATGGTTACTAATGATTGTTTTTTAATATTAAATGAAGTTAAGTTATATTCCTAATTTGTCCCGTCATTTGAACACATTTTAAAATTATGATCTTAGTAAATTTTAAAATTGTCAAAATTAAAATTTGAACAATAAATCTATTTTCTTATTCTTTTAAATGAAAAAAAAACCCATTAAATAAATAAACGTAAAACCCACAAATTAAGAAGAAGAAGAAGAAGAAGGGCTCTTTTTAAATATAGCAAAAGGAACCAAAATATTTACAAATATAACAAAATTTCACTGTCTATCTGTGATGGACTGCGATAGATTGCAATAGACTACTATCTGTGTATCGTGACATAGATAGTAGTCTATTGTGATCTATCGTGGATAGAATGTGTATTTTGTTATTAGTTGTAAATATTTTTAGCAGTTTTGCCATTTAAGATAATTTCTCTTATTAATAGCAAAACTTTTGAAAATATTTACAACTAATAGCAAAATACACAGTCTATTACGATCTATCACGGTCTATAGCAGATAGACTGTGAAATTTTGCTATATTTGTAAATATTTTGGCTACTTTTGCTATATTTGAAAAGAACTCTAATAATAATAACAACAAATCTATATAATTTTTGAAAAAATGTATGTGCATTCAAGTCTATTTTTCAAAAAGTAAATCAAATTTTTAAAATGGAAAAGTATGCTTATGGTGGCATGAAGTTTTAGTGTTGGTATGTGTTGGTCCCTCAAATCTTAAAAGTGACACTTTTAAACTGAAATTTGAAGATAAATGGTTTCGGACAACAGACGAAACATGTTGTTGGAAGGGTTGAAATCCCTAACACAGCGAAAGCAATATAGAACCAAATTCAAAATAAATTGGGATTTTAAAATACCAATACATTGAAAAAAAAATACAGAAAACCTATGGTATTAATTTTAAGGTTAAGCATGCTCTAGAAATAGAATCTTACTTTCATTGTCGACTCTAAACACCACCACCACAAACCTTTCCTATTTCCTAAGGAATGAGATAAGGATGGTAGATCCTTGATCTTGATTTATGGGAAAAAAGAGAGAGCACCAGAGAGAATTTTTTAACAAAAGAATAACCTCATCCTTCTCTGTTTCTTTTGCATGCTTATTTAGGGAGGGAGAGAGCAAGAGACGTGGGATTAAAACCACGTAGAGCATTACTCCCACATAAGGGAGTTACCTTTTTAATTAATTTAATAAATAAATAAATAATTAATTAAATATAATTTAATTAATTATTTCATTTAAATCATATTTAAATGAACATCTCCCATATAACCTATAGTTTTAATTCATTTAAATTAATTAAAATTAATTAAGAAAAGTAATTCTTTTATTAATTAATTGTCAAATTAAGTATCTAATATTTAATTTAACCTACATTTGAATCATATTCAATTGTTATTTTCTCATAACTTATAATTTTAATGTGCATTTAATACACATTAATTTTAACCTATAGTTTTAATATGAATCTAATTCATTTTAATATTTGAACTCCTTCAAATATTTAATTCTCTCAGAAAAATTAGTTTTGTATCATATCCAAAATTAAATTTATATTATAAAGTTCAAAATAAACTTTATATTATAATGTATCATCATACATTATATTATTTCCCGAAGTAAATTTGAACATTTCAAATTTCATTCAAGACATAAATACCTCATCACTCTTTACGAGCTAGGAAGGGGACCTAATGGACTATAGATCAGAAGCTCTAACGATATGAGATTAATTGACTCTACTTATTAACCACATTAATCAATATTCGTTAACTGTGGGTATACTCCACTAAAGACCCACAACTGCACTCTTCTCACTGCAGATATATTTCTGTGTCTATGAATATAGACCAATAACAGCAAATTAGTCCTTCACAAGTGTTCATAACACCAACTGAGTCAAATTACCGTTTTACCCCTAGGTTACTTCTAAATCTTTAAGTACCAGTGCTCCCCTAATGAACAGCTTGTTTATGGTCTAACCATTAAACAAAAACCCCTCTCGAGCCAGTGAGAGGGTAGGCCATTTGTTCAAGTTCCAGAGACACCACTTAAGGGAACACTTATCTACTTACTCTAAAGATGGGAATGAGTGAATTCCATCTTGTATAATTATGTCCCCATCTCCCTACTCGGTCTTATCCCCAAGATGGTAGGCATATTGAATCGGCAAATAGCCACTCTCACCCATACAAATCAAAGGACAATCCCTCGTGACAGGAGTTCATAATATACTTAGGATTAAGACTAAGTTGCCTAGGTAATCCTATTGAAATAGAAACCTAACTAGTTAACGGACTTACATCTAGTGATTACTATTTTGTGGTCTGGTCTTATGCAAACTCATTGCATAGAATACCTCCATTTGCATGTCACCTACACAAACACAATAGATTATTGCGTTTGTATCAAATACAAAGTGGGTCGTATTCATAGTGTTACTAAGATAAGGTACCTAACCTTGTCCCTATACTATAGACCCTTTAAACTGTATCTTGAACATTGATCTCTGTATGTCCCCACATGCAGTTCAAGACTTATAAAACAACCTAGGATGTTAATTTATTGGATTTAGGGTTATTAAGACAAAACAAACAAAAAAACAATTAATAACGCTTATTGAAATAAAACATCAATAACTCTTTATTAATGATTTAATGATGGTCAAATAATTACATTTATAATCTACGAATTTTAAGGCATAAAACCCAACAAACTCCCACTTGAACTAAAACTCTAGTGGGTTGTACATAAAGAGAAGTGTGAAAGGTAAGTATGTAAATACAATAAACTAACATCCTATAAATTAATGTAAATGAATAAGCAATATTATGCTTCGAAGCGATCTTTGTGATGATCACATCTCCTCGTTGCACAATATCCCGTATTAGGTGATACTTCCTCTCAATATGCTTTCCTCATTTGTGGTTGCGAGACTTTTTAGAGTTGGCTATTGCCCCATTGTTGTCACAATACAACGTGATGGATAATTCCATGTTTGGAATGATTTCCAAATCATTTAGGAACTTTCTGAGTCAAATTGTTTCATTTGCTGCTTCACAAGCAGCTACATACTAAACCAACGAAATCAAGCAAAAGACCAAACTATACCAGTGAGACTGTGAATTAGCGACACTAGGCAAAACCAGCAAAACTTACTTGACCAGCGAGACTAGCGAGAATAGCGAGACCTAGCAAGAGTTGTGAGACAAAAAGCACCAGCGAGACTCGTCTCGCTCTCGCTCCTCCACGTTCCCAGTGTCGTCCAATTTTCCAGCGAGATTCGCTCCCTCTACTTCTGTCTTCGCACTACTAACTATTAAAAGTCGCATTTCCAGCCCGACTTAGAACTTCTTTTCTTCTACAAATTTGTAAAGAAATGTGTTTTCTAGCTTGCCTCAAAATTTCAGAGCTTAACTCCTATTTGTTCAACAAATATTCTCAATTTACTTCGCCCTACTCCAGATCACTCGGGAAATCTATATCAGTCGCTTCCACCTAAAATTTAACATGTTTCTCTTCATATTCAGCTCAACCATCTTTCACAAGCGTTGTTAAGAACTGAGTTAACTTATTAAGCTAAAATTTTCAGCCCTAAACTCGATCTCTACAATTCGCTATCCTCCAAATACCAGACCTTGTTCAGATTGCACGACAGCAACCAAACCTTCTGTTTCAGCTTCAATTACACCACGAAACCGACCAGAATTCTACACGAATTTGCCCTAGACTCCTTCTTCTACCTCCCCTCGTCACTAAGCTGAAAGATGGAGTCAGTTTGAAGTTTGAGAAATGGGATAAGATCGACAACTTCGGCCATATGCACCGAAACTTCCCTGTCGACTTAACTTTCCACTATCTCCTTCCTTTTCTTTCTTTTTCTTTTTTTATTTTTTCTATTTATGATTTTTTTCCTTTTTTTTTTTTCCTTTCCTTTTTCTTTCTTTTTCTTTCTTTATTCCTTTCTTCTTTTTTAATTTAAAATTCATTTTTGTGCCCCAATTAATATTCAAAGTCAATTCTAACTCGGTTTTCTCTTAATGAATTAAATATTCAACTTACCAAAAATTACTTCCGACTTCCTCCACTTCTTCCTTTGATCTACAAGAGGGAGAACAAGTAAATAAGTTCACAGCGATACTACGTACTTATGTTTAGCAGTTACAAATGAAATTAGGGTTTACAGAAACACTTGCCCTTATCAGCCACCTTGGTCTTACCCTTGTTTTCCCAATAGCAGGAGCCTTCTCTTTTCCTCCTTTCTTTTTTAAGATCTTCTTATAACCAGAAGATGAGGAAGCAAACTTAGTTCTAGAGGATAAATCCTTGTGGAACTTCTTGGAATGGGCAACATTTGTCTCTCCTTCGATCAGTCCCTTATTTTTCACAAGAGACTAATAAGTTTGTAACTCATTCAGGAGGGTCGTTATGGTGTACACTATTTTATTCATGATCGCATTGCTGCGGAATTGAAGAAAGCTCTTTAGAAGAGATTCTAGAATAAAAGGCACCTGATTCTGCTTGTCAATGACGGCGTTGTTCATTTCAACAACGTTGAATTTGACCATCAAGTCAAGAACATGTTTTCTCACTGATTGACCTTCCTTCATACGTGCATTATAAACGTACTTGATGGTCTCGTGCTGGATCTATGAGGATGGTGGTCCAAACATTTTCTAGAGGGACTCCATGATCTGTCATGCATTCATCATGGCCTCATGTTTCTTGTTGAGTACGTCTGACAAACTCGCTAAGATATAGACTCGGGCCTTGTCATTGGCTTTTGTCCAACGGTCATGTGCATCCCTAACAGATTGGGATGCATTACGAGCGGGAATCGTATATAAATTTTTAAGAGAAAATATCAATTTAATTATGCCATAAACTATAGGGATTGTATCAATTTAGACCCTGAAATAATAATTGTATCAATTTAAACCCTAAACTTTTGTAAGTGTATCAATTTACACAATCTATTATGTTCTGCTTGGAAAACTTCGAGTGGAACTTAGAAATTGTATAAATTAAACCCCTAAAACTATCATAAATGAATCAATTTAGACTCTTAGACAAAAGTTCATTTGAAAGTCGTCCATGCATTTACTCTAATCGTCCATTTTGTAAAAGATATTATGAAGAAGTCTACGCACGTTTGATAATTAATATATGGATGATTTTCAAAGGTAAGCAAGCGTAATGAAGAGTTTAAATTGATTGACTTGTGAAAATTTAGGAGTTTAATTGACTTAAATTATAAATTTCACACGACATTGGTCGAATGAAATTTGGAGGAGTGTCTAAACTAATACATTTATGAAAGTTTAGGGTTTAAATTGATACAATTATTATTTCAGGGTTTTAATTGATACAACCCCCAAAGTTTAAGGGTTTTAAATTAATATTTGCCCTAATTTTTATAATTGTAATGAATAAATATTAGGGAAAAAAAACTCTTTGGTCCTTAGGTTTTGGATCCTAGTTTCTCATTTGGTCCATATGTTTCAAAATATTACAATTTTAGTCCTTAAGTTTGATTTTAATTTAGTTTCTAGGTTTCAAAATGTTACAATTTTACCCTTGAGATTTAGGTTTCTTTTCAATTTAGTCCCTAGGTTCCAAAACCCTAGAAAACAAGCAACTCTGAACATTGATGTAGTGTCGAGCCACGTACACTCTAACACGCTAGTTAGGATCAGGTTTGTAAAATGACTCAATCAATCGAAAAGAAGCTTGAATCTTAGTGTACCTTGCTTCATTAGTAGCTCAATGGTTATATAGTAGGTTGATCAATTTGTAACCAACTTGGATGACCTTTCTATTTCCAAGTGACTTTCATACTTTTTAAATTAGTTTTTACCTACCTGAGTCATCAATAGAGCTGTTACTCATCCAAGTCATCAATATGCTCGACTCTTGGACGGCTCGTTGATGCCTGATTAACAGTTACTATCCCGTCACTACTGAATTTACTATTCAATCATATCTCTTTAATATAATCATAGCTTATTTAAAATAAAACATAAAATAATAATTCATTAATCTTAAAATGGGTTTACCAATACAAATGCATGGCTAAGCCCATGCAAAAGTTCTCTCAAAATACTCATATATGCATGGTATGCAAAGTTGCTCTAATTCTCATGCATGGCTTATTTTGGCCATGCAACATCTTGGATTAAAATAGGCTTTAGCCCATGCAACATCCGACCTCCTTTTCCTTTCCTTTGCTTGGGAGCATTTTTTTTTTAAAAAAACTTTTGGTCGACAATTACCAACCTCTATTCCATAGCTCGACCACCTCTATATGAGTTTGGGCATACACTCTTATTAGCTTAATTGGGTCGAATTCACTAGGGTCGTTCTCTTGAACTGATTCGATTCTTATTAAGTCTAATTGAATTGAAAGATTCTTTTGGTCAATATTGGACTCTCAATAACTATTGGTTATTGTTACTATTATCTTGATCTTAATTTAATTGTCTAATTTACGCTTTAAAGATGATTAGAATCAATGCATGAACAAATTTTAAAGGAATTATCAATTTTAGAGTATAAACTTACTCGCTTATTAAAGTTCAAGAGTTTAATTAATAAATTTATAAGTCTTACGCAATGTTTATCAAACAAAATGTAATGTAAGGTGTAAATTGAAACACTTCCAAAATTCTAATGTTTTAATTGATATAATTATTATTTCAGAATTTAAATGGATATAATTTAAATTTAGTGTAAATTGATATGTTTTTTTTTAAAAAAAATCGAATGCAAGCTTTTTTTTTTTTCTTCTTTCTTTCTGCAATCCAATCCATCTCAATCCTTACCACATAAGTGAAGTATATGAGTGGAAGATGTCAAAAAAAAAAAAAAAAAAAGGTCACAAGGTGTTTAGGATTTTTAATGACATGTGTTAAACAGAATGTTTATAGTCATTAATATGTATTTAAGTTTGTATTTCCTAGCTTTACGTTTCTCCTAAGAAAAAAAATACTTAAGACACGTTTGGAGTAAGAGTAGGAAAGCAAGGGTGTGTGAACTCCACTTCTTTTTTAGCCCAAAAAGTTGGTGGGTACCAAATTTAATAAAACATCAATTTTATATTTTTTCAACTCCTTAGAGACTGTGCCGTAGAAGTTTCAGAACTCCTGAACTTCATAACTCTTTACTCTCACTATTTCACTCCTTACCCCCAAACAACCCTGGGTTGCAACTATCTCTGTGCAGCCAAGGGAGCTGTCCAATAAAAACTTGCCACACGACAATTTTTTTTTAATTAATTAATTAATTATATATATATATATATATATATAATAGTTTTTTTTTTAAATTTTTTTTCTTTGTGTGTTAAAAAAGGGATATGAGAATTAGACGACACTTAATCATTGCCCTATATGGAATAAGCAGATAAATATTGTAGTTTTAAAAAGTAGAGTGGATTTTTTTTTTTTTTTTTTTTTTTGTCTTTAGTGGGCATTTAATTAGAGTCCCTTTTTTGATAATACAAATTCAGTACAAATGGGACCCACTAAATGAAAATAATGAAGTTGAACAGAATTGGGTGGGATTCAATGAAAAAAAGTTGTATTTCATGATTTTAGATATATGTTTGGTAGCCGATTCAAAAATTGGATTCTAATTTAAACAGTTGTTTAAAATGAGTTTGATACTATATATTTATAAATCATAAAACTAGTTATAGTTACCCACTAATATTTAGTTGATAATAAACTATTATTAATTTATAAATATAATATTAATTAATTATTTGAATCATATTCAAATACATTAATTTTTCCATGTTATATAGTTTTAATTTGAATATCATTCAAATTAACTTTACAATTATAATAATATTAATAATAATAATGTATCATAATACATTAATACATATATTAATTGTATTGTATCAAATACCATAAAAATGTTTCTCTTTCAATAAATAAATTTGAACATTTCAAAATTTTCTTTCAATATCTTTGATCTTTGTTTGTTTGTTGTGAGCTAGCAAGTGGTCCTTATGGACTTATAGATTATAAGCTCCAATGAAACACAATTATTAACTAAACTCTTTAATTAATTAATCTTCACTCATTAATTATAGGGCAAACCACTTTAGACTTATAGTTGCATTCATATTCATTGTAGGACAAGTTGCATTCATGTCATGGATATAACTATTACAAGCAAGTCGATCCTTCACGAGTTGTTCGTAAATACAGTTGGGTTAAATGTATGTTTTACCCCTATAATTACCTTTATCTCCTTAAGTACCATTGATTCTCTAATGAATAATTTGTTTATGATCTAATCTCTCTCGAGCCAGTGAAAGGGTGGGGCCCCATTGTTCAAGTCCCAAAGTCAGCACTTAAGGTAACTACTCATCTACTTTTCCTATTGTAACGACCCGACTAATACCTCCTAATCAGACCATTACTCAATGCATGCAAATTTCAAGAAAAGACACGATGCTGAGTACTAAGAAAGAAACAATGCTACTCATGGAAATTTCTGTTTATTTAACCAAAGAAAACAATGAATAACCATATAAAAAGAATTTTGGATCGGGGTACCCCTAATAAAATCAATAAAGTATCATGAGCGGGAATCCACATACAAGATAAAAGACGAGCCTCAAAACAAAATTTTGACTATTGAACAAAACTCTTTAAAAACATGCAGTACTAAGCGGAAGCTACTACGGGTCCCGTGATGTCATCAAGGATTCCTCTTGTCGTTCGCCAGCATGTTCTTTCCCTTACCTGAAAAAATATAAGATGAAAGGATGAGTAATTTTATTACTCAGTAAGTGACCCCACTACCGGAGCCGAGCTAGGCACTCAAGTCCTTTAAGTGCAACAACATTAAGACATGCATATCCATCATACTTTTATAGGGAAACTGGTTATACTCGCCCTACCGTTGGCTTTGGATGTTCACTAACCTCTGGAGCCCCGAAGGAACTCTTACCTCTGGTGATCCCGAAGGAACACAAAACCTCTGGTGAACCCGAAGGAACACAACCTCTGGTGACCCCGAAGGACCACAATATCTGGTGAACCCGAAGGAACACAACCTCTGGTGACCCCGAAGGACCACAATAACTGGTGAACCCGAAGGAACACAACCTCTGGTGACCCCGAAGGACCACAATAACTGGTGAACCCGAAGGAACACAACCTCTGGTGACCCCGAAGGACCACAATAACTGGTGAACCCGAAGGAACACAACCTCTGGTGAACATCCAACCGACGTAGGGGAGTTACCACTACCCACCTTGTAGGTCAACTAAGGTATCACTCCTTTCATTCCGTAAATTCATACATTAACAGCACTTTATGAAACATCCCGTATTATAAGCACATGCATCATCACTCACATACATCCACTAAGCATGGGAGTCTCATAACCATTCACATACATCCACTAAGCACGGGAATCTCATAACCATTCACATACATCCACTAAGCATGGGAATCTCATAACCATTCACTTACATCCACTAAGCATGGGAATCTCATAACCATTCACATACATCCACTAAGCATGGGAATCTCATAACCATTCACTTACATCCACTAAGCATGGGAATCTCATAACCATTCACATACATCCACTAAGCATGGGAATCTCATAACCATTCACATACATCCGCTAAGCATGGGAATCTTATAACCATTCACATACATCCGCTAAGCATGGAAAGTCTCATACAAGCATACTATGTCACCTGGGGCTTAGAAATTCTACTCATGGCAATTAAACACATGGCGGGTAGGCGGTTCAGGTAGTAAGACCACTTACCTGAGGATTAATCCAACAGATTAAAACACGCGGCAGTTCTTGTAAAATTCCTGGACAATAGCGAACAGAATTTCCCAACTTAAGTCAGTCCATAAGTTTAGTCCCACCACCATTTAATTCCAAATAAATTTTAAACTTGTCCTTACCCAAACGTGGCTTAACTCGCAGTTGTCTCCAATCCTTTCTACCCAACGCAACTTCCGGTCACCTAAGAGAATTTTAACCACATAAGTCCATATCACAATTGGTTTACCAAATTATGCCGCAAATTAACCTTGGGTCCGAGTTACTCACCCAAACGTTACCGGTTCGGTGACGAGCAGTCGGGCGAGCGTTTAACTGAAGCGGCGGCGGAAGAGAACCGGCGGCGCGAGAGAGAACCAGCGGCGGCAGCGGCTGACGCTGGGAGGCGGCGGCGCTGCTGGACGCGAGGGAGGGAGGAAGCTGCCGATCAGCGGCGGCGCTGCTGCTGCGGACGCGGGAGAGAGAAAACCGACGGCGGCGGTTCAGTCGACGCGAGGGAGAGAGAAACCCGGCGGCTGCTGGAAGGAAGAAGAAGAAGAAGAAGAAGGAAAATCGAGGGGGGGAGGGGGTGCCGGCGCGAGGGAGAGAGAGAGAGAGAAAAATCTTTTCC
Organism: Citrullus mucosospermus; assembly: GCA_030954485.1. Classification (NCBI taxonomy): domain Eukaryota; kingdom Viridiplantae; phylum Streptophyta; class Magnoliopsida; order Cucurbitales; family Cucurbitaceae; genus Citrullus; species Citrullus mucosospermus. Next base: position 25,228,860 of record CM062056.1, read on the forward strand.
TTTTCTCTTTTTTTTTTTTTTTTTTTTTTTTTTTTTTTTTTAAAATGGCACGCAAACCGAGGGTTTAAATAAACAAAACCCTAATTCCTTATTCCTTCCACTTTTCCCTTTTTCCTTTTCCACCAAATAAAATCAAATCAAATAAAATCCAATAAAATCTTCTACAACTAAGATTTAATTCAATTATTCAATCTTACCAAAATTTAATCACTTATTTTACTTGTCCCAAGATAAAATTATCCTTTTCTAAATCCCAAAAATTTCCTTAAACTCAAATTTTGAAATTTCCATCTTGGCTTAAATAAATGCGTAAATAAACAATCATATTTTTCCCTTTTCATACATGATAAACAATCATATTTATTTAATAGAGTTGGGATTGTTACACCTATATGGGAAGAAGTGAATTTCATCTTGTGAAATTATGTTCCTAGCTCCCTATTTGGTCAAGTCCCCAAAATGGTCCCTATTCGGTCAAGTCCCCAAAATAATAGGCATATTAAGTCGCTAACTTGAGCCACTCTTACCCATGCAAATCAAAGAACAAGTCCTCCTAGACAGAAATTTATAACTCACTCAAGATTAAGATTGAGTCACATATGATCATCTTGTGAAATATTAATCGCTTCAATTGACAGATTTACAAAAAGAGATTAAATATTTCATGGGACAGTCTTATACAAACTTCTTATATACCCCACTCACATATCTCTATATGAGATTTGGAATAAATCGTTTGTAACAATTACAAAGTGGGTCGTATACATAGTGTCACCAAGATAAGACACTCAACTTTATCCATATATTATAGAACTTCTAGATTATTACTTGAACATGATCCACCCGTATGTCAACCACATACTATTCAAGATGACATCTAATAACTTTTAATTTTTACTAGAATGGATAATTTGATATTGCATATTTAACAATTAAATTAAATAATTATTAAATATCTAATTAACTACGAGGCTTTAAGGTACAAAACTCAACAAGATTAATATACGAGTTAGAGATGCTAGAATCAAGATCTATACATAGTATAAGTTCAAACCTCTCACAAACTACAATTTAGTTTCTCCTAGCTACCTATAAATTAGAAATTGAAACTTAGCTTCTTGATAGGTATCGAGACGAACAGTCCCCTAGTACAAGTATACACTTCCAACAAGTAGTATAAATGGATGAAGTCTAAGTATTCATCCATGGAGAACAAAAAATAACAATTTAGCTTCACAAGCAAAGATCTTATCAAAATTTTAATTCTATAGTAGCTAACATTAAAATTGATTTGATTTGTGTGTATAATGTAATAGAAAATAAATAAAAATGCTGAAAGTAGTAGACAAATAAAATAGAAACAACGAGAAGATAAAAATATCAATGAGAGAGGGGAACTCAAAACATCTTCTACTCTAATGAAAATTATGTCCATAATTGTGCCTACAAACTAATACTCAACTGTATATGTTTGGGCTCAATATGACATACTACCTATTTTGCGCACACCCTACTCTTTTGAGGTAAGAGGGGTTAGGTATGCAATCATAATTGCACCCACAACTTACCCTTTCGACACTTATCACCTTGAATCAAGTTTAATACCTATTCAACTTAGCACATATTTCTAAGGCTAATTAAAATTTAGATAAATAAACATGCAATTTAGATGGTTCTATAGACTTTGATTTATTTCTAGAATAAAAAACAAAATCCTACTTCTTAATACTTTCCTGTATTGCTTTTATGAAAACCGATGATTGTGGAACAAGGCTATCAAGGTAATTGTGGGACTTTTCCTCTTATCTTAGGGCATCCACATATTTTGAATCGTATGAAGTTTAACCTTCTAAAAAAAAAAGAAAGGAAAATAAAAAAGGGAATCATTCATAGAGATAAAAAGAAAAGAAAAGAAAAGAAGTTTGTTTGGAAAGGTGAACTATTAGAATAAGTAAATGAAACGAAAAATAAATAAAAACAAAAAGTAACAATCATTAATACTGAAAAAAAAAAACCTTTACTCGTAATAATATAAAATTACAATTGAAAGTTAATAACACAAAAATTAATTTTTTCGAGGATGAAAACAATAAATTAATGGCTTATTTGAATTGATTTTCTAAGTGCTTATAAACATTTTTTTCGCACTTAAAAACACTTATTTAAATACTCGAAAAGTCAATCTAACCACGTCTTGGGTAATTTGTTAAAAATCTTCTAAACACCCGCTTTCAAGGGTGATGAACATTTATACATTCTTATTTCAAATGGGCATACGAGGAGAAACTCGTGCTCTAATAAGAATCTTACAAGCTATTTTTTATTTTAATTATTTTAGTATTTTAAATTTAAAGTTAATCTAAGTAAAACAAAAAGTACAAAGTTGTGTGTAGTGGAGATGTTGCGAGATTCATTCTTGAAGCCTGAATTTAGTTGATAGTGGAAAATAATTAAGATTTGATTTGGGAATTAAACGACTAAGCTATTTTTGCAATTATATTACATGTGTAATTTAGTTTAGATCCAACGAGCGAATTCTTTTTGCCTGCACACTTCTTCACAAATTTCTTCTCACGATTGTGGGTAGTGCCAACACAAAAATACAAAATCCTATCAAAATATTCAAAACTCTTTTTACATCAAAACACTTTTATTTGATAAAGCAAGATTAAAGCATAGACTTCACTTGTTTTTGACCTAATTAGTGTGACTTTTGTCCATAAACTCTTGAATTTTATCACAATAACTTAGAATCTTAGGGCTAAGTAAATCACGTAAATTGAATTTACCACATCTTGTCAAGAAGATGTAGCCAAACCCGTCATCATTTGGATCAATTACATAAAAAGAAACAAATAAAACTACAAACCAACTTTCCTATCTAACATGCTATATACACACATGAAATTAAAACTTCCCAAATTCTAGTCTCTAGAGCTAAATAACTCACTAAAATCAAATTTATCACATCTTGTTAATACAAATTCATCACATGATATAGCCAAAATCCGTCATCACGATTAATTACATAGAAAAACAAAGAAAACTACAAACTATCTTTCATATCTAACTTGCTATATACACACACATGAAATTACAACTTTCCATCTTCCCCTACACAAAAGTGGCAACCATACTTTCCTCTTCCGTTTCACAACGACATTGCTGTTCCAAAATCGAAATCTACCACTAGCTCCAGCAATATAAGAAGAAAAATTTTAACCTTTATTAGTGGTGGGTAGTGATTTTGAATTTGTGGGTTGCAAGTACCGGTCACTTTCAGTGGGGACAAACAAAATCAAGATAATAGTGGTGTACTAAATTCGAACCACTAACGAAGATCTTTCTTCCTTTGGGAAATGGGGGTTGAAGAATACACTGAAATCGTCCATGTATTGCCACATGGCCATGAAGTCTCCACCACTACCCAAGAATTTCAGTGCTACAAGTTTCATAAACCGACCCAATTCGTCAACCACAATACCCACCGTCTCCATTTCTTCTTAACTGTTCATCATCCTCTTCCTTTTTCTCTGCAGATTCTTCAAGATCAGTGGCTTTTGATACTGACCCATCATGGCTTTGACCAGATTTCACAACCCTTTTAATCTTTCCTCCTCTGGTTTGTCAAGAACATGTTTCCCAGTTCCAGCTTTTCGGGAATACCTAGTTGAGATTTCGCCTTCTCAAAGGATTGGGTGTAATTTTGCGGGAAAATCAACTTGTGGGCGGCGGAAGAAAGTGACCCAAGTGAAAGCCGCCGTCGCAGAGGCGCCACCGGCGGAAGGGGAGGCCGGAGAAATCAGCCGGAGCTTGCCGACGAAGAATGTTCGGATACTTGTGGCTGGTGGTGGAATTGGGGGTTTGGTTTTTGCTTTGGCGGCGAAGAGGAAAGGGTTCGATGTGGTGGTTTTCGAGAAGGATATAAGTGCTATTAGAGGAGAGGGGCAGTACAGGGGGCCGATTCAGATACAGAGCAATGCTTTGGCGGCTTTGGAAGCCATTGATTTGGGGGTTGCTGAGGAAGTTATGAGAGTGGGTTGTATTACTGGTGATAGGATTAATGGGCTTGTTGACGGGGTTTCTGGAAATTGGTATGTTGCTTATTTTGTGAGATTTTTCTATTTGTTTTGACTGATTGCTCTTGAATCTTTTGATTCCATTCAGATTCTCAAATTGGACTTACTTTTCCAAAGCAGGGTTTAGCTAACAACATCATGTCAACAACTGAGAAAGATAATGATATATTGCACTGTGTAAGAATTGTTGTGTGCTTGAAGTTATTGCTTAGTATATACTTAGAGTAGGATGATGAAATGAAGTGCTAAAGTTGTTTGGGTCTTTAAAGTTTTATGGCATCTTTGACTTCTAGTGAAGGAGCCAACCTGACTATCGTTGGTTAAGGCATATATACTCAGAATCCTTAACTGCTTAAGGCACATATTCTCCACCAAAAAGGTTAAGAGGTTCAAAAGAGTTCATGGAAACAAGGAAAGTTCTTACGAGGTAACATTAATATCTGAGTCAGAAGTAAGAGTAAGACAGTTCATTCAGATAAATTTGGAATATGAACCAACAAGCAATAGAGATTAAGTAGGACCATCTTCTAACAAATGGAATTTATTAGACAATTTCCCTTTCTTACTCTGTCTGCTGGAATTATTGTTGTGTATTATTTAAGATGTCAATTGTCAGATATTTGTTTGTTACATGAAGGATATGTAACTCGTTATCAGGTACATCAAGTTTGACACGTTCACTCCTGCAGCGGAACGAGGACTTCCGGTCACTAGGGTAATCAGTCGAATGGCATTGCAACAAATTCTTGCTCGTGCTGTGGGTGATGATGTGATTATAAATGGTAGTAATGTTGTTGACTTTGAGGATAATGGAAACAAGGTAATATTCCATTGTTACCTGTTTCTTTGGCTATAGTTCCTTGAATCATGATAAAGGTTATGGTTCCATGATACATCTATTCCTTTGTAATTTCCACGATGTTATCTTGTCTTTCTGCGTTATGTGCCTTTAGGTCAAGGTGACTCTTGAAAATGGACAGCAACATGAGGGCGATCTCCTGGTTGGAGCAGATGGTATATGGTCAAAGGTACAATATGTTACTATTTCTTCACTTTCTGGTTAAATTTAACTTGTACTTGTTTTATTAATGAATATTGATGCTATATGATTTATTATGTCAGGTTAGAAAGAACTTGTTTGGTCACTCAGAAGCAGTATATTCTGGCTACACTTGCTATACAGGTATCGCAGACTTCATTCCAGCTGACATCGAAACTGTTGGGTATGATTATTGAACTTTCTATTGCAATACATGTAAACAAACTTTCCGGTATTCGATTTAAGACCTGTCTTTTGATTTATAATCTGAAGGTACCGTGTGTTTCTGGGACACAAACAATACTTTGTTTCCTCAGACGTCGGTGCAGGAAAGATGCAGTGGTATGCATTTCACAAGGAACCACCTGGTGGCACTGATCCCCCTAACAGTACGTCTAACCAACCTCTTATAATTGATTAGGATCATGCCTCTAGCATAGAGAAGCAAATAAAATAAATAAATCAGAAGTTCTCCCTTGAATCTGTCCTTGAAAATAATATATGTACAGAGATATCTGTAGTATAAATTCATCTTAGTTAAATCTTCGACTATTCCACCGATAGCAAGTGTGCTTAATTAGGAAGTATGATTCTGATTGTAGCTCTTTATGCTCTTTTTTCCCTTTATTTTTAAATAATAAAGAAAATGGTAGGATGTTCTTTTGGAAAATACTTCAATCAACCAGAACAATTCACTGAAGAACTAACAAACCAATCATGATGAGCCGTTAATGAAGGAGCAAAGAATAAGAGCAAACAAGAATGACACGAACAAAATTGTATTGGCTCAGATAAAAAATGATCTGTCAACTCAGGCCGTCCACTAATGAATCAGGAAGCTACAATCCATAGAACTCACTTAGAATGTCTAATACTTGAATGAATTACACGACTCTTCGACCCCTTTAATACCATCTTCTTTTTGCCTTCTAACAATAAAGCGTTACTGTCCATTACTATCTAACTCATACTTAATGTGTGCTAAGTATCTAAGATGAGAGCAATACAAGAAGAGGATAAGGATAACATTAAATCCATGTAGGAGAATGTTATGAGTTTCCCAGGCTCATGCTTTCTTAAATAACATTTGATTGCCTTCCTTGCAGGCAAGAAGGAGAGACTGTTCAAAATTTTTGAAGGTTGGTGCGACAATGTGATAGATCTTATACATGCCACTGATGAAGATTCTGTTCTTCGACGTGATATATATGATCGCACGCCCATTTTCACATGGGGTAAGGGTCGCGTAACTTTGCTTGGGGATTCTGTACATGCCATGCAGCCAAATATGGGTCAAGGGGGATGCATGGCGATTGAGGTACTCATTTTTCATCCATAGTTCTCTTGATTTATATCTTTTGATCCATTCTAAGCTTGTTACTGATAAGTTCTGGTAACCATAAATGATTTTTGTCCTCCATTTCTTGAACACTGCACATTGAAGTTTTTTTCTCTATCATCTGTTGAAGTAGGAATTTCAAATGTGACTAAACCAGGTCAACATGTAGTTATGCATATGCTTACTATTTCTTTCCGGCCATTACAGGATGGTTATCAACTTGCACTTGAGCTAGATAAAGCATGGAACAAAAGCGTAGTCTCAGGATCTCCTATTGACATTGTCTCATCGTTGAAGAGGTACTAAACTTAGCTCTATTTCCTTATTGGCTGTGATATAAAATATAATATATTTTAACGATAAAACTGAAAATCCATCCAAATATAGCACACATGCACATATGGCAATCCATTAGCAGAAGGTATGGCGACCGTTTTTGCCCCTGCAGGAGAGCGTCGGCAGAGGGGAAAAACTTTGTAGTGCCAGTTTTCTGAACAAGTAACATTATAAGACTAACTAATCTGTTGCAGCCAGCAGTTTTGACCATAGAAATCCATGCTATATTTTTCCTTTTAATTTAATTTTATCAACTGTTTTCTAAATGATGATCCTAGTTATGAGAGTAGTAGAAGAATACGGGTTGCTGTAATTCATGGAATGGCAAGAATGGCTGCATTAATGGCTTCCACATATAAAGCTTATTTGGGAGTTGGACTTGGCCCCCTTTCGGTAAGAAATCATTGTATAAACATATTGACATTAATCTTTGTATGTGGCAATTAACATTAATCTTTGTATGTGGCAAAGGTTACACATTATATCTGATGAGTTTCAATTGTTGTTCTAGTTTTTGACACAGTTCAGAATACCACATCCTGGGACATTTGGTGGAAGGTTTTTTATTGATCTGGCAATGCCCTTGATGCTTAATTGGGTCCTTGGCGGTAATAGGTAATAATTCTTAAATTTCTATCTATTTTGTCTTTCTTCTTTCAAGGAAAACCTATTTAGTGAAAAGTTATATTGCTTCCCATCATGCAATTTTGACTACTCGTAAAAGTTCTAAACCTTGAGGAGCAGTTGTTTTCTGGGAATCTAGATATAGCCGGAATCTAGATGCATGTTTTGCTAGAAAAATTATACGGATGTTTCAGAATTATTTGGATAAGTTTGTTTTGTGGGGTTTTTTTTTTTTTTCTTTTTTTTTTTTTTTTTTTTTTTTTGGTATGGAAGTGTTTTAAAATTATATATTATTCCAACAATATTTTTGCCTATCTTCAATAGTTTATATCTTTATATAATCTAGAATTTATATAACATTTTTATCTTTTATATTTATCAATTTATTTTATATTAATTATTTTGTGATGTTTTGCAAAACAAGGTAGTTCACATCGAGTGGCGGATCCATAAGGATAAGAATATAGCTCATAAACTTTTTGATTCATGTCTATACTTTAAAAATGTCTAATAGATCCTCATATTCTTTATTTTTGTGTCTAATTGATTCCTAATATTTTAAGAAATGTTAAAAAAACCTAAATGTTCTATTAGACACTAAATTTAACTTTATGTCTAATAGGTATTATATGGTATCTTTCCAAAATTAATGTATCTATTAACTACAAAATTGAATATTTAAGGTTCAATTAGACACACATAATTTTTTTATCTGATAAAATGGTTAATTTCTTAACATTTTTATATTTATGAGATGTATTAAATATAAAATTGAAAGTTTATAGATTTTTTTTAGACATATCAAAGGGACTTATTAGAGTCCAAATTGAACTTTTTTAGATTTATTAGGGATAACTTTCAAAACTTTGGGATACTTCAACCTTCATATAAATATAATAGTAAGTAATATTAATTAAAAAATTATTATAAACCTTTACAAAATTACTAAAAAATGAATCCTAGAAATAAAAAAATTAAAATAAAAATAATAAATATATGTGGTGAAAAATTCAATTTATATATATTGAAAATTAGAAATATGAAATATGTATGAGCTTGGAAATTAAAATAAAGAAAAATAAAAGAGAAGAGAGAAGTTTTCATTATATAATAATAAAAGGAAAAAAAAAACAAACAAGTTGGGGCTAAGAAAAACAAAAGAGAAACGAGGAAAGATTTCAATATATTATAACAAAAGAAAAATAGAAGGATAAAAGAAAACAAGTTGCAGCACCAAGAGTCGAACCCCAACTTAGGGGCTGTTTTTCATGCCCCTCACGGAGGCTGGAGCAAAGATAGCATATGATTTCCAAGGAACAACAATGTAATATATCTAGTTTTTACTACAAATTTTTTATATTAATGAAAATTGAATATATATATATATATATGTAAAACGTGACGATTTGAGGGGGCACGCCTATGATCATCAACATGCATTGGGACCTTTCTTTTTAACATTATGTTTCTGGAGGATCCATTTTCTTTATCCCGAAAAAAAGATTTAAGTGGCTTTATACTTGAAATAACATACAAAGACCTTTCTTCTTGCAGACTATCATGCAAAAATTCATGAACATACAATTGAGAAACTTTCTTGTACTAGTTAGAATATGAGAAAAATTTACATAAGAAGTCATTTTTCTTCTGCAGTTCAAAATTAGAAGGGAGGCCCCCAGCTTGCAGACTCTCAGACAAAGTACGTTATCTTGACTTGAATTTGTTTTATGTTCAGTCTGCTCAAAGCAAGTGTGGATCTTTTTTTCCATTTATATTGAAATTTATTTTCTTGAAATAATGTTACCGTTGACTACCTCTGAAAGGCAAACGATCAGTTACGCAAATGGTTTGAAGATGATGATGCCTTGGAGCGAGCTATTAATGGAGAGTAAGCTCACAGTTCCAATTGTTTGTTACTGCTAAGAGTACTCCAGTTCTAACCAACTATGCATCTGATCTTTGCATTACCAACCTGTTTGCTTTTTAGTTGGTTTCTATTACCACAAGGAGGCGAAGCTAGCGTTTCACATCCTATTTGCCTACCCAGAGACGAGAACCAGCCCTGCTTGATTGGGTATGCTTTCGTCTTGTTTCTTTTTGGTATAACCAAAAAAATCGGCTTACATTTACAAAGGGCATTCATTTATTAATAAATATGATTACAGAAGTGTGGAGCAAGAAGTAGATTCAGGGTTATCGATTGCTATACCGTTGCCTCAGGTGAATTGATTACACTTAATATGCTAGAGTAGTGTTTGAAAGTTGAAACAATCTCACTAATTTGATTCCGTTAACCCCCCGGATCGCAGGTTTCAGAAAAGCACGCCCGTATTCATTACAAAGATGGGGCCTTCTTCTTGACTGATCTGAGGAGTGAACATGGTACCTGGCTCTCTGAGTAAGTATAAAAGTTTATACAAGTATGTGCTCCAATATCCACCATCAAGGCCATATGAAGCTCACGATATATTCTTGCAAATATGATTGCAGTCACGAAGGACGACGGTACCGTGTACCTCCGAATTTTCCAGTACACTTCCATCAATTCAACATTATTGAATTAGGTTCTGATAAGAAGGTAATTAATGACAGGAAACTTGGGTGTTTCATGTTTAGTCCTCGATCTATTCTGATGAGTATTTGGAAGTTCTGATTCTATTTGTTTTTAAACATCTGCAGGCAGCATTTCGTGTGAAGGTGATAAGATCTTCAGTTGAATATGACAGAGAAAAAGTAAAGATGAACTCATGAAGCAATGTGGGAAATCTCCATATTGAGTTCTTGTTAATTCTAGAGATATGTACAGATTATTGAAGGCAGTGGAGCACTCATCTACTGATTTTGAATGCAACAGATACAGAGTGATTTGTATTTCTCACTCACTTTTTGAGTGTAAAGATGCATACAACTCCACACTTCTGTAGTGATTTTTAATAGACCAAAATGTTAGTATACACCAAAAGTTTTAGATTAAAACAAAGATGTACTATTATATGTTTCTTATACTTCAAGAAAAGAAATATATATGCTCAATTAGTTGAATTTTTTGATTTGGATGATTCTAGAAAATTAATGGTGGTCTAATTCATAGGACTTTTTAGTTATTCAATTTATATATGATTTGGTCTTTTAAAAGAGAAACTAATTCCAAAATAAGGTAGGGGACTTGTGAATATTTTATTTCTCAATACAAAAGTAGGTTTGTAAAATAAATAAATAAATATTAATGTATTATTTGACGGCATGTCAAAGTCATCACCAATGAACCCTCTTAGGATAATAGGCTATTACATTCTTTTTCTCCCTTTTTTGTTGCATCATTGTCGATGAGCACTTCATCCGTATTGTTATTGTCGTGCTTGTTATTGTCGCTGACCTAATTATTTCTATCATCGGGAAAGGTAAAGTTCTCTCTCTCCAATATATAGTAATAATTTCAAGTAAAGCAAACAAAAATAACTTTGACGTCAAAGTCAGAGATGAACAAAATTTGTAGAATAAAAAAAAACTTAACTTTAATTGACCTCATATGGCAGCTAATTTTTATAAAGAAACTGGCTTGGGATTTATCAAAATTTTCTTGGATTAGAATGCAAGTTTTTCTTAACCCTGGAGATTTTAACCTCAAAAATGAGTTATTAGTAGAGGCCCACAATTCTCCATTCTTGATACATTTGAAGTGTTGCTAATAGTAGCAAAACATGAAGAAAGATGTGGTTGAGTTCGTCAACAGAGTGTTGGTTTATCAAAAGTTAAGGTCTCATAGATAGAAACCAACATGGTTGTTACAACCATTGAACATACCAAAATGGAAGTAGAAGCACATGTCAATGAATTTTATGGTGGGTTTGTTTAAGATATCTAAACGCCCTGCAATGATATGATTTATAGTGAAAAGACTTACCAATTTAACACATTTTTTCCTAGAAAAGTCTACGTATTCAATAGAAAAGTGGGCATAGTTTTATATGAAAAGAGTTAGTAAATTCGTTTATGTAAAAACCTTTGCACTACAACCAATTTTTGATAGACTTTGGAAAGTGTTAGGCAACTTTAAAATTTGATACCACTTTTTTACAACAGACCGATGGTCAAATTCACCGTTTAAAATTATTTTTCAAATCTCATAGAACCAAAGTGTATTTAACCCCAAAAGCTAAAGATAAAACAGAATGGGAGGGAAAAAAGAAAAACAAAAAATGATGTATTACTTTGTCCAAATAGTACAAACTCGTATTTCCATATACCTTCTTTTCTTTTTCTTCCCATTCTTTTTTTTTTTTTTTTTTTAACCCTTTTCTTTCTCTTTTTACCTAAAACGAGGGGGAAAAAACAATACATTAAAGTCGAAAATTTATCAATAGTAAAAAAAGAAAAGAGGAGGAAAAAAAAAAAAAAAAAAAAAAAAAAAAAAAAAAAAAAAAAAGTAAAATAGAGTCACGTATCATGACCGGGAAACCGACTCAGCCAGTTTCCCAATTCGCTCAACCAGTTCCGCCGATAGCTTCTTAGCCAGTTTCCTCCCCTTCTCCGGCCGAAAATCGAACCCAAACGCTTCAGAAACCTCCTCGGAGGTCCACCCGGACCGCCGCAACGAACCGGAAAACCGGTCCACTTTCAAAAGAAGAGCATCCAAAACCGCCTGATTGTCCAACATAATCATTTCGCCGTCGAAGAATCCCGCCGCCGAGACCTCCACCATCTCCGCCACCTCCGATTCACTCCACCCACCACTCCTCAAAACCGCCCCCAATTCCCCAATATACTTCCCAACCCACTTCGGTACTTCAGATCTCGGCATCTCGATGAATCGATCTGGTGAAGAATTCGACGATGATGATGAGTTCCTCCGCCGCCGATCCATGGCGGCGTCGCTCCAGAACTCAACCCACCTTGGTGTTCTTACAACTCTTGAATCCACGCTCCGCCGCGAGAAATTCTCCGATGGTCCAATGGACTTCTCTGCGAGAGACCTCTGTTTTGGAAACAGAGTATCCGAATTGGAATCCGAAACAGAGCACCGAAATAGAGACTCCCGTTCGAAGAAATCAGATAAATCGAACCCACAACAAAGAACCCGATTCTCATCAACAAAGAAAATTGGGTTTCCGGCCAAGGGCGGGTTGCAAGGAATGTAGCAATGGTTGAAAATGGGGATCAAAATAGGGGCTCGCTTAAGTAAATTTCTCGAGATCCTTAATGCTTTTTCTGGTTCGGCCGGTTTGTGGCCCCAAGAGCAGGACCAGAGTGTGTTTTTAGCGATTTGGAAGGAAATTGCAGCAATAGGGAGGTCGAGGGATGATCGGAGATGGAGGCGTGCGCCGGCGGAGCGCCAGTCCGGGAAGCCGGGGCCGACAGGGAGGCCGGCGGAGAGGACCGCTCGGAGATCAGGCGGAAAGGAGAAGCAGAACTCAGCCTCGGCTCGGGCAAATTCAGCGTCAGAGAGACCGGGCTGGACGTCAACGCCGGAGTTTCGAAGATGAGTGAGGACTTTATCGGCGAGGGAGGAGAAGGAGAGGAGGCCGTTCCGGAGGGGAGCGGAGGAAGTGGCGGCGGCCCGGGCGGAGAGACGGCGGAGGCCGGCGATGTGGGCGGGGTTAAGGGTGGACATTCTACGGTCGACGTCGACCATTGTAGAAGAAGAAGAAGAAGAAGAAGAAGAAGAAGAAGAAGGATTGTGAATGTTATTTATTGGTATGGCTTTGAGAAGTGATTTCGGAAGAGGAAGAAGACGAGAAGTGCTTTTTTGGGAAATGGAAGAGAAGATAGAAGTTTGATATGCAAAAATGATATCGTGCCTATTAATATAGCATTCTTTCCAACTACGGCCCTTTTCTGATTTTTCTTTTTCTTTTTCTTTTGTTATATATTATTTATTTTCCAAAAAGTCTTGTTTTTCTTTCAGCTTGGTCCATCGTCTACCATGCTCTAAACACCAGAAATTATTAAAATACTATCATTTATTATTATAAATTATGATAACAACTTGGTGCTCTAAACAAAAATAATCAAAATATTTATAAATATAGCAAAATTTATAGACGGTATATTTTGCTATTAATTGTAAATATTTTCAACACTTTTGTCATTCAAGATAATATCTCTCCAAACAACTTTTCAGGCCCATTTAGTAAACATTTCTATTTTTATTTTTGGTTTTTGAAAATAAAGCCCATTTCCTACACATTTCTTACAATGATTTGCATATTTTTTAAATATAATGATTTAATTCTTAACTATATTCTCAAAACAAAAATAAGGCTTTAAAAGTTATTTTTTTAGTTTTCAAATTTTGACTTGATTTTTTAAACTATTGGTAAAAACTAAACAACAAATTAAAGAAATTTGGAGGTGAATGTAGAAATTAAACCAAAAAAAAAAAAAAAATTGGTAACCATACTAGGCCTCAATTTTTAAGTTGAGTTTGATTTCATTTTAATCTTTATGTTTAAGATTTGAGTTTTGTTTTAATTTGGTCTCTAAGATTCAAGATTTACACTTTTAATGTCGATTTTTCATTAAATAATAACTTCAGGTCTTTGGTGTCAATGACTATTAATTGATTTAAAATAATGATGAAATAAAAATTTTAAATTAATGTTAGTAGTGATGAAAAGTACTCAAACTTAATTAATTATAATTCTTTTAAATTAATTAATAGATATTAATACTAAAGACGAAAATGGAGTATTTATTGAAAAATTGATGTTAAAATGTAAAATCTTAAAATCTAAACTAAATTGAAAGAAAATTCAAATCTCAAATGTAAAATAGTCACATTTTGAAACAAAACTCAAAATTTAAGGATAAAAGTGTAACATTTAGAAACATAAGGACCAAATTAAAAGTAGACCTAAAATCGAAGGATAAAAATGCATTTTGCCTCATTCTCATGTCTTTATTTATTTATAAACTTATTCTAGGTTGTATTGATTATGTGCCTACTATGGTTGATTAATTTATTTAGGAAAATTTATTATGATTTTTTTTACGATAGACCGCGATAGACTATTATCTATGTTACGATAGATACATATAGTAGTTTATCGCGATTTATCGTGGTCTTTCGCAGATAGACAATGCATTTTACTATTAATTGTAAATATTTTCAACAATTTTATCATTTAAGATAATTTTTTTCCTGTATAATCGTATTTCATAATAATAATAGAAAAGGAAAACTTATAAAGGGTGCTAATGGCCATATTGATGTAAATTTGCGTTTAAAAGAAGTTGCTTGTGTGACAAATTTGTCCTTTTATAACACGATATAACATTTTCGGATCATTGTCAAAGTATATTACTAATATACTATATTTTTCTCAAAAAAATTAATTATAATATACTATATAAAGCACACAAAAGTAATATTATTTTGGTCTGTACATTTTTTATTTAGAACTATTTTAGTTTTTATATTTTCATTTTTTTTTTTGAAAAATACTTAAGTGTATTCTATGTAGGAATGGCAAAAAAACCCGCGGGGCTAGGTACCCTCGAGGCTCTGATCCAATCGGGTTGAGGAATTCCTGGTTTGACCAGGGACAGGGGTCAAACCAGGGTCATTACCCAAGTACCTGTCCAGGGACGGGGAGGGTACCCTCGCCCGTCCCCAACCCTAATCCCGACTCCAATTAATCTCCGACCCTCGCGAGTTAATATAAATGTAAAGAGTCTCTCGCTCTTTCGCATTCTTGCTCTCGCTCGCGCTCCAAATTCGATATATATTATAATTTCCAAACCCTAACTTTGTCGTTCTCATTTTATGTTTTCATTCTGCCTTGCTCAGTCGCCGTCGCCGAGTCGCTGACCTAGTTCTAAACCCCACCTACCCGTCAGTGCCGTCTTTAGTGGTTAGTGCCTCTCACTCTCGCTCCATCTCCAGCTCGCTTAGTGTCGCTATCGATCGTGTGTTCCCATCTCGCTCAGTGTCGTTC
Source organism: Citrullus mucosospermus (assembly GCA_030954485.1). Taxonomy (NCBI): domain Eukaryota; kingdom Viridiplantae; phylum Streptophyta; class Magnoliopsida; order Cucurbitales; family Cucurbitaceae; genus Citrullus; species Citrullus mucosospermus. The sequence goes on from CM062056.1 coordinate 25,244,214, forward strand.
GTCCAACCGGCTGTCGCTCGCCGTCCCGTCTCGCTCTCTCGCACTCCCGGCTGTCACTCAGTGCCGTGGGCCGTGGCGTCTCGCTCTCCCTCCCTGCAGGCTGCGAGGTTTGTGCTACTGCCTACTGTAGTACTCTCTCTCCCATTCTCACTCTCTCTCTCTCTCTCTCTCAGTCTCACTCTCACGCTCTCTCTCTCAGACTCTCTTTGTCTCGCTCTCTCTCTCTCATACTCGCTCTCTCGCTCTCTCTCTCAGACTCTCTTTGTCTCGCTCTCTTGCTCTCTCTCTCTCATACTCGCTCTCTTGCTCTCTCTCACAGATTCTCTTTGTCTCGCTCTCTCGCTCTCTTTGTCTCATACTCACTCTCTCGCTCTCTCTCTCAGACTCTCTTTGTCTCGCTCTCTCGCTCTCTTTGTCTCATACTCGCTCTCTCGCTCTCTCTCTCAAACTCTCTTTGTCTCGCTCTCTCTCTCTCTCTCTCATACTCGCTCTCTCACTCTCTCTCTCAGACTCTCTCTGTCTCGCTCTCTCGTACGGAATAGGGCCCCCGCGAGGACCCGTCTCCTCAATGGAGAATCCCTGCCCCCGTCCCCGCCTAAAATAGGTGGGGCGGGGGCAGGGATGGGGACCCATCCCTATCCCTGCCCCGCCCCGGCCCCGTTGCCATCCCTAATTCTATGGCTACATTCATTTTTACGCATCTCACCAAATTGTCCAATCATAAATTGTCAACCTGACAATTTTTTTTTTTTTTTATATCTTTCATTATATATATATATATATATAGGTTTATCTTGAGATGCATTGGTTTTTTTGTTCGGTTCCTTTCAGTCTATATATATTTTAAAATGTTTAATTTTGTAGTATGAAAAAGTGATAAAAAATACAATTTTAATTCCTGAATCTTTCGAAATAAGTGCAATTAAAATTCTCTCATCTCTCTTTCCCTCCAATTTCCCTCTTCATCTTCCTTTACCCTTCTTCGACTGCTTCCCTGTCACCTTCCTCCATAGCCACACAAGAAACTAAAGTAATAGTGTCTTTAACAGTAATGATAACTGTGATAAATTCATAATTCTCTTACTATAATGATAACAATATATGAAGGCAAAAATTTGAAAATCATTCAAAAATATCTAAAAATGGAATTTAACTCCGCAATGAATTTATGTTTATTGATTATGAATATGACAATGGGCCTCATATTTCATTGCGAGTATAGAGCATAGGTAAGCAACAACAAACATAATCAAATGGAATTCACTTTTTAAATCACTATTAATAGATTATGTTTATCGTTACCAACTGTTACTCAAAATTCAAACCAAAATAGTTATAAAATATTAGTATAAAATTGTTTCCCAACATTTTCAAATTTTCCAACAAGTAGTTTTTAAGTTCAACCTCCAATCAAAATAAAAACATCAGAAATATTGAAAGAAGTAAAAACAGAGTAATTGATCCTTCCCTACCCATTGGATTTAATTCGACAGACTTGTGTTGAACTCCTCAAATTAAAGCACAATCAAAACATCAAGAAATCAAATCAAACCCAATAAATTAAAAAGAAAAAATAAAGTATTTGAAACTTTACATTCTAAAAATTTCATTTTTAAAAACTAAAATTGTCACTTCTTAAAATTACAAGACTAAAAATAAACTTATTGAAGGTACATAAGTCGGAATGAATATTTTAAAAGCACAAATATCAAAAATTGAAAATACAAGGACCAAAGTAGTATTTAAACCTAAGAATGACAAAATTTCTAGTCGAATTGAGTCCCCGACTCAAACGAGTCAGAGAAACCTAGTTTGATTGGGTATAGGAGTTGAACTGATAGTTTAATTCGAGTCTCCAGTTGGAAATGAGGCGGGAGAAAAGGGATGAACCCACTCGGAATATTTGTTTATTGTTTTTTTTTAATCATATATATATGATATAGGGCTCTTTTCAAATATGGCAAAAGGAACCAAAATATTTACAAATATAGCAAAATTTCACTATTAATCTGCGATAAACCGCAATAGATTGCAATAGACTACTATCTGTGTCACGATATCTATCGCGATTTATCGCAGTAGATTGCAGATCGACTATTTATTTTGCTATTAGTTGTAAATATTTTACAATTTCAATATAAAATTTGACTTGTAATTAATTTTAAATTAAAAAAATAATTAAAATAATGAAAAGTAGGACTCCCTACAACATTTGGGTGTCAAGAAAGCTTATAGGATATTAAATCTTAAATAGTTGCCACCATGGATTAAACTCATGATCCCTTAGCTCTTTGGCTTTTTTTCTTAATAGTAATAATAATAATAATAATTATTATTATTATTATTATTATATTCTCATTACCACTACGTCAACCCATGATAGTTGTGTAATTGGTAATAACATGTAAGATCATAGCTTTGTTTTAAAATTCAAATGTTTGGGTTCGACCTAACTCTCTGAAAATACTCATGACACTCAATTGAGGCGTTTTCCATTGGACTACATAGAGTAGAATAACAACTTTTCACAACTAATTAGGATTAGGAATGACTAGTTAGAATTATAAAAGGGCTTCCTTTTTAAAGGTACTCTTACTATAGGAGATGAAAATAAACGAGGTTGAATCACCCTACCAAAATTTTGTCATGTGAATATGGTGAGTGATCAACTAATGATAGAAATTTAGATGCCACAACGACACTACTACAATTTTGGAATTTTATGAAATTAAAAACCACGTCATAAACTATGATTCTATGAAGTTTTTTAAAGTCCTTAAATTGCCCATCAAAGGACCTTATTATATGTGACGCTATAAGAAAATTGTTATAGTTAGTTTTCTTATGAAATAAACTTATTAATCACCACGATAGATTGTTTTAATGAGAAAAAAACCTAAACAGTAATCTTCTTACCGTCAAGAAAATATTAATAATATAGGGCAATATTGATCGTCACGAAAATGCGTCAATAATTTCAATGTCTTATATTCCATAATATGTTAATCATGGATATTGTTGTTGTCATTAAGGCAAGTTTTGAATCAAAATTTTTATCATTTATAATAATACGTTAATCATGACTATTGTTTATGACGTTAGGAACGTTTTGAATAAAGGTTTTTATCATTGAGAAAGTATACACAACGATATATACTTTTTAAATGTCGTCACAATTGAGTGCATGCACGTATCACAATTCCCTAACATATGTTGGGCTACTTTTTTTTTCCTTAATCAACAATTACAAAATGTAAGATCAAACCATCGATTTTTAATATAGTACTTAATGTCTCATTCCTTGAACTATATCTGAATTGACATATAAATGATCACTTACTTCACCAACATAATCTAACAAGTTTTTACTATTATTTAATTTTCTTTATATAATATGATAATAGTATAATTGTGCAAATAATGATGATAATCGACATGAAATGTCTAAGTTTTTGGAACTTACAATAATTAAACACTCTCTAATAAATAATAATAATAATCTTTTTAGAAAGATAAATAGTGTTGTAAAATTGAGGAGCAAAATGACGGAAAAACGGAGCACGAAAACCGAGAATTATAATATTTAAATAATTAAATAATATAAAAGTAATTAAAACAACTAAATTAAATAAACTTAAAATAAACTAAAATAAAGAAAGTGGAATTTTATGAAATTTCTCAACACCAATCCTTTTTCTTATTTTCTCTCCAATGTGTGTATTACAATATCCATAAAAAGTCTCTATTTATAGGTAATTTGGCAAGTAGGTAGTGGCATTTCATGGGCACAAAGGATGTGTCTTTAGTAGACACATGGCCTTTTGCCACTAAGCATATTTATATAATGGACATCTAATTTTTTTTAATATTTATAATACTCTCCCTTAGATGCCCATTATATATATAAAATATGTCTCGTTAAAACCTTACTAGAAAAAAAACCCAATGGAAAAAAAAATCCTAGTGAAGGAAAAAGAGTACATATTTTATATAATCTAATACTTCTAAAAGAATATAATACATTTGCTCCCCTCACAGGAACATCATTTGAGATCTCTGAATCGCCGCATTTCAATGTTTTGCACCAATTTTTCAAAAGTTGCGGTTGGTAATGATTTTGTAAATAAGTCTGCCAAGTTATCCTTCGAACAAATTTGTTGTACAGTGGTGTCGCCATTTTCTTCAAGATCATGAGTGTAGAAAAGTTTTGGTGAAATATGCTTCGTTCTATCTCCTTTAATATATCCTCCTTTGATTTGGGTTATACATGCTGTGTTGTCTTCATATAATGTTGTTGGAGGATTTTTACTAGAAGACAGGCCACATGTTTCTCGAATGTGTTGAGTCATTGATCTTAGTCATACACATTCTCTACTAGCTTCATGGATTGCAAGAATTTCAGCATGATTTGAGGAAGTAGCTGTTATGGTCTGTTTCACTGATCGCCAAGATATAGCAGTTCCTCCACAAGTGAATAAATAACCTGTTTGAGATCTAGCTTTATGTGGATCAGATAAATATCCAGAATCTGCATAACCAACTAAGTCAAAATTTGTTTTATTTGAATAAAACAAACCCACATCAATCGTTCCTCGAAGATAACGGAGTATATGCTTAATTCCATTCCAATGTCTTTTTGTTGGAGAAGAACTATATCTAGCTAATAAATTTACTGAAAATGCAATATCTGGTCTTGTATTATTAGCAAGATACATAAGTGCACCAATCACACTAAGATATGGTACTTCAGGACCAAGAAGTTCTTCATTATTATCTCGAGGTCGAAATATATCTTTCTTCACATCTAGTGAACGAACTTCCATTGGAATGTTTAATGGATGTGTTTTATCCATATAAAATCTTTTTAAAATTTTTCCTGTATAGGTTGACTGATGAACAAAAATCTCGTCTGCTAAATGCTCAATTTGCAATCCAAGGCAAAATTTTGTTTTTCCAAGATCTTTTATCTCAAATTATTTCTTAAGATATTCTATTGCCTTTGAAAGCTCTTCAGGAGTTCCAATTATATTTAGGTCATCAACATATACAGATATAATAGCAAATCCTGATTGTGATTTCTTTATAAAAACACATGGACATATTGGATTATTTTGATATCCTTCTTTCAACAAATATCCACTCAGGCGATTATACCACATTTGTCCTGATTGTTTTAATCCATATAGTGAACTCTGTAATTTTATTGAATATAGTTCTCGAGAACTTGCTTTATGTATTTCAGGTATTTTAAATCCTTCTGGGATTCTCATATAAATGTTATTATCAAGAGATCCATATAAATATGCTGTGACAACATCCATAAGATGCATGTCCAAATTTTCATACACAGTCAGACCAATTAAATATCTTAATGTAATTGCATCCACCACTGGAGAATATGTCTCCTCATAATCAATACCAGGTCTTTGGGAAAAACCTTGTGCAACTAATCTTGCTTTATATCTCGTGATCTCATTATTTTCATTTCTTTTTCTCACAAATACCCATTTGTATCCCACGGGTTTGACAGCTTCTGGTGTCCGGACTACTGGTCCAAAAACTTGGCGTTTTGAAAGTGAGTTTAATTCTGCCTCGATTGCTTCTTTCCAGCGAAGCCAATCATTTCTATGTCGACATTCTTCAACAGATTTTGGTTCAGGATCTTCATTTTCAGATATAATATCAAGTGCAACATTATATGCAAAAATGTTATCAATAATTACATGAGTTCGGTTCCATCTTTTCCCTGTCATGACATAATTAATTGAAATTTCATTATTATCTTTAGGTATTTCACCTTTTTCACTAATTGTATTATTAGCCATGTCTAGGGTTTCTTCGTGGATATTTACATCCCCAACCAAGTCTTTTTTATTATCGTTTATTTTTCTTTTTCGAGGATTTTTATCTTTGGAACCCACTGGTCTACCACGCTTCTGGCGTGTTCCAGATTCATTAGTGACAACTTGCTGTGTTGGGATATTAATTTTCGACGGAACATTTGCAACAGGTATATGCGATTTAGTTACTTTCTTTGCATCTATAAATGCATCTGGTAATTGATTTGCTATATTTTGCAAATGAATTATTTTCTGAACTTCAAGTTCACATTGATTTGTACGAGGATCTAAATGAGATAATAATGATGCATTCCATGCAATTTCCTTTTCCAACTTCTTAATTCCTCCCCCTAATGTTGGAAAGTTTGTCTCATTAAAATGACAATAAGCAAATCGTGCAGTAAATACATCACCCGTCAATGGTTCAAGATATTTAATAATTGATGGAGAATCATATCCAACGTAAATTCCTAACCTCCTTTGAGGACCCATCTTAGTACGTTGTGGTGGAGCAATTGGAACATATACTGCACATCCAAAAATTCTTAGATGGGAAATATTTGGCTCCTGGCCATAAGCTAATTGTAATGGTGAGTATTTATGATAAGCTACTGGTCTAATGCGTGCAAGTGACGCAGCATGCAAAATAGCATGTCCCCATACAGATGTAGGAAGCTTAGCTCTCATAAGTAATAGTCTAGCAATTTGCAAACGTTTTATAAATGATTATGCTAAACCATTTTGTGTATGAACATGAGCTACAAGATGTTCAATATGTATCCCAATTGACATACAATAATTATCGAAAGTTTGGGATGTAAATTCACCGGCATTATCAAGACGGATGGTCTTAATTGTATAATCAGAAAATTGTGCTCTTAACTTAATTATTTGAGCAAGTAATCTTGCAAATGCAAGGTTTCGACTTGATAATAAGGACACGTGTGACCATCTACTGGATGCGTCTATTAATACCATAAAGTATTTAAATGGTCCACTTGGTGGGTTAATGGGTCCACATATATCACCATGAATTCGTTCCAAAAATGTAGGTGATTCGGTTCCTACTTTAGCTGGTGATGGTCTAATTATTAATTTGCCTTAAGAGCAAGCATCACATAATAATTCACTAGATTGAAGAATCTTCTGGTTCTTTAATGGATGTCCATTTGAATTTTCAATGATTCTTCTCATCATTATAGATCCTGGATGACCCAACCGGTCATGCCAAATTGTAAATATATCTGGATTCATGAACTTCAGGTTCATTGTTGCATATACTTCAATGACTCGTATATGAGTATAATATAATTCAGAAGATAAAACAGGCAACTTTTCCAATATACGTTTTTCATGTGAGACAGAAGATATGATATAAAGATATTCTATCTCATTTATCCTATCAGTCTCAATATGATAACCATTGCAACATATATCTTTAAAACTTAATAGATTTCTCTTTGATTGACTAGAGAACAATGCATTGTTAATTGTAAATTTTGTTCCTCTAGGCAAAATAATATTTGTTTTTCCAAATCCTTCAATCAGGTTTGCAGAGCCTGATATTGTATTGACTTTTGCTTCCAGCATTGTCAATTTGGAAAAATATTTTTTATTTGTAAGTATTGTATGTGTAGTTGCACAGTCTGCTAGACATAGATCTTCATTCCTCATTTTTTAGTCACTCAATATATGAAAATTGTCCATGATTCTTCATTTAAACAAGATAATTACAATAAGAAAACAAAACTTGTAATACAAGGTTCAACTAAAAAAAATGAAAGATAGATAAAACAATTCTACATATTCTCAAAATCAAAAGAAACATTTGCTGTGCCATCATTTGTGCTGACTTTCTCTTCAGGAGATTCAAAGAAGTCCGCCACATCCAAATTTGTCATATTGGATTGGTCAAATATATCATTAATTATCCTGGTGTGCAAAATTTGCTTCCACATTTTTCGCTTTTTCCTTCAGGGAAGCTTGATAGAGATCAACTAGGTGTTTTGATGTACGACAAACACGAGACCAGTGCCCAATCATCCCGCATCGGAAGCATTTATGCTCATCATCTTTTGAACTTTTACCTTGTAGAGCTTTTCCTTTATGATCATCATTTCGGGTGGTTCTTTTGAAATTTAGATGATTAGAATGACCACCACGAAAATAATAACTATTTCTTCCTCTGCCACGGTCACGACCACGACCACGACCACGACCTCAACCACGATTATTAAAATTTACAGCATTCACTTCAGGGAATGGCGTTGTTCCAGTTGGTCGAGATTCATGGTTCTTCATTAATAGCTCATTATTTTGTTCAGCCACGAGAAGACATGAAATTAATTCAGAATATTGTTTAAAACCTTTCTCTCGATATTGCTGCTGCAGGAGCATATTCGAGGCATGGAATGTAGAAAATGTCTTCTCCAACATATCCGCATCAGTAATTTTCTCTCCGCACAATAATAATTTTGAACTGATTTTAAATAACGCGGAGTTGTAATCACTTACTGATTTGAAATCTTGGAGCCTCAAATGCATCCATTCATAACGAGCTTTAGGAAGAATGACTGTTTTCTGATGATCATATCTCTGTTTTAAATTCTTCCACAAGATACATGGATCTTTTATTGTTAAATATTCCATCTTCAATCTCTCGTGAAGATGATGGCGAAGGAAGATCATAGTTTTTGCTTTTTCCTGAATGGATGTTGCATTTCCTTCCTTAATTGTTTCTCCCAGGTTCATGGCATCGAGATGTATTTCAGCATCAAGCACCCATGACAAATAATTATTTCCATTGATGTCAAGGGCTGCAAATTCTATTTTTGTAAGATTTGTCATGATAACACTATCACAAAGAATTATATTTATATTAGCAATTTAATATATATATTAAACATGCAAAACAAAGTTTAATTTACTAATTATAAAAGAGAAAATGGCATACCTTCAGAACCTACCTTCAACAGGAAAACGACAAGAGCTCGTGCTGATAACGTGTTGTAAAATTGAGGAGCAAAATGACGGAAAAACGGAGCACGAAAACCGAGAATTATAATATTAAAATAATTAAATAATATAAAAGTAATTAAAACAACTAAATTAAATAAACTAAAATAAAGAAAGTGGAATTTTATGAAATTTCTCAACACCAATCCTTTTTCTTATTTTCTCTCCAATGTGTGTATTACAATATCCATAAAAAGCCTCTATTTATAGTCAATTTGGCATTTCATGGCCATAAAGGATGTGTCTTTAGTAGACACATGACCTTTTGCCACTAAGCATATTTATATAATGGACATCTAATTTTCTTTAATATTTATAATAAATAGCATATTATAATTTAATATAATTGTATTAAATAGCGAAATGTTGTACTACTTTACTGGCACAATTTTTATATATAATTATTTTTCGACAGGATCGGATAATGGCCACACATAACAAACAAAATATGACATCATAAATCAAGCTTCACTTACAAAGTTCAATGAACTATATATATATTTTTAGAGGTTAATTTTCACATGTATAATTAAATATTTAAATTATACAATGTAAATCCTTTCCAAAAAAAATTACACCCTATATATATTGATTTTATTTGGAGTTAAATTACACAAAATACTTGTCAACTCTATAAAGGGCGTGTTTCAATTACACTCCAAGTCTTTAAAAAGTTTTATCTTATCTATTGAACTTTGAAATTGTTATAAAAACTATAAGATTTTTCTATTAAAATGATGAAAAAAATTGGCAAAGACCACTGGTGAGTACGTATAAATTGAAAAATGCAAACACAATTTTCTTTACAATATCATTTCATTTAAGTAAATTGACGTAATAGTTAGTGTGTAAAAATTGATTTTGTGACTGATGTTATAAAGGATGTTAATGATATTTTTGATTAAAATGAAATTTCACAAGGACTGTCTTAGCCTTTTTTTTTCTTTTTTTTTTTTCTTTTTTTTCCTTTAAATTCAACAATTAAATTAGTGGGATGAAAATTCAAATTTCTGACCACTCAAGGCCCGTTTGGATTGACTTGAGAAAAATTGTTTTTTTTTTTTTTTAAAAAAAACTCATTTTTATTTAAACTATTTTAATACAAATGATTTAAAATACACCTCAAAATCCATTTTTAGTAGTCACCAAACACTCCAATTTTTTTTAAAATAATTTATTTTTTAAATTAAACACTTGAAAATATATTCCAAACACATCCTTAATCAAAGATATAAAATTTATATCAATAAAGTTGTGTTCATATATATTGGCCATTTTAGACTTCTATACAAACCTAGGTATTGGTAATTTTGAAAATAACTTCAACATTGAATGGCTAAAATAAAATTTAAAATTTAGGAGCATGATCAAAATTTACCATAATTTTCAAGGTATTTGGTATAATTTGACCTTTACATATTAATCATTTTACATAAACGAACACGATCGACCTTGTACGTTTCAAAAATTATATTATATTTATTTAATATTTTCAAATTTCATTTCTCATCGTTGAATTTTCAAAATATATTTTTTAGTTCATTCTATTTTCATGTTTATAGTCTTAAATTATCTATTTATTGTTTTAATAGCCATTTTGTTCTTCATTATTATTTTTCTTGATTAGTTGATAGACCTAATGTAATTTCAAACACGTTTATGTTGAAGTACATGTATAGGAGTCACATTAAGTTGGACGAATATTTTGTCATAAAAGAACAGCAATAACTAAAATTTATTATTATTTTTTTTTTAAAAGGTGGACTAAGATGTAAATTTGAAAATTTAATAACCAAATTGATATTTTTCATTTAATTATTTTTTAAATTTTTAATTGAAAGACTAAATTAAAGTTTTTGAAAGTTGAAAGGATAAAAATTAAAACAAAGGATGGAACATTCAATGAAAAATGTGAGTCAAAAAGTCACTTAAAATTGATGGGAGTTTTTTGTTTTTTTTTTTTTTTTTTTTTTTTTTTTGGCAATTCACAAAAATAAAAGAATATATTGTATTATTTATAATCTATAATCTTAACTTTCATATATATATATATATATAAAAGAAAAATTATTATAAATAGAAAAAATATCAAATTATTTACAAATATATCAACATTTTACTTTAGATTTATGATAAATTACAATAGAATCAGATAGATAGATATCCATGTTTGTCTAGTAAAATAATGATATCTAAATAAAGTTTAGTTATATTTGTAATTATTTTCCACAGCTTTTCTATTTTTGAAAATATCTCTATATTATATATCTCTATTTTGCTATTACATCTTTTAATAATTCTTATTTTATTCCTTGTTAAAACTATTTGAGAATCTTTGAATAATAAAAAAAAAAAATTACTACTTTAAACCAATTATGAAGATTTTAGAATTTGAAAAGATATTTTTTTAAAACTTAGAAATCAAACATATTAATCCAAGGACATACAAGTATATTTTTAAAATTAAGATACCTAACAGACATGTTTTTCAAAATTTGGAGGCTATAAAAAGATAATTTTTTTAAAAAAATAAATTGTTATTGAGGAAAATAATAATGGAAGACTAATTTAAGTCCAAGGAATTTGGCAAGAGAGAGAATACTCTTTTTCCTAAAATGTTCCCTCGGACACTAACAGAAGCATGGCAATGAAAATATTAGCATTATTATTATTTTTCCCTATTGGAAAAAAAAAAAAAAAAAAAAAAAGTGCCCTTTTAGAAAATCTTGGAATGAGGCATTTGGTGGCTTTTGGCAACGGCTCTTTGTTGTCAAAAGAAGAGGTACAATTGTTGGACCCCCTTCACTTTTCCCCAACGGGATTCCGGTGGGACATTTTTTTTTTTTTTTTCTTCTTCTTCTTTTGGATTTTTTTTTTTCAAATTGCAAAAATTACTCTTTTGAAAGTATGGTAATAATTGCAATTATACTCCTTTCACTTTTTTCCAACGAGTTCTTTTGGATTTTTTTTTCAAATTTCAACTATCACTATACTTCAAGAGCGATTTTATATAAACCTTTAAATTTTCAATTTTAAGAATTAAACCCTCAAAATTATATAAATATTAAAGTTGAGTTAAATTGGACCTTCAAATTTGTATAATTGTATAAATTGTAACATTTGTATAAGTTTAAGAGTTCAATTTTTTTTTTTTGTCATTTGTGGGTCTAATTTCTATAATTACTGTAAGTTTGAGTGTCTAATTTTAACACATGTAGAAATTTAGGGGCCTAATTTTTTCTATTGAAAGTTTGAGGGTCTAATTGCAATTATCATCATACTTCAGGGATGAATTTTACAATTTACCTTTTTATTTATTTATTATTATTATTCTTTTCTATTATTGACTTCAATTATTAAGGCAATCATCAATTTATACTCCTAAACTTTAGGATTGGACTAATTAAAATCATGAATTAATAATAACTATGTATCAATTTAAACTATGTACTATCTTCCAAAAATTTAATTAATACAATTATTAGTTTAGGGTTTAAATTATTATTATTATTATTAACAACACTTCTTCCACGTACTTTGAATAATGTGCAAGATTGTAGTCTCTAAATTTATGTTGTTAAACTCTGATTTGTGTTTGTGTTTAGTGCCCCTTGATGCAACGTAGATGTGCTACTTAATTTCTCTAATTTTTGGATGAAGTGATGTGTTTCACATACATAAACCCATAGAATGGATTAGAAATGAATAAGTAAACACGATAAGGTTGGATTTGCTTTTTTTCATCTCACTTGATAATAATTTTGTGGTTAAATTACAAATTATTGGAAAAGATAATATTAAAGATATGAAAGCTAATTAATACTAAAACCAAACAAATCAATAATAAAAAGGTTATTCGGTAAAATAAGGTTTGAAATGCTTGTAATTTTTAGGTTGAGGGGCGTTGTAGAATGCTATTTTTAGAGAAGACGTATTCCCACTTGCACTAAGAATTATGGCTAATAAGGGCATACTAATTATTATCGCTGAGTTGCAGTAGTTTCTTTTTTTTTTTTTTTTTTTCATAAATTTGAACCAAAGTTATTTAATAAAAATTTTATTCATTAAAATCTTAAAATTAGATAATGTAATTGAACGTTAATCATTACGGGTTTAGATCTTTTCAGCATGTTCATCAACACCAATAAATTCCTTTTGATAATTGCATTAATGCATGATTATGTAATAAACGAATCTCCCTAACTTTTGCATGTACTTTCTCGATTTTCATGGTTCAAGTTTCATGAATATTTGGTCCACATGTTTACTAAAAGACTACAAATCCAATTTGTGGTAATTTTAAGAGGTATTTTCATATATAGCAAAATGATTAACTTATTTATAAATATAGCAAATGATAAAAAAAAAATAATAATAAATAATTTTTTTATTTTGTTATTTTTCTATATATAAGAATATTTTCAATGATTTTGTTAATTAAAATAATTTCTCTAATTTTATCTCCTATACTTTTTATATATATTTTCATGAACCATACCTACAATCTGAACCTTTGAGTTTTCTTATTAATTAACAATGTTATATGTCATAATGAACTCAATATTGACCAAGAATTAATTGATTGAGACTTGTTAACTTCTTTTAGCTACATACATAATGTTCCCAAGTCCCAATAATATTCATCAAATTGACCAGTGATAAAGTTTTAAACAGAAAAAAAAAAAATAGTAAAAGCACTTAACTAAATAGTAAAAGAAATTGGAAGAGATGATAAAAGTGGTCAATATTTGTAAGAAAAGATATTTAAAGGTTTGTTTATAACAAATCACGCTTAATTAATTTTGAGAGATTAATAACTTTTAACTTATTATAAGGCTGAGACCAATCAATGAGTCTTGACCCACACAACTAATCAAATCTTATGTTAGATAGCTGAGATAAAGGCAAACACATCCAATCATCACAAACACATTCTTATTTCATTTTGTTTTATTTTACTTTTTCCCTTTTTTTTTTTCCTTTTATTACTTTTTTTTAATTATTATTTCTAGGTCTTTTTGGTTAATTAAACATTCCAAGTATCAATCACTACAATAATTTTGGATTTCCATGACATAAGAAAAATGCTCAAGGAAAGGAAGAGAGAAGAAAAAAAAAGTTTCTTCAAAAGCCGAAAAATTTACAATTTTGGCAAAAATAAAAAAAAAAAAAAATAGAGACTTGCATTTTTTAAAATTTAGTCACTATGGTTAACCTTCATTCAACATAAATTAATTAATTCAAATATTTTTTAATAAAAAGAAAAAGACACGTCTTTTATAGGAAAAGTCAGATTTTTTAATTTTCGAAAATTTATGATAGTTTTTTAGAAATTTATGGTAGTTTTTTTTTTTTTTTTTCCGAGTGGCAAAGTTATGAAACTTTTTAATGGTCATTGAATAGTTATTTAAGAAAAAAAATGGTGAGAAAAATGGAGATATTTGGATTTTAGAATATTTAGAAATTTAGGACAGTTTTCATAGTCACCAATTTATGACTATGATTAGGAGTTATTAAATAGAAACTAAATAATTTAGAAGTATTTTTTTTCAAAAGAAAATACTACTATGCATTTTTAGCCGAAAAAGATAAAAAATTTTAATTCTAAAAAATGTATGATAATATTTGAGAGTCTAATTTATGACATCGATAGCTTAACTAATGAATGAAATCAAGTTAGTCTGTTGGCAATTATAGAATAGTAAGTAGGATGGACTTTGAATATGGAATAAAATTTAAATTCATTGTATTTAGTTTTGTGAGGGGCTAATCATGAAAGTACACAAGGAGAATCCATCAAACTCAAAAAGAAAAATGGGATGTTGTTGCATTTTAATATTTAATAAACTTTAAGTATACAAGTTTATTTTTGTAAGAGATTTAAATTTTAATTTTCTTTTTCCTTTAAACAACAAAGTGTGTTGGTACAAATAATTACTTTAGAATTCTCGTAATTGATAAAGGGTGTGTTTAAAATATATTTTCAAATGTTTAATTTAAAAAATAAGTCATTTTGGAAGAAATTGAAGTGTTTGACAACCACTCAAAATAGATTTTGAAATGTATTTTAAACTGTTCTTATCAAAAGAGTTAAAATAAAAATGATTTTTTTTTTTAAGAATACTTTTTTCTTAAGTCAATCTAAACAAAGCCAGACCTTATAAACTAAAACGAAATAAATCTATAAACTCATAAAAAAATAAAAAATAATAAAAAGAAAAAAAAGAAAAAAACATGAGATTCAGACATCAATTTTTGTGACATAAAACACGCTAAGTTTATGGAGAATAAAAATAATTAAGTTATAAAAAAATCCTAGGAAGATTTGAATCTCTACCATCTACCATTATACTTGGGATATCACAATCTTCTTTCATCCAATCTATTAAAAGCCTAACATATGTGCATCAATACACCTCAAATGATAAATATATTCATTTTTTTTTTAATGTTATGGGAGAATCTAACTTTTGACTACAAAGTTGGCAAAATTTTTGACCACAAAGTTGGCAAAATTTTTGACCTCAAAGTTGACAGAACAAATTTTATGTCAGTTGAGATAGACACATTTTTACCTAAATAATATCATTCTTAAATTAACCACGAAAGGAAAAGAATTATGTCCACGTTCCTATCAAACAAAAATAGGCGACACAAATTTTACTTTTATTAAATTAATTTTTTTTCTTGACATCATTCAAATTTATGACGTTTCAAAGTTTATTTGGTTTGCTAACATGAACAATATTCAATTAAGTTTGATATATATATTCACACAAAAGATTAGAGGTTTGAATTTCAGAACCTAAATGTTACTTAAATATAATAATAATAATAAATAAATAAATGGAATAAAAACAGTTTGAAGTTAATCATCACGACTAAACATGCAATACAATCTCCCAACAAAAAGGGAGGTTTTATGGTTGTTGAAAGAGAAGCTTTGAAAATGCACCACTATCTAATTAATATCTTTGCCTTCAAAATGAAAATCTCATCATTTGGTTGTGCGTGCTTTTGGGTTTAATTCCTTTTGTTTCCTTTATTATTTTTTTTAATATAATTAGTAATATCAAAAAAAAAAAAAAAAAAAAAAAAGAGAAGAAGAGGTGGATAGCTTTATTTCCTGGTGGATACTAGTATTTTAATAAAAAGTGGGGTAAATCGTACTTGGCCTTCATGTGACAACAATGGTAAATTTATTTGACTTGAGGAAGAGAGCGACCTACAAAATAGAAAGACTTGCACAATGATGTGGTGCTTGCCAAACAAGCTTAGATGCTTAAATTAGAGAGCAAATAAATGCAACAAATTAAGAGTTTATGAGTGGAGAATGGACTTGCTTTCATTTGAGTTTTGCCATATATATATATACCTATAATGTTTGTTGTCCTAATCTTCTTTTGATAGGGTTTGTGAATTATCTTTTAACTTTATCTACCTTGCTTGGACTAGATCTTATGTGCAACATTTTTTTTTTGACGGGTCATCTTGGCACGGCACAATCAGCTTACAACCCATCACTCACCCATCAAACATTTATTGACACACAGAGACATGCAATATGCAATGTGAGATTCTTCATGGTTTCATCATTTCAGTTAATTGTTTCTTTCTTTTCTTGTCTCTTATGAAGATTTTACTTATTTATCTAGTCATAACTCTTTGATGGTAGATATGCAGCACCTTGGAGAACCATAAGCTGATAATAGTTGATACCCACTCAACAATGCCAAAGCCTCTCACCTATCACAATCTCTTAAAATAATTAAATGGATAATCATAACACTTCTCATAAAACATGTGCCATTAACATATCTTTGGATGAGGTCCATTACTTGTATGTTTATTATCTGACATGTGTGGGATTTATGCTCTAAAATCTCGCCATTCAATTTATTGTTTAATAATTATTTAAGTGTTTTACAATATGATATTATCTATTATATGTAGAAATTCAAGATTGTTAGAATAATTTTGAAAAGTATGTGGTTGATATACAAGTGAATCACGTTAAAAAAGAAAAAAAAATCTAAATATTCTATAGTATACGAAAAAGGTTGGGTGCCTTATTCAGATGATCATACTATAGATACGACCCATTATATAGTTATGAACTCCTGCCTGTGAGGGCTTGATCTTTTATTTGCATGGGTGACACATAATTTCACAAGATGAAATTCACTCATTTCATATAGGGTAAATAAATAGGTATTTCTCTTCTAAGTGCTTATTTTGAGACTTGAACAATGGGAGACCCTACTCACTCTCTAGCTTGAGAGGGACTTGGTTTATGATTGGATCATTAACAAATTATTGATTAGAAGATCGATGGTGCTTTACGTGCATGCAAGATGTAATTATAGGATAAAACAGATTTTTAACCCAACTGTAATTGCAAACAACCCATGAAAATTTGACTTGCATGCAATGTGATTAGATCTATGGATACTAGGAGTGCAACAAAAAACCAAAAAATTGAAAAACCAAAAGAATCCAAATCAATCCATTGGTTTGGTTTGGTTTTTTAGTATAAAATTGGACATATTGGTTTGTATTTAGAGAAAACCAAAAAGTATTGATTCGGATCGGATCTTGATGGAAAAAACCAATCAAAACCGAACCAAACCAAGGGTATATATATCCTTAAAAATAAACTCTAACATTAGGTATCTTTTAGTATTTTAATTATTATGGTACATATATTTTTATTGTTTAGAAAAAAGACCAATTATTATATTTTGTATGCGTTTTTATTTAGAAAGTGTCAAAAACAAATGTCTAATTTCAATTTATAAAGAAAAGAAATTGACTCAATTTTAATTAAAAATTAGCAAAAATGACCAATTCAAAACAAAATTGGAAATAAAAAATAAAATTTGGAAGAAAAAAAATGAAAATGTCAAAACTGAAAACCAAACTAATAATAAATCGAACCAAATAAAAACCAATCCATTGGTTTTATTCTTTATTGGACATTGGTTTGGATCTTTTTTTATAAAATCGATTAGTTTGGTCTGGTTCTTGGTTGACCCCAAAACCAACGAAATCGAACCGACTATCACTCTTAATGGATACAACTTGTCCTACAGCGCATAAGATTGTAACTTTAGGTCTATAGTGGAGCGACCAACAGTTAATGAATGAAAATGAATTAATTAAAGAGTGTTTGATTAAATAATTTTATATCATTGTTAGCTCATATAAACAATTAGGGATCAATTTAGTCGAAACAAAATTTGAAATGTTCGATTTAATATTTAATATTGTTGATATATTTGATGAGGAAAAACATGTCTATTGTATTCAGTACATCGAATATCAAATAAAAATTGTTAATATTTTAAGATACATAAAAGAAAAATATGTACATAAAAGTTAATGAGATCTAAATAAGAAAATATAATATAGTAGAAAATTTTGAAATATTTGAGTGAGATTCAAAGAGTTTAAATATGTATATATTAATATTAGATATGAAAATATATGTTGTTTAATTAGGGCAACGTTTTGGTTTAGGGTCACTATTAATAGAATTTTTATGGGTTAAGTTGAGGATGCCTAGTTCAAGAGAGAATAATTCTCTCAAATCCTCCTTATGTGACTCTTTTAATTTCGTGTATCTTTTAAGAGGCTTTCACGAGTTTTAATTTCGTGTATCTTTTAAGAGACGTTCACAAGCTTATGATTCTTTGTTCGCGTTATTGCAAATAGAGTTTGTGGAATAATTCTTTCCAATTTTTTTCTAAAAATAAAAAGTAAACTTACTCTCTAGACCAAAGTAGAATAGTTAAATTCTATTATGTTTTTGCTTTTTAGTATATGACTAATTATATATAATATACTTATACAAACCAACTTGTAATAAAATAAGTATCTTATTTTCCCTCTAGCTCTCTCAAGAAATCTCTCTGCCTCTCTTTTTCAAGATACAAAGTATGAATGCTTTTATATATATATATATATATATACACACACACATTAGAGATCAACTTGCAATAAAATAAAATGTCTTTCTTTTCTCTCTCTTTAAAGAAACAAGTTATAAGAAATGCTTAATTGTGTTTGAATTTTGAACATGAGGAGCTTCCATCACATGGTGGCAGTCACCTCCCACCAGAATCCCAATCATAGTTTTGATATCTTACTTATGTGATTTTGATTAATTTATCACTTCTTTTTATTCAAAGCCAATATTTTACGTAAATCTCAATTGTTTTTCTTGAGGCCAAAAAAAATATATATATATATTTTCCAACATATATATATATATATATATGATGTTTGTTCAACTAATTTATTCTTTGCTCTATTTGAGATGGAAACAAATTATTATTAAAATTAAAAAATGGCTAAGCAGGTGAAAATTACAAAACCCAAGAGAAACTATTACAAAGAGACAAAATTATTACAAGAACGATTAAAATTAGAGAAGAAACAACAGTTCAATTGTGCTAAAGAAAAGTTAACAATCTTCACTTGTTGCAGATCTAAGAAGGTGCCATGGGACACGTGCCCCCTTCAATTAAGTTGTGTGATTACCCACACAATTATAAATGAGACTAGTATAACTTTCTTAAGCGTTGTCAATAGTTTTGTTATGGTGACAACAACGATATACATTTTTTGGAGATGAAAGAAATATGGAGAAAAGGACATGAAATCAAGAGAAAGCGAAGGGAAGATGGCACATCAATGAAAATAAAAATAAATGATTTTATTATTTTTAGCTACCTCAATCTTAAAAAATTTCATGCCAAAAATCTACAAATAATCTAGTTAGCGTCGCATCATATTTTTTAATTACATGGATTATTTAAAACATTTTTTAAAATCTTAATGAACAAAAGTGTATGTTATTTTACCTTTAAAATATATTGCAAAATTGTACAAACAAAGAGCACTATAAAGTACAAAAGAGAGTTAGAACACATAAATGAGAAGCACATCATCTTGATTTTGAACACTTTAAAATTTCAAAAGCCAATGTCTATTTAATTAACCAACCACCTTTCATTTGTGAGTCAACGGTTTAGATTGGGAAGTTAAATCTTTTGACTTTTTTTCCTAAGTTAAAACTAACAATAATATATAGAAACAATCATACACATGGTAATGTACCGATAAACATGGTATCAATCAAATAAGTAAGTTCAACTGGTATAAAACTTATACTATCAATCTTGATATAGAGATTCGATTCCTTCAATCCACACATCAAGAAAAAAAATGGTATTAAAATAAGAAATTCTATATTTTCGAGTCCACAATAATGTCATCTCCAATCAATTTCAGAGCATCGATATCATCGATAAAAAAGTTAGAGGTTTACATTCTCATGATAAACTGAGAGGAAGGAAATGGGTTAGCATTTGCAACTTCTAAAACTAATATAATAAAATGCGCACTTTTTGTTCAACCAAACTGTCATCAAATTCTGGGGGAAGAGACTTAATTACTTTTTGTGTTCATACTCACTTTTCTTGCTCTTTCAGCTACACATCACATGCAATCCAAAATTTCATGTCACCTTCCCATTTTTATTTATATATTTTAAAAAAAGAATAATGTATTTTTTTTTCTTTCATTCCCATTGTTTTTATTTATTAATTTTTTTCGATGTGGCGTTCACACCAAAAATATTAATTATTAGCTAATTTGAAATAGTGGAGAATGGAGATCTCCTTTCATTCTCATTTAATTAATTTCTACATTTTTGTGGGTCCTTTCATGCCTCTTTTCATTTTTTCCTTTCTAATTTTGTAAAGAATATTATGTTATTTATTCTTTGGTCTAAGTTGATGATCTAATGATTACAAACCATTGTTAGCATTGTTCGACTCTTGAACAAGTTATTTACCAACGTGCATTCATTATATGTTCTAAGAGACATTGAAAAAATTCATTATTTTCTTTAGGATGGATATTTAAAGAATATATTTTGAGAGCCAAATTTAATATATATATTTTTGGGAAAAATATTTTTTCATCCTTGATTTTGGATTTATTTTTCATTTGATCCATAGGTTTCAAAATGCCACACTTTTGGCTTTTAAGTTTTGTGTTTGTTTTCAACTTAGTTCTCAAATTTCAAAATATTTCACTTTTAGTTTTTAAATTTTGAGTTTGATGTCAACTTAGTCCCTAGGTTTAAATGTGTTGCAATTTTACCTAGGGGTATTCAAATGATCCAACAACCCAAACAACCCGAATAATAAAGGTTAGGTTCGGTTGGGTTTTTTTTTTTTTTGTATTTTTTGAGTTGGGTTGAGTCTTGGGTTGCAATTTTGAAAATTCGGGCTGACCCAACCCAACCCAAATTTCTAATATTAATATTACAAATATATATTTATGTGTATATATATTCGTTTAAGTTTAGTTGCCTCTTTTTAGATTTCCTTTGATTTTGTTTGAACCTTTCAACCTGCCTTTTGCACATTCTAAGCAGGAGTGCCACTTTAAATTTAATATAATTTTAAATTAATAAAAATAAAGTTACATTTGAAGTAAAAATTGACACTATCATTCATGTCATGTTTTTTCTGTTAATCAATTAACTGTCAACCTAACTGAGGGACCATTTAGAATTATTTTCTAAAACTTCAAAAACTTCCTATACTAAATCCACATCAAACCTAAACTTAAAAAAGACCAAAAAATATATATATTTTGTCCTATTTTATTTTTTAAACTTCTTTTTCTTAAATCCAAAACTACTCATGACATATCGTATTATTAATTACACTACATTACTTTTATTAAAGAAGTAATTCAAAGTACCTTAATGAGCGATTACATGTCGATCTCTAGTGCATTGGAATTAGTTAAATTGCGTGAAAAGTTGTGACAATTGCATAAAACCATTTTGGTATGGAAGTACAACAATTTTGTATATTTTGTGAAAATTTGGGCAATATTATCTTCAAAGCAAGGCTCGAGTCGTGGCCTTAGTGCTATAATTTAAAAAATTAAAAAAAAAAAAAAATCAATTATAGTTATATCCAAACCTTAATGCATATGGTTGTTCAAGTTTGTTTATGAATTTTTCTATTGAGAGTTTTTAATTCAATTATATGCTATGTCGAACTACTCACCTAGAAGCACAAATAATCAATTTATTACTAAGTTACTTCGTATATGGTTGAATCCATTTGCCCATAAATAGGGTAGTGATCATTGTCAATATGAGCTTGGCTTATTGATATTGGCATACACTTCGTCCCTTGAAATTGAAGGTTTAATCCCTCACCCATGTACTTGTACTAAAAAAGAGGTACTGGTCATTAGAGAATAAACTATGTAGAGATATAACTGTTATTGTGTACAAGATGCTTTTGATATTGAGAGGGAGACATCCAAACGTCTATCGATTACACCTACATAGATCCAAGTTAGTAGCTTCATCTCCATGTATTAGGTGCATGAAATAGAAAGAGGTTTCATCGTTACAAATATAGCAATTAGACCCAAAGTATTAGCAGATATAACATAATGTAAAAACAAAAAAAAAAATTAAAAAATTGCAGATTTTGAAATTTTTTTTTTATAAAACTCTAATCAGAGTTTATCAGTAATTAACTATGTTGCTAATAGATTTTGCTATATTTGTAATTCTTTAAAATGTTGCTATTAAAAGGGTTGAAATCCCTAATGCTCAATTCTAGGGTTAAGCATGCTTTCAAGTTAAAAATCTTAAATTCGTTGTCGACTCTAAACACCACCACCACGAACCTCCATATACTCTGAGATTTTGAGATAAAGGAATGTGGATCCTCTTATTGGTATAGGAAAATTCTTTTGCCAGAGAGACTTAGAGAGCAAGGAGAGAAGAAAAAAAACACAGAACCCTTTTGTCATTTTTCATTTTGCAGGCATATATGGAGAGAAATAGATCAAGAGATGTGGGATTAAACAAGGTAAAGCGTAACTCCCACCTGTGGGAGTTACCCCCTATTTATTTAATTATTTAATTTAACAAATAAATTAAAAAAAAAATCTAATTTAATTAATTATTTCATTTAAATCATATTTAAATGAACAACTCCCATATAACCTATAGTTTTATTCATTTAATTTAATTAAAATTAATTTAAATAATTAATTCTTTAATTAATTATTTGTCAAATTAAATATCTAATATTTAATTTAATCTACATTGGAATTATATTCAATTCTTATTCTTTCATAACTTATAGTTTACTATGCATCTAATACATATTAATTTTAACCTATAGTATTAATATGAATCTAATTCATATTAATATTTGAACTTTTTCAAATATTTAATTCTCTCATAAATTAATTTAGTATCATATCCAAAATTAAATTTATATGATAAAGTTCAAAATAAACTAACTTATATTATAATGTATCATCATACATTATACTATTTCCCTAAGTAAATTTGAACATTTCAAATTTCATTCAAGACATAAATATCTCAACACTATTTACGAGCTAGGAAGGGGACCTAATGGACTTACAAATCAGAAGCTCCAACGATATGAGATTAATCGGCTAAACTCATTAACCACACTAATCAATATTTGTTAACTATGGGTACACTCCACTAAAGACTCACAATTGCACTCTTCTAACTTTAGATATATTTTTGTGTCTATGGATATAGACCAATAGCAGCAAATTAGTCTTTCACAAGTGTTCGTAACACCAGTTGGGTCAAATTACCCCCACTCGCATGTCACCTACCCGAACGCGTTAAATCATTGTGTTTGTATCAAATACAAAGTGGATCATATCCATAGTGTCATCAAGATACGGTATGCAACCTTATCCCTATACTATAGACCCTTTAAATTGTATCTTGAACATTGATCTTCATATGTTCCCACATACAATTCAAGACTCATAAAACAACATAGGAAGTTAGTTTATTGGATTTAGGGTTATTAAGACAAAACAAACAAAAACAATCAATAACGTTTATTGAAATAATACATCAATAACTCTTTATTAATGATTTAATGACGATCAAATAATTACATTTACAATGTACGAGTTTTAGGGCATAAAACTCAACCGCTATATACTTAATTATTAACCTTCTCTAAATTTAGTTGATTGAATTGGTATTTATATTTTTATCCCGAAAACAAAACTTCAAGATAACCATTTTTTTAAGGCTAAATTATAAAAAATACCCTTGAACTATGCATTTGTGTCAAAAATATCCTTGAACTTTCAAAAGTTTCAAAAATACTTCTTCAGTTAGTTTTGGATGGAAATTGTTCAAGTTTTGTTTCAAAACTACCTCTGAACTTTTCAAAAGTTTCAAAAAAATATCTTTAACTCAAAAAAAGTTTTTAAAAAAATACCTTCACCATAAGTATATAAACAAAAACCGTTAATACCTCGTTACAAAAATAACTTTAAAATTAAAAAAAAAAAAGTTTATAATTGTTCCTAACGGTAATATGGTAATCAATTTGGTTGAAATTTTCTTAAGTTCGAAAAAAATGAATTTCAAAACAAATTATATAGATATCCTCTTTTTTTTTTTTTTACTATTTTTTTTTTATAGATACTTTTATTTTTCTCTTAATTTTTCAATTCTTAACATACACATTTCTCACCAACCAAAATAGGGGTGATATAGTTGGTTCGATTTTGTCAGTTTTGAGGCCAATCCAAGAACCAAACCAAACCAAATAGTTTTTCAAAGAATAGATCCAAACCAATATCCAATAAAGAACAAAACCAATGGATTTGTTTTATTCATATCGGTTTATTATCGGTTTGGTTCTCGGTTTTTGATACTTTTTTTTTCTTCCAATTTTTTTACTTTTATTTCCACTTTGTTTTGTATCGGTCATTTTTGCAAATTTTAAATTAAAATCGGGTCTATTTCTTTTTTATAAATTGAAATTTGACTTTTTTTTTTGTCACTATCCTAAATAAAAAATATACACGCTCCATAATACTTGGTCTTTTATCTAAACATCAAATATACATGCACCATAATAATTAAAATACTAAAAAATACTTAATGAAGAGTTTATTTTCAAGGATATATATATATCATTGATTCGGTTCAATTTTGATTGGTTTTTCTAATAAAAACTTATCTGAACCAATGCTTTTTTGTTTTCTCCAAATACCAACCAATATGTCTAATTTCATACTAAAAAACTGAACCAAACCATTGGATGGTTTGGATTTTTTATTTTTTTGGTTTTTTGTTGCACTCCTAAACCAAAATTTGAAGTTAAAACATAAAATCCCATAAAATCTCACAAAATTCTAAAATCAAAATCTCCCCTTAAACATACCAAAGCAATAAAAAAAAAACGTTAGTAGTTGAGTTTGTGTTAATAACCAAATACATTTTTTTTTATTTGACTATTTATCGTTTTGGTACGTTTGTGGGAAATTTTGATTTCAGAATTTTCTGAGATTTTATATTTTAATTTAAAATTTTGGTTGGTGAGAAAATGAGTGCAAGCTTAGAACTAAAAAATTAAGATGAAAATGAGAGTATCTATATGAAAAAATAGAGGATATCTATATAATTTATTTTAAAGTTCATTATTTTCGAACTTAAGAAAACTTCAAATAAATTAAACACCATATTAATGTTGGAGCAACTTTAAACTTTTTTTAAAAAAATTTTAAAGTTATTTTTTAATAAGGTATTAATGGTTTCTGCTCATATATTTATGGTGAATGTATTTTTTTAACTTTTATTTTAGTTAAGAGTATTTTTGAAAATTTTTGAGAAATTTAGGGATATTTTTTTAAACAAAATGTTAATGGTTTCCATCTAAAACTAACGGCAATGATATTTTTTTAACTTTTTTTTTGAAAACTTAAAGATATTTTTGAAACTTTTGAAAGTTTATGGATATTTTTATACAAAGGTACATAGTGAGTGGTATTTTTTATAATGTAACTTTTTTTTTTTTTTTAATTAAGACGGAAACACTTGGTTGATATCATAAACTTTTTTTTAAAAAAAAAAAAAACAAAACAAAATTCTAAGCTATTTTTTAGATTTAAAATTTGATTAACATTTCAAACATTTTATAAAATAGAAATTTTTTAGTAATAAGTAAAATTAAAAACAATGAAAATGTTATCAAACTATTTTTTTTTATTTACTACTGTTCAATTTTCATAAGTACATATAAATGTAAATTAAAGTCAGAAATTTGAATATTACGTGTCACTAAACATTGGTTACTACATTTAACCTTTCATTTTAGACCTCACTCACATTATGTATTTAATTGAAATTAGATTGCATACAAGAATTCATATATTTGCTTCATCTAATTTCCCTTTTTTCTAAAGCTTCTATAATCTTCAAATTAGCATTATATTACGTACACATTAAAAAACCATGATGTCACATCAAAAGAAACATATCTCAAAACTTGTATAATTGTTCATTAAATCATGACAATAACACAATAATCTCAAAAGTTTTCGATTAAATTAAGTAAAAGAAGATGCTTACAATTCTTAATTATGATTAAATCTTCATTTCAAGGTAAAGCATTCCATCCAAGCAATAAACCCTAGTTGAAAAGGAGAGCTCTTGAAAGAGATGAATATTAAACTCACCATTGCATGTGCTTCCATAAATTATAATATAAAGTTTTCATGGGAAACATGATATGAAAATTAAAGTATGTTTTTTTATTCCATTTGAGTGATTAACTTTTTTTTCCCTTTTTAATTTTAATATTGTTTTGCCAAAAAAGATCACATTTTAGAGGCTTTGGAGAGAGATAACCTTTTATTATAAAACAATCTTTGAGCCATTTAGGTTTTAAAATTAAGGGTGATGTCAATGTCATACTATATTATATTTCTTTAGGTTTAGTTTTTGGTCGTTATCAAATCATACTTGACTAGTTAACCATAATAAGTGATATGACTATATATATATATATATTTATGCTACTCTTAAAGTAGGAAAGATTTGATTATCATAGGCAAATCCACGAAGGGGCCAATGGAACATGTCCCGTCAACTTGAAATAATATATTTTATATAATATAAAAGTTAGCTTCATAATTTCGTTAAATAAACATACTTTTCCTTCATATATATATATATAGGCGTACATTTTTAAAAAAAACCTATATCTGTTTTTCAAGATAAACAATTTAGATCTATTGTAAAGAAAAAAGAAAAAAGAAAAAAAAAACATTTTTACGTTTTTATCTAAGCTTTCTATCATTGATTAATTTTCCCGGTATATAAGATTTTCATTTATCAACATAAAATTAAATAACAAGAGTTTCATTTTTATAGTAAATTTAAATTCATACAAAAATAAAGTTAAAATATTGAGACATATCCTATTTTAATTTTAATTTGGCTAATTTCAAATATTCAAATTTAACTAATGTGTTTTTCATAAATCTTCGAAGCTGTCAATTATGAATTTGAAATTACCTTTTTATATATATAAAAAAAAACTTGCCAAAATAATAATAATCGTTTCTTTTATGGGTAATTTTTTGACCAATAGACAAAATTTTCCTGAGAAACTTGGTGGGAAGGACAAGTAGAGCCTAAATAACACATAAGGTCCAAGAGGAGGTACAAAGAAAGAGGAAAAAATGGGCAGAGCTCATCCCGAGCTTCTCAGCCTCGACCTACGACGAGGGCAAGCCTAGTGAATCAGCCAGGGAACTATCGATTTCGAACTGCCTAAACCAATGAAAGAGGGGCTAAAGCCCATTTCAATCTCCTTAGCCTCGGGCGAGCTTGATGAATCAACTAGAAAACCATTTAATCCACACTGCTTGGACCAATGAAAGAGAAAGGAATGGGTTGGACCCTATTTCAAGTTCCACAACCTCGATCGAGCTTGACGAATCAATCCAAAATTATTCTACTCGATCCAAAACTCCTAAAAAGCCTCATAGACAGATTCTAAAACCAAATCCTAAGAAGATTGACCATAGAGGCTCCTTGAAAAGTAAGTGAAATCTTGGATTTTTAGCTTAATAATTCTTCATTTGATTTGTTACTAGCTTAAGCATTAGAATGGACTTGTGGCATTCACTGCACCGGTATGTAATCTCACCTTTTTTTTTTTTTGGTAGGATTTTTGTTCTCTATATACACACAAATTAATTTTTGCTGCCCAGTCTAAGTTTTGACATCAACAGTTAGCATCGTCTTTGGGGAGATGGTAATAACCTTTAAAGAAGACCTTGCAAGAATTTGAAAGAATGAGACAAATGGTAGGAAAAGAGTTGCAATGAAGAGAATTCCAATCAAGTCCACCATCCAAGAAGAATGAAAGAAAAACAATCACTGTGAAAGAAAAACAATCACTTTGACCTTGGATCCAAAGGGAGGTCAAGACACTGGAACAAAGGATGAATGAGTTGAAAATTATAATTGTTGGCAAAGTTAATGGATGTAGTAGAAATTGTGGATTCTTCAAATATCTTACCAAGGAGGTATTTGTTAAGTTTTGGCCAAAAATAAGAAATGCGGTTGTTCTACATTGGGAAGGTTTAAGAAAGTGATGGGCTCAAAGCACAACAAGAAGAATTTATGGTTTTGTTTTCAAATTGTTCTAGTTAGAAATACTTTAAGCTTATTTGTGCCAACTTTAGTTAAATTTCCATCTGTATCCTCTATTTTGAGAGTGAGATTAAAGGGTGTGAGTGATACAAAAGATTTGAGAGAGTGTTTTTGTAATTGGGTTGGGGAGAGAATTGTTCTAGAGGTGATTCTAACAATTTTTCACATAGTGAATTTATTTTTGGTTTTGAGTTTTTCCATGTTAATTCTTATGGAACTTGACATGTCAATTTAGAGAAACTTGTTTCGTGGAGTTAACTTGAATTTTATTGATTTGTACGTGGGTCCAATACAATTTTTAATATTTATCCTCTGATTCTCTCTCTCATACATATACTTGACTCGAGTGTTGGAGCGTTTATTCTAGAACAAAGTTGGTTTGTTGATTTTGTACGTTAGAACTTGATGAGTTGATCTCGTACATAGGATCTTGACTTGTTGATTTTGTAAGTTGGATCGGGCTTTGCTTATTGATCTTTATGTTGCATCGACCTTGGGCTTGTTGGTCTCATACTTTGGATGAACCTTTTGCTAGTTGATCTTGTGTTGGATCAATCTTTGGCTTGTTAATCTTGTACATAAGATCACCTTTGGATATCTTGATTCAATCTTTGAAAGCTTAGAGAGTCTTCTGATAGTTGATAAATTTTTTAAGGTTATTTGAGTCTTAAATTTCCAAACAAAATGAAGAGAAATTTGTATGTATAGAGTTCCCCAAGGCCATTTGGGCTTGAGATTGGTTTGTCCATGGTTCTAGCCCTTGGGTCCAACTGAATGGATTTTGGGTTTGGTTGACTTTCGAGTCAAATCAAACTTATTTTTGGGGTCAATTAAATTTGAACACAAATATCAAGTACCAAATTGGACCAAATTAATTTATTCGATCCGAAAATCATGACAAAAGCACGCAACATCATCAAGATTTGCTAACTTTTGTCTTCAATTTCAACATGAGACATTTATTGACTTTTAATTAGTCCCAAATTTGTTCATACATAATTTCGTTATCAATGGGAGAAATAACATGACAATTTGTAATTATCATTCAACATATAGCTATGTAAAAAAGTGTAATATCTTTTAAAATATAATACAAAGTGCTTGTATATGTTTGAAAATTTACACTAAAGATAGTGGTCGAGCAAACATGGATATAATCTTACTTTTAACATTTTTTAGGTTAAATTACAAATTTAGTTTTTATGGTTTAAAAAAGTTAGACTTTAATCTCTATAGTTTATAAATAACATTTAGTTATTACCTTTAATAAAACACTCCTAAATCCCCATTTAATAAAAGTTGATAAGAAAAGAAAAAACTAATTTTATCTAAAATACAATCTAAATCTAGGATTAAAAAAGAGTGAGATTTGAGAATTAAATCATTAACTAACCACGGTCAAGGTTATAATAGGTATATATTTAAGAAAGTGGGGGCAAAATGGGAATGTAAATATTCTCTCCATTTTGCCCCATTTTCGATTCTCACACTCTTTCCATCCCTTTGATTCTCCTTTTCCAACTCTCATCTCAATTAGGGCACACAAACAAGATCTTTGTTACTGAACCGGACATCTCTCCGATCTGCTATTCAGGTTCTTTCCCATCTCTCTGATTTATTTTCTGATCCAGATTTACTCATTTCGATTTGCCATGAATTTGATTCCCGATCTTCTTGTTCCTTCTTCATCTATCAAAGCCGTTCCAAGGGTTTCTGGACATGCTTCAAGTCCTGGTCGTTTGTGGTTCTACTCTGAAAGCAATTTTTTTTAGTTCGTTCGTGCAATTCGTGTGGAGATACTACCTTATGGTTTTTAAGTTAGTCGCACATAACTTTTAGTAGTTCTACAGGCCTTGATTTTCTTTCGGAGGTTTCGATTTTATATTTACTTTATCATCTTTTTTCCGTATCGGTCACATTTCTTAGTTTTAGAAGCTGTGTAGACTACAGTGACTGTGAGATTACCAAATGAGACTCGGTTCTAATTACGTCCTGGGAATTGTACATGTTTGAAGTATATATCTGTACTCCTTGTTTTTCATATTATATGGACTCTGTAGCCGCATTGGGTTTAGTTTTGGTGTTTTTGTCATACTTCTGGGTTTACTCTTACACTATACTATTATTTTCAGGCTGTAATTTGATTAGCAATAAAGCTTTTCAAATAGCTTCTCTATCTTTTGGCTCCTCAAAGACTGGAACGGCTGTTTTCGACCAAGGAATGAAATTTGCATAGTTTATTTTACTCTCACTTCATGCCATGTCGGGTTTACTTAATGTACTGTCAGCTATCTACATTTTTGTCTAAGATTGCATTGGAACATGTTTATTTTTCAGTTGTCTTGCATATTATTTCTTGAAGTTTATTACTGAATCTGATACTGTCATGCATTACTTGATTCTCTGCAGTAGTCATTGACCTATTACATATAGTTCAAGGAACTTGGAATTTTCAGAAATTAAGAAGTCTTAAGCCTAGTTTATAATTTATTTCATTTTTATTTGATAGGCTAGTCAGGATTTCAATTTTAACTGGTTCAATTTTTTTTTTGTTCTGTAAGAATGTAGTTCTCTCAATTGTAGAAATTCAATTCCAATCCTTGCTCTAATTCCCACTGAATTTCTAGTTGATCTAGGTTGATTAAATCTTATTTCCATAACAATCAGCAGCTACATAATCACGTGCCTTTGTTGGGTTAACTTATTTTGATATAGTCTTGTGCATTTCTCCAGAAGTTGATGGTTACACATGGATTTATTCTTTGTGACAAATGATTTATCTTCTTCTCCCTTTTATGTTGATGCCTTATAATTCTATTGCAAAGTTTTGTGATTCAAGTGTAAAATTCTACATGAAAACATGATTTCTAAATTTCAAAGCTCTTGTTCTTTGCAGTCATCTCTTAATGGATCAGCTTCAAATCTTCCAGATGGCAGTGGGCGGTCTTTTGCTACCTCATTTTCCGGTCAGTCTGGTGCAGCCTCCCCTGTTTTTCATCACTCTGGTGGGTGCATGTTCCTAGAGTTCTTTTAGTTTTCTTTTTAATTTATGAAACTTATAGGTCACAATTTCCAGGAGGAGGGTTGCATAACATTCATGGAAGCTTCAGTATTCAGAACATGTCAGGTGCACTAACTTCAAGAAATTCAACGATAAATAATGTTCCATCTGGTGGGGTGCAGCAACCTACTGGAACACTTTCGAGTGGACGTTTTACATCAAACAACCTTCCTGTTGCTCTTTCGCAGGTATCTTTCATAGTCAGGGACTCAGGCTATTTATCCATTCATTGAATGCCATGTTTATTTACTGAGAGCCTTGGTATCAGTTTTCCCTGTAGTTTCTTGTGTTGCATTTATGGTGGTCATGAAAGATTTGTTGTTGAATGATAACATAGTTTAGATATGATATCTTTGCTTAGTGAAGGAAAATACACTTGTTTTTAATTTTGAAAAATTGTTGTATAGACATTTACTATCTGATAAATTTGTTGAAGAAATGATGGAGAGCTGCTTTACAAATCAGATCCCAGATCATAAAGTTCATAATTAGACATGTTATAGGATTTCTGATCATTGAAGTCAATAAGAAGACATTTTTTAAGAGATTTAGAAGCAATGAAGATGGAACCCTAATCTTATCCTCTCACTAACCCTCGTAATTGTGTGCTTCCTCTCCATTTTAACTGTTTTATTCTCTTCTATAGTTGTCTCACGGCAGCTCCCATGGGCATTCAGGAGTCGCAAGTAGAGGAGGTATAAGTGTTGTTGGAAACCCTGGATTTAGTAGTAGCACAAATGCCGTTGGCGGTTCTATTCCTGGGATTCTGTCTACTTCTGGTGCTATTGGTAATCGAAATGCTGTTCCAGGATTGGGTGTATCCCCAATTTTGGGAAATGCAGGTCCTCGGATCACAAGTTCAATGGGAAATATGGTCAGTGGAGGCAACATAGGAAGGAGTATAACTGCAGGTGGGGGATTGTCATTACCTGGTCTTGCTTCTCGTCTAAACCTCAGTGCCAATAGTGGATCTGGAAGCTTAACTGTGCAAGGACAAAACCGTCTAATGAGTGGTGTGCTACCACAAGGTATGATCCCTTGAATTTGTGGACGAATGTATGCATTTATGTACATTGTCCAGCATCTCATAGGAATATTTTTATTCTGCACTTGGTTCTCTAACCACTGCATGGGCATCTAGATGCGCCTTACAATAATGGTGGTATTGTTTGCAAATGCACTTTGAGATTTTGTAGCTGCCGCTATCTTGGAATTTGACTGTTTCTTTCATTAATAATTTAATTCAAAGTAGACATTGGCTAGTGGGAGAACATCATATCCTCCCTTTTGTACACCTTTTGCTCAAAGATGAAAAGATCATATTAGATGTTAGCGTAACTAAAATGAACATTTTGTTCTGTTTGAAAGAGTAGTGTGCAGCCTTGGAAACTATTTACTCATTTTACGTGACTACAAAGTACTATTTTATTCTATACTGCTACTTATGTGTTATGTATTTGCTATTTATGATTTAATTTGTTATGTTGTGAAGTGTGCACCCTATGTTTCCATGGATATGCTTTTTTACATTTTTCCTACAAATATCTTATTTTTGAGACTATTAGGGGTGTGCAAAAACCGACAAACTGAACCGAGGTTCGGTCCCTTTTTTTGAAGAATAGAGAACCAACGGTTCACGGAAGAGCAAAACCAAATGGTTCGGTTCGGTCCGGTCATCGGTTCATTATCCTAAAAAATCGCAGAAAACTGAACCGAACCATAGTAAAAACAAGTCGGGACATAAGGAACAAGTTCGGTTTGCTCTTATCGCTCTTGCTCTCGCTTTCTCTCTTGCTTTAACTGCACCAAACTGAACCGAATCAGCCTGAACCAAATTAGGTTGGTTCGGTTCAAGAACCGAAACCGATATGAACCGGTTTTCAACGGTTTTTCTTCATTGTGAACCGATAACTTCGGTTTGGTTCATGGTTCGGTCCAAAACCAGAACGAACTGAACCGTGCACACCCCTAGAGGCTATATTGACTGGAAAATGGAAATGAGTTCATTACTATGTTGTTATATTTATGCTCACATCTGTATTCATGCTATATTTTAGTTGAAAATGTTATGTGTTAGTTTGTCGTTGATGACATGTTCTTGCTTCAGGATCACAACAGGTCATTTCTATGTTGAGTAATTCTTATCCTAGTGCTGGAGGTCCCCTTTCCCAAAACCACATGCAGAGTGTGAATAGTTTGAGTTCTTTGGGGATGTTGAATGATGTGAACACCAATGACAATTCTCCTTTTGACATTAATGATTTTCCTCAGTTAACAAGTCGTCCAAGTTCGGCAGGAGGGCCTCAAGGACAATTAAGTTAGTAGCTAGATACTGTTGGGCTTTGGTTTTATTTTATTTTATTAATCTTTCCTCTGTGCCAGTTTTGACCCATATGGAGTGTCATGCAATTGTTTCAGGTTCGCTGAGAAAGCAGGGCCTTAGTCCTATTGTTCAACAAAACCAAGAGTTCAGCATTCAGAATGAAGACTTTCCAGCATTACCTAGATTTAAAGGTGCAAATCCCTTCTTTGCATTACCTAGTAGGTTTCATTCATGTAAATCATAAGCCAAAACTTTGTTTTCTGTACTCCACCCTATTTTTTTTTTAAAGATCAAAATACAATAATGTTGGAGAACTATTATTTGGAAATATCCTAGTTGACCTTGAATAATTGCTGAATAGATGGAGTAGAATTTCAGATTTCGTTTTTCCTGTAGGTCATTGCAATTATTAAGCTCAGGTGCTTCTTCATAGAGCGTTAGAATCGTTTCTGTTTTCTCTTTGGATTGTAAATTTATAGCATGGCGCAAGCTAACCTCATGCTTACTTTGAATACAAAACTGAACACTTTCTATCATTGACTATAGTTCTAGATCTTGTGCAGGTGGCAATGCTGATTATGGTATGGACATTCATCAGAAAGATCAACATGAAAATTCTGTGCCAATGATGCAGTCTCAGCAGTTCTCTGTGGGGAACACGTTTTACTCAATCTTTTGCTAACTATCATCATTTGGCGACGGGGTGCTTATCAACTTTTCCCTTGTTTTGATCTTCAGATTGGAAGATCTGCTGGATTTAACCTAGGGGGCACCTATTCACATCGACCCCAGCAGCAACAACAGCATTCTCCAGCCGTCAGTAACAGCACAGTCTCCTTTCCACCTGCAAATAATCAAGATCTCCTCCATTTACACGGATCAGACATATTCCCATCTTCACATGCTGCATCCTATCACCAGCAGGTGTGCGATTCTATTGCTCTAGTCTAGTGTAAAGGAAGTGGAATTTTTTACCCCTCGACCCCTTGTATTTTTGCTTTTACTTTGCAGACATAAGGAATCAAAGTGTTGCTTTTTTGAAATACTTCCGTTCTTGATTACTTTCAACCTTTTTCCGTCAATCATTCTGTATTAAAAAAGTTCAACAGGAGGAAATGTTTTGTAGATCAGTAGCTTATGTCTTAAATGTCTTCTCCTTTGATAGTTTTCAATATCAATATTTCTTTGTTCATGTTCAGTCTAGTGGGCCTCCTG
Source organism: Citrullus mucosospermus (assembly GCA_030954485.1). Lineage (NCBI taxonomy): Eukaryota > Viridiplantae > Streptophyta > Magnoliopsida > Cucurbitales > Cucurbitaceae > Citrullus > Citrullus mucosospermus. The sequence goes on from CM062056.1 coordinate 25,279,238, forward strand.
GTATTGGTTTAAGACCTCTGAGCTCTCCTAATTCAGCTTCTGGAATGGCTTATGACCAACTTATGCAGCAATATCAGCAGCATCCTGGTCAATCTCAGTTTCGATTGCAACATATGTCTGGTGTTAGCCAGTCATTTAGAGATCAGGGCATGAAATCTATGCAGGCTGCTCAATCTTCTCCCGATCCATTTGGTTTACTTGGTTTGTTAAGTGTGATAAGGTTGAGTGATCCCGATCTTGCATCCCTTGCACTTGGAATTGATTTGACCACGTTAGGATTAAATTTGAATTCAGCAGATAACCTTCACAAAACTTTTGGCTCCCCATGGTCTGATGAGCCTGCCAAGGGTGATCCAGATTTCAATGTACCGCAATGCTATCTTATTAAACCACCACCTACACTACATGTGAGGTTCTTCACCTTTCATATCCCTCTCCTAGTTCATGTGTGAAACATCCTACACTTTCATCTCAACTGCTTAACTTTTTGGTAACTGCAGCGAGGGTACTTCTCGAAATTTACTCTGGAGACACTGTTTTATATATTTTTCAGGTGTGGTAAATTTAAATCAGTTTACACTCTTCTTTTTCCTCCAACTTTTCATTATATGTAATTCTGCTGTGTCTTGGTGTCTGTAGCATGCCGAAAGATGAAGCTCAGTTGTATGCTGCAAATGAACTGTAAGCTAGCTCCCCTCCAATTATTGACTAATAAGGTAGAATTTTCCCTAAGGGCTGTTGCCAATATTTTATTTTATTTTTGATAGTTATAATAGAGGTTGGTTTTATCACAAAGAACATCGGTTCTGGTTCATTCGGGTCTCAAACATGGAACCACTTGTGAAGACTAGCACATACGAAAGAGGATCGTATCTCTGTTTCGACCCCCACACTTTTGAAACTGTCCGCAAGGTTTGTGTTGTCAATATTTCTCATATGAAAATTTCTATACCATTGTTGACCTATTCTTATTGCTCATATTGCGTCCATTGGCTTCAGGATAATTTCGTTGTTCACTACGAGATGGTAGAAAAGAGACCGGTTCTATCGCAACATTAAGCTTCATTTTTTTTACCCTCTTCCTTTTTGAATATATAAAGGTTGTGGATTTTTTTTTCTCTTGGTTAGCTTTAGTTCTTGTTTGTAGAATTAATGTTTTGTTAATATGGTAATTGCAATCCATTATATAGGCCCTTGTTATTGTAGTGAGCCGATGCTTTTTTTTTCCTTTTAAAAAACAGAAACTGTCATACGCCATGGTCAGTGCTTTCATTGTTCACATGATATATTAGATATTATTAGCCGTGCTTTCTTTAGCGGCGTTTATTCCCTTTTTTTTTTTTAATTTTTTTTTTTTAATAATTCTCTTTAAAATAATATATACATTGAATAAAGAGCGGTCTTCTAATTTCTACCAAGCTCACACCTCAGACGGACCGAGGTGTTTGAGTGTTTCAGTTAAGAAAATTTTGAGTACAATTGTAGTATGAAAAATTTTGAGTACTATTTCTATTTAATATTTGTCACATAAGAATGCCTTAAAAAATTCTATCCACCCCATTCACATGGAGTGAGGAGCGATTTCGAGAATGATGATAGGGATGTTCAAAAAATTCAATCAATCCAATTCAACCTAGATGGTTTGAATTGGGTTGGTTCATGAATTTACTTAAAATAATTCAAATCAACTCGAACCAAAATAATATCAATACATATATTTATTTTGAGTTTTATTTAATTTTTTTTTTTTTTTTTGGGATAATTTTTTACTCCAACAACTAAAAACAATTGTTTAGTATTTTGAAAAGAAGATTTTCACACTAAAAATGGACTGATTTTGAGTTGTTAATTCTAATTTAAAATATGAAAATAATTAAATAAATTTTTTACATATTAACATTTTATTTCTTTTTAGAACAAAAATATTGGATTGATTTTTTAATAAAGGGTTATTTGGGTTGAAATTTACGACCCGAACAATTAGGTTGAGTTTAAAATGTTTTTCAACTCAATCCACCAACACCCTTGTTTAGGATGAGTCTAATCGTCCTATTTGATTTTTTTTTTTTTTTATGAGATTGGTAGCTAGCGATGAGGAGGTAACTCACATGGAGAGTATGGTTTCTAATGTTGGGAATCCAGTTGCCATAGTAGTTGCTTGATCACCCACTGCACCAAATAGTAGTCGGACCACTGCCTGCCGACGATGAGCTATCATAGCAGAATCCGGAGGAATGTCGCAAGGATGACTGTGAGGACGATCATGTCCAGGAAGACAGTGACAAGGCTAACCATTGTGAGGAGGACCGTGACTCCATGTACAAAAGATTACATGATTTTATAGAAGTTAAATTTTTATTCAAATCTTGAGGCCCATCTCAAATTATATTTGATAATTTTGCATTCGACTTTCCTGATCCTTCAAATATTATGACTCCAAAAATTAACTACCTCGTTCTTGATTCTCTTTTGATCCCCTCGTCTTGATTAGGGTATGTTACCATGATCTTTGTTTCTCACCAAATCTCTCTCTGATCTGCTTTTGAGGTAACTTCTCTACTTCTCTATCTCCCCATTTGAGTGTTACAAAAAGGATCTAAACAAAGCTTGAAATCTAATGCGTCAAATATTCATAAACAACTAATTTTGCAAACCAACATATATATATGAAAAGCGTGAGTAGAAGCCTCGAAAACATTGGCAGATTAGGTTCTCCCAATGATATTTGTGGAGTGAATAGAAAAAAAGGTGGCGGTGCAATGATTGCATCCACATAAGGTGTTGATGCCCCATCTTTAATTGCATCCACAAAGACAATTTCTGGCAACACTAATTCAAACAATCCTTTTACCCACACATACTAAATGAACAACATTTAGAACAAAAATGGAAAAACAAATTAACACTAAAACTTAATCTAAATAACATCTAGATATAAGAATGAGCAAAATGTTTTCTATCACTTAAACTTCACACTAAAATTAAAACTTAAACAATATGTAGAACTACAAATCAACAAACACGGTTGAATGAGAAATTATAAATTATTACATTTAGGAAAAATTTAAAGCCGATATGTGTCCCAAATTAAAGTTGAAGATGTCAGTTGGCAAATCTTGATGTCGCCATGTGTTTTCCTTGTGACCACTGGTTAAATAAAATAATTTGGTCAAATTTGATATTAATATTTAGGCTAAAGTCCAATTGAGCCCAAAAATAGGCTCAATTTGGCCCAAAGGTCAATTAAAGTCAAAATCTAATTAGTTGAGTCCAAGAGCCAAGTCCATGGACCAACCAAGCCCAAGCTCATAAAGCCAACATGAGAATTCTATAAAACATAAGAGTTCTCTTCATTTGAGAGGTTAAAAAATTCTACACTCGAGAGAGCCTAGAGATAATTCTCCCTACAATCAGAAGTTGAACCATGAAACTCTTTGGAACACAGACATTCTATATATACGCGATCCACTTTCATACATCAAGCGTATGCATTCAATTGAGAGAGAATTAGAGAATCAAGTACTAGAGATCGAACCATATATGCATCAAATCTACATAAACTCAAGTTCAACTCTACGAAACAAATTTATTCGAAAATCTCGTGCGAACACACATGCTCACATAAACTCAAACAATCCCTCATCCACACCCCCATATACATGAAACAATCTCGGTTGCTACCATAACTATATAATAGTAACATAAAACATTTCTCATACACTTACAAATAAACCTATTAAAAATACAAATATAATTATTATGTTGCTACCATAGCTGCAGAATAGCAACATACAACATTTCATGCAGTTACGAATAAACCTATTAATAATACAAATACATAGTTATTTATGTACCTACCATGAATGCAGGATAGAAATATACAAGACATTCTCATACTTATGAAAATTAACCTACAAAATACTATAACTACATAATAACACATACATTTAGTCTCACAAGTATATTATAACACCGGAGATTAGTTGCATAATTGCAAGCACCCAACAAAGTTTTGATTTTAAATAAAACTCAATGTCGCTCTAATACCAATTGTTGGGATTAATTGCATTAAAACCCAAGCGACAAGTGAAAGCATCCATTTAGTTTATTTAAAGAAATGTAAAATAATAAAAATTTAAGCAAGAAAACCATACTATATAAAATATGGAGATTGTTCCTCGCTATGACTCAAACAAATGATCAAAAGATTTGTGGTAACCTTGTGTAAGAGAGGGAGAGAGGAAGAAGGGAGAGAATTCTATAGAGAACTCTTTTCTCTCTAGGATGGGATGATCACTATATGGCCAACCCAAGGGTCATTAATATTTACCTAATTAAGGAAAATTTCGTCCTAATTAAATTGTTGTGGTTCTTTAGCTTCCTATTATCTATATGATAGCGAGAGATGCCCGTATTTGGTCCAAGTTGCTGAAAAGTACTCAAAAAGTGCTTTCTTATTGCTTAGAATTTACATAGTTTTAGTCGTTAAAAGTGTTTGTTGATGCTTTTATTTGTTGAAATTTTAGGAATAGAGATTTTGGACTAGAATGGACTGAACGAGGCAAAATGATGAAGAAAAGAGGCTTAGGAACCCTAGCATTGTGACGCTATTGAAACCAATCGCGTGCAACATTGCTTAACATTTCAACTCGTTGGGAGCGATTGAGCGTTGTGACGTTACTTACAAGTGTTGTGACACTATCAAAGATTTCAGTATTTAAATTTTCTTTGTTTTTCAATTTTTGGTATTGAGACTTTGGGGTTTGGAGGCCGAGAGAAAGAGGTTAGAGTTGTACCTTAGTTTTCTGATTATGGTTCTGTTTATGAAAGCCATATTAGGCTAATTTCTTTTTGTCCTAGGGTTTGATGTGGTCATGGCAATTATTTTTAAAAACTTTGAATTTCAATTATCATCAAAGACTTTTTATTATATTCATTCTCACTATTGTTGAATGCTTGTACATCATTTGATTGATCTCATGATTTATTATATTGATAATAAGAGGGTTCTAAATTATCATGCATATTAGACTATTGTTTGAATACACTAGTGTAACATGATAACAATAGAGATTGATAATAAAGAGTCTTAATGTTTTACTTAATTGGCTACTTTCAAGAAATTAATTAGGAAATAGTAATCAGGTGAAATAAAAGGTTGACATCGAAGGGGTAACCCTTTATTAGGTCCATTGATGAAATCAATATCCAAGGAGGTCTATTGTTTTGTTATTTTTTGAATTCCTCATACTTCATTTTACTTGCTTCCTTCTCTTCTAAATAAAATTGTTACAATTTCTAGATGAATAAAAGAATTGATAACCTAATCTCCAGAAGACAATACACGATTTCAGGGTGTTTAAACTATATTTAATTTGATATGTGCGCTTGCATGTATTGCATGTATCAAAATTTTGCCCTCAATGTGCTGCAACGTTACGGTTGATCTATGATTCCATGGTAACTCTGAAGACTTTCATAGAGTTTGGCTTTCTTCTATACTTAGATCCTTCGTCTTGATTGTTTTGTATAGTCATTGTAGGATAATCATATATTGGTAGACAATCAGAGCAATGAGCAATGGTGTGGTGAAGGTGGAGACAGCAAGCTTTGGGTGAAGAAGATGATCACATAAAGAAGAAGAAGGGAGAAGAAAAGGAGAAATACAAAAGGAAGAATGAAGAATGTGAGCAAGAGAAGCGAAAAATAAAAATTTAAAAAAAAAAAAATGAAAAAGTGAAATGTACATCCAAAACAACAAAAATGGATAAAAAGTTGCCATGTAATTTAAAATTATCGCCTTATCTCTATCTACATTATTTTTCATTTTATTAGTCAATATTAACTTAGAGATGGCTTAAAATATATTTTTTTTTTCAAACTTCAGAGACTTGAAAGTGTACTTTAAATTTCATAAACTAAAAAGTCTATTTTTTCGAGTTATTAATATCTAAGAACTACAAACTGGGATCTTTGTAATGATTTTAGAAACATTCAATTAATTCTCCCATTTGTGTTCTTTTCAAATTGAGCTGACCAATATCTCTGTTTTGAGCACTATTCCAACCCACCAAATGCTCAGACATCTCATCTAACTTTTGCTGTCAAAACAATGGATGGATTCTTCTTCTATCCTTCAAAACTTCCAACTACAAACCTACGATACTGCAACTATGTTCTATCAATTTTGGTTGAATGTTATATTTAATCCCTATAATTACCACTTGTTTTATTTTGGTCTTCAAGACCTATGCTCTTAATATATTCTTAGATATTTGTTTTATTGAACATATATAACATTGTGACTAAAGATTTAAATCTTTGACGTATACATAAAGTAACTTTAATATCGTCAGCCACTCTCTCAAATGGTTATATAAAGTTTTAGAACTATTTTAAAAGGCCACTTAAATCTATGTTTTAGGACTATAGTGGAAAATATTATTCTTATTCAGATGTTGATGTGACATGTTTGATTGAATTAAAGAATAATTTAACATGATGTGACACAAGAGAATCGATTAATCAGACAAAATAATAATATAATAAAAAATAAAAGACAAAAGAGTTCTTATTTTTATTTTTTATTTTTTGCCTATCTTTACTGTTATCCATACGGTGAACTCTCTTCTTTTATACCACCCGCTTAATAATCATGCCAAAACATCACATTTTACAATCCATCTACGTGACATTTCATTTTCATTATTTAGGTAGCAATGTTAATAGTAGAAACTTTTAATATGGACCAACGATATTTAAATTAATCGTGCTATGTTTGCATTGCCAACGATAAGATTGGCAAAGACCTCTTACTTTGAAAATCGAGAATCCTACAAATTTAACTGAAAGTGTTCACAGTTAAGTTCTATAAAACACATCTGCCAAAGCTTTGCAACTAAATTTGTAACTTCTAAGTACTTAATTGGAATATTAGAGAATATAGAATAAAATGAGGTCTATTCATTCCATATTAGAGAATATAGAGTAAAATAGAGTCTATTCCTTCCAATATTACAGCCGAAATGAGCTTAAGTCATGCTTATTACTCCATAAATTCATATATTGTTAACTAGTTTTTTTGAGAATCCTACATTTTTCATATTACGAAATGATAGATTGATTACATTTACTGTAGTAAACAGCGACATGAAATGTTTCGCAAGGTGTACTCCAAAAATGTTTTGTTCAATTCCCTTGAATGTGAGGGCAAATCGAGAGATTTACATAATTTATTATAGTTATTTGAAAGAAAGAAAAACATCTGCTCTTTATTTGTTCCCACTATGCCTAATTTGTACAATAAACAAAAATTCCACTGGACATTAAGACCACTAAATTTTTTTATATAAACGAATCCAAACTCCAGGAAGGAACCGATTCGGAGACTCAAATTATAATACATCCGGTCTGAGATTAGAAACATAACATAACACATATATTTTCAGCGCCAAGAAACAGAGTATGATGAAAATGAAATAATATCCAGAAAAAGATTTAGCATTCCTTTTTTAATATCTCGTGCGGCTCCTAACCCTGCAATATTCATTTTGGCTCATCTAATCATTAAGTTATCCAAACGTGATGAAAGCGTTGCACGACTAATAATAATACATACCTTGGTGAACGAGAGTAAGAAGGTGAACGGGAATGTGAACGAGAACTGCTTCGAGAATGAGACCGAGAACGAGATCGAGACCGGGAATGAGAATAATATCTCCGTGACCCTCTACTTCTACTCCTACTCCTACTACGACGGTATCTTCTGCAGTAAGCAATCAAATCATTGTTGAGTCTCAAACTTTAAGCAGACCTAAGGTCTCAGAACAGTCCACAAAGTATAGTTTTTTTTTAAACAGAAACAACACTTTTTATTGATGAAATGAAAAGAGCCTAATGCTCAAACTATAGTGAGATAAAACTAGTAAGAAAACAAAAATCCAAGAAGACTAGGGGATCAACACGCACACCCGCATATCTCAACTAGGTTGACAAATCCATAGCTATCTCAACACGCGCGCACACGCACACCCATGTATCTCAACTAGCGCCATCATCACATCCCAAAAAAAAAAATTACTACTTCCAGGTTTGAGATCACAAGGCATTTAGTTAAAACTTCAAAACAAAAAAAAGATGTACCTTCTCGGTGAACGGCTGTAGCTTCTGCTACGGCTCCGACGCCTATGACTATTTAATCGGCTAGTTTCCGCCAGCTTTTCCAGTCTCTGGCGCTCCTGCTCCCTCTTTTTAGCCATTTCTGCAGCTGTATCTTTCTTAACTGCGTGGGTAATCCAATTGTTCAACCATAAAAGCCAGAGAAGATATCAAAAGATCTTGAAAAAATGGCTGCCATACAAAACATTCATAAGGGTAGAAGGGTCAAAAGGCATAAGTTCATTGATTGGCACAATAACGTTCCAGGGCAGATCTGTTAAACTAAGAAGTATGGATATAGATACGAGATAAGGATATGACCCGAACACGGTGCCAAGTCGTTTGTTTTACACAAACACAACAGGGACACATCTATTAAAATATGCATTTTTAAAAATATATATCATTTATATACCATATTAAAATTGATAGCAAATAAGTTTTATGGATTCATGAGCTTAAACATGAGCTTGCGCCCAACTTTAATATTTGTCACATATTATTACGTGTCTATTTAATACTCCTAACAAATTGTTCAATGTATGTCGAACAGATGCTGGATACCTATTGCCTTTGTACAACTAGTGTCAACGCATATCTATTGTACTAAAAAGTGTCCAACAAAAGTCAGAATGTCAAAGCATCCAACACAAATACATTGGCCAAACTGAACTGTCCGTATTTCTTATGTCATAAAGAAGACCCTTCACAATGAAAAATGCACACATACTTTGTTTATTAAGCTGTTGACTCATGATCCTCTTAAGTCGTTCCTGTGGAGTTTCTTTCTTTTCCCCCTGCTTTAAAGGCCCTCCGGAAGAACTTGCCTTCGTTAACTTTGCAAGTGCTGATGACGTACTGTTCAAGGAAATAAATGTACATAATTATTGCTGAAGGCCTTAAATGCCCATAATTATTGTACTTGGATTCAAATACTCGTAATTATTGTACAAGGACTGAAATGCCTATAATAATAGTACAAGAACTCAAAAACCAATAATTATTGTATGAGGACTCAAAAACCTAAAATTATTAGACAAGGACTTAAATGCCCATAATTATTTTATCAACTTTAGAACATAATAGCTTCACATGCAAAAGGCACCAAACATTAGTATTGGAAATGTATAAGCATCCGTGTTTTTAAAGCTTAAGTTATAATAAAGAACAATGGTCTTCTACGCTTCGCAAGGTGGGAAAAAAAGCATGACCTTTTTTTTTTTGTGAGACGCACTATATAAAAGTACTACAATATATATAAAAGTACTACATAAAGAAGAGAAAGCATAGATGATGTGGAAATGTGGAAAAAAAAAGAAAAGAAAAGAAACCTCGATCACAAGAAATTTTGCATTTAGGCTTAGCAAATTTGATTTTTCTTACGAAATATAGAAGAAAAATCCCTACTTATTACTATTTTTTAAAAATAATGAAAAAACACCCAAGCCCAGAGCTTTGAGCCATGGGGCTTCACAAAAGACACGCCTTACAAGGTGAAGTGCCAGGTCTGTGCCTTACACCTAGGTGTGTGCCCGAGAGGGCTTTTTAAAACACCGATGCCATCAGTTCACAGGACTTGACACTAAAGTAAATTCAGACTTCATAAATACCTTACTGATGGTTTTACTGCTCTGCTGCTCTTTTCTTTATCAAGCGTCACGCCAGATGCTGGATCAATATGCAATGCCTCAAGGATCCGACCAGATGATGGCCTGCATGAAAGCACAAGGGTAAGAGATGCCCATTATAAAAATTCCATGCACATTTGCTAGTGATTATGTTAAATCCATTTTAGGGAATATCTGAGCTTCAAAAAGGAAGCCTCCTTCCATCTTGCCGTGGGCAGTCAGTTACGCTGAAAATCCTAGGCCTGATCTATACTAAACCACACCCTCAGGTAACAAAATGGGAGAAAGCTGCAGCACAGTAAAGATTGTCCAATGTATCTTCGCAATAATGAAAGGTCGAGTGCTCCGACCGGTTTATCATATCAGGCTGAGATGGAGGAGATTGGGGTGGAGATAGTCCTTCTAGCCTCGGTTCCTTGCTTTCGCCAGATCCCCCAAATTCAGTGATGAATTCAATTTTTGGAGTCCTTGGTTTGCTCCGATGAACATCATCAAAATGACCACGAGAATGATGCCTTGAGTGTGATGGGGAATGTGATCTGGACCTTGATCTGCAGAATAACAGGATATAATAGTAATTTTTAAATCCTAAAAAAATAGTAATTTAAAAAATCCAGTTTTGTCTGTAGGATCCACAAACCCTGCAAGGAAGTCCTAATATCAATCATAACTCAAAGGACATACCTTCTAGAACGTGGATAAGCATCATAAGTTGGACTTCGTCTAGATTCTCTACACGTGAAAATAGAATGTATGATTATAGCTCATAAAAGTCAACTGCCATACCATACCAGTGAACAAAAGAGTGAATTCTTATCTTCTTCAGATCATGCAAAGAAAATTGTATCTTTATACCGGTAAGGATCATGATGTAGGACTCTGGTACCAGTAATTCGTGCAGCTTCTCTTTCCCTTTCCCGTTCCATTTGAGATGCTTTCCTTCTTTCCTTGCGACTTAGCTTCCTCTAATAGTTTCAGATTTTACGTTTATGAGACATTTGACTATCAGAGAGCTGAAACAAATGTGGTATTTTTCTGAGGCAATGATGGAAGTGACTTACAATTGCAGGATCACCTTTGATTATTTCCTTTTGCCTCTTCTCTTCCTCCTTAGCCTTTTTGTCCATGTAAACAAGCCATCCGTATCTTTTCACTCCAAACTCTTTTGCTATTACCTCCATTCCTTCATCATTACTGTCATCACTGTGAAAATCCTCATCCTCATCATCCTCATCATCTTCATCTTCACTAGCATTATCATCAGCATCTGAATTTGATTCCTCCTTCCCATCCGCCTCATAAGAAAACCCCACTTGCGAATATGATCCCTTGCTTGCAGAAGGAGGCTGTGGTTGCTGAGATCTTCATGTACGCACAAGAAAGACCATAACAGAGTAGGAGTCAAGAGTCAAGTCAAGAGTAGCCGTCAACAAAGAGTGAGCAGAGCAGATAGCAAAGAGGGAAAGAAAGCACAGGCGAAGAAAGCCTATTCTATTACTATATCAAATTCAACAGCAGCAATTCCACCCATAAAACTAACGTGAAATTAAAAATAAAAATAAAAATAAAAAAGATAAAAAATAAAAAATAAAAATTATAAAGAACAAAAGACAATGAAAAGTAAAACCAGAATTTAGAGCAAAGTTGAAATTGATACCCCAAGAAATTGAAATGATCTAAAACATAATTCACTCTAGGACGGGTACAATATCTCAACATGAAGACACAGCAATATGAGTAAAATTATTGACAGTTGATGGTTTGTGCTTGGGAGACCTCAAGAGGGAGATCAGTAATGCGGAATTGTTAGAGGGGATGAATAGTAATGTCAAGGTGAAACTTACATTTAATAAAAATAAAATAAGGTAAACGAGAACAGTAGTCATCATGAAACTACGTTTCCATCATGATTAGTACAAGATTTGTGAAGGCCTTGAAGAACATGTAGGAATAGGTGTACGTTGAATATGAATATTTGCCATGCTTATGTGGCCCTATCAAGTTGTGCACACTTTGTAAGTGAGATGATTAGGTGTAGGAGACTTTGTCTAAATTGAAAAGATGGACCTTGAAGGAGCATTTGGAAAGCTGAGGTGTCATGGTTCCGAGTAATGGTGGATAGATTAGATAAAATTAAAGGGGTTACTACTGTACGTCAAAGAAGAAAACAATGAGGCTTATTGGAGATCAATGTAGATTGTGGAGGTCATATCAGAAGTGCAAGGCTATTGACTTAGAAGTGTAAATAAAGGCAAGCATTGACGTGGAAAATATTATTATGGCCTATGGGTATTCCAAATTTCCAAGTGAAGTAGAAATTTCAGGAGAAGAATTAAGAATCATAGTGAAGGTGGTGATGGCACCATTTTCCAACAGCTTGTTAATCAAAAAGTAGACACTTCATTTTTTTCCCTCTACAACCACCTTACAATTATATAATGTAAATGACTGATTCTTGTTCAGTTGAAATGCTAAAGGCAGGGGATGTCTTGTTCAGTTGAAATGCTAAACGCAGGGGATGACTTTGTTCAATAGGAAAAAGAATCGAAAAGAAATCTAATTCTACAAAAGGAGGATAAAGGTATGGATATTGAATTTCCAAAACCCAAACCACCTCACAGTTTAGAGTGACATACAACTTCCAGACAATTAGAAAGATGTGAACTAGGAAAATTAGAACAAAATATTTCTCCATGTCCGTCCTATATATATACATATATATAGAAAGAGAGAGAGAGAGAGCAGGAGAGAGAAACCTATCAGATACAAATGGAGCAGACACCTTGGCCTCCATTTCTTGATTTACGTGTTGTAAACCATCCTCATCATTAACTGTTGACATAGAATTGTAGAAAACTTTGTTAAATATTGACATCGTTATAAAAAAAATAGATACAAATAAAAGTAACCTTTGCCCTTATTGCTCATCAAATAAGGAAAGCTAGTGGGTTTGTGCATTGAACTGTTAAAGGTTTTAAGAGTTCAATAAAAGTAAAAAGAAGTACCCACATCCTCGACGCCGATGCTTAATTAAATCTCGATAACGCTGAAAATTAACAAACTCTTCTAACTCCTCTTCTTCCTCAGATTTTTCTTGTGTTCGAATATGTCGGGATCCAGGTTCTCGGATGAAATCAAGCAGGGCACGTCCATCAAATCTGCTCAAGAAATGAAAACCTACTCCTCAACCTCAAATCATAAATCTTTAGCCAAACAATAAATTTAAAATCAAACAGTCTCAGATGATTAAAAGAAACAGACCTATCAATCATAACATCCTGCTTTCCATTCCAAGGAATCCTGTAGACAGAAGTTGCAACAAAAATCCCAAAAAGGTCAAGAATTAAGATGTAGTGGATGTCTGGCTGCTCAAAAACAACAATGACACCGAACTAATAAAACAAGCTCTAACAACTGACAAAATTTCGGTCAACAAATGATTTAATATAACAAAAAATTTACGTGTACCAATTATGGGCTGGGGGGTTAAAATTTTAAAGAACCTCCTGCAATTAGATCCTCAGTTTCTATTCATCCGCAAACAAATACATCGTTTCTCATTTTAATTTACGCAACGAACAAAGTGAAGAAGAAACAACTGGCGAATTCCCAAAAGGCAAACAAATTGCAGAAATTCGAATAATTAAGAATTTTATACTGAAGTCAGAAAGAAGCTGACAACATTAGCCAGCTCCAATATCTATAACACCGAAAAAAAAACCCAATTCGTAATATACCCAAGTTTTTTTTTTATATCTAATGCAGAGAGATAAATATGAAATTCTTACAATCCTTGCTGGTCCTCAGTTGCTTGATAGAGACCATCGTCACGGTAGACGCGGCACCGAGTTCCAACGACCTGGATGGATTGCTGAGGATCGCCACGACGCTTGGCGAGAAAAACAGCGCGTCTTTGAGCTCGCTTTCGAGCAGCGTCCATCATGTCATGGACCTTCCTCTCGGATCTCCTCGCCTCGTGCCACATCTCTGGAAACGAACAATGCGAATTCTAAGCGATTTCGATCGAATCGGTAAGATGGAAAAGCCCTAATCCCCTTCTCTCCTCATGGAACACCAAGTTCTCGATGACGAAGAAGGTCTACTGTGCTTCAATGGCATCGAGAAGGTTCGGGCTTTTGGGTTGAGATTGGCTCTTTCGGCCTCTTACTAGTTTGGGCTTTTGGGTTGAGATTGGCTCTTTCGGCCTCTTACTAGTTTGGGCTTGGGTTGGGTAGATTTATATATATATATTTTTTCACTTTGACGTAATTTTATTAAACAACTTTATTGAGAAAAAAATTTAAATTATAATCGTAGTGTCTATATAACCAAAGTTTCAATTTTGCTGTTGAAACTTTTATTCTAATTTTTTTTAATTTTATTATTTTTAACGAAGTTAACTAAATGATAATGTGATAGGTTTATTGAATAAGAGTCTATTAAGTTAGCATATCATGATAAAATAAAGTAAAAGTTAGAATAATGCACTGAGTGGATGTAAAGAGACATATAGATAGATTAACAAAAACAAATACTATGCAAATGATTGACACTATAGTTTAAGAGCTTTTAAAAATTAATGGTTATCAAGTATTATCATTTTCAACACTTCAGTTCATTTGAGCTCCAAGTAAGATATGTTTAAGCCAAACAACAATGTTAAGTTGTATGGCCTCAAAGGAGATCTTTTAAAGATGTATGAGTAGAATCTCAATACTAGAAACTAGCACAAATAGCAAGTTATGCAATTCTCCAAGGGCATGCAATTCAAACCTACCTATTTTATGAATTCACATCCAAATCCCAAGTTTGATATCTATATATATACACGCACAAGAAGTATTTATATTAATTTATACCCTTAAGTTCTGGGGTTGTATCGATTACAATCCTAAACTTATATTATATCAATTTAAATAAATTTGTGTAAGTGTATCAATTTACATTCTCTTTCAAATTTGTTCACCAAATATCGTGTGAAACTTATAATTTTAGTCAATTAAACTCTTAAAGTTTCATAGGTGAACCAATTTAGACTCTTCATTACTATTACCTTTAAAAGTCATTTATGTATTAATTCTCAAACATGTAAACTTCTTCAAATATCAATTTCACAAAATGAACGACTAGAGTAAATGCATTGACGATCTCAAAGGAAAATTTGATTGAGAGTCTAATTGGTTCATTTATGAAAACTTAGGGGTTTAATTAATACAATTATAAGTCTCATATAAACGTTTTTTTCAAACGGAACATAATAGATGTTCTAAATTGATACATTTGCAAAAGATCAAGATTTAAATTAATAGAATTATCAGTTCAGGATTTTAATTGATACAACCTCTAAAGTAGTTTAGGAGTATAAATTTTGAGTACTAAACGTATCTATGATTGCCCCTTATACAACCTCTAAAGTAGTTTAGGGTCAATCAACTAAACGTTTTTTTCAAACGGAACATAATAGATTGGCCCCTATCTATGATTGACCCTTATGCATGGGTTGCAAAAGAAAAATTTTGAGTACTCCCTGTGTTTACACTATAAATTTTCCTTCTTTAGTATTTATGGATCTATGTCAATAGGTCCCATTATATTTATAAAAGCAGGTTAACGTGGCACACAATAAGTTGAAGTAATATAGAGAACTTTTAATACTACTGTTGTATAGGAAATTTTCTCCGCTGCAAAAATGGTTGTCGCTCAGCTTCTAACCTAGTTTTTCTCCATTAGGATTTACACCCTTTTTCTATGGTAGTTAATGCTAGAAAAATATCTTGGGTTGAGGGAAATATTACAGTACTACTGTAGTACCTACTACTCTCATTCATTAGTTGACACATTACTAAATCATTAATTAATTAATTAATTAATTATTCAATAGAAGTCTCATAATTCTTAAATGCTATTTTTGTGACAAGCAAAGAATGAAGGTAGTTTTGAAAAAATTTTATATACCATGTAGTACGAGAAATTTTCTTATTGGTTAGTTGGGGTGGTGCACAAGAATTACCCAATAAAAACTTGTTACGTGGTAATTATATATTTTTAAGAATTAATTTTTTTACTATGCAATAAAAAAGTTCACCTAAGATATAGGTACAACTTATGATGCAACCTACCATCTCATCATTGTCCTTAATGCTAAACGTGGATTTGAACATAATCAAGTTAAAAGCATTATGTATCTATCTTAAAAGTGACAGTCTGGATTCTTGTACAACTTCAAACAAATTTTCTTTTTAAAAAAAAAAAAAAAAACCTAAGATAAAGGCATTACAACCTTCAATCCTATAAACAGCAAAGAAATAAAGACCATATAATCAAGAAACAGAAACCTCTCATTCCGATCTCTCTTCTTACCAACCATCCCCATATCCTTCAAAACCCCAAACAAGCAATCATCAGAAAAAGCCTTCCTGGAATCCCATCTTTCCCAAACCCCTCACACCCATATTCGTCTCGAACGAGCAGGCTCGAGCCATGGCCAGAGCCACATTTGCCATCGCGGTCGCATGGACCGCTCTAATGATCTTAACCGCGATGGTCATCGATGTGGTGCAGGCCAATGTGGGTGTGAATTGGGGTACAATGGCATCCCACCCATTGAACCCACACATTGTGGTTAACTTGCTCAAGGATAATGGGATCAAGAAGGTGAAGTTGTTTGATTCTGACTCTTGGACTGTGAGTGCATTGGCTGGTTCCAAAATTGAAACCATTGTTGCCATTCCTAATGACCAACTTGAGAGCTTTGCCTCTGATTATAACCTCGCCAAGGATTGGGTTAAGGAAAATATCACCACTCATATTTATGAAGGGGGCGTTGATATCAGGTCTTTTTTTTTTTTTTTTTCCTCAGGTTACTATGAATATTTAAGGTTGCATCTATTAGGTTATCAAAGAATGATGCAATATGTTCATCGAAAAGATATGCATCGATTGAAAACATAAGGAAATATATCAAGTTAATTTATACCCTTAGACTTTGGTAGTTGTACCAATTTAAACTCTAAACTAATAGTTTTATTAATTTAATTTAGACCCTTTGTTAAGATCACATTAGAAAATTATCTTTGCATTCATAATTCTTACCTACGTAGACTTTTTCAAATGTCGGATTAACAAAATGGATTATTAAAATTTAAGCATGAATAATCTTTAGAAGAGATCTTAATGGAAAGACTAGATTGATTTACTTAGGAAAATTTATTAATTTAATTGATAAATTTATAAGTCTCACGTGATGTTTAGCTAGACAGAACATAATGGAGATTGTAAATTGATACATTTATAAAAGTTTAGGATTTTAATAAATACAATTATTAGTTAGGGTTTGAATTGGTACAAGATAGAAATTGATATTTTTCAAAAAAAAAAAAAAGAAAAAAAGTTGTGGCTAGTCTATTATGATGGCTATTAGGGGATGGAGAAGTTTATTTTTAGGGTTAGTCATTCCTCATGTTGTTGTGTGTATTTTGTAAAAAATTGACAATTTTTTACTGAATATAGTTGCTTGTTTAACTATTTAATTTTGTGCTAGGCTAAACTTTTTACGTGGTTAATTTGAGGCATTTCAATGACTTGATTTTTGGCTTGAGGTATAGTTGTTGAGTTTTTATAACTTACAGGTTATTTCTTGTTGTAATTTACTAATTTAGTTTTGTGGCATATAACTAATTTAACTTGAAATATATCAATGAAAATTCCCCTAATTTAACTAATTTAACTATTTCTCCAAATAAAATCATCCATAGGTACGTAGCTGTGGGGAACGAACCATTTTTAACAGCCTTCAACGGCAGCTACATAAAGCTAACATTTCCAGCCATGGAAAACATACAAAAGGCTCTCAATGAAGCCAGCTACGGCAAGAAGATCAAAGTAACAACCCCGTTGAACGCCGATGTTTACGAGTCGGCATCGAACCAGCCCTCCGATGGGCAATTCCGATCCGATATCCATGACACAATGAAAGATATAGTGAACTTCTTGAACCGCAACGATGCTCCCTTCATGGTGAACATCTACCCTTTCCTCAGTCTCTACCAAAACCCTGACTTTCCTGTCGACTTCGCCTTCTTAGACGAAAACGGGAAGTCAATAAATGACAAGGGAAAGACATATACAAACGTGTTTGATGCGAACTACGACACGTTAGTTTGGGCGTTGAAGAAGATCGGTGTCGGGGATTTGAAGATCATAGTGGGGGAAGTCGGGTGGCCGACAGATGCTAATAAGTTTGCTAATGTGGAGTTGGCAAAGAGGTTTTATGATGGGTTGTTTAAGAAGTTGGCTAGCAAGAAGGGAACTCCCATGAGGCCAAATGAGAAGCTTGAGGTGTATTTGTTTGGTCTTTTTGATGAGGATATGAAGAGCATTCTTCCTGGCTTCTTTGAGCGCCATTGGGGCATTTTCAGGTATAATATTTATACCAATGATCATAAGTTTAATTTGATAATCATTTTGTTTTTTATTTGTTTCTTAGGTTTCATCCTTCCTAAATAAATATTTCAATTCTTAAGCTTTTTCCGTTTTTTAGAAAGCGACTTTTTTAAAATTAAGTTCTTAGGTTTTTCAAAACTTAGCTTAGCTTTTGAATAAGTTGCTAGAAAAATAGATAACAAAATGCAAGTTCTTCCATCATGGTGAATACTTTTTCTATGGATTATATGGTTCATCCGAAGGAGCTAGCTAATAGGTGAAATTAGGGTTTATAGGTTTAATGGACTAAAAATCTTGAGTATCAAACAAAATCGAAGTTATAAGCTATATTTTGAGTGCAATTTATTATCAATCTAGTTTCTTTAAATGTTAATGTAGAAAAAAGCTTATTTTAGCATCATATAACACAAGAAGATAAAAAGTTGGATAAGACAAAAATTGATACACAATGGTGGAAATTTTGGCCTACTCCTATTGAGGATCCCACATTGAAAAAATTAAGGGATACTATATTACATAATTAGACTTCTCACAAAGATAGAAATTTTGGAGAGATTTTCTCGACTTTCTCTTATTTCTTTTTAGGACCCAGAGGTTGCCTTTTATACAGCAATAATCCCCAATTTATGGTTACAATGACAAATAACAAAAAATACAATGCAAGGAAAGTTAGGAGGGTCGGAATAAAATTTGTTGAGGAAATCATAACAAACTTGGATATTTTGCACTCTTTCACACATGGCTTCTATTGTTGATTTGACATATTTGTGTTGAGGTGACAACTGTTGACTTTTTGATTTTGTCTAGCTTGTCATTTTCCTCAACATCCCCCCTCAAACTCGTGGGGAGATCAATGACTCCTTTGATCGTAAGCAAAAAAATTAAGAGTGTGTCAATGGTTTTGTCAAACAATCAACTAGCTGGTTCGTAATTGGAACATATCTAACTTCCAAGGCACCATTTAGAACTTGATCTCTAAGAAAATGCACATCAATTTTGATGTGCTTTGTTCGAGCATGAAAGACAGGATTGCCTGCTAATGCTCTTGCGTTGATGTTATCACACCACAAGATTGGTTTGTGGGGAGACTTCATCCTTAATTCATCAAATAGTTGTTGGAGCCAAACTATTTGTGAAGATGCATGAGCTAAGGCCCGATACTCTGTTTCTGTACTCGACCTTGCTACAGCTATTTGTTTCGTTGAGGACCACGAGACAAGATTGTTTCTGACAAATACACAATATGTTGTCACTGATTTCCAGACATCAATGATAAAAGCCCAATTGGCATTAGAGAAGGCCGAAATTTCAAGGACCATACCTAGTTGAAACAAAATGCCAAATTTTTTTGTCCCATTGATATATTAAAGAACCCTCTTTGTTGCTTGCCAATGAACATCTTTCGGGGCTTTGAGAAATTGACTTAAGTGGTTAATAATACAGGCTATGTCCAGCCGTGTATGTGTTAGGCATTGAAGAGCTCCTATGGTACTTCCATATAGAATCAGATCTTTCAATGGAGTACCTTCATTAGCCGACAGACGTTTCCTAAGAGCACACGGTGAACCTGTCGATTTCAGCTTAGAAATATCAAGCTTGTGTAAGAGATCATCAACATATATAGCTTGATTTTGAAGAAAGTCGAACTTAAGATAATAAACCTGAATGCCTAGAAAGTAATTTAGGGCCCCGAGATCTTTTAATGCAAATTTGGCATCAAGAGTATTCACAAGATTTAAAATCAAGGTTGGGCAGTTACTATCACATCATTAACATATACGAGAAGCAAGAAAATTGAATTACTAGAGTGAAATATGAACAGGGAAGAATCAGACCTTGAATTTTTAAATCGCCATCTAACAAGCACAACTCTCAGGGTGTCGTTCCAGGCTCTGGGTGCTTACTTTAAGTTGTAGATGACTTTCTTCAACTTGTAGACATAGGTAGGATGAGTGCTACTAACATACCCCGATGGTTGAGCCATATAGACATCTTCATTGATGCTACCATTTAAGAAGACATTATTAAAGTATAATTGGTGGAGGGACCAACCTTTTATGACCACAATACTGAGAATTACTCTAACGCTCGAGGCTTTCGCCACTAGGTTGAATGTCTCAAAGAAGTCAACATCATGACATTGTGAAATCCCTTCGCAACAAGTCACACTTTGTGTTGTTTTGATGCTCAAGTCTCTTTTCAAACGATAGTAGCTCAAATTGAATATCGAGCCATGTAATGTTTGGTTTGCTTCGAATAACCTCCACAACCAGATTATATTCTTCATCTAACCCAAGTAGCACTTGAGAAACCAAGGCTCTAATTGTTATCCAGTCTGTGCCAAATCATAATGTAGTTTCATTAGTTTCAAACTCATCTTAGAGTTACTTTTATAGCATCCCACAGATCCTCATCTTCAAGCCTTTACAAAGATAGTCCTCATGTGCTCTTAATTGAACTCCAAATAGACTATTTATAGCATCCCACAGATCCTTTGCATTGTTGAAGCTCATAAGTTAAACAACAACCTCTGATGTCATCAAGTTGTATAACCAGCTAAGCAGAAGCTGATTTGCAGTGACCCAGGCTTCATATTTGGGATTTATTACCCCTGGAGTAGTTGAGCTTGATGCTCGTCCCATGGTTGATTGTGAAGGAAGTTTAGCAGCTCCTTGAGTTAACATTTTTGTAGATGAATGAAGAAACATCGGAGGGAATAGATCGTTTCCTAAAAAGTGTCCTTCCAACCGATACCTTCGTAGAATCAGAAGGGCAAGAGTTTTCCATAACATAAAATTACCTCTTTCAAGCTTTATACTGGTGATTTAATTAAGCAACTGATTCAAATGAGGATTGCCAAATTTTGTTGGTTCAGAAATTACGCCAAAAGATCTAGGAAAAGGCGTTTGTCATTTCAAGCTCTGATATCAAATCAGATTTCTCACAAAGACAGAAATTTTGGAGAGATTTTCTCGACTTTCTCTTATTTCCTTTTAGAAGGTAGAGGTTGCCTTTTATACGCCAATAATCCCTAATTTAGGGTTACAAATAATGACAAATAACAAAAAATACAATGCAAGGAAAATTACAAAGGGTCGTAACAGAAGGAATAATATATGTTGAGGACATCATAACAAACTTGGAAATTTTGTACTCTTTCACACATGGCTTCTATTGCTGATTTGGCATATTTGTGTTGAGGTGGCAGTTGTTGACCCTTTGACTTTGTCCAACTTGTCATTCTTCTTAACATAGATAACATGAGGTTTTATCTCATAGCCAATTGGTTTTGAGATGGAACCCATGTTATCTCATATGGTATCAGAGTTCATCAAGCTCAAATGCTAGCTCGTTCCGAAAATAAAAATTGGAATCCGATTCAAGAATGGTGAACCCAAAGAGGCATCATATTCTTGATGGCCATGTTGAGGATCTCACATTGGAAAAATTAATGGACTTCATAAATTTTTATTAGATAAATGAGTTACTCCTCTTCTTGCCAATTGATTTTGAGGTGTTATCTAATAACCTCAACCCTTGTACCACAATTATTGATACAATCCAAGTGTCAAAGCTAACAATTAAGTAACAACTTTTATTAGAATGGAAATAAAAGTTTTAGAGACATAATTGAAATATTTTACGCATACTTTACTTATTTCTTAATAGGTACGATGGAAAACCAAAGTTCCCAATGGACTTCACAGGCAAAGAGAACGACAAGTTACTGGTGGCAGCGAAGGGAGTTCAATACTTGGAACACAAATGGTGTGTGGTTAAGAACAACGTGAAGGATTTAAGAACAATAGCAAGTCAAATTGACTATGCTTGCTCCATGTCGGACTGCACAAGCTTGGTGTATGGATCTTCTTGTAACAACTTGAACCCTAGAGGCAATGTTTCTTTTGCTTACAATATGTATTTCCAAATGCAAGATCAAAGTGTTGAAGCTTGTGTTTTTGATGGATCTGCTGAGATTGTAACAAAAAATGCCTCTGTTGGCAATTGTTTGTTCCCCATCCAAATCGTCAGCGTCGGACAGCGGTTAATGACGATGAACATTGTCGGTTTCGTCGCCACCGTGCTGGTTGGCCTTGTGTTGAGCATGTATGTTTAAATGTGTAACAAGGTTTGACAACATATACCATATAAGATGTACATTATTATGTCCACATTTTCCTAACTAAGAATTGAAAAATTTTATGTTGATGTTAGGGACCAATAATTAGAATACCTACTATATATCCTAAAACCGTGGATAAAATGTCCTTAAAATATATCACTAATTTGAACTCAAATATTAATGTATAATTAATAAGAACATCAAATTTGAGACAAGAGACGGGGGGACATTTTGTACTTTATTATTATTGTTATTGTTATGGGTGATTTTGGGCTAAAGATATAATCAATATAGTGCAGAGATAGAGGCAGTTGGGACCAAGAAAATGATAAGAACCAGGGAAACAACAATGCCCCAAAGACTATGGAAAGACCTGGAGAGAAGGGTCGACTTGACCTAAAGCAAAATCACAAAAAACTCAATTACTTTAAAAGATAAAAATAAATTAAAACAACATTCTAAATATTTAATGGTGAAAGTCAATCAACTTGATTATTTAAGACGTATATCCTCATATAAAAAAGAAATATAGGTTTAAAATATGTATCAAAGTTGCATAACACTACAACACTTGAGGCCTAGTAAAGTTAAAAACACTTACATGCACATAATTGGCAGTGACATATACTTTTCATTTTCATTAACACTTTTGATAATAAATGTTTAAAATAAAGACACTAATAGCTTTCAAATTCCATTTCGAGTGGTTAGGATCTCATATAGGCCATACAAGATCTCATATAGGCCATAAAGTACCATATGAGAACCTAACAACGTCAAAAATTAGGATACATCCTGAGAAAATAAAACTTCTATTGAAGAGAAGCAAATGAAAGGCTTTCATAAAAATTCTCGTAGAATCGAGAATGAAGTTTTCATTCTGTACATGTCAGATCATGAATTAGTAACTGTATCCAATCTCCAAAAAAATCCAACTTGTTTCGAACTTTCTCTTTTTGGAATGGAATATTTAAGGAATCCCCATGAATAGGTTCAAACCTCATTCCATGGTATTTACATGAGATTCCTCTTTCTTATTTTTAAGCCAAGTCCCCGAGAGGGCTTGGCTTAGTTGATCCAAATTTATGTTTCGTCTTTCATTTCATTTTCCTTTCGTTTGTTTCAAGAAATATATTCAAATACTTGTATTTCTTTCAAAATGACTTATTTTTTAAGTTAAACACTTAAAAGGTATTTAGATAGACCCTTAACCAAAAGTCAAAGAAAAATAGAAATTTCAATTTTTCGTCTAAAGCTAGTAAAATGTATTACTTAAAAAATAATAATAATTTAAGTTAAAAATATAATTTTAATCCTTCTACTTGAGTTCATTCCTTTGTAGTGCATATCCTTTAAATACATTTTAAACATGTCACTGCTATTAGTATTGTTGATTTTTTTTCTTTTCAAAACAACAAGCATTTATAAGCATTACGTTGATAAATCTTTAAAATATATTCGCATAATGTTTTTTTCTTACAAGAAGATGATTATTATTTAATGAATTTTTATTCAAATATGATGTTGATTAATATCAACAACAATGTTTTGTATACAACAAGTGCAATGATTACACGTAGAAAATTGTAAGATGTATTTGAAGTTATCTAGTTCACATATCAGATGAGTGTTAAAAATTTGGGAAAGTATTTGTGTAGTTGAATGGTGGAACAAAAATTAAGAGAAAAAAAAACAATATTAGAATTCATATTTTTTAGATTACAAAAAAACTACACCAAATACCCAGGGCCATAACTCAATTCAAATTTTGCACTCCTAACACAAACAATTATTACAAACTCAACCCAACTCTTCACTCCAAACACAAACAATTATTATCAACTCAACTCACTCAAAATATAAGAATTTAACGTCTTATAGATTTTAATTATTATTATTTTTCTAAAGAAGGTATTGAATATGTTAAAGATCTATTAGACACCTTATTGAAAGGTTAATGATTCTTATTTTATATTTTATTGAAGCTTATGCCGTATTAAATAATTTATATAGGCATTATGTTGTATCAACGAGCACCAGTGGTCTAGTGGTAGAATAGTACCCTGCCACGGTACAGACCCGGGTTCGATTCCCGGCTGGTGCAAAATGTTTTAAAATTTTGTACTTTAAGATTTTTAACTCTCTTCATAAAGTGTACGAATAATTTATTATTTCCAAGCTTAATTTAAACTTATAATTATAGTTTTTTTAAATATTAGTCTATATACTTTAATAAATCTCAAAATTTAGTCCCTTCTACTTATTTATCGTTGATTTTTTTTAAAATAAAAATTGATATCTATTAGTTATGTGTTATAAATTTTGATTATAATTACATATTATATTTTTTGCTTGAAAATTATTATCATTATTTAACTAATTTCGATAAGAATTAACTTTGAGGGATAAAACTTAAGGTTTATTGAAGGTAGATAAATTAAAATTAGATATTAAATGTTTGGGACAATAATGTCTGTGTTTAAATTTCCAGAATAATAATGTTTGAAAATTAAATGAATGTGTTTTATTTACTAATTTTGTATGTAAAAACTAAAACTAAATAATTATTTAATCATATATGTCGAATGAGAAATTTTGGCTAATCATAGGTTGGCACGTCATCACAATGAAAGTCTAAGCCCGTGGAAATTATAAATTGGATTGGGCCAAATAATTAAAGTCGCTCAAGTCCAAAGTCAAACCCAGTTCAAGTCCATGTTGAAAATTTGAGCCAAAAGAAAAGACTGGGCTCAAGCCCACTTTAGCCCAAGCTCAAAAGGCAAATGGACCCAAGCCCATGAAAGTCCATAGAAACCCTATAAATAAAGGTCTTACCTCTTTATTTGGGAGTTGGAAGCATTAACAATGGGGTGTTGAAGCTCTAAAAACGAAACTCTGAAGATTTCCAGACTTTGAAGTTCTGACCAACCTCAAGAATATAAGAAGAATTGAAACTTTGAAGCTCTAAAGCATTAAATCTAAGCCTGAAGCTCTAAAGATCTAAAGAACACAACTCCCCCAAGCTTTAAAGATCCGGAGAATTCAAACTCTGAAGAATATAAACCTCTTGAAGTTTTGAAGATCAAATGCTAAAACTCTAAAAAGTGTAACTCTCTTTGAAGATCTAAAGATTAAAGCTCAAATGACTTCCAGAAGATTAGAAGACTTTCTTTGAAGCTCTTGAAGTAAGAAACTCCAAAAGTCGATCAACAAGCCTAAAGGTTAATCACCCAAGAAGATCATCAAGCACAAAGGCCGATCATCCAAGAAGGTCATCAAGCCTCAAAGCCCTATGGGACAGATTGGTACGCCTTGTGGGACATCTCTACCTTTCATCTCTTTCTCTCATATAAGATCAAATGACATCTAAAGACAACGTTTCTAAAACTTCAAGTGACGCTTACACCGGACCAATTACTCGTGGTCGCTCCAAGGAAGTCCAACAATCTAAAGAGCAACCAACCTTTGAGATCACAAGGAATACATGGGAACAGATGACAAAGCAACCAAAAGGTGGTGTTGTAATCAAGGGGAATCCCTTACTAAACAAATCTACTTCATCTTCTGAACAATCAAACAAAGAAACACTAGAACCCAATATAATGTCAGTCATGATGACATATGTGAGTATAAGTGAAGAAAGAATAGTTGAATTAGAAAAAAAAAATGAGCATGTTGATGAAGGTAATCAAATAGAGATATTATGAAATTGACTCTTTAAATAATCACATCGAAAGCCTTGACGCTGTTGAGTCAAGTTAGACACCTGCTGTCAAGAATAATGACAAAGGGAAAACGATTTTACAAGAAAGTCAACAACAACGTTCAACTTCAATTGCTTCGTTGTCTGTCTAATAATTACAAGATATGATCACAAACTCCATTAGAGTTCAGTATGATGATCTTTCTCGAAATTCTCTCTTGTATTCTAAACCATATACAAAAAGAATTGATAATTTCAGAATACCAATCGAATACCAGCCACCCAAGTTTCAGCAATTCGATGGGAAGGGTAATCCAAAGCAACATGTTGTTCATTTCATTGAAACATGTGAAAATGCTGGTACGCGAGGGGACTTATTGGTTAAATAATTCGTTGAAACGTTGAAAAGAAATGCTTTTGACCGGTACACCGACTTGGAGTCTAAGTCAATTGACAGCTGGAAACAACTCGAAAGAGAGTTCCTAAATCGCTTCTACAACACCAACACCAAACAACGAAAAGGCAAACTCTTCATTGACTACATAAATTGTTGGAGGCTAGATTGTCTCACTGATTTGTCTGCCGTTGAGATGTTCATTCAAGGAATACATCGGAGACTTCTTTACTTTCTTCAAGGTATAGAGCCTCATGTCTTTGAAGAGCTAGCAACTCGTGCCCACGCATATGGAGTTAAGTATTACTAGTCGATGAGGCAAAAACATTTTAGTCCCTAAGTAAATAATGAATAAAAACATGTTGATGTGACTTTTAGAAGAGTCTATAGTTGTCAATTCAACCATTCTTAAGTCGTCCTTCAAAGAAAATGATAAAAAGACTGAAAAACAACAAGAACATGAAAGACGTCGACTGACTTTGAAAGAAATGCAAGAAAAAATCCATCATTTTCTTTATAAATTTTGATTGTAATTACATATTATATTTCTTTGCATGAAAATTATTATCGTTATTTAGCCAATTTCGATAAAAATTAACTTTGAGCAATAAAACTTAAGATTTATTGAAGGTACATGGGCTAAAATTGGAGATTAAATGTTTCGAATTTAAATGTGTGAGATAATTAATGCCGTGTTTAGATTTGGAGAATAATTAATGTTTGAAAATTACATAAATGTGTTTTATGTATCAATTTTGTATATAAAAACTAAAACTAAATAGTTATTTAATCACATGTAAGAGAGCAAATAACGTAGTCACAATTAAATTTAGTTATTTAATATATTGTTATATTTATTATTTACTTTTATCACTCAAAACATCAATAAATGAAAAAATAATTTAATTAAACATTTTTAAATAATAAAAATAATTAAATAAAAATAAATGTATTAGAATATTATAGTTGATAATAAATTTTCATATTAAATAGTTAAAATAGCATAAAATACCAATGATAAATATATGAGTTGACATTTATTAAGTCTAAATTATATATTTATATTAAGTAATTAATCAAAATTAGTAGTTATGATGAATTTATATTATTCATTAATTAATCAAACTCTATTCATGTCCAAGTATAAAAATCTTACCAGTATGGAGGGTATTAAAAAATTCATGTCACATGAGTTTTAAAGTTCCTTAGATATTAACATTTTGGGTTTTAAAAAGTAAAATTCCGTCAAACAAATAAAAGTATTAAATATTTAGGTTAAGTTTGGTGAGAATGTTTAGAGATAATTTAAAAAGAATAAAAGAAAAAAAAGACTCACGTGAATGTTCGTGAAGTTAAATTTTCATCTTGGAATAAAGCTCATCCCCATTTCCATTGATTATCTATGAACAACTTTATACACATTCTAGAAAGCTTCCAAAGTCAGCGTCATTTTGTAATCAATTCATTTCATATAATACTTTTAAAAGAAATTAATTGTTACTTCATATAAGACTATCATTATTCAAAATAATTTATTTTATACAACTCCCACCACTACATTCCTTCTGATTAAGTTGAACCACACCGACTCTAAAATTCAATCCAATTAATTTATTCTTAGGCCTGCTAAAAATTGGTTGAAATTTAATTAAAATATATGTTAAATCGAGTACTTCCATCAATTAATATCTATATAAATATTCCTTTTCGATTTTGATATAGTATTAAATTATGCTTGTTCATTATCATAATTAATTAAAAAAGAAAAGTATTCATTTTTCTTGGAGCCGGTTTGCTAAAATAATATTTTCCAAGAAAAAAATATAAATAAATATTTTCTAATTCATTACTAAAAACTGGACAACAAAGAAAGAAATTTAGAGGTAAAAATAGTGTATATAGACTTAATTTTAAAAAACAAAAACAAACAACTGAATATTCATCAAATGAGGCCTTAGTTTTCAAATTTTGACTTGGTTTTTGAAAATATTAGTAAAAATTAGAAAACAAAACTGAAATACGAGGCCTTAATAAATTCTATATAAAACAAGATATCATTATGGGTGGACTTGAAAACATCAAGAAAAGAAGCTAAAGGGTTATGAGTTGAATCCATGGTGGCAACTTACCTTATTCTACGAATTTCCTTAACACTCAGATGTTGTAGGGTCAAACAGTTATCCTGTGCGATTAGTCGAAGTGTGTGTAAGTTGGTCCAGACATCTATGAATATAAATAACATAATAATTAAAAAATTGATTTCAATCCTTATACGTATCATTTAAAATTTTGAACTAATAATTATGTGAATTTAAATCTATTTTGAATAGTGAATTAATTTATATCATTCGATCAGAAATGTATGTGCATGAATTGTTTTAG
This sequence comes from Citrullus mucosospermus, assembly GCA_030954485.1. Classification (NCBI taxonomy): domain Eukaryota; kingdom Viridiplantae; phylum Streptophyta; class Magnoliopsida; order Cucurbitales; family Cucurbitaceae; genus Citrullus; species Citrullus mucosospermus. Next base: position 25,308,067 of record CM062056.1, read on the forward strand.
AGTTTTAAAACCATTAATACATAATTTTCACATATTAATATACAATTCCTTTAAATGCATATATTAACTATAATGCTACAGAGAAATGTAAAAATCAAATGAATAGTAGCAATTTTTCATTAATACGAGCAGTTTTTTCATCTTCTCATTTCTCTCTATTTTTCTTTACTAATTTAGAAAGAAGTATTTGATAATTTTTCTTCCTAATTTAGTTGGATTATTTTGGGAGGAGAGTATTATTATTTAGATGTATCAATTAAAATTTTAAACTAATAATTGTATTAATTAAAACTCTAAATAACTAATAATTGTATCAATTATTAATTTAGATCACTAACTAGTGATTTTTAACCATTTTTTCATTTGATTTTTTTAAAATCAATTCAAAATCATTTTCTAAAACAAATTTATTCTCCCAAAATCCTACAAAAAAAATACCTTTGGACTTTCAAAATGTTTCAATATTACTCTTAATTTTTTTTTTTAAAAATCAAAGATACAATTACGTATATGAATTGAAACCATTAGTGTCTCGTTTAAAAAATACCACTAAACTCTAAAAATTTACATTTGTACCCTCAATTTGTAAAAAAGTTGTTTAGAAATATTCTATTGTTAGTATATAGACATAAAACGGTTCATTTAAGCCTTTTCACTCTATCTTCCCTTTTCTCTCTCTCTCCCGCTTTAGTCTATAGCCTAAAATTTAATTACTATAGTTTTTTTTTTTTTTTTTTTTTTATTCTCTTTCTCTTTTCTTAAATACCCTCATACCCCATTTCTTCTGTATTCAACAATCTCTAAAACTACCCATTCAATTAAGTATATGTTATAGTAAGCATGTAGCGATGAAGATTTTGTTGATTCTTTTTGCAGTTAATTAGTTTATTTGTTGGGATTAATTAAGAAGTTTCTCATGATTGAAGCTTTAAGGAAATGTTTTGATTTTGGTACTTTGTGAGATTTTATGGTATTTTTATATTTTAACTTGAAGTTTTGAGTTCTCTTTTGTTGCTGATAAAATTAGTAGAAGAATTGAATAAAAGGGGACAAAAATAGAGTAATATATATGATAAAAACACAAGTTATTACATATAATAAAAATTAACACAAATGGATTTTTCATACTAAAAATTAAGTTGTAATAAATTTGAAAGTATATGATCACATAAATTATTGTATCTATAGTTCAAAAACTAAACTTAGAGATTTTAAGCTACTGTTACCTCCAAGTTAAAAACTCAATAACATTTTAAAATTCTAGTACCATAAGTCTATTTTAAAATATTTTGAGAAGGTTGGTGTGTTCATGAGCTATCTTACAATCTTCGCACGTAGTTAGTAAAATTTTAATGATGTATTTCTATGTTGTTCTTAATGACTTAAAATTTCTATTTAAAGGATCATCTTGGCTCTTTCGATTGAAACCTTTTTTTGTAAGCTCTTTTATTTTTATTGTATTGAACCGACCTATTCAAGAAAGTTCGAAACGGAGATACTAAAATAATAAAAATAAAAATAGAATAAAATAAGAAAGTAATTGTAGACAGGTCATCATAGAAACAAAGACGTGGACCAACCAAAATCAAAGTCTTCTCGGGCCCACCACCACCACTAAGAAATCGAGCTTTATAACCTATCATTTCTCCCCTATAAACCCCTCTTATTAACGGAAAATAAAATTTAAAAAAAAAAAAAAAAAAAAAAAGCCATAGAGCCCTCCGGCAAGGCCACCGGACATCCGGTTACCCCCGACGGCGGGGCTGTGTCGGGCGTCCCATCGAAACCCACATCCACGATGTCGGAACACCACGCACCGCCGCAGCGAAAAGCGGGGTTGAGTCCGACGGGTGCATACAAGCAGGGATGTATGTCGCCGGACGCGTCGAGGGAGGAGGCGTGGCAGCGGCGGAAGGGGAGGAGCAAGAAAGAGCGGAAGCAGAGCGTGACGGCGGAGGATCTTGAGGAATTAAAGGCGTGTCTGGAGTTGGGTTTCGGATTCGAGTCGCCGGAGTTGGACAGCCGGCTTTCCGATACGTTGCCGGCTTTAGGACTGTATTACGCCGTGAATAAAAACTACAGCGATTCCATGTCCAAATCTTCCAATACGACGGCGTTTTCATCCCCTGATCGTGATTCCCTCAACTCTCCTTCGCCTCTCGGCAGCCCTCTCGCCATTCTTGGATCCTCTGGTATTCACTCCATTCCCTCAATCTTTTTCTTTTAATCAATATTTGTATGCATCAAAATGTACCTAATCCTTTTTTGATTTCACTCTCTGACACACCCATAAAAATAATAACACAAATATTAGAAAAAGTAACCATAATTTGCCACCTCACCAACTATGATCACACGATTTGATGAGTTGAACAAAAATAGTCAGCATCTAATTGTTTTTCTTTTTAAATTTTTCTAATGTTATAATTTATAACTTATAACTGCTTTTCATTACTTCTCTTCTTCATCTAATACCTCCAAATTTTAAATTTTGTATAAAAAAATGCCTACATTTTAACTCTTGTTGGGTTGAATATGCGATTTTGCTTTTTATGGTTTGAGATTTGTTTAATCTTAGTCTTTATATTTTTAATTGTCCAATTTTATTTCATTTAATTTCAATAAATCTTAAATTCAGTCTTCAATGCTAGTTTATTGTTGATTTCTAAAACTCGTTTTTGTTTTCTATTAGAATTTTTACTATAAATTATTTGAAAATATATTTATGTATCATATTTATTTGTATGAATAATTATCATTTAACAAATTTCGGTAAAAGTTAACTTTGAGTGACTAAATTTAAAATTTATTGCAAGTACAAGGATTATGATTGAACAATCGAAAGTGTAAAAACTAAAATTAAACAAATTTTAAAGTATAGCGATAAAAAATAATGGTAGTTTAATCTTAAATTTTTCTATTTTGTGTTTAATAGATTGTAGATATTGATTTTTTTTTTTAAGAACATTAAATAATCTTATTACACATAAAATTTAATTTTGTGTCTAATATAATGCTAAACTTTCAACTTTTATCTATTAGGTTCGCATTTTACAATAAATGAATAGGTCAAATATGTATTAAACACAATTGAATGAGTCTTGGACAAAAAAATTGAATGTTTAAGGATTATTAAATACTTTTTAGGTTTAGATCAGAAAAAAAATCTAAGTACTAACGTAGTACAAACTACTTCCTTTCATTATTTGACACTGCCACTAAATGATTTATTAATTTATTATTTATTTCATGGACTCCACTTAATTCTTAAATGCTATTATTGTGGCAAGCAATGAATGGAGTTAGTATGAAAAATTATCGTAGTACTATAAATTTTCTCGGTATAAATCCTACTTCATCTTACTTTTAATTTTGATTCGTTTTAATCTTATATTTTCAAAATGTTCATTTTGGTCCCTTGTATTTTCAACTTTTGTTCATTCTGGTCTCTATACTTTCAAAACATCTATTTCTTTTTTCCATTTCAGCCTCTTCTTTTTCATTTCATTTAATTTTAAAGGACCAAAATGACCATTTTTTAAAAGTACAAGTACTAATATAAACCAAAGTTTAAAATATAAATATCAAAATGAACTAAAATCGAAAGTATTTAAACCTAGCTTAAAGTTGAATACCATATGGATACATGACATAAAACTTGAGAGATCCACCCACATTTTAAAATTTTTCTATAAACTCATGGGGTTACTTACAAGATCTTCATAGGAAAAGTTAAAGGCAAGTAGTAATAGCAAAAGAAAGTTGTTACTTTAATTTTTTTAATAGGAAAGAAACTTGTTAACATATAAATAGTAATAATGGACAACAATTTTAAAGTTTTGTATAAACATATGTGGAGTTTACTTGTTTTATTTGGGTGGTTAATAGTCCTTTTCTTGTAACCTAATAATAATGTGAGTTCATTTTAGGGGAAAATCCAAAGGCGGTGAAGACAAAGCTGAGACAGTGGGCTCAAGTGGTTGCTTGTTCGTTGAAGACTCAACCTAAATAATAAATATCTTAAATATTGACCACCATGGTTAATCTAAACTAAACCATAGTTTCAAATTTGCAAATGGGCAATTAAAAAAAAAAAAAAAATCAAAGTCAACCATCCACCCACCATTGCCTATTATCATTACTCTTTGTACCCATCCACCTTTAAATTATTAGTATGATTTTGGGTAATTGTTTTGTTTTATATGTTGTCAAAAAAAAAAAAAAAAAAAAAAAAAAGAGAAGAAAAGAAAAAAAAAAGTACTCAATTGTTGTTTCTCTCCTTTTTGTTTGAAATAATTAGCAATTTTGAGTTTACATTTATTAATTTTGGAGTTGTTAAGTTTGGGTTTATCAAGTGTATGTTTCGAATTTGGAAATATTATAAATGAAATAGGTTTGTTAAGGCATATTTTGGTAACTATTTGATTTATGAGTTTTGAAAATTAAGCATATTTGTTTTTTAATTTCTCACAATAATCAGTATCTTTTTTCAAGTAAAAGAGTTCTAAAAACAAAAACAAAATTTAAAAAACTACAACCTCATTTGGTTTTTGGTCTTTAGTTTTTTAAAATTAAGCCTTTAAACACTCCTTTCTTTCACCTCTAAATTTTTTACTTTGTTATCTACTTTCTATTAATATTTTTAAAAAAGTGCTAAACAATGCAAAATACTCATATACTTTGTATTTTGTGTAAAAAATACTCTTGAACTTTCAAAAATTTTAAAAATACCCTTAAAATATAAAAAAAAATTTCAAAAATACTCTTACCATTAGTTTTAGATGGAAATTGTTAGTTTTTTGTTTCAAAAATACCTATGAACTTCCAAAAGCTTACCCTTTATTTATTTTTTTTTTAAAAAAAGCTTTTTATTGTTAGTATGTGAACACAAACCCTTAATACTTGTTTTAAAAATATCCTTAAACTTTTAACAGTTGCATTAATACTCTTAGCTTTACAAAAAAAAAAAAAAAATTTAAACTAACGGTATTTTGAAACTTTTGAAAGTTTTTGAACGTTTCTTTAAGTTTAAAGGTATTTTGAAACGTTTGAAAGTTTAAGGGTATTTTTGAAACAAAACGCTAACGGTTTCGATCCAAAACTAACGGTATGGGTACTTTTAAACTCTTTTTGAAAGTTTTAAGTGTACTTTTGAAACTTTCAAAACTTTTGAAAGTTCAAGGATTCTTTCGAAAGTTCATGAATATTTTTGACACAAAGTACAAAGTTCAAGTGCATTTTTTATAATTTAGTTTTTAAAAAACTAAATCAAGTTTTAAAACTAAAAAAAGTAGTTTTGAAAATTTTGGTTTTGTTTTCGGAATTTGGTTAAAATTCAACATATTTTTTTTGCTTAAAAAAAGTATGAAACCCATTATAAGAAATTGAGATGAAATAAACTTAATTTTAAAAAACCAAAAATCGGTTAATAAACAAGACCTATATCTTTTCAGTTTTAAAAGATTGACATTGTTTTTTAAAGCATTGGTAAAAAGTAGATAACAAAGCAAGAAATTTAGAAATAATAAATAATTTATATATGTTATAAATATTACAATTATTACAATTATATAGATGTTTATAACTTCTATTGGTTACAGATTCATCCATTAACCTCCTATTTTAATCTCCATAACTTTCTTGTCCCCCATTTATGTTTGGTTATTGTAACCAATATTCTCACAACCCTATAAACAGAGGTTGTAGAGATCATTTGTAAACACGCCTCAATTGAGAATAATACATATATGTTTTCTAGTTTCTTCTCTCAATTTCTCTCTTGTGTTCATATAGTTGTTCTTATTTTCTTTTCATTTTATAATACGTTATCAACACGAGTCTCTACCACTTTGAAGATTTTGTAGAGATTGGATCCAATTTGTTGAAATATCAAGAACATTAAAAACTCCATAATTTTTTAGGTATTTAGAATTTCATTTAAATATGGTGAGTATTTTGGTTTTGGTGATTTGATCTTGTTTGGGTTAGAGGAAATAAAGTTATACGTATTTGTTTGATGTATTCATCATTGGTTTTCTCACCACCATCATTCATCTTTATTCTATTAAAACTAAAGTCCAAAAGAAGGTGAGCATTTAAATTTTCATATATGCAACATATGTAAATTGTGAAATTGAATTGCAAATTTGACATTAATTAGGTTTTTGCATTAGATCAATTTCTAAATTTTATGTGCTTTTATGAGTTTTTTTTAAATTTGTTATGTATGAGATTTGAAATTATAAGAATCGGACTAAGCACTTATGGTGGAGATTATAATTGTATGGAAAACAAATTTTGAATAATGTGATGCATACCTACAAATAAAATTAATCTCCTTTTTAAGTCCTTATTTGTGTGGGAAAAGAAAAAAATTATATGATAAATATTTACTTGTATAGTTATGGCGTGCGTGTGTAAACACAAGCAAGTAACCAATTGAATAAAAAAAATGTCAATGTTTATTCTTGATTTGGTGTTTAATCCCCACAAAGAAACTTTCGGTAAAGGAAAATTGATATGGTCAATCAAGATATATCTTGAGTTTAAATTCTAGTAATTTAAATTGTCTTAGATTTCTTAAGACTACCAAATTGTAAATTGTTATATATGCTTACAATTGTTTGTTACTTTGCATAAAGTATGTTATTTAGGCTAAGTTGTAAATTATGATCTTATTTTAGATTTAATTAAGATGTTTCCTAATTAGTTTATATGTTTATATATTTGAATAGGAAAATTCAATTAGGATATTTATCTTTCATCCTTTGAATGGTTGGAGGTTTTCTAATAGGGATTAAGATTCTCTCCTACTTATATTATCCTTTATCTTTTAAGATTATCTTCCAATAATACTATCTTTTATCTTTGAAATATGATTAGAATAAATATTCAAGACTATCTTTAATTTTATTTTGAAAGGTCAAGGATTTTAAAATATTAAAGGTTATTTCTTAAGTAAATTAGTTTTTTTAAAGATTAAAAAGAAAGCTTAATGATTCACTTGAATTGTTAATATATTAATTAGCTATTAATTAAAATATTAATGAATTAGAAATACAAAAAAAGGGACTATATGGGAACTCTTATTGCTCTAAATAGGTTGAGGTATTTAAGCTGACTGCAAGGGAACACCTCTACCTAGGAGCTAACCTAGGAGTTTAATTAGTCAAATTTTTGTCATGCTGATATTAAAATTTCTTTGATTGTTGAATATTTAAATTATTCTCATGTGAACAAATTTGCGAACTTTTGAAATTTATAGTGGTTATATGTATTTGATTAAATTCTGTCATAGCAAAGTTTATAAAAGTTATATATAATAGTTAATTACTCTACCAATCTGATTTTGATTTAATGCACCTAAAGTTGCATAAATCAATTAGTGCTCATTGTTTTTGCCTTGCACCTGTAGTTGCACATATTTTAAATTAATAAATGCTTATAAACTAATAAACATATATTGCTTTTATATACCAAACATGCTCTGCTCTTGCATTAGCAATTTGAGAAAGAAAGTTTAAAAAACATTGTGATGACAAATTTATCTAATCTCTTTTGAGGTTGAATAAATCGAATGAGCATATAATAATGAATTTCAACTAAATAATTTAATATCATTCCCTGAAGTGAATGTTTCAATATTTAATTAATGTGGACGTAATCATGTTATAAAGGAAGAAATAATTATTCTATTAAAACCACACACATACAATGTTTTGAAAGAGAATTTTATTTTTCAAATGTGATGTAAAAGAGACAATAATATTGTACCTGTTGTACATTAAAAGTCTTTTTGAACATTAATATCCTCAACAATGAAAAATAAAAATATGAAAGCAATTTTGAGAATTTATTTGAATCTCTTAACGAGATAACTTATATTTTTAACCCCTAAATATCGTATTATTTGGATGTTACAAGTTTTTTAGAATCTCCTAAAGAGATGATTATTCTTTTTGACTCACTTGTATATGAGATATTTGGACTAGTTTTGAATCTCCTGACGAGAATAGATATAATTGATATTTATGTTCTGCATATAGTGCATCTATGCATATTATACTTAAAGTAGGCAATATGTTTCCAAAATTCGAAAGGCTTGAAGCGAAAAATCAAATATAATATTAAGTCTTGTAGACTTGATTATTAAAGATTTTGGAAAAGAAAATATTATTTTACCTAGAAAGTCAAGATTTACCATTGATATACTTTATTCTCTTGTAAATAAAAGAGAAATTCAGTAAATTTGAAAGGTATATGTTGTATCTGTATTATCTAGAGAGCTGATTAATAATAAAAATGATATATGATATTTATATATACTATATCTATTGTCTAATACAGGATATATATATAGAAAATTTGTTTACTTTTCTTTCTTAATTGTATTACACACAATCGTGTAATTGAGTTATATGTAACAACGAACCTAAAGTTATTGATCCAAATATATTTTTATTTGACATGATGAGTCATTTTAGGTCAATAGTGAAAATAATTATTAGAAATATACATTGACATCCACTGAAGAACTAAAAGATTCTTCAATCTAATAAATTGTTGGCTTGTTCGTAAGAGATTAATTATCGAACTCTCACTAGCAAAAGTTGAAATTGAACCTCTCCTATTTTTTGAACTGATTCATGGAACAGATTTATTAATCCACCAAGTGAATCATTTAAATACTTTATGGTTTTTATTGACGCATCCAGTTGATGGTCATATATTTTTGGGTTTTAAGCTCTAAAACTCGTAGATTGTGAATGCAATAATTTGACCGTAATTAAAATTAATAATAAAGAGTTATTGATGTGTTACTTCAATAAGCGTTATTGATTGTCTTTTGTTTGTTTTGTCTTAATAACCCTAAATCCAACATACTAACATTCTAGGTTGTTTTATGAGTCTTGAACTGTATGTGATGACATATGGAGATCAATGTTCAAGATATAGTTTAAAGGGTCTATAGTATAGAGATAAGGCTGAGTACCTTATCCTTGTGACACTATGGATACGACCCACTTTGTATTTGATACAAACACAATGATCTAATGCGTTCGTGTAGGTAACATGCGAGTGGGGGTATCCTATGCAATGAGTTTGCATAAGACCGGACCACAAAATAGTAATCACTAGATGTAACTCCGTTGACCAGTTAGGTTTCTATTTCAATAGGATGACCTAAGCAACTTAGTCTTAATCTTGAGTATATTATGAATTCATGTCGACGAGGGATTGTCCTTTGATTTGTATAGGTGAGAGTGGCCGTTTGCCGACTCAATATGCCTAAAATCTTGGGGACAAGACTGAGTGGGGAACTGGGGATATGATTATACAAGATGGAATTCACTCATTCCCATTTTTAGGGTAAGTAGAAAAGTGTTCCCTTAAGTGGTGTCTCCAAGACTTGAACAAAGGGCCTTATCCTCTCACTGGCCCGAGAGGGGTTTCTGTTTAATGGTTGGACCATAAACAAGTTGTTCATTAGAAAAGTACTAGTACTTAAGAATTTAGAAGTAACCTAGGGGTCAAACGGTAATTTGACCCAGTTGGTGTTACGCACACTTATGAAGGACTAATTTGCTATTATTGGTCTATATCCATAGACACAGAAATATATCTGAAGTGAGAAGAGTGCGACTGTGGGTCTTTAGTGGAGTATACCCACAATTAATGAATATTGATTAATGTGGTTAATGAGTTTAACCGATTAATCTCATATCGTTGGAGCTTCTGATCTGTAGTGTCACACCTCAACCCGAACTACCCTTCTGTAGCACGAGACAGAGCGTGAGGACAGCAGTCATCAACTTCCTTGTTGATTTCCACTCTCAGCTTACCTTATTTCCCTCATTTAAACACTTTTTCTAGGACAATAATACCGTTATCGCTTGACAAACCTCGACTTCGACTAACAACGAGAACTGTCATGCTACCTAAAAATGGAAAAAACATATAAAAGAATGAGCTAACGGCTCAGTGAGTAACATTTTTTTTTTTAAAATAACTTATTTCAACTGTGAAACTGGTCATACTATATAATATCGATTCTAATCATATTAAATTATACTCAAACACCATTATTAAGTCTTGCATGCTTATTTCTGGGAAAATACTTAGAAATCTTATTCATTTCTAATTATTTTCCTTAGTTGAGGCGGAGCATTGCTTCTACGCTTCTCAACGTCAAATTCATTTCATATCTTTTCCTTAGTTGAGGCGCTAACGCTACTCAATGTCGATTATCCTTAGCTGTGTGGAGTAATCTCAACACATCAGCGTCGTATATATATTCTTCTATGTGCACATAGGTATTATAACCCGGGCTGCCCATATGCCTTCCTTTTCTCCTTGAGCATTGGGTCCCATTTCTATTTTCCGGCTACCCATTTGCCTTCCTCTAGTCCTTGAGCTTTGGGTGCCACGTCTAAGAATTAATAAAATACACTATGTTCTAGAAACATCATCTATGATTTAGCAGTATGCTTCTCAATGAAAATCTTGTATTATCAACAGCATGCTTCTTACTAAACTCATTTCTAATACCCAGCATACTCATGTGCTTTCTATATATAAACGCATGCTCTCAGCTTGCTCATGTGCTTTTATATATATAAACGCATGCTCTCATTTCTATAACTAACATATTCATGTGCTTTTATATATGTAAACGCATGCTCTCATTTTATAACCAACATATTCATGTGCTTTTATATATGTAAACGCATGCTCTCATTTCTATAACCAACATATTCATGTGCTTTTATATATGTAAACACATGCTCTATATACATTGAAAACTCATGAATGCATATTCATAATATAAATCACAAAGCATTCATTTATACTCTGAAAAGCGTTGGTGTTACTCACCTTATACTTGCTCAAGAATAGTTCTTCTTTCTTCCTTCTATTTTCTCTTTCCCGAGCTCCTTGGACGCAGCGTTCTAGTCTGTAACGCAAAGCAACTTATTTTCCTTTGTCAGTTCGGTTGGACACAACCTTGCTCCTTGGACGCAAGGTGCAGCCTAACTCTTTTACTTCTCCTTGGATGCGTCGATCTCTTTTGGACGCAAGGTCCCTTTTGAACTCAGAGTCTATCTTTGGACGAGGCGTTCACTTTGAACGTTGAGTTCGTCTTGAACGCAAGGCTATCCCCTTAGACGCAAGGCTTCTTCTTAACACAAGATGGCTGAGTTGTCCAGAATATCCTTTCTTGGCTGCAGACTTTTACTACAGACGCAATGATTTTCTCCTTCTACCTTCTCTTTGCCCTTTCTCTCAAGAATTCAAAACTAAAGGATCATCAGTCGCTCCTTTTCCCTCAAGGTCCTATTTATAGCTTTGGAATAGAGGGCTTGCCATCTAACTTCTCCTCTCTTTTTGCCACTTATTTGCCATATGTCACGCTGCATGCTTAACTAACCATGCATTTATCCAAGCGTCACCTTGCATGAAGCACTCAACATGCATTCTAACACCTCCTACTTTTAAGGTGTCAAGTCTATATGAAGCCACCTAGTCCTTATCGGCTTATCTTATACGTCCAACATATTCCACTACACAAGCTTTTCATCCAACATTATGCCCCCATGCGTCCATTGAATTTCCTTTAAGGTTTTAGCTTCATTACTTTCTTTCCCTACTCTCCGCCATATTATCTTTAAACGTATTTCTCTACCGCATACTACTAGGCGTAAAAGTCTTAAACGCACACTACTATGCGTTTGTTCCTTACCGTATAATACCATGCGTCTGCCTTAACCACATACTATCATGCGTCCATCATTGTTTCCTTATATCCATATCTTAACTACAAAACCTCCCTTTATATGTTTGTACTCTTTGCGTTTACCTTAAATTGTCATAACCTCTTTCCATGATTCTACATTTTGTGTTGTATCTTTCCTTTAGATTTCCTTTCAACGCATCACTACACAACTTAGTCCTTATTCTTACGTCTTATTTAAACCAAGCTTACATCTCTTTCCTTGTTTTCCTCCTATGCATTTCACCTTTATCATGCATTTCCTTTGTCTTGACCATGCGTCCAACATGGTCTTTAACTAGGTAAGCGTCCAACTTCATTTACCTCCCAGCTATTCTTTTTAACTCTTCCCATTTCTTGATGAGGTTTCCTTCCTTTCCTTAGATCTTACTTCCGAGCTCAAAGTCATGGTTGCGTTCTCCTGATCTGTTTATTCTACATAGTAGGATTCTTAACTTCAAGAATTTCCTTGATTCCATAATCCAGAAATCACTCAACGCAACTTTTCAATCAAATTCCTCTAATTCAAATTTCATCTACAGCTTATATAAATTATAAACTAACACTTGACCACAACCTCTCTTGTCCTACTTCTTTCCTTTATAGGCTCTTCAATGCATTGATTTTTTTTTAAAAAATAGGGTGTGACATGTAGGCCCATAAGTTCTCCTTGCTAGCTCACCACGGACCAACAAGGATCAACTATGTTGAAAGAAAATTTTGAAATGTTCAAATTTATGAAGGAAAATATTAATTGTATTGGATACAATTAATTGCATGATTTATTATAAATTTTATTTGAATGTGATTCAAATTATAACTTTTTAATATGAAGAATTAATTTATTTGAATATGATTCAAATAATTAATTATTTATTTGGATAAAATCCATATAAATATATAGAGAAAGAATTAATTAATTAATCTGAATTGGATTCAAATAATTAATTATTTAATTTGGATGAGATCTAAATTAAAGATTCTGCAGAAAATAAATATTTAAATAAGATTTAAATATTTTAAACCATTTAATATGAGATATTATTTGGGTAGATATTTATTGATATTGGATATTATTAAATATTTGATTTAAAATCTCTGAGGGTTTATCCTAATAGGATTAGGAGTAACCCATAGAGTTTTATAAATAGGGTCCTTGGGAGCCTTCATAGAACACACTCTCTAAGAGAATAATCTATACGATTACTCTAAATTTTCTTAGAAAAATTCTACGAAAATTCTTCTTCCCATTCTTTCAAAGAAGCGGTTCCCACAAATCGGATCCTTACCAAAGTCATAGCAAGGAAGATCTCTTGGAAAATGAAGACTACAAGGAAAAGACTATCAGTTCGAGATTTATAGATTGACAAAGGTATGATTCTTAATCTTTTCTTTATTTTTTGTATTTTTAATTCTTTCAAGAAATCAAAGAATGCGATCATACGCTTCCGCTGAGATTCAGTTCCCTTCATATATATCCTTATTGTCATATCAAAACCTTACATCTGCAAGGTTAGTTGCTCAAATAGTTAAGATAAGGGCAAAAATTTCATGATTGTGAAATTAAAAATGTTTGTTTTGATAATGCTAGTGAGTTTACATTCCAAACATCTGATAATTATTATTTTATATTAATTGAGATAAGTGTTGAACATCATGTAGCTTATGTTCAAATAGCAAAGCTTTTAAATCTGTATGAAATCATGTTATGTTGTATGCTTTAAGACAATGACTTATGAGCTTATGGCTAGAAGCCAAATATATTTTATATGCAAGATATACAATAAATATTTAAATTATTGTTCCAAAACAACAATTAAGATGATGACAATTTAAAATGAGTCATCAAAAGAGATAATAAATTGACGTTAAAATTGATTTCACATCAATGCTTAAATATTTTTGAACCACTGGCGGGTAATATATTTACTACATAATTTGCTAATGGTTATTAATGAGACAAATTTTCCAACATTAGGGGGAGGAATTAAGAAGAAATTGTAAAAAGAAATTGAATGGAGTGAATAAATAGTGTCTCATTTTGATCACCATACCACTTTGAACTAGAATAGAATTCATTTATAAAATATTGTAAATCAAATGTTAGATGTATTTACAGATCATTTACCGTTGCAAGAAAGTGATTAAGGTATATATACTAATTGCAGATACACGATGTAAGTAGATATCCCAATGCAACAAGTTGTCTGCACCACGCTTGGAGTGTGATAAACAAATAGGTTCCAAAGATAAAGATCCTTGAGAAAGAAGTAGTCAATAATCAAAATGACTTAGTTAAGAATATGAGATATTCTAGAAGAAATCCTAAATATGGGTACTCATAAGAATATTGAAGAAAATGAGGATAATAACGAGATCTCGATAAATTATGTCATTAAATAAAAAGATGGAACCAAATTTATACAACTTGACAACATACAATGTTGCTCTTGATATTATTTATGAAAATGAGTATTTTGTGTTTAGATCTATTGAAAAATGTTGACATAAAAATGATTTACTTATGTGGAAATAAACAATCCAATAGAAATCAACTAATTTTTAAATCGTGAAGACTAGTAGTCAAGACATTGGGAAATGTCAAACATTTGGGATACAATAACATGAGATATCTAATTTACCTCACAGTGTCTGAATAACTTAACATACATCTTAAAGATGTAGTCATACTACATTTATATAAATTTCTAAATAATTATATTTAATTTATGAAAATCCCTGAAGGATTAAAGGTACCAAAATCATATAATTCAAATATTAGAGAATTATATTTATCACAGAGATTCTTATAAAACATTCCTGATGAATGTGATATAATCACCTTATTAAATATTTGTTGAAATAAGATTATAAAATAACTCTATTTGTCCATATGATACTATAAAGAAATCATAGTCAAGATTTATTATCTATGTCAATGATTTGAAACTCTTGAAGATATTTCAAAGGCAATAAAGTTTTTTAAGAAATTGAGATAAAGTTTTAGAAAACAAAGTTTTGCCTTAGCTTTAAAATAAAGCACAAAGTAGACGAGATTACATCAAGTGATACATAAAAGATCTTATATGGACCGATTACACCATTGAACATTCCTATGGTGGTTCCAAAAAAAGATATATTATCTAACCTAAGGATATGATTATGAAGAACTTTAGGTCCTGAAGAATCATAGTTTTGGGAAATAAGTGCATTTATATACTTTTTTGTTATATATTATCTGTTGTAGTATTTTTAGTAATTTTGCTGCATAGATATAATATTCTCCAAAAGAAAGATATTGGAGTAGAGTTGAACATTTATTATATCTTTTATTTGAGGATTAATTTATATTGATTTATTTTCTTTACAATGAATCTAATTATGATCTAGTTGGTTGTGAAAATGCAAGTTATTTATCTAACCCATAAGAGCTAGATCTTAAATAGGTTACTTAATTAGTACATGGAGACAAATTTTATATTGTAGCAGTCTATGAAACAAATTATAACAATTATTGAAATTCTGTCGATTCATGAGACTGACCAAAGAATGTTATTATATGAAGATAAAATCAAATATAAACTTCTACATTCATGACCTTGAAGAAAATGGTAGCATCATGATCCAACAAATTTCTTTAAAAGACAACTTGACAGACTTATTATGAAGATTTATCCACAACAACATTTGAGAAGATAGTACACAACATTTGAATGTGACAACCATGAGATGTCAATTGATGTTTCTTTGACGGGGAGTAATCTTACTACACTTTTTTTTCCATTGACTATGGTTTTTCCCACTGGGTTTTCCTAGCAAGGTTTTTAATGAGTCAATCATTAAAGTATGTCAAATAATGTACTTTTTTTTCATTCACTAGGTTTTTTTTTTCCCTAGTAAGGTTTTAACGAGATATTTATTTTATATACTATGGACATCTAAGGGGGAGTGTTATAAATATTACAATTATATAGATGTCCATAACCTCCATTGGTTACAAATTCATCCATTAACCTCCTGTTAATCTCCATAACTTTCTTGTCCCTTATTTATGTTTGATTATTGTAACCAATATTCTCATAACCCTATAAATAGAGGTTGTAGAGATCATTTGTAAACACACCTCAATTGAGAATAATACATATATGTTTTCTAGTTTCTCTCAATTTCTCTATTGTGTTCATATATTTGTTCTTATTTTCTTTGTATTTTATAATAATATTTTAATTGTTTGATAATAGATGTAGGAACTTTTATTATTTCAAGAATAAATAAAATATTTCTTGTTTGTGAAACTAGAATATTATTTCCCTCACTTTTCTCTTAAAAAAAAGGCTCAAGAACCATTCTAAGAATATCTCTCAATCTCTTCAATGGAGAAAATCACAGAGAACCATGCCTCACCTAAAAGCTTCTCTCTTCCCATGAAACCACCTCTAGATTTCTTTATTAATTTTCTTCTAATTTTGTTTTTGTGAGGTTGAATTCTTTTTAAAACCCACCTACTTATATATTTACCAATAAAAAATATAGATACCATAGAAAAATTAATAGGGTCACAAGAGAAACCTAAGTTTTAAAGTTTCATGTTGGAAAATAGCAAAAAGAATTCTAAATGAGATGAATAGCAAAATGAATTTCAAGATTATTA
Organism: Citrullus mucosospermus; assembly: GCA_030954485.1. Taxonomy (NCBI): domain Eukaryota; kingdom Viridiplantae; phylum Streptophyta; class Magnoliopsida; order Cucurbitales; family Cucurbitaceae; genus Citrullus; species Citrullus mucosospermus. The sequence continues at coordinate 25,324,488 of CM062056.1, forward strand.
ATTAATAATTTTAAATGTCCAATTCATTCTAATTTTTGCTGATATCAAGTTTTAAGGTTTCATATATGAGAATAGCAAAAACTAAGTTTCATCAGAAAAAATCAAATACACCCCTCACCTATGTAATCCAGAATTTGATTAATTCCAAAACAAAAATATCCTTATTAGTCTTTACAGATACAATGTAATTATATTTCTCCTTGGTAGATTTAAATCTAGAAATCAAGATTCTTGCTAAAATTTTGGGCCCTCTTCAAGTTTAAATTCACCTAATAATAATACACCACCTTTGGAAGAGATATTAGTGTTAGTGTATAAATGTGAGATTATTGATGAATTTGAATTGCTATAATTCTTTTTTGTAAACAACGTAAACTTGGAAATGAGGTGCTCTTATACAGAAATAAAATCATATATTATTTATATGTATTATAGGAAAATACTTTTCTTCCCATTTGTATGTGGATTCAAATAAGGGGCAGGAATTGGATAAATTTTTTACTCAATCTTCAAGGAGTTGTCTTTTCTTCTCCAGAATATTCAGGTAAGACTTTGTTGAGAAATTTCTTTTCAGATCCCGGGTGACAAAAACATAGGTTGAGCTTGCAATCACAGTCCCATGGATCAGAACAATCAATACGACTTTTGCATGGAATGTTTACAACATTTCTGGCATCTGACACGAACAATGTTTCTGAAATATTTTAATTGTTAATCGTCATACAACAAGAAAACTATTAGGAAAAGGGAAAAAATAATAAATATAATTAATGAAAATTGATTTATATACCAGAAGCAATGAACAACATCAAGAGCAAGAGAGCAAACTTTGTTGAGGACTTCTCCATATCGAATGTCTAGTGAATGAGTAATATATGATTTGGAGGCTTTTGTATTTGTTTGTGTGTGTTTTTGTATGAATAATAGACCAAATTTATAGTCAAATAGTATAGCTTAAAATAGTAGAAAATATATCCTGCACTAAAAGATATGAATTTTTGTTTCCTAATGTAATAATATGTGCTTCACTTAATATAGTAGTAAATTTAATGTATATGCATTTATGAAGAAATGCTATACATGTTATGAAAGTTTACTAAAGTTTAGAATTTTTTACTCAACTTTTTTAAAACTAGTCTTTTACCACTTGCAATAGATGTGTATTTTTTAAAACACTAGTAACCAAACTTTAGAATTTTTCATTTTATCCTTATTCTTTCTATTAGGCTAATATTTCTACTTTTTAGTAGTTATACTCTTAAAAAGTTGGGACAAGTTACAATACTTCTTATATGATTTTTATGTTAAGATTTAATGTCAAAAGTTTGTTAGCTTTGTAGTAACTAGGCAATGAGTTAAATTTGGAGGTTATCTATGTTATTAAAGTTCATTTGGAGATTATAATGTGATTTTGAGCTTATTTATGTGGTTATATTGTAACTCTATGTATCATTTTTGTTTTAAAGTTTTATTTGAAACTTAACTTGTATGATTAAAGTGGGGTTTTGAGTGTAAATGTACTTAACATAATGATATAAAGAATGTAGAACCTACATATTGTTATTATTGTTCACCTTCATATATTGAGTTAAATTCTAAAATGAATGTTTTATTTACTAGGTTCTTGGACAAGACCATTGAAGCAAAGAAACCCACCAAGCAAGATGTTTATATAGGTTTGTTTTGTTTTTTTTTTTTTTTTTTTTGTATTGTGCCAACACTTGGTTATAATTACTAAATTTGTAAATGACTTACCCAAAGTTTGGCTACTAGTTTTGTTGTATATAGTTTCCTTGTATTAACGTTACAAACTCTATTGTTATATATGAAAGTTTATAAATATGTTTGTGTACATATTTTGTGTTGAAATTGGAGGAAACACAGGTATAATAACATGTATAAAACAACTGGTTATGTATCATTGAAATGGTTTGTTTGACATTTAACAAAAGTCAGGTGATATAGTTATATGAGAATGGAATAGTGTATCAATCAGATTACAATGACAATAAATAAGTGACAATTTACATAATTCAATGACGTTTAGAACGTTTCATAATTAAGGTATTATTGACACTGTCAATGTGACATTATTTGTTGTTAAGTGACAGAATTATAATGTCAATATAACGCTTTAATTGACAGAAAAAGTTAACGTTTTAATCTTTTATTGACTACAGAAAATTGTCATTAAAAAAGAGTTTCATGACTTATGATAAATGTCAATAAATGTTTTTTGTTGATTGTATTTAAAAGTCATGAAACTACTAATAATGATTAATTTCTCATGTGTCATCTATACACTTTCCTTGATGGTGAATTCAAATACTAAAAAAAAAGTCATGAAATGTGGTAATGACAATTTTTTAGAGTCATAGAAGCTTATTTTTGTTGGATTGACTTTCTATCAATATTTTTTTAAAAAAAGTGCTCAACTATACAAAATACTCATATACTTTGTATTTTGTGTAAAAAATACTCTTGAACTTTAAAAAGTTTCAAAATACCTTTAAACTATAAAAAAAAAATTAAAAAAAATACTCTTACTGTTAGTTTTAGATGAAAATTATTAGTTTTTTGTTTAAAAAATACCTATCAACTTCCAAAAGTTTCATAAATCCCCTTAATTTTTTTTTAAAATAAAAAAAAGCTTCTTATTGTTAGTATGTAAACACAAACATTTAATATTTGTTTCAAAAATATCCTTGAACCTTCAGCTGCATTAATACTCTTAGCTTTACAAAATTAAAAAAAAAAAAAAGTTTAAAAGCTGGTATTTTGAAACTTTTTGAACTTTTCTTTAAGTTTAAAGGTATTTTGAAACTTTTGAGACTTTAAGGGTATTTTTAAACAAAACGCTAATGGTTTCGATCAAAAACCAACTGTAATGGTACTTTTAAACTCTTTTTGAAAGTTTTAAGTGTACTTTTAAAACTTTTGAAAGTTCTAAGTGTACTTTAAAATTTTTGAAAGTTCATAGATATTTTTTACACAAAGTACAAAGTTTAAGTGCATTTTTTATAATTTAGTCTTTAAAAAACTAAATCAAGTTTTAAAACTAAAAAAAGTAGTTTGGAAAATTTTGTTTTAATTTTTGGAATTTGGCTAAGATTCAACATATTTTTTTTACTTAAAAAATGATGAAACCCATTATAAGAAATTGAGACGAAATTAACTTAATTTTAAAAAACCAAAAATGAAACCGTTAACAAACAAGCCTATATTTTTCTAGTTTTAAAAAATTGATATTTTTTTAGTAGATAATAAAGTAAAAAATCTAGAGATAAAAAAGGTGCTTGTAGGCTTAATTTCAAAAACCAAGAATCAAGAACCAAGAACCAAAAATCAAATGGTGGGTTATCCAACGAAGCTAAATGGTTAAGTATGAGTTTATTAAAAATATATTTGGTTGGTAAATTTGAAATTTGCAATAAATAATAAATAATTTATATCTTAATTGTTTGATAATAGATTTAGGAACTTTTATTATTTCAAGAATAAATAAAATATTTCTAGTATATTGTCTACTGTTGTGAAATTACTAGAATATTATTTCCCTCACTTTTCTCTAAAAGAAAAGGCACAAGAACCATTCTTAGAATAGCTCTCAATCTCTTCAATGGAGAAAATCACAAACAACAATGCCTCACCACAAAGCTTTTTTCTCTTCTCATAAAACCACCTCTAGACTTATTTATTAATTTTCTTCTAATTTTGTTTTTGTGAGGTTGAATTCTTTTTAAACCCACCTACTTATATGTTTACCAATCAAAATATAGATCCTATATAAAAATTAATAGGAACCTAAGTTTTAAAGTTTCATTTGTCAAAATAGAAAAAACAAAAAAGAATTTAAATGAGATGAATAGTAAAATGAATTTCAAGATTATTAATTAATAATTTTAAATGTCCAATTCATTCTAATTTTTGGCTGATATCAAGTTTTAAGATTTCATATATGAGAATAGCAAAAACTAAGTTTCATCAAAAAATAGCAGATATAATCTCACCTATGTGATCCAGAATTTGATTAATTTCAAAATGTCTTTATTGGAAAAATGTCTTTATTGGTCTTTACAGATACAATGTAATTATATTTCTCCTTGGTAGATTTAAATCTAGAAATCAAGATCCTTGCTAAATTTTTGGGCCTCCTCAAGTTTGAATTCACCCAATAATAATACACCACCTTTGGAAAATATTAGTGTTAGTGTATAGATGTCAGATTATTGATGCATTTGAATTGCTATAACTCTTTTTTTTTTTTTTTTGTAAACAATGTAAACTTGGAAATGAAGTGCTCTTATACAGAAATAAAATCATAGATTATTTATGTGTACTATAGGAAAATACATTTGTTCCATTTGTATGTGGATTCAAATAAGAGGCAGTAATGGGATAAATTTTTCATTCAATCTTCAAGGAGTTGTCTTTTCTTCTCCAGAATATTTAGGTAAGACTTTGTCGAGAAATTTCTTTTCAGATCCCGGGTGACAAAAACATAGGTTAAGCTTGCAATCACAGTCCCATGGGTCAGAACAATCAATACGACTTTTGCATGGAATGTTTACAACATTTCTGGCATCTGACACGAACAATATTTCTAAAATATTTTAATTGTTAATCGTTATACAACAAGATAATTATTAGGAAAAGGGAAAAATATAATGGATATAATTAATGAAAATTGATTTATATACCAGAGACAAGAAAGTAAACTTTGTTGAGGATTTCTCCATATCGAATGTCTAGTGGGTGAGTAATATATGATTTGGAGGCTTTTTTATTTGTTTGTGTGGGTTTTTGTATGAATAATAGACCAAATTTATACTTAAATAGTGTAGCTTAAAATGGTAGAAAATATATCCTGCACTAAAAGATATGAATTTTTGTTTCCCAATGTAAATATGTGCTTGACCTAATATAGCAGTAAATTTAATGTATATGCATTTATGGAGAAATTTTATATTATGTTAAGAAAGTTTATTTATTTTTTTAAAATTTTAATTATTGTATGGATTTAAATTAATTTTTATATTCACTTATTTATAATAATACATTGTTTTCTTCAGCGTATACTCTAATTAAGTAATGGAAATTTTTTTAGAAGGAAAGGGTGAAAATGTATGTTGAATATATATATACACACATGTGTGTGGATGGTGGATGTATTATACAGAAAGTATACAAGTTTTGTCTTAGTAATTTATTTATAGGTGAAGTTAGTAACTTTACTTTCGAACCTGAGTCATTAAGGATGTGTTTGGAATACGTTTTCAAATGTTTTATTTTAAAAAATAAGTCGTTTTTTTAAAAAAAAAATTATAGTGTTTGGAAACTACTAAAAATGAATTTTGAAGTGTATTTTAAACAGTTTTTTAACAAAAGAGTTTATATAAAAATGAGTTTTTTATTTTTTATTTTTTTTTTATTTTTTAAATTAAGTAGGTATCATAAAGGTAATATATGCAATACAATATACGCAAAAGGAGTATAATTTAGTGTCAAAGTGAGCATCAATAACCATCCATAACATTGAATTTATTTTTTTTAATTTATATAGTTATGTAGTGATTTTTAGTCCTTGCATGATTATAAGTGTAAGTGTGATGGGTGAATTATAAATTTCAATAGGTTTTTTATAAGGGTAATTTTGAAAACATTTAAAAGATTATAGTTTATATGTTAGAAGTATTCAACTGAGAGTGTCCTTAAAAAGTAGAAAACTTGTGCAAAAAATTAAACCAACACAATAAAATTGAATTCAACCAATGGGAAGGTTTGCTCATTTGATCATGTCGATAGTTTTTTTTTTTTTTTTTGCTTTTTTAGTTCGACATATCAATTCATCATTTTGCATGTTGGGAGTTAATGTATTTTTCAATTCCATAGTCATTCATATATATATTCGCACTTCCATATTAAAGCTTTTTTCGTAACACTCTTTCTCATTCGATCTCTCTATTTATTTATTGTGTCTTCTACAATCTTTTTTACTCCTATATGTATGTCATTTGAACTTATCCCATCTATTCATCAACACTCGTTGAATATAGTTAATTCGACGTAAACAAAAATTCAACAATTTTGATTCCCCCTCACGGTAAGATTTGGTCTAAAGCAACAATAAATTTGGAAAATTGCATAAAATGACCCCAAAACTAAAAAATTTTATCTGGATGACCTCTGCTTAAATTCTTTATCATTACTGACCTTTTTGTCATGTGAAATATCTATTTTACCCCCAAAATTAAAATAGCAGGCGTCCGTTTTCCATTTTCTTTAAGTTACCTCTCCAACATTCACATTCCTACGCTTTAGACTTTTCGCTTTCTCTCAACTTTTCTCTTTCCCTCAACCTTTGATAAACACTTGAAAAGTGCTTTCTATTCTCTCAAGTTAAGGGAGTTTATATTAGATTTCACTTGTTTGCTAGTGATTTTCAGGTTAAAACGAGGAAAATTAGAAGAAACGACTAAAAGATCAAAACCGAGCAAGAATACGGCGAAAAGAGCTGAAAAGGGCAAATTTTCAGATAGCGCCACAGCGCTGAAACATAAACGCATCATTCTGGACGCATAGTAGCACCGCGGCGCCGAGATGGCGCTGCCTCGACGCAACCTTGTTGAACGCATGACAGTGTCGCGGCGCTTGGACGGCCCTGCTGCGGCGCTAGTGCCCGAGAACAATATTTCTGAAACGCATCACAGCGTCGCGGCGCTTGAACAGCGCTGCAGCGGCGCTAAAACCCGAGAGCAAACTTTTCTGATGCAGCCCTAGCGCCGCGGCGCCAGCTTTCCTTAAATGAAAATAATGTTATTTTTGGTAAATTTTTGGGCGGCAAAACTCTATAAATTTGGGGGTTTCCAGCAGCCCAAATCATCAAAGAAAATCAAAGCAAAGCAAGGAAGTTATAGACCTAAAGAGGCGCAAAAAGGAGAGAATTAAGTGAGAGTTCAAAGAGTGAGTTAGTTGCAAGGAAGAGGAAAAGAGTTCGAGATAGTCGTGGTGCTCTTCAAATTCCGACGTGAGAGCCAAGGAGATCGTGACGGTGCTACCTCAATCAAGAGCCTCTTTTCAGTAGAGTTTCTGTAAGCACTGATTTGTGTTACCAAGCGTTGGGGTGCGGTCATGCGTTTGTGGCTATGCGTTTCAAAGGGAGAAGTGGCCGGGAGTGAGAGTAAGAATTTTTGGAAAGTAAAATCTTGGCTAAGTGTTGGCCAAGTCCATGCGTTGTGGTTGATTCACGGAGGTTAGTGAGCTGAAGTAGCTACCCGCGTTGAAGGATAAGTAATTCTGGCGGGGGAAGAAATGTGCTTGAACCATGCGCTAAAGTCACTCTGCGTTGAGGCAGTCATGTGCTGAATTCACTCTGCGTTGAGGACAGCCATGCTCTGAAGTCGATGCGTTGAAGACAGACATGAGTTAAAGTCGCTCCGCATCGAAGACAGAGTGGTCTTGACGCGACGAAGATAGTGGTGTATGACTGAGTTGTATGCGTCAAAAGTAGGAGGCGTTGAGGACGACGCCATGCGTTGGGTGAGGCTAGTTGCTGAAGGAGTCGGAGGAAGAATTTTAACATGAGCGCCTCGCGTCGAAGGGAGAACCCCGCGCCAGTTTGCGGGTGAGGGGTAAGTTGGCAACATTAATCTTGGTGTTTGTGAAGGCTAAGTCGGTAGTATATATAGTTGGATTAATTAAATGTTTAATTATTTTTAAGACATTTCGAGAGCTTAAGTCGGTTCCATATTTCAGACAGACTTCAGAAGAAGATTGAGGAAGGTGTTCTTGAGAATTTTGGACGAAATTCGACTCATAACGAAGCTGGAACAGAAGAATGACTGAAGTCACATGGTTTGAGCAGTGACTGATAATTAGAGTAGAACGTGTGGAGGAAGCCGAGTTTAGAGCTGAAACGTGGAGGTTAGTAAGTTAACATAATTTCTAACAACTTTTGTGAAGGAAGGTAAAGCTGAAATTGAAGATTTATTATGTGAATCCTTAGGAAAAGCAGAGTTTACAAGTTTATCTCGCAATCTGGAACAGCAGGAGGTGATTCCGGAATACAGTGAAAGCGAGGAGGAGTTAAGCCTTGAAACTTCGAGGTAAGCTATAGAACTTAATTTCCTATAAGTTTGTAGAAGAGAAGAAATCCTGAATCCGTATGGAATTGTGACTTTTAATAGATTGAAGTAAGAATGAGAAGAAAGGAGGGAATAACGGTGCAGACTGCTGCTGAGAATCAAGTATCGACACACTGTCTGGGTATTATTAGCGAGACGGGTGTCACTAAGACGCAAAGGAGCCTTCCATCTCACAGTTCTCGCTAGATAACGCTGAGTATCGCTACTAAGGTAACGTAACGCTAGTGTCGCTCCAACAAATATCGCTAGTAACAGTCCTTATTGGTTGGTATCACTAGGATTCTCGCTTATTAAGTTAATTAGAAAAGGAAGAAGATTTAATGTTCAATAACGCAAGGTACATGTCTCTTGCAGGCCGAGAAGAAATAGGAAAAATGTATAATCCACGTAAAGCCTAGAAAGAGTTGTGAGTGACTATTTTATTCTTAAAGTCTATTTTATTAAAAATGTTCTTATGAAGTATGATTTACAATGAACTGTTTAATATGTATAATGTTGATTGCATTACTTATAAGGCATGTTATATGTTTTTAAAGTGGATAGTAAGCATTCATATGAAATGTTATTGAATATAGTTTTGTATGATTTCTATGGAAGGATTTTCATATGAACTATTATGCGAATGAAATTCTAAAACGTTTTAGAGGAGGCTCAGTGCTTAAGGACACAAGAAGGCACGTGAGTTTCCCCGGGACCTAGTACTGAAGGACATGAGAAGGTACTCGGGCAACCCGTCATATTCTTATGTGCATATAGAGGTTGATTTGGCTGGTGCGTCGAGTTTGCTCCGCATTGAGCCAGGGACGATTTCGACGTTGAGTGCGTAGAAGCGTTGCTCCGCCTCAACTAAGGGAAAAGTTTGAAAAACTAAACTGTGATTGATAAACTCTTTGGAATACACCCTTTTATGATTTAAGATTTGATTTATGAGATTAATGGATTTTATAGAAAGCATGTTTAATTTGAACAAAATGTTAAACTTTTACTTATTCGTTATACATAACATGCCTGTTTTCAATGAATGTTCGTTTTACAAAGATTTGTCACTTACTGAGCTGTTAACTTATGTTTTCGAATGTTTTCCTTTTCTCCCCCAGGTAGCAAGGACGTTCCCGGTGCTTAGCCTACTTCAGCTCACCCTGCCTAAGTCTCGAGTTCTCAAGAAACAGTCCAGTCTGAGAGTTGTACGTTGCATATGTTTTATGTAAATAGCATGTAGATCATGTAGTTTTGAGTGGGGAGTGTTGGTGGAAGTTGTGAACATTGTATGATGGATATGGAAGTGAAATTATGCTATGTAATAAAGGCGTACCCTATACGGGGAATTGTATCAAATTATAAGCATGTGTAGTATGACTGAGTTCTTTGTATGTATATAAGTAAATGTATGCATTAAAAAGGAAGGTAAGAAGGGACAATATGCGTCACAAGAGGGGTGATATTTATTGTCTTCACATTCCCTTTCAGGATAGGTAGGTAACCCGGGAGGGGGTGTGACAGTTTCCCTTTCTTTACACTCTTTCTTTATTTATTTTGCTTAAACATGTTGCTTCAAGCTATGAGTGGCTAAACTCTTTAGTTTTAGGGTTTTGATGATTTGTTTATGAATTTATGTTGATTTTGTAGACTTTCATGGTTTTGTTGGAATGATTATGCTTTTCATTGTTATTGTGTTTAATTCTTGTGGATTGGCCATCCTCACATGTTAGGTTAGATGTATGATTGAGAGATTGTATGTTTAACTTGATCTATAACAATGAATTGTTGTTAATCTATCACGAGAGTAGCTAGGTTGACAATAAAAGTTGCTAAAGACTATTTTTAATGCCATGTAATTTTGTATTAGTTTTAAGAGATTAATAATCAATCGAGTTGCATGAGAAAGGGTTGTTTTTTTAGAGAAAATAACTTGGAATTAAGTTTCTAGACTTTGGCATATGAATTACAATAAAATCCATGAAATCTATAATATTGAATGATGAAATAAATAAGGATTCATTACCCTAGAACTCTCTTTGACTCTTGTGTTTCTCACTTTAATACTTTCATTATTTGATTTGTATTTTCCATAACTTATAATATTCAATTTCAATCCTCAAATAAAATTGATTCAACTCTAGAATAGCTAAGTAACTTAAACCTTCCCAATTGGATCTCAAGTGAAACGATATTCGGACTTAACCATCTTATATTATAACTTGACCCGTACACTTGCGGTTAACACTCAAAATGCACATCAAGTTTTTGGCGCCCGTCGTCCTCGTCTTCGTCTTCATCTTCATCTTTGTCTTCTTCTTCGTTGTCGTCTTAGGCTTCATCTGAAAGCTATTTCACGTCCCTTAAGTCCAGTTTAGGTGATCGCTCAACCTAGGTTACACGATCACTCAGCTTAGGTTAAACGATCGCCCAGCCTAGGTTAAACAGTCGCCCATCCTAGGTTAAACGATCGCCCATCCAAGGTTAAACGATCGCTTACGAAATTCCTAAACGATCGCTTAGCGATCGCATAAGATTTCGTAAGCAATCGCTTTATAGAAGTTAAACGACCGTTAGTTTTACTAAGCAATAGTTTAGTATTTATAAGCCACCGTTAGGATTTGGTAAGCGATCATCTATCTTTAGTTAAACTGACTGTTGTATTGCATTTCCTTGTTGTAGGTTAATCTTGGTCGTCTTTGAGAATAGATATTTCTCTATTGTCGTCTCCTGCATGGTCCACAAAACCAGTACCATGATCAAGAACAAGCTTACTATCACCTAGCTTCTCTAAGCGATCGTGTAGTAAAATCTAAACAATCACCTAGTCAAGCTTAACGATCATTTATATTAATGTAAGCGATTGTTTAAAATAATCTACACGATCGCTTAGTCGTTTGTTGTTTTCAATATGTACTGACTTATTTTTTACATTACAGACAATTATCGTGGCGAGATTTGTGCGAACACCATATGAAATAAGGTACAAGGAGGATAGAATAAGAGGGATTGAGTTGATGCTAGGTGTCAACCCCATGTCAAGAGATCAACCTTCAGTTGACACCGAGGCCGAACATCACGAATCCTCTCATGAAGACCAAATCGAGCAGCCTATGATAGAGCATCACATTGAACCCCCTCGGCCACGCGAAGAACAAATTGAGCACTCTACCACTGAGACAGATACACTCATACTGGGTTCGACTAGTGGTCAGGGGGGAAGAAAAGCCGCCCTGAATCTTCAAAGAAGCAATCCTAGTCCTCCAAGTCCTCAAAAAGGCACAAGCACTCAAATTCATATAAGGTGCTAACAGAGAAAATATCTAAAGTTCGCAAGGATTTGGCGAACTTGACAACCACAGTTTGTGAGCAGCACAAACATTTAAGCAAGTAGATAGAAGATGTGAAGATGTTTCTTCAACATCTATGTCAGATTAGAAATCTTATTAATCATATGGTCTACATACTTCTAAGCGATCGCTTAGGACTTCTATGATATCGTTTATTACTTTCAATGTGATTGTTTATCTAATACTTTATTTTCTTTGTCTGATTCAGAGTAACAACGAAGAAGATAACAATTAGAGAAGTACCCCTGATGATGCCCCTGATGCTAATGGATTAGATAAGAATGGGGAACATGAAGGGGGTGGTGAGGATGATCAGACTGATATGAACGAGGGTAATGGTGGTGAAGGGCAGTCTGATACAAATCCTACGAAAGGGTACAAGGACAGTGGGAAAGAAACCGCAATGTGGTTTTTAACCAAACCACCAAGCACACTGAGGAAGAAACCACCGTCGTCACTCTTTAAGATGTAAGCCCCGTACTTGACCTTGTGAGAAGGCAAGATAAGAAGAGACCAAGAGATGGGCGTTTGGTAGGAATAGTTGGCTGAAATGTGAGTGGGGGCAAAAATGGCTAAGTATCGGCCATGCGTTGGTGGCACTATGCCTTGGTGGAGGTAGTTCTGGCTTGGACGCAGAGGTGAAGGCCACGAGGCATTGAGGCCATGAGGCGTTGAGAGCTACTCTGCGTCGAAGGTTACTATGCGATGAACGCATTGAAAGCCACAACGCGTTGAAAGTTGAAGGTCACGAGGCGTCGAGAGCCGATCTGCGATGAAGGTCACTATGCGGTGAATGCTACCATGCGTTGAAAGTGGGTATGCGTTGGTGCATAGAAGGTTGGCCAAGAGAACAATGCGTTCGACAGCTATCCGGCGATGAAAGTTGGGAAATTGTAACATACAAAACTGAGGCTATGCGTTGCTGAAGCCAAGTACAGAAGGTATGCGTTGATTAGATTATTATATAGAGACAAAGTGGAGTTTAAGTTGGTGGTATATATATAAGTGGACCGAGAATTCAATTATTTTGATCACATTTCAGAGCTCGAGTTGATTCCATTTCGAAGCTAAACAACGGAGGGAGGTAGAAGAAGGTGTTTATGTTGGTTTGGGGCGAAATTCTCGTCGTTTTCGTGGAGGAAACTTGAGCTGGAACGGAGAACTCAGTTGGTGTCACTTAATCAGAGTAACGTTTAGTTTTGGGGGTAGAACGAACTGAGGAAGCAGTGGCTAAGGTCGAAATTCTGAGGTTAGTAAGGTTAACTCGATTTTTTTTAGCAATTTTCATGAAGGGTACTTGAGTCGAATTTGAGTAAATGTATGTTAAACTCCAGGTAGAAGAGTTCGGAGCTGAATTGCAGGACGATTAGGAGCGATTCGGAGTTGTTGAAGGATATATCTTAAACGGAGAGGACGTTCTTTATGAGACTTTGAGGTAAGATGAAGGATTTATGTCTTTATAAGTTTGTAGAAGAAAGGAAGTTCTGAATTTGGCCAGAATGCGATGTTTAGCAGGTTAAAGAAAGAAGAAGAAAGGAAGAAGAAAAACTGTTCTGCTACGGCAGTAGTATCACTGAGAGAGCGGGAGACTGGGCAGCGAAGCAACTGTCGCTGATAACGCAAGAGGGGCTTTGCGTCTCACAATTCTCGCTGAAGTCTCGTTGGGTGTTGCTTCTCAGGTAATCTTGCTAGTTTTGTTCAACCCGGTATCGCTAGTGCAGTGTTCTGTAGTGTAGTTTCGTTGGTAATCTCGCCAGAGAATGTGGAGTAACGTTATTTGTGAGTGTCTTGAGGAAAAGGGAGTTTAGAGATAAAACGAGCATATAATTATGTATATTTAATGAGTATAAAGAAAAGGAAGTCTAAGGAAAACTTGACGTGAAAAATGTGTATTTTCAGGCCAAGAAGAGCTCGGGAAGGCATATAATCCACTTAGAGCCGAGACAAGTTGTGAGTGACTTTCTACTATATCTAGTGGTTACTTTTAGCACAATTATTTGGCAATGGATGAGTAGAAAGTTATGGTACGGTGTAGCATTTGAAGTAATTATGTTGTGTTGATAAGTTTAAAGGAAACTAGATATACTAAATGTAACCATGGTTGAGGGTCTTTGTGTGAAGGCCTAAGTGAATATGTAATATGATACTCAGTGCTGAGGGACCACGTGTGAAGGCACTTGAGTAGTTGGGTGGAATGGATTTCATTGCTAAGGGACCCTGAGTGAAAGCATGTGGAAATCCATCATATGTTAGCTCGTGCTGATGGACCATGAGTGAAGGCACTTGAACGGAGATTTGGTTGGTTAGCAGTGCTGAGGGACCTCGTGTGAAGGCACATGGTAATATTGACATAGTTAAACTCAGTGTTGAGGGACGAAATGTGAAGGCACTTGAGAGTTTGAAATGTCGAGGAACGTAATGTTAAGGCATTTGTATGTGATTAGAAATGAGAATTTTGTACTGGAGAGTGAATGAGTTGAGTTTTGCTTCGTCACAGCAAGGGTTAGATAGTTGCCATGAAATTATATGGATGTTGGTACTGTTTGTGATTTATAGCATAAGAAGCCTAGAGATTTCTGATATACAATTTGTGGTGGTTACTATGGTTTACATTAGCTTATGAATGTTAGTAATAATTGAATGAATTTAGTCACTCACTGAGCTTTAGGCTCGCTCAATTTGTTTGTTTGATTGTTGTTTCAGGTAGCGAGCGTGTCCGGGACGCCTAGCCTACAGAAGTTTCTCGTCTAGGCCTACTTTGGAGCAGACCTCTAGGATAGTTGTAAATACTCAGTTTATGTCCATGTTTTGTGATGTACATGTTCCATGGGAGTGTTGGGAGAATCGTTTGGTATTACATATATATAGAACACTTGTTGATAGGTTGTTATATTATCGCATGGCTTAATAGTAAAGGTGCTTATATTTGAGATTAAGCTGGCATTTAGTTGAATATTGAAGCTCTGTATATGATTTATGCTTTAGAGATGGACTGGGGAGTGTGCAGTTTCACACTCACTCCTAGGGATAAGGGGTATCTGGGAGGGGGTGTGACATAAGAAGTCCCCATCATCAAACCCTTCACCACACAGCCACCACCCCCAGTTAAAGAGCTCCTCATACAAGTGCTCCCCACTCAACCATCCAATACTAGGAGCATTGTGGACTTGAATTCACCAGCCGAACCGAAAGAACGGGTTGAGGTGGTTTAAATTTTTCTATACATGTTAATTGTCTGTAAATATATACTAACTGATTTCCAATCAATCACAGGAGAAAAAGGTGATCCTTGATTGTTAGAAGAGAAATAAGCCGACGAGGTTTTTACTGGAGGATGTGAAGAGGGCGAAGAAGAAAGTCCATTCCAAGCTTGAGCCAACTCCCTTTCAGCCCTAACCAACACCCTCCCAACTCAAGCCAACCCCCTCTCAGCCCCAACCAACACCCTCCAATTCCTAGTCAACCCCCTCTCAGCCCCAGCCAACCCCATGTCAACCCCAACCAACCTCTGCTCAGCCCCAACCAACTTCTTCACAACCCCAGCCAACACCATCTCAGCCCCTAGTTCAATCAAGATCACCAATGGGTGTTGTGGTGGAAAACCCTGTGGTCCCTATCCCTGAGTTTTCCATTAGGTCGGTCCAATCCTATAACCCCTTATTTCCAGTACCAGATGTGCTATGAACTACATATAAGAAATGAAGAAGCCATCTGAAAACAAAGGATGAGGAACAAACGATCGCATTCACCTTTCGGACCAAGGAGTTTTTCAGAACATTTGAGAAGAACACATAGGTGCTTGGGGATGTAAGTATTTCTTCAAAACATCAAACGATCATTGAGGATAATATAAATGATCGCTTAGCCCTATCTAAACGATCACTTAGATAATCCTCAAGATCGCTTTGGTACTAAGCAATTGTTTAGGTAATCCTAAACGATGACATAGTACCAAAGCGATCGTTGAGGGTTATCTAAACGATCACCTAACCAAAGTTAGGCGATCATTTAAGTAATCATAAATGATTTCTTAGTACCAACTTGATCGTTTAGGAAATCCTAAATGATCACTTAGTACTTCTATGCTCATTCGTTTATGACTAACGTTTTCTATTGCATTGTTTAGAATTGATATCCTACTGGTGCACGTGTACCGAAAGCTTAATTCCTAGCCTAACCTCTGTGGATATCTGTTCACGGTGGGGAACACAAGCTTTATGGTACGTGTTGTTGGGATATTAGTTTGATTTGAGTTTCATAGCTTGTTGGACAAAGTATATTAGATGTTATAATTTCTGTACAAAGATGCGTCGAGAATTACTCAAGTATGATCATTAATAAGCAAGTTTTCCTATAAAGTCCAAATATAAGCTCTTATAGGTTTCCTGGTGAGTCCAAGGTCGAACGCAAAGATTTGTAATAACTAGGTGTTGAGAATAGATACAAGACTATGCGGTGACTCTACGGCTATTATGTGCATGAGTTGTATGTACCTAAAACTATACATAAAAAATGAATAAAATTTCCTACAACTAACAATGAGGTGGATGCAGCAAGGGTTAGTCAATGTCATTTAGTGTCAGATAGCATGCATTGAGAATGACAGTGGAACCATACGATAAAAATAGAGTTAACGCAAAAGCTAGTTGTTACTTAAGCATATCTAAGTATAATTACATACCTACAAACTTGGAGTTTGTGAATCCATCTCTCGATGTTTCGACGCCACATTAATCTTATCTCTAAGACGCATGGTAAGTTTGTGTTAGCAAAAGATGAACTACATCTCTAAACCTCATCTAGTCTTGATAAATGCTAAAGATTAACCATCCACTCTCTCAAGCTAGATAGTCGTGCCTGTTACATTTGTTTGTCAGACAAAGCTATGCAAGCTAATGATATGCATTAATCAAAATGTAACATACTTAGTATTGCTTAAGAGAAAAAAACTAGCTTCTAACATCTAACTAATTTAATATGCAAACACATGGTATAAAGTATTTAATATGAAAATAAATGGAAGATAATCGTCAATCGAACTTATATTAAGAAAATAAACCATTCTCTCGAATGTCATTAACAAAACATAAGTAAGAAGGAGAGAAATGGAGATAAAACAGAAATGGAAGACGTCAAGCCGCCACTGGCAACGTCTTGCTTCATGGAAGCTTGAGATGGTAGCTATCTGATCCATAAATGGCATAAGGTGAAGGTTCTCACTCACAGGGAGAGGACTCTGAAAATTCTCAGAATCCTTCTCACAGGAGCTTGAAATGCAGGCTGGTTATGGTGAGGGAGAATTTATGCAGAGCTTTTCGCCTCTTGAACTCGTTTCTCTCCTCCTTTTGAATGTAGAAGTTTTGGGCTATTTATAGGCGTTGAAAAGTTGAACTCATGATGACCTAACACCTTTACATTAAATTTCATGCCCTGCTGCGCAGACTTTTCACATCGTCGGCCCATTTGTTTTGCCATGGTCTGATAACGTGTTATCCTTTTGCATATTGACATGACAGCTTTTGCCCAGGCGTCTGTATTTACTTTTTCTCAACGCATGATCTTGACGCATGGGTTTCCACTTGTTCTCGCAGCAGCTTCCTCTCTAGTACTTGAGTTATTTGTGCGTTTTTTCTTCTTAATCCTGCGTTAAGAATAGAAAAGCTCATAATTTTTCAGGTATTTTCTTTTGTAAATGGTGCCAATGTATGGTAATACATTTTACATAATTCAACTTCCAAAATCATGCGTTTAGCTCTAAAGTTACTATAATTAATTCAAATAGTGATTATAATAACTTGTATTTCTACAAGTTATCAGTACGTATAGAACAACTACCACTCAATTAGCTTTCTCCTTTATTTTATTTAACTCTGATTTTCCACGGGATGCTCTCTTGAATGTAGAAGGAATTTTAGTGAATGTCCGACCAGAGGGTTTGGTCATGAGCGACAGAACCATGGAACTGTGGACAAACAAAGTGGCACACATGGTTATTGGGCCAACAGTCTGGAGTTCCTCGAGTATGCACATGGCAAAATTGAAGAGTATAAGCCTGCATGGTCGGAAGTGGACTTCATTTTTGGGCCAATCAACATAAACGTGTTGGTTTTATGCCCTAAAGCTCGTAGATTGTAAATGTAATTATTTAACCGTCATTAAATCATTAATAAAGAGTTATTGATGTGTTACTTCAATAAGCGTTATTGATTATTTTTGTTTATTTTGTCTTAATAACCCTAAATCCAATAAACTAACATCCTAGGCTGTTTTATGAGTCTTGAACTGTATGTGGGGACATATAGAGATCAATGTTCAAGATACAGTCTAAAGGGTTTATAGTATAGGGATAAGGCTGGGTACCTTATCCTAGTAACACTATAGATACGGATCACTTTGTATTTGATACAAACGCAATGATGTAACGTGTTTATGTAGGTGACATGCGAGTGTGGGTATCCTATGCAATGAGTTTGCATAAGACTGAACCACGAAATAGTAATCACTAGATGTAACTACGTTAACCTAAGCAACTTAGTCTTAATCCTGAGTATATTATGAACTCTTGTCCACAAGGGATTGTCCTTTGATTTGTATTGGTGAGTGTGGTCGTTTGCCGACTCAATATGTCTACCATCTTGGGGACAAGACCGAGAGGGGAGCTGGGGACATAATTATACAAGATGAAATTCACTCATTCTCATTTTTAGGGTAAGTAGATAAGTATTCCCTTAAGTGGTGTCTTCAGGACTTGAACAAAGGGCCCTACCCTCTCATTGGCCCTAGAGGAGTTTCTGTTTAATGGTTGAACCATAAACAGGTTGTTCATTAGAGGAGCACTGGTACTTAAGGGTTTAGAAGTCACCTAAGGTAAAACAGTAATTTGACCCAACTGGTGTCACGAACACTTTAAAGGACTAGTTTGCTATTATTGGTCTATATCCATAGACGCATAAATACATCTGCAGTGAGAAGAGTGTAGCTGTTGGTTTTTAGTGGAGTGTACCCATAGTTAACAAATATTGATTAATGTGGTTAATGAGTTTAGCTGGTTAATCTCATATCATTGGAGCTTTTGATCTACTATAACATCCCATTGCTAGCTCACTACGGACCAACTGTCATACCCCCTCCCGGATTATCCTCCATAACCCGAGAGGAGATGCGAAAACAGCAACTTTGACTCCTCTGTAAGGTTCACTGTCCAACCATTTTCACCAAAGACGGCCCAGACGAGGTTCTTGCGTAGGCAAAGCATCCTGAACTCGCTTGCTAACTGGAAAATTAGAAAAAAACATGGGAAAACGTGAGCTAAAGCCCCGTAAGTGACTAGTTTGTAAAACTATCTTTTGTTCGAAAACAGGCATGTTAAATCAATACGCATTAAAACAAGGATTTAGCACGAAAATTCAACTGAAACATACTTTCCACAAAACTTTATCAATCTCATAAATCCGTTCCAAAACATATGGAATCGTTTTCCAAAATAATTAAACAGAAAACCGTTTAGTTTTTCAATCTTTTCCCTTAGTTGAAGCGGAGCAAGACTCAACGCTCTCAACGTCGAAATTATCCCTGGCTCGATGCGGAGCAAAACTCGACACACCAGCCAATCAACCTCTATGTGCACATAGGAATATGGCGGGTTGCCCAAGTACCTTCTCATTTCCCTCAGTACTGGGTCCCGGGGAAACTCACGTGCCTTTTCGAGTCCATCAGCACTGAGCCTTCTCTTAAACATTTTATCAATCAGTTTACATAAATAGTTCATCTAAAACCTTTCATAGAAAACAATATATTTATTGATAAACAACATCTCGCAACATGCTTTTCAATATCATAAAACAATCAGATAAAACATGCCTTTTTGAACAATATGATCAAACATCATGCGTTTCAAAATAATTCATCACAAAGTCATATTTTATAAGAACATTTTCAATAAAACCGATTTGAAGAAGAAAGGTGTCACTCACCAATCACTTAAGAAATTTCCTCTTTTTCCTTCAAATCTTGCTTTCCCGAGCTTCTTGAACGCAAGGCTTGAGCTTCTAGCCCGCAAGGTAGCTGTTTCCACTCTCTGGTAGCTCAGTTGAACGCAGCGTTCTAACTTTGGAATGCAAGGCTCCATTTTCCTCTGTCAGCTCGGTTGAACGCAACCCTGCCCTTCAACACAAGGTTGGTAACTATCGCAAACCCTGCCATTCAACGCAAGGTTAATGACTAACGCAAGGTGCAGTCTAACTCTTCTACTCTTTCGGATGCGTCGACCTTTCTTGGACCCAAGGTCTAACTTGAACGCATCGTCTATCTTCGAACACGACGTTCACCTTGAACGTTGAATTCGTCTTAAACGCAAGGCCGACCCCTCTTCGACGCAAGACAACTTCTTTAACACCAGATGACTAAGTTGTCAAGAATGTCTTCTTTCTTGGCTGCAGACCTCCTTTTACAGACGCAAGGGGTTCCTTCTTTCTGCCTTCGTTCTCCTCTTTCTCTCAAGGATTTTTACTTCAGAATCATCAGTCGTTACTCTTCCCTCAGGTCCTATTTATAGAGGGCTTGCCATCCTACTTTTCCTCTCTTTTTGCCACTTGATTGCCACATGTCACGTTGCATGTCTGACTAACCATGCATTAGTCCAAGTGTCACCTTGCATGAAACACTTAACATGCCTCTTTAACACCTCCTACTTTTAAGGTGTCAAGTCTATATGAAGCCACCTGGCCTTTATAAACTTATCTTATGCGTCCAACATTTTCCAATAGACAACCATTCATTCAACACAATGCCCTCATGCGTTCGTTGAGTTTTCTTTAAGGTTTGAGCTTCACTACTCACTTTTCTAACTCTCAGCCAACTACACTACTGTCTTTGACGCATAGAGATAACTCTGTCTTCAACGCATAGGGACCTCAACGCATAACAACCTTACCAACGCATGGTAAGCCAAGTATGTTTCTTCCCCTGCCAACGCGGCGACTACTACAGGTCACAATAACCATTCCTGATCACCTTCAACGCATAGCCGCGCTATTATAAACCAGTGCTTACACAATGCCACTAGGCGTTAATGACAAATGCGCAATACCATGCGTTTGTACCTCATCGCATCATACCATGCGTCCAACTCCTTTCTTATGTCCATAACAACAACTCTTTCTTAAGCTCTTCCTCTATGCGTTGGTCCTATTGCGTTTACCTTCATCTTGTGTCCATGACCATCTTCCTATCCTTGGATATTCCTTGATTATTTCCAAGGTTATTCTTTTAACCTTTTACTTGCACTTAAACTATTTCTCTTAAGATAGATTAGCATGCGTTCACCACATGCTCCAGTTTTTATGTTTACTAAACAACCTTCTACTTTTCAACACTTGAAAATATCCTATGATAGAAGTCTATGCGTCTTACTTCTTTCCCTTCAAATTCTCGGGTACTTCCTATGCGTCCACCTTTACTATGCGCTACCTCAGTCTTGACCGTGCGTCCAACATGGTCTTTTATTCCTTTCCTTCAGACTTTTCAACGCATCGATTGTTAAAAGTTGGATGTCACACCAACAAGGATCAACTATGTTGAAAGAAAAATTTGAAATTTTCAAATTTATGAAGGAAAATATTAATTGTATTGAATACAATTAATTGCATGATTTAGTATAAACTTTATTTGAATGTGATTCAAATGATAACTTTATAATATGGAGAATTAATTTATTTGAATATGATTCAAATAATTAATTATTTATTTGGATAAAATCCATATAAATAAATAGAGAGAGAATTAATTAATTAATTTGAATTGGATTCAAATAATTAATTATTTAATTTGGATGAGATCCAAATTAAAGATTCTGCAGAAAATAAATAGAAGAAGAATTAATTAATTGATTTGAATTGAATTCAAATACTTGATTATTTAATTTGGATGAGATCCGAATCAAATATTCTGTAGAAATAAATATTTAAATGAGATTTAAATATTTTAAACTATTTAAGATGAGATATTATTTGGGTAGATATTTATTAATATTGGATATTATTAAATATTTGATTTAAAATCTCTACGAAGGGTTTATCCTAATAGGATTAGAGTAACTCATAGAGTTCTATAAATAAGGCTCTTGGGAGCCTTTATATAAAACACTCTCTAAGAGAATAATCTCTATAATTTCTCTAAAAATCGTCCTCTACCAAATCTCTCAATTTTTTTAAAAAAATTCATAAAAAAATTCTTCTTCCCATTCTTTCAAAGAAGCGGCTCCCACAAATTGGATTTTTGCCAGAGTCATAGCGAGAAAGATCTCTTGGAAAGGGAAAACTACAAAGAGAAGACTATTGGTCTGAGAATTATAGATTAGCAAAGGTATGATGCTTAACTTTTTTTTTTTTTACTCTTTGTATTTTTAATTCTTTCAATAAATCAAAAAACGCGATCACATGCTTTCCTCGAGATTCAATTCCCTTCAAAACGAGCATTGGCTCATGGCTGCAATTCAACTCGATGCCAAAGTACATCCGTGAAGACATCGTGAATCCAAGACTTCAGTTGATGACCAGATCCATATCGTCCATCTTGATAGCCGACAGATTTGATAAAGGACATCCGAAGTTCACCTATGGGCTGTGGGAAGTGAAGAGGTCGAAGGTCACTCTTCAGTATGGGATATTTTGTTGTAAATTTGTGGAGTACCTTGTAACTAAGACTAATAGAGATAACCTTGAGGTTGAACATATGCCTATTTTTAGGAAATAGTATGTAGCCAAAATGTGGGCAAATAAATTCTTATGGTAATGAATTATTGAATTTTGTGCAATTTCATTGTATTATTTCTAAGTATAATTATCATATTTTTAAAATGTAATATACTAATCAGTTACAACAATTCGATAGCAATCAATGGACTTAAACAATTACACTAGTCAATTAAACCAATAAGCTACTAAGTGATCGCTTAGTATAATAAACGACAGTTTAGACACACACTGAGCGACTGCTTACTATGTATTAGGCGATCGTTTAGACACGCACTGAGTCACCGTGTACTATGTACTAGGCAATCATTTAGACACACACTGAGTGATCGCTTATTATGTACTAAGCGATCGTTTAGACATGCACTAAGCGATCGCTTATTATGTACTGAATGATCATTTAGGCAATTACTATGTGATCACTCAAATACTTCCACTACATGTCATGCATCCCTGACAGCCCCGTGGCAGGTGTTATTAGTGTCTGTGTGCATGTTTTCCTGTTGTGTCCTCTCTGGCCGCATCATGTACACTTGTGAACTTGTCGTGGCTTCTTACTAGTAGACGGTATTCTAACGGTTTGACTTTGACCTACGCTTGGCACCTTTCGCGATGGTAGAATTTCAAAGTTATCGAACCTTGTTCTTCGTCCCCACTCTTGTCGATGTCCAATTGGGTATATCAGTTCGACATACGCGGCAAGCACACACTCTACTATAAACCACTTTGCGCACAACTTTTCGACGTTAATGTTTCGCATGGCTGCCGCAGCTATTGCATGTGAGTATGAAATCTCCATGCAATTAAACTCTATACAAGTACATGTTCGTGAACGGAGATCAACCAACCCACCCAGATGTCCATCATCCATGTTAAGTACATACATGTCCACTGGAGAAACACGATATGTTCTAGACACCAATTCACCCTCTTTAAGAATAGTCATTGCATAATCAGTTACAACATTCGTGCATGTCATTGCATGTGTACGTCGGACATAGAACCAACCCTGCAACCACTCACGTATATGCTCAAGTAGCTTAGTAATTGGCACTTCCTTTGCGTATTTTAACACTTCATTAAGGCACTCTACTATATTCCTTATCATTTTGTCATACCTATAATGGACTTAGTACCCGTGCCCACCGTTGTAATCCAATTTCTTCAAGATAGGCTGTTACCCCAGGATATCTATGAAGCTTAGTCCAGCATATTTGAAACTCATACATCCTGTAGGCTTTGGCGACAAGATAGAAATGTGGGATTATGTCTTTATTCTTGAATTTGTCCATCAAGTTATTCCGAATGTGGTATATACACAGTGCATGGAATGCCTCTGGGAATATACTGGATACAACCTTTGTTGTTAAATTTCTATTTGATTTAAATTGAGTTTCATAGCTTGTTGCACAAAAAGAGATCATTTCCGTACAAAGATGTTTCGAGAATTACTCAAATATGATCATGATTAAGCAATTTTTCCTATAAAAAGCCCAAGTATAAGCTCTTATAGGTTTTCTGGTGAGTTTAGGGTCGAACGCAGGGTTTTGTAATAACTAGGCGTTGAGAATAGATGCAGGACTATACGGTGAACTGTACATGTAATATGTGCATGTGCTGGTTGTATGTGTCTAAAACTATACATAAAGAATGAATAAAATTTCCTACAACTAACAATGAAGTGGACGCGGCGATGGTTAGTCAAATGTCATTTAGTGTCAGATAGTATGCGTTGAGAATGAATGGAACCACGCGATAAAAGTAGAGTTAACATAGAAGCTAGTTGATACTTAAGCATATGTAAATATAATTACACACCTACAAACTGCGTTTGTGAATCCATCTCTCGATGTTTCGATGCCACATTAATCTTATCTCTAAGACGCATGGTAAGTTTGCGTTGGCAAAAGATGAACTACATCTCTGCACCTCATCTATTCTCGATAAATGCTAAAGATTAACCATCCACTCTCTCAAGCTAGACAGTCATGCTTACTACTTTTGTTTGTCAGACAAAGTTATGCAAGTTAATGATATGCATTAATCAAGATGTAACATACTTAATATTGCTTAAGAAAAACCAACTTCTAACATCTAACTCATTTAGCATTCAAACAACATGGTGTAAGATATTTAATATGGAAATAGATGGAAGATAATCGTCAATCAAACTCATATTAAGAAAATAAACCATTCTCTCGAATGTCATTAACAAAACATAAGTACGAAGAAGGGAAATGGAGATAAAACAGAAATGGAAGGCATCAAGCTACCACTAGCAACGTCTTGCTTCATGGAGGCTTGAGATGGTTACTATCTGATACATAAATTTCATAGGGCAAAGGTTCTCACTCATTGGGAGACGACTCTAAAAGTGCTCAGAATCCTTCTCTCAGAAGAGCTCGAAATGGAGGCTGGTTATGGTAAGGGAGAAATTGTGCAGAGCTTTCGCCTCTTGAACTCGTCTCTCTTCTCCTTTTTCATGGAGAAGCTTTGAGCTATTTATAGGCGTTGAAAAGTTGATACTCATGATGACCTGACACCTTTGCATTAAATTCCCTACCCTGCTGCGTAGACTTTTTACATTGTTGGCCCATAGGTTCTGCCATGATCTGATAAAGTGTTGTCTTTTTCCATAATGACATGACAGCTTTTTGCCCATTCGTCTGTATCTACTTTTTCTCGACGCATGGTCTCAACGCATAGGCTCGACGCATGGGTTTCCACTTGTTCTCGCAACAGCTTCGTCTCTTAGTACTTGGGTTATTTGTGCTTCTTTTCTTCTTAACCCTGCGTTAGGAACAGAAAAGCTCATAGTTTTTCAAGTATTTTCTTTTGTAAATAGTGCCAACGCGTGGTGATACATTTTACATAATTCAACTACCAAAATCATGCGTTTAGCTTTAAAGTTACTCTAATTAAATCAAATAGTGACTATAATAACTTGTATTTCTACAAGTTATCAGCCTTCCCAATGGAGATGTGACGATCTAATATAAACACTAAATTAAAAATGTCTCCAATCGAGCCCTTCAAATGAGTCATGAACCAAAGTCATGATGCATCGTTCTCACAGTTTACAATACCAAACACAATGGGATATATGTTGTTATTACCATCGATACACGTTGCTATCAACAACATACCTTTATATTTCTCGTGCAAATGAGTGTCATCGACAACGATTACAGGACGGATGCAGTTCAAGAATCCCCTAATACACGGACCAAATGCCATGTAGACATGCTTAAAGTACTGCTGATCTTCTACTTCAACCTCAAACATTGTGCCAAGATTTGCAACTTTTAGTGCCTCGCCATGTGCATTAATAAGAGCATATGATCCTTCTAGCGACCCTTGTGCAAACACCAATACATACTCTCTTACGCGGAAAGCCCGCCCATAACTTATATTTACATCATAATCTCGCCGAACATCTTCAATTATATTTCTTAGGCGGTATGTTCGACCAACTTGCTCGAATTTGTACTTGATTAAGTATCCAATAACCCAACTTTTCGCTTGTTGATGACTACCTATCCTCATTTCAAGTGCACATGTATGGACACCCAAATACTTCGTCACTTTGAAGGAATCACTTCCTTCCAACTTTTTTGCACGAACCCTCCACTTACATCCCTCAACCAAACATCACACCATTAGCAAGCTCTCTATAGACTTCTTTACACGGTAGCCAAAGTTTTTTTTATTGCAAATATCGACAATTTAATTGACAGGTCATATTTTGAAAAGAAAATCTAACCTTCCTTTATATCTTCGTCGTTCAATCATGGGATATTGTGATGAGGTCGTCATATGATGAGCCCTCTGATGGTCCGGATATGTTTATAAATGGTTGGGTTAGGATAGTGCGGGACACTTAAACGGAAGACATTGCCACAAGTGGGGTTGGAATTGTTTGTGATCTTGGACATTGTCCGTACACATCGTTAGTGTTATATTGTGGACTATACCTATATTGGACGTTCTGACGCCATTCTTCATTTCTGTCATCTCTCAAATTGCATGCCTCTTCATCCAGTGAAGACATGGTTGGAAAATCATACTTGGAAAGGTTTCAATTCTTGGATTGCATTCTTGGTGCATATCATCTACTTCATGCCTTTCATGAGGTGTAACTGATACAAACAATGACATTCAAGATGCATCACTGCTTTCTAGAAAAAAAAAAACTAAGATCTTCATCATCCACTATGTCAATTGGAGGAATTGGGATCAATAGATTGTAACGAACACTTGATGTGTATATCAAATAGATAGGGACCGATGTTTAATTGTTGATGCAGAATGTTCACTAATTCACTACAAGTTATATCGTTTATGACCTTTAGACCTTCCATATTATCTCCAACATAATGGCATTCAGACTGATTTCGTTCCCCATCAAATCGTACAAAGATGCGAAGTAGAGTCTAGACAACAGAATTAAGGATTTTAATTAGAAATGATTGTCAGAAAAAAACTAAGCGATCGCCTAGTAGCATGTAAGCGATCGTCCAACTAAGGTGTAAGCGATCGCCCAACTAAATATAAACGATCGCCTTGTAATGGTAGGCGATCGCTCAGTTAGCTATAAGCGATCGAGTATTTGAATTTAAGCGATCGTTTACTTGTATGTAAGCGATCGTTTATATAAAACTAAACGATCTAGGAAGAAAAACACTTACATTCTCTGTGTTTTTTATTCTAACCCACAATGTTGAAAGCGACCGACGCTGGAACTTCGTGAAACTCGCAGAGAACAATGGAAGAAGGAGTTTGGAAGTTCGTGGAACTTGCAGAGAACCATGGAAGAAGAAGTTTGGAAGTTCGTAAAACTCGCAAAGAACAATGGAACAATTGAAGAATATGTGAGAGTGACCGTCCATTAGTATCCCCATATTTAATTTTGTTGGTAGAATGTTAGTTGACATTGAATGATTTCGTAGAATGTTGGTGAGGAAGTCTACATTCAATGCAGAAAATTTTGGGTGTCAGTTTTGCGGGAGAGAGTTTGTTTGATAAAGTTTCAAATTTTGGAGATAAAATGGGTATTTTATATGGCAAAAAGGTAACTAATTATAAAGTTTTTAGGAAAAGTTCATTCATAGAAAAGTTTTTTGTTTTTGAGTTATTTTGTGCGATTTTCCAATAAATTTGCATACATCATTTGATAACAGAAAGAATAACATTGTTTAGTTGAAGTATATTAAAATAATGATGAGCAGTTTTACTAATTTTATGAAAAAAGACAAATCAAAATTATTATATTGAACTAAATTTATTAGCATCAATCAATTAAGTAAGAAACAGTTAAAAGTTTATAAAATTTCAACTCTTGAAATTCTATCATACTGATTATTAGACATTAGTTATTTAATTTAAAATCTCTATTAACTTATTAAAAAATAAATTGATCCATTTCAATAATAAACTTTCAATATATATTTTCAATGGGACACCTATCTAGAAAAGACCAAAGACTATTATGAATGATTAAGGGTAAAAAGGTTGAACCAAATGAAGTCTAGTGATTTTGATGCAGTGGAATGGACACTTTAATTTTTATTATTTAATATTTTAATTAATTAATTATATCAAACCTGGACAGTTGGTGATTTTGGTGAAAAATATGATTTTTTTTTTATAAAAAATAAAGAATGAAAACCAAAACTGCAATATCCAGTGGTATTAATAAAAATTATGGCTTACATGTTTCCAAAGTCTAATCACTTGTCCAATAACTTATACTTTTATTCTCAAACTCTTTTTCCCTTCCACTGACATTAATTTGGCAATTACTCATGCACCATGTGTGGTTCAAAAATTATGTGATTCATTAGTCTCTATTTACCTACACTTTGTTAGATATAGATGAACTTAGTTTCAATAACCAATGACGAAATCCGTTTGATTTTTTTATATTGATCAATACATTTTGAACCACAAAAAAAAATTAAATTATGTATGTTATTTGATGATATTTTTATATTATTGACAAAGTTGACCGTATGTAAAGAAAGAATTGTTGAGCAACGATAATCTCATATAAATAAAATGAAAAAATAAAGAAAAATGTTATCTAGTGATATTATTATTTTGATTGTGAAGAATGAATAATGAATTATGACAAAAAAAACTATGAGTATAACAACTTCATTCCTCATATCTCAAATCTCAAATCAAAAATCAAGTTTCAAATAAAAAAAAATGTAAGAAAGAAATAAAAGGTTGAGAGTAATGCATACCTAAATCCTAGCTTCTTCACTAATTGGATTTTGAGTGTTTCTCGATAATTTGTTATATTTATATAATTGAGGTAGAATTTTATGAAGCATATGTTATAATTTCAACAATAATGACTATGATGTTGAAACGTTAATTATTTAATATAATAATTTGTAATATTTGGGCAATAAATTTATATATTACAAATATATTTAACATAATAGTTATTTTTCAATTGTTAAGTTAAGTTTAAGGTATTTTAAAAATGAATGATTAATTAATAAGAATAAGAAAGTAAATTTGTGAAATGTAAAAGTTAATAGTTTTATATTAAGTTGTGGAAATTTGGGAAAAAATTCATATTCTAGCATTTTCGGTGATATTTTTTTTTATTTCAATTATAACTTTTTAGCTGGGTTATTTTAAAAAATATTGTATTTTTTCGAAAATAATGACAAAAATAATGTGGTTTAAAAACAAATGTAAAAAATAGGGTGGTTTTGAAATAAATGATAAAAATAGGGTAGAGATGTACACGATTTCCCTTAGGACTCATTCAATAGGTACCAGGTTAATGATCAGCTGTTGACAGGGAGCTGAGTTATACCTAACTCGTGGATTGGGTCCATGATTCCCTTGCCACGAGCACACCGACAACCACCACCTCTACTTGTTGATTGAATTTGCATCGCTAAGTTCAAACTTATTGGGAAGGAGTTGAGCTCTCCGTTACTTTTCCCGTAAAATTTTGATCAGAACTTTACGGGAAAAGCCACATGGAGCTAATTTCTTCTTGGTAAGTTCAAATTACTTAGGAGGGAATTAGCCCCTAATTATTGTTAACAATTTTGAACTTATCAATGTTGACAATAATAAATAATAAATGTTAACAATTTTGAACTTACCAATAAATTGTTGACGATAATAAATGTTAGAAAATTGACAATAAATGTTTCTTTTATTGTGGTTTATTACAGATAGAAATTAAATTTTTCTATATTTGTAATTTTTTTCAACAAATTTTCTGTTTTTTAAAATATCCCTAAAAAGTACAAACCATTTTGAGAGCATTCCAAAATGAAAAAAAATAAAATAAAATAAAAAACATAGGAATGAAAATAAATCAAAATTAAAATTACATAAACTAAAATAGTATTTTTATTATATATATATATATATATGTGTGGGCTCCTAAATCTCCGAATTAATAATTTCATTGTGTATTGTTACAAATAGCAATGATTAGGTTGGATTGCATTGTTAAAAAATAAAAAATTTCAAAAAAATAACTATTCACATTTTAATTAGACAATCAAGTAGTATACACAAAAATTTATGGTACTATCAAAGTATCACATTTGTTAGGTTAAAACTATAAATTTTTTATTTTTGATATTTATAAATTTCACAAAAATTTTATAGGTCTAGTAATATTTATAAAAACACGTTGATGCTGATGTTGACGTGACACATGTAGTCCATCAACATCTAACGAAACTTTGCGTGGCCTAATTGGCAACCGTTGGTTGCTTATCCGAAAGAAAAAGAAGAAAAATGTGGAAGTGAGAGTGAGAAATAAAAAAAAAAAAAAGAAAAAAAAAATGGGTTTATTGGCTATGAGTCTTGTTTCGAGGGCTTGTTATTTTGTTCCTCTCCCGCCGCTGCGTTTCCAAACAAAAAGCAGTAGCCGACGAGTACTTAACGCGGCGCTGCCGTCGTCGGAGAAGATGAGGAGTGGTGGGCGGGGGGCGGCGGAGTCGAAGCTGATGGAGTTTCCGCATCTGACGGCTGCGCATAGAGATCTGATGGTGGATCTAATACAAGGCGTTGAAAATGGGGTGGGAGAGCATCTTCTTCCGTCGACGGTTCCACCAGATGTAGAGTATTACGAGAACCAAAGCGGCACTTCACAGGGCACTCTTCTCATTCGATCTGCCCTTCAATCTTCTCCCGTAACTTTTTCCTCTCTAAAACTTGTTTTTTCTTTTACTAAAGTTTGGGGCAGTAAACTTGAGAATTCCATGTCAATTAATTCGCCAAAAGTTTTTTTCTTTCTTTTTATTTTTTTATAGTTTACATACATCGTGATTCGAACTTCAGATTAGAATTTTTTATCTGTACTCATTCTCCTCGTATGAAATTTTATTTATTTATTTATTTTTTCCCATTTTAGTTCACATAGTAAAGGAATTTCAACTTCCAATCCACCCACACCCACACCACTCCAAGTAGGAGTTGGAAAATGTGTAGTTGTACTTTACTTCTTATTTGGCTCAAGTAGTTTATTTGGCTCAAGTAGTTTTTGGTGGTCTCTAAATTTTTTGTCTAATTTTTATTTAGTCTCTAGGTTTTAAAATATTACACATTTGGTCCTTAGATTTTGAGCTTGATTTCAATTTAGTTTCTAAGTTTCAAAATATTACAATTTTATCTTTGACATTTGAGTTTTATTTCAATTTGACCCATAAGTTTCAGTATTTACATTTTTAACCTTAATTTTTCATTAAATATTTATTTTTCCGTCTTCAGTGTTAATGTATGTTAATAAATTTAAAATAATTAAACGAATTATAATTAATTAAATTTTATTATTTTTCACTTTTAAAATTAAATTTAAAATTTTACTTCATAATTACTTTAAATTAATTAATAAACATTGACATCAATGTTTGAAAGTGATTATTTAATGAAAAATTGAGGTTAAAAATGTAAAATTTTGAAATCCATGGACCAAATTGAAACAAAACCCAAATTTTAAGGGTAAAATTATAACATTTTAACACTTAACAACTAAATTGAAACAAAAATCAAAACTTAAAGACTACATGTGTATCATTTTGAATAGGGACTAAATAGAAACTAAAGACAAAACTTAGGGACCAAAAATGTATTTTTCTCAAACAATTTTATACCTTATTAATTCTCTTTACATTGTGGGCTCCAAGAGTCATAACTCCTTGTCCTAAACACCGGTGTCACACCATCTTTTTTAGCCTGCAATGTTGGTTATGTTGAACTCAAGTTTAAATCATAACCAACATTACATTTTGAGTCTCTAAAATAGGTCACTTGTAAAATTATTCCTTAGTTATTCATATTGAAAATAACTCATTTAAAGTTTAGGATATGATTTAAATTTCATTTTCAGATTGATTTTATGATAGCAAGTTGGCTGCACTTAGAGCAACCACAGGGCGGTGCGTTCAACATAACCAATATTGCAGGTTACTTGAAACCCTCAAACGACATTCCTCATTTTCAATTCGAGTTGGTTCAATGCAGCCCTACTTTTCTCATCTTCTTTCTTGATTTACTTCCCCGAACCGATATCGTTCTCCGCCCCGACTATCTCGTCACCTATTATGAGGAGACCGGGCTCGAGAAGCACCGACAACAACTCGCTGCCTTGCCAGAAGTGAGCCCTTACTTCTCATCATCGCTCTACTTTCGTAAAGTCGTTTCGTCAACAGGAATTTTGGTGAGTGTGAAGTGCGAGGAGAGCAAGTCTGAGCGCGTGGAAGAGATTGTTCGGGAAGAGATCGGTCCGATCTCAAAGGAGGTAATGAGGATATGGATGGAATTATGCATGAATGGAGGAAGAGAGATTGAAGAAGAGGAAAGGAGTTTGATGGAGAAAAGAGACCTTATGATTAAGAAGAAGGCGATTGAGATGGATCTAAGCAAAACCATGCCTTTGCAATTTGGAGAAGAAGTTGCAAATAGAGTTCTTCAAGTTATAAGAAGTGCTTTCAAAACTGCTTGATATTTTTACATATATTTAGAACTTACATGTGCTTTTGACATCGTTAGAAAGTGTCTTTAAAACACTTCTTTGTGCTCTTAACGACATATATTATTTAACCCCTTTTTTATAATTATTATTATTATTACTACAATAGTACTTACCTTTTTTTTTTTTATAATTATTATTATTATTATTACAATAGGGTAGGGATTCAAACTACAAATCTCAATAATACTCTACTTGCTTTGACGAGATATTATTTAACTTATTATCATACTTTTATATAATATAAAGTTGTTATTCTATTATTTTATAACATGTTACCAACATAAGTCTTTACTACATTGAATTTAGAATTGATTTATTAGAACAATAATAACATGTGCTTCTATCACTTTAAATTTTTAAATTTTTTATTATTTTATTATTATTATTATTATTATTATTATTTTGAGATTAGAAGCATTTCACCATCACATGAAGAACAAAACCCACTAAAATTTTCTCCATATTCTTCAAGGTATTTGGTATTTAAAGTTTAAAGATTGTGGGTTCAATGATTATGATTATGGCTGAAAATTGTTTCTCCTTTCTCCATCTCATTTTTCTTATTCTTGTTGTTTTGTTATATCATTTTTCCTGAAACGAAAATTAAATTGTTTTTTAGTTTAAATATTTGAGTGCGAGGGCAAGTGATGATGTGTAATCTGGCTTTAAATTTAAATTCTTTGGTCATAGAATGTTTAATGAGAAAAAACTCAATTTTATATTTTTGTGATTTGAATTTTTTTTGGCCATTTTCACAAATGGCAAAATATAAAATGAAAATAAGTCCATAGCACAACAATTTAACGTTTGCAAATATGAAAAAAATTAATAAGCCCAATCCAATTGTAATATTCGGATGGCCAAAATGTCCATCATAGTTAAAAATGTGTTATTTATATCTAATTGTCATCTGATTACATTCTAATTGCTAATGATATTGATTGTTATCTTATTGTTGTCTTATTGTCTGATTGATGTTTGATATGAATTGTTATCTAGTTGATGTCTTATATTAATTGTTAGTTTTTTTTTAGAAAAAGTTACAATGTGGATTAGTATGGTCATCAAAATATCCCAACTAAGTTGACACATTTGTAGCGCACTCATCATACTCCACTACCCGAGTTCATTAGATCAAAAAAGGAAGGGTACAAAAAGTCACTAGGGCTAGAGGGAAGCCCAAAAGCAAAGGTATAAAGACCAAAAGATTACATGAAAGCACCCAAGTTTTAAGAGAAATGGATGACAGATTATAATCTTTGAAGAGTTTTGATCTAAATATCTAGCATCCTGTTGTAGCACAAATGGTGTCCTAGAGATTAAGATTGCTACTGTATTTCTCATTGAAAGTACGGTTGTTTCTTTCAATCCATATATTCTAGCAAATCATAATAGCAAAGTTGAAAATAATAGTGTTATTCATACTTAAACCACAAAGGTTGGTGCAAAGAGAAGTGATGTATATATTGGTGGGTTGATAGCTATATCCAATTGATTGTGGAGTCTGTTCCAAAGAGAGTTTGCCACTTTACGGTGGATGAAGCGATGGTCAATTGTTCGGAATTTTTATTATTATTATTATTATTATTATTATTATTATTATTATTTTTAAGATTCTCCATCATATTTAGGCTCTTGTGAAGGGTAGTCTATAAAAATTTTTTACATTTTTCAGGATTGAGGATTTCCATAGGCCCTAAAAAATGTGAGGATTCAGCAAAGAGGAGTCTCTGGGATGATGCTGATATATTGCTTCTTGGGTGGAGGAGACCCTGAAACTGCCATTTTTTGTTTGGCTTCCATATGGGTTGATATGTCCATTTTCTCTCATTAGGAGCGGGATGGAGTGTTTTTATGGCATTCCATACAGTCAAGTCCCTATCAAGTAGGGGTCTATGCGGGTCCAGGTTCCAATCATTTGTTATGGGATGCCAAGCTTCCTTCACGGTCATGTCTGTTTGTTGTGTAAGTGCAAAAAGTCTGGAAATTTTCTCAGCTAATGATCGTGCCATTTATGGGGATCTCTCCCATGAAGGTCTGATTGTATTTGGAAATGATGATTAGGTATTGCCTTCAGATGTGAATCTCCATAGCCATTTGCTTAAGAGAGCAAAGTTTGTATTTGTCATTTTTGCAAACCACCTTTGGATTTAGCGGCCACCACCATAGACCATCAAACCAAATGAAAACTATGGTTGCTTCCCCAAGGTTAAACATAACTTCCAATCTCTAACATGCACTATTTAGAGGACATGCTAGAATAAATGGAAACGGCCCAAAAAGCAGTGAAAACAGAGGAAGAAAAAAAAATGAAGAAAATCAGTTGTGTATTTTTCCAAAATTAGAGAGCTTTTTGGTCCTACTTTTTGGGGTTAATTAGAATTTTTTTTTATTTAAAAAAATTAGGTAAAATAGTTAGTTTGGAACAAGAATAGGTAAAAGGTGTAAACCCTATATATATATTTTGTCTTTATATGAGTGCTTAGCTTGAAGAGACTATACTCAGACTCGGTCAAAAGAAAAAGCACAGTCAAACATGGTCAAAAAAAAAAAGTGTCGTTTGGTTTTGACACATTTAAAGTTAAATTTTATGCTTTATTATTTTTTTAATGTCAATTTGAATTATTAATTAAAAAATATATTATGTCCATTTTTCTGGTACCATTTTTCCAATATCGAGAAAATGGACATAAACTTTTTTATATATAAAATTTATTATTTTAATGAAAAATTGAATCATTAAAATTAAAAATAATTATTAATTATTATAAGAATCAAAATTTAACTTATTGTGAAGGAATTGTCAGAAGGTTTAAAAACATCATTCATTCTAAATTTAATTTTAGAATCTAAAAAAAATAACTTTAAGGTAAAGAGCCAGGAAGGGATTAGACTGTTTGTCACTTTTTCCCATAAAATTCTGATTACCACCACCACTTTACAGGAAAAAGTCATAAAGAACTAAAGAACTAATTCATTCCTGGTAAGTTAGATGGGAAAAGTGACAGAGAGCTTCCTTCCCGATAAGTTCATGGCGACCAAACTTCAACGAAACTTTTCTAAACTCGCTCTCGCTCTTTGTTACTTTTCCAGTAAAAGTGCTGATCGAAACTTTACGGGGAAAAGTGATAGAGAGCTCCCTTCCTGGTAAGTTCAACGCGACAAAACTTCGATGGAACTTTTCCAAACTCGCTCTTTGTCACTTTTCTCGTAAAGTTCCGATCAGCACTTTACGGGAAAAATGACAGAGAGCTCTTCCCGATAAGTTCGGACTTACCAGAAATGCATAAAGAAAACACAGAAAAAAGAATAGAAGAAAAGAAAAAATGAAAAAGAAGAAGAATTTTATAGAAAAAGTCACCGAACTTTACAAAGGAAGCTCTCTCTTGTTTACCCGTAAAGTTGGTCATCAGAACGTTATGGGAAAAGTATGAGTGAAAGGGAATAAGGAATATGAGAATCGTCGATTAAGAAAATTAAAAAGTAATTAAAACTTTACAAGAAGTAACTAGCTATGAAGTTGACAGAGATAAATTTGACGTGGTTTAACGCCATGGTTGACACCGATTAAATTTTTTTTAAAATAATAAAAATGTGTATAAAAAAAATAATAAAAAACCCTATTTCCTTAATTGTTTTTTGAAGTATCATGAAAATCTTTTAACGGAAGATTTAATTAATTTTTTCCATCAACCATCCTAATCGGAGATTTCCCGTCCGTTCGAGTGGGCCAAAGAAACTGACTAAGCAGATATTTTCTCCATCCCTAATCTAATCCAAGTTTTTGTCCCATGCCTAACAAACATTAACCTTCGTACAAAGACAGATGAAGCTTGCTACCAATGGCGTCGATGGTTTATGCATCTGCAAAACCTTTTAGTCTTCCTCCGCTGGTACCTGTACAATCCTGTTTCACAGCAAGGAAACCGGCAACAGTAATACGGAGCGCGGCGTCGCACATGGCGGAGGGATCGTCGTCGAAGCTGAAGGAGTTTCCGCATCTGTCGGGTTCTCACAGAGCTCTGATGGCGGATCTAATCGGCGCCATTGAAGATCGCTTGGAGGATCGTCTTCTTCCTTGTGCGCTTCCTCCTGATGTTGAGTACTACCGGAATCAGAGCGGGACTTCCGAAGGCGCTCTTCTCGTCAGATCTGGCTCGCCGGACTCTTCTGTATGTCTCTCTCTCTCTCTTGAAGGAATTTGTGCTCTGATCTGCTTCCGAGTTCCCATTTTAGGGTTTGATTTTGGGGTTTTTGGTTTGAATTCTGTTTTTGCATTTCTTGAATGAGGGAAATTTCAAGTTGGAAGATAGGGATAAAAGAAAGGAATGAATTAGGAAGGCTCAATGGTTGGGAATATGAGGAATAAAATTAAGATTTAATTACAAATTAATTAAACTACAGGAGAAAATACTTTTTCTTTAATCACGTTTTTGTTGGATTTCAAAATGTTTTAGTTTGATTTTAATTTAGTTGTTACTGTTAGAGTTAGAGTTTTGTTTAATTTAGCTCCTACAGTTTATGATTTTATACTTTTTAATCTTGATTTCTCTTAATTAATTTAAAATAATTGTTAACTAAAATTTTAAAATTAATTTTAATAGTTATGAAAAAAATAGTTAAACTTAATTAATTATAAATTCCTGTTCTTTTACATTAATTAATAAACATAATACTAGAGATTGAAAAAAAGTATTTTGTGAAAAATCAAGGTTAAAAGTGTAAATCTCAAAATCTAGCAACTAGATTGAAATAAAATTCAAATCTCAAGAGTAAAATTGTAATATTTTGAAACTTATGGACTAAATTAGAAATCAAACTCAAAACTTAAAAACTAAAGGTATAATATTTTGGAAACCTTCTATTCAATATTTAGAAAAAATCCACGTATGTATATACAAAATTGATTTTTTTTTTTTTTGGGTATTTTTAACATAAAATTCAAATTCAAATGTTAATTTAATAGATTAGTATATTTTTGGAATTTCAAAATATGTCAATAATCTATTTGGCACAAAATTTAAGGTTGACTTATTAAACATTTTAA
Source organism: Citrullus mucosospermus (assembly GCA_030954485.1). Classification (NCBI taxonomy): domain Eukaryota; kingdom Viridiplantae; phylum Streptophyta; class Magnoliopsida; order Cucurbitales; family Cucurbitaceae; genus Citrullus; species Citrullus mucosospermus. The sequence goes on from CM062056.1 coordinate 25,361,777, forward strand.
AATTGAGGAATCTATTAGATACAAACTTGAAATTCACGACTATATTGGACCTTACAAATTTAACTCTTATGAGATTATGTGGCATAATGGACTGTTTTTTCAAGCAAAACAAATTTGAGATATGATGAACTCCAATTTTTAATCTCAAAGAAAAGAGTATATGTCAATTACCACCGAGCAATGCTCATGTTGACACTATTGAATCTATTTTGTTAACATTAGATATACGAGGGGGTATACCCTCTTGACCGAAAAGTTTATATGAAAATATAGGTTGAACTTCAAATTTAATTCCTAAAATTTGAGGTTTGTGTCTATTTGATCCTTAAACTTCTAAAAGTGTCTGATAAGTTTCTAAACTTTTAATTAAGCAATTAAAACATTCAATTTTGTGTCTATTAGACCTTTTAAATTCGTAATTTTTAAACTGGCTTATTAGATATAAATATAAATTTTATGTTTAATAAAACTTTAAACTTTGTGTCTAGTAGAATTTCAATCAAAATATCAAAGTTTTAAGGTCTATATTTATAATTTTAAAAGTTCAAAAACTAGATTGATAAAAAACTTGGAGTTCATGTACTAAATTTATATACTTGATCTGTTAGATTATCAAAATTTCCAATGCTTTATAAATTTCAATTATGCTGCTAATTCCTTAAGATTTGTTAAGCAATTGAACAAAAATGGCTAATTTTGTTTATGATTTGATCCATTCTAGTAGGGCTACAGAATTAACTACTGAACTTTTGTCTCAGATAAATTTCATACTGGCAAGTTGGTTGCATAGTCAGCTACCAACAGGAGCATCATTAAACATAGCAAGCCTTTCTGCCTACTTGAGGCCTTCAACTGATGCTCCAAATTTCCTCATAGAGTTCATCCAAAGCTCTCCAACCTCCCTCATTCTCATTCTTGATATGCCTCCTCGAAAGGATCCTGTCCTCAATCCCGACTACCTCCAATTGTTCTACGAAGACACAAGATTAGACACTTACCGCAAAACGATCGAGGAACTTCCCGAGACTCGGCCGTATGTCATGTCCTCGCTTTACTTTCGCTCCCTGGTTTCTCCAACTTCCATAATTTCCCGTGTCGATACGGAATCAGGTGGACCTGAACGCATGGAGGAGATTATAAAGAACCACATCGGTTCCGTTGCGAGAGATGTGCTTCAAGTCTGGCTAAATGAATGTGCTTGCAAGGAGAGAGAGGTTGGAATGGTGGAAAGAGTTGATCTTGAGAAAAGGGATGAGTTGGTTAAGAAGAAAACTATTGACATAGACTTAGGTTCTAGTTTGCCAAGATTGTTTGGACAGGAAATAGCTGATAGAGTAGTGGCAGCTATTCAACAAGTCTTTGAAGCATGAGAGTGTTTTGCTTTTTGCTTGTTTGGTTGTAAATGTATGGTGTATTATTCAGTTTCCAATGAAAGAAGTTAGATCTTTAATTATTTTGAATCTTTGATATGGTTGGACTAGCTTGTTTTAGTGAATGTTTTTACTCTAATTTCAATCTGGTTTGGATGTGTACAACTACAAGAAATAGTCCCTTTTTTCATGGCTTCGGAGGGTCTTTTCATACAAAAAAAAAAAAAAAAAAAAAAAAAAAGAGTTGGCTCATGATCTCCAACTGCCCTCTCCTCGCCTGAGAGTGAAAACAACTACTTAAGGGTGGTCGTAGATCATGGACCTCTAACTTATCTATGGAAAGGTTGCTTAAGACAATCTAATATGGGAAATCGATGTCGATGTTGTTGGGTGCTTTTTGAGGTTCCCTCTCTGGTCTGACCTCAATTCTATTGAATCATGGTCTCACTCCCCCTCTGATTTTCTTAGGGCATGGGAGAATTAAGTGTAATGATTTCAGCAAGAGCAGTCAAATGGACTACTATAGTGAGTTTAGTGACTATTATAGTCGAATTGAGTCAAAAGGTATGACTCCACAACTATGAGTCTGATTGGGTTGATAACAGAAAATAGTGTTTTTTTTTTAATTATTATTATTGAAAGGGTACTTTTTGATAAAATTGATTAAAATACACTTTGAAAGTGTTTCAAAGCTATTTTGAGCAGTTCTCAAAACACTTTAACTTTTTCTAAAATGAGTTATTTTCAAATTTTAAAATTTGAAATGTTAAATTAAACACACCTTATTCATATGATGCAAAATGTTGTTTTTGTTTTTCAATTAGTCAATTGAATCGTAAATTTGTTATGCTAGCTTGAGTATATAGTTTAACTAGTTAAGACATGTACTATTGATTAAGATTTCAGAAGTTTGAATCTATCACTGCCATATCTGGTTGAATTAAAAAAAAAAAAATCATCACTTTTTCAAATATTGTATTTGGTTGTAGCTTTTTTTTTAAGACGATTCCTCTCACCATCCCAATCAAATACTTAAAATCAAATTACTTTGAGAATGACATGAGAGATAATTATTTCACATATGATGGCTATTGGATGACTCCACAACCTAGCACAATAAAAAATGATCATCAAGCATAAATTTCAAAAGAGATAGAATTGGACCTGAACAAAATGAGAGTTATTGTTTTAGTCCTTTAGCTATCTTTTATGCTTTTTAGCTGTTGAGTTATAAACTTGTTCATAATATTTGTGTTTTAAGGGTCCTGATCAAATCAATTCTGAGCATTCAAGGTCCTAATTTGAATGTTTTTGTTGTTTAGTTTTGCTAAAGGTGTCCTTATGATGTAGGGTTCATTGAAGCAATTTCTAAGCAAATGTTTTTGCTGATGATTTTTTTTTCTTCTAGCATTTCATGTTTGTGAAATCTGCGTGTTTCTAGTCGTGGCAAGTTAGAACCCATCTTATTTATTGAGTTGATAGTTGTTAGACTTGTGAGAAGCTCAATTAGACACCTAAAGAATATCACTGTGTCCTCATTATCTATTTGTCTTAAATTGCTTCCAAAAGTGAAGACCATTCCCACAAAACCAATACAAGTTCTTTCAACATGTTTTGTCTTAATTCATATGCTTCTTAGGAAAATTCCCAAGAGGTTACCTAACATAGAATTACTCCAAAACCACACTTGACTTTAAAGTTTCTATAATTGAGCCATTAAAAAGGATGGTGTACCTTGTTGGTATAGTTTGTAACTCTCAATTTTTTGAAGTTTTTCTTAATTATACTTGTATATTCTCAGGATCCCTTTTATTCAAATATGATCTTGGTTCATTCATGTACCCTTCCTAAGTTCAACCGTTATTGATGGAATACGTGGGAGAAGTTAGGAATAATCATGTGCCTAATGCACTTGGTTAGAAACTTAAAAATGGAGTAGGTTAATGGAACAATGACATAACATGTTAACTCTAGAGAAACAATAAAAACTACCTAACCCGAGCCTATCCTTATTACATGTTAATTTGTTTAACCCTTGTTCTTGGTTACGATACTTGAATTGCATCCTCGTTATTTTGTGCTTTAGCATTTACTTTTGTTCGTGCACTTTAAAGAGAGTTTCCTAATTTTTTTCTCTTTCATATCTCAATTTGTTCTTAAAGTTTCTAATAGTTTGTATGAATGTAAAATAGTGTTATGCACCAAAAGAAAAAAAAAGGAGATGCTTGAACAAAATATTCTCCATGGTAGGTATCAACTTTTCTATAGATTTTTTAAGTTGTTTTATAAAAGTAATTATTTGTTTTGTTTTTGTTGTTAAGGTTTATGTAGGCTACAACTTTTAATTTCACATTTAATTTAATTTTTTTTTTAGTTTTATCGTTGGATAGGATTGTTAATTAATTTTTTCATACAAAAAATTACAATAATTTCTAATATTTTTATCGTTTACATTATTATTTTAAAAGTTATAATCTCTAATATTTTTTGGTCATTCCAAAATCAATAAAATCTCAAAAATTTATAAGTTGTTGCTTTTTCGCGTTGAAATTGAGGAGAGTTTTTGCTCTACTACTATTATTCAACAACTTTCTACTTTTAGTTTGCTTTTTTTACTATCTCTAGGTTTCTTTTCATAAAGTCATAGATTAGTGGCACATATTGACATAACACAATGGTTTAGCAAGTATTAGTATAAAAACTTAAAATCTAGGGAATGGATTTATCCTAGAATCATTTATGTCAAAGTGTCAAAGAATAAATAACATACTAGAATCCATTGACGAGTTTGATGGTAACAACAAGGTGGTTATTGTCTTCCTCAACAAAACCTTCGTATGCCCTAAGTGGAATCTCTCCTTTTGATGAGATTATGAAGAGACTAAGTGCATGTTGTTTTGGTGTGTTGGGGACCATAGCCCTAAGGTCTCCTTATATACTAGTTCATTTAGGGTTCCCATTAAACTCTAAGTAACTAGGAATAAAGCTTCAACCCATTAAGTTCATACTCAATTAAGAATCTAAGGTCTTAATTAAATAGATCACATAATAGAGTCCAAACTAATAAAAAAATTAAATGTGATAAAATATAAATCTACATACATAATTCATACTTTAATTATATGTGTTATGGTAAAATATGTCTAACATCAAGTCCTAGGTATCTAAGCATATAGGAATTGTAAAATTGTGTGGTATGTCATTCAATATTATAAAATACTTTGATCCATAAACATCAATAGTAGATAAACCCATCAATATTTAAAGAGAAAGAGTTAGTGCATGTATTAGTCCTTTTTCTGCATATGTTTTTAAAATTTGTTTGTGTTAATATTGTTATTAGTTGTATTTTATTAGTTTATGCATAGTTATACCTTTTCTGATTCAATTTTGATTGTTTTTTTTTCTTTTTTTTTTTTTTTTTAATGTTTATCTATCCATCAATATATGGTAATTCATACAATTAATTTTTAATTTAATGCACATTTAAATGTATTTTTCATGATCAATATTATAGTGGAAAAAATTTAAATACTAAGATTTATAATTTAGTCCTAAAAGAAATTTTTTTCTTCAATATATTTTTATTTATTGCACTATTATATGGTAATTTATATATTTATATATAAGAATTTAAATCTAATCTTATTGAAAAAGAGCTAGAACATCCCACTTTTATGTTAGATAGTCATCTTAATAACTAATATTACTTTGTTTTATACTAATATAAAAATGCATTACAATTGAGGAGAGTCTGACCTACGGACACAATGACATCGAGTTTTAGGGGAGGATGTTTTTTTTTTTTGTGCTATGTAATTTTGTTTTCTTGTCATTTTATTTCTCTTGAACTGAAAAAATCCAAATATAGAAGTGAAATATCCAACATTCAATCTAATAAAAGACATTAAGTATTTTTGTCCGTTGTAAAAAACGGTATTATTATCAAAAAGTTATATTCAATGGACTCAAATGAAACATTTGTAATGAATAAAATAACAAACATTAAATCAAAGGTAACTCCTATCTTGAAAATATAGAAAGTTAGGGTTAAAAAAATTGGTTATCCTTCCAAATATAGGAGTAAACATTAATGTGGATGAATAAAAGTTCCAATTTTTATTGAAAAATAAAGATGGAACATTTGTAACAATTAAAAATAATAATAATAATAATAATAATAATAATAATAATATATAAAAAAAAAAACCTAGGTCATAGGCGTAAGAAGAGTAGTGGAATTTTAGGTGGAGATGGAGAAGTCTTTAGACATTTCTTAAAAATGACTGCAGGACACACACAAGATCTTTGTTCATAAGTCGAGGTCACTATCCAAATCCATCAAAGTTCTTACCAAACTCAAATTCAACATCCCAACTTCTTCTTCTCTGCAGCTCAATTACTCACTGAATTTCTGAAACCGACTCCATTTTCCCACCTTTTCAACAATCATCCATTACTGCCGCCGGGACTCGCTTACTTTCCCATTGCCTCAATTTTCTGATTTTCCTTTACGATCCGAATCCTATGTCTCCGAATTTTGCTTCTTTTTTAGTTTGTGGGTTTTCAGGTGTGTTTTTACTTTTGTTACTGGAAGTCTTTTCTTTTCTGTAATTGTCTTCATCTTCGTATGTCTTGTTTAATGTTTGTCTTTGATGGGTTTGATTTCTGAGATGTGGTTCACGATTTCTTAATTGTCTTTGATTTTGTTTCTCCTTCATCAGCTAATTGGATATGGATGTTGGGTTTGTAATTTGCACATCGATGTGTACTCTCCTCGTCTTACATCGTTTGTTTATCACTTTTTCGTAAATCTGTATTTACTTAATATATATTCTGTCAAGATTTTCATTTATGTATGTTTCATCTTTATTTGGTGTAGTTTTTTTTTTTACGACGTTAGTTGATAAAATTTCGAGATTGGGGGTTTCGGTTTCCTCTCTATACAATTGTAGAAATCATGTGACTTATGGTTGTTTGAATTTATTGAATCCCATAGGTTTCATTTTCTTAAATGCTGAATTATCTTGGAGATGAGAAGGACGAGAGAATGAAGATGAGGAACAAATACAGGAAATCAACTACTTTACGTTGCGATACAGGGAGCAGATGTTTGATATCTGTGGTAATTGGGAGTCTAATGGGGTGTATTCTTCTGCTGAATTTATATGCTGCTATAAGTCGCAGAGATGAGATAGGTCAGGGTATTCAGCTTCGAACAAGTCATCACCCTCACTTCCATGAACTTGAAGAGGTGGAAGAAGAAAACATCCAAATTCCCCCTCCCCGGAAGAGATCTCCACGTGCATCAAAGCGAAGACCAAAGAAAACAACCACACTGATTGATGAATTTCTTGATGAAGATTCACAGCTTAGGCACAAATTCTTTCCTGATCATAAAACTTCCGTTGATCCAATGATGACAGGAAATGATAGTATGTTCTATTATCCAGGGAGAGTTTGGCTGGATACTGAAGGGAATCCCATTCAAGCTCACGGAGGTGGAGTGTTATTCGATGAAAGATCTGAAACATACTATTGGTATGGAGAGTATAAAGATGGCCCCACCTACCATGCTCACAAAAAGGGAGCTGCACGGGTAAAATCTATACTCTAGCTTTCTGGACCTCCATTTTCTATAATGCTAGTATAATCTAATGCTTCCATAGGTAAACAATTTTTTATTGCATAAACTCTTGGCGTGCGTCTCTATAAATTTGTGTAGAAACATCAGACTTTAATTAAGTACTTCAGTCTTTTTCCCTCCTTTTCCGTTGTTAACGATAGTGTCTTCTCTATTATATTTATGGCAACTTCCAATGTCAACTATTGTTTCTTTTTCAGATAAGAAGTCTTCTTTTTGTTTCTTTTGTTATTTTTTATAGCTTGCTGCTTCTACTTGGAGTTCTCAGCATAGGCTTTTTAGGAATTACTCCACAGACTCCATCATTTTAGTTTAGACTGGAAGGTCTTTCTGTAATCCTTCTTTTGGGAAAAGGGATCCTTATCCCTTTGTCCCCTACATTTTTTTGTTTGTCTTTGGCTCTTTGAATGAATCTCTCCGTCTCTTATCATTCCAAAAAATTCAATTGTTGCTCCAGGGTGGTTTTAATGATTGTATGTCTTTATCTTCTTAAATATGTAGTATCAGCTCCAGTGACTGTTTTATGTTGAATTCCTTCTAGTTCATCATTATTTACCTTATTCCACTCTTGATAAGGTTGCATCCAACTTGAATCTTTTTAGTTTTTTAGATTGTATGTGATGCTTGGGAGCTTCCAACTTATGAATCTTATTACTTCAGTATCTTGGGAGGATAACAGTGAGAATAAATCTTAAGGCAGAGGAAGTGAGTACACTTTGTTCTCTTTCGGAGCTGACTGAGAGTATGCTGGTTTTAAGATGGGAGGTTAAGAAAATGGAATTTAGATAAAAGCAGGATTTTCCTTTGTTAAGTGTCCAGTTAAAAAGTCAGTTGATATTCCCTCTCTTTCTAAAGTTGCTGTAAGTGATTTGTGGAAAGAAATCAAGGAGTTTACTAAATGCGAATTTCCTAATCTGGTTGGCTTTGGGAATGCTTAAACACAGCTGAGACTTTACACAACACATGAAGAACGTACGAGGAAATAATTACCAGACAATGAACCTTGTTTTGGGGCAAGGAAAGAAGATGAAATTGGCATAGTTTGTCTAAATTCCTAGACCTTCCCTTTTAAAATTATATTTGATTCCTCTCAAGCTGAATTAACCAAATACAGGGCCAACATGGCATTAACCCGACTAAAGAGAAGTCCTTGGTGATTAGAGAAACACCAATCTAACTTTTGAATCTAACCAATTGGGTGGCAAGATTGAACTACCATATGGTGAGCCTAATTTGGAAATTCAAAATTCCAAAAGAACTGAAAGTTCTTTTATGGCCATTAGCCTACAGAAGTTTGAATACCCACAAGAAGAGCTTCAAAGGAAGTTTTCAACTTTCAAAATTGGATGATCTCTCCTTTTATTTGTTGCCTTTGCTTACAAGACGAGGAATCCCACGATCACTTGTTCTTGCATCGTCCTTTTGTGGCTAAACTCTAAAGGGTGGCAGTCTTTCTTCAATGTGTTTGGGGGTGGATATTGGCTTTCCTAAGAAGATTTATGATTGGCTTATGGAAGTGCCCAATGGCAGGGTGCTTGGTGGCAAGGGGTAAGTCCTTTGGAGATGTGCTACGGCTTCCCTTAGGGCCTTTGGAGAGAAAGGAATAGCTGGGTTTTTAAGGATAAGTATTCTTCTTCACAGTACTGGTGACTAATGGTGCAACACAAGGCCTCTTGGTGGTGTACAATTTACACTAAATTCTTTTGTAATTAATGTATTTTGATGATTATTAAAAATGGGAAGGCTCTCCTATGTTAGTTTTGTGGGGAGTGATGACCTGTACCCCTTGTACTTGGATTGTTCTTTGGTTCTTTTGATGAATACATGTCATTGCTTCGTATAAAAACATATAATAATAATCTGCCAGATGTTATGGGGAGCTTGCAATTAGGAATAGTCAGCAGGATGATGCTGGTTTAGATGACAGTTACAGCATGAGGAGAGCACCACCGAGGAGTTTAGAATTGATTAAGATGTCTACTTTGAAAAGTGGGACATGAGCGAGCACATTAAGCCAGAATAAGGTTATAGAGGTTGCTGGTTGGATTAAAATCACAAACTTACCTCTTCCTTATTGGAAAATGCAAAACTTATGTGGCCATAGGGCATTACTTTGGTGGTTTGATTCAGGCTTCATTGAAGACTCTAAATCTTTTAGAAGCTTATATTGAAATTCATAAGAATCTTTGTGGTGGCTACAACTGAAATCACGAATCCAAAAAGGGGTAGTGTTTTTCTTCGATTTTGGGGTACCACTCCTAATGATTTTTCTTCCATCTTAATGTCTTTTAAGAGCACTTTGGTTCTAAAAGATTTTCCAAATCCGCTTGAACATTTTTTGAGTTTGCTCAGTAATTGAATATGAAAGGTCTCATTTGCATAGACTTGTTCATCACCTCTTGATGATTTATTTGTTCATCCACCAAGAGTTTTTGCATACTTCGATGGAATCTGAGGGATGCCTATTGCGCTTACTAATGAGACGCCTTTTGGTTATTCTCTTAGGGTGCTGGAGTCTTCTAATCCCCTTAGTGCAACTCATCTTCAATACTATTCTCGAAGAAAAGTAGATCACTCTTTAGTTCCTCCAATCAATGAGGATAATTCCCTGAACCCCAATTCTATCGAAGAAAAGGTTTCTAGTTATTTGGCTCCATCTATCATGAGAGCGAGAGCCATCTCTCAGAATTGCGGTCAACAAGAACTTTCTTAGTAGATCTTGATGGTAGTTTCACTAAAGGAGTGTTTCATTCTTCAAAAGATCATTTTGCTTCTCCTTCTCTTTCTCATTATGTTGATAATTCTTATGCAGCTTTTGATGTTAGTTGGAGTAGTGTGGAATCTACCAGTTTATGGAAAATACTATCGATGATACTGGTGCAGAAGATTTGACTAGAAAGTGGCAAATAGACTCCTTGTTTCTACTCCTTCATCAATGCCTTGCAAATTTGTTTCTCTTGTTGAGAATTCCCAAGACATTCGTTATTGATGCTTGATTGCTTTTTTGATATTGAGGTTTGGGTTCGGCGGTCCTTGCTTGGTGATGAATTTTTTGATATGTCTTTGGTTTGGTTTTCATTTTGTTGAAAAGGAAACACGTTGAATTAATGAAAAGAGACAAAATCTCAATGGACAAGAGGTAACAAAGACCAAAAACTAAGGATCAGGAGGTGCACCCAGCATCTCAACTAGGTTGACACCTCATAGCACCCTCATCATATCCGGTCTTTGGTTTGGTTTTCAGAGTGGCCTTCTGTGTTGAATTTGGTCTTTCAGTCTTCCTCTTTGCTAGTTTTTTTTTGTTTTGTCCGCTCAATGTTTTCTCAGTGTCAAAGCTTCTTTTATGTTTTCTGTTCTTTTGTTTCTTTATAGTGGATCAGTTTGTGTTCTGTTATGTTCTTTTGGTCACTCTTTTGTAGAGTTTGTATGTTTGAGCATTGGTCCCTTTTCATTTAGTCAATGAGTGTTGTCTCTTGTTAAGAAAAAATATATGTATTGCTAGTGGTTAAAGTTGATGCTTTTGCTAGTTTAAGCATAAAAAAATGGTCAGAGAAAGTGTAGAAGAGGAAGAGGATCAGAATTGAAAAGAATGTTAGAGAGGGAAGAGAAGAAATTAAAAGAGCGTCCTTGAATGTCACACCATCTACTGAAATCTCTTCATCTGAACGAAATGCTTCTTTAGCCCCATCTCCAACCTGAACCAAAATGATTAGCCAATTTCTCTTCAAAATATATTCAACTCCTTTTCAGAGCCAAACATTTCTTTAGGCTCCACCTTTAACCTTGCCCAGAAAGTCAACCAAAGACGCCTTTCAAACTTAAATCTCTTACCTTAGCTGCCAGGTCCCCTCTTCTTTCTACTGGAAGTAAATGCCAACAAGCCTTTGGCATGCTCTTTAGACCCAAAACTGAGCTGCAGAGCCCCTCAGCAAGAGGTTCATGTTGGTGGGCCTTTTGGACTCCCTTTTTATTGGGCTTGTTTTTGTATGCCCTTATATTTCCTTTCATTTTTCTCCATTAAGGCTCGGTTTCTTAAAAAAATGGAGGAAAAAGAAAAAGAAGATATACATCAGGCCTTGTTCTTGCTGCTCTAGAACTAATTTCAATTCCCAACCCTTGACCCGAACCCTAGCAAAATGGGAGTTTTTGTCAAAAAGATACAAACCTATGCCTTCTTTTGCAACCAACCGATCAACCACACTCAAATTGCAGAAACTTTTAGCTCTTTTGCTTAGTTGAATTTCAAAGTCTAGAGAAGCAACCTCGTATTTCCAATGAATAGTGCACACCTAGAAAACATTGACACTTTGTAAGATCACCAAGTGTTGGTGTTAGACATGTGTCGGAAACTGACACACTCTTTATTTTCATATGCACAAGCACATGTAGGGACACTTCTCAGACACGTTAATGTGTTTTAAAGAGAGAGATTAGGAGCCCATTTAAAGATGAAGACCAATTCTCATTTTAGGAACTTTTAGTTTCATCAGCTTCCAAACAAAGTTGCCTCCCATGACACGCTCTCACACGCCTTCGACACACTGGTTCTAGGCCATTTCTTGTGGTCGTGATAATTGATCTCAGAAGTTTGGAAGGTCGTTAGAATTGTTGATACTATGTCGTTTATAGAATGTAATATTCATCTAAAAACCAACGAATGACTGTTTTATTGTGATTTCCTTTCAGATTGGATATTGTTTAGTCTTGTGCCACTAGCTTTAAATTTATCACATTTTTCACTGTCTTTTGCTCATCATGTGATTCAGGTTCACTGTTTTAGTATTTCACTATTAACTTCTGTTGCCTTCTCTTCTTTTTCACTACACTAATTTATTCTCTACACAAGCAACGAATTAGCCTTTGGAACTAAGCATAACATCTTCGCATTCTTATGTTTAGGTTGACATTATAGGAGTCGGTTGCTACTCCTCCAAAGACTTGTGGACCTGGAAAAATGAAGGCATTGTTTTGACAGCGGAAGAAACAGATGAGACCCATGATCTTCACAAATCCAATGTGCTCGAGAGGCCGAAAGTAATCTACAATTCAAGGACTGGAAAATATGTAATGTGGATGCATATTGATGATGTAAACTATACGAAGGCTTCTGTTGGTGTTGCCATCAGCGATTACCCAACTGGTCCATTCGATTATCTCTACAGCAAAAGACCCCATGGATTTGACAGTAGAGACATGACAATCTTCAAAGATGATGATGGTACAGCCTATCTCATTTACTCATCTGAAGACAATAGTGAGCTTCATATAGGACCTCTCTCAGAAGATTATCTCGATGTGACCAATGTAGCGAGAAGGATTCTCATTGGCCAACACCGAGAAGCACCAGCTTTGTTTAAATACCAAGGAACTTACTATATGATCACATCAGGATGCACGGGATGGGCACCGAATGAGGCACTGGCACACGCAGCAGAGTCGATAATGGGTCCATGGGAGACAATGGGAAACCCGTGTATAGGAGGAAACAAGATGTTTCGACTAGCTACATTCTTTTCTCAGAGCACATTTGTTCTTCCCCTACCTTCATATCCCAGCTTGTTTATTTTCATGGCAGACCGATGGAATCCTGCCGATCTTCGAGACTCGAGGTACATTTGGTTGCCATTGATGGTTGGAGGACTTGTGGATCAACCCCTCGACTACAATTTTGGGTTCCCTTTGTGGTCAAGAGTGTCTATATATTGGCATAGGAAGTGGAGGCTTCCTCAAGGCTGGAATCCATTGAAATGATATGAATTGTTCTCAAATCTCCCCCTCAATGTACAATATAAGAAAGATCTTTGTTTGATTCTTTCGATGTCCCACAGTTATTCTTACCAATTCTCAATAATGTTCACTAGTTCATATTATAGGCACAGAATATTACCCTTTAGAGAATTTAATACGTTTTTTTTTTCTTCTTTAATTAATAACGATGATAGTGGGCTTCCAATTTTACCCATCCTTTTCCCTTTTCTATTCATGTGATAATATTCATTCAACTGCTGGATGTATGTTGAAGTTGATACATATGCGCATATTCATGAAAGTAAATAAATAAATAAACATCACATCACTTTTCTGTTAAATCCTTAATGGAATATTAACGTTAAGATGATGGATGTAGAGATTTTTAGAAAAATGATGCTTCAAACATGGAATACAGTGGAGAGCGTCACAAATAAATAAACAGTATGATCGACAAGAGACTGTGAATAGGCTTACTTTTATGGAATATGGTGGAGGCGTCCGTAGGTTTCTTATCTATACTAAGAAACACCCACATTTGTTGGCATTAATATTTTTGTTTATGTATGACCTCTACAATGATTTTATATTTGTTTAGATTCTGTTTATTAGTCATCTTTATTTATAGGAATTGGGGTTGTTGGGAAAAAAATAGTAAAATCATTTTCTGACAAAAAAATCTCACAAATCAGAAAACATTGATTTTAAGTATTTTTGAAACATAACTAATTTTTAATAGCCCAATCTCAAATGATTGGTTCTTTTATGGGCTTTTTCAAAACGAAGCCCAATAACCCGATATAGGCAACCAAATATTTGTACGTCTACTGGCTCTAGAAACGGAATGGGTGATCGGAGAAACGGCGGCTATGGTGGCGACAGCAGCAGCGGAGAGGAAGACGGCGACGCCCAATGGAGAGCCGCCATTGATTCTGTTGCTGTCTCGTCTGTGTTTATCTCGTCCTTGACTAATGGCCTTCCGGCTACTTCGACAACCACAGCTTCAAACTCGGATGATGATTTTGAGCTTAATCTCGGTGCTCAGCCGCCCAAGCAATATCAAATCAAGGTCGGTAGCATCATCTTTCCTTTCCGAGCATCAATCGTCTTTGCATAGTTTTTCTAATTCTTTTACTTACCTTGGATTACATTTGCGGCTCTTTTGAGTTGAAGCTCTTGGAACGGGAAATGATTGGGATATAATGTTATTTACATGATCAAATCTTGAGTGCTTATTTGTGATTAATATGTTTTTTGTTTTGCTGTGAAGGCTGTGAGCTATCTGGAATTCCATTATTTTATTACTTCGTTACTATGAACTTTCGCAGATTGGTTGATACTGTGAATCTGAAGTCGTCTGTACCTCTTATTGCTCTAAGGGTACAAACTCGGGATTTTTGTAAGATGGCCCCTTTTCGGGCACAAATGAAAAATGACCCAAATTTAAAAAACGAAGCTTACCCATGTGAAAGTATCCATTTGACCTCAAAACTCGTTTCTTCAATTTTTTTCCCTTTTTTCGGATTCTTGTTCTAGCTTCTCGATTCTTGCTCTGACTTCTCACTCCTTCCTCTAGTTTCTCATCAGACACAACTTCAATCTTTTTTTTTCCATTTTTTCCTTTTTCTCGATTCTCGCTCTAGCTTCTTGGTTCTTGCTTTAGTTTCTTGATTCTCACGCTAGCTTCTCGCTTCTTCCTCTAGCTCCTCCTCGAACACAACGTTAATATTTTCTTCGATTTTTCCTTGTTTGGATTCTCACTCTAGCTTCTCGGTTCTCGCTCTAGGACTTTCACTCCTTCCTCTAGTTCCTCATCAGACACAAGTGCAATTTTTTTATTCGTGAAAAAACTCCAGAACGAAGAAGGGAAAGGAAAAGAGAAGAAGAAGGCAAACGCAGAAAAGAAAAGTGTAGATTTGTTTTTCTTCAGATTGAGCTTCTGTTGAGGAAGAAGGAAGAAATGCATTTGGGGTTAAAGTGGTAATTTCTCATGGTGCTAAGCAAAGGGCCAAAATTCATTTGTTCTCAAATTTGGGATTAATTTTCATTTGGGCCCAATAAAGACACCCTCTGTGCAATTATTCCTACATTCCTACAAACTCGGAGGGAGAAAAAAAGGAAAAAAAGTAAAGAAAACTACAAAGAAACAACAACCCATTACAAATGATAAACTTAAAAACTTGAAAGCTTAACAATTAACTAATATATCAAATTTGACTATTCATCTTCCACATCATCTTCTTTTGATGATTTATTGCAAGTATTTAGTGGCAATGGAGATGTAGCACATCTAAGAATACGGCTTATCAAGTGGTATAATTTTAGACTCTTGAATCTTGATCATTCACAATCAGTCAAATACAGTGGCTAAAAAATTCGACACTGTAACTTTATGCCCGTAACTGGACATGTCTCATCCGCTTGGATAGTTGTCTTGCAAGACACTCCATTAATCACGGAAACACAACACTTCTAACATGTATTCTTGTTTACTACGAAGCATCCTTTTGGTGTGAAAATGGATATTACTTATTGTCTTCTCTCCTTCCCCCTCTTTTTGCCTGCATTAAGATAACATCTACATTGTCATTTCTTTCAATAACTCATGGACTCCTTGGCTTGCAGGCACAGAAGCTATTGGATAATATTTTGGAAACTACTCTAGAGTTGGTGGAACATTCCAATTCTGTTCCTTATGATGATGATTCCAAATCCAGTGAAGGTGGAATTCGTTTGTTTAAAAATGCTCCAGTGGGGGTTGTGTTTGATCATGTGGGTAAGTACTTTATCTACGTTTTCTTATTTGAAGAAGCTATAAGGCAGACTTAGTGATATTTTGATGCATATACTTAAGACCCCTAACATTGGATATCTTAAAGCTTCAACGAACATGAACTAGCATAAACGAATCTTCGAAAACAAGTTACAACTGGCTGAAGGTATATCTATTCACCCTGTCTTCCATGTTTCCCAACTCAAACTTGCCTTGGGACAGCATCACGAGGTGCAATCAGATGCTCCTAATCTGTCGGATTTGTTTGAATGGATAACAAAACAAATTGAGACGTATGGATATTGCAATAGTTTTTCCACAGGTGCTTGGGAAGTCCTCATTAGCGGGAAGGGGTTGCCTGAACATGAGGCCACTGGGGAGAACATAATGATTTCAAGTAGCCTTATGTTTCACCTTGATGACAAGGTGAATTTAGAAGCGGAGGGTAATGCTAGACCTCCAATCATATTCAAGTACCATAGAAGGTGTAAGCAAGACATTTCGAAGGAGACCAATGAATAGGGGAAGGGAGTGCTACATGAAGCCATGAAGGAGATGACCACAATTAGTTACATGATGGTGGTAAGAGGGAATATATATACTGGGAATGATGAGAGAGGGTAGCTTTTTTTGGAGAAATTTCTCGAGAGTGAGAAGAGAGAGACTTCAACCTTCTAAAATAGGTTGGGTAAGCACTGTAATTGCCTTAGGGCAAGGTTGTTCTTGGTCAATAAAGATTAGTGAGTGAGATACCCTACAAGAATTTAGTTATAAATAGAGGGGGAAGGGGAAGGAGGATAAAGAATATTTTGGTGAGCTATTTAGGGCTTGAGAGAGATCTCAAGATAGGGAAGGTGTAAGTGATTCGAACTATTGGTTTATCTTGTGTTTGATTATCATTTATCTTTCCATATATTTGAGTTCTATTACGAAAAAATTATTTATTTGGGTATGAGGAGGTTGGAAACCTAAAAAATAGGGACATAGATCTTCATTAGTGGGGATGGAAATTTTGATGATATAGCTTTTCGTTCTAAAGAGGGATGAAGTTTGTTAAGAAAATGCATCTATTTCAAAGTGAAGCCGACGAGTCACTTAAAAGAGAGTTTATGCAGTAATAACACCAACAAGTCATTTAAAAGAGAGTTTATGCAGTAATAACACTAGTTTCTTCTCCTTTAGTTCTCGCCAAATTCTCTTCTATTGTTGAGATTGTGGTCTTTAGATGCGGGCAATTCTTTCTTGATCTCTGGTTGTTACAGTTCAATGATTATTTTTTTAAAATTTTTAATCATTTTTTATTTTTTATTTTCTTTTTGATATCCGTGAATGTCCGGGCTAGCTTATGCACACTTCGATTAATCTCACGGGACAACCTGCGTGACCCTAGAACATTTGTAATAATTTTTTTATAGAACCAACAACTTTCATTAAGAAAAAGAAATGAGAGTATACAAGGCATACAAAAAAAACAAGCCCACTAAAGCACTCCTAAAGAAAGGGTTTCCAATTAAGTAAGATGTTACCTACGGAATAATTGCAAAAAAAAACTTCAATAAAGAAACCCAAAACAAAACATGAAACCTCCCTAAAGACCAAACCTCACTAGTGTCCTGCCCATGCCTCTGAACACTGTATTGCTCATCTCCCCCCAAAAATACAGTCTAGTGATGATTGATTTATTTTGGCTGTCAGGAAATCTTGTCCAAATCGGTTTGGAGTCTTACTTTTTGGTTCTATAATTTGCCCCATAGTTTTCCAAAGAGGGTGCTTCCAGTTTAAACAGTATATTTATGCTTTTTCTTTAGCCAATTGCCGTCTGTTTTGTAATCACTCATTGTTCTTTGATTCAATGGCAAACCAACCTTTTTGCATCTGAACAAAATATGTTTTTCGTAAAAAAGAAAAAAAAAAAACTGTTGACAAGCTCTCATGTAACCTGGATCAACTTATAAAGAAAGAAAAGCATGCATTTGCAACAGACAGGCATACACCTTATGCATCTGCTCTATCGAAAAGGTTGCCACATTTTGAGTAGGGAAATTTTGTATTCGTAATGACCTTGTGAATGTTATATTTGCTCTATTCTAATCAGAACATCAAGTATACAAGCGTATATCAGTACGAGATTCAATGTTATTCATTTCTTTGATATTACAAATTCCCAATGAAGTTCTCTGATTGTTATATGTATAATGCTTTCAGATGAGCTTCAACGCCCCACAAAGAGACCTAAAATTCTTCCAGGGAAAGAAATTAACGAGAAATCAAAGAAGGTTGCCATCACTTTGATCCAAATTCTCTTGTTTATAATTCATCCATATTTTGTTAATATTAGTGTTTTATTTTCCTATTGCCATAAAGTTCAAGCAGCAGCTCCGATCCGTGGCCGTTGAAGGAGAAGACATAATAACTGCTGCAAAACGTGCCTGTGAGAAGTCGATCGCTAGGCTTGAAGCTAAAGAAGCAGCAGTGAAAGCAACTGCCAAAAGAGAGGAAGAAAGGGTAGCCGAACTGAAAAAGGTAAGAGGGGAGAAATGGTTACCATCAATTGCTAGGGAAATGAAGTTACAATTTCAACATTGATGTATGGACTTTAGATAGCAATTAGAAACGTTTTTTTTTAACATAATTTGAAACCTAATCATAATGTTTAATGTGGGAAATGAAGATTGTTGTTTTCTTGCCAAGGAAACTATTATGATATTCTATGTTATGAAGAAGTTAAGTAGGAGAAAGAAGAAATTTGATTCATTTGGGTTCCCCCACCCCATGTTAGCATAATTGAAATATGAAATTACTTTTTTAAGGCCACCTGAAAATCATTAGTATAATAACCACTTGGAAGCATTAGTATAATAAAATTAGTTAAAAAAATATATATCAAATCAACTTTTACAATAAAACATTACT
Organism: Citrullus mucosospermus; assembly: GCA_030954485.1. NCBI lineage: Eukaryota > Viridiplantae > Streptophyta > Magnoliopsida > Cucurbitales > Cucurbitaceae > Citrullus > Citrullus mucosospermus. Next base: position 25,380,225 of record CM062056.1, read on the forward strand.
GTTGAAGTATCAAAATCTATTAAACATATACTATTTCAGTTTGAGATTGAAAATTTAAAGACTTATTAAATATTTTTAAAAATTTGGAAATTTAAACCGGCTCAAATGTTGAAGTTTATAGATTAAACCTATAATTCAACCTTATTACCGTTGAAATATCTCATGTGAACCTATCTATTTGTAGAAGTCCATTCAAATTAGTTAAATGAATGAAGATGATTTGATTATCCACCCCCTACTTGTAAAAAAATGAACATTGGTATTGCAAAGAGAGATCACTAGTAGGCCATTTGAAGGTAAAAAAAGTCACCTAACTCGTGGTGAAAGTTATGGCCTCTTCAATGTAAATGGACTTGAAATTTTCTTTGACATCAACAAAAAAGCTTTCCCTCCGATTATTCATCTCCAATCTCCACCCCTTGAACTAATATGGTAACATCTCGAGCTCCAAGTAAATTTAAATTAAAAAATTTTAAATTATTGAGTCTGATTTTGCCTTTAGTTTTGATTGTTCTAGTCTTATTTGGGAAGATATTTGTGTTTGGTTGGGTTTGATTTGGAAAATTCAATAGATTTTATAAAGCGCAAATTCAAAACCACTCCTTAAATAAGGTGGTAATTGCAATTAGACTCTCAAACTTTCAATTGTAAAAATTGGGCCCCTAAACTTCTTCAAATATTAAAATTAGACTCTCAAGCTTACAATAATTGTAGAAATTGGATCCACATATACTAAAATTTGAACTCTTAAATTTATACAAATGTTACAATTTGTACAATTATACAAGTTTGAAGATCTAATTTGACTCAATTTTAACATTTATATAACTTTGAGGATTTAAATTTTAAAAATGAAAGTTTAAGGGTCTAATTGTAACTACCATCATGGAGTGATTTTTGCTGTTTGCCCTTGTATAAATTACTAGTTTTTTACCACGTACAATGTATGTTTATGTATCAATTATGTATATATTTTAATAAGTAATAAATTATTTTTGTGTACACTACTGGAGTGACTATTTAGAAAGATTTTATCACACTATGGATATTAAAATTCTAAATTTCTTTAAATCATAGGAACTAAATTTATAATTTAATGTTAATGATGTGTATAAATTGATATTTAAAATAAATTTGCTCACTTCATGTTGATAGACACTAATGTAATTTATTCAATATTCTTTATCTCAAAAGTTATATGTTACCATTTAAAAACCATGTTTGTTTATTTATAAATTATAAATAGATTACTTCATGCCGTTTGGATTGACTTAAAAAAATTGTTTTTAAAAAATTTCATTTTTATTTAAGCTCTTTTTATAAAAATTGTTTAAAATACACTTCAAAATGATTTAGAGTAGTTGTCAAATACTCTAATCTTTTCTAAAATGACTTATTTTTTAAATTAAACATTTGAAAATGTATTCCAAACTTTTTTGAGGTTGGATCGATGAATTACTTCAATTATTTGATTGTTTTTATTTCGAATGCTTGAGACGTATATATATCCAATGAAAGGACTATATTAATAGAAACGAGATTGAATGAAGATTTTTATGACATTCATAGAGAAGACATATTAATTGTTTACTATATCGACAGAAAATTAACGTGAAAACATATTTTGGAAATTAGTAAATTAAAAAAAAAGGATAAAAATGTCTAAAATTTCAATATATTATTATGGATTATAGATAATTGAAAATGGCGAAATGGGAAGTTTGAATGTCAAAGTCAAACTTAGCTCGTGTTTCAATATTAATATCAGAGCCCACGTCACTCACGATTTCCTCTCTCTCCGCCGTCGCACCGCCCCACGTCCTCGTCGTCCGCCCCCCTCCGACAGCGTCGCACGCCACAACAGTCCGACGAAGGTTACAGATCGGGTCTCTCTCTCTCTTACATCACTCTCAACATCTCTCCTTCGATCTCTCTCCCCCTGCCCAGTCTTCCAGCGCCGCCTCACCGTCCTCTCCGCCCATCAGCAAACCAACGCCACTGTTTTCCTGGCCGGACACATTCGCCTGTGTTCCGCCGCCGTTGCCGGAATCGTGGTTTTGGGTATGGTTTTGGATATTTTGGATTGTTTTTGGTTGGATTTTATTTATCCATTGGATATTTGGCCTAAGTATTGTTTAACCCATAGAAGTTTTGAGGTGATCAAAGCGGCTGTCCGGCATGGGAAACGGAATTTTTGGACATTTTTGGTAAGTATTAGGGCTCCAATACCCTATGGATTCAATTTTGATTGCTGAAAGTTGGGTTTATAACATCCTTATTTGTGGTTTGTGTTTGGGTTGGGGTTTTTGTGTGAAGTTTGGAAGTGATTTTGGATCAAACCACACCTTGGTGAGTTGTTTGGAGCTTTTGGAATGAATTCATGTTTGGAATTAGGCCTTAAAAGTTAATTTAATTTTTGGTTCATATTTGGCTCTTGTTTCATGGATTTTTCTCTGGCAAATGTTTTCGAACTTCTATGGTAGAGATGCCTCTTTGGATCTATTAGCCAATGACCATCTGAAATGTTGCTGGGTTTTTGTTGAGTTGAAGGAATTTGAACAAGATGTTGTATGACCCTACTTTTCCATTTTTCTCTCTTGATGCTATATTTCAGCTGTTATATGTGGTCATTGCTGTTGGATTTAGTTTTACCTTATCGAAATTCTTGAGCTGTTACTGTCCTATTTTCTTCCTCTAAACTTAAAAGTGTTCTATGAATCCTAACTGACTTGAATTGTATGTTAATGTCTTCTGAGCTGAAATTGTAGTTTTTAGTTGTTTGATGAATACTAAGTTCATGAGTTCATTTCAGCCACTCCACTACTAGATTCCTTCTCCAATTGCTGGTGCATGTTAGGTAATCAGATTATGCAGTGACTTCATGCCAAATTATATTCATTGATGTGTCCTTGTCTTTTAGGTTTGTAATTTACTCATCGATGTGTCCTCGTCTTACATCGTTTGTTTATCCTTTTTTCTTAAATGTGTATTGACTTCATATATATTCTGTCAAGATTTCCTTATCTGTATGTATCATCTTTATCTAGTGTAGTTTTTTTACCAAAATATTAACTACAGTAGTTGTAAGCTTTTGAGATTGGGGTTTCCCCTCTATACAATAGTAGAACTCCTGTGACTTATGTTTGCTTGAATTTACTGAATCCCATAGGTTTCATTTTCTTAAATGCTGAAGTATCTTGGACATAAAAGGACGAGAGGATGAAGATGAGGAACAAATACAGGAAGTCAACTACTTTACGTTGCGATGCAGGGAGCAGCTGTTTGATAGCTATGGTGATTGGGAGTCTAATGGGGTGTATTCTTCTACTGGGGTTATATTCTTCTATAAGCTGCAAGGATGAGATAGGACAAGGTATCCAAATTCGAACAAGTCATCTCCTTCACTTCCGAGAACTGGAAGAGGTGGAAGAAGAAAACTTTCAAATTCCTCCTCCCCGTAAGAGATCCCCACGTGCATTGAAGCGAAAACCACTAAAGAGAACGACCACACTGATTGATGAATTTCTTGATGAAGATTCACAGCTTAGGCACAAATTCTTTCCTGATCATAAAACTTCCGTTGATCCAATGATGACAGGAAATGATAGTATGTTCTATTATCCAGGGAGAGTTTGGCTGGATACTGAAGGGATTCCCATTCAAGCTCATGGAGGTGGAGTGTTACTCGATGAAAGATCTGAAACATACTATTGGTATGGAGAGTATAAAGATGGCCCCACCTACCATGCTCACAAAAAGGGAGCTGCACGGGTAAAAGCTATACTATGCCTCTGGACCTTCATTTTCTCTAATGCTATACTAATACTTCCATGGGTAAAAGTTCTTCTATTGCATAAACTCTTGGCGTGCATCTATATGAATTTGTATGGAAATAACAGACTTTGATTAGTACTTCAGTCTTTTCCCCTCATGTTCTATTATTAACAATAGTATCTTCTCTATTATAGTATTATGGCAACTTCCAATGTCAATTATTCTTTCTTTTTCAGATAAGAAGTCTTCTTTTTCTTTCTTTTGTTAGTTTGTACAGCTTACTGCCTCTAGTTGGAGTGCTCGACATTGACTTTTTAGTAATTTCTCCACAGACTCCATCATTTTAATTTAGACAGGAAGGTCTTTTTGCAATCCTTCTTTTGGGAAAGGGATGCCTTATCCCTTTGTCCCATAGGTTGTTTTGTTTGGCTTTGGCTTTTTGAATGAATTTGTGAGACCTCCTATTAAGCAATTTTATGTGAGGAAGGCTAAGAAGCGAACTTCCATGTGGTACAGTACCCTTGGAGGGGTTTTAGTAGGGTTTTGGGGATCTGTGGAAAAAAGGGGAAAATTTTGGGAGGGAGAAAGCGCTAGAGGAGAGGTGGCTCTCTCAAATAGCCGAGACTTATGGTTTTTCTCTGTGTTCTCCGCATTTGGTGCTTGTTTTGATGTTCGCATTGATTTCCATTGTAATCATTGTAACTCTACTGTTGAGTCCTTTTGAGTTATCATAGAAATACAGGAAGATATTCCCGCCTTCTTGGCAGTCCTTTAGTCCTGTGCCACCAGCTTTAAATTGATCACATTTTCCACTGTCTTTTGTTCATCATGTGATTCAGGTTCTCTGGTTTAATATTTCACTATTAACTTCTGCTATCTTCTCTTCTTCTGCACTAGAATAACTTATTCTCTGTATGAACAACGTAGCCTTTGGAACTACTTTATAACATCTTGGCATTCTTATGATTAGGTTGACATTATAGGAGTCGGTTGCTACTCTTCCAAAGACTTGTGGACGTGGAAAAATGAAGGCATTGTTTTGACAGCGGAAGAAGACGAGACCCGTGATCTTCACAAATCCAATGTGCTCGAGAGGCCGAAAGTAATCTACAATTCAAGGACCGGAAAATACGTAATGTGGATGCATATTGATGATGTGAACTATACAAAGGCTTCTGTTGGTATTGCCATCAGTGATTACCCAACCGGTCCATTCCATTATCTCTACAGCAAAAGACCTCATAGATTTGACAGTAGAGACATGACAATCTTCAAAGATGATGATGGTACAGCCTACCTCATTTACTCATCCGAAGACAATAGTGAGCTTCATATAGGACCTCTCTCAGAAGATTATCTCGACGTGACCAATGTAGCGAGAAGGATTCTCATTGGCCAACACCGAGAAGCACCGGCTTTGTTCAAACACCAGGGAACTTACTATATGATCACATCAGGGTGCACAGGATGGGCACCGAATGAGGCACTGGCACACGCAGCAGGGTCGATAATGGGTCCATGGGAGACAATGGGAAACCCATGTATAGGAGGAAACAAGATGTTTCGACTGGCTACATTCTAGTCTCAAAGCACATTTGTTCTTCCCCTACCTTCGTATCCCAACTTATTTATTTTCATGGCAGATCGATGGAACCCCGCCGACCTTAGAGACTCGAGGTATGTTTGGTTGCCATTGATGGTTGGAGGGCTTGTGGATCAACCCCTTGACTACAATTTTGGGTTCCCTTTGTGGTCAAGAGTGTCTATATATTGGCATAGGAAATGGAGGCTTCCTCAAGGCTGGAATCCATTGAAATGATCAAATTGTTATCGAGTTGTAACATATAGGAAAGTCTTCATTTGATTCTTTCGGTGTCCCACAGTTTTTCACCACTAATTCAATAATCTTCACTTGTTCATATTATAGGCATTGAATATTCAACCCTTGAGAGAATTTATATGTTTTTTTTTCCTTTTAATTAATAATTGATGATATTAGGTTTCCAATTTTGCCCCTTCTCTTCCCCTGTTCTATTCATATGATCTAATTACATAATATAATATTAAAATATGGGTACTAAGTAGCACTTTTAGGGCTAATAATTAAGTGTAAACATTTTTAAAGAATGGTAAATATAGCAAAATCTATCCACTTGGAGAGTTAGATTTAAATATTGCTATAGCTGCAAACCCTTTTGCAATGTGTTATATCTAGAATATTTTGGGTATGATTGTTATATTTACAACTGTCCCTTAAAATATGTCCAATAACTTTTGGTTACTTTTTTTAGTTTAGAGTTACATAAAGAATAATTTTTTGGTAAACATTTCTTCACAATTTTGTTTTTGTTAGACATTAATTTAAAATATCATTGAACTAAAAATGAGGATGTTCGGCCTATTTGCCCGCCCATTGCTTATATTTACACCATTTCTTCAATTATATCCCTTGGGCGGAATGTTCGGCCTACTTGCTCGTACTTTAACTTGATTAAATGTCCAATAACCCAACTTTTGACTTGTTAACTATTTGTCCTCATTTCAAGTGATGGACACTCAGATACTTAGTCACTTTGAAGGAATCGCATCCTTCCAATTTTTTTGCACAAACCCTCCACTTGCATCCCTCAACCAAACACCACATTGTTAGCAAACTCTCGTAGACTTCTTTACACGGTAGCCAAAGTTCTTCTTTATTGCAAGTATCGACAATTTAACCGACATGTCATATTTTGAGAAGAAAATCTGACCTTCCTTTATATCTTCGTTATTCAAACAACCATGGGGATTGTGATGAGGTCGTCATACGATGACCTTCTGATGGTCCGACTATGTCTACAAATGATTGAGTTGGGATACTGGGGGCACTTGAACGGAAGACATTGCCACAGATGGGGTTGGAATATGAATGGATGGTGCAGGAACATGAGTGAACGGTGTTAGAACATGAGTGGACGATGTCGGAACATGAGTAGAGTGTGTTGGGATTGTTTGTGGTCTTGAACATTGTCCGTACACATCATCAATATAATCATATGTTGGAATGCTTTGACCAACCCATTTTTCATTTCTGTCATCTCTCAGATTACATGCCTTAACATTCTCCTCCAGTGAGGACGTGGTGGGAAAATCATTTGTTGGAATGCTTGGAAATGCTTCAGCCGTTGGATTGCATTCTTGGTGCATATCATCTATTCCATGCTTTTCGTGAGGTGTAAGTGATACAAACAATGGCATCCGAGATGCATCACTTCCTTCTAGAAAAAAGCTGAGGTCTTCATCATCTACTATGTCAATTGGAGGAACTTGGACTGAAAGATTATAGCAGGACTTGATGTGTATATCGAATAGGTAGGGAACGATGTTTAGTCGTTGGTGCAGGATGCTCACTAATTCACTACAAGTTATATCCTTTCTAATTTTTAGACCTTTCATGTGACCTTCAATATAGTTGCATTTGGACTGATCTCATTCCCCACTAAATCATACAAAGATGCGAATTAGATTCATTGATCTGCAAAGAATTAAAAATTTTAATTAGAAATGATCGTAAAAAAAAAAAAAACGGAGCGATCGGTTAGTACAATGTAAGCGATCGCCTAAAAAATTGTATGCGATCGCCTAATATCATGTATGCGATCGCCTGGTGATGTTACAAGCGATCACCTATTATCATGTGTGAGATCACCTAATATCATGTATGCAATCGCCTAGTGATGTGTATGCGATCACCTAATGATGTGTAAGCGATTGCCTAGTATTATGTAATCGATCACATTGTGATGTGTAAGCGATCACCTACATGATCGCTTAGTATCATGTAAGCGATCGTGTAGTTTGCTATAAGCGACCGACTATATAAATTTAATCGATCGTTTACTTTTACGTAAGCGATCGTTTATAAAAAACTAAACGATATAGGAAGAAAAGTACTTACATTCTTTGTGTTTCTGGTTCTAACCCATGATGTTGATTTGTACCCAAAACAAAAAAAAAAACGAACACTGGATGAAGATGAAAGCGACCGACGCTGTAACTCGCAGAGAAAAATGAAACCGCAGAGAACAATGGAAGAATGGAAGAATATGTGAGAGTGACCATCCATTAGTATTCCCGCATTCAATTTTGTTGATATAATGTTAGTTGACATTGAACGATTCCGTAAAATGTTGGTGATGAAGGCTTAAGCATTCAATGAAGAGAATTTCAAGGGAGAAAGAGTGGTTCGAAAGACCGGACGACTGTTTTAATTTTTTAGGGTAAAATGGGTATTTCACATGGCCAAAAGGTCATTAATGATAAAGTTTTTGGGGTAGGTCATTCATAGAAAAGTTTTTGGTTTTTGGGTCATTTTGTGCAATTTTCCATGATAAAAATTACTTGAATATATAGTTTTTTAGTCATATCTTGGTGTAATGTTCTATATTTTGACTAGGCTTGATATAAATTCATTGTATTAGTTGAATATAAAGTTATTGTCTCTAAAAATTAAGATTCTATTTCTTTTTCACACTAAAAGGGGTTTTAATAATGAATAATATCATGGGTAATTTGAAGAATAATGCATTTTTAAAAAATAATGACAAAAATAGGGTGGTTTAGAAACAAATGTGAAAAATAGGGTGGTTTAGAAACAAATGTGAAAAATAGTGTGGTTTGGAAACATATTTGAAAAATGGGTAGTGAAATCGTGTAGCGGGTACACAATTTTCCTTTGGACTGGTCAAACGACCAATCAATTGCTGATTGGGAAGCTGATGGTGAGGTGAGTCATGGACCCAGTCCACGAGTTTGGTCCAAACTCATGGACCCAACCCACGAGGGACTTTTATATATATATATATATAATTAACTAATTAATTACCCACTTAAATAAAAATTTGCTTTTTACTTGTGTTATTTGTTCTTATTCAATTATTGTACTAGTTTCATTGATTCTTAATTTCTGAAAATGTAATGGAAAATCATTAATTCATTTAGTTAAAGATAAAAGTTAACACAAATCAGAAAGTTTAAAATACAAGTCAAGTGCAACATGTTGGTTTTCTTCGCGTACGTTGTCCACGACATGGCACAAGCACTTCAAAATGTTGCTGATGGTGACGACAAATGGAAATTCATTGTCTGCATAATACTACTGTTGATGACTAAAATTGGATGCAATGTCTGCATGTACTTCCAATGACTGTCCAGGAGAAGATGGAACTGGATTATGTAATATGTGAGGTTCCTGGTCATCGGGAACAACTTTGTCATGTTGTCTCTATGGTCTTTGACGAATACGTCTTCGATCAGTGTCACTAACATTGATTCTTTGTGATATAGGAAGAATAGCACTTACATTCTCTGTGTTTCTGGTTTTAACCCACGATTTTGGTCACACATTGAACTCAACTCTGGTAAATTGTGTTGTAACGAGTAATTGTGCACATCGTGGACAAAATTATTCTGTATGATAAAAAATATATATATAAGTATAAAAGAATATTCTTAGCTTATAATTGAAAAACATTACATAATAAGATGCTTACCATATAGTAATAGTAAGCACCGTCAAGTGTGATAAATCTTCTTGTTATGGAGTCATACTCGGACAAGTAATCATTGACACATCTGACTCATGTATTATTTCTCCTTGTGCACAACGGTCATGACGTGCACGCCAGAAGGATACATATTCTACATGAATTTGACGCCAGTTTGGTCGTGTTTACCTCTTAAATCGATTTGGTGTAGTTGAGAGAGTGTATTACACAACGTCGGTATCGTTTGTCGCAGATCGAATTGTCTCAACACTCGATCTGGTTGATGCCACTCTACGATATGAAAGCATATAAGTGGGCTAATCGTCAACCAAATATCTTTTCATCATGTCAACAATCAGGCAACAACGACATAATATCTGGTGTATATGACGTCCAACTGATCTGAAATCATATACAAGAATAATTAGAACTAAAAAATATATGTAATATTCAGTTGTAATTGGACTTGTGGTGCAACAATGTTAAATCTATCATAGGCTCATACTTAAAGTAGTATCAGTGGACCTACTATATCCAAAGCTTGTGCATGACTAGCTCGACACAATTCTTTGTACAGCCATGCAAGACAAGCACCACCCTACGAGTAATTACCAGCTCGCTCAAAACTGGTCAGTAGTAGGAGGAACATTAAGTGCACCAACGTGTTGTACTTGTCAGCAAACAAAAATTTTTCGATAAGCTGCATGATATATGCTTGTGCATATCTCTGTATACTGACGTCATCGGCATCAGGAGACAATTTTGTAAATTGAGAGGCTAACCACGGGAGACTCAACCTTGAGCCTTTTAGGTCAAGTGGTCCTAAAGAATCTTCACAAATCTGTTTCAAATCATGTTGCAACGACTAGTCACAGGTTCTCCATCTACTGGTAGTCCAAATTGAATTGTAATGTCCTGCAGCGTAATTGTGCATTCCCCACCAAGCATATGAAATGTGTGACACCCTACTTTTAAAAACCAATGCCTTGAAGAGCCTATAAAGAAAAGAAGTAAAAGACCATGTTGGACGCATGATCAGGACTAAGGTAATGCATGGTAAAGGTGGACGCATAGGAAGTAACCCGAGAGCTTGAAGGGAAAGAAGTGAAACACATAGGAGGTAATTATGAAGAAGATGTAAGCATTGGCTTAAGTAGGACGTATGAGTAGGGATTAAAGTTGAATAGTGATGCGTTGAAAGGAAATTTAAAAGAAGGATAAAACGCATAAGGTAGAATTGAGGAAAGAGGCTATAATAATTTAAGGGTAAACCACTTAGCCAGATGTTTATCACTCAAGAGAAGGGTTTGTAGTTAAGATATGGATATAAGAAAATAAGTGATGGACGCATACTAATTTATCATCAGAGAAATATTTTAGTACAAGGAAAAGGTTAAATGAATAACCTTGGATTAAAAGCACAAGAACGCATAGAGGGATAATCAAGGAATTCTCAAGGATAGGAGGAAGATCATGGACGCATGATAGTATGCTGTTTAGGCAGACGCATGGTATTATGCAGTAAGGTACAAACGCATAGTAGTGTGCGTTTGAGACATTGTCGCCTAGTAGTATGCGGTGGAGAAACGAGTTTAAAGATATTATGGCGGAAAGCAAGGAAAGTAAGTAATGAAGCTAAAACCTTAAAGGAAATTCAATGGACGCATAGGGGCATTATGTAGAATGAATAGTTTGTTTATTGGAATATGTTGGACGCATAAGATAAGCTTATAAAGGCTAGGTGGCTTCATATAGACTTAACACCTTATAAGTAGGAGGTGTTAGAAGGCATGTTAAGTGTTTCATGTAAGGTGACGCTTGGATAAATGCATGGTTAGTTAAGCATACAGCGTGACATGTGGCAAATAAGTGACAAAAAGAGAGAATAAGTGGGATGGCAAGCCCTCTATAAATAGGACCTTGAGGGAAAAGGAGCGACTGATGATTATGAAGTGAGAATTCTTGAGAGAAAAGGGAGAGAGAAGGCAGAAAGGAGGAATCCTTGCGTCCGTAGTAGAAGTCTGCGGCCAAGAGAGAAAATATTCTTGACAACTTAGCTATCTTGTGTTAAAGAAGTTGTCTTGCGTCTAAGGGGTCAGCCTTGCGTTTAAGACGAACTCTGCGTTCAAGGTGAATGATGCAGTCAAGTTGGACCTTGCGTCCAAGAGAGGTCGACGCATCCAAAAGGAAAGCCAGGAGATTTATTAGTTAAGCTGCTCTTTGTGTTAGCTGTCAACCTTGCGTTCAAGGAGCAAGGTTGCGTCCAACCGAGCTGACAGAGGGATATAAAATCTTGCGTTCCAGAGTTAGAACGCCGCGCCCAAGAAGCTCGGGAAAGAGAAAATAGAGGGAAGGAAGATGAACTATTCTTGAGCAAGTACAATGTGAGTAACACTAACGTTTTTCAAAGTATAAATGAGTTCTTTCTAATTAATATCATTGGTTTGGAATATGCATTCATGAGTTTTCAATGAATAGTGCATGCGTTTTTATTTGAAAAACATTTTAGTATGCTGATTACTTGTTATAAGTTTATAAAACGCATGGTGATTGATAATATATGTTTTCATGATTTTACTGAAAAGCATGATGATATGATTTTATGAAAGATTTGGAAATAAATTTGTTGGAAGGCATTCTATTCGATATTAAAGCTTTGAAATTGAGTTTACTGGAAGCATGCTGTTTTGATATTATGTGATTTTATTTGGAAACGGTTAACTTACGAGTTTATGATATAATGTTTCCAAAACATATTGTGTTTTATAAAACTTTGAAAAGGCACTCGAGGCTCAGGGACTTGGAGAAGGCTAAAGGGTAGCCGGGATATAGAAAAAGGTACCCAATGTTAGGGACTCGTAGAAGGCAATGGGTAACCTGGATATGAATATAGAAAAGGTACCCAATGCTGAGGGACTCGTAGAAGGCAGATGGGTAACCTGGATATGGAAATGGGACCTCAATGCTCAAGGACTTGGAGAAGGCATTGTGGGCGGCCCGGATTATAATACCTATGTGCATATAGAGGAATATACGATGCTGATGTGTTGAGATTATTCCACACAGCTAAGGATAATCGACGTTGAGTAGCGTAGACTATCACTCCGCCTCAACTAGGGAAAAATGATTTTTAAATGAATGAGATTTTTGAGTGTTTACTCTAAAACAGATATGCATGATTTAACAATGGTTTTTGAGCATATTTTAATATGATTTGAATTGTTATATCTTATGCGAGTTTGGAAATGTTTATATTATGACCAGTTTTACAGTTGAAGTAAGTTATTTTCAAAAACTGTTACTCACTGAGCTATTAGCTCATCCTTTTATATGTTTTCCATTTTTCAGGTAGCATGACAATTCCCGTTGTCAGTCGAAGTCGAGGTTTGTCAAGAGTGAGTTAATGGTATCATCGTCCTAGGAAGGGTAGTTAGATGGGAAATAAGGTAAGCTTGACAGTGGAAGTCGACCGGGAAGTCGATGACTACTGTCCTCCCGCTTGTCTCGGGCTATGGGAAGGTAGTTCGAGATGGGGTGTGACAAAATGTGTAGGTCTCCGATCTCTAGCGCTCTATTAGAGCAATAATGAGGTGTCAGTCTAATTATATGAATCCAATTTGTGCAACCCCAATAAAACCGGCCTGTTGTAGATAAGACACTATACGTTGATCAGACGATATAGTATGTTGAGAAACCGCCTCTCTTCTCCAGTAACATAGCACCACGATGGATGCATTATCCCATACCATCTATGATCGATGAGTATTTTAAAGATATAGCTGCACAGAGTTAGATGGACTAGGATCCATAATCAATACTGTTAAAATAAACCAAATCAATAATAAGGTTAGAGACACAACAACAAACTATATCAGATTACAATTAAAAAATAAAATGTAATGGAAAGCAATTTTAATACATTACAAAAACGAAATACATTACAATGTTACATTACAAGAACCAAATACATTACAGTGTTACATTACAAGAACCATTACATTACAATGTTAATATTACATTACACAAAACCAAGTATTTGGTAAACTATGAATGACTTGAAGATGAAACACCTAAATTACGGAGTGGACAAGTATGCTTGTTATGCCCTGCTCCCTTGCATATTCCACATCGAACTGTTGTGCCTGCCTCGCGCCAATCTATCTCATTATGAATTCACGAAATTTTAGGTCTACCATGCTCTCTTAATAAGTTTGCGTTAGGATGCACTTCCGTAAATGATAACTCTGGCCAATAATCAAGGTGCTGAATTGGATGAAAGCGACTTTCATAGCATAACTTTAAATGAGACAATTTATAGCATTCATCAATCAGATGCATGTATGACAAATGCATGAGAGCATGTAATCTTGAATGACTACCACTTGTTGCAAGAACAAGTCCCCTCTTTCAAGCACACTACTTGTATGTTTTGGCATTTATAGGGAGAAACCATACTGATGCCAGTTCGAACTTCAAAACTTTGTGTTTCCCTATCAACTGACGTCACTGTATGTGCAGATGCTCATTTCCCCCATCTCTTAAGCTTTCTCATGACATATTCTGTGTTAGATGTCCCCACGATCGAGTGCTCCACTTATTTCTTGTCTACGACGTTTAAAGTATAAGATTATACGGTAGAATGTCAGCCTAACAATCGATGTGATCGATAACACTCTAGCTCCTTTGAATACTCCATTCATACATTCGGCTGCATTGGTTGTCATCCATTCAAAGCAGTACCCATTATCGTGTGATTGTGTCCATTTATTTAAATCGATATTAGAAAAATATTCAAGACATTCAGGGTTCAATTTCTTTAACTCTTTCATGCTTCAAATGAACTTACGTCTTTGGTGTTGATTTCCAACCTTAAACACCAAATCTTTCGGTTGCTTTGATTTGTATTTGGAATTGAAATTACTCACAACATGATGTAGACAATAACGGTGATATGTTTTAGGTTCAACCCAACCAATTTTCTCGTTGTTAATTGCTGCAATGATGCCTCTGTGTCTATCCGAAATTAAGCAAATCCCGTCTCGATTAGTAACATACTCGCGCAATGCCCACAAAAATCATGACCCACTAGATGTGTTTTCCCTTCAACAATAGCAAAGGTAAGAGGAAATATATGCCCGTTTGAGTCAATAGACAAATCAGTGAGCAATTTTCCTTTATACTTGTCGTAAAGATGGGCTCCATCTATCTGAATTAATGGCCTACAGTACTTGAGTCAATTGCAGGACCGAATGCCCAAAAGGCTCGACCAAAGATAGTCTTACCAAGCACATCAGACGGGAGAAAATGCCAATCTACTCGTGTACCAAGATTGTAGTGCACAACAACACTCAATCAATACGGAAGTTCTAAATATGATTTCTCCCAATTGCCAAATACTGCAACCAAAGCTTTTTTTCTTTGCCTCCCATACACGTCTATATTTAACGTTATATCCGTACTGTTTTTTAATTACTTCTTGTAGTATTGCCACGTAACACTAGGACTAGCTCTAACCAAATTTTGAAATTCAATGCTCATGAAATTAGAATCAAGTTGTGAATGGTCTTGAGCCAATTCTGTGTATAAACAAGAATGATTCTCTCCAAGTTTAGTAATTTCAAACATCCCATGAGTTTTGCGCGAACAAGCACTCAACCTCCACCTACAACCTTCATCCCATTATTTGCATCGCACATACCAAATATCTTGGTTCGATTTTACCACAGAAATTTTGTAGTGTTCAATCACACAATATTTTTTTACTGCCATTTGTAGGTTTTCTTTCGTGTCAAATAACATTTCTTTTTGTATTATACTATAGTTATCTATACATTTTTCCCTTTCCTCCAAGGTTGATCTTTGTTCATAAACTAATTCAGTAATTTCCCATTCTATCTGTGTAAATATCTCTGATGGAACCAACTCATTTTCATTTTCTATATTTTCTTCTTCTCCAAACAATTTATCAATTTCTACATCAATGTTCCTATCCCCACAATTTCCAGCTTAAAAAATAACTAAATCTTTTGGACGAAATGATATATTTAAATTCGTTTACAACTGTAAAGGTTAAAAAAAATTAGTCTAAATCTACCCAAAATTATAAAAGTCGTGGATTCGATCCACGAGTTTACTACCTAAAATTATTAATAATTTCCCACCACATTCTTTGCCAATAATTATTCCTACAACAATAAACGGCAAATAACTATCAAAACTAACGGTTGTCAAGCTAAATCTTTCAAATTATAAACAAAATAAACTATTTGGTAAAAATAAAGTCTACATATACAAATTTATTCATGCATGCAAAACAAAACATATAATCTATGTATATTTATCATATAATTAGTGCATATTTATAAGATAATTAGAAAAAAAAATGTATATACATACCTATATGGCAGCTAGACGGAGAAAGTCAGCAGTCCGTGGCAAGCGGCAGGCGGCAACGGCTGGACAGAGACAAAATTTTAGATTGAATAAAGAAAGAGAGGTGAGGTGATCGAGAAATAATATGTCTATATACATACCTATATGACAGCAGCAATGTCGACAAACGATGGAAAACGGATGACAAACAACGTGTTGAGATGATCGGAGAATGAAGAGATAGAGAGATTACCGAAGGAGAGAGAGAAAGCCTACGAGAGGAGCGAGCGTGATGTTTGAAGAGAGAAAGATGGCCAGAAGAAATAAAGGAGGGAAGTCGTGGACCCCGTCCACGATTTCGATAATCGTGGACCCGGTCCACGATTTTGGTAATCGTGGACCCGGTCAACACGCATGCAGTGGGTCAGCGTGACAGGGAAATCAAAATAGGGTCGGGGGAAAGAAATCCCAAAAATAGGGTAGGGAAATCGTGGACGGTCCACGATTTCCCTACCCTATTTTTGGGATTTCTTTCCCCCGACCCTATTTTTCTCAATATTTATTAAACAACATTATTTTAAAAAAATTCTAATATCAATGCCTAAAGGGACAAAAAAAAAAAAAAAAAACACGTATTTAAGGGGAATTTTCTAGTGCTTATGAGTTCTATTCCTATTAAATGTTAGTTATGTCAGCATCAATAGAAAAATAATGTAGAGTCAACCAGCATCAAAGAATTAGGGTCTTTTCAAATAAAGCAAAATGAACCAAAATATTTACAAATAAAACAAAAGTTCACTATCTATCTGCGATAGACCACGATAGGTCGCAATAGACTATTATTTGTGTCATGATAGACACAGATAATAGTCTATCGCGGTCTATCGCAGGTAGACTATATATTATGTTATTAGTTGTAAATATTTTAAATAGTTTTGGCATTTAAGATAATTTTCCAAATAATTATGGAAAAAATATGTTTTTTCCCCTAAATTTTGGATCAAATTTTTTATTTAGTCCTCATGTTTTAAAAATTTTATTTTTAGTCTTTAATTTTTTTAGTTGGATTTCAATTTCGTACATAAGTTTCAAAGTATTATAATTTTACCATTGAAATTTTAGTTTTATTTTAATTTGATCTCTAAGTGTCAAGATTTTCACTTTTTATTTTGATTTTTCACAAAATATTCACTTTTTAGTCTTTGGCGTTTAAATTTAATTTTAATAGCGATGAAAAAGAGTTAAAATTAATTAACTATAATTCTTTTAAATTAATTAATAGATATTATCGTTGAAGAATGGAAAGTAAATATAGTGAAAAATCAAAATTAAAAGTGTATATCTTGAAAGCTAGGGACTAAATTGAAACAAAATTCAAACTTCCCTAATAAAATCGTAATATTTGAAACTTAGGAACTAAATTGAAATTAAACTCAAAACTTAAAAGACTAAAAGTGAAACATTTAAAATATAGAGCCTCAATAGAAACTAAACTCAAAATCTATGAATCCAAGTGTGGATCTGCACAATGAAATGAAGGAAAGAAAGTTATTAGTAAATGGTGTGAAAATAATTTTGGAAGGGTTGTTTATCTTTGGAATGAAAAGAATAATAACGATGAAAACAAGATCTGCAGAACCTATGATGCAATGGGAAGAAAATTGAATCAATTTGAAACATGAATCAGATCTGACACCTATTCGATTTTCTATGATTTATTTTTAGGAGTCTGAGTTGTAGAAGTAAGTCATCCATTTGAGTATAGTATTTGGTAAGAGCAACATTTGTTGTTATGTTACTTTTCATATCCCCAAGATCATCTATTTTCATGACAGGGCGATGGAATCCTGCCGACTTTAGAGACGAGGTACATGTGGTTGTCATGAAAAAAATCTTCTTCATTTCTAACCTATTTTAACCTAAAAAGCTAGAGACTTTTTGGGGAGCTGGAATGTAATAGGATTACTGGGAATTAGAGTAGTATTGAAATGCGTGAGGAATCGAGGACGAAACGAAAATGAAATCGTGAAGCATGAAAACTGTGGTAAATAAGGTTAGGTTGAAAACTGTCGGAATGGAATGAGTTTTGTATTACAAGTCGAGCCCAAAATGCTCAATCCAAATATTGATTTTGGATTACATTACATTCTATTACAATCCCATCCTATTATGGTCCCTCAAACACCCCCTAGGATTATATTAGCTTTATTTCAAATTGTGAACTTAGTTACCAAGTATTTCTAAAGTAAATTTTGTTTATTTACCCTTAAAAAGGTTGCTTTGAGAAAATTCTTTTGAAATATGACAAATCATATTATGTGAATCACATTTGACACAAGATCTGGACTCTCTAGGATACCAGAATCTTCTCTCTCATTGTTTCTACCATAGGCAACCTTCTGGTTTTGTAGGCCACATTACTCCTAATTTTGATCTATCCGATGGGTGGCAAACTTGGTTGAATCTTTTGATTGAAAATTTGGACTGCATCCCATTTAGTTGGCTCATTTGTTGAAAATTAATGCAAACATTAAATTAGTCTTTTCTATAATTGAAGTTAATAGCTTTTATTTGGGTAGTGCCTTCTAAATTGGAGGACAGTGGCGTAATGATTTAGTGGATTGATTAAGGGAGATTTTCAAGGTTAGTGGGATAGAATTTTAAGGTTTGTGCATTAGTGATTAGTTTATTATTTGCTTATAAATAATACCACTTCAAAATGAGAAAAGTATATAAAACTCAATTGAAGCACTTGATTCCTTCGTGTAATTTTTCTCTTTTGTTTCCATCTTCCGTTCTCTTCATTTTGGTGTTCTTTGTCACATCATTGATCTCCTCCAGTTATTAAGGAGGTCTCTTGTTGGGTAGCCCCCCTCTTGGCTCCTTTAAGATTAACTCTGGTGTGGCTTTTCTGGATGGTGAAGTGAGTACCAATGTTATTGTTCGTGACAAGAATGGTGATGCAATGCTTGCTATGAAGAGTCACTCCCTATAACAGGTTGCGTGGAGCTCGCTGAGGTTGGTTTACATTGATATAATGGTTTGTTTAATGGTCTATTTAATAATTCACCCTCCATTGCCATGTTTAACAGTCTATTTAAGGCTCTTGAAGCTAGCATTTTTCCACTATGAGTTGAAGTTGATTCCAAAATTATTTGGAACCTCTTGGTTGGGAATACTACATACGCGAATAAGATTCAGGTTCTCGTCGATGCTATTCGGGATCTCTATTTTCGGGGTTCTATCCATGGTTTCCTTTGGGTCATCCCAAGGGTAACTCACTTGCTCATGATTTAGCTTCCCATGCTCGATAATTTCAGTATTTGACTATGTGGCTTGAAGACCACCCTCCATGGGCAGATTTTGCTTTTTTTTTTCTTTTTCTTTTTTTCTTCTTCTTCGTCGTTGTGTCTTCAAGTTCTTTTGTTTATGTCTGTTGTTCTTAAAAAAAAAAAAGAAAAAATCATAACAAGAAATATCTTATGGCTACGAAGATTTGACCTCATTGGAGTTGGAGCAAGAAGATTAAAGACCTACCATACAAATCTCCATATAATTACAAGATATTTATTGGCTTAACTCTTCTATTTTGTTTAATTCTAAATAATTTTAGAGACCGTCCTAATGCTTCCGGTGCAAGGTGAATTGTTCATTTCCTTTTATAACTCATATATTCTATATTTGGTATATATTTATATACTAAATATAAAATATATAAGATTTACTATTAATATACATGTTTATATAGCAATGATGGCAAAATTAGAATAATGAAAAAGAAAATCAGATTTATATATTGCAAATTTCAAAACACCATTGTTACATTTACAAAGTTAATGATATTTTTGCTATTCTTACAACTACTCGGTTCAAATTCATATTCTCTAAGCCCAATGAATAAAAAAAAATAAACCAAACTACAAATGGAATAACAACCTTTTTTTTTTTTTTTGGAAGATCGTATTTAATTGGAGAAAAAGGTACTCTATGACTTTATATAAAACACATAAAATTTCATTATTTCGTTGGGTCCCTAAACCATTTGCTTATTGTTTTTTTTGGTTTCTAAACAAAGAGATGTAAATTGATATTACCTAAATATCAATTTATAATCCTAAATTTGGAAGATTCTATCAATTAAAATTCAACCAATGATCGTACCAATTTAAACCCATAACTTTCGTGGATGTATCCAATTTATATTCTTCTCAAGATTCATTTAACTAATATCATATGAAATTTATAATTTGAGTAAATCAATTTTCATAAATACCTATTATTACTATTACATTTGAAAACCATCTATGTATTAATTCTCAAACATGAGTTGCTTTTTTTAAATTTTGATTTTACGAAATAAGCAGTCTATTTACAAAAGTTTAGGATTTAAATTGATATAATTATTAGTTCAGAATTTAGAGGTATAAATTTATACTTTCTCCTAAGTTTATAATGTCTGAAATTGCAAAAAGCAAATTGAATATTATTAGGATTGTTTTCAAATATATGGACTAAAATATTTACAAATATGGCAAAATGTCACTGTTTATCTGCGATAAACTATATCTGTGTCTATCGCAGTATGCTTAGATGACTCCTTTTTCATAATTAGAATTTGCTATTATTTATAAATATTTTAAATAATTTTTGTCATTTAAAATAATCTTTCTTATTATTTAGTAATTATTTAATTTTTGAAGCAAGAAAAGAGAATGATTAACATATTCTAACACATTTTAATTAATTTCTATTTAAATCTCGGATCAAATTTTGTGTTCCAAAAAAGTACACTTGTCTAAAGCACGTGCGAAGGCAAAGTGTCACACATGTGTCTTCTCTCCGTCTAGCTCTACAGGAGCCCACGCGGAGGCCCAAACAACCGGCTGCCCCTTCCAAGCCAAAAATATTCCGGCACCGGAGCCATCCCCGTCCGTCATCGTCCACCCATCCTTGTACCTCCTCACTAGCGCGCGTACATCGTCATTTACATCCTCGCTAAACGACACCGGTTTAAAGCCACCGTCATACAAACGACGCGCCCAACGCGCGGCGGTCTCGCGCCTCTCCACCGACTCCGCCGGCACGCGTGCAAGCAAATCCACGACGGCGCGTCCGGCGGCGCGTTCAAGCATGAACTGCTCGTCGGTGGCGGTCGGGAAACTTCTGTCCAACGAATCAAAGTAAAGCCTAAACCAGCGTAAACACTCCTGAATGTGTTTGACAAAGTCAACGCCGCTGTGGGGATCGAGATCGGCCTCCTCCTCTACGACGGTGATAATCCTGGGACGCAAAGATCGGAACAGGGATATGAGAAAATCGCGGCGGTTGTGGAGGGGGGCGACGGAGCGCAAGGCGCCGGCACAGTTGACGGCGAGGGCCTCGTCGTGTTTGATGCCTAAGTGTGTAAAATCAAACTGTGAAACGTCGCCGTAGTGGAAAATGGGTTTGAATTTGAAGGAAACTCCCATAAGCCTTGCAAATTTCTCTAGTCTTCTACTTATTTCTTTCACCAATTTCTGAAAAATGCATTTATGTTAAAAAGATTAGTGTAAGAATTTGTATTTGGTTTTCAAACCAAGTAACAATAATTTTACCGGGAGTTCAACTAGAATAGTGCTTATATTATTATTATCAATCTTGACATGTGATAGAATTGATTCTCCCACCTCATATGTTGTGAAATATATTTATTTTCATGGAAGGAGAAACCATAATAACATAAAGATAATTGTATAGAAGAGGAAAAAAATCAAAATGGATTTTTCTCTAGAAACTTAAGAATTTTGTCATTTTGGTTATAACATTATCAACCAATGTTACTAATATACCCTTAGTTAAATGAGAGTTTGTTATTATAGTATGATTGGTTGATTTAATTACAAACAAAACTTGGACAACATGTTTTGAAACATGTCTTGTATTATGCCAAGCATCATATCCTATATTGTGCAAATTCTGGCAGAAAATTTTTTTCTTATCTGTTGATATGTACAGTGTAGATTTGCTGGTTTGCTTTTCTTTTCTTGAAGAGAATTTTTTCCCCTTTCTTGAAGATTTTCTCAAGGCTGAGCCATATATATTGTGGTCTTATTTATCTTTTAGGCTTAGCCCCTTTGAATGAGAAAAGAGGATGTGTCGAGGGTTTTAGAGATTATTCAAGAAAAATACACGTATTCACTGTTTGTGGTTCCTCGCTATTGAAGGTGTTGTCTGTAGTTGTCTAGACTAGGCTAAAGTGTGTTCATATGTTGTCTATCATTGTGAGTGAAAAAGGGTTATCTCAGATCTTTAGGGAGAGCTTCAGTTCCAATTGTATTGAGAGAATCTCATACGTAGTTTGGGAGAAGCTATTTCATAAAGGTGAGGGGCGAAACTCATGCTTAAGGGAGCCTAAGTACGTTGTAGTGAGGGAACCTCATGCCAAATTTGAGAGAAGTTTTATTGTGGAAGTGAGGGGAGCTCAAAATTAGAAGTAGCCTAAGTTGAAACGGAAGAGTAGGTTATACGTGAGTCAATCTTGAAGAGGGAGTCTATTAGATAAGTATTTTGTTGTAGTCATTTTACTCTTTATATAGTAAAGTTTATTTCCACCAGGCATATAACCCCCTAGGTAGGTGATATTGCACTGAACTGGATTACCAATCTCTGTGTCTCTCTATTTTTACCGTTATTGTTTGATATTAAATTATTCTGTTTGTTAGTTTATTATGTTACAACATCATGTTTAACTTTTGTATTTTGTGTTAGATCTTTTAAAACTTCAAAAAGGGCAAAAATCTTGAAATTGAGAAAGTAGGACAATTTTCATTTTGACCTTCAGAATTGGAGCATCCATACGACAAACCCTATTAACATATCTCAAATTTTATGTTGTATTGGTACAACAAAACCAAAAATTGTAACGTTTTCAAAAGTAGGTATTTCTATTTTAAGGTGTATTTGGATTAACATTTTAATACTTAAATGCAATTTTAAAGATTTTTTTAGTTTAGAGTGTTTATTGTTTTAAAAGTTTTAATTTAATATGGTATGTTTTAACATTATTTTAATCTTGACAGGTTAAAGTAGATAATATATCAAAAATTTAGAAGTGAAAAGAGTATTTATAAACTTAATTTTTATTAAAAAAAAAATTCAAATGATTAGCCAGTGCGAGTTTAGTTTTTACGATTTTAGTTTTAATTTTAAAGTTTGGTTAAAGATAGGAGGAGAAAAGAAGAAAAAAAAAGTTATTTAAAAAAAAGTAGTAAAAGTAGTTATTATTAAATAAATATATAGTATGTAGTTGTAGTGTGAAATTAGAGTACCTTATGGGCTCGTATGGTTCCGTCGGATTTGGCTGCAACCAACAATGTGAGGGTAAGGTGCGGAGTCTGGTCCGATTGTGTTGCGAGAGCTTCAATGAAAGTGGGCCATTGAGTGCAAAATGAGGAGTTTCCGGCCATATCAATTATATGCAACTTCTTTTCACCTTGTAAAGCTTCCATAATCCAACCATTTGAAGCAACATGACCAAATGTCATCCATGGACTCACCTCCTCAAACTTCAGCACCATTCTTCTCATCGACTCGAAACACGACCGTTTCTCCGACGCCGCTACCAACGTCCCGTACCACTTGGCACCGGAGTCGGTGACGCGACTAAACATGCCTTGAAGGAAGTAGAATGCTAGCTTTTGATCAATGTCCCCATATGGAGAACCGAGCTCATTCAACATCCACATGAGTTGTTGGATTCGACTGGTGTTGTTGTCGACAATGGCGATGGCTGTTTGGAGGAGTATCGTGGATGCCCAATCATCAGAGAATTCAAAGTTCAACTCTTGGGTGAAGGAAGAGAACCACTCATCCCTTGGAGCTGTAGTACCTAAAATATATTAATTACATAAACATGAGGTTGTATTTCGAAATCAATATTTGACTAATGAATATAAAGGAAGATGTTCAACATATTTGTTCGTTGGTTTAAGCTTTTAGATTACCAACTATGAAGTAAAAAAAAAAAAAAAAGGGATTGAAGGGTAATAGTTTAACACCGTACCGGTGGATGTAGTACTAGTCCCGGTGGTAGAACATTGAAACTGTGGGAGTTGGTGGTGATGATTATGATCTAAAGAAGAGGATGCAGAGAAATGGTCTTCTTCCTCCATGAACAAATTGTTGAAGCATTCTTCAGATTGTGGCTTTTGAAGATGGTAATAATGATTTTGATCACTACAATTCTTTGAGCTGCTGCTAGAATTGTTGTAAGAATGTTGATTAGAGGATTCAAGATCATTGACCGACCTGAACAAGGTATCCATGAATGAAATTTCACTACCAAAAACCTCCAAAGTTTAAAATCTTTAATATAATTATTTTATTCAAGGTTTGATTGAGTACAAATTTTCTTTAAAAAACCCCATGGAAGTGGGGAGAAGGTATTGGAAATTGAGAGAAATTGGAGGGTCTGACAAAAGATGATAAAAGTGTTTGAGAAAAGGTGTTAGTGGGTTTTCATTACCTTTCAACTCTCCATCCACTCTTTTTTATCTCTCTCTCTCTTCTACTTTATCCAAATATATAAGTTATTCAATGTCACGATCATTATATAATATAGCTGTCATACAATAACCATACAAATACCACTAATATATATATACTAAATTTGAATTCTCTCTCATCATGATACATGATAGTGAAAGTGTTCGTGCATATATATTCATTTATTCACAATTTTGACACCATAAATTATAAATTTAGACTTTCTAACTTGTAGATTTTGTGTAAAATTAAACTCTATGTCCTAATAGGTCTTTGAACTTTCTATTCGTGCATAACAATTAAGTTTCTAATCTTTTAATTTTGTTTGTAATAAAATTCTTAACCTATTCAAGATCCTTAAAATCCTATTTCACAACTCATTTAAAATATGTTAAAAATCTATTAAACAAAAATATAAAAATTTAGACACAAAACTAGTAATTTTACTTACTTTCTTTTATGAACTCTATACTATCTCTCAAATGTTGTTGTTATGCCAAATAATAATTATAGTTTTTTTTCTTTTTATGAGTGGAGAATTGAACTTTTGACCTCTAGAATCAAAATACTTATAAATATTATTGAACCAAATTCACTGGACAAAAATAATTAAAGTTAATATTAAAACAAGAATTTGTAACATTGAAAACATAATTTATATAAGTACGTTAAATCATCAGTCACATTGTTTTAGTCTTTCAAATAAAAGAGTGCCAAATGGAGGTTTTGAGAGAGGAGAAAGGAAATGGAATATTATAATTAGGAGTATTAAAGCTGCCGGCGTGTGAAATATCATCATCAATCTTCCACTATGGTTTGTAAACTTTGAAACACTCAAAAATTGAATTTATTTTTATTTGGTTAAATTGTAAATTTGAGAGATAATTTAGATTATATTTTATATTTTTGATTTATCGAGTTCATAAATATGTATTTGGTGAGTAGTTTGAAGTCTGTTTCGAAAAATATCCAAACAATGCAAATTTTGAAAAATGTTATGTTTTAACTATATCCAGATTTTGAATTTGAATTTTGAAATTGCATAATTATATCTGAAAAGATAAAAATAATAATATAATATTTCATATTATAAACTCAATTATTTTTGTTAAATTAAAATATGTATTATAAATTATATAATATTACAAAATAATAATTATACAAAAATTTTAAGGTAATTATTTTAAATGGAAAAACCCTTGAAAATATTTTCAATATAGCAAAATGTCACTATCTATTAGTGTTAGTGATAGACACTAATAGATGTCTATCTGTCTATCATTGTCTATTAGTGATATTTGTTATATTTGTAAATATGTTTGCCTATTTTGTATTTGAAAATACCCAAAATTTTAACATAAAACAAGTTCATAAATTAATTAACAAATAGTTTATATTCAACCTAATATTTAGTGAGTACTTGTAATTACTCACACAAACTACCTACATGAAAACATAAAATGGAATTTAATTTTTGAATATGCTACTAAATACATATATGAAAACATGAAATACCTCTATTTTCATTGAACCCCTAGTTTTCAAATATTTATTTTCAGACTGCCTACCAAAGAGGCCCTTAGAAGTTTAGTTCTTATAGTTTCTATAATTTATGATTATAGTTTAGTTCTTATGGTTTGACAAAACTTTCATTTAACTTAGAACTAAAATTTAACTTTTAAAATGTTAGGAACTAAATTCTATTTTTTTTTTTAAAATAAAAAAAAGAGGAAGTTGATAATAACGTTATTGTTTGATAGTACAAATAAAAGTGGAGGTTTCTGAGGGGGCTTTTTGCTGAAAACTTGAGAAAAGGGAAAGAAAATGGTGTCTTTCAAAGGTGGGTTTTTTGTTATGATTATGTCCCAAACCCAAGTTGGGCTTTATTTGTCTCAATCTTCTTGTCCTCAATCAACTTCTTCATTCTACATAAAATTCTATATATATATATATATTTACCGTCACACATTCCATCTAGGTTGTACTTATATTTATGTAGGCTCAAGCAGTTGTCCAATTAAAAAATTGCTATGGCCAATTTTTTTTTAACTTTTTTTTTAGTAATAAAGGAAAGAGAAGTATGATATTAATTGATCAAGTTCATCGTAAGCTGCACGTAATAATTGCTCAAAAAACAATATAGCAGACGCCAACAACCTTAGCCAAACTAGTCCTCTCTTGAGAATGAGGGATATTTATGTAGTAGAGATAAGGGTAAATTAGATTATTTTAGTGAAATCCTATGATTGATTAGGATTAGGATTGGTTTTTCGATTTATTAGGATTATGATAAGTTTTCTAGATTAATTAGGATTACCATTAGTTTATGTTTCTTTATTCTCTATGAATAGAGAAGTTGTCTTTTTGTATTGTTAACTCTGAGTTCATAACAAATATGTATTTTGATTTTATTTTGGGAGATTTCTTCTTTTCATCCTTGAGGCTCCATTAGATATTTAATCTTTGATCTTATAGTTCACTGATTAGCATCTTAAAGATCAATAGTTTTGTGATGGTACCTACTCTTCAATGATTTAGCTTACAAAAAATTGTCAACTAAATATAAAACAGTAACAAAAAAAACCAATTACAAACTTTAGTAGTTTAAGTTTAGAATATATCAGTACGAAATAAATAGAATAATACATCTTATATATAAATATATATGTACATCGACACAAATTCAACTCCAAGATTACTATATATACAACTATTAAATGAAAACTACATTGCTAGAACAAGAACAAAAATTGTTGTTGTTGTCTTTTTTTTTTTTTTTTTTAAAAAAAAGAATAATATAGGAGTAATGACAAGCTACATATTTGAAAAAAAATTAAATTATAAATTTTTCATAACACTACAACAATTTAGACTTATGTGTCAGTTGACGATTTGCAAATACTAACGGAAGAGCTTAATAACGACGGTTTTTGTCGTGATTATGTCTTATTATATTTTTCAAAAAATTTCAATTAGGTCACTGAATTTTTCAGTCCTTTATCCTTGTTACTGAAATGTCTATCTAGAAATAATAATGGTCAATAAATGATGATTTCGTTAATTCAAATAACTAAATAAATAAATGATAATTTGGTATGATGTGTGACATAAGAAGAAGGTAGGCAAGCTATTTGGATAATATTATTAGCGGTGGAAATGCGACCAAAGTCTCATATTAGTTGAATAAAAGAATGACCGTGGATTATAGGTGAGGGCAATAATCTCAATTGGTACGCTACAACCAATAAGACTTTCCTTGACACATGAATAGTGACAAAAATAGGGACGAGAGAGAAAAAACCGTTATTAAAGCCAAAATCACGTTTTTTGTGGGAAAAAACAGAATTTTTTTGGATTTTCTAAAACTTATGACAGTTTTTTCGTGTCACTGATTTATGACTCTAAATAACCGTCGTTAAATGTAAAAAAAAAGAAACAGACGTGATTTTGGTGGGAAACAACAAAAAATTTCAAAATTTTTGACTATTTTGACATTTTTGTTTCACCAATTTATGACTAGAATTATCAATCATTAAAGAGTGACAATTTTTTTAGAGTGAGGGTGGGGAGGGAGGGAGTACAATAAATTTTGAATTTTTCGACTTTTATGACTATTTTTTTGGTGTCATCAATCTATGACTTGAATTAATTGTCATTAAAGAATGGTAAACAAGAAAATTAATTATAGTGTCAAGTAAATTAATTTTAAATTAGAAAATATTAATAAAGCTTAGTAAATTCTAATTTTAAAATAGAAGAAAATTAGTCACAATCTTCAGTAAATTTGTATTAAATTTGTATAATTTAATTATATGAATCAAAATAGACTTTTATTTAATTTGTGATTCTTGTAATTTTAAAAATAATCGTTGGCGGTCGTGGTTTTAGAAAAAACTAGTTTCATATTACTTGTGTTTCATGATGTAATATTTAAAAAATACTTTAAATATAAAAATTTAACAATACAGTTTTAACTTATGAATAAAAGAGAGTTTGTTTTCTAAATAAATCAGGAAAAAAAAACATTTTAAAAAATTTGGAAGTTAGCGAGGAAAGATAATAATTATTTTATATTAATTATTACTAATTAAAATATAAATATATTATACAAGAATAAATAAATTAAACATGTAAAAATGAATATATAAACTAAAATATTTTATACTATTCTTTTAAAAAAATCGTGATAATCATATTAGTAAATAATTTCTTTTTTAATTTTGAACTTTAATATAAATCAAAATATTATTATTAATTTTAAATCAAAATTTTGAATTAGTTGATTTGATGTGGATCAAAAATTCTTTTTAAGAAGATTAAAAAACAAATCTAAAAATGATTAAAAATAATAAAAATTAACATTTTAAAATCAAAGATAAATTGAGAGTAGTTAGAAATGATTTAATGTTTATTAATTAAAATAAAATTATACCATATATACCTAAAACTATGCAAAAAAAAGAAAATCA
Source organism: Citrullus mucosospermus (assembly GCA_030954485.1). Classification (NCBI taxonomy): domain Eukaryota; kingdom Viridiplantae; phylum Streptophyta; class Magnoliopsida; order Cucurbitales; family Cucurbitaceae; genus Citrullus; species Citrullus mucosospermus. Next base: position 25,408,888 of record CM062056.1, read on the forward strand.
AAAGTTTCTTTCAATATATAGTATAGATAAATAATTTAAATCAAGATTTTGGATATTTTTTTAAATAGGGTGAAATCAAGATTTTATATATATATAAATGATGAATAAAAATATTCCTTTGTAGTTCCATTTATATATTTTGTTATGCTAATATAAAACTTGAATTTAAAAAATGTTAAGAGTTTTCCTAATTATTTGATTTTTAATGTCAAGAATAATTTTGTTTAATTAAAAAATATAAAAAAGTGTAATGTTTTCTAATTATTTTAGCTTCTTTATGTTTTCCTTCCTTTCCAAAAATTTCAAACCTTTTGTTTCCCTCATTTCCCCTCTTTCTTCGTTCCATCTTCTTCTCCACTCACATTCTCCTCCCGAAGGTTCGTTTTTTTCCCCTCATTTTTCTCCCTCCTCTCACTCTTCTCTAGGGTTGACAATGAGGGCGGGTGGAGGTTCCCTATCCTTGCCCCCAACCGGAGGTATTTACCCCCATTCCCATCGGGGAAACGGGTCCTTGTGGGGACCCATTCCTCGAGAGCGAGACGGCGCGAGAGCGAGACTGTGAGAGAGCGAGATTGTGAGAGGGAGCGAGACTGAGAGAGAGAGTAAGAGCGAGACTGAGAGCGAGACCGAGACTGAGAGCGAGAGCGAGACTGAGAGAGAGTGAGAGTGAGAGTGAGAGTAAGAGCGAGAGCGAGAGACAGAGCCAGCGAGAAGGCGAGATCTAAAGACAGTGAGAGGGCGAGAGAGAGAGCGAGAGCGAGGCAGCGATGGGTGAGAGCGACTGAGTGAGTCATATATATATATTAACGGGGGGTTGTCGGGGATATATTGAGGAGGGGTCGGGGCGGGGATGCTTTCCCGATCCCCACCCCGACCTTGGATGGGTACCCGGAGAATCTCCCCAATTTGACCCCTGTCACTAGTCAAACTAGGGATTTCCCAACCCGATCGAGACGAGGCTCTGCGAGTTTTTTTGCCAACCCTACTCTTCTCCTCTATTTACCCTTTGTTGGCCATCACACTCCAGTCGTCACCAAAGGTACATTTTTTTCTCTCTTTCCTCACTCTTCTCCTCTATTTATCTCTTAATTTTGTGGAAGATCTACTTATTTTTGAATTTCTAAACCATTGTGCTAAAAGTTGGGTTCAATTTGTTAATACTTTGGTTTTGACTTAAGATTATGTTGATTTGGAAGGTTGGAAGGTGGTTTCGAATCAAGATGTAGTTGGTTAGTTATTATTGGTAGAAATTTGAAGTGAGTTTTATGTTTGCAATTAAGCCCTAAAGATTGGAATTAAGTTTGGTTATGACTTATATTAGGGGTTTGATCCAAGATTACTCTAATCCAAAAAAGAAGATAAATTGCTAGCTGTTTGGACTTATTCTCAAGGTAAGTGCACTATTACTAGAATGCCTTATCTAGTGCGAGGCAAAGAAAGGTTTATTTGAAAATGTTTTAGCTTGCCAACTAAAATATTAATCAAATTATTTTGTAACAATATAAGTCGACAATGGTGTATTCCAACAACAACAAAAGTAATACAAAGTCAAAGCATATAAACATAAAGTTTCTAGTTGGAAGATCCATTGACTAAAGATTTACCACTTGAAGTTTTTCATGAGCACATTGCTCATATGGGTGTCAGTCACTTTTTAGATCCCATAGTTTAGTGGGAGTTTGCTATTAAGGATGTTCTTTTGACCTTAATATGTTTATTTTCTATATAGAACAAAGTTGTTGGTTTATGTTTTATTATCTAAACTTGTTTATCATGCATGCGGTTTTGCAAATGTAGTTAAGCATAAAGTTTCTTTAGAACGATCTCACTAAGGAATTTGGACCACTTGGAAACAGGCATGATCTAGATCACTTTTCATGTAGTTTCCATGCTATACATTCATACTTGATCTATGTCATTGAATGTATTGAAACTGGTGATCAAGAAAGGTTTAGTTACGAGGGTAGTAACAAAAGTCGCCTTGATTCCGTGTTCATACAGGAGATGGACCAAATTGAACTAAAGGGAAATTCTATTATTGAAATAATATGTTTATGCGCGCTTAAGGTTCATGTGATTTAATTACATTAAGTACATAGACATAGTCCATGTGGGAGATTGTTAGACGTATTTTAAATTAAAATATGTATAACTAAAATATGAGCTATGTATGTGGATTAGTATTTTATCACATTGGGTTATTTTATTAGATTGGGCCCTATTATGTGATCTATTTAATTAAATGTCGTAGATTCCCAATTGAGTATGGACTTAATGGGTAGAAGCCTATTCCTAGATTGATTAGGGTTTAATGAGAACCTTAATTAAACTGATATATAAAGAGACATTAGGGTTATGGTCTCCAATATACCAAAACGATAAGCACTCTATCTTTCTTGAATTCCATCTAGAGAGAGATCTCATTAAGGCATTCGAAGTTTTGGTTGAGTAAGACAATAGTCATCTTGAAGCTATCATTAATTTCTCAATGGAATCTTGTATGCCATTTATTCTTGACAATTTGGCATGAAAGATCCTAGGTTAATCTATTTATTATAGATTTAAAGTATTTATGCTAACATCTATTCCCATTATAATTGCTCCAATATTTTATTTTCTCATTATCCCCTTGTAAATTATTGATAATTAACTAAATGTCATGTGATGCGTAGGTATCTTAATGACAATTGTTTTAGGTAGAAGATCCACCTCAACTTGCAAACTTGACAAACTTGAAAATATTGTATGTTTTACTTTCATTCCATGGGATATGGACTTTGATAATGTTCAAAGTTATAAAATCATGTTCTTTGTTATGTTCTAACAATTTAATTTTTTTTTTTTTTTTTTTTTTTGTCATGGAAGCTATGGACGTTTGAAAATGTTTGTTAGCAAAGAGGTAAAATTGGGTTGTTAAATAGTTGGAGGAAATGGAATTGATTGTTTTTTATCTGAGTTTTCGCTTTTCAATTATGGGTACTTGTTTTTTTTGAACAATTTTGCAATTTCCAATAGAGTTTACCCATTCGAAGCTAGACTTTGAACCAATCTAATTTCGTGAGAGGTCTGATTTCAACATGTTCCTCTTTTGGTGAGTTTTGGCTTTAACCCAACTCCTTTTTACCTCTATTTAATGTTACCCACTCCCTTTTGGCTTCAAACATGCAAGTTTAAGCTTGTTCGAATTCCATCTAGAAAGCGTTCAGATCTTTTTGGACAGAATTCAATGGGCAAAACATTCTAATCTCCTATCGAAATCTTCTAAATGTTGTAGTTTAGTTTCTAAACTTTAGAACATCCCCTTTTGTAGCAATGAATGATTTGAGCACTTTTCTAGCAAAATTTTTTAAGTTTGCTTTGGTGAATTTTGAGTATTAAAGTTATGTTTAGGCCTTTTCAAACACAGTTGAAGTGATTTAGATTGGTTTCTAATTCTTGGAAGCTCTTATTAGTAGATTCAAATTGTTTCGATTTTCGAATGCTTTTGGACATTTATTTCAATGATGCGCTGAGTCAATTTTGTTTAGATTTAGGTGATAAGCCTTTATTTATGATATGTTATATCTTATGATTATGCTTTGGGTTTATTTATTTACTGCTATTATTTATTTTATTAAAGTGTGGTTTTGATTGATTTGAGTGTATGCTAAGAGAGATTTTAAACATTAAGGTATTGAGTTGAATTCTAAAATGAAGGTTGTTTTTTTAATAGGTCTTCCACAAACCTTGTGAAGTGAGGAAACCGACAAGCAAGTTATGTATGTGTTTTTTTTTTTTTTTTTTTAATTTTTGGATAGTGCTAAACTTTTTTGACAACACTTGTATTTAATTTCTTTGTAAATAACTTACCAAAATTTGGTTACTAGTATCCTTGTCTATAGTTTCTTTGTATAAATGTTACCAACCTTGTTATATATGAAAGTTCATATTTATGTTTGTATATATCTTGTGTCAAAATTGGAGGAAACATAGGTGGAATGATAGGCATGAAACAAATGGTTATCCATCATTATAAACATTTTTCGATGTTTTACATATGTAATGCAATGTATCTATTTGACATTGGAATACTGTCATCAATCATGCTTCAATGATTATAAATAGATGTCAATGTACATAATTCTATGACAGATTTTCAACGTCCATAATAATGTTTAATTGACAGAAAAAGTCAATTTTTAAGTCATTTATTGACAATGATAAATTATCATAGAAAATATTATCATGATAGATAATAAATGTCAATAAATGCTTATTGTTGATTACATTAAAAAGTCATGAAAAATACAATAATGACATATTTTAGATGTGTCATCTATACACCTTCCTTGATGGTGGATTCAAGGAGTAAAAAAAAGAGTGAAGATATGTGTTTATGACAACTTTTTAGAGTCATGGAAGCCTATTTTTGTACTGGTATGAGACCTTTTTGGGGTAAAACCAAAAGTAAGGTCGTAAGGGTTTCTCTTGAAGTAACAATTTCATATACCATTAAATTGTGGAGATATTTAGAGAGTCATTGTCCCTAACAAGTGGTATTAAAGTCATGCCCCTAACTTAACTATGTCAGTAGAATCATTGGGTACCAAACAAAGGTGTAGTAGAACCTTAAAAGTAGTCATAATGGAATTCGTGGTTGAATTTTATCAGATAGGCGGTGTGCTCTGATGAAGGGGAGTTAGCCTATATAAGAGTTAAGACGAATAGTTGATTATTTGAGGGGAGACTCAATGGTCCATTGTTATGACTAAAGTCCTAGATAAAGGGATGATTATGGGTGTATAAATGAGAAACAACTATCTTTATTGGTATGAGACCTTTTAACTTAAAACCAAAAACAAAGCCACGAGAATTATGTCCAAAGTAGTGGACAATTTCATATCATTGTAGAGAAATTTGAAAGGTTCCAAAAAGAAAAACCAACAACTTTAACATAAAATAATTTTTCCTTCCTCATGTTCAATAAAATTTTTTGGCTTGCCTATCCTCATTTTGTTATCGTGTACTACAACAAAAATTGGTTTTCATAACTCTAAAAAACTGTGCACATTTCTTTGCTCTTTTTTTTAGTTTTAAATCCACCATCAAGAAAAGTGTATACACGACACATTGAAAAATCTATCACTATTGGTTATTTCATGACTTTTCAATACAGTCGCCAATAAACATATTGACATTTATTATATCTCATGGCAACATTTTTATGATAATTTTTCGTTGTCAATAAATGATCCAAAAGTGGATTTTTTTGTCAATTAAACCTTAACATTGACACTTATTTATAGTTATTAAAGTCCAATCAATATCAGAATTTAAATGTCATAAAAATACATTTCAAGACATTTGTGAAATCTCAAAAGAATTCTTATGATATGGATAATTATTTGTTTCATACTTGTCATTATAGATATATTTCCACCAATTTTGACATAATACATACAAACATAAATATGAAATTTCATATATAACAATAAAATTTGGTAACGTTAATACAAGGAAACTAGAAACCAAACTTTGACTAAGATTTTCTTATAATCTCTCTTTACTATTGCAAGCCCAATCCCAAATTAGGCATAAGCCTAAGTCTACATTGGTTCATGTAATTAAATTACACAAATTTAGTATTAAAATCAAAATTTACTAAGCACTATTAATATTTTTCTAATTTAAAATTGATTAATCTAACACCATAACTAATTTGACCGTTAATTCAAGTCATATATTGATGCCACTAAACAATAGTAAAAAGAAAAAATGTCTAAAAATTGGAAATTCCCATTTTTCCCCCATCGAAATTGCTTTTTTTTTCTTCAATTTAATGACTCTAAAGAACTGTCACTCTTTAGTGACCGTTAATTATAGTTATAAATTGGTGACACAAAAATACTGTCATGATAGTTGAAAATCCAAAAAATCTTGTTTTTTCATGCCAAAATTGCACCTTTCGTTTTCCTACATTTAATGACTATTTTTTTCAGTCATAAATCAATGACACAAAAAAACTGTCATAAATTTTGAAAAATCCGAAAAACTCAGTTTTTTTCCTTAAAGAATATGTGTGATTGGCTTTAATAGCTATTTTTCTCTCTCTTCAAATTTTTGCTACTGTACATGTGTCATGTGATGTCTATTTTGTTGTATTGATGCATATACTCAATTATAATAATGTTTTGTCAAACCATCCACTTGTTTTAATTTGATATAATTAATGTTAGCATTTGAGTAATTAATGGTAAAAGGCTATAATTAAAATAAACACAAAACAATCCATTATCAAATTTTAAAAACTAAGATTCCAAATGAAACAAAATATTAGGGATAATTTATAAATTTAGCCATTGAATTTATGAGAATAACTTCTTATGACATCAAATGAATTGGTTGACTAGTCTCTTTTTGGCTTAACCCCATCCAACATGTTGCATCATTCATCTTGAAAACTTTTATTATTTAGTCTATTTGGAGATACCAAATAACAACTATTTTGGAGTCTTCTTGATCTCAAGGGGAAAATAGAATGGGATGAGTCCTACAAAGAGAATTTTGATTTGTTTAATTGTTCAATTATTTGAAACTTTATAAACATTGTTTCACTTTCCAACCAGAGAAGTTTAAATTAAATCCACATAAGAACCTGAAAACTAAGTCAAAACACATTTTTAAGTTTAATAATTAAAGAAAAGAAAGACCAAAGACTTAGAAAAATATTTGATCGTTGATTAAATTAATATTTTCCTCCTTAATCCCTCACCTAATTAATTATATAATGAAGACCTGTTCCAATAATTACGAGTAAACAATTATTAATTTTATAGGGGTAAAGGAAGACCAAAGAAGTTTTGGTTATAATTTTAGAATTTATGATAATGTATAAATAATGATAAACTTATAATTTATTGTCTAATTGATCCTCTCTTAACTCTGATTTTGACTCTAATCTCTATTTTTTTTTAGTATAACAATTATGGAAATGAGAATGGAAGGTCCAACCTTTAAAAAATAAAATCATGCAATTATTGTTAAGCTAAGTTTACTAATTATAATCATTACTTAATTATTTATGCTACCGGTTGATCTAACTAAAAAATGTTTGTTTTTCATGATGACAGATATTGTGTGTACAACTGTTTGTTTTTTAAAAAATACACAGAAAGTTAGAATCTCTCTTTCCATATAATAGCGTGTATGTTTGACTGAAGTTTGGATTAATCGAGGGCTAGTATGGAAAGTTTTTGAAATATTAAAGAAAATATGGTTTTTGTCGAAGAAGTCACATCGGAAACACATATACCAATAAAATATAATATTAAAATAAATAGAATATAATATAATAATTAAATAATTAAATAACAAAATAACAATAAATTAAAAAATATGAAAATTATGAAATTTCTCTTCAATACGTGTGTTTTTACAAAATCCATGAATGACCACTTATTTATAGGTCATGGGCAATTAGGATGTGACATTTTATGGACACTAAGGGTGCTTTGGCATTAGACATGTAGGGTAATTGAAGATTGATATTTGGCTTGATGAAAGAATGACATTGGTCCTTTTAGCTATGCAATTTGGGCATTTATTTTCTAATATTTATAATACTCCCCTTTAGATGCCCATTATATATGAAATATGCTTCGTTAAAAACTTACTAGAAAAAAATCCAATGGAAAAAAATCCAAGTGAAGGAAAAAAAAAATACATATTTCATATAATCTAATAATTCTAATAAAATATATTTGCTCCCCTCATGGAAACATCACTTGAGATCTTTCTGTCGCCACATTCCAATGTTGTGTGTTAACTTTTCAAATGTTGTTGTAGATAACACCTTTGTCAATAAGTCTTCTAAGTCGTCTTTTGAAGAAATTTGTCGAATAGTGATGCTATCATTTTATGCTTTACTATCTTCATATGAGAGCATTATTGGCTAACCTCATAAATCATCAGGATTTCAACATGATTTAAAGTAATAATTGTTTATAATTTGCTTCATAGACTGTCATAATAAAAATTCTTCTCCATTTGTACTAAGTAACATGTATAAGATCTAGCTTATATGAGTTAGATAAATAATTTGCATCTTCACAACCAACTAGATCACAATTAAATTTATTAGAATAAAATAGATTTATATAAACCAATTCTTAAATCAAACATACCATGTGTTTAACTCTACTCCAATATTCTCCTTTTTGGAGGAATATTATATATATGTAACAAAGTTACTGAAAAATACTACAAATTGCAATGCATAAACTAGTAAAGCTATATAATGCATCTCAAAATTTATGGTTCTTCAAAACTTAATATTCTTTATCATCTTTCTGAATTCAAATAATATATCTTTTTCACATCAAGTGAATGTACCACTATAGAAGTATTCAATGATGTACATAATCCATAAAAGATCCTTTATGTATAAATTATGCAATTTCATTTGCTTTATGCTTTATTTGCAAACTAAGGAAAACTTATCATCTTAATTTCTTTCTTAAGAACTCTATTGCCTTTGAAATCTTTTCAAGAGTTTCTACTCAAATCATCAACACACACACAAACACATATATAGTAAATCTAATATTTGAATTATATGATTATGATACTTTTAATCCTTCAAGAGATTTTCCTAAATAAATATTATCATTGAGAGATTCTTATCAATGTGGTACAACTGCATTCATAAAATTTATATTAAACTTTTCATACTCAATCAGATAAATTGGATATCTCATGGTATTGTATATCGATCTTTTATCATAACCAATACTAGTCTATTGCAAGAATGATTGTGGTCTCACTTTATACCTTATGACTTCACTCTATTTGTTTTTCTTACAAATACTCTACATGTATCCCACATGTTTGGCATTCTCTGATGTCTAGACTACTAGTCCTCACCATTTAAAAAGTGAGTTTATTTCTATTGGATCGTTTCTTTCAACATAAGTCAATCTTTTATATGTCGACATTTTTTATACTCACTTTCATAAATAATATCGTTAGTAACATTATATAGTTTCATCTTTTTCATGTCATGACATAATTTATCAAGATCTCATTATTATCTTCATTTACTCAATATCCTTATGAGTACTCATATTTAGGATTTCTTCTAGAATATCTATATTCTTAAGTGAGTTATTTTGCTTATTGACTACTTCTTTTTCAAGGATTTTTATCTTTGGAACCGAATGGTCTATCACGCTTCTAGCATGTCGCAGACTCATTAGTGATAACTTGCTGCATTTAATGGAGCATTTGCAGTTGATGTATATGATTTAGTTACTTTGTTAGCATCTGGTAACTGATTTGCTATATTTTGCAAATGAATTATTTTATGAACTTCAAGTTCACATTGATATGTACGGGAAACTAAATGAGACAATAACGATGCATTCTATATAATTTATTTTTCCGACTTCTTAATTCCTCCCCCTAATGTTGGAAAATTTGTCTCATTAAAATAACAATCAGTAAATTATGCAGTAGAAACATCACCCTTCAAGGGTTCAAGATATTTAATAATTGATGGGGAATCAAATTTAACATATATATATCTAGCCTCTTTTGGGGACCCATCTTGGTATGTTGTCGTGGAGCAATTGGAACTTATATTGCACATCCAAAAATTCTCAGATGCAAAATATTTTGCTCATAGCCATAAACTAGTTGTAATGGTGAATATTTATGATAAACTACTGGCCTAATACGTACAAGTGATATTGCATGCAAAATAGCATGAACCCATACAAATGTAGAAAGCTTAGCTCTCATAGGTAATGGTCTATTAATTGATTGCAAATGTTTTATAAATGATTATGCTAAACCATTTTATGTACGAGCATGAGCTACCGGATGTTCAACATTGATCCCAATTGACATACGATAATTATCAAAAGTGCAACCCAATTTCCTAGGACTTAAACTAGGTCGTTACTGTAGGGGACTTGAAATCCCTATGCAGCGGAAGATTTTCAAAAAACCAAACACTATTTTAATTTAGATAAAAAAAAATCAGTACATTTGGCAAATAATAATGTTACAGAGACATTCTACTGCAAACAAAGACTAAGCATGCTATGAAAAAATAAAGATTCTAAATCTATAATAAAATTACAGAGAAGAAAAGACCATACCTTCGTTGTGACTCAGGTGGATTTTCACCAACTTCTTTGAGAAAATATTTCTTCTCTACACGATCTCTACAAATTGCGCAGGAATACCACCACTTGGATTCACTAGTAATCTCCTTTGGGAAAGATGAGGCAGAAGGGTGAAATCCTAATTTGTTTTTGGAAAATTCTACGAAGAGTTATTGGGAGAGATGAGAGAACCTCTCTTGGAAACCTATTTCCTTTGTATCATGCAAAAGGGAGAAAACCAACATTCGATTACCTCCCTTTCTTAGGCGTGGGTTATATATAGGAAAACCATCGTGGACTCATACCACGTATAATAACTAAAGTGTCAATTATTATTATTTAATTTAAAAATCAATCAAATCAAATCCAATTTAATTGATTAATTTATTTAAATAATATTTAAATAAATATCCCTCACATAATCTATAGTTTTAATTAAATCAAAATTAATCAAATAAAATAAAATAATTAATTAAACATTAAATTAAACATCATATATTTAATTTTAACCCTATAATTGAATCAACATTCAATTATATTTCTCTCAAATAACCTACAGTTTTAATGTGCATCTAATGCGCATTAGTTTTAACCTATAGTTTTAATATGCATTTAATTCATATTAAATATAATATTTGAACTCCTTCAAATAATTAATTCCCCCATAAATTAAATTTTGATTTCAAAATAAATTTATATTATAAAGTCAATTAATAAATAAACTTTATATCATAATGTATCTCCATACATTATATTGTTTCCCTAAGTAAATTTGAACATTTCAAATTACTATAATTACCTCAATACCCTTTACGAGCTACTAGTGAGACCTAATGGACCTACAAATCAAAAGTTTCAATGATATGAGATTAATTGGCTAAACTCATTAACCAAGGTAATCAATATTCGTTAACTGTGGGTATACTCCACTATAAACCCACCGTTGCACTCTTCTCACTGCAGATATATTTATGTGTTCAAGGACATAGACCAACAACAACAAGCTAATCCTTCATGAGTGTTCGTAACAATAGTTGAGTCAAAATTATCATTTTAGCCCTGGGTTACCTCTACCTCCTTAAGTATTAGTGCTTCTCTAATGAACAATCTGCTTATGGTCCAACCACTAAACAAAAACCCCTCTCATGCCAATGAGAGGGCAAGGCCCTTTGTTCAAGACCTGGAGACACCACTTAAAGGAACACTCATCTACTTCCCTAAAGCAGGGAAGAAGTGAATTCCATCTTGTGTGATTATATTCCCAATTCCCCACCCGGTCTTGTTCCCAAAATGGTAGGCTTATTAAGTCGGTGAACAGGCTACTCTCACCCATACAAATCGAAGGACAATCCCTTGTGAATAGGAGTTCATAACCCACTCAGAATTGAGACTAAGTTGCTTAGGTCATCCTAGTGAAATAGAAACTTAACTAATCAACGATGTTATAGCTAGCGGTTACTATTTCGTGGTCCGACCTTATGCAAACTCATTGCATAGGATACCTCCACTCGCATGTCCCTTACACGAACACATTGGATCATTGCGTTTGTATGAAACACAAAGTAGGATGTATCCATAGTGTTATCGAGATAAGGTACCTAACCTTATCCCTATACTATAGACCATTTAAGTTGTATCTTGAACACTAATCCCCGTATGTCTCCACATACAATTCAAGATTCATTCGACAGCCTAGAATGTTAGTTTATTGGATTAGGGTTATTCAAGCAAGATGAACATAATATAAACAATAACACTTTATTGAAAACAAAACATCAATAACATTTTATTAATGTTCGGTCAAATGTTACATTTATTATCTACGAGTTTTAGGGCATAAAACCCAATAGTTATCACATGCATGCAAACATCTCAAAATGACCCTTTTCATAATTTAGGCTAAAACCGGAAGAATTTCATAAATCAAATAATTTTTATTAAATCTGAATAACTAAAAATCTTTAATCAAAGCACCCCTAAATTTTAAAACAAAACTGTAAATTTGTATAAACATTTAGCAGTGTAAAAACTAACATTCTGATTTCAAACATCAAGACTAGAAACATGAAAACATGAAAAATATGTGGAAGCATCTGACTAGTCCCAATGGCACAATCGCTAATTCTTCTTTGTCGTACGTCTGTCTATTGATAAGCACTTGAAAAGTGCTTTCTATTCTCTCAAATTAAGGGAGTTTATATTAGATTTCACTTGTTTGCTAGTGATTTTCAGGTTAAAACGAGGAAAATTAGAAGAAACGACTAAAAGATCAAAACCGAGCAAGAATACGGCGAAAAAGAGTTGAAAAACCAAAAAGGGCAATTTTTGGGGATAGCGCTACGGCGCCGAGACGGCGCTGCCGCGACGCTGAAACATCAACGCATGGTTCTGGACGCAGAATAGCATTGCGGCGCCGGGATGGCACTGCCTCGACGCATCCTTGTTGAACGCATGACAGTGTCGCGGTGCTTAGACGGCGCTGCCGCGGCGCTAAAACCCGAGAGCAATATTTCTGAAACGTATTTTAGAGCTGCGACGCTTGGATGGCGCTGCCGCGGCGCTAAAACCCGAGAGCAAACTTTTTCGGATGCAGCCCTAGCGCCGCAGCGCTATGGGGCGCCAGCTTTCCTTAATTGAAAAATCTGTATTTTTGGAAAATTTTGGGCGACCAAACTCTATAAATTTGGGGGTTTCCAGCAGTCCAAGGCATCAAGAAATCATTCAGAAAACTCAAGCCAAAGCAAGGAAGTTGCAGACCTAAAGAGATACGAAAAGGAGAGAATTAAGTGAGGGTTCAAAGAGTGAATTAGTTGCAAGGAAGAGGAAAAGAGTTCGAGATAGTCTTGGTGCCCTTTGAAGTCCGACGTGAGAGCCAAGGAGATCGAGACGGTGCTACTTCAATCAAGAGCCTCTTTTCAGTAGAGTTTCCCTTTTTTTACACTTTTTCTTTGTTTATTTTTCTTAAACATTTTGCTTCAAGCTATGAGTGGCTAAACTCTTTAGTTTTAGGGTTTTGATGAATTGTTTATGAATTCATGTTAATTGTGTAGACTCATGGTTTTGTTGGAATGATTATGCTTTTCATTGTTATTGTGTTTAATTCTTCTGGATTGGCCATCATCACATGTTAGGTTAGATGTATGATTGAGAAATTGTATGTTTAACTTGATCTATAACAATGAATTATTGTTAATCTATCACGAGAGTAGTTAGGTTGACAATAAAAGTTTCTAAAGACTATTTTTAATACCATGTAATTTGGTATTGGTTTTAAGAGATTAATAATCAATCAAGTTGCATGAGAAAGGGTTGTTATTGAGAGAAAATAACTTGGAATTAAGTTTCTAGACTTAGGCATATGAATTGCAATAAAATCCATGAAATCTATAATATTGCATGATGAAATAAACAAGGATTCATTACCCTAGAACTCTCTTTGACTCTTGTGTTTCTCCCTTTGATACTTTCCTTACTTGATTTGTATTTTTCCATAACTTATAATATTCAATTTCAATCCTCAAATAAAATTGATTCAATTCTAGAATAGCTAAGTAACTTAAACCTTCCCAATTGGATCTCCAGTGGAACGATATTCGGACTTAACCGTTTTATATTATAACTTGACCCGTACACTTGCGGTTAACACTAAAAGTGCGCATCATCTATCCTTGCCTTTATCTGAAAATGTAACATAAAAGGCTGAGTATAAAAACTACTCACTAAGTAACCCCGCTAATAGGGTCGGGCTGTGCAATCGCATGCAAACATGAATTAAGACTTCATGCTAATGGAACCTAAAGTTTTTTCGTTCTTGGCTCATACTGTCTCCTTTCCCCTAGATGTGCTTTAATCTCTTGCGCATAAGGTCCGAGGTATATTTTCATATACCTAAAACCCTCTGGGTATGCATCACTTTCATACACCCCCGGTAATCTCTTAGAATTTTGGGATGTGCACCACTTACATACACATAGTTATGTATACGCCACTTACGTATACACATAACCCATTGCACGTGCACTACTTTCGTGCACCCCAATTCCCTCTAGATATGGAGTCCTCGGGATGGTTTACAGGCACGTCAGGTTTAAGTGAGATTATTAGCAAGCAAATCGAACGAAATGGAGAAGGAAGTCAACAAAGCAGCCTGGTGCCGTGGCGCTAGCATGGTGCTAGCGCTGCGTTTTTTCCAGAAGGTATCCGATTTTTGATCTGGAGACAATGCCACAGCGATAGAATGGTGACGGATGAGGTATCAGGTGCACGTCGCAGCGCCGCGGCGCCAGTCCAATTTTGGCATAAAATGCCCTAGCTGCCAGCCATTCGAAAAAAAGAGCAGCACGAGTCCCAAGTCTGTTTTTTGAGTTTTTTCCTGCATTTTTCCTTCTTTTCATCTTAAGGAGAACTTCTTTGAATAATTATTGGGTGAGCACAAGCATGTATCGAGACTAAGGTACTATCATCTAGGTTGGGTTTGGGGTTCAATTCTTAGTTTGTATCTCATGAGGTTTTGAACAATTTTTGTATTGCAATTTTCTTGTTAATGAATTCTCACCTTGTTTGATGTTTCAATTGAATTCGCTTGAGATTCTCTGACAAATTACTCAAGCATTTTAATTGGTAGTTAAAGATCTATGCTTAATACGTAAGTGTTAGGTTTATAGATCCCCAAGTAGCAAAGGTTGAGTTAGGGTTGTAAATTGATTTGGCTATTCCAATCTGATTACATTCATCTAACCAACTTAGGAGAGATTCGCACAGAACACTTAGTTAGGCTTTTCCTATTATTTTGTTCGTCTTAGCAATTACCTTTGAACTTAATGCTAATACGGTTGCATGTCTAAGATGCTTTCCATCTAAGCATATTAATCTATTCAATCAATAGGACTTCCTTCTAACCTTTCTAGAAGTGACTGGCTAAGTTTAATATAAAATTGCACAGCACTATTGTAATTAATCAATGATTGAGTAACAAATTGAGAGTGATCCACGTTCACCCTGAGCTAGGTTTTGTCAACTTGAATTTAAATCCAATTTGATTCCTTGCTATTACTTTTCTTCCTTGTTATTGCTTTGTTATTAAATTTAAACAAACGATTAAACACCCCCTGGTTACTCAACAACAAATCCTTTAAGAGAAGAAAAGTTATCGGCTTTCTATGCACCGACCCGTTGCTGCTGATAAGCACTTGAAAAGTGCTTTCTATTCTCTCAAATTAAGGGAGTTTATATTAGATTTCACTTGTTTGCTAGTGATTTTCAGGTTAAAACGAGGAAAATTAGAAGAAACGACTAAAAGATCAAAAGCGAACAAGAATACGGCGAAAAAGAGTTGAAAACCAAAAAGGGCAAATTTTGGGGATAGCGCTGCAGCACTGAAACATCAACACATGGTTCTGGACGCAGAGTAGCATTGTGGCGCCAGGATGGCACTACCTCGACGCATCCTTGCTGAAACGCATTTTAGCGCTGCGACGCTTAGACGGCGCTACTGCGGCGCTAAAACCCGAGAGTAATATTTCTGAAACGCATTTTAGCGCTGCGACATTTGGACAGCGCTGCCGTGGCGCTAAAACCCGAGAGCAAATTTTTTCGGATGTAGCCCTAGCGCCGCGGCGCCAGCTTTCTTAAATGAAAAATTTGTATTTTTGGAAAATTTTTGGGCGGCAAACTCTATAAATTTGGGGGTTTCCAGCAGCCACATTCATCAAGAAAAATCAAGGAAAAGCAAGGAAGTTGCAGACCTAAAGAGATACGAAAAGGAGAGAATTAAGTGAGGGTTCAAAGAGTGAGTTAGTTGCAAGGAAGAGGAAAAGAGTTCGAGATAGTCTTGGTGCCCTTCGAAGTCCGACGTGAGAGCCAAGGAAATCGAGACGGTGCTACTTCAATCAAGAGCCTCTTTTCAGTAGAGTTTCCCTTTCTTTACACTCTTTCTTTGTTTATTTTTCTTAAACATGTTGCTTCAAGCTATGAGTGGCTAAACTCTTTAGTTTTAGGGTTTTGATGAATTGTTTATGAATTCATGTTAATTTTGTAGACTCATGGTTTTGTTGGAATGATTATGCTTTTCATTGTTATTGTGTTTAATTCTTGTGGATTGGCCATCTTCACATGTTAGGTTAGATGTATTATTGAGAGATTGTATGTTTAACTTGATCTATAACAATGAATTATTGTTAATCTATCACGAGAGTAGTTAGGTTGACAATAAAAGTTGCTAAAGACTATTTTTAATGCCATGTAATTTTGTGTTGGTTTTAAGAGATTAATAATCAATCAAGTTGCATGAGAAAGGGTTGTTTTTTAGAGAAAATAACTTGGAATTAAGTTTTTAGACTTAGTCATATGAATTGCAATAAAATCCATGAAATCTATAATATTGCATGATGAAATAAACAAGGATTCATTACCCTAGAACTCTCTTTGACTCTTGTGTTTCTCCCTTTGATTCTTTCCTTACTTGATTTGTATTTTTCCATAACTCATAATATTTTATTTCAATCCTCAAATAAAATTGATTCAATTCTAGAATAGCTAAGTAACTTAAACCTTCCCAATTGGATCTCCAGTGGAACGATATTCGGACTTAACCGTTTTATATTATAACTTGACCCGTACACTTGCGGTTAACACTAAAAGTGTTCATCAAGTTTTTGGCGCCATTGCCAGGGATCCAAAAAACGGTTTTTGTTATTTAATATTCATTAGAATTGATAGATCTTAATTTGAGGTGTATATTATTTGATCGTTTTTATATTTGCTGTTTTTATTTTATATTATTTCCTTTTTTATTTTATTTTATTTTTTTCCTTTTTTTTTCTCTTACTTTATTTTATTTTATTATTTTGTCGGTTTATGCCTCGTGATAATACTAACCTCCTCCCTCTTGATCCCGAGATTGATAGGACTTGTAGACGAAATCTAAGGGCACTACTCAATCAAACTACGGAGATGGCGGAGGAAATACCCAAGGCAATTCGAGACTACTTCCAACCCACGTTATCGGCAAGTCAACCCGGAATAATGAATGTGCCTATCAATGTCAACAATTTTGAGTTGAAACCGGGATTGATCCAAATGGCTAGAAAGCTAGCCTTTAGAGGAAGAACCAATGAAGATCCTCACAAGCACTTACGATCCTTCTTGGAGATATGCGGAACGGTAAAGATGAATGGCGTTTCTAATGATGCTATTAAACTAAGACTTTTTCCTTTCTCTTTACAGGACTGTGCAAAGGATTGGTTGGAAACCATACCTTCGGATAGCATTACAACATGGGAGGTCTTAGCTCAAGCCTTCTTGAATAAATATTTTCCACCAGCCAAATCTCAAAGACTAAGGACGGAGATTGGAACATTCCGCCAACTTGAGGATGAATAATTATATGAGGCTTGGGAAAGGTATAAGGATCTCTTGAGAAGATGCCTTCAACATGGTTACCCGGATTGGTTGCAAATTCAACTCTTCTACAATGGATTGTCAAGCTCAACTAAATCCATCTTGGATGCAACCGCCAGAGGATCAATCTTCTCCAAGAATGCTCAAGAAGCCTACACCATACTAGAAGATTTGGCCACTACATCTTACAATTGGCCATGTGAACGGGCTTCTCCAAACATCCCAAAAGCCGCCGGATTGTATGAGGTGGATGAGGTAAACTCTCTCAAAACTCAAATGGCTTCCCTTACTAATGATCTTTCTAAATTAACTGCAGGAGGTCAAGCTCAAACAAATTCACCATCTATAGCCTCTCTTGCCGCTTTGGCATCGGAGATGGCCACACAAAAGAAGTTGGTACAAGGCGATAATGAGACGGCCAACTATGTTGATAGAGGACATTATAGAAGTCACCAACAACTTCCAACTCACTACCACCCTAGCTTGAGGAACCATGAAAACTTTTCTTATGCTAACAAGAGGAATGTTTTGCAAGGTCCTCCCGAATTGTCCAATGTAGGTCCATCCCACACCGAAAAGAAGTCTAACTTAGAAGACTTGATGATAGAGTTCATAAAAGAATCAAGAGGAAGGACAACCGCATTGGAAAGCACCGTACAAAGTCATGGTAAGGCCATTCACAACATCAAAGTACAAATAAGCCAAATCACCACTTCATTCCAAGCAATGCAAAAGGGTAAATTTCCTAGTTGTCTCGAGATAAATCCAAAAGAGGAGTGCAAGGCCATGACCTTGAAGAGTGGGAAAAAGCTATCCACTCCCTTGATCATTGATGAGGATGAAGAGCAAGAGGTAGATGACACTATCCAAGAGCCAATTTTAGAAGATGAATCAAAGATCTTAGAAAATGAGGTAAAGGTAAAAGAGTCAACATCTTCAAGTAAGTCATCTAACCCTCTACCTTTTTTACCTAATACTATGCCATATCCTCAACGTTTTAAAAAGAAAGAAATAAACTCCTAATTTGCTAAATTTCTTGAGTTATTCAAAAAGCTTCAAATTTACATCCATTTGCTAAGGCTTTAGAACAAATGCCCAACTATGCTAAATTCATGAAAGATGTCTTGTCTAAAAAGAAAAAGTTTGGGCAATATGAGATGATTAGCATGACTGAGGAATGTAGTGTTGTGTTGCAAAGGAAGCTACCACAAAAGTTGAAAGATCCAGGGAGTTTTACTATACCTTGCACTATTGGGTCTTTAAATGTTACTAGAGCTCTTTGTGATCTTGGTGCTTCTATTAATTTGATGCCTTTATCTGTCTATAGGAAACTCAACATTGGAGAGGTGCAACCTACCACCATCACCCTGCAACTTGCTGATAGATCATTAGCTTATCCTAAAGGTATTATTGAAAATGTATTAGTTAAAGTTGACAAATTTATCTTCCTTGCAGATTTTGTAGTATTGGACATGGAGAAGGACTCTGAGATTCCTATCATACTTGGGAGGCCATTCCTAGCAACTGGAAAGGCTATCATAGATGTCCAACAAGGGAAGTTGACTCTAAGGGTAAATGATGAAAATGTTGTATTTGATATTTATAAGTCCTTGAGTCATCATGATGAGAGTAGTCCTTGCCATGCTATAGACATAATTGATCATACTATTTTTAAGCATGTAGAGGTTATGTTGGCTAGTGATCATCTAAAACAAAGCCTAATGGATGTTGAGAATGAAGATACAATTTTTGATGAAGTAGCATTTTATGCTAGGTGGTTAGATAGGTTGCCAATATGTTCTAAAATAGATAGACCTATACCTTTGGCTCCCTTGCATGTTGTGAATGATATTGAGAAGCCTAGCTTGAATTAAAGGTGTTACCTCCTCATTTAAAATATGCATTTTTAGATGATTTATCTTCTCTACCTGTTATAATATCTTCTGATCTTAATTCTGTGGAAGAAGAAAAATTGTTGAAAGTATTAAGGGATCATAAATCTGCCATTGGTTGGTCTATTGAGGACCTTATAGGTATTAGTCCATCGGTCAGTATGCACATAATCTTGATGGAAGATACTTTTAAACCATCAATAGAGCACCAAAGGAGACTGAATCCCACCATGAAGGAGGTAGTTAAGAAAGAAGTGCTCAAGCTTTTGAATGCAGGAATCATATATGTCATATCTGACAGTCCATGGGTAAGTCCTGTTCAAGTGGTACCCAAGAAAGGTGACATGACTGTGGTTAAAAATGAAAAAGATGAAATGATAGCCACTAGAACTGTGACAGGATGGCGTGTATGCATTGATTATAGGAAGTTGAATAAAGCCACTAGGAAAGATCATTTTCCCCTTCCTTTTATAGATCAAATGCTTGATAGACTTGCAGGCTATTCTCATTATTGCTTCCTAGATGGATATTCAGGTTATAACCAAATTGTCATTGCCTCTGAGGATCAAGAAAAGACAACATTTACATGTCCTTATGGGACATTTGCCTTTAAGAGAATGCCATTTGGTTTACGCAATGCCCGTGCTACTTTCCAACGTTGTATGATGTCTATTTTTCAGGGGCTCATCGAAGATATAATGGAGGTTTTTATGGATGATTTTTCTGTATTTGGGTCTTCATTTGATTCTTGTCTTGCTAATCTAACTCGTGTTTTGCAGAGGTGTCAAGATGCTAACCTTGTTCTAAACTCGGAGAAGTGTCACTTCATGGTGAAGGAAGGCATCGTCCTGGGGCACAAAGTCTCTCAAAAAGGATTGGAGGTGGATAGGGCTAAAATAGCTGTCATTGAACAATTGCCACCCACCAACAATGTGAAAGGAGTCAGAAGCTTCCTAGGGCATGCAGGGTTTTACAGGAGATTTATTAAAGATTTTTCTAAAATTGCTAAACCCTTGAGTAATTTGCTAGAAAAGGAAGCTAAGCTTATCTTTGATGATGCATGTCTACTAGCTTTTAATACTTTGAAAGAGAGACTAATTTCTGCACCTATTATTGTTGTACCAGAATGGAGTCAGTCTTCGATCATGTGTGATGCTAGTGACTATGCTTTAGGAGCTGTTTTAGGCCAACGTAAAGATAACATGTTTAGGGCAATTTACTATGCTAGTAGGACTCTTGATAATACTCAACAGAAATACACTACTACTAAAAAAGAACTACTAGCTGTTGTGTTTGCCCTTGATAAATTTAGATCATATTTGTTTGGCTCTAAAATAGTGGTGCATACTGACCATGCTGCTTTAAAGTATTTGTTTGTTAAGAAAGATTCCAAACCGAGGCTAATGAGGTGGATATTATTATTACAGGAATTTGACTTAGAAATCAAAGATAGAAAATGATGTGAAAATGTGGTTGCAGACCACTTGTCTAGAATTGAGAATGAGGATGCTAAATCATGGCCCCCAATTGTTGAAATGTTTCCTGATGAACAACTGTATCAGGTAAAAGAAAGTTTGCCTTGGTTTGCTGACATAGTTAACTATCTTGCAGGAGGACATTTGCCACCTGACATGAACTCTCAACAAAAGAAAAGATTCCTGCACAATGTTAAGTCTTACCATTGGGAGGACCCACTTCTCTACAAGGTTTGTGCTGACAATATGATAAGGAAGTGTGTGCCTCAAGAGGAAGTGGTAAGTATTCTAAATGCATGTCATGCTTCCCCCTGTGGAGGTCATTTTGGACCCACTAGAACTGCATTCAAGGTACTTCAGTCAGGATTTTATTGGCCATCCTTTTTTAAACTGTTATACCTTTGTTAAATCATGTGATAGGTGCCAACGTACTGGCAATATTTCTAGACAACATGAGCTTCCAATGAAACCTATCTTGGAAGTGGAGCTCTTTGACGTTTGGGGTATTGACTTTATGGGGCCTTTTCCTATTTCTTCTGATGGCTACCTATACATTCTAGTTGCAGTAGATTATGTATCTAAGTGGGTAAAAGCCATAGCCACTAGGACCATGATGCTCGCACTGTTTTAAAATTCTTGCATAAAAACATTTTCACACGTTTTGGTACACCTAAAGCTATTATTAGTGATGAGGGCTCTCACTTTTGCAATAAACTGTTTGAATCCATGATGCAAAAATATAATGTTAATCATAAAATTGCTACAGCTTATCATCCTCAAACTAATGGCCTTGCTGAGTTATCTAATAGGGAAATCAAGCAAGTTTTGGAAAAGACAGTCAAGACCAATAGGAAGGATTGGGCCCTTAAGCTCGATGATGCACTGTGGGCCTACCGCACAGCTTTCAAAACTCCAATTGGTACTTCACCGTACAGGTTGGTGTTTGGAAAGACGTGTCACTTATCGGTAGAGCTCGAGCATAGAGCTTATTGGGCCATCAAGAAGCTGAACATGGATTTCGAGAAAGCCGATGAGAAACGCCTCTTAGAACTCAATGAGATGGAGGAGTTTCGTGCTCAAGCGTATGAGAATGCCAAACTTTACAAAGAGCGCACTGCAAGATGGCATGACAAGAAGATCACACCACGGACCTTCATTCCTGGACAAAGAGTATTACTTTTTAACTCACGTTTACGCTTGTTTCCAGGAAAGCTTAGGACACGATGGTCGGGACCCTTTATCATTGTCAAGGTATCTCCACACGGAGCCGTAGAACTACAAGGCAACGATGGAACAACCTTCAAAGTGAATGGTCAACGTTTGAAGATCGGTGATGAAGAACGCAGATTTGAGAACCTGGCTTTCATTGCATGATCCATTAGTCCCGTCTAGCTAGAAGACGTTAAACCAAGCGCTTATTGGGAGGCAACCCAATTTTATTGCTTTCTTTACTTTTATTTTTAAAAATCTTGGAGTCACTCATATGCTTTATCTCTCAGGAACTTGACTTACCACACAAAGTACTCCTTACACCAAGCCTGTTTGGTGGCTTCCCGCGTGCTCCCAGGCTTGCTCTTTCCTTGTTAGATGTTCTTATGCATTAGGGACAATGCATGAATCTAAGTTTGGGGTGTGGGAGGTGTCTTTCGTACTTTTGTGTGTTTTCTTATCCTGTTATGCATGCTAGTGAAAGGTTTCAATGATCATATGCATGTCAATTTTTGAAAAAATTTTGAAAATTTTGAAGCTTTCAAAGTTAATGGGAATATTGTTTATGGTTGTGTGCCTTGATGTTGATTGCCCATGATGAGATTCGAATTTGCATGATAGATGACTTATTGTGAAAATAGAATAGCATTATCTTGAGTTAAATTCATTTAAGTCCCTCTTAAAATCTCCCATATTCTTGAGCACGTAGCCACTTTAAATTAAAATCTTTAATTGAAAAAAAGGAATAATTTGGGTGTATTTGGTTGTCACTTCGAAAGGCCCCACCGGTTAGAGAGTAAAAATGCATGATAGTTTGTAATATTAAACTAAGGAAAAAGAAAAGAGTATACATGCCTTGAGAAAAGAAAAGTGTACACAAAATATATGAGCGTTATTTGTCTATCTTTTTAAATGTTAAACTTGTAATGAGTATGCATGGATAGGGGTAAAAAAAGCTGCCTTTGCTGTGATCAGTAAGGACACCTGGGAATTGACTAGGTACGAGTCCCTACAGTGAATGTGTGAAAGCTAGCACCTCTAGGTAAAAGAATGCAAGTTTGGGCCTATAAAAAAAAAAAAAAAAAAAAAAAATTATGTGATGGAAAGGCACCTTAGTGGACATATTACTCACTTGAAATATATGAAAGCTTGAAAATTGGTGCATGAGCTAGAGTAGGGGGAAAACTAAAGAAACTCTCGTAAGTCCTAATTTTGAGTTCTAGTATTTTAAATTGAAGGAGGCCTGCACACACACACATGGGAGATAACAAGATTTGGCATTGAATGATTATAACAATATAGATATGCTTGCATGTTTCTACTTAAGCTCTAAATGCTATTCTCTGAGACATGAGTCAATTGCACACTTCTTCATCTAAACTCCTTATTATTTGATTTTATTCTTTGCTCGGGACTAGCAAATCTCTAAGTTTGGGGTGTTGATAAGCACTTGAAAAGTTCTTTCTATTCTCTCAAATTAAGAGAGTTTATATTAGATTTCACTTGTTTGCTAGTGATTTTCAGGTTAAAACGAGGAAAATTAGAAGAAACAACTAAAAGATCAAAACCGAACAAGAATACGGCAAAAAAGAGTTGAAAAACCAAAAAGGGCAAATTTTGGGGATAGCGCTGCGGCGCTGAAACATCAACACATGGTTCTGGACGCAGAGTAGCATTGCGGCGCCGGGATGGTGCTACCTCGACGCATCCTTGCTGAAACGCATTTTAGCGTTGCGACGCTTAGACGGTGCTGCCGCGGCGCTAAAACCCGAGAGTAATATTTCTGAAACGCATTTTAGCGCTGCGACGTTTGGACGGCGCTGCCGTGGCGCTAAAACCCGAGAGAAAATTTTTTCGGATGTAGCCCTAGCGCCGCGGCGCCAGCTTTCTTAAATGAAAAATTTGTATTTTTGGAAAATTTTTGGGCGGCCAAACTCTATAAATTTGGGGGTTTCCAGCAGCCACATTCATCAAGAAAAATCAAGGAAAAGCAAGGAAGTTGCAGACCTAAAGAGATACGAAAAGGAGAGAATTAAGTGAGGGTTCAAAGAGTGAGTTAGTTGCAAGGAAGAGGAAAAGAGTTCGAGATAGTCTTGGTGCCCTTCGAAGTCCGACGTGAGAGCCAAGGAAATCGAGACGGTGCTACTTCAATCAAGAGCCTCTTTTCAGTAGAGTTTCCCTTTCTTTACACTCTTTCTTTGTTTATTTTTCTTAAACATGTTGCTTCAAGCTATGAGTGGCTAAACTCTTTAGTTTTAGGGTTTTGATGAATTGTTTATGAATTCATGTTAATTTTGTAGACTCATGGTTTTGTTGGAATGATTATGCTTTTCATTGTTATTGTGTTTAATTCTTGTGGATTGGCCATCTTCACATGTTAGGTTAGATGTATTATTGAGAGATTGTATGTTTAACTTGATCTATAACAATGAATTATTGTTAATCTATCACGAGAGTAGTTAGGTTGACAATAAAAGTTGCTAAAGACTATTTTTAATGCCATGTAATTTTGTGTTGGTTTTAAGAGATTAATAATCAATCAAGTTGCATGAGAAAGGGTTGTTTTTTAGAGAAAATAACTTGGAATTAAGTTTTTAGACTTAGTCATATGAATTGCAATAAAATCCATGAAATCTATAATATTGCATGATGAAATAAACAAGGATTTATTACCCTAGAACTCTCTTTGACTCTTGTGTTTCTCCCTTTGATTCTTTCCTTACTTGATTTGTATTTTTCCATAACTCATAATATTTTATTTCAATCCTCAAATAAATTGATTCAATTCTAGAATAGCTAAGTAACTTAAACCTTCCCAATTGGATCTCCAGTGGAACGATATTCGGACTTAACCGTTTTATATTATAACTTGACCCGTACACTTGCGGTTAACACTAAAAGTGTTCATCAGCTGCGCTAATACTACTAAATTAGAGTAGGGAACGGAACAATTATTTGGTCTAATTGAAAGCTTCGACAACTTTTGGTTCACCATACATGGCATTTATACTTTTAAAAAAATGCTTTAAAACGTGTATATGAAAAAATATCTAATTTTTCGCTTGGCTCTAAGGCGTTCCAGTCGTAGAATCGCTTCCTCAAATTTAAGTCCAATTAAATAGACATTCCAAACTCCTTTTCGTCTTTGGGTAAAATTATTGAATCAAACCCTAAAATTATAAAGCAAGTTTAATTCTAACTTGACCTAATTCCAAAACACAATATTAACCCAAAAGTTTCAAATAAAAACTTACCAAAAATACGACTTGCTCCAAAATTAATTCAAACTTCAGTTGAGATCCCCTCTTGAAAACTTATCGAAATATCTTGAAACTAGTGGACGATGGCTCAAAAGACTCTAAAACCAAATCACTATAGTAACCACCCAAATGAGGCCAAGAGTTGATGGGTAAGAAAGATTTTCATGGAAACCCACAACACTTATAAAAAACTTCAAGGTTCTGACAAGACGGCAAAAAAAGTCTGGCAACAATTAACCTTATCGACAGCAGTAAACGACGGCAGTTGGAGGAGTGGGTCTCGACAAATAGCGTTGGTCACAAAGATAAGAAGAAAAAATAATGTTTTCCATTTTTACTTTTCATGCTTCACAAAGTCACTATTATATATATAACTTATTTCATTTTCCTAAAAAGAAAACCTAATTTCATATTCATATTAATATATTATTCTTTTTCCTTCTCATTCTCCCAAAACAAAATATAAAACTTATTTAATCTTCCCTTTTCTTTCTATCACATCAAAATCAAATCCTTCCCAACTACCCAAAATAATTTAATTAAATAATCTCCTAATAACCAATTCCACCAACTTAAATTTCAATATCACAATAACTTATCCATTTTTTCTTAAATTAATCAAATTCTTAAATTTCACCAAAATCTAAATCTTCAAATTAAATTCAACTTCCATAACTTCAAATTAAATTCAATTTTCCACTAATTGAATTAAACTCAAATCTTTGATCATGTTCAATCTAAATTGAATTATCCTTTTAACGTAATATAATTAAGTCTTAAAATTTTAAATAATTACCCAAATAATTCAAGATAATTTATTTAAAATTACCTGAAAATTTGGGATGTTACACAAATCTTGGGATGTCCACTAGCATTATCAGGACGAATAGTTTTAATTGTATAATCAAAAAGTTGTGCTTTTAACTTAATTATTTGAGCAAGTAATCTTGCAAATGCGAGATCTCGACTGGATAATTAGCACATTTGTGACCATCTACTGGATGCATTTATTAATATCATAAAATATCTAAATGGTTCACTAGATTGACTAAAAAAAATCCACAAATATCACCATGAATTTGTTTTTAAAATGTAGGTAATTCAGTCCTCACTTTAACTGGTGATGATCTAATAATTAATTTTCCTTGAGAGCAAGCAACACATGATAATTCATTGGATTGAAGAATCTTCCGGTTCTTCAACAAATGTCCATGTGAATTTTCAATAATTTTTCTCATCATTATTAACGCAAGATGACCTAAGCGATCATGTTACGTTAATCATAAATATATCGAGATTAATGAACTTCAGGTTCATGGTTGCATGACTTTCGGTACCAGTAATTTGAGTATACTATAATCTAGATAATAAAGCTTGCAGCTTTTCTAGTATACGTTTTTCATGTGAGATAGTAGATATAATATAAAGATATTTTATCTCATTCTTTCTATCAGTCTCAATATAATAACCATTGCAATGTATATCTTTTAAACTTAGTAAACTTCTCGTTGATTGACTAGAGAACAATGCATTGTCAATTGTAAATTTTGTTCCTCTAGGCAAAACATATATTTTCTTTTCTAAAGTCTCCAATCAAGTTTGCAGGACATGAGATTGTATTGAGAAACATTTTTTGTTTTTAAGTATTGTGTGCATTGTTGCACTATCTGCCAACACACATACATCTTTGTTATTCATCTTAAAGTTATCCAATAATTGAGAAATATTCATTTTTCTTCCTAAAAATAAGGACAACAATAAGTAATGAGTCATAATGATAAACAAACTAGAAAATGTAAAATTAGACTTTAACAAGTAAATACGAGAGAAAACATAACAAAATATTAAATATTTTCATAACATTTGTTGCTTCTACAATGATTTTCATTTTCTCTTTGGGTGATTCAAATGAATTTGCAAAATCTAAATATTTCATACTTTTAAGATTAGTTAATCTCTTTAGGAGATTTGCAAAGTTTGTTTCCACACATATTGTTCCATTTTTATTTATTGAGATATTATAATTTCTAAAAGAAATTAAATGTACAACAGGTATAAGACATATGTCTCTTTTTGTATCACATCTAAAATGTGGAACTTTTCTTTAATCATCATATTATGTGTGGTTTTCTTGAAAATTTGGATGATTATAATAACCACCACGAAAAGAATACTGATTTCTTCCTCTATTGTGGTCATGAACTCAACTACAACCACGATTATTTAAAATTCACAACATTCGTTTCAGGGACTGATGTTGTTTTAGTTGACTGAGATTCATGATTTTTCATCCACGATAATTAAAATTCACAACATTCACTTTGGGGAATATTGTTGCTCTTGTTGGCTGAGATTCATGATTTTTAATCAATAACTCGTTATTTTGTTCAGCCTTGAGAAGACATTAAATGAGTTCAAAATACTTTTAAAATATTTCTCTTGATATTGCTACTTCAGAAGCATATTTAAGACATGAATTGTAGAAAATGTCTTCTTTAACATATTTGCATAAGTAACTTTCTCTCCGCATAATTACAATTTTGAGCTAATTTTAAATAATGCGGAGTTGTAACCACTTACTTGTTTGAAATCTTGGAGTCTCAGGTGCATCTATTCATAACGAGCTTTAGGAAGAATAATTGTTTTCTGATAATCATATCTTTACGACTTTCAAGTGTATTTTGCATAGCTTAGTACAAGGTACATATTTAGGAGGCTCACTTTAGGTATATTTTTTTAGCTGTATTTTTTTAGTTGTTACGAGGTATTTAATGAAGATTTAAATTGTCTTTAGTAGAGAAGGTATTTTGTTTTTCTAAAAGTTTAGCAAAATTTTAGCTAGTTTTAATACAAGGTATGTGTGACAAAAAAAAAATGAAGAAAATTCTAGCTTTCTACAAGTAGAAGATACATGTGGAGCTTAGTTGACGAAGATTTTTAATTGGTTTTAATACAAAGTATTTGCTTTAGTGTTTTAAATGTTAGGTGATTTTCAATGAAGGGGTGTTATGGATATGAAGTAAATAAATTGGGAATATAAAATATTTGAAGAATAGAGATCAAAACAAAAGCGCCCTCTTTACAATTATGGAAACTAGATGATTAATAGAACAGAGAGGATTTGTTCACTAATAAAGTAGGTAAGTGAGTATGTGTCTTGAAAAATGTATTTACATGGTTACGATGGAGAGTTTTAAATTTGGTCTTCTTCACATATACAGTATCTTTGCATCCCAAATTATATTATACTTGTTTTGCATCCCAAATTAAAGGAAGATTTACATGGAAAATCCTCTTGAGCCTATATTTTTCATAAATAGTCTTTCTATTTGAATTATTTCATTGGGGGAATTTATGTAGAATTTTGGACCATTATGACCTTGTATATTATTAATTTATTATTTACTGATTTTTTGTTTTATTTCCTTAATTAGTTTACATTTGTTGACTTTCAATTTGGTAAACAAATTTCTTATTTAATGCATTTAATATTGATGGTTGATTATTATTTCTTTTATTGCAGGGATTTGTTTCCTCTTTTTAGCAAAATTACATCCTCCACATTCGACCACCAGGAAATTTTCTATCTTCTTTATGCAGTTGACGAAAAGGTCTACGAATTTCGGTGAACGAAAGCGAGAGCGAGAGTGAGAGTGTGAGAGAGAGAGAGAGATAGAGCGAGAGTGCGAGAGCAAGAGCGAGACCGAGAGCGAGAGTTGCAGTTCCGACCACTACATAAATTGCTTTTTTCGGATTTGTTTCATTTTTATATTAGGTCATTATGCTCATCTATTTTGTAATACATTTTATATAATCCACTACACATTCAAAATATACCAAAGTATATAAACTAGTGTTAATGATATGGATAAGTGCCAACCAATTGATTATATTCTGTAGTATATTATCTATAATCCACTGTACATTTAGCATATACCTAAGTATATAAATCGTTCAACTCATTGTTCATTTGAAATGTACTCAAATAGTATATTGTTCAACTCATTGTACATTCAGCATATACCTAAGTATATAAAATATACAGGTAAATATATTTGAAATGTATTTAAATAGATGGTTGTACCATTTGAAAGTTTGGATATAATAGAGTATGGACTATAGTATATTTACATTGTATTAGATGTTTGTAATGTTCTACCCAATATATGATATATTATGGTAAATATATTTGATATGTACTCAAATACCACAGTTTTTCATGCAAGTTGTTGGATTTTCTAGTGTATTCATGGTTATTTTTAAATATATCTTTGAACATTATATTAGATTTTGCAAATATTCCAACTAATATATAAAATATACTCAAATAAATAGTTGTACCATTCGAAATTTTTATCCATATGAAATTACAATATATGAATATTATCTTAGATAACACACTCTATTACATGCTAATAAGTCTGCGAAAATCCCACATCATTGAAAATATATACGATATAGCACAGTATATATTATATACAAATTCACAAATTTCAAAATAAATCATCCATTGTAGAGCATATATGTTAAAATCTCACATTCACAATTATAAACCTAAATTCTATCCTAAATATTAATACTTTAGAGTACATATCAAAGGAGTTACTAGAGATTGGGGCACTACTATCCACGGATCTGGACTGGGGGCACTGGAACCTCCATGGATATGGAGTAGGGGCCGGATCTACACAGATTTGATTTGATCTCCATGAATTTGAATGGGTGGTTGGATTTTGGTGCAGCGGCATGAACGGAGGGAGGCAACTGATCGCAAATAGGAGAAAGAAAGAATGAGAAGGCGATTGGCAGCTTACCTCGGCGACCGACAATCGATGGCGTGTGAAAGTTGACGATGATGAAAAACGACTGATGAACGAGGACGAACAACGCGTGACCGATTCCGACGGATGAACGTTGATGAACCCTCAAACTCTGTGAGACCAATTCCAACAGAAGAACGGCACGCTGCTGTGGACGATGGTGGACGAGCAACCGATTTTGATAGTCGAACGACGACGGCAAAGAGATGTGAAATGGTATGGAGGGGAGATAGGGAGAAATTGAGGTATGTGGGAGATGTGAAATCAGCTAGGTATAAAAGAGGAGTGATTGTTTTGAAGAAAAAAAAAATCATTAATTATACACATGAATTAAGGAAACGTTTGAGTTTCCATAAAAAATAAAAAATAAAAATAAATTTAAAAAAATCTTTCAATTTTCTTTCCTAAAAATTTCGTAATTAATTATAAGATGAGTTTTGTGTAATAAAGTTCATTTGGACATTTTTTAAAAAAAAGTAATAAAACTAAACATAATTGAAATACAATGCCGGGAACCTTTAATGTTGTTATCCCCAAAATACAATGCCGGGAGCCTTTTATGCTATTGCCCCTAACTACAATGAGCAGTTCTTTTATGGGCTTTTTTCAGCCCAATAATCCGATTTAGGCATCCAAATATGTTTTGTTAACTAGACAAATAATTAAATCTAAATTCATGTTTTCAAAAATAGAAAACAAACCGAATCCAAAAATCACTTGTTCATATTATCTAAAAGACATGTCTTTAACCATTCATAATTAATTTAATGTTTCCTTTTAAACTTAAAGATATGATTTCCATAAAAATTAACTTTAAATAATTAAAAGCACTTTTTGGAGTGATGATAATCCTTTTCCCAAACACCCATAGGCTATAGTAGTGTTATTAGATGGTATATAGCATAAAAAATCAGTTTCATAGAATCTGGAATAAACAAACTGCCAAAACCAAACATAGAATCAAATAACAAATAACCCACTATGTGAAACACCTCTCCATGAACTTATCAAAAAAAAAAAAAAAAAAAAAAAAAAAAAAAAAAACTCACTCTGGCATTCTTCATGGTACGTAAGAAATTACGACTTCGACTTTTCAAAAGAAAAGAATCAAGCTTCAGTACGAAATTCATTCACAAGAACAACAATAATCTTCAAACAATATAGATAAACCGATAAAAATTAATTTGAGTCTTCCTGAATTTGCAGAAAGTGATTCTTAAACTTATAGTCTCATTTAAATGAGCCACAACAACTAACTATCGTCTATACATAGAAAGGCTATAAACCAAAAGAATATGACCTAACTAATAATTACAAAGCTCCATAGTCATCGAAGTCCATGGATAACTTTGATTAATGGCGCTGCAGTTGAAGGAAAACAATTATATGTTCATCTAACTTCGAAGGAAAACTATCAATCTGAATTCAAAAATGTATGCCACAGCTCCTCAAGGAATGAGCAAATAAAGTAAACTCCCAAAAAACATAATACAATTTTCTTATTATATGAAATCTTAAAGAAGGGAATGTGAAAGGCGTTTCTAGGCTTCATACCATTATGAAAATAAACCAAATCCTTCTCAGAATAACATCCTATATATGAGACTACAATGCAGATAATATAGTGGAATGACCTTACAGCACTGAAGCCGCATTTGATAATTAAGCCTTCCACCTCTAAATTTATAGCTTTGTTATCTATTTTTAACCAATATTTTTAAAAATTTACCTAAGTTTTGAAGACTAAAAGAGTAGATTTTAAAACTTGTTTGTGTTAATTCAACTATGATGGAAATCAGTGTTTGAAGTTGAGAGAAAATAAGCTTAATTTTCAAAAACTAAAAACTAAATGGTTACGAAAAGGGGTCAAATCTTTGATAAAAGCAATATTCTAAGTTCTTCAATTAGAATCCCAAAAGGCTAAGTTCAAATCAAACTCACAATTGCTTTATGTCTTTCAACAACAATAATGTCTGTAAATCAATAGCAATAGCAAATACCAACACTCCATTCAAAAGACAAGAACAGAGGATTAAAGAAGGAATCTTATGATATTGAATTGAAAAATAACCAAAAATCCAGGTATTGAGAGCAACAGCAGAACTCAAAGCATCAAAAACAATAAAGCATTGTCTCCTCTTTCCAGAACAAATAAGACAAAAACTCAAATTTAAAAGCAAATCGAAACAGAGAAAGGGCTAGAACTAATAGAAATTTCAAAAATTTTCACCAGATCAAAATTAATCGACACTTTGCATAATATCCTCAGCCGTGAATTTAGTGCCCTTATCCTTATCTGCAGAAGCACGGCCCTTGGCCTTACGATCGAGCAGCGATTTCCTGTCCTTATCCAACTTGAGCTTTGTGATCATAACCTTCGACGGCTTGATTCCGACATTGACGGTGGAGCCGTTCACCTTCTCTCTAGTGATGCGCTCAATGTGAATGATCCACTTGCGACGGTAGACCTGCACGACCTTACCTTCACGGCCTTTGTAGGTTCCTCTCAAGACCTGAACTTCGTCGTCCTTGCGGATCGGCATCGAGCGGACATTGTATTTGGAGCGGAGGTCGCCGGAGAGGGGCGCACTCATCAAAATCCGCCGGACGCTCGACGGCGCGGAGAAGTGAGCCTTACGATTCTTACGGCGGGAGCTGGAGACTCTAGGGTTATACTTCATTGTGATTGATTTAGGGTTTCCGTCTCTCTCCTGAGTGAATCCGAGGGTATTGACAATCACCAAAGGCAAGAGGAAGAAACCTAATTTTAAAGGTTCTTTTTATATTTAGGGAATTGTATATATTAAACTCACATTTACCAAAATACCCCTGATTCATGCTTTTTTTTTTTAATTTTATTTTTATTTTTTTAATTTTATTATTATTTTTTTAATATCCGCAGTGGAGGGAGCAACCTATACGCACCTCGACTCATGGACTACACTATTTGGGTGTCAAGAAAACTCGTAGGTTGGTGGCATCATGAATTGAACCTATAAACTCTTACCCATTTATTGGGACTGCGTCTCCTTTTTTTCCTTTCTCGCTATTTATATTTTATTTTTTAACATACTACCCATGATTAAACACCATGTAAAATGTTGACGATTTAATTTATGGAGAATGACATATACGACAATTTAACACCAAATTGAAAGGATTTAATTAGGTGCAAAGATATTGGATTAAGTTTTATAAACTTAATTAATGAATATTTAAAATATGTATCGGAAGTAATCATGAATTGGAGGGAAAAAAAATAATTCAAGACAGACAACACAAGACGTTTTTAATCTGGTTCGATTTCTCGACCTATTATCCCATAAGGTCATGCTTAGAGAATAAGATTAATCAATCAGAGGTTAGTAAAATTTACAATCAATATTTATCCATGCATAAAAGAATTACATTTTAAAATCATGTCGCAATGAAGGAAGTTGGTTGTGTAAGTTGGTTGCTCCCAAGGTTAACACAACAACCACTTTGAACATGCACTCATTAGAGATGAGTTGGAATCAAGAGAATATATGCTCATAACAGCAATGGAAATCGAGGAAGAAGATGAAGAAAATTATGGTTAGATTTGAAAGTTCTCTATTGTTTTTTATGATAAAATCAAGCGTTCAGATTTGAAAACTGATAAGGAAACGTCTTTAGATTTTGAACGATGATACAAAACGTTTTTCATATGTGAAATTAAAACAACATTTTCAAATTAGAAATTGAAGCTATAATCATTCAAAAATTGAAAAGAAAAGAAATAAAAAGTCCTTTTTTCGCAAGAGTAGGGACACCCAAACCCATCTAGTTGAACCAGTGGCAATAGTTGCACACATGTAGGGGGAGGAGGGAGGGGAGACTTAACTCCCACTCTATCCACTTTTGCATAAGTCACCTAAAGAGCTCTAATATATACTCACTTCCCAACTCATAATCTTCCAATGTGAGGTAACCAAAGCGTGAAGACTTGTTATGGGCCAAAGTGAGCTACACAATGAGTAACCCTATTACAAGCACAGGGGTAGGACGAAAAAGAAATATAACTCATTCACTTTGCCAATGCACAAATTTATCAACTGCGATGTTAATCTCAATAAAATTTGACAAGTAGTTGTTGACCATATCATCCACTTTCCTAGCATTACATTCAACTACTAAAGACACAAGAGGGGGGAGATTAAAAGAAGAAAGGAAGATTAAGCCCTCAATGATGATAGCTTGAGCTTTTAAAAGCTTGATAGAGTTTTCCCAAAAAATCTTCCTAAAGCCAACACTAATAGGAGATCTAGAAGAGTCACGAACCACCCACCCCACACCGTCGCACCTCTTTTCTTTGTTCCCAGACGTGTTGACATTTAGCTTTCACTTGTGTTTGGCTAGGGGGACCTAAATTCAGACACCTGCACAGGGGAATACATGTCAACAAAGAGATCAACCTTTCTTTGCATATGTTCCAATGATGCTTTAGACAAGTAAGACTTTACAAAAATTTTATAGCACAATAGACACCACAGAATTGTAAATATTCTTATTGCACTACTCCTCCTCAAAGATTTTTGACCATCCACCCAGAACTCCAAAGGATGTCAATCAACCCTATACACCACAAAGAGAGGTTGCATATTAAGGATATACTTAAGCCAAATAATCTTGGCCAACTTACAATTCCATAGAACATGGGATGTGAACTCCCAATCTTTTTTACAAAACAAACACAGAGGATTAGTATTGATTCCTTTCTTTGCAATATTGACGTTTTTTGGAATGATGTCTTGAATGACCCTCCAGACATATTGCTTTACCTTACGAAGAGTCTTAACTTTCCATATAAGTTTCCACACTGACGTTTCGAGATTCTCAATAGAAGATGATGCCTCTTTGAGAGTAGATAGGAAAATTGTCAAATAATAAGCACTTTTCACAGAGAATCACCCTTTTGGGCCATAGTTCCAAATGATCTCATCCTTGGAAAACTCATGTCCCGGCCGCATCTTGAGAATGACCTCGACATCAAGGAGAAAATTACATCTTATTAGATCCTCATTCCATATCCCATCAACCCCAAGAAGGCTATGCACCATATATATTTTCAGCCAACTGACGATTGCAAAGGACTGGGATGCAATTCCCTTTCTTGTAGAGAAATGGAATTGATAAAAGAAGAAAAATTCAATTCAATTAAATCACAATCATCTCAATTGAAATCGAAGAATATCAATGAGGAAGAAATGTCAAACTAAAGATATAGTCATTAGACAGTTACACAAAGATAATTGAAATATAATTTCAATTTCAAACATGTTGTAATCAAAATAAGTAAAACTTAAGTGTTCTTGTCAAAAATGTCAATGACTAAAATTCATTTCATAAAATAATAGCAAATCTAACACAATTTTAATTTCTTTTTTTTTTTTCAAATATAACAAACTTTTATTTATTTTTTTTTCTATATAAGTAATATTTGACCTAGCTTTCTAGCTTCTTCTTCTTTTTTTTTTTTTTTTTTTTTTTCATATAGATACCCTAATTTCTTTTCTCAAATAGATACTCGACAATATAACTAAAAACTTTAGGTTAGAGCACAAAAATGCACATAATCTTACAAAGTCGGATAAAGCAAAATCTCTCCTCAAAACTCACCATATACTAAATGGCTGACAAAAGAATATCATCTTCAATTGTGGGGAACATTATATTCTTATATGATCTATCTATAGCAAAGCCAGGTGCAGTAGTTCCTATGGTTTATCCGGTAGACCGAACATTTAGAGAACGTTGCCACTCTGCAAGGGTGGAGGGGAGCTATGTAATTTGAACTACAAAAAGGTTGAACAAAAAGAATGCACATGTTTTCTTTCTTTTTCATTCTATTGTTTGCCATCAAAATTATGACTCAAATTCTCAACGTGTCTTTCTTCTTAGGGACAGTTGCAAATACAACAATCATGCCCAAAATATTTTCGAATATAGCACATTATAAAAGAATTTGCAAATATTTCAAAATTTAGATCAAGCTCTCACAGTTTATCAATTCTTTAAAAATGTTGGTATACACTTAATTATTACCCCTAAAAGTACTACCCATTTCAATTACCCTTCTTGTTTTATGTGTTAAACTCAATTTGTGTATTCAAACATATGCAAGTACTAATGTACATCCTTGTTTTTAAAACATTTAAGTGTTAAGGTTCTTTAGTGGTTTTGTTAATCTCTTTCTTCTTGCTAGCCTATATATACATACCTTAATTGAGTTTTATAGATTGGGGAAAGAAAAAAAAAAAGATTAAGAGGATATTAAAGAAGAGAGGGAAAAAGGAGGTAAGATAAGAAAGTCGTATTAGATCATAGATGGAAATAGAAAAGAAAAGAGAGAGAATAGAAGAGGGAGGTGATGGGAGGTAGATAAACGACTTTCGTTCATATACTTACAATAAAGACATTTTTTAATTTTTTTTAAAAGGTTAAGAGTATTAAAGCAGTTAGAGTTATTTTTGAAATAGGGTACTAATAGTTTCTATTAATATACCAATAATAAGAGTATTTTTTTAAACTCTTTTTAAAAGTTTAAGAGTATTTTTGAAATAAAACACTAAATACTTTTAAAAATAAAATTGTGAAAGTTTAAGGTTATTATTTAAAAGTTATAAAAGTAACACATAAATCTCAATGTTTAAAATAATAGGAAAATTGTTTTTGCTATAAGCATCATGAACAAGAGTAATTTCTAAAATCTATATAATGCATCCAAATTATTAAGAAAAGCTACAATTTTAGTTCATAAATTCAATAACGAACTAAACACAAATCTTAATATGAGTTCAAGAATTCAAGAATCAAATCTCATATCTCAAAGTTGATAATATAAGTTCATACTATTTAAGCTATCCATCTTGTTAAATCATCAAATGATCTAAATAGGTAAAAATATATTTAATATTGTATCATCTAACACTCCCTTCGACTTGAAACATATAAGAATATACAACGAGTGGGAATCAATATGGAAAAATACCTTTTTAGTCCCCGAGTTTTCTGGAATAGGTGCGTTTGGTTCCTGAAGTTTTAAATTAGCCATTTTAGTCCTTAAGTTTTCAATAATAGGTTTAAAAGGTTCTCTTCATTAACAAAACTGTTTAAATTAACAAATCTGTCCATGTAGATTATTTAAATACTGACGTGGCTTGCTGACTAAGTTGATGACTGGATTATTAATTTTTAATTTTTATTTAAAAAAATATTTCAAGGCATAATGAACCATCTCATTTAGACCAACACCATGCAAAAACCTCAAACTGTCATGAGCAGAACTTTACGGGAAGGAAACGTGTTATGTGGCTTTTCCTATAAAGTGTTGATCAGTTAATCAACACTTTACGAAAAAAGTAACAGAATGCTCCAACTTACCAGAAAGAGAGTTCTTTGTCACTTTTCCCATAAAGTTATGATCAACACTTTATGAGAAAAGTCATAGAGGACTCAACTCCTAGTAAGTTGAAACTTACCCGGAAGGAAGTAGCTCTCTGTAACCTTTCCCGTAAAGTACTAATAAGAACTTAATGGGAAAAGTGACAGAGGGCTAATTCCTTCCCATTAAATTTCAACTTACCGGGAAGGGAGATCTCTGTCACTTTTCCCGTAAAGTTCTCATCAACACTTTACGAATAGAGTCACAGAGGGCTCAACTCCTTCCTGATAAGTTTCAACTTACTAGGAGTTGAGCCCTCTGTGACTTTTCCCGTAAAGTTGGTCATCAAAACTTTACGGGAAAAAATCAAACTACTTTGAGGATTTCTTATGTTGTCCATTTTAATGATATTTGAATTGTATACTCAAATTGGAATATATGTTCAAGTCAAAATGTACTGGGCTGTTTTCGACATTTTCTTCTTTTGCAATAAAAGAACAAACTTTAATTCAGAACCTAACAAATGATCTTACTGCTATGCAAAATCAAAGTTCACAACAAAAGGATCTTTCAGACTTTGTTCAGACACATATATGGACCAACTATAGTAAAAATCCATCTTACTACTACACAAAATCAAAGTTCACAAGAAATGTTTTCAAATATGTATAAAAGACTATAGTTGATTTGTAGATTGTTGGGTTCCAATATTTTCATCGTTGCTCTATCTTTCCGGTGCCCTTCCCTCAATTGTAGCTCCGGTATCAATCTCCTGCAAACACAAATAGTGAATGTACACAAATTGAATGACATAAAGTGAGTGTCATAAACTTAGAAAGTAACACTTACAGTCCTTGGAATCTTTATTCCCATAAAGGTGTCATCTCTCATAGTCCTCGATGAACATTTTGCAATTGGCCCTCTACACATTCTTGCAATATGACGTGTACCTTTACACCGACTACACTTAGTAATTACTTGAATGCATTTCTTTCTATGAGATGACACAACTTCGTCAACATCTCTTCTTCTTTGCCTCTTTGGTCTACCAAGAGGTCTCTGGATCATAGGTGGTAGCAAAAGGTCTGATGAGGTTTTTGGCCATAAAGAGGAACCATTCACTGGGTTGATGTGGTAGGAGTAGGCTTTCATCAATGTCTTTTTATGGTAAGGCTCATGTACAAACTCCTTGGGGTTTTTTATTTTTTATTTTTTATTTTATTTTTATGTAATAGATGCTTTGTATTGCATGAACACAAGGTATGTCAGTTAAGTCCCATGATCTACAACTACACGTTTTTTCATTCAAGTCCACCTTATTTTGTGAACTACCCCTCCCTACCTCAAACATCATGTTCTCCAGCCCATGGTACTACACAGTTTCTAGAATTAGTCTTAGATGTATCCAATTTTTTATGCACTCTAGGCCCTAACTCTCCTTTCATTGAACTATAAAAGTTCATACTTCTTTGACAATCTAGACATAACCAATTTTCGAATAATCTCAAGCATTTGAATTATTGGTTTATCCCTTGCTCGCATAATATAAGCATTAAAGCATTCCGACATATTGTTTAGCAAAAGATCAAACTTAACTTGTGTTGAAAGGAATGTTTAGACCAATACCTTGTTCCTATACCATTCAAATATTGGTAAGCATGCATATTCAACTTACTCGTTTTTGTCATAATATCATCGAATTCAGATTTCGTAGTTACCTTTCCAACATTCCAAAACATGTTTTTTAAAGCCAACCCCTTGAATTGCTTCTGAAAATTCTTGTACAAATGTCGCACAAAAAATCTATGGTCTACATTTGGGAATACATTATTGAAAGTCGGAACAAAACCCTAATTAAAAATAGTAATTTGATAAAAGAAATAGTATAATTATATCATAGTGCAAGGATAGGCAAAACCAAAAAGTATATTTACTTTTTTCTGGTTTGAAATGAAAGTAAATCCCTTATTATGGAAGTCTCCTAAATCATCTTGAAGGATAGAAAGAAATCATGTCCAACTGTCTTTCGTTTTTGCCTCCACTACAGCCCATGCAATGGGGTATATGCCATCATTACCATCTATTCCAATTGCAAACATTAAATGCCCTTGGCATGGCTCCTTGAGATGACATGCATCTAATCCTATGAACAAATGACATCCATCAAAAAATCCCTCTTTACATGCTCGAAAGCTTATATAAATTCGTCTAAATATGGGGTTGGAATCCTCCACTACCCGATCACAAGTTATTTTAATTGTTGACCCCACGTTCAATAGTCTTAACTCTTTAGCATAGTCCCATAATCTTTTATATTGTTCGAAGAGGTCCCCATTAATTTCAACGCCTTGTTTCTAGCCTTATAAGCTTGAGTCCTTGAAATACTAACTTGGTAATCATTTTTTACCATTTCCATAAATTCAGTGAGACTCCAATGAGATTAGCTTCTAATGTGATCAATGTGTTTCTCGACCAACCATGTAGAGCTCATATTTCTATTTGAAACATCTGAGGACATGTATGTTCAATAATCGGATACTTAATTTGGAATGTGTTGTCTGCCTCCATAATACTTGCATGCAACCTCCATTTACACTCATCTGAACATACTTCAGTGACCCTTTTCTTATCATTCTTTTTTAGCTTCACATTGTAGAACTCCTTTAGTGCATTTGATAGCATCTTTTAAAATTTTAGGACTGCAAAATTTCATACCAACACAAAGCCGAATATGATCCATATCAGTCTCAGGTCTAAACTCTAGAGCTCCATCTATTTCCTCATCATTAGAATTATATGGGCTATTTAGAATCTCCTCTAACCCATAAATAGATTCAATGCCCTCTTCAACCTGAACTTGCAAATCAAATTCCTCATTAAATGAAATATGTTTCCCATTACTATCATCCAACTCTTCATCAGTTCCCACACCTTCAGACACATCAGTAGAGTTATTGTGCATATCATCCAACTCCTCGTTTGGATCATGTTCAATATACACATGCATCATCCTTTCGTCACTATGTAGAGAAATCATCTCCAAAATATCATTGTCAGTGGATATGGGTATCATTCCAGTTTGAAGAGTAAGTCCCAGTTTTACATAATAAATTTTTTTTTTGAGTTGTGTATCTCATTTTCGTTCATTATTGACTTCAACTCAATAATTGATAGCATATCTATTTGTAAATTCTTCACAATTATCTCTTTCCCCCAATGTACTCTATTATAGGATGAAAAACAATTTTGCCATTGAAGTGAAATGTAATATTGAATAAATCATACATCTGAAATAAAAAAAAAAAGAAATCCAAACATCAACATATGAATCACTGTAGCCTTAAAAAAATTGCTTACGCATGTTATTTCCACTTACCTCTAAGTGTCGATTGTTTAACAATGAAGGAATGGAAGGGTGGCTGAAGCGTAAAAAAAAAAAAAAAAATGCAGGTTATGGTAGTCAATATGCTTTCCTAGACAATGGACAAAGATGAATCTTGATCTGCTTCTACTAGAAATCTGTTAAAATCAGTCGATTATCACTGATGAAATTTCGGCGTCGAATGAAGCTTCATTGATCGAATGAATAATTTTTTTTTTTTCGCATGGGGTTGGTTTGAACAAGACGATTCGTTTTATGCTGTAGAATCTTGATTAGGTTTGAACGAGATGGTTCATTTTAGAGAGTTCCCTTACGGGGAAGGAATTACTTTACGAGAAAATCACAGAGAGCTAATTTCTTCCGGGTAAGTTTACGGAAAAAGTCACGAGAGTTAATTCCTTCCCGGTAAGTTTCAACTTACTAGGAGTTGAACCCTTTCTGACTTTTTCCGTAAAGTGCTGATAAGAACTTTATGGGACAAGTGACAGAGAGCTCTCTTCCCTGTAAGTTGGAGCTCTCTGTCACTTTCCCGTAAAGTGTTGATTAACACTTTACGTAAAAAGCCACATAACACGTTTCCTTCCTGTAAAGTTCTGCTCATGACAGTTTGAGATTTTTGTGTGGTGTTGGTCTGAACTAGATGGTTCATTATGCTATGAAATATTTTTAAATAACAATTAAAAATTAATAATCCAGTCATCAACTTAGTCAACAAGCCACGCCAGCATTTAAATAATCTACATGCACAGATTTGTTAATTTAAACAATTCTATTAATGAAGAGGACCTTTTAAACCAATTATTGAAAACTTAGGAACTAAAATGGCTAATTTGAAACTTTCGGGACCAAAAATACTTATTCTAGAAAACTCGGGGACTAAAAAGGTATTTTTCC
Source organism: Citrullus mucosospermus (assembly GCA_030954485.1). Lineage (NCBI taxonomy): Eukaryota > Viridiplantae > Streptophyta > Magnoliopsida > Cucurbitales > Cucurbitaceae > Citrullus > Citrullus mucosospermus. The sequence goes on from CM062056.1 coordinate 25,450,768, forward strand.
CAAATCAATATTAATTAGATAGAAAATAATATTACAACCGTTTGAATACACAATCTCTTAAACTATCAATTTCTTTAGTACAACAATGGTAGGAATGGAAGGTCATGCAAATTACTAATGAGGTAAACTCACTTTGGTCTTAAACTATATATCTTGATACTATGTTAAATTGTAAAGAGCTAGTTTAGTGAATAAAATGGTTGGATTTTGATCTCTAGATGTTGTTTTAAATAAATAAATAAATAGAAAAACCCTAGTGGTAGAAAACGGACAATGGTGTAGTAAAGGAGAGATGATGAGCGGACCATGAGAAGGCCAAAAAAATCGCTCAACTCGCGGTGAAAGTGATGGCCTCTTCATTGTAAAATTTTTACTCTTCAAAATACTTCACAATTCCCCCATTTCCTCCTCTCTTCCCCAATTCTCCTGCGGATCTCTCTCTCTCTCCCCCCCTCTCTCTCTCTCTCTCTCTCTCTCGTTTCTCTCTGCACCAATTCCGATCCCCAAGATGAGCAAGGGACCCGGCCTGTTCTCCGACATCGGCAAGAAGGCTAAAGGTATTCTTCTTCTTCTTCTTCTTCTTCTTCTTCTTCTTCTTCTTCATTCCTTCCTTTCTCCTCCCATTCTTTTTCATTGATCCTTACTCTTTTCCTTTTTTCAGATCTTCTGACCAGGGACTACATCTCCGATCAGAAATTCTCCGTCTCAACTTACAGCGATGCTGGAGTGGTAATAATGCTACACTTGCCATCTTTATTTGTTCTACTTTTTCCATTTTTCGGTCTCATGATTCCATAGAGTCTAGGTCAGCGGTAATTAGGCTTCCGCATGTTGCTCAAGGGAAAGCATTGGTTTCAGCTTTTATGCAATCGTATTCTGTTCTGTCATGATTTTGAAGTTCTAAATCTCCTTTGAAGTGATTCTGCACCGACTGTTTGGGATAAATAGGTTATTGCAATTGTGCTAACAATCAAGCGTGCACTTTTAGGGCCAATAAACAAGCGTATAACCACATTTTCGTAGAATTGCAAATATACTAAAATCTATAGATTCTATCCTTTGTAGACTCTTATTAACGATATAGTTTATTACGATTAAATTTTGCTATATATGCAGACTTTTTTTTTTTTTGGTATTATGTTATATTGGCTAATATTTTGGACTTGATTGCTATATTTATAATTGCCCAGGGATAATTGTGCAATTATACTGTTTTCGTTTTGTATTTGATAAATATTTGGCCCTTGTTTTATGGATTTTTCTCTAGCAAGTGTTTTTGGACTTGGTAGAGATGTCTGTTTGGATCTATTAGCCAATGACCATCTGAAATGTTGCTGGATTTTTGTTGAGTTAGGAATTTGAGTAAGATGTTGTATGACCCTGCTTTTCCCTTTTTCTGTTTCTTGGTGCTTAATTTCAGCTGTTATATTTGGTCGTTGCTGTTGGATTTAGTTTTACCTTATCTAAATTCTTCTTCAGCTGTTACTGACCTTTTCTCTTCCTCATAACGGTAGTGGTTGAATCCTCGCTAACTTGAATTGTATGTTAATGTCTTCTAAATCTGGAATCATAGTTTTTGAGTTATTCTACAAATACTATGAGTTCATTTCAGCCATCTCACTACTAGATTCTTTCTTCAATTGCTGGTGTATGTTAGGTAATTTAGGCAGTGACTTCATGTCAAATTATATTCATTTGTTGTTGTCCTTACTCTTATAGGTCCTTACCTCAACCGCAGTGAAGAAAGGGGGACTATCAACTGGTGATATTGCAGCATTGTACAAGTACAGGAATGTTACATTTGATGTTAAAGTTGATACAGAATCAAATGTGAGTCATTTTTCTTCCTTGCTGCTCGAATTCATTCCTTGTTTCTTTTTGCTGAATTTGGTTCATGCTACACATCTGCGTGTTTTCATCTGACCCATTCTTTTGTTTCTCTTAGATATCTACTATCATCACTTTAAATGAAATAGTGCCATCCACAAAGACTATTGCTTCAGTCAAGATCCCCGATCATAACTCTGGCAAGGTAAAATGCAGCATTCTTTCCATTCGAGTGTTGGAGATCTGTTCATAACTCAGCACTCTTTTATACTTAAATGGCCTGTTTTTTATTATTCAACCTTCTTGCTGCAGTTGGAGGTTCAATACTTCCATGATCATGCAACCCTCACGACTGCTGTAGCCTTGAATCAAAACCCCTTTGTCGATGTTTCAGCCACCATTGGTACTCCCAGCATTGCCTTTGGTGCAGAAGCAGGCTATGACACCACTTCTGGTAACTTCACAAAGTATGCTGCTGGCATTAGCGTGACAAAACCCGATTCATTTGCGTCGATAATCTTGTAAGATATCATTCCCGTCGGGAGAAAAATCACTTTTGTCAAATTTATAAGTTCTTTTGTTATGTTGGGTCTGTTGCACATTCTAATTCGTGGTTTTTCTCCCAATCATAGAGGTGACAAGGGAGACTCGATAAGAGCTTCCTACGTGCACCATTTGGATCAATTCAAGAAGAGTGCTGCAGTGGGAGAGATCACTCGAAGATTCTCCACAAACGAGAACACTTTCACAGTAGGCGGGTCGTATGCCATCGATCATCTGACAGTGGTGAAGGGGAAGCTGAACAATAACGGGAAGCTTGGAGCACTCCTCCAGCATGAAATTATTCCAAAATCTTTGTTGACCATCTCCGGCGAGATCGACACGAAGGCATTGGACAGGATTCCCAAGTTTGGTTTGTCTGTTGCCCTCAAGCCATAATTGTTTCAAAGCTTTTTCTGTGAAGGGGACTCAAATTCTTGCGTTGCTCGTGAAAGAAGAGCACTCAATAAGTAGTTCCACAGATTCATTTCTTCAGGTTTCCTAATACTGTGGATTGTTTGTTACTATTTGTCATTCCCCCACCTCTATTTTGTTGGTTCTTGCTCTTTTAGGCTTTGGAGGCATTTGGTTATTTTGACAATCTATATCTTCTTAAATTGGAGAGAGTTAATGATTTTTGATAGGCTGAAAATGTTATAAATTCTGATTTCATTTCTTCTTGCTTCGTTTTAATTCATTCTGTCTGATGAATTTTGTGAAAAATGTTTGAAAAAGATCAACATCATTGAAATTTTACAGGCTTTCGAAAAGAGAGATTTATAATATCTTGTTCGCAAAAGTTTTAGATTCCCCGATTTGACAAATTTGCCAAAAAAATTACAGTGCTATCCGATGCAATTTTACCCTAAAGCCTTATCTGTGCAATTAATCCTTTGGTTAAATCTCACGTGGCCTTTAAATTGTGTTTTATGTCTACTTGTAATATCTATTTATTTCCTTATATCTTTTTAATTAACTCTACTCAACTAAAACAATTAGCCTATGGCCACAATAAAAATGCATCTGTCCTAATAACATAGATGATTTGTGAAGTTGCCCATGGGGTTCAAATTGATTAATCATAGAGATCCTAATGAAACTTTTACAATCATACACGCCAAATAGAAACTATGTCCAAATCATAGGAACTAAGCTTGTAACTTGACCAATATATTATTAGTTTTTTTTTCTTAATTAAATGTTTTATGATGTAATACAATTCTATTTGGAAAAAAAAAAAGCAACAATTATCAAAGTTTGAGATTCAAATTGAATGAAAGTGAAGGTTTATATGGTTAATACTCTTTTATTTATTTTTAATTTTGTTTAATTCTTGTTTTTTCCTATTTCAGAAGTTTCCATTTTATCTTCCATCAAACATTATCAACCAAGTAATATTTGTCATTTATTTATTTTTAATACTAAATATGTAAGGAAGATTCCTTGGAATGGGGACCAACCAACTCTTCTCAGCTTGAGGCAAAAGCCTTGTAGTTCACTGCATATTTATCCTTATTTTTTAGATTCTACATGTCAACACAAATATGTTGAAAATGAAATAAGTGGTCATAGTGAAGTACGTACGGATGCCATGAGATTTAACCCCATCTATCACAATCAAGTTTTCTAATATTTTGTTGACATCAGTAAACTGTAAATATATGTTTAGTATTTTTCTATTGTTCTCGCTCTAGCTTTTTGTTCTCACTGTTTTTTCCCTCTGGCCCACTGTTTTCACCCATTTTCCTTGCTTTAGCTCCATGATCTCCTCCATTTTTCTAGCCTTAGCTCTGTGCTCTTGCTCGTCTATCTTGCTTTAGCTCTATATTCTCGCTTTACCTCCTTGCTCTTGCTCTCGCTTTGCAATTTCTTCTTCTTTTTCTATCTTCTCACCACCTCTGCTAATCATCCCACCAAAGGTTGTCATTATTTTTCCTCTCAATTTGTAGTTATTTTTCATATAGGAAGATTTCTAGATTTATAATTTTTTAGATTTGAAGTAAGGGAGAGAAGACATAGAGGGAGAAGAGGAGAATAATGACAACCTTCCTAAGAGCACCAATACTTGAAAATGATGCGATGGTTTTTTCTTTGAAAAGGAGAGAATGAGAGGAAAAATATCATTTTTGGAAGGAAGAGTGTTGAGTGAGGTAGTTAATAATTTAAAAAAAAAAAAAAAAAAAAGAAGTTGCCAACTTAAGCACGAGGTTATATAATCTTAATTTTAAAAATCAGTCAAATCTTAATATTTTGGGCCGACGGTACAATTAGCTCATAAAGTCACTTATCCCAATTTGACATTACATAGGCAAGAAGTTTTGAGGAAATATACATTGACAATTGAGGTTGAATTAGACTACTTCATGCCATGCCAACAAACCGTCTATAAAACTATGGAAGAAGTCTTATAACTTTTAATTTGTTTCTTGTTGAGTGAATTTCAAGCTTTCATTGTGAGACTTTGGATGGATTTTTGCCTTTGCAACTATTATACACGGGAATCTAGAAAATTCATGTTTCATGAGAGTATCTAAAACTCTCAAGGTGCCCTCTGTAAGAGCATTCTAGGATACTCAAGAATCTCTAAATGTCCAAGTGTCTTACATTACTGGAGTAAAAAAAATCTCATTTTCAAAAGCAGAGCAAATCTCATTTTCCCCATCTTGATTGCCTGGTAAAACATTTATTTTCAGAATTGAAAACTGAGATGACCAATTTTCTCAAATGTGATTAGACTTTTTAAATGTCAGTTTTACAAAATCGACGATTAGAATAAATGCATGAATAGTCTCAAATAAAATTATGACCAAGAGTACAAACTGATTTGTTTATGAAAGTTTAAGGGCTAGACTAATACAATTATATAAAAATTTAAAAAGATTAAAATAAATTAAAATAAATAAATAAAAACCTTTGTGGGTGCTACTTAGTTTGTTAATATAATGTAAGTTATTAGTAACTAATTAGACAATCATGTCTATTCACTATTACCTGTTTGGTAACCATTTCATTTTTTGTTTTTGTTTTTTAAAATTAAACCTATAGACACTACTTCCTCCTCAGAATTTCTTCCTTTGTCAAATAATAGTATATCGCGATTTATTAGATAGAAAAATTATGTTATATTTATAAATATTTTGGTTTATTTTTTTATATTTGAAAACAACTCTTTTACTTTTTTTTTTTTATTTTAAATTCTTCATTTTTATTATTTTCTTTCCATAATAAGGCAAGTTTTAGGCATGCCCGTTGTTGATTTTTTTTTTCTTTTTTCTTTTTTCTTTGTCTTTTTTTCACTATTTTCGTAAGTTTGTTTTAAGAAAAAGAAAAAATGGTTTCTTCAACAAGAAGAAGAAGAAATTTATCTTCAAGGTTTTGTATTTGTCAATTGATGAACTTGCACAACGAAATATAGTGAGCAAAGAACAAAACACAATGTTGCACGAGTCGGCCTCCAAGAATAGAAACTCTCACTCATACCAAAAAAAATTTGGAAACCCTAGATGAGTGTCGTGAAACTCCTTTTATAAATAGGAAGTAATAACTTCATCCTGGTGTTCTCTTCCCAACCTTTTTGTGAACTTTCTATCCAAGATATTTGTTTGAATTGGGGAGCATTTATTTTTTCTGGTTAATCTTCTATTTTATGAAGTTCATCTTATGGCTTTTAGCAGCCATTGCATAGGTATATTTTCAGCATTGTAGTATCAAGCCTATCAGGTAACTGGAGAAATCAGATTACTGACTGTGGTCAAGTTAGTTGCACCTCGACTAATCTTACAAGATGACGTTAAAAATTTGCATTTCTTGGGAGGCAACCAAAGTACCTGATAGCTCCATAAAAGAGCTATATTTCCTTGCCTAAATCTAGCAAGTTTAAGAAAATTTGATAGTTAAATATAATTAATTGTAGAAAATCAAGATCGGAAGACATTTGGAACGCGTTAGATTAGAGGTCAATTCAAGTAACTAGGCTCAAAGATGTGCAAAAAGACAAAAAAGGCTCCTGTAGAGTAGCATCTCAACGCTACATGAGACTTGGAGCAACATTGTTAGATAGAAGCACAATATCCCATTGTGATGCTATGTGGTGAAGCGCTGCAACTCTATTGCATGCTTAGCTTTTTAGCCAACACCTGACACACTCCATTCCTAAATTTAGGTAAAAAAGAGTCCACGCTTTTAGCTCCAACCTCGATTATCGCTTCAATTTTCTTAGCTTTTTAGCTTTTTCTTTGATTTTTTTCTTCCTAATCTATCATCGGTTGCTAAAGTTTGTTTTCTAGCTTAGAAGTAGGGAAAATCGTATATATATTTTTGAGGATTCAACTTTAAGGCATTTATTTGATTTATTGCATCTTTAATCCATGCTTTGTACTCTTTAGCTTGTGATTATGATTGGATTGACGCTCTAGTTAATAACGCATGTATAATAGCTAAAAATCGTTGATATGCATTTGTAACTATCATGTTTTAATTGCCAAATAGCAAAAATTGACTCATGTATGTTTGTTAGTTTTTTCAAGCCTCATATTTGTATAACCAATTTAGGATTAAAGAGAAATTGATTAAATGAATTCAACCATCCAATTGGTTAATCATTGCAATAGTACCCTTTGAGCATAATGCAAATGCATTTAGGCTTACGATAAACACTGTACATTTTAGGATGATATTTAGTTTAATTATGGTGTTAGTCTTAATTAAATAGTTGGAGCGCTTGCTCAGATTTTCCAACAAGTTAACTCTTCGAGTGACTTGGTTTCGCTGAGTGTGATAGTTGGCCATGTGCTTGCATTTCGATGGTTTTAATTTGAGTTCCTATGATTGAATTGCAACATATTAACCTCCATTCCTCTAAGTTAGATTGTTTAATTATATATAGTATGCTTTTATCTCTTGATTTTTTTGCCTTCGTATTTCAGTTTTCTATTTCATTTCCAACCTTTATTGCCACTTTAGCTTTCGAGAATTATCTTGTGAGAAACAATTCTTAGGCTTCTTCTAGTTCGACCTGGTCTCCTACTAATTACTACAATTATTTACTTTTAGATTGATCATTATATATTTCATTTGGTTGAAGGCCTCAACTAGTTGTCTATTTTTTCCTAGCTTCATAACTTTGCTCTGGTTTCTTTTGTAGGTAGGTACCTCTAGATCAAAAAAGAAAAAAAAAAATCCTTGGAAAGAGCAAGTCAAATCGTCCCATGCATGACCAATTTCAAGGTAGGTACCTCTAGATGAAAAAAAAAAAAAAAAATTCCTTGGAAGAGCAAGTCAAATCGTCCCATGCATGACCAATTTCAAGGTACGTTTTCTGTTGCTCTTATCTATCATCCTTGTCCTACTATAATTGAAACTTCAATTTTAGTAAAAAATTGGGTGCTCATACAATGTCGGACCAAAAAAAAAAAAAAATGCATTAGGGATACAATGACGGATCTTGACCAAAATTGTTATCTTTCCTACAATGTCGGTCATTGACAACATTGAATGATTGACATTGTAAGCTTACTTAACCTTTAGGGTTGTTAACAATCGAAGATCTTGCCACTTGTTCTATTTTCTTTAACTTCATTCCTTCAATTTTGTTCTTTTTTCTTCGCTATAGCATAGTGGAAAGTTTGTGTTTGTTATCGCCACGATCAAGTTTCATAAAAGAGCTATTTTAGACTCAATAAATCGTGATAGTTCGAAATATTTTATGAGTATATGGTTTTTTTGCAGGTAATAGAGCATAAGAAGTCCTTTGGAGCATTTAGCACAAATTAGAGTCAAACTGGAGCAAGCTAGAGTTTATTTGAGGAATTGGAGTTGAAGAAGGAAAAAAGACAAAAATGCTCCCATGTAGAGCATCCCAACACTAGTGCTTTGTTTGATGCTCCATGGACATTTGAAGGCAAAAGCCAAATGTGTCAACACTGTCCTAAAGCGTCGTGACACTCTTAAAAGGATGAACCAGTGAAGCGTCGCTTGATGTTGTGGAGTGATGTAACAATGCCGCTAGTGTTGCAACGCTTTTTAAGAGTGCTGTGAAGCTCTCACGATTTCTAAAATAACAAACTTTAATTTTCTTTCTAGGTCATTTGTTTAGGGATTTAGGGTTGACTTAGTTTCAAATTTGGCTAATTTTGACCAAATCCCTTGTGTTTTACCTTATCTTATTTTGGAATCAACAATATGGCATCGAGGATTGAGTTTTTGATGTTCGGCTAGGCTCGTAACATTGATTTAGAGATTATTGCTTGGGATTAAACTTATGAGTATTGTGAGATTTTGAACTGAATTCATTTTATTTCTAAGTTCGTTGTCAGTTTATCATGATATACTTATAAATTCTAGTTTGCTTGAAAATTATTATGAAAAAAAAACATTTAATACAATGTACGTAAAGGTTATCATCTACAATCTATAATATATCAAGATGTGCAGTTGTTCACTTCACATGGTTTGTTTTATTAAATATGTTTTTTAGGATCTTGTAGTTATATTAAGTGCTTGCTGAATGGAAACCTCCCATCTACAATAAATAATTCAAGTTGGAATAAGTCTAGTGACCGCCACAAGACGCTGGAACTCACCAAACGTAAGACTATTATTCCTTTATCTAATATTTCTCTAGTTCTCTATAATTTGGTTTATGCTCATAACATTTCCTGCCATTAACACCTTTCTAGGAGTTACATTTTGGTTGAAGCTCTCTTGTATATCTTTTCTATTTTAGTTTTGTTCTTGACATGAGTTAACTCTTTCATGCTTTGAACATTAAAATTAATGATATGTTGCTAATAGTAAAATGAGTTCACATGATAGGGAGATACCATCTATGAAGCGATTCTTTACTTCTTTGATTTGTATGTAGTACCAACCAATTATCTCCTTGCCAACATGTACACCTGTGACAAATAACTTAACAATCTCTTTTGTTCAAACTAATTTTTATTTATTTATTAATTTTTTATCTATATCAGTCATGCATTCTCATTTAATCTATACGATTTGCTTGAACTCAATTCTCCTCATGTCTCTCTTACCTACTCCTCTAGTTCCTACAAATGAAAAGCTGCTGGCATGGGTGGGGGATGTTCCACTAGTACATGGAATAAATATCACATGCATGCAGTTAAAAGAAGTCCTATTTTTTAATTTTGTATTTCCTTGGTTTTTCATTTCTTACTTCCAATTGTTTTGAGGTATCTGTGTGTTCAACTCTGTTGTCCAAGGTAGAGACCAAGTATGGTAGGGACTTAAGAGTTTATCGAGCAAAACTTGTTTTGTATGCTTTCTTTGTAAAAAATTCTACTTTGTACGTAGTTCCTTTGTAAAACATTATCAACTTTATATCACATTATATATGAAACTTTTTATTTATGATTCTAGTTGAATATGAGAATTGCTTGCTTGGTCTTGCAACATTCGGTTTCATTTGTAATTGCAAACTTGCAGGTGCTAGCTAATTTTATATGTATAAATGATTCAATATGAGAATTGCTAGTTACTTTTGTAACTGTTGGTTTGGGAGAATTGAGACCTTTTGTTTACTTGTGTGAAGTTGATATATATATTACCTGTTTCAATGAGATGGTTTGATGTTGTCAACTTAATTATCTCAAAATGAAAAATTTAGAGAGTAAACCCTTTTTATATGGTTGGGTGGAGTCGATTACAGGTTGCATGAGAGATCCCGACTCCGATTTTTTTCTTTTTTTTCTAAATTGGTATAATTGATGGGTAAAAAATGTCAACAAAGGTTGATAGTTCACACTTAAAAATTGTCAATAAAAACATACAATAATATATTTTTTCATTTACTTGATAGTTTTTAAAAATAGTTGATGGACAAAAAATGTCAATGTTATCTTATTTAAACATTAAAAGGATATCAACAAAAGTATTTCCATTGATGATTTTTTCATATAATTGATAGACAAAAAACATCAAACATAAATGGACAAAAATGTTAAGAAAGAATTTTTGTTGACGTGTTTTGGCCGTCAACCAAATTATTTTTTTTTTGATTTCATACTTTCTTAATATAAACTTACTTGACATTTTTTTTTTGGCTTCAACATAAGTTTTTTTTGACATTTTTTGTCCATCACCAACTGCCAAATTTATCATAGTGATTGAAAATCATATTAATCGTTCAATATATCGATTGTTTCATGTTCAATGATCAGAGGCCTTGACAGCCCTCTAATTATCGATCTTGGGGTTCTTTGTCGTCATAGATCTATCCCTTTTCGTAGGTTTTTTAGCCTCGTTCATGGGTGTTTTTGGTGTTGTCGTGCATCTTCTTAGCCATACTGTCATTCACTACAATGGGCTAAAAGCTCCTACTTTCGCATGGGCGACACTCTCTGTGACATTATGAACCTTTGTTACCTCTATATTTTGATGTAATTATTATGTTCAAAGTACATTTAGGTGTCGACAGAGCCTTTGCTGAGGGGGCTCTGCCGGCAGTATAAGAGATGTCGAGAAAGTTTTTTTCGATGCAATATTGGGATTTTTTGACAAATTTTTTCCCTAAAAAAATGAAATTTCTTGTAGTATGTGTCCGATCGATATTATGGTTGCTCAATTGAGTGCAGCAACAAGTTTGAAGGTGGGTTTTTGCTAAAGCATACTTAATGCAAAAAGATGTTCATTCACTATATACTTGTTTTTGTAATCTAAGTCAATTGAGGTGTAGTTAGGGAAATGGTTTGAGAACTATATTACTCATACTTATTGAAATATTTGCACAACTATTTGTTCACAAACTGAAAACTTTATGGTCTTAAATTGCACAATAAAGTGTTAAATTGGAAGGGTTATGGTCTTAGAATAACAACTATTTTGAGTTATTTGCAAGTTTTGTTTGAGTTATGTTAACCATAATTGAGTTTAGGTAACTTCTACACTTGTATGTTCTCACTTAGGAAAATTTCTTCTACATAATGAGATTAATGGAGACGTACCATTTTCCATTTCGAAGTTGATGCAACTGAAAAATATAATGTTGTAAGTTCAAATGCATGTATATAACTTATAGTTAACTAATTAAGTGTTGTACTAATTCTTTCTATTCTTTATGCATGTCTGAAAATAATCAGCTAGTTAAGGATCGACCTTATCTCATATTCCAAACATTAAAGTCTTATAAGCTTTCATGCTATCCTTTAACAACACTATATATATTTTTACTACCCTCTCTCTCTGCATGTGTGTTAATAATAACAAAAATATGTGGAATGAAGCAACTGTACGCTAATACAGATATCAACTTGTTCTAAGTACAGTTATATCAGTACTATGACCTAAAATGGAGAAATATTGTTGGTTGGCCACATGTATTACCAGTAATTTTTTTTATTAAATTATTACGAAAAAGATGATAGTGAACGCCGGTTATTGAAAGAAGTAATACATTTTTAAAAGTGGGTATCTAACAACACTTTTAATGTCGGACATGATATATTATATTGGTTAAAATCAACACAATATATTACCGATGTTGTAAGTTTAAAAGGATGAATCCCTTTAATGTTCGTTACCAACTGATATTAAAGAGAACCTTCATAGTAGAGTTACAATAACACTTCAAATGATGTCAGACAGTTTTCCTACATCATTTTTCTTTAATATGGTGGACACTAATCGATATTAAAGCCAGAATTTATAGTAGTGCTGCCAAAAAAAAACTTTATTATGTTGGACACTAGTCATTTTTCTGTGTACATTGAGGACAATGCTAGGACTATGTATGCATGAATTGTTTGATGATTTAGGTTGCATGAATTGTTTTGTTTTTCAATAGGTTGCATGTTTTGTTAAAAATACAATTGATGACATGGTTTGCATATCTTATCATTTCCTACTATTAAAGTTTGAGAATGCACGGTCCTAAATTGAGCATTTTTTTTTAGTTACATTCATCTTTGAGACTAAGGTTGCAACTTTTAGGAGACGTTTGGATAAAAGATCAATTAGAGTTGGGAGAGTGAAATTGTGAACTCTACTCCTTATTTAGTCCGAGAAGTTTGTGGGCCCCTACGACTAAAAAATATCAATGGTATGATTTATTAACTTCTTACCCCATAAATCCTACAACTTAACTATTCTTCAAACTTTACAATTTTTTATTTCACAACTCGACTCCTACCTCAAACACTTCCCAAGTGAATATAGATATACAAAAATCGAGAGAGATTCTCTCTTGATTAGAATAATAGAAAGTACTAATTCACTAACCTCATGGAGGGTGTGGAGAAAACGAAAAAAAGTCATTGAAAAAGTGAAAGGAAAAAACAAAAAATAATGTAAGTTGATGCCATTCTCCCTTTATTCGTACGAGATGTGGAAATGATTTGGAAGATCTAGAACGAAAAAGGTATTGGTATTTGCTAGAAAGAAAATTAAATGAAACAAAAATCAATAAAATAAATTTGCCAACATAGAATATGAGGCAAGCTCATGGACATAATTAACACTGAATCTTATCTATATTATATGAAATATATGTTTAGTTATCATAATTTAATAACAAATTAAAAATTAGGTCAAAGACCTGAAAAGTGATGTGAAAATGGCCACAGCCACCACCTTAAATATAATGAAGTGTTCATCCCACTTTGTTTTGTCTAAGTTTTCTTTTTTCAACTGATTCTTACTTTGAATAGACAACTCTAAGTAGAATCATTTGTGTCATTCCTCAAAACTACTCCAAAAGACATGTACTTATATTCAATTTAAAATGGGATTCTTAGGTTTTCTGTTTGTTTTATTTATTTATTTATTTTTAAACAAAGACTATAAAAGAAAAGTCTTCCTCGAGTTAGGGAAGAAAATTTATGTAAATTACACAAAAGAGGTATCAACTATCAAAGGTGTTTTATTCTTTTACAAGTGTGCTATTCTGGACTGTACAGCACTTATCTTAGTTTAATTTTAAGTTAAAATTATAATCTTGATCCCATTTGGTTTATATGTTTTTGCAAGATGTAATATAATTTTAATGGTTGGATTAAAGTTGAAACCTAAATTGTATACACACATTATATGTTATTTACGATTTTGAATCTAGGGTTTAAGGATGTACTATTTATATAAATTATTCCTATATAGCTCTACTTTGCATCTATATTATCTGATATTTTAATAATAAAATGAATTTATTTGTAGCAAAAAAATAAATGGCTCTTTTCAAATATAGCAAAAGGAACCAAAATATTTACAAATATAGCACAATTTCACTGCCTATCTACGATAGATCGCAATAAATCGCGATAAACTGTGTATTTTGCTATTAGTTGTAAATATTTTTAGCAATTTTGCCATTTAAAATAATTTTTCACAAAAAAATGTATTTATTAAAAAGGTACACTATTAAAATTTACATTATTAAAAAAAAATGTTACTCTTTTTTATAGCAATGAATAAAAGATATAATAAAATTCATGGAAATTATTATAAATAGAAAAATATCAAACTATTTACAAATATTGAAAAAATTTATGGTCAACAATAGACCGTGATAGACTTTTATCACTATCGCTTGAGTATAGTATGTAATTATAAAAAGGGTACAAAATACACATATAGGTCAACACTACTACTATTAATTAAATCAAGCCATTAATTACCACAATTATTGGATTTATAATATTTATGCATAGAAAACATAAAAGAAAACAAAGGAGTGTCAATTCAATCTATGCAAACTTATACGAATAAAAGTCGCAAACAAAGACACTTATAGTAAAACGATAAATAACTAAGTCTAAAGCCTAACAACATTGCACATGAATTGCATCGACGTATGAGTTGAAAAATACTAACCTTAGTCATTCATCATGAAAATATAACTAAATTTCTTCATGTGTTTGATTTTTTTACATTAACTTATTATGGTTATCCGTATTAATCTTTCCCATACCGATATAATACATGTATTATTCTTTCTTATAAGATCTTTCTAATTTTACTTTTATCATTATTCACATCCCAAACATTTGGAGTGGTCTAGGAAGATGATACTCATGATTCTAGATCAAAGGTGCCATTAAAATTCAAAGTCTTATTTATGTTTGTCATGTCTCTTCATCTTAAAGTCAGAGTCAAATATATAGATTCCATATCAATGTATATATATAGAAAAGCATATGTAGCACATGCTGATTTTATTCTTCTTTTTTTCTTTTATGATTTTTTTCTTATATATATTATAGTTTATAAGGGAATCATTTAGCCAAGAAGACATCAATTGTTAGCCAACAAGACTTCAATTTAAAAATTGATATTGCAAAGTGAAGGACAAAACAAATGCGTTTCACTTTAATTTTGAAAAAAAAGTAAGTGTACTAAAAGTTTCTGGTCAACTGCCCACTTTTATTTGGTGAATCGTGGTGCCAAATACAAAGTTAGAGTCTTCACGTTTAATTTGTTGACTATTTTGATTTTTGAATGGTTGCTTGTTAATTTGAACTATTTTTAGTTGAGGTTTAATGTTAAAAAGGTTAAAATATAAATGAATTTCACAAAAGAATATGAGACTAAAAGCCTAGACATAGATTTTCATTTGACCTTAGACATAAGACACACCATAAGACCAAAGGCTTGCATGGAACTAAATTTTCTAAGTTCTAATTAGCTATAGAATATAGGACTAATTACTTAGGTTTCTAAGGTACTTGAAAACAAGGTTGAATAGAAGTTGTTCTCAATTCATAGGATAGTGATGCAATTGCAATGCGACCTTAAGGCAGTTTATCCATGGGTTGAAACTTGACTTGATTAATTCTTTGTTTCCTATTGATAGCACTGAAAATGTGCTATCTATTTCCACTTAATTCGAGGTTGTCCCTAGATTTCACATGTTTATTTAGTTATTTTATAGGTTTCGAGCACCTAATAGGTAGAATTGGGCATTAGCAACGAAATGGAGCTAAATCGAGCCAAAATAGAGTTCAATTGCATCAGCCGAGAAATAGAAGACCAAAATGACCAAAATGTCCTTGAAGTCCTGGCGCCTAGGCATCGCTATGGTGCTTTTTCCTGAGAGGTTAGATTTGGTGAAAGGTCGTGGTGTCGCAGCGCTTCGATCTTAAACGCACGTAGGTCTTTGTCGCCGCTGCGACGCTATACCCTAGCGCCACAGCGCCATCACAATTTTATAAAAGAATGCTTAGCCGCCTAAGTTAAGCATTCTTCCATACCAACTGACTCTTGGACGGATTCTCTCCTCTTTTTTCCTACTTTTTGATTGTTTGATGTACCAAAATAATAGCTCGATGTCCATTATGAAGATCATGGGCTAAAGTTACGATTTCTAGCCTAGGCGTAGAGTAGTTCCCCTATTTTGTAACTTGTGAGATTTTGATAATTATTGTTTCCCATATTGTTGACAATTTCTGCGTATAAGGTGTAATCGTCAGCTAAGGTTTAATTTTCATTAACATGACATTTAGTTGCATGTTAATTTTACGTAGCGATAGGTTAAATTAGCTTGTGAGTTGTAAACAATTCTCAACGAATATTGCCGAATTAACCTAAAGGAGAACAAATTTGAATGCTTGATTTGGCATTCCAATTTAATGTGCAACTTAGCAATTTCCTAGACCTTAATGCAATTAGCTACATTTATAGGATGCGTTCATCTATTAATTTGGTTAGTTTGATCATTTGAACCTAGCGTTTCTAGGTTAGATGACTAAGGTAACAATGTAGGAATAATCATTCATCAATGATCGAGTTACAATTGGGGAATAGCTCTCCACAGTTTAATTTGAATTTAATTTCACTTTAACTCTCCACAATTTAAATTCTTGCATATTAACAAAATTCCTTCAAAATCCCCCTTTTTGGTTTCCCAATGACTGTAAACTATTTGAGTGAGAAATTCAAGGGCTCCCTGTGTTCGACCCGACCTTGCCACTACTGCTAGTTTTGGTGAGTATGGTTAATTATTTGGAGTGGGATTGGACGAAGAATTCGTGCTTCCACCTATTATTGTTCATCTTTATTAATTGCAAACAACCTCAAAACCACTCATTTTATTAGTTACCACTTGGTTTACATCAAAAAGCTATTTCTTCGAAAAATTAAAATGTATAAACAGTCTCGTGGGGAAACAATACTAGGAATACTTCTATATTACTACTTGTTGACTATGTATGCTTGCACTTAACCGTGAATATATTCTTAATTATTTTTCGTTCATACACATTTTGGTCATCAACCCTATCGACAAATTTTGGTTGTAACTCACCTCTCCTTGACAAAGATTGAGTAAAAAAATCAGTAGTCTTTCTCGCGGGTTTCGATCATCTTCTTTTTCTTTTTCGCTAGTGGAGACATGTGAGTGAGGATATCCTTAAAGAGTTTGTATAAGACTGCAAAATATTTAATCTCTCTGTGTAAATCTATTAATTGATGAGATTGATATTTCATAGGGTGATCATGTGCAACTCGATCTTAATCCTAAGTGATTTATGAACTCCTGTCTGTAAGGCCAGTCCTTTGATTTGCATGGATGAGAGTGGCCCAAGTTTTTGACTAAATAAATCAACCATCTTGGAGACTTGACTAAATAGGGAGCTGGGAACATAACTTTTCAAGCTGGAATTCACTCATTCTCATATAGAGTAAGAAGATGAGTAGTTCCATTTACATGTTGATTTTAGGTCTTTAACAAACGGTTCCTACCCTCTCATTGATCCGAGAGGGACTTAGTACCCTTTTTCTCATTTGCATTTTTGTCTTTCTTTACTTCTAATTTTATATCTTTCATTAGTACTGAGTTCAAAGTTCAGTTTTGTTGCTAATCATCTTTCCTCAAAGATAGCTTTTTTGTTTTTCATCTTCTTATTTATAGTACACAAGAGTACTTTGTTCTTTTAGTGCGATATGAACAAGTTTTTCTTTTTCTTATTTCCAGTTTGAAGTCTAATTTACATTTCGCATTGTTTTATTTTCCTCTATTATGAGGTAAGTTCTCTTTTGAGACTCAAATATGAGACTGCCCTAAAATAAAAATGACTTAACTAGAAACGTCACATGCACAAATTTGTAAAATGATTGTTTAAATTAAAAAAAATAAAATGCATGATCCAAAAGTAAACCCTAAACCTCATTTCCACAACTACCGACAACACATGTGTGCTTAAAAAACGATAAAATGAAGAGCAGTATATAGTTTATTGAAAAATATATGTAGAATTATTGAATAAAAAAGTTTTCAAACAAAAATAATCATCATAAAAACAGATTATTTATGTAAAAAAAAAAAAAAACATATACACTCTACATACATCATATCTTCAGACATCATATTTCAACTGAGCGCCCCAAAGAACCCCTTATGTGGTGATTACGATGAGGTATGAGATGAGATGAGTTGAGATATGAACTCAACTCATTGTTTGAGAGGCCAATTTCATATGTCATCGACATTTTATATCATGTCTACCAACAGTGCACTCATCTCTCATCATTATCGATGCCTCGTCGCTTAACTCCAGTGACCACCTCCGACAAAAAACTTCGGCGACCAACTTCGATGGCCAACTTCGACAACCACCTCCGAATGCTAATTTCGATAATCACCTTCAACGACCAACTCCAATGGCCAATTCTGGGTCCACCTTCGGTGACCACTCCGATAACTAACTCTAGTGACCACCTCCGACAACCAACTCCAGTGGCCACTTCCAACGTCCAATTTCTGCAACCACCTTCAATGACCGACTCCGGCGACCACCTCTGGCGTCCAACTCTAGCGACTACCTCTGACGTCCAATTTTGGAGACCACCTCCGACAGCTACCTGCCACCAACTCCAACAATGTTCAACTATCATTGTTGATGGCCAACTCTAGCAACCTCCAACGATGCCAACACCGATAACCATTATTTTAAATTATGACCACTACAAATTTGGATTTTGTTGACACACTAGTTTTTTGTTTTGTTGACGCTCGTGACATAAAAGCATCAATAGAACCATAAAAATAACTATTTATTTAAATATACATATATAAACATCGATAAATTTTTATATTTAAGTTGACACACAAAATTGTGAATAAAAATACCTTTGTTGACACAAACGTACACAAATTCTATCAAAACGTTGAATTCCTGATGTTTTTATTAGTTCATATTATTTTATAGTCGTTCTTTATAGTAATTTAACATTAATAAAATCAAATTTATCATGTAAGAAATCAAATCAACTTGTATGTAAAAACACTTTTGAGAAAGAATTGTTAGACACATGAGTGTTTTTATTTTAAAAAGTTTTTATCAAAAGTGTTAAAATAAAAATGACTTAACTAGAAACCTCATGCGCACAGATTTGTGAAATGATTGCTTAAAGTAAAATTTAAAAAAAAAATTGAAATGCATGATCTAAAAGTAAACCCTAAACCTTATTTCTAAAATTTTTCAACAATACATGTGTACTTAAAAAACAAAAAATAAAGTGCAATACATAGTTTATTAAAAGAAATATATATATAGAATTATTAAATAAAAAAGTTTCTAAACAAAAATAATCATCATAAAAACAAATTATTTATGTTAAAAAAAAAAAAAAACTACACTAGATACCCCCTGACATATGAACTTAACACCCCAAACGCCTCCAAAACATAGACATATGAACTCTACAGATATATAAACTCCACAGACATATGAACTCTAGACCTATGAACTCAACTCAGCATGCCAAGCAGCCTCTATGATTGAGCCACTGAGAAGTATAGTGCACCTTGTTGGTATATGTAGTAAGTTTTCAATTTTTTTAAACCTTTTTTAACCATACTTTCACATACTCAGAATCCCTCTAATTTGAATGTGATCTCCATTCATTCATGTACCCCCCCTAAACTCGAGAGTTACACGCCCACTACTTCTCATTTGGTTTGTCCTTGAACCACATCTTATTGGAAGAGGTTCCACCCTGATACCATTTGTAATGTCTCATGCCCGGTATTTGGATAAGGTTTCAAAATCTTTACAAGCCAATATGGGTCCTTTCCTTTCAGCATGCTTTATCCTTACTCACCCAACATAGAATTGGTTCAAGCAAAGCACAATTAACTTTAGAGGTCCTATGATTGAGCCACAAAAAATGAAGGTGTACTTTGTTGGTATAGGTAGTAACTTTTAATTATTTTAAGTCTTTCTTAACCCATATTTTTGTATACTCAGGATACCTTAGATTTAGATGTGATCTCAATTCATTCATGTATGCCTCCTAAACTCAAACGTTATATTTGATATCAATTGTTAGGTGCCCATACACAAAAAATATAAGAAAACATTAAAGATCTATATTGCAATATCAGTAAAAAAATTACAACATAGTAGCCTTCTAGAGGATATAATCATTTTAACAATGTATGTTTGTTATTGATATAATCAATAATGTAAAGTATATTAATGATTGATAAATCGATCAATGATATGTCTATATCAATGATGTATCAATAGTAAAGTGTATTAGTAGAGTTGCTTAAAAAATTGTATTAATAGTGTATGAGTTACAATATATTAGTAGTCTATTTAAGTGGTACATGAATAATAGAGCATTCAAAATGCATTTATAAGTATAAAGAATTGCTACATTGTAGTATATCAACACTCATTCAAAATTTATTACAAGTATAACATTAGTGTGTATCAATAGTATATCATGTGCACAATATATCTATGTTATTGATATATTCAATATGAAGTATCAATGATGTATCAATGATGAAATATTCCATCGATAGTATATTAATAATATATCATAAAAATATATTGGTAATATGGTATATCAACAGTGTATCAACGTGCTTTTATTGCTACACTATTGTGTTTTTCAGGGTTAGTTTGGACAATCATCTTTATTGGTTGAGTTGGACATATTGTTTTGCTAGGTTTTCATAAGTGAGAAAGTATTGCTCGATTTGCAATATTACATTCTTTTTTTCCATTCTTGCATCTCATATATGATTGAAAAGCGCTTGAAAAGTGCTTTCTATTCTCTCAAATTAAGGAAGTTTATATTAGATTTCACTTGTTTGCTAGTGGTTTTCAGGTTAAAATGAGGAAAATTAGAAGAGAAGACCAAAGATCAAAATCGAGCCAGAATACGGTGAAAAAGAGATGAAAAACACAAGTTTGCCAAAAATAGGGCAGCGCCATGGCGCCGGGACGACACTGCCACTACATTGTTTCCTGAGAGGCCATTTGCCTCAGCACAGCGGCAGCGTTGCGGTACTGTCTTTCCATAATTGGCAGCGCTGCATCGCCAGTTTCCTTAAATGAAAAATGTTGTATTTTTGGAAAGTTTTTTTGGGCGGCCAACTCTATAAATTGGGGGGTTTCCAACAGCCCTAATCATCAATCTAAGCACAAAATAACACACCAAAAGAGCCTCAAAGAGTGAGTTAGCTGCAAGGAAGAGGAAAAGAGTTCAAGAGAGAGTCGTGGTGCCGTTCGAGTTCCGATGTGAGAGCGAAGGAGATTGTGACGGTGCTGCCTCAATCAAAAACCTCTTTTCAATAGAGTTTCCCTTTCTTTACACTCTTTCTTTGTTTATATTGTTTGAACATGTTGCTTCAAGCTATGAGTGACTAAACTCTTTAGTTTTAGAGTTTTGATGAATTGTTTATGAAGTCATGTTGATATTGTAGACTTTCATGGTTTTGTTGGAATGATTATGCTTTTCATTGTTATTGTGTTTAATTCTTGTGGACTGGCCATCTTCACATGTTAGGTTAGATATATGATTGAGAGATTGTATGTTTAATTAGATCTATAACAATGAATTGTTGTTAATTTATCATGAGAATAGTTAGGTTAACAATGAAAGTTCCTAAAGACTAATCTTAATGCCATGTAATTTGTATTGGTTTCAAGAGATTAGTAATCAATTGAGTTGCATGAGAAAGGATTATTTTTTAGAGAAAATAACTTGGAATTAGGTTTCTAGATTTAGACATATGAATTACAATAAACTCCATGAACCCTAGAATATTGCATGATGAAAGAAACAATGATTCATTACCCTAAAACTCTCTTTGACTCTTGTGTTTCTTACTTTATTTGCTTTCCTTATTTAGTTTATATTTTCCATAATTCACAACTTCAATTCCAATTCTCAAATAAAATTGATTCGATTCTATAATAGCTAAGTAACATAAACCTTCACAATTGGATCCACAATGGAACGATATTCAGACTTTACTGTCTTATATTATAACTTGACTTGTACACTTGTGGTTAACACTTAAAGTGGCGTAATCAGTGATAATCCTTGACGTGCTTTGTTTGTCGAATGTCTTGTCTCCTGGTCGTTATATTGTTGGGTTTTATGTCCTAAAACTCGTAGATTGTAAATTTTGGAACTTACTTTCAATAAAGTAGTTATCGAGATGTTTTTTGTAAAACTGTTATTGAATATATTAATTGCATTTATTAAATCTAATAAATTAAGAACCCCTGGCTATAGGTTGAATACTTAGACTTTATGTATAGACATAAAAGTGGACCAAGTTTAAGTAATAGCCAAAAGGGTCTATAGTATAGGGATAAGGTTGGGTACCTTATCCTGGGGATACTATGAATGCGGCACACTTTGTATTTGATACAAACAATGTGATCTTATATCGTTTATGTAGAGACATGTGAATGGTACCATATTATGTAATGAGTTTGCATAAGATTAGACCATGAAATAATCATTTTTACTTTATAACACTATTTCCTGTTAAAACTGATTATTTCAACTTGATGACCTAGGTAACTCGATCTTAATCCTGAGCTAACTATGAACTCCTATCTATTTGAGATTATCCTTTAATCTGCATAGGTGAAAGTGGCCTGAGGTTGCCAACTCAATACGCCTCTTATTTTAGGGATAAGATCAAACATATAGCTAAGGACATAGTCTTGCAAGATGGAGTTCACTCCTACCTATTTCTAGGTTAGTAGAAAAGTTGTTCCCTTAAGTACTGACTGTAGGACTTGAAAAAGGGGCCTTACCTCTCATTGGCCGAAGAGGGACTAGGTTTGGTGATTGGACCACAAACCAATTGTTCATTAGAGGATCAGTGGGACTTAAGGAACGAGATGTAATTATAGGGATAAAATGGTAATTTTGACCCAGCTGTAATTATGAACAACTTGTGAAGGATCAACTTATTTATTATAGTTATATCAAGTGGACAAAAATATATCGACAGTGATGAGAGTGCAACTACTGGGCTTTAGTGGAGTGTCTCAATAGTTAACGAATATTAATTAACTAGGTTAAAGAGTTTAGTCGGTTAATTTAGATTATTGGAGCTCACTAGGTCCATTGGGTCCGCTTGTTAGCCCATGGACTAAACCTTTGAACAATATGTTGAAAGAATTTGAAACGTTCAAATTCGGTTGATGAGCAAATTTTATAGTTTGATCGTTTAATTGTGAATTAGACGAAATTGGAGAGTTAAAAATATTTAAATGTGATTTAAATATTTTTAGAATGAATAGAGATTCATCGAATTGGAAATTGCTGGGAAAAATGGAGAAATAATTAATTTAATATAATTAGTTAATTAATTATTTAAATTAATTTTATTTAAACTTGTTTTTTAGAAAATTAATTTTAAATTAAAAAGAAACCAATTTATAAAATTGGATTTTCCCACTAAATGCATGTGAAGTAGGATGTGTTTTTCATGCAAAGCATTCTTTATCTTCTTCATTCCACCTCCAAATTGGATGAATTATTCAGCCAATTTGTTGTCTTCATGCATGCGTATTTGATTCGCATGTTTACTTCTTTAAATAGAAGAAAGGAATTGAAGAGAATGGTGATACTTCTTAGCTAATTTCTGCTGAAATTCTATATTACTCAAAATTCTCCAAACCAATGTGTTCTTCACTTTGATGCTCCAAATTTAACTAAATTTGGATGCCACAATCCGTTCTAAGGCCTAAGAATAACAGGGAAGACTCTTGTGGTGATCTACGAAGTGTTCGTGATCAAAAATTCAAAGAGGTTTGATTCAATTTTGAGCTACAACAAGTAAGTGTTCTTTTCCTATTTTTCGATTTTAGAACTAGCATGTTTAATCTTCTAAGTTGATATAATTAGAGTGCTTTAGATCCTAATTATTTCTGCTATTACGTTGCTAACTCCTTCAATTGGTATCAGAGCATGATTAGAGCACTCAATTTACATTAATTTGAGCTTGTTGGGTGCAATTTCATTAGATGAATGTTGTGGTTGCTAAAGTTGGGAATTTTCTAGTTTTGGCATCTAATTCAACTTTGTTATTGTTTAATTGATTGTAATTGGCCGCTTTTTTATGGCCTTTAATGTGTGAAGAAGGGTCAGTAATTTTATTGGAGTCAATATAGTTGAAATTAGGATTTAATTTAAAGAAATCTGAAGAGGATCCATCAAAACCGAGCAGCAGAGTTGAGCTACTGCGACGTAGCATCACGACACTCCCTCAACAGTGTCCCGAGGTTGTTCTTCATTTTCCAGCAGGACGCGTGCGGATGAAGGTGACACGGTTTAGCTATTTGACGGTCCGGTTCAGTCAAATTTCATCTGGTTCAACCCGATTTTCACCTTTGAAGGTCCGTTTTAGGTGGTTCTGACTTAGTTCGAAGCGTTCGAGGTACGTTCAGAGGAGTTTTGCAATTACAATCGTAATAATTTAGCTGTTTTAAGCCATTAGATGTCAAAACCGGTCCACTTTAGTGTGTTTAATTAATTGTGCATTTAGAATGTATGTTTTAATTAAATTGAATTTATTTGTGCATAATTAAATTGAATTTATTTGTGCATAAAGTATGTCATACAGATTTAAAATCCCACCATAGGATTGACATGTTTCATGCATATATATATGTTATAAAGTGTTATAATGTATAATATGCATGCTCTAGTGATCATAGAGTTAATATAAGTCGTTATATTATTTTTTGATGTATGTTATAGATTGTTGTTCATTTATAAAGTGGTATAAAATGAATTAGACATTTAAAATCTATAACAAAGATAAAATGCATGCTCACTTAGGGTTAACAAACATAAAGTAGATAGTTAACTTATAAAACAAAGGTTACAAAAAATTCACCCGACAAGATCCTATCTAAGGTTGGTGGTATTTAAGTTGATGGTTTACGGAACACCTGCTACATGGGGATCAAACTGGTTCTTGAATTTATGTGAACCTAGTTTTATGAGCTTGTGTTTGTGATGTAAGTATAAAAAATGTTTTTATCACTTAGAGATCATAGGTTAAATCCAGTATAAGAGTTATACTTTGACAAAAACCTAGACTTTGGTTATATTTTTTAGCCGAGATATAACTAAGTAAAAATACCCAATATTCCAATTAGAACACTTCAGTGGGAGAGTTGTATATATGATATGCTAGCACTCATGTCCCTATGAGTTCACATAATGAGATTCATGCTAGGCTTTGCATCACCTTAGAAGTGAACTCCAGTCGGAGAGAGTTAGCATGAGTCAATAACAAGGTGAATAGGGGAAGTAGTTCATAGTAAGTGGGTTAAGGGAGTGTGTCAACACATCCTACAGTCTCTTCCATTAGGTCACATCGTGAGATTCCCATGATGCACCTGCAAGTCATTTGTTAACATGACACTACCAACCGGAGGATTTGTATCATTGAATACGAAACATCGTAAACTCCAAAAATGGATAGGGCTTCTTAGGTCCATTTTCAGCATTCTCTTTCTCTCGAAAGGTTGTTGATTCCGATCTCTGAAATTTGAAAATGGATGGTTACACTTATAAGTATTTTGACCAAATAAATGATAATTCACTACAACAAAAATAGGCTTTTATTATAGGAATAAGAGTTATTATGGTATTAGTATTTAACCAAGAAAGTCTTGATTTAGTGAATGAATAATTGTCTACCCCTCGTAGCAGTTATTCTAAGTCACTAAAGTATCATTGCAAGAGAATAATAAATTATGGGTACATTATTACTTGCTAAAAGTGATTAGATTATTTAGAATTATTTATGCAATTCACTAAACATAGATTTATTTTTCCAGCAATGTCTACTTCGTTCACAACTACTAGCTTCCGATAAATTTGGAGATAACTACAGTACCTGTAAATCAAACTTGAACATTATACTAGTTATGGATGATCTAAGGTTTGTTTTAACAAAGGAATGTCCTCTGGCTCCTAACTCGAATGCAAACCGAAATGTTTGGGATGCATATGACAGGTGAATTAGGCCAATGATAAAGCTCGAGTTTACATCTTGGCAAGCATATGTGATGTGATGTCCAAGACACATGAGAACATGATGACTACTGAGGAAATCATAGACTCATTGCAGGTGATGTTCGAAAAACCGTCCTCATCAGTCTGATATGATGTTATTAAATACATTTACAACTCTCACATGAATGATGGAACCTCTATTAGGGAACATGTTCTGGACATGGTCCACTTCAATATATCGGAGGTAAATGGTGCTATCATAGATGAAAGAAATCCAGTTAGTTTTATACTAGAATCTATTCCGAAGAGTTTTCTATCATTTTGCACAAATGAGGTGATGAATAAAATAGAGTATAATTTGAATTCTCTATTCAACAAGCTCCAGACATTTCAGTCCATGATAAAAACAAAAAGAAATGTTATTTCCAAAAAGTCCCACAAGGATCGTCCTCGAGGTCTAAGTCTGGACCCCCCTCTTCTTCAAAGAAAAGGGTCATGAAGAAAAAGGGTAAAGGGAAAGCCGCTGCAAATCTAAAAGGCAATAAGAAAGTTGTAGATAAAGGAAAGTGTTTCCACTGCAACGAAGACGGGCATTGGAAGAGAAACTGCCCCAAGTTTCTTGCAGTAAAAAGAGTTGAAAAAGAAAACCAAGGCAAATATGACTTACTTGTTGTTGAAACTTGTTTAGTGGAAAATTATAACTCCACTTGGATATTAGATTCAAGAGCCAGTAACCATGTTTGTTCTTGTTTTTAAGAAACTAGTTCCTAGAAGCAGCTAGAAGATGACAAGATAACTCTCAAAGTTGGATCTGGGGAGATCATCTCGGCCAAAGTATTGGGAGATTTGAAGTTGTTCTTCGGAGATAGATATATTTTATTAGAAAATTTACTTTATGTTCCTAGTATTAGGAGGAATTTAATATCTATCTCTCGTTTGTTAGAACATTTATATAACATATCTTTTGATGTGGATGAAGCATTCATTAGCAAAAGAGGTATTGATATTTGTTTTGCAAATTTAGAAAACAACTTATATAAGTTAAAACCTAACAAAGCAAAAACTATTTTAAATACTGAGATGTTTAAAACAGTCAAAACGAAAAATAAAAGGCAAAAAGTTTCTTTTAATACCTATATTTGGCATTTAAGACTTGGTCACATTAATCTCAATAGGATTGGGAGGTTGGTAAAAAGTGGACTCCTAAACCAGTTAAAAGATAACTTTTTACTTCCATGTGAGTCTTGTCTTGAGGGTAAAATGACCAAAAGATCTTTTTCTGAAAAAGGTTTTAGAGCCAAAGAACCCTTAGAGCTCGTGCACTCAGACCTTCGCAGTTCTATGAATGTCAAAACACTAGGAAGGTATGAATATTTCATTAGTTTTATTAATGATTATTCTACGTATGGCTATGTTTACCTAATGCATCATAAGTCTGAGGGTCTTGAAAAGTTTAAAGAGTATAAGGTTGAGGTTGTGAACCTATTAGGTAAAACTATTAAAAAACTTTGATTAGATCGAGGTGGAGAGTATATGGACTTAAGATTCCAAGACTATTTGATAGAACATGGAATTAATTCTCAACTCTCTGCGCCTGGTACACCTCAGCAGAATGGTGTATCAGAAAGGAGAAATAGAACCTTGTTAGGCATGGTTTGTTCAATGATGAGCTATGCTTAGTTACCTGATTCGTTTTGGGGACATGCAGTAGAAACTATTGTATATATTTTGAACAATGTTTCTTCTAAAAGTGTTTCAGAAACACCATACGAGTTGTGGAAATGGCATAAAGGTAGTTTACATCGCTTTGGAATTTGGGGGTGTCCAACACATGTACTGGTGCAAGAACCTAAGAAGTTAGAACATCGTTCAAAATTATGCCTATTTGTAGGATATCCCAAAGAAATGAAAGGTGGTTTATTTTATGATCCTCAAGAAAATAGAGTGCTTGTATCGACAAACGCTACTTTTCTTAAAGGAATACCGCATTAGAGATCATCAACCTTGCAGTAAACTAATATTAAGTGAAATTTCCAAAGAATCTATAGATAAGCTAACAAGAGTTGTTGATCAAGTTGGTCCTTCTTCAAGAGTTGTAGATAGAACACATCATTCTCAAGAGTTGAAAGTGCCTCGATATAGTGGGAGTGTTATCCATGAACCCAACCATTGCATGTGCTTAACTGAAACTCAGGTCGTCATACTTGATGATAGCGTTGATGATTCATTGACCTATAAACAAGCAATGAATAATGTTGATAGAGATCAGTGGATCAAAGTTATGGACCTGGAAATTGAGTCGATGTACTTCAATTCAATCTGGGAACTTGTAGATCAACCAGGTGGTGTCAAACCTATTGGTTGTAAATGGATCTATAGGAGAAAACGAGACCAAGCCAGTAAGGTAAAGACCTATAAAGCTCACTTAGTGGCAAAGGGTTTTACCCAGATAGAGGGGGTGGACTATGAAGAAACCTTCTCTCCTGTTGCCATGTTAAAATCGATCAGAATACTCTTGTCCATTGCCACTTTTTATGATTATGAAATTTGGCAAATGGATGTCAAGACAACTTTTCTGAATGGCTATTTTGAAGAGAGTATTTATATGGTTCAGTTAGAGGGGTTCATAAAATAGGGTCAAGAACAAAAAGTTTGCAAGCTTAAATGATCCATTTATAGGTTAAAGCAAGCTTTTCGATCCTAGGAATATAAGGTTTGATACTGCGATAAAATCTTATGGCTTTGAACAAAATGTTGATGAACCTTGTGTCTACAAGAAGATTATTTACACAACTGTAACATTTTTAGTATTGTACGTTGATGATATCCTTCTCATTGGGAATGAGGTAGAATTTCTTACTGACGTTAGCAACCCAATTCCAAATGAAAGGTTTGGGATAGGCTTAGTATGTTCTTGGAATCCAAATAGTTCGAAATCGCAAGAACAATACGTTAGCTATGTCTCAAACATCATATATTGATAAAATGTCGTCTAGATATAAGATGCAAAATTCCAAAAGAGGTCTATTACCATTTAGACATGGAATTCATTTGTCAAAGAAACAGTGTCCTAAGACACCTCAAGAAGTGGAGAATATGAGACGCATTCCCTATGCATCAACAGTCGGTAGTTTGATGTATGTCATGTTGTGTACACGACCTGGCATATGCTATGCAGTAGAGATAATCATAAGGTATCAGTCCATTCCTGGATATGATCATTGGACTGCCGTTAAAAATATCCTCAAGTATCTAAGGAGAACGAGGGACTATATCCTCATGTATGACGCGAAGGATTTGATCCTTACAAGATAAACTAACCCTGATTTTCAAACTGACATAGATTCGATGAGATCTACATCGAGATAAGTGTTCACTCTAAACGAAGGAGCAATAGTATGAAGGAGTATCGAACAAGGCTATATAGCTAACTCCACCATGGAAGCTGAGTACGTCGCTACATGTGAAGCAGTATGGCTCGAAACGTTCTTAGCAGATCTGGAAGTTGTTTCAAATATCCATCTGCCTATCACCCTTTTTTTTTTTTATATAATAGTCATGCAGTTGCGAATTCAAAAGAATCTAGAAGCCATAAGCGCGACAAACATATTGAACGAAAATATCATCTCAATAGAGAAATTATGCAGAGAGTTGACGTAATCGTTAAGCAGATTGCGTCAACACAATATTGTTGATTCGTTTAAAAAGGCCCTCGTGGCTAAAGTGTTTGAGAGTCACCTAGTGAGTCTAAGACTTCGAGTTATGTAAACTAGGATAAGTGGGAGAAATCTACTAGGTATCTGATGCACTAGTTTATTGTATTTATATGCTTTTCTCTGTAAACTCAACATTATATACATTTACTCACTGGAGTTTTAGTCCAAGTGGGAGTTTGTTAGGTTTTATGTCCTAAAACTCGTTGTTTGTAAATTTTGGAACTTATTCTCAATAAAGTAGTTATCGAGATTTATTTAGTAAAGCTGTTATAGAATATATGAATTGCATTTATTGAATCCAATAAACTAAAAGCCCCTGGCTATAGGTTGAATACTTAGACTTTACGTATAGACCTAAAAGTGGATCAAGTTTAGGTAATAGCCAAAACGGTCTATAGTAGGGATAAGGCCGGGTACCTTATCCTAGGGACACTATGGATGCGGCGCATTTTGTATTTGATACCAAATGATGTGATCCTATATTGTTCATGTAGAGACATGTGAGTGGGGGCATCCTATGCAATGAGTTTTCATAAGACTAGACCGTGAAATAATCACTTTTACTCTATAACACCGTTTTCTGTTAAAACTGATTATTTCAACCCGATAACCTAGGTAACTCGATCATAATCCTAAGCTAACTATGAACTCCTATCTGTTTGAGATTATCCTTTAATCTGCATAGGTAAGAGTGACTCGAGTTTGCTGACTCAATATGCCTCCCATTTTAGGGATAAGATCAAACAAATAGCTGGGAATATAGTCTTGCAAGATGAAGTTCACTCTTACCTATTTCTAGGTTAGTAGAAAAGTTGTTCCCTTAAGTACTAACTCCGGGACTTGAACAAGGGGCCCTACCCTCTCATTGGCCCGAGAGGGACTAGGTTTGGTGGTTGGACCACAAACCAATTGTTCATTAGAGGATCAGTAGGACTTAAGGAAGGATCTGTAATTACAATGATTAAATAGTAATTTTGACCCAACTGTAATTATGAACAACTTGTGAAGGATCGACTTATTTATTATGGTTATATCAAGTTAACAAAAATATATCGACAGTGAGGAGAGTGCAACTACTGGGTTTTAGTGGAGTGTCTCGATAGTTAAAGAATGTTAATTAACTAGGTTAAAGAGTTTAAATGATTAATTTCGGATCGTTGGAGCTCATGATTTGTAGGTCCATTAGGTCCTCTTGGTAGCTCATGAGCTGAACCTTAGAACAATGTGTTGAAAGAATTTGAAACGTTTGAATTCAGTTGAGAAGTAAATTTTACAGTTTGATCGTTTAATTGTTAATTAGACGAAATTAGAGAGTTAGAAATATTTAAATGTGATTTAAATATTTTAAAGATGCATAGAGATTCATCGAATTGGAAATTGCGGGAAAAAAATGGAGAAATAATTAATTTAATATTAAATATTAATTTAATATAATTAATTATTATTTAAATTTATTATATATTAAATTAATTTAATTTAAATTTTTTTTTTAGAAAATTAATTTTAAATTAAAAAGAAACCAATTTATGAAATTGGATTTTCCCACTGAATGCATGTGAAGTAGGATGTGTTTTTCATGCAAAGCATTCTTTATCTGCTTCATTCCACCTCCAAATTGGATGAATTATTGAGCCATTG
The DNA here is from genome assembly GCA_030954485.1 of Citrullus mucosospermus. NCBI lineage: Eukaryota > Viridiplantae > Streptophyta > Magnoliopsida > Cucurbitales > Cucurbitaceae > Citrullus > Citrullus mucosospermus. The sequence continues at coordinate 25,481,730 of CM062056.1, forward strand.
TTGTTTTCATGCATGCCTATTTGATTTGCATGCTTTCTTCTTTAAATAGAAGAAAGAAATTGAAGAGAATGGTGACACTTCTTAGCTAATTTCCGCTGAAATTCTCTCCTACTCAAAATTCTCCAAACCAATGTGTTCTTGACCTTGTTGCTCCAAATTCAACTAAATTTGGATGTCGCAATCTGTTATAAGACCTGAGGATAACAAGGAAGACTCTTGTGGTAGTCCATGAAGTGTTCGTGATCAGAAATTCAAAGGAATTTGATTAAATTTTAAGCTACAACACAAGTAAGTGTTCTCCTGTTTTTTGGTTTTAGAACATGGATGTTTAATCTTCAAAATTGATGTAATTAGAGTGTTTTAGATCCTAATTGCTTCCGCTATTACGTTGATAACTCCTTCATATTTATACATATTACAAATAATAGAGGCGTGGAGATTCAAACCACAAATTTCTTGATTGTGAACTACAGATTTCTTGGTTATTGATACATATATACATTATATATGTATCAACTATATTTAAAACCAGTCGGGCAATGCTCACTTTTGACAAGGTGTATATTGAAAACATATTTAATAAGACACTTTAAAGGGCAATTGTGTAACATTTTATAATTTGATAGGTCCCTCCAAAAGTTGACCTCAAACATTTTAAGCCGTTCAAATCAAAGTATCATTGGAATCCCCACATGCGTTTAGTTTATTCATTATTGAATAATAACCCTCCATATAAGCCTATAAATTCCCCCATCAAATTCACATTTCTCATCACTCATCAAAGCCACCCCTTCCATCTTAAACCCTAGATTTCCTCTTCCTTAAAAAGAAAAAAAGAAAAAAAAAATATATATCCTCCTCTTTAATTTCTCATATGGGAAATTACCATTTTCAAGCCGTATGCCAATGCGCTATTCTTCTACTTACCATCTTCACAGCCTTTGGAACTCATCAAAGCCAAGGAAGGCCTTTGAAACCTCTTACTTCATCTCAAATTCCTCTCCACTCCTCTCCCGGTGATGGTTTTGGCGAGTCCGACGTCGGTAGCAAAGACGATTTTCGCCCCACGACGCCTGGAAACAGCCCCGGAGTCGGCCACCATTCAGTTCGGAGAAGTGGCACCGTCGCTGCCACTGCTGCTGCCAGCCAGGAAGGGTTGAAGGATGATTTCCGGCCAACGGCACCGGGACATAGCCCCGGCATCGGCCATGTTCTCCACCACATTGCTTCCAAACCAAATGCTTAGAACAATTAGCCTTAAGAATTCTGTATTATTGTTTTGGCCATATATCTTTCATTTCGTGGGTCTGGTTGTTAGAGCTGCTGCCTACAGCTATCTTGTTCTTTCTCTCAGTTTTTTAGTATGGAAAGTGATTGTTTTGTGTTCTTCTGTTTCTAGTAGAGGTTAAATTTATAAATTTGTTTTTAGGGCATTATCTTAATTTAATTCAATAACTTTAATGTTTTAAAGATTTACTATTATTAATTCTTTGCTTTTTTAATTTAAACTTTTCTTGGCTACACCACTGACGTATGTTCTAATTTCATTAAAGAGACATCTATCTAGGGTAAAATTGAAAACCTATCACAAAACCTTCATCTTTCCTTTTCTTTACCTTATATGATTTGCATAAAACATAAACTCATTAACAATACTACTATATTAATAACTTGCATCGTATGCTATCAATTGACATAAAGTTTGGACTGATCTCAATTTTAAGGTAAAAAATTTCATTCATCATACTTTTATTGTAATTAAAAAAACATAATGTTTCCTCCCCACTCATATTGTACTTCACAATTGTATTGTAATACTAAAAAAAATCTTATTAATTATATGTAGTGTTTGTAACAATTTTAGCCATCACATAACAATTGGTTATTACCTGTAGAGCAAGCTCATTGAATTGTATATTATGTTTAATTTTCACTCCACATGTTAATTATTTTTGCAATAACATGGAATTTCAATCATTCAAATTATAGAACAAATGTGTCTTGATGGATTGAACTATATTCAAGTTTGCTAATACATTTGAGATGCAATGAAATGAAAAATATCTTTGTATATTTGGTTTTTTTCATGCATTTTTGCACTTTTTACCATGCTCCATTTGATATAAAAAATCTTTACTAGCTATCTCTCTCTTCCAATCCTAGTAATATTAGAATATTTTGTTTGGTCTTATTTCATTGTAGTCTCTCTTAATACTATTACAGTTCAAATTTTTAGCCTTTTCCCAAAAAAAAAAATATTAAAATAATCCATAATGTTATGAAAAGATAATTTTGATATTAAATTGGAAAAAATCATAATAATAATTTACTCTTTTAGTCCTTGAAGTTTGAAGAATAGGTGTGTTTCATCCTTGAGTTTCAAAATGTAATTTTTTAGTGCCTAAATTTGTAAAAATAGGTGGGTTTGGTCCCTAATAATTTACAAAATGTACTTTTTAAGTTTCCAATTTTTTTTAAACATTTTGAATTAGAAAAATAAGTTTAAAAATAATTTTAGAGCAAAGAGATATTTTTTTAAAAATTAATTTTCTAATTTAATATTATTACTTTAGTAACTTTTTAAACTTATTCTTAAAAGTAAGTGATTAAAAAGGTACCTTGTAAAAATTCATAGACAGAAATGTAATTATTCTTACAGATTGAGGATTAAAAAGATATGTTTTGTAACCTCAATAACTAACACATATTCTACTAAAAAAGTAATTTTCTCTAATAATTATCATTAAAGAGAAACACAATATTTAAAAATACAAAGGGCTAAAATAGTCAATAAGCAATGGGGACAGGAGGACATCACAAAACTCAATACAAATTAAACTTTGTATTTTAACATTCTAAACACTTTTGTTCAGGGCATAAGACAACACAGAATTCAATAAAAAAAACTTTGATGAGGAAATGGAAATGAAAGTGTTTAGGGTACAAATAATTTGGAATAACAATATGAATAAAGCACAGAATATGAAGTCATCTATTAAGAGATTAGTAATTATAAATCATCACTCTCACTCGTTAAGAAAACAAATAAATATACAATAACAGATATTATTTAGATTAAAATATCATTTTAGTCTTTATATTTTAAAGTTTATTCAATTCTGGTTAATATATGTATTTTTTTTATAAATAAATATGTATATATACGTATCGTGGGTCAATAGATACACTAGAGTATTTCAACTAGGTTGGTACAATCTTACCACTCTCATTATCTTGCACTTCCTTTTATTGATAATCAATAAATATATGGGAAAAGATACAGATGGCTAGAAATGAGCTCATGAGAATGACATGAAAGCACCCATATTAAGAGCAATAGTAGAAGGATTGTAATCTTTGAAGACTTTTGTTCGGTAAGACCGACAACCAATGAGCATACATAAATCTTCTTATAGTTTAGCAGCACGGTTTGAAGTGTCTATGAAAGTATATATATTTCATTCATTCCAGATGGCCCAAAATGTAGTCATGGTAGTATTATTGAAGACTTTTAAATGTATTTTAATTCGTGTACTTTTAATAACTCTTAAATTTAGTTATTGAAAGTTAATTATTTTCATCAAAATTTTTTAGGTAAGAAAATACGATATGTGAATACATTTTTAAATTTAAATTTTTTTTAAAAATCAACAATAATGTAATAATGTAATAGTATGAACTAATCTAAGATTAAACATTTTAAATGTTACTAAAATTGAATAAACAACCAGTGTTGTATGGACTAAACTGGTATTTCTACATATTTGTTTATTATTTTAAGAGAGAGAAAAAGGATGGTACACATTACACAACACAATATGACGAGATAGTAATAAATACTGAAAAGGGAATATAAAAAAGTTGCCATTTGTGGCAAAGGACAACCATTAAAATGTTTATTAATAAATTAAACATCACACCTTTTCACATTTTTTTTTTTTGTTGAATATTTTTTTTTCACATTCAAGATGGTTAAGATTCTGTTGAGTAGATTATTTCAAAACAATAGATTCATGTAAAGTTGTATTTCATGCATTTAGATATGCTTTTGATAGTAAATTTTTAGAAATTAGATTTCAATTTAAATAATTTTTCAGAATGTGTTTGATAATATATTTATAAATTATTAAAACAAGTTGTTACTAACCCACCAAGTATTAGACTGAATATAAACTATTATTAATTAATTTATGAATAAGTTTTGTGTTAAAAAAATATGTATAATTATTGTTAAGTTTTATATAATTTATACTACATTACATAATATATAGGGTTGTTTTCAAATATTACAAAATGAGTTAACTTATTTATAAATATAACAAAATATCAATATATATAAGTGATAAAAATTGATAGACTATTGTCATTTATCACTGATAGATTATATTTATTACATCTTTATTTTTTTAAATATAATTCTGAATTTTAAATTTTTAAATATAAAATATGAATATACTAAAAACATTAAAAAAAATGTTATTAATTTCCTAATTTTACATTATTTGAATTATAGAATCTAAAAAACTGTACCAAAACACAGTGCTAAATTCGATGAATGGTGAAACATAAAACAAAATCTACTAAGAAAGCCCTAAATTATTTTTGAAAATAATATCACCTTAAATTATATTTGAAGTTTATAGAAGTTGGTTTTAGTTTGCTATCAATTCTAAATCTAGATATTATTCAACTAGATATTATAATCCTAATAAAAGGTATGGATTTCAAACTCTCAAGCCCTAAATTGTTTTTGAAAATAATATCACCTTAAATTATATTTCAAGTTTGTAGAAGTTAGTTTTAATTTGCTAAGGTATGAATCGCACGCACACACATTTGCACTCGCACACTCGTTTAAGATTTCATTATAGAGTTTTCGCATAATGCATGTTTTAAGAATGAAGTCCAATCTTTTCTATATTTTGTTTTCTCTTGATTTATTTTTAAATTGTAAGGGGAATCGCTTTATTTATTTTTAAAAAATAATATGGTATAATACTTCTAAAAAAAAGATGCATCCAACCTATGAAAATTAGAAAAATTAGATGATAAATTTCATTAGTTTTGAAAGAAATAGATATATATAAAATAAATCTTAATTTAAAGGACAGAATCAAAAATTAAAAATTAATTAAAAACTTTACTAGATTTTAGGAGAGTCTAAAAGCTTGCAAGAAACTGATTTTAAAATAGGTGCGGAATGAACATGTTTTTAAAAGTTTAATCGATTAAGATTTTCTTATAATCACTTATATCTGTAATGGCAAATGTAACTTAAGTATTTTAGAGACTATAATTGAAACTTTAGAACTTGTTTGATGACGTTCTTGTTTCTTGTTTCTCATTTTTTAAGTAACAAATTTGTGTGAATTAGGCGAATTTGATAACGTTTCCATTTCCGTGTCCGTTTTTCGTTTCTTATTTATGTTTCTCATTTTTAAGAAATTGATTTGTTTGATAAACATTTCCATTTTTCGTTTCCAAATTTTAATGAACATTTCTAAAAATTGGAGAATTTTTTTGAAACTACAAAAACTAGTTTCGTCAGTTCCATTTCTCGCTCGTGTTTTAGGGTTTACCTTTCTTTTCAGCGACAAGCAGCTACTCTCTCCTCTCAAGCTAATTACTAGGGCTTCTTCCATCGTCTTCTTCTTCTCAGCGACAACATCAGCAACTTATACTCTCTCCTCTCCTCTCAAGCTAGAGTGCGCATACAGTAGCTTCATCTTAATTTGTTTTATGGGTTTTCGAATTAAAAAATTATAAAGAATTAGGGGATTGTTAATGAATGGAATTTCTATATGTGTAATAATGGGGCAAGTTTAGTTTGTTGCAAAGATTGATTTTTTGCAAGAAATGTTATCGAATTTCATCAAGGGCTTTCTTAGCTTTCCAGGACGAATTTTGGTTACCATGCTTTGTCCATTTAGACCGCATTTCTGCTTCTTCCATTGTGCTTGACAAGCTACAGTAATCTTAATTTCCTTTGTTTGAAGAATTAACTATAAACTATCCTCAAGAAAATGCTATTTTTTCCCTAATTATCATGTAATGTTGAAATCCCAATTCATCTTTGTGAGAATTTTGATTTTGGCTGAAGGTTTAGTGAGGAAATTTTGATACAGCAGTCTGCTATCTTATTTCCATTCACATATTGTTATTGTTGGTTTAAGGATTGGTGAGCAAATAGGAGAAGGGTTGAGAGGACGAAAGAAATAGGCACTATATTTTTATTTATTTATTTTTATCTACTTTTAATATATAATTGTTTTCAAAAACGAAACAAATTTTGGAAAAGTAGAAAAAGTTGTTTTTCAATATTTATTTTTTCTCTAGAATTTAGTTAAAAAATTCAAGTTCGAATAGGAAAAATAAAAACCGTAAGTAAAAAAATGGTAAGAAAACATGCATAATTTTTATTAAAAGGAAATTTAGATTTTGATCTTTGTTTTTTTTTTTTAAATTAAGCTTATAAATATGACTTTTCTATTCATAAATTTTTATATTTAATTATCCATTATTTATAAATATTTTTAAAAATTTGGTCAAATTTTAAAAATTAAATAAATAGTCTTACAAACTTATTTTTAGTTTTAGAATTTTACCACTAATTTTTGAATGCCACTCTGAATGATCATCTCATAAAAGAAAAGTATAATTTTTAAATTTCCTACGAAGTCATCCTTTTAATTAATTTTACTAATTTTTAACCAAGGTTTTCAAAAATCAAACAAAGCAGGTTTTGACTTCCATTTAACATTCATTTTGTTTTTTTTTTAATTTTTGAAAACTAAATTTATAAATACTACTCTCATTTATCAATTATCAATTTCTTTCTTATGCATACCTACATACATATTTTAGAATGTTTTTCAAGATAAGTTTCCGACATAAAAATAAAAGTTTATAGAAACTTGCTTTGTGTTTTAAATTTGAATAACAATCAAAATATATAATAAGAAAAGATGAAAAAACATTATAAAAATATTGTGAGAAAACAAAAATAATTTTCAAAAACTAAAAGCTGAATGGTTGTTATAAAATAGGATTGTGGTTTTAAAATTCTCGTTTATGTTTTTGTTATTTTTTAATGTACGGTGCAATTGCGTCATTCTCATCAACTTTTTGTTAAAATGGACATAGACTTGTCATAAATTTTCAAAATGAGATTAGCTTAATACGCATTATTCACTTTAAGGTTAGAATTTTGAGTTTTCTGAAAAGTTTATGCTTTGAGTTTTTTTTTTTTTTTTTTTTTTTAATACAATTGGAGGTGGATGAATTCCAATCACCTATTTCTTGATCACTAATATATACAGCATGTTAGTTACTTCGAGTTATGTTTCAATGGATATTGTAGTAAAATTTAAATTATTTTCTAAGGATAATATTATAGTGTTCAAATTTTATAAAAGTAAAAAGTTTAGGTTTAGGTTTAATTTTAATAATCTTATAGCTGAAGAGTTCCATCGTTATAATTCTAGTTTATGCTTTGTGCAATATTTATAGTCTTATCACTAATTGTGCACTTATAATAGATGAGTTCAATTTTCGGCAACTTTGTAAGTTTGGCCAAAGAAATTATTGGTGAGACTGAGAACTCCTAGGTGTGATTTGTAAGTTGTAACCAAAATAGATTATGATAAATTTATACAATTCTACAAAATATTGCGAGATCAACATAAAAATAATATAAATTTTCAAAATAGAACAAAGTTGGCAAAAAAAAAAAAAAAATTATATTATCAACCTCGAGGAGAGGTTCAAACCTCCATCCCACAGATTGTAAATAAATATATGTAGAGAAATTATTTAAAATGACAAAATTGTTGAACATATTTATAAATAATAGTAAAATATCATAGTTTATATGCATTAAACTGCGATACATCGTGATAGACTATTATCTGTATCTATCATGATACAGATAGACACAGATAGTAGTCTATCATAGTCTATTATAATAAACAACAAAATTTTGCTATATCTATAAATATTTTGGTTCATTTTCTATTTTTAAAAATAAACCCATATATATTTAACGTAATCTATTCATAACTATATAACATTTTCTTCTTTCAGTTCTCTTTTTCTTTATATATATCTATTTTGTTTTTATTTTAAAGTTATAAACCCTAAAATATATGAGAATATTTGTTTTGTTATCTCGTTTTTATAAATATTTACAGAACCCAAATCAAGCATTGATAACCGAAAAAAATAGTTAAATAATTTTCTAAATATTTTAGGTATTTAAAAAAGTGAGAATTATTGTGAAGACATGTGATATAACATAACACAATTTTTTTTTTTTTTTTTAAAACACACCCAAATAGTTATCAAACGAAATTTCACCTCCAACCATGAGAACCCAGATAAGAAAATATATTGATCTAAGTGGTTCGGTTGCACTAATGCCAAATAGCTTATATTTTGAAAACAATGAAAATTAACAATTTGCTTATGTCTCAAAGCATTTAGATCACGTAGGTTACTTTTACTATCACTCTCACTTACGCTCCTTCCTCAAATCCTCGCACTAGTATTTCTCTCTCTCTTTTTTAAACACAGAGCAACAAAGTAGCAATCACCTTCACGATAAAATGGTTGAAAGAAGAAGGCTAAAGTGTGACTACGGGAGGGTGGGAAAGATTCACAATAAATGTTGAAAGAAGAAGGCTGGAAGTGTGAGCACGGGATGGAGGAAATTAAAAAGGAAAAAAAAAAAGCGTGAGTGAGAGAAGGTGAGAGAACGAAGCACGAGTGGAGAAATCAAATCTATGTATTAGAAGTTGATTATACAAATACTATGTTAATTGAGCTATGTTTGTTAAAAGAAAAGTTGAAAAATGAGATTAAAAATTGTAGGAGTATATTAAATAGTGTAGTGGAATAGGAAAGTACTCCACCCACGTGTAAAAAAGGAAAACTAGTACACCGAAAATTGCACCCAAGATACTTTATTGGATTGCTGACACCTGTTACCAACTATATTAATACACACAAATATGGTCCAAATCACACACCTTTATAATAAATATATAGATTTAAAATATAGTTTTTGTCTTAAAAAATAATTTTTATTATAAATATTATAACAAAATAGATGTATATTATATAACCAAGTTTAGTGTCTAAATTATATGTGTCTCATAATGACACACCTTTAGTGGCTATGAAGTTTCACCATATACTTGTCAAATTATCTATAAATAGTGGCATTTGATAGATATTGGAGATACACATATTGGTAAGAAAAGAAGAGAAAGGATTGGAGAATTTTGATTTTAATTTTTCATAAAAATCCACTTCCATTTTCTATAATTTCTTTATTTTATTATTTTAATATTATAATTTCTCAATTTTCGTGCTTTTGTTTTTTCGTTATTTTGCTCCTCAATTTTACAATACGTTATCAACACGAGCTCTTGTTGTTTTCCCGTTGAAGAAAGGTTCTTGAGGTATGCCATTTTTCTCTTTATTATAATTATAAATTAAATGTTATTTTGCATGTTTAGTATATATTAAATTGCTAATATAAATACAATTCTTTGTGATAGTGTTATCACGGCAACTCTTACAAAAATAGAATTCGCAACCCTGGAAATTAATGGAAATAATTATTTGTCATCAGTGTTTGATGTTGAAATACAATTAGATGTTATGAACCTAGGGAAACAATTAAAAAGGAAAATACACACTAGAAGAATTTTAGGCTAGGCCGACATTTATTTTTGCCAATGCAATTAAAAATGTTAGGAAATCCAATTTTTGCCGACTAATTTACTATGTGTGGGCAAAACTTCATTTATGCCAACGAAAAAATGTGTGTGGGCAGAAAGTTGTGTGGACTTCGTGAAATATATATATATATATATATATATATATATATATATTTGCCAACACTTATTTTAGTTTTTGCCCAGGCACATCGCGTGGGCAAAAACTTTCAGTGTTTGCCAATGCAAAAAACATGGGTAGATACTGAAAGTTTCTATCCACACACACCGTGGGTAGAAACAAACCTCTGCCAACGCAACTTGTATCGGCAAAAATGCATTTTAAAACCCTACCCAATTTTTTTCCCATACTTTCTTTTCCCACTCTTTTTTTATTTTTATTTTTTTCACTCGTCCCCCCCCCCCCCCCCCCCCCCCCTTGATTTCCTCCCACGTTCACTCTCACTCTCCCCCCATCTTCCATTTTCCCTCTTTGATTTTGTTTATTTTCAAAAAATAAAAGAAAAGAAAAAAAAGAACCCTAGCCTATTCTTCTTCCCCTTCTCTCTTGTAGCCGCCAACCCTCATCCCCCCAACCTACTTCTTCTTCACGTGTGACCTCTCCGCTCTATATTGGATCTACGTCGCCACCCTGTTCAAGTACCTTCTCTCTTCACGTACAACATTCATTCAAGAAAAAACAAAAGTTATTATTTTCCTTCGTCATCATCTCCACAAGAGATTGGAGATGAAATATCTAACAATAAAAGATCCATGTATCTTGTGGAAGAATTTAAAAGAGAGATATGATCACCAGAAAACGGTCATTCTTCCTAAAGCTCGTTATGAATGGATGCATTTGAGGCTCCAAGATTTCAAATCAGTAAGTGACTACAACTCCGCATTATTTAAAACCAGTTCAAAATTGTTGTTATGCGAAGAGAAAATTACTGATGTGGATATGTTAGAGAAGACATTTTCTACATTTCATGCCTCGAATATGCTCCTGCAGCAACAATATCAAGAGAAAGGTTTTAAACAATATTCTGAATTAATTTTATGTCTTCTCGTGGCTGAACAAAATAATGAGCTATTGATGAAAAACCACGAATCTCGACCAACTGGAATAATACTATTCCCTAAAGTGAATGCTGTAAATTTTAATAATCATGGTCGAGGTCGTGACTGTGACAGAGGAAGAAATAATTATTATTTTCGTGGTGGTCATTCTAATTATCCAAATTTCAAAAGAACCACTCGAAATGATGATCATAAAGGAAAAACTCCACAAGATAAAAATTCAAAAGGTGATGAGCATTAATGCTTCCGATGTGAGATGATTAGGCACTGGTCTTGTGTTTGTCGTACATCAAAACACCTAGTTGATCTCTATCAAGCTTCCCTAAAGTAAAAAGAGAAAAATGTGGAAGCAAATTTTGCATACCAGGATAATGATATATTTGACCCATCTAATATGAAAAATTTGGATATGGCAGACTTATTTGAATCTCCTAAAGAGAAAATTAGCACAAATTATGGCAAAGCAAGTGTTTCCTTTGATTTTAAAAATATTTAGAATTAATGTTGTTTGTTTTGTTTATATATATATATATATATATATATATATATATATATATTTAAAGTTAATCTTTTGTATTTCAAGTTTTGTTTATCTTATTGCAATTATTTTGTTTAAATGAAGAATCTTGGATAATTTTCATTTGTTGAGTGACTCAAAAATGAGGAATGAAGATCTATGTCTGCAGACTGCGCAACTACACATACAATACTGACAATGTTAGAAGCAAAAGTCAAAACAATATCATGTTCTGCAAACCTAATTGAAGGTTTTGGAAAAGTAAATATTATTTTGCCAAGAGGAACAAAATTTACAATTAACAGTGCATTGTTCCCTAGTCAATTAAAGAGAAATCTATTAAGTTTTAAAGATATACGTTACGATGGTTAGCATATTGAGACTAATAGAAACAATCAGATAGAATATTTTTATATCATATCTACTATCTCACATGAAAAACGTATATTGGAAAAGTTGCCTGTCTTATCTTCTAGATTATATTTTACTCATATATGAGCCATTGAAAAAAATGCAACAATGAACCTGAAGTTCATGAATCTAGATATATTTACAATTTGGCATGACTGATTTGGTCATCCATGATCTATAATGATGAGGAAAATCATTGAAAATTCAAATGGACACCCATTGAAAAACCAGAAGATTCTTTAATCTAGATAATTACCATGCGATGCTTGCTCTCAAGGCAAATTAATAATTAGACCATCACTAGCTAAAGTTGGAACTAAATCACCTGCATTTTTAGAACGAATTTGTGGTGATATATGTGGACCTATTAATCCACCAAGTGAACCATTTAAATACTTTATGGTATTAGTAAACGCGTCTAGTAGATGGTCACACATGTGCTTATTATCAAGTCAAAACCGTGCATTTGCAAGATTACTTGCCCAAATAATTAAGTTAAGAGCACAATTTCCTAATTATATAATTAAGACTATTCGTCTTGATAATACTGGTGAATTTACATCCCAAACTTTTGATAATTCTTGTACGTCAATTGGGATAAATGTTGAACATCCTATAGCTTATGTTCATACACAAAATGGTTTAGCATAATTATTTATAAAACGTTTGCAATTAATTGCTAGGCCATTACTTATGAGAGTTAAGCTTCCTACATCTATATGAGGACATGCTATTTTGCATGTTGCGTCACTTACACACATTAGACTAGTAACTTATCATAAATACTCATCATTACAATTAGCTTATGACCAAGAGCCAAATATTTCCCATCTAAGAATTTTGGGATGTATAGTATATGTTCCAATTGCTCTACCACAACGTACTAAGATGGGTCCTCAAAGGAGGTTAGGAATATACGTCGGATATGATTCCCCATCAATTGTTAAATATCTTGAACCCTTGATGGCTGATGTATTTACTACACGATTTGCTGATTCATTTTAATAAGACATTTTCCAACGTTAGGGGGAATTAAGAAGTTGGAAAAGGAAATTTCATGGAATGTATCATTATTGTCTTATTTAGATCCCCGTACAAATTAATGTGAACTTGAAGTTCAAAAAATAATTCATTTGCAAAATATAGCAAATCAATTACCAGATTCATTTATAGAGGCAAAGAAAGTAACTAAATCACATATACCCGTTGCAAATGTTCCATCGAAAATTGATATCCTAACACAGCAAGTTGTCACTAATGAGTCTGGAACATGCCAAAAGCGTGGTAGACCAGTGGTTTCCAAAGATAAAAATCCTTAGAAAAGAAAAATAAACAATAGTAAAAAAGACTTGGTTGAGGATATAAATATTCATGAAGAGACCCTGGACTTGACTGATAATCCAATTAGTGAAGAAGGTGAAATACCTAAAGATAATAATAAGATTTCAATAAATTATGTCATGATAGGGAAAAGATAGAACCGAACTCATGTTGTTATTGATAACATTTTTGCGTATAATGTTGCTCTTGATATTATATCTGAAAATGAGGATCCTGAACTAAAATTTGTTGAAGAATGTTGACATAGAAAAGATTGACTTCAATGGAAATAAGCAATTAAGGTAAAATTAAACTCACTTTCAAAACTTCAAGTTTTTGGACCAATAGTCCGAACACCAGAAGATATCAAACCTGTAGGATACAAATGAGTATTTGTGAGAAAAAGAAATGAAAGTAATGAGATCACAAGATATAAAGTAAGACTAGTTGCACAAAGTTTTTCACAAAGACCTAGTATTGATTATGAGGAGACTTATGCTCTAGTGGTGGATGCAATTACATTAAGATATTTAATTGGCTTGACTGTGTATGAAAATTTGAACATGCATCTTATGGATGTAGTCACAACATATTTATATGGATCTCTTGATAATGATATTTATATGAGAATCCCAAAAGAATTCAAGAGACTTGAACTACATAAATCAAGTGCTCTAGAACTATATTCAATAAAGTTACAGAGATCACTATATGGATTGAAAAAACCAAGACGAATGTGGTATAATCGTCTGAGTGGATATTTGTTGAAAGAAGAATATCAAAATAATTCAATATGTCCATGTGTTTTTATAAAGAAATCACAGTAAGAATTTGCTATTATAATTATATATGTTGATAACCTAAATATAATTGGAACTCCTGAAAAGCTTTCAAAGGCAATAAAATATCTTAAGAAAGAATTTGAGATGAAAGATCTCGGAAAAACAAAATTTTGCCTTGGATTGCAAATTGAGCATTTATCAAATGGAATATTTGTTCATCAGTCAACCTAAATAGGAAAAAATTTAAAAAGATTCTATATGGACAAAACACATCCATTAAACATTCCAATGGAAGTTCGTTCACTAGATGTAAAGAAAGATATATTTCAACCTCGAGATAATAATGAAGAACTTCTTGGTCCCAAAGTACCACATCTTAGTTCAATTGGTGCACTTATGTATCTTGCTAATAATACAAGACCAGATATTTGATGCGCACTTTTAGTGTTAACCGCAAGTGTATGGGTCAAGTTATAATATAAGACGGTTAAGTCCGAATATCGTTCCGCTGGAGATCCAATTGTGAAGGTTTAAGTTATTTAGCTATCCTAGAGTTGAATCAATTTTATTTGAGGATTGGAATTGAAGTTGTTAATTATGGAAAATATAAAACAAATAAGGAAAGTAATAAAGTGAGAAACACAAGTGTCAAAGAGAGTTCTAGGGTAATGAATCCTTGTTTATTTCATCATGCAATATTATAGATTTCATGGATTTTATTGTCATTCATATGCCTAAGTCTAGAAACTTAATTTCATTATTTTATCTAAAAAACAACCATTTCTCATGCAACTCGATTGATTACTAATCTCTTGAAACCAATACAAATTACATGGCATTAAGAATAGTCTTTAGCAACTTTTATTGTCAACCTAACTACTCTCGTGATAGATTAACAACAATTCATTGTTATAGATCAAGTTAAACATACAACCTCTCAATCATACATCTAATCTAACATGTGTAGATGGCCAATCCACAAGAATTAAACACAATAATAATGAAAAGCATAATCATTCCAACAAAACCATGAAAGTCTACAAGATCAATATGAATTCATAATCAAATCATCAAGACCCTAAAACTAAAGAATTTAGCCACTCATAGCTTAAAGCAACATGTTTAATCAAAATAAACAAAGAAAGAGTGTAAAGAAAGGGAAACTCTACTGAAAAGAGGCTCTTAATTAAGGTAGCACCGTCACAATCTCCTTGGCTCTCACGTAGGAATTCGAAGGGTACCACGACTATCTCGAACTCTTTTCCTCTTCCTTGCAACTAACTCACTCTTTGAACTCTTTTATGAACTCTCACTCAATTCTCTCCTTCTTGTGCCTCTTTAGCTCTGTAAATTGATGGTTGATTGATTCTTGATGAAACCCCCAAATTTATAGAGTTGGCCGCCCAAAAATTTACCAAAAATAACAAATTTTCATTCAAGGAAAACTGGCGCCGCGACGCTAGGGTTGTGTCCAAAATTGTTGCTCTCGGGTTTTAGCGTCGCGGCAGCGCCGTCCAAGCGTCAAATTTAGAGCAAAGCAACCATTGGAGCTGGTGCATTCTGACGTATTTGGTCCTGTCAAGCAATCTTTAATCAGCGGTATGCGCTCTAGGTTTAAGGAATTCTAGAGAATTTCGTTAGATAAGGATAAACTAAAAAATATCTAGAAAAATCAAAATTCAATAACAACCTAGATAAATCATTTTCTTGGGCTCCAAGTATCTCATGCCTATAAATAGGAGGTGTGGCCCCATATGTGAGCCAAACAAGCAAAAGCTAGAGAGTTAGTGAAGAAAAGTGAGTGTTAGATAGTGAAAGTGTAATCTCTAAGTGTCCATCCTTAATAAAGGTTTCTTTCTTTCCAAAAGATTGTCTCTCTTTTGTGCCAATTTCTTCAACACAGACTATTTTAGTTTAAGTTACAAATGACGAGATGTGATGATTACAAAATAGTCGATGCTATAAACAATGAGAGTTTTCAAATAGTCTTACAAGTCACATCCCCTCCCAGATTACCCCACACAACCCAAGAGGAGATGTGAGGACAGTACACATCACACCTCTTATGACGTATACCATCCATTTATACCTGATAATCCTGACAGTTCATAAGATACATATTACTATTTCATACATCCAAAACCATAAAAACTTATATACATATAAGTGACTTTCAACCAGTCCACAATATACTTATACAAAACCATATCTCAAATCCCAACATGTGTACATCTAGGTCTACATGCCACCTACATAAGATTATATACACATACAACTCTTCAAACAGGACAAATTTCTGAAAACTCGAAGCTTAGGCAAGGCGAGCTGGAGTAGGCTAAGCACCGGGAACGTCCTCGCTACCTTTGGGGGGAGGGGGAGGGGGGAGAAAACATTGAAAACATGAGCTAATAGCCCAATGAGTGACTAATTTAACAGACTACTTTTAGTTCGAAAACCATCAGGATTAAACAAATTCCAATGACATGAGTAAAACATGGAATCATTTCACATTCATTGGATAAATGATGCTTGGTTGCCCTTATCAAGTCATACGTGATTTTTCAACCATTCATAAAGAAATCAGTTGGATTACAATACTTCTCCTTAGTTGAGGCGGAGTAAAACTCAACACCCCAATGTCGAAAACAAATAAGGCTCGATGTGGAGCAGAACTCAACGTACCAGCATATAACCTTTATGTGCACATAGGAACATGGCGGGTTGCCCAAGTACCTTCTCTATGTCCTTCAGTACTAGGTCCTAGGAAAACTCACGTGCCTTCTCATGTCCTTCAGCACTGAGCCTCCTCTAATACATTTTCCTTTAAGGAAAGCAATACTTTGTACAAACAAATCTTCCATAAGAAAACAGGGCAACTCTTAAATCAATAACATTTCATAAACATACTTTTCAACACCTTTTTAGAAACATAAACTATGCTTTGTAAATCGATTGATCACCAAAACCATAATAAATTGGAAAAACCGAATTAACATGTACACAAAAACCGTTTTGAAGCAAGAAAAGTGTCACTCACAACTTATCCTTAGGCCTTGAGTGGATTATACACTGTCTCTATCTCCTCTTGGCCTGAAATAAACATTTTTCCAAAGTAAATCCAATAAGTAAGATTACCAACGGAAATCCCACCTTCTCAGCGAGATTCCTAGCGAAACTACCCAACAGGACACGATACAAGCGACACCAGGATAAGCGAGACTAGCATGATTTACTGAGGAGTGATACCTAGCGATACCCAACGAGTTTTGTGAGACGGAAAGCCCCTTGCATCCCAGCGACACTCGTCTCGCTACCTTTACTTTATGTACTCAGCGATACCCGACAGCAGAGATCTCCTCCTTTCCTTTTTGTTCTTCTCCTATCTGTTGAAAGTCATATCTCCAAACAAATTTAGAACTTCTTCCCTTCTACAAACTTGTAGAAAATTGAATTTCTCAGATTACCTCAAACTTTCAAGGCTTAACTCTCCTTCGTTCTCCAGCTATTCCAAAATTACTCTGCGTTGCTCCAGATTGCACAGAAATTCTGTAACCGTTGCTTTTACCTAAAATTTCACATATTTATCTTCAATTTCAGCTGAACTATCCTTCACAAGAATTATTAAGAGTTATATTAACTCACTGACCTTAAAGTTTCAGCCCTAGACTCGATCTCCTCGATTCGTTCTACTCCAAACATCAGAGACTGTCCAGCCCATGCGTCCACAAACAACGTTCTGTTCCAGCTTAGATTTCAACACCAAAACGAGTAGACTTCCGTCCAAAATCCACAAGAACACCTTCTTCTACCTCCCCTTGTAGTTCGTCTGAAAAATGGAATTGACTTAAGCTCTCGAAGTGTCTAAAAATGATAAAACATTTATTTCACTTACTATATATACTACCGACTTAGCCCTCAAAAGCAGGCTGGCACGCAGGGTTCTCATTCTTACTTCAACGTAAAGCACCCATAACGCAACCTACTCTAACGCCTTCAGTAATCATCCACACTCAACGCATGACGCCCTCAACGCCTCCTACCTTCGACGCATACAACTCAGTCATCCACACTCAACGCATGGCGTCCTCAATGCCTCCTACCTTCGACGCAGACGATAATCATCCACACTCAACGCATGACGTCTTCAACGCCTCCTACCTTCGACACATACGACAATCATCCACACTCAACGCATGGCGTCCTCAACGCCTCCTACCTTTAACGCTTACAACTCAATCATCCTGTCTTCGATGCATAGGGACCACTCTGTCTTCGACGCATAAGGACCATAATGCATGGCAACCTTACCGACGCATGGTAAGTCAAGTACGTTCCTTCCCTCTGCCAATGATCAACTTGTCCTCCAACGCGGTGACTGCTTCAGCTCACAACAACCCTTCGTGATTTCACCTTCAACGCATGGCCACTCAAAAGAAAAATGCTAGCTCTTCTCTTCTTTCATCAACGCATAGTCTTGGCCAACACTTAGCCAAAATTTTTGCTCTTTCACTATCAACTACTTTTCTTTTAACTATGCATAGCCACAATTTCACTTGCCTCCTCCCAACACCTAGTATTATAAGCTAGTGCTTACAATTAAGGGTAGTTGCAAAAATAGCAATCAGACAAAAAGTATTAACAAATGTTATGGGTGATTTTGAGATGAAAGCACAAAGGCAACATAATGAAAGGCATGGAGTGTCACACCCCCTCCCGGATTATCCTCCATAACCCAAGAAGAGATGTGAAGACAGCAGTTACCGACTACCCTGTCACGTAACCCACTGCCAACCTTCCCATCCAAATGCTCTTGAAAAACCTCGACTTTGGTCGGCAACGGGAACTGTCATGCTACCTGAAAATGGAAAACATTTAAAAGAATGAGCTAATGGCTCAGTGAGTAACGGATTTCTGATAACAATATAATTTAACTGAAAAACTGGTCAAACTCGCTTAAAACATATCACATCGAAATAGATTAAATTATACTCAAACATCATCGTGAAAACATGCTTGACCGTTTCAGATTAAATACTCAAAATTCTCTTCTAACTCATTCGTATGAAATACTTTTTCCTTAGTTGAGGCAGAGCACTGCTCAACGCTACTCAACGTCGATTTTCCCTAGCTGTGTGGAGCAATCTCAACACATCAGTGTCGTATATACCTCTATGTGCACATAGGTACTAAAACTCGGGCTGCCCTCAATGCCTTCTACGAGTCCCTGAGCATTAGGTACCTTTATATTAGAACGGCTACCCCTTTGGCCTTCTCCATGTCCCTGAGCCTCGGGTGCCTTTTCAAGTTTAATATATCACAAAACATATTTATAAACGTTATATCATTAATTCATGGGTTTACCGTTTCGAAATCTCATCTCATCAACATGCTAAGTTCAATTTCACATTTAATATAAAACCGCATGCTTTTCATTAGGTTTACTTTCAGACCTTTCTTGAAATCATATAATACAATGCTTTTCAGAGAAGTCATGAAAACAAATATCAATTATTCATCATGCGTTTTATAACTCATAGCGAGTACCCAACGTTCTCAGAGTTCTCAAGTAAAACACATGCTCTTGTCTCTAAGACTCATACTCATGTCTCAATGAATCACATAATCATATACTTTATCTATATGAAAACGCATACATTGTTCTATTAGAACCCATAAAATCATATTCATTAAGATCTATTTTATATTTTGTAAAACGCAGGTGTTACTCACCTGTACCTGGCCAAAGAATCCTTCTTCTTCCTATGCTCTATTTCCTCTTTCCGAGCTTTCTGAACACAACGTTTTAACTCTGGAACGCAAGGCTCCACTTTCCTCTGTCAACTCGGTTGAACGCATCCCGACTCTTCATACTTCCCTTTCGGATGTGTCGCCCTCTCTTGGACGCAAGGTCCATTATGAACGTGTCATCTAATCTGTGGACGCCGCGTTTACCTTCTTTCTTGGCCGCATACTCTTACCACAAACGTCCTTGTTGCCTTCTTCTCTTTTCTCTCCAGAATTCTTCTTTGGGAGTCATCAGTCGTTCCTCTTCCCTCAAAGTTTTATTTATAGGGAGCTTGCCATCCCCCCTTTCCTCTCCTTTTGCCACTTGTTTGCCACATGTCACGCTGCATGCTTAATTAACCATGCATTAGTCCAAGTGTCACCTTGCATGATTTACTTAACATGCCTTTAACACCTCCCACTGATAAGGTGTCAAATCTATATATAGCCACCTGGCCTTATAAACTTATCTTATGCATCCAACATTTCCAACAGATAACCATTTATTCAACACAACGCCCTCATGCGTTCATTAAGTTTTCTTTAAAATTTGAGCTTCACTACTCAGAAAACTCTCAGCCAACTACACTACTCTTCGACGCATAGAGATAATTCTGTCTTCAATGCTTAGGGTCCTCAACGCACAACCACACTGTAATAAACCAGTGCTTACACAATGCTACTAGGCATTGATGACAAACGCCCAATACTGTGTTTGTATCTCATCGCATCCTACCATGCGTCCAACTCCTTCCTTATGTTCATAACAACTCCTTCTCAAGCTCTTTCTCTACGTGTTGGTCCTTTCGCGTTTATCTTCATCCTGTGTTCAATGACCATTTTCCTATCCTTGAACATTCCTTGATTACTCCCCAGATTATTCTTTTAACCTTTTCCTTGCACTTAAACTGCTTCCCTTAAGGATAGATTAGCATGTGTCCACCACATGCACCAGTTTTTATGTTTACTTCACAACTTCCTTCAACACTTCACAATTTAACTTTATTCTTTTCTTGCTTATCCACTTCACTTCTTTCCATTCTCGATTTACTTCCCTGCGTCCACCCTTATCATGCGTTACCTAACCCTGACCATGTGTCCAACATGGTCTTCTACTTCTTTTCTTCATAAATTCTTCAACACATCGTTTTCTTTAAAAAGTAGGGTGTGACATGGAGTAGAGAAAGTGACTAAAAGAAGCAAAAGCGGTTTCAAGCCAAATCGACCCACAATGCTATCAGAAATTAGATCTGCCAACATTTTTTATTGTGTCGACTAGAGAAAAAAAACTATCAACATAGCCCAAAATTCTTCTAGTGTAAATGGATAAAAACGCCCTAAATTCATTGCTACTTAATCTCCTCATGCTGTCCTTCATTATTATTTATGCTTCTTATTTATGCAATTCAGATATTTCCACAACCTTTTTGTTGGTAATCTTACAAGTATAAATTTCAAAATAACAGATTCAATAAAAAAAAAAAAAAATGAAGTTTACTATCTTTTGTATTTCCATTAAATTTCAAATATGTGTTTTAAAAGGTTAAGGTACTATCTTTTAGGTCCCTAGATTTTGGGTGTAATTTCTATTGGTCTCTAAAGTCTAAAATGTAACATTTTTAGTTGGTAAGTTTTACATTTGATTTCAATTGAACTCTCTAGATTTCAAAATGCTATAGTTATTGTAAGGCCTACTTTTATCTCTAGGTGATGACAAGCAAGTGGCTATGCGTTGGCTAGGTTGAGGTATGCGTCCATGAGAGTGAGCATAGGTGATGGTTGGAAAATAGGTGAAGACCTTGGGTAGCCGAGCCCAAGCATGAGGGTTGATGCGTTGGCTTGTTGAGGCATGCATCTGTGAGGTTGAGTACGGGTGATGGTTGGTGCCATGCGTTTGTTGAGGCCATTGGGCAAGTGGCCATGCATTGGTTGATGATAATAGGGGGTTGCGTTGGAGAAGCATGCGTTCAAGAGACCCTATGGGACAGACGCATGGTGCTATACGTCCAAGCTAGCATCCAAGTTTGCCAAAAGGCGTTGCGTTCGTATGATGAAGGAGTCACTTTGTTTATTGGAAAATAAAATAAAATAAAAGAGAAAGTGGAAGTAAGTCGACAACTCGTTTAAGTATGTAAAGCTGAGTTTTCGATCATTTTCTGCTTTTCAAAAGTTTCAACCATTCCATTTTTCAACTGAGTGACAAAGAGAGGTAGAAGAAGGAGTTTAGGGCAAATTTGAGTAGAATTTTAACCGGTTTCATGGTGTATTTGAAAAGGTTTGATTGCTATCGCGCAATCTGAGCAAGATTTGGTATTTGGAGAATAGCGAGTTGTGGAGATTAAGTTTAGGGCTGAGAATTTGAGGTTCGTAAGTTAACTCAATTCTTAACAATTCTTATGAAGGATAGTTGAGCTGAATTTGAAGAGAAACATGTTAAATGTTAGGTGGAAGCAACTGATAAGGATTTCCCTAGTGATTTAGAGCAACTCGAAGTAACTTGAGAATATTTGTCGAACGAAGAGGAGTTAAGCTCTGAAATCTTGAGGTAAGTTAGAAAACACATTTCTTTACAAGTTTGAATAAGGAAATAAGTTCTAATTTGGACTAGAAATGCGACTTTTAATAGATAGAAGTGAGAACAGAAGAGAAGGCAGAAGCTGTAGGAGACGAGTATCGCTGAAAAGCAGTGACACTGAAGATTAAGCATGAGCAGCGAGACGGGGGTCGCTGGTATCGTTGGGGGCTTTGCGTCTCATAACACTCGCTGGGTATCGCTAGTCTCGCTGATTAAGTAAGTTTCGCTGGTCTCGCTAGTCATGTTATCTCTAGTACAGTTTTGTTAGCAACTTAGTTTCGCTAGTTAGTCTCATTGGTTGTTTGAAATCTCGCTCATTAATGATTATTTTGATGGAAATTGGTCTTGGTGGTGAACCATTGAACAAGTGTAAATGTTAAAGCTTGTTGGTTATGTTAAAGGAATTTTAAGGAAAACTAATAAAGAGAAATGTATTATTACAAGCCGAGAAGAGCTAGGAAAGGTGTATAATCCGCTAAAGGCCTAGGACAAGTAGTGAGTGACACTTGTATTTAAAATGTGTTTACTTTGAACAAAGTTTCATTGTTGAAAGATTATCTTTGGAACATGGTTATATGATTATGCTTTCACGAGTTTTAATGTGCATATTATGTGTTTTATATTGAAAATTATTTGAAGCATATTGGTTGTTTAATGAGTTTATGAAAAGCATGCTGTTGTTAATTTATGATTTAATGGAAAGCGTTGAAGCTTGTGAATGAAATTGTGAACATTTGAGATGTTAAAAACTCTTGAATTTATATTATGCCATTTTTTAAACGTGATGATTTTTAATGATGTTTGTGAAAAGACTCCCAATGCTAAAGGACATGGAGAAGGCATGTGGGTAGTCGAGATATGAAAAGACTCCCAATGTTGAAGGACACGGAGAAGGCATGTGGATAGTCGGGATATGAAAATGGTTCTCAATGCTGAAGGACACGGAGAAGGCATGTGGGTAGTCGGGATATGGAAAAGTCTCCCAATGCTGAAGGACATGGAGAAGGCATGTGGGTAGCTGGGATATGGAAATGGTTCCCAATGCTGAAGAACTCAGAGAAGGCATATGGGTGGCCTGTACCTCTTATATGGGCCCCAGTACTGAAGGACTCGGAGAAGGTCTTCGGGTAACCCAGGATAGAATATCTATGTGCACATAGAGGAATACTAGACGTTGTGTTGAGATTACTCCACACAGCTAAGGATTTTCGACGTTGGGTGTGTTGAGATTATTCTGCCCCAACTAAGGATGTTTTCGATGTTAAGTAGTGTTGAGTTCCGCTCTGCCTTAACTAAGGGAAATAATTTGAAATAAACTGAATTTCTGAGTATCTTTTCTTGGAACAAACATATATGATTTGACAATGCTAGTTGAGCATGTTTTGCATTAGATATGATTTTGAATCGAAAGTTTTATATGTATTGTTTTATAATGTTTACACCATGGTTAGTTTCCGAGCTAAAGGAAAGTATTTACAAAACAAGTCACTTACTAGGCAACCTATCTCATGTTTTCCTTTTTTTTTTCTGTTTTCTAGGTAGCAAGCGAGTCTAGGGTGCTTAGCCTACACAGTAATTCGTCTTGGCCCATCAGTAGTGTTTAGTATATTGAGAATTGTAAATATTTGAACTTAATCATATGTTGTACATATAGAGGGTTAAGGGTGTTGTTGTGAAACTTATGTAATTATATGTTTTGAGTGGAAAACAATGTTTGTAAGATAATTTAACCCTAGTTTAAGTATGACGTTCAAATATTGCGTTTAATTGCTTATTAGGTGATGGTCAAGTTTTATGGTTGGCAGTGGATGTCGTAAGAAGGTCGGTGTTTGTTGTCATCATACTTTCTCCTGGGTTAAGAGGGTACCTAAGAGGGGGTGTGACAGTTATATTCTTGAGGTTTGAATTTTGTTTTAATTTAGTTCGTATGTTTCAAGAATTTTAATTTTTATCCTCGAAATTCACTTATAATACTTACTTTCAATCTTTGGCATTAATGTCTAGCAATTAATTTAAAATAGTTATGAAGTAAGTTTTAAAAATAATTTTTATAGCGATGAAAAAAATAATAAAACTTAATTAATTATGATTGTTTGTGAAGGAATTGAATCCTCCGCAAAAGCAAGTGATCGCTATGTGCCATTAAATTTCTTTTGGAAAACTTAAATTACAAAGAACAAAAGCTTTGATAAACAACTCATAATTAACATACTATTTGAGAAGATTAAGAGATAAGAATTTTCTTACCTTTGAAGACCGTCTTCAATGTGGAAAAACTTCTTATTTTACAAATCTCGAACTATAGGAAAACTCCTCCAATGAAAACACAAAACTCCTTCTTTGGAACACCACCACAAAAACTACCTTGCTATTCTTTAAGAATAACCAATGAGGAGTTGTGGACCTCAATAGATTTTGGTATGGGAGTGATTCTTTTAAGAGGAAGAGAGAATTGAAAAAGGAGAAGAGAATTTTTACAAAACCTTTCTATAATCTACTTCTTCTTTGTAACTCCCCTCCCCTTTTCTTTTACGTGAAAACAATTGTGAGAGAGAAAACCAAAAAATAACTCTCCACTACATGAGAGTTATTTAAATTAATTAATAATAATATTATTAATTAAAATTAATTTAATTATAATATATTAAATCATATTTAATAAATATAATTAAATAAAATTAATTAATTAACAATAAAATTAAATATCTCATGTTTAATTTAAATTTAAATCATATTCAAATAACCTTTTCTCTCACATAACCTATAGTTTAAATATGAATCTCATTCGTATTGATTTTAACTTATAGTTTTTATATGAATCTCATTCATATAATTAATTTTTAAAACTTATTTAAATATTCATCTCTCTTATAACATAAAGAATAAATTTTGAATATCATTCAAAATAAACTTTATATTATAATGTATCTATATACATTAAACTAATTGTATCACATACAATTAACTCCCTTATTAATTTGAACAATTCAAATTAAACCAAAATATTTTATTCTTATACAAAGCCTTAATGAGCTAGTAAGGGGCCTTATGGAGGGGATCTTATGGACCTATAGTTAGTGAAGGGAGTTGAATCCTGGCAGAAGCGTGTGATCGCATTCTTTGATTTCTTGAACGAATTAAAAAGTACAAATAAAGAAGGTTAAGCAACATACCTTTGCCGATCTATAATTTCATAATAATATTTTCCTCGAACCAATAATCTTTTCCTTGTAATCTTCCTTTTCCAAGAGATTTTCCTTGCTATGACTCTGGCAAGGATCCGACTTGTGGGAACCGCTTCTTAAAAGAATAAGAAGAATTTTCTTAGAACTTTTCTAAGAAAATTGGGAGAGTTTCTAAATGAAGAGTTTTAGAGTAATCATAGAGCTTATTCTTGTAAAGAGTGTGTGTTCGATAAGAGCTCCCAAGAGCCCTATTTATAGAACTTTGTGGGTTACTCCTAAACCTATCAGGATAACCCTTCTATGGATAAACTTTTTGTAGGGATTTTAAATTAAATATTTAGTAATATCAAATATTAATAAATATCTATTCAAATAATATCTCATATTAAATGGTTTAAAATATTAAAGTCTTATTTAAATATTTATTTTCTGTCAAATCTCACCCAAATTAAATAATTAATTATTTGAATCCAATTCAAATTAATAAATTAATTCTCCCTCTATTTATTTATATGGATTTCATCTAAATAAATGATTAATTATTTGAATCATATTTAAATTAAATTAATTCTTCATATTATAAAGTTATAGTTTGAATCTTATTCAAATATACTTTATAATAAATTATGTAATTAATTGTATCCAATACAATATTTTCCTTCATAAATTTGATCATTTCAAATTTTTCTTTCAACATAGTTGATCCTTGTTGTCCATGGTGAGCTAGCAAGGGGACCTTATGAACCTACAGATTATAAGCTCCAATGATCCAAGATTAATTAATTAAACTCTTAATTAAATTAATTTTCATTCATTAACTACAGGGCAAACCACTATAGACCCATAATTGAACTCTTACGCACTGTAGGACAAGTTGTGTCCATGGATATAATCAGTATAAGCAAGTCGATCCTTCCCGAGTTGTTCATAATTACAGCTAGGCCAAATGTCCGTTCTACCCATATAATTACCTCTCATCCTTGAGTAACACTGATTTTTCTAATGAACAATTTGCTTATGGTCCAACTATAAAGTAAGTCTCTCTCGTGCCAGTGAGAGGGTGGGGCCCCTTGTTCAAGACCCTAAATCAGCACTTCGGAACTACTCATCTACTTACCCTATCTAGGAAGGAGTGAATTCCATCTTGTGAAGTTATGTTTCAAGCTCCCCATGTAGTCAAATCCCCAAAATGGTAGGCTTATTCAGTCGGCAACTCAAGCCACTCTCATCTATGCAAATCAAAGGACCGACCTCACATACAAGAGTTCATAAGTCACTCAGGATTAATATCGAGTCACACATGATCATCCTATGAAATATTAATCTCATCAATTTGGATTTACAAAGTGAGATTAAATATTTCACTGTCCGGTCTTATACAAACTCTTTTTATAGGATACCCCCACTCATATGTCTTCACATGAACAGTTTCGATCAAACCATTTGTAACTATTACAAAGTGAGTCGTATCCATAGTGCTACCAGGATAAGGCATCCAACCTTATCTATATACTATAAACCTTTAGGTTATTTCTTGAACATGATCTACCCATATGTCAACTACATACATGTTCAAGGCTTCATGCAATAACCTTGGAGTTTTCGATAAATGGATAAATTAATATTACATAATTAAAAATTAAATTAATTAACTAATCAATTACAAGACTTTAGGGCACAAATCCCTACAGTTAGAAGCTCCAATGGTATTAGATTAATCAATTAAACTCTTTAATTAGATTAATCAATATTCATTAACTATAGGTCACTCCACTAAATACTTACAGTTGCACTTTTTGCACTATAGATATATTTCTATGTCCACGAAATTAACTAATCAGTAGTAAGTAGACCGTTCACAAATTACTCCTAACTATAGTTGGGTCAAATCACTATTTTACCCCTGTAGTTATATTTAACTTCTTAAGTACCTTTGATCCTTCCATGAACAAACTGTTTATAGTCCAACTATAAACTAACCCCTCTCGAGCTAGTGAGAGGGTGAGACCTCATTGTTTAAGACTTGGAATCAGCCCTTAAGGGAGTAATTTATCTACTTACTCTAAACACGGGAAGGAGTAAATTCCGTCTTGTGAAGATATATTCCCAACTCCCTAATTAGACAAATTCCCAAAATGGTAGGCTTATTGAGTCATCGATCTAACCACTTTCACCCATACACATCAAAAGATCGTCCTCATAGACAAGAGTTCATAACTCACTCAGGATTAAGATCAAGTTACCTATAGTCATTCTATAAAATGTTAATTTCTTCAATTACTGGCGTTATAACAAAGAAAAATTAAACATTTCGTTGTCCGGTCTTATACAAACTTTTTGTATAGGATATCCCCACTCACAAGTCTCCACATGAACAATAGGATCAAATCTTTTGTAAGACTTTACAACCTTTTGTTAATTACAAAGTGGGTCGTATCCGTAGTGTTACTAAAATAAGGCACCCAACCTTATTTCTATACTACAGACCTTTTGGTTATTACTTAAACATGATTTAACCTTGTATGTCAACTACATACATGTTTAAGTTTACATAAAATAACCATGGAATCATAGTTTATTGGATTGAGTTAGTGCAAAAAATAAATAAAATAACTTCTTATTTTATTCAATTAATAAAATGTATTTACAATTTACAAAACTACAAGACCCAAGTGATTTATGACACACCAGCCCCAATAGTTTTTAATTAATAGACATTAATACTAAAGACTAAAAGTGAGTATTTAGTGAAAACTTGAGATTAAAAGTGTAAATTTTGTGACATAGAAACTGAACTAAAACGAAACTCAAACATTAGAGGTAAAATTGTAATATTTTTAAACTTATGAATCAAATTGAAATCAAACTCAAAAATTAAGGAATAAAAATTTAACACTTTAAAACCTAAAGACCAAATAAAAACTAAACCCAAAATCTAAAGACTAAAAGAGAATTTATCGCATAGAAAAATGTTGATGATATTCATAAAAATGTTGAAGTTAATGGATATGATTGAAAAATATCATAAAAACTAAAAGAAGTTTAAGTATTTAATTATTAACTAACATTTTAATTTTTTTTTTTAAAAAAAAAACTTAAAAGACTTTATTAAATTTATAGCCACATAGAGATATTTTGTTGCTATACACATTTTATGTTTCATTGCTTTTTAAAAAGAAATGTTCCATTTTAGGTTGATAGGTTGATGTTTTAACCTGTCAAGATATGAATATATAGATAGAAATGTTTACATACCAACAAAAATTTAATGTCTATGTAGGATTAAAAATTGAATCTCAATTTCGATTTTAAATTGGTATTGAAATATTTTCTAATTGAGTTATTTCAGCATTTTTAGTATTAAATTTAGACGTTTCTCTGTTGATTTTATTTTTAGGATTAAGTTGAGAAGTTTGGACATTCGCAGTGTTAACTTATGAACATGATAACATTTTTTTTTATGATTAAGTTTTTTGTTTTTAATTTGATTGTGTAGTACTTTAGCTTTTTATTTTTTTATTTTTTTTAATAAGCTAGCTTGTGAGGCATTCGACAATGAAGTTCAAGTATTTGTTGATGACATTCGAGTTTTTCATTGACGAGACATTGTTTCTAGCTTATCTTTTTGTTCTAAAATCTATAATATATCATTACTCATATTATGACATGTAATGCACGACAAACCAAAATCTCTAATATTTGACTTGAAGATCACTCCTCAATGAATTGATGTTGCAGTATTTAAAATTTGATTTCTTGTTAGTTTTGTCTTTTTTTTTTAAAAAAAAAAGAAAAAAACTCGGTGTTGGTTTCAAATAAAAAATGAATTAGTGGATAATAAAAATACCGTACAAGAAAGAAATTGAAAGTGGTTGTAGTTTATTGGTGGGATATCCCATGTTGTGGCCGTTGAGACCTGTGCTTGCCATTTGTTTTATGTTCAAGATAATTTCAAGCAACTAACAATTGAGTGCATTCATTTTATTTTAGATTATGTAGCCGATTTTTTTTTTTTTTTTTTTTTTTTTGTACAATCGAAGTTATGGGTAGGAAAAATGTGAAAGGAACCAAGTATCAACAATTAATGGATTACTGATGGATTAAAAATGTTTTTTTTTTTTTTTTTACCATCAAAGTTTTGAGTATGAAGAATTTGAATCTTAATTTGAAGGGACCAAGTATCAACAATCAATGGATTATTGATAGAATGAAAACGTGTTGTTTAAATTTGAAAACTTTTGAAATAAAAATTTCTAGTATAATGTAAGTACACAATGTCAACCAAATAGTAAATCAAACGTATTTTAAGTGTCGTCTCCTAAAAAAAAGGATGTAACAATAATTCTATAACTCTTTTACCGTATATATGTTGTATCTCTCCAAGAGCCGCAACCTTATATTTGTTGTGTTTTTCTCAGGATGGAACTCAATAAATATATAATAATAATAATAACAACTATTTTTGCAATAGTTTCAAAAATACCCAATTTATGCAAATTTTCTTAAAAGCTTTAATTAAGCACTTCCTACTACAACAACTCAGGTACAAGTTTATCCTATTTTTTTTAGGTTAAATTACACGTTTAATCTCTAGACTTTCATATTAGTATATTTAATCTTACAAGTTTAAAAAGTGTCTAATAATTAACCTTTAGAACTTTCAATTTTATATTCAATAGGTCTCCGAACCTTAAAATATGTTTTGTATAGTTTCTTAAACAATCAATTTTTGTTCGTTAGGTTCTTGAATTTTTATTATTTTGTCAAATAAGTTCTTGATTTGTTCCAATTTTTTAAAATTATGTCTTGGTTATCATAAGATATACAATTTAATTTTATGTTTTACATATTAGTTTAATTTTTACAATTTTTGAATATCTTAGAGAAGGACAACACAAAATTGAAAGTTCAAACTTGTTAAAAATTATTTAAATTTAAGGATTTAAACACAAAATCAAAAGTTAAAGAACCTTGGCTATCTGGCATTTTTTAAAGTCTAAAAAAATTTAGACACAAACTTCAAAGTTTAAAACTAAGTTTGTCCTTCATAAATAAATAAATATTGTAATTTGATCTTTTTAAAAAAGTATTTAAAGAAAAAGCTAATCTCGGTTTGAAACTACCCCCTCTCTCTCTATCTACACATATACACACATAAAAAAAGATTGTCTTATATTTATCATAAAGTTTTTAAGAACTTCAATTATATTTGTCTACTATTTTATTTTAAGGGCAAATTGCAAAAACCATCCCTAACATATGGTGATAGTTGCAATTATATCCTTAAACAATGTGAGGACTTCGTTTGTATTCCTAACAATAATTTCCCATAAGCTTGAGTGAGGAAAAAAATTAGAGTACCTTTTACTCCTCATTTATTGTCCTTTCACAGTTTCACCCAAGTTTTAAAACTCTCCTAAGCTTTTTGTTAGTTGTAAGTTCATGTGGGTATGTCCCATAGTATTAAATTTTCGTTGACATATCAATATTTCCATCGATATTTTTATGTTTCCATGGGTTCGACGTCGACATGAGGGATGAATCGATATTTCTGTTCAATTGTAGAAAAATCCACAAGACAAAAAATAAGTAACAAAATGTTACTAATGTAAAGACAATATAAAGACATGTTAACTTGTTTAAAAATCATTAAAGATTTATTTGTTAGTTTACATTTATTTTTTGAATTTCTTGTTTTTTTTTTTAATAATTTTTCAAAGAAATATCCATCAAAATCGACATTTTATTGATATTTTTATCAAAATTTTCAAAAAATTAAGACTTTAATATTTTTGTCGACATCGACATTTTAAACCTACTATGTCTTAAAAACATTAAACAAATAAGATGCCTTAAACTCACATGCTTTCTCTCATCATTATTTATTTTATTTTTATTTTTTATTTTTTATTTTTAACCAATTCAGATATTTCCCACGCCTTTCTTGTTGGTAATCTTAAAAGTAGAAATTTCAAAATAACAGATATTCAATAAAAAAATGAAGTTTACCATAGTTTGTATTTCCAGTATTTTCAAATATGTATTTTAAAAGGTTAAAGGTATAAAATATCAACGTCCATAAAACTGTTGAGCTCTTAATTTTATAATATATATATATATATATATATATATATATTTTAGACCCTAGATTTTAAATTTAATTTCTATTTTGGTCTCTAAAATCTAGAATGTAACATTTTTAGTATGTAAGTATCGCATTTGATTTCAATTTAGACTCTAGATTTCAAAATAGTACAATTATATTTTTGAATTTTGAGTTTTGTTTTAACTAGTCATTACGTTTCAAAATAATTTAATATTTTATCCTCGAAATTTCACTTATAATACTTTTTTTTCTTTATTTGGCATTAATTTATAGTAATTAATTTAATAATGATGAAAAAACGGTAAAACTTCATTAATTATGATTATTTTTATTATTTTGAATTAATTAATAGACATTAATATATACTATATTAAAATGGGCAATGAGGGGAGAATTTTTACTTTCCCTCTTTGCAATCTTTAATTAAGGACTATTTTGTACTTACATCCTTTCATGGTAGTTTCGGTTATTCCTATTTTGTCCTCACTTTTTCAAAATGGTGTTTGTATGACTGGTTTCACATCCCTTAATCATGATTTTTGTATTTTTTAGATTTTTTTTCCTTAGGTTTTTTATTTCATGAAATTTCCAAACTTGTTTGAGAAAACACACATTTTTACATGATAAGACATATGATTTGACTATTAAAACACATCTCTTCACATAATAACTACAATACACTAAAGACATGTCCTTTTACATAATAACTACAAATCTTTAGAAATAAATACATAAATATTTTTATTTTGTTTTGATCCAACCTCCATTTTGTATTGTAAGATGGTAAAAAGATTTTTATTTTTATAAGAGATTTCAAGCTCTTTTAAAAATGATGAAAGTTAAAAGTTTTTATTCTACGTCAAGCGAGAATGTATATAACTTATTTTCGTCGATAAAAATCTACATTAAGTGAGTATGCATGTAACTTATTTTTTTCGATGAAAAAGGAACATTGTTATCTTCAAATATTGAAAATTAAACTTTTATCACTTCTATTCAAAGTTAGACAAATCTTCTTCTTTTACTTTTTATTTATTTATGACTTTATGTTACTTTTGTTGCTGATAGTTTTTTTTTTCTTTAAAAAAAAATCGGGTACTTCTTGGATATGTTTACTATTTTTTAAAGTCAAATTTTATGTTTACTATTTTTACTGTTAAAGTGAAAAATCGTGCACCTTTTTATGTTCCAATTTTGAACCGTTTTTAGACTCATTTGGATATGTTTACTATTTTTACTATTAGGGTGAAATTCTATATTATTATTATTTTATTTTATTTTTTTACACACTCAATCACATAATTATGTATTTTTTTCTATTTTAATGTATCTATATTATTATTATCTCATTAATTTTTTTAGATCTCTGATTTAATTTTTATAGTTGGTTTTTTTTTTTAATAGGGTGTAACAAATGTTTCTTTATTTTGCAACTTTATATTCCATTCTTCCTTCTTCCAATAGTAAATATGCCTTTGGTTCTTCTCCAGGTGTGATTGTAATTTTTAAAATTAATTCTTATAAAAATATATTTTTGTTTTCTTTTTGTTTTCTCTACAATTCACTCTCTTCCAAAAACCACCCAACATGACATATATGTGATTCCTCTTTTCCCAATAGTTATTATACCCTTTAGTTGCCCCTTCTGATTGTAGTAATGTTTTAAAAACAATTCTTGAAATATATATACACACACTAGATAATTCACTCTTCCAAAAACCACCCAATAATAATACGTGAGGTAGCTAACAATCTTATTATGTCAATTCTATATAAATTTTATTTCAATTACGTCATATGTATTTTAATTTCATTCATCCATATATTTTTTTGTACACCTTTCATCACTTTTAAATTCCATCAAATATTTACCATTGATACTCAATTAAAACATATTCATTCATAATGTATGTCACCTAAATTTTATGTTCAAAAGATTTCCGACCACATGGCAACATAACTCATTTCATATCTATTGTCAAATAACTTAAAACATTATATATAAAGTTCTATTACTGTCTCTTTCTTTGTTTTTTATTTTAATGTCAGATATTGATTATTTGAAATTAATACAATTTAGATACTTTCGTTATTTTAATTTTACTATTGAAACATATATTCTAAAAACTTTTAACCACATCCGATGTACTTGCCTCTTAACTAGTATTGACTAAAAGTGAATATTTAGTGAAAACTTGAGCTTAAAAGTGTAAATTTTGGAACATAGAAACCAAACTAAATAGAACTCAAATATCAAAGGTAAAATTGTAACATTTTGACACCAATGAACTAAATTGAAATCGAACTCAAAATTTAGGGACTAAAAGTGTAACACTTTGAAACTTAAGGACAAAATGGAAACTAAACTCAAAATCTAAAGACCAAGAAGAAATTTATCCCATACAAAAATGTTGGTGATGATATTCATAAAAAGTTGAAGTCAAGGGATATGTTTGAAAAATATCATAAGAACTAAAAGAAGTTTAAGTATTTAAATTAATAAATGAGAAATTATTTTAAATGGCAAAACTGCTAAAAATATTTACAACTTAACAAAATACATGGTCTATCGTAAATAGACAGTAAAATTTTGCTATATTTATAAATATTTTGGTTCATTTTGCTATATTTGAAAAGAGTCCTTAATAAATTAACATTTTAAATTTTAAAAAAACTTTAAAAGACTTTTTTATATAGCCACATAGAGGTTGCTATACATGTTATGTTTCATTGCTTTTTAAAATGAAATGTTACATTTTAGGTTGATGTTAAACATGTCAAAATTTGAATATATTGTTGGAAATTTTGATATACCACAAAAATTGAATGCCTAAGTAAGGTTAAAAATTGAATCTTAATTTCATTTTTAAATTGATATTGGAATATTTTTTAGTTGGTTTCTTTCTTCATTTTTAGTATTAAGTTTAAACGTTTGTCTATTGATTTTATTTTTAGGGTTAAGTTTAGAAGTTTACATTTCTAATATTAACCTAGGAACATAATAACATTTTTTTTAGAGATTAAGTTAATAATTTTTCTATGTAGTATTTTAGCTATTTGTTTTTTTTTTTTTTTTATTAAGGTAGCTTGTGAGGCATTCGACAATGAAGTTCAAGCATTTGTTGTTGACATTCGAGTTTTTCATTGTCGAGACATTGTTTCTAGCTACTCTTTTTTCCTAGAAGTTATAATATCATTACTCATATATTTTGACAGGTAATCCACAATGAACCAAAATTTTTGGTGTTTGGCTTAAAATCACTCCTCATAAATTGATGTTATGGTGTCTAGTGATTTGATTTATGGATAGTTTTGTTTTTCTTTGTTAATACAAGTTAAAAAAAAATAATAATAAATAAATAATTAGTTAATTGATAATGCACTTCTAATAAAATAAAAGTGGCTGTAGTTTAGTGGGCTCGAATCCCAGCAGCCACAATTACTTATTTTAATTTAATGTTTTATTCAAAACTTATTGGCATTTGTGTGAGAATGAAAATGATGGAAAACAGAAATACGAATACATATAGAATCTTTGCAAAAAAACAATTGTGTATAAGTTGACTTTTGAACAAATATCTTTGTACCAAACAACTATTTTACTATTTAAAAAGATAATTTTGACTCTTAAAACACATAAAGTGTTCCTAAAAAGTGTCTAAGTGTCAATTTGACTTTTAAAATAACCTAAAATGTTCCAAAGTGTACTTTCAACCTCAAACTCTAAGTAAAAAGTTCCTAAAAAGTGTTTAATGTGCCAATTTGACTCTCATACCCAAACTAAAGGCTATCAATTTAACAATAATAGTGAAGCTACACATATATTCTATTTTAGCTAGTAGTACCCATTTACTTCCAATTACTAATAATTCCAATCCATTTTAAACATAATGTTGAAGTTATTTCAAACAATAAAACTAAGAAAATGGGAAAAAAAGTTTAAATTAATACCACCCTTTGTGTTTCTCTCCAAAAGTAATTAGAGATTAATAAATTGATGACTACATTCTAATCATAAATTGAAAAATTAACCGCACAAGAATTTATTTTACAAAAGAAAGTATAAAAAAACTGACATTCAGCCCCCTATACCAACAAAGCGAGGAAAAAAACAAAAAGAAAAACAAAAGATTCCTAATGTTAATCAACCAAAAGAAACACATAGAATTTAATGTTAATCAACCAAGAAAAATCAATGTTAATCTACTTCATCGGTACACTTTACAAAAAGCACTTACCGAGAGTTTAAGGAAGAGGAAAAGGGAGGCGACACTGACGAGGAGGAACATGGATGGGAACGGTGGCCATTAGAGCCTATGGCTACTTGCGTAGAGAATGAGCCTTGAACATGTGATTGCCGGAGCGAGTGGCTATCAGAGTGGATAGCGACTGAACATAAACCCTAGGCGGAGTCGGCGTCAATTGTCGATTGGGGAAGAAGAGTTGTGAAAGAAAAATGGAGGTGAAAGGAGAGTGGGAAAGAAATTGGGAAGGAAAGAGAAGGAAAAAAGGGGGAAAGGCAAAAAAAAAAAAAAAAAAAAGGTTTTTTTTAGATTACCTTTTGTCGAATATGTGTCGGCCTAAGTCCACTTTTCGTCAACATAAATCTGGAAAAAAACGTATTTATTTATTTTTAGATTAATTTTTGCCAACGCAAACTTGCGTCAGCATATGTTCAATTTTACATCGGCATATATTTGAAAAAAAATGTATTCGTTTATTTTAGATTAATTTTTGTTGATGCATAAATGCATCAACATATGTCCAATTTGTTGTCGGCATATATCTGGAAAAAAACGTATTCATTTTTCCATTTTGGCTGACGAATTAGATTTTTGTCAAGAAAAATACGTCTATGCCGATGAAATGCATGCATTGGGGAAAAAATGTCGGAACATATAAAAATTCTTGTAGTGTCTCAAGATCCACCAAATGCCACTATTTATAAGCAAATTGGCAAGTAGGAGGTGGATTTACATGACCATTAAGGATGTGTGATTATGAGACACATGGACAACACTTAGGTAATTGGCAAATATCACATGATTTTTTGACACTAAGCATGGATACATAATGGATATCTATTATTATAATAATATTTATAGTAGGGCATTCATTTTATTTTAAATTATGGAGATTTTTTTTTTTTTTGGTATAATCAAAGTTGGTTAGGAAGAATTTGACTCTCTAATTTGAAGGGACCAAGTAACAATTATCATAGGTGTGACAGCTGGATTCTAAAATTACAGGCAAAAGATCATAACAAGGAAAAATAGATCAATCTATGCTAGGAGAGCTACAACAAATAGACAAACAACTAGGTTGAGAGGATAAAATGTGCTTAAAGAAAAAGGCTAATTGGACTTTAAGCCAAAATATTCCGATCGACCTCGGCCTCAACCAAGGATGATGTCGAGGTTGTCCTTCTCCGTTTAATGATTGGAGCTACTATGGCCTATTTGGGGCTTGGGAAGATGATGGTTTAGGCCGCAAGCCCAAACCAACCTCCTCAGCCTCGGCAACTGCCATGATAAGGTCGAGGCCGACCTTCTTCGGAGCTTACTATGGCGTGTTTGGTGCTTGAAAAGATAATGGTTTGGGTCAAAAGCCCAAACCAACCTTCTTGACCCAACATTGGTCGAGGCTCGCGAAATTTAATGAACAAGGCATGACAAATGCACACCCTAGCTTATTTAGCTTGAAAGATAACCTATCTTATGTAAATTAGGAAACTCATATCCTAATCCTAGTTTGACTAAGATAAAGTCTATATCAAATCCCCTATAAATACACCATTATGGTTCCATATGAGGGAACAAAGAACTTCTAGACTTTTTTTCTGTTATTTAGTTCTCTTACTGACTTAGACATCGAAGTCCTTTTTCTTTGTTTTGCAGGTCCTCTTTTCCCTACATTACAAATTTACTGTTGATGTCACGTGGAGACCATCAAGTGCGTTTTCCCTTGGCGAAAATTTAGCATCAACAATAAGATTATTAATGGATTGAAAACGTGTTGCTTAAATTTGAAAACTTTTAAAATAAAAAATTATAATCCTTAGTGCAAGGGTACACTGTCAACCAAACAGTAAATCAGACATATTTCAAGTGTTGTCTCCCAAAGAAATGGATGTAACAACAATTCTACAACTTTCTTGTCGTATATGTGTTGCATCTCTTCAAGAGACACAACCCTATATTTATTGTGTTTTTTTAAGAGACGAACTCAATAAATTATTAAAATAAAAAAAAAAAACTAAATTTAAGTCAATTTGTGAAAGTAAATAATCTTCTTATAAGTTAAAATTTTCAATTCTTACCCAATATTATCATGCCATGATTCTAAAATCTTTAAAAATTCATAAACGATATGAAAATTTTCAATAAAATATTAAAACAAAATTATAAAATCGCTCGCAATATTTATTAAGAGTTAAAATAATGGACATGTTTTATTTTATTTTTCTTTTTAATTATTTGTATTAAAGAAAAGAGGGTAATGGAGAAAAAGTAGTCTGTGAAATTATAATTAACTTCATTTCGGTATGTTACTTTTTTTTCACTCATTTCTAAAACATCCTCATTTCATCCACTAATCAACATCAGATTTTTATAAGAATTCTCTTTTCAACCACATTAATAATAATAGTAATAATTGTCCTAAAAAAATAATAATAATAATATAGGTAAAAATAAATTATGCTGAAAATGAAAACTCTACTCATTATCTATCATTTTGGTGCCATGTATAAATCAAAATAGAAATGATTGATTATAGACATCCATGATTATAACAAAAATTGATATGCTATACAAATAGGAAAATATAAATTTACACCCCTAACAAAAGAAATTAGGTCTTCAATGTCAGTTAGAAATAAATATTCACGGATGTTTAATGTTGGTTTTAACAAAATAAATAAATAAATAAATAAAAATAATTAATGTCAGTTTTTCACTTACATTAAAGCCTAAATTTGTATATGATAAACTTTAGGGGTTGTATCAAATTAATCATAACTTTTATGATTGTATCACGAAGTAGTTTTAATTTTAACGTATTGATTGACACTAACCCTAGATCTCTGCCCTTGATAAATGAATCAATACTTTCTACTCGAGCTCCATCATGTACTATTTACATCAAAATCCTTAAAAAAATAAGAGCTCTTACTTCCATTAAATTATGTTAAGAAAAAATTTGGGTAAAACTTATAATTGTGTCAAAATTTTCTTTGAGAAAATCGTCCATTTTATAAAACCGACATTTGAAGAAGTATATACATATTTGAGAATGAATGCATGAATAATTTTCAAAAATAATTATAATAAAAGGTTTTAAATTAATTAATTTATAAAAATTTAGAAATTTAATTGATTTAAATTATAAGATTCACATAATTATTATGGAATAGAATAGAATAGATTGATATAATTTGATATTTGAGGAAAAAAAAAAGTTATTTCTCTATATTTTTAGAAAAGTCATTAAAGCCAAAACTTATAATCATGTGAGACAATGAGTATTTGGACACAGATCAGCATCTTAACCCCACTAATGATCTGCTTATGATTCTTTTTTGATTTATTTTGTATCAATAATTTCCTTTCTTTTTTCTTGAAGAAAGAGTTTAGCATTTTGTTGTATTCTTGGAAAGTATTTCCCTTTTGTCTTTAAAGGGTTTTGATATAATTGATATTAACTTTAGTTAAAGTTTAAAACCCTACCACTTTAATTTAATTTACATCTGAAAGTGAGGCCATGCACATGAACTAAAATAATAAGGAAAATTATGAAAATCTAACCACTCATTAAGGTTATGAAATCCATTAATGATGTTACACATTAGCTAAACATATTAGGTTGTTTGTAATCTTATTGAATAAATTTTGTCTTTCAAATTTTAGGTTCTTTAGCTTATGAAATCCATCAATGCATATGAGATTTTTTAAACAAGTTGTTATAGTTAGTGTGAAAGAATAAATAATTTAAAATTTGGTTCCTAATTCTTCTTTTTATTTTTCTTTCTATTTCTATATACTTATTTTGTATACTAAAATTCCATCTTATAACTATTTGAATTTTTATTTTTTATTTTTTTTAAAAGGTAGGCTTATAATTAAACTTACTTCCACCCATAAATTTTTATCTTTTGTTATCTATATCCTACTAATGTTTTAAAAAACGAAATGAAGTTTTATTATATCACTACAAGAAATTTGGACTTTAGCGACGCAAAATTTTTGTCGCTAAAGGTTACATTTTGTTGTTGAACATCTTTACCAACGCAATCTTTTCGTCGCATCCTATCGTCGTTAAAGCCATGTCGGTGAAAACTTTTTGCAACGTCTTGTATTAAAACGTCGCAAACTGCGACGAAAATAACAGATCGTCGCAAGCTACGACGAAAATAATAGATCGTCGCAAGCTACGACGAAAAGAAAACGTCGCAACCTGCGATGATTTAAATTTCGTCGCAACAAAAAGTGACGTTTAAAAAGACGTCACATTTTGCGATAGTTGGCTATTTTCGTTGCTCAGCAACATTTTTATTGCAATTTTTTTCACCCAAAATACATATATATATTCCTCGATCGAGAAAGGCTTGCCACTCACAATGTTCAATTTAATCCTGTCACAAGTAAATATACACATATCAAGACACAATATAAACATAAATTCTCAATCCCCAACTTTAAGTTGAAACTAATAAAATTACCTTACTAAGAGATAAACTTCCCCCGGTGAACCTTTCTAGAAGTTCATTCGTTTGACTACGTGGAGGTTTTGGTTCGTATACTTGACATGTTGAATCGTCTGTCCAACCTTTTACAACAATCCAATGCGTTTGATGAAAGACATATTATTCAAAATTTGTAAGTAATCTAGTATGGGTAACTATTAATAAAGTATAATATCATACCTTTTCGAAGTTTTATCCAACTTTTATCCATAATATATCCTCTGAAAAACAAATCATATAGAAACTTATCATAAACTTATTTAAAGTAAACAAAATTATGTGTAAATGTGCTTAGGGGGAATCACAAAAATCAAGCAATCTTCTAAAGACGTTAAATAAGCACAACAATAGATTACTAGTGACTAGTGACTTCCAGTTCACAACTTCCAAGCCACACTTTAAACACACAAAGCATTCTCCAAAACTCAGTTCAAACACATCAATTACATGTAAAAAAAGGAAATGGCAACAATAACATCAACTGTATATATTGTAATTCAATATTTTTAGATATATATATATAGTGAAT
Organism: Citrullus mucosospermus; assembly: GCA_030954485.1. Lineage (NCBI taxonomy): Eukaryota > Viridiplantae > Streptophyta > Magnoliopsida > Cucurbitales > Cucurbitaceae > Citrullus > Citrullus mucosospermus. The sequence continues at coordinate 25,522,481 of CM062056.1, forward strand.
AAATACCTCGCCGACAGTAGCTTCCGCTGCAAATTCAACAACAACAACGACAATTAGAGAGAGATGGAGAGGTAATCGGCAGCTTCCACTACAACAGTTAGAGAGAGACAAGGTAACACAGTTAGAGAGAAAGACAGAGAGAGATCAGATGGAGAGGGAGAATTTGGCTAAAAGTTGAAGTGTTCCATAACAAAGATAAAAATCATAATCAGAAAAGTGAAAGGAAACCAGCATAAATTTCAATAATAAAAATAATAATTGACTTTTTTTTTTTTTTAATAATATGTGAGGTGAGACAATGAACCTAAGATATCAACAATAGCATGTTAATTAGTCACCTTTAAAGTAACAAAATCATACAATTTTATTTAGTTTCAACCATATAAAGGGAGAGAGATTCACAATTTCGATTCATCACCCTTGGTTCATGATACATGTTTTATCTTAATTAAATTATGCTTATGTTGCCAAGAAAGCAATAATAAAGAAGATTTAATTTTCAAAGCAATGTTGAGCTGCCATTTTACATCAAAGAAAAAAAAAAGGTATAATGAATTTAGATTTTTTATTATAATAATCCTATAAGAATTGTGATTCAATTTCGTAAATTTAAGGAGTTATGATCGAATCGAAAGTTGAATGACGTGGACATAAACATCCCTATCGTGAAGGGCTTTTTTTGCAAAAGTTTAAATAAAATAGATCTTCAAAAGTTTAGCATTTACAAAAATTGAAAAAAAAAAAAAAGGTTAAAAAACACTATGGATCACTGAACTTTCATATAAAAGTAACATAGTTGCTAAATTTTAATTGGTGTAATGACTTATGGGCTATAAATAACTAACAATTTAGTCATGGTATCTTACAATTTGTAACGATTTATTTCCTTTTATAAAAAATTTATGATGATTTAGTGATATTTCTTACACCTGTAAAGTGATAAATTGATCAAAAATCAAATTTATTTAGGGGCAGTTACACGTATGTTAAAATAAGTTATAAAAATTAGGCTCATATCCACACAATATAAATGTTGCAAAAAGAGCAAAACTAGTTAGTCCAACCCAATTTAAATGAGGCATTGAAACTGAAAAGTCAAAAATGCCCTCACTGATTCACGGACTTACGCATGGAATTGGATTGCTATGTGATTGTCATCTGTTTACCTTCTATAGAACCTTCTATTAGTCATTTAATTAACTTCTAATTGTAATTTGATTACTTTTTTGGTCAATTAGTTAGTAGTTTTTAATATTACTTGATTGACTTCTAATTATCATCTGATTACCTTATATTCTTTAACACGTAGTTACTAGTTTATGATATTGTCATCTGATTGTCATCTAATAACTTTCTATTATTTGACACATGGTTAGTTGTTTATGATATTGTCATCTAATAACCATATGATTGTCATTGTCATCCCATTACATTTTATGTTTGATACATAGTTGTTTATTTTTTATACATAGTTGTTTATGATTTTTTCATCTGATTGCCTCCTAAACATAATTAGTAGTTTCTTATATTGTCATCTGATTACTTATATTGCCTCCTAAACATAACTAGAATTTGATTGTTATGTGATTGTTATGTTTGTTATATGATTACTGTCTGATAATGCCAATGATACCGATGGTTATCTGATTGCAATCTTATTATTATTTGATAATCGTTCTTAATGTTACTAAATATGATAATGATTGCTATTTTATTGCTATTTGATATTGGTTGTTATCTGATTGCTATTTTATCTTAATTGCTAATGGTACTAATTTGTTATATGATTGTTGTTTGATTACTATTTGATATTAATAGTTATTTGATTGTCGATGATATGAATTACTATCTGATTGTTGTTTGATTATTATCTGATACTGATTGTCAATTATGACTTGTTATTTAATTTTTTACTTATCACTAATTCCATATGTTGATTACTGATTACAAGATTCAGAACATGGGAGAGTCCATGTCTCAATTAGGCATCAACTGCAATACATCCAAAACAACAATCAACCCATAAATCAAAACCCCAATACAAAACAAATCCACAAAATTGCAATAGACAACCATAGCCTACTTTCCCAATAATAATGCAATGACAAATCATCAAAATCACAATACCATCAAGGGTCCTCCCCAAATAGAAGAGAAAGCAACCAAAACAAATAACCACATGGGCATGATACTTCTGTCACGACTTTCGCTCCTCCACAAGACGACCATGTGCAATACCTGCGGACATGGTTGAGTATGTACGAAGAAATTGGGGGAAAAAAAAAGAAGAAGAAGAAAAAACCCAAAACGAATCTTGGACTCCAAAATTCGAAATTCAGAATCGGCAACGACGACGAAGAGTTTAAATAGAGATGAAAAATTCTATAACGTTGGCACCAATCAAGATGAAAAAACTGGATCGAAGAGAATAGGTGAAAAAGACGAGGAATGAAAAAAAAAGTTGCACTAGATTAGAAAATTTAGGAATAAAAGGGTGTGTTTTTGTTAAAGGTCAAAATTGGAATATAAATTTAAAGATTTTGAAGACACTTGACAAAAGTAATTTTAAAAAATTTAATTTAAATATTTTTGCCATTTCTAAGGCATGCTTACAATTATGAATTTTAGATGTGCCACCATTACAAATTCTCATTTATTTATAAAATTTAAAGACTGAGTTGTTTTGTAATGAAAATTGAAATATAATTTTGATAAAAATTTTCCCCATAACCTAAATTGCTACAAGTTTTTAATAATAGGTTCTAAAAATTATTATTTATTAAAAGTTTATGCCCACCAAAAAGAAAAATGACTTGACATAGTATAATAGAAGTGCAAATCAAAACCCAACCCAAAAGTAATAAGATTGAATTGTTTTGGAAACCTATTTAGTTGACCATCCATACTTTGTTTTATATTTTTTAATTTACTAAATTATGTGAATATATGTTTGGTAGCCAATCTAAATTTTGTTTTCGAAAACCATTTTCGAATTATGTGATTTAAAAGGTTCAAATTATGGGAAAAAAATATTTTTGTGTTTTTCAGTGTATCCAAATTTTGAATTTAAAATTTTAAAATGCGACAAAAACAATAATAAATATAGTATTTTATGTTATAAACTCAATTATTTTTGTTAAATTAGAATATGTATTATATAATATATTATATGATATTACAAGATAGTAATTATACAAAAATTTTAACAAAAAACAAGTACATAAATTAATTAATAATAGTTTGTATTCAATAATATTTACTGAGTAATTATAATTAGTTTTTGTGGTTTATAAATATAATATTCAAAACAATAGATTTTGAAAAATTGGAATTTAAGCTATGTTTACCAATTCATATTGAAAATGGGTGTAATCAGAATGGGATTTAATTGATGAAAGAATTGTAATAGACCTGAATCACAAACATTATTAGATTGTCTTTGATCGCGTTTACTTAGAATTATGAATCTATCACATTTTATTCTTACTGCTATCATTACCATTACTATTATTGCTTGACCCTGACGGTGACAGTAACAGTAAAGGTAAAAGTAACAATAAATATGACAGATTCATAATTTTCTAACAATAACGGTCACGTTAACGAATCCCACGTAAGTACCACTTAATTTTCAACCACAATCGAATTGAGCACCCTCAGTTCCTCAATTACATATCACGATTTGATTACAGATTTGGAGGCGGGCCTCACAATTCATTATGATCGTGGAATACAGGTAAACAACAACAAATTAGTCAACTGGGGCCACTTTTTACTTTATTATCGATGAATTACGTTTCAATCAGAGTAAACCTGACCTTAATTTCTAAATTTGCTATCAAACACGTATATGAAAACTTGAAATACAATTATGTTTTTATTGAATCCTTTGTTTTCAAAATTATGATTTCAAATGCCTATCCGGCAAGCCCTTACTTACTTCTTACAAAATAAATAAATAAATAAACAAAGACTTGGCAAAGCAGAACCCAAAGGCAAAAGTAATGCTAAAAAATCAGTAGGAAGCGGCCTCACCTTTTTCCTTTGTTTGTTTCATACGCAACAAATTGGAAAGAGCTTTAAAAAATGCAAGGAGTGAGTGAATGAATTGAGTGTGGGTTTATGCTATTGCCATTTGGAAATACTCTCTTTCTCTCTCTCTCATCCCCTTCGACAACAACCTCTCTATATTCTTCTGATTCTTGCCATTTTCTGGGAATTTTTGTTTTGGTTTGTTTCTTCTTTCACTCTATTCAAGTTTTTTTAACAAGTAATCGAAAATGGGTCACTCTCTTTTTCCATTCTTCTTTTCTTGTAACCTCTGTTTGATGAATTCTTACTCTATTTTCTTTGACACAGTGAGAGAAAAATGAATGCCAGAGTTCGAGCAAACATTCAGTTTCAGATACAGAAACCGTCGAGAATTGAACAAGTAAGTACTAGATGATATAATATTAAATTTATTTTCACTCGTCGGTTTAAGTTTTTGGGTCAATGGTGATTTAACATGATATCGAACGGGTGGTTCAGCACAAACTACGTAATGTTATTTCGTGCTAGATGAAATTAAACAAAAAGAAAATTGATCTTTGTTTGCCACTTTAATTTCAGTGAATGAATAATGAATTTTTTTGTGAAAGCAGGAGGAAAGGAAAACAGGGGAGAGCAAAGAAATTGATGATGAAAAAGGTGGAATCAAGGTCAATAATAGATCAAGATTGAACAAAGAGAAGAAAATGGCATTGCTACAAGATGTATTATTTGATTTTCTTTCTTTTTCTCTATTTTGGAAAAGAACCCAATTTTTGTTTTTTTTTTTTATTTAATCAAATGTTTTTTTTTCTTTTTTTTTTTTTTTTTCTTTTTTTCTGTTCTGCTATGCATATTTGACAGGTTGATAAGCTAAAGAAGAAGCTGAGACATGAGGAGAATGTTCATAGAGCTTTGAAGAGAGCATTCACAAGACCTTTAGGAGCCTTGCCACGGCTTCCTCCTTATCTTCCTCCATCAGTAACTCTCTCTCTCTCCCTTTGGCTCTTTCCTATTTATCCTAACAAACTTTAAAACCAATTCCTTGATTTTTTCGAATGCTTCCTAAAGATGGTGTTTTTTGGGTTTGCTATTTTTACCTGGATTGGATGTCAATTTGGACTTCATCGCCTCTAATACTATATTAAATAACATGAAATTTCCTCTCAAAACTAATTGGCAATGAGAGAAGTTTAAAATTTTTGTACAGATGGCACCTTGACAATCAATTCTTGCTAGTGACTTCACTCCACTCGATGCTTACTCTCAGTATCACTCTTGATAACTCGACACTTGCTCTCGCTCTCACTCTCGTTACTCATTCTCAAGAGCAAGAGTGATTATCAAGAAGAAATGAATAAAATGGTATAAGAAAGAAGAAATGAAATGTCTGTTCAAATTTAACATATACCGGAGCAAGAAGTGAGAACGAGTAACAAGAACGAGGGGCGAGAAGGCAAGTGTAGAGTGATCGAGAGTGAGTATCAAGTGGAGCGAGACTCAATATCAAGAATCCAGCACCGTGAGCCATCACATGTGTTTCAAAGGGCTATCATGGTAATTTCACTGTGTGAAATGATGAAAACAAAATGTCAAAAACTTTGGCCTTATTGGTAATCATTTTGTTTTTGTTTTTATTTTTTAAAATTAAGCCTATTTCCTCCCCATTTCTTATTGATTTGCATCTTTTAAGTATAATAGTTGAATTCTTTGCCAAATTTCAAAAACAAAAGCAAGTTTTTAAAAGCTATTTTTTTTAGTTTTCAAATTTGGCTTGGTTTTTTAAACCATTGGTAAAAAGTAGATAACAAATGAATAAATTTGAAGGTGGAAGTAGTGTTTATATATAGGCTTAATTTTCAAAAAAATAAAAAACGAAAGGGTTATAAAACAGGGCCATAGTTTTCTAAAAATAGTTGGCATTTTTTTTCATTTGAACACCTAAAATAGGACTATCCATACAAAATTCCATCTATTTTACAAACATTGTGAGGTGTCTTAATTTTTTTCAATATAGGATTCTCAACATATAATTGTAGGATTGATACATGTCCACAATGTTTGCAGACACTTGAGCTTCTTGCTGAAGTAGCTGTTCTTGAAGAGGAAATTGTTTGGCTTTCGGAACGCGTTGTGAATTTTCGACAACATCTTTATCAAGAAGCTATCTTTGTCAATGCTGTTGAGAGTATCTCAATGGGAAGTTTACAGTACAATCAATCGAAATCTTTAGTGTCTGATGAGTTGATCAGTTCACCAACACCGACGACATATCGACCTCAACGAGGGCATTATTCAGGTAGGCTCATGAATGCCAGGCAAAGCTCTTGGAAATCAAATTCACCTTCAAATGAGAATCAGTTTGCTTCTTCTTGTTATGTGAAAGATAAAGCTTCTCCAGAAAAGAAAGCCACCAAAATTATTAGTTCATCCAAGAAGATTAAGACACCAACCAACCGTGAAGTTGTAGAGAAGAGCTTAGATGCTTTGAAGTTGCAAGTTTCAATTGATTGTTATTTTGTACCATAAATGCAAGTTATACTTGATAGCGTGATCTTGCAAAGTATGCCTTTGTGTTTAAAATAGTTTTTGAATACTTTTTAGCTTCCTGTTAAAAGTTAAATGTTGACATTTCCAAAGAAATTTCTATTGGTTTTGGAATTTTCATAGAGATGGCATAAAAAAAAATAGTACCCAAGACAGATTTGACTTACCTCAAAAACTAATGTTTATATAATCTTTTGCTGATGTCATCATTGGAGTATTGACTTGATGACTTTTTAAACTCTTGCCCTCACTTCTTGTTTCTCACCCTCGCTCCTGTTTCTTCCTTGTTTCTTTCTTTCTTCTCTTTGTCAATTCTCACTCCCATTTTTGTTCTGGCTCTTAGCTTCTCACTCTCACTCTTGTGAGAGTAAAGATCGGAGAACCAGAACAAAAGAAAATAGTGTTGACATTTAATCATCATGAGAGAGAGGGGAAAAAGAGAGCAAAAATGAGAAGCAAGAGCAAGAATGAGTAGCGAGAGTGAGATACTCACTCATGTGCACAATGACCCACTTTTATAATTTCATTTTGTGTTATGGCGTAAGCAAAAGGTCAAAATAAATAAATAAAAGCCTTAAGCTTTAAAAAGTGGGGCAAGTTCTATTTTGGGCCCAAATTTTGGGTCATTTGTACAATTATCTCATATAAGTGGTGAATCATTATTTTCATTATAATATCGTAAAAAAATAAATAAAACATTAAAAGTAAACAACAAAATATCACTATAATGTGAATATGATATAAATAATAAATATTTTAACTTGGTTAAAAAGTATAAAAATATTTATTTATAAATATAAATATTTTTGAGTTTTTCCATAATCTTTTCAGAAACATCCATCGTGTTCATTGACATCCACAATTTTATTAGAGTGAGACCTCGAAATTTTTGTTAACATCGATATTTTAAAACTTGCAGATACTTATGAAAAAATATATTTAAATCAATAAATAAACATTTCACACTTCTTTTATATATTTTCATCAATTTTATAATAAAAATATCAATTAATCCTTCGTATCGACATCGAACTCATTTGTGAAAATGAGTATCATCCTCGGAAAATTTAATACCATGCTCTTACATTCATCAATTTTCTAACATTGAATGTACGCTCTCTTCAGGATTGTTTGGGAATACTTTTGTAAAGTTAGGCGGAAGAATCACTTTTGAATAAGATTTCTAAATTTTATTGTAAAATTATAAAAAATATATCATAATGTTTTAAATAAGAGTAAGTGTTTTAAATGACAAAACTGATGTAGATATTTACAAATATAGTAAAATGTCACACTGATAAACATTTATTATTGTCTATCACTAATAGATAGTAATAGACGATAGTAGTCTATCAGTGTTTATAAGTGACAAACTTGACATTTTACTAATTTATAAATATTTTGACTCATTTTTTTATATTTGAGAATCGCCCTAAATAAAAACTTTATAGGTTAGAAATGGATCAATAATAATAGACAGGCCTTTTTTCTTTTTGTTTTTTTATATAAATATTTGTATTAAATAAAAGAGGTTAATGGAGAAGTAGTCTTTGTAATAGTAATTAACTTCATTTCGGTATGCAACTATTTTTTACTTATTTCAAAAATATCCTCATTTCATCCGCTAATCAACATTAAATTTCTATAAGAATTCACTTTTCAACCGCATTATCAAAATAATAATAATAACTATATGAAATATTATTATGAAAACTACTCATTGTCTATCATTTTGGTGTAATCTACAAATCAAAATAGAAATTATTAATTATAGACAGCCATGATTATGACAAAATTTGACGTGTAATACCAAAAATAAAATGTCATTACTATATATTTTTGGAAAAGCCATTAAAATCAAATCTTATGATCATGTTAGACAATTAGTATTTGGACACAGATCAGCATCATAACCCCACTAATGATCTGCTTGTGATTTTATTTAAATGTATATTTTGTATCATTAATTTCTTTTCTTTTCTTTTTTCTTGAAGAAAAGTGTATACCAGTTTTGTTGTATTATATTGGAAAGTGTGTGCCTTTCCTTTTGTTGTACTAATGAGTTTTGATAATTGATATTAACTTTAGACAAAGTTCGAAACCCTCCCACTTTAATTTACTTCTGAAAGTGAGGCCATGCTCATGAATTAAAATAATAAGAATGAAATTATGAAAATCTAACCCTTCATTAAGCTTATTGTTGGGTGATAATTTTAGACGAAAAGGGATAATCAACCTAACAGGAATAGAAGCGACGACACAAAAAAAATAACAAGATTCGAGCAAAAAATAATAACTTAAGACAAAAATGCGCCTAAGAGAGAAAGTTGGATTGGGTCTTTGACCCACGCCAATATGCTCGCTCTTCAATCCAAAGTCAAAGCCAAACCTAACAAAATATTTTATAGAACATGCCCCAACTAAAAGCATCATCCTAGGACAAGAATGAGCCTAACAAACGGCAAAATAGAACATGTCCATTGCATGCCCGACCTGATGATTCTATTCGAGATAATATCTAGATCATCTACTCCTATAAATACATCATTATAGCCATTTATGCAATAAAAAAGTCTAACTTTTATTGAAAACACCTATTTTGGTGATTCATTAAACTAAGAATGATCGCAAAAGTGAGAGATTGGTAGAAAAGAACTAAAAGTGTTTTTTTCCTTTCAAAAATTACTTATTCGAGACTAAAAGGTTACATTTTAAAATTCTTTGAAACCAAATGTATTTATAGTTAAAAACATACTAAAATGGCAATTTCCACTTTTACATCAGAAATGTACCCACAAAAGGTTGAACTATAGGTTTTTACAAAATTTTACATAATACAAATACCATAAATAAGTTCAAGTGTTAGCATTCCTTAAGGCCCCAAATCCAACCCATAGAGCTAGAGGGGGAATCAACATTTAATAATATGCTTTAATATCGCTACAGTAAATGAAATGTACAAAACTGAGCCAATGCTACAAATCATTTACTACGGAAAAAAAATACATGGAAGGAACTTATATTAAAACAAACGATTTCAATGGGGGCCAAAAAATAGAGGAAGAAAAGAGAAAAACTCACATACAAACTATATAATATAATACATCAACTCGAGCAGTTCTTCAAACGTATTATGTTCAGCCGCTTTGTTGAGGAATATGCAAGCAAACTCAGTAATGGCCAAAACCATGGAAGTTCATCTGGAAGCAGTGTCAAATTACTTTAGCCAAATGGTGAAGGTACAGGTTCTGCAAGAGCATCGGATCTTTTTATGCTCCCCATGCCACAGATTATGCATCCGGGAGAGGTTAGAGCTGAAAATTTAGCACCACAAAGATCGCATACATCATAACCAATCGTTGACAATCGGCTGAGGGTGGCGGCACAAAACATCGAGGGATCTTCCTGTGGGTCAATGGACTTGTTCATCAAACCCCTTTGAACACACATGTCAATGAGGCTTCTCAACTCATCTTGCTTGCTTGCAGGAGCTTTGGAGAACAGAAGTTCAAGCATCTGTTTAGAATAAGCGTAATTTTGAACCTCCATATTCCGTTTTATGGCAGTTCGAATGCAATTTATCCGATGCTTTGCCAGAAGAGGCAAAGAACCTAAATGGCGTGATAGTCTGCCCATCTCATCTTTGGCACTGAGTGCACTTGGTCCTTGTACCTTTTGTAATCGTCCGATTTCCTGCAGAAAATGCAATTGTTATACAACCATGGTCTGAGATGCTAAAACATATTAATTTTCAAACTTCTGATTCATAAGATATTTGCTTTTATTTTCTACTTGCCACAACTTCAATGGTTAGAAAACAATTACGGTACTACTGAAGGACCTCAGAAATCATTACCTGAAGAAGAGTCACAGCTATCTTGTACTGAGCACATATGGTCGCTTGAGCTTTAATATCAGCTCCTCGAGAATGGTCTTTGGCAAGTGCCAGAAAAGCTTCATCAAAACAAGACAAAGCATCTGAAAGATGATTCTGCTCTAGATGCGCTAACCCAGTCTTGAAGCATACAGAAGCAGCAGCACCACGGGGAACCTGCATGAGGAAATTAAGGTTGAAAATGATAAAGAAAGAAATTAAGACAAAATTAAACGTTACAGTTAGAGCTAGAGAGAGGCATGATGGCACTGCAAATAGTTGACATAGAAAATACGAGTTGATACAAAAGGATTCATGGACCTGTCCAGGTCGCACAGATGTTGCTTGAGGTGGAGGTGGCTTTCCAGAATCAACAGAATCTGGAACTCCTAGGACACTGAGATCAATAGGCTGTGAAGGAAGTAAAGGCCGAGCTGGCTGAACTGGCCGAACTGAAGGTGGCATGGCAGTGGGCTGACCCAAGGATTGTGGTGGTACACCACCATCAGGTAGTCCAATTGATTCGAATGGCACAGACGGTTGCTGGGAAGCTTGAGGGGGAACACCACCATCTGGAAGGCCAACATTAACATCAGGTGCATTGGCCTGGTTGGAAGAGACCTTGTTGCTCTCAACTCCACGGGAAGCTGGATCTAACTGAGAAAGGTAAGTTCCAGGAGGAGGAAGGGAAGCCGCAATCTGAAGAGAAGGAATTGTATTTTGGAAAAAGTCCTCTGGAATGGGTCTGGCTGCAACTCCCGCACTCGTGCCCTGGGTAGAAGGCTGTAGAACTGGTGCAGGTTGCATTAATGAATCTGTACCAAAAGGATCAACAGGGGCAGCAGGAACAATTGGAGCTGTTAAGGCAGTTGTAGCAGGAGGTTGGGATAAATTTTGCACAAGATCCTGGGTGCTGCCAGTCAATGACTTGGTTCTGCTAATGGGTGGACCAAATCCTTCCCCAAGTTTAAATTGCATCGTAGCTTCTTTAATCTTTTTCACATCAACTGTCGGAGATGTAACTGGTTTATCTCGTATTCTAATGTGTAGCTTTCGTGTTTTTGAAACATTCTCTTCATCACTACTGCTGCCATCATTAGCAGTACCATACATCGTTTTCTTGAACTCTTCTTCTGCTTTAGCCTGTTCATCTGCAGAGGCTGAACTAGAAGATTGTTTCATAAGAGTTTCCAGACCCATCAAATTTTCCTTTGACTCACCATCAGAAGATGCCTTGGATTTATTGGAAATGGATTTTGCAAAAGGTGTTTGTAGCACAGTGGCCTTATCAACACTTCCACCAGCAGGTGTAAAAGATTTGACCAGGCTGTCGTCACTTACTACTTCAACAATGCTGCCTCTACCTTTAACTGAGCCAAGGTAAACACCGATATGATCTGCAACAATTGAAGGTATAGAACCATCATCTGTTTTCATATACGGCATCACTTCTGCAGCCAGTTCCCACTGTGGTATAGCCTTCAAGTTGGTGGGAGTTTTGATTTCCCAGTTTCCACCACCCCATTCTGGACCTTTGGGAACCATGCTCTCGGCAGCAAAATTTGCAAATATACCTTGTGTCCATCCTGTAGAGCGGACCCTTAAAATTCGCTCACAATATCGCCTCAGTTCAGAATCTGTGCCATCCTCTTCCAATTTTTGAGCTAAACGACGCAGTGCACTGGGGTTAAGGTGGCAGATAAATAAATCAAGTATGCTTTCATTGTCTGCTATAACTTCAAAAGTTTCTTTGGCACTATCGAACTGACCAAACCTGCAAGCTTAACTCAGTCAGATTTTTTTTAATATATATATTTAAAATAAAAAATAATAATAATAAAATTTGAAAAAAAAAAAAAAAAAAGCCAACACAACAACAACAAACAAACTTTTCAGAGATTGAGATACAATCTCCCAAAGGGAGAGAATAAAAACAAAAAGACAAACAATAGCAGCCAAAAGGGATTTTTACAAGGTCCAATAAAGGAATCAGGGAATCACAACTCACTAGATTTTTTAAGAAGCATTTAAAGCGCCATATGACCAAAAGCCAAGCCCTCCCAGTTAAAAAATGAATTCAAACAATAGGATAGATATAAATGAAAAGAAAAACAGATTAAAGAGACGAAAATCAAAAGGGAGGAATGCCAAAGCACACACAGTACTAAGAAACAGTGAATTTCGAGGTATCAAATCAACATGCAGATCGCAACAAAGAAAACCAAAAGAGAAGTGTGATCTTATCTGCATACTTGATACATGCATAACCCAATTGCCGAAACCGATGGAACAAATGAGATGTTGGAGGGCATCTTGGGTAATCTCTAGATCGTAAGAATTCATCCTTTAAAACGGATAAAGCAGTAGAAAAACGAAGAGCTTTAATAGCATATATACCCCGCAACACCTGAGTTCATTGAGCACCAGATGGAGAAAGATCTCAATTAATAATAAAAGATAATTAAGAAGGCTTGGAAAGTGCAATAGGGTGAGTGAAGACAAAATGTTATCCATCACTCACCTGCGTAAACTGTGGACCAGCTTGGGACAAGGACACCGCAAGATCTCCACAGACAGGAGGACCACCAGCTAAAATATCAAGAGACCTTGGAGTGATACGCAAGCTGTCAAATCTTCATGGAGTAAAATTACAAGTCAGGTTTCATAACTTCAGATGAATTCAACACAGATAAGGTAATAAAAAATCCATTAGAAAAAATGTATAGTGTTATAAGTTCTTATTCAGGATCCCAACCAAGAAGACTGCATATTCCGCAAAATTAAAAAATCTGCAAATGCAAAGAAGAAAACCTTGATGTGATTTGATATAATATTTCTGAAAGATCAAGCTTCTGCTCAAATCGTTGTTGCATTGTAGCAAAACCGATAAGAAGAGGTTCAAGAAGTCCAACAAGACAACTCCTTATCTCCACTCCCTTCTTCTGTCTGGGATTTATCTCTGTTGGATTTGCAAGCAATAGCCGATCATTCAAAGCACCAACAAGAACTGCGCAGAAGTAGCACCTTTCTGGTCAGACTTATAAAAGAAAAATACAATATTTGTGGTTATGTCTTACATCATAGATAAATACATTATAAATACAGTATAAGGAAGAATTATACAGTTGGAAGAAAGATAATCAACACCTAGATTGTGAGACATACCTGCATAAGGCATACTGATCGAAAGAATGGTCCTCACTTTTCCATCCCAGCCAAGCACACTAATTGTCGTTGCTGTAGAAAAGATGAGGGCAGGTCCAATCCACAGCAGGGATCGATAGTGCACATTAGTTAAGGGTTCCAACAAGTTCTTTTGAGCAGAAAAAGTCACAATTTCTGGACAATGTTCTGAGCGTTATAAAAATCCTAACTTGTGTTTTGAGCATATATTGGAGTACTGGTTAATATTATTTATAATGGTAGACATTTCCTAAGAGTTACAGAATTGAGGTAAATACGAACTGCCCTTCAACATTATTTTCCCACTAATTATCAAACTTCTAACTTGGTCTTAAATTCTACAGCTTGCCAAAAACAGGTTTGATATTTCCCGAAACAAAAGAATTTAATACTCCACCAGATGTACAATTTAGTCTTGTATCCTAATAGGTAAACAGAAAACAGCTTATCAACTAATGTCAAGGATATTGAAGGCATTCCCTTATCAAATTTTGCATAACTGCTTGCCAGTATATCAAGATCAGCTGAAACCATAAGCACTCTCTGGGTGGTTAGTACTCCAGCGACAAGCCCTCTAAGAGTTTCTTGCCAGTGAACCTGCAAAAGCAAAATGATTGATTTTTCCATGAACATCCTAGAAAATGATTGGTTTCCAGAAGATTAAATTTTTTAAAAGTTTGATTGCTCATTAGAAGATAATAAACCTCCTGACAAAAATATATCTCATACAAACTTATTTAACTAATTGATTTATTTATTTTTTGAGTTATTTCAATTTGCGGGGTAGGGTATATGATATAACTGTTACAGTTTGAAGAGTATTTAATACATTAACTTTATTAGCCAATGATAATCTTTTAATTATTCTATATAGTATAGATTTTTTTCCTTAAATAGTTCTTTTATTTTCTTTTGAGACAACGGCTTTTATTGAGAAAAAATGAAAGAATATAAGGGCATATAGAAAACCAAGCTAACAAAAACCCCTCTAGAATAATTAAATAGTCCTATCAAAATAAAATTTTCCTTAAACAGGATAAATCTCACGTGAATCGATAATATATGTATAAATGTTTTCTTTAAACAAGAAACAACTTCTCATTGATGTAATGAAAATGATTAAATGTTTAGCAGATGCAAACTCTAACAAGGAGAGAAAAAGAAAATATCCAATCAACAAATAGAACCAATAGAGATAAACGTTTAAACAATTTCGACCAACAAGCCTCCATCAGCTACTGAAAAAACAAAAGCTACTACAAAACTGCCGAAGAAATCCAAAAAACGTCCACCAACCAACAAAAGACCAACAAAGAGCAAACTGAAAAACTCTTTAATGATGCACGAACTAAAAATCCAAGGAGAGAAGCTTTTGATGAAACAGCACCGAGAAACTTGTAAAGAAACCTTCTCCTAATGCTCTAAAATCTTCCAACAAGAGAACGAAACAAAGCCCGACAAGAAATATTAAACCGCCACCACGTAAAACTTTCAAAAACAACGAACAAGAAATCAGCCACCCTTTATATAGCACCCTCAACTCCTTAGAACTTTACAAGAGGGGAAAGAGGGTGAATTTCTTTGAGTTGTAAACCACAAGCCTTAACTAAAGATGAAAATTTTGAAGGAACTGAGAAAGGAATTATAACTGGCAACAAAGGTTGAGAAGTCATAGTCAAATTATCTTGAACATCATCCTGAAATAAAATCTCAAAAGCATCAGCAAATGAGTCCTAAGATAAGGATCTTCAAACACTCTTTCTTCCAACAATGCTTCAGGCTCCACACTACTCAAACTAATTTCAGAATCTCCATCCGAACCAAAGCATGAATATGTGTAGAAGGGACACATTCCATACGAGGAGAAGAGCAAGTACCCCTCTAATTAAGTTAACATTAGATTTAGAAGGAGAAATAATTGACTGAGTGAGTGACTGAGAGGAACAAAGTGCATGTTGTCTGTTGGAGTGCATGGGAGAAAGAGCGTACTCTCCTTTGCTGCCTCTTTCTTATCATGGTATCAAGCATTAGTATTTTGTAAGCTATTAAAAATTTCTTCTCCATTCTCCATCTAACAAGACCTAGAGTTCCAGATCTGGATAACAACTTTAAAGTGGAAGTTACTTTCACCCCCTATACCATGGCTGAAAAAAAAAACTTGGGTCCTGTTTCTTTTTCAAAAAGAGAAAGAAAACTTGGGTCCTGATGAGGTTCTAGTTATGCCATAAATCACATGATAACTAAACAATTTGAACTACTGTGATTGAATAAAATGGATATGTTTTATTTACAAGTATTGTTATGCATTAACCATATAACCATGATCTACCTCGAGATGACACTAGACATTTACTCTGACTGAGGAACCAGCTCTCTCAAGTCTTACTAGCCTTCTGTACAAATCTACTGAACTTCTTCATCACAAGAATGCAAATTCAGTCTCTTTATGACAACTCACGAGGCTCAGGAACCAACAATAAAATCCAGAGGAAACTTCTCAATTCCTATCAAGCCCCATCACTCTCCTGCCACTCTATGAAAACATTGAGGAATCAGCCAATCACCTCTTTTTATTCTACTCTTTCACTTCTGGGTTACAGAATCACATCTTCAACCTTTTGATGAGTCTCAGAATTATCTATTTACTAATTTGACAAAGTGGGAGTTTCAAGAGCACTCCCTCTCCACAATGCTAAACAGAGCTATAAATTTAGCGAATGCAAAATGACACCCTCCCTACCTCCCGGCCTTAATAAGGCTTCTAACAACCCTATACAAAAAATATATAACTACCTAAAGCTAATGATATACAAATTCACAACACTCGCATCCTCCCCACGACAGCCCTCCACTTTACATATTTACAGTTCCTGACCCTTGCTTTCTCCCTTTCTTACGTGAATGCACCTTTCTATTAGAGTATTAGTTGCTAAAATTGCAGTTTAATCCTCATTCCCCTCCTTCATCGACTCAATCACGTAAGGTTGCTAAGGATAGTTAAGAAGTCTACGTTTGATCAGAGCCACTTCGAGCGGATGCGGTTATTTGACCTGCACTCCCTGCAATGGCCGAAGCCATTAGGCTACTATTCGGGCTCATTCCCAACCAGCATTTCTAATGGGCCACTTCAGTATCTCTTATTAACTGGGTCACGGTCATCTTTCCCTTTAGACCCACAACCTTGAACATATGCATCTCAGTTTGGATATCTTCTTTGAACCCACTCTCTCTCTTAGTCTCAAAGGACGACTCAGAAACATCCTTCAATGGTCCTGATAGTTGCTCAAACCATCGGTAGTAGGCCCATCATAATGCTCTCTTGAGTTAGAGTTAGGAACTGGGCGTGTTTGTCTTCTTCCTTCGCTTGTATGCGAAATTCAATCGACATCGTGATCAACATTCTAGCATTCTCCCATTCGTGCCAATCAAGGCCTTCCCCCTTCGAACACAATACCTCTACATTCAATTTCTCTGTCAAACAATTCACAACAACATACCATTTTACACGACATAGCCAATTGTAGGGGTATTCTTCATCTTCTCCCTTGAAAATTGATACCATTAATTTCCTCAACCACGTGTTGAACAATGGGACTTGATACAATCCAACTTAGTTCGTTGCCTCACTGCATGTGCCGGTATGTACCTTCTCCCTTGTTTCCACTTCAACGGGTTGCTTTTCATTATCGGTTCGAGTTCTCTGTGGGGAATCGAAGCTTCGACCTTCCTCTAATGGTCCACCCCTTCTGGACCATGCTTCCAAGCACTGTAGCATTTTTCCTGCGACTAATCTCCTCTCTCACTTGCAAAAACTGATTAGCAATTTTCTTCACTCCAAGCTACACTATTATAACTTTTCGATCAATTTTTTCTTCCATTCCCTGTTGGACTTTTCCGACCTCCAATCAATCCTCTTCTCCATACTTTCTTGCGTCGTTGATAGTTGCTACCACCAAGGTCACACTCTGTTGTCCATCTTTCCTCCCACCAAAGACGATGCTCTAATACCAAAATGATAAGTCTCGAATTAGAGATTTACTGATTTGGCAAAACCAAGGGAGTTAGGAGAGATACAAATTTAGCAAATGCAAAAAGATACTCTCCCCCTCCCCTTCAGGACCTTAATAAGCCTTCTAACAACCCTATACAGAAAACGTCTGATTACCTGAAACCTAATGATCCCCACAAAATCACAACAGTCGTATCCTCCTGTCCCCACAAACATCCCTCCATTCTTACGTGAGTACACATTTGTAATTCTGAGGTCTATCACATTTTCCATCATTTTTTAATGCTATAAAAATCCTGAGGTAGCCTCTGGGATTTCATTTCTTTTGCTGCTCCTATTTAGTGTCCAATATTTTAGTAACTACTCTCTAATTACTATAAGCACCAGTTCGAGAGTTTTTAAATAACTCTATTAGCATCAACTTTGTACCTTCATTCACATCAACGTCAATAGCATGTAATCTAATATCTTATTGCTCTTGTTTTGTTCAGGATGCATTTCCTCGACTCCTGAAATTCGTTCCAAATTCTTTTAGAACATTTTTCTTGGTTATTCTCATATTTTCCCAGTCCTTATACGTGTTTCATATTTTTTTGAGGATAACCCTTTTTCTTCATCATCCCCTTGTCCAACTTAAATGAGATGCCGCGTGTGTGTACATGTACCATTCAAACAAAGTAAATGAGAAAATTCTCCTTTGCTGCTCCTTCCGTACTAATACCAAAAGTAGAAAGAAAATGCTTAGATAATTCCTCACATAACGACAAGTTCTTATTGCTCTTGTGCAGTTTTACCTGAAGTACAATCTCATTTGCTCTGAGCTTAATCGACTTTCTCCCCTCACCCTTCGTTGGTATATAGTTACCATCAGCTGTCGAATTCCGATGTCCCTGAACCAGTTTTGCCAAGCCAATCTGGTCCCCATGAGATGCAAACATTAATGTTGATTCTACAAATGCAATGAATCAATCTATCAGCATAATGCAGCAATTGTGGCACTAAGTTAATAGAATAAAGCATGAATAGATGAGTAGATAATGTGTACTCATTTACCTAACGGAGTAGGGAAGATGCGATCCACTTCAGTTTCAAACATAAACGGCATAGGTCCACGGATAGAATTGTTATTAGTATCTGTACTGTGGTTGTCTTCAAGAACTTTTTCATTGTCATTCTCTTGTGAAGTCTTTCCTCCTGGTAGTATATATAAAGCAAGTCCAGTCTTGTCATCATCTAGAATAGCAAACTGATTCTCATTGGGGCCAATAAAAGCAGCATCTCGACCTAAGGACACCAGACATATAGTGATTTAATTATATTCCAATCATGCCTATATTTCTCATATTTTTACCATAATGCACTGAAACAAATTGAACATATAAAGGAATACCTTTGACCGTGGTACATTTACTGTTTGCTGTTGGAGAATCAGTATTTTCCCAATAAAGTACAACTTCATTTGTGGCCCCACTAAACTCATAAGTTACAAGAAATAGACGCTGCTTTTTACTATGAACAATGAATTTAGGATGAAATTCAACATTTCCTGGAATCTGCAAGATAAAATTTTATCAACATTTAAAGCCTTCAGCAAACCACCTTTTGGTTTGGATAAAATGAAGACTACATAATAATGATTGAGAATACATTAGTCAAAATATTACCGACGTATAAAGTTTCTTATAGATGCTATCTGAACCGGAGCATAGATTATATGCCATGAGGTTTTGACCATCTACATAAAAAGCCCTAACAGGATAATGAAGAACTCGGTTTTCTTTACTGAAGAAATTCAACTCCAAATGAAAGGGCTGTCATTTTATAGAATAATGTTAGATATCTCAGAAATCACAATATCAACGTAAATCCTTACAGTACAAGCATTACACTGGAAAAGATACCTGGCAAACTGGAACATCCTTCAAATGATGTTTAGAATCTAAAATTTTGATGATAGGTAACCGAGAAATAGGAGCATTTTTTGCATGGCCTTCCATAAAATGCTAGAAAATAATACAAGAAAGATATAAGAGTTGTTTAAATACAAGGAACAATAAACAGAGGAGTTGAATTGAAAAATATATCAATTAATGAAAAGGACATAGAAAATCTAAGATTTTGGATAAAAAACCCTCATCATCAAAGACCTTTATACTTTCTAGAGCAAACATTCACATTTAACTTAAAACTTAAAAGTTGCAGATAGAAAACAAGATCTCCATAACATGTAAAAACCACAAATAATAATGTAACCTACACTGTAAAGGAAAGCCTTCCGAGCAATGTCCGATATAGTAAGCGAACTATGGCTGCACAAAATGGTAAATAAATAATCAGAAAGTTATTTAAGAATCCTCAGTTCAAAACAACTTCAAGTATCAAAAGTTCGACTAACATTGGTTACTAACTTGGGTTTCTGTTTCCTATAAAGAAAAACAAAAATAAATAACTTTGACCAAAAGAGAGAACGTTGGATAAAGGCAAAAAGGTCATAAGTACCGAAGTACCACTATTGTCAAGATTTCTTCTTCTTCTTCATCTTCATCTTTTTCTTTTTTTTTTTTTTTTTTTTGGTGGGGGGGGGAACAAGTAGAACGGAATTACAAAAAGGAGAAAACCCAACCACTTATAGTAGGTTATAAAAATGATCTCCAAGAAGTAACCACTAGTGTTCATCAGTATTTTTCATTACCCTCTCTCAAAAAATATAGCTGAAATGAAGGAACCATTATTTCTAATTATAAAAAATTAAAAATAAAATAAAATCTCGCTATCTGACAGTATTATAAGTAAAATACATCAAAAATCATTATTCAGGACCCCACCCCACATATGGGTCCCCCACATATCCAGGGTCGCACCCCTGTACCACTCTATCCAATGGTATTGAAGGAAGAAATTTGAATTGTGCCTTTAATGAGGAATTTTTTCAAGAAAACAGACAATTAGAAAGGTCATTAACCTGCTTGGTTTTTGAAGTTAGATAATTCTGGAATTCCTTTCTTTGGGTCAACCATCAACAAGATTGAAGAGCTTTTGGTTGTATCATCTCCAAACGATTTATGTTTGGTTGAGACAATGGGTAGTGTGTTTCAGTTCAATTACTTGAGGTTGGCATGCATGAGAAGGTTCTGATTGAGAAAGTTAATTTTGCTCCTTTGGTTTTTGAGCTCTTTTCAGTTTAAGTTGCTTTCTATGTGGTGGTTTCTTTCAACAATATCTTGCATACTGAAGATGGGCATTTTCTTTGATTTTTTTGCTTTCATCAAAGGTTTCTGGATGTTCTTATCTTCTTGGCAGTATCTCGATGCAGCTTTTGCAGCTTGATGGAGTGGTTTTTGTTGCTT
This sequence comes from Citrullus mucosospermus, assembly GCA_030954485.1. Classification (NCBI taxonomy): domain Eukaryota; kingdom Viridiplantae; phylum Streptophyta; class Magnoliopsida; order Cucurbitales; family Cucurbitaceae; genus Citrullus; species Citrullus mucosospermus. Next base: position 25,543,470 of record CM062056.1, read on the forward strand.
TGGCTCATTGGCTTGTCAAGATCGTCTTAGCCGTTTTGCTCTTCAATGTTCTTCATTTTCTTTATCGTTATCTTTTTTTGTTTTTCTGGCTCTTGTAATATTAGAAGATTTTTACCTTTTTTGGTTATTTTTTATTTTTTATGTTTTTTATTTTTTATTTTTTTGTACTCCCTCCTTGAACATTTTTCTATCTTTTCACCTAGTTTCTTGTTTAAAAAACAACATTAGTGAAGGAAAGAACTCAACTATTTGAGACTTGGATTTAATCTAGCTTCCCCCAATAAGTTTTTTAAAATAAAAAAAAAAACTTCAAAAATTGAAAAAAGAAACAAGGGAGGAAGAGAGAGACAGAGAGTATTTATTATTTTAAAAGTGACCACTCAGGTACTGCGCCATGCCTATCCATTTAAACAGATGAAAAATGTAATGGTACCTTGACGTACCCTTCACCAATTCTTCACTACTTGAGTTCCCCTTTCATTAATATAAACCATGTTTCTTAATTCTAAACCTAACAGATTTCTAAAAATCCAATTCAAAAGTTTACTTTCAGCTTCAACATAGATCGAACAAAGACCCAAAAAAAAAATGAAAACAAAAAACAAGTAAAGGAGATCCTAGCCTTTTCCCCTTTTTCTTTCAATCAAGTACAAAAGGCACAAGCTCACCCTTTCACATGATGTTCTTGCAGCTGTGCTTGAAGTTGATGGTCAGCTAATATTCCAGATGCACCCAAGGATGAGAGCTTTTCTTTCAAAACAGATGCTGTGATAACCAAACAACAGGTTGGACATAACGTGTAAGAAGATGGCACACTTACAAAAAGAAAAAAGATTCTATGTTTTGCGGCATCGTCAAATTGTGTGGGTGTGACAAAAAGCAACATGTGAGGCCCCCGATTACCATTCAGCTATTTTTGTATCTTCGAATAGGAAGTACCACAGCAAACTAGTAGTATGAAAGGAGAAAGAAGGAAAATACACCCTCAACAAGTTAGTTAAGAGAGTGGATTGTAGGGTGGAGACCAGGGATACATAGATGGAATGAGGAATCTGCATAAAGGGGATGGTAGTACATGTTATGAGGTCAGGTATTTTGTGTGTTTCAGTGTAGAGGGGAGAGACTACCAACCACCCACTCTAATAGGCTGGTTATCAACACAATAAGGACAATTTTTGTTTCTTTCTTTCTTTTGAATGAGAGACAATGCATTTTATAGAAGATATGAAATTACAAAATTTGGGGGGAAGATAGGTAAACCCCGACCCAACTGGAAGTTACCAATTGGCCAAAGAAAAGAGGCTGCAAGATTTGAAAGAAGGATAAAATGTACACTATGAATCTGGCCTAAAAGCCTACTCCGTAAGAAGTGCAATTACCGGAAGATCCTCTTGCACTTTGCAGAACTGCAAATAATTGCTTTCGTCCTTCCCTTGTGTATGCAGCCCTGTTTTTTACAGTATCAGCACCTGACATGTTCTGTCAACCAAAAATGTGAATCTTTCTGAAAACTAACAATTTAGATTCTATAACATCGATTCACTTAACTGCAAACAGCAATGCTGCTAAATTGAGTTTAGGGTGAACTTGTAATGCTTTGATCCTAGGTAGGGGATAAACTGTTTCTCCACCCTGCTGGGAAAGGATGCGAGGTATATCGATTGATTCAATTACTGCCAAAACATAAATAAATATAAGAAAATTAAAACAATTAGTACGAAAACATAAATGGAATGACATTTTTCTTGATTTGGTTCTGCTTTCTTCTCTCCTGATGGGAACTTTTTTTTTCCTACCAATTTTTGTTTCTATTCATTGATTAATGAAAATTTTGTTTCTTGTTCAAAAACTGATAGATCACTGATAGTTTGGACAAAAAACACAATAGAAGAGAAGAAGATAAAAAAAAAAAAAAAATGAACGATCGTCACAATCAAAACAATCAATCTCGATGCATGAAGGCAAAATGAACAGACCATAAGCCATTTAAATTCCCTAAAGGGGAGAAGTAAAGAAACAACAAAGAAGGGATAATAATATTCAAACCGAAAAACTTTAGAAGTTTTAAAAAAAAAAATTGCATAAAGCACCAGGAAAACTTTAGTCAACCCTTCATTGGAATAATAAACGGAAAAAAATAATAGAGAAAAGAGGCCAAGTCTTTTTTATATGCAAAACTAAGCTTACATTAAAAATAAATAAATAAATAACTTATGGCAGTAATTGACTTTCAAGAGGAAAGAAAAACTCCAACAAAGAACCAATATTCATTCAACACATCAACAAAATTTATACCCTAATAATAGAATTGTGATGAAATTATTCAACAACATCTCACCTGCAGGCTCAAAAAAATTTGCTTGCATTGGAGGTCTATTTGGATTTAGAATGACTCGCGTTTTCCAAACTTGGAGGTTTCCATCCTTGGAAAGACTTACAAGTAACCGCAACATTGGTAACCAAGCAACTGAAATAATGGGCTGAGAACCTACTTGTGTACTGAAATTCCAATGAAAAAGAAGACTATTATGAAATTCCCAAACTTTTAGAAGGTAAACTACTTAAAGTGATTAATGCAATAAATGAAATCTACTCTTCATGGTACTAGAAAACCCAATTGATCCATTATTTCAAGTGCAAATGAACATTCAAAAAACTGTGGGCTGAGGGCTAGTTGAGACTCTAGCTATAGAAGGGTAAAGTAACATCATTCCTAAAACCTGGAAACTTAAAACATAGCGTCTCCCCGAAAAATCAAGCATAGTTATGTTAATAGATATAGATATAAAACTATACATGCAAATACCATTCGGGAGTTCGTATGTTAACAGTATTATCTGTACCGATCTTCTCAAAACATCAAGAAGGATAGGATATCTTTTTGATGTCTTTGCCCCTTTAAGCCTCTTTTCATTTCTTCTATGTAAAGTTTCACTTCTTGTTAAAAAAAATATATGTTTTTGATCTCCTTCATAAATTGTGGAAAGGATATCTTCTCTTCAAAATACCACGTAGGATAGGTATCTTTTTTATGTTTTTGTTTCCTTTGAGCAATAGTCTCTTTTCATTTCTTCAACGTAAAATTTCAATTTCAATTTCTTGTTAGAAGGAATTATATCTTTCTGTCTTTTCTAATTTGTGGCAAATAAAACTTGCAAACAACTCCATGAAAGGTCCTATCATGGTCAAAATGTTCACCCCCACCTCCTCAATGCACATCCCTTCCAACCTTTTCCCTCAAGAAATTTAAATGTAAACATCATTGCCTTCGATATCTTGTCTGTCTGTCATGGAGTACTACGAGAACTTCTTTCATCTATAGTACTTAAGTCCACATGCCCCATCAAACCCTCAAATAAAGAATCAGAAAGTTCTTAAAATTACAAGATGCAGAGATGAGCAATCTTGTTCAAACCCACAGAGTTATGCTTAATGGTAGAACCAATCCGCTGATGAAATTAGATCCAACAATGATACAGTTTATAAATTCAGAGAATTAGAACCTTAAAGATCAATGTTTATTAATAAAACAAACTCCTTCCGGATCACGTAATATTATAACTACTTAAGAATTAGAAGTTCTAGAGCTCCAATCTTAATATGTAGCTAGCAATAATGAAAAGAAGAAATAAGCTACTTCTTATTGATACAAACAGAAGAAAGAAAATTTTAAATAATCAATTTGATGGCATGTAAAGCATGCAAATGGAACAGGTAACCATAATGACTCACATTCCTATCATGCTAGGTTTCTCAGTTGAAACATCCCATGCCAAAAGTGTACCCCTTCGGTCACCAACAAAAATCCACTCCAGAGTTGGATGAAATGCAAAAGCTCCAGCACCAATGAGTTTTATAGTGTTGTCAACTGAGTGCAAAATGACATTAAAACGTTTGTTACTTTCATAAATACAGTGTGCACCATCCAAACAAAGAAAAAAGAAAGAATCTACTCTCATCTCACGTTGCAGAGTATAATGAACAGCATAAGTATGAATGTTATATGCTCGAATCAAACCATCAGCATAAGCCACGTACTGCATGAGAAGGAAAAAGAACAGATCCTTAGAGTGTTCTTCAACAAAAAAGAAGATTTTGAAACTGTAAGAAGGATACGAAGATTACCAATAGAGGTAGGCGAGGATGGCATGCAAGATTCACAATAGGCTTCTTCAAGTCGGTCTTAATTTTAGTTGGTGTCCTACCCCCTTCAACCGTTCCAACAACTATCACGTAGCAACAAATATCCGACAGTTACACAGGCAATTATGCATCTTAACAAGCAAAAAATGCATAATCACAAAGAATATTGAAATTATTAATTGATGGTAGCTGACCTGTCACGCTCATTCTTTTGTGGAATCCAAAAAACACAACAGGTTGTAGGGGTGTCAAAGCAAGATGCACTTCTGTATCAGATGAAATCTGTTCCATCTTCTTTTCAGGGGAATGCAAGACATAAGTTTGCTCTGAGTCAAAGTCGCAAGATCTAATTGTGCAATCCTACAAAAGGGAAGGTAAGAAACTAGTGTTAAACAATTTCCTACATAACGTGGTGCATTCTTACTTCTCTGCAGTATTTCTACAACTCCTCCAGCTACTATACCTACTGAATCAGAAATAGATTCTAACACAGATTCCCCAACCACACACCACACAAACCCTAAAAAAGGGCAAAAAAAATCTCCATAACCCAGCTAATTGAGAGAGATGAAGAATAACCCAGCTAATTGAGAGAGAGGAAGATAGAGAACTGTTACAGAACTTTGAAATACTGGTAACCTGGATTGAAGCATCCAACCCTCTGATCATCCATGATTCTATCAAAACTTACAACGTCGGCTCTGTAGTATAGCTAAACCTCCAATTAACCACAAAGTCCTCCATCAAGGAAAGGGGCGTTAGCAACCCACAGAAGTTCTCTCTTTTTTTATGAACCACCAAACTTTTCCAAAGAAAAAATGAAAGAATACAAAGGGCATGCAAAAAGAAAATCAAACGCTTACCAAGTAGAAGAAAATGGCTCCAATCAAGTAAAATGAGACAAAAAGAGTAATTACAAAAAAGTTTTGTCACTTAAGCCCAATGAGAAACATAGAGCCTAACGAATGACCTAATATCACTTGAGTCCCCATCAACCTAATGGGAATGTTATTAGAAATATACTAGTAATCAGTTAGAGAGTTTGTTTATGCTATTTGGTTATAGAGGGAGTGGGAAAGAAGAAAGGAAAGCATCGATTCAGCTAGTTTACAATTTGAGTGATCTCAAGAGAGGGAAGGTCCAACAGTTCTTTTCGTTGTAGGATCCTAAAGTAAGCAATAACTACAAAAGAAAAGACACAACAAGTTTACTGACATAGATCAAATTAAAAGAGAATGTGGCAAATGTAAATCTAAATTAGAGTGAGTTCCATTGGTTATAGTAACATTAGGTAAAGATGTAGACGGAAAAAATGTTAGAGAATACACTAGGACTACTTGTCATATGATCTATAGTGCCATAGTCAACGACCCATTTCAAAGAGGAGGAAAAAAGGCATTAAAATGTGTTACTTGTCTCGGCAATGACAATAATAGAAGTAGAAGATGGATGTCATCAATGACTGTTGACTCTTTTGAAATTTAGCAAACTCCTCTATAAATTGTAAAGGACTCTTCAGGGTTATCCAAAGTGGATGCAACTTATGGAGACAAAAACCTCCGACCCTTATTCAACAATTTCCTGCAGTCATGGTTCATATAACCTAGCTCATGAGTCATGACAATAATTGCAGACAACATATCCTAAATATGATTTCTAAGTATTGGAGTTCCCTTTGGAAATGTTTGGCCTCAACTGTACCTCCAACTAAAAGCACTGGCACACTCAAATGACAAGACCACTGGCAACTTCTCTATACAAAGTATTCGAGGATAAGCATCTCTTCCAACATTGAGATGTTTGAACTAGAAAGAACTTGATCTTTGCCTATATCACATTTAGGTGCCAACTAAAAAACTCACTATGAACAATTGTTCACGTTGTACAATCTGAACTTTCTGTTAGAAGATACCATTTTAAATGTACCTATACCCATTAACTTAAGCTTTTGGGCTAATTGGTGATTTAACATGGTACCAAAAGATTATCCCAAAGCCTTGATTCTAGAATTTGGTCTTTGGAATCCTCAGGCAAGTTCACTGTCAAATCTCTTTCCAAACATTTAATTGCTTCATCTCCTTTAGATAAGGTCATTTTTCAAGCCTAATGGAAGACTAAGAGCCCCAAAAGAGTCGGCATTCTGGTATGGATTGTGATTTTTGGCACTCTCAACTGTGCAGCCACGTTACAACAAAAGCTGCAAGGTCACTTTTTATCTCCCTCTATTTTCCCTCTTTACTTAGCTTTCAGGAGGAATTATAGTACCTATTTTTTGAGTGTCCATTCTTGACTAAGTGTTGGTGGAAGCTTTTCTCATACTTTAATTTGTCTGGGGCTTTTGGAAATTCTTTCCGACATAACATATCTCAAATGTTGGGTGGCCCCTCACTCTCACCCAAAACCCAAGTTTTATGGTCAAATGCAGTTAAAGCCATTGAGCGAAATCAAAGAGTGTTTCATGACAAACCCATTGATTAATCTCTCATACGGTTTTGACTCAACACGACTTCTAGCTTCTTCATGGAATTCCCAATCCAAGTTCTTTGTTCAATATTCCATACAAGAGATGCCTTAATTGGAATGCCTTTATTTCTACTGTTTAATTATATTGATTTTGTTTGAATGTCTTAAGTCTTTATGATGTATTGCTTTACAAACTATATGTCTCACCTTGGGGTTTATTTTGTAATAGGAAATAATGAGGATGTTAAAGTTGTGTCAACCTAGTTGAGATAACTCAGTGCATCTCCTGACCCATAGTTCTATTTGAGTTGTACAATTCTTATGTCTCTTTGTACTCTGAGCATGATTCTTTTCATTATATCAATAAAAAGTTTGTTTTTGTTTCAAAAAAGAACATGGTACCAGAGCAGGAGGTCTTGTATTCAAACCACTGCAATGTTGTTTCCTCTTCAATTAATATTGATTTCCACTTGTTGGGTTTTCTACATATTTCAGGCCCACAAGTGAGTGGAAGTGTTAGATGATATAATATTAAATTTACCCTCACTCATTAGCTTAAGCTTTTGGGTCAATTAGTGACTTAATACTTTCATATCATTACTAACTGGCAACAAAGGATTAAATTCGGCATGTAATCATTTACACTCCATAAAATTACTCGCTCTGATTAAGTTGATAGTGGGTCTTACACATATCAGACACTATATTGATGTTTCCTTTCTCCAAATAGAGAAATTCCAAATATTTTAGTAGTTCTTTGACAGGTTCACTCTGATCAACTAGCCCATCAATCTTAGAAATCTTACGAATATGGTTTTTTTATGAACGGATTTGGTAGAGTCATCACCCCAAAAAGGCAAAGTTCTTTCTTTGGGAGATTAACCATGCTTGCATTAATACTTATGATAGGCTCCAACAAAGATCTCCTTGGCTAGCTATCTTACCAAGTTGCTATCACTTTTTCATAAAGAACCATGAGTCTCATATTCATTCATTCAGCGACTGCCTGTTAGCCTACTTCTCTACAAGAATCTTTTGGCCGGACTATTACAATAGTCCAAGACCAAGGGATTTCTTCATCTACCCCTCACTAGTCATCTAAGAAACATAACTTTCAATATCAAAGAGAATGACACAAAAGGAGAGGGAGATGAGGTATCCCCACACAAAAATTTACAAAAAAAAAAAAAAAAGAGTCCAACTGGGAAAATTTGGTTTAGGCTATAATTACAAAAGAATTTAGAAGTAAAGGACCAAATAGAAGCAAAAAGAGTAACTAAACTCCAAAAAAAAAAGGTCACTATTAGTTTCTTGATCACAAAACATTCCAGAGTTTCTTTCAAATCACTACCTCACTAGTCATCTGTTCAAGAAAGGAAAAAATTTACTTCATTGACCTTTCCTCCACAAAAGCTCCCACCATCAAGACCATCCATCATCCAATTGTCAATCTTCTTAGGGAGACAACTAGCCAACCCAAAAGTACTAAGAAGAATCCTCCACTCTTTAGAAGCGAACTCACAATGTAAAAACAAGTGACCCGTGGTTTCCATCTCTCTAAGACAAAGGCAGCGAGACAGCAAATGGAGGGGGAGAGAGACCAATTTGGGAACTTCCTTTGAAGCTTCTCGTGAGTATTTAGACTTCTATAAGCAAGGGCCCAGAGGAAAATCCTCACTTTTTTAGGAATTTTTAGCTTCGAGATAAGGCTGACCATAGGGGAATTTCAAGACCCCATACTGAACTTTAGGAATGTTGAGTTGGTAGAAAACTTGCCTGAGGCACGTTCTTAAAACGTAACCTGTCCCTGTTTTTGTTTACCACCCAAGAATTCAACAACTGAGAAGAGCAATAGAGCTGCCAACTTCTCTATCAAAAAGTCTTCTCATCAACCCTAGATCCCAAGCTTGGTTCAGTTCATTCCAACAGTCCACAACAACAGCTTCCTTTTTAGTGGAAATAACGTAAATATCATGGGACAAAGTCGCCAAAGGTTGAGGAGCACACCAACAATCTTCCCAGAATCTTATGTTTCTACCATCTACCACCACAAACTCAACAAAATTAACAAAATGCTCATTTTGCTTCATAATACCACTCCATAACCCGAACTTCCTTTTGTCTCTACGCACGAGGAAACTCCAATCGGGATCATCCACCCCATAAACAGCACTAATGACACACCTCCAAAGGGCGTTCTTTTCATGGCAAAATCTCCACAGCCATTTCATCAAAGAAGCACTATTTTTTTTAAGAAGAGAGCCAATTCCAAACCCCGCGTAGACTGTAGGGAGAGAGGTCCACTTCCAGCTAACAAGGTGGGTGGCCAATTTACAAGTACCTCCATTCCACACAAAGTCTCTAACAATCTTCTCCAAACGATTAATATAACTCTTCGGTCCTTGCATGAAGGAGAAGAATTGACACGGCAAGCTATTGAGAATCGACTGAGCGAGAGTTGATCTACCCCCTTTGGAGAGAACCAAAGCAAGCCATTTATCAATCTTCATCTTAAACTTCTCCTCAAGAGCTTCCCACGCCACCTTTGCAACGTGCTTTCCACCAAGGGGAAACCCCAAGTAATTAAGGGAAAGTTATTAACTTCGCAACCTAGGATGGACGCATTAAAATCAATCTCTTCAAAGCTAAGATTGACCCCAATAAGAGACATTTTGGAGACATTTAAGGAAAGGCCTGATCCCAATAAGAATAAATTGACAATAGACCACCACACCATCATATTCATTTTCCAATTACTCCAAGAGCAGAAAATTAAAGTATCATCCGCATACTGAAGATGTGTAACCTTAGTCGACGGGCTGCCAAAGGAGAAGCCTTTAATCACTCTTCTTTCATTACAATACCAAACAAGATTGTTGAATGCATCACCAATTATAGTGAAAAGAAAGGGCAAGAGGAGGTCACCCTGACAAAGGCCTCTTTAGCCATAATTTTCCCTCCCAGTCTACCATTTATAATAATTGAGAAAGTTAGAAGACAAGAGGCATCCCCAAATCCACATTCTCCATCTATTTCCGAACCCTTTAAGCTTTAGGATCGCATCAAGAAAAGCCCAATCGACTTTATCATTCGCCTTTTGTCTTTTCAAGTTCAAGCTTTAGTAGAGCACCCTTCCCGCCCTCATAGCCCAACTCTTTTTAAATAACCCAACTACTAGCCTATAAAGGCTCATTTGGTTAAATAACTTTTAGCCCACACAAAATAGAAGGGAAAAAACACTAAGAAAGAAAGAAAAGGCATTCTTCTGAAACCATAGTTATCAATTCTCTCGATTGCTTTCATCTCAACCAACGTGTGCCTCTTTCCTCCCCTTCCTCGATTTTTCTTTCTTTCTTTCTCCCTCAGACACAACCCCCTGAAATCTCTCACCCACATATGTCATCATTGACTTCTTTCTTCTCCGGGCAGCATCTTGCACCCTATTTTACATGTTTTATAATCCATGTGTCGCTGCCAATTCACTTCTTTCTTCATCACTCATGCGCTACCATCTTTGCACCCGTCAACTTCTTTTTTCTCTGTTTCGCACTTTAGTCGTTGCCATCTTCGTCATTCTTTTTGTCATCTTCACCTTCTTCTATCTCCCAACTCAGTCTCAAACAACATTTGATGAAGATCGGTTAAAACCCAAACCGTATTGGTTCGATTTGAACTAAAACCGATGGAGAGATCGATCTTCTCGATTCAATTGTAAGACAAACTGAGGGGTTTGGAAATCAAACCATGAACACTCCTACTCCTCACAACGTCTACAATACACACGGTTGAGAACAACTAAATTTGAGATTACAAAAAGGGCTTTGTTGGTTAAGAATACTAGACAAAGATAAAACGCCTTAAATACGTGCCAAAAAGAAAATCACACCTAGCAATAGACCATCTTTTGCACAGGACCTCGGTCTCAAGCCAAGAGTTCTATAAAAGGGCCCATCCCTTGTTTGTTGTCCTAATACAATGACGGGAACAAAACCGCTTTCAATGTCAAGTGGCACAATTTATTCAAGCCAAACACACCAAAAATCTAAAAAAGAATTCCATATCAAATTTACTAACTCACATTCCCCAAAAAACATGATCCAAGTCCCCAATAGTGTACTTGCACAAGACATATCATTGCAACCCCAAACAAAAAGAAGAACACCTCTAAATATGATCATTAATCCACTTGACAAGCAAAGATTTTGAAATTCCTAAGGATCCTAACCTTCCATAGGAAAGAAAACAAAGAGAGGATGAAAGGCTAAGAGTTTCACAAAAAGAAAAAGAATATCCATTTTATTGTGACACATGGAAGTATTGTATCTCCCTTTCAATTCAGCTCATCTCTTGGATGACCCTTGCTTTCTTTCATTATTCTTGGTAAGATGCTCAGATTTCATTGAGAGAAATGAAAGAATATAAAGGATATAAAAAAACAAGCTCACCGGAAATGGAGTATGTCAGCTAACTACAGAAAAGGACTCCAATCCAACAAAATAGAACCTAGCTCATAATGCCTACAAGGAGGCATTAAACCTAACAACCTCCCAAACCTCCTCACATGACATCTCCACCTCTCTACAAATACTATTGCTTTTATTATTTCATTTATATCAATAAAATTTGGTTCCTTGTTAAAAAAAAAAAATAACAGTAGAGAAAAAAGGGGAAAAAAAACTCAAGAATGTTGAAAATTTTCATATATAATGGACCAACCTCAAGCATTGCAATCACAGCATGCCCACTTGTTGGGCTATAAGACATGCGAACAACTCGAGCACCAATGTCAAGGGAAGAGATCTTGCAACCAGTCAATGCATCACATTCTGTGACCAAAAAAGTAACGTGAAAAAACCTCATTCAAAAAGGTAACAGAGTGCACAACCAGAAATAAATATGCATCAATAAGAAATGCTTCTCAAAAACTGATTAATAGATTGCCAGACACTTAGTTTAACATTGCCACCATTCATTATGACATTTACCCATTTTTCAGGAATCATGTCAAAAACTAATTTTCCTTTAAACCAAAAAGAGATCGAGGAGAGACCTGACTCATAGGTAAATTATAGCATTTTTGCCAATATTAGCTCAAAAAAGCTGAGTAGCAAGTACCAAGTCTACAACCATATTCCAGCTTGAGAATTTTTTTTTTTTGTAACTACTCTCAGTGATATTTGTACTGATTGGGAGGTGTTTCTTGTAGCCCCAATTAGTCTTTTGTAAATTTCATTACTTTAATGAAATCCGGGATCTGTTTAGAAAATAAAAAGTCTCAACTACAACCATATGAACCCTAGTAATGGACAAACCACTCAAGTCCCCAACATGGCTACGAACATGGTATCATGACTTATAAAATCACAGAATGTTCCCAATCCGAGCAAAATAGTCCACGAGAAAGACTACACAGCTCTCTCAAGTTCCCCTTCTTCCACTCTTAACTTTCATCATCAAGTCATTCCATATTAGAAGTTGATTTAGAAACAATGATCATCACGTTTCATAAGTCAGCAGCCTATAACACTTGGTGAGTGACCTTGTCATTAAAACTTTACCCAATTATCGTAAGATCCAGAATTAAACCGCTCAATTGGCGTTAGAGAGCGAAAACTGAAACCAAATGAAATAGTTCACAAAGCAAGTGAAGCAGAAATAACTACTGACCGACGATGTAAGTCCCGATGGCGACGGCAACGAGTGCTTGATGGGAATGAAATGCGGCAGCATGAGGTTGCAATGGTTTTAGACCTCTCCCTACATGCCGTAGATCCAGATGATGAATCGTGTTCCACTCCATTTTCTACCGAGATTTCAGCCTTGCAGCTTCCGCGTCATATAAACATAGACAGAGTATAACTTGAATTCAAGAATAAAAACCCAGTTCAGAAAAGTTGCAAATCAAATTGGATCAAGAAGAAGAACGGAACAATGAATTAGATCTTTAATGCAGGTATGATTCAAATGGCACCTGCTGAATTAACAATCGATCTGCCGCTTTGGTTTTCTCAACTCCGTCTCTGTCTCCGCGTCTGGAGTTAGAAGGAAATGAAGAAACAGAACGCGATCTCGAGTGGACTCGAACCCAAGAGTTTTCTCATTTCTGCCCGACCGGAAGGAAGCTAAACAGGCGAAAGCCCATCATCAGTCCCTAACAAAGATTTAAAGCTAAATTATAAAAAATACCCACCTAACATTTTATTTGGTCAAAAGAAAAACAATAATAATGAATACTCTCATTTTTTAAGGATCTTTTTAAATATAAAAAAATAAACTAAAATATTTATAAATATAATAAAATTTTAATGTGTGTATGTATAATAAATGAAGACTACGATAAACTACTATATTTGTCTACCTATTTACCTATAGATTGTGATAATTATTTATAAATATTTTCAACTGTTTTTTTATTTAAAATAATTTTCTATGTTTATGAAATATTTCGAACTTTATTTCAAAAATATTCTTAAACTTTTAAAGGTTTCCAAAATATCTTTAAATTCTTTTAAAAAACTAAAATATATAATTTATCTACCCACTGCAACCTCTCTCTTCCATTTTCTCTCTCTCATACTTCAGTTAGGGATGGTAACGGCGCGACACAGAGTCGGAGATGCACTTCCCATCCTGAGGTTCTAGGGACCACTCACCTCCTATCCTACTCCTCCACCCTAACCTAAAACCAGCCAAAGTAAGCCTTAGCCATGGAATCCAAGAGCTTGTGAGGTACCTTCCTTAAGTTCTTTTACCTCTCTTTCCCAGCAAGCCTCTTCAAGGAAGCTAGCTCAAGACCCTCTGGCGGATCAAGACGACTGACTGACCAAAGGGGCGAAAGGATGGATCACTTGCCGATCTGTGATCAAACAAAATTATACCTGAAGAATGGGATACAGATTGACCAGCACAAAAGCCATCTCTATCAATCTATGCTCAATGATGAGACAGCGAGGGATTTTTAATCCCCATCCCCACCCCATTCTCAATTTTGGGGAGTCAGGGTCAAGGTCGGGAATCCCAACTTGGGGATTTAGGTCCCCGTGGGAAAAAATAATCACTTTTTATTTTTTAATTTATTATTTTTATTATTTAAAATTAATTAAATTTTAGTATTTATATTGAAGTTGTAGATATTTTATGTAATAAGCTAGTATTATTATTATATATATTTGTTTAATTGATAATTAAAAAAATATTTTAATTCTTTTTATTATAAATTTAATAAAAAAATGAAATTTATTATATTGGAAAATAAAAATTAGAAAGAAAAAAAATTAACTTTCAGCTACTGTTTTAGTAGTTTATATATACTAGTTTTTAACACGTGTTTATGTTTTCATTTTATTTTAATATAAAATATTAGATTGGTTATATACTTACAACAATTAATATAAATTATTTATAAAGTAATGTGAAAAAAAAAATAGCTGATGCGCACTTTTAGTGTTAACCGCAAGCGTACGGGTCAAGTTATAATATAAAACGGTTAAGTCCGAGTATCGTTCCACTGGAGATCCAATTGGGAAGGTTTAAGTTACTTAGCTATTCTAGAATTGAATCAATTTTATTTGAGGATTGCAATTGAATATTATAAATTAGGGAAAAATACAAAACAAACAAGGAAAGTATCAAAGGGAGAAACGCAAGAGTCAAAGAGAGTTCTAGGGTAATGAAACCTTGTTTATTTCATCAAGCAATATTATAGATTTCATGGATTTTATTGTAATTCATATGTCTAAGTCTAGAAACTGAATTCCAAGTTATTTTCTCTAAAAAACAACCATTTCTCATGCAACTCGATTGATTATTAATCTCTTAAAACCAATACAAAATTACATGGCATTAAAAATAATCTTTAGCAACTTTTATTGTCAACCTAACTACTCTCGTGATAGATTAACAACAATTCATTGTTATAGATCAAGTTAAACATATAATCTCTCAATCATACATCTAACCTAACATGTGAAGATGGCCAATCCACAAGAATTAAACACAATAACAATGAAAAGCATAATTATTTAAACAAAACCATGAGTCTACAACATAAACATGAATTCATAAACAATTCATCAAAACCCTAAAACTAAAGAGTTTAGTCACTCATAGCTTGAAGCAACATTTTTAAGCAAAATAAACAAAGGAAGAGTGTAAAGAAAAGGGAAACTCTGCTGAAAAGAGGTTCTCGATTGAGGTAGCACCGTACGATCTCCTTGGCTCTCACGTCGGAATTCGAAGGGCACCAAGACTATCTCGAACTATTTTCCTCTTCCTTGCAACTAACTCACTCTTTTGAACTCTCACTTAATTCTTTTTGTATCTCTTTTTAGGTCTGCAACTTTCTTGCTTTTTCTTGATTTTTCTCCCTCTTCCTTGGCTGCTGAAAACTCCCCAAATTTATAGAGTTTGGCCGCTAAAAAATTTAACCTAAAATACAAAATTTTCATTTAAGTAACGCTGGCGCCGCGGCGCTAGGGTTTCAACCCTAAAAAGTTTGCTCTCGGGTTTTAGCGTCGCGGCAGCGCCGCCAAGCGCTGCGACGCTGTCATGTGTTTACCAAGGATGCGTCGAGGCAGCGCCGCGATGCTACTATTCGTCCAGACTGATGCGTTTATGCTGCAGCGCCGTCTTAGCGCTGCGACGCTGTCATGCGTTGAACAAGGATGCGTTTTTCAGCTCTTTTTCGCCGTATTCTTGCTCGGTTTTGATCTTTTAGTCGTTTCTTCTAATTTTCCTCATTTTAACCTGAAAATCACTAGCAAACAAGTGAAATCTAATATAAGACTCCCTTAATTTGAGAGAATATAAAGCATTTTTCAAGTGCTTATCAACAGCACAACTTCACAATGTGACAAAATACTACTTCCTCATTAGAATAATAAATGACGTTATCATGATTGGTGGTCATTATCCAATCATCGACACACAAAGTTTTTGATATGCATTCCAATTAGAGACTTTTGTCAATATAATTGAAAAAGTACCAAGTGGTTTTATTCAAATTGTTTCGATCTTGCATTTACAAGAAAAAAAAAAAAAAACACTTATGTAAAAAACTTATTTTGGCACTAAATCTAGAAACAATTGAGAGGAGCACTTTTTTTTTTATATAGGGGTAGAAGTTACAAAAACTCTCAAACTTCTAAAATTTTTGGCATTCTAAATTAAGATAAAAGACATAAATTCTAGAATCAAATCATGGAAATAAATTAAGAAACCTTTTCCATTCAAACTTGTTTAATAATAGGAAGTTATTTCGGTAGGTTGGGTGATAATAAAAAAAATTAATACGTGAAATGAAAAATTTATGGATTAGTGGAAATGGAGGAGAGGTATGTGGAATTGAGAGAGATGAAAAATAATAAAGATAATGTGGAATTGAGAGGGATACAATGGTGGAATTGAATTGAACATGGGATATAGAAACTTGAATTTCAAGTTTCATATTTTCTTTTCTTTTCCCTTTTTTTCTTTTAAGAAAAAGTAGAAATGAAAGTTCTTTTGTATAAAAAAAAATAGTTTTAGGAGTTGAAGAAGATTGGGAAATTACTAATATATACCAAATATTTAAAGAAATCATAAATGTAATAATTAGTTTTTTTTTAATGTTCATTATTTTCAATTTTATGTTTTAAATAATTTCTACAATCTTCTCCTCCTTTTTCACTTTTATAAATTTGTATATTTTTTTATAATTATTTAACTATCAAAACTATGAAAATCATAAATTTTAGAATTGATTTTTGAAACCAAAATTTATTTTTATTAAGATTTTCAAATTCTAACTTTAAAAATTCTTAAAATTTGTAGCTCTTATGAATGCATTTAATTTATTGGAAAATATATTGACTAACAAAATTTTAAAACGTTTAAATTTAAATTTTAATTAAAAGTAAAGTAATTAATTTTATAATTAATTAAATAAGAGGGGGAGATATAAAAGAGTTTAATTAAATATATAAGTAGAAATGATTGTTTTTATATGTGAGTAAAGGAAATTATTTAAATACCTACATATGAGTAAAGGAAATTATTTAAATACCTACCTATGACATTTTGTGTTGAAACATGAAAATCGCTGAATTTAAAAATATAATAAAGGAAAGTAAATGTGAAATTGTTTTATTTATTTAATTTTTGAAAGAATGTGAAACGATTTTATTAATTATTGTATTTTCCATAGTTTTTTCTACTGCTTCTTGAATTTAAGCAAATAATATCGATCATTGTCCTTATTTTCATAATCTATTTAATAAAAATGACATAAACACAAGCTCGCTGATAATTTAGTTTATATGTACAAATATTTAAGAGATTTAACATAACAAACCCAATATAGGATAATTCCAAAATCGCTATGAACAAAATATATCACCTCCTATATGTGTTATTCCAAAATCACAAAACTATAAATTTATCCCACCATAACTATAAACTATATATAATGGCTATATATGAACAAAACATTTGCACAAAAAAAAAAAAGTATATGGACATATTCTCATGTAGTCATCCACAATAGAAATAACTCCAAATACAATGTCTACTATTAGATATAGCGACCTAAAAGTTTAGCTCACTCCACTAGCACTTCATCCAATTGCAGCTATGAATACGAGCTCCTTGTATCAATCTATAAACATCAAGAGTCAAATATACATTTTATGAAGAATAAAAATTAGCCACATTACACTATAAATGTCACAATATAGGTAGTTTAAAAACATACCACATATGTGATCATGCTATTTTCTTTTAGTCAAGATTTCTCTCATATATCTCATGACATAATACCCACATTCGACAGTTGTCACTTGTAAAGGACAATATAGTACAAAACAAATAATAAATATTACATATTGCACTAAACATGTGCACATCATTCCATTAATATTTGAAATTCTTATACTTGCCTTTACTGCTTTCTAGAATGTGGTTTTTCAAGTCCTTTCCCAATTCTTTTTGAGATTGAAAAATCTTTAAGCCCTTACATTTGCCCAAAGTTATAATATTATTGAAAAAATGAAATAAACCTTAGACCAAAGAACAAAAAAATAAAAAAAAATAAAAAAACAAACAAACACAAACAAAGTTATAGCTTACATATTTGTTATGTATTTGATATCTTCTTGCGAACTTTTTCCAATGAGTCAAGATATTACACCACGTCCTCATATGCATTAATTGTTATTAATGACCAGTGATCACTAAATAAAATACACAACTAATTAGTATTTTTTCTACTAATACAAGTTTGAAATGAGTACATTTTACTTAACTTGGATTATAAGGAGCAATAACTAGTTGATATTGTTTAGAAGTCATTAATCTACTGCAAAGGTTTCAAGCTCTAATCTCTCGAGTATTTTGGCCCGCAGATATAAGAGATAGATCTACAAAAATGTACTTCGAAACTTTCTTCTCGACTACAAAAAATGAGTATAAGTACCTACAATAGTAGATCAAACATATTAACAAACTTTTAATTAATAAAATGATAAATATATCATAAACAAATAACATTTACTTACGCGGTATAAGCCACCATTGATAAAATTTTCACTTTTTGCATGCTGCAAAAGTCGATTACATCTTTACATAGGACATAACTTTTTTGACCGGAACCAAAGAGCTCAGCAGGTAGTTGGAAGGAAATACTAGTCCCATCAACCATTTCCTTCTCAGCATACCTAAGAATAGATTCCAGGGATATTGATAAATTGGATGGTGCATTAATAACTTCATTCTCCTTCGCCATCATCTTTGAAGTTTTTTCCTATCGCAAATAAAAATATAATTTCATAAGTAAATGTAAATAAGACAAAAAGTGGGACTATTACAATTCACCTTCAAAGATTTTAAATCTTGAACTTCGATTATTTTTCTCCTTGTGTGATATCAGTGGTATAATAATGACTTACTTCTCATTTGACATATTCCTTGAATCTTTCTCCTAAAATAACCGAGTTATAATTTAATAAGCAGTAAAAGTAACCCTAATACATAAACTAAATAAGATAGAACATTAGGCTAGACGTCCATCAAGATTTTCAAATCTTGAGCTTCATTCTTCTTTACGTCATGGGATATTGGTAGTACACTAATAGCTTCCTTCTCCATTGCCTCATGTGCTATTGGTGCAGTAACAACTTCCTTCTCCATTGCCTTATCAGTAATAGTAACCATAATGCATAAATTAAATAAGATAGAGCATGAGACTAAGTATAGTTCACCTTTAAGATTTTCAAATCTTGAGCTTCATTCTCCTTTAACTTGATGTTACGCTAATAGCTTCCTTCTCCTTTGTCATCTTCTTTGGTGCACTAACGACTTCCTTCTCCTGTGTTATAATTTTAACACAAATAAGTTATGATGTAATCATAAGTAATTGTGACCTTAATGCATAAAAGCTAAATAAGATAGAACATGAGACTAATTGAATTCACCTTTGATGTTTGCTTCTCTTGAATTTTATTCTTGGAGCAACTTTCGTGCTCATATGCCAATGTGTTTTAAATTTGATCTTCCAATTCCTTAATATGTTGACGAAGTGCTTCATTTTCTTCCACAATATTTTTGTTTGCATCCTGTTTTTCTTATCCTTGTTTCGTTGTGTGAAAGTAAATAGTAGGTGTAATGAAAGCACCCACCCCACGTACGTGTCCACCTGGTTCTGGAGTACCCAACGCTTGAGTCAAAGCATCATTGAGTGAAGGAATTTTGTTGGCAACGGATTTGATTTCTTCATGATCTCATCCTAAAGGGAAATTAAATATATATTACAATATTCAATAATATTATATATACACATGATTTGATGCAAATGTAACACTAGTGATCTTACTATTTGATTGGCTATTTGTTGGACATTCTCATCAATGTATTCTCCTTTTTTGTTTGTCCGAGCTTTTTTCTACATATTGGCTCGTCCAAAATCACTTTCGCTGGAAGTTTTGTATATAATAAACAATAACGTTAAATACATAATAGTTAAATTTAAAATTAATATACGTAACATAATGTTATATTTTTACCATTTCCTCGGCAAGATTTGCATAATCTTTTCTAGACATCCGATGATTATACTCATTCTTCTTTCTCCGTCCTTGTTGTTGATTTCTCACTTTCTATATCAATTTAGTAATTCAATTAAAATGACACAAAAGTGGCTAATATTGATGTTCTAGAAGTGAAAAGTTTAATACCTCAAACTTTGGAGATAATCTTGAATTGACAAACACTAGCTAATGATGTATTTCAATTATGTGGGAGTACATTAGTGGTGGATGTAACAAAAGTTGTGGTTCGTCCTTAAATGGCATAATATGTTGTGTTGTTAACCAACTCTTGAATTGACGAAATACAATACTTGCAATTTTGATAATGACCTTCTTAGTTCTACCATCAATTATGAAGGCACCCTAAAAAGTTAAAAACTCGATTATTATTTTTCAAGTAAAATATTAGTACACTACATCAACATTATTATCAAAGGGAAGAAAGCATATCTCAACCATATTATATATTTTTTCCTTCAACTCAGTCGACACACAATTCCAAGACTTATATGTAATCAGGATATGATGGTGGACATTAGATCCAATGAAAGATTTTAACTTATATCTAATGTCTCCAATCAGCACTCCATCATCATTATATTTAACCAATCTTCTCTCCCTTGTACTCCTAATTTTTGTCACATCATGCATAATAGTTGGTCCTCATGTTCGCCTTTTCTTTTTCTCAAGTGCTTCATCTTGTTTCAATTTCATATTCTATTTATCCACACCAATTGTAACATCATCCAAATGAAGTTCCAAGTCCTCGTCACTTTCTAACTCCATGTTGTAAGAAATAGCCTGATAAATAAAATAAAACTAAGTTAGGTGTCAGATACAAAAAATTCATAAAATTTAGTTAGTGAGAAAACCCACCCAAAATTTTACTCTTTAGGAATCCATGTGCCTTCACAATCTTTCCATATATTTGTTGAAATGTTTTCATCCAAATCTATTCTAGATTCAATATCTATCATAGCGTTAGGTATTCCTTGAAAATATAGAACAATATCTCCAAGTTCGTCGTCATTGTAGTGATCCTCAAAATCTTTTTGTGGTGGAGTAAAAACAATAGATAGACCATTGAACATCACTTGGATCCTCAACATAAAACACTTGTCTTGCTTGAGTTGCTAGTATGAACGAATCAAACTTGTGGCCTATTCTATTAAGTCAACTAACACAAGACCAAGCTTGTCAATTTTGATATTACTGTTGTTCTCGACCCAAGCACATCTAAAACTGACTACCTTAAATGTATTATAATTTAGTTCCCAAATCTCTTATTTTACACCATAAAATCACATGTCTCCAATTATAGGTTTTTTTTTTTTTTTTTAATCTTTTGAACTAGATACTTGCATTGTTTTTGCAACTAAACTGACCCCACTATTTTGTACGCTTTTATTTTGTCCTACGCTATTATGTGATAGTGACATCCATTAATAACATAGCTGTTGTATGTAGTCATAATTGGACGGAGACCATGAGCAATCCACCTCAAGTTATCTAAAACCTCAACATCTCCCATTTCAAGCTCAGTTGCAACATATAATACGAGAATTATTTTACATAATTAAAATATAACTGACAAAAAGTATATGTTAAATAGTATATTTAATGTTTTGACTTTTCTCATAACCAAGATATGAAAGTTCAATTATGTTCATCTTGAATTCATTTTTGGTTTTTTGATCTACTTGATTGTTGTAAATGCAATGTGATCATATGTTTCCTTACGAAGGAACAAAACAATGTTGTAATATAATTATGTTAAAATAATAAATTTTCATGAAGTAAATGGATCAAAATCATAAGAACTTACTCTATATATGGTTGCACATCAATTCTATTCTCCAAAACATATCGATGGGCGTGATATAAGAGTTTTCGTTTAGGTTTGAAAGGAACTCCACTTGATAATGCTCTACCAATTTCTGAATTGCCTGAATTGTCTCTTAACTTTTGACAGCCAAGTCCAATAGGATCTACCCCACATAAAAACTATGAACAAAACTCAACAGCTTCTTCTAATATATAACTTTCAACAATAAAAACCTTCTGGATGATGCCTGCTCCTCACAAAGTTTTTAATAACTTTCATGAACCTTTCAATGAGATACATCCATCGCAAATATATGGGTACACAAAGTTTAACTTCTCAACAATGTGTACTGTGAGATGCACGCCATTATTGTGAAGAGTGAAGGAGGAAAGTACTCCAACAATCCAACAAACACAATGTAAACATAATGTCTTCTTGCAACTTCTCTAATTGTGTAACATCTATGACTTTGTTACATATAGAATTGAAGAAAATACACAAACAAGTTATTGCATATCGAATATATTTTGGGTAGCACAAATCTTATGACAACGAGGAGCAGTTGTTGTAAGAGCACATGACAATCATGAGATTTTAGACCATTGAGTTTTAAATCTGCCATTGATGCAAGATTTCTAACATTGGAAGAGTAACCCTCCGGAACCTTCATCTCTAACAATGTTTTTAAAACACAACATTTTTCTTCCCTAGTAAGAGTATAACAAGCAGGGGGAGAAAGATTTTTTATCTCCATTAATAGGTATAAGCTCTGGTCAATCGTTAAATCAGTTAAATCAAGTCTAGCATTCAATATGTCTTTAGTTTTTCCTAGAATATCCACAAGTGTACTTGTGACATCCCAATTTTTCGGGTAATTTTTTTCTTAAAAAATTTAATTATCTTGAATTATTTGGTTAGTTGTTTGAATTTTGAGGCTTTAATTGGATTATGTTGAGAAAATAATTCAATTTAAAATAATCGCGATAAAGATTTGGATTTAATTCAATTAGTGGAAATTGAATTTATTTGGGGGAAGATTTTAAAGTTGAATTTAACTTGAAGATTTGAAATTGAGTGAGATTTAAAAACTTGATTAATTTAAGAAAATTTGATGGGTTGAGAATATCATATTATATAAGTTGTGTATGTTTTGGGAAAAGGGAAATTTAAATATATATAAGGTTTTGGAAAAGAAAAAGGAAAGGGAAAGAGAATTTAAAGAAGTATATATATATTTAAGCCAATCTTGGATTTCAGTTGGTTTTGATCGACCATTTGCAAGTCGTCGCCCAACCGCTCTTTCTCCGTTCAAGTTCGCCGGCATCATCCATTCTTCATGGGTTATGCCGGGATTTTAAGATTTGGTTAGGTCGGGACTGTTTTGATTTAAGCTTCAAAGGATTTTGGAACCGGAAGCAAGCTGTCCAAGTGGGTTAAAGGGTCAATTTTGGTTGGACCCATTGTTTGAAGTATAGAAGAAGAATTGTGACTTAGTTGCACCTTGGGGTTTTCCAATCTCAAGGTAAGTAATCTTATTATTGGAACTGCCTACGTGCCAGGCAATTTAGTTATTAAAATGTTATTGGCTTCTTTGGGCCATCTATGAGATATTTTGTTTGCATGTATTTTATATGATTGCGAAGATATATGAGCATGATGATGTTTGTATAAGAGACATTATGAATCTATGTTGTGGGATTTTTATGTATTTTACCAGTTATGCATGTTGGTGATAGTTACCCTCCTACGTTGATTGTGTGTCCACCAAAGTTTGTGTTCTTTTGGGATCACTAGAGGTTTTGTGTTCCTTTAGGAACACCAGAGGTTTGTGTTTCCTCTGGATCACCAGAAGTTTCGTGTTCCTTCAGGATACACTAGAGGTAAGTGTCTCCTATGGAATTCACTATAGGCTCGTGGACACCATTTGCCAACGGTAATGCACTTATTGGATATAAGGGTTTAGCCTGACCCCAGTAGTGGGGTTACTTATTGAACATTTTGTACTCATTCTTTTCATGTTATGTTTTTCAAGTAAAGGAAAGGACACCTCGACTAATGATGAAAGAAAACCTTGACCGTGTCATTGGGACTTTCCTATTTTATTCAATTGTAAAATTGGTACCTTGATCAAAGATTTTCAGTTATTTGGATTTTGCCAAAGATATTTATTTTAATCAAAAAGTTATTTTGTTATTTTGTAAAGTTAGGAAAAAGAGTCGTTTTATATATATGCATGCATATAGTGACGATCTAGTTCAAGTCCTAGGAAGTTGAGTAGTTATAGTACCTATGATATTCATGCAAACATTTTTTTCGATATGCGTCACATCTAAACAATGTCTGACATGGAGATGTTTCTAATAAGGAAGCTTGAAAAAAGCAGACATCCTATTCCAACAACTTTTGGTACTTCCTTTTGTGATTTTTCTTTTGTTTTTATTCCTTCCTCTTTGAAAATCAAGATCTTTAGTTTTTGCAAATACAACCTCCCTAGACAAAGGTTCTAGAATACTTCCAAGCTCTCTTTGACCATTAAATGATTTCTTCTGACGCCGAAAAGGATGATTGTGTGCTAGAAATTTTTGATGTCCAAGATATGCTATTTTTTTCTTATATTTCAGTCTTATAGAAGATGTGTTATCTCCACAAATTGGACATGTCTTATACCCTTTGACACTACATCCACTAAGGTTTACATATGCTGGAAAATCGTTGATCATCCACAATAGAACTGTTAGTTGAATAGTTCCTCCCGATAAGCATCGTAACATTGCACTCCACTTTCCCAAAGAAGTTTTAAATCATCAATCAATGGTTCTAAGTATTTGCCAATGTCATCCCCTGGTTGCTTTGGACCCAAAATCAATATTGATAATATTGTAAACTTTCTTTTCATGCACAACCATGGGGGAAGATTATAAATGACCACCACAACTGGCCAACAACTATCTTTAGAGCTCATATCACCATGTGGATTTATTCGATTTGCTAATAATGTTAAACGAAGATTCCTAGGTTCGGAATCAAAGTCAGGCCACTTAGAGTCTACTAAGCTCCAAGCTGATGAGTCTGCAGGGTGACGTAATATATATATTAAAACAATTTTAATATATACTTAATTTGTATTTTAGTTTAATGAATTAGTTTATATATACACATATATACCCATACTTATTTTTCAATAGACAGTAAAGAATCAATACAATAAAATTATCTATTAATTAATTATATTTGTAGTTTGTTAATGATCATTATGATTAATATAATATAAATTTATTTTTTAATAATTATAATTAATTTATCATTGATTAATTAGAATTCATTAATTATTTTATTAATTAATACATCATAATTAAATAAATTCATCAAGTTGATCTCATCAAATTATGTAATCAAGTATCTTTAATTATAAATTACTCATTTTACAAATACTTGTAATTAATAATTTAATTAATATGATTATTTGATTGTTAAATGATTAATTTTTCTCAAAATTTTGAATTGGATTTATTGTTTATCAATTAATCTATTAAAATTTTATAGAATTTTCATGATTAATTTTACAAATTGAATGTAAAAATAATTTATTCCCATAAAATCTTGATAACATTCCTATGCACAACCAAACATAGTCATCCTTGATTCGAGTAATCTTATTCTCAAGCTTATTATTCCCAGACATCTTTAATTCCTAGACATCTACAAAACCTTAAATCAAACGGTCCTTAAAACTGCCTAAAAAGTGCATAACTTTCATTTTGACTCTAAACCTACCAAAAAAAATTCCTAAATGGCTAGGTATTAAAAAAATAAATATTTAATCATAACGACCCATAATGAAAAATTAGATGAATAGAAGTAAATTAAAGATGAAAGAAGTAGAAGAGAATACGAAATATTTAACTTAGTTATGAAACTGTCATAATCTTAAAAAAAATAAAATAATACTAATATAGAGTAGGAAGAGGAAAAGATGGAGAATGTAATCAATCACTTAACAAATGAATAATTATATGATTGTTAAAAATTAAAATTATAGGGGAGAGATTTGTGGGGAAGTGGTGGGTGTGAGAGATAAATTTTATTACCATCATTGAGTATTACAATTGTTATGATTTCTGTTTGATCTTCTTTATTTATTTTTGTTTCTATAAAAATAATGATGACATTTTTATTGAATGTCAAGAGTCACAAATATGATAATAACATATAGTAATATATTTTTTTGTTGTGTTAATTTATTGTATTTAAAAAGAGAATAAACTGAATTAGGTTAGATTGATAAGTTTATTTTTTTAAAAAAAAATTAAATTAAAAAATTATAAACATGCATAAACTCTTAAAACAAATATGATAATAACATTAATTTCTAAAAGTTTTTTTCAATTATATAAAATTAGCTATGCTATATGTGTTAGGGGTCGGGAGCTTGTGCTTCAAATCCAAACACCTCCTTTGTACTGAAAAAATTATTTCTTGAAATACAAAAAAAACATATAATTGCTAGACAAGACGTACTTTTATTTTTCAAACAACAAAACATATAATTACTAAAAAATTTTTTATTTTTCAAACATATAATTGCTTACCTGTTATATACATATACCTATACCATACGAGGCCAAGAAACTTTAGAAAGAGTTGAGAGAGGGAAGAAAAATAAATCAAGAGGAGAAGCAATGGTAAAAAAAAAAAGAGCATATGAATATTAATAGTGGTCCATTCACTTTCTTATGTTGATATTCAACATGTGGATTTCTTTATAAGTTCACAAAATCTACAATTTAAGAGTGACCTATGAAATAGAATAATTTTATAAATTAGAACCATCATATATCCTGCCCTTAAATTATAGGTACATTTTCAATATTGCCATGACTTTAAAGTATAGGGAGATAAATCTTCTAAAAAGTTATAAAGATTAGACCAATCAAACAAAGTTGTGAATTAAATGAGTTTAATAACATTCACACACAAACCTAGTATGTAGAAACACTATTTTCTATGAAATCTAAAAACCAGTTGAAATCGAGGCAAATGTGATTTTTTTTTTTTATTAAAAAGTCTCTCATTAATTCTTGAGATTATAAACAAGCTATTGTTTTTCTTATAGTTAGGCAATAAACTCTTACAACATATGTAGCCTAATATAAATGTGTTTTTTCAAGTACCAAAAAAAATGTTTTTGATTAATTTAAAAATCATTTTAAACATTTTTTTTTTCATATATACTAATTAGAAGGTCAAAACTCATTTGAAAGTGCTTTTTTTTTTTTATGTTAATTAGAATTGGGAAAAAAAGGTAAATTGTGTTTAATTTAATAACTATTATTTTTTGTTTTAATTCCATGTTTTTTTCTATTTACAAAATAATTCTAATATAGTTTAGTAACCATTCCGATTTGTCAAAATGAGCATAATTCAACGTGCATTAAATACATATTATCAACTTTAAAGTTAGATGTTCGATTTTTCCTACTTATCATATTGTCCAAAAAGAAAAAAAATTATAATTTTTTGTTTTCCGAAATTTTAAATTTAAAAACTCTTAATTTTTTAAGGATAAAAGTTTCAAGCTAGCTATTGTAATATATTTAATTTTTAAATCCATATTATGTATATGTAAAACAAGAACAAAACTTGTAACAAGAAATCAAATCTTTTCATTCTGAAATTCAGTTACAATTTCGAGAAAATAAATGAAACCCGGGAAATAAAGAAAAAATACCACCAACCACATAATTTTCAAAAATCGGGAAAAGAAAAAATGTAACAAAAATAGAAATGCAATATAATTATCCAACTTAAATTTATATAGTGGTTAAGTATTGAAGAGGTTGCAAAACTATTAATATTTCACAACTTTTGAAAATTTGATATTAATTATAGTTAAATGTAAAAACTATTAATATTCAAAACCTATCATATTCTTGTATTGGATAGGAGAATATTGAAAGTTTATTGGTTTCTTCCAAAATAAATGTTTATTGAATTAGAGAAGTTTATTGATGGTTTAATTATAAGCGCAATTGAACAAAATAGAAAAAAAAAATCAACCAACGTCGAGTTTGATTGAATGTTTGAGTGGATTTCCACTAGCTTTTTTTTTTTAGAGTTAAAATAAATTTAATGAAGGATAATATGGGTATTATTTAAAAAGCAATGTTAATATTGTCCAAAAAAAAAAAAAGTTTCTTCTACATTCGTATTTTTAATATATATATGTGTATGTATGTATATATGTATATATTATGTATACAATTAAAATGATTTAGTGTGTGTATATATATAACTAATTAAAAAGTTCAAGGGGGGGGGGGGGGGGGGGGTCGAGGCAAGGATCCCCCCGTCCCCAATTGGAGATCCAATTTAAATCCCCAGTTTGACCTCTATACACGATCAAACCGGGGATTCCTTGCTCCGATTGGGTCAGGGACCTGTGGGGAATTTGCCATTCATAGCTTTAACACCTAAGACATTTATCTATCTTTTCTCTCTTCTTCAACCCTCTTACCCACCTTCTTCTTTTCTCCCGTCCCTCAATTCTATTTTTGTTACTGATTATGTTGCTTCATATTAACTATTCGACCTTTGTTTATCACAAAAAAAAAAAAAAAAACTTCATTCTATTAAGGTATATAGACTATATAAAAAAGAAAGAGAATAATGGAACTGGAAGGAGCAGAATTCGTCGCCCAATTTCGCTTCCCAAATAATTTTAATTGTTCTCACTAAACTATAGTAGTGGCAAGGCCGGTTGAACACAAGGAGCCCTCAAATTTCTCAATTGACTTGTTTACGGTCCGTGGGAAACCAGGGGGGTTGCAGTTATTTCGTTAAATGCTAGAATTTAAATTTTGGAGAATTAAATTGAAATTAAATTCAAATAATTAAAGACCTAGCCTATTTCAAGCTATTCTCCAATTGTAACTTGATCATTGATTTATCTAATTATTCCTACATTACCTACCTTAGCCACCTAATCTAGAAATGCTAGGATAGGGTCCAAATGATCGAATTAACCAAATTAATAGATGTAAAACATCCTACAAATCTAGTTAATTGCATTAAGGTCTAAAAAATTACTAAGTTGAACGTTCAATAGGAACGCCAAATCAAACATTCAAATTTATTCTCCCCTAGGTTAATTAGGCAGTGTTCGTTGAGGATTATTTACAATGCACAAGCTACATTGGATTAACATGCAATTAAATGTCACATATTGCAAATCAAACCTTAGCTATCTATTACACCACATACGCAGAAACATAATCATGCATCGTTTATAAATTGAGAAGTTGTCAACAATATAGGGAATAATAATTATCAAAATCTCACAAGTTACAAAATAGGGAGAACTACTCTATGCCTAAGCTAGAAACCGTACCTTGCCCATAATTTTCATGGAAACTCTATGCCTAAGTTACAAAATGATCAACAAAGTTTTCATCTTCTTAACTAATCTCAATATGTCTATAAGTCTTGCTTTTTGTGTATTAAAATCAAGCGACATATTAATACACACTTAAATATTAACTTGCGACCTTATTAAAATATTTAAGTCTTAAGGTCATTTGATGGTTCCTGATAGCACTGAAAATGTGCTATCTTACTCCGCTTAATTCGAGATTGTTCCTTTGTTTTATATGTTTATTTTATTATTTTACAGATATCTGGCACTTGTGAGGTAGAACGGGGCGTTAGAGCTAAAATGGAGCAAAAAGGGGCCAAAATAGAGCTTAATTGCATCAATTAGGAAAGAGAGAAGCAAAATGACTATTTTGCCCCCACATGTATGGTGCTACGGTGCCACCTAGGCGCCAACCCAACGCTTTTTACCAAGAACTAAGGATCTGAAGACAGGTTGCGACCCTCCGATGTCCGCCCGCGTAAAATACCCATTGGCGCCATCATGATTCTATAAAAGAATCTTCAGCCGCCTAGGTCGAGGGCATCTCCCTACCAGCCGACTCTTGCATGAATTTTCTCCTCTTTCCCACTTTTGGATTGTTGGTTGTACGAAAACTTTGTTGATCATTTTTGTGATTCAAATTACTTTAGTTATTGTGATTAGTTAAGAAGATTCAAAGTAATCAAAGATGATATTCCTTTTTGGGTCCTTTTTGTATTTGATTATTCATCATATTGTTGAGTTTTAATGAGAGTTTTTTATTTTGGGCTTTTGTGAGATTTTATGCTTTAACTAAAGTTTTAGTTTATATTTGGTTGCTGAGAAAATTGGTGTAAGAATTAGACAAATGGGAGAAAAATGAGAGTATCTATAAGAAGAAAAAACTTAGGATATCCATATAAGTTGTTTGAAAATTGGTACTTTTCGAACTCAAGATAACTTCAAAGAAATTGCCTATACTAAAAGTATTAGCGCTTTTTACTTATTTATTTTTTACTAAAATGATCAGAGTATTAATGCCACTTTTGAAAGTTCAAGGATATTTTTGAAATGAGATACTAACGGTTTCCGTCCATATACTAACGATAAGGATATCTGTTTTAACCTTTTTAAAAAGTTTAGGGATATTGTTGAAACTTTTGAAAGTTCAAGACTATTTTTTAAAATAAAATACTAAGGTTTTTCATCCAAATTAATGGTAAGGATATTTGAACTTTTTTAAAAAAAAGTTTTAGGGTATTATTGAAATCTTTGAAAGTTTAAGGGCATTTTTTTACGCAAAGTATCAATTTCAATGGTATTTTCTATAATTTAGCCCAGATTTAAAATGCACGAATATATGGTGTTGTCAATTTTATAATCCATGTAAATATAAAATGTAGTTGTAATTGATTTTTTTAAAAAATAAATATATGTTATAAATATTACAATTATATAGATGTCCATAACCTCCATAGGTTATAAATTCATACATTAACCTCCTATTAATCTCCATAACTTTTTTGTCCCCTATTTATGTTTGGTTATTGTAACCAATATTCTCATAACCCTATAAATAGAGGTTGTAGAGATCATTTGTAAACACACCCCAATTGGGAATAATACATATATTTTCTCTAGTTTCTTCTCTCAATTTCTCTCTTATGTTCATATATTTGTTCTTCTTTTCTCTTCATTTTATAATACATTATTAGCATGAGTCTCTACCACTTTGAAGATTTTGTAGAGATTAGATTTGATTCATTGGAATATCAGGAATGCTAAAGACCCGTCAAAATTTTCTCCATAATTTTTTAGGTATTTAGAATTTCGTTCAAATATGGTGAGTATTTCAATTCTGGTGATTTGGTCTTGTTTGGGTTAGAGGAAACAAAAATATATGTATGTGTTTGATGCATTCATCATTGGTTGTCTCACCACCATCATTCATTTTTATTCTATTAAAGTCTAAAAGAAGGTGAGTATTTTAATTTTTATATATGCAATATACGTAGACTGTGAAATTGAATTGCAAATTTGACTATAATTAGGTTTTTGCATTAAATCAATTTCTAAATTTTATATACTTTTATGAGTTTTTAAAATTTGTTCTGAATGAGGTTTGAAATTATAAGAATCGGACTAAGCACTCATGGTGGAGATTATGATTGTATGGAAAACAAATTCTAAATAATGTGATGCATACCTAAAAACAAAATCAATCTTCTTTCTAAGTTCTTATTTGTGTGGAAAATACAAAATTATATGATAAATGTTTACTTGTATGGTTTGGCTCGTGCGTGTGCAAACACAAGCAAGAAATCAATCGAACAAATAAATAAAAAAATTTAGCAATGTTTATTCTTGATTTGGTGTTTAATCCGCACGAAGAAACTTTCGGTAAAGGAAAATTGATATGGTCAATCATGATATATCTTGAGTTTAAATTCTAGTAATTTAAATTGTCTTCAATTTCTTAGGACTACCAAATTGTAAATTGTCATATATGTTTATATGCTTATATATTTGAATAGGAAAAATGAATTAGGATGTTTATCTTTCATCTTTCTAATGGTTGGAAGTTTTCTAATAGAGATTAAGATTCTCTCCTACTTATATTATCTTTTATCTATTAAGATTATCTTCCAATAATACTATCTTTTTATCTTTGAAATATGATTAGAATAAATATCCAAGACTATCTTTAATCTTATTTTGAAGGTTTAAGATTTTAAAATATTATAGATTATTTCTTAAATAAATTAGTTTTTTTTAGATTAAAAATAAAGTTTAATGATTCACTTGAGTCATTAATATATTGATTAGCTATTAATTAAAAGATTAATGAATTAGAAAAAAAAATTTAAAAATGACTATAAGGAACTCTGTCTAAGGATTGTTCTAGCTGGGCTGAGTTATTTAAGCTAACCGTAACGGAACACCTCTACCTGGGAACTAACCTAGGAGTTGAATTAGTCAAATTTTTATCATGCCAATATTGAAATTTCTTTGATTGTTGAATATTTTAATTATTCTCATGTGAATAAATTTGCGAACTTTTGAAATTTATAGGGGTCATATGTATTTGATTAAATGCTATTATGACAAAGTTTATGAAAGTTATGTATAATAGTTAATTACTCTTCCTAAAGCTTATTTTGATTTAATGCACTTGAAGTTGTATAAATCAATTAGTGCTCATTGTTTTTTTTTTTTTTTTGTCTTGCACTTGTAGTTGCGCATATTTTAAATTAATAAATGGTTATAAACTAATAAATTTTATTTATCTAATCTCTTTTGAGGTCGAATAAAAACGAGTGAGCATATAACAATGAATTTTGACTAAATAATTTAATCTCATTCCCTGAAATGAATGTTTCAATATTTAATAATTGTGGTCGTAACCATGTTATAAAGGAAGAAATAATTATTCTATTAAAACCACACACATACAATGTTTTGAAATAGAATTTTATTTTTCAAATGTGATGCAAAAGAGACAATAATATTGTACCTGACGTAGATTAAAAGTCTTTTTGAACATTAAAATCCTCAGTAATGAAAAAAAATATATGAAAGCAAAGTTTGAGAATTTATTTGAATCTCTTGAAGAGATAACTTGTCTTTTTAACCCCTAAATATCGTATTATTTGGATGTTACAAGTTTCTTAGAATCTCATGAAGAGATGATTATTCTTTTTTACCCACTTGTATATGTGATCTTTGGACTGATTTTGAATATCATGAAGAGAATAGAAATAATTGGTATTTATATTTTGCATATAGTGCATCTATGCATATTATACTTAAAGTAGACAATATGTTTCCAAAATTCAAAAAGCTTGAAGTGAAAAATCAAATATGATATTAAGTTTTGTAGACTTGATTATTAAAGATTTTGAAAAAGAAAATATTATTTTGCCTAGAAGAACAAGATTTACCACTAAATAAAAGAGAAATTCAGTAAATTTGGAAGGTATATGTTGTATCTAATATTATCTAGAGAGCTGATTAATAATCAGAATGATATATGATATTTATATACTATATCTATTGTCTCCTACGGGAAATATATATAGAAAAGTTGTCTACTTTTCTTTCTTAATTGTATTTCACACATTCGTGTAATTGAAATATATGTAACAATGAACTTGAAGTTCATTGATCCAAATATATTTTTACATGATGAGCCGTTTTGGATCAATAGTGAAAATAAGTATTAGAAATATACATTAACATCCACTGAAGAACTTGAAGATTCTTCAATCTAATAAATTTTCATGTGTGGATTGTTCTTAAGAGATTAATTATCAAACTCTCACTAGCTAAAATTGAAATTGAACCTCTCCAATTTTTGGAATTGATTCATGGAACGAATTTATTAACCACCAAGTGAACCATTTAAATACTTTATGGTTTTTGTTGATGCATCTAGTTGATGGTCATATATATCCTTATTGTCATATCAAAACCTTACATTTGCAAGGTTAGTTACTCAAATAGTTAAAATAAGGGCACAAATTTTATGATTGTGAAATTAAAATTTTTTGTTTTGATAATGCTAGTGAGTTTACATCTCAAACATTTGATAATTATTATTTTATGTTGATTGGGATAAGTGTTAAACATCTTGTAGCTTATGTTTAAATAACAAAGCTTTTAAATTTGTATGAAATCATGTTATATGTTGTATGCTCTAAGCAAATGACTTATGAGCTAACGCCTAGAAACCAAATATATTTCATATGCAAGATGTGCAGTCAATATTTAAATTATTGTTCAAAAAAACAATTAAGATGATAGAACAATTTAAAATGAGTCCTCAAAAAAGGTTATAAATTGACGTTGAAATTAATTTCACATCAATTATTTAATATTTTTGACCCTTTGACGGGTAATATATTTACTGCACAATTTGCTAATTATTATTAATGAGACAAATTTTCCAACATTAGAGAAGGAATTAAGAAGTTAGAAAAATAAATTGAATAGAATGCATAAATAGTGTCTCATTTTTATCACCATACAGATCACTTTGAACTAGAAGTTCCAAAGATAATTGATTTGTAAAATATTGCAAATCAAATGCTAGATATATTTTACAGAGCATTTACAATTGGACGAAAGTGACTAAGGTATATATACTGGTTGCAAATACACCATATAAAATTCATGTCCCAACATAACAAGTTGTCTGCACCACACCTGGAGCGTGATAAGTAAATGGGTTCCAAATATAAAGATCATCGAAAAAGAAGTAGTCAACAATCAAAATGATTTAGTTAAGAACATTGGATATTCTAGAAGAAATGCTAAATATGAATACTCATAAGAATATCGAACAAAATGAGAATAATAACAAGATCTCAATAAATTATGTCATGACATGAAAAAGATGGAACCAAATTTATATAAGTTGACAACATAAAATGTTGCTCTTAATATTATTTAGAAAAATGAGTATTATGTGCTTAGAGCAATTGAAAAATGTCGACATAGAAAGGATTGACTTATGTGGAAAGAAACAATCCAATAGAAAACAACTCATTTCTTAATCGTAAAGACTAGTAGTCCAGACATTGGAGATTGTCAAACATTTGGGATATAAGCAAGTACTTGTAAGAAAAATAAATAAAATAAGGTCACAAGATAAAAAGCTAGATGAATTCCATAATCATTCTCGCAAAAAATGTTGGTATTTGATTATGAGAAAATATATTCTCTAATAGTGGATACAATAGGATGAGATATATGATTTATCTTAGTGTGTATGAATAGCTTAACATACATCTTAAAGATGTAATCATACCACATTTATATGAATCTATTAATAATGATATTTAATTTATAAAAATCCCTAAAGGATTAAACGTATCGAAATCATATAATTCAAATATTAGATAATTATATTTATTACAGAGATTCTTATAAAACATTCTTGACGAATGTGATATAATCACCTTATTAAATATTTGTTTAAATAAGGTTATAAAATAACTCTATCTGTCCATGTGATACTATCATAGTCAAGATTTACTACATATGTATATGTTGATGATTTGAAACTCCTGAAGAGATTTTAAAGACAATCAAGTTTTTGAATAAAGAAATTGAGATGAAAGTTCTAGAAAACAAAGTTTTGCCATAGCTTTCAAATAAAGAATAAAGCAGATGAGATTGTATCAAGTGATACATAAAAGATCTTATATGGACTAGTTACATCATTGAACACTCCTATAGTGGTTCTAAAAAAGATATATCATCTAATCTAAGGATATGATTATGAAGAACTTTAGGTCCTGAAGAACCATAGTTTTGGGAAATAAGTGCATTTATATATTTTCTTGTTATAAATTATCTGTTGTAGTATTTTTAGTAATTTTGCTACATAGATATAATATTCCTCCAAAACAAAGATATTGGAGTAGAGTTGAACATATATTATGTTTTATTTGATAATTAGTTTATATTTATTTATTTTTTCCAATAAATCTAATCATGATTTAGTTGGTTGTGAAGATGTATGATATTTATCTAACTCATAAGAGCTAGATCTTAAAAAGAAAATGTTACTTAATTAGTATATTGAGACTATTTTTTTATATTATGGCAGTCTATGAAGCAAATTATAACAATTGCTGAAATCCTGATGAGTTATGAGACTGGCCAAGAATGTTATTATATGAAGATAGCATCACAGATAAACTTCTACATTCATGACCTTGAAGAAAATGCTGTCATCATGATCCAACAAATTTCTTTAAAAGACGACTTGGCAGACTTATTATGAAAACATTATCCACAACAATACTTGAGAAGTTAGTACACAACACTTGAATGTGACGACTATGAGATGTCAAGTGATGTTTTCATGAGGGGGAGTAAACTTACTGCACTATTTTTTCCTTGACTATGGTTTTTCCCGCTGGGTTTTCCTGGCAAGTTTTTTAATGAGGCAGCCATTAAAGTATATAAAATAATGAATTTTTTTAACTTCACTAAAATTTTTTTCCCATTGGGTTTTTTTTAGTAAAGTTTTAACGAGACATTTATTTTATATACTATGGACATCTAAGGGGGAGCGCTATAAATATTACAATTATATAGATGTTCATAACCTCCATAGGTTACAAATTCACCCATTAACCTCCTATTAATCTCAACTTTTTTGTCCCCTATTTATGTTTGGTTATTGTAACCAATATTCTCACAACCTATAAATAGAGGCTGTAGAGATCATTTGTAAACACACTTCAATTGAGAATAATACATATATGTTCTCTAGTTTCTTCTCTCAATTTCTCTTTATGTTCATATATTTGCTCTCCTTTTCTCTTCATTTTATAATAATATATAATTTAAACATATTTAAAAGGAACAAATACATTTTTACTTCCTAATTTATGAATATAGTTTTTATTTGGTTTCTAAGTTTTGAGTTTAGTTTTTATTTGACACGTAAGTTTCAAAATATTATATTTTTACCCTTGAGTTTTTGGTTTTCAAGTTTTAAGTATAGTTTCATCTAGTCTCCAAAATTATAAATTTTACACTTTTACCCTTAAGTAATTAATGTCACTTTTGGTCTCTAATGTTAACTTTCAATTAATTAATTGAAAACAATTATGACACGAATTTTTCAATTATGTTTAGGGGCAGATGTAAATATAGCAATCAAACCGAAAGTATTAGCAGATGTAAAACAATACAAAAGAATTTGCAGATATAGCAAAGTTTATATCTAACTCTTTGAGTTTATTATCGATAGATTTTGCTATATTTTGAATTATTTAAAAACGTTGCTAGACACTAAATTATTAGCCCTAAAAATGCTACCCATTGCAATTACTGTAAGTTTAAATTTAACTAAAATCATAAGTATGTTCTTGTATTTCAACAATTGTAAATAATCATCATCTAGAACACATGTAAGGTCGTTCTAATCATAAGCAATGCAACAACTCATTACAACAATCATGCTAAAAGATGAGAAAAATGTTAGTGGCATAACAATCAGCAAATTCAACCCTCATACTTGGAACATACGTTCTCTTGAATGTATAAACTACTAAGAAAATAGACAAAGAAGTGAATAATACTACCTTAGGATAAATATTAGAATCAACATGAGTTCTTGGAAAAGGACCATCGAAGACAAGTAACAACACATAACAAAAAAGAATAAAAACAACGGAAATGGAGACTGAAAATAAAGAAAGTAAATGTGGGTTGTCTTCCAAAAAGCACTTTTGTTACGGATTAAACGTGTAGACATCATATAGTACATAAAATTTTTCTATTTTCTCCGGTCCATTTTTTCAAAAATTGATGAAGCGTGTGTTTGGAATGCCTTTTCAAGTATTTAATTTAAAAAATAAATAACTTTGAAAGAAATACAAGTGTTTGGCAACCACTAAAAATGGATTTTGAAATTCATATTACTGTCTTTATTTTAAGCATCAAAAGTATTTATTTTTAAGTTAATCTAAACGGGCCGAAATCTATTAAGTTTAGTTGGGTTTCTTGCTTCTAAAGACACCAGAGAATCGATAAATATGTTTGTTACTTTTTGTTAGATGAATTATTAAAATTAAAAGATCTGCAAATTCAAAAGACTTGTGAGAATTAGAAGAAAAAAATGATCAATTTTTAAGAGAATTTTTGAAACTAAAATAAGGTGAGATTTTTCAGCCTCGTGCACTATTACCTTAATTCTTCATTCAATTTATGCTAATTTCTTTTTTTATCTCACAAACCTGATCATTGTATGACTCAAAATCCTCTAAGCCATCTCCTCTATCAATGTATATATCACCTCACAACTTCCAGCCTCGATGGTGTCAAAAAAATGTTGCTTTCGAACTTGAAGTTTGAGTTTGTCATAGGAGTTTGGAAATGGGTCTAATGAAGGTGTTTCTTTGTTCACCTTCTTGGTTTCTGTTGCTAAGGTTGGGATGAACCATCCATCCAAGATTGTAGTGATTAGACCTGAGATCATATATTTCAATTGATATTGGCCAGAAAATCCTCCCATGGTGTTGGCTTCTTGCATGAAATCTCATAGCAACTAAAGGCATCCAATCAGTCTTTTTCCTACTTCATTACACAATTTTGACTAATTCTTTTTAGAGTTGATTAAGTAATTAGCTTATTAGCTTTATTTATTGTAAGTAATAATGGAAAAAGAAAGGAAATAAAAAGGCCCAATTGGACTCTAACCGAAAATTGAATGGACCAAAACCGAATCACTGATTTTGTCTTTTATTAAACATTAGTTAAGTTCTATTTTTACCAAACCGATTGATTCGTTTCGATTCTCAATATTGCCTAGAATCAAAAGAACCAAACTCTTTAATCACAACATCAATGTAAATCGGAGATTTGGACATAACGTTTCCATTCAAAACTTTAGATCATTTAAGTATATGTTCAAGAGTGATTTTGATCTAAACATCAAAGGCAAACATGTTTAGTTTTAGTTCAAGTGGTGTAAAGCTGCATGCTATGGGTTTTCTGAAAAAAAAAAAAAAAATTCTTTAATATATTTGAATGTCTTAGGCCCTTAGGTTTTCCTTCCTTCATGTTCCATATTCTTGGTATCATTTGACTTTAAAACTCCACCTTTTATCTAGTTGCTTAGATTAAATTTTACGAACTAAACCATCCTTCAAATATGCTCTATATTTATAATTAAATTTAAATACGTCGAATATTTTAAAGGTTAAATTGTCAATTTAGTCTTTGAACTTTGGTGTTTATATGTCTATTTGATCCCTAAACTTCTAAAGTTAGTATTTGTTAGTATATATCCAAAATATAACCATATTTTGAAATACTCTATATAGACTCTTCATTAAAATTAAAAAAAAAAAAAAAAACTAATTGTATATACTTTCTTACGAGCATACATGGTTTGATTCGGTCTATATAAAAAATTAAAAATTTTAACAAAATTTTTATTTAAAAAATTGAAAAAAAAAATTGATCGGTGAATCGACTTTTTTTTTTTTTTTCATACATTAATCCAATGTAATTATTTGACCATT
The DNA here is from genome assembly GCA_030954485.1 of Citrullus mucosospermus. Classification (NCBI taxonomy): domain Eukaryota; kingdom Viridiplantae; phylum Streptophyta; class Magnoliopsida; order Cucurbitales; family Cucurbitaceae; genus Citrullus; species Citrullus mucosospermus. Next base: position 25,582,395 of record CM062056.1, read on the forward strand.
TTTGGGTAGATTGTTCATTAATATTCTTTGAAGTATAGTATATATATCATAGATCTCTAACAACATGCATGGATAGATGAGGGACATGCATCAAACATCAATTTTGTTGAAAAACTACACACACACACAGATATATATATATATATATATATATATTTATATTGAAATACAATATAACAACTTAACTATTAGGTGAAATTACAAAATAAAGTTTGAAATTCCTTCGAAGACTTTTCAAAAAAAAAAAAAAAAAATCCTTCAAAGATAGCTTATTTAATTGAATATTTTACCTATAGTGAAGATGGGCATATCATTATATTATGAAAAATATTAAAATATTTTTCTTATTGAAAAAGAGAGGATCTATATTTGATGGTATTGTTAAGTTGGGGAGTAAGGAAGCAAAGTCCATTGGTGTTGTCTTAATAGTAAGACAACTTCAGTACATCTCCCCTGGCGCAAGGGACAATTAAAACAATTCTAACCCAAGCAATGAAGATCACAGCCGTCCACGTGTAATCCATAATGGGCATATCTGACAATATTTCCAATCAATAACCAATCACCGACCGAAATTCTATTGGATTGGCAGCTAATATACTTCAATTACCCATTGCAATTCCTCCCACGAAAACCCTTACATTTGTCCCATCATATATAGTTCACATATGATATACATCCAATGTAGCATCCCAAGTTCAAGATTTAGATTAATATGTTGAAAACAAATTCTACATCTTGATTTGAATCGTGGGCCTAAGCCATTACAGATGGTATTAAAGTCGAACATCTTCTAGTAAGATGTGGTTTGATGACGAACCAAAGCAAAAGTTGGTAAGCATGCACTTGAATTTAGGAATGGTACATAAATAAATTGAGATCACATCCGAATGAGAAGGATTATGAGGATATGAAAACATGGTTAAGAAAGGTTTAAAAGAATTAAAAGTTACTATCTATAATAACAAGGTACACCTTTATTTTTTTTCGGTGACTCAATCATAGAAACTTCAAAGTTAAGCATGCTTAGCTTGGAGCAATCCTATGTGTCGGTGACCTAGAATTTTCTTAAGAACCATGTGAGTGAGAACAAAGCATGCTGAAAGAACCTACGTTAACTTGGGATAGTTTTCACTCTATGAAGCAATTTAAATCAAGGAGATAACGTGGCTAGGTTGCAGGGGATGCAGGGGAATGTCAAGGTCATCAGGTGCCGAATTCGGATTTTAAATCCTGATATGGATCTTGTGTCTAGGATGTTACATACAATGTATGTTTTGAAGGGAACTGAATCCCGACGGAAATGTGTGATCGCATTTTTTATTTCTTGAAAAAAAAATTTAAAAAAAAAAAACTAAAAGAAAAGGTTAAGCAATATACCTTTGCCGATCCTGCAACAAAAACTTCTCCTTGAACCGGTAGTCTTCTCCGGCTCGTGGGAACCTCTCTTGAAAGTATAGAGGGAAGGGGAAGAAGAATTTTCTTTGGAAAGAAATTTTTGGAGATTGACGGTAGAGATTATGTTGTAGAGTGTGTATTTTATGAGGGGTCTCAATGGCCCTATTTATAGAACTCTATGAGTTACCCCTAATCCTATTGAGATAACCCGTCTGTAGAGATCTTAAATTAAATATTTAATAATATCTAATATTAATAAATAGAAAAATTATCTCAAATGATAAAACTGCTGAAAATATTTACAACTAATAGCAAAATCTACAGTTTATCTATGATAGACTGCGATAGACTACTATATGTGTCCATCGTGACACAGATAATAGTCTATCTGGATCTATCATGGTCTATCACAGATAGACAGTAAAATTTTGCTATATTTGTAAATATTTTAGTTCCTCTTGCTATATTTTAAAAGAGGCCTAATAAATATCTACCCAAATAATATCTCATAGTTTAAAATATTTAAATCATGTTTAAATATTTTTCTTTTGCAAAATCTTTAATTTGAGTTACATCCAAATTAAATAATTAATTATTTGAATCCAATTCAATAATTACTTAATTCTCCCTCTATTTATTTATATGGATTTCATCTAAATACATAATTAATTGTTTGAATCATATTCAAATAAATTCATTAAAGTTATAATTTGAATCTTATTCAAATAAATTTTATAATAAATCATGTAATTCATTATATCCAATACACTTAATATTTTCTCTCATAAATTTGAACATTTCAAAATTTTCCATTCAACATAGTTGATCCTTGTTGGTCCATGGTAAGCTAGCAAGTGGATCTTATAGGCCTATAGATTAGAAGCTCCAATAATTCAAAATTAAATAAATTAAACTTTTTAATTAAATTAATTAACATTATTAACTGTGGGTCACTCCACTAAAGACCCTCAACTGCACTTTTCACATTGTAGATATATTTTTTTGTCTCTAGATATAACCAGTCATCAATAAGTCGACCCCTTCACAAATTGCTCATAATTACAGCTGGGTCAAAATTATCATTTCACCTTTATAATTTCTTCTTTCTCCTTAAGTCCCTTGATCCTCTAATGAAAAACCTGTTTGTGATCCCACCATAAACAAATCCCTTTCGGGCCAATAAGAGGGAAGGGCCTTTTGTTCAAGACCTGGATTTAGCACTTAAAAAAGCAATTTATCTTCTTTCCCTGAGGACGGGAAGGAGTGAACTCCATTTTGTGTAGCTATGTTCTCAGCTCCCTACTCAGATAAATCCCCAAAATGGTAGGTTTATTGAGTCAGCGACACGGGTCACTCTCACCCATACAAATCAAAAGATTGTCCTCATAGACAAGAGTCCATAACTCACTCAAGATTGAGATCGAGTTACCTATGGTCATCCTTAACGAAAAGTTAATCTCTTCAATCAACAGTGTTATAAAGAGAGATTAATCATTTTGTGGTCCAATCTTATATAAACTCTTTATACATGATACCCTCACTCACATGTCTCCACATGAGCAGTTTGGATCAAATCGTTTGTAACACTTATAAATTTTGTAACAGTTACAAAGTGGGTCGTACACATAGTGTCACTAAGATAAGGCACCCAACCTTATCCATATACTATAAATCTTTAGGTTATTTCTTGAACATGATCCACCTGTATGTCAACTATATACATGTTCAAGGCTTCATGCAATAACCTTCGATTTTTCCAGTTAATGGATAAATTTATATTGCATAATTACTAATTAAATCAATTAACTAATAAATTATGAAGTTTTAGGGCATAATTCCAACATGCTTATAGATTTAGTCCCTAAACTTTTATGTTTGTGTGTGACAAGTCTCTAAGCTTTATAAAATATTTAATAAGCACTTGAACTTTCAAGTTTGTGTTTAATTGGTTTCTAAACTTTTGATCTAAAGTCTAGCAAGTCCCTAACATATTAACTTACTTCTTTTAGTGGGCTTCGTTGATTCTAGAAAGAAATTAATTGTTGAAGAAGCACGATGATTTTTACGTGCCTTGATAGGAGTTGACAGGTGAACCACGTTGAGCAACCAACATTAGAAAAACAAGAATAGTGTCAACTCTCTAAAGTTGCTCCTTTTATCTAACTTGATTTAATCTCTTTTAAGATGAATCAAGTCTCCACTGCTTTCAAAACAAGTGCTTGAATAAGGTTCTGCAACAGTAAATAGGATCAAACAAAATTTAAATTTTTTTAAATATAATTCTGCAATTAAAAATTTAATTTGAACTGTTTGAATTTCCCAATGTAAATATATAAATGATTCTGCTATATTTATATTTTATTTTAATTTTGAATTTTAAAATTTTCCAATTTTTAGATTTATAGATTACTTTAATTTTTAATATGTATATTAAACTTTTTATATTTCAACTTTTAAGTATTAAATTTTACAATAAGCGTATATTATTTTAATTCTAATGTTTTTAGTATATCTGAAACGGAGTAGAATTTTACAATATATAAATTTTGTTGACTTAAAACATTCATTTAGTTTAATTTTAATATTTTACAACCACGACATTTACACAATTATATAATTAAGTTGGATTTGACTCAACATCATTTAAGATAAATAACTCGAGTTAGAGATGACACTATCGATCAAATTTGGGCAACATAGGAAATATATAGTACAACTTTGTTATTATATTTAGTTGTCATCGGAGTTTACTTCTATTAGATAACATAAACTTTTTATAATATCTATTTCAATGTTTAATGTATGACATATCTTTTTTATATATTATAGTGTTACAAAAAAAAATAGTTATCAAATAAAATTTTGTTTTTGTTTCTTTTTTTCAAGAAACAGATAACAAGAATAGTTATCAAACATAGTCATGTTTCTTGTTCTCAAAATAAGAAGAAATAGGAAACAAGAAACAGAGAATGAGAAATAGGAAACAAGAAATGAGAACGTTATCAAACGGGGCCTAATTTGCTCTACTCCTAAATTAAAAATGAACTTTAGCCAGCGGTCGTGATGATATAGCCAAAATTTGTCATCATTCAGCTCAATTACATAGGAGAAAAACCATAACCAAAGCTAAAAATGGAGAAAAGAGAAGAAGGAATTGAAAATGGAGGGTGAAAAATAGATGGATTGACCTAAAAGCGGAAAAAGATATATTTATAGGAAAACATGAAAGCGTCGAAGCAAGCACCCTACCGCATTGATTGACACTTGGTGTTGATTTGACTCTGGAGTGTCAAGATGCTACCCTTCTTATCTTGATAGAAGCATTTTTGCAATTTTCACCAATTGATTCCATTCTGACCCCAATTGAAAATATCGTTATTACGATTATTCTCATACAATAATTGCATGGTGGAGAATTGAACAATTGACCTCTAGAGAGGAAGTACACTGCCAATACCACTAAACAGAGTTCGTTTGGGCGAAAATTTTACTATATTAACAACTAGTGTTAGTCTTCTAAAACTATATATTTTTTTTAAACTCACCCATATCTTTGTTCCTATGCCATTTATTGTCTGAAAATATTTAATCTTTTATTGAAAATATTAATCCATTTACATTAATTTTGTTTCCTTTTTTCTAATATCATTTAGGTTATTATTTTGCTCTTCATATTTTGAAATTTGTTTAATTTTAATTCTTATACTTTCAATCGTTCAATTTTAGTTTATGTACTTTTAATAAGTCTTAAATTTAGTCCCTCAAATTTATTTTTTATTGAAATTAGTTTAAGAATAATAATAACTTTTTTGCAATGAAATACAATATGTAAACATATTTTCAAAATGGAATTTGTAATGAATAGCAATTTAAGAGTATGATTTTGCAAGCATGTCTTCAACATTTTAAATTTTGCATATATGACAAAACATTTAGTTTTGATATTTTGTTTATTTGTATTACCAAAATGGCCCTATGACAATTTCAACCTTCTTCGTTTTTTACAATTTAAGATTTTCTTTTTTTGGAATTATAATTTAAGAAGTTTTATGTGATTTCTTCCTTAAAAACTTGAATTACCCTCTTTTTTTTCTTTTTTTTTTTTTTTTCTATACTATGTTTTCTTCTAATTTTTCTTTTCTTTTTTGACTTTTTCTTAAAGAAAATTCTCCTAAGAAAAAAAATTTGAATTTTAGCTTATATTATTTTATTTCACTATATTTTCTTCTTATTCTGTTTTTTTTCTTGTGGCAACTTTTTAAAACTTTTTGTTTTTATTTCTTTTTTTATAAAGAATTTCTCTCTCCCTATTTCTTTACTTCTTTGTTGTCATATATTTTTTTTACACTTGCTTCCATTTGCTTACAAGAGTTTAACTACTTGTAACTTGTACTTCGACTTTATCATCAACTATAATTTGCAATAGTGATCTGACTCGCTCTAGAGATCGTGAGCTTCTTATTTGTTTGTTGAGCACATTACGTCTTCCACAAGGGGAGTTTGTGAATATGGATTGTTGATGCCAAAATTCACATTAACGATAAATTTGTATTCTTCGAGGAAGATTAAGAGTATCCGCTATATGAACAAATTTTACACCGGTGTGGTGTTTTGCCAAATCCACTCTGATGCTTAAGTTAGAATTAGGTTTGAGAATTGGCTTAAGTTGACAAAAAAATAGGTATCAGTTCTTGGCGTACCTTCCTCTGATCATAACTTGGCTGTTATATAGGTCGACATTTTCGTAACTGAAAAGCTGACCACCTTACCCCTCCCAGGTGACTCTCGAGCTTCCAAGCTATGGTTACTCATTCAAACCATTAAAAGAAGCGTTACTCATCCCAATCATCATCATGGGTGACTCTTGGATAACTCTTCAACTTTAATTCAACAATCAACAACCAACTTTCAATTTTAATTAATTAAAACCCTCTCTTAAAATAATTATTGTCTAATTAATAGTCCAATTATTACACAAAATGGAAAACACCTTATTGTTTCCAAGATTAATCATTTGAAAGTGATTTCAGTAGCTCACAAGTGCATGGCTCATACATTTTTAAATTATACCAAAGTTTTTATCATACATTCAATTTTAGCTTTAATCAAACAAATTTCTACCTACAAATAATATAGGATTGGATGCATAAATCCATGCTAATCTTTACTATAATTGGTATTTTATCCCTATTTTCCTAGTTAAAACAAGCTTGTGGGGTTGACAATTGCTAACCCCTTTTTTCCTTTAGTAAGTCGATCTGTTTAGCCAGGTTGCTCCGCTTGGCCAACCCCATAATGGGGTTGGGGCTTTTTAATTCTACCAGTCCCCCTCGATCTTCCCCTTTTTTTTTATTACTTTTTACTTTTATTTATATATATTTTTCATATATACATACATATATTTATATATATGTATATTCTAAAAATGAATAAATATTCTAATATTTATTCTCTTGGCCCAAATATCTCATTTATAATGTATACTTGATTACCACCGCCCTAACTTTGGACTCTAAATTAGTCAGGGTTAATCTTACACTCTACATGGATCATCAAAGGGTGATAGGGATTTCAACACAAAGTCTAAGAGGGGAGTATTATTTTAATTTATGCAGAAGACAAACTATGCATTGTGTACTAATCTTGTTGGAATGGCTTGAATCCTAAACCTAATTAGAATTGGCATTTGATATATTTAATTATTTAAATACTTTCCTTCTCCACCTAGGGTTTAAGAAGTGCACTATATAAACTCTCTAACCCTATAGACATTATGTAATTTTTTTGTGACATTCTGTAATCTTGTAACATTCTCTCTAATAAAATTGTTCTCCCTCTATCCCGTGGACGTAGCTAACACATTGTTAGTGAACCACGTAAATTTGTGTGTCGGTCTTCTCTATTTTTTATATTCTATTATATTCTTTAATTGTTGATTTCGTACCAAATCTTTTGATAATCTAATCTCTAGACATGGCTTCATAGAGCAGGTTAGAAAATTGAACCATGCTAAAAATGTTGCGTGCCAATTTATGTTTTTACTTCTACAAATAAATGGAATAGTTAGGTAATTTCAATAATGATTATTGGAAGAATAAAAATAAACATACATAAAAGAGTACACAGTTTAAAATTTTGTCAGGGAATTTTCCCCATTTCTCGAAATTTTGTTTTTTTAGTAATTATTTTTAACAATTAGCTATGGATGACTTGGTGCAAAATTGTAGTTTCTACGATAATTATCAAATTCTGGATTAGATGCTCCAAAGTCATCCTTTTAGTATTAGACATGTACATTTTATGATAATCATTTACAATTATTTTTTATGCAAACACTTCATCTCCTTTAAATTTGGGATCAATTACCAATATTTGATATTATTTTGTAATTAATTTTCCATTTCTTTTTTAAAGTTTATGCTCACACATCAACATTACACATATATTTACAATATACATCTAAATGTTAATTTACTTTATAGAAATAATGATTAAAAATGTTCAATTATAGTCTAATTAAGCCACAATCAAAGTTACATTAATTAATTGTAACAATTCCCATTAATTTCGATTCATTTCTATAAAATTTATCGAAATTTCTATTGATATCGATATTTTCCATAAAATTGAGCTTTCGATATTTCTATGGAGATCGATATTTCAAATGAGTATGTATTTTTATAATTAGAGAATTAAATAAAAACATGAACACACTCAAAAGGTAAAGAATGATAGAATTAGAGCTACTTTTGATATAGATGAAGAATAATATGAGAAAAAGTAACTAAAAGAGAGAGAAAAAAAAAAAAAAGGAAATTGAGTTTTTTCTCTTTTTAGTTATTATTATTATATATAGTTGAATAAAGATGTGGGAGAAAAATGGGTTGGAAGAAGAAAATGGAGCAATAACTTTATTCTATGCATGCATGTGGATATGTTATAATATTATAATATAATACAAAGAGAAGCTTATCCCACAAAAAGGGAAAGAGAGAATAGATAGGATGGGGAAATGGGAAACCGTTGAAATAATGTGTCAGACCAAACAAAGCTTACAATTCATTGCACTTTAGAGGTAAGGTTATAAATCATATTAATAATTTCTCCAAAAATTAAAAATAAATATATATTTATTATAATATTATATAGTGCCCTTCTCTCGTTATTTTATTTGCACTATTCAATGCACTTGCAAGTTAACCTCCATTTATTATTATTATTTTTTAAAAAAAAAAAAAGAAAGTTGTTTTTATAAATTAAAATATTTATAAATATTTATCAAGGATGGACGGTAATATTTTCAATAATTTTATTATTTAAAATAATTTTTCAAAAAAAAATATACTTGTTTCTTTTTAATAAAATGATTTTTAAAAAATATGAATAAAATTATTTGAAATTTATCTCACGACCTAAGGAATTAGTAAGCCGTAATCATATTCTTATCGCACAACAATTGTACTCATAATTTGTAGGTTAACTGTATATTTAGATTAACTTAAAAAATAAATATTCTTTCAAAATTTATTTTCATTTAAATATTTTTTATGAAAACTATTTAAAATAAAGACACTAATAGTTTTTAAAATTTATTTTGAGTAGTTGTCAAACACTTAATGCATGTTTGGGGTGATTTTAAAATTATCAAAATCATTTTTGTCATTTTTAAAATCACTGGAAACACATTTTTAGTCACTCAAAATTAATTTAGTTTTCAATTTTACAGTTTTATGCAATTTTCATATCATCAAAATTAGTTTTGAAGGATTAAAAACATGTTTCACGGTAATTTTGAAAATTACAAAAGTGATTTTAGCCACTTTAAAATCACTCGAAAACATATCTTTTTATTTTTTTCAAAATGACTTATTTTTTAAATTAAATACTTGTAAAAGGTCTTTCAAACACACCCTAATTTAATTATAGGTTTAGTCTCGTTAATTTTTGTTATTTTGTGTGTTTGTGTCATATATAGTTTTTAAACTTAAGAAGTGTGTTATAGATTTGAGAGCTTCTTAATATTGTGTCTAATAATAAATCTATGATGATATAATGAAAATTTTATTAAAAAATTAACTTATCTAATGTATATAAAATTCACTTCTATAATTTCCTAATCTTTTTTTAATTTTTGTTTTTTACGTTCATAAATTTTGAATAAATTGATAACCTATTAGACACATCGAAAATTTAGTGACCCATTTGACATAAAATTGAAAGTTTAAATACCAATTAGATACACTTTTTAAAGAACTTTCAATTTCTTGTTAGTAATTAAAAGTTAAAAACCTATTACACTTTTTAAAATTCGACATTAAATATACACAATGTAAAGCTAAAAGTTAGGGATGTATACACTTATAATTTAACCATCTTGCAAATTTAGAGTTTAATAAGTTTTTGAACTTAAAATATATAATAATTAAGTGAATTTTTGGTGTTGCGTTGAAAGACATTTTAATGAAATACAAAATTGAAAACTTTATAGGTCTATTAGGTATAATTTAAAAAATCCAAGGACCAAATTAGGAATAATTTACCTTCTAAAATTGACTCTATCAAGCCAAAGAAAAGAATTATACCCTAATAAAAGCTTGTTAGGTTTCAGATTTTCTACTTAGAAACTTAGTTTGAATCTAATCTAAATTTGGAATAAGCTTAAGTGTAATAATCTAACTTCATTACACCTTTCCTATGGGTCATAAATTCGATTCACTATCTTTGTGGTGTTATATATATATAATATATATATATATTCTAAAATGAAATTTAAAAAGTAATATTTGGCCAAATTTAAAAAGAAAACATAACTGTGAGAAAGTATTATTGGGAATTGTTTAATGGAAGGAGATGGGAGAGAATATATATATATAATTATTGTGGACATAATTTTATGGGAAAAACAGAGATGGGAGAGTTGTAGTTTGACTATTTTTGTGTGGTTGACTTGTAGATCTGATAGAGGGAAGGGGGAAAATGGTTGTTAAGGAGGCATGATTCATGAGACAACTACAATTTAAAGCTTTGGCTCTGTCTTGGGAGCAACCAAACTCCACTAACCATTTCAACCTCATTTACATTATTCCATTCTATTCTCACATTGGTTTGTTTAAGTTAAGGATAATTTAAATCTAGTACATTCAAATAATTGTAATCCACGTGACTTTTTTTCTTCTTCTTTTTGGACTAAATCCAAAGATTAGTTTGATATTGATGAAAAAAGGTGTTAGATCAACGTTCGCGCTCAGATTTTGTTTGTATTAGGCTTTGTTGTGGGTGTTTGATAGAGTCTTGACCTCTGACCCATTTCTCTCTTAGTATGGTGTCAATATCTTCCGAACTAACCTCCGCTAGAGATCTCGCACTAGTCTAGTGTTGAGCCTATTGCACTTTGATACTTAAGTTAGTATATAAAGAGTGGCTAATTTAGCTAAGCACGAAATACGAGCAAACTCGAGTCTCTCATTTGGAGATTATTTACTCTACCCTTTGGGGTGGTTAAGCAGGACCAATTATAAGTCAGTCATTTAACGCACAACTACAGTTAGGTGTAACAGTAGGGATGTAAAGGATGTTTAAAGTGCTTAAGGTTGCAGGGTGCCAATCTAGCCTCGACTCGTTTATTTTTCGACTGATAATTTTTTACCAGCTCAACTGATCGGCCCAAATCTTGAGACACTAATATTTTCCTTTTGGGACACATGCTCCCCTATGCTTTTTCCCAATACCCCTTGGCCTTGGGCTCGCTCGTGATCTTTGAATCTTGCCTTGGGCAACACTCAACAAATATTTTTATTATTTCGTATGTGGAGTTCAAAAAAAAGTTTAATATGATGTGATTACATATAATGTGAGTACTAGTAACTCATATTCGTCAACAATATTTTTTTTTTTTTAACAAAATACTAATGGAGGTAGGGATCAGTAGGTATATTCGTCAACAATATGAAGTATGAACATAGCTCAATTGATATAAAGTTTGTATCATCAACAACCAAGAGATCAGAGGTTAAAGTCCTCCACTTCCTACCGATTAAATGAAAAAACAATAACTTATATTTATATAATTTTTAGTAAACAATTTGATCCCTCCACCTGAAAGGGTAAGCAATATTCTAAAGTGTTTAGTTGAACCAAACACTTTAGGTACTAATTTAAGCATCGAAGTGTGAGTTCGACTTGGCACTACACTGATGCAAGTTCTCCTTGTTAGTTAGTGCAGACATATGTCTCAGATCAAAGAAGTCCTACTCCAAACAAGCGACTTGAACGAGATCTTTGTGCCAACAAAGTGAAGCATTGATCCTTCTTATAGACCATTTTTGTTTTTTTACAAACTCCTCAATCATTTTACATACTTTCTCCGGATAATTTCTTATTAAGCAATCTTTTAGTAGTAATTCATATTATACATACAGTTTCTCACACATACATGACAAAGAATTAACCGAAGAAGGAGACAGCAAAAAAACAGATTTAATTACACTTTATAAAAGAGATATGTTATAAATGATTTAGAAAGAAAGGTATGTCACACGTGCCACACTATAATTCGTCTCGTTATGATTTAGTCTATAACACAAATTAAATAGATATTGAAGTTTAAAGATCATAGTATTATAATTAAAACTTTCTAAAATTTAAAGGTGACATATTGACAATGCATAAATATACAAACTTACGTACGTGCTAGTCAACCTAAACATGACTCAACTAGTTAAAATATATATCATCGATTAATTAAAATCTCAAATGTTTATACTAAGGCTTATTTTGGAATACATGTCTAATAGTGACTATTGTTATCTATCACTAATAAACATTAACATTTTGTTATATTTATAAATATTTTTAACATTAACATTTTGTTATATTTATAAATATTTTTAGCAGAGATTTACAATTTCAAACTTTTTTTTTCAAAAATTATTTGTTAAATGGAAAAGAAATAATTGCAATTAAAATAAAAATACATGACATTGCTTTTTAGAAAAAATAAATGCAAGTTGCATTGAACTAATAAATTTGAAAAATTATTAATTCTAAAAAATCAATCTAAAAAATTAGAATATATAATTTGGTTGTCAGGAAAATATACTAGATATATTAAATAAATGATAATTTTTAAATTTTAAATATTGTTAAGAGTGACATATAACGTGAGCTACTTTTAAAAGCTATAAGAATAATGAAGCGGAATTTTAAAATGTGAAAACCATCTATCTCATTTTTTTTTTTGAAGTGATTTGAATAATTTTATCGAGCACAAAAGACCGTTAATTAATAACATGTTTGAGAGTAATTTTGAAACGATTAGAATCACATTTGTTATTTTCAAAATAACTCTGAAACATGTTTTTAATCCTCTAAAATCAATTTTAATGATACAAAAATTATATTTAAAAGTCTAAAATTAAATATTAAATTAATTTTGAGTGATTAGCCAGTTTAATATTATAAATATAAATAGTTTTTCACATGTCCTAGAGTCTTCTATATCTATGATTTAGACAGTGTCACATAAATAAGGAATTGGAGATGATAATAATAAGAAGAAATTAGTGATAATACAATAATAATAAGAATGATAGAATTAAACACAAAATTAAACTACAGTCCTTTAAAAAGAAAAAGAAAGAAAGTACATAAACTAAAATGCACTTAGCTAATTGTTTTCCCTTTACAAATAAAAAAGAAAAAGGCAGACACAAGAGTAGATTAGATTAGACTTTAATTAGAGTCATAAAAACCCTAATTTTGGATATGAATTCTCATGAATGCATTTGCAAGGAAGCAGGCATTATTTGGCAAGCCTTGAAAAGGGCAGAAGAGTAATTTAAATTGGCAGAATTCACGAAATTAAAATTATTATTATGAAATCCAGCCTGCTCCAACGTCTGGACTTGCCTCTTCAAGAACTTCACATAATGCACCGCCTCATCAAGCATCGACGCCGTGTCCATCTTCGTCCCGCCGGGCACCAACCGCTGCAGAATCCTAATTTTCTGGCTAATCCTCTCCCGCCGGTGCCTCGCCGCCACGCTCTGCGGATCCTTCGAGATTCTCACGTTCCGCCGCTTCGGCGCCTTTATTGCCTCCGGGTCTATTTCTATTGGCTGCATCGCCGCTATTCTGAATATCATCTCTCTCATCGCCGCCATTCCTCCGCCGCTCCCGCTCCGCCCCCGCCGTGCCGGAGCCTCCGGGATTATTGTTGGGCTTTGGAATAAGGAGCTGCCCGGCGGGGAGAAATCGGAGAAATACGGCGGTGGGACGACTGGGAGTTGAGGGCAATTGGCCGTGTTATTGTTCATGAACATTGTGGCCGACGACATGTCGGATGGGGAGAGTGTCGATTTCAGAATGTCGATGTCGTCCATTGGGATTTGATTCCCTGATTTTACTCACACACTCGCGTTTATGAATCTTTTTCTTTTTTGCTCTCTCTTAGCTTTGTTGAGACTTGAAGGGAGAAGAGGGAGTTTGTGTGTATATATACACCAACCCCAACCTCTTTTTCTTGTGTTTTTTTTTTTTTTTCTAATTATTAATGTTTTTTCCCCTCTCTCCCTAATTTAATAAAATAAAAATTATTTTAAATGTTAAAATTATTGAAAATATTTATAAATAATAGTAAAATATCATCATCTATTTATAATAGATTATTATCTATGTCTATCGCAATATAGATAGACAAATAGATAGTAAAATTTTTCTATATTAATAAATATTTTAGTTCTTTTTTATATATTTAAAAAGAGTACTTGATAAAATAATTTTTTAATTATTGAATTTATTATATTATGTTTTCTTAAAATATAAATAAAATAAAAAGACTTTCATGCTTAAACTTTGTGTCAATAATGATTGTTTGTTTGTTTTATTGGACAAAGGAAATTAGTGAGAGAAGTACTATCTTTATAGTTTTTTGTTTGTCTAATTTTTTTAGTGAAAAAAGGTACATTTTTTATTCTTAAGCGGTGGGTCTAGTTTTTATCCGATGGTTTTAGGTAATTGCATTGGATGACATTTTTAGGGCTAATAATTAATTATATAGCAATATTTTTAAAGAATTATAAATATAGCAAAATCAATCAATGATAGACTCTATCGTTAATACATTTTGAGAGTTGGATCTAAATGTTGTTATATCTACAAATTCTTTTGATTATGTTATTCTCTATTAATACTTTGAGCTGATTGTTATATTTACAACTATCTCTTTGGCTTTTAGGCTTCAAAATGTTATACTTTTAGGCTTTGAGTTTTGAGTTCGATATTAATTTAGTACTTAGGTTTCAAAATGTTGCAATTTTACTTTGAGGTTTGTGTTTTGTTTCAATTTGGTTTATAGATTTCAAGATTTACACTTTTAATTTTGATTTTTCACAAACTACTCGATTGGTTAGGGACTAAATCGATACAAAACTCAAACTTCAAAGTTAAAAGTAAATTTGTAACATTTTGAAACTTTAGAGGCTAAATTAATATTAAACTCAAAACTTAAAAACTAAAAGTGTACATTTTGAAATTACCTTAAGATCAAATGAAAACTAAATCTAAAACTTAAGGACTAAAAATGTATCTTTTCCAATTCTTCATTAGTGAAAATTCAAAAAATTTCAAACACTCTAAAAACTACGAAACCAAATAGACACAAATTTTAAAGGTATTACACAATTTACAATTTAAAAAGTATTATTGAAAACATAAGAAAACTTTATCTACAATTTAAAGTAATTAAAAATGTTATCAACAAAAAGATTCCTTTACATTTAAGCTATAAAATATGAACTTTTCTCTCATAATCATTGGGTATATGAGAAGAAGAAGAAAAAATAAATAAATTCAATTAAATTAAAAGTATTTTGGGTTGATTATTATTGGCAAATAAATATTTATTTAGAAGAGACTTCAAATTAAAACGCATGGGAAGTTGAAGTTTGAAGATCCAATATAAATTATAAAGAAAGGAAATGTCCTTAACTCCATTTATTAATGCATTTATGATCCTCGATGGCAATCCCCCCATCATGTGTGGGCCTAAACCTTAGCCAACCTTCCTAACCCCTTTTGGATAATATTTCTATTTTCCAATTAAGGACAAATATTTCTTAATTTTTTTTTTATTAAACTTTTATATTTTTATAATTTTCCACACCACCTACATTTTCTTTATTTCCTCCATATTAAATCATTCTAAAAATGCATAATATGGTTGGGGTGATTTTAAAATAATGAAATCAATTTGAAAATATTTTTAATCATTCAAAATCAATTTTAAAATTATAAAGATTATTTTTAAAGGTGTAAAATTAGACATTTAATTAATTTTAAATGATTAAAGATGCATTTAAGAGTGATTTTGAACTATGTTCAAAATCATCTATATTGAGAAACATAATATATTTATGGGTTAAAATACTATTTTGATCCTCATACTAATAAGTTTGTTCAATTTTAATTTCGATATTTTAATTAATCTTGAATTTAATTTCTATGGCAGTTTAATGTTGATTTTTTCAAAAAAAAATTCTATTAGCATTTTCACTATAAAATTTAAAAACATATTAACATATATCATATTTTTCGGCAAAAATTAACCTTAAGGGACTAAATTTAAGATATATTCAAAAGATAATGACAAAAATATTTAAAATTATAGAAACTAAAATTGAACAAACTCATAATACAGGAACCAAAATGATATTTTAACCCATACTTATTTTTATTAATTTCTGTATAAATTTGATAGAAAAAAAATGTTATATCAATTTAACAAAGAATTCATATCAAATCTCAATCTTTTGATGATCATGATCTCTTTTGTCGCGGTCTTCTTGAAACCCCTTTTATATTTTTAATTATTTAATCTTAGCTAAATTTCAAAACAGGTGACAAATTGCTTATAAGTTATAACATCATTGTATTATAACATTTGTTCTAAAAATTCAGGAAAACACATTCAGCTGAATAAGTCAGAAAATAATATATAATATATGTTTAAATAAATGTATTAGTTTTATTTGTTTTCCTACTTGACCAATATAAGTATTAAATAAGAATTTGTTTTAAAAATAAATATAAATATTTGATTTGATTTGTTGAAATATAAAAATGGAGGGAGAAAAAGGGAAAAAAGAAAAAAAAAATGCTGAATAATGTGAAGTGCATGAATGGGAAATGAAATATGTCTGGAACAAAGTAACAAGTGATACAATTAATATTATTATTATTATTATTATTATTATTGGTTTGGAGGGTTTTGCCTAGAAAATTTGGATCTCTCATAAGGAGAGAATTCCAAATGGGGAAACCCCACAATCACATGTAAAATGTCAGAATTCAACTCCTCATTTTAAAAGGAAAAATGGGAATGCAATTTAAGCCATATCCCAACTAAGTCCTCCACAGTCTACACCATTTGTCTATTTAATGAATTTTCAATTCAAATAATTTGTTTTCAATCTTATTGCAAATGTCCACCTGTCAACTTACACGTTTCTTTATCGTCAACTCTATTAGTTTTCATCTCGTGTTTATGTAGCATGTCGACCGTTATTATTAAATGACTTGATTATTTAGGCTTTGTTTTTGTGACTATTTAGTTTTTGAAAACTATGCTTGTTTTCTCTCGATCTTTAGTGTTACCATATATGTTGTAAACTATCATTTCACTTTCTAGTATATAATCTGAACATCGCACACTTGTTGATGCTACTTTCCGAGTTACACAATGACTTTGTTGGCTGCTTGCTGATAAGTATTCACAAACATACCAACACATTGAAAATGACCTGTCAATTTGTTCAACATCATCTCATGAGCAACACTCTCCTCTTACGATCCATCTCTAGTACAAAGCGTCACGAGCAAACATCTTCACAAAAGCTTTGTCGCCTGGTCGCTTCATTCAATTATTTTACAAACTCAAGTTGGTTGTCACCCTACCCACTCTAAGATTGCAAGAGGTTGTTACTATATATATTGATATCATAATTCTTGTATTCTTCTTTGAGTATATATACACTCGTGTACTCTTTGTAAATACTGAATATTGAATTATATACCAAAATATTGACTAATGCTCATTAGACTACTACATAATCTTTAGTTCATATAATCACAATGTCATGTAAGTATTAAACAGATGAATTTCAAAGCAAATATTTATTAGCCATAAGATTATTTTTTGTTTATCGTACACGAACTTCACTCGATGTACAATCATTACACGTCATTAAGGGAGTTGGGTGAATTGGTGTACAATATAAAGTATATACAAGAATTAAATTAACAATCTATGCATTGCGATTTGTGGGTTGTATAAAAAAGTTATTATAATATAGTCAATGAATATGGTTCAACTGATTTAATATATGCTAAAGCGAACATAGCTCGATTGGCATCTAAGATGTATTGGCAATTAAGACGTCTTAGGTTTGAATCCTTCACTCCTATTGTACTAACAAATTAGCTTAATATATACTATCGACCAAGAGGTTGAATGTTTGAATCCAACACTCCATAAATTTTGGTCCATAGGTTTCAAAATGTAATACTTTCTTAAGTTTTGAGTTTGAGTTTCAATTTTAGTTTGTAGGTTTCAAAATGTTACAATTTTACCATTTAGATTTGAGTTTTATTTTGGATTTAATCTCTAGGTTTCAAGTAAGTTTTAACCTCAAATTTTCACTAAATACTCACTTTCAATTTTTAATGTTTTCTCTGTTAATTAATTTCAAATAATTATAAAGTAAAAATTTAATTATAATTTTAATAGTTATAAAACTTAACTAATATAATATTTTTAAATTAACAATATACATTATTTAATAAAGTGAGTATTTAGTGAAGAAAGGATGTTAGAAATGTAATTCTTGAAGCCTAAGATCAAATTGAAACAAAACCCAAATTTCAAGAGTAATGTGAAATTGTGTATATTATTGAATAATTAACTTAATCATAATACAAATGAAGTGGATAATAAATAGATACCAATATACCCAACAAAGGAAAGAAATATAAAAGAAAAAAGGTTGAAAAGGAAAAAATACAAAAAAAATAATAATTAGAATAGATCTTAATTAGGTTTGACAAGGAAATTCTAACATTTTGAAATTTACCGGCTTGATTAAAACAAAACTCAAAATATAAATATTAAAAATGTAATAGTATGAAACTTATTATCCAAATAAAAATTATATATATATATATATATATATATATATATATAAAATCTAAAGACTTAATAAAAAGTATTTTTTTAAAAAAATAATAATAAAACTTTTGAAACCCGGTCAAAAGGAGGAAAGCAAAAGGCTTTTAAAATCATGTCGGCTTGGCTTATTTTTCCGCTAAAGGCTAAAGCCGACGTCCAACCGACCAAATCAACAGTACAACACTAACTAACAATAAAGAAAATAATAATAATAATAATAATACAACTATCAAAATCGACGGTCATTATTCATTCAATTCTTTCCTCCAAAATATGGGCAATACCCCAATCTGATGCTTCATATTAATATCATCTTTCAACATATAAATTCTCCAAAAACATTAATTTTAGAAGGGAAAAAGAAAAACTTCAATGTCAATCTGTTATCTGAAGTCGTTGTCCAAAAAAAATAATAATAAATAAATAAATAATATCATTAAAAGGTAAAAATTGAAATGAATATTAAAATATAAAGGCCTCTTTTCAAATATAGCAAAATAAACAAAAAAAAATATTTACAAATATAGCAAAATTTCACTGTCTATTGCGGTCTATCGCAGATAGACGGTGTATTTTGCTATTAGTTTTAAATATTTTCAGCAATTTTGCCATTTAAGATAATTTCACAAATATAAAGTTGTATAGATTGTAATACTTATGTAAGTTTAAAATGTGATTTTCTATGCTCATGGACGTAGTTAACACACGGTTAATGAACCACGTAAATCTTTGCGTTGATTTCTTTACTATTTATGCTTTTTTGCTTTCTTTGACTATTGATTTCATAATAAAATACTTATTATTTATATTATCTTTGCATCAATTCTATTTTGATACTTTTTTTTTTCTCAAGTCTCTCTTCTTATATCAATATCTAGCGTCTATGAATAGGTAAGTCTCTCATCTTATACCAAAATTTACGAGTAAATACTTGGTTGTACTGTCTTCATGTATCTCTTCAATCACAAAGAAAAAAATATAAACTCTTTTTTATCACAAGACAACTTGGGATTGGACACACTCAAAATTTGAAATGCACACGAAATACTTTCGAAAATTTAATACATTAGTTATTGATGAAAAATTTCCCCCTTATGAGTTGGGAGAGTACTGAAATTAAAAGCAGGGCTGATTGGGAGTGGCACACTTTTTGAGAAGGATAGAGAAATTAAAAAAAAAAAAAGAAAAAGAAAAGAGTCTGACAGTTTCTTAAGCATTGTCAGGTGATGATGATAAGTGGGGTTGAAATCTTTTTGATGGATCCTTATAAATTGCTAAACCGTTACCCTAAATGGCGATTCTTCTCCCATTTCACCCAGTTTTATATATACAATATATATATATTGTATATAAATGTAAAAGCTAATTCCATGCTCCTTTTCTCCTTTAAAACTAACTCAACCTACCATTCTTTTCTTGTAATCATACCATACTCCCTCCCTTCTTCTCACTTGCATTCTTCCACTCCTATTACTAGCATTTATTACCACACTCTTCACTGCCCTATATTCAATGTCCCATATTCTCTATTTTCATTTTTCACTTTTTTTTTTTTCCTCCCTTCTAAATTTTGAAAATGATAATTTAAAACATGTATATGCGTCAAAATGAGCATACTTCAACCGATATAAAATATGTATGTACTGTTAATTTTAAAGTTAATGTTCGATTTCTTACCCCACTTTATCAAAAAAAAAAAAAAAACCAAATATACACAAAGTTGAAACCTTCTCCCATATTGTCTAACTATTTTCACTTTTCACTTTTTTCTTTTACTATATTTTGAAAATTATAATTTTATTCTTTTAAAATTTTCATGACAGTAAAAAACAGACTAAAATGAACATAGTTCAATTGACATAAAAGTTGTACTATCAACTTCGAGATCAGAGGGAAAACAAAAAGTAAACTATGTAAGAGTATTATTTTTCGCACTATTTATTGATTTAATATTCATCTCTATCAACCTATAAAACTTAATATATATCTAACACGTTAATTCATATATTTGAATCCTTTCTCTATTTGTTTTTAATACAAGTAGTGCATGTATGTTATGAACATTGTAACTCATCTATTTTATTAAGATTGTGAGGTCCATTGATTTTTCGTATGTTAGATCTTCAACATGTTTCTCAAGATGGTTTTGCCTCTTTAGATTAATTAACCATTATTGGATCTAATTTCAATTTTCATTTTTGGACTAACTATTTGTTTGTGCTTTATAGAACTCTAATGTCATATTAGACAACATGAAAGCTAATTGGAAAAAATTACATGTGATACTCAAATTGGTTGAATCCTTTATATCTATTTATTAAACTAAAGAATGGAATGAGCAGCTTTTGCAAATGCTCATATGCTTTATTGATAAAAACAAGCAAAGGTATGAAAGTAAGTTTGTGATACTACAAATGGGCATCTTTTTCCATTTCCACACATGTGGGCTGCAATCCTTAGGCATAAGAAAAAAGCTAAAGAAATGCCATTTTTGGTGATGAAAAAAAGGCAGAAGGCATTCATTCAATCCCCCTTTCCCTTTAAACACAACTGAGATATTGTTTGTAATGATACCCTATTTTTACTTGCTTCTTGGAACCCTACCTCTAGTGTTGCATTTAATTAGGATAGTGATACATCCCCCTATATATACATATGTATGTATGTATTTAATGTTCTCTTGCTACTTACTTTTTTATCTCTATATCCCACTCACTTTTCGGATGAAAGTACTTGTGTGTTACAGTCATCACAAAATGTTAACTTCATGATCAACAATTTTGATCCAAATCTTGATCCGAGTAAATTTTGTTTTTATTCCAATTTTGACAAAATTTTGAGAAAATTTTGAGTGTATTATGATTCCCCCATTTTGACGAAATTTCCAGATTTCGAGAAAATTTCAAGAAATTTCGACATTTCGATTGTTTTTTAATTAACTACATTAGTCCAGTTCAATCTTTTAATTTTATGGGTTTGATTACACACAATTTTATAGTTTCACATGTTATTGTCATTTTCGACAAAGGATTAAGCTTTTTTTATGCGCTACTTTTTCTAATTTCCAACTTTTCTCAATTTTTATAATTATTTTCGACTTGAATCTTAAAAAACCACAAAAAAAAAAAAAACAACAACAACCTATACTTATTTTAACTTCATTCAAACTTTTTTTAATTAAATTTTAACATCATTTCCCCTAACAATTGATTTGATGTGACTTTTTTTTTCTCTTAACATCTAAAACTTTCGTAATTTTAACATCATTTCATCTCAATATATTTCTAAACTGTATATTATTTTGTAATATTTTTTCATTTCTTTTTTAAATTTATGTTCTTGCGTCGACATTTATATAGGCATTTACAATAAACATCTAAATATTATTTTACTTTATGGATCTAAATTAAATATTGTCTTACTTTATAGAAATTGTGATTAAAAATGGCTAGTTATAGTCTAATTAAGCCACGATTAAAGTTTCATTAACTAATTATAACAATTTTCATAATTTTTTCCAAAACTTCCTTCGATAACAATATTTCCATCGATATTTTCATAAAATCGAGATCTCGATATTTCTACTGACATCGATATTTCGAACATTGGTTAAGATTCATTAATTAATGAGTTTCAGTTGTAAAAAAAAAAATCAATTAGTTGATGTTTTTCTACATAAAGCAATAAATATCTTATGTGTCTTAGTCCTTAACTATAAATTTTAGGGTCCGATTGTATGTTCAAGTCTATGAAGTTTTATAGTTGTGTTTATTTGATTCTTAATTCTTTTTTTTTTAAGTATCTAATGAGAACTTTTAATTTTATACTTATTTAGTTCTTTTAAAAATGGGTCTAATATAGATATCTTTAATAATATGTGTAGTTAAAAGTTCTTTATAATTAACTAGTTAAATATGTTGATCTAAATTTGCAAACAGTGGATTTTTATTAACTCAAGACTAAGGCTAAAA
The DNA here is from genome assembly GCA_030954485.1 of Citrullus mucosospermus. Classification (NCBI taxonomy): domain Eukaryota; kingdom Viridiplantae; phylum Streptophyta; class Magnoliopsida; order Cucurbitales; family Cucurbitaceae; genus Citrullus; species Citrullus mucosospermus. Next base: position 25,604,985 of record CM062056.1, read on the forward strand.
ATGGAACATCAAAAAGTAAATTCAAAATTCAAAATTGAAATAGGGACTAAATAAAAATAATTAAATTCAGAATCTAAAGGGAGAAAAATATATCTTTTCCGGGAGTATGGAATATTTTTTCCATTTATTACTTCCCACATGAGCATACATTTAAAAATGATTTTGTGTCCACCAACATTAAAAAACTAATAATGAAAATAAACCATGGTGAGAACAAACGAAAGTGTGTCATCCTCTCCTAAATATTAGAATTTTTCTTACTATATACTTAGTTCATTGATAATAATATTATTTTGTTTTATAAGTCTCACATTATTCTTGAATGTTTCACTTTTGACAAATAATATTATAATATGAATAAAGGTGATATGAAACTATTACTATCACCTGCTAGAATTTTTCTGGCAAATATACACCAATGAAATATTAATTTAGTGACATGTAAGCGTTTCATTATCAAAATTTAACTTTCTTTTTACTAATACTTGATTGAGATTTTTTATTACATGAAGAATTGAATTGAAACTTTTGAAGATTAAAGCCCAAAATAAAAAGGATCTAAATAGTAAGTGCCTAAATTTTTAATTTTACCGTTAAAAGCGAGGATAATCAATGCTGACATATTATATGTGTTTGTAATCAAGAGGTCAACGATTTGAATCTCCTCCCTTTATTGTACTAAATAAAAAAAGTATATCTAATAAGTCTTTAAAGCAGTATTTGGCTCAATGATACTAATTATTAGATTGAGTTGGAAAAAATTATGAATTCGCTATTTAGCCTACTAACTTGGAGTTACATTGTTAAGTTAAGTTGAATTTTGGTTGTCCAATTTTTTTAATGACTAGCTCCACTCGCTGAGCACCAACTCTGACAACAACCACCCCACTAGTGACTACCATCACCTCACTCCGCAACAATCATCATTGGCGACATGCTCCAACAACTATCTCCAGTGACCAACTTCGGTGACTACCACCTATACAGGGATCAACTCTGGCACGACCACTTCCACACAACTACCTCGGTAGCCAACTCCAGTGAAGGCCACCCCCGAAAACAACCAACTTCAAGGACCACCTCTATTGATCATCTCCAACATAACAAATTTTGCCGATCTTATATACTTTTTTTTTACAACTAATGAAAATATTTTTAAATATGATAGTCACTTTTTTATAGTAATTTAACATTAATAAAAATCATTTGAGTATATGGTAAGAAAAATGTTTGTAGAAAAATATATTTGAGAAAATGTAACCAAACACATAAGAGAAAATATTGAAAATGACTTGTTGAAAAATATCTTTTCTACTAAGCAATCTAAATAATCCCTAATTCTAGTTTTTTTTATGTTAAAAGAAGATCTAATCACATGTTAAAAAATAACCTAATTAGTAATTTCTATTTTTTTTAACCCCATAATACATGTGTTGTAGATAATAAAAGTGACCTTTCATATTTCATAGGACAGATAAATGCATTGTTTTTTTCAAACATACACTCTCAATTTTGGACTTAAATTTGTTAAAATTTCACGTGCCATGCTTATGAATAGTTGCATATACAATTTAACATAAGATGCCTAAAAAAAAAACTCTAAACCTCATGATAGCCTACTCATCTTTTGTGCATATCTATTCATACATTACACTAATGTAAAAGAATATTGTAATCTTCGTTTGTATGGAACAATAGAGTATTTTATAGACCTCAAGTACTATGGTTACATCCAAACAATTAAAAAATATACTTGAAGTTTTTAAGTTGACATTCAATTGAATGTTGAAAATTAGGGAAAATATGTGTGTAATTGAATGGTTGAAAAAAAATCGAGCAAACAAAAAACAACCAACAAAAAATCAAACTTGTTAAGGTTACTAAAAACTGCACATATACCCCTAACTTAAGAATAACTAAAAATTTGCATCTTGAGATGATTTCTTGACCCAATTCAACTTACCTTTGCATCCCAAGCACATATTTAATATTAATTCCACAAATATATTAGCCAACTCAACTTATAGATCTTTGACATATTCAATATTTTTTAAATTTCACAAACCTATTGGATTCAAAATTGAAAGTTTAATTTGATGTCCTATCTAGACATAAAAAAAACTATCTCATAAATTCGTGAACGTTGTCATATATCTATTGGACATAAAATTGAAAAATTAGAACCTAGTCGACTTCAATAATCTATTAACACAGAGATAGAAATTGAGAAACTAAAACTTGTAATTTAATGAAACAAAAAATCAATAATAAGCACCATTACAGTTTATTTATTATTTTTAAAGTTTAATTAAACAATTCTTAATAATATTTTTTTCCATCTAATTTTTTTTAAAAAATATTATTTTGGTTCTTTCAATTTGAACTTCTTTTCAATTTTAATCTTTATATTTTCAATAAATTTTAAATTTAGTTCTTCGGAGTTAATTTTTATCGAATTTAGTTAAATAATAATACTAATTTCCATGCATACATGTGAATATATTTTTAAAATTTATATTAATTTTTTTTAATATAATTAATAAAAAACTTTGAAGAAATAAACAATAACCTAAATCATAGAGATTAACTTCAGATTTATTAAAAGAACCTAAACTAAAATGGAACATTTAAATGAAGAGATTAAAGTTTAACCAACGATAAAACATAAAATATTATAGTGATTAAAATGATATTTTAATTTTTGAAAAATGAGGAACACGTGATGTCCCAAAATCTATACCAAATTGATGAACAGAAGAAATGGAAGAGACGAAATTCCCCAAAGAAAAAAAAAGGCCAAAAAGTTGATAGAAAGAACACAAAATCACCACCACAAACAATAAAATTCCACATGAGACCAAGAGAATCTATACATTGCCAAACAAGCAAGCAAACCCTAATTCAGATTCTTAAAAACACCAAAAAAAAAAAAAAAAAAAAAAAAACTATATAAGACACAACCAAATTACAAACAACAGATTTTTCTCAGTGGACAAAGCAAAAAATGATTACATCCCACGATTTTTCAAGCAATTATCTAGTGTTGGTTCCTCAAGAGCTGAGTTTCTATAATCTCTTTAAAATGTTATGGAGCAATGAGATTGATAAAATGGGGTTTGTTCACAGCCAAAAGGACAGAGAAGATTATCTTCACAACAGATTGATTGTTGTGTTTTTCTCCCTTCTCTTTCAGAAGATTCTTCTATTGTTCAGCAAAAAACTTGCCAAGTTTGGGTCAATTGTTGAGTTTTCCCTCAATTTGGTCTCTTCTAATGGTGGTCTCTTTATGCTTCTCAAAAATTTCTACCAAGGTTTTACCTACTTTTCTTTTTCCTTTTATATTACTTAATTAAGTTGCATTTTTTTTAGTTCAACTAAGGATGATAATTGGTGCATTATTATCCATTATACTGCTTGAATAGGCGCATTAAATATAATGTTTGTTTAGTTTGGATAATTTTCTTTGTCCTTTATGTGACATGCATATGCATGTTTATTTTCCTTTAACCTAATTAATCTAACATATATATATATAGAGAGAGAGAGAGAAGAGAGGGTATTTGTGGAATAATTAGGGAGTTTGAAGATGTGCAATGACTTACCCTTTTTTAAGCTTTCACATGTAACTTCATATTGAATAATGCTGATCATTACTCTATCTCACTCTATTGTGGATTGTGATGTGACAAACTTAGAATAATCTTAACATTTGGGTAATATGAAGAAGAGTCCTTGAGATCAAATTTAACCAAATCATATATGAATTAATGTATGATGAGGGTTTTAAAATCACATGGGTTCAAGTTTCACACAAGTTCAAGAATTAATATGACAATTTAAAATAAATCTATAAACACTCATTCCACTTCTAAATTATTTGTTTTGTTATCTACTTTCTATCAATATTCTAAAAAATCAACCAAGTTTTAAAAATTAAAAAATATATATATTTATGAAATGTTGCTTTTGCCTAAGAAAGATAGATGAAAACGATAGTAAGAAATTGGAGAAAAAAATAAACTTAATTTTCAAAAGCAAAAAGCGGTCATCAACCAAATAGTTACCCAATAGAGGTTAAATGATTATCAAACACATTTTCTTAGGGTTGATTTTTTTTTTTTTTTTCTGAATTAATGTTTTGAAGGGAAGATGGAAATCCCAAAACCAGAATCAGAGAAATTCATATCATTCATTGGACAAATTGACAAAAGAGTGGAACTTGAGAGAAGCATAAAGCCTGGAGATTGCACATATTTTTCTGCACTCACTGTCATGGCCTCAAAGCTTTCCTATGAAAATCATGCCTTTGTTAAAACCACTGTCCAAGATCATTGGAAGGTAATTTCTAATTCGCTTAATCAAGAAATATTTATTAAAATTGAAATTTAGAAAGGATAAAGTTTGGATCAATAAAGCATCAATTTAAAAATAGTATTTCTTGTCTTCCTTGCAATTTGTAAACTACCAATGGTGTTCTTTTTCAATGCAGATGGAATTGATTGGATTCTATAATTTTTGGAATGGTAAGAATTGAATGATATATAAGTTATGTTTGAGGCAATGAATTATGTGCATTCAAAGTTTGAATTATTTCTTTAGGTGTTGAGCAAGGTTGGTAAATCACAAAGTGGGATTTCTTTCTATTTCAGGGTATCTATATTTCTGGATCCTATGAAGTAACTTAACTCATATTAAAATAAAATAAATAAAAGACTGTAGAGGAAACTAATTCATATTAAAATAACTTGAAGTAATACAAACAAATGTTCAATAAAAGTAAAGAACTAAAGAATAGAACGTGGAAGAAAATAATGAAAAAGAAAATTTTTATGAGCTTGCTCTTTTATCCAACTCGATTCAATCCTTTTTCAATGTGAAATAAGTCTTTAAAAAATACATTTTGGATTGATTTAGAAAAGAGGGGTATGTATGAATTGACTTAAAACAAAGATGTTTTTTTTAAAAAAATTTATTTCCATTTAAATACTTTTGATTTAAATACTTTTAATAAAAACATCCCTGTGTTTGACAACATTTTTCAAAAGTGTTTTTATATATAACTTTTTTTAGTTTGTTATATATTAAAAATATTCTTAATAATATCAAATTACTATAAATAACGACTCTAAATATTATGAACTAATAATTGAAAATAATGGTTGTCGGAACTGGTTGTTTGTGGTGGCCACCAGAGGTTGTGCCAAAGACGGTGGTTGAAGTTGATCGGTGGTGGCCAAAGTTGCCACCAATGATATGTTGTCGAAGGTGGCCGGAGTTTATCGATGGTGGTTGTTGGAGGTAGTCGACAGTGGTAGTCGGAGGTGACAATTGGAGTTGGCTGGTGGTGGTGGTGGTGTGGTAGGTGGCGGCTGGAGTTGGTCAGTGGTAGTGGTTGTGGTCGTGGATGGAGTTGGCTGATGGAGGGCGGTGGTAGCCACAACAATATAGCGAAAGTGAGGTAGATGACTTTGGAGCATTTTAGTAATTTTAAGAATTACCCAAATCAGGGAGAAATTAACAATTAAACACTTAAAAGTCATTTTTCTAAAAGTTGATTTCAAGTGTGTATCCTAAACCAACTTATTTTATTAAACTCAATTTTTCAACAATATTTATTTTGAATGATTGCCAAATACTTGAATTTTTTTTCTTCCAAATTGACTTATTTTTTAAATTAAATACTTGAAAATATATTCCTAACACATCTTAAAAATATTCTTTCGAATATCATCTAAAATTACAGCTAGGATGTTCTCAAGGCAGGATAGAAATGAGGATTATTCTCTCATTTGTGTTCCTGCCTCAAATTTAGTTATCCGTAATTAAAATTGTTGTAATTGTAACGAGTTTGTTTTTATTATTCATAATTCACATAATATTGTTAACTAGTTTTCTTGCAACGTATGCAAATGGGTTTTACTTTTCACAATAGATTGGTTACGTTTGCTGACGTGGCCTAAAAATATGAAAGTTTTATATACAGATTTTCTAGAGAAACATACGACGAAGGCCTTTATCCTCCAGGATAAAACACCCAACCCAAACATCATCCTCATTGTCTTCAGAGGAACAGAAATGTTTGATGCAAATGCATGGTGTACGGATATCGACCTATCCTGGTACGAGTTTCCCGGGATGGGTAAAATCCATGGTGGTTTTATCAAATCCCTTGGATTGCAAAGGAAAACCGGGTGGCCCAAGCATGTAAAACCGGACCCGGACCGACCGGTGGCTTACTACTACATAAGAGAGAAGCTAAAGGAGTTGTTACGGTTAAACCGCCGTGCCAAGTTCATCATCACCGGCCATAGCCTTGGTGGTGCTCTTGCTGCTTTGTTTCCTGCTGTTCTTGCCTTGCATGAAGAAACATGGCTTCTAAACAGGTTCTTTTTTATTTTTTAATTTCATCGTGGTTAGTTTTTTAGATTAAATTTCATTTGATTATGGTTTTATTAGTTTTTAGCATGTTTGAGAATGATTTTAAAATTGTCAAAATCACTTTTGTTATTTTTAATATCATTTGAGACATTGTTATAATTATTCAAAATCAATTTTAATAATATAAAAATTACATTTAAAAGTACAAAATCAAACATTAAATTGATTCTGTGTAGTTAAATATTTGTTTTAAGATGATTTTAAAGTGGTGAACTGGAATTGTCATGTAAGACAGAAAAAGCTTTGGGTTTGAAAGTTATTTTATATGTATGTTTATAACTAATCTGTCTCTCACTTTCAATTTCGCATCTAAGCAAATATGCAATCCTTATTGTAAATATACTATATTGGAGCTAATTTTTGACAAGTTTGAGTTTTATTTGTATAATTGAACATTAGACTAGTGGAGTTAATGAAAGGTATCTATTACACATAAATTTTGAAAGTTGAAGGTTCTGTTATTAGGACTTTTTTAAGGTACATGAACTAAATAGACATGATCTTAAAATTAAAAGTTTTAATGACCTATTAAAAACATTTTTTTGTAGATACATAAACCAAATACATATATAGAATAACCCTAAAAGTTCATGGAGTGAACTTGTAATGTTAATGAACTCTTGATAGTTAGATCTAGAAATCTTACTAAATAAACAAGACCCACACAACTTTGTCTCAAAACACATATAATCTAGTTTGAAATCAACCAAAGAAAGTAAGATTGCCTTGACGATCAAATGTCAAGTAAGAGTAGCCAAGTCAAGCTTGAATAGTTCTAAATATGCAACTTAGCCTACATAAAATTGCAATAAAACTTAGCTATCGGCTAAAAGAAAACTCAAAGTTCTTGTCACCACATTTTCATGAGTATCAAATCTGAATTCTATAAAGGAATTAGCTATGCTATATATAACCTCCAATAAAATGATCTGTATATATGAGATTGAAGTCCATTATATATTGGTCAACCTTTTGAATGCTTTTGTAACCTGTCATGAACACCACTCGAAAGTACTTTAAAGAGTGGTTTCATTAATTGATGCTACGCTTACACTAAATAAAGCTTGTCATCTCTCATTATGTATTCATTTAGTGCAATTTGACTTACAATTTAACTTTGATTTGTAATAAATGAATATGAATACGTGATTATGTCACTTTTGTTCATATCAATTTAGCCAATACAAAATGAAATATTATTGATGTTTAATTAGTTACATCAATTTGGTAACGAAGGCTTCATGGGATCTACACTTATGGGCAACCTAGAGTTGGGAATGATAAGTTCAACAAATTCATGGAAATAGTGCTACACAAACATGGTTGCAAATACTTCAGATTTGTTTATAGTAATGACATAGTGACTAGATTGCCCACAAATGCTCCAAATTTCATGTTCAAACACTTTGGTACTTGCCTCTACTTTGACAGTTGCTACAAAGGGAAGGTAATTAATAACAATAAGCTTCATTTTCAAATTAAATTTTACTTTTGCATCTTCTAGCTAGTTTATACTTTTTTGAGTTTAATATATGCATATCATGGTAGATCTTAACATAATACCACTTTCTTCCTCTTCCAGATCAACAATCTATAGATTGAATCATTTAAATTATTGAAGGCTAAAATATATGTACTTTTAGATCCCTTATGTGTAGGGTTTGAATTTTCAAATTTCCTCTAGAATTTTCTATTCATACTTGATAATGTCCATGACCTTTGACTTTTGCACTTATTTTTCAAAATTTAGAGATTGAAAGGTTACATTATGAACTTCTATGACTAAACTAATCTATTTTATATATATATATATATAAAAAAAAACTAAATGAATAAAAAAAATGTAATTTTCTCTTTAATCTTTATAATACTAGATTTGCACCACACAATATAACTAATAGTTTAAAATACAGGTTTAGTCGCTAAGACTTTTAGTCATGGATCAAATGTCCCCTAAGATTATATATATAAGGCCTTATTGAATAAGGTTATTGTGTTTAATTTTATTATTTTGAGAATCTTGTTGTTGGTTGTTTTCTCACAATTTCTTTACTATGATTTTCACCTTTATTAAAGAAAGGTTTGACTTCCCTCCCCAAACCTTAAAAAAAAAAAAAAAAAATTGTGTAACTTTGGAAAAGTAATTAACCCATATGTGAAAGCAGTGTATGTAAACTAGAATTTCAAAAATTAAAAAAAAAAAAAAAAAATTGAAAATAACCCTTTTGCTTGTTTACAATAAGACAACTCAATTTGCTTAATTATATATACAATGACAGGAAGTTGAAGAAGAGGCAGTTAAAAACTACTTTTCATTTTGTGGAATGATACAACATTTTTTTGTTGCATTATGGGAGCTAGTAAGAAGCTTTTTGATTCCTTACATTGGAGGTCCACAATATACAGAAACTTGGTTACTAAAGGCAATTAGAGTTATTAGTGTTGTGTTCCCATTTCTATTCCCAGGTTTAGCAGCTCACAATATGCAAGACTATGTCAATCTAACTTGGTTGGGATCCCAACATCTCTTTAACAATCTTAAAGATAATGTTATTTTAGAGAGTTATCATTCGTCAGATGATGAGTCGTGTTACAATATTGCACCCGAATACGAAGAGACAATTTTTTAAAATTGATTTGTAACTTTTGATAATAAATTCTTATAAGTTGTGTAAGATGTTGTGACATTCATTGTAGAAGTGATCAAATATATTTGAAACTCTATTATCATATAAAAAAATGACGTGTATGTTGGCTTTTTGACCCTTAATTTAAGTTAACTCCTCCTTTCTTCAAATGAGAGGTATGTTGGTTATGTTCTCTCTCTACTTTTTTTTTTTTGGGCCTAAATTAACAATCTTTTATGCTCGGCCGTACCAACATGGGAAACATAGCTTCCCTCGCTTTGAAATGCATTTATCATATCAGCTCTGCATTCACTAGAAAGAGGAGGTTTGCATTTAGCAATAATTGGCAACCGGAGGAGTTACTCGTCTATTTTATTAAGGGTGTGGAGTTTTTTTTTTTATTGGACTAAATACCGTTTGAGCTTTATGAGCTCTAATACCATATTAGCTAACATGAGATTCTATCTCAAAACAAATTAGCAGTGGGATCGAGGAGTAACTCATTTATTTGATTAAGAGTGGGAGGTCCTTGATTTTTTCCAATATGGGATACTCAACAAATATATGAAGACATAGGAGGAAAAAGTACACAATTATATAAACTCATTAATAAAATAAAAGTCCAACCAGTACCCTTATCGCAAAATCCACATAAATCGCTTCCCAAAACAATGAACCTTGATAACATGTTTGGAAAGAAATTTTTGGAGGTCGGAGGAAATTTGAAGCAAATTTGAAGAAAGATATTAGAAAGGCGTTGCTTGTGTTATTGAACACTTCTAATTACAAATGGTAAGACATCCCTCCTATTTATACTAGTTGGTATCCCTAAAAAAATGACTAGGATTTTGCCAACACATTCATGATCTAGTGGCTATAAATGTCTATCTAAACTAGGGGTGTTCAAAAAATCCGATCAACCCAACCCAACCCGTACAGTTTGGGTTGAGTTGGGTTAAAAAAATGAAAATTTTATGGATTGAGTTGGTTTAAGAGTTCACCTAAAATAATCCGAACCAATCCAATTTTATTATTGATAAAAAAAATATGTTTTTTTTTTTTTTTACTTAGGTTACAATTATATATAGATATATTTATTTTTATTTTATTTATTTTCATGATTTTTTTGGATCATTTATTCTCCAATAACTACTAAAACTAATTTTTTAGCACCTTGTAAAGAAAAATTTCATAATATAAATTGAAATTAAATTGTTAATCTCAATTCAATATATGAAAAATCAATAAAAATTTTACACATTAACATTTATTTTTTAGAAAAAAAAATGACAAGAATAATCCGAACTAATCCAACCCAAATGTTTTATGGTTGGGATGGGATGAGTTCATTATTTAATAATGGTCATTTGGGTTGAACAAACTTACAACCAAAGCAATTAGGTTGGGTATAAAAAGTGTTTCAACCCAAACTCAACCCACGAACACCTCTAATCCATACTATTTTTTACCATTACACATTTTTTTTCAAATAATTAATACTTTAGCTGTGTAATGATAGCATTAAGGCAAAAAAGGGAAAAAAATATGCTTATGACTTCCAAAGAAGAACAAGGAAAAAGAGTAAAAAAAAGATAAAGACTCGCCAACACCAAGATTGCTATGCAGGAGAAGAAAGGATAAAAAAAAATTAGAAACTTAGGAGATAGAAAAATGGCAATGACAACGAACAATGCTAAATGGAAGAAGACAAAAAAAAATGGAAGGAGGAGAAGGAGAAAGAAAGATTTAGATTTGTTACATTAGTAAATAATGAAAAATTGATGAAGAGACGAAGAATGCTACTAAATGGAAATTTTAAGGGTGTTTGGCTCACAAACTTGAGTCAGGTTTAGTTAGTAAAATGTACCAACTCAATGTTTAGCCCACCAACTTGAAATGTAGATGGAGTTGATGCAACTCATCCCCAACTCATTCCAACTCTCTCTCCCTCCAATGTTTTCAATGACTCCACCCTGTGCCTCACTTCGACTACCAACTATGATGACCATTTCGCACGTTTAATTCCAACGATCAACTTTGATCACAACTTTGACAAAGACCACCTCTGATGATCACCTCGGGTGACCAACTCCGATCATCAATTTTGTCAATCATCTCCAACAACTAACTCTAACTACCAACTCGCAACTGGTCATATACTAAATCTTTTTTTTTTTTGGAGAAAAATAAGTAGTGAAAGTGTTTTTAAATTTAAAATTGAAATTATTAGTTCATAATGTTTGACATTAATAGATCTATCAAACCAAACAAACTTGTGTTAAAAATACTTTTAAGAAAATATAACCAAACACATGAAAAAATGAAAATGAATTTTTGAAAAACATTTTTTCCTAGACATAATCCAAATAGGCTCTAATTTAATATAATAATAAGAATAAGAATGTTAAAAGAATCAAATGATCCGCTTCCAGAGGTTTGGTCCCTGGTTGAGAAAATAAGGAGTTTGCCTAAGCCTTTTGATGTTGTTGTGTGTTTTCGCTATGTGCGAAAGAGAGTGAAATCATTTGGCTTATGTATTAGCCCATCAGGGGTTTCTGTGGCGTGAACCATTCATAGTTTAAATTTTAAATTTGGTGAGTGTATCAATTTTAATCTTAAACTTTCATTGATTTTTAAACCACAAACTTGGCCGACTGTATCAATTTTAATCTTAAAATTTCAATTTTTTCATAAAAAATTTAGGGTCAAAATTGATACAATTTGCCAATTTGAGATTTAAATTGATAATATTAAAAGACCTCTCAAGTTTAGGGTCAACCTTTTTCCAAAAAAGTAACATTAGCATTCCTTATTTTCTTTTAACCCCATAATTCATGTTTTAGTTGGAAAAGCATGGACATTCCATATTTCATAAGAAAAATTTATATAATATTTGTAATTAAAAAAAAAAAAAAAAATTGAGATGTATACTTTCCTAAGACAAATAGATACATTTTCTTCAAACATGCATTCTTAAGTTTAGACATAACGTGTTAAAATTTCATAAGTCATGTTTATGAATAGCAACACATACAAATGTTCTAAACCAACCAAACATACATATGTATAATAAATCTTAACCTACAATTTATCATAGGATGTCATAGAAAAAACCTACACTCGTTGATGACATTGTTATATTTTTGTGCTTGTTCCACTCGTATATGGAAAATTGTAAAAAATAACCCTAAAATGTTTTCATCTTTCACAACTAGCACTCTTTTGAAGAACTCGTTGAAATAGTTTTTCTCGGTCCTTCTCAATTGAGATCAACCTTGAGATTCGAATAAAAATTTAACTTCTTTTTATCGTACATCCAAACTATCATTTTGGCTTTCTTAGTGGAATCTCGACCGAGACGAAGACCTTGTATGTAATTTTTCGCAAATCATGTAATCTTTTATAAAATTTTGATTCAACTATCAATACCCAAATCATGTAATCTTTCGTAATCTTTTGGAAATCTTTCATTTAGAAGAGTCAACCAAGTGATGGAGATTTCATTCATCATAAAACATCAAAATCAATCACTAAAAACCCTAAACTTCCTTTAAATTTGAGGAAGATTAAATATTACATAAGATTTGAGAAAGACAACATACAATCACGATCTTCATCCTTGTCAAGATTCTGCTGAGAAAGTATAAAGCAATCATAGTTTGGATGTGTGATAAAAAGAAGTTAAATTTCTATTTGACTCTTGGGTCGATCTCGAGTGGGAAGAACTGAAAAAAAAATTATTCTAATGAATTGCCAAAAAAGATGCTAGTTGTGAAAGATAAAAACTTCAGAGGTTGTTTCTGAAAATTTCCTTTCATACATTCTACAAATGTGAAAATATGTTGTAAGTTTGTTGATCTTATGAAAAATAGTATTTTACCTACCTCTACTGTCAACCTTACTGACCACGAATCCTTACGAAGTACCTGATAAACATTTCATAATTCTCATCCAAACCATATATAAGAATCTCAAGTTAAGCTAACAAACTTTTATAGATTACATTCAACCACTTAAGGTAATAACAACAAAGTTTTTACAAACTTCCACTCCTTAGACCCCGATATGTACAATGTTAGGTCTAAGTTTAAATATTTACAATGTTTACAACTAAGTAGCAGACTTAGACAAGTTTTATGTGTAGGCTAAGCACCCCAGTATCACTTGCTACCTGAAAAGTAGAAAAACAAAGAAAATCATGAGTTAGGTTGCCTAGTGAGTGACAAGTTTGGAAATCAATATTTGGCTTAAAAGCTCAACGAAATCATGCTAAAAAATCAATAACACAACATTGGAAGCTTATAAATTTTTGCTTATGTTTGAAAGATTTAATTGAGGTGGAGCGCAGCTCAACGCTACTCAACGTCAAATATAACCTTAGTTGGGCAGGAGTAATCTCAACACACTCAACGTAGAATAACCTTAGCTGTGTGGAGTAATCTCAACACAACAACGTTGAATTTTCCTCTATCTGCACATAGGAATTTATTCCCGGGCTGCCCATGTACCTTATCGAGTCCTTTAGTACTAGGGTCCAATATATAATATTAAAGATGCCCATATGCCTTCTCCATGTCCTTTAGCATTGGGGACGATCTATTGTTCATTTGGAAATATAACATGCTTTGATAAGATCATTTATAACACAAGTTAAACAACTTTCCAGAATTTCAAACTATTTATCAAACAACATGCTTTCATAAATCTCAACTTCATAAAGCATTATGCGAAATTATGTAAAAGCATGTTCAAAATCATATGAAGAAACACATGTTTTGTCATATTCAACTTTTGCTAGAAAATTCATATTTTGAGAATAAAACGAGCATACTGGAAATATTGAGAATATAAATCATTTTAAATGAAATTCTGTCACTCACAACTTGTCATGGGCTGTTAATGGGTTATACGCTTCCCCTAGCTCTTCCCTACCTGGAATAATTTAATTCCTTTGTCAAATATCCTTAAAATCCTCACAGCATGCTCACCCAGTCTGCCTAACCTCAATGTGCGACAAACCATGCATAGGCACGCTGCTCCGCACACCCTGACACCTGTGGGCGGCAACTCACACATAGACAATGTCAAAATAACCTCAAAAGGGCAGTGTTGTGCATGTCTCCAGTAGCTTGCATTGTGCCCACGCCATCAGCCTGCATCGCCAACCTGCGTCTTAGCGAGACTAATAGACTTGTCTCACTCAACTCCTGCATGCACGCAGCGCCAGCCCCTGCTCACTAGCGAGACCTATCTCGCCCCCACAGCCTGCGCATTAACAACAACAAATCTCGCCCATCAGCATGCATGCCTGCATAGCCGATGGTGTGTCAGCTCGCCTCCTGGGCATCCAGAGAACATGCAAAATAACCTCAAGAAATTCCTCACCTTCTACTACCGCTTGAGCTTGTCTACACGTACAGCCTCCTCCAAATCTCACTTGACAGCCTCAAACACACTGTCTTTGCTTCCAACTGCCAAAAGTAATGTTTCTAGCCAAAATTAGACTTTGCTTTCTCTTACAAACTTATAGATAATTGTCTTGGCTAGCTTATCTCAAAAGTTCAACCTCTGACTCCTTTTCTTCTACTAGATATCTTTAAATCTTTCCGCTCTACTCTAGTTTACCAGATAGCCTGAGCAAGCTCGAGATTCTGATGGAATTCGAGTTCTTCCTCAATGAGTTCTCTTCTGGCAGCCCTCTCTGTGCAACTAGACTCAATTTGAAACAATTTGGTCGAAAGAAATTCTCAAATGGCGCAAGTAGTTTGTGCAAACAAGTCCTCTTTGCCGAACCCTTTATTTATAGACTTCATAGAAAATTGCATTCAGATTCCTGGCTTGCCACCTCCTACTTGCGTGCAAGCCCATGTCACACTTAATCCAGTTTTGACACCTAATCCGACTTACTTAGTACTTAAGTCTTAAATTTACTTAAACAATAAGAAATGGTGGACACAACCTTGGGCAACATTTCTCTACGCATGGTTGAGTTTTGTTTTAAGGTTAGTTAGCTACTCTTCTCGGCTATCTGTTGCCCGCAATCCCTTGACTGCTGGTCGCTGACTCGGATGCCTAGCCACCATGCTTCAACCTCACAAGCCTCCCTTGGACGCATAGTTCTCAATGCATCACTTCTTCACCTACTAACCTCAACCAACGCATCCAAGCTCATGGATGCCTAGCCTATTTTGCTCATCAACAACACATCATACACACACTTGGTGGCTCGGCTACTCAAGGGTCTCAACACATGCTCCACACTTAGCCAAGTTTCCTCCCTTCCTTCTTTCTCAACGTCGCCACAATTACTAAGTTCCACCAGACTACCTCATGACAAGGTTCTCGGCTACCTCCATCTCAACTACCCGCCTAGCCACTTGCTTGCCTTCCTTCTCACGGCTAAGTCCACAACAAAAATGTTAAGTACTTGAGAATGAAAGTAGGGTTTACATGCTAAGTCTCAATCTCTTTGGTCTTCAGAAGAGAAAAGAAAGACTTGTTAGATATGGTGGAGGAAGTTGGTCGCGTAGACTAGCTGGAGGGGTTGCGTACGCTACATTTGGTCATGCGCCAAAGAAGAGAAAGAAATCGAAAGGGAGAAGAAGAAGAAAAAGAAAAAAAGAAAAAGAAAAATAAAGAAAACATGGAAGATGGAGGAAGAGAGAAAAAGAAAGGGGTTTTTTCAAATATAGAAGGAACCAAAATATTTATAAATATAGCACACTGTTTATTTGCGATAGACCGCGATAGACTACTATTTGTGTCATGATAGACACAGATAGTAGTCTATCGCGATCTATTGCAGATAGACAGTGTATTTTGCTATTAGTTGCAAATATTTTCAGTAGTTTTACCATTTCAGATAATTTCCCAAAAAGGAAGTGATTTTTTTTAAAAAAAATAATGCTATTTTAATAACTAATGACAAAAATAGGGTGGAGGGAAAAAATTTGACAAAAATAAAGTTGCTAAATCATGGACAGGGTACATGATTTTGATCCATGTCACCAAAATTTTGGTGACCCACGTTTGAAAGGAAAAAAACAACAAAATAGAAAGGAGGGATACTCTGCTCTCGCTCTCGCTTCCTTTCCTCACTCACAATCACTCTTTTATCTCTCTAGCTCTCCCAATCTCACTCTCACTCTCACTCTCACTCTCGCTCTCTCTTTCTCTCACTTGCTCTGCTCTCTCTTTCTCTCTCTTGTTCTCGCTCACCAGAGTTGGCCGCATCGAAGTTTGGTCTTTTCGTGTCGGAGAAGAAGAAGATGCAGGAGAAGAAGAAGAAAAGAAAAAAAAAGAAAGGAGTCGAAGAAGGAAGGAGGAAGAGAAGAAAAAACAGGAGAAGAAGAGAAAATAGATAAAAAAGAAGAAAGAGACAGAAAGGTAGTTACGAGGAAGAAAGAAAAAAAGAAAGAAAGAAAATCGTGGACGGGTACACGATTTTAGTCCACATGATTGCCAAGTTAATGCCAGTTTGGATGCCACCTAATGCCACCAAAATCGTGGATCCCATCCACGATCTTGCTTTCCAAAATCGTGCAGTCTGTCCATGATTTACCCACCATATTTTTGTCAATAGTTTCTAATTCAACTCTATTTCAAGAATTTCTTTTTTAAACTACATTATTTTTATTAAAAAAAATTGTTACTACCCTATTTTTGTCATTTTTTAAAAAAACTACCATATTGTTGAAATTGACCCAAAGAAAGTGTGGGTAGTTTTGTAAATTTGCTTGAGAATAATGTAAGCAAGATTAAATTTTAGGCTTGGAAAATGGATCTTTTAATCAATTATCTCCAATTACAGACAGACACATGGCATAAATCGAATGCAGCACCACCATTGTTTCTGTAGTAGGTCATCGCAGTGAACAATTTCTCATTGCGCTGCCAAAGTCAAAGCTCGAGGACCTTAAACATGGGTGAAACCCGACGTCTATAAAGCCCTTTCCGGCGCGCGATAGGAGAGAGAGTGAGAGACGAAGAGGGAGAGAGAGAGAGATAGAGAGAGAGAAGAGATCTGCGTTAGGGTTTTCTTGAAATCCCAGAAATTTTGATAAAAAGGTCAGTTGAGCGCGTTATCCACGAATATCTACTGTTTTTGTCTGTTTGATTTGTTATTTTGAGCTTTAATCGCAAAGAAGAAATTGAAACAGGGAAAAAAAAACGAATGATGAATTCGGTGAGATTGATTTGGTATTTGACTATCGTGTGTGAGAAAGAGGTGTGCCTCGTCTTGTTATCATGTGCAGGGAGCGAGTGCGAGAGATTTGGGGAGAGTGAGCGTGGGTCTTTGAGCGAGCGAGCGAGCGAGGAAGAAGAGGAGGAGAGAGAGATATACTTTTTCACTTTTAGGGTTCAATTTCTCTGCGTTAGCTGCGCCAATTCATCATGGATCGGAAGCTGGTGGTTAGTATTTTATTTTATTTTATTTTTTTCCTATTCAGCTACGTCTTTGTGATTTTTCAGTTGTTTCTTCTATTAAGTAATCTGGTTTCACCATTGGGTTTTTATTTTATTTTTATTAGGTTTAGGTTTGTTTTACCCATGATTTGATTTGTGTTGTTTATTTATTTTATCAAATTTAGGTTCTTGGTATTCCATGGGACGTCGATACAGAAGGGCTGAGAGAGTACATGAGCAAATTTGGGGAGTTGGAGGATTGTATTGTCATGAAGGTTTGCCTTTTTCCATTCTTGTGATACATTCGTACTATCCATTCTTGTCTTGAACCTAGTGTTATTAAAAGTGTGATTGCTCACTCAACAGCAATAGTCCTCTGGCTTGAAGTCCAAGCCACAAAATAAAAAAGGTTTTGCAAGTAACATTTTATATACGTGAAAATAAATAGTATTATGGCTATTAAGATAGTGAAATGTTTAAGAATTTATATGATGTAGCCTAAGAATGACTAAGGAGCAAATTCTCTGAGAATCAAATTACAAAACTTTATTATCAATCAAAGTGCATTCAATTCATGTGAGGGACCCCTATTTATAAGGGATTAAACACAAATGAGAGTAAAAAGGATTAACCTAGGGATTACCAAAATTATCCTAAACCTACCTCCATCGCTAGCGCGTTTTATTAGAGAGTGGGGAGAAAAATGAACGCCCTTAACTCTTAAGAATACTTTTTAGTTTCTTCATAAAACATTACTAAAAAGAGAAATAGGGTTTCAAGCATCAAAGTGCCCACCCCTAGCCTTGTGGTGTGTCGACTTCAAGCAGGCCTTATTAAGGACGCCTCACCTTTTTGAAGCCACATGTCCATTGACCTAACGCGTCTAGTTCTAAGAAATTTGCCAAACTATTCGTTAGGCCTTGTTCTCTTGTATTTCAACTCTTTTAATCGGCTAGTTGTCTTTTGGTGGCTCCTTTTGTTGGGCTATGGTTTTCGATGCCTCACTTCTGTGTGTTTATATATATATATATATTTTGTAACTTTTGTAATTTTTTTTTTGTTAATGTTTACTTGATGAAAGTTGCTCTCTTGGTGAAATATAATTTTTATCAGCTTTGTTTTCCTGGTGGATTCTACACATGAAGATAGTGAATGCTTGTTGTGACTAATTTTGTATCGTTACAACTTTTTTTTCAACTGCTCTTTTATCTTTATAGCCATATGGTTTTTTTTTTTTTTTTTTTTTTTTTTTTTTTTTTTTTTCATGTTAGGAGAGGTCAACTGGTCGGTCTCGTGGTTTTGGGTATGTGACATTTGCAACTGACGAGGATGCTAAGGTAGGAATATGTTCAACATTTTCTCTTTTGGTTGACATGATGTTTTTTGATGCCTAACATCTCTTTGTTGCAGAATGCACTATCAAGTGAGCACTTTCTTGGCAACAGAATGATGGAAGTTAAAGTTGCCACACCTAAGGTTAGTCTCTCTCTCTCTCTCTCTCTCTCTCTCTCTCTCTCTCTCTCTCTCTCTCCCTCTCCCCTCTACTTATTTGCACTCCATTACACACATTTTCCTTCTGCAGAGTGGTCTTTGTTTTATCTTCTTGTTTGTTTGTTTGTTATTTTTATTTAAAAAGTACACAAATCATAAGAAGTGCAAGTACTTTGTTTTGATGTGTATGCATACAACTGAATTGGACGTGGACTTCATATTTTCTGTTGACAGGAGGAGATGAGAGCACCTCCAAAGAGAGTCACCAGGATTTTTGTAGCAAGGATCTCACAATCTGTTACTGAGGCTGCCTTCCGCAGGTAGTTTGGTGTGATTTTCTGCTATTTCTTCTTCTTTTATATTTGCCCTTTTGAAAATGGAGGTTCTCACTGCCAGTATATTTGAAAGTTGAAACATATGTTTTGAATTGAAATGCAACCCCTGGAAATGATCTTGTTTGCTGTAAACGTTAAATCAAATAACTTGCTCATTTCTGGAACTGAAATGGGAGAATCTCATAGATTAGGGATGAATGGTTAATTTTAAGGAGGATAAACAATAAAAATTCTGGCCCTTTCTTGAGCATATTTCCTTCATTTTTCGGTCATTCCATACTTGAAGTCTATGAAACATGGACATTTTAGCTAGGGTAATGCCATGCTATCCATCCCCATCTTGTGTTGAATGTTCCAACAATCAGTGTTAATAAAAAAAACTAGTGATATTGGACAAAATAATATATTGAGTAAAATTCATCAATTTTTTTCCAAAGCATATGGTAGGCTTACTGACTTCAGGTTTCCAGAGGTATACAGTTATATATATTTAGGACAATTTATATTCTAATTAGTGTGTCCGTCCTATTGTGTCTGTGTCCTAGTCTCCTTTCTTTAGAAGAGACACATTTCATTGATGATTGACATAAATGGACCAAAAGATCCCTACACCTATTGGTGGATTACATGAAGACTTTCCAATTGGAAAGCAAATAAGAAAGGCTAAAATCAGAGAAAGGAGGATAATGTTTAGATCAATACAAATCATGAAATAGGACCAAATCCATAAGCCTATCAACAGAAGTAAAGGAATCTCTAAGAAGTCTTCCATTCCTCTCCTTCCAAAGAAACCGACGGAAGACTCTACTGAGAGAGCCCAATAATCTTCTTCTCGCCATGGAAAGGGTGATAGTCAAAAGTGGAGGCAAGGAAATCACAGATGCAATCGGGTAAAGTCAAGGACCAACCAAAAGCTTCCTCTAGGATGATCGCCCAATAAGTGGAAGCAAAAGAGCAAGGCAGAAAAGGTGATTCAGATATTCAGAGTGTGCACAGATTGTATCATGAAGGGGAGATGTTCATATAAGGCACAAGGTGCTGAAGTTGATCAGCCGTAGTGGTAGCTCCAAAACTGAGTTCCTAAAGAACAATTTTAATCTTCTTTTAGATATGAATTTGACCAAATCATCATGTAAAGACTACTCAAATAGGATAGGGGAATGCCCCAAATCTTCCATGAGGGATTTGATTGTAAAAATGTCGGATGGGTCAAGGGGTCAAGACCAAGACTCATTATGATTCCTTAAGGTAATGAAGGAGTAGTGTTTTAAAAAGCCCTCTCGGGCGTGCGCCTTTTTTGAAATCTTTCACAAGGGATTTGATTGTAAAAATGTTGGATGGGTCAAGGGATCAAGACCAAGAGTCATTGTGATTCCTTAAGGTGACTAAGGAGCAGTGTTTTAAAAAGCCCGCTCGAGCGTGCACCTTTTGTGAAGCCCTGAGGCTCAAAGCCTTGGGGCTTTTTCATTATTTTTTAAAAAACTGTAACAATTAGCGTTTTTCCTTCTTCATTAACTAAAAAATCGAATTTACTAAGCCTAAATGCAAACTTTCTTGTGTTCGTTTTTTTTGTTCCTCTCCATATTCCATTTCAACTATGTGTTCTCTTCTTAATGTGGTACTTTTATATATAGCACGGAAAAAAAAAAGCTACTATGCTTAAGCCCCAAAACACTATTGTGCCTTGAGCTTGAAAAAACACTGTTGAGGAGAGAAGTTATGAGAGACTAGCCCATTCAACTTTGTTCTAAAGTTTTATAAAATGACGTTTCATTGTACTTGTGGTGCGTTGTGTCTCTTATTTGTGCTTCTTTACATACTTGAAGTAGATACTGATCTCAAGAGGAATATACCTATTATGTTGGAACTTCGACTTGGATAAAGGGTTAAGAGGTCATGGGTTCAATCCATAGGGACCACCTGCTTAGGATTTAATATCCTAGGGTTTCCTTGACACCCAAATGTTGTAGGGTCAAGCGAGTTGTCCTGTGAGATTTGTCGAAGTGCGCGTAAGTGGGCCCGGACACGCACAGATAACAAAAGAAGGTTTGGGAATTGTTGCCGAAGAGGGTCAATTGAAATGAACAAGTAAGCAAGCACATTGGGAAGCATAAAAAGAATGTAGGTAAAAAGATGCTTGTCATAGATCATCTAAGGAAGTTTGAGATCTAAGAAGGTTGGGGATTTATTAATGGAGCTTTGTAGCTAGAAATTTGATGTGGAATTATCAGTTACTTGGAGGTACATACTAATTTAGAAGAGAACAGGGAAAAAGTTGAAAGAAGAAAATATTGAATTAGACCAGAAACATACAGGTTGTGGAACGTTGATGAAATAGTGTGAAGGAATGGGAAAAAATTGAAAACCTCTTCTTGGAGCTTCATAACAACGTGGAAAAGAAAGAACTTGAAGAGATGGTTGTTGAAAGACTATGTATTTGTTAATTTTCCATTCACATCATTACCTGTGGCCTAAGAAGCATAGATAAACATATGAGATACGGATATGACTTGACACGGACACAACAACCTGGCATTTGGTTACAATCTAGGGCACGGACATGACAAAGACACATTTAATAAAAAAACAGATAATTTTTATACAATAAATCAATGAGGAAATTCGAACGCAATGCGTTTATTGATTTTGTATCGTCCAAATCCCTTTTGTGTATGTGCTTCCCGGAAACGTATAGTACTCTATTTCATTAGAAAAGTCGGGCGTAATCAACTAGACCCAGTACGGTATTCCTTCGAATCCTGAATATGATTCTACCAATAATTGTGGTAATTCACATATAGCACATATGTCTTTCTCCCATCAATTAGTACTCGTTGAAGAAATAGAAATTCCCATATTTTTTTTGGTGAAAAATGTGGAAAAAAAAATAATTGCATTTACATGCTTAAAAATTAGTTTTATGTATTTTGCTCTCATAATTTATTACTTTTCTCACTTTTTGCGGGGACCTATTTTTGTATACTTATAAGTGTGTGATGCATATCTAACAAATGCTATATGTATCGTACTCATAAAAAAAACTAATGTTGGATGTATTTTGACTTTTTACGACTAGTGTCTAACACAACTATTGGAATAACAAGTGTTGGACATAGTAGCCAAACTAAAGTGTCCATGTTTTACCATGTGGTGATGGAAAAAGTTCTCTGTGGGGAGACACTGGCAGAGACAAATTTTTTAAAATTTAATTTGGGGATGGACTGGGCATGCATTTCGTACTCAAATGTTTCTGCAAATTATTATAATTATACTATTGACCTTTCATTAGCCTTTTCCATTCACATAGGAATAGGAAGTTTGACATAATTTCATAAAATTATAGCTCTCAGGGGGTGGCCCTGTTGGGAAGAGCTTGGGGCAAGGTCATACTGGCTTAGAGGTTCTAAGTTTGAACATTTGAGTGAGCTTAATATCAAAAACCCTTGATGTCTCCTGAGTCTGGACCTTGGGGCAAAGCTCTGACTCCCAGTTATAAAATGACATATAGTTCCATAAAATTAAGTATTTTCACCAACATGGGAGGGAAGGAAACCAGTTTCATTCCTGGTCTTTTGGTTCGTATCTCTCAAAAGTTAAAAATCCATTAACTCAATCCACGAGGACCTTATGACTTTCTGAAAAAGCCACTAAAAAAGGCATCACCTTGATGGGATTTTGGAGAGAGGAGTTGTAGTATTGTTGGGATGGCAGCAGACCATGTAGAATCAACTAAGACATTATTCAAGCTTTTTATGCAAAGTTGTAATGTTTGTCTTAAGAAATCGGTTACCTGTTTTTATTTATGATTTGACACCCTTTTTTTTTAGTTTAGTTTTTAATTCAGGATGAAAATGAATTTTATGGTTTTCTAATGTTTTCTTGCAGTCATTTTGAGAAATATGGAGAGATAACAGATCTTTACATGCCAAAGGTGCGTTTTTCTTTTCACTAAAGTGGGAGATTAGTTCTGTGGTTCTACTACCAACTGTCTTGTGTAAAAGTAAATCAATAGGGGGATTTTTTATTCTTATTTTCACTTGTCAGGAGTCCATGTACTATGCGAATTGGGAAATATTCATTTTATATATTGATTTGTGATGACCACATATGGTTCACCCATGCTTATGTGCAATCTACAATGTACTACTTACATGATTTAACGTTTACTTGATTAATTATTCAGGACCAGGGATCAAAAACCCATCGTGGAATAGGTTTCATCACCTTTGCAAGTTCAGGTTGGATTATGTTTCTATATTGTTGAAGTTGCCAGTTTTAGTGTGTCATCAGTCACCTGGTAAGACAAGACAACCTCCTTGAAGTGTGTCTTGCCTTGTTTCTTGAATTTAAAGTATTAAAAGAAATAATTAAATCACAAAAGGTAGCAGTTGCTGCCTTGCCTCTTTCCTCAGCCTTTTTTTTCCTCCCCCTTTTCACTGAGATCTTGAAGATAGACATCTCAAAGAAAGTCAAGTTCTTCTCCTTGTTGGTTGACCATGGTTCAATGTTGTTGATGACTTGACCTCATCTAGAGGGTTGTCTTTTCTTGTTCTTGGGACACAATTGTATGTCCTTTATAAATGGGTGGAGGATCTGGACCATATCTTTATAACTGCACCTTTTCAACTAGTTTGTGGGAGAATTCTCCCAGGTGTTTGGATGATATATATATATATATTAACCAAAAAAAAAAAAAATAATAATAAAATAAAAGATCAAACTTCATTGGGAAATATGTAAGAATGCAGTTACCATGGAAAGACAGAGGGAGTTTATTTTACATGAGTGATTATGTCCTACTATTAAGCACAACACACTTCAGTTTGAATAATGTGACTGTTAGTGTCTGACAGGTGTTGGACACTCCAACACTTAGAAACTTGTTAGCTTAATGCACATGTACTAGACATTTGTTGTACTTGGTACAAATTGACTAGCAGGTGGGGAAACTTGTTTGGCATGCATTGAACATTTGCTAATCATAATAAATAGACAAATAGTAACATGTCTTAGGGTGAAATTGCATAATAAATGCATAATCTAAATCTTAATAACTTTAAATTTCTCTCATATAAAATGATATATATACTTTTAAAACTGTAAGTTGCAATAAATGTGTTATTAGATTTATTGCAATAATGATTCATTTGTGATTTGTCATTGGTCCATTGGTAAAACTGTTGCTCATAATGTTTGTCAGCGGGTAGCTTCTCTAAATAGTTCATTTTTGAGTCTCTGTGACTAAACATTGTTGTAATTATCCTCCTTTAATGACACTAGTTCTTGGATCCGCTTCTTGTAAGTTGTAATTTTTGTTTTTGATTTTTATATGATCTCCTTTGGTTGTGCCTTCATCACGCTTCATGTGGAAAGCTCTATAGGGTTTCCACCACTCCTTAGGGTACCTTGTGCTTGATATTGCCTCTTTTTCCTTCTAATTTTGTTTTCTGGACAGCATTGTATTGTTTTCACATTGACAAAAAAAATTGCCTTTTCATGGTTGCCTATGGTTTCAACTTCAAATGCATTGAATGTGTTAACTCTTATCTTGCAGATTCTGTGGAAAATTTGATGGCCGATACTCATGAATTAGGAGGTTCTACTGTGGTTGTTGATAGAGCAACCCCCAAGGCAAGATTTTTGCAGTTGATTATTTAACACCGTATTTACCTTCTGGATTTTTTTCAGTCTATTAAATTTGTACGTCTAATTAAAGTTTACTGTATTATATTTTCAGGATGATGATTTCAGGCCCATAGGGAAAATGCCGCAGGGGGGTGGTGGGGGTGGATATGGTGCATACAATGCTTATATTTCTGCCGCAACAAGATATGCAGCACTAGGTGCTCCTACCTTATACGACCATCCAGGCTCAGTTTATGGGAGTATGTATCTCTGGTAGTACCCTTGTTCATGTCATGCTTGGTCTTGGTAAACATTGTTATGATGATGTACCCTGTCATTGGATCAGGAAGGGAATTTAGAGGGATGGGAAAAAAGATTTTTGTTGGTAGGCTCCCACAAGAAGCATCTGCTGATGATCTCCGTCAGTACTTTGGTAGATTTGGCCGTATATTGGATGTCTATGTTCCAAAGGTAAAAACTAAATTTAGTTAATGCTGATTTTGTGAGACTGGCTGATTTGAGATATAAGCCTAAAGATCCATTTGTTACTGATTAATGTAGGATCCTAAAAGATCTGGTCATCGAGGTTTTGGTTTTGTAACTTTTGCTGAAGATGGTGTAGCAGATCGTGTATCTCGAAGATCTCACGAGATTTGTGGACAACAGGTATGTTTCTGCATGTCACTTTGCTTACTAGAAGAAAACATAATTGTCTGTTTGAATGTCGCTAGAATGTTTAGGATAGAGTTTGTATTTTTGCAACTTAATTGATATATACATGCTTGTAGACATTCATGAAACACTTAATATATATATATATATAAAGCATGCAATTTTTTGGGCATTTTCATTTGGAACTTTTTGGGTGTGAATCCCTTTCTGTAATTTTCTTTTGGTTAAAAATCACATTTAGTTCCTAAACTTTTATAGAAGTAACAATTTAGTTCCAGTAATTTCAATTTTGTAACAATTTAGTTCTTATACTTTAAAGTTTGTAATGATTTAGTCCTTATTGTAGAAATTAGTGTTAAAATTTAATAAAATTTCTTGCATAAATAAACCGATAAACTAATTAGAAACTCAATATTTTTACAAAATACATAGCCTATATCATAAAATAATAAAAATTGACATCTAATTTTGATGCTTTTTTTATGTTAGGGACTAAATTGTTACAAATTTGAAAGTACAAAGACTAAATTGTTAGAAAATTAAAATTATAGGGACTAAATCGTTACAAACTGAAGTTCAAGACCAAATTGTTACTTCCATGAAAGTATAGGGACCAAAAGTGTTTTTAACCATTTTCTTTTTGTTCCTTTATGGTGGGTTGGTCGATTCTTTTTACTTCAATCAAGAATCTCACCGCTGGATTCTGCAGGTTGCTATTGATTCAGCCACTCCTCTTGATGATGCTGGATCTGGAGCTGGAGCAAGTGGAAGTTTTATGATGAATAGTGCCGCAGAATCTTTCGGTGGCTATGTGGGACCTATGAGGACTTATGGAAGGATGTATGGAAGCCTGGACTTCGATGATGTAAGTGCTTCTGTTTTGCTTCTGTTTTGCTTCCTATTTGAATTATCTTTAAGTTGGCTAGAATTTAGGTGGTGATTGGTAGGTTGTCCACCACATAAACTGAGCTTTACATTACTGGTAAATCCATATCCATTAGTTAAGAATAGAAAATTGAAATTACGCGGATGAAAATTTCACGTGTATATAAGTTTCTCTCTCTCTCTCTCTCAAAATCTAACTACTGGCACCCTGTAGATATTATTTGGTACAATATCAAAGTTACGTTAATTTATTGGGTCAGGCATTTTACTATATATCATGAGATGGACTACTCAGTTTAGAATCTTTAAAAGAAACTCCAATAATAATGATCTTTAATCGTTAGTGGGCATTGATATCATGGCAGTGTTTGAGGGTGCTTCTAGAACAAGTGTATATCAGAAAAGAATACTTAAGAATTCATTTTCATGTTTGGTTCTAAATTTCTTAAAAGTACCTCTTGAATGCTTTCGGGTAAAATACTCAAGTAAACGATACAATACAACTACTTCCTCAAAAAAGCACTGTAAAAGTGCTTCAAAATGTGAAGTGTTTTTAATGTTACATCGCAACATGATCTTTTTATATTTTTTTTATTATTATTGTTTTTCTTTTTTTTTTTTTTATAGATCAGTTTGTTTTTCTTATGCAGTGGGGTTATGGAATTGGTGGTGGAAGACCATCTAGAGCAGACTGGAGGTATCGGCCATACTAAAGAGAAACAGACCTTCAGCCTTCTTGAAGAAGTGATTGGGTTGATTAATCAACAGAAATGAATTGCCCTTATTTACGAGGAAGATATTTGGAGTTTTGGCCTTTGTAGAGTCAATATCTTTGGATGTACGTTTATTGCATTCTTTCCTTTCTTTTTTGTCCTAACTGAAACATGTCGGTTCGGGTCGAGGTTGGGGTTTGAAGGGTAGGTTGGTTGTATGTACTCTTGGTTAGAAGTTATTAGTTAGTTGTATTCTTGTCTAACTCTGCTTTAAGAAATTCCATTTTACGAATTTTTTTAAGGATGGTTTGGTTTTCCACGGGCAACTAACTCTATGCTAGAGGCATCCAATTTTACCCTTTACATCAAGAACTTCACACAATTAAAATTAAGTATGTCAATGGGATAGAAACTTGCATGTATGTATTTTCCTGGAACATGATTATGGGTCTTGAAGTTTGATCCATGTAGATGTGTAATCAATGATGTGTCTTGAAATAATGGGAAAGTAAATATGTTAATTTGTTCCAAAAAATTTTAAATTTTGTTCAATACAGATTTTATGGTTATTTAGCTTGCATTTTTTTTTTTTTTTTGATCTTTCACAATGAATGAGAAAGGACTGATCTCAGGTGTTTGATTTTTTGTTCATGAATAAATGAACTATATCAAGCATGTGCAATAAATATTTATGGGAATGAGAAAGTTGAAAATTTAAAGCTCTAAATGGTTTTAGAGTAAATATCCTATCCAGAAACACATACCAATAGAGATCAAATAGAACGAGAATCAAACAGGATATAATGAAGAAATTTCATAAGAAATCATAATAAACAAATGATTTAAAATGTAAATATTGAAGATTTTTGGGGTTGAAATATATATCTTATCCAAAAACATATGTCAATCGAGCCCAAACACAATAGATATTCAAAGAGAATAAAGAATGAAACAGAACACATCATGTGGAATAAAAAAGAAAACAAATCCAACAGGAAAACAATGAACAAATTTCATAAGAAATCATAATAAACAAAGATTCAAAATAGAAATAATGAAGAACTATGAAGTTTGAATGAATATCTTATCTAGAAACATATGTTAATCAAGCCCAAACAGAACAAGGATTCAAACATAATAGAGCACGAATGAGAAGGAATCAAAATAAACAAATCAGAATGAAAATAGTTAAAAAATTTCATAAGAAATCATAATAAAAAAAGGTTTGAAATTTCGATAATGCATGATGAACCCAACCGTTATAATGTAATAAAAAAATTTTGAAGACAAATTCATAGATAGGTACTCATCATCGGCCGGTTAGGATTTAGAAAACAAACCTGAGGTGGATGGTGTTCTTCCCCACTGAGCTCCAATGACTTCTAATCCCCTACCATGACTTCAACGCTTGACATCCGAGAAGGACATGCATCTAAACCCACAAATCAAACTTTAGAATGCATCATGGGTGAATGGAGGACCATCAAATCAAGAGACTAGTTTCAAGTTCCATTGAAGCGCGAGGGTGGAAACGAAATTGAAGAGATTTTAGAGGGTCAGAAGAAGAAAGAACGAAAGAATCAACAAATCTAAGAATCAACGGGCCACCAAGCTCCAACTCAGATACCATAAACCCTTACACCATGAATTTTCAACATATTTAACACATCGAATATGCATCCCGATTGAACATGCATCGACCCCACAAATCCAAACAAAGAACGACTGTAAATGAGGAGAATATCAAATACTTAAGGAATACGAAGAAATCGACAAGGGTTTTCTTTAGGTGCCTGGTTGAAGCGGCGAGGGTAATGTAACGGTAAGATGTGACCAACAATCGGAGATGGAAGAACAATGAGATCATGGTATAAAGATTTCACATGAACGTTTGAAGAGAGTAAAGAAAGAACCAAAACATTAGAGAGAGAAAAAATCGTGTACTATATAATGAGGGGATGAGATATCAGTGGGCAAAAAACGATGTATTGTACGCATGTGCGATACCAAATGTGGGGAGAACCCATATAGCCAAACGGTGAGTTGGGTTAAAAACTCAACTCATCTCATATCATATCAACGGGCCAAACACACCCAAAAAGTGTTGCTATATGCTACTATAATACCAGCAATTGTAGCAGTTGGAGAAAATTTCTAGTATATAGTGGTATGAAAAATTTTCCATACCTTCCATTCATTGCTTGCCACAAAAATAACTTTTAAGAATGATGTAAGATTTACAAAATAATTAAATAATTAATTAATAATTCATTAAATGGCATGTAAACTAATGAATGGGATGATATGTACTACGATAGTACTCTGGTGAAGAAGTGTTCTTTAAACTATTACAATAGCTCGCAATAGATCAAGTTTCCTACAGTGAATTCTTAGATGGAACTCTTTAGAGTCTATCCAATCAATTCTCACTCCTGGTAAGTAGTGGGTTCCAATTTAGCTCAAGAAAAAGTTTTCTCCAATTTCTCTCTTCATTCTAAAGTTCTCGTCGGCTTTCTTTTTATTACCTCCAACAGAACTATCCTCATTTCAAATACCAGATCAATGAAATTTTAGTAAGATAAGGAAATACTAAGTTGAAGCAAACAAATTTTAATACATTATACAAGAGCTGTTTGTCATAAGAAATAACTTAAAATTTCTTACTGGGGGAGGGACCCTAGCCATCACTAGCCCTCGGTTAAAACAGTACAAATAACTAATAAATTCAGGGTGACAATGAATAACTTGTTTTCTATAAAAGAATAACGATGGCAAAATTAATAGTGCCTCCATGTTTTTTGGTACATACATTTGGAGGTGATAAATCAATACAAGCTTCAGGAAAAAAGAAACTACCCCTTTTTGGTGTATCTAAGTATTACCATGAGATATACTGTTGTCTAACACTGCGTTAATATCTCAGCTCCATCATTGGTTATTAAGATGGTGTGTTCAAATTGTGCTGACAGGCTCCCGTCCTCTGTTACGACGGTCCAGTTATCATTCCACATGACAGGATTTATGCTACCCATGGTTAGCATTGGCTCTGCACAAGAATTCAAAAATGCACAAAAGAAATCACCAATGGTGCAAGATGATGAAGGTATGAATTCTAATGTGAGCAAATATTGTCCGATGTACATGCCAACAAGAGCTGTGTTAAATTTAAAAAATCGTGACCTCGTGAATTTAATGTTAATTTTGTAGTTGAAGAATATGCTAGGTCCTTGCAAGTTTGTGTCTTGGAAAAATATTACACAAGCTCTAGTTCAGTCGTAGTATGAGTGCTTATTGGTGTATGTATGGCAAGAAGAGAAAGTGAAGAAAGACACTCTTTCGATCAGTTGAGAAACACCTTTTGCATGCTCGACCAAAATTAAATCATCCATTAAACAGAGGATTGATTTTCCAGAGCAAGGAGAGCATTGATTTGGTGAATCTAGAAGCCAAATAAGAAAAGTTGACAAGTTGAACTTACAGAATTGAGACAATTGAAGCTACAATCGATTCACTCAACAAAAGTTGTTCACATAATTAAAAGTCTACAACTGAAAAGTTTATGGTGATTAGTTTTTCTCGCCTACATCCATAAGTTTGAAATGCCTAAAAACTAGACTTTATACCACAATAAATGTAGACTATCATAATGCTATCAATTTGGTGCTATGAGTTGATAACCTAACCCCACATTGACCTACCAAATTTTGGCTAACGGAAGACGTTCTTAATTTCATATAGAGAGCACTCTTTAATCTAAAATCTTGAGCCCTCTTATACAAGATTGTTCAAAGGTTGAGTTTCAAGCTGGAAGAACAAAGATAAAGACATTTCTTTTGCTGGGATGAAAAATATTTAGTATCCCATAAGTGTAGCAAGGAGCTCTAGGTGATGATAGCATGACAAGGAACAGGTTGGTAGTTCTAGAACTCCTCCATTAAATATTTCTAAATTCAGAAATATTCTCCAGCTGCATTCACTTCTCAGGGAAGGTACTAGTCATGAGAACATTGTTGGCTTGAAGTTTCCTGATTAGTGGCTCTTTTCGTAGGGTCTTTAGCTTAACATGAAGGGCCAAATACATTAATGTTTTGTGTATTAAGAAGCCAGCAAATGGAATTTAAGTTTAATATTCAGCTGAATCTTCTTTAACATAGGAAGATTTGCCTCAGCACCGCTTCTAGCTTCTTCATGGAGTTCACAATCCAAGTTCTTTGCTAATTATTCCATACAAGACATATGCCTCAATTGGAATACCTTTATTTCTACCGTTTAATGTTGTTGATTTTGCTTGTATAACTTAAGTATTTATGATGTATTGCATTATGATCTATATGGTCCACCTTGAGGTTTTATTTTGTTATGGGAAATGATGGGGATGCTAAGATTGTGTTAGCCTAGTTGAGATAACCCAGTGCATCTCCTGACCCATAGTTCTATTTGAGTTGTATGTTTCCTATGCCTCTTTGTAATCTAAGCACTAGCCTCTTTTCATTATATCAATGAAAAGTTTGTTTCCGATTCAGAAAAATCTTTAGGAAGATTTGCTGCACCCAGATGGAGGAGACAAAGGATGGCTACCAGAGAGCTCTGTTTACTTCTCATTAAAGTCCTTACTCTAAGCTTATGATGGGTAGATGTAGAGCCTTAAATGCCCATTTTTGTAAGGTCCTTTAAAATGGTTACGATCCTAAAAGGGCAAGTGTTTCTAATGGTACCTGCTCACAGGGATATAAACACTAGGTAAGGTATTCCAGTTTTGAAAAGATAAATACGGCAAAACATACACATTAATCTTTCATTGCAAAGTGCTGAGTTCTTGAGAAAAAGACTTTAAAGAAAGAACTTTAGAAATGTAAATCTAGCAGAATCTCTCTTACTGAATAAGTGACCATGGCAGTGGATATAGACCAACTGCCAAGTACACAAATATTAGTTACTGCTATTAAAGGCCAACCTACAACAAGAACAACCTACCAAATACAGATAATCAATCAGCTAAAGCTACAAACAATAACCAAATACAACAAAATAAGTTCAAACAACAACAATAACAGAAACTTCACAACATTAATAATAACAGCTAATCATTTTCCTTCGCACCATGTGTTAGTTACATTTTAATATTTACTTTTAAGTATAATACAAGTTTAACATTTAGTTGAGATAGTAAATTTGAGATGTTTTACTTTTATCAAATTAAAGTGTAAAATGTATATGTTTTTGTTAATTGAGGTGTTAAACGTGTGTCATAAATTCACTAGATTTGGAAATTCTATAACAAACAGTTTCAACACACTATTTTAATATTTTATTCTCTCTACTTCCTCATATATATCTTTATCTCCTTTGCTCTTTTAAGATCAATTGGCCCAAAGAAGGGTATTAATTGATGTGGAGCTTGTTTGAGCAATACAGTGTTTGAATTGGGTTGTATCTTAGAGGAGACAACCATAACAAGACATGTTGCACTAGTGACTAATAAAGAAATATACACTAGGTGAGTTTAATTTCCTTAAAGAGAGTGAGATACCAATGTCTCAACCTAATTTTATGTGTGTTTGTTTCTTAATATTTAGTCCAATTTCCTCCACCATTTGTAATTTCCCCGACACTAGGAAATTAAGAATGATGAGACTTACATTGAAGTACTGTAAAATAATCTTACATTTTCAGTCATGCAGATACTTTGACTCGAAACAGCAAAGATTGTTTTGAATTAGACATCATGAGATTTTGAATCTAATGGTGCAATTCGTGTTTTAGATGATCACTTCCATGATCATAGTGAGTGTTGCTGGTTGTTTTCCTTTTGTATAGGTTTTCATTTTATGCAGAAATCTAATTTTCAAGTTTCAAAAGGAGTTGCCGCCTGATGCAGACTGAGGTTGTTCATGACGCATATGGTGGCAAGGTGGAGAAAAATATTGTGATCATTTAGGCACTAGTACCAAATTGATGGAGGACAGAAATAAAGATGAAAAGTATAAGATTTCTTTGGTTCAACTAAAATATAGATGGATTTTTTTTTTTTTTTAATCGTAATGCTAAAATCCCAATGATTCAAATCATACTAGAAATATAATTGCAAATGTAATTTCATTCAACCACTTTATATATGAACTTTTCATTAATAACTATTGCATCATTTAATTTACTTACGGCGGACTTCATTTGCATGTTTCAAGTAATCATCCGAGAAAAAATTATATAAAAACATAATATATAAGAAAACTAAAAAAAAATTGAAATATAATACCAATTGTAAAGGTTTGATTCAACACCATGCGCCCAGCATCATTGTTCCCTGAAAAGAGTAAGAAACCGTGTTCAAGTATCTTACAAAATAAATTTCCCTTTTTCGTGTGTTTGGTTAAAGAATGCAACCACTTCACGGTACAACGCAAAAGCATATCAACCTGAAGAGCAGGAAAACTTTACTTGAGCAAATTATAAAGAGATAAATGCACCAAATGGATTGATGAGTTTCCACCATATGGTCCATACAAGTCATTTATTCACAAAGTAGACAATTTTTTAACTTTATCATAAGCGATACAAAACATCTCTTTAAAGAATATTCTTCACAACTAAACAGTTTCCATTATGATCAAAAGAGAGGCTAACTATACTTCATATGGATCTTATGACTTCATTACACTTTCATTAAATTAATTTATTTGTTATTATATAACCATGAGCATAAAGAACTTGTAAAGATCAAAACCATGTTAGATCAACCAGGATGACACAAAAAGCACACTGTGAAAACGAGCATCTAAAGGAGGGAACAATTACTGAAATGAAGAATAACTGGATCAGCATGAAACACACGTCCAACGCCATGGCCAACAAATTGTCGAACTACACCAAATTGATGCTTATCTGCATGGTCACTTGATTAAAGAAACAGAGAAAATTATGAGAAAGGAGATTTTCTTTAATTCACAATAATCCTATTAATGACTAGCTGCACTGACACAATCATCTATGAATGGAATAAAATTTCTTTGATATGAATAAGTTTTTTTTTCTTTTTCTAATATCCGTGAGTGTCTAGGCCAGCTTACGCGCACCTCGACTAATCTCACGGGACAACCCGCCTAACCCTACAACATTTAGGTGTCAAGGAAACCATAGGATATTAAATCCAAGGTAGGTGACCACCATGGATTGAACCCATGGCCTCTTGGCCCTTTAACTTTTTTTTTTAATGTTCCCAATACCACTAGGCCAACCCATGATGGTTCTTTGATATGAATAAGTTCAAATCTTAGCAACCACCTACCTAAGATATTATACATAAATCAAACAATCCATTAAGTAAGTGCACATATATTAGCTCAAAGATATCGTTTTAAAAAAATTAAAATTAAAACTATATGATAAGATTGCTATACTTTGAGTTCCATTCCATTTTAGTTAATGTATTACCTATTTTTCAAATTTAGTCCATGCTACCAGTTTATTATTGATTTTTCCAAAAAAAAATTTAGTTGTTATTAGCATTTCCCTTGTACATTTTAGAAACATATTCCAGTGTCTTTTTTATTTGTATGAAAATTATTATTAGTATTTTTTCAATTTCAATAAAATTTAACTTTGAATGACTAAATTCAAAATTTATTTGAAGTATAAGATTAAATTTAGACAGTCAAAAGTGCAAAAACTCAAAAAAGAATCAATCCAAAGTACAGAAACCCAAGTGGTGTTTTAACCAATATAAATACATAGAAAAGACTATAATAAATGAACAAATTGAATATTAGTTCATGGCTGACAAAATAAACGTTTTCTGAAATTTTACCTCAAATACAAAATTTTCAAGGCAGCAATTTTATAGACTCAACCTCATAAATTATTAGGTAGTCAGGTAAGACGATCTTCAACCTCAAACATGTCAATCATCAAATCCTTCAATAGACTCAACCTCCTCTATTGTTGAAGATGATTCAAAACCCCTTTGGCAATATGTGACCAAAATTCAAATTAGGTGATGGGGGTGAACTTTTTTTTGGCAATGCAACCCTTTTTGGTGGGTTACATTTAGTATCTTTATGTTAAATTTACACATATATCTCGCAGATAATATATATATATATATTGATGGAGAAGCTCCAAGAATTTGAACTGAATTCTTTATTAATGAATGATTCATGAATGCAAAAGGGGGCTGAAGGTCTATTTATATACATTAAGCTCGACATGGGCCCAAGGCCTTAAAACTAGACTAAAACAGGGGAAATTAAATAAACTATAAAAGGTGTTTAATACAAGAACTCCTACATCAATTCCACCTGCCCAAGAAGAAACAAACTCGGCTCTAAGTTTGGTTATGTGAGTTCAAATTGATCCGATGGTTGGTAGTGGTATATGTTGGATATGTTGAATGTGGAGCTGATCTCCATGTCGGGTGGTAGGCCGACTTTGAAAGCATTTGGTCCAAATTTTGCCAAAATGGGGAATTGACCGATCTTTTTGCTTGTTAGTTTGGAATGTAGTCCAGTAAGTAGTCTTGATTTCTTGAGGTGAACAATAACTAAGTCGCCAACAATGAATTCTACAGCTTTTCTGTGACTGTCTGCTTGCTGTTTGTAAGAGTTGTTGGCTGCTTCTATGTGAGCTCGGACTTCCACAT
The DNA here is from genome assembly GCA_030954485.1 of Citrullus mucosospermus. Lineage (NCBI taxonomy): Eukaryota > Viridiplantae > Streptophyta > Magnoliopsida > Cucurbitales > Cucurbitaceae > Citrullus > Citrullus mucosospermus. The sequence continues at coordinate 25,640,812 of CM062056.1, forward strand.
GTATATTTTTTATTCGGTCTGCCATGATGTTTGATTCAGCACTAAGATGAACAGAAACAGGTAAGTTAGCAAGTTCTAATGTTAATCTGGGAGTATGAGTATAAACAATTTCGAATGGGCACTTCCCTGTTGACCGGTGACCATGTTGTTGAAGGCAAATTTAGCTTGTGCTAGAGCTAGGTCCCACTGTCGGGGTTTATCTCCACTTAAGCACCTTAGAAGGTTGCCGAGAGTGCGGTTAGTGACCTCGGTTTGCGCATCTATTTGTGGATGGCTTGTGGAACTAAAAAGAAGATTAGTGCTGAACTTTTTCCATAGAGATCTCCAAAAATAGCTCATGAACTTCACATCCCTGTCAAAGACTATACTTTTAGGGATGCCATGAAGTCTTACAATTTTCTTAAAAAATAAATTTGCAATATTTAGGGCATCATTGGTCTTTTTGCAAGCCAAAAAATGTGCCATTTTGCTAAATTTATCCACGACAACTAAAACAGAGTCATAGCCACGTTGGGTTTAGGTAAACCAAGAATGAAATCCATAGAAAGATCTTCCCAAATGTTGTTTGGAATGGGGAGTGGGGAGTAAAGTCCTTGGTTTGAGCTAGAACCTTTGGAGGTTTGACATATAAAGCATCTTTTGACAAAGTTTGCAACATCTTTTTTCAGCTGTAGCCAATAAAATTTAGAAGAGAGGAGAGCTAAAGTTTTGTCCTTCACAAAGTGTCCCGCTAGTCCTCTCGCATGTGCTTCTTTTAAAAGAGACTCTCTAAGAGATGTGTGTGGTATGCAAAGAGTGTCATTTTTAAAGAGAAAGCCATCAAAAATATGAAAATCATTAGTTGGGAGGTGGTTTGAGCAAGCATACCATATTTCCTTAAAATCCGGATCCGTAGGGTACAAATCGATGATGTGGTTAAAGGCTATTATTTTTCCTTTAAGTAGGTTAGGAGAGTACCTTTACGGCTTAGAGCATTGGCTACTTTGTTTGTATTACCTGGAGTGTGTTTGATGACAAAGTCAAACCTTTGAAGGCATTGTATCCATCTAGCATGCATGCGGCTGATCGATTTCTGAGAATGCAAAAACTTAAGAGAAGTGATCAGTGATTAAAATAAATTCTTTCCCAAGGAGATCATGTTCCCATTGTTTGAGAGCTCGAACTAGGGAGTAAAGCTCTTGTTCATAAGTGACCATTTTTGCCTGGCGGTGCTTAACTTTTCGCTAAAAAACTCAATGGGGTGGTTATCTTGACTAAGGACAGCTCCTATTCTAGGCTTGAGGCATCTATTGTGACTTCAAAAGGTTTCAAAAAATCTGGAAAGCTGAGGACTAGTGTTGTACTTAGGGCCCTCTTTAGGTTTTGAAAACTAGTCATTTGCTCTAGGTCCCAAGTGAAGGGTGTTTTAGCTTTTAAGAGTGCGGTTAAAGGACTAGCAATTGTACTAAATTTTTTTATGAATTTTCTATCGAATGAGGTCAATCCTAAGAAGCTTTGGATTTCCTTAATGGATTTGGGTTGTGGCCAATTTTTTATGGTCTCAATTTTCCTAGGATCTACGCTAACACCCTTGGAACAAATTAGGAATCCTAAAAGTTAAAGTTGATGTTGAAGAAAAGAACACTTCTTTAAGTTAATGTATAATCCATTTTCTTGGAGCACTTTGAATATGATACGAAGATGTTTCAAATGTGCTTCGTAGTTGGAGCTATAGATTAAGATATCATCAAAATATACAACTACAAATCTATTTAAGGTCATAGGACTTGATTCATTAGTCTCATAAAGGTGCTTGTGGCATTAGAAAGGCCAAAAGGCATAACTAACCATTTGAAAAGTCCCTCGTTGGTTTTAAAAACTGTTTTCCATTCATCCCTCAGTCTTATTCTAATTTGGTGGTAGCCACTTTTTAGATCTATCTTAGAAAAGATTGGTGCCCCTCCTAATTGATCTAATAAATCTGTTAATCGAGGGATAGGGAACCTATATTTGATTGTGATCTTATTAATTGCCCTACTATCAACACAAAGCTACCAAGAGCCATCCTTGTTTGGAGCAAGCAAAGTTGGGACAGCACATTGGCTAAGGCTAGGTTTTATGTGCCCTTTTTTTAAAAGGTTTTGTATTTCATTGTGTAGTGCTTCATATTCTTTAGGGCTCATACGATAGTGGGGCAAATTAGGCAAGGTGCTACCCGGGATCAAATCTATGTGGTATTGAATATCTCTTAAGGGAGGTAATGTGGTTGGTTCTTTTAAAAGGGAAGAGAAATCTTTAAGTATATTAGAGACATTTGGGTCTAAAGTTTCCTCATTTGGTGATTGAAAAGGATCATTTTTAACAATAAAAGCCAAAAGAGATTGTTCTTTAGAGAGTAGAAGATCCTTACCCGAGGAAATGAGGAATAGTTGTTTTTTGAAGAGGAGGATACCTTGGTTGTGGCAATTTGCTTACCGAGAGGAAGGAGGACCACCTTTTTTCCCAATCAGCTGAACTCATATGTATTGTCTTGCCATTATGAATAGCTTTGTTGTCATATTACCACAACCGACCCAAAAGGATATGGCATACGTCCATTTCGAGAACATCATAAACAATTTGATCTTGATACATGCTCCCAATGGACAAGGGTACCGTGCATATTTCTTTGACAATCATTTCCCCTTTTATTGCTATCCAATTTACCTTATAAAGATTTGGATGCGGCTCCACTTCAAGATTTAAGGCAGCTACCAGCTTCTTAGACACAATATTCTCAGTGCTACCACTTTCAATAATCACTTGGCAAACCTTCCCATTAATTGTACACCGAGTGCGAAATAAGGCATGTCTTTGAGGGTGGCTGTCAGTCTTACGTGTGACCAGGACTCTTTGAAGGACACAAGAAAGTTGGTCGCCCTTATCCGTTTGTAGGAAAGCAATATCATCATCACCATCCTTGAAGAGATCAACTTCTTCATTGTGGTCTTCTTCTTGAATCGTCAAAGTCCTCCGTTGGGGGCATTCATTAGATAAATGGCCTTGTTTGCCACAACGGAAGCACTTCTGAAAGGTAGGCCAATTATAGGGATTCGAATCTCGTTTGTTGTTACCATCTTGAGACTTAACTGGAGCTTTGGACTCATCCCTTTTGGGCTGTTGGCTGCAAGTGGAACCTTGGGGGACTGTCTTGTCTGCTCTGTTGGAGGCCCGGCGATGTGTTTGTTGTCTATCTCATGGTGGTCTTCTCTTATAAGTTCTTGGCTGCTGGTTTTCAGCACTCTCCTCAATGGTAGTGGCTAATGTAATGGCATCGGCCAAATAAGAAACCAGATGTAGCTTAACAACTTCCCTGATGTCATCACGAAGTCCCAAGATAAATCTTGAAACAAGCTACTGTTCGGTTTTGGGGAGATTGTTTCTTGCTCCTAAATGATGGAACTCCTCCGTGTAATAAAAAATTGATCGATCTCCTTGTCTACAAAATTGGTATTGGTTGCATAAAAGTTGTTGATAATTGAGCGGGAGGAATCTCTTTTTTATTAACCGCAACAATTTTGGCCAAGATTTAATTGGAGATTTCCCATAGTACCTTCTGTTAGTCTCAAGTTGTTCCCACCAAGCCAAAGCTCCCCACTGAAATTTGAAGGCTACCAACTTACTTTCGTATCTTTAGGGGTATTTGCATATTCAAAGAGGTTTTCCACTTTGGTGATCCAAAGTTGGAGTACCTTCTGTTAGTCTCAAGTTGTTCCCACCAAGCTGAAGCTCCTTGCTGAAATTTGAAGGCTACCAACTTAGCTTTCGTATCTTTAGGGGTAGTTGCTATTCTTGGAAATATTGTTGCCTGCCATGGCGAAATCCCATCCATTCTTGGTTTCGAAATTGGAAATTTTCTTCTTCCTCAAAAGAATCCGAGTCTTGGATCATGAACCTCGGCATCAGAATGTCTTGTGACCGAGTTCTTGGCTGCACGAACTGTCTTCTTGTTGGCGTATTGTGGATTTCCCAAGGGTTCTGTATCAGACCACTGCTTCAAATTGAATTCTTAAAGGGTTCTTGAATTCTTTCTTGAATTTTCCCCTCAATTTGCTCACTATTTTGGCCGACTACTTCAATTTGCACCCTTTCGATTAGCTTGGGTTTGAGTTGCTTGGTTTTCTACAGGGTTTTGACCGACAACTTGCTGCAGAAGCTGAGCTATCATCGCCTGTAGGTCTCCCATCTCATTCTTGATGTCGATACTGTTGTTTCCACTACAGCCAATCGAGTCTCTAATCCCTTGGTTGAAGAAGATGCTTCCGCATCCATGGAGAGAAGATCCAAGAGTCTATTGCGCGGAGTCAAGCGCTCTAATACCAACTGATGGAGAAGCTCCAAGAATTTGAATTGAATTCTTTATTAATGAATGCAAAAGGGGGCTGAAGGTCTTTTTATATACATTAAGCTTGACATGGGCCCAAGGCCTTAAAACTAGACTAAACAGGGGAAATTAAATAAACTATAAAAGGTGTTTAATACAATAACCCCTACATCATATATAAAAAAAGATTAACATATCCATCGCTTAATTTTTTAGAAATCAACGTATCGTCGTATCCTATCGTATTCGTATTTGTGTTTGTGCTTCTTAGCGTCTGGACCTTATTTGAGCAATGGGTTTGAAGGGTTTCCCCTATCAAGGTTTCCTTCTTATCCAAGCAAAAGATATCGTATCATCAACATACTACAGATGCGACACATCCACCATAGTTTCCCTTACTTAGTTACTTGAAAACCTTTTAAGATTCTACTCTTCTGACAATATTGTAATGCTCGGCTGCTCGGCTGAGAGCATCCCTGATGATGGATATACAAAGAGGACAAGGGATCACCTTGCCTCAAAACTTCTTTCAGCTGAAATCTTTTTCTAGGCTTACCATTAATCAAAACAGAAAAAATTGCTGTAAAGCACACCCTCTTATCCATTTTCTCCACAAGCTACCAAAGCCTTTTTAACTCCAGAACAACATAAAGGAAGTGCCAATTGACTTTATACTGGGCCTTTCAAGGTCCAACTTCAAAACATACCCCAATTCTTACATAACTTCCAAACCTTCAACCACTTCCAAAGCTACAAAAGAATCCTCTTTGAATTAAACCTCAGCTAATTCTTTAACCCTTCCCCTCCCCATTAGTTCTTAAAAAAGCAATTTTACTTCCCAGCTCTTTCAAATTACATGTTTCCAAATAAAAGTGGAGACAAAAACTGTCTTTATTAAATTAGAATATGCTCAAATTTTGTGGTATTTGAACATAATCATGTCACACATAGGGCGTTAACCATAAAAGGAATCACAGAATAGAAATAAATCTAATCCTTTACCTTTCTCTCTTGATAGGTAACAAAAAATATCATTGATATCTAAACCTTGAAACTACAATCATCAATAGTGTCATATGGTTCAGCAGTACAAAGTGGGTTTCTTACTGAATTATTTTGCCAATTTTCTTGAACTCCACTCCTGGTGCGCATATGGATATTGCTTTATCTAAGCACTCTTTAGTCACCTAAAGCGTATTGGAGAAAAAAATAACAAATAAATAAATAAATAATCAAAATTTGTTCTGGCGGAACTGCAAAAAAGAAACATTATCTCTCGAGTGCAAACAAGCAAGAATAAGGGCATCATTGTAGTGAAATATCTAATGATGCTAACGGGAAGTTAGAACATTGGAAACTTGAAGAAATCGAAGAAGAGCCTGAGAATGGCAACACTAAGGTCACAAGATGTAGCCTCTTGTTCAAAAGAGAATATAACCTCATAAACAAAGCACATAGATGCTTATCCCCCACCCAACTGTCCTCCCAAAAATAAACCTTAGAGCCTTCCCCCAAGATTGGGTCACTAGTTATCCTGTCTTGAAGTGGACTCAAAAGATCAACTGGATTGAGTTTTCCATTAGATAAACTGAGGAAAAAAAGAAGAAACACAAAGGAAACAGTTTTTTCATAGGTTTTTCTCGATCCACCACTTGCAGCCAACTCAAAAGATGTGGGTCATATCCACTCATTGTCACCCTAAACCACAACGTGTTAAGCTCCATGAAGCACCACAACCACTTTGCCAAGAATGCCTCATTACATAGTCTTAGGCTCTTGATACCTAGACCTACTAAATCCACAGACTTCAACACCACCTCTCACTTGACCAATTTAACAATTAATATAACATAAATAATCTTAACATAGTTAAACTTATGCACAATACTCAAATGATGGGTATCTAGCTAAACTTAAACTTTTCATATTAAATTAAATTAGTGAACATAGTAATCCACAATACTCAAATGATGGGCATCTGGCTAGCTAAAGTTAAACTTTTCATATTAAATTAAATTAGCGAACATAGTAATGCACAATACGTATGATGGGCATCTAGTTAGCTAAACTTAAACTTTTCATATTAAATTATATTGAAGTTCTTATTTGATGCTCTTTGTCACATGACGTGACTTCTGTGTGTGTTTTTTCCCTCTCAATGCATACAAATGTTTGGACCAACTTATCCCTAACTCAACTAATCTTATGAAACAACCACTGAAGCCTACAATACTTGGTTATCATTCCTCGGATTTTAATATTGTAACACTAGTTCCCATCAGATGGAACTCATAATACAAAGGAATTTGCTCAAAGGGTGTTGCCTAGCAATATGGCAGCAAGGTTAATGAAGACACTCAAAGAATCTTGGAGAAATCAAGAGAAGGAGTTTTACTGAATCTAAATTGTCTATGAAATAATGGCAATCTTCCCTTTAAATAGACCCAAAGGGAAAGGGTTGGTTCACACCTAACTACCTAGTTAACTAACTAAAAAAAATACAAACTAAACCTAACCTCCTTTAAATAGACCCAAAGGAAAAGGGTTTGTCACACCTATTCTAGAATATTAAATTGAAGAAATATTTAAAACAAATGATAAAATACAGCCATCTAAATACTTCTAAATTCCCCAAAATACCCTACAAGTTAAATGGCAATGTGTTCTTGTTTTGATAATTTTTGATTAATAAAGACTTTGATTTTATTCCTGGAGAATTATCTCCTTTTAATCCTTTAGGCTACATCAAAAGTGAAGAGAACTACTCTTAAATCACCAATTGACCCAAAAGCTTAAGCTAATGGGTGAAACACTCTCCTTCATTTGTGGGCTTGAAATATGTAGAAGACCCAACAAGTGAAAATCAATATTAATTGGGGAGGAAATAACATTGCAAGTGTTTGAACACAGGATCTCTTGGACCACCTCCTCTAAATATCTTAAATCACCAATTGACCCAAAAGCTTAAGTTGATGGATGAAGGCAAGTTTAATATTATATAATCTAACAATTACCTAGTTAGAATCAAACACCTCCAACGTTCAACCTAAATATATTCATGAAATTAATCCAAAAGAGGGAGAGAACGAGAACCAATTTATGATAGGTCAAACAACATGGCTATATCTAATTGTAATATCAATTTATGATAGGACAAGAATTTACGCCTAATAAAATATAAAGTTCTAGATAGGTCCATGTAGAAAACCAACAACTTTTTCAATTGAAATATTAACAAAAATATATATAAGTAGTTACGTGTTAAAAGGCATAAAGAACAACATGGCTATATCCAATTGTAATAGGTACCCATTAACAAAAGAAGAAAGAAAAAGCTACCTGGACAAGTTTTCTGGTTTCATCATCAACATCTCCACAAAAGAAAGTTGCTGAAGTATCACCATGGTACCCCTACAGATTACAATTGCAGATAGCATAAATAGTTTTAATAGCTACAAATTTTTATTTCTTGAATAACAGGGGAATAAAAAAAAATAAAAAAATAAAAAAATAAAAAAATAAAAAAATAAAAAAAAAAGATTAATGCTTTGATTGCTTTCCCACCTTTCTAGATGAGGTTGACATATGAACGTCCATCAATGTGTCATAACAAAGTGTATGAATATCAGCTTATGAGACACTTTACAATGGCCAGCCATTAAAGGAACAATATACAATCATCATAAGCTATTGAACATCAAGATAGCTTTGAAATCCCAGCAGTAAGGTTATTTATTTAGATGCCGAAGCCCTATATATGACCCACAATCTTCAAGAATGAAAAACAGAAAAAGAGACAAATTCATGGGCTCTATGTTGGAGTTATTAGCTTGATCCGTTTCTAAACAATGGCCCAAGCCACAATTTTTAAGGCTTTATATCAGAACCTTTTTATCAGGCTCATATGTATAGATAGTTCCTTGTATAGCTCTATTCCTTTTAAGACTTTATTTCCCTTTTTCTTCTTTTTCTTTTTTTTTTTTTTCCTTTTTTCTCAGCCCACTTGTGATTACAGTTTTTCGTAACAATGTGTCCAAGCTAGCTTACAAACACCTCAACTAATCTCATGAACAAGTGTAATCCTATGATTGTCAAACAACTCATAGAATTTTAACATCCTAGGTACATAGCCCCCATCGAGTTTGAATCGCTTTTTTGTAATCCTATGATTGTCAAACAACTCATAGAATTTTAACATCCTAGGTACATAGCCCCCATCGAGTTTGAATCGCTTTTTTGCGGTCACCATCACTTTAGAGTGTATAAATTGGGTTGTAGTCCTTTTACTTTGGTGTGAATATATATATATATATATATATATATATATATATATTCACACCACAGAATACATGGTAATGAAATTACAAAGTACCAGTGGAATCTCACAAAAATTCCATAGTTGGCATGTATGGAAGGTAATGAGTTGTTGTCACCCTCCTTGGCCCATTTAAGTGATTCCTTCAAACAACGAAGTTTAGGCATAAATCAATAATCTTCCCATCTTCCTATGACCTTCACCACCATCTGACAGGTAAAGAGCTAAAAGGGGGATGAGACAACCACATATTTTCAAATCTATAAAGGTTTGGGTCCACTTCTCTTTAAAAATATTATTGTTCTTCAACATATAAATTATTTGATCAATTTTCTATAATACCATGTTCTAAAAGGATTGAACCTTATGCTTCACCCAAGAGACGTGCTGGGGTAGATTAAAGGGAAGAACTGGTTCGCAGTTCCAAATGTTTAACACCATGGACATATCCTTAGCGTTCAACAACCATAGACTTTTGAAGGGAGTTTTTAAAGGTTAATTTTAAGACCCATGGACATATGCATATGCATGTATGCAGCATTCACCCATAGACTTTGAAAGGTTAATTTTGAGATCCAGGGTAGCTTTTAAGGTTTCAATGAGAAATACTAGATTGGGGTTTCAATGAGAAAGATTAGATTTCTGATCTTCAAGCCATCAAAAGAGGAGAAGAAAAGGCTGTCATATCTACGAATTGAAGATGAGTGATGTGAATATTGTTGTGTCCACCCACAATGTTTTCAAGAGTTGAAAGAAGTTGTAGAAAGGAAACAGAAAGACAAGGTTATATAATTTTAAATTCTCATGCATAGCGTATAAAATAAAAGAAATATGTGCACAAGGTCAAATACAGGTCAGTATAAAATCTTTAAATCTTCAAATATGCATATGTTGAAACAAATTAAGCTCAGTGTTGCAAATCCTTACATTTAGATAGACGGTAACATCTATATTGATAATATCACCATCCTGGGGAAAAAAAAGTCATGACGTCTCAATTCATCATCATAAAAAAAGCTATTGATTTTTCAATAAAATTTGTAGATGTTACTAAGAATTCATAGAGAAGACCTCAAGAACCCGGGAATCTGGTATTCCATGGCATATGCACTCATTAACCGAAGTGCATACACTCTTCGGAAAGCCACCATAACCCAGAGGTGATGGATAGGCTCCGTTATCAATTATCATCTGATGAACAGCCTTGTCAATATCATCAGTCATAATACCTGGCTGCCAATAGACGCAAGAATCAAAATTTTGCAATAAAATATAATGGTGATTCATAAATGGGTGCAGTATGAACTGATAAACTGCAAGTAGTTTAAACATAATAACAAAAGGAACCGCTACATTTAAATTGTTTTTCCTTGGATAAGAAACATATAAATGAAAAAAATGAAATTGAAAAAGGTAGTACAGATAGGAGGCAAACTTGATCAAAAGTTGAGAGATCATAAAAATACTCTTCAATTTACCAATATAAACAGAGACATGAGTAAATGATAAGATTTCTTAATGGTTAGAAGCCCAATGAGAAGAATTAAGACATGCTCACACACGTTCACAAACAATTCCATTACCCGTCCTCAAACATCCCAGAAAAATAGCTTGAGTAGAGAAAATAGATACATGTAATTTACTCTGCGACCAGCCATAATAGGCAGAAAAATACCTTGACTAATGTCCCTGCATATTCTAGAACTTGGGCTGCAAGCCTCCCAGAAGCTCTCATACACTCTATACCCTTCTCATTGTGCACCTCAGGTCCACTAGCAATTCCAGGTGGTCGCCTAGATTTGACATAAGGAGGCCTTGGTATATTGTCTGGAACAGGTCGACGAGGAGAAACTTTTCCAGGTCTTAGACGCTTACGTTTCACATTTTGCATCTCGTCCAAATTTCTATCAATTTCAATGAAAATGGTTCACTCTTAACACTTTTTGAAAATCAACATATCCTTGTGCTTAAAATATGCTAAAAGAAACAACAATGGATACAATTCTTAAGCATGCTCATTCTGAAGTTCCAACTCCATGTCAAATATCTGTAAGTATTATGACCCCATCAGAAACTCTCACAAAGGCCAAATCTAAATAGGATGCCTAACAAAACAGCTATGTAGTCCATAACAGATAATTATACGCAACTGTGTGAGTGCACACATTCACTGTTCACAAAGACATCTAAAATGTTAATAAGAATACTCATCCTAATACCCTGTCAACTATATGACCGTCAACTGTGTTGGGGAAACATAACTTACATGTTTATAAGATAACTATTGGGTATCAATTACCATGTGCGCCGCACATTGTGAAATGTAGCTTGGAACTTTCATCAGAGTATACCATTTCAAGTCCACAAATCACGGATGAATAGAATTTAATGTCATGTGAATATCCATGAGAATTAAGGAACAATTTACATCCTGAGTAGTATAAGTGCAAAATACCAAATCCAATAACCGTAAACTTCAACAAGTGAGCAAAAAATTATTGAGCTTCAAACCTTCTACTGAAGAAGAGGTTGGTCAAACCAGAGAGCGCCCTGGACAATTGCATTGAGACATGTTTGCCTCCTACAAAAGAGTATACAGATTACCTCCATTTTACCCAGATTTTGCATTCAAGAGAAAAAGAAGCAACCAAAAAAGAGCAAGTGGTTTTATAACAACACAAACTTGGAAACTAGAACAAATTAGCACAAGAACCGCTGTAATTAATGAGTAATTCGATGTTGAGCTCAGATTGCGATGGCATAACAGCAAATTATCACTGGAGAAGATCGGGAAACAGCGGGATTTTAAGGAGTTGCTAACGAATTGTGCGAGAAGACAAGTATTCATAAAGAACAAGATAAGGAGAGATTTGATGAAAAAGGAGCAATATAGAATGGAAATGGAAGAGGAAGGACAAAAGAGTACCCGGATTATAGGCGAAGAGTTGGTGAACAGGCAGCCGAGAGCGAAGTAAATGGTTAGCACCAACGCCCAGAAAGGATGAGAAGAGTTTTGATTCCCCATACAAAGCTCCCACCATTATCGCTTTCTTCCCAGCAACAGAAACACTGAACACTAAAAGGAAAAATATCCTTTATTTCCCGAGTTTTTAGGAGGAGGGGCGTTTGGTCCCTAGTATTTCAAATTAGTCATCGTCTTAGTTTTCAAAAATGGATTTCTACGTAAAAACCTTAATATAAGGTCATGTCTGCAATATTCTACCTTTTTTCTAGACTTTTTTTCATTACTATCATAGACTATTTAATATACATATATAATGTTTTGATGTCCTCTCCTCTATGCACAAGCAGATGCCCATTGATAAATCTTTTTAGGAAAGAAAAAAAAAGTTGAAATTCTTCCACTTCCTCCTTCTTCCTCCTCCCTTTTCCTTTCTCCTTCCTGTTAGCATAATTACTTTAAATCTATATAGAATAGAATGATCCTATCCTAGATTCATGATCATTCATGTCAAATTGTCAAGAATAAATAACATACCGGACTCCATTTAGAAATTGATGATAGCTTCAAGATGACTATTGTTTAATGCCTTATTGGGATCTCTCTCAAGATGGGATTCAAGAAAGACCGAGTGCTTATTGTTTTGGTCTGTTGGGAACCATTGCCTAAGTTCTGTTTATATACTAGTTTAATTAGGGTTCCCATTAAACCCTAATCAATCTAGGAATAGCCTTCTACCCATTAAGTCCATACTCAATTGGGAATCTAGGGCCTTTAATTGAATAAATCACATAATAGGGTCCAATCTAATAAAATAACCCAATGTGATAAAATACTAATCCACATACATAGCCCATATTTTAATTATATGTATTTTAATTTAAAATATGTCTAATAATCTCCCACTTGGGATATGTTTGTGTACTTGATGTAATTAAATCACATGAACCTTAAGTGAGCATAAACAGGTTATCTCAATAATAGAATTCCCCTTTAGTTCAATTTGGTCCATCTCCTGTATCAACACGGAATCAAGGCAGCTTTTGTTACTACCATTGTAACTAAACTTTCCTTGATCACCACTTCCAATACATTCAATGACATAGATCAAGTATGGATGGATAGCATGGAAACTATATGCAAAGTGATCTAGATCATGCTTGTTTCCAACTGGTCCAAATCCCTTAGTGAGATCATTCCAAAAAAAAAAAAAAACTTTATGCTTAACTGCATGCATGTTAAACAAGTTCAGATTATAAAACATAAACCATCAACTTTATTCTATATAGAAAACAAACAAATTAAGGTCAAAGAACATCCATAATAACAAACTCCCACTAAATTATGGGATCAAAAAAATGACTGACACCCATGTGAGCAATGTGCTCATGAAAAACTTTAGGTGGTAAACCTTTAGTCAATGGATCTGCCACCATAGAGTTTGTTCTTATGTGTTCTATCGAAATTTGACCATTCTGAACTCTTTCTTTCACAACTAGAAACTTTATGCCTACATGCTTTGACTTTGTATTGCTTATGTTGTTGTTGGAATACATCACTGCCAACTTATTGTCACAAAATAATTTTAGTGGTATTTCTACACCTGCCACTATTCGCAGCCCAGTGACAAAATTTCGCAGCCATATTCCATGATTGGACGCCTCATAACATGCTATAAACTCCGCAACCACAGTAGAAGAAGCCATAAGTGTCTGTTTAACACTTTTCCAAGATACAGCTCCTCCAGCCAACATGAAGATATAGCCTGAAGTAGATCGCAAAGTGTCTTGACATCCAGTATAATCGGAATCAGAATACCCAATGATCTCTAAAACATCTGATCTCCAATAAGTGAGCATATGATCTTTTGTTCTCTGCAAATACCTCATAACCCGTTTGCTTGCTTTCCAATGATCCATCCTCGAGTTGCTCAAATATCTGCCTAACACTCTAACTACGAATGCAATATCTGGTCACGCATATACTTGAGCGTACATTAGACTTCCAACAGCCGATGCATAAGGAACCTTCTGCATCTCCTTACTCTCGAGTATGGTTTTGGGGCATTGACCTAAATGAAATTTATCACCTTTAGCAACAGGAATATCTCCTGGTGCACAATCTTTCATGCCAAATCTACTCAAAATCTTTTCAATGTAGTTTCTTTTGTGACAATCTCAAAATACCTTGAGAACGATCTCGCAGTATTTCAGTTCCTAATACAAAAGAAGCATCACCGAGATCTTTCGTCTCAAAATTCCTTTTGAGAAACTTCTTAGTGTCATGCAATAAACCTACATCATTACTTGCTATGAGTATGTCATCGACATATAACACCAGAAATATAGATTTACTCCCACTAAACTTGTGATATACACAATCTTCCACTACATTCACCTCAAACCCAAATGAGATAATTACTTCATGGAATTTGTGATACCATTGACGAAAGGCTTGCTTGAGACCATAGATGGATTTCTTCAATTTGCATACCATTGACTTTGAATTACCAGACACAAAGTTTTCTGGTTGCACCATATAAATTGTCTCATCAATGTTTCCACTAAGAAACACAGTTTTTACATCCATCTAATGTAGCTCTAAATCAAAGTGAGCTACAAGTGCCATGATTACCCTGAAGGAGTCTTTCGATGAAACTAGAGAGAAAGTCTCTTTGTAATCAATGCCTTCTTTTTTAGTAAAACCCTTTGCAACCAGACGAGCCTTATATCTTTCGATTTTGCCTTGTGAATCCCTTTTGGTTTTAAATATCCATTTACAACCTATAGATTTCACTCCTGATGGCAATTCGACAAGCTCCCAAACGTCATTGTCTTTTATGGATTTTATTTCCTCTTCCATAGCATTTATCCACTTATGAGAATTAGAACTTTGTAGTGTTTGTTGAAAGTTGATTGGATCATCTTCCATTACACCCATATCATCCTGATGTTCTTGAAGAAACACAATATAATTGTCTGGAATTGCACTTCTTCTCTCTCTAGTAGATCTCCTTAGTGGCAATTCTTGAGGTTGTTGGGTTTGAACTTCAGGTTCAACAACGGAGACTATAGTATTGTCTTGTTCAATAATTGGTTCAATAGTGAAGTCAGGAGTAGGAGCCTGATCACCATCTATAACCACACTAGGAAAAGAAATTAATTTCTCTTCAAAGACAACTTTCCTCATGTTATCTTCCCCCGCAAACTCAACATCCTCAAGGAATCTGGCATTTCCTGTCTCAAACAATGATCTAGAGGTGGGATCATAAAACTTAAAACCCCGAGAGCGCTCAGAATACCCAACAAAATAGCAGCTAATAGTTCTTGGGTCCAATTTTCTTTCGTTAGGCTTGTATGGCCTGGCCTCCCCAAATGTGAAGATGCCTAATATTAGGCTTCTTTCCTGTCCACAACTCATAGGGGGTTTTAGCTACTGCTTTACTAGGTACCCTATTGAGGATATATGCTGCAGTTTTTAATGCCTCACCCTAGAGAGATTCTGGTAAAGAAGAATGACTAATCATACTTCTTACCATATCCTGAAAAGTTCTGTTTCGCCTTTCTGCCACACCATTCATGCTAGGTTTCCCAGGCATAGTGTATTGCGGGACGATTCCACATTCCTTTAGGTATTTGGCAAAGGGCCCTAAGCGTTATTCACCTGATCCATCATATCTACCGTAGTATTCACCACCACGATCAGACTTGACAGCCTTTATTTTTTTTCCAAGTTGAAGTTCAACTTCAACTTTGAAAGATTTGAAAACGCCCAAAGATTGAAACTTCTCTATCTTGAATAGTCGTCTAAGAAAGTAATAAAATATTGTTGTCCATTCCAAGAAGCCGTAGGGAATGGACCACAAATGTCTGTATGTATTAGTTCTAAGACGTTTGAGCATCTGTTGCCACCTGATTTTCTTATGTTTGTCTGTTTTCCCTACATTCCACACAAACTTTAAAGTTATTTAAATCAAGGGAATCAATAATTCCATCCGACACAAGTCTCTGAATTCTCTGTTTAGAGATGTGACCTAAATGCTTGTGCTAAAGGTAGCAGAATTCTCATTTAATTTACGCTTTATACCACATGAATCAGATAACAGGATCTTGTTAAACGAATTAAAGGAATCAAGTATATATAGATTATCAATTAAAGAACCAGTACCAATAAGCTTGGAATTTTGAAAAAGACTAACTTTATTATTTCCAAAAGAGCAAGAAATACCAAACTTTTCCAAACTGGAAATAGAAACTAAATTCCATCTAAATGACGGCACAACAAAAGTCTCATTTAAATCCAAATAACATCCAGTTTTTAAAAGCAATCTAAAATTCTCAATAGCTTGGACTTGAATTGCTTTGCCATCACCCACATAGATGAATCTTTCAGCATCACTTGGCGGCCGGCTCCACAGGCAATCCCGCATAGACATACTTCGTGAGTAGTAGCACCAAAATCTATCCACGAAGTATCTGTAGGTACATATGCTAAATTAACTTCAGAACAAACTAAAGTAAGAAGTTTACCCTTCTTTACACGCCACTTGGCGTATTTGGGACGATCTTTCTTAAAGTGACCTTCCTTTTTGCAAAAAAAAAACAAGGATGTTCAGTAGCCTGCTTCTTATTTTTATTCTACTGAGATGTCCCTTCTGCAGCACTCGTAGATTTCCTTTTCTTCTTATCACGAGAATTAGTTGTCAAGTGAGCACTTTCTGTCATTTCTCTCTTAATTCTATCTTCTTCTTGCACACATTGTGAGACAAACTCATTAATACTCCACTTATCCTTCTGAGATTATAGCTTATCTTAAACTGAGTGAATTGTGTAGGAAGGGAGATAAGTACCAAATGTACGAGTAAATTTTCTTTTATTTCAACATTTAGTGCCTTTAATTTACTGGCGAGATTGGACATTTCCATAATATACCATTGCCCTTGCACCTCATGGAAGTTAAAGAAGTCAAAAGACTACTTGCTTCCATTTTTTCATTTTTAGCAAAATATTTCTCAATTTGAGCAAGGGACAGTTTGGCATTTTCACTCTCCGCGATAGAACCCCAAAACGACTCTGGAATAGAGTGCCTAATGATCATCAGACACATGCGATTTGACCGGTTCCACTTCTCAATATTAGTCGTATGCGGTTGTTCCTCAGTAGAAGTAGGTTTATCGATCCTTAATGCAAGATCCAAATCCATACATCCGAGAAGTATTTCTAAGCTTTCATTCCAAATTTTGAAGTTTGATCCATTCAACTTAGGGATTGAACTCAGATTTCCAAATATTTGAGTAAGACCAACTAAAACAAGGAACAAGTAAATAAAACATATACTCAGTTAATTCAATAAGTCATAAATCAAATATGACAAAAAGAAATTTACATATATGGTGGGTTCATTTAACAAGATACCTAACACAACATTGATGTCTAGTTTTTGGGCAAAAAACACCAACTGTAAATGGTACTCTCTACGTAGTAATCAAAATATTGACCATAAACTCTGTCAAAAAATAGCCTTTCTTTGGACCGATTATTTTTCACATGAGCAATCCTTATAATTGTCACATACTCATTACCACATGCATACCCACAATTTGGCCAAATAATTATCTTCCTTTGGGCCGATAAATATTCACATAAATCTATGAATATGCACGTCTTATATTTTAGAATTAAACTAATCTAGATAACAGAGGCTACTTTGGTAACATATTATTTCAATCAATTTAATCCAAAATATAAGACATAATGATATAATAATATCATTGTACACAATGGGAAAAGATCACCAAAATTTATCGATATGATTTAATTCTAAATCTCCAAATTATTGATAAGATTTAAAATTTAAATCACCAAATTATCGATAAGATTTAAAATTTAAATCACCAAATTATTGATAAGATTTAAGATTTAAATCACCAAATTATCGATAATATTTAAATTTAAATCACCAAATTATCAATAAGATTTAAATTTAAATCACCAAAATTAATAATTAAATTCAAATTCATGTCCACAAATAATCAATCAAATTCTAACTAAAATCCACAACTTGATGGATCAAACTTGAATCTAGAACATGATTACTCAAAAATTAAACTTAGATCCACAAATGATTAATCATATTTAAAACCACAACGTGATTGATCAAAATTAAATTTAAATCTATAATAATGATCAATTAAATTAGAATGGATTCACAAAAGTACCCATTAAAAACTCTAGATTTTAAAAATCACAAAATCATTAGTTAAGAAGTAGAATATTAAGCAATTCCTAATTAAATAAGAACCAACATGGGATTGAATAATTCCAATTACTGATAAAATTAATAATTTATTTTTTTAATTCTTTAACCATTGTTACCTAACCAAAAATTGAACTACAATACCAATGGAAAACCAAATATAATCCAACAATCCAACATGAAATTAAGGCTCTGATACCACTTGTTAGCATAATTACTTTAAATCTGTATTGAATACATTGACCCTAGGATCATTCATGATCATTCATGCCAAATTGTCAAGAATAAATAACATACCGGACTCAGTTGAGAAATTGATGATAGCTTCAAGATGACTATTTGTTTTCCTCAACCAAAACTCTGAATGCCTTATTGGGATCTCTCTCAAGATGAGATTCAAGAAAGATCGAGTGCTCATTGTTTTGGTGTGTTGGGAACCATAGCCTAAGGTCTCTTTATATTTTAATTAGAGTTCCCATTAAACCCTAATCAATCTAGGAATAGGCTTCTACCCATTAAGTCCATACTCAATTGGGAATCTAAGGCCTTTAATTAAATAGATCACATAATAGGGCCTAATCTAATAAAATAACCCAATGTGATAAAATACTAATCTACATACATAGCCCATATTTTAATTATATGTATTTTAATTTAAAATACGTCTAACACTTCCTCATCCCTTTCGTTTCTCCTTTCTGATGGTGTGAGTTATAGGTAGGAGACGAATGGCGTGGCGAGTAGATTAGGCGCGAGACGAGCAGATCCGACAGGGGGTTCTCGAGGATTGCAGTCGATGGCACGGGGTGGTTTATATTCTTTCTTCCTCCTCCCTCTCTTTTCTCCTTCCCAGCGGTGTGAGTTGCAAGCGGGAGACAGACGGTTATATCAAACTACTTTGTTTTTTCCGATATATACTGTGGTATATATATATATATATATATATATATATATATATATATATATATATATATATATATATTCATTTTCAATATATAGGGTGATTTTTCGATATATACTTTGATACATATATTCAATTTTTTGTTGAGACTTTGTTTTATGATATATACACTAATGTATATTGAACAATATGTTCATTTGTGATTTATATAAGATGGTAGATAACTTTGTTTATTTGAAAATCATGAGGCTTTAAATTGAATTTGAAACAATCACATTAATTGAGAATTAAAGATTTTTGTTAAGGAGATTCTGTTAAATTTACGTAAATGGAATTTAGTCAATCTTACTAGTATATTCCATATATTGGTTAGGATATATGCAAACATCTAAGACAAATGTTCTAACATATATTTAAAAATAACCATGAATCTAAACTATGATATATATGAGATAAGAATGCAAAATATAAACAAACTCAAAATAAACAATAAAC
Organism: Citrullus mucosospermus; assembly: GCA_030954485.1. Classification (NCBI taxonomy): domain Eukaryota; kingdom Viridiplantae; phylum Streptophyta; class Magnoliopsida; order Cucurbitales; family Cucurbitaceae; genus Citrullus; species Citrullus mucosospermus. Next base: position 25,660,082 of record CM062056.1, read on the forward strand.
TATAATAGACAAACTCAAATAAGTGAGACCATCATATAAAAATTGCATTAAAATAACGTATATATTTCTAAGGTTGGCAAAAAAAAACCTGTGGGGCCCTGACCCGATCGGGTCGAGAATCCATGGTTTGACCGGGGATGGGGGTCAAACCGAGGACATTCTGCGGGTACCTGTCCAGAACAGGGAGGGTATCCTCACCCCAACCCCGACCTGAATCCGCCCGATTTATCCCTGACCACCCGTTTATACATACATACATATATATATATATATATACATACATATATATATATATATATATATATATATATATATATATATCTCGCTCTACTTATTGGTAGTAATTTGGTCCTGCACCTGACATTGCAGTCTCGCTCTCTCTCACAGTGTCGCTCGCTCTCACGCTCTTGTTGTCTCGCTCTCGCTCTATCTCGGGGATTGGGTCCCCGATGGGGAATCTCCGCCCCCATTCCCGCCTACAAATGGTAGGCACGGGGATGTGGGTAAATTCCCCCCACGGGGGCGAGGATAAGGAACCCCACTCACCCTGCCCCATTGCCAACCCTATATATTATAGGCACAGAAGCGATACCTAATTAAAAGATCATTGTCAACCCTATATTATAGGTAGACAAACAATACCTAATTAGAAGGTCATACATATTAGAATATCTCGTATATATGCAAAATAAACAATGGAATACATCACATTAGACAAATAGTACTCAAACAAACAATGGAATATATCACACAATATCAAAAATCAAACGTTAAATGCATTTTCTCTCTCCAATTGAAAATGGAAAAAAATATGCTAGATGCATTTTATCTCTTCAATCGAAAATGGGAAAAAAATCATATTAAATGCATTTTTTCTCTCCATAATAAGTGCATTTTATTTTTCCATCATTAGGGAGTCTCGTAAATAGGGTCACATATAAAAATCAACAAAAATTAATTAAAAAAAATGGCAAATTAAATGCATTTTCTCTTTCTATCATTAAGGGAGCCTCGTAAATAGAGAAACAAACATAAAAAAAATTAGACAAAAAAGAAATAAAAAAAGTCACATTTGTCCAAAAATAACACTAAAAGCCTTTATTATAAAAATTCAAAATTAAAGACATTTTTGAAAATATGTGGCCAAGTATGGTTGTTTATGTAAAAATCTCTTCAAGAATAAATTTAAAAGGTCACTGAACTAATAAATATATGAAATCAATATATAATATGATATGGCAAGATTGATTTGGAAAAAAATATTATTTTTTATAATCTTTCCCACTTATTTCTCTCTTCTCTCTATCCTCTTTCTTCCACTTCTCTCTCTTCTCTCTCTCCTATTTCTTCTTCTCTCTTCTATCCTCTCTTCTCCATCTCCACGTCTCTCTATCTACAGTTTTTTCCATCGAAGAAGTTGATAAAATTTGTTCACTTCTCTCTCTCTTTCTCTCACGAATGATTAGGAACGTTGGCACACAATGCTTCTTACCAATACCAACTGCTATGAATTATAAATTTCACGAATGGGAACCTGATTTACAAGAGAAATAGGTTCCCACTTTCTCTTAGACCATTTTGAACTATCTAGTCTTTTCTATGACAACACAAAAATTCTATCAATCTACTTTACTAAGTAATTCTTATGTTTTTAACTAGCTTTCTAAATTACTGCAGTTTACTTTATGCATATACTCTTCATTTTCAGCGTTTTCTGAATGATTTGGACCTAAAAAACGAGTTTTTGTCCATGAAATTGTATTTTTCATTTTTTGGAAATCGGCCAATACCCGGTCGAGCTTCATTCGAGGATAACCGAGTATTGGTCGGGCATCTAATTTTGGGAAGATGAAAGTGGCTTGGTCCCGGCCGGGTATGGATCGGGGGAAGTGTGTGCCCGGTGCTTGTCTTGGTTGAGTCTTGATGGGGTGAGAGAGACGAGGGACCGAAGTGGGTTTGGCCCGGTCTTTACCCTGGTCGGGTCTTGACTAGGTCTAACACAAATGAAACCTAATATGGGTGTTGGCCTAGGGCTTGCCCTAGTTGGGTAAAAAAATATGGTTATTAGGGCCCGATTTAGCCATGACGGGGCTTGGACCAGGCACCCTTGGGACCGGGGGAGGTGGGTGTTGGCTCGGTCTTTACCCTAGCTAGTCGGGTCTAACACAAATGGAACCTAGAGTGGGTGTTGGCCCAATCTTTGCCCGGGTATTGACCAGGTCAAAAAATATGGTTATTGGTTTAGCCCTGGCCAGGCACAGTCCGGGCACACCTAGTACTGGAGAAGGTAGGTGTTGGCCTAGTTTTACCCTGGTCGGGTCTAGACCGGGTCTAACACGAATGGAACCCAGGTGAGTGCTGGCCTAGTCTTTGCCATAGTCAGGTATTGACCAGGTCAAAATATGGTTATTAGGACTTGGTTTAACCTTGGTCGGGCTCAAACCAGGCACACTATGACTATCCTGATCAGGTAGTGATCGGGCTCAATAGATGATTGCTCTTTTTTTTTTTTGGCCCGATCACTACCCAGGCAGGGTATTAACCGAGATTTCCTTTTTTTATTTTTAGAATATTTGTTTTCTTATTGGCTCGATGTTTTATTTATTAATATATATTATTTGCTTCCAATAATGTAGGTATGATGGATTTGGTTACCAAAATCTTTGCTGATGACTATTTACCTAGTGGCCTAACTTGTTGTGCTCACTCCGAGAAGACTCAAACAAGCATTGGGAAGAAATTAATCCCTATCTAGTTAGATATGTTTAGGCAAACCTGTTTTAAACCCATTTAAGATGCGAACATTATGTCCAGTGGACTCTCGATTTATTATATTCTCCCAAGAGAGGTTAGAGAAACTAGGAGAGATACTCTTAGTTTTAGTTTATTGGACATGAAAGTGTCCTTTAGGCGGAGAAAGTTTGATCGAGTGATGGGATTGAAACACCAAACTACATGGTAGATAAGGATACTATCCATGTTAGACTTAGAAGAAAATAATTGAATGATGTGGAGGGTATGAAGGGGTATGAACTAAATATGAAGTATCCTTCCTTGGAGTTTGAGAATGATGAAAATGTTGTTAAGATCTCCCTTTTCTATTTTATTTAGTTTAGACTCATGGGAAGGGAGAGAAAATCTAGCATGAACTACAAGTTCTTAGGTTTCATATATGATTGGGATACTTTATGTAACGTAGATTGGGGAAATTTTATCTTTTATATGACAATGAAACGCTTAAAGAAAGGACTCCAAGACAAAGTTGACAAATGGAAGGAGAGTACAGATGAGAAACCACAAACCCACAGTTTGTACGGCCTCCCTTAAGCTTTCCATGTTAATTGTTATAGTTAGTTTTAGTTATTGTTTCCCTCTTTGAATTATTACTTGTCTAACAAAGTATATTTTATTTCATTTTATGTAGGGCATGAGTGTTACATTTAGAATCGATTGCAAATGAATATAGGTAAAAAGAATGCATTGAGGTATCTTTACAGTGACTAAAAATGAATTTACAAGTATAAATATGGTGGATGAACATATGGGATAATGATGTGTGGAGATGATGGTTGAAGGTGTCAAGTACAAATACAATCAAAACAGCAGACATTGGGATGGAGAAATCAATGGAGAAAGTATAGGGTTAAGAAGACTTTGTTAACATATTTCTAGGTGATACTTAAGCACGCGTTCATGTTGCAAACTCACAATTCAAAACACATCCCTCGATGCTTCAACTCCACATTTATCTTATTTCTAAGATGCATGAAGAGTTTCTATTTAACAAAAGATTAACCTTATCTCTAAAGCTAATTCTTTTCTTATTTAAACAACAATATTTAATCAATTGCTATTTCAAACAGTTGATCATACTTACTTAAACCTATTTGTTTGATAGATTCATGCATGAAGAGTTTTTAGCACACATTTAAATAAGATGAATGCAACTTAAGTGAAACTTAGAAAATGTTAGTTTCATTCACTCAACTCATCAGGAGATTTAACTACTCATAATATAAGATGTTGAAGATAATGGATGGAAATATGAAATCAATCAAATTTATATTAAAGAAATATGTGTCTTTCGATACCGCAATCTTAATACAAATAAGAAATGTAGAAATGAAAGTGAAATGGAAAATAAGTAACATCAACCTGCCAATGGCAACGTCTTGCTTCTTAGAGGCTTGAGATAGAGGTTGTTTGATATAATTTGCACTGGGGGAAATGGATGAATTCTCACTCTTTGAGAGGAGACACTAAACTTTCACTCATAATCTTCTCATGAGAGAGCTCGAGGTAAAAGGTGACAATGGTGGTGAGCGAGATTGAGCAAAGTTTTCACCCACTATTTTCTCTCTATCTTCAACTTGAGCTTCCACGGGCTATTTATAAGTATCCAAAAAGTGGTCTCATGATTGTTTGACACCTTTGCATTTAATTACATGCCCTGCTGCATAGACTTCATCGCGTCATAGATTCATTGGTTTTGTCGTGGCTCAATCAAATTAGTCGTCCACTTGCATAGACACGATAACCATCGCCCACGCATCTAGCGACTCTTTTTCTTCTCGACGTTGGGTTTTTCGACGTGTCGATTAGTGGAACGACGTAGTCTTGGAGATTCTGGCAGCATCATTTTCTTTTCCTTTAGCATTTTTGGTTTTTTTTACCAAATCCTGCATTCAAAAGACATAATATTCATAATTTCCAAGATAGAAGCTTTTGTAAACATCGTGAACGTAAAATTATTCATATTACATGATAACTTGTAGAAATACAGGTTATTATAGTCACTATTTGAATTAATTAGAGTAACTTTAGAGCTAAACGCATGATTTTGGTAGCTGAATTATGTAAAATGTATTACCATGCGTTGGCACTATTTACAAAAGAAAATACCTGAAAAATTATGAGATTTTCTGTTCTTAACACAGGATTAAGAAGAAAAGAACCAAGTACTAAGAGACGAAACTGCTGCGAGAACAAGTGAAAACCCATGCGTCAAGACCATGCGTTGAGAAAAAGTAGATGCAGATGCATGGGCAAAAAGTTGTCCTATCATTATGAAAAAGGAAAACACGTTATCAGATCATGGCAGAACCAATGGACCGACAATGTAAAAAGTCTACGCAGCAGAGCAGGGAATTTAATGCAAAGGTGTCAGGTCATCATGAGTTTCAACTTTTCGACGCCTATAAGTAGCCCAAAGCTTCTCCATTTGAAGAGAGAGAGAATAGAGTTCAAGAGGCGAAAGCTCTGCACAAATCTTCCCCCACTATAACCAGCCTCCATTTCGAGCTCTTCTGAGAGAAGGATTCTGAGAACTTTCAGAGTCGTCTCCCAGTGAGTGAGAACCTTCACCCTATGAACTTTATGTATCAGATAACAACCATCTCAAGCCTCCATGAAGCAAGACGTTGCCAATGGTGGCTTGACGCCTTCCATTTCTGTTTATCTCCATTTCCCTCCTTTTTACTTATGTTTTGTTAATGACATTCGAGAGAATGGTTTAGTTTCTTAATATGAGTTTGATTGACGATTATTTTCCATTTATTTCCATATTAAATACCTTACACCATGTTGTTTGAATGCTAAATGAGTTAAATGTTAGAAGTTAGTTTTTCTTAAGCAATATTAAGCATGTTACATCTTGATTAATCCATATCATTAGCTTGCATAACTTTGTCTGACAAACAAAAGTAGCAAGCACGACTGTCTAGCTTGAGAGAGTGGATAGTTAATCTTTAGCATTTATCAGGACTAGATGAGGTGCAGAGATATAGTTCATCTTTTGCTAACGCAAACTTACCATGCGTCTTAGAGATAAGATTAATGTGGTGTCGAAACATCGAGAGATGGATTCACAAACGCAGTTTGTAAGTATGTAATTATACTTGGATATGCTTAAGTAACAACTAGCCCCTGCGTTAACTCTACTTTTATCGCATGGTTCCATTCATTCTCAACGCATGCTATCTGACACTAAATAACATTTGACTAACCATCTCCGCGTCCACCTCATTGTTAGTTGTAGGAAATTTTATTCATTCTTTATGTATAGTTTTAGAGACATATACCTAACACATGCACATATTACATGTATAGTTCACCGCATGGTCATGCATCTATTCTCAACGCCTAGTTATTACAGATCCCTGCGTTCGACCCTGGACTCACTAGGAAACCTATAAGAGCTTATACTTGGGCTCTTTATAGGAAAACTTGCTTAATCATGATCATACTTGAGTAATTCTCGACGCATCTTTGTACGGAAATTATAATATCTATTTTTGTGCAACAAGCTATGAAACTCAATTTAAATCGAATAGAAATCCAGCAACATTACACTATTTACATTATTTCCTTCTCAAATTCATGCGTTCATCTTCTAAATTACTCTAATTATTCCAAATAAAGAGTACAATAACTTGTATTTCTACAAGTTATCAATGGGCATATAAGACCATTTCATCCTTGACTGGACGTGTTGTGAACCGGTTGAACGACAATGTCATACCACGTATTCGTCGATGGTCTTGCTCACACTCGCCTTCTTATGTTTGATTAGGGATGAGGTGTTCGGTGCTGAAGGGGTATGTTCATTTCTAATGTTTTTTTAGTGATTACAATATTTTTTTTTAACTTATGGATAATATTATGTTTTATAGGCATTTATTACGTCGAAGCTTGTGGCAACAGAGGAGGAGATGAAGTTCATGGTTCGCATTATGTTGCCATCGAAAGCACCGATCTTACCACCGGTACCCTTATTACCACCAGCACCATAGAATGATCTCGAGCCTTCGACAAGTCACGCTAATGACGATGTTGATGCAAACGAGGATGGAGAAAGGAGGAAGAGGAGGAGGAAGAAGAAGAAGATGTTAAAAAAAATAATAATAATCAAAGATGTCAGTAGAAAAGTTAAGGCCTAGGTTGAGGCCCTTAATCACCGTGTTGGAGGCCTCGAGAAGGACTTAAAAGCAATGAAGAAATATTTGCGCCGAATGTCTAAGGTATGATAAAACAATAATAACATTTTAGTATTTACATTTCGTTTTTGTTTGTATTGAATAATTCATGTTCATGTAGGGTAAATCTGTGGATGCGGAAAATTATTTTCCCAAGAATGATGGTGCCCATGAAGATCCAAGTGATCAGAATCATGACGAACATGAAGGTTCGTGTCACACCTCTCTCGAGTTATCCTCTTAACCCGAAAAAAGGCGTGAAGACAGCAGACATCGACCCTTTATGACATCTACTGTCAACTTAACTCTCCTCAAAACCTTACCAAGCACCTGATAAACAGAATTATAACTCACATCCAAGCCATAAATAATAATCTCAAAATTAAACCTTTATTAAGATAACAACAGAGTTTTTACACAACTTCCACTCCTTAGACCCCAAAATGTACAATGCTAGGTCTAAGTACAAATATTTACAAAGTTCATAATTAAGTAGCAGATCCAGATGAGTTTTTCAAGTAGGTTAAGCACCCCCGTTCCGCTCGCTACCTGGAAAGTAGGAAAACATTTGAAAGCATAAGCTAGATAGCACAGTGAGTGACAAGTTTGAAAACTATTCTTGGCTTAAAAGCTTAGTGAAATCATGCTCGTAATTCAAATAGTGAAGCATTGAAAGCTTATAAACATTTGTATATGCTTGAAAGATTTTCCTTAGTTGAGGCAGAGTAAACTCAACACTACTCAACGTCAAAATACAACCTTAGTCAGGGTGAAGTAATCTCAACATGCCCAACATCGAAAACAACCTTAACTGAGTGGAGTTATCTCAACATAACAGCGCCGAATTTCCCCCTATGTGTACATAGGAATTATGATTCAGATTGCCCATATGCCTTCTCTAAGTCCTTCGGCATTGGGGACCATATTTTGAAAATAAAGCATGTTTTCTAATAATCAAATCATTTATAAACACAAGTTAAACAATTTTTTCAAATCTTCAAAATATTTCTTAAACTACATACTTTTCACAAAACCTAGCATTCTAGAGCATTGTTGTGCAACAGATTGTGAAATGAAATTATATTAACGCAATGCGCAAGTAAAGCTACTATTATACATTTCACATACTATACGTTTAACATACTATGTGTCTTACTATGCTTAATGCTATTCGTTTAAGATCTGTCAAGTTTTCCTATCATTTACCCAAGTATAAGCAAAAGAATAGGTTTTCTTGGTGAGTCTGAGGTCGAACACAGGGACTATGCTGATTCTGTATTTAATTGGATTATTTAGAGTTGCAGTGGTAACCAAAAATATTTGTAATATGTTTATTTGCGTCTAACTAAGAAAGCAATAACATGTACACTAAACTAGAATGTGGAAGATGGTAAGGTATGTGACATAGCAAAGTCAGCTAGGTGGATTAAATGAATGGATAAAAACAGGGTTCGTGTCACACCTCCTCCCAGATTATCCTCCATAACCCGAGAAGAGATGTGAAGACAGCAGTTACCGACTACCCTGTCACGTAACCCACTGTCAACCTCACCATCTTCCTGCTCTTGACAAACCTCGACTTCGCTCGGCAACAGGAACTGTCATGCTACCTGAAAATGGAAAACATATGAAAGCATGAGCTAACAGCTCAGTGAGTAACAGTTTTCTGAAAACAATATATTTTAATTGTAAAACTGGTCAAACTCACATAAAATATATCACTTCAAATCATATTAAATTATACTCAAACATCATTGCGAAAACATGTTTGACCATTTCAGAATAAATACTCAAAAATCTCATTCTTATAAATTACTTTTTCCTTAGTTGAGGCGGAGCAATGCTCAACGCTACTCAACGTCGATTTTCCTTAGCTGTATGGAGTAATCTCAACACATCAGGGTCGTATATACCTCTATGTGCACATAGATACTAGAACTCGGGCTGCCCTCAATGCCTTCTACGAGTCCCTGAGTACTGGGGTCCCACTTCTACATCCAGGTTACCCATATGCCTTCTACGAGTCCCTAAGCATTGGGTACCTTTATATTCCGGGCCACCCACAATGACTTCTACGAGTCCCTGAGCATTGGGGTCCCATTTTGATAAAACGGCTACCCTTTGACCTTCTCCAAGTCCCTGAGCCTCGGGTGCCTTTTCAAGTTTGATATAACACAATACATAATTTGGGAAACATTATATCAATAACTCATGAATTTACCGTTTTCAAATCTCATCTCATCAGCATGCTAAATTCGATTTCCAGTTTTAATATAAAACCGCATGCTTTTCATAAAGTTTATTTTCAAATCTTTCTTGAAATCATATAATACCATCCTTTTCAGAAAAGTCATGAAAACAAGTATCAACCTTTCACCGTGCGTTTTATAACTCATAGCAAGTATCCAACATTCTCAAAGTTTACAAGTAAAACGCATGCTCATGTCTCTAAACGCATGCTCATGTCTCTATAAATCACATATTTGTATGCTTTATATATATGAAAACGCATGCATTATTTTATTAAAAACCCATATAATTATATTCATAAAGAACTCATTTATATTTTGTAAAACGCAGGTGTTACTCACCTGTACTTGCCAAAGAATACTTCTTCTTCCTTTCCTCTATTTCCTCTTCCCGAGCTTTTTGGACGCAGCGTTCTAACTCTAGAACGCAAGGCTCCATTTTCCTCTGTCAGCCCGGTTGAACGCAATCCTGCCCTTCAACACAAGGTTGGTAACGCAACACTGATTATTTCCGCAAAGTGCATCCCGACTCTTCTTACTTCCCTTTCGGATGCGTCGCCCTCTGTTGGACGCAAGGTCCATCATGAATGCATCATCTAACTTTGGACGCCGCATTCTCCTTGGGCATTACATTTATCCTCAAGGCAAGGCCGACCCCTTTTAACACAAGACAACTTCTAAACATAAAATAGCTAAGTTGTCAAATACCTTCATTCTTGGCCGCATACTCCTACTACAGACGTCCTTGCTGCCTTCTTCTTCTCTTTTTCTCTCCAGATTTCTTCTTTGAGAGTCATCAGTCGCTCCTTTTCCCTCAAAGTTCTATTTATAGGGAGCTTGCCATCCAACTTTTCCTCTCCTTTTGCCACATGTCACGCTGCATGCTTAATTAACCATGCATTAATCCAAGTGTCACCTTGCATGAAACACTTAACATACCTTTAACACTTCCTCCTAATAAGGTGTCAAATCTACACAAAACCACATGGCCTTTATAAACTTATCTTATGCGTCCAACATTTTCCAATAGACAACCATTCATTCAACACAACGCCCTCATGCGTTCGTTGAGTTTCCTTTAAAGTTTGAGCTTCACTACTTACTTTTCTAACTCTCAGCCAACTATACTACTCTTTGACGCATAGAGATAACTCTGTCTTCAACGCATAGGGATTTCAACGCATGACAACCTTACCAACACATGGTAAGCCAAGTACGTATCTTCCCCCCGCCAATGCGGCGACTACTTCAGCTCACAACCACCATTCGAGATCACCTTCAACGCATAGTTGCACTATTATAAACCAATGCTTGCACAATGCCATTAGGCGTTATTGACAAACGTGCAATACTATGCATTTATACCTCATCGCATCATACCATGCGTCCAACTCTCATATTCATAATGAATAAATCCTTCTCCAGTTCTTCCTCTATGCGTTGTCCTATTATGTCCTCCTTCATCCTGCGTCCATGACCATCTTCCTATCCTTGGACACTCCCTGATTATTTCCAAGGTTATTCTTTTAACCTTTTCCTTGCACTTGAACTATTTCTCTTAAAGATAGATTAGCATGCGTTCACCACCTGCACCAGTTTTTATGTTTACTTCCCAACCTTCTCCAACACTTGTGAACATTCCTTGCTATAAGTTTATGCGTTACTAAATTTGCTATTGCATTCTATCTTTCCGAGACTTAAATCTCTTTCAACACTTCACAACATAACTTTATTCCTTTCTTACTTAATCGTTTCACTTCTTTCCCTTCTCGGTTTCCTTCCATGCGTCCACCCTTACCATGCGTTACCTAGTCTTGACCATGCGTCCAACATGGTCTTTTACCTCATTTCTTCATAGACTCTTCAACGCATCGTTTTCTTAAAAAGTAGGGTGTGACAGTTCGGGTTGGTTAACATCTAAAATCCGAAACGAATGGTGATAGTCTATTCATACTTGCGACTCTTCTCCCGGTTGTCAATCGCTATGCGTTATATGTCTATAACGCATAGGAGAGTGTTAAGTACCAATGTTATTCTTATAGACAGGTAACACTTATTGGCCTTGTCAATTGAGTTCCATAATCACTTACCCTCTCGAGCAGTCTAATTATTACTACTTATATCGATTAGCTAGATGGACATAAACATCGGATTAAGATTACAATTGACAAGATGCAATAGTTACACTATGGTTCTTATTTAGATGCTAATGCAACCCTTAACCCTTGAAAGATTAGTTACTCATGGATTCAAAGTAAAAAGCGAAAAGTGTAAAGAAATGAATAGACATGGAAGAATTGTAGATTAATGAACGAATACAATTTTAGACAGCTCAATATCTTGACACAAATCTAAAATCAAGCTAGAAAAAGGCATCAATGTCTTGAGTCGCCGAAATGGAAGCGTGAGGTTCTGCTGTGAAGTGGTCAGGCGGAGGGAAGACTTTTCTCTCTCGAGCTATTCGTCTCCGGTTGTCGTCTGGAGAGAACTCTGCTGTCACTTAGGAATTCTTCCGAGAATCAACAACTCTTTTTCATCTTGCAGGACTACCCTTTTATAGACGTTGCGTTCGTAATCAATGGCAAATCTGCGTGATTGGAGGAAATTGATGTCGTGCATCCATCTCACCTAATTGCGTAATTCTCGGTTCAATTTAGATCCACCACTTTAGCCACAGATCATGCATGTCAATCTTCCGACAATCTCTCAAGATTCTAATATGATTTTTCGCTGCCTTACGTCTTTGGTTGTTAATGCGTCCATGGAGAATTTTGGCGGATGTCAACACGTCATAGGTTGCTAACGCATAGTTCTGCGTTGAGAAGTTGTTAACGCATCTACAGGCTGCTCGTGCTCCGTTTAGATCATGCGTCCATGGAGAACAGATTGCCAACGCATAGTCCTGCGTTAAGAAGTCATCCAACGCATCTACAGATTGTTTGCGTTCCTACATCAAAACATGCGTTTTAAGCTCAAAAAGTTATAAAATAATTATCTTCATCAAAATACAAGAGTAGAACGTATAGGAAGATTTATTAATAAAATTCAACATAAACTAACGCATGATTCTCTATTTAATCATTTTTTTTTCTAAGAGAAAGGCTATAATAACTTGTATTTCTACAAGTTATCAAGCATCATGCTCAAAATCATGTAAAAGCACGTTCAAAATCATATTCAAGAAATACATGCTTTATCAAATTCAACTCATGTCAGAAATCTCATATTTTGTAACAAACCGAGCATACTAGAAATATTGAGAGTATAAATCATTTTAAATGAAATTAATTCACTCACAACTTGTCCTTGGCTCTTAACGGATTATATGCTTCCCTAGCTCCTCTCGGCAAGCAAAATTTAGCCAACCTTCTCTCTCTTTTCTCTCTTCTTTCTCTCTTTCTTCTTCAAGGAAAATTCTAATTTTTGTGAGTGTGAGATGATGCTTTCGTTTGGTCCTATTTATAAGGGTTAAGAATTTTGCTTGGTCATCACCCTTGCATCCAATTTCTCAATACTTCAAATTCAATTGTCAAATTGCATGACAAAAACTCCATGCATCCAAACATTTGTTTCCTTGCATGGTATCTTGGTCATGCACACCTCCTCCTTATGAAGTGTAAAATCTAAAATAAAGTCACTTAGCACAAAAAATTGGGTTAGATCGAAGAAAAATGCATTCTACCACTTTTCTCGTAAAGTTCTGCCGATTCAATTTTCTGGTATATTCTGGCGGTTTGGTTTCTTGGTAAGTTCCAGCGATTCGGCTGAGTTTCTGTGTATTTTCTGCGCAAGTTCTGGCGGGTTAGCTTCCTAGTAAGCTTCACGCCCTTATTTTTCGATAAGTTAAGCTAGTTCACTCCTGGTAAATTCCACCGGTTCAACGCTTGAAAGTTGCCTTCCCGGTAAGTTCGACTTCCTGGTAAGTTCCATTGACTGTTTCCCGATAAGCCTGACTTCCTGGTAAGTTCCGTTGACCTTTTCCCGGTAAATCCGACTTCTTGGTAAGTTTTGTTGACTTTTTCTGGTAAGTTCCGACTTCTTGGTAAGTTTCGTTGACTTTCCCTAGTAATTAAGTTCCGACTTCCTGGTAAGTTTCGTTGACTTTTCTTGGTAAATTTGACTTTTCCAGTAAAGTTTGACTTTTTTGGGGAAAGTTCCTGGTGACTTCCGAACGGTTTAGGTGGCCTTTTCCAGCCTTTCTATGCGCCCAAAACTCCCCTAGTTTTTTTTTTCCACCTTAAATTTTTTCCTAACTGCACAGGCTTGTGTTCCAAATTTACACCATTTACCCTAGTTTTCTCTCTTTGTCTCTTAAGCAAATAGGTCAAAAGTTAGGGTGTCATAGTTCAAGCGATCAGAGAGTATAGTCAGATGGTGACGATGAGGGCAACATTATAGTCATGCGCAAGTCGATGGATGATTTAGACAAACCAACGGGTATACATGATCGGGGGGACAAGGTATGACCAGGCAACAATAAGATCCAATGTTTTTTAGTTATTTCTATTTTGATGTTGTGTACTTAATAATAGTAAATTTCTTGATTTGTGTAGACATTATTGTAAAAATAAAATAAATTTTACTTTTTTTTAATGATTTTGTAGACATTATGTGTAAGTATAAAATTTCCTTATTTTTGGATTGTTGGATCATTTTTAGATATTTTAGATTATTTTGGTTGATTTTGAATTAGTTTAATAATTTTGCACGATATTGGATGATTCTTATTTAGTTTGCATGGATTGCACGCATATTGGATTATTTTTAGATATTTTAGTTGATTTTTTATTAGTTTAATACTTTTGCATGATTTTAGATTATTCTTATTTAGTTTGCATGAATGGCATGAATATTGTATTGTTGGATTATTTTTAAATATTTTGGATTATTTTGGTTGACCACACTGAACCTATATGAATCATGGTCGAGCCTAAGCTTACGTCGCTTAATCCTGTCCACATATCAGCTTGACTCGGTGGTACCCCGGTAACATTGGTATGAAGCCCAACCAGGTTTATTCAATAAAATATTTCAATTTCTTCTTTTTTAAACTATTTGTTTTGACAACTAGTATAGAAGACATTAATTTGGTAGGTCATTAGTTTCAATTAGTATAGAAGACAGTAATTAGACGTTAGAAAAAAGGAAGGATAAACAAGCAAGAATTCGGAAAAAAAAACAAGTTGAATGAATTCTAACATGAAATAAATGATGGAACTATTCAATACAAAATAAAATACATACATTTTTACGCCGATAAAACACAACTTTGTGGAGTTGGGAGAGAAACTTTGGGTTGTTTAGATGATTTGGTTAGGAGAACAACGTTGTGTGAAGGGTAGAAAAGTAATTGCATGTAATAAGTTGGGAAGGGTAGAAAATAATTAAACATACAAAGTTGTTTTTATTAAAGATTAAGGGTGTGTTTGGATTACATTTTCAAGTGTTTAATTTAAAAAATAAATCATTTTGGAAAAAAAAAATTGTAGTGTTTGGCAACGATTCAAAATAGTTTATGAAGTGTATTTTAAACAATTTTTATCAAAAGAGTTTAAATAAAAATGATTTTTTTTAAAAAAAAAACACTTTTTTCTTAAGTCAATCAAAACGGACCCTAACAATAAGGGTAGAATATTAAGCTATCGAATTATACCACTAGAATATTCGGACTACTGAATTAAAAAGAAACTAGCATTATTGATTATTTAACAACGCATTTGTCCTTATACCACTGAAAATCTCTGACATGTCTCACCAAAAAAATAAACATAAAAAAAAAAAAATCTCTGAAATGCCTTACATATGAAATGAGATTATGTAGAAAAAAAAAATTGATAGGCAAGCAAACATAGCTAATTGTTTTTTAAATTTGGTTAATTTATTACTAATTGTGAGGTTAATTTATTAGTAATTGTGGTAATTATTGCACGTAATAAGTGGGGAAGAGTAGAAAATTAATTAACTATACAACATTTTATTTGTTTACATCACTTTCATTATTAAGAGTCAAAAAAACAAGATTTTAAAAAGTATCCATTTCCAAAAAAAAATAATGTGGGAGGGGTCATTTCTGTCAATTACCACAATCAAAACTCTAACCCCAAAATTGAGAATAAAAACCAATTATTTTTGGTAAATAAAGTTTATGATTTTATGACGCAGGGTTTTTGTGAAATAGAGTTTATGTCTTATCATGTAGGGTGTGTCTAAAAAGCAAAATAAAAATAAAAATGTAACTAACCGACTTTTCTGCACGTTAGGGAGTAGGAAGCAATTGGTTTAATAGGGTTTAAAAAAGAGTACAAACAATCAATTTGTTACTTCCTCGTTCAATAACAGCTTAATAAATTAAATTGAGTGTTTGAGATTGACTTCTAGAATAAGGTAGATTATCTAAGAAAGTTGCTTGATGACTCCACTAATATATATATATATATATATGCCGTGAGTCTAATTACCAATAGATTAGAATAAATAAAAATGATATTAAACTAAAGTATGTATTTCTTTAAATAAAAATGATACTAAAATAAAGTATGTATTTATTTCTGTTAGGTTGTTGGTGAGCTATAATCATTTTTGCTGCCTAATTTCTCCATAATATAGATCACTTGAACCAAATGTCTTTGATAAATCATATGGTATGAGAAGTAGAAGAAGAGGACTTAGATAAAAACAAACGTTATGCATGTGCGATTAAAACAACATTTCTCTTTGTAAAGAAGCTGACAACATGTGTGACCTTATCAATAAAGCTACTAATTATATTTACAATTCCGCCAATTACCTGTTCAATGAATTGAATGACACTAAGAAAATATCTTAGTCACTTGTCATTCCTCTTATTTTTTAATCGGCATAATGCAACATCTTGTCCCTCCAGCTAATTGATACAAGAGCTTTCAACTTTTCAATAGAACACTTCAAGTTTAAAATCACAAGGTAGATATAATATAGAAAAATGATGTAATTATTTTAAAATAAAAACACTTATACATTAATGCAAGTTATCAAAAACCAAAAAAGAAACAAGATACAGAGGATGACATGCAGATGGCAGCAGAAGCAAGAGCAACAACCGCAACAACAACACTACAAAATTTTGTTCTAAATTTATACATTTATGAAAGTTTTATGTACACTATTTTGCTTTCAACTGCAGAGGCAATGAACTCAACTTCAAACTCAACATTTTCAACTACTTCAAGAATTTATTTATTTCTCAAACATGTATTTTAATTTTTAAAAAATTCATTTTTTATATGTTTTTATAATATATTAAATATTCCTATTTAATTGTTAATATATTATTGGCTCATGTGAAGATAATCTTAATCTAAATAATTTACTAATAATTTTTAACTAATTTAATAACTAAAAATTTTAAGTTTTTAAAAATAAATATTAAATTTATAGAGAAAAATCTCTATTTTTTAAATTACTAACTTTAGTCCCTAGAAACATATTTATTATTTAAGAAGTAAAAATTAGTATTTATAACCATATACATTTTTATTTAATCTCTATCACACATGATATATTTTTGCTTTATTTTCTTTTATATAAGAAACTATATTTTCATCTTCTATAAATCACTTGATATTATAAAATCGATGAACATATTTTTATTATCAATATATAGTGTAAATAAAGATTGAATAGTCTTGATAATAATGCATATAAAGAACAAAGAAAAAGAAAGATTGAAATTTTAAGTGATGGTGAAGAATGATGATCAAGAAAACTCATTTTTATGGTAGTAGAAGTTAAGAGTTATACAAGATTTTGAATCCTAAACTAATTAAATTTTCATTTTTGAATTAAATGAAAGAAAAAAATTAAGTAGAAGAAAATTTTCATTAAATGAAAGAAAAAAATTAGGTAGGAGAAACTTTTCGCATTCCGACCTTTGAGTTTTTATTATACTTATTATAGATAGTTAATAATGAATTAATTGCGCACTTATTGATAACTGATAATTAATTATTTCTATACTATTTATAATTAATCTTTAACAACATATTTAGTAAATAAGTAAATTAAGGAATGTCCAAAAAAAAGTTTTTTTCTTTTTTTAGATTCTCACCTTTTAATATATTATAAATAACTATTTACACCAATAATATATTAGTATCGGATGGCTTGGTTTTCAAATTTGAGTGTTTGCGAATCGGACCAAAAATTTTCGATTTTAAATATTTTCAACCCGAAACTACTCGTTAGTTTGTTAGTTTCGATTGGTTTAAGCGGGTTTGTTGGTTTTTCAGTTTTTCGTTGCAACTCTACCACAAAGGGAAATTATTTGAGGAAAACGCAAGGAAAAAACAATTAAACTCACCAAATAATTAAAAATTACTGACACTTTATGTTGGGATTTCTCAGTTGGTAGAAGTGTGATTTCATAAGTTGAATAATTTGAGAAAGCGTTGCATTAGTCCCAACATGTGTGATCTTATCAATTAACCTACCAATTATATTCATAGTTCTGTCATTTACTTGTTCAATGAATTAAATGATGCTACAAAACATCTTAGTCACATATATTTGCATTAGATATTGAGTTTATCAGTCCTCTAATCTTTAATGGGTACAGTAGTGTTCAGTTTCTCTATAATTTTCTAATAGAACACTTCAAGTTTAGAACCACAAGCCAGATATAACATAGAAAAATGATGTAATTATACTAAATAACAACACTTTTACATTAATGCAAGTTATTAGAAACCAAAAAGGAAACAAGATACACGATAATGTGCAGCAACAGAAGCAAGAGTAGCAACTGGTAGCAGGAGCAACAAATAGGCTAAGTTTATTTAATACATTCAATAAATAAATATATTTTCGAAGGTTTTTTTATAACTTCGAAAAAGGGTCGAAATAGGCTAAGTTTTTTTTAGTGACCCTTACCATTAGTTTTTTTTTAAAAAAAAAATAATAACCGTTTAATAATTTGTGTCAAAAATATTTCTGAATTCTCTCTGATATAATTAAAAAATTTTGGCCAACCATAAGTTTGTTACTTTCTGTCTATTCATATTAAGAAAGGAATAAAAAATGAGCAAAAAATCAGAGATTCAAAAATTGATGTCCATACTCCAAAGAAGAGAAAAGGTCTCTAGTTAGATACAGAAAAACTTGCACGGACTTCACAGAGCTATATAATAAGTTACGATGTTTTCAACTCTAAAACAATGACGAAAACTCAAATGAGTCATTACCAAAGACACCGAACAAATACCATCGATGATATTTTTTTAATACCCTTAGATCCCTTTGAATATCCAGTTAATATGTTGATAACTTTGAAAGTATTGAAATGGTAATGGAAATTGGAAGTGTGGGAGTCCAAATGTGTTGGAGAAAAAGGATAGGAAAATGAGGGGAATTGAAGATGGCACGTGCGGAGACATTGGAAAGTAACTATTAGGAAACATTGTCAGATGGCGCCAGTTTCCGCCCACAATTATTAGCCTTCCTTTTACCTAACAGTTCCAATTTAATGTCCCTAATTTTATGTCATGGCCCTTTATTTAATGTCTTCTGTCCTATGTCTCTCCCCCTAATTCTTTGTTTTGAAAAAAAAAAAATTGATTTTTTTAATCTTAAACTTCACATTTCTACACTTTTAATTTCATCCATTTATATTTTGAACATGACACAAATCGTATAATTTTATCGCTTTAAACTTCAACTTATAATTCTAAGATAATTTAATTACTTTTAGTATCTAATACTATTTCAATTGCATTGATTTGTAAAATCTAATCAATAAAATATTTGATGTTTCATTCTCACGAACTTTTAACAAAAATCTAGTCCCTCCTCTAACCATTTTTCAAGTCTATTTCATTGTGTAAGGCTAAATTTGAATTCTATGAAATATTATTTTGGGTTTTCAAAATAAAATTAACTTAAGATTATCTATTTTTTTTCTTTCCATTTTTGTATAAATTTCTATGTTTGAATATTATTTTGGTCAATGAGTCCTCCAAGAGAAAAAAAAACCTACTTCCTATAAAAATATAACGCCTCATTAAGTTAAATTTTGTTTTAATTCATAAACATCACTTTTCTTTTTTCTTTTTAGAAAAACTTCACACTATTTTAAATGATGTCAGTCCAAGCAAATAATAAACAGAAATAATATGTAAAACAATATAGCTCAATTTGTTAAAACATATATTTGGATCAATAAATTAAAGGTTTGAATCTTTCCTACCTCTATGTTACTCTATACAAAGAAAGGAAAGTGAAAATAATAGTATGAAAACTTTTGTAAACTATATGTCATACAATGCTAAAAGAAGTTTGTTGTTTATTTTATTTTGACCTCTACATTTTAAATATCTTATTTTAATTCATTTTCATTTGTGAAAAAAAAACATTTTAACCATTACTACTAATTTCTTAAATAATTGTTCAATAGAAATCTCATATGAGCGTATGTGTCATTTGTTCATTTCTTTTATAAATAAATGTCAGTGAACAAATATTTAAAGAACATATATATGGATAAAAAAGCACATATACTATATTTAAATTCTCAACAGAAGAGTATAAGTTTGCGTCTAAAAATATCTCAACTTATAAAGCGTCGGCTTAAATTATAAGTTGAAAAATTGTCTAGTAAATTTTTTAATTTTCATTTTTTTTTTCAGCTGCATATTTGAGAGCATATTTAGAAATTAAAAATTAACAGAAATATTATATATAAAATAAATTTTGCATGTCGGATGCGATTCCAAACTTTCAATTTAGCGAAGTCTGAATAACTTAATTGATGAAAGAAATGAAATTTCAAAAACATATTAGACACAAAACTGAAAGTTTAAAAATAGTTTATTAAATATTTATAAAATATAGGAATCAAATAAACACAAACTAAAAAAATTCAATGACTTTTTAAATTATTTTTAAAGTTGAAGGGTTAATAGATTAAACTTGTAATTTACTTTATGCCTTCTTACCCGCAAACTTAAAGATTAATAGATTAAACTTGTAATTTACTTTATGACTTCTTACCCGCGGATTTGTAAGCTTGAATTATTACCTCATTTTAAAAAGAAAGGTTAAATAAAAAAAAAAAAATATATATATATATATATATATATATATATATTTCATTTAAGCCTCTTGTTCTATTTCTCTAGTTTAAAAGTTTATGGATTTTTCTTTTTAGGACAAATTACAAAAATCATCTCTGAAGTATGGTGGTAATTGCAATTAGACCTTCAAACTTTCAATTGTATAGATTAGGCTTCTAAACCTCTACAAGTGTTAAAATTGGATCCTCGAGCTTACAATAATTGTGACAACCCAAATCATTAAGTTAAATTCTCCTATTAAGTTAATTTAAGTCACCTTGCATCATTTGGAATTAAGGAATTAAGTTTTAAATTTTGTATTTGTAGTGGTTGGTGAGATTTTAAATGTATTTAAGGAAAAGTTTGAAAGTTTCAAGAAAATGAATTAAGTATAAAACATATAGGGAAAGAATATTTATGTAGATATTATTTTGGTGGGAGAAATTAAGTAGAGAAAATTTTATTTTATTGGGAAAAAGGAAAAGGGGAATTAATGAGGTTTAATAGGAGAAAGGATTAGAGTTATTATAAGGAGTCTCCGGGTTTTGTGTGAAAAAAAAAAAAAGAAAAAAAAGAAAAAGGGCAAAAGTAAAACCCTTCCTCTCCCTCTCTGCCGCCACTCTCTCTCTCCCTTTTCCCGTTCTCCCTTTTCGCCACCGCCGCCGCCTCCCTCTCTCGCCCTTTTCCCGTTCTCCCTTTCCACCGCCGCCGCCGCCGCTCTCTCTCGCCCTTTTTTTCCGTTCTCCCTCTCCGCCGCCACACTCTCTCTTCACCTCTGTTTCCCATTTTCCCTCTTAGCCACCGCACACGCTCTCTCTTTACCTCTGTTTCCTACTGTCTCTCTCTCAGTCATCGCTCGCCTTGACGGATTCTATTCTTCCCAGAGTCGCTCTCTCACTCAGATTCTCGCTCTTTCGCTCTCTCGCTCTCGCTCAGAATCTAGCTCTCGGCTACGACTAACTGCTCGCCTGACCGTCAGTCGCCGGATCAATATTTCCTAGGTGAGTATCTCGAATCCGAGTAGGATAGTGGGCGTAGTTCGGTAAATCCTTGGGAATATGAATTAATTGGTAAATCTTGTTAGGTGGTCGATGATTACTTTGGTTCGTAGGATTGGAGGAAACTACGAGTTTAGCCACGTTTGGGTAAGGACTCTCTCGAATTAACTTTGAATTTACTTATGATGGATTAGGCTTGATGAGTAACTTAAGTTAGGGGAATTGTACTCCCAGTTTATTCAGGAATTGTGCGAGAGTTTGCGGTGTGGTTAGCATTATGGATCAACACTCAAGTAAGTAATCTTACTACCTGAACCGTCTTCGAGCCATATGTTTAGTTACCATGATACAGTAGGTTCCTAGAGCCACTTTTGAGATACTTTGTCTGTATGTGATTTCCATGTCTTAAAGTTATATGTGCCCGTTAGTGTATAAATCTATGTTGTAAAACGATTATGAACTTTACTGATAGCGTATGAATCCATGTTATGGAATGATTATGAACTTTATTGATCGTGTACGAAAAGTAGTGGTTACTCCCCTACGTTGGTTGGGTGTCCACCGGAGGTTGTATTCCTTCGGAATCACCAGAGGATGTGTTCCTTCGAGTTCACCAGAGATTGTGTCCTTCAGGTAAACCAGAGATTTGTGTTCCTTCGGGATCACTAGAGGTAAGTGTCTCCTTCGGGATTCACTAGAGGTTGGTGGGCATCCATGACCAACAGTGGGGCGGGTCCAACCATTCCCTTATAGAAGTATGATATATAATAGATATGCATGTCTCACATGTTTGACGCACTTAATGGACATAGGTGTCTAGCCTAACCTCGATAGTGGGGTTACTTACTGAGTAAGATAATTACTCATCTTTTCCTCTTATATATTTTTAGGTAAAGGAAGGAATGTGCTGGCGAATGACAAAAAGAATCCTTGATGGCATCACTGGACCCGTAGCAGCTTCCGCATAGTTTTTCATGTTTTGTATCAGATTTTCTTTTGTCCAAACTATCTAGTCATGTTTTGAGACTTGTCTTTCTTATTTATTTATGCTAATTTCCATTCATGAAGTTTCTTTTATTGTTTCCTTAGGGGTACCCCGAACCAAGGTTTTATTTATTTGTTATTTCACTGATTTCTTGAATGAAAACAAGTGGTAATTTCATGAAAAACATGAGTTCTTTACCATTTTGCATAGTGTCGTTTTTCGAACTTTTGCATGCATTGGAAAATGGTCCGATTAGGTAGTAATTAGTTGGGTCATTACAATAATTATAGAAATTAGATCCATAAATTATAAAAATTGAATTCTTAAATTTATACAAATGTTATAATTTATACTATTTCAATCTCTATATGATACCCAACTTTTCTTACAGGCAAAAAGTATATATATATATATCATATCCGATTTCAAAAATAAAAATTGTTATTTAAAGAATGAGAATTAATATTTTAAAATATATTCTAAGAAGTGAAAAACTAAAAGGAAAAAGTTTAGGTTATAAAATAGTTTTTTACAGGCTAAATATTAAAAAACCAAAACCAAAGACAAAATCATCAAACATCCAAACAAAAAAACCTTGCTTATTCTTTTTTAAACTTAACTAAGATGTTCAAGAAGTATAAAATGCAATCTATATATGCAATGAATAAAAAACTAATAATTTTTTTAAGTACTAAGGTACAGAGATTTTGGCCTTTCTTAATGGCTAACACATTTATATACTAGTTGGTAATCCGGCTTTGATAATAAAGAATTAAAGCAAAAAAATTATTACCAACAAATAATTTAGAAATCCAAACCGTTACATTAAATGATATGATATAGAAAAAAAAAAAAAGCATCTTTGTACATTCACATAGTAATAAAAACAAATACTTTTTGAACAGTTTTTGGTTGGATTTTTTCATTAAAATATCTCATATAAACCCTTTCTTTTGTACTTGTTTTTATCTTTCTTTCCAAGATTTAACCTTATGTACTTTTGCTATCATAACATGACATGTGCTATTAATTTTATCAAGTACAAAATTTTCAATTAAACAATGTGTAAATAAGTAAATTTATTATCAAATGTTTGTATGAAAATAATATTATCATTTTTCAAAGAATTTTTGTAAGGTGTGTTTTGTCATTTTTGCAACTAGAGCCATAAAAAAAAAATGAAATTATAGACGAAGAATTGTAAAGGTGTCAAAGGACATTTTAAGTATTAAGTTTATTGTCTTAATATACTTGTTTATTAAATTAATATTACTATTACTATTACTATTATTTTAACAAGTAAAACATAGAGAGCGTTGGGCTACTTCTCTTTCTTAAAAAAGTTGAAGTTCTTAGTTTACTTTTTGTCTTCTCATTCCTTATCTTTTATGTAATAATAAGAAACATTATTGTCTTTTTCTTTTTCGTAGGTTTTCTTAATTTTAATTAAATTGAATACTAGTGTTACATGTTCTTTTAGTAAGCGATGGATAAAAGTAATTAGCTCAAATATAAATAAATATTCAATGGTTTCAATTTTATTCTTTTAAATCAACAAAACTTTGTATGTAGTATAATTTTTGCTATTTTCACTCACGTGCCAGTGGTGTACATATATATATGTTAGGTTGAGTTGAGGATATTTTTTGGATCAACCTAAAAATTTCGTTTGGGTGGGGTGACAATCCAAAATACCCAAATAAAGTCTTCAACTTAATTCAAACCAACCCTTAAACTTTGAATGACATTGGGTTGGGTTGTCGAATTATAACTTATTTTTTTTCTAATTAATTCAAAAAACATAAATTTATTTAAACACATGACTAATAACTAAAGTCTCAAGAATGTAAATACTAAATATTTGTAATATTTATTACAAGCTTCAAACAAAGACAAACATCATGTTATAAAAAAAATTAAAAATTCATAAACTTATCAAATAAAAATAGTCAAACTTTAAACATATATATATATATATATATATAATTCGGGTTGGGTTGGCCAATCCGAATTTATTTTTAGTCAACTCTAGATCCAACCTAACCTGACAAAAAATGAAAAAAATTTAACCCAACTCAACTTAAGAATAAAACTAATCCAATCCAACCTTTACAATTTGAATTGGGCAGTTTGAATTGTTCGGATTGTCGAGTCATTTGAACACCCATAACGATAATTTAGATAATTTAGAAAACTGACCATTTAATATAAAGATTTCATGTTGTATTTGTATATAACATGCAAAAGCTAATATAGATTCTTATACGTATTTAAAAAGGTTATTTTACCATTTTTTTTAAAAAAAAACCTTTTACATAATAATCATCTAAAAGTAAAATAGATTAAAGTAAAATACATTAAAGTTTGAGCTCTTTTCAAATATAACAAAAGAAATCAAAAAAAATTTAAAAATATAGCAAAATTTAATTGTCTATCTATAATAGACTGCGATAGACACGATAGATTATGTATTTTGTTATTGGTTATAAATATTTTTAGTAATTTTGTTATTTAAGATAGTTTCTCTTAAAATTAATCTTTCTTTTTTCTGTTTAGTTAATTAAATTACATAAATAACCATATCATATTATCAATTCAAATAAAATAACGGTTATACCACATGTAAGACACCATGTTAAAAGGACTAGTATATCTTAAGAGACCAAATAACCAAATAGGAGAGCACCATCAAAAGTTTAACTTAAATTTCTTTAGGTTGTAAAATACCTTCATGAAATTTTATAAAAAAATAATAATTCAATTACTACTTTAAACTTTGTTACATCCAACTTTCTCTAACATGAAAATTATTATTAAAATTTAATAAAACTTCTTCAAAAGAAAGATTGTCCTATGAATTCATTATATAATAAAAGATTTTTATTATTTTTTTACCATTAAAAAATTTAAAAAAATTATTTTAAATAACAATACATTGAAAAAATTTATAAATAATAACAAAATATTATATTGTGTCTAAAATAGAGATACATATAAACAACACAGATAGTAGTCGTGGTCTATAACAATTCTTGATTCATTTTTTATATATAATTTAACCATAGATAACAGATAGTAGTCGTGGTCTATAACAATTCTTGATTCATTTTTTATATATAATTTAACCATAGATAAGTCGTGTTCTATTAAAAATTTTGGCTCTATTTATAAATAATTTGGTGTTTACGAACTAAAATTAAAAAATTAGAAAAAAAAGGAAAAAAAAAAATGAAAAAAGCAATCCGTAGAGTTGAACGGAGTGGTGGTCATGAGTATCACCATCGGCATCAACCGTCTCTGAAAGGCACAGTGAGTTTCTTTCTCTCTATCTCTACGGCTCTCTTCCACTCTCTCTGTTTTCGTACTCTGAAACCCACAAAGAAAACCAACCAATTGTGAGGAGAGAGATCACAGATTGAAAGATATGGTGAGGAAATGTAGAGGAGTTGCAGAGATTGCAGTCATGGAGGTCGACCTAAGAGCTACCAGACCTCCACCTGACAACAAGAGGAAGATCACCGCCGGAACAGACTTTGAAATCTCGACCACGACGACCTCGTTTCTCAAGCTCCGGAGCCGCCGACGCCGTGTTCTTTTGCCAGAGAATTCGGTTCCGCCGGCGGAGAGAACCTCTGTTAGCCCTACCTCCGATGACGATGGGTCCACCTTTTGCTGCTCCGGTAATGCTTGCAGCGAGATTCTTGAGGAGAGCATCAAGTTCGTAGATCTGGAGGTCGCAATTTTTTAACTCTAAATTGATTCCGAGCTCTTTGTTTGTTTGTTTCTGTGACTTGTGAATTCTGTTTTTGATTTCGTTTGTTTCTGAAAATTTTGTGTTCATATTACTTTTGGCAGGATGAGAATGATGAACATGGAGTCGCGTTCAAATCCAGCCGAGAAAGGTCTTAATTAATTTTCTACTGATCTCGATCTGAAATTGTTGTATCTTCCTTTGAATTTTTGAATTCAAAATTCGAAGAAAGAGTGTTTCAGAAACGGACTTGACCTCCATTAAACTAATTAATTAATGAATTGCTTCCGTTTGTGATTTTAATTCCTCTCTCTTTCGTCCATAAATACACAGTTTGCGATTACAGTCTCATAAATCTTCACACTCTGATCCGTTCTTCCTTTTCATCTTCTTGCAGCAGAGAGACGACTCCGTCTAGCGAATTCCGATTACCGCAGTCCGGCGATATGGAGTCTCCGGCAAGGAAAAGCGAAGCAACTTCCGGCAATAGATCTTCGTCTTCGGTGAAGATGCCGGCGGAATCGGAGCTGGAAGAATTCTTCATCGCCGCCGAGAAAAACATCCAGAAACGTTTCGCTGAGAAGTAAGTTTAATGGAGGATGCATAGCTAATAGCTTCTTCAAATTTTCTTGTAGCCATGGAAGAAATTAACAGAGTTCGAAAATTGTGAACACAAATTGCAGGTATAATTACGATATTGTTGAGGATGTTCCGTTGGAAGGACGTTACGAATGGGTTCGAGTAAAGCCATAAGAACAAAATCAAGAAATTAAATAATATTAATTAGGCTTAAACCTCCATTAGTATTCAATCGATCTACCTTCTTTGTAAACTTCCTTCTCCTTAATTCTCTTCTTTTTCCTTCTAATTTTGTACAGTTAGCATTCTGATCTCTATCATCATCTTGTAAAAGTAGAAAAGCCAAAGCTAATTTGTTCTTCGTACGATTCTTCACAGAAAAAGATATTGTAATTAAATTAGGAAGAAATTGAACAAACAAGATTCTTATTCGTGAAGATGAACGATCCAGCATCTAAAATTCCTCAGTTTGCAACACACGGTTTCCATTCTTCATTCTGGTACGATTCCCTGAAAATACCTCCTTATCTTTTTTTTGTCTCTCTTTTTTCCTATTTTAAATTAAATTTTAGTTATATTTTTGTGGACAGATTAGAAACGCCGCTTTGATTTGTCTTTTTGTTTCTTATATGCTTTTTTTTTCTTTCTTTTAACTCTTCCAATTCATATTCTTTTGCATTTCATCTTCGCCATGCACATACTGTTTACAGAATCTAAGATCATCATAGAATTAAAGCTCGTTCTTCTTTTTCACACAAGTTTTCTTCAAATTTCGTAAATTTTTTCTTTCCTTCCAATTTGTTATGTTCTCCAATTTTAGATTTAAGATAGAGACGCATGTAAAACAAAATCAAGAAGAATTTGCTATTTACAGCACAACCCAAAAATCCCAATACAGAAAACCAAATTCCTTTGTGAAAATTTGCAGGTCGAATTTTCATTTCCCAAAAAGAAAGCTGAAAGCTACGGATGTAAAAAAACTTGGATTTTTCTGTTATATCGCATATACGTAATCATTTTTCAAGAGAGGGGTGGTCCTGCTTTATTCTATTATTGGGAGTTATTTATTTATTGTTTATTTATTTATTAATTTATTAATTTATTATTATTATTATTTTGAGGGCATGGGGGGTCTAGGGAAAGCTATATGTAAAAAGAGAAGGATAAAGTTCGCACATGGAATTAGATTCCCTGACATGGCCGATGTGGGAGAGCGAAGAAAAAACCGGACGCCTTTTTTCCCCTTTTTATTCTTTTAATAAAATAAATAAATTAGTTTCGAAAAATATTTATTTATTTATGTAAAATTGAAAATTGAAAATTGAAAATTGAAAAAATGAGGAAAGCAGGTAAAAGAATAATAATAAGTGTTGCTTTCTGTTGTGTTTTTAATGATTGCAAGGAAGAGTTCTTCTGGGTATGATTTTGTTGCAGGTTACATATAATTCCGTGACAAATATCTTCCTTTCTTTTTTTTTTTTTTTTTTCCTGTTACATTTATTATTATTATTATTTTCAATGAACAAGTAAATTATTGTATATTGTTTGGGGGTGCAAAGGAATTAGAATTGACAATGAGTCTAGAATTGATATGAGAATGATATTTCTCTTGATGTTGTTTATTTAAGTTTGGAATTGGAATGAAAATAGTTAGATTTCTTGAATTTTCTTTTATATCTTTAATCAATTAAAATACATTAACTAAAGAATATGTTCCAGAAACAAAATGCTCTTTTTTAAAAAAAAATCTTATTTACGCAAATGATTATGGAAATACTCACGAATTTTGTATTTAGTTTTTAAAACATTTCTAACTTTCAAATTTTTCAACAATACCATTAGACTTCTAAAAACAAGATTAAAAAAAAATACAAAACTAGCACTTTTGTTTTTACAAATATTTTTGGATGAAGCGTGCAAGTGTGAGGAATATGTTTCTTGTTCGATAGTTTATTCTAGAAATAATAAGTTTTTTCTCTTAAGCGTGTAAGTTGTGAAAGTTTTAAATAGTTATATTTTACGCATTATTGCTAATAATAGTTGTATTGAAAAATATTAGATGTTATAAAAAGGATATGGTTTAAACTTTTGAAAGTTTAGGGTGTGTTTTTTAGACAAATTACTACTAGTATGTTTCAAATATATTAAAATGAGTTAAACTATTTACAAATATAAAAATTTTTACTGTCGATTAGCGACAAACTTCTATTTCTCTATCGTTGATAGACAATAAAATTTTTCTATATTGGTAAATAATTTGATATTTTTTTTATTTATAATAATTTTTCCATTACACTAATTATAAGAGTTTTTTTTTTTCATCTTTTTCTTTTGAAAGTTATTATTGAAACTTTTGAAAATTTAAAAATATTTTTTAAACAAATTACTAAGTTAGCGACATGGAGTAAAATTTCCATCCAAATCTTGATCGGGGGAAATCTCATTTTTCTTCCAATTTAAAAGATATTTTAGTTCCCCCATTTCAACAAAATTTTGAGATTTCGAGAAAATGTTGATTTTCTTAAGTGACTAGGTTCAAGTTTTTTAATTTTATGGTCTTGATTACACACAATTATATAATTTCACAAGCCAATATCATTTTTTTAAAAAGGATTAAACCTTTTTATGTGCTACTTTTTCTAATTTAAACTTTTCTTAATTTTTAACTTTATTTTCAATCCAAAACTTTCATTTCTAAAGAAATTAAATTTGAAAAGACAAAAATTAACCTATATTTATTTTTAACCTCATTCAAACTTTTGCCATTAAATTTTCACATCATTTCACTTCAAAATATTTCTAAATTTTATATTATTTTTCAATTATCTTTTTTCAATTTTTAAATTTATACTCTCGCATCAA
Source organism: Citrullus mucosospermus (assembly GCA_030954485.1). Lineage (NCBI taxonomy): Eukaryota > Viridiplantae > Streptophyta > Magnoliopsida > Cucurbitales > Cucurbitaceae > Citrullus > Citrullus mucosospermus. The sequence goes on from CM062056.1 coordinate 25,689,564, forward strand.
CATTTACACAGACATTTACAATAGACATCTAAATATTGTCTTACTTTATAGAATTTGTGATTAAAAATGGTCAGATATAGCCTAATTAAGCCCGTATCAAAGTTTCATTAACGAATTATAACAATTTCATTAACGAATTATAACAATTTTCATCAATGTCCATATATATATATTTTTTTTTTTATGAATTTTTCATCAACATCGTGATATTTCAAACCTTGGTTGGGGGTAAGTATTTTTTTTTTTTTTTATAATTTAGGCTCCGTTTGGTAACCATTTTGTTTTTAGTTTTTGTTATTGAAAATTAAGTCAATAGACACTATTTTCACCCCTAAATTTCTTCTTTTGTTGTCTAAGTTTTACCAATGGTTTAAAAACCTAAGCCAAAATTTGAAAACTAAAAAAAAGTAGCTTTTAAGAATTTGTTTTTATCTTTGGAATTTGGTTAAGAATCTAACCGTTGCACTTAAGAAAAATGAAGGAAATAAACTTAATTTTCAAATTTGTAAGAAATATTAAGCAAATAGACTTAATTTTTAAAAACAAAAAATAAAAAACAAAGACCTCGTTTGTTAACCATTTCGTTTTTTGGTTTTGGTGTTTGAAAATTAAACCTATTTTCTCCACATTTCTTACAATAATTTGCATCTTTCTTAAGTATAATGGTTGAATTCTTAGCCAAATTCCAAAAAAAAAATAATAATAATAATAATTTAAAGTCTACTTTTTTTAGTCTTCAAAAATTGGTTTGGTTTTTTAAACCATTTGTAATAATTAAATTAGACAACAACGAAAGAAATTTGGAGGAGGAAGTAGTGTATATAGACTTAATTTTTTTATTTAAAAAAAACGAAATGATTATCGAACGAGGCCAAAATAATTACCAAATGGAACCTTAATCTACCTATTCTAACCTCTTTTTTCAACTCCACTTAAACCACTTTTGAGGTAAGGTTTTTCGAAACGGAAAGGTAGAAAAGTAAGTATGTTCTAACATTGCTATTGTTAAATTTAGGTATGGAAGAATAGGGATAAAGAATGTAAGAACGGCTACGGTTTACATTATTGTATTAGAATTACCTAATCAATGAGAGATACAAATCTAAAGGTAAAGGCCATATTTATACTGAGAACAGTAAGTAAACGACTAGAATAGTGTATTCTCAGATTAACTCAGATTAAATAAAACTTAATTTAAGTTTCCTTTCCTTTAAGGAATTTTAAATAAATTAGTATTTGGTAAATTTCAATTTTGAAAATGAAGTAGCAGTTTTCATATTTGGTAAATAAATACTAAATTGTTACTAAATTGTAATGACAAAGAAGACATTATTATTTTAAGCACTTTTACAATACTTTAATAGATATTTATTTTGTATAGAAACCATTATTATAATATATAATATCCAACCAAATGTTTTTCAATTATAATAAAAATATATAATAAGAAAATAAAAGTTCATTAAGTAAATTTTATTATCCTCAAATTTGTAACAATACGATCTCTTAGTTTTTAATTTATGTCAAAATAATAATATTATTGTGATTCACTATAAGAATTTTGAAGTATTTCTCTATTCTTTTTTATTGAAATAATAATTATGAACATTTTAATTTTTTTTAATCATTTTCTTGTAAAGTTGTGTTGTATAAAATTGTATATAGATATCTTAATTTTTTTTTTCCACACTCTAAAAGTCCTGTCTATTGATACAAAATTAATTTGACATAAGTAAATACTAAAAAAATAATAAAAATAAAAGAGTAGTAATTTATAAAGTAACAAAAGTTGAACATTACCTGCATACAATCAAAATTTATTAGTGGAGGCATATTTTTAGGAGGATACAGATTTTTGGGATATCTATTTTATAAAGCTACAAATTATCTGATTTTACTTATAGTAGTGAATAAAAAAGTGATTTTTTAAAAATTAATATATAATCAGTTGTACTAAACAGTTAAAACGGTTAGAATTACTTCAAAATCCCTTTTATACCTTCCAAAATCAATCCCAAATGGGCTTTTTAATCTATTATGGCATATGGTATATAGAAGCTGATGAGAAAATGGAATAGCCTCTATATTTGAAGAGTTTGAAAATTTTGGCTCTCCCAATAAACAAAAACAAAAAAAAACGGAGAAAGATTCTATAATTTTGTTGAGTAAACGAGAGATGATTAAAAAAAATTGTGGAAAGTCAAATGAGAGAAAAAAAAAAAAAAAGGCAAATGTTGTAAAATATATACATATAAACAAAAAGTGTGGATTACAAGGAATGAGAATGAGATTATCATAATTTTAAGTCGAAACCAGAATAAGATTCCTAAATCTTCGGGTGGGTCCCACTCCATGTTTTATTTTGATTCTTGATTTTAGCAAACACCATCAATACAAATAAATTTTTATGGCCTAAAGTTGTAAATATAGTTGTGAACCTAATCCATCAATGGTAATATGAAAAGTAGGGTCCATTTAAATACTATCCCATAAAACTAGTACTTAACATTATTTTGTGGATTATGAATAATAATAATAATAATTAAAAAAAAATCCATTAGGATTGCACAATTTTAATTACGATGACTTATATACAATACATATCGAGCACACTCAATTGTTTAATACATTTTTATTTTGAGAAAATGATTATTGCGTTAACTTGAAAAAATAAAATCTCAATACATTTAAAACATTATTTATTGGCATATTTTTTTTTTTGTTTAATCATCATTATTATTTTTATTTTACTTTTTACTTCAACGTAAAGTGAGAGATTCACATACTTTTTGGTCAAGGTATATACTTTATGTCAGTTGAACTATACTTATGTTAGTGTCTAATTATTTTTCACTTTTTTACTCCTTTTTCTTTTCCTTTCAAAGAGTCTTTTAATCACACACTCATTCTACAAAATTCAATTTCTACCTACTACTTTTTTTTTTCTTTTTTTTGTTTGAAACTACTCATCTTACAAAATTCAATTTCTATACTACTTATTCAAATGAATTAAAAATTTTAAATTTGCTAAGAGTTTATTATCAAGAATTATGATAACATTTGTGAGCTTTAATTTATATTTACGTTACCGTTATGGGTAAAGTTGAAATTTGTAATTAATTTTTTAACTTTCTTTCGTAAGGGTAGTTTTGAAAATATTTGAAATATTATTAGTATATGTATTACTTACTAGGTTTTTCAATGGAACGTCTTACAAAACAAGCGTGCCCAACTCTTTTTGATGAAGATCGTATAAAAGATGATGTATTGATATACTAATTATACTATTAAAAAAAAAAAAATACTATTTTTTGAATTATTATTATTGGCATGCAATTTTGTTGTTTTGATTCATGTTTATCATTTTTTATAATTTCTTTTTAAAACAAATCCCCACTAAGCTGATGTGTTTCTCAAGATTGTGATCACCTACTTTTCTTTTTAAATCCATACTCTTTTTTTTTTTTTTTTTTCCTCCTATCAAGGCGACAAGACCCTTTGATCTTGCTAGTGTTTGTTATTCTTACATATACATATAAAGTTATTTGAAGTCTCCATTAATTGTGAGTTGAGGTTAAAATTCTTTCTTCTTCTTCGATTTTCAATTATTGCACATATTCTTTCTTCATATCTAAAGTTGTTTGTTAATCCTCGGTGATCACCTTCAATCTCTCTCTCTCTCTCTCTCTCAATTGTTCATCACAATATTTTGCTTCTTTCACTTGCATGTATGTCTTTTGAAACTACCTCGCTCCTTCAATCTCACTCCTATCACTTGTGCACAATCGATCCAACATACCAACCATATTAAACTTTTATATCTCGCCATTCAACAACAAAAATTTGAAGTTCTTTAGTTGATTAAAATAATGTGAGCAGTGGTGTAGTCTAGAAAACAATATGAGTAATGTTACTAAACCTATATCATAATAAAAAATAAAAAAAAATAAATAAACGAGAGAAAAATGTGTGAAAAGTTAACTATGGATTGTAAGTTTTAAATTCCAATTCTAAATGTTTGCAACTTGACATCTAGTACAACACAGTGATTTATAATGTTGCCATTCTCACTTATTTCCTGTAAAATCTAATATAATTGGATTATATTAGATTGGTTTTAAGAAAAAAAAAAAAAAACCGAATCTCTCTCGAAATTAATATTTAATAAATGAATAAAACGTGTGTAAAATAATAATTTTTGTTGGTGTTGACCTGGGCCAAAGGTAAAAATTAAATTAATAAGGTAATAGTAATTAGGAGGATGGGTAAGGGTATAGAAGGTTTCATCGTATCTCTTGCCTTATAAAAAATTAGGTCTATGGACATGTTTACACATTTTTGGTATGGAGAAACCACTCGTATTGGATATTTTGCATGTTTCTGTGCCTCATTGTTGCAAATATTTTACATAATGCTTTACATATTTGATGACTTGTTGTTCCATTTTTGGACATCTATTAGATGATTTGAATCGCTTATTTAGGAATGTTTGATGTTGTTTGGTGATTTATTGTATTTATAATTATAGCAGAGTTTAAAGGATAGGATAGAATAGCCCTAAATAATAAGGGTAACAAAATTAGCTTAAATATTTACAAACATAGTAATATGTCACTAACAGACTACCATCATTTGATGTCTATTGACAGTGACATTTTACTATATTTAAAATTATTTTTAACAATTTTGTGATTTTAAAAAATTACCCTATATAAAATGACATTTTTGTAATTAACTAAAAATAATAAGAGTAAGAGACAATAAAAAAAAAGTTAAAATACCATTTTGGTCCGTATACTTTGAAATTTATTCAATTTTAGTTCGTGTACTTTTAATTCAATTGTCTATTTTAGTCAATTTACTTTCAATAAATTTTAAATTTAGTCTTCAATGCTTATTTATTGTTCATTTTATTTTATTTTTAAAATTTTGGGTTATCTATTAATATTTTTACTATAACGTTTTGTTTTTTTTTTTTTTTTTCATGAAAATTGATGATTATTATTAAATTAATTTTGAAAGACTAATTTGAAATTGATTGAAAGTAGATGAAAAATAATAGATGGACTAAAATTGATGAAAAGAAAAATGGTATTTAAACGTAAAAAAGGAGATATTTTTGAAACATGAATCCAACGCCAATAACTTACAACTCCCTAACAAACCGGCTCCGTCAATCAAGCTCTTCCAACTTGAGAAAACATTTCCTATAAAACTAAAAATGAAAATATATCAACAAAAATTACATTTTCTATTTTAGCGGTGGTGCTAACTGCTAGTTGATCTTCTCCATTTGGTTCTTCCTCTCCCACATTGCTTGTTGCGCAATCGCAATGCTTAATGGCTATGGATTGTCGATCTTCCGCTAACCCAAATGGAGCATGAATGCAGGGGTAAAAATGCCATATCCTTGAAATCTTCAGCGGCGGTGACGGTGGAGGACGACGACGTAGACATGACGCTTGCTCAGTTGGCTAGGACCCCGAGGCATAGGCTTGCTTCATCCTCGGTCTGTATCCCTCTTTCTATTTCTCTATCTCTCGGAATGGATTCTGATCGCTGTTCTGAGATTTAATTTTTGTTTATGGTCCTCTTTTTGTTCGCGATTAACAATAGGTGATCCGCATTGGTACTAGGGTAAAGCGCGGAAGCAAATGGAGGACAATCCGATGCTTCAGAAGGTTAAGAAGAGACTTGCGGATTGGAAAACTAGCCATGTGAGAGTCCGTTTTATTTATTCTTCGTCTTTCATTTTCTTCTTTATATGTAGTAGGAGAGATAAATTACCTGAAAGTTTTTTGTATTCTGGCTGTCTTTTATCCGAAGAAATCAGCTTCCATATGCACTTTCTAAATAGACGGGTCGAATTGATATTCTAAGAAGTGAATCTCTGTGAGTAAAATATAACGATGATGATTACCAATTCACCTCCATATATGTGAAGAGTTGGGATTTGGTTTATTTCCAATGACAGGGTATTCTTGTAAAGAACTTTTAATATCTAATGGAGCTACATTTTCTTTTTCTCCCAGTGTTATCACCTAATCCTGATTATTACTTGTTTGTAAAGTGGAATGTCCCATATCATATCACTCACTTGCATTTTTGGGCATTTTCATGTGAACCTGTTTCCAAACCATTTTAATATCTTGGTTTCATCTTATTTCTAGCGTTAGCCGATGAAATCCCGACTCCATTCATACCACTTTTCCCTTTACTGTGCCAATTTAGAATTATTATAATTAGTGTTGGACTTTTGGGAACTCACTGACCCAAAATTCTTGTGGATGCTTGAGCAGGCTGTAACAGGTCCTGGAGGGAAGTTTATGAGGTAGGTGCAATATGGCCTATGGTTTCTGTCAGTTACGTATGTGTGTAGTCAATGCATTCAAAATTGTGTAGACATACACACAACTATCAATTTAATGCAATCTTATGACAAAAATGTTATTGTTTTTGAAGCTTCGAGCAAAATAAGGCAGCATATGATGAGCAATGCTCTCCTGGGGAATTTAAATCATCTGCGGTGATGCGGGCACTTGAGGTTCGATCAAATTTGGAACAGGAATTTCCTAGCTTTGTGAAGTCATTGGTCAGATCACATGTTGCCAGCTTATTTTGGATGGTAGGCTTGGGAAGAATACATGATTTTAAGTTGACTTGTATACTTGATAAAGTAACTGGTGGCACTTGCATTATATATACTTTTAATCTTTATAAAATAACAGGGGCTTCCTGGGGCATTCTGTAAGTCATACTTGCCAGCAAGAGATAGTACAATGACTTTAGAAGATGAAGCTGGGAGACATTTTCAAGTAAAATATATTGCACATAAGACAGGGTTGAGTGCTGGATGGAGACAATTTTCTGCCGCACACAAGTTACTTGAGGGTGATGTTTTGGTCTTTCAACTAGTAGGGCCCACGAAATTTAAGGTAATATCTTGAATTATTACAATTTTTGTGGCTGTTCATCGACTTGTTGAACTCTGAATATGATCATGAATGATATGATATAACCATAGTCCACATATCATCCATTTTAATGCAAAAATTTTTAATCAGATATACAATGTGACAAGTTGGACTACAAAATGGACTCCATGCTATAGAAAATTTTTGGAACATATGGGATGGAGTGAACTGATGGTAGCTCCATTTTGAGAATTTAATCATTTAAATTTGTCAGTTCACGTGTGTACTACTTTATTTTGTTGGACTGAGAGTTAATGTCAACATTTTATTATGTATTTAGTATAAATATTGAGATGAGAAAACTAAAAGTAGTTACAGAACAATGTTTGAGTTAAAGACACCTTCCAACAGGTCCATATCAATATCATGATTAATTACAAAAGTTTAAGTTATTTAAAATTGGTTTTTTTTTTTTTTTTTGAAATATAATTATTTAAAATTGGAACATTTTCTTAATAACATTCACAATAAAAGCAAAAAGTCAAAAGTTTTGTGCTTTAATAATGCCCCAATTCAGAACTTCAGTCTTAAATAGCTTAGAAATTTAAAGGGATCATGTGCAAAATCTTAAAATCAATCGTCTTCTCCATACCCTGGAAAAAACTTTTGGAGAAAGTTTTTAGCATTTCTTTTATTCACTTTTCTTCTTAAAAGAAATGCTAAACCTCGAATATGGTTTATGTGTACAAGGAAAAAAATGTGTTAGGGCAGTGTGGAAGCTAAGGGAATAGATTCTATTATGAGCAAGTGAGTGGATGGGCAAGTGACATGAGGCTAGGGAGGACCTTTTCTTAATGCAGACAAAAATGAAGTTCGTTAGAGTTGAAGCAATTCAGAGAGGTATGAAGAATTCTGTGTATTTTCACTTGTACTGGAAGAGGGCAGAGAGCCAATATATATAGGTGAGTACACGAACAACTTGACCAAAAGTAGGGCTAAACAGAAATAGGTCACAAGTTACAACAGTAAAGTATAATCTAATATTCTCTCAAAAACACATGAGGGTGGAGAAGTCATGAGTTTGATTGACAAAGTGAGGTCTTGGAAAGAGCTTTGGTGAACAGATCACCCACTTGATCTTTGGAGGAGACAAAACACAAACAATAATATCTTTGTGAACAACCTTCTTGAACAATGTGATAGTCAATCTCAGCATATACATTGGCACACCACAAAATAGAGGTCTCTTTTAGGTAAACTTGCAAATCACAGCTCAAATGATGAAACCAGTAGAGATCGGTCGTGCTGGTAGCAAAAGACCGATATTTAAGTTCGGGGGAAGAAAAAGAGACGATTTAGCTTCTTGGACGACCACGAAATGGGAGTGGTCCCAAGGAAGGCCAACAAGCCAGATGGGAACCGACAATCAATGGAAGAGTTAAATCACTAGGTGGAAAGAGAATACCAAGATCTTAAGTACCACATTGATAGTGAAGATTATGTTTGACTGTCGTGAAATGAACAACAGTGGGAGACTACATGAGCCGACTCACATGATTCACAACAAAAACAATATTAGGTCAGGGTGGATATAAAATAATAAAGAGAGCCGACAAGTTAACAGTGAAGGGTTGCATCATGGTAGGTGGGAGCAGTAACATGAAGATCAACAGTAGTAGACATGGGAATCAGTCACCATTTGGCTGAACCCATTCTAGAAGAAGTGAGGAGATTAGTCAAGTATTTTGATTGATTGATGAAAAGACCATTGGTCAAGGGGTGAAGCTCCAAATGTAAAAAATACTTATAGGTGGCCAAGATCCAAAATTTGAAACTCACATGCCAGTAGTTGTTTTAATGTGGAGATATATGTAGAAAATGACGAAGAACCAATAAAGCACGCGGCAACACTCACACACACAAAACAAAAGAAAAAAAAGTAGTGAAGGCAGCAAAACCAATCGTCAATATGTAGAGGGAAAACGCTCGCCCTCCAACCAAGCACGTGAGCCTGTTTGAGACCATAGAGACTTTTGTGCAAGAAGCATACATGAGTTGGCTATGATTTATCAACAAAACCAACAGGCTGAGTCATGAGTCATAAATACCATTTCTTTTAACGTGTCATGAAGAAAGACATTTTTGACATCCAACTGATGTAGAGCCCACCAAATGACCAGCGAGAGCCAAAATAACATGAATAGTAGGTTTCTTGATGATGGGGCTAAAGGTTTCATTGAAGTCAAGGCCTTCAATTTGATGGTAATATTTTGTAACAAGATGAGCCTTAAGGATTATACTCGGTTCGAAATACCCATCAACAGCCAACCACTGCCACGAAAAACCAATAACCACACACCTTATTCTTTGAGGGAATTGAACTCTTCAGCCATGGCCTATCAACATGCTGGATATTTGGATGCCTCTGGAGATGTGGGTAGAGCAGAGCATATAGCAAGATGTAGAACATTTGGTTTCACGATCCCAGATTTGGCTCGTGTTTGAATAGATGGGCATTATGCAGGATGTATAGTTAAATGGAGCTTGCACAAGGTACAATAGCTAAAGGTAACTCAGCAGGCAAATCTGTTGAGACAAACATAGAAGGCAAAGTAATGGAGGAATTCAGGTATTTTGATAGTACCTGCAATGGTTATGATACAGCCCACACCTCGAGGAAAGATGTGTTTTGAAGGACTGAGTGTTTTGAAGGACTGAGTAATGTGAGAGAACTAATTAGGGGTTATATGATAAGATTAGTATAATATTAGTAAGCACATAGTGGTAATTAGCTAGAAGTGTCTACGTTATAAATAGAGGGTGTTAGAACCTTAGAGGGATGAATCATTTTGTTGAGAGTTTTCATTGTGAGACCTTGGAAGAGAGATAGCCTCTCGAAAGGCAATAGGTATATTGTAACTCCTCTTGTTATTGGAATATATTACTATCTTCGTGTTTCTATTGTGGTGGTTTGTATTATAAGGGTAGGGAAAGTTTTTTGTAATGGAGTCTGTTAAGAGTGGCACGTGGAAAAGAGATGGTATTCAGTTACTTAGCAGTAAAGAGTGACCTCATGATTAAAGGAAGAATCGTCTATTCTAACATCAATGCAAATTTTTAGATGGCGGGTTAGATAACACCACATTTCTAAATTGCTTTACAAGGCAATCATTGATGTGAAACTAGTAGTTTGTACAGATTGACTTATACAGACTGAAGCTGGTTAAATACTAATACTATAATAGTGTGTTTGGAAGTTCTTTTTTTCAATGAACTAATCAAAATACTTTTCAAAATTTTCATAATATTTTTAACAAATCACGAAGAGAGCTAAAAATAACTTTGAAGCACTTAATTAATATTATTAGGTGCTTAATAAAGAGTATTTCATTAGAAACTTTATTATTAAAAGCAGCGCAAAGCACATTCTAAACGTATCAAACTTATCATTGTTTTAAATGAAGTTATAAGAAGATAGTCATTTTGGCCTTCCAGGAAAAAATTTCTTCTCTCAGATCTCATTTATATTTCTTTTCTGGCGGCTTGAAATTCTATTTGCGGACTATATTTATTATTTGTTATGAGTCCTTTAATATCGCACTTGAAATGAATTTAGTGTAAGTGGACTTCCAAAGTGTTGAACATACCTTCTTTTTTCATTTTTAATTAATGACCAGTAATTTATTTGGTTCTTCCCAAAAATTTACTTTCTACTGTAGGTTTATGTTACAAGGGCAAGCGATCTGACCGAAGTGGATGGTGCCCTTGGCCTTCTAAATCTGGAGTCTCGTACTAAGCATAGCGATCCAGGCAATTCTATTCACTGATACTCTGTTGATACTATCTGTCTATTTGCAAACTTTTGTGTGTTAATGAATCCAAGTTCTCTTGAATGTTGACTACAGGACAAGATACCGAAAATAAGTGTGACATGGCTAGCGACATTTCAAACAAGAAACGTGCAAAGTCTGCCTTGCTCGACACTGCCGAAAAACAGAAAAAGCCGAGCCCTTTGAGGTCAGTTCCGAGGAACCAAGTAGCAGAACGTTCTGAAAATACTAGTGAAGTGGTTGTTTCAGAAATAGTAGAAGCTTACGACCTCTATCCAGCAGTTCCATTTAAGCACATCAAAAGCTTTGAGGACTTCAACATTGTAATAGATGGGCTATCAATAAATTCTGAATTGCCAAGAGACCTGCGGAAAAGGTATTATAAGCTTTGCTGCAGTCAGAATATGTATCTCCATGAAAGTCTCATCCAAGGCATGAATCGCAAGTTAGTTATCGGGGTTATTTCTGAAACAATTATTATAGCTGAAGCCATTAAAGCCAGCGATTTATCAACTTCACGGGATGTGTTTTCTGCCTGGGACAAAACTCTCCGAGCCTTTCAGCTCTTCGGTATGAATGTTGGATTTTTACGTACTCGTCTCCATAGGCTTGCAAACCTTGCATATGAATCAGAAAATGCCTTGGATCTTAGAACGTTAGTAGATGCCAAAAATGACCAAGTGCATGTGCATGATGAAATCAGAAATATTGAGACAAAGCTTGTTGAATTGAAGGAAGCTTGTGATAGATTTGGAGCTGCCATTGATGGCTTAGATTCAAAAGCTGAAGTTTACAAGTCCAAATTCCAGGAAGAAGTTTCTGCTCCATGGTAATCATATTTACTCACTCCTTGTGATAAAACGTTATATTTGTTTTTGTATATTCATTTTTTTTCTTCTTATTTTTAGTGCAATGTTTTGTGCTCCATTTTAACTTATCTTGCAACAACAATATTTACAAATAAAAGAATATGTAACCAAACAAAACACGTGTAAGATGACGATTGGATGGATGGAAATGACTTGCTCGATTATGTGAAGTAGGCCAAATATATTCATTGGTGAACTTAGTTGACTAAAATTTCGCTTTTTTCCATGTCATGCTCTTCAAACCTTATGAAAATGTTGACTTAGAAAACAAATGTATGATTCCTTTTAATTAATTCTTTCTTACACAAAGTACATAAATAACCATATTCAAATTGACTCAAAACTATTCTAACTATTAATACGACAAATTGGAGTTTATAGCGGAAGTCTTGTTGCAAACAGAAGAAACAAGGTATATCATTTTGGTCTCTATATTTTGAAAGTTTGTTTGATTTTGATCTTTATAGTTTTAATTGTTCAATTTTAGTCCACTGTATATTCAATAAATCTAAATATAAATCCTCAAAGTTAATTTTTATCGAAATTAAATAATAATAACAATAATTTTCATGCAAGAAAATACAAAATGTGAATAAATTTTCAAAATTTATACTTAAAAAAAAAAAGTTCTAGATAACAAAAAGTTTTTTAAAAATAAAAAATAAATTAATATTAGAGACAAAATTTAAGATTTATTGAAAGTAGAATTACTAAAATTAGACCCTCTACTAAAATTGAATGAAACTTCCACTAATATTTTCATTTGATGATTTAAATATTCAATATAGATTTTCATTTATTGGGATTGAATACCCAAATTCTTTACTTCATACGTTTTTGGTAAGATTCCTAAAAATTAGGAATCAAATATTTTATTTTCTCACCGTTGGCCATAAGAAATTGCACTAGCATTCCATTTTTTATGGGTCAAAGTGTTTAATTTAAAAAAATAAGTCATTTTGAAATAAATATAAGTATTTAGCAACTACTTAAATGAAGTTTGAAAATAATTAATATTTTTATTTTAAACCAATTTTACCAAAAGTGTTGAAAATGAAAATAAAATTTTAAAAAACATTTATTTTTTAAGTTAATCTAACTCACTTAATCTTTCTATTTTCTAGCATTAAGTAACAACCAATCCATTTCTATAATTTTCTTTCATTCATGTGATTCATAGTTTACTTTTAAGTTTTCATTTATCACCACTATATTATTGGAATATTTCGATATTGGCTATATATATTGCTCATATATGTTGGATTTTTTTTCTTCTTCTTCTAAAAAATGTATATTGCCCATTTTACAACAATATATCCCAGGAATTTATTTTCATATTCTGAATTGTAATTGAAACATATTTCTACTTAATATCTTAAAATGTACTACGTCTCAAATATACACAAAATATTAGGAACATATTAGGTGATATAAATTTCTTATTTAGGCACATATCAAACATACCGATGTTCCAATTGCATGCACATTCTATAGGGTTTTCACCGGATAGAATGGGAGAAGATGAAGTTGGTTTCTACATAGAGGGAGTTTTTCTTTCCCCTACTTCACAAACAATATTTTATAAATGTATTAAACTTGAATTATATTCTATAACTAGATTTTTGCATAAATTTGAGGTGATTATAACATTTTTGTACATTCTTTCTCATATTTAATTTTAATATATTTGTAATTAAAATATTAACAAAATTTCAAGTATTAATTATTTAGAGATTTTATTTTCTGAATTAGCATTGTTTGACGAGATTTCCGAAGAAATTTAATTCGTGGAACTTGAACTTCGTATTTGTATTAGTTTCAATTTTGTGAGTACAATCTATAATATTTGATCCTTTGATTCTTTCTCTCAAAGAAAAGTAAACACGTGCAACTTGAATTCTTGAGATCTTCTATGAGACTTTGCTCTCAACGTCTTCAATTCCGGAGTCTTCAATTCTTTAAGTCTCTAGAACTTTAATATTTTTGGATCGGGACTTGAGCTTTAGTAGTTTTGGATCCTCGATCTTTAGCTTCTTTAGAATTCTTCAGAACTTGTGAGCTTGGGAGCTTCGGTCTTTAGATCTTGAGCTTCAGTATTCAATTCTTCAGAATCCAGATTTCCAAAGCTTCAACACTTTTCTTCACCCTCCTCCCCCTCAAATGAAGAGATAAAGCCTCTATAATAGAGTTTCTATGGGATTTCATGGGCTTGGGCCCAAAAATTGGGATTGGGCTTGGGCCCAATATCTTCTTTGGCCCAAAAAATTTCACAATGGACTTGATTGGGTTGGGTTTTTGACCCGAGCGGCTTTAATTACTCGGCCCAATCTGATTTATAAATTCCACAATGTATTTGGACTTTGTTATGATGACGTGGCGAAATTTGGTTGGCTGAAATTTCTCATTCAACAAATGCCACCTTTTCGAGATTTTTGCACGTGTTTGAGTGGATGAATCTCGAAAAAGAAGATAAAGTTGGAATCAAAATACAAATTATACGTTCTTGATTTTGACTCTATTGGATATGTCAATTTAATCAAACTTATGAATTTAGTACATAAATTTGATTTAAATTCTGCCTATTTGACACACTTTTTTTTTTTTTTTTTTTTTTTGCAACTTATCAAAACATGAATTTGGAGTCAAATGTTTTGATTTTTATTGTTAACACCATCTCCAATTTAAACTTTAGCAGAATTCGTGCTCTACTTAATTCAAAATTGAATTTGGAGTTGAGTTGAATTTCTATCCAAAATGTCTTAATTGAATGTGGGATAGATATTGGGGTGAATTTGACTTTCAATCAATTTTAGTTAAAAGTTTAGAATATGCCCAAATTTTGACTTGAGAAAGATTTGGTTTTGAATATAATTTGAACTTAATCCAAAATTTGGTTTGGATTCGGATCACACTCTAATTTATACCCATATTTTGAGCTAAGAAGCGAGAGTTTACCCCAATTTTGAGTTCAAATTTGAAATATGATTTTGATTTTATTCCACTCCCGATTTAGGGATACAATTTGGGATTAAATCAATTTTTGATTTAAGAAGTATTTGATTTTGGAATATAATTTGGATGCAATCCAGAATTTTGTTTGGATTTGAATTGAGATTTGGGTCAAGTTAAACTAAGATTTTAAAGGTTTGGGATTCCTAAATCTGTTTGGATACCAAAAGAAAGAAGGAAAATTCCCCGTCGTCGTTTGACTATATATACCTGAAAGTACAATGCTTCCATCATTCCCAACTTGCTCCACCTTCACTGCTGCAGCTGCTATTGAATTTACCTGGCGCCGCCGGAGTATTCTGCTGCTGTTATCAGAAGCCGTGGAACGCCGCCGGAGGTGCGTCGTCGTCGCGTTGCCATTCCATTGTCGGGTAACCCATTCCACCGAAGTTTCGCCGACCATCGCAAGTTATATAATAATGGGTTTGAGAGCTGGAGCGAAGACGAGTTGCGACGGGGAGGCGAGACAGCGTGAAAGCGAAAGTCGGGAAATAGTTTGAGCGAGAGTTGAGCGAGAGAGCGAGAGAGAGGGAGTCGAGCGAGACAGCGAGAGAGCGGAAGAGCGAGAGTTGAGCGAGAGTCTGAGAGTTGAGCGACTTTTTATTTATTTTTTATTTTTTATTTTTCCTTCTTTTTTTTCTTTTTTTCTTTTGCGCACTATTATCATTATTTTTGGCTCTAATCACTTACTCCCCTTGTTTGTAGACTAACTTGCATCCCAACGGAACAACTCTCCTCCCCTTTTTTTTGGGGGGCTTGCAAACCTTTTTGCCAACGGTTGATTTAACGTATCCACCGCGGACTCAGTGCGTCACGACTTGAATTATTAATTTGTCATCCCTCTGTTGCTTTAGTGCATGAAAATTTGAGTGACTGACTCACCGCCTTTTTGCTGCCTTGGCGCATGAAGATTTAAATTGTTGATCCGCCGTCTCCCTACAGATAGGGACGACCCCGGAGCTCTGAACTATTGAGTTAAGGATGAGCCCGGGAAGATCTTAGCGACTATGGCGCGCCGTCACCCTACAAGTAGGGATGACTCTGGGTCTTTGAACTATTGAATTAGGGATGAGCCCAAGAAGATCTTAGCGACTGAAGTTCGCCGTCACCCTACAGGTAGGGATGACCCTGACTCTCTGAACTATTGAATTAGGGATGAGCCCGGGAAGATCTTAGCGATTTGAAGGTCTTAGCGACTGAAGTTCGCCGTCACCCTACAGGTAGGGATGACCCTGGGTCTTTGAACTATTAAATTAGGGATGAGCCCAGGAAGATCTTAGCGATTTGAAGGTCTTAGGAACTGAAGTTCGCCGTCACCCTACAGGTAGGGATGACCCTAGGTCTCTGAACTATTGAATTAGGGATGAGCCCAGGAAGATCTTAGCGATTTGAAGGTCTTAGCGACTGAAGTTCGCCGTCACCCTACAGGTA
The DNA here is from genome assembly GCA_030954485.1 of Citrullus mucosospermus. Lineage (NCBI taxonomy): Eukaryota > Viridiplantae > Streptophyta > Magnoliopsida > Cucurbitales > Cucurbitaceae > Citrullus > Citrullus mucosospermus. The sequence continues at coordinate 25,705,617 of CM062056.1, forward strand.
GGGATGACCCTGGGTTTCTGAACTATTGTATTAGGGATGAGCCCAGGAAGATCTTAGCAATTTGAAGGTCTTAGCAACTGAAGTTCGCCCTCACCCTACAGATAGGGATGACCCTAGGTCTCTTAACTATTGAATTAGGGATGAGCCCAGGAAGATGTTAGCGATTTGAATTTTGACCCTAGGACTGGGCACGCCTAGGGGTGGTGATGTTGCGATGTCAATATCAGGGGAGACAAATTTTTTTGAAATATGTTCACGCCTGCTTCACCATTTAAAACTTTGATGTCTCTATTTCTTCTAGATCGGGTAATTAAGACCTAACTTCTTATGGTGACGTTTTCCTTGCAGGACAATGGTTTACTTTGCGGAGCATGTCTCATCTGGGAAAACATAGCTCGTGATCCTTGCAGAGAGGCACCAGCTTATAAAGAGTGGACTTACCTTTACTGTGGAGGCTCCCCTAACTGGTTTCTTTTCAGATATTTGGCCAGAGTTAGATGACGATATGACCCTCCCCGAGCTATCTGTTGAGGTGCCTTTTCATCAGGGGGAAAAGGTGTGGATCCTAAAGTCGCTGATTCATGACACGACCCCTTCCCTAGATCGATTGTTAACTCTCGGGCGGCGCATGCTGAAAGGCGAGACCCGCTGGAGCACCATTGTGAAAGTCCCAGGTGAATTCACTTTTATCGACTGGTACTGGGAATGGTTGGAGTTTGTAGTTAGCCGAAATGAACGGTTTCTTCACGACGTTCGTTTGTTTAATGCGGTGATGGCCTCTTCATATACATATGATCGCAATAATGATGTGGTTCGGGCTTTTTGTGAGGTTTGGTGTCCGTCTACTAACACTCTCCATACCATGGCGGGCGAAGTATCCATTTCTTTATGGGACCTTTGGTCGCTTGGGGGTCTTCCGATCAAGGGGACTTTGTATGAGGAGGTCATTCCTTGCTATAAAGAATTAACCGGCGTGCGAGAGAAGAGAAGATATCTCCCAAAGACTTGTGAGCATCTGTTTGTAGCCTACTATTTGATAGTTTACTCCCAGAGGGAAGACTGTGCATCATCCTCAAAAAATGACTCCCAAGTAACTATAAGTTCTTGGATTTCATTTTGGTTTCTTGGGGCTCGAAAATATGATAAAACTCCTGCACGAAAACAAAGGAAGGGTTCCCGCTCTCGGTCCACTCATAACCCGGATGGTGCAAAAATCAAGTATCGAGGCTAGTCAACTAGGGAAAATATGTTGTTCAAGGAACTTGGAATAGAAGACACCTTCAAAGACAAACATATCTAGCCGCTTTCCTGTCCTGTTGGTTGTATCTTTTCGTGTTCCCCCAAAAGGGAGTTTTCCTTCATCCAGGAGTTTTTAAAGTTGCTAGCACGATGGCTAATGAGAAGTCTTACAACCTTAGTATTCCAGTCCTAGCCAATATATATCATGGTCTATGGCTGATTACTAAAGCTACCAACCCAATTGGACGTATGAACTTTCACTTTCCTATGCATTATGTCCACGGCTGGCTGGCTCATTACTTTAACACGCATTACCTCGTTCCTGTGGATGTGCGGGGTCCCAAGATGACCAATTTTTCTGGAGAAGGTGGCTCGATCTATTTCGGAGAATATAAAGCACGAGAGTTAATCCATAGAGGTGCAAACATTCAATGACATGTAACTATCTAGGGCTGAAATAAGCATGAGTGTTTGGTTGATGATAATGACTTATCGTCCCAATATTCTTACCAAATTTCTAGCATGCGATCCGGTTATGTATCGTCCCAGTCTGGAGATACCTTGATACTAGAATCATACAGTCCTTATCGATTTGGGCGGCAGTTTGGTTTTTATCAAGACACTCCTAATGATATAGGGGGAATGCCCCCTGCCGCTACACTTAATAACCACTTATATTACTTCAGGGTTTGTACGAGGCGTAACTAATTATCCCAAGTGTTCTTGACAGCTCGCAAGTTGGAGCCACGTAACCATGTTACGTCACAATACCGAAACTGGTGGCTGTCAAAACATGGGAGTTATTTTGAGGATAACATTCATCAACTAGTAAGTAATGCTATCCCTCCCCCATCGCAACCCTGACTACCCAAGAACAAAGGGGCAAACCAAGGTGGCAAACAACTTCGTCTTATTGAAAAAGCGATTTGTACCTCTCAAAACGATGATGTGATTCATGCAGAAGCGAGTCACAGTTGTACTAGTGATCATCATTGGAAGAGACCCTGAAGAAGATGACAGGATCCTGTGATAATAATTTTTTTGAAGGGATCCCAAGTGCTTCAAGACTCCCAGTGCTGCTATACCGTTGGTATGTATGCTCTCTGTTCAAGTTATCTTTGTTCTTTTCTTTACCAAGTAATTTATTTATTTATTTATTATTTTTTTGTAGTCTCCCTTGAGTCCGCACCTTCAAAAGCTTGCGGAGCCAAACAGTGAAGAATCTTTGACGGGGCCTATAATTTGGATTCATCCATGGACAAGGTTGGTACTTCTACATTACCAGTAGCTGAAACAATTGAACCACCCTTACGACCTCGTGCTATTTTAGAGGACATTCGACGCGGCAAAATGAAAGTAGGTAGTGAGAGCGTTGGAGTTTTAACCTCTCCACTTGAAGAAGTTGGTTGTTCTAAAGCCCTCTTCATAGAGAAAACCATGCCTCCTCCTGGTCTGCTAAGAATTTCGGAACCGACTCAACGCGCCTGTAAAAAAACAAACGTTGGGAATCCCGAGGCTTCTCTATATTGCAGCGATGTAGTAGTTTCGAGTTTTTATCGACAAGTAGTGTTATCCCTGTAGGAAAGCATTCGGGATAAGATTGTGCGTACTTCGTTTGAGCAAGTTCCGAATCTCAGGTCGGAAGTCACAAAGGTATTCTATGGTGTTTCGAAGGTTCATGCAGAGAATTTGACTCCGCTTCAGGAGTTTGTGGACAATTATCTCAAAAGGGTGGAAAATTTCAATGCGTTACAGTCTTCGTATTCCGCGCAATTATCTTCAACTGACAAAGATCATCAATTGGGAGAGAAAACATCTTGCATGAGAGAAACCCTGACTTTGATCGACCAACTGCGAGGAGAAGATAAAACCATTCGAGAGCGAGCTGCGCAGTTAGCCTCAGAAAAGAAGGAATTATAAGTTAGGCTTTAGGAGGTCAATACCGAATACGGGAAACTTTTGAGTTTGTGTGATGAGAAGAAGGAGGCCTTAGATAAAAGGGAACTTGAAGTTGCCCAGATGCAAGAAGAAATCAATACTCTTAAGAGCACTCCTACTATAACCGATGAAGGTGTCAAGGCTTTTGCTACAGTTCGGGACAACATGGAAACTGCACGCGAAAAGTTAAAGAACTTCAAGTGGAGGCTTTGATTTTTTTTTTTTTTTTTTTTTATATGTACCCACCAGGATTCAGATTTAATGAATATATATTTTTTTTTTATGTGACTGTACTTAACAAATTTTAAGCTGCCTACGTACCCTTTTATAATAACGGGATCAAGTCATTACGTAGTTCATTACGAATATGTTTTACATATATATAGCCGTTCGCCTTTTAAGGTCATGCGGGCCAAGAACATATACATCAATTTTCTTTTCACATATAACGCTAAGCATAAAATCTTTTAAGGAACTTGCCGTTGATTGGGCCGATTCTTAATCCATCTTGGTCAACGATCTTGTACACTCCATTTGTATAGACTTCTTTAACAACATAGGGTCCGTCCCATTTAGGTGTGAACTTATTCCTTGTATGTCTCGTTGTAATGATAGGTCTTCTTACAGCAAGTACTAAATCACCAATCTGAAAAGATCGAGGCTTCACATGTTTGTCGAAAGCTTTAGACATTCGTGCTTGATAACATTCCAATGCCTGTTGAGCCTCGAGTCTCTTCTCGTCAAGTGCTTCTAGCTCTTGAAGACGTAATTTGGCATTGTCTTCAGTAGTTAGTCCTTCTTGAATCGCCATTCTCAACGATGGAATTTCTCTCTCTAATGGGAGAACGACTTTTACTCCATAAACCAGAGAGTATAGTGTGACTCCTGTGGGAGTGCGATGGGTAGTTCGGTAAGCCATAGGACTTCCCCGATCTTTTCTTGTCAATCTCTTTTTATCTTAGAGACTACCTTTTTTAGCAGATTACATAAAGTCTTATTGAATGCTTCTGCCAGTCCATTCGCTGCAGCATTGTACATTGAAGACTTGTATTGCTTAAATTTAAACTTTTCGCACAACTTGTCCATCAAACTGTTGACGAACTGTCTTCCATTATCTGTGACAATACGATGAAGGATCCCGTATCAATAAATGATGTGCGTACGAACAAAATTTACGATGTTTTCTTTTTTTGCTTCCCTCAAAGGCATAGCTTCAGCCTACCTTGAAAAGTAATCTGTTCCAGCAAGAATATAAGAGTGTCCGCTCTACGACTTAGGTGTTATAGGTCCTACCAGATCAAGTCCCCAAACTTCAAATGGCGATGAAGCTACTGTCGGGTGAAGAGGCTCTGGCGGCTGATGTATAAAATTTGCATGGAATTGACAAGCTTCGCATCGCTTTGCATACTGCATGGAGTCATGCACCATTGTGGGCCAGTAATAACCCATTCTTTTCAATTGATGCTGAAGTTATGGTCCGGACTGATGAGTGCCACAGACCCCTGAATGTGCTTCATCTAGGGCTCGTGCATATTCTTCTTTCCCTAAACAACGAAGAAATAGACCCTCATATGAGCGTTGATAAAGTGTATCATTGTAATAGATAAATCGGGCAGCTCTTCTTCGTATCTCAATTTTATGTCGCGGGTCTGTGGGAAGCTTCCCGTGTTGTAGGTAATTTATAATACAGTGTCGCCAGTCCTTCTCTTCGATCACGAAAACAGATATAGTATCAGTTTCTGCATGTTGTTCTTTGATCGGCGGAATGATCCACTTTTGACAAAGAGAGATATTCACAGCAATTGCCAAAGTAGTAGCAAGATTTGCAAGTGCATCCGCTTTTCCATTCTCTGACCTTGGTATATGTTCAAGTATTATACCCTCAAACGTATCCATCAGCCTCTTAGCAAGGATAAAGTAAGATTTTAAGTCCTCATGTTTCACATCATACCAGCGTGAGAGCTGATTTATAATTAGCTTTGAGTCACCGTAAATTTCAATGTATGTTATCCCCATATCCAAAGCTATTTATAGACCGATGATGAGTACTTGGTATTCAGCAACGTTATTTGAACATAGCTCACTGAGCGTGAAGCTATACGGTAACATGTGCTTTTCCGGGAAAATGAAGATAATGCTGACGCCTGCTCCACTTCTTCGAGCTGCACCATCGAAGTACATGGTCCAAGGCTCTATGATTTCGGCGTAAAATACTTCTTCGTCTGGCAAATCTTCACATAGTTCCCAATCTGATGGGATCGGATGATTAGCCAAGAAATCTGCCAGTGCTTGACCCTTGCCTCTTGAGGTACATACACTATATCATAGTATTGAAGTATAACTGCCCATTTAGCGAGGCGTCCCGAGATGACTGGCCTAGATAGGATGTACTTGACTGGGTCGGCTTTTGCTACCAAGTGTACAATGAAGGCTTGCACGTAGTAACTCAACTTGTCTATTGCGAAGAACAAAGCAAGACACATTTTCTCAATTGGAGAATAATTTAGCTCGGCTCCAATCAAGGTTCTACTTAAATAGTAGAGCGCACGTTTCTTACCTCTCTCCTTTTCTTGTGCGAGTAATGCTCCGATCGATCTTTCTTGTGCAGCTATGTATAATATCAACGGTTTTCCAGCAGTCGGTGCACTCAAGACCAACGAGTTGAGCAAATACTTTTTTATACTGTCAAATGCATTTTGGCATGCCTGATCCCATTCAAACATTGTATCTTTTCTCATCAGTCTCTGAAAGGGTTGACATCGACCTGCAAGATTAGATATAAACCTTTTGATGTAGGCCAAGCGGCCTTGGAGACTTCTTAACTCATGCAGGTTTTTTGGACTTGGCATTTTCTGGATGGCATCAATTTTAGATTAATCAATTTCTATCCCGCGGTGCCTCACAACAAACCCCAGAAACTTTCCTAAAGTCACACCGAAAGCACATTTTAGAGGGTTCATCCTTAATTGATACTTCGTAAGCCGCTCAAAGACAAGTTTCAAATCTTCTAGATGGTCATGTCGTTTTTGGGATTTTACCACCAGATCGTCCACATAACATTCAACATGCTTATGTAACATATCATCGAAAATCTTTTGCATAGCCCATTGGTATGTAGCACCTGCATTCTTTAATCCAAAAGGCATCACCTTGTAACAATATATACCTTTTGGAGTTCGAAAAGTCATTTTCTCCTCATCTTCCAAAGCCATTCGTATTTGATTGTAGCCTGACGATCCGTCCATGAATGATAAGGCCTTGTGTCCTGTGGTGGCATCCACCATGATTTCTGTGATGGGTAAGGGAAAATCATCTTTTGGACATGCACTATTCAAGTCACGAAAATCAACACAAATACGCAGTTGGTCATTCTTTTTCTTTACAGGGACGATGTTGGCTATCCACGTTGGATATTTGACTTCACGAATAAAATCAGCCTCAATTAGTTTGTTAACTTCCTCCTCTATTTGAGGAATGAGTTCTGGCCGAAAGTGTCGTTGGGCTTGCTTGATTGGTCGATACCCAAGCTTAATTGCTAGGCGATGGACTGCCACTTTTGGATCAAGCCCAGGCATTTTTTTATACGACTAAGCAAAGACATCTTTGTCTGTGGTGAGTACACACACATACTCCCTTTCTTCCTCATCAGTCAGTTGTGCACTTATGAAAGTTGGACGAGGCTCCTCTATTGTACCAAGGTTGACTTCCTTTAACTCATCAATCGTTGATTGACCACCGTCCTCAAGTGGTGACGGAGCTTCTTCTTCCTCTTCCCCAAGCACCTCAAGCTTTGCTGCTTCTTCTACTGTGACATGACAGCAATTTGTCGCGTCCTCTTCATCTTCTGGGTCGTTCTCTTTAGGTCAAGTGATGATGATGTCTTGTCGCTTTACTTTTAACGAACCCTCTGTATTTACTGAAACAAGCAATTTTCTTTTCATTCTTGATGGAACAGCACTGCGAATTTTTTTGTCACTTTTTATCACGCATGCTTTGTCGGAGATCGGTGTAAGGGATCGTTTTTTACTTCTTGTTGTGGTGACGCTTAATCTCTCGAAAGCAGATGCTCGCGGGGTGGTAGTTGAGCACACATTATTTATCTTCGGTGGGTTTACACTTAACCTCTGAAACGCAGAAAGTCGGGTATGGTTGAAATTTGAAGGTTGTTCTTTATTTTCACCCCCAAGCATACTCAGCCTTTGAAAAACCGATGGACATGCCACAAAAGGAGTAATGCAACTAAAGGCAGACATTCTCTGACCTTCGCTTCTCTTGTCTTCTTTAGATTCATTGCTTTCTTCCACAGTAATGTGACATGTATTTGTAATCTTTGCTTTTCCTTTTCTGGTTATACGAATCGGCTCTGGGGGATTATATCCAAGTCCGGCCCTTGAATAAGGGATAGTATACCCTTCTTTTTGAAGCTTCCTTTGAGTAAGGGAGAGTTTCGGTCCTTCATCAGATATCTTCAGGGTTTTAAACTCAGTATGAGCCTTGAAATCATAACCTGCCTTTGCCAGTAGTCTATATGCCTTTGGATCGAAGTCATCCTTTGTTCGTTTTTCTGGCAGAGTTGCCCTAGCTTGCTTTGTCTCAAAGTTTTTGATGTCACTCTTATCCATCTTTGTAACTGGTGTAGTGAAACTCTCTTTCAAAATTTCGACGTCTCCGATCATTAGATTTTTGGAGCATTTTGCAAATGGTGATTCTTCTTTCTTGCGTCGAGATAGAAGGACATAGCGTAAGACGGGAGATTTTGAGTTCTTTCCTTGTGTGCTTATCATCCCTTCGTTCTTTGGTACCTCATGCTTGACTTGAGTCATTGATTCATCATGTCCCCGGCCGTTGAAAGCATCCACTTCGCTCAACTTCTTTGTCGTAACTATTCGTTGCTCGGGCCTATAGGAGCCTTTGGCCACTGGAACCTCGATCGATATGACTTCGCTAATGTCATCACTTTTCATGTAGAACTTTGCGTCAGTAAAATGAGATTCAGCTTCTGAAAACGGTTAGGTGTCGACATCAACTTTCTTAATGCCTTGCTGATAAAACTTAAAACACTGATGGAGAGTGGACGTTACAACTCTGTTTTCATGAATCCAGGGACGTTCTAACAGTAGTCTATATGTAGTTCTTGAATCAATCACATGAAATAGGGTATTTGCTCTTAAATCCCCTATGACGAGTTCAAGGCGAATCATGCCTATTGCTTGCTGTCCTCCTTGATTAAAGTCTTGAATCACCAGCTTGCTAGTGGATAATTCATCCACCGAAATGCCTAAATGGTTCATAGTTGATTTTGGCATTATGTTGACAGCTAATCCATCATCAATGAGGATCCGACTAAGCTTTTGCTCTCGAATGTATCCAGACACAAATAAAGGTCTATTATGAAGTTTTGATCCGAGTAACAAATCTTCATCGGTGAATGATATCGCTATGCAACATGAAGCGCATGTGTCTGCTTGAGAAGTAGAAGCGGTCGGACGGCTGTCACCTTTTAATATTTCGACCAGTGCATCCTTAGTCTCCTGTGGTAGTGACAACAGATCATTTATGCTGAAAGAGAGTAGTTCTTCTGGTCGGGTGGTTGCCTCTGCCGTGTTTGAAGGAGCGCCATCTTCTTCCGTCGTATTAATGATGTGACACGCAACAGTTTCACCTAAAAAACTATTTGGAAAGAAGTCTCCCAAGGTTATCGGTTGCCGAGGTTGAGAAAGTTCCTCGCTTTCTTCGATAATTGGTCAAGGTCTTTTCATACTCGACCTTGTTTTTCCTTTTTGGGGTCTTACTTTTTCTTTTATGGTTTCGGTATGAACGTGATTCTTTCTGAGTAAAATTTTGTTTATGTTTCTTTCGGCGAATTACCAACGTCCATCCTTCATCGTTCTTCTTTCTCTTGTAAGTTGATTTTCTGAAAGTCGATCTTCCCTGTGGCCTTTAATGTTGGATATATAATGATCGGCTCCAAAGATCCAAACTGGATTAAACTCCCTGTTGCAAACATGAGGCTGTCCGGATGAATCATTACTGCAGCGTGATTTGTCTGCGCCACGTCCTCTAGGTCCAATTCGATTTTTCTTTCTTGAGCCAATTTCAAAATTAACTCCTTCAATACGAAGCATTTTTCCACCCGATGGCTAACAACTCGATGATATTTGCAGTAATTGGGGTCGTTCACCCTCCCCAATTATGCTGGTCGCTTACATTTGGGGAGCTCAATTAGTCGTTTCTCGAGCAATTGTTCCAACATATCTGGAAGATCGGAGTCTGGAAAAGGGTAAATTTTCTCTTGTCTCTCTTTCAACGTTGGTCGTTTCTTCTCGCCCACATTTTGGCGCTTCTCAATCTTTTTCTCTTTAGCAGTAAACTTTAAAGGAGCCGTATTTACGACCATAGCTTCTTTAGTTGCACCCTTTGATACCTTCTGGGTGCTCTTCACTTCTTTCCTTTCTTTCTTTACCTCAGGGATTAGTAAATCGTTACTCCCTCTATTAGCAATGCTCAACTCTATATCATGAGCTCGAGTAGCTAATTACTCGAAGGTGCGAGGTTTTATCCCTTGCAAGATATACAAAAGTCCCCAGTGCATTCCTTGAGTGCACATTTCGATAGCTGATAGTTCTGTTAATCTATCTTTGCAATCAAGGCTTAGTGCTTTCCAACGATTAATATAGTCAATGACTGACTCGCCTTTTTGTTGCTTGGTAGCAATGAGCTCTATCATACTAACGATGCACCTAGTACTGTAGAAACGATTGAGGAATTCTCTCTCAAGCTGATCCCAGCTATCGATAGTTTCGGGCTCCAAGTCAGTGTACCAGTCGAAGGCATTTCCCTTCAGAGTTCGAATGAACTGTTTAACTAGCAGGTCTCCTCTGGTTCCAGCGTTTTCACAGGTTTCAATGAAGTGAGCAACATGTTGCTTTGGGTTGCCCTTTCCGTCGAACTGCTGGAATTTTGGCGGCTGATACCCATTTGGCATCCTTAGGTTGTTGATAAGCACTTGAAAAGTGCTTTCTATTCTCTCAAATTAAGGAAGTTTATATTAGATTTCACTTGTTTGCTAGTGATTTTCAGGTTAAAACGAGGAAAATTAGAAGAAACGACTAAAAGATCAAAACCGAGCAAGAATACAGCGAAAAAGAGCTGAGAAACTCAAAATGGCGAATTTTGGGATAGCGCCGCAGCGCTGAAACATAAACGCATCATTCTGGACGCATAGTAGCATCGCGGCGCCGAGACAGCGCTACCGCGGCGCTGAAACATAAACGCATCGTTCTGGATGCATAGTGGCATCGCGGCGTCGAGATGACGCTGCCTCGACGCATCCTTGTTGAACGCATGACAGCATCGCGGCGCTTGGACAGCGCTGCCGCAGCGCTAATCCCCGAGAACAATATTTCTGAAACGCATCACAGCATCGCGGCGCTTGGACGGCGTTGCCGTGGCGCTAAAACCCGAGAGCAACAATTTTGGATGCAGCCCTAGCGCCGCGACGCCAGCTTTCTTAAATAAAAAATGTTATTTTTGGTAAATTTTTGGGCGGCCAAACTCTATAAATTTGGGGGTTTCCAGTAGCTCGAATCATCAGAAAGAAAATAAAAAAAAATCAAAGCAAAGCAAGGAAGTTACAGACCTAAAGAGGCACAAAAAGGAGAGAATTAAGTGAGAGTTCAAAGAGTGAGTTAGTTGCAAGGAAGAGGAAAAGAGTTCGAGATAGTCTTGGTGCCCTTCGAATTCCGACGTGAGAGCCAAGGAGATCGTGACGGTGCTACCTCAATCAAAAGCCTCTTTTCAGTAGAGTTTCCCTTTCTTTACACTCTTTCTTTGTTTATTTTGCTTAAACATGTTGCTTCAAGCTATGAGTGGCTAAACTCTTTAGTTTTAGGGTTTTGATGATTTGTTTATGAATTTATGTTGATCTTGTAGACTTTCATGATTTTGTTGGAATGATTATGCTTTTCATTGTTATCGTGTTTAATTCTTGTGGATTGGCCATCCTCACATGTTAGGTTAGATGTATGATTGAGAGATTGTATGTTTAACTTGATCTATAACAATGAATTGTTGTTAATCTATCACGAGAGTAGTTAGGTTGACAATAAAAGTTGCTAAAGACTATTTTTAATGCCATGTAATTTTGTATTGGTTTTAAGAGATTAATAATCAATCGAGTTGCATGAGAAATGGTTGTTTTTGAGAGAAAATAACTTGGAATTAAGTTTCTAGACTTAGGCATATGAATGACAATAAAATCCATGAAATCTATAATATTGCATGATGAAATAAACAAGGATTCATTACCCTAAAACTCTCTTTGACTCTTGGGTTTCTCACTTTAATACTTTCCTTATTTGATTTGTATTTTCCATAACTTATAATATTCAATTTCAATCCTCAAATAAAATTGATTCAACTCTAGAATAGCTAAGTAACTTAAACCTTCCCAATTGGATCTCCAGTGGAACGATATTCGGACTTAATCGTCTTATATTATAACTTGACCCGTACACTTGCGGTTAACACTCAAAGTGCGCATCAGTTGTCAATCCTCTTCGTATACGGCTTGGAATACAAGAGGGAAGTCTGACTAGAACCTCCATATTGAGCCTTAATGGAGTTCGCAATCATTTCCTGCAACTGTTGAACAGACAACGAAGCAATTGAAGTTGAATCTTGGGGCTGACTATCTTGCAAAACCTTCTTCCCTTTGTCATTGTTCTTGACTGCAAGTGTATGACTTGATTCAGCCGCATCACGACTTTCAATATGATTCTTGAAGGATGCAATTTCATAATCCCTTTCTTCAACTGCCTTCAGTAGCATGTTAACTTTCTTTTCAAGTTCAGCCATTCTCTCCTCACTTGTTCCCACGTCAGCCATCATGACTGACATTACATTTGGTTGGGATGCCTCCTCGCTTGGTCGTTCAGAAGTTGAGGTATGCTTGTCAAGTGTAGGATTCTCTTTGATGACGACCTCAGCTTTCGGGTCTCTTGAGATCCGTTCCCATATATTTCTCGCGATCTCAAAGGTAGGTTGCTCTTCCAATTGTATTTCCTTAGAGCGGCTGCGAGTAATCGGTCTTCTGGAAGTGTCACTTGAAGCGTTAGAAGCATTGTCTTTGGATGCCATGTCGTATGTCTTGTACGGGAGAAAGAGATGAAAGGTAGAAAGTGTCCCACTGGGCGTGCCAATGTGTTCGACGAGATTTCTGAAGAAATTTAATTTGTGGAACTTGAACTTCGTATTTGTATTAGTTTCAGTTTTGTGAGTACAATCTCTAATATTTGATCATTTGATTCTTTCTCTCAAAGAAAAGTAAACACGTGCAACTTGAATTCTTGAGATCTTCTATGAGACTTTGCTCTCAAGGTCTTCAACTCCAGAGTTTTCAATTCTTCAAGTCTCTAGAACTTTAATATTTTTGAATCGGGACTTGAGCTTTAGTAGTTTTGGATCCTCGATCTTTAGCTTCTTTAGAATTTCAGGGGCTTCAATCTTCAGAACTTGTGAGCTTGGGAGCTTCGGTCTTTAGATCTTGAGCTTCAGTCTTCAATCTTCAGAATCCAGATTTCCAAAGCTTTAGCACCTTTCTTCACCCTCCTCCCCCTCAAATGAAGAGATAAAGCCTCTATTTATAGAGTTTCTAGGGCCTTCATGGGATTTGACCCAATTGCTTTTGGGCCCAAAAATTGGTATTGGGCTTGGGTCCAATATCTTTTTTGGCCCAAAAAAATTCACAATGGACTTGAATTGGATTGGGCTTTTGACCCGACCGGCTTTAATTACTTGGCCCAATCTGATTTATAAATTCCACAATGTATTTGGACTTTGTTATGATGATGTGGCAAAATTTGGTTGGTCGAAATTTCTCATTCAACAAGCATTAATTACACAAAAGTTTTGGTTGCAATTACAATCAATTTATATTCATTCTGATTTCAAAATATGGATAAAAAATTGAAGAGTCACAAAATTACAGCTGTTGTATTCTTCTCTAAATGGTTTGCATTCCCAACCTTGAACAACTGTACCCTTGTTTCCCGATACAGTCACCGAGTAGAAGCAAGTATAATAACTTTTGCATTTTTTTTTTTTTGTAAATCAAACCCTTTTTTTTGCATTTTTTTTTTTTGTTGTTGTAATAGCAATTTATAATTTGATTGTAAAAATAGGAAAAAGAGGGTTTGTATATGTTGTGGATTGTATTTTTGTATTAGTACATGAAACAAAGTATACAAATTTATTTCTGTTATAAGTCTTTAAGCATTCATCCCATGTGTAGTATTCATTTTGTAGTCACTGTTTTATTGCTTTACACACAATGTATGTCAATTTGTATATATGTTATGTTCTATATATCGATCGTATAACATGTTCAATAATACATATATACATATATTTGAAACATATCTCTATCAGCACAAGCATGAGAGCATGCTTTCAAAGATAGATCTCCTCGGGATTTATATACTATGAGAATGTAGTAAATAGTATATATAGAGAGTTTATTTCTATATTTTATTTTCTATTTCAAATATGTATGAATTTATTTTAAATAATACGACAACATCACGCATCTATTTTATGTTTTGCTCTAATTTATAATGTGTTGGCATTATGATTATATAATATAGGTATATATTTGCAAAATAACTAACTAGACATGTGTATATATGACAAAGTACGTAGAATATATCAGAATATATCTCTTAGTGTATATATTATGTAACTTACCTAAAATCTTTAGATGTTCTAATTACATTTAATATAAACATCGTATATAGTTGAAATAAGCCTCGTATATACACATGCATATAAATCACATTCACGTCTTTCAATGTACGACATATATTCTTTCTAAAAAAATATACTACAATATATTTTTTAAGTGCATGAACATGACAATTTTTAACAATATGTCATCTTATACAACACTACATCTTATATACAAAATAATGTACTCGACATATATTTATATTTTCAATAAATAAACTAAAGTATATTTCTAGTGTATGAACATGACAATTTTTACCATATATCATCGGATAATAGAAATATAATGGAAGAACTTAAGAAAATTGATTTAATATTCTTCCAAAATTTAATTTCAATCTTAACTTTAAAAGCAAACCGACTTCATCTTGCTTATTTCTCAAAATCTCATGGTTAATTCAATCATTAATGAAATAGAAAACCTTTTATTTTTATCCACTTCGCGGATATATGCTACGTGTAATTTAGGACTAGTATTAAAAAATTATTTCTTACTTTTTCAAATCAAAAGAAATAAAAAAATAGAATTAAAATCTATTTTTTTCCGACAATAAATATTCACATAAATATTACAATTAAAAGTTTGAGTTTCAATAAAGGAAAAAAGGTTTAATATTCTACTTTAAAAATTATAAATGAAGTATATGTTTAATCATTTGATAAAATATAACACAATATCAAAATTATTGTAAAAATATTTAATAATAACAAGATTGTTTGTTTTTTAAAAAAATTAACTATGATATAAATGTTGGGTTTTTTTTTTTTTTTACTTAATCTCAAATTTATTAATTTTAATTAATTGATTAATTAATATTTTGATGATAACAAACTTGCTTTTATTTATTAACCATTTGAATGTTTCAAAGTGTCTACTGTGTGGAGTTTGGAACAACGGTTCCAACGCATTTTGAATCACTCAAATCGGAGTTCAAACGAATAAGATATGGTCGTAACAAGCTTAACGAAAAAATCCTGAGCTGATGACGTGGCAGATTTTTTTAATCAAAGTGGACCAATAAAAAGGTGCCGCTTGGAGCAATGGAGAAGTGACAATTGGTGGGTTTTTTAATTTTTGGATTGATGTTTTAAAAAAATGATTTTAAAAAGAAAATGAATTTAAAAAGAAGATGAATTTAATATTATTATATGTGTTTGTATCTAACGGCTAGTAGTTGATTTTAAAAAGAATGAACTTAATATTATATATGTTTGTGTCTAACAGCTAGTTGAGTTTAAATCTACACCATTCAATTTTCTTTGTAAGATTTGTTGGCCCAAATTAATTTGGTTTTCACCTACTTTCATCTCTTTTTAAACACTTCATCTTCCCCAAAATTTTATAACAACTTTTATTATTTTAAATCCTCCATAATTCACCAAGTCACCATTGTTGCTCTCTCCAAGTTTTAATTTTCTTCTTTTCATCTTGTTCTTAAGAGAGATATATTGTATTGTGAGGATTTATTTGTGAAGTGCTTAAACTTGTAAATTCATTCTATTTAGAGAGTTTGTCAGGTGTGCTCTTTGTTTTCCCAAACTTTTGTATTGGTTGGCGATCTCGAAAAAAGAGTTCTTGTAATGGTTTGATCTTAATGGTGAAAAGGATCGAGTTTTTTCTTGCGCTTGGAAAAAGAATGTTGTAGCGGTTCGACTCTAAGCCGTAGAAAGAGTCAAAGACTTCTAGTGAAGTATCCAAGAGGAGCTTGAGAAGTGGACATAGGCCAGTTGTGCCGAACCACAATAAAATTCACAGTGTCATTTTTTCTATCCCTCTCCTAATTTAGTTTTGCAATTAATTTTTGTTATTTTATTTTATTGCATGAAATTAATTACAATTTTTAATTCTTGAAATCAATTGCTCATATTTGTTTATTTTGATTGGTTGTTATTAAATTTCTATATTTATTACCAATCTTTTTATAAGAATCAAATAGGGTGCTTAAAGTAAGATTGTTAATTTCTTGTTTATGATTTTATTTGCGTAAAACTATTGTTTAAATTACTTATTTGCAAAAAGTTTATTAATTTCTTTAATTGGGCCCACACTTAGTGAAAATTTTAATTAGTCTTAATAAACCTTACTCACCCCTCTAGGGTTGCCATACTCAGTAAATTATAATTTTTTTTTTCTTTTTTCTGGTAGGTGCAAGGCCAAAATCTAACTACTACCTATCAAAACACAAATTCAAAAGCACTTAAATAATAACGATGCTAGCTCCAAATGACTCTAAGTATGCATATTGAATGTTTTAATTATTATTTTTCAAGAATATGGATGAATTTAATCTAATCTTACCCTAATTGAAGTTGTTTTCGAGGATATAGATAATTGAAATTTTAAATGGCTAAAATTATAGATATACGTAATTATATATGTTTGGCATCTTTAGATTACTATATTTGTTTCGTAGGAATATTTTTGCAGATATTTGAAAATATTTTAAAAACTGCGTTTGTTTCGTAGGAAATCTACTTAAGAATATCTTAAATTTATATAATGTTTCAAGAATGCTCTTACAACTATATATTAATCTATAATTAATTTGATATAATCTAAACTTAGACAACGTATTTGTTTTTATCAATTTGAATTTCTTTTTAAATCAATACAATTTGTATTATTTTATATGTTTTTTTCCTCAACAAAATAATATATCACAATTTAAGATGTTTTATAAAATAAATATTAATTTAAATTTAAATTTGAATATCTTGCTTAAAAAAATAATAAGAATTATATCTATTTTAATTATATAATGCAAATGATATATATATATATATATATATAAAGAAAAAAAAATGTAAAACAAGGATACTCTCAACTCAGGAATATGGAAAATCCATGTTTAAAGAAGGGATCTTAGGATGCTCGAGAATCTCTAAATGTCAGGACATCTTAAAATACAACAAAACAAACACGATAATATAGATATCTGCTCCGTACGAACTTATGATGTATGCGAAACAAAAGATTATGGTAAAATGAAATATATTGGCGGGAATTCCTGGTGGTGGTCCCATTGGTAGTCGCAATCTCCAATGGTGTATGGGAATCTCAGCATGCATACGTGTGAGAAAATGGAGGAAGTAAAATTGGAGCTTTTTCAAAAGAGGTAAAACAGTAATTCCATATTCTAGAAGCATCTTATATCTCTTTAACCTTAATTATTAACCCCATTTATTTGTCAAATTTACTCAGATTTCAAAAATAACTTTCACAAGAAAAACTAAGGTCATCCTCCAATCAAATTTTAGAACTTAAAACACATTTGTTAAAATATGCTTTAAGCTTCTAGAACTAAGTAGAAATGGTAAATGTTTTCTGGTGGAGGACAGTAAAAACTAAAATAGAAAAATACTTTTTTTACCTTAATTTTTTAGTTTAATTTTATTTCATCCCTAGTTTTTAAAATATTAAACTTTTAGTTTTAAGTATTGAGTTTAATTTTAATTTAATCTCTAATTTCAAAATATTGCATTTTTAGTCTTCAAGTTTTGAGTTTTGTTTCAATTTCGCTTATGAATTTTAAAATCTATGCTTTTAATCTTAATTTTATACTCTCTTTCAATATTTGACGTTAATGTCCATTGATTAATTTAAAATAATTACGAAGTAAAATTTTAAAATTAATTTTAGGATAAATTATAAAAACCACTCCTAAAGTAGGGGTTGTTGCAATTATACCCTTAAACTTTCAATTTTAAAAATTGAACCCTCATAATTATATAAATGTTAAAATTGGATCGAACTAGACCTTTAAACTTACATAATCGCATAAATTGTATCATTTGTATAAGTTTAAAAGTTCAAATTTTATCATTTGTGAATATAATTTCTACAATTATTGTAATCTTAAGGGTATAATTTTAACACTCATACCTCAGAGGTAATTTGTGCAATTTACCTTTAAATTTAAGAGTGATGGAAAAAATAGTGAAACTTAATTAATTATAATTCTTTTAATTTCTAAAAATTAATTAGTAGACATTGAAACATAAGACTGGAAATGAGTATTTAGTGAAAAAATTGAAGTTAAGAGTATAAATTTTAAAATGTAGAGACCACATTGAAACAAAAATTCAAACTTCAAAAGTAAAAGCATACGACTTTAAAATCTAAAAACGGGATGAAAATTAAACTCAATACCTAAAAACTAAAACAATATATATATATATATATATATATATATATATATATATATATTTCAAAATGAGAGAGTTGAGAGAAAATAAATGCATAGGGAGTGGAAATGAAGTGGCAATGTCCTTGTGTTTGATATGTTGGTCTGATCTGAGCCATTTTTCAGAGTTCAGACACCCATTACATTTACACCTTTGTATTTGGAAACAAGGGTTAGGTGTATGCCTTCAAAGATTTTTCACCACTTTCCAACTCCCAATTTTCCAATATTTATTTCTTACTTGCTACTTTTTTTCCTTTTAAATTTAAGAAGAAAAAAAAAACCCCCCATTAAATATATTAAATGGAAAAAGGAAAAAAAAAAAAAAAAATCTGCAGATCTACCTTGAAATTGTGTGTTATTATTATTATTATTTATTATTTTCCTCTATTTTTTTTAATAATATGAAGAATCATGGCTTAGCTGTCTGCATTAATATTGTGAAAATTTTGCATTGAAACTCTCACATTCAGTCTCATCCTTAAATCAAATAACTATCTCTCTTTTGACTTGAAGTGTTTAAGGATACAGTTTTATTAACTTACTTAAACAAAAATTGTGAGTTGGAGGTAATTTTTTAAATGTTGATGGGTGTATTGTGCTTTTTGATCGATTTACAAGTTTTTCAATCATATGTTGGATTGATTATCGTCAATTTTTAGTATTATTTGTTTTACCAGAAGTGTTTTTCTTTTAAATTTCAAGAACATCTAATTATTTTATCATAATTTATTAATTAATCTCCTTTTATAAGCACCATTGCTACATATTAATTTCTTTGTTGCTTTTTACCATTTCTTGGAAAACACTCTTAAAAAGTAAATAACAAAACAAAGAAAATTAATACGTAGTAATAGTGCTTATAAACTTAATTTTTAAAAACAACTGACAACCAAATATAGTTATCGAATGGAACCTTAAGGCTTCGTATGATGACTATTTTGGCTTCATTTGGTAATCATTTGATTTTTTAAAATTATGTTTGTTTTCTCATAATTTCTTACTCATAGTTTTCATATCTCCTATGCAAACATTTAAAATTTTAGTTAATTTCCAAAAATACAAATAAATATTTTATACTAATTTTTAGTTTTCAAATTTTAGTTTTGATTTTGAAAAACAACAAATCATAGAAGCTAATAACTAGAAGTGGTGTTTATAGTATTTATTTTTAAAAACAAAAAACCAACAAAAAAAAAAAATCAAATTGTTACTAAATGAAACCTTAGTTTTTAGTTTTGAATTTTTTTAAATTAATTTTATAAGCACTATTACCACTTCTAAGTTTTTTTTTTTTTTCTCAATTCTCTATCAATATTTTAAAAAACCAATTCAATTTTTTAAAATGAAAAAAAAAAGTAGTTTTGTTTTTGCTTCTATAATTTAATTATGAATTCAAACCATTGTTTTCAGTAAGGTAAGAGCAAGAAAACTAAAAGCAAACAAACATGAATTTTAAAAATAAAATTGCTATAATGATTATATCAAAGAGATCTAAAATTTCATTCTTAAAGTACTCATGTACTCGAAAGTCGTATAAAATGGTACTTCTTTTTTTAATATTCTCACATTTAAAAAAGAAAAGGAAAAAGGAAAACGGAGAGAGAGCTTACTAAGATCGTCTCTTAAATACAATTTAAAGATAAACAGAGGGAGAGAAAATTGAATGGTGGAATTGGAAAGGAACTCAACTTCATTTCTGGTTGGTCCAACAGAAACCTTACAAAAATTTCTCATGGATCTCCAGTTTTTAGAAACCTAAGTAGAACAAAAACAAAGAGAGAGATTTAAAATATATATATAGTGAGAACACTGAAATTCGCCGAGCAAGTATAACTCAACTAACCTTCAATGTATGTTACCGACTAAAAAGTCTATGGTTTGAATCTCTAAAAAGACACTAAATTTTTTAAGACAACAACATTAATGAACTCGACAACTTAAGAGTTAGCTACAAATCTAAAAAACATTAGCATTGATCGATCATACAACACAAAAATCTAGAAATGGTTAATTTAAAAATTTAAGAAAAAAATTAAAAGAAAAAAAACGATTGAAGAAGAAGCTCTACATTCCGTTTTCAACTTTAACTAAACTTCTCCCCCTCTCTCTAGAAATCAATCTCCAGGTCTTTGCAACTTGATCCTCCTTCATTTTGTACCTGAAAAATACGAATTCCCGAATTACCCCTCCAATAATTTAGGAAAAACAGGAGTTAAAAAAGAGGGAGAGAGTGAGACTGAATAATTATTGGTTTACCTGGTGGGATGAGTTTGCCCTCGTACTAGGTGAAGAAGACGACCAACCGAATGGCCTTTTGCCACTGCCCACCTCACGGCTGCCGCTGGAGCCGTCGTTTCTACACCCTTTCTTTGAACCATTATTGTGAGACTTTTTCAACCCAAGAAAGCCCTTCCACCGGCCCCTAGACGAAGGCCTCTGCGAAGCGTCGTCGTTGTCATTCTCATTCTCCTCGTCGTCTTCCTCCCCTTCCTCCACCAGAAGCTCGTCTCTAAGAGTAGTAGCCGCCCGGTTGGAGTCCTTGTAAGGGAGAAGGCGGCCCTCGAAGAAGAGCTCGTCGGCCGGCATCATAGAGTAGTTGGAGACGGAGAATTCGAAATCGGAGGAGGAAGAGACGGGGGGAGGGGCAGCTGCGGAGCGCTGCTCTTGGTGTTTGAGAGATTGTTGGATGTCGATGAAGTCACTCGAGAAGGAGATTCGAGGGCTGCTGGCCGGAGCACGGCGGTGGAGGGACTTGTGGTCGGAGTTGTACATGTCTAAGCATGCCATCAGAGACTTCAAATCAACATGGGGGAAGGAAGGAACAAAAATATATAGTATAAAAGTATATCAATACGAGCAAACAATGTTACTTAACAAACCTACCTATTTATATGTGTTATCTTTGCTTTTGACGGCTCTAGCCTTTCTTTCTTTTTTATGTTATTGTTTTCCTCCTCCTATTTCCTATCTGTTACTACGTTGCATTACATTATTGTAGCTCGGTCCGTGGGTGTGAGGTCTAAGATTTGAACCTTCATTCTTTAATAGTTGAGTTTTCTTGGTTGTGTATATATAAAAATTATTTTATTGGCATTATATATATTTATTCAAAATTTTAATAGGTAAACCATGTAAAAACGTTGTTTTCAAAATTTCTATTATCTAAAAACATTCTAATAAACAATCGAGTCAAATATTAGATATTCATTTAACTTATTTAACTAGTAAATTCAAGAATTGATATAAAATGAAATTTTTATTATATAATAAGTGAGCCAACTAGTTGTTATAGATAGTAAATTTGTTACACGAAAAATTTATGTGAAAATATATGTGTGTTAAACTTTTCATCTATCATTTTCATAGATATGTTTATTATTATTATTATTATTATTATTATTATTTGTGATAGAGATAAATATGCTATTATCACAAAGTCTCATCCATTTTTTTTAATTATATTGTAAAGTTGCTATTAAAATATTACTAATATATGTATATATAGTACTAATAATAAAAACTTATAACATGAGTAAAAGGTGTGAAATGTTATTTTTCATAGGGTACAAAATATCTATTTATTTATTTATTATCATTATTTTAAATTTCTTGTTTCCAATGATTTTCTTTCAACATAGATATCATCATTTTCAAATTGTTAAGGAAATTCCTTTTAGTATTGAGATTGTTTGTGATATTCCCATATTATGTTGGCTCGTTTGACATTCACAAGATAGATGGTCTCTAATATTGAGGTTAGGAGAAACTAACCTATATATAAACTTACAATGAAACTATTAATTTATATAAAATATGTTTTGATGTCCTATCATCACTTTGTTAATGGAACTTTTAAATATTAAACACAAAAATAATAAAAACACATAAAAGCTCGAATTATTTAAGAATATATATATATATATAGACACACACATGATGTGATGTTTTGTCATGACTTTTTTGAACTCTATTCAATTATGACCAATCTTTGACTATGCAGTCCTAAAGTCTATTGTTTTTCTCTTGGATATGTGCTATTTAGGTGGTGTTTTTTTTGCTTGTTCTGAAGCTCTTTTTTTTTTTTTTTTTTCCATTTCTTTTTCCTTTTCTCAAGCTACTTACTTTTTTAATTAATTATTTTACTAAAGAGTTTATATATATATATATATATATATATATATATATTTGTCTCCCTATTGATTTCAATCATGAAATTTATTTTAGTTGTTTTCAAATATAGCAAAATGAGTCGAATTATTTTTATTGTTTAACTGATTCAAGTCTATCGTGGTCCATTGCTGATAGACAATAAAAATTTTCTATATTTGTAAATAGTTTGATATTTTTTCTACTTATAATAATTTAATTGAATAATTCTCAAATTTAAATAAATAATCATATTAACACTTCAATTTGTGAAGGTTATTCATAGAATGATTTCATATTTTCTTTAGATTCATGTTGTTTTTCACGTTGTCATGTGTTTTATATTTTTAGAGTAACACTCCAATTTTTAGTCAAATTTCAAAAATAAAAATTATTTTTAAAAAAATAATAAAAATTTTACTTGCATTTTTTAAAAAATTATAAACATAAGTAGCTAGTGTTTACCAGCTAAGGTCTTGTTTAATAACCAACAAGTATATATTTCTATGTATTGGTTTTAATGTATTGATGTATACTTTTTATCAATGTTTTCAAAATTAAAATATAATTAATATTTAAAAATTTATTTTTTAGTTTTGAAATTTGACTATGTTTACTTGTAAAGGATGAAAACTAGTATGATTTTAGATTTTAGAGCAATGTTTAATTTTGGCATTTTTTTGACCTTATTCTAGATGTTTTGTTGGTTGTCTTTAATTGTGTGAGATTTACTGGCTGGTGTATAAGCAATAAAATTTTGATATAAATTAAGTTAAACACAAATTAAAGTATATAATTAAAATTTAATAAGATAAAAAAGTTTAAAATTAAAATTAACTGCTCTTGGTAGAAGAGTAAAATGAATATTATTTTTCATTGTTTACTCGTATGTTTGTTATATATGTTTAATAAATAAGGATCATTCTTTATTGAATAAAATAAAATATTTTTAAAAAATATTATTTTTGTTCTCGAAGTTGGGAAATATCTTTCTTTACTTAATACAAAGCAACAATTGACTAAAGAAGACTCCAAGAAGTTTCCTTTTAGCATATAGAAAAGCTTTTCAGGAGTTTTAAATAATATATGTCAAAAAATATTTGTTTGCCAGCTGGTATAATATATAGTATATACATAGATTTTGGTATAATATTATAATACAAGAAGTCAAACATAAAGATTCGAATCCATATCTTAGTCAAAATATAGAGAGAAAATGCTACTTGCTAAAACAAATTCACTTATTTCTAATTAATAATGATATTCCTTTAGGACTCATTCATTCCAGGTGAAAACCAAGCTCAAACTTTGGGCCTTAGGCTCAAAAGGGTGTTTATTACATAATTTGTTTTGTTCATGATTTTTTTTTTTTTAAACAATCAATAACAAATAAATAGTCCTTTTCCGTTGTAAGATTAGAAAAATAAAAATAAAAAATAAAAAAACTACGTTTGCAAATGTAACAATGTTTTCTTAAATTAAAAAAAAAGTTAATTAATTGCGAGTATAACAAAATAAATAAATAAAATATAAACTCCAAAGTATATGACTGACCTCCTATGAAATCGGCTAAGGTCAAGTGGCCAACCCTTTGGAGGGTTGGCCAAGACCTTTATCAGTCAACCTATTCAAAGGTGGGTTAAGGCTCGTTAAGCCATCTTTTGGAGGGATAAGTCAAAGTCCAAGCGACTAATTTCTTGAAAGATAGACTAAGGTGAAACTAGTGAAGCCCATGTAGACCAATCATATGACTTTGAAGTATTCAAATTATGAGAGACAACCGTTTTACTTGATGTGTCACCAAATACTATTCATAATAGTTTGAAAATCCAAATAGAAGTATTGATGAGCCTAAACTTTGGGTAGGGAACAATGTTTCTTTATAAACAAAAGATATTGGCAAAAACAAAAGGTCCACTAAAATCAATCTAGACTTTTTCTTAAACCATCCTACAAACCCAATACTAATTTAAGAGTCTGAATAATGTACAATCATATTGTTTAAGGACTTTTTTCCTTTTATATACCATAAAATTGAAAGTGAAACCAAAGAGAGATAAATTAAATGAGCTTTAGAATTGTCTTTTACTAAGACTTTCGAACTTCAAACAGGAATTTCTTTCGATCTCATTCAAATCTTATATATTTATGATATATAATACATCCATATATTATTGTCCTCTGTATTTAATATATTCTATTATGTTAAATATTGATTTCAACATTTTAAGTTTTTTTAATTAATTTTAACCTTTCAAATATTGCTTTCAACAAAAGTGATCTTTTTTAATGTTATTGTGAGTTAGCATCGGAACTTAATGAATCTACAAATTATAAGTTAATTTAATAATAGAAAAGTAATTAATTAAATTCATTAATCAATTAAATTAACTCAAATACACTCCATTAAAGATCTATACACCTTATGAAAAGTTGTATCTGTGAATATAATCACCTACTTGCAAGTTGATCCCTTCGTGAGTTATTCGTAATTGCAACTATCTATTTACCCCTGTCATTACATCTTATGTCTTAAATCTCACTAATTCTCTAATGAACAATATGTTTATGATTTTTTTTATCATAAACTAAGTCTCTCTCAAATCATTTAGAGAGTAAGGCCTCATTGATAAAATCCCAAAATCAGCATGTAAGCGAACTACTTATCTACTAATGTATATGTGGATGACTGCATTTCATCTTTTGTAGCATTATGTTCTCCAATTTCTTTTTTGATAGTCTCCAAAATGATAGGCTTATTGAATTGATTACAAAAAGTTATTCTCACTCATGAAAATTAGACGATGTGCTTTCATAGGTGAGAGATGACCATAACTCACTTGGGATTGAGATCGAATGGCACATGATCATTCTCTCTAAAATATATTCTCACTTAAAAGATTTGTTGTAAAGAGAGATTAAGTATTAATATACTCATGTACCTACATAAATTATTTGGATCAAATTATTTGTAATGATTAGAAAAAGAGTTATATATATCAGTAGTTTTACCAAGATAAGATACTCAATCTTAATCTATACAATAAACTTTTTAGGTTTATTTCTTGAATACGATCCTCACCTATGGTTTAAAATAGCACAAACAACCTTATATTTTCATGTAATGAATAAGTAAATAAAAACAATTAAATAGCTATTAAATAATAAAACATCAATTAAGAAACTCGTGAGCACAAATCTCAACCCTAGCAATTTCATTGTTTTCTGATCTCCTCAATTATAAGCTAAACTTCTTTCTTATAGATTTCATTCTAGTTTCAAATGTAGATCATTGTTGTGTCGTGGAAGATCCACTGCTTTGAAAGTTTACACAATCTCCAATCTCAAACGTGCACTTGTTAGAGAAAAGAATGGAATATATATATATATGTCTCTCTCAACCAAAAACTTTTGTCGTCAATTTATAGAAAAACATTTTATATATAAAATTAGTTTTAGATTTGTAACGGTCAAACATATTAAACATTAGAATTGTAACCGTCAAAACATTTAAAATATTTGTAACTATCAAAACACTTTTTCAATTGTAACATTCAAACGATCACAAATTTGAAGGTAGAAGTTACTACAATAATAATAAGACATTTGCAACCTTTCATCTCCTTAGAACAACTTCCAAACTAATAATTTGAGAACTTGGAGTTCAACGTGATGGCAAAATTACGAAAACTTCTAAATATAATTTATTGTATCCGTTAGGAGCCGTCCTTAATTATAAGCATTGAAAAATAATTTTTAATTTTTTTGAACTTTTATTTTTCCTAAAATGCCTTGAATTTTGATACTAGAAACATATATTAGCTTGAAAAGTGGTTCCTTGGGAAGAAACATTTCACAGCAATTTCAAGTACTTTATACTCATAATGAATTCATTATTTTCCTCACCCAACTAACATCAAACCATGATAAAGTCTCACCCAACCATATCATAGACCTTTTCTTATGTTAGAAGTTTAACAGTTGTTGTCACTAATTTCAATAAGAGAAGTGTTTATGATTAGTATATTGGGTACTAAATGGCCTAGAGATACCAAAATTGTAATCTTTAGGATCCTTTTGAACCTATTTCCTAAACATTGGGAAATTGATCTTATGTTTGAGATAAGAAAATTGTGTAATTAATTCATAGGAGATTTAGAGTCTTTGACTCTGGTATAAAAGGACGATAATATTGGCTATTGTTCAACATGTCAAGGAAACAAGATGGTGTGAATGCCATCGTGGCAGGGAGTTTTTGTAGGAGCCATTAGATCCTATATATGCATGCCATCAAGCTGGAGAGTTCTTGTTAGGGGTATTCATGGTTCGATTTGATAGTCAAACAAAATCAAACCGAAATTTTTTATTTTCAATAAGTAATGCTCATGTTTTGAAGGGATATATGAATAGAGAAGATTGATAGTACAAAGCTTTTGACATGGACATTTGAAATAAGAATGTATATATCATATTACTACTAAACTTTGTTCATTATATTCACTATAGTTGAACTTTGGTTAAAATAATTGGTTTGATCGTTGAATCTTCATTTACATAACCATACAATAATGTAAACTTTAGGTAAAGGATTAATTCTCGAGTAAAAAAGAGCCTTAGAATTGAATATGGTCTTCTCAATGCACGTGATCTTTTTTGTTCTTTTCTTTTTTACCTATAACTTAGGTGTAGTTCAGGCGGCACTCATCATCTCTATGTATCTCTTTCAATTACAAAGAAAAAAATATTTATCACATGACAATTTGTAATTGGACATTTACGTAAGCTACACAAATACAGATGCAACTTGAATGCACCTAAGGTTTTCTAAAACTTCTTTTGGTGTATGGAATTCATTGTGTGTCATGAATTTTGAATTTTATTTTTTAAAAATGCATTTATTAAATTTTATATGAACTTCCTCGATACCCTCCTAGAATTGTGAAAACATAAATAGACTATCGTATTCATTTTTTTTTTATAGGAACCAAAACACAATCAAACTATTATGAAATGTAAATGATAAAAACTTATAAGATATAATCAAGTAATTTGAGGTACTTGACCCTCTCTGCTTAAGATCTCTGTCAAACCCTAATTTACTCACCAAGATAATGCATAACTTTCTTTTTTTGTCCCACTCCCGGTATTTGTAATTGAATACCATAACAATCTCTTCAACTAGTCACTAAAATACCCGAACTAATGGTCTTGACATTCCTTTGCATCCTCTGCGACGTGGTAACGTCACTCCTTGGCTTGTCTTAAACTGCTTTTAAGAGTGAAGACTATCACCACAAACTAATACGAGTTCTTTTAGCATTCTTTATCCTTACTGACATGCTTATTAGGAAAATTCTCAGAAGGTCACCCAACATAGGTTACTTCAAACTAAACATGCTTAACTTCAGAGTTCCTATGATTGAGTTGCTAAAAAAGAAAGTGGACCTTATTGGTATAAGTGGTAACTTTGAATTCTTTTAAGGCTTTTTTAACCATACTTTTTATCTTCAGGATCCTTTTCATTCGGATGTAATTTCGGTTCATTCATGTTAAGACATAAAAGTTAGAGTAGCGAGAATCTTCTGTATAATTATGTACTTATTCTCTTTGATTTGATTTATGCCAATATGACATGTTCTAGATTATTTGCCATATGTAATATTTTCCAATCACTGGCCTTTATCATTGGGCATTGATTGAGAGTTACCAAGTCTATATTCTTCTTGTTCATTATAAAACCATTCTCTTTTCTTGGCATTTTTGACAAGCCGAGAGCAATGAAGTTTCAACTTGTGATATTAAAAAAATCATTAATTTAAAGCATGAAGGGAGGCATCCTACCAACTTACAAAGAGAGAGAAGGACCAACTTAAATTCTTTTTTTTTTTTTTTTTTAAAAAAAGGTGGAATGTTTTAGTGGGGGAAAAAAGACAAGAATGAAAAGGTGGGTCCTAATGAAAATGTAGATGATTTAAAGGAGTGGACAGTAAATAAATGATGGAATTAATGAAAATTTGTTAGATGAATGGAGGGATGTCAATTAGCCAGTTTTCCATTACCGGCATTGAAAATCAGCACTTTCCTTCAATTGCTTTTTAGGGAAATCCAATTTTATTTTATTATTTTTTATTATTATTTAGTAAAATTATGTTTTCGGTAACTATATTATCAGTTTAGTTTCTATTTTGTCTCTAAACCTCAAAATGTTTCAATTTTATTTTTTGAGTTTTGAGTTTGATTTCAATTTAGTCTCTAAATTTCTAAATTTCAAAGTGTTACAATTTTACATTTAGATTTGAATTTTGTATCAATTTGGTTCTTAAATTAATTATAATGTTTTTTTATTCTTTTGAATTAATTAGTTGGCATTAGGCTTAAAGACTAAAAGTGAGTATTTAGTGAGAATCGAATTGAAAATATAAATCTTGAAACATAGAGACTAAATTCAAACAAAACTCCAAATTAAGGTAAAATTGCAATATTTTGAAACTTAAGGACTAAATGAAATCAAACTTAAGATTTAAGAACTAAAAATGTAACATTTTAAAACATAAAAACTAGGTAGAAAGTAAACCCAAAACCTATTAACCAAACCGAAAATTTTTCCTTATTATTATTATTATTATTTGATTTAAGGATGGCTTTGGTTGTTGGACATTAACAAATTTTTTGTTCTATAATTTTAGTTTATATTTCATTTTAATTCTTCAAATTTTATAATTTTACTTTTTTCCCTAAAACTCTAGATTTGAAATAAGAATTAAATTAGTGGCATCGTGTGGGCTCGTAGAAGACAAATAGTATATATATAAAGGAATATTTGCCTTGGAGTTTGATTAATAACGGGTTAAAGTACAAGTTCACTTTCCAAAACTCTTTTCTAAGTTTGTTTTTATTGGTATTTTTTTATTAATAAGCTTCTATTTTTGTATTTAATATCCTTAACATATTTGAAATTTTTTAAAATTAATGGATTTATTAAATATAAAAGTTAATTTTAGTTTAATAGAACTTGATCTTTCAAATTTATAAACAATAAATTCGTGATTTTTTTTTTTTAAAATGTCAAATAGATCAAGGACATATTGATTCAAAATTGAAAGTTCAAATACTTGTTAACTAAACTAAAAATTATGGGACAATATTAGATACAAATTGAAAGTTTAGAGATTCATAATAAATCTTTTTAAGTTCAAGTATCTATTAGACACAAACTTAAAAGTTTAGGAACTTAATGGAAGCTTTCTAAAGTTTAGAGATCTACTACACACAAACTTAAAGTTTTAAGACTAAACTTATAATTTAAGAAAGTGATTATAAATAGAAAAAATATCAAACTATTTACAAGATAGCAAAATTTCACGTGATAGACCGTGATAGACCTAGATAGTCTATCTATCCGTGTCTATCTGGCGAAGTGATAGATATCTATTCAAGTCTATCAAAGATAGAAAGTAACATTTTGCTATATTTGTAATTATTTTCATCTGTTTTTCTATTTTTGAAAACATCCCTATGATTTAACCTCAATAATTTTATTTTGGTCCAAATTTTGGAATAAAATGATTGTTTTTTCCCTAAATTTCAGAAACAATTCTCTAATGTTCGCTTATATAATAATACGTCTGTGATGATGATATCTACAAATATTTGAAATTATAAGATATATGATTTTTTTATAAAAAAAAACATATATGGTTTTTTCTTTTTTAAAGATATGATTAAGATATGATTTAATTGGTTGGGCAATATTGGATGAAGGGTGTATTAACATTAAACATTGCCCTCATATGGTTAGCCGATCTCTCATCTCAAATGTCAAATGTTAAAACCTAAATTTTAGATTACAAAATCTTACACTAAAGCGAGTTTAGTTCAATGATAATTGACGTGATCTTCCATTTTAAAGGTGAGAGGTTCGATCCTCCATTTTCACAATTGTTGTATTAATAGAAAAGATTGCAAAATTTTATTTATGGTTTACCCTTAAAACGGAAAAAGAAAAAAAAAAGAGAAAAATGTATAAAATGTGTTGTCTTGAGTGGAAAAACACCTAAATCAGTCATGTCTCGAAACTTAAAAATGTTGGAAAAAAAAACTTTAAGAGATGAGATAAACACAATTTATTAAAATAAAGACTATGTAAATGAAAACTAATTTATAATTAATGTGTTAAAAGAATAGATATAAGAATAATAGTTTTTCATTAAACAACTCAATAGTTTGACATTTATTCCTTTCCAATCAATGAAAAATTTAAATTAATATCCACTTGTATTGAAAAAGAAAAAATGTTATTATTGACCTAAAAAAATTAATAAAAAAAGATAAAAAAGTAATTTTTGTTTTTCAATTTTGGATTGAGATTAGATTAAGAATTATTTGTGTATCTTTCTTGGGAGGAAGAAAACTAAATTAAGAAAAAAAAAAAAGGTCATTCTTCTAAAATGAGAGAAATAAAATAATGAGAAATTATTTTAAATGATAAAACTGTTGAAAATATTTATAAATAATAGTAAAAATTACAGTTTATTTGCGATGATCAGGATAGATTATGATAAACTACTGTCGTCTCACATATAGTAGTCTATCGCAAATAAACTGTAAAATTTTGCTATATCTGTTTTTAGTTAATCTTTCCATATTTAAAAATAACTCAAAAAAAAAAAAATATGTAAACATTATGATTTATTGTGTGCATCGTTCTATTTTCTTCAAAATGGAAAATTATATAGCGGACAACAATTATAATTTATCTTCCATTTTAAAAATTGCCGGAGACAAATGAGAGAAAGTATTAGTTTAGTCTTTTTTTTTTTTTTTTTTTTTTTGAAACAGGAGAGAAAATATTAATTAAACATCTACTAATTTTAATTAAAAATAATTGGAGGAGTTGTCTCTTCATTCCTTAATTTTTCTTTTTATAGAAGACATTGGTGATGTAATATTTTAAGTATAAACATTATTTTAAATAGCCAATGAAAAAAGTCATTTAATTAATTTATTTTTTAAAATATCTTTTTTTTTGTCTTTATAATTTAGATTTTATTATATTTTAGAATATATATTTTCTAATGTTTAATTTTAATCTATTTTGTTTTTAGTAAATTTTAAATTTAGCTCTCAATTAATTTTGTAGCTAAATAGTATAACAAGTTAAGGTTAAATAATGATTTAGCCCACAAACTTTCATAAAAGTAATGATTTAGTCTATGAATTTTGGTTTGTAACGATTTAGTTCTTGTACTTTTAATTTTGTAACAATTTAGTCCCTATCGAAGAAATTAATGTAAAAATTTAATGAGATTTTTTACATGAATAAACTAATAAACAAATTAGAGACTCAATATTTTTATATAATACAAAGTCTACATCATAAAATAAAAAAAAATTAACATATAATTTTGATGAATTTTCTTACATTAGGGATTAAATTATTACAAATTTGAAAGTACAAGGATTAAATTGTTACATGCTAAAGTTCAAGGACTAAATTATTACAAATTTGAAAGTATAAGAACTAAATTGTTATAAGACCAAAATTGTTACTTTTATGAAAGTTCAAGGACCAAAAATATTTTTTTTAACTTTATAATAAATAGTTGAGATAGCATAAAATATTAAATGTAAAGGTATTAGTTGAAATAACATATTTATATTTAATAATTAATTAAAATTAATAGCAAATGAATAATTGATATTCATATTGTTTTTTAGTGAAAATATAATAAAAAAAATTATAAGAATGAAAAGGAAGTGGAGATAGAGGGGGGGGGGGGGGGGGGGGGGGGGGGGGGGGGGGGGGGGGAGGGGCAGGATTTGGGCAGGGGGTGGTGGGGGATTGGATTGCCAATGGCATGCATTAGGGTTCAGGTTGACCAATCTTTGACCTCCATAAGTGAATTAGCTGCACATGGGGGACCACCCCCTTCACTCTTCAATAAAAGTACTTTTTTTTTTTCTTTTTTCTTTTCAAACTCTATAATTCATTTGTTTTTCAATTCAATCTAATATATAATATTCATTGAATCTACTTAGTTTCTAAATTCTAAAAAAAAATAGTTACCTACAAATTTATTTTTGATTAAAGTATTATTTTGATCTCTACCTGTGAAGTTTGTTCAATTTTAGTCTCTGTATTTTCGATAAATCTTAAACTTAGTCTCTAATGCTAATACTGGTTTAGCGAAACAAATTATTTAATTCAGAAAAATTGGATAATATTTCATTTAGTTCAAATTAAAATAAGAAAAATTATTTTAAATTACAAAATTGTTGAAAATATTTACAAAAAATAACAAAATATCATAGTCTATCTGTTATAGATCATGATCGAGTACTATTTGTGTTTATCATCTATGTCTATCATGATACAGATAGACACAAATAGTACTCATTTTTCTATATTGGAAAAATATAAAACTAATTACAAATATAGCAAAATTGTACTTACCTATATAGACATCTGTCTGGGTCTATTGCAGTCTATCATAAATAGAAAATTAAAAAATTTTGTTATATTTATAATTTTCAACTATTTTCTATTTTTTGAAAACATCCATAAAATAGAGCAATTATTAATAAGCCAACATATTCAAATGGTAAATAGAATATAGTATGATTATGAAGAAATAATAATAATAATAATTTCACAAAATTACGAAAATAGCATAACAAAAGTGGTATGATATGCATACACGTATCTATGTATATTCATATCTTAAAAAATAAAAAAAGTAACGCACTAGCAACAACTAAACAAATTACAAGATATGTTATTTTTGCAAAAACATAAAAATGCTATAAAATTATAAGAATTAAAATTTAAAAACTATAACATAAGAATTCAAATAATATGTTTGTCAATAAATAAATATATATATACACACACACACATGAGATGTAATGTTTGAATCCTATCATTTCAATTATCCGGTACTTGCCGAAAGACAGACAGGAAAAGGCCAAAGGGGATTGTTTTATTTTATTTTATTTATTTATTATTACTTAAAAATAATAATAATAATAAAAAGTGGGGAAGAAAAAGGAAAAAGAGAAAGAAAAAAAAAGAAAGAAAATAAATGGAAGTATTAAAGAGAAGAGAGTTTAGTTGAGATGGAAATGGTTTTGGATTGTAATGAAAATTGAATAAGAGGATGCTTCCCTCTTTGCCACTGTCAGTTCTACAACTTACTGTCTTTTCATTTACATTTCTGAACTTTCCTATCCTCCCTCTATTATATCTCTCTTTCATCTCTTTTTTTTCCTCTCTCTTTTTCTCTCTTCAATATTTTTAATATACCCCAATAATTATTTTAATAATATATCATGTCCAACCAAGACTCCATTCATCTTCATGCATAGGATTGTAAGCACATTTAACTGTAAGTCTTTCTTTAACCATTTTGATGTGATCTTGGTTCATTCATGTCCCTTCCCTAAATTTGATAAAAAAATTCAATTCTAAAAAAAATGTAATGTGAATATGTAATTTCCAAATCATGAAAGAAATAAGTCTGAAATTGATTGAATGTACATCGACTATATTTAGATATTTGAAAGCATATAGACTAAAAATTAAAAAAAAGAAATTGCTAAACCACAACTTAGAAGCTTAAGCTAATGCATTCTCTTCAAATGCCAATACAATAGTCAAACACAAAAGAAAAAGAAAAAAACAATGCAAATATAATTAAATATAATTATTTCAATTGCTAATGTACATTTGGTAGATTTAACTTTACTTTTTGGGTTATTTTCAAATATAGCAAAATGAGTCGGATTATTTATAAATATAGAAAAATCTCAGCAATAAACCACAAGTGATAGAAGTCATGGTTTAACACTAAAATTTTTCTACATTTATAAATAGTTTGATATTTTTTCTATTTATAATAATTTTATTATTTTTTGGGGGGAGAAAAAAATGTTTGCATATTTATTAATAACATATATTAAAGGAAGAAAATGGAATTAAGATAGTTTTAGGGGGCACGTGGAGAAGGGTGTCGCTCACGTGCTATTAAAAGATGGTAAACGAATAGGGAAGCAGCAGTGGTAGATTGTGGATGGATGAAAGACCAGTCAAAGAAAAGAAAAAGCACATTGAATCAGACTAAGAGGCTGAGCTGCTGGGCAGGAAAAATGTGGTGTACTATTCAAAATCACAATAGTTGTTCTAAATATTTGTTTGCCCTTTTTGTCCCTTGGTTATTGTCTATAGGCTAAATGCTTCTCCCACTTCACTCTCCTCTTTCCCTCACATCTTTCTTTTAAAATAATTTAAATTACAAATGTGGTCTAAATAACATTCTCAGTCCTTCATATTTTAGATTTCTTCCATTTTGGTCTTGTCTAATTTTAGTATCTATTCTTTTAATAAATCTTAAATTTAGTATCTTAATAGTATTTGGGACGTTAGTTGGTTATTAGTCTGTATTTGGGATGCATATTATTTTTATGCAAATGGGAAATAGTAAAAATGATAACAAAGAGGAAATATACTATGGGTAGAAAATAGTAATATTTGAAACATTAATACTATAATTAATGGTAGGTTATAATAGTTGGAAACATCAAATATTATAATTGAAACTCCAAATATTAAGTGGGTTTCAAAAGTACTCTCCCCCTACTTGAGTTGGGGCTACAATACCCCCTTAAAGTTATTATTATTTTTCATTGAAATTGGTTAAATAATAATAATAATAATTTTCATGTAAGAAAATAGGGAAAATGACCTTTTTAGTCCTCAAGTTTTGAATAATACGTGCGATTGGTCCTTGAATTTTAAAAATGTACCTTTTTAGTCTCCAGGTTTATAAGAATAGGTCCATTTGGTCTTTATTTTTTCAAAATGTACCTTTTTAGTTTCTTAATTTTAAAAAATAAGTTTAAGAGATCCTACAAATTATTTTTTTATAATTATTTTAAATAATTATATTACATTGTAAATTAGAAGAATACTTTTTTAAAAACCATCTCCTCTTTAAAACTATTTTTTTTCCTCAAAAGAAAAATACATGAAGGACCTTTTAAATATATTTTTTTAAAACTAAGGGATTCGAAAGATACATTTTGAAAACTCAAGAACCAAATAGACTTATTCTTATAAACTTGGGAACTAAAAAGATAAATTTTTAAAACTTAAGGACCAAACACACATTAAAACTTGGGACTAAAAAGGTAATTTTCCCAAGAAAATATAATATGTAAATATATTTTCAATATTTAGAGTGAAAATGCTAATAAATAACAAAAATATTTTTAAAAAAATCAACAACAAATAAGCAATTAGGACTAAATCTAAGATTCTTAAAAGTACATGGACTGAAATTACACATTTGAAAATATATGGACTAAAATTAAATAAACTTCAAATTACAGAAACCCAAATGGTATTTTAACCTACAAATTTAATGCAGGAAGTATAAAACTTTTGTCTATTTGGTTTCTTGACTTTTAGGATTAAAATTTTAGACTTTGAGCTTTGATAATTTTTAAAGTTTATAGTTCTATTTGACATAATAATAATAATAATAATAATAATTTGTATGTAATAGACTAATTAGTTTTTAAAATTGAATTTGTCAGAAAATTATTAAACCAAAATCAAAAGTTCAATAACCTATTAGGTATAAAGTTGAAAGTTTAGAAGAGTCCAAAGATTTTGCTACATTTGCAATTATTTAAAAATATTACTATACACTTAATTTTTAGTCCTAAAAGTCCTACCTATTACAATTATCATATGTGGTTTTATTTTATTTTATTTTATTTTTTTTTTATCATTTTTAAAAACAAACAAAAACATAAAGTATTGTTTCCTTCATTCTCATCTCCCCAATTTTTATCTCTTTTAACTCACACATGGTAATGTCCGTTAAGTCATGTAGTTGAAGTATTGGATTGATAGGTTAGTAATTCATTTAATTTTTGTAGATGATTGTTTATGACACCTTAAGCATCATAGATGGAATAAAATATCTTAAGAAAATAGTGAATTCATTATATTCATATAAATTTTATTTATCAATCTTTTTTTTTCCCTATATTTTTCGTAAACTAAAAATTTAATGTCAAATATTTACAATTTAAACTTAATGAAAAATATATTCATTTACCATTTATATTTCACCATAAATATTCCTTTACCAAACATTTTCAACCATGTTCAAAGTATTTTATATTTATTATAAATCAACCTAAAAATAAAATATATATAGTTTTAGCCACTATTTATTTTATTATTGAATTTGTGTGAAATATTTACTATTCAAACTGAATAAAAAATATACTTATTCAACATTACTATTCATTGGCTAGCGCTCATCTCCTGCTCTGTTTCCAGCTTTTCATTTCATATACCATTCTCGTATGCCATACCTCTTATTGTTTCTTGCTATATGTCCAAGCCTTCTCCCATCGGACGATAGGAAAGTTTGAGCTGAAAGATTGAATCACACGGGGTAAGAAAGACGGACTTAGCAGGTTTCTCCAAACGTATAAACCAAAATCAGAAGCAACCGATCCAGAAGAGGATACCAATACGCATACATTATCGCATGGAAGAACCTTGTTGAACCGGATCAAGGGTCCTAACCGAGTCCGACTGACCTTCTTAAATTTTACTATAAAAGTTAATGTGTTTTTAATTGGTATATATAAATCACCAGTGGCTCCACCTACATTTAGTATATTGGGCCAACATATTGGGCTAAGCCCAAGAAGCCGGAACCATAATTCAGTCCACAACTCAGCCTCTTGAAGGATTTTATATTCTTTTGAGTAATTTTTTTTTGGAGAAAAAATCTTTGAGTAATTTTTAAATAAATATTACAAATTTACAATTGGAATAAGATAATTAGTTCTCTTCTGCATCATTGTTTTATTTATTTATTTACACTTTTAAAATTAAAATGAAATAATAGTTAAATAAAGTTATAAATATTAAATAGATTGTTTTTAAATATAACAAATTGAGCTAAAATATTTACAAATATGAAAAAAGTTTCACTATATAGACTTTTATTCTTGGGCGATAGACCGAGATAGACTTCTATTATGGTCATGTAAATCTTATGAGTTTTTTTTTTTTATTTTTTATATAACCAAATATTGTGTTGTGTTTAATAAATTCCAAACTTTTAATGTTGTATAAGTCTTTTAAAAATGTCTAAGAGAATCATGAACTTTCAATTCAATATTAATAAGTTTTAGATATATTCAATCATTTTAAAAATTAAAATTATTTTATTAAATATGAATTTTAATTTTTTTTTTATTGAGCCTTGAGTTCTTAGTTTTGTAACTAATAGATATATTGGTTTTTAAAACTTGTACAATAGTATCTATTAGACACAAAGTTAAAATTTATTTAATATAACACTTAATTATTATTATTATTCAAATATACGAGAGACCTATTGAATATATAATTGAATCTTCAAGAATGTATTAAATACAAAATAAAAAATTTAAAGACGAATAAGACACATAAATCGGATATGAGTTAATTTTTTAAACCTTGTAATTTGTGCCTTGGACATGAAATGTTCTAGATATGCCATTATGAGCTATATTCGAATGGCTAACTATCCAATTATTTGATTGAATTGCTTCAATAAAAAGCCTGGATAGGAATATCCCATTCCAATGGCTATGTATTGAGTTATCAAATCAGTAAGGAAGATATAATTAAAACAATAAAATGAATCATCAATGACTCTAATCTCAAAGTCTTAAATAACAAAAATTTATAAAGGGAAAAGCATTCAAATACTTCAATCAACAAATTATTTAAAATCAATCATCTTATCCTTTACGTGTAGGTGTGTTTAGCCAATCCAATCTCGGTCTTTATAAGCTCAGAAAAATTTTATTTAGCCTTCAACTCATTTTACCCCTACTTTGGCTCAAAACACCAATCAATAAGTATTAAAGTGATTAAGAAAGTAATGTATAAATTAAGGTGTCTAAAAACAAACTTTTAAGGTATCCCTAAACTTGCATTTCTTTTACGTAAGGGCACTAGTTTTCAAAAATTCGCTATAGGGACCTGTACCTAGAACATTGGCTCAATGGGTGGTCTAATTGATCATGACAGAGACAACTCTTTTTATCCATAGTTATGCAGCATATTAGAAATTTATTTTATTTATCTTTTGTTCAAACATTTTTTTTTTCCTTTTTATCATTTTCAAAGTGGGCAAGTAATAATCTTTCTCTTCTCCCTTAGTATCACATTACAAACTATTGTGCAAGACAACTCTCAAATCAGTGGAACCTTCTGGGTAGGTTAAATAATACAATCTTAAGACTTCAAGGTCTCATATAAGACAATTATGTGCTTGATAAATATAAGAGAATCAAGAGAAAAATTTAAGATTTTTGTTCAACATCATGCATTTATTCTCATGAATCAAAACAATGTGAATAGAAAGTATGTAGGGCCTATCACAAATTGTCATCATCACATAACATGTAGGCAACTCATCATAGTTCAAGCTCAACAAGCAAAAGAAGCAAAGGTCCATGGGTGGTGATAACGTTCTCACTTTTCCAATTATTCTTCTTCTCTCCTAGGTCAAGTGCAGCACATAAAAGTTTTCATGTTTCTTCAGTCTCCTCTTAAACGAGTCAATACAATCCTCCTAAACGATAAGGTTATAAGACTAGGGAACTAGACAAGACATCATGTTTTTTTTTTTTTAATAAAAAAATTATATATGAA
Organism: Citrullus mucosospermus; assembly: GCA_030954485.1. Lineage (NCBI taxonomy): Eukaryota > Viridiplantae > Streptophyta > Magnoliopsida > Cucurbitales > Cucurbitaceae > Citrullus > Citrullus mucosospermus. The sequence goes on from CM062056.1 coordinate 25,744,641, forward strand.
AATGGAAAAAAAAAGAGAAAAGACTCAATAAATCAAAAGAAATAAAAGACTTTGGAGAATAAGGAGAGGAATACTAAAACTAAGAGAAATGCAATGGTAGAAAAGAACGAGGCTTGCAGCTTATTACGTAAAGTGATAAAGATAAGAAGATGCTATGAATCAACACAAACCACAATCAAACCTATTTGCTACTCAAATTAAACATGCATTCGTTACAATTCCAAATAACCAAAGCATACATAGCATACATGAACCATCTACGTCATAAGCGACTAATCCATCACATGATTCAAACAAGGAATAGAAAATAATAACATTAAGAAATCAACAATTATTCAATGAAAAAACTCACAAAACCCATAAAGTATAAGCCTAACCAACCTCAAAGTCAATGTCTTGGGCCTTGCTGAACATTGAAATCCCAATCTTCATCTCCAAAATGTCAATTACAAAGCTTTCAAAAGGTAAAACTCAAAGGTCTTGGCCAAAATTGAAACTAAAAATTCCTACAATTTCCACGTGGTTGACCTAAAATAACCTAAAATGAAAGAAATGTATTTATAGCAGCAAGTATTGAGGCACTCGAAGTAGCATCGCGATGCTTGCAACATTTTTCCTAGCGCTCCACGACGTTGCTCGACCCTATCGAAGTATTTACTTCAAGAGCATCATGACGCTTGCCTTCTATCTTGCAGTGTTTTGAAACGTTGTGATGCTTTGGGCAATGGTAATTATATAATTTTCTCCAATTTGCTCCAAAAAGCTCCATTTCAGCCCCGATTTTCCACTAAAAAAAGCTTAGGAATACTCCTTATGCTCGATTTCTTGCAAATAAACCATTTAAGTACATAAAAGATCTCGAACAAGCACGATTTATCAAGTTTAAGATAACTTTTTTATGGAGATATCAAAGGTGTAGAGGACCAAGAAAGGACAAATTTTGTAAAAAAATAACATGGGTCCCATGTAATTCATGAATGGTAATCTAATTTATAACTAAGATGGGAGCAATAAGATTATGAGGTGAGTCATCTCAATTACTTGTTTATGTATGATTATGGTCACACTTTCTTAAAATTTTGTCTCATTTAGTGTGTTTACAAGTAGGTAAACACACCCTAAAAAAGAAAAAATGTTGCAATTTGATAAATAAGAAAATTTAGGATAAAAATTAATATGGTATGGCGTATGGGTAAAAATGGATTTTCGTTTTTCTGAAAACAAAGTAATTTAGAAAGAGAGAAAAATAATTTAAAAAAAAAAAAAAAAAAAAAAAGAAAAGAAAAGGAGGAGGAAAGAAGCCGGTCCAATGCGAACACTACCCGATTAAGTTAGACGTTTACGATGGGGGCAGATTGTCTAACATTCAAAGCGTTCGACTTTTGTATTAGACGTTCGAACTTTCTCTGGATTTCTTTATCGTGCTGCGGCATCGTCTACCATGGTGAGTTGTTCGACATCCAGTCCTGAACTTCTTTTCTATGTTTTCCTTTTGAAGAATTTTTCAATTTGTTGTTCCATCTTTGTCCTAATCTTGCATTTGATTCGATCTTTGCGACCATGAGGTCATGTTTGGTTATAAAAGTCTTCGCGATATGTTGCATTTCCTGTTAGATTAGGTCAATTGTATGAGTTTTTGATATTTAGAACTTGGGTAGAAGCCTTTGATTTTTGTACGAAATGAGAATATGCAATAAATAGCTAGGAATTGTTCTGCTTCTTTTGCCAACTTCTTTGTTTTCAGGTGAAAATTGGGTTTTGATTGTTATGGCTTGTTTTCCTTTTGGTTGAAATTTGCAATCGTCTTTGTAGGCAAGCTTATACAGAGGTGCTTCTAGGAAGGAAAAGCCTAAAGGACGTCATGGCTTAACTCCCCAAAAGAAGCAGGAGATTAAGGAGGCTTTTGAGTTATTTGACACTGATGGCTCTGGTGCGCAAATTATTTCTTGTTTTATGCTTGTTACTGGTTTTTTATGTGTATGGATGGGGTACTCAGTTGTTAGTCTGTATTACTTTTGGTTAGGGACTATTGATGCCAAAGAGCTTAATGTTGCAATGAGGTATGAATATCTCACAATGGATCGTGAAAAAGACAGCTGAAAGATATGTAAATTTAAACTTTTATAACTGATTGATTTTTGTGGCAGGGCTCTTGGTTTTGAGATGACCGACGAGGTAACTCTATGCCCCTAGGCCGATTAAAGTTGCAGTCTTTTGGCATTTATGCATTTACCAATTTGATGGACAATCTTGTGACATTCTAGCATGCTGAATACTATTAGATAAGTTTGTCAGAAAACATATGTTAACTCATCTTGTGGCATCCACGTTGTTTCTTAACGTTTTAGGCTAATCTTTTTTCATTGTTACAATGTGATCAACGTAAGTAATTCCTGTACCCCCATTACTGAGAATGCAAATAGTAAGGGCTGTAAGAGGGGTGCTATCTCCTTCAGAGTGAATTGCCTGTTTATTGGGGTGTGAGATCCTTGACTTTCTTATTTTCTACTCTGCAGCTTCAAAAGGGAGATTTTTCTTTTATGGAGTAGGCTATTATTTGAAAAATATTTATTTGAACTGAGAGATTGTTGCAAGTTTTAACTTTCCCTTTCATGCTTTTTCAGAGTTCTCTTTGCTTTTTAGTTTAGGTATCCTTCACATAGTACGCTTGGAAGATACAGTTATGGAAATTAACAATCAAATTCCGTAACTTGTTTGAAAATCGATAATCTAAATTTTTTGGATTGGATCGGACTTTAAGATTGTTCTCATATGGTTATTATATTGATGATTGACATTAGATTGATCTCTTGTTGCTCATTCCAGCAAATAAGACAAATGATTGCAGATGTGGACAAAGATGGAAGTGGTGCCATTGATTATGATGAATTTGAATACATGATGACAGCAAAAATTGGAGAGAGAGACACTAAGGAGGAGCTTATGAAAGCATTTCGAATCATTGACCATGATAACAATGTGAGGTCTTCATCTTTGATCTCTTAGATGATGGGGATGCAAATAGCTTTGTCTTCTAAAAGATCTGACCGAAATTTATTTGTTTTTTGTTTTAATGTAAATGCTGTTACTGAGAACAAAAGTAGTTGCACTGAAATATACTTATTGAATTTATCATAATTCAATTTCACATTTAAAGTTTTCTTACAGAACTTTGAAGAAGCTAATTTGCTACATTTTGTTATTATGATCAAATTGGTGTCGCATTTTCATGTTCTTTTTCCTCAATTCAGGGGAAGATATCTGGCAATGACATCAAGCGCATAGCAAAGGAGCTGGGTGAGGTCTTCACTGACAAAGACATTCAAGAGATGATTGATGAGGCGGACCGAGATCGTGAGTCACCTTTACTCTATTTTTGAAGCAGGTTTTCTTTTGTGGGGTTACTTTCATGTTTTATCCTTTTCTTGTCTGCCCCATACAAATTTGTTTCTTGATGGTATATATCAGCATTGTGATATTTAATTTGATGAAGTGGCCATTAGATCGATTCTTATGACTTTAATTGTTTATTTACTGACAATCCTCCACACGAAAGGGTGGATGGAGGAGGTACTCCCAAATCATATCTTAAGTATCCCTCTGCAGAGCTAGCAAGAAGTCAAGCGTTTGAAAGAAATGATTCCACACGGATAGCACAAACTCACATCTCTAAAGAATGTGATTTAAGTCTTTGCCTTCTGATAAAGAATACAATATACCAGACCAACTAACTAGGGCATCTTTCTCACAAGTCAATCCATAGAATATGATTCAAGTCTTCTCTGCCTTCTGACAGAGAATACAATATAACAGACCAACTAACAAGGGCATCTTTCTCACAAGTCAATCAATATTGTTAGGCCTTCCATGTAAAACTTGCCAAGTAAAGAACTTACCTTTCCTTGGAATCTTAATCCTCCAAAGAGCATAAAAAACCAACTCAAGTAAGGGAGAAGGTTCTATCAAACTAAAAAAAAAGAATTGCATGAGAATCTCTCCAAAGGATTGAGACTCCACACATGAATGCCCCTTCTCCCACATAAAAACTAACACCTCAAGCATGGAAAATAGAGAGACAACCTTTGTCGCTTCCCTATCAGATAAAGAGCGACCTCTTAATAAATCCTTAAATTCCCAATTTTTAAGCTCCCAAGGAAACCGACCTCTCAATGACCTACCATTTGACGAAGTGCAACCATTTTACTTCCTTCCACCCCTTCCCAAAGGCTTCCCAAAGGTTATTATGCATATGCTTGAGCTTCTCAATATTCTTAAAAACATCACTTAGAGCTCTAAAAAGGGAGAAGTAGGGAATAGGGGTACCACTCAAAACAAAACGAATCAAAGTAACTCTTCTAGCCCTGGAGAAGAGGCCTTTTTTCAAAGAGGCCAGTCTCTTACTAACTTTATCCACCATAGATTCCCAACCAAAAAAAATAAAAAAAGAAACTGCTTTGTGATACTTCCAAGAAGGAGATTAAGGTAAGAAGAGGGAAAGAAACCGACTTCACATCCCACTGTATCCGCCTGCCTCCGAAGCTTCTTGTCACTACAATTGATCCCCATAACCTGACATTTACTCTCGTCAATCTTCAGCTCAGACATATGTGAGACCTATTCTTCATATGTATGAAAGGAGGGGCAGGAAAGGGAATTCACCAAAGGTAGTTGGTTAGTGCAACTCCCGAAAGTGGTAGGGTATGGTTTGGTGATCATTGAAGAGGGTTTTGGGGGGAAGGAGATTAATGTAATCATTTTGAGTGGAATTAATCCTTGAAACTTTTGGGAGAGGCACTGAAACCTCTTGAATGAGCCGGATTATATCGTTTCCCTTCCTTGTTTGTCTCTCATTTGAAGACTGACTCGTGTTGTGATGATTTTCTTTGTGGTTTTTCTGAATATATTGCAACAGGTATCGTTATTCCCCTGGGTTGTTGTTTTCGTTGGGGCCTTGCTTGTCTTTCATTTGACATTTGTAAATATGAAGCTGGTTATATATGGAAGAAAAGCAGTTAAATTGGATTTTGTCTTCGCAGATGATGGTGAAGTGAACGTTGATGAGTTCTTTAGAATGATGAGGAGGACGACATATGGATTCTAGAGGGTCAAAGCAGAATGTGTATCATTCACGCAAGGTATTACTATGGTAAGTACAGTTGTGAAAATAAGAGACAAGTATTATGTTTAGGGTGTTTGCTTAGTGTAACTCTTTTCTATATGTAAGATAATATTATTTAAATTTCAGAGCTAATTTGAATATATTTTGTTACTACTATTTTGAATTATGTATAATGCTTTTGATTGACATAGAGCGCCAATTTATTGAGAAAGCCATTGAAGTAAAGAGGGAGCTGGTAAATATGTACAAAAACCATTTTGAGAAAAGCACTGGAAAAGGGGGCGTGGGAGAAGTTTTATATGATGGGATGCAATCGTTTTGAGGAAACTAGTAAAGAGAGATGGACATAGGAAAGATGGGTAAGAGGCTGACCAATAGAACCACTAGGGAAAGGGTAGGAGGGAGAATAGAGTCGAGAAGAACCTATTTATAGGGAGTTCGAGTCAAACCTCGATCTCGAAAGCAGCTTAAAGTTAAGTCTGTCACCTGTTTGGTTGCATAGGATGTAGGACAATATTAGAGCTACTAGGTGTTGAATTTGGATTTCAAATCTTGGACTTACGAGATGTTGCCGTATAGAAAGGGAGAAAGAATAAGAGGAGAGTTGCACTTCCTATCTTGCCTTGAAAAAAAACAACCGAGATTAGTACACATATTTTAGACCTATTTGATAACCATTTTTGGAAATTAAGCTTGTAAACTAACCATTATGGGGTTGGCCTAGTGATAAAAAGGAGACATAGTCTCAATAAATGACTAAGTGGTCAAGAGTTCAATCCATGGCAGCCACTTAGAAATTAATTTTCTATGAGTTTCCTTGACACCCAAATGTTGTAGGGTCAGGCGGGTTGTCTCGTGAGATTAGTCGAGGTGCGCGTAAGCTGGCTCGGACACTCATGGATATCAAAAAAAAAAAAAAAAAGATATGCTTGTAAACTACTTACACCTATTGATTTCTTGGTTATGTACCTTTTTTAAAAATCTAAACCAAGTTTTGAAAATTTAAAAAGCGTTCAAAAACTTGCTTTTTGTTGTTGGAATTTAGTTAAAAATTTAAATCTTTACTTGATAAAGATCATTGAAAACTACTCTAATGAAATTGTGGGAAACAACCCAATCAACTGATAATTATTTCATTTTTTGTTTTTGGTTTTGATTTTTGAAAATTGTGCTTGTTTTTTTGCAATTTCTTTACAAAGTGTTTGCATCTTTCTCAAAAAAATCATTTGAATTCGTAGTCAAATTTTAAAACTACAAACAAGTTTTTTAAAAACTACTTTTTTGTTTTTAAAACTTTGTTTTGATTTTAAAAACACTCCTAAAATGTAGAAAAAAAAGAAGAAGCTAAAAGTAGTGTTTGTAGACTTAATTTTCAAACCTAAAAAATCAAATGGTAATCAAATGCAGTAAATCGACTGGATAAAATTATGAAGAAAAGGAAGAAAAGGGGCAAAAAGAAAGGATTTGTGCAACTTATTTGAGTATAATTTTAAGAATAGAATTTAGAAGTTTGGGTCTGTAATATATGACATTAGCAAAATAACAAATTTGAAGCTCAGGTTGATTATCAAATTCACATATCAAACAGAAATTGAAGTTAATGTATATGTGAAATATCTTATGGAGGGCACAAATGCTGATTATTGTCACATCGACAAATATGATATATGATATAGAACTAATTTAACCATAGATTTCCAAATGCGTATATTGTTGAAGAAAGAGGATGGTAGAAAATAAGCTTGTCAAATTGTTTAGTAGTTGATGTGACAGATTTTGAGTGTGTTTTGAATACATTTTCAAGTGTTTAATTAAAAAAATAAGTCATTTTAGAAAAAATTTGAGTATTTAACAACTATTCAAAATAGATTTTGAAGTATTGTTTTTATCAAAAAAAAAAAAAAAGTTTAATAAAAATGTGTGTTTTGAAAAATACATTTTTTTTCAAGTCAATCTGAACGTGCTCTTTAATTGGTAAAATATTTTCATTAGAAAATGCCCAATTTTTTAGATTTATGTAAAATAATATGTGGGCAAATCTTGAAAAAGTTAGTGTGGAATCAAAAGGTTTTTTTTTTTTTTTTTCTTAATTTCGACCTTTCATGTGTAAGTTTAATCAAAATAAAATTTGGTCATTAATTTTGATTTTTTACTTTTAATTCGACATTTTTGCCACTTAATCAAAATATGAATATTAATCAAAATTTTGATTTGAATCATATCAGAATTAATAATGTACCTAATTTCAAATTGAATGAAGTATCCAAGTTCCTCCAAATTTTGTTTTATGAATTTGAAATATAACTTTGAATTTGAAATTTGCTCAAATTTGATTTGAAATTGGATTAGGATTATAACCAGATTTCCTTGATTAGGAATAAAATTTAGATGACATGGACTCGGATAAAATTTTGATTAATCTCCTATTTTAAGGTGTTTTCAAAATTTAGAGTGAAAATGTTAGTAAATAACAATTTTTTTTTTTGAAAAATAAACAAGTAGTAAATACCAATTTTAAGGTTTCTTGAAAGTACAAAAACTAAAATTCGACATTTGAAAGTTTAGGAGCTAAAATTGAACAAATATTAAAGTATAGAGATCAAAATTTTATTTTAACCTCTATATATATATATGTATGTATGTATATATATATATATATATTTTGCCGAAGTGGACATTCTAGAGGTTGGGGCAGCTATAAGCAAAAAAGGGATAGCTAGAAAAAAATTATGAATTTAGGTTTTTTTTTTTTTTTTTTTTAAACATGTATTTAAAGCTAAAATAAATTTAACTCAACAGAATGTGTTTGCTAATAAGAAGTTGGAATAAGCTAAAACGAGTTTATCCACAATCTCAAATCACTGTCTTGAGCTATTTTGTGATGGTTTTCCATTACCTAAGGTTGGGGATATATTTGGGTTCCAGCTTTATGGAGATCCTACCTTATGTTTCCTTTGTTGCCTAAAAGATTGCGGCACTTGGATTGTTTATCTTCTCTTCACCATGTTACAACATATATTAGGAGTTCAACTTGCTAGGGTTCTATCTTATGTCTTACCTTTACCTTATTCGATCTGTATACTTTAAGAGTTTTCTTTTTACTCTTTTCACATTGGAAAGAAGAGTCGGAGAGGTTGGGTAGTGTTAAGGTTGCTTGATCTAGTGTTTGTTTAATTTCCCTGACATGAGAGTGGTTTGGCAGTTTTCAACATCTCCACTCTTGAAATGTTTATAGTTGTTATGAAGTTGGTTGTTATGGCTTCTACTTATTCATTTCTACCTCTATATGAGAACTCTAAATAACAACCACACAATCTTCTTCAAGGACACACAACAACAAAGCACAACAACAATCTCAGCCACAAAAACGATTTCTTGTTCTTTTCGTTTTGAAATCGTGAACCCTAACAATCATTATTATAACCTTTAAATACGTAGTGTAATACAAAAAGGAAACCCTAGAGAATATTCAAAATTTCTCATAAAAGGAAACTCTGCTGAAATCTTCTTGAAAAGGAAATAAAAAAAAATCTATAGAAATGACATCTTGAGAGAACAACAACCCGCCACCAACTTCAAGTGTGTTAAGCCATGACATTTAATATTCCCTAAGAAAACTCACAACATGACTAAAGAAAGTATTGCCAACCACATAAATCTAACATGTTTCATGTTAATTTTTTTTTATATAATAATTATTTTGTTGTAATACATTACATAACACATATTTTAAATTTTAAAAATAAATTGAGTTTATTACCTGACATATTGTATTTCTAAATGTTTTTATCTTTATTTAATATAATTCTACATTTTAAAATTTAAAATTCAAAATCTTGATACAATCAAAACATAAAAATGTGGTTTTCAAAGTTTGCACTTATTTGAATCACATAATTGAAAACAATTTTCAGAAATAGAATTCAGGTTATTTGCCAAACACATATTTGATGAATTCGAAAACATAAAACAAAATCTGGATTGTTAACCACACACCCTCAAAGTCATCAAATGTGGTGGTTGGCTTAGTGTGGGGTGATCTATCTCCTCAAGTTGTCCTCCAAGCTAGGTTGGATGTTTTTCTTCATTGTTCCTTTATTGGTTGGAGGTGATTTTTGTATTAGGGCATCCCTCCTAGGATTTTTTTCTTATGGTATTTGCTTTATTCAAGTTGTGAGCTGTTTTGTACAGTTTGTGTTAACTATGTGTTTTTGTTTTCGTGTCTTGATCTCAGGCTATGATATCTCTCTCCTTTCTTTTAATGTAGAAAAAAAAAAAGAAAAAGGAAAAAAAATATCAAATAATTTGATTGAATTAAAATGTTTTATTTAAGATGACTAATTAACTTATATTATTACCTAAGTTTAAAAGTTTATAATAAATTTTTAAACTTTTATTCTCCCGTTTAATAGGTCCTTAAGGTTAAAAAAAATATCTAATAAGTATTTGAATCTTTAATTTTTAGTCTAATATGCAATAGAAGTTTAAAAAATGTTTGTTAAGTCGGTGATCTATTAAAAACAAAACTAGAAGGTACATAATTCATTAAACCAAAACTGAAAAAATTTAGAGACCCTTGAAAATTGTTAAACACAAAAATAAAATTTATTGAAAAAGTGAAAATTTGAGAAATTTTATTAAATATAACTTTATTGAAAAATTTAGCAATCAAACTAATAATTTTACTTTCATTTTTTCTAATAATTTTCAAGATTGATGACATAATATATATTTTAAACAATGGATCTCTCTCAAACACATGTTTTCGAGATGAATTTCTTCAAAAATAACTTTTACATTCTTAGGAACTGTTTGTGTTTTTGGGAATCTAGATGTTCAGAATTACAAATTTTCGACATCTTTAGGTAATCAAGTTTGTTTTGTAGGATTTCGATACGGGAATGTTATAAATTTACATAATATTCCCAGAATGTCCTTACAACTAATCATTAGTTTACCATAATCTAATATGATTTAAATTTATATTACAAATTTATTTTTATTAATTTAAATTTATATTTAAATTAATATAGTTTATTATTTCGATTGTTATTTTTCTCAACAAAATAATATATATTAATTTAAGATTTTTTATAAAACTAAAATTAATTTGAATTTGAATTTCTTAATAAATAAAAATATCTACAATATAACAAAAAAGAAGGAAGTATTATGGTAGACAATATTTATTTTAGTTATAAAATGAAAAAAAAAGGGTAATATACATATACAAGAAGGATAAAAAAGTAAAAGTGAATGTCTTCAACATGGAAAAAAAAAAAAAAACCCATGTTTAAGAAGTACATCCAAAACTTTCGAGATATCTTCCACAAGGGCATCCTAGGATGTCCAAGAATCTCTTGATTAGAGCATATTACATTACCGCAAGATAAATATGGTAATCTAAATGTTCACCTCATGAAAATCTTGAATTTTCACGAAACAAATGACACGTTAGAGATGATTATTCCTAAAATCCATGTATCTTTGTCAAATGTCAATTTGGATGATGACTAATCCTTGTTGGGGTTACAAAAAAAAGTGTGTAGAAACATTATTATAAGGTGGTGAAAATAATAATAATAATAATAATAATAATAATAATAATAAAGCATCTTGTTTTGGCTTTGTTTTGGTTCTTCATACTATATATGAAGACATATATTCCACAATAGTGAAAAAGAAAAAAAAAAAAGAGAGGATGCTATTCAAACTTCATTGGTATCTTGTGTTCATTTGGAACTTGATCCCCAAAATTTAAAATATTCTTTCTTTTCCTTCCACACTCTCATAGCATTACACAAAGTATTGATCTTTATGAAGGTGGGGATGCATACAATTGTAAAAAGAATCTATTCCCTCCAAATATATGCATTTCAACTTTACCAAATCTTTCTCACAAGGGGATATAGGCATCTTTTTGCTTACATTTTACCTTTTACCTTTTAATTTAGGTTTTTGAAAATGACTACCACCCTCAACTTTTAGACTTTGTTTTTCCTTTTTGTAATTTTCTTATTTACAATATGTTTCTTTATTCATCAATTCTCATACAAATTTGGTTTTCATGCAAGCTGTAAAAATTGTGTTGGGATGATTACTAGGAGGGTGAAAATGGAGTTTTAGTTCATAAAACACATTTTTCAAAAGATCATAAGTGATTTTAAGGGAGCCCTAAGAATAATCACAAAGGTGTTGATTAATTTGAATTATAAGTTCAAGTTTAAGTTTTTATTTTGAGGGTGGAGTTGGGTTGACTGTGTTTTTTAAGACTGTATATCGGAATGTAGGGTTGGATTTTGTTGGATTTGGCTAAGTTTTTTTTTTTATTTTATTGAAAAAAAAAATTATTCTTTGAATTTGGAAGTTCAACTATTTGACAAAAAGAAAAAAAAAAAACGTCTAAATTAGACCCAAACAAAAAGATTCACAGCAAGTCTTGGACAAGCACACAACGAAAAGGTAATTTTATTCTTTTTTTCTCTCTATTCTTGGTTACTTTTGTTTTTTTATTTGTTGACAGCAACTTTTATTATTCCTTACTACTGTAATTTTGTTTTCAACGTTTCATTTTCCTTTTTATTTGTTCAACTTTTTTCCTTCTATATTTTATTTATTTATTTTTTTTTTGTTTTGAAAATTTTGATTATTATTTTGCTTTCCATTTCTCTCTATTTTTGTTTCCTTAATTTTTTTTTATTAATTCTTTTTCCTTTTGTTTTCTTTTTGTTTCCATTTTTTGCTTTTTATTATAAATTTTTCTTTTTTTTAAAAAAAAGTTCTTCTCATTGGTTATTATTGGTTACTTAATAATAGAGATGGTTGGAAATGTTAACCAAACAATTAAAGGGGCTAGGAAAGATCCAATATCGAAGTATGTCATTGAAATTCAAGAAGGTAGAGTTGACAAATGCTATGTTTGTATAATTTTTTTTTTTTTAAACAAGATTATTAAAAGATGTGTTAAAAGAATGAAAATATCATATTTGGGGAACACATAAAAATGTTAGACCATGCGATAAGCAACAGGAGATGCAAGATTACTTACAAACGAGACATGACAAAAATTACCAGTTAGAAGCAATTTGAAGATATAATATTCTTTTAGAGAGATTCGAGAACAAATGATGGTGATAGATATTAGTGGAAATAACAAGATTGAAACTGAAGTTAATCCTCTAAATGCTAAAGAAGGTTGTAATTATGTTTGGTATGGATATTTGGAGATTCATTTTTGAAAATGGTATTTCAGTTAATGTGGGTGGAAAGCTATTCCTTTGTGAATACATATCAATCCATTAGTTTATATAGTCAAGGTTTGAAATCAGCAACCATGCATGAACAACTATGTTGATGAATTTTGAAGGAGGAGACGAAAACTACAAGAAGCATTGTGAATGATATACGCAAAAACGACAAGGAGGATACGACAAGAAGGAGTTTGATTTTATATAATAAATGAATATACAAAATTACAAATGAATAAATTGGTGGCACAATGAGTGTGGAGAGCCAAAATATTCTCCCTAACAGCTTTGTAACAGTGAATTCTTCTGGACGTCTTTGACGTGGCTGAATTACTTGGAATGGTGCTATTGATTTTGCTGACTAAGCTGCTCACTGGGTGTTAACTTGACTGCTGAAAATACAAGAATTTCATACGTCTAGTGTCGCAGTGCTTGGGCAAATTTGGGGTAGCGTTGCAGTGCCATCATGTTTTTTAGCCTATATATTTTCTTTTCGTCTTCAATTTAGAGTATCAAGTTCTTGAGGTTTGGAGGCCAAGAGAAATGTTAGAGCTGTTTATAAGTGTTTCTAGAATTGGAGACGATCAAAGAGCGTTGGATGGTCGATTCTAAAACAATCAAGAAGCCACGTAAGCAATAAAAAAATCTACACTATTCTCTGTTAGAAAGAGGGACTATTTAAACTTATTTTCTAAAATTTAAGAATTAAAAAAATCATTTTAAAAACTCGAAGTCCAAATATACTTAATATTGAAAATTTAAGAACTAAATACATTTAAATAAATTGGGTCTGAGGACCAAGGTTTTTGTTAGTTTGCTGTTTAATGAGAGTTTTTTATTTTATTTTATTTTTTATTTTTAAGGAAAAAGGTATAATAGTTTTATATTGTTAAAATGTCTGAAAAAATAGACAAGTCTCATTTTAGTTTTTCCATAAGAGGTATTATTTTTAAAAAAAATTAAATAAGGGGAAAAAATAGCTTTTTGTCCCTAAATTTCAAGGATACTTTTTATTTGGTCCCTATATTTTAAAATATTATACTTATTTTATTTTTGAGTTTTAAATGTAATCTTCATTTGGTCTCTAAATTTAAGAGTATTACAATTTTACAATTGAGTTTTGAGTTTAATTTTGGTTGGTCACAATCTTGGTAATTTTAAAATACTACTCAATTGAGTTTGAGCATTCATGCAGGCCTAATTTTAGTTCTTAGAGTTATTTTGAATATATTAATTTAAAATAATTATAATTGTATTTGCTTTTAATAATTTTTTATCACTATTAAAAGTAATTGAAAAATTACATCATCATTATTTTTAATTAATTAATTGAAAGTTCCAAACCAAGTAGAAAAAGTAAACATTAGTTAGTTAGAAAGAAAAATATAAAATTTTAAAATCTATAAACCAAAACAATACTAACTAAATTTTAAAACTCAATGATAAAAATATAAAAGGTTGAAACCTCTCTAAAAACTCAAAATTAAATATACGCTGAAAAGTAGGAAAATAAATTATACATTAAATGACCAAATAGAAACAATAATCAAACCTTTGGACTAAAAAGTATTTTTCACAAAAGTAGAATATGATAGATAATGTATGGCTAACTAAGGTTCGTACTAAATATTCCTTTATTTATTTTTTATTTTTTGGGTAATGGTATAACAGGCTAAAAAAGAAGCTTTTGTAAAAGAAACTTCACTTTTATAAAAGCAATAACTTTCCTAACAATTTTTTGTTTAACTAGTAATATATTATTATTATCTAAAAAAGAAAATCATGTGTATATTTTATTTACTTCTTTATTAAAGATGAATATGATCTTATGGGAGCGAGTAATATAATATACAACTAAGGACGGTTAATTAGTTGACTTACTACATTTATTACTATTTGAATAAAAAAAAAAAGTTTCTATCAAAGTTAGAGATTCGATTTTCTATCCTACACTATATATTATGAAATGATAATAATAATAATAATAATAGCAATATAAATATAAAAGTTAGAGATTTAATTCTATAAAAATAAATAAAGAAATAAAAATAAGGATGATTAGAAAGGAAAAAGAGAGAAAAAAAAAAGAATATATATGGGGGTATAAATAAGGGGTTGATGGTTGTGGAAAAACACAAAAAAAGAAGAGAAGAGATGACAAAGAAAGGGAGAAGCGTGTTGAGCTTATTCACAAGCTGTTCTCGAAAGCGACAAACAAAAAACATTCCATCATCTACGCAAATCAAACAAAGGACCAACTCCTCCTCAACCTCCTCCAACCATTTCCGCCCAAACTTAGAGGAGATCAACTGGGTATCAATCAACATTTTTTCTTTTTTCACCCTTGATTTTTCAAAAACAAAATGAGTTGTTAGAAACTGTTTTCTAGTTTTCAAAACACAACATTGTAAAATAAAAAAAAAAAATGCTGAATTTGATTACGATTTCTTTTTTTTTTTTTAAATACACGGTTTCCAAAATAATTAAAGGGTTCATGTCGACTAAGGTTTTCGTTTGATCATTATTCTTTTTTTAAGCTTTAAAATTAAGCTTATAACTTTATTTATTATTATTATTATTGTTTGATTTTTAGAATTTTCCTTCAAATTCAAATGTATTTTACAGGGAAGATAGAAAAAAAAAAAAAAACTAACCAACAAATTATATTATAAAGACAAAATAGTTACCAAATCATACATAAGTGATTAATAGAGACGTGTGATTTTGTATGTTATAATTTTGGATTGAATGGTGATTTAACAGGCATTCGAGAAGTTCGACTCGAACAAGGATGGAAAGATATCATTTGAAGAGTACAAGGCAGCGATGCGAGGCATGAGTGGAAGCAAAGAGGTCTCGGAGGGGGAGGCAGCGAAGTCGTTCAAGTTGGTGGATACGGACGACGATGGATTCGTGGATTTGAAGGAGTTCGTGGAGCTATACACGATGAGTGGCGGCGAAGTGCGGGTGGGGGACATCGAAAGCGCCTTCAAACTCTACGATTCCAATGGAGATGGGAAGATAAGCGCAGAGGAGGTGATGGAGATCATGAACGTATTGGGGGAACGCACCAACCTAAAGGCGTGTAGGCTAATGGTGAAGGGCGTGGACACCGATGGAGATGGCTTTATTGACATCCACGAGTTTTCTAACCTCATGGCTTCCTATTCCTCTAAGTTTCAAAATTAAAGCACCCCCAACTACGTACCTATACTTTTCACACACAATTCAATTCAAATGTCCCCGTTTCTTAATTATTTGGTTTTAAAAATTAAGCCTATACACTTTACTTTCACCTTCAAATTTCTTTTACCAATACTTTAAAAACTAAGTCAAATTTTGACAAATATGCAAATTATGGTACGAAATGGAGAGAAAATTGACTTAATTTTCAAGAACTCAGAAACAAAAAACAAAATGGTTACCAAACAAGATTTAAGCTATATTATGGCAATTACTTTAAATAAATTTTTTTTTCCAGTTGTTTGTATCAACGTTGTTGATTATATATATGCCACTACTACCTACTAGTCATCATGATCAAAATGTTTGAGTGTACATATATCGAAGCATTAAATTTTTGTTAAGTTGTCAGCTTTTCCAATTAATAAGTGAATTGATCGACATTTTCATTACGTGATAAAAAATTTATCAAGTATAATAAAATTTCAACAAAAAGATATCATTTTAATATGGACATTATTAACCAAAGAAACTTTAATTTATTTAAAAGAAGAAGTGAAATATGTATTTGTTAATTTAAATATATTTTTCGTAAATGATATGTTTTTAGAAATATCCATTTATATCAACACTTGATTGATATTTCTATTTGACATTCTTATCAATATCCAAATTAAAATTTTGTTGAATATAGCATATATAACCATGAGTTTTTTCCCCTTTAAATTAGGGGAAAATAAATTGGAGGAATACTAAGAACTGAGATTTATAATAATATTATTCTATTTAATATTCTTTTAATCTTATGACTCAGCTGGAAAATTCAAGGCATAACTTTTTTTTTTTCTTTTTAGTTAAGAAAATACAGTGTTAAAATGTGGTATGAATTCAAAACGTGGTATGAAGTCAAAACGTTTAACTGCATATAGATGTGTTAGAGGCCAAAATATTTTTGGTTCGATTATTCTTATTCTTACATCTATTTTATTAAAAAAATATAATATGACGAGAAAAGATACCATATATAAAAATTTAATCTTTTAAATAGTAAGATATGTCTGCTATAGAGCCTCGAAAAAATAATATATTATTATATTTTTTGTGGCATGTTTATATGTTAAGACAACCCATTAAAAGAATTTAATGCCCATTTGTGGATACAACCTAATAGCTAGCCCAATGGTCCATTTGAGAAAGCCTGATTGTTTCTGATCATTTAATTTTTGTTGATTGTATTTCTTCTAGATAAATTTTCTGTTATGATAAAGAAGTAATTCAGTGTGGGTGAGTCTAGGGTTTTGCAAGATTTCTTCTTCCCATTTATTTTTCTATATAAGTTTGTTAATAGTTGTTCCATAATATGGAAAAATAAAAAAGGTTTTCTCTTGCACTTTTCTTCTTCCCATCTCTTCTGATTCTTCTACATTCAGTTGTTCTATGGGTATTCTTTCTTTCATGGTATCGGAGCCACTGTCTTACGACAAAAGCTCACTCCTATTTCCATTGATTTCCTGGAAGATTTTTCCCTAAAAAGTTTTTTTTTTTTTTTGGCGGCTCGACCGTTTGGCCTTCCGCCAAGGCGATGAATCCACACAAAATTTCAACCCGGGTAATAAAATTTCTATCACTAAACTTACTGACGATAATTTTCTACTATGGAAATTTTATATCACAACCGCCCTTGAAGGATACGGGTTGGAGATTTACCTCGAAGATGATCCACCACAAAAATTTCATACATCTTTTGAATCATCGTCTTCTTCTATTCGAACTATAACCACGGACAAGCTTTGGAAACGCCAAGATAGATTAATTTCTTCTTGGCTTCTTAGTTCAATGTCTGAAGAAATCCTCTCATAGATGATTAGTTGTACTTCAACCAAAGAAATTTGGTCCACCGTGCAAAAGATCTTTGCTGCTCGTAGTTTCGCTCAAACAATGCAATACAAAAATAAACTTCAAAACATCAAGAAGGGATCGATGCCTCTAAAGGAATACTTCATGAAGATATAGCAATATGTTGATGCTTTGGCATCAGTCGGTAAGTCGGTATCTGTTATTACTGCTCGAACTGACTCACCCTCTATTCAAGACATCACTGCTCTCTTGTTGAATCAGGAATCACGAATTGAAAGCAAAATTGTTAGTTCTAGGTTCCTTACCCTATGTTAATCTCACTTCTAACAATCCTGAAAGAGAAATTGATAACTCCAGGCAGAACAACTATAACAATCAAAATCAGAGAGGAAGAGGAGGAGGTTGTGGAAATCGAGGGGGTCGTGGAAATAATAATTGGGCAAACCGAAGCAAATCACAATGTCAAATATGCACTAAATTTGGACACACTGCCTCCAAATGCTTTTTTCGATATGCTCCATCTTGGAACAATCTTCCACAATCAGGTTTCTATCCTTCTAAGTTTCCTCAATCATCTAACAATTCTAGTGTTTCTCAAATGTCAGCTATGGTAGCCTCTCCAGACTTAAATGTTGACAGCAATTGGTACCCGGATTCTGGAGCTATGAACCATCTGACTAATAACTTCAACAACCTATCTACTAGATCTGAGAATGGAGAAGGAAGTCAAATCTATGTAGCAAATGGATCATGTTTGCCTATTTTGCATTATGGTTCTGCCTCTTTACCTTCCTTAAATAATAATAGATCTCTTGTTCTTCAAAATCTCCTTCATGTTCCATCTATTACAAAAAATCTCATTAGTGTTTCCCAATTTGCACGAGATAATTCAGTGTTCTTTGAATTTCACCCAAATTTTTGCTATGTGAAGGATCAGGGTAGTGGCCAAACATTACTCCAAGGACACTTCGTGAGGGATATTGGCTTTTTGGCCCTTAATCTCCAATTAATTAACTTTAATTAATTGATTAATTAGTGTTTTGATGATAACAAATCTGATTTTATTTATTAACCATTTGAGTGTTTTGAATTCTATTGTGTGAAGTTTGGAACAACAGTTCCAATGCAATTTGAATCACTCAAATCGGAGTTCAAACGAAGAAGATATGGCCAAAACAAGCTTAATGGGTAAATCTTGAGTTGATGACGTGGCAGATTTTTTTTTTTTTTAATCAAAGTGGACTAATTGAAAGGTGCCACTTGAAGCAATGGAGAAGTGACAATTGGTGGGTTTTTTATTTTTGGATTGATGTTAAAAAGAAAATGATTAAAAAAAAAGAATTTAATATTATTATATATGTTTGTGTCTAACGGCTAGTTGCTTTTTAAAAAGATTAATTTAATATTATTATATGTTTGTGTCTAACGGCTAGTTGAGTTTAAATCTCCACCATTTAATTTTCTTTTACAAAAATCTAATGGTCCAAATTAATTTGGTTTTCACCCACTTTTATTTCTTTTTAAACACTTCATTTTCTCCAAAATTAATAACAACTCTTATTATTTTCAATCCTCTATAATTCACCAAGTCACCATTGTTGCTCCCTCTCCAAGCTTCAATTTTCTTCTTTTCATCCTATTCTTGAGAGAGATATATTGTATTGTGAGGATTTATTTGTGAAGTGCTTAAACTTGTAAATCCGCTCTATTTAGAGAGTTTGTCAGGTGTGCTCTTTGTTTTTCCAAATTTTTGTATGGGTTGGCTCTTGATCCCGAGAAAAAGAGTTGTTGTAACGGTTTGATCCTTAACCATGGAAAGGATCGGGTTTGTTCTTGCGCCCGGAAAAAGAACGTTGTAGCGGTTCGACTCTAAGCTGTGGAAAGAGTCAAAGACTTCTAGTGAAGTACCCAAGAGGAGCTTGGGAAGTGGACGTAGGCTGGTTTTGCCAAACCACTATAAAATTCATGGTGTCATTTTCTCTATCCCTCTCCTAATTTATTTTTGCAATTAATTTTTGTTACTATATTTTATTGCATGAAATTAATTGCAATTTTTAATTCTTGAAATTAACTGCTCATATTGGTTGTTCTTAAATTTCTATATTCATTACAAATCATTTTATTAGAATTAAACAGGGTTCTTTAAAGTGTGATTGTTAATTTCTTGTTTAATTCAAAGTGAATTTGTTTGCATAAAAAATATTGTTTAAACTACTTATTTGCAAAGAGTTTATTAATTCGCTTAATTGGGCCCACATTAGTAAAAAGTTTAATTTAATTTTAATAAACCCTATTCACCCCCCTCTAGGGTTGCCATACCGATCCTACAAGGGACTTTACTGTTTCAATGTTAAACCAATCAAAGAATTATGTCATAGTTCTCAATCTGTTCATCCGCAAGTTTCAAATACTATGTTAGGTCTTTCTTGTTCTATGAATGTTGATGTTAATGTTTGGCATAAACGTTTGGGTCATCCCTATACTGATGTTATTAAAACTGTTGTTCAAAGCTTAAAGCATCCTTCGCTTAATATGAATAATTGAAAGTTTGTCAAGCCTATGCTCTTGGTAAACTGATGGTCACTTTTAGTGTTAACCGCAAGCGTACGGGTCAAGTTATAATATAAAACAGTTAAGTCCGAGTATCGTTCCACTGGAGATCCAATTGGGAAGGTTTAAGTTACTTAGCTATTCTAGAATTGAATCAATTTTATTTGAGGATTGGAATTCAATTTTATGAATTAGGGAAAAATAAAAATCAAGCAAAGAAAGTATCAAAGGGAGAAACGCAAGAGTCAAAGAGAGTTCTAAGGTAATGAATCCTTGTTTATTTCATCATGCAAAATTATAGATTTCATGGATTTTATTGTAATTCTTATGCCTAAGTCTAGAAACTTAATTCCAAGTTGTTTTCTCTCAAAGACAACTCTTTCTCATGCAACTCGATTGATTGTTAATCTCTTAAAACCAATACAAAATTACATGGCATTAAAACTAGTCTTTAGCAACTTTCATTGTCAACCTAACTACTCTCGTGATAGATTAACAACGATTCATTGTTATAGATCAAATTAAACATATAATCTCTCAATCATACATCTAACCTAACATGTGAAGATGGCCAATCCTCAAGAATTAAACACAATAACAATGAAAAGCATAATTATTTAAACAAAACTATGAGTCTACAAAATTAACATGAATTCATAAACAATTCATCAAAACCCTAAAACTAAAGAGTTTAGCCACTCATAGCTTGAGCAACATGTTTAAGTCAAAATAATCAAAGGAAGAGTGTAGAGAAAAGGGAAATTCTACTGAAAAGAGGTTCTTGATTGAGGCAGCACCGTCACGAACTCCTTGGCTCTCATGTCGGACTTCGAAGGGCACCAAGACTATCTCGAACTCTTTTCCTCTTCCTTGCAACTAACTCACTCTTTCAACTCTCGCTTAATTCTCTCCTTTTTTGTATCTCTTTTTAGGTCTGCAACTTTCTTGCTTTTCTTGATATTTCTCCCCTTCCTTTGGCTGCTGGAAACCCCAAAATTTATAGAGTTTGGCCGCCAAAAATTTAACCTAAAATACAAAATTTTCATTTAAGTAACGCTGGCGCCGCGGCGCTAGGGTTGCGACAAAAAATAAGTTGCTCCCGGGTTTTAGCGCCGCGACAGCGTCGTCTTAGCGCCGCGACGCTGTCATGTGTTCACTAAGGATGCGTCGAGGCAGCGCCATCTCGGCGCCACGATGCTACTATGCGTCCAGACTGATGCGTTTATGCTTCAGCGCCGCGGCGCTATCCCGAAATTTGTTCTTTTGAGTTTTTCAGCTCTTTTTCACCGTATTCTTGCTCGGTTTTGATCTTTTAGTCATTTCTTCTAATTTTCCTCATTTTAACCTGAAAATCACTAGCAAACAAGTGAAATCTAATATAAAACTCCCTTAATTTGAGAGAATATAAAGCACTTTTCAAGTGCTTATCATAAACATCATGCCCCACCCTTTCCTCACTCTAACACTATTTACTCTGCTCCTTTGCACTTGGTTATTTGTGATCTATGGGGTCCAGCTTATCATGTGTCAAGGAATGAGTTTAGATATTACATCAGTTTTATGGATGTGTATAGTAGATATACTTGGATATGTTTCTTAAATTCTAAGTCGGATGCTTTCACTGCCTTTCTTAAATTCAAAAGTTTAGTTGACAATCTTCAGATTACAAACTAATTTTGTGGAGGGGGGAGGGGGGTTTAAAGCCTTTGTTCCCTTTCTTAACCAAAATGGAATAGAAGACAAAATCTCTTATCCTCACACCTCTCAACAAATTAAATGGCCTCGTTGAAAGAAAACACAGACATATAATGGATATGGGTCTAACCTTACTTGCCCAAGCATTTTTGCCTTTAAAATTTTGGGATGAGTCTTTTGCTACTATTGTTTATCTCATCAATTGATTACCAACACCAATACTTAATAATGTCAGTCCCTTGGAGAAACTGTTTGGTTTAAAGCCTAATTATTCTTCTCTACAAATTTTTAAGTGTAAATGTTTTCCTTGTTTAAGAGCCTATAATTCTCATAAACTCTCTTTTCGCTCTCAACCTTGCACATTCATTGGATATAGTAACTCTCGTAAAGGTTACAAATGTCTTGCCTCTGATGGTCGTTTGTTTATCTCCAAACATGTTTTATTTGATGAAAACACATTTTTGTTTGCCCTTACATCTACAAAACCGTCTTCATATTCCTCAAATGTCTTGGTTCCCTCTGTCTCATCTATTTTAGTTCCTCATAACCATAATGTTAATAGCAATAACACTGTTCCATTTTCTGATAACATTGACCATCTGAATCCTACTCATGTGTATCCTTTAGAGACAGGTTCTGTTGATAATGGTTAGGTACAGGAATAATCTTCCAATTCAGAGAGTAGTGATTCTCTATCTCGAGAAACATTACCCTCAAATGGGCTGAATACTATTGTTGAGAATTCTACCACAACTGCAATACCATCTCTTGTTCCCACTCATCCCATGGTAACTAGAGGTAAGAATGGCATTTTTAAACCTAAAGTTTATCTTGTTGATTATACACAAATTGAACCATGTGATGTTAAAGAAGCTTTGAAACATGATCACTGGAAATTTTCTTTGGAAGAAGAACATAGAGCTCTTTTAAAGAATCATACTTGGGATTTAGTCCCTCATTCTAATGATAAAAAGATTATTGGTTGTAAATGGGTGTTTAAAATCAAAAGAAATTCTGATGGCAATATTGCTAGATATAAGGCACGGTTGGTTGTTAAAGGATTTCATCAAACTCCGGATATTGATTATACAGAAACTTTTAGTCCTGTTATTAAGCCTATTACTATAAGAATTTTACTAACCATTGTATTGATGAAAGGATGGTCTATTAGGCAACTTGATATGAATAATGCCTTTCTTCATGGTTTCCTTACCGAGGATGTCTTTATGGAACAAACTCCGGGGTTTACTCAACAAGGTAATGTTTCCTTGGTGTGCAAACTTAAGAAGGCTTTATATGGGCTAAAACAAGCTTCGTGTGCTTGGTATGAACGATTAAGTACTAGATTACATTCTCTTGGTTTTAGCACATCTAAAACTGATACTTCTTTATTAATGCGATCATCTGCCTCTTCATGTTGCTATATTTTGATATATGCGGATGATATTATTGTTATGGGCAGTTCATCTGTTGAGATTACCAATTTGATAAACACTTTGCATCATACTTTTGCCTTAAAGGATCTTGGGTGTCTCAACTATTTTTTGGGAATTGAAGTATCTTATCCTAAAGTAGAAGGTTTATTTCTCTCTCAATCCAAGTATATATCTGATCTTTTATACTAGGCAAAGATGAGTGGTGCTAATTCTATTTCTACGCCCATGGTAAGTGGCTCTATTCCTTCTGCACGGGATGGGGAACTATTTCATGATACTTTTCTCTATCGTAGTACTGTGGGTGCTTTACAATATGCTACAGTAACTCATCCAGAAATATCATTTAGTGTTAATAAGGCCTGTCAGTTTATGCATTCTCCCACTATTAAACACTGGCAATTGGTTAAAAGAATCTTGAGATATCTTAAAGGGGTTATTGATCATGGTTTATTGTTCAGAATTCCTACTCATTTAATGTTGTCTGGGTATGCTGACTCTGATTGAGCTTTTGATGCTGATGATCGAAAGTCTACTTCAGGCTTTTGTGTTTATTTTGGTGGTAATTTGATTACTTGGGGATCGAAGAAGCAGTCTATTATTTCTCAATCGAGCATTGAAGCTAAATACATGTGCCTTGCTTTACTTGCTAATGAAATGGTATGGATCCGCTCTCTTTTAAGAGATTTAAATGTTCCATGTTTTACTCCTACTCTTTGGTGCGGCAATTTGAGTGTTGTTCATCTTAGTGTTAATCCTATTTTACATGCTAAGACTAAACATGATGAACTCGATATATATTATGTTCGTGATCTTGTTCATAAGAAACAAATTTGCATTCAACATCTCCCTACCTCTGAATAGATAGCGGATGTTTTGACCAAACCTCTGTCGGTATCTTCTTTCTTACATTTCAAAGACAAATTACTTGTTGTTATAGCTCCGCCATCGGTTTGCGGGTGTTAAGACAGCCCACTAAAAGAATTTAAAGCCCATTTGTGGACACAGCCTGATAGCCAGCCCAATGGCCCATTTGAGAAAGTTTGATTGTTTCTGATCATTTACTTTTCGTTGATTGTATTGCTTCTAGAAAATTTATGATAAAGAAGTAATTCAGTATGGGTGAGTCTAGGGTTTTGCAAGAGTTTTTCTTCCCATTTATTTTTTTATATAAGTTTGTTAATAGTTGTTCAATAATATGAAAAAATAAAAAGGGTTTTCTCTTGCACTTTTCTTCTCCCCATCTCTTCCGATCCTTTTGCATCCAGTTGTTCTATGTGTATTCTTTCAATATATGCATCTTCTATACAATCTATTGAACTAAAAACCCAAAAAAACTATAATAACAAGAAAGAAAATTGATTTTTAAGGATCAAAATTACTATAGAGATTTACCTTACAATTATTTGTTTTAATGTATAAGTTGCGCACTCACACAATCATTTATAGGCCAGATGATAAAATCATAACAAAGCAAACTCTATGGATCTATTGAGTTATTTCTTGAGAAGCAAGTAAAATTTTTTGATTAGGGGTGAAACAAAAAAGAACGAAAACCACATCGATTAAGGTTGGAGCTTTGGCGCCAATCAAAGCAATGATGCTAAGGTTTATTTTGCCATCTTCTTTAGTCTCCCTTTGTGTGGCATGGCTCGTTTAAGAACAAACACAATTCTATATATATATATATTTATTTATTTTGATAACATGTGGCGATATTACAAATTTTATATTTGTTACACTTATAATATTAAATTTTTATTGACATTTCGATATTTCTCATGGTTTGATATCGACCTGAGGGGTAAATCGAAATTTGTAGAAATCTACGAAACATAAAAAATAATCAACAAAATGTCACTAATGTAAATATAATATAAGATAATAGACATGTAAATTTGTTTAAAACTCATAAAATATTTTTTTACTAATTTAATTTTTTTAATTTTTTGTTTTTATAACTTTTTCAAAGTTATTCATCAAATTTGACATATTATCGATATTTACATTGAAATTTTCGTAAAATTAGGACTTCAATATTTACATTGATATCGACATTTTAAACCTTGGTTACGCTCATTTTTACAACTATTATCAATGACTTAGTAAATATATTAGGTTTTGTGGTTGGAATTTTGTACCCTATTATACTTGAAAAAAAGAAACAGAAAACACATATCTACAGTCCAATCCACCCAATGATCTCTCACCATGTAACTGTTAGATCAACTAATTTTACAAAAACTACGTGAGTGTCAAACTAATTATAGGGGCCACAAAACCCAACCCCAAACCATACCAAAATTGTATTTGTGCCACTATATGAATCCTCTGTATAAATTTCAACCTCTGAAATGCCCTTAACTTTTAATTTCATCCATTTCTGCACTCATGTTTCCTCTCAGCCTAAGCAGTGTAGTTACTGCTTCATCAACCTCTTTGAGTGACTCCACACCAGAAGAAAATGCTTGGATGTGTGTTTTGGCCTCAATCCAACTTAGACCAGGATCCTTTCCCACCATTGTCTCTCTTATTCTTCTCCTCATCTCTACAACACCATCCCATTTTCCTGTTGCAGCATACAGATTTGATAGCAAGATATGTGCTGCACTGTCTTCTGAATCTATTCTCAACACTTGTTTTGCTGCATTAACTCCTACTCTGAGGTTTTTCTTAGCAACACATGAACTTAACAGACTTCTCCATAGCTCTCGATCATTATTTGCAAAGGGTGATTTGGTAATCATTTCCTCTGCTTCATCCATGAACCCAGCCCCACTTAACAAGCTTACCATACAAGAATAGTGCTTAGAATTTGGTATAATATTGCTTTCTTTCATATACTTCCATAAAAACTGCCCTATTTCAACTGAGTTGCTGTGGTTACAAGCAGAAAGTAAGGAAAGAAATGTTACTTGATCTGGCTTGACACCATGGTTTTGAAGTTCAAAGAAGAGGTCCAATGCCTGTTCCATTTTCCCATGGTGGCTGTACCCACCAAGCATGGAGTTCCAACACTTCAAATCTGGACATGGAACTTGAGAAAATATCAATTTAGCAGAACCCAAGTCGCCATTTTTGGCATACATGTCGATTAAACTCCCTAAGACATAGATTTCAGATTCACACCCTGTTTTTATAGCCAGAGAATGAAAAATCTCCCCCTGTTTTAGAGTGGCAAGATCAGCACATGAACTCAAAGCCAAACTGAGTGAAAAACTGTCAAGTTCATGGGCATTCTGATGCAATTGACCAAAGAATTTGATTGCCTTTTCCCCTTCACCCATTCTTGAATACCCACTGATCATTTCTGTCCATAGAACAACATCCTTCTCTGCAACAGACACAAAAACCCTCTCAGCAGCTTGAGATACACCATTTCTAAATAACATAGACACAATGACACTGCTTACAAAGACACTGCCCTCAAATCCATCCTTTATAACTTGAGCAAGAAAAGACATTCCACTCAAAAGGTTGTCAATGGTGGAAATTACAGCTGCATACGTATAATCATCCGGTTTGGGAAGTGATGATTTCAGCAATTGTAGAAATAGCTTCATGGCCTTCTCTTCTTCTTCATTCTGAGAACATCCTGAGATGATTGTGTTCCAAGCAACCAAATCTGGGCTTTCAATTCTGTTAAAGATCAAAAACGCTGTATGGGTATCCCCACAATTGCAGTACAAATCCAACAGAACGTTTTGCAGAGTTCTATCGATAATGGGGTTTGAGGTGATGATACGGCCATGGACAAGCCGACCAAATAGGTAGTCTCCATTTCTACAACATATATTCAAAATCATTGCATAGGTGAATTGAGTAGGAACCAGACCAATTCCCAGCATTTCATTGAACATACGAAGCGCTTCGTGTAATTTATCGTGCTTCAAATTTCCAAAGATCATCGAGTTCCAAGCCACTACATCCTTGTCGATCGTCCATCGGAAAACTTTCCCAGCAGATTCCAAATCCAAGCAATGCGAGTAAGTCCCAATTAACGCGGTTTGAACACGAACATCATTAACGAATCCACGTTTCACTACTTGCGTATGAATCAAAGAGCCCCAAAATCGATCTTCAATGCAAGAAGCTGCCAGCAATAAGCTTGTCAGAGTGGAACCATTGGGTCTGAGGAATTCAAGCTCCATTTGCGAAAGCAGGTTGAAAGCCAATGGAGCATGATCGTGAGATCGAGAATAAGCCGCCATTAAAGCATTAAACGAAACGAGATTTCTTTGCGGCATTTTGTCGAACATTTGCTGTGACTCCCGAATTGCACCGTATCGTGCGTACATGGATAAGATGTTGTTGCAAATGTAAGGAGACAGAGACGAGGCGGTGGCTATGGAGGTGAGGATCAGGGCGTGGAGCTGACGCGCCGCCTTCAGTGAGGCTACGGAAGTGCATTTTTGTACAAGCGATGCTAATGAAAGCGCTTCTGTCATGTGAAAAAGAGCTCTTTTATTTGGCTTCAAAATTTTAACGAAGGGTTTCTCTTTTATACGAAATATCCTTTTCGCCCCTTAGAAAGACCCTTTGAGCCAAAAATCATTTCGCCATGGCTGAACATTTCGAAGCCTCAGTACCGGAACACATTGGCGGTGCCTAAGAATGTCGCCCGGCGGTGAGAAGTGCTTGCGGCTATGCCGGCTCGTCGACCATTGTCTTCGTCCTTTTACAGTTAGGTTTCGCTGTTCTCGCTGTTCTCCATTATTGCTATTTCTTTTTCTCGTTTACATCATGCGCTCCAAGTTTTCTGTGATTATCATTGAAAGGAGTTCATATTTTTCACTTCTGGTGAATAGGAAGATGGGGTGGTTTTGGAGAGCAAAGGGAAGGAAAAGGAACTGCTTGTTGCGCTCTCTCATGTTTGCTTCGCTCTTCTTTTCTCTCTTGATTCCTGTGATTCTGTTGTTGCTCTTTGATTTGGAAATCCTCAGTTTTCTACATTAGTTCGTTGCCTCATTTTGTTGACTGATCGTTCATTAGGTTGTAACTGAAGTTCAGCGCTGGGTTCAAGAAATCGATGGCGACTCTGATAGTGTTAGTCTCTCTCTCTCTCTCTCTCTCTCACACACACACACACACACACAGACACTTGCACTGTTCAGTAACACATAAAATTCGTTATTGATGTTTTGTCAATCAGGAAGCGATTCAAATGTTGACGTCTCATGAGAAAAACAGTGATGAGCGGGATCAATCTTTTGAGAGCCACCATTGTATGACGAAGATTGTTTCTGAATTGGTAATTTCTTACAATCAAGATGGAGTTTTCTGTTCTCAATATGTGCCTTTGCATTCTATAACCTATATATTTCTTCCATTAAATAAACTGCTAAGGAGTAAGGAAGTTTGTATACATCTTTTTACTTCTCTGTACTGTGCATGCTTAGTTTTTTTTTTTTATTATAAAAGGCGCTTATGCTCAGTTGTGAAGTTATCATGCACGAACGTTGATTTGTCGTGGACAAGTATCCCAACTTTAATTTTAAGCATCACCCTAATATTACACTGTGTTTGCACTGCATTGTTGGATGTATTTCTCTGCTTTTGTTCATAACCTCTGTAGAGAATTAAAATACCAAGAGCCAAGCCAATGATGAAATTAACTAGTATATAGTAAGTTTACAAAGGTGTTTATCTCTTTACGTACATACTGGTGTAATACATAAAAATGGGAGTATATATTATGTTTCTTTGACTGTTACTAGTTTCAGGGACTTGGTTTTGTTTAATGCTTTTTATTGGTGTAAACGTACCTAACCTGTAGAGACTCTAGTCTTACTTCTTTACTCTTCAATTAGAAATCTTTCTTGTAATTCTCTTTGTATTGGAAGCTTTTCCTCCCTTATTTCATTTATCAATGAATGTTATTTCTCTTTTGAAACAAAATAAATAATAATAATCCAATAGATAGTCTGGTATTCATCTCTTAATTATATAGTTAATCTAATTCAACAGTCCTAAACTTCTTTTCTTCAGCTTTACGAAATTTTCATTTCCCTTACGTGCAGGTACTTTTACTTGCTTTTGAGAATCCGTATGTCAAACATCTTGTGGGCAATGTACTTACAGCAATTACAAAATTTGTATTTCTAACTGTATGTAACTCTACTCTTGTTTGAAATTTTAGTGGATCACTATCACTTAGTTTTCCGCTAATAATCAACCCATTTGATTATGCAGGGAAGCACAAGCGACTGGCATGAATTAGTTCACTCATTATGTTTTGGCTTGGATTTAGTGCTTGCCAGAATCATATCTTCTCCTGCACCTTCAATCAATGGGTCTGAAAATTTAGACTGTTATTTATCAACCTTAAGTAATATCTTACTACCTAAGCTGAAAAATGCCAATTTTTCCACAGTTGCTGGCCTTCTTCAAGTTTTGCGGAATACCTTAAAATTCTTGAAGCAAGAGCAGAGTGATCTTGCTGGAGAGTTCTTTGATTCTGTTAATTCTTCTCTTTCAAAAATTCCTTGGAATTTATTGGGTAGGATCCTTACTGAGAAAAATTGTAACATTATAGAAGTCCAGAGCTATGATGACTTGCATCATAACAATTTGCATCAGAGGCAAGGATTAAAATTTCTGTTCCTAGGAAATTTTCTTCAATTTCTCTGTTCCTTGGCTGAGCCAAGTGACTTTGAGGAAGCTTCATGTGGTCCACTTAAGACTCACCCCCTACTTGATACAGTCATCAACCTGATTCCTAACCTTCTTGATTGGTGCCTCAACAATCAAGTAGATCACTTTGATAGGTGCTTGCCCCGATATTTCAGTCACAAGTTGCTGGTATGAATCTAGTCTTTTTCTCCCCCTCCCTAGAATATACGTTGGACTAGACTTCTTGAGATAAGGCAGAATATAATAGAAATACCTGGTGGCTGGCTAGATTATTCAAATATGGTTTTTATGGTGCCTCAATTATTTATTGGTCGAGTGTTTTTAAGAAGTTTGATTCTCATCAGTGGCAATGGCATCTACTTCTAACATACAATGGACAGGCGTAGTTAGTGAAAGTTGAGATTCTATTTAAGGCAATAGGTGCCGACAACATATGTTTTATTGGAAGTTTTGACAGTTTACATTTTTTATTATTATTTTATTATTATTTTTATAGAAGTTACTACTTCCTATGCAGGTTTGCCAATAATAGCAAACTTCATATATTTCAAATTTTCTTTTCTTCTTTTTTATTTTTAAACCTTGATCAAGTTAAATCTACACCTTTAAATTAACTTTTGTATCTGGCTTAGTAATCTCCAATGTTCGTGCTAAAAGAATTTTAATTGGACAGAGGATTTTAATATTGTGCTGTGCATGTCTCCATACCGTTTATGTCTCACTGTACATGTTGTATGACTACCTTGTTTCTGCTTTCACATCTTTAGGTTTTGTGAAAGGGTAATTCAGGTGTGAGTGATGTTCAAGTTGTCATACAAATTTTTGCTCTCCTAAATTGTATCTTTTGTATGGGGAGGTGTTTTGCTTGATTCTTGACCTTAGTACAGTTCTGTTTTTATATGCACAAGGAATTTGTTTCTTCTATTATTATCGTATTCCCCTCTTGGAAAGATATTCTTAGCTTTTCCAATAATGATTTCTCTAATGAATATTATCGCTCTTGGTCTCCCCTCCCCCACCCCATCTCTTCTTATATATATATATATACGCACACACACATTAGTTATCATAAGTGTGCACAATAATTTATTCCTTGGTGCTAATTGCATCCTGTGAATTTGACATATCTGCCAAAATCTTAGGTCCTGTTTGATAACCATTTAGTTTTTTGTTTTTGGTTTTTAAAAACTAAGCTTATAAACACTGCTTTTACCCAACTATCATGGGTTGGCCTAGTGATTGAAAAGGAGACATAGTCTCAATAAATAACTAAGAGATCATAGGTTCAATCCATGATGACCACCTACCGAGGAATTAATATCCTACGAGTTTCCTTAACACCAAAATGTTGTAGGGTCAGGCGGGTTGTCCCGTGAGATTAGTCGAGGCGCACATAAGTTGGCCCAGACACTCACGAATATAAAAAAGCACTACTTTTACCTATTGATTTCTTTGTTTTATTATCTACTTACTAATATTTTCAAAAACTAGACCAAGGTTTAGAAACTAAAAAAAAAAAAAATTTAGTTTTTAAAAACTTGCTTTTGTTTTTGGAATGTGATTGAGTATATATTTTTAGTTAGATAAAATGAGAACCATAATAAAGAACTTGTAAGAAAACAAGTATAATTTTTAAAAACCAAAGATCAAATGTATCAAAACGGGGCTTTAGTTTCACAAAATGTTGGCGTTATGCTGCTCAATTTCCAGTGGTTGACTAAGTTCAGGAATTCTTCATTTTCCAGATATTGATGATCAGGCTTAGTTTCCATTGCCATCTACAGAGTTCCACTCTTGTTCTATGGTTACAACTTTGCAGAAATCGTTTTCAAAAGCTCTTGCTGCTTCCTAAGCTTGAGCTGGAATCTGCCTTCAATAATTCTCTTGAAGATTCTCCATTGATTGTGAGCTATTTTGGTGACAAATGCAGGCCATGTTCCTTGCATCTGCAAAGACTGGCTATTTTTCTATTCCTCAGGTGTTCCTTAAGTTTCAAATGTATACAACCTACTGAAAAGTATGATGCATCTATAGCTCTAAAATCTCAGTTGATCTGCACTACAACATTGGAAAGTGAATGTGATGACTGCAGTTGTAGCAAGAAAGGTATACTGGAGCTTTATAAGTGGCTTCAGGGGAACCTTCCAACAAATATTTTCCTGGATACTAAAATGTATGCAAAAAACTGCATCAAGTTTGCATCATCATTTCTCCAGCTATATATGCATGAGGTTTGTTCATTTTCTTCTCTGGTCTTCACTATGTCATTCATGGCTTTAGATTTTTCTTTGCATCGTTCCAAACGATAGGCCTTTATGGTGCAACTGCTTTGTACATTTTTCTTTTGATGTTTCTTAAAAGAAAATGCTCGTGCGTTTTAAGCTCTATCAAACTAGAGCTAGAATAATGTTTGGAAAGAACATATTTAAATAACATAAACACGCTAGCCTTATATCTAATAATTTTTTTTATCTTGAATCTAGGATGATTTATTATTCAAAGTGCTGTTGCAACTTCTTCGTCTGCCTTCCCATACAGGGCCATGGTTAGTAATAATCAGTTTGGTTTTATATATATTTTGATTAACTACTGCTTGCAGCATATTTAAGATCATTGCTTGTATTTAGTTCTTGTGAAGGACCATACCAGGAGGTGAAGGAAGATATACTTTTTCCTGTGTCAAACATTTTTGATCCTCAGCACATGTTCCACATTTTTCTTAAGGAGGCAAGAAACATTACTCCAGATAGGAGATACCCCCACCCAAATTTCAATTCCCTCATTGTTCTATTCGCTTTGATTGCTTCTATTTCCTGGAATTGTAGACATTGTTTGACTAATGTCTTTATTTGCAGTTAAACTATGATCATGAAATGCTCTTAGATTACCTCATGTCAAAAGATGCAGGGATATATTGTTTGGAATACCTCCTGAGGTATGCCTTGTTCTAAAATAATAATGATAATAATTTTCTTGGGTGTACCCTACTGCTTTGTCAACTTGTTAAAACTGAATTCAGATGTACAGTTGACATTTGATTAACATGGTCTTAGCTTTTTTTTTCTGGTAAGTTGAGTGGTAATTGGGTGCCTCAGGACATCACCACCGTATCTTCCCTTCCTGATACTTACCAACATTTTTTTTTCTGTAGATGCCTGCATATAATAAATGATTCCAGGCAGGCACTAGTGGATTCATCGATAGAATGGGATACCTCACCTCACTCTTCATGCAAGAGAAGAAAAGTTTTGCTGAATAGCTCAACTATTTCAGAAGAGCTATCGTCTGGTTCACCCAATCAAAGCAATGAAACACTTCCGTCTTTCGAGGACACTAGAAACTGTGATTATGTCTACAAGCCTCAAAGATTTGGGGTAAAAGCCCTGAAGAAATCTAAAAATTGTCTGCAGTCGTTGAAAAGTTCCTTGGAAAATCTTCATAGAGAGAATCTCTTTCCGTACAATCCCGAAGTGCTCATAAAACGGTATGCATGTCTCACTTACTGAAACCAACCTATTGGTCTCACTTACTTGGAAACAAAGAAAATGAAATTGACCAAAACACTGGTGGTATGATTGGTTCAGTTTTAACTGAAATCGAGTTTTCTTTTAACTGGATTTGTATAATTGTCTTGTTTTTACATGGCAGTTTGACGAAATTTCTGGAGTTTCCCATGGAGTAATATTAAGTAATTAATAGGCCTCCAGCCCCATCCAGGGGTCCTCTCTTGAAGCATGGAGCTCCAATTTTGATATAACTCTCAAGCTTGGAGATTCTTTCAATCCAAAAGCTTGACTCAACTGATACTTTGATCAATTGAATTGAGTTATATTCAAGTTATCTCCCTCGAGACATGGAGCTCATTCAAAGTGAAATCATCAATCGAGGTAATTCAAATGTAGTGTATTTTTTCATTCAGAAGTGCTTCTGCTCCCATAGCTTATAGGAACATATTCTTACTATATATGCTGAAATTAGAGGATACACCACCCATGTTATATACACTAAGGTAAGATATAGTCCATATATTTTTAAATGATTATATGTATTACTCATAAGTTAAGTTCACGTACTGTCAAAATCTAAATTTCATTTCGTGTACCTTCAATAAAATTTTAATTTAGTCTTTCAAAGTTAATTTTTATCAACTTTGGTTAAATAAATGGTAAAGAAACTCTTCATTCATAGACTAAATTGTTAGAAATTTAGGTGGGATCATTTGTTAATAAATGTTCCTTTAATTTGTTGGACAAAAATAGCCATCTAATAGAATCATAATGATAGAAATGGAGCTCTTATTATAGATTTTCAAGAGTAAACCACAAAGATTTAGGAACAATGACAAATTTTTAATAACTCAACTACTCAAACAGGTGGAATGAACTACTTAAAGGATTTATTACAACATAGAAAATACAGTATTAAATATAATAACAAATTAAAGTAGAAATCGTCTCATCTGATCTCACATAATCTTCAGCCTTTCATATTTCCTTCCTCTTCTCTCTCTCTCTCCCTCCCTTCTTAAACTAAATTTTAACAGTCACCCTCTTGTGACTGATAATTAAATTAAAACCCTAATTAAAGATAAAATAAACACAAAGCAAGCTTATTCAACAGAGAAAATGAATATATAACAAATATTCTTCAAATATATATAAGAATATATTAATACTTGGATGCTTTGCCACACTTGAGAGCATTGGGTGGAATGTCAGCCTCAGTATATAAGCTCTTTTCATCATTCCAAACTTTGAAATATAACTGTTGACCCAAATAGTTTCTCCACCATATTGTAGACCTCAAGTTCCACATCCCCTTGTTGTCTAATGACACTAATATAGCAGTCCAAGACTTTGGATATACCTGCCCAAAAAATACACCCAATCAATCTTCTTCATTTTTTTTTTTAAAATTTAATTTTACCATATTCTATATGATAATATATAAGAGATGAAGCTAAAATGAACGTAGTTCAACTAACAATATGATTAAACATAATAATAAAAAATTGGTCCTCTATAAAAGTAAGTAGGAGGTTTAAAAAAAAAAAATCCAAAGTATAATACTACAAGAATTTTTGTTTTTCCGGATGCAAAACAAAAACAATATTTTCCAATGTCATTTTAAAGGCGTTGGATTAAGCACCCTTTTCCACGTCATACTAGTAGCGTTGGAAAGGGTGAACAATTCCTTGACTCTTGGTCGATGCTATTTTAAGGTGTCGCCGGAAAAGATTTGCCATTTTCCAATGCTATGTTAGTAGTGTCGAGAAAAAGTTCTTCCTGACAACTTTTTTTTTGCATGGACGGTGTGTCTTGAAAATAAATACACAACGGTGAAAATGACAAAAAACAAAAGCAAGTCAAAAAAAGGTACCTGAACGGTGTGTCTTGATACACCATCCACTAGGTTATAACGTTTTCTCATGTCATAAGTCCAAACACCAGAACCAAATCTGATCAAACAGAATAAAAGGTAAGCGTAAGAAGTCCAAAATGTTAGAAAAAGTTGGGGGGGGGGGGGGGGGGGGGGTGGGGGGGGGTATGAAAAGGAGTGCTAACCCAACAACATAGAAACTGGTTCCATCAAAATGCCAAGCTTGGACAGTGTTTTCATTGTTTTGGAACACAATTTCCACAAAATCATGAAGAGTAATGTTAACAACAGAGACTCCAAGCCTTGCAGGTTTAGGAGTTGGGATATCAGTGAAGGTTTTGAAGTCAAAAACACCACCAATATTAAACCAATCAGCCAACTTTAATGGGGTTGGTGGATCAACATAAGACACATTGTTCACTGCACAACGAACAGCCCCTTTTATCTTTCTCAATGAATTTTCTAATATCAGTCTTCTCACTACCGTTATGTTCCCATAATGGAATGATCCTTGTGGGTTTGGCCTTGCTGCATTTGCTGTCAAATTTAATCTGTCCAAATCATCCAACCATAGTTCAACTGATTAGAACGTTATATAAATCTATTGTGGATATATAATCACTCTCTCCAACGCACGTTTTCTTTATAGATCTAAGAACGGTGTGTATCCTTAACCTAGAAAACAAGTAAATCATTCTTCAACATCAAATAGTTATGGAAGGACACATTAGGAAACAAACCTGATGGTTCGGGCCTGCTTTAGGGACCAATGAAGTTGGTAGGTGGGTCCAATGGGCAAAGGCTTGGAAGGAGGAATGGAAGAGCCTTCATATCTAAGGATACCAATAGTAGTGAGAATAGGTTTAGTGAAACGAGAAGAAGCCACAAAGTAATAATCCTTTGGTAAGTTGTGAAGAGACACCAAGACGGCAGCGGATTGGCCTGGATGAATGTCCAATGACTCATAAGCCTCTTGTACTGTGTGAGATCCTTCTACCTCAACAAGTGTCATCAAATGTCCTTGAATTCTAAAGTTTATTGATGTTGCTATTCCAACATTTGATATCCTCAACTTGTATGTTTGCCCTACAAAAATTACAAAAAAATCATTAACACTCGTGACATGATTTTTCATTAGTCCTTTTAGTTTAGCCTATTTACTTTATTAGTCTTCTTGACCCTTGATTATGGTTCATTGTCATAATTAGTTAATTAGTTATTTAGAAGAATATGGGGCAAAATATCTTTGCAGTCCTTAGGTTTTGAATCTAGTTTTGAATTGGTCCTTATGTTTCAAGATGATACACTTTTAGTCCTTAAAAGTTTTGAGTTTGATTTCAATTTAGTCTCTAAGTTTCAAAATGTTGCAATTTTACCTTTGAGATTTGAGTTTTGTTTCAATTTGGTTCTTATGTTTCAAGATTTTCATTTTTTAATAATCTCGATTTTTCACCAAATACCCTTTTTTAGTCTCTAGTGTTAATGTCTATAAATTAATTTAAAAGAATTAAGAAATATAATTAATTAAGTTTTCACTATTTTTCGTCAAACTGAAGTGAGTATTTAGTAACAAGTAGAAGTTAAAAATATAAATCTTGAAATTTGGGTGCCAAATTGAGACAAAACTCAAATATGAAGGGTAAAATTATAACAGATTCAAAATAGAGGGACTAAATTGAAATTAAACTCAAATGTGAAAACTTAGGGATCAAAATGATATTCTCCTTGAGAATGTTATATTTGGAATTATTTAGATAAGAATATATTTTTTAGAATTATGTTAGAAAGTAAAGCTATCCTATGAATTTTTGTTAACTTATGGGGGATATTTTCAAAGTATACAATAGAATGAGTGAAATGTTACCCTTTTTAAGAACTAGTGTTGTACTAGGTTGTCCATTGATAAGAAGACCATCAGGTAGAGGGAGCGAAATTCCGGAATCCAATTTCTTACGCAAGGTCTGCATAAAATCACATCCCAATTAGTAGCTTAGATTCACCATTTCAAAAAATATGAACGATGGTCTCCACATCTAGTATTTTATAGTTAAACAAAATAGTAACTGGATAGAGTAGACGAAACGAAGAATGAGAAGGAAATTACCTTATGGTCGGTGTTGTACCAATCGCTGATGAGAAGGTCGAACTCAGCGGCGGGAATGGGGTAGGGAGTTGTAATGACACTTCTAGGTTGAATCACAAAGGCTCCAAAGCCACCGGCAGCCCTTTGAAAGTTGATGGATGGGAAGTATGTGAAGGTTCCAATTTGATCTTTAACTTGGAATTTGTATGTCCAATTTGAGTTTGGAGGAATTGGGCAATTTGTCCCTAACACCCCATCTTGCCATGATGTCCTCCTTTGCTTGATTCCACTCCTAATTTTATTCACATTCCAATCAAAAATATATTCACTTTCTTATTTGCTTAATCAATTTATTTATATATTTTTCATGAACTCTTATATCTATTTAACTCTTAAAACTTTTAAAAATCTCGAATAAGTATCTCCATTTTTAATTTTGATTTTGTGTCTACTAGATCCGTAAATTTTAAAAAACTTAACTTTTGTGTAATTTAACCTATTTTCATTTGATTTATTATAATTATGAAAATGGTCATTAGATGGTTCATTCTTTCATGAAACTCATGTAAAAATTTGGTATTATAAATATGGTGAAAATACAATTTTAATCTCTACATACTTTGAAACTCAATCTATAATTTATTTAATATACTTTCAATAATCTTATTACTAGTCAATATTTTTAGCTTGAAGTTAATTGTTACTGAACTTGGCAAAATAATAATAACAATTTCCAATCAACAATGTGCAAATGTTTTCAAAATTTACAAAAGGAAGTCTGATTTTTTTTTTTTTTTGTTTTTTTAAATTTTGAAAAGTTAAATAAAAAAAACTAGTAATATAATATTGAGATTTATTATGAGTATGAGACTAAAATTTTGGTGTTTGAAATTATATAGACTAAATTTTTTTTTTTAAAAAATTAAAATAAAAAATGATATTTTGATTTATAAATAATTAAGTATGAAGACTAACCATGTAAAGAGGAAAGGCTCATCAAGCTTGTTAATGACATTTACAATTATGTTGTCATTTGTCGCACACTCGATCTTTGGGGCTGGAAATTGCCCATTCACAAGGATTACCTGCACAACACAGTATACCAATATTACAAATTGAGTTTTTTTTTTTTTTCCTTAATATTGTTATTGAAGTCTTTGTCGAATTTCAATACTAGAGTATTAAAAATTATACTCCAGTCTTATTTAGCAATAGTTTTATCTCTAGTGTTATGTATTTTCATAAATAATGATTAAAAAAAAACTAGTTTTTAAAAGTACTTTTAAAATATTTACAAAATTAAAAAAAAAAAAAATGCAAATCTGGAAGTTGCTTTAAATTTAAATCAGAATCTTTGGAACTTGTGTTCAAGCAACAAACAAATTATATAGGCTAAATTATTATTTAACTACATTTTGTACTTATTTTCACTTTAGCCCCTAGAGTTTGGTTAAAATATCTCCTCCCAATGCCATCATTATTATTAGATGGATAACACTTTTCTTGCCTAAAACAAACATTTTTTTTTTTTTTATAAAAATATATAGTAGAGTTTAGGGTTTAAGGTTTTTTTTTTTGTAGTAACAAACTGATTATATTTAAAAATGGCTACTGCCGTGGTTGATCAATTATTGTATTGGGATTTAAGTTAGGTAGAAAAAAAATAAAATAGAATTTCAAATTGTGAACTTGTAGGGATTGGGTTGTTGAACACGCATGTCCAACCAAATTACTCCTTTTATGCACAACTCATTTCGTACTTAAAAAAAATACCTACTCAATTTTCTTTAGAATACTATGTCACATTAAATTTTTAATTAGTAAAAAAAATGTTTTTATATTATGGAAACAAAACGAAATCAGAATTAAAATATAAAAACTAGAATGAAAAATTTAATCTAAACAAAATTATTGGTTAACAAGCTTACATCATATGATAAATATTTGATTTCGAGTTCTTGAAATTCTAAATTGGTAAATATTACTTTTTCGTAGGAATTTTTATTATTATTGTTTTTGTTGTTTTCATTTTTATCAACTTTTACCAGTGTTTAAAAATTTCTAAATTGTGAAATTAGTATTTATGAGCTCGAGTATCAAAATTAAAACTAAAAAAAAAAAAAAATAATGAAATGGAGTTGAAATGAAATTGTGTAAAACTATTAAGAAAGGAATAACCTTTTGCTTAACACCAAGAGGAGCACGTGTACCGTACGTGACTTGAAAAGTGAAATATCTATATGGGTCTTCAGCATTCACCCAACAACCACCAAAACTAAAACAAACCAATATGATCCCCAAGGTCAAATTTACCAAATTACCCTCCCTCATTTTTTTTTTAATTCTCCTGTAAAATAAATAATAAAAAAAAAACCTCCTGCATGGAAAAAAAAAAAATCACACAATACAAAAGATAATTAAACTCAAATCCAAATAGACTGAAATCAAATGACTACGAACATCGTAATGAGTAGTTAGAATATAAAATTTTGCCTCCCGTGATAAGGAAAAAAGAAAAGAAAAGAAAAAGAAGTTGAAGCTTAAGAAAAGATGATACCTAAAGAAAGCGAGAAGAGAGATGGGAGAAGAAGTGATGGAATAAGTAGAGTATGAGTTGATATTATTTATGTAAAAGGGGAAGAGTTTAGGGTTTGATTTAAAGGAAGGTGAAGGGCACGAGGTCCTACAATTGTAGCCGCCGGATTTCTTGCTCCTTGGCTACTCTTTCCATAGCTAACCCTTCATATATATATATATATATATATATATATATATATATATATATAAATCTTTCAACTCCTCTCATTTTTTCTTTTCATCTTCGTTTGCTTTTCACATGACATGATTTTTATATTTCAAAGTTCGGAAACCATTTTTTATGCCTAGTACGTAATTATAAGTACCTTATATAGTTTTTTTCCTAAAAACTAAGATACGCTCGGAAAAAAATAGTGGAGTTGTAAAGTTTAGAAAATTGTGAAATCATGAAATCCAAGTGTTAAAAAATTGATGTCATTTTTAGTTAAAGCATTTTTTATTACTATTTTAAAAGTTGATGGTTCCATTTTGCACTCTTACAGATAAGTTATATTAAAGTTAGAGTATACACTTATAATGTGCTTGATGTTGGATCTCAGACCTCCTAATTAAAAAAAAAAAAAAGGTAAACTATGTTTAGATTGATATATACATCATTTGGTTGCTTCCATCCAACTTGGTCCAATTTCTCATATAATTTTGCTTCATTTACAAGGTTTTTAATGAAATGTTTAATGGAAAAGGGTTAGGTTGAGTTTGGCGTATTGTTTTTGGAGGGTAGAAACTAGAAAGTAATTTCAGCTAATTAAATTTTATTTTATAAAAAAATTCATGGTATTTTGATAAAATAGTTATATTTATTTTAAAAAAAAAAATTGTAGAAACACTTAAAAGGTGTTTTTAGAAAAACCCACATCTAACTAATATATAATTGGTTATCGTGACAGGGGAAAAGAGCATATTTTAACACAATTCTTTTTATATGTATTTAATGAAAAAATATTTTTTTAATTAAAAATAAGAGGTATTTTCAAAAATAGAAAAACAGTTGAATAATAAATCCAGAAGACATCTATCATTTTACCAAATAGATACGGATAGATATTGGTCTATCGCGATCTATCAAATAAAAAGTTAATTCTACTATATTTGTAAATATTTTGATACTTTTTTATTTATAATAAATTTTCTAAAAAAAAGTACTTTAATTCTCTATTTATTCCAAAAAGTACTTATAGAAAAGGAATATTTCGAGAAAAAGAAATTCGTCTATAATATTGTCTCAAACTGCATCTATATACATTACAAGTTAATAAAGTGTAGGTAAGTCTGAAGTCTGAACACACAGCATGCATGTTCTTATTGTTGTTAAGATTGAAATTCTTTATTAATAACTTTATTGAAATAAAAAGAAAATATTAATATATTAAACCATACAAAACTCTAACAAAAATGAACATAGCTCAATCTACGTAAAGTTTGTATTATTTACATCTATGTCAAAGATTAAAAAATGAGTAGAATTTAAAATGATATAAAGTTTGTACTATCCACCTCCCGATAAGGAGTTCAATTCCCACATCTCACAATAGAAAACTCTTCTCCTTTCCTCAAAAAGTAATTAAAAAAAAAACCCTAAATTTGTATAGGAGAGAGGTTGACTCTTATACTATATATATACAATAATTAAATTATAATTTTTCTTAATTATAAAACTAAATATTGAATTACAAATTTAGTCTCTGAACCTTCAAAATGTTGTGTCATATATCTCTTTTAACTCAAAAATATTTAATTCTTCAAATTTAAAAAAACATATATATCTAATTTAAAGTTAGAGGGAGACCTGTTTGAAATTTTATTTTTAGTACACCAACAAAAAAGTGAGGCAGAGAATTCAATCATTTGACTTCCAAAGTTGTAGTCATTCAAATATTCAACCTAAGGAGTTTACAGGCATCTTAGCTATGCTTTATTTTATAATTAGTGTAATAAATAAATATAGGAGTGAAAATTTGAACTTACGATCTAAATGAAAAAATATAGATACTTCTATCAACTTCACACATTTCGGTAAAGATACGTGGTTTTTTTATTTTAGCTAGTACATTAATTAGTTGAATTATACTTAAATTAGTTTCATGGGATGCTACAAACAAATATTTATTTATTAATAATTAATTATAAAATTGTAAATGCAAAAAAATTCCATTTATCAAATCAATATATTATAGCTATAAATATAGTTTTGTGTGAGATCCAAAACATATTAATTAAAAAAAAAAAAAAAAAAAAAAAAAAAAAGTGAGTTAGCCAAGCTGGTAATGCATTTGATTACAAGCGAAGTGACTGGCTACTTGCTATGTCGGTGGCACACTTGGCTGGCGCTGCCACAAACATAAGCAAGCAGCTAACGGCATCCACCGGTATTGCCGCAGCCGGGTATGGATCCTCATTAATTAATCGCTTCATAACATCAAAGTTAATCTTAATTTTATTATTATTATTATTCTTTTTTACAATATATGAAATGTGAAATACAACCTCAAACTTCGACATTAATAATTAATAATATAGTTGAGTTCCATTCACGTTTGACAATCTTAATTTTAATTGAGTTTATATACTATTAAAAAAAAATTGATTTAATTTTTACTATTTAGAGTGAGTATCAACTTGGATTTTTATAGTTTTAAAATTTACAAATTGAATCTCATGATTTGATCCAACTTTGCAAATTACTGACTCATCACAAACTATTCCTCTTATTAAAAAAAGAAAAATCACAAACTATTAACATAACCCTACTTGACGTGGGATACAATTTTTTGGTTTTTAGTGGAACAGAGGTAGGAAACTCGATGTATTGATCGCTAACATATTCTTATGTCTATCGAGTTTTGTTTGTTTTGGTTGGTACACTCGCTATTTACGTAGCAATAAACTTGTAGTTTTTATTTAGCTAATTGTAATAAGGTTATTAAGGGTATTTTTGGAAGTGATTTCTATAAACCTAAAACCACTTTTGCCATCGCTAAAATCATTTTTCATTCAAGAATTGACGTTTGAAAAATGTTGAAATTGATTTTTCAACCACTAGTTGAAATGTGCTTTTAGTATAATCACCCCACAAAATTTACCCCACTTATGTTTTGATTAGATTTTTTTTTTAAATAAAAAATGTCTATTTGTAATTTGCTAGTTCTAAGATTATTTTTGCAACAAAACATAAAAATTCAAAATCACTTTTAAAAGTTTGGAACTAAACGCCAATGATTGTTGAAAGTGAATTTTACAAAATGAATTGTACCTAAAACTCTTTTTTCTAAAATCACCTTCAACTATCACTCAATCAACATGCACCAAAATCACTCGAGTGATTTTGAAATGACCAAAAACACTTTTATATGCCTAAAATTATTTTTCTTCTAACATTGTGATGCTGGGCAATTATGAGAAAGTGATTTTGAAAACATCTAAAATCACTTAATTGATTCTCAATCAATGGACCGGGAGGTAATTTTCAAATAATTTTTGTTATGTGATTGGGAATCGTTTTTTTAAAAGAAAACTATTATTTCATATTAAAAAAATTACTCCTAGTTCACAAAATTGAAAATTTTTAGAAAACTGTAATTTTATTTTAAAAAGTTTTGTCCATTTTTTTAAAATTTTTGTTTCTCTAATTTTTATCCTCTCTCACGATAAACGTTGCTGAAATTTATGGCACAACTTCAACCTAATTGACATTTGAGTTTGAATGTTGATTCCTACTACTATAGGCAATTTATTTGGAGGAAATTTGTCTTACACGTGCTCCTCTCGTTCACTATTGAAGCAAATACCTATCTCTACTAAACAACACCCCCCATAACATTTCCTACAGAAGCTACCTATCGGTCTTTCCTACCGGTACCCAATGACATGGTGGTATGTTATCTTTGGTTTTGCTGCCTTTAACTCTATTGTTTCCACTCATATGCTACTAACCTTGGGTTCTGATACCATTTGTAAAAACTTAAGTCTAGAATTTAGATTATGGATTCAGCACTTGATGGCCTCAACATTTCTCTACATCTCACGCAACTTAGATATACACATGTTTCCCAAAAAATGAAGG
This sequence comes from Citrullus mucosospermus, assembly GCA_030954485.1. NCBI lineage: Eukaryota > Viridiplantae > Streptophyta > Magnoliopsida > Cucurbitales > Cucurbitaceae > Citrullus > Citrullus mucosospermus. Next base: position 25,788,478 of record CM062056.1, read on the forward strand.
TCATCCAACATATAGTTGTTCCAAGAAAAGTGCACTCAATTTTAGAGTTTTTTTTTATGATTGAGCCACCAAAAAATGAAGAAGATGTACCTTATTGATAATATATGTAATAACTATAAATTTTTTCAACTTCGTTTGAACTATTCTTTCATAGCCTCAAGATTTTCTTTAATTGAGACATGATTAAATCATAAAAAGGAATGAGATATACCTTGTTCCTTTTTTATGAGGTGTACTTTGTTGATATATGTATTAACTATTAATTTTTTTAAGCTTATCTAAACTATGCTTTAATTTCATGGTATCATAATCTTCTCTTATTAAGATATGGTCTCGTTTAATTCATGTTTTTCTCTTGAACTTGGGTGTTACACACAAGTTATTTAAATTATTTGATTAGTGGTTGCTTTGTTAATATAGGTTTAATATCTTAATACATCCCCTAGTTGTACTAGAAATTTTCATATATAAACACAAAATTAAGAATTAAAAAAAAAAAAAAAAAAAAAAAAAAAAAAAAAAAAACCAAAATAATGTAGATTATCAATGTCCCTTAGGTTTTACAATATCAAATGTTTCTAAAAACTTGTAGACTACGTACTTTAGATAAAAAGTAATACTAATTTTTTTTTCTTGAAACATAAAGTATTAATTTAACAATGAACAGTGTGAAGACTAAAATTGTAAGCAAAAGAAAAATGGGGAAAAAGTCAGTGGTATTGAAGAGATTGGTTGACTTTGAAATAATTCCTATGAGTTTGGGCACATGAGAAGAATTTAATTGCATGTGTTTTGGAATTTTTAGCCTTTCCATACAAACCAACCTATGATATTTAGTTTCTTCATCAAGCCCCCTTTCAGATCTCACCTTGGGATTTATGCATTTAATTTTGCTATTTTCAAGTCCTCAATACTTGAATTTCTTCTTCTAAAGTATATATATATATATATATATATATAATTGAGTCTCTTGTTTATTAAGCTATGCATCTTTTTCTTTTTCTTTTCTTTTTTAACCTTCTACACAAATTTTTGTGTTTGATTCTCTTGGAAGGTTTTAAAACAAGTGTTTTATTGGATATTTGACATTTAAATTTACTAAATATCTTTTTAACATATTGTTTAATTTATGCAATGTAATAAAAAAGGAGAGAAAAAAAAATATTTGTATGACACCCATTGGATTTGTGAAAAACATATGCATTACACAATAGACATAATAATTGGGTTTTAAAAATAAGTAGCCTATAAGTTGAGTTGTTAAAAATTAAGTTCAAGTTAATTTTTGTCTAAAAGAGGAATAAACACCTTTTTAGAAGTTTTAGAAATAGGTTTTTGGTCTAAAGTTTTTTTAAAAAATCTTACCCTTTACTTCTTGAGGTTCCAAAATGCTTCAAAAATAGTAAACTTTAATATAGTAATGATGAAGCATTTTTTAATTTACTTTAATTCCAATGTGGAAAAAATTACTATTTTCATAGTTCTCTCTTTTTTTTCATGGATGAAATTTTAAATATATATATTGAATTCTCACATCATCATTTTCGAGATTAACATAATTGAAATGCACATAGCTAAGTTTAAGTAGTTAATATTGGAATTGTAGAGCTAAAATGATTATACAAGACTCGTGATGTTGTCAAGAAATATAGACAAAATAATGCTACTATTTTCATAGTATTAAGACAATAATTTAGGCACATCTCCCATGTTACGATGTAGATTCCTCCTCCACATATTCAAAGAAAAGTGTGTGAGCAAACGTCAGTTTAAAGCTTCAGCTCATTTTACCTGTCAAGACCAATTGTTTTATGAGTTAGGTTGGAAGACATACATATATTATTTGTGTGTGTGTTTTTTTTTTTTTTTTTTTTTTTTTTTGTTTTTAATGAATATTAAGATTAGTGGCAATGAGACCTTTCTAAGGGTCTTTTCTCCACTCCCTCTCCCATTCTCTACTACGGAAAATAGAAATGAGAAATATATTTTTAATCACCATCTTCGTTTAATTTGCAGGAAATTTTCTTCCTCCACTCTTTCCCCATGATGTGCCACAAGAAAAATGTTGCAAACTTATCAAAAACTTCTCTTTATTGGGTTGGAAGTTAAGTAGCTTTTGTTAGACTATTGAAGTTTTGATTTGTGGCATGAATTTAAAGACCATTTGTAATCTCCATCGTAGTATGTACCTGTACATCAAGATGTAGTTTCTTTTTCCCAATCTCTTTATTACCTATTGTTTGTGACTTATTACTTGTTTGAATTAAACTTGTGAATGGAGATTTTAGTATTTGAAATTACACATAAATATTCATATTCTCTTCATAGTTAAGTCGTCTAATATATATTTTTTTGAAGCTTCATTAGAGTCTACCTCAATTTTGAACGGAATGGTACTAATAACTATATACTGCCGAGAGATATCATTATTGCCGGTGATGGTCTCTCTAAGGGGATTTTTCTGACAACAAGGCCAACACCTTTCCAACCGTCGGGAGACAATATTCCAACGCGTTTTTGGATGTTTGCTGATGGTCGTCGGAAAAATTCCCTTTTCTTGTAGTGAATACAACCAATTGTTTGGGCAATTCAACATATAGTCATCATATCGAAACCCTACAGTTTGAAAATTCCGTGACCAATTAAATCTCCAAAAAGGGCTTGTTTTGATTCTTGAACACCAAACAAGAAACTCTACCAAAACACTTCAGAAATGTAATATATAAGCGAAACTCACACATTGCTTGTGGAAAGGAGCTGTTTTGCATGAAAAGTAGACAATTTATTTGATGAACCAAAATTGGAGGTGAATCCACATAACCTATTCCTGCTAATACCTCAATGTAATTGACATGAAATAGATTTTGTTTGTGCTGCAACTAGAAAGATAGATGAAACTTTTCCTGTCAAAACATAATGACGCTAACTTATGAAGTACCAATGAAAAAGGGACAAATCATAGCACAGAAAGTCCATAACTTTTGTACAGGGTACATAAATTCAAGCAAAATAACAACGACAAACAAATACAGAACAATGTCAAAAGCAATAGCAAAACCAAGTTCAACTGGCTGCCAGAAAAACAGAATAGATCTCCTGACTTTTGACAGCGTTGCACTTTCATCCGACCCTGTCTTCTTCATAACTCATAGCCTTTAAATCGTTTTCAACAACGCGGGTTAAAAGCTGCATTTTAATGACGTGGCATAATCCAAAGGAGCAGGTAAGGTAAACCTGGGGCTAGCAAAAAGCACTTGTAAAGATAATCTACAAAGCGATGAGAACAAGCTAATGTTCTTCCCTCTTAACAAATTCTTTTTAAGTCAGAACCAGTCCCAAAAGAAAAGTCCCATAATTCATCGTTTCAGCACCTCGATATCAATTGTCAAATTGCATATACTATTTCACCGCTGCTTTCTATATCAAGCTCAGATTCATCGTCCAGATCGTCCATGTCGTCGTCGTCGTCGTCCATGTCAAGGTTATCTGCCATGCACATAAGGCCATGTGAACCAACCGCAGGTATAGTGGCCTCAGCAATTATCTGCATTATGGCATCGAGACTCTGCATCGGTTGATCAGGCTCTTCAAATTGATTTCCCATTGTGTTTTCATCCATCAAGTCCGATGGGAGATTCTTCAAAAACCAGGAATGGTTCTTAATCTCAGGGATAGTGATTCTCTGTCATATACATGAACACGTGAAAGAGAGTAAATGTGAGCCATTGTTGGATGAGATGGAATTTCTCGATGCTGAAACTTAAACAATATAAAACTACAGAGATAGCAGTTTCGAAAAAAACAACTTAAACTGCTTGAATTCAAATCCGCAATCCAAATTGGCAAAAAGCTGAGTTGTTGAATCATTCTGTCACTATCTAGAATGTGCAAATGTTTACATTGTGTGGAAAGATGAGTCAGACAATTAAATCATTACCTTAGAATTTTCAGAAGTCCAAGACTCGTTTGGACACTTTTCAAATAGCTATCTGATTTCTGATTATTACAACAAAAATGCAGTGAAAACTGAAAACATGTTTACGTGACTGTTTTTTCTTGTTTCTCTCGAGTCTCTCATGAATCCCCTGATTTTTAGAATAAATAAAGTCAATCTCCTCTCAAGATCATGAGTTTGTTGACAATGACTTCAATCATTACAAGTCATCCAATCTCAATCTCTAAAAACAGTTGAAAAAAAAAAAAAAGTAATTTTGAAAATAACTTGTCAAACAATCTTAGAGTTCAGTGGAATGTAATATCAAGTTTAAGAAAAGAAGCATTGACAACCACTCAAGTAATCGAAGTAATTTGGTCAAAATGAAGTCAGAGAAGCTATAATAACTTGGACATGATGAGTCCAAAGTTTCAGACCAAGGTAAAGCAACCACTCCAAAACATCCCAGGAAAATTAGCAAGACGGCTCAAAGAAAAGACAAAATCAATTTGTGTTACAATTTAAGACCTCCCACTAAAAGCATTGATAGAAATCCCAGATCTAGGAATTCAAAGTTGTAAAAATATGGAATTGAGCTATTTTGAGGATACAGCAGAACCAGAAGCAGGATATAAAACTAAGAATAATAAATACTCTTCATACTGCAGCATAAAAAAACAAGTTCTTTTCATAGTCATACCGTTGCAGGATCTGCCTCAAAAATCCTTGATATTAGGTGGCGACACTCAGGTGATATTTGAACACAGTCAGGAATGGAATACTGGACGCCTAGGATTCTCTGCAATGAACCAGTAGAAGAATCTTGAGTTCATGATTTAAAACTCAGAGAGAAAAACAAAATTTTATAGTGTCATATCCCATACTTGTATTGTCTTTCGGAAATCCTTTGGTTCATCAGGATCCTCGAAAGGATAGGCTCCAACAAGCATTACATAGAGGGTCACTCCACATGACCATACATCTGCAATCTGATGTTGCGAATAGAATCAAAATAAGATGCCTTTCAAAGTCTAACTACCATCTAGCTTAGATGTAGTGTGATGCATGAAGTTCAGTGAGTACTTACTTAGAGAGTACAAGTTTATTTGACTATCAAGATGGAATCAACAATAAAGAAAAGAACTGCCTTATAGGCTACGGTACAGCTACCATAATGTGTAATTTTAGAGCATGATAAGTTTGTAACACCTTTAACCCTATTACAGAATTTATATGTTCTTTAAACAAAGCAAAAATATTACGCTTGGAATAAAATTCATGTAACATGTTAATTTGCAAGAAAATATTAAACCGTTATTGACAAGGATAAGAATTGAGAATAAATTCAAGTTTGGAACAGAGTTCCATGTTTTTTGTTTTGAACGAATTACTGAACTTTCATTGAGAAAAAACAAAAGAATAGGAGGGCCTACGACAAAATAAAAAACCAAAAACAAAAAGACAAAATAAAAAACAAAACAAACAAATAACCAAAAAAAAAAAAAAAAAAAAAAAAAACCTTAAAAGAGGGAGCCAAACAAAAGAAATGACTGCTCCAATCCAGAAAAATAAAACCAAAAGGATGATTACAAAAAAGCTTCGTGAAAGCCCACAAAATTCAATGTTAATATTTCAATAACAACCCCAACAAAACAGACACATGTGATGTCATGCAGGAATGTTATGTTTTCTATTCGGTTCAACAGCTCCACTTTGGTTTGTAGTTATCCTTTTCTTCTAGCCTCATTTGTACAGGCTTTTTGCCGTCTGTGTGTGTAGAGGCTTTGCCCTTTTTGTCCGCACTCCTTTTGTCTTGGGCGGGGTTAGAGATTGGGAATTTAATGATTCATAAAAAAAGCACTGTCAGCCAAATGGTTTTGGCATTTCTTCCTTGGAGCCCATATCTTTATGGCATAGGATCGTTGCTAGTAAGTTTGGTCTTCACCCTTTTGAATGGTTATCGCTTGGGGTCAAACGCACATACCAAAATTTATAGAAGGATATTTCTAAGGAGTCCCCTTCCTTCTCTCATTTGATTCATTGTGAGGTGAGAGAGGGAAACGATAGGTACTTTTGGGAAAATCAATGGGTGGAGGATAGACCCCTCTGCTCAATTTTCTCATGTATCTTTCATCTATCTCCTTTAAGATTGTGTGGTGTCTGATATTTCAGTTTGGTCATTTCCTTTTCACTCAAGTTTCATTGTTCTTTGTCTGAAAGGGAAACATAGATTGCGTCTCTTTTGTCCATGCTTGAGGTTTTTGCTTTTAGACCTGGGAGAAAGGATATTCGCATGTGGAATACCAACCCCTTGGAGAGATTCTCTTACAAATCCTTCTTTCGTAGTTTGTTAGACCCTACTCCTTTAGGCGAGTTGGTTTTTTCTAATCTCTAGAGGATTAAGATTCCTAGTAAAGTTAAGTTCTTTATTGGCAAGTTTTAAATGGAAGAGCACATACTAACTTGTGAGGAAGTTACCCTCATTAGTTGGTAGTTTTGTTCTATTCTCCGTCAGAAGGCAAAGGAAGACTTAAATCACATTCTTTGGAGATGTGTGTTTGCGAGATTTGTGTGGAATGACTTCTTTTAGACGTTTTGGCTTCTCACTAGCTTGACATAGGGATGCTCGTGATATGATCCACGAGTTTTTCCTCCATCTGCACTTTCATGAGAAGAGTTATTTTTTATGGCTTGTTGGGGTGTGTGCTTTATTGTGAGATCTTTGGGGTGGCAGGATAACCGAGTGTTTAGAAGGTCGGAGAGGGATCTTTGTATAGCTGGACCCTCTTCCTTTAGTTGAGCGGGAAATTTTTTTAAAAAAAAAAAAAAAAAGAAAAAAGGGAGGCACACTAAATTGTGTCCAACTTGCAAGGGCTCTAGTTGGCTAGGTTCAGATGTTAGTAGTTAAGAGGATTGATGCATCCATTAAATGCAAACGTCAGACACAACATTGACGGTAACAAGAAGTAATATAGAAGAATCTTACCTTGCCATCATATTCTTGCCTTAATAGCACTTCTGGAGCAATGTATGCAGGTGTTCCGACAGTTGACTTTGGTTGTGAATGGAGCACAGATGACTGAGGAATATAACGAATATAAGCTATTCCATCGTGATGATGCCACAAAGCAATAATTTGAAAGAATTGATTCAACATGACAATCTTTACATAGAGACTAAGTAGAAAATAAAGTCAATGAATAAGATCAAATCTGACTACCCAACCACAGACCTTCCGCAGCCATGAAGCTTGGAATCTGACAGATAGAACTAAATCTAGATTCAAATCTTGTCTAGCACATGTATATAAAACAAGATTAAAAGAGCACATCAACCTTCAAGAGAAACATAAAAGTTAGCTGACATCTAAACAAGAAACTTTCCTCAAAACTAAGTAACTTACAAAAGGAGGCAAAACAGGAAGGCATCCCATACAATTGAATAAATATATCGACTTTGCAAGGAGAAAATACAGGAGTAAAGATTGAAGTGTCAGCTATAATTCATGTAATTTAAACAACAGAAAATAATAATTGCAATTGGAAACAGAGAAATCAATACCTTCGAGTAGCCAAAGTCACATATTTTCAAACGAGGGGCTGGACTGCCATCCAGTAAAGTGTTCTCCAACTTCAAGTCACGGTGACACACTTGCTTCACCAATAAAAGCAAGTAGAAGAAATAAAAAAACAAATTTTCCACTTCCATTCGAGGATAGGATTTTACAAAAGAAGATGATAAGGATTGAAGATGCATATAACAGTTCAAGTACCATTGCATGGCAATAGCTAACTCCCGATATTAGTTGTTGAAAGAAGAAGCGAGCCTACATCAAGACAATAATAGAACAAATACCTGAGAAGAGGGAACTAATAGAAAAAAACAAAAGGTAAATTCAAGAATCAAGACCTCATCCTCACTAAAGCGTCCTGCATTGCTTATACGCTCAAAGAGCTCTCCTCCGGATGCATATTCCATTACAATTGCAAGATGGGTAGTGGTCAAGATGACCTTCATACATGACAGCAGTATCCAGAGGTAGAATTGAGTTAAAAATACTTGAGTTAGGAGCAATAACGAATCAAGCAATAACGTGAGTTGACAGAAAAATCTCCCAAAAAATAACAAAAAACTTAAGAGACTACCTCTTTGAACCTGACTATGTTAGGGTGTCTCAGTGACCTGTGATTGATGATTTCTCGCTGAACATTTTCATCTATCTACAAGACATAGTTTCACATGAATTAGCCTTTGATTGGGAACTAGTCCACTAATTATTATTATTTCACAAGAACAACACTTTTTATTGAAGAAATTGAAAAAGTAGCTCAAAAGATACAAACTTCACAAGGAGTGCAAAGTAAAGAAAATTACAATTTAAATTAATATCATAAAGAGAAAAACCAATAAAAGTATTGGAAAAAGAACATCTAATTATTTGAACAAAAAAAACCCAAGTGAGATTGTCTTTGAAGATTTTAGTCTCTAGATACAAGTTTTCCGGTTGCTTTATCTTATAAAAAATCGCAGATGGGTTCTGTTCTCCGGTAATTGAACAGCTCAATTATTTACATACAAGAACATTGCCAGTCCTCAAACAGAACATTACTCAACAACCTACTAAGAATAGAGAAAGTTCATGCATGAAATACGGGAGCTATGATTACTGAAGATTGGTGAAAAAGCTAGGAGCATTAAATAGCATGCTTATATCACTCTTCCACGCTGTCAATCATATAAATTTCCAAAAGAAAAGAAAAAAGAAAAAAGAAAAAAGAAGAAGAAAGAAATGGACAAAAACAAACATACCTCCTCTTCAATCGGCCATAGTTTACGGGATAAAGAACAAAACATATACTCACAATCGATGAATTTCATCCTTATACGCATCAATTACTACAGCTAGTTCTCATGTTAAAAAAGGAAATTTCCCAAAATACGTAAAGAGTAAAAAGAAAGAAAAAGAAAACAGGGCAATGGGAAGGCAAATCCCAAAATCCAAATTGAGATATTTTCAAATTCCCAAGTAACAGAAAAAAAAAGAAAAGCACCCAATCACAAGATTTTTGTTTGAGTTCAAAAGAAAAAAGAGTCATAAAAGCATCCAATGATTAAAAGTAGAACAGAACAAACAACTGTAAGTCACACTAGTAATGGAAGCTGAAAACACCCAACGAGAACAACAACACCCACAAAGAAAAAGCTAAAACCTAAAATTCCTTTAATAGATTGAGAATTTTCAAAAAGTGAAAGAATAAGCTCCAGAAGCTCATGTACAGAAGTAAAAATCAAAGAGTTCATGAACAATCCAGTGTTGACCTTATCGCCTCGCTCAATATACTTGACAGCAACAAGCTCTTTGGTATGCTTGTCTCTCATCAGCCTGGCAACCCCAAAGTTACCGGAACCTATATCTCGGACGAAATCGTAGCGGTCACTGTCGTGCATAATCGGCATATCCATGGCCGGCCCCACAGTAATCGTCGCCCGATCCATTCTTCAGAAGCTCCGATATAGTCCGATCACATAAAGAGGAATGGAAGAGTTGTGCTGAAATTGAAGAAAGGGTTCAGTGGATCGGACTTTGGAATCGGCGCAGCTCGTATCGGAGGTCCACCGGTTGGATGAATTCTCCGACGAAGAGTGAAGGGGTTGTCAGTGAGTTTGGAGATTAAGGAATCGGAGAGAGAGGGAGTTGGTCGGCGACGGATAAATATCTGTGGACAGTGAACGGAGAAATAGGATTTTCTTTTCTTTTTTTTTTTTTCTTTCTTTTTTCTTTCTTTTTGGCAGAGGATATTTTAGGCAGTAAGTAATAATAAAAGGGCTGAAGACGAAGCTATGTCGTTTAATGGGAAATGAGGAGTGTTACGGCGTCGTATTTTGAGCACTTGGATTTGTGTCTTTGTATGTAGTGAGGTTGCTTCATGCTTGTCCGTCTGTGTTTGTCCAATGAAATCGACCTTTCCTACTTTTTTATTTTTTTTTCTATTTTTTTATTTTTTGGATATAAATTCCTAAAATATCCCTAATTTGGATAATTCTGGTCGAGTCACGTGAATCCAAAGTGTCAAACCGTTAAGAGCTCAAATCGAGTGCGGTAGCGCCCATGTTGTGAATTGTGATTTGTCTTTAGGATAAATAAGTTGTTGATAAGACTCACAATTAAATGTTGATGGAGATAAATCCTTTGGGCAATGAAGCCTTACACATATAATAATGAAAATCTTATTCCTCTGTATATATCCCTAATCTTTTCCTTCCCGGGTTAACATGAAACTTTAATTACATATCCAACAATCATCTTTTCAAACAAATAGTAATTACCTCTCTAATTAGTTTCAACGACAAACTACTTTTAGCGAGACTAACTCTTCTTTTTTGAGTAAATTATTTGTTTGATAAAACTTAACCATAGATCATTATTACTATGTCATCAAGATTTACAACCTTTGTTTATCACTAAGGATTGCAAAAACATGGTTAAGTTTAGAGTATGAGTTTGATATCATCTTGTTGGGATAAGTGACTTTTCATATCTCCATAGTGATATGATATTATTTACTTTGAGCATAAACACTCGTTGTTTTATTTTTTTAATCACCTACTAAATATTTTATACTAATTGGGATCTTATCTCTCGCTTATATACTCATAATCTCTTCTTATCTAGTTAATGTGAGACTTTAATCACATTGCTTTCAACAATCCTTCTCTTGGAGAGACTATATATCATATAACTTTTTCTTTCTAAAAACTCGCCACATCTTTGTTTCAGAATCAAAAAACTATTCTATTAAATATGGTTAAGTTAGGGGGTGTGGCTATTCACAATATCACTTGTTAAGGGATGACATCCACTCTCTTCTATTATTTTTGTTGTCATGTGAAACTTTATTTGCATTCTCAAAAAAAAAAAAAAAAAAAGTTCACTCTACCTTAGTTTGTTAATATCTTTGATTTTAAGGGTTTAAAAAAATCTTCTTACATAAGAGAGTATTTAAATTTGTGAATCAATTACATATGATGGAAAAAATTGGATAATTTCCTAAATTCTCTCTTTAGAAAAAATAGAAGGAATCTAAGAAAGAAACCTTTGTATCAAAAAGAATCCATCTCTATCAAAGTAATATCTTTAAGTATCAATAGAAAGATTTAAAATAAAAAATTGAAATTGTAAGTGTTACCTTCACTTTTGACTATAAAATTAGAAAAATGGAGATTAAATACCAACTAAAGTTGAAGGACTAAATTATTAGTATCATAAAAGTTTAGAGACCGAAAACATTTTTCGAACTTAAATTTTGTACTCTAATTTGTGATGTTACATTCTAAAAGAAAAAGGTTTGGGCGAAAATGTATGAGCATTTTGAAAAAATCTAAAATAAAGTAGTAGTAGTAATAGTAATAGAGTATTATTAATGGTTAAAATTTTTGATATGTATTTAAATTTGAAAATACAAATTGTTATGATTTTAATAAAAATGAAATTGAAAAGAGTAAATGGAATAAAAAAAAAAATAGATGGATGAAAATGATCTGTTTTCACTCCAATATTATTGGCATTGGTTGAAGAGTTTTAGATATAATATTAATATAAAACAAATAGACATTGATATATAAAAAGGAGGAGGAGAAGGAAGAGGATAAATTGTGGGGGTGGACGGAGTTTGTGAAGCATTTACGGTGTGATTTTAGTTGGGTCCCACGGATAAAAGTGAGGCAATGGGAGGGACAAAATGGTACTTTCCGCACTCACTCACTCACTCACTCAACCTGAAGGAATCTTCGCAACAAAGAAAAGCTCCCTCCCACCTTTTTTTTCCCTTTTTGCACAAAAGGGCAAATGAGAGAAACTCGCCTCTTCCATTGATTTTGACGGTTACGATGGACCTGATCATTTCAAATGATTAGATAAAATTACAGCCGTTCGATCCACCGGTTTTCAATTTTTCATTGGGTCAAACTCACACCTTCTTTTTGGTCCAACTTGTTTCTCATGTTCTTGCTTCTTTTATTATTTTACCCCAAATGTTTTAGGGATTTAGTTGAGTTATCAAATATTATAGTTAAAAAGTTGGTATAAGATAAAGTTTTTCAATAAATGTACAAAATAGATAGAAAAGAGAAGATAAAGTGTTTACTATTGAAGTTTAGTTATTTGACACTAACTTATCTACCTTGTGAGTCAAATATCTTCTTTTTTTTTTTTTTAATAAAAAATATTTTAGATCAAGGAAGATGGGATGAAAATCAACCGAAAAGATAAATTCAATTTTTTATTTTTGTAAATTTGAAAATAAAATGTTTAAGGGACATATTTCTTCGAGCTTGAAGACTAATTTTAACATATACAATTAAATTTTTACCATCAAATATTTATGGATCCAACTTTTACAATTATGTAGGTGTGCGTGTTGGAATACATTTTCAAGTGTTTAACTTAAAAAATAAAGTCATTTTAGAAAAATTAGAGTGTTTGGTAACCACTCAAAATAGATTTTGAAATGTATTTTAAACTGTTTTTATCAAAAGAACTTAAATAAAAATGAGTTTTTTTCTCAAATCAATCCAAACAGACCCCAAGTTTGTGAGTCCAATTTCTGTATAAATTTGAGGACCTAATTTTTACAAATGAAAGTTTGAAGTTGTAATTTCAACTATCACCATACTTCGTGAGTGGTTTTTGCAAATTTTAAGAAAATATTTGATTGATGATCCATTTTAAGTAACTAGTGTTTAACACGTATCATGTAGATGTATTTTAAAATTTTTATTTGAATGTAGAAAAATTGAGTTATTTGAAATTAAATTTTACAGTGCTATTGCTCCTCCCCCATCCTTACCCTTCGCTTGAAATTTTGGGTGACTCGTCACCTCTTTATCTAACTCGGTGGTTTGTATAAGAAGGGAGAAAGCATTGGATCATTATTTGAATCATTTAGAATAAAACAAAAAATAGAATGGTTAACCAAAACTTCCATTGAGATAATAATGAAGAAAGCTATGGTTGGTCTTTAATCTTCTGGCTCCAACTTCAATGAGATTGAGTCTTAGTCATCACAAAGTTATTCTTACTATGACTTGAACACATGACTAAAGCTTGTGAGATATCCTATTAAAGGAAAGAAAGAGAAACATAGAATTAGAGAGGAGAGGAAATGTGTGGGATCTCTTAGATGACTAAACCCTGGTAAACTAGGACTAAATCTTTGTCATAATTAAATTATTATGTTTTAATATCTAAGATGTAAATTATGTTTATTTGAATTTCATTCAAATTTCAAATATTATTTAATATGCATTAATCATTTTAATATTTAATGTATCAAATACATAATAAATATATTTTTCTCTTTTATATTTGATATATCCAATATATTAAATATCAATTTGAACCTTTCAAATTTTTCTTTCAACAAACTAGAGAACCTTACATGCCTATAAATTATAAGCACACACGATACAAAATTAATAAAACTAATACAATTAATTTTCATTATTTAACTCAAATCACTCTAGTATAGACTTAAAGTTGCACTTTCATGCATTGTAAGACAAAATTGTGCATATGGATCTAATCATTACATCAAGTTGATCTTTCACGAGTTGTTTGTAATCAAAACTAGGTCGAAGGTTCGTTTTAAACCTGTAATTACACCTTGCAACTTAAGTACCGATGATTCTCTTAAGAACAATTTGTTTCTTATCCAACCACTAAGTCTCTCTTCAATTAGTAAGAGGGTGAGGCGTTATTGTTCAAGTCCCAAAATCAACACTCATTTCTTGTATGGGAATGAGTGAATTTCATTTTGTGTGAAGATTATGTTATCTACTTCCTATTTGGTCAAGTCTTCCAAATGATAGGCTTATTAAATCACCTGTGTAGGTCATTCTCATCCATGCAAATCAAAGGGTGAGCCCTCACATGCAGAAGTATATAACTCACTCAAAATATAGATTAAGTTGCATATATGATCACATGACCAATGAAATATCAATATTCTCAATTTAATGGATATCTAGAGATTAAATATTTCATGAACCAATTGTATACAAACTCATGGTATAGGATACCTCACTCACATGTCTCAACTTGAACAATTTGGCTTTAATCATTTGTAAGAAAATTACAAAGTAGATCGTATTAATAATGCTTACGGGATAAGACACTCAACCTTATCTACATACTATAAACCCTTTAAATTATTTATTGAATATGTATCTAAACCACATGATGTTCAAGATTAATAACGAGATTTTAGGACGGCACATACATTTGTACATTTAAAAAAAAAAAAAAAAAAAAACTAACACGAATGTGAAGAAATTAATGGCATTGATGACAGACGCCAATTATAGCTCTTATACACATGTATACACAATAAAAGTCTAAGTTATTGTTTAGAAATAATGTGTTTGTTATTATTGTAGATGATCTTTAGAAGAGCAAATTTAGGTATAAACAAAATAAGCATGTTTGTGTATCTTCAGATGTGTTTGTTATGTTTGTTGTGGTCGACCATTCCTTTCTCTTCCATAATATTCTTCCTATTTTTTTAGGTTGCTTTAGGTTATTTTTAAATATAGCAAAAATGTCAAGTCTATCGTTGATGGACACTGATAGACTACTATTATCTGATAGACAGTGATATTTTGCTATATTTGTGAATATTTCCAGTAGTTTCACCATTTAAAACAATTCCCCGTTCCTTTATGGTTGGGTTTAGGGTGTTAACAGGTTCAGTTTGGCTTGGTTTGATTGTTGAATCGAATAACAAAAAAATATTAAAGAGAAGTGGAGAACTAGGTCGAATTACCTTAATAAACATAGTTAGTTCAGTATGACGCTTCGTGAGTTATTTAAATCCAAACGTCAGGGATCGAGCCGAGTCAAAGACAGGAACTAGTTATTGGATGAACTTCATATTACTAGCTAATGAGGCAGCCCAAATATGTTATTTTCGAGGGTCTACTACTCGGATGGGAAGTTGAGTTGTGTCGTGAAATTGTTGGTAAGTAAACAAAATGAAAAATAGTAAACTATATTAAAGGTAACTAAATCTTGGATGGTTAATAAATTTAGATACAAACTTTAATATAAATATTATAGGCCGGTTTAATTAGATTTTTTTTTTTTTTTTTTCAAAACTCGAAATTGACCTATATTCTCTATAAAAACTGCAATCGTTAAACAGAATCGATTCAAACTAGAATCAACAATATTTTCGATGGATTTGAGCAAGTATTTTTTTATTTCACTCTTTTACTCCAAGTTGTGAGGTAAAAGTGGAAAATATACTGTAAAGGGTATTTTCCTCTCATCACAATTTATTATAATACAATTAGCCATTTTTGGAGTTTGACTATTTAGTATTAGTCATTTCTTTGGTTAACCCGAGATATATCTTGATTGTATTTTATTATTATTTTTAGTACATAGATTTTAGTTATTGAATTAAACGTTATACTTTTGGTAGTTGTCATCATTGTGTTTTTACAATTGGTAGAGAGAAATGGGAAAAAAGAGGAGGATATTTTTCTCTCTGCCATTTATTATGCCAATTAATGACGTGGCTTCATAATTTGAAAGCTAATTTTAAGGGAAAATTTTCTAGTACTGTACCAATGGCGGATCCAAACTTTGATATTGGTACACAATTTTATATATAGTTAAAATTTTATCTCATAAATTTCTAAATTGGTACCTATATATAGTTTTTTCATTTTAAAAAAATATATAATAGATCCTTGAATTCTTGGCTTGGATATCTAATGTATAGTATAAAACGTTTTTTTAATTAAGAAAAAGAGTTTAATGTAGGGTTGATTTCAAATATAGTAAAATCAGCCAACTTATTTACAAATATGGCAAAATAGCATTCATCAGTGTCTATCGCAGATAGATAATGACATTTTACTATATTTAAAAATATTTATAGCTATTTTTCCATTTAAAATAATTATCCAATAAATATATTTATTGGCTACAAATTAAACGTGGGCTCTACACGTGCCTCCTCCAACTCCGTCATAGATTTTCTCTTGAGTACTATCATAGTATTTATTAGTTTCATTCATAATTTAACACATTATCAAATAATATATCAATTTACTATTCACATATTTCGTACGCTCCACATAATTATTAAATTCTATTTTTTTTCATAAACACTCATATTATTGTAGTACGAGATATTTTATCCTCGTTAATGAAAGTTGGATGAGTTTGGAGTTATCTAGAAAGTGCTTTTTTTTTTTTTTTTTTTTTTTTTCATGTCAATCGTAGAGGGTGAAGTCTAAGAATTGGTTGCCTTTTCCTTTATACTTTTTGTCCGTCCAAAGCACATGAATCCTTTATTTGATCATGTTGATGTCAATATTTTATGTTAGTTATTGGCCAAATGTTGAGCTCCCCAAGTCCATGTTTATGAATGGTGGCAACCCAAAAAAACCTCAATGTTTAACTTCTTTTTTTTTTTTTTTCCTCCTCAAATCTTTCAAACTATCTAATACATAAAAAGCGCTGGAAAAGTGTTTACTATTCTCTCAAATTAAGAGAGTTTATATTATATTTCACTTGTTTGTTAGTGGTTTTTTAGGTCAAAATAAAGAGAATTAGAAGTGAAAGCCAAAAGATCAAAACCGAGCTAGAATCTAGTGAAAAAGAGAAGAAAAATCCAAATTTGCCAAAAACAGGACGGCGCCACAGCATTGGCACGGCACTGCCGCAAAGCTTTTTCCCGAGAGCAGCCTCTGCCTCAACGCAGCACCACTGTCACAGCGCTCCGACACGATGCCGAGGGTAGGTTTCCATGATGCACAGCACGACAACGCCATCCAGTAGCATGGCGGCGCCACCTTTCAATGTTAGTCAGCGTCGCGGCGCCATTGACCAGTGCTGCGACGCCATCTTTCCTAATTTGAAGAATCTATATTTTTGGATAGAATTTTGGGCGGTCAACTCTATAAATTGGAGGGTTTTCAGCAACCCTAGACATCAAGAAATCAGAGAAAAACACACCAAAAGAGTCCTAAAGAGTGAGTTGGCTGCAAGGAAGAGAGAAGAATTCGAGAGAGAGTTGTGGTGCCGTTCAAGTTCTCGACATGAAGACTGAAGGATATCTTGGCGGTTCCTCCTCAATCACGGGCTTCTTCTTAGTAAAGTTTTTTTTTCTTTATACTCTTCTATGCTTAATTTGTTTGTGAACATGTTGCTTAAAGCTATGAGTGACTAAACTCTTTAGTTTTAGGGTATTGATGAATTATTTATGAAGTTATGTTGATATTGTAAACTATTCATGGTTTTGTTGTAATGATTATGCTTTTCATTGTTATTGTGCTTAATTCTTGTTGATTGACCACCCTTGAATGTTAGGTTAGATGTATGGTTGAGAGATTATATGTCTAACTAGATCTATAACAATGAATTGTTGTTAATCTATCATGAAAATAGTTAGGTTAACAATGAAAGTTGCTAAAGACTACTCTTAATGCCATGTAATGTGTATTGGTTTCAAGAAATTAGTAATCAATTGAGTTGCATGAGAAAATGATGTTTTTTAGAGAAAATAACTTGGATTTATGTTTTTAGACTTAAGCATATGAATTGCAATGAAATCTATGAACCCTAGAATATTGCATAATGAAGTAAACAAGGATTCTTATGAACCCTAGAATATTGCATAATGAAGTAAACAAGGATTCTTTACCCTATAACTCTATTTGACTCTTGTGTTTCTTATTTACTTGCTTTTATTTTTAGTTTTGTTTCCAAAATCACAACTTAAATTCCAATCCTCAAATAAAATTGATTCAACTCTAGAATAGCTAAGTAACTTAAACCTTCATAATTGGATCCTCAGTGGAACAATATTCGGACTTCACCGTCTTATATTATAAATTTGACCCGTACACTTGCGGTTAACACGAAAAGTACGCATCAATACACTATCTCATGTTTATCTAAGTTGAACGTAATAAATCAATACTAATTTAAAAAGTGGGTTTCATTTGATCATGTTTGTTATTGGTTACTTATGTTTCATATTACTAGTTAAAAGCTTCAAATTCCTCACTCTCACATACTTTTGACTAAAACAAATAAGATATGTTAATCAATTTACGACTCAAACTTTAACTTTATTTAACTCAACCTCGATTGACTTATCAATAACCGTTTTTAGTTCACAAGTCAAGTTGGTCACCTAGTTAAAATTGTAGGGTTACAATCATTTATTGTTTTAAATTTGAAAGGATGGAAACTAAAAGTAGTAACCAAAAACATTATCTAGCATTTTTTATATTCTTTTGAAATTTTTGGTTTTTAAATTAAAATGTATTCGAAATCTATGATCCAAATCGTGAAAATTTGAAAAATAACTTTCTTTTTATAATTTAAGTGTATCAAGATTTTAAGTTTGAAATGTAAAATATATCATTACCTTTAAAGTTGAACTTTGATTTTTATAGTATTTCATATTATAAATTTATGGGTTTTTTCTTTTAAATATAGCAAAATGAACCAAAATATTTATAAACATAGTACAATGTCACAACATCAGTGATTGACTGTGATAGACTATTATCATCTATCATTGGTAGGCACTGATAGACACAGATAGATGTCTATCCGTGTCTATCACTATCTGTTAACATTTTGTTATATTTATTAAATATTTTTCAGTAATTTTTCTATTTAAAATAATTTACCTGTACTTATTTCATTCTCGTTAAATTAAAATAATGTATAATTTAATATAGATTAAAATATCATTCTGGTAACTATATTTTGGGGTTTGTTCAATTTTAGTTCATATACTTTCAAATATCCAATTTTAATCTCTAATGTAAGCGCTAGTTCCTATTCTTCTTTGCTTAAGTGCAAGTTGAAAATAAATGAGCAAAGGTGAGCTAAAGACTTAAGTAAAAATCAAATGGGAATAGTGAAGTTTGATGAAGTAAGCCTAATTTTCATTTAACCTTTAAAAAAAGGGCAAGGAAAGTAGCAAATAGTGTGTTGGGAGTTTGATTAAGAGTGAGAATATGTCGAGAGTTAGAAAATTTTCTAAGTTTTTAATTTGTGTAAGTGTTAAATAAATAAATTACATAGGAGTTAATTAAAGAAAATTAATAAATTAAATAAATTAAATGAATCAAATTTAATTTAAAAGAGATAATTTTGCTTAGGGTGATGGGGATAAGAAGAAGTGAGGAAGGCCAAGTAGAAGAGAAAGAAATCAGTTGGATGTCTTGATATGATTGGAAGGAAAAAGTAGCAGTTCGACTGGAAGCAAGCAGCTGGAAGAAAGGGTTGGTTCTCTTGAACCACTTGTGCAAATTTTGTGATTTTTGAACCAAATGAAAGTTGATTGAGTTCGAAATCTACCCTAGGGCTGTCAAAGTGAATTAGAGTTGGAAATGTTGAGAAAACTTGAAGAAACTAGAGGTTTTCAATGAAATCGGGTAAATCAGAGGATTCAAATTTGAGAAAATTTTCAAGGGTGTTCGGGGAGGATTTAAGCGCCCAATTTGTTCGTAAGTAAGTTAAGAGGTCGCTCTTGAGTTCCATAAAATTTATTTGGAGTTTATTTGATTAGAAAATGTATTTTGAAACTCTGAAAAATCGGGTTGGAAATGGGGGATTGCTGGCCGAAGGTTGAAAAAGGTAAATTGCCCACCCCCACACACCTGCTGCACACATGTGCGCACCTCGTGTGTAGCCTATTGCTCAATGATGCATGTCTATGCGTCTTCGCTCGTACACCCCTCTACGTCCACCTACGTCTGCCCATGTCCGCCCACATCTGCTTGCGTTTGCAACCCTGCCCACAGCATGCACCCCGCACCCATCTATTGCCCATGTTGCATGCCTATGGCCATTTTGGGTGTTGGTGAGCATTTTTTAAGCCCATTTGATGTTTCCTTGAATTTTTAGCCTCAAAATGGGTAATTTTAGATTTTAAACTAATTTTTGGGTATTTTAGGAAATTTTAGGAATTTTTGCATAAAAATCCCTAAATGGCAATGATGATGGAATAAGTGGAATTTAAGTTGATTTTGCCCAATATGGATGAAGTTTAAGTATTATGGGAGGTGTAGGAACCTCCTTGAGATGGTCCAATGCCTTCTAACTAATATTTTGGGTCAAACTAAGGTTGGACAAGCCTATAATCCTAATAGTGCAGGCCCAAACTGTGAGTGACATATGTTTGCTTAAAATGAACTCATTTATGATCTCTAGCTATGATTTCTTATGGAAAATGAGTTTTCTTACTAATTTTGTTAAGCATTGAGCATGATTCACTGACTTTACTTTAATACCTAGTATGAAAATGTTCAGCTTACAAGGAAGTTATATGTTTCTTATGCTCAAATGCTAGCAAGCATACATGGTTTGAATGATGATAACTTGTGTTATGCTAAGAATGGTTTATGATTGCTAATGATGAATTCTAAAGTTTAAAAGGATGTTTCAACCCATTATGTCTTGTACCCTAGTTGTGATTGCCATGCTGTGTGACTATGTTTCCGTAGCATTATAGGTTGCCAAAGGATTCCCAATACTGAAAGATGAAAGAAGGTACTCGGGAAGTCCAAGAGATTCTTAATACAGAAGGATTAAAAGAAGGTACTCGAGAAGTCCAAGGATTCCCAATATTGAAGGATTAAAGTAGGTATTTGGGAAGTCCAATATTAGCCCTTTGAGGGCATTCTACGTGCACGTAGGAAAAGTATTGATGTTGATGTATTAAGACTACTCTACATCAGTTAAGGTTATGACGTTAAGTGCATTGAGCTTACTCTACCTCAACTAAGGATTGTGAGTATAGGTTTAATGTGAAGTTACTCAATTTAAGTGATGGAAAGTTTAATTGCAACGAAAAGTTTACTTGTTTTATGGTGTTTTATCTCATTTTTTTATCCATGGATGTGAAATTGTGATTACTTCATGCTTTAGGCATAAAAATTTTTTTCTTAACTTAAAATGTTTTAGAAGATATTGATGTAATTGTTTTTAAATTGTCACTCACTGAGCTTCCAGCTCACGTTTGTTTATGTTATGTTTCCCACCCAGGTAGCGAAAGAGTTTCGGTGCTTAGCCTACCCGAGTCTCGTCTACTCCAATTTCAGGATATCAACATATTCATTCCTCCCTAGACTTGTATGTGTAAATAGTTTGGTTCAGTGTGGCATGTAGATTAGTTGGGTCTGATGTCGGGATAGGAGAATGTACATATTGTATGTTTTGTGAGTTGTGTAACAAATGATTCTAACACTACATCAGTTGTAGATATCTAAAGTTGTTTGATCTTTATTTAAAGTGAATGTTGATCTTGTATGCCAAGTACTTTTAGGAAAAGGTAGTACGGGCGGTTATGCTATGATGTTGGTTTTAACATGTTAAATAAGTACAGGTAGACAATGAAGCTCACAAGAGAGGTGATATTTGCTGTCATCACACCTTTTTCCAGGTTAAAAAGGTAAATTGGGAGAGGGTGTGACATCTATACTTTTAATAAATCTTAATTTAATCTCTCATAAAGTTAATTTTTATTGAAATTGGTTAAATAATAGTAGTAATAAATTTTAAACAATGAAATATAGTATGCGAATATGTTTTCAATATAGTGAAAATGCTAATAGTAAAGGACTAAATTTAAGATTTATTAAAAATAAAGGAACTAAAATTGAACATTTTTTAAAATACAGTAACTAAAATTGAATAACTTCCAAAGTACATGGACTAAAATAATATTTTAACCCATAACATATGACCATTGAAGTGGTGAAGCTACCAAGCAAGTGATTGATATGAGTTTCTTTTGTTGGGTTAGTGGTAAAACTTGTTATAATGTACTTACTTGTGGCAACACTTGTTGTATTTAATTATTTTTTTTTGTAAAAAATGTACTAAGTTTGGTTATTTAGTTTCTTCGTATTTGTCTATTTGGGGATATTCGAAAGGTTATTTCTTGTATTTAGTTTCTTTGTAAAAACATTATCAATTTTACCGTTATATAAAAGAGATCTATACTTTTGATTTCAAATCATCTCAATTTGAAGTACTTTAAATCTGATATACTAACTCAATTGTGTGAGTGATCTAATGCTTCAAGATAGTGTTCTCTTTGTAATTTGATTCAAGGAGATATTTTTGTGTGATTGTAATGATTTTTCATGTATTGGATTTTTTTTTGTCCGTAGTTTTTTCTTTTGTTTTTGAGTTTTCCCACACTAGTTCTTGTGTTCTCGATTTTATTACTTTCTTTAATTTCTTTACTTGTTTTTTTTTATTATTACTGCCATAATAGTGGAAGGTTTTTTCTCAACAATATCTGAGGATGACAACTCATTGAAGCCCGCTTTTGAAATTTGTACTCTCCATTCGCAATTTGGGCTTGCAAGTTCTTGAAACCGATTTGTCTTTGCATTTCCTTTTCTGTTCACCTCTAAAATCACAATCCCAAGGGTTCATGCAAATATTTCTCTCATCAATCTTGAACTCCAAACTTCTCTTAATGGAGATTGCAAATTTTGGATCTTCAGCAAGCTCTAGTAACTCTTCTTTTGAAATTGTTTTTTAGGCAACTTCTAATGCTGAAATCTCTAGGTTGATTTTCTTCACCTTTGTTGTTGTTGTGCACAGTTTTCTCTCATTGTTGGGCTGCTTTGAGTTGATTTCTTTTAATTACTCTTTGATAGATGGGCGAAGAAGGAATTTTGGTTGTTTATGAAGTAGGAATTTTGGTTTTATAGTGAGAGCATCAATTTGTGAATGATTATATATTTGTATGTATAGTGATATAATATTAAATTTGTCTCCGCCCACTAGCTTAAGTTTTTGGGTTAATTAACGATTTAACATGATATCAGAATAGGTGGTCTAGGGAGGTCATGTGTTCAAGTTCAAGCCTATAAGTGAAGGAGAGTGTTACAGATATAATATTAAATTTGTCTTCACCTACTCGCTCAAGTTTTTGGGCCAATCCGCGATTTAAGATATCACTCATTTAAGCTTTTGGGTCAATCTGCGATTTAAGATACAAGTTAAATAATTTCTATGCATATGTCATAGAAGATGATAAGATGTGAAAGGCTACAAGGAAGTGACATTTTTTGCCACTGGTATTGTAAAATTTAAGTTCTAGTTAGAAATCAACCCCATCGAGCCCAAAGCCCAAAGGTAACCAAAAGTCCAGTCCAAACTTGACTCAAAGTCAATGTTTGACCAATTCAACATAACCTAACCCATTTATTTATTCTATATGTGCAGCTTCATTTCCAATACTACTTCAATTCATTGGTAACCATAAAGAATGATTTAAGAATATTGTGATACATAAAATAAATTAAAACATCATTTAAAAACATGTCAGTGACATTTTTTATTTTGAAAATTTTAAAAGTTATGAGAATATGAAAAAGAAAAAAGGCCTTAGAAATGAAACAAACTACAGTTTAACCATGATAGTTTATTATAATTTATTATGATTTTTTTTTAATCTCTTTTAAATTATTATTTTATTAATTTCTGTTTGAGTTTTTGAAGTATAAATAGCGGTGGAGAAATGAAAAAGAAATTAAAACGAGAAAGTTTTTGTGAGGTTGGAATGTTTAAAATTTTTGTTATGATAATAGCTACGAATCCGGCTTCTAGATTTGATGAAGAAGATGTATACAGGGGAGAATCACTCAAATATTGAAGGTTTATGTCACTTGAAAGCCTTCAAATCCTACCAAAGATGGACATAAATAATTGTTGGAACAACATAAAAGGAGGATCTGAAATTGAAAACTAAAAGAAAATGGACCCAACATTATTTCTATTTTGTCACCATGCTTAAACCATCTATTGATCTTAGTTCTGCCCCCATCAATGGGCTCAATGCCCAACCTAACCTCCACCCAACTTCCCCCTAAATTCAACATTTAACCACTCTACTTAATTAATGGATCACCATTTTACAAATCCAACTTCCCCATCACCTCACCAATTACTTTATCGTTGGATCAATCTATATAATATATATATTGTATTTTTCATTACAAAAATTTAACATTTTAATATAATTTTCTTAAAATATATTCACATCTATCGATCATGGTTTTTATAACATAAATTTTTTTAAGTGTGAGAAAGTAGTAATTTTATGAAAACAAAAATTAAATACTAAATAAAATTTTATAATAAAATAAATAAACTAAATAAATACTAGGAATGTTTTTAAAAATAGAAAATCTATTGAAAATAATTATAAATATAGTAAAATTTTATCTTCTATCTGTGATAAACCGCTTATATTTAATTATTTAAAAATATATACGTATATTTTAGATTTTTCGTCGTGAAGTATTATTAAATTTATTATGTATTTTATTACTTTTTCTATTATAAAATTATTATTTTTTTAGTACAACAATTGTAGAGACGAGGGACTAAACCTCCCACCTCTAAGATGAAATACCATACCTATTATCACTGTGCTAACCTCTCGCCTCAACTACACTCATAAAATTTTTGTTATTGTAAATTTTTGTTTTGCATATTTGGGAAATAAAAAAGGTTGATTCTTTAGCCGCTACTTCCTATTACCTACTCTAACTTCTTGACAATATTTCCACCAAAGTTCGAAATATTGATATCGATAGAAATATCGAGGTCTCGATTTTATGGAAATATCAAAGAAAATTTTGTGAAAATTTATAGAAATTGATGGAAATTGTTATAATTAGTTAATGAAAATTTGATTGTAGCTTAATTATATTATAATTGACCATTTTAATCATCATTTCTCTAAAGTAAAACAACATTTAAATGTATATTGTAAATGTCTATGTAAATGTTGATGCGAGAGCATAAATTTAAAAAAGAAATAAAAAAATAATTACAAAATATCATAAAAGGTAGGAATATTTTGAGGCAAAATGATGTGAAAATGAAAGTTTTTGTGGTAAAAGAAAAAAAAAACTCACATCAATTTAATTTGAGGTGAAATGATATGAAAATGTAAGTGAAAATGTTTGAATTGGGTTAAAAATAAATATAGGTTCTTTTCATGTGGTTTTTCCAAATTCATTTTTTTTATAAATGAAAGTTTTAGGATTGGAAATAAAACTTAAAATTGAAAAAAAATAGAAATTAGAAAAAATAACACATTAAAAAAGTTTCATCCATCATCGGAAATGACATTGGTGTGAAAACTATACAATTGTGTGTAATTAGGATCATAAAAGTGAAAAACTTGGAGTGAGCTAACATAGTTAATTAAAAAAAAATCCAAATGTTTTCAAAATTTCAAGATTTATAGAAATTTCGTCGAAATGGGAAAAGGGGAATAAATAAAAAATTCCTCAAAATTTTCTCAAAATTTCAAAATTTATCGAAATTTCGTTGAAATTTAGGGGAAAACAAAATTTTCTCCCCACCGAAATTTGAAGGCATCAAAGTCTCAAAATTGGAAATTTTTCACAAGGATTGTCAAAACTCCTTTCTATTGAAAAAAAGTTTAAATACTACTTTTGTTTTAGTTGGGAACAAATTTTTCACTTCTATTGTAGTAATATGTAAAAAAATAATTGAGAAATTAAATGTAACCAGTAAAACTTGAAAACATCTAAATAAGTTGAAAACTCTAAAACTGGAGAGGTTATACAATTATATAAAATTCACTTTCCGATCCTAATTACTTGAGCATTCTCTTCAAGCTTTTGTACTATTCACACTCTTTTTTCCACTTGCAAATTATAGAGAATACAAAAAGAAAATTTAAATAAAGTAAGCACACTCAAGCTTTAGTGTTTTTAACTAAAACAATTTGAAACCAAAGTCATAAGATTTTTTTTTACTGTTTAAAACGCATATTTTTTGAACTTTTTCTATGTAGAGTGTATCTCTAATATTTTGTTGGAACATACACTTTCTCGACCTTGGTTCATTTTGATCTCTACCTATTTTTAAAAATGTTTATTTTAGTATTTATATTTTTATCTTTTATTCATTAGGGTCTCTATACTTTGAAAATGTTCCACTTTGATCACTCTAACTTACAACTTTACACTCTACTTACAACTTTAGTTCTTTTGGTCCACGCATTACTTGGTCATTGTATTAAAATTATGTTTAAGGTTTAGTTTGATTTCATGTGGCATGCATATCCAAGCATTCAAATTTATTGATTAAATGATACAATGTGCAACATGTCAAATATTGTATGTCTAAGTTGAAAGTAAATCAGCAAAATGATGAAAATTTCCTCTTCAATCTATAGCCTAGCTTCTATTCTACTTATAACAATTAGTAACACTTAAATTTTGTTTGGGATAGAATTTAGTATTTGGCAATTCAAATGGATCCTTATAGGGTCATATATATATCTATATATATATATAACTTTTCTTAGAATGGTACCAAAATATATATTATTAATTTGAGAAGTTAAATCAACCCCATTAAAAAGCATTTATAAAATGGACTACGTAATGGAATTATGGACATATTAGAAATGACAAACAAATAAATATCAACCAAATTATGCTTAAATGTTTGTTATGTCATGTCATATATCATAATTTGCATCATTCATGTAAAAATTGCCATATTAGTTTTAATATATCCCACCAACTTCTATCATTTATTTGAGTAGTGTATAGGAATCACATCTTATAATTTAACATAAATTAAACCAAGTGGATAAATTAGTTGAAATAATCTCATAGACTATAGAACAAAAATTATTAATTACATAAAAGCCAATGACCTGTTGACATTGACTTTATTACATAACCAACAAATATTTTTTTCATTTGCTCGACACGTCTCTTCCATTAAATAAAAATCTCTTAGAAAAAATATTTAGTAATTAGTAACATTGTTACCAAAATATGGACAATTTGCATTGAGATACTTTAACTAGTGGAATACACAAACGTTACATTGAAGATTTATTTTCTAGTTTTTATATTCTCAAGATATCAAATTTTGATACTTAAAAAATCATATATAATAGTGTGGGTTGGAATATTCGAGATAATTTTGTAGCACAAATTTAAAAGTCGTTTTATAATCTCTATTATAGTTTAAAAGCCGTTTTAAAAGTAATCTTCTAGAATTGGTAGTTATTTCCTAGCATTTTTTAAAAAAATTTATTTTATTCTTAAATTCAGATTGATTTTGTATGCTTAGTTCATACAACTAATTTCTATATACTAAATTTTCAAATTGATTTGACAATTCCACCCATTTTTTCTTTAAATAATATCATATCTTTTATGTAAAAAAAGTGCGCATAGTCTCTATATTTAACAAATAATCTAGAGAAAATGAAATTTAAATTTAAGTTGAAGCCATATATGATATCACATTTTAAAGAATCTTTAAAAATATAATTTTTGAAAGGAAAAATTATTTAAATTTTGATGACGAGTCTATTTAATCAATTATTTACACTTTAGCATTATTTATCGAACAGCATAACTTATTTTTTTCAAAGTTAAAAGCTGAAATTTATTAAATACTAATTTGCTTCCTTTTACAACCTGCGTTTCTAAAACACAGTCGCCAATCAATTATTTAAGCTTATTTTCATCTTTTTTTTTTTTTTTCCTTATTTAAGTTGACTAAGATCAATGTCGGGCCAATTAAACAATTATATGGGCATATTTCTATTCTTGTTATATATTATTAGGGTACAAAATGCCAAATGCTGACAAATCCCATTATGGGGCCAAAGTTAATATAATCATTATTAGTCGAGCAAATCAAATTGTTCGTAGAGAAGAAAAAATGTTTAACTAACAAATTAAATAAAGCTTGGCTTTTCCTTTGATCTCAAAAAAAAAAAAAAAAAAAAAAAAGAAAAGAAAAAAAAGCCTTTAATTCATTCTAAATTATATATATTAGAGCCTAATTGAAATTACTTTCTAGTTATAATTTAGTTGATAAGAAGGACAAAAATTTTGCTTACTCTTGAGAAATTCTGACGTGTAATTAGAAATTTGCTTTTAAAACATTGAAACTTGAGTTAGGGAGAGATATGAACCTTAAATAATATATATATTTTTTAACTCTTGAGTTGTGGTCATTATAAAATGTTCTCGCTTGATAGCAACAACAAATAAAGATTCTGGACACCCGTGTAGTACTTGCCACACATGATTTGACGTTTAAGCAAGATAGTGAAAGAGTGGAAGTTAAGTTTAAGGCTTTGAGAAGAATAGTAAAGTTGTTGATTTTTAGTTTGACCTAGGACTTTCGAATCTTGATTGTGGAATTGATTTAAGTTACCCCTTAATTGGATCCTTCAAGTCGGGCATGCATTTAGCTTGCACCATTCAACAAATAGGGAGTTTCGACTATATGAATGTTTTCTGCTCCTCAAGCCTATTTGGGTCCCAAGGTGTAGCTTTGCCATTTTCCTGTTCGATTGTCTCCAAGCTTTCTTAAATTTGTTAATGTCCTCTTATCTAAAATTACTCAAAACATTAGCTCTCACTCTAGGTGGGAGGTTGTGATTTAACTCTTTGCTATCATGAGTTGAACACAAGAGGCTCAAGTTGAGAGTTTTATTATTATTATTATTATATATTTTGTATCATACTTTCGTACTTGTTTGGTTTTAATAAACCAATCTTTGTATTGCCTATCATGAGATCCATATTCGACTTTGAAACTATTATATTATACACGTGTTTATTTTAACAAACGAAGAAAAACTGAATGAGAATATAACATGGAACAATATAAAGTATGTAATTCTGCATTTATAAAGTTGAAAATGAAAAATTAAAAGCACTAAAAAAAAAAAAAAACTTCAGAATTGTTTAAATCACAATATATATAAATTCGCCAAATAAATATGTTTCAAAACAAGAAAAAAAATTTGAATATCATAACAAGTATGACTGTTTCAAATAAAAAAATGAACCAAAATATTTATAAATATAGCAAAATTCTAATTTGTATTCGTGATAGACCGCGATAGACTACTATATGTTGTCTATTTGTGTCATGATAGACATAGATACTAGTCTATCACGATCTATCGCAATTTATCGCAGATAAACTGTGATATTTTGCTATTATTTGTAAATATTTTCAACAATTTTGTCATTTAAAATAATTTCCTTATCAAATAGGCCCTATTAAATTAAGGCCCCAATCTCTCCTCCAAAGGAAAAAAAAAAAAAAAGAAAAAATGAAGGCTCCAATTACTACTACAAAATTGAAACAAAAGAATGAAAATGAAATTTTTTGCTAGAAGTTGTGGTTGGCTAAATTTGTTTAAGGGTTGTATAGCCTATCTATGTGGTGGTTGTCTCTGAATATGTCTTGTAGGATGTCTTCTGTGTTGCTGGGCTGCGATTACTTTTTTTTCCTTTTCTTGTTCAGTGATATTTTGTTCTCTTGAGATTTTCTTTTCTTCTTTATGGTTGGGCCGTGTTTGTATGAGAGTTTTTCCTTTTCCACCATGACCTTTTTAAGGGGAAGTATATGGTTGCTAGGGTTGCTGAATCTGATTTTTATATGTTATTAATGAAAGTTAGTTCTTTGTGACGACCATTTGAGTGAAGAAGAGTGTATTCTTGTGCTTGCTTCCGTTGCAGGTTTTGTTTTGGGTTTACTATTCTAAGAAGAGTGTTCTTCATCTTGTGGTGGACTTAGTAGTTGCATTGCAAGAAAAAAGATTCTCCAACTTAGGGGGAGTTTAGGTTTGGTGTGTGAAAGAGACTTTACACCATTGTAGAAGGAGTTGCTTAGATGAGTCTCACACTTAGGGAGAACCTAAGTGAGCACTTGCTAATAACATCATACTTAGGGGAGCCTAAGTTTACCTTGGGAAAGGTCTTGCACTTAGGGGGAGCTTGAGTGTTTTCATATCAAGTTGAGCTATTTGTGTGTCACTGTATTTATTGTAGATTTATTGATAATGTGACATCCTAAATTTTCATTTAATTTTTTTAAAAAA
The DNA here is from genome assembly GCA_030954485.1 of Citrullus mucosospermus. NCBI lineage: Eukaryota > Viridiplantae > Streptophyta > Magnoliopsida > Cucurbitales > Cucurbitaceae > Citrullus > Citrullus mucosospermus. The sequence goes on from CM062056.1 coordinate 25,818,379, forward strand.
ATTAATTATCTTAAATTACTTGGTTAGTTGTTTGAATTTTGAGGCTTAATTGGATTATGTTGAGAAAATAATTCAATTTAAAGTAATCATGATAAAAGATTTGGATTTAATTCAATTAGTGGAAAAATGAATTTATTTGTGAGAGATTTAAAAGTTGGATTTAACTTGAAGATTTGGAATTGGGTGAGATTTAAGAACTTAGATTAATTTAAGAAAATATGAGGATAAGTTGGAATCAAATTTAAGTTGGAGAATTGATTTGTTAGGAGATATTTTGGTTAAATAAATTACTAAGTAGGGGTTAAAAAAACATCTAATTTGATGGGTTGATGAATATTATATTAAATAAATTGTGTTTTGGTGTGGAAAAGGAAAAGGAAAATTTAAGGGAATTTGCAATGGGTGACAAATCTAAAATGTATAATTAGGGGCGTGTCTTTAATATATGGAAAATTGCAAATATGATAAAATTCTCAAATTTAAATTTTGGTTTATTCCGTATTCTAATTTTGTCCTACGTCTTTTGGTATATCAGTCAAGTAATAAACCTATCAGTTGTGTATTTTTTCCATTGATTTATATACTTTTTGTATTTTTTGTTTGCATCAATATGCGTTATTACTCGCTTAAATTTTTGTATTTGATATTTTTTTATCCCTTTTGTAGTTTTTTTTTTTCATTTTTAAATGAGTTTGTTTCTTTCATTTTTAAGTACAAATGTACAATAAGCCAAGGAAGATTCAACCTAAAACTCACTAACACTCAGTTTAGTAGTAGTGTACTCACATTTATAATTTGGTTGTGTTTGGAATAAGTAGAGAAAAAAGTATTTTTTTAAAAAATTATTTTTATGATTTTTTTTTTTAAACACTTAAATAACTAGTCATTTTCAATTGTATATCAATAGTATATCAAGTGTATCAAATGTATAAAGTCAATAGTGTAGTAAGTGTGCATAAGCAGTGTGTGTCTGGCGTATAATGTATCAAGGATACACGTGTATCAAGCGTATCAGATGTATATCAGTAATGTATCAAGTGTATATCAATAGTGTATCAGGGCATCAAGTGTATTAGGTGTATCACGTTGGTAATTTAAAGGGTTTTGGAAAAGGAAAGGGAAAAAGAATTTAAAGAAGTATATATATATATATATAAGTCAATCTTGGATTTAAGTGAGTTTTGGTCTGCCATTTGCAAGTCGCCGCCTGACCGCTCTCTCTTTATTCAGCTTTGCCGGCATCATCCATTCTTCGTGAGTAACGTCAGGATTTCAAGATTTGGTTAGGCCGGTACTATTTTGGTAAGTACGGTTGATTTTATTGTAATTTCGTGATTACCTATCGAGGTTGGTTTTAATTGTTGTTACCTATTGGGTTTGAGTTTTAGATTCAAGCTTCTAATGGGTTTGAGTTTTAGATTCAAGCTTCTAAGGATTTTGAAACCGGAAGCAAGCTATCCAAGCGGGTTAAATTGTACATTTTGGTTGGACCCATTATTTGAAGTATGTGATAAGATTGTGACTTAATTGCACTTTAGGTAAGATTATTTGGTTTAATTGTTCAGTAAATTGTATTTGAAATCAAGCAAGCTTATAAACTTAATTTAAGTTTGGATTTATGATTTGCTTAATTTGGGTGAAATTTAGCTGCTTATATCTAGAATTGTTTTATAAATATGATGATATTAGCACATGTTTAATATGATTTATGATATGAGCTTAACATAAGCATCTTTAGAGAAAAGTGACACTTTACCCTCCTAATGCTACTATGATACTAGAAGCCGACGGGTTTCCTACTACGATACCAGAAGTCGACGGGTTTACTACTATGTTACCGGAAGTCGATGAGTTTCCTACTATGTTACCTTCCTACTATGATACCGGAAACTGACAAGTTTCCTACTATGCTATTGGGTGCCGACGGGTGCCCTACTATGTTTATGAGCCTTTCGGGCCACTAGATGTGTGTTAGGATGGGTTAAATCGCTTCTTAAATGGCCATTACCATCCAAGATTAATTATCTATGCAAGTCCCACTAGTATGATGTGCTTATTGGATATAAGTATTTATCCTGACCCTGGTAGTGCGGTTACTTATTGAGTATTTTGTACTCATTCTTTTCATGTTAGGTTTTTCAAGTAAGTGAAAGGACACAGAAAACCTTGACCGTGTCATTGGGACTAGTCAGATGCTTTCGCACTCATTTTTAAGAATTGTGGTTATGTCATTTGAATTCAGAACTTTATTATTTTCTTATTTTAAAATTTCTCACGGTCAAATGTTTTTTATGCGGAGTTTGCTATTTTATTAAACTTGTACAAGGGGTACCGATCAAAGATTTTCAGTTATTTGGATTTTGCAAAAGATATTTATTTTAATAAAAAAGTATTTTGCTATTTTGTAAAATTATGAAAAATAGTCGTTTTAGATATATTCATATAGTGACGAGCTACTTCAAGTCTAAGAAGTTGGGTTGTTACCGATAAGCTCTTTACCATTTAGTTGTTACAGATAGTGCAACGACTCTCTGTGCAACATTATCTTCTAAATTTCAACTTCTATAAACTCTCATGATAAAAATGAGATCCATTAGTAGAATCTCCATTTTGGGAATGAACCCTACAATTTCACTCCTCTCCGAAAGTTTAAACAATCTTATTCTTATTTATTCCGTTAGCATTCAAACCATTCCATTAATTATCCTGACACCTTGCACGTAAATAAAATTTTCCATACTACAATAGTACCTGTATTGCATCCATTAATTATTAGCTAGGTAAGTCCAACAATACTAGAAAAATATTAATAAAGAAAACTTTCTAGTATGAACCCATTGAATATGTAGTCCTTGTTTTCTACATATCTCTCTCACATCACATCTATTAATGAGATTGAATTCAAAAACCACTCCAAAGGACTTTCGAAAACCAATCCAAGAAGTAAGAATTATAATTATGAGTTGGTGTGGGTTGCCTTGCCGCTTGGGAAGTTTGGCAGTAGCTAACGGAAAAGGCAGCGACTCGGCAGAATTCAACATTTTGACTCATTAGTTTTCAGTGGCCGAGTTGAGTACCGACCCTCGACTCACTGGAAGATCAAAAATCACTTTCTTTCCCCTTCTTCCCTTCCCCTTTGTGACGTTTTGTCAAACCAGAACAATTAAAAAAAGACCTATGGGGTCTTTGACGTTTTGTGGGATGTGGTGGAAATTTTGCGGACCCACTTGCCGAGAAGGATCAAGAGAAATTTGTTGAACTCAACAGACTCTTCCCTCTTCTGGGTTTGATCCTTTTCCCCTTATTTTCTCTTCTCCTCTTCTCTTTTTATGATCAACATGTGTTTTTGAAACAATTTCCAGCTTTTGCTGTTTTATTTTTCCCCCCCTTTTCAGTCTGGAATTGAGTGGAATTCAAGTATCCTTTCTTTCACGCTTTCAATTCTCTTTTGGTATTACCCTTTTTTGCTTTTCCTTAGTTGAATTGTTCTTTTGACTTTGCTTGTCCAGGAAAGTTTCAGCTATTTTTCAGGGGGAAAGTTGGCCTATGAATATGCTAAGGAGAATATTTTTTTGTCATTTATTTCTTTTTTGAGGACTATGCATTGGTGGGGTTCTGAAATTCTATCTGATCTAAGATTTCTCCGATCCAACAGTATCTGCAGCTTCGTTTGCTTGTTTCAGGTGGAATGGAATTGATTTCTTTTTTACTGATGTTGTTCTTCCTTCATTTCCCTGTTGCCTTTCCTGTGAATACTGGTGTTTTGATGATGATTTTTAGTGGTTTTGCAAACGCTTTTGCCTTTTGCTTTTGATTGTTGAAGCAGAGATGGGTTTTATCAAGGTGCTATTGGTTTTTATCTTGTACCATCTTCAAGAAAAATTGGCTTGCTTCCTGTACCTGCAAAGATTGGAAGTTGTTTATTTCATGATTTTAGAATCTTCTGTTCAATGGGAAGATTTGTTCTTTATCTGGCCTGGGATTAGAGTTTGATGGCTGTGAAAAGTTCCATTGTTGTGAAGTATCACTGTTTTGTTCTTCTTTCATGGCTTTCAATGCGCAATGTTAAATTTCTGTTTTCTTTCTAATGAACTTTTTAGCTACTATGATTCTTAGTACAACGTGGATGCCATTGCGCGATGCATTGGAAATTTTTGGAAATGCCGTCGGTCTGTATAACGATTCACTGGCTGAAGTCTTACTTCTATTGCAAATGCTGTATTAGCTTTGGTTCTTATTAGAGAAATTTGGGACAGACATTGTTGAGAGTTGAACTTGCATACTACTATAAGTGAACACTTGATGCCTTTTATTCTTTCTCTGCTGTATGGGTTCTGTTGCGACCATTTTCTTGTTGGTGTATTGCTTGCTGCAAACTTATGTGTTTCAACTAGAGCAGAAATTATGTTAAACGCATAGAGGATGTAAGAACTATCAAAAAAGATTTGTGTATCGTTTATACATTTCATAATTTAGAGTGGATGATTTCTAGTTCCTGATTGAATAACTTGCTGCAGGAAAAAGTATTGTAGCCAAACGATCCAACAGTAAAGTTTCTAGTATGGGTTGGTGGACTAAACTTTTCAAAGGCCACAAAAGCTCATACAGGGAAAGATATGGAGACGATAGAATTTGGGATGAACCCCGAACCTCTGTGGTAGGAATCTGGTTTTACTTCTCTTTTTACTTTTTATTTTTATTTTATTTTTTTTCCTGTTTCAGCTGATCTGTCATAGGTGGATATGTAACTATGATTACATTGTTGAAAAAGAGGAATGGCTATGGTGCCAGAATGTATACACTACAGAGTATAATACTTCTAGGTACTCGGTGCTGATTTGTATTCGTGGAAAACTTGACCGCAGGATGAATTGACAGAATACGAACAAGAGGAAATCGATTATGCAATTGCACTTTCGCTTTCAGTAGAAGATCAAAAAGGGAAAGCAGTGATAGGTGAATTTTGCTGCTCTCATTTTAAAGTTTTGCAATCTGTGATTTATTGACTTATGCTTATCTTTGAGGAAGTTCTGAAGTCCTAGCAATTTGTGTTCATCACTTGGTGTGTGTTTGGTACAGCATGAAGATAGCATATCACAAAATGAAGCATAGAATATCAGAATTAACTTAACATCATTGTATACATTAATTTTTTTCAATGATGGTTAGCTCATGTTTCACAATAAGCAATAGCTCATTAGAAATTAAGAACTCGTGACTCTGACTTCTTCAAAACACTTGTGGGAGACGTCTTTAAAAATTGCACTTGCTATTGCATATAAATAACTTCCAAATACTTCAAAAATTGCACTTGCTATTACTCTAAAAATTGCAGGTATTGTTGATAATACTGTCATGTCGGCAAGGAGAATTATTTTAGTTGTTGAAATGATGGTAAAAGGGTCCTATATTGTTTCTTGTTAAATAAATGAAGAACTCACTGAAAACAAGGGTGAACATGCTGAATCAAGAGAATGTACAATTTTGTTTTTTTAATTTTCATGATCATTAGGGTGAAAATGCTGAAAACAAGGGAGAAAATGCTGAACCAAGAGAACTCATTTTTTGTGACTTATCAATTACAGAGGAAGAAGCTCAAAGTGATGAAGATGAACACAGCACCAAAGCTGAATCAGAGGATGATGAACAAAGTACCAAATCGCAGTCTGAGGATGATGATCAAATTACTAAATCTCATTTGGAGGAAGATGAGCGACTTGAAAAAGCTCGAATAATGGAGGAAGATGAGCGAGCTGCCAAAGCTCAAATGGAGGAAGATGAGCGACTTGCTAAAGCTCAAATGGAGGACGATGAGAGAGCTGCCAAAGCTCAATTGGAGGAAGATGAGCGGATTGCTAGCACCCTAGTGGAGGATGATGAGAAGATTTCCACATTTCAAGCTGAAGAAGACGAACAGTTAGCTAGAGCTCTCCAAGAAAGTCTAAACATAGAGGCACCACCTCCTAGATACGATAGTGGAAATATCTTCAATCCTTATCCTTTCTTCTATCCATCAGGATACAGGTACGTATAGTCAACATGCATATTTTTTAGCCTCATCAAAGGGCTTGTGGCCCAAAGACTAGCGTATGCTCAACCTTGGTAGGCAATGATAAGTTTAATTGCAAGTTGCAAATACCAATGAATAGGCTACTATATATATTTGGCTTAAGATTTAATTTTTTTTTTTTAAAATCCATGAATTGATTCAAAATTTCCAATCTAATGGGTGAATCGAAACTTCAATATAACAAGTCAAACTTCTGAACCTATCCTTTGTAGACTGGGCTAGATCAATTTAGGCTCAAACAGTAATTTAGGCATGTTTAGTCTGGTTTGATCGTGGGCTTGCATTTCTCCACTTACAGTATTATGATGTGATATGCATTTCTTTTTAATTTCCTTCTACACATCTACAATGTGATTTACATAATAGTTGACAATTTGGATTGATATCCTATCTTAATTGTGTTTGTTATTAATTATTTAGAACCATAGAAAATCACTAAGGCCTGAATAGAAAACAAATCATTAACAAATGGGGCCGAAGATAGTATACTCAATTTCTGTAGTTAACTTTTAAGCATGATACTGAAAATCTTACGATAATTAAAGCCTTGATATTGGCTAGAGAATTAGTTACTTTTCCAACTTGCATTGCTCTTTTGTGTTTATGTGGGTTTAACATACGTCATGCAATCTCTTGGGCTTCTGTATAATTGATTTTGATGGTTCTAAAAGATTAGTTCTTGGACAATATGAGATCTGAGGCAACTTACCAGACACCAAATGAAATCTAACTCAATAATTTGTCATTTGGTTTGGTCCCAAAAACTGAACTCATATTTTATGTAGGGTCTGTGCTGGTTGCCAAACTGAGATTGGTCACGGGCGGTTTCTAAGTTGCATGGGAGCTGTTTGGCATCCAGAATGTTTTCGCTGCAATGCTTGCAATAAACCCATAACAGATTATGAGGTGGATATACAATTGAAGTTTACTGCATAAACTTTTTATAGGCCTTAGCCAACATTTTATTTATCAACATATGTCAAAGTGAAGTTCTGAGAGCTACCCGTCTCTTCCAAATTCTCCTAAGAGAATCACAGCAAAATCAGAGCAAAAATATCCCCTTGGAACAAACGCTCCCCCCCCCCCCCCCCCCCCCCCCCAAATTAAATCAGCTACCTCTCTCCCCACACACATTCTAACTAACAAAATCTAACCAAATATAATAAATGGGCCACCAACGTGCCTACAAAACCCATTACTCTCCTTTTGGATTCCTCATATGCCTACGCTTGTACACCCTAGTGATTTGGGGCCTATCAATTTTGTAAAGGATAGTCTTCAAATCATTTGCAGTGTTGATATACAATTGGAACCTGTAAACTGTCTTTGAAATATACTGAGACATTGATTTACTATCAGAAAAATCTTATTCTCTTTAGTAATAACTACTATTTCCACCTTTTGAACGTCTGTGGCTATTGGTGCTTGTTATAATGAATCAACTTTTTGACAGTTCTCTATGTTTGGGAACCGACCTTATCACAAATCCTGCTATAAGGAGCAACATCACCCTAGATGTGACGTTTGCCGAAACTTCGTAAGCCTCCCTTCTTCTGTTTAGTCAATTTATCTGTCTAAAAAAGATGCTATTTGTTTGTTTCCCCTGTTTGATTGATCTTTCTCATAGCAATACTTAGGCAAAAGAGTGATATACAATATATTATTATGTTTTCTGTGAAGGATTGTTTAACATCAATATCAAAGGAAAAATAAATTCGTTTTTTGTTTTTTGACAATTGGAGAAAATTCTGTTAAAATGTATATGAATACTGTGATATAGTATATGATTTTAATTTTAGTTTCTTTATACTTCTGTTAGTTCACCTTGGTTCAAGTATATAGCCCATACTTTCATAAAATTATGTCTGAAATATGGTTCATTTGAGCTAGAAAATATTTGACTGTTTATAGACATTACATAATTGCTCCAAATTGAGTTACTATTTCATCTATGATTATTCTGAAACTTAGAAAAACCAAAAAACATTAAACCAAATCCAAATTCTTAGAACTGTGGAAATAATCCAAGTGTATTCTTTTTTAAAAAAAATCCTAAGTTATGGCTTGATGTAATATTCAATATAATGAGTTCACTTGATCCTATTTGGATGAATTTTAAGCAACTTAAACATCTCAGATATGCTGTCCCAAAGGTGTCAATCCGTAAAGAGAAGTCGGATTAGAATACCCCAAATCTGGCCCGGACGCTCAGGGATATCAAAAAAGAAAAAAAAAAAAAAAACCAAATCTCCTTCGTTACCTACTGCCTTTGTTAGTTAGGTGCTCAAAACCAGTTTGAGATGCTTAATAATAAAAAAATGTGTATTGTTCTGAAAATGATGTATGATGACTGGTTTAAGTGTTATTGAAAATGATAGATGAAGCGTCTTGTTGTCTCTTTCATATTTGTCGATTATGAATGTGTATAACCTTGAAATGCATTGTTTCTGATCTTCTCCTTAATTTCCTTCTGCACAGATTCCTACTAATTCTTCTGGTCTTATAGAGTATAGAAAGCATCCATTCTGGTCACAACAATATTGTCCTTCACATGAAAAAGATGGAACTCCAAGATGTTGTAGCTGTGAAAGAATGGAGGTACTTTTCGCTCATCGTGTTTGACCCCTCCCCCTCTACAGATCACACACACGCATATTAGGAAGAAACAATATCTTGAGAAAATGGCTCTTGTCATCTTGGTTTTAACTTGACGAGAAACAACTGTTTGATCATTGCTTTCCACACATCAGTTGGTTGTAGTTGGACTCAACTAACTTTTTAAGTGATGCAGCCAAGAGACACTAGTTATCTTTTACTTGATGATGGACGGAAGCTCTGTTTAGAGTGTTTGGACTCAGCAATCATGGATACTCATGAATGTCAACCTCTATACCTCGAAATTCAAGAATTTTATGAGGGTCTGAATATGAAAGTTGAACAACAAGTTCCCATGTTATTAGTTGAGAGGCAAGCGCTAAATGAGGCCATGGAAGGAGAAAAGAACGTAAGGGCTAATGAACCTTGTTTGTGTCAAGCAAATGCACATCATCGTCGTCACTATCAAGATTCATTTGGTTTTGTTTGCTTGTGGATAACAGGGTCATCATCACTTGCCGGAAACTAGAGGGCTCTGCTTATCAGAAGAGCAGACTGTTGCTACCGTATGACATTTTCCCTCTCTTAGATATTTCGTTAGTTCCAATTATACCGATTTAATTTGATCATGTGGTACATTATTATATTCTCAACAAAACCTGCAGATCTCAAAGAGGCCGAGGATTGGGGCAGGCTACCGTATAATAGACATGTTTACAGAGCCTTATAGATTAATCCGTCGATGTGAAGTTACTGCTATTCTCGTTTTATATGGCCTCCCTAGGTATGATTTCCTTGACAAAATATCCAAGTACACATTTTGATTTTTGATGTGTATTACCGTTTGTTCAACCAAAGGATGGTGGAGTAACTTCTTCATTTCAGGTTATTGACAGGATCTATCCTGGCTCACGAGATGATGCACGCATGGCTCCGGCTTAAAGGTCGTTTCTTTGCTTTGTACTTTTTAGTTTTATTTTTAATAATTGATTTCACGAATAAGTTTTTAACACGTCACAACATCAAACAGGCTATCCCAATTTGAAGCCTGAGGTTGAAGAAGGCATATGCCAAGTATTGGCTCACATGTGGTTGGATTCCGAGATGTATTCCATCTCAGGAAGTGGTGCTGCCTCCACGTCTTCGTCTTCGGCCTCATCTTCATCATCATCACCTTCATCATCCTCTTCTTCTTCGACGTCTTCAAAGAAAGGCAGACGATCTGACTTCGAGAAGAAACTTGGAGACTTTTTCAAACACCAGATCGAGTCAGATACATCATCGGCTTATGGAGATGGATTCCGGGATGGGAACCAGGCTGTTTCCAAGTATGGCCTAAAGAGGACCCTTGATCACATTCGGCTGACTGGAACCTTCCCATAGAGTGACATTCAATTAAGCTTTTAGCTTTGATATATAATCCCAGTTCATACGAAAACACATTATATAGTACATAATGAGAAAAAAATAATCAAAATAAGCATTGAAAATTATGTGCAATTATTGTGAAGATGTCTTTAAAAAAGTGTAGTATAAATGTAAGTATGTATTTACAAACAAGTGTCAGGATTAATACAAAGTTTTGGTGTTATTGGCTTGTGGAATTCATTTTCATCTGAATGGTTGGCCATGGATGCTTCTTGTGTCAATCTTGTCCTGCCATTTATCCATATAACTGCAAGAAAGGCAGTGGTTCAATTACAAAATAGGGCCTATTCTTCTTTATTTTTTATTTGTTAATTTTATAATTTATAATATGTAAAAGAATTTACATTCGGTAGTAATGAGTTAGAAACCCATAAAATATTTCATTCTCTACCTAAAAGTTATTTTTAACATTTAATGAGTAAATTAACCATAAAACTTTCCATTCGATAGTATTAAAGTTTTATTTGATAACTATTTTTGTTTTTGAAAATTAAGCTCATGAATACTACTATTTGTATGTTTTGTGTTCTCAAATATTTTTAAAATTCAAGTCAAATTTTGAGAAAAAAGAAAGGGGTAGTTGCATAAATGGCATTTAAGCCCAAAATAATATAATCTGTAGCACAAAGATAAAATAATTGCATAAATAGCACAAAAATTGGTAAAAGACTAAAAAGCCCAAGCCCAACCACCATTTTGCATGCTTCTTCCCGGTTTTCTCAAATTGAAAGCTATCATAGATAGCAGCTATCAATGATAGCCACTGATAGCTGCTATCAGTGATAACTTTTAATTTGAGAAATATGCTATCAGTTATAGACTTCAATTTGAAAAATGTGTTATAATTTGTTATCAGTGATAGCTTTTAATTTGAGAAATATTTAGTTTGATGTCAATGATACATGAATATCACTGATATCTACCTAAGTTTTATCACCGATATCATTGATAATTAATATATCGATACACAATTATTATTGATATACAGATTTCACTAATATCTACCTAAGGTATATCACTATTATCATTAATCATTGATATTAGTATTACCAATACACGAATATCGCCAATATTTACTTAAGTCATATCACTAATATCACTAATATCTACCTAAGTCATACCACTTATGTTTACCTAAGATATATCACTTAAATCAATAATATTTTGACATTAAGGCTATCAATAATATCACAACTATTATTGATATAAGGATATCACTAATATTTACCTAAATTCTATCATTGATACATGAATATCATTGATATATACTTAAGTTATATCACTAATATCATTGATAATTGATATTACTGATACATGGATATCACTAATATCTGCCTAAATCTTATCACTAATATCATTGATGTCATTGATGTCATTGATATCTACCTAAGTCAAATCACTAATATGAAGATATAATTGGTATCTACTTAAGTTATATCACTAATATCATCGATTTTAAACACTAGAATTGCCAAATTTATATTTTTACATTCAAATAGGACTTTAGTATGATGATAGCCTTTATTATGTCATAATAATAGAAGTCTATTGTTGATAGCTACTAATAGATTTTATAGGTTTTAGACTTTTAGTTTGAACTTAAGTATTTACAAATAAATTATTATACATTAGTTGATATAAGTTTATAAGGAATAGACTTTTATCACTGATTGAAGTGGTCTGTCAATGATAGAAGCATATCACTAATAGACTATGACTTAGTCTATTAGTGATATCATAGGCTATCAATGATAATAATAGTTTATTACTAATAGACTTCATATTTTTAAACTCCTAGAAAAAAAAAATACGGGCCGTTTGATAATTTTCTCATTTCTCATTTTTGAGAAACAAACTTTGTTTGATAAGCATTATTTTGTTTCTTATTTCTAAATTTAAATAACAATTCTAAAAAATGTGCAAAATTGATAATTTAAAAAAGTGGTTTCTTTCAAATCCGTTTTCATTTGGTATTTTTATTTATCGTTTCATTTCAAATATAAAATTTGACAACTGACTTATTGGTGTTAAGACACTTATAAAAATGATAATGATGATTACGAACTCTCAAATCTTGGGTCTGAGACTCCAACTCGTCTATTTTTTTAAAAATAAAAATAATAATAATTACTTTTTAAGTAAAAAGATAGATACTTTCCCGAGGGAGAGCGGGAGATAAAATTGTGTTTTTTAAGTAAAAAGTTAGTTCTTTGATGAAGGAGAGAGAGGGAGATAAAATTGTGAGTGAGAGGGAGAGAGAGAGAAGGGGATAGCAATCGGGGTGAGAGAGGGAGAAATTGGGAGAGAATATAAGGGAGAGAAAATAGGAGTGAAGGGGAGAGGTAAGGCCAAATTTGGAATTTTAAAAAAATTTAAAAGTTGACTAGTCAATCTTTGCTGTATTTACAAATATTTTAAAAATGTGTCATATTTTTAGATTATTTCTCTAATTGTGCTATATGATATAATTTCTCAAAACGAAAGTAGTTTTTATTCGGCTAAATTATAGAAATTATCAAGGGTATTTTGAAAACTAATGGTAAAGGTACTTTCAAACTTCTTCTTGAAGTTTAAGGATATTTTTTAAACTTTTGAAAAGTCAAAGGTACTTTGAAACAAAGTAAAATGTTCAGGCTTATTTTCCATAATTTACCTTTTTTATTTTTAGAATTTGGTTTAGAATTCAAAATTTTCCTTTAAGAAAAATGTCATAATGAACTTGTAAAAACAAAATAATTTATTTATTTTAGAAAAATCAAATGATTATCAAAGGGGACGTAAGTTATTAGTATTATTATTATTTTTTGTATTTGTGAGTGTTTAAGCCTGCTTATACACAACCTACGTGATCCAATCCTACAACATTTGGATGCTAAGAGAAAATCTAGGTATATAACAACTATGAATTAAACCGATTCTCTTTAAATTTTTTTGTTTTATTAAACTCATGGCAGTTTTTTACAATTAGGTCAATTCATGATGAATATTATTATTTTTCAACGATTTGTGGCTAATTAATAATCATTATTATGGATAGGTGAGATTATTTGTGTGAGCATTGACTTCTCTGATCGTGTTTGATTTTGTGGTTGGGTTTATTCATAGTTGCACTTGTTCAGACTGGCTTGATTTTGAACTTTTATTATTTATTATTTTGATGAATATTAAAATAGTAATTATTTTAAGGGTTATTTTCAAATATAATAAAATGAACTAAAATATTTACAAATATAACAAAATTTCATTGTCTATCTTGCAATAGATCGTGATAGACTGTTATTTGTGTCACGATAGACACAGATAGTAGTTTATCACGATCTATTGCTGTCTATTGCAGATAGACTCTAATTTTGTTATTAGTTGTAAATATTTTCAGCATTTTTTACATTTAAGATAATTTCTCTTATTTTAAATAGCAAAGCTTTTAAAAATATTTTTAAATATAGCAAAATGTATCTATATATCGGTAATAGACATTGATAGACATCTATCTATTATGAATCGTGATAGATGTCTATCAGTGTCTTATCACTAATAGATAGTGACATTTTGTTACGTTTGTAAATAAATGAGCTCTTTTTACTATATTTGAAAACTAACCATAATTATTTATTTATTTATTCTGTCCGTATTAAACATTATTAAGAACCCATTTGTAATTGAAAACGGTTAGTTAATCTTAATAGAATAATGTTGCACTAGAGAACATCTTTACATTTAAAACAAGAAGCCTAACTACAATATTTTAACCAAAAAAAAAAAAAAAACTAATATTAAATCACAAAATCTGACTAAATCTTGAAGTGAGTTAAAAAATAAAAAATAATAATAATCATAAAATAAAAGTGAGACTCTGTCTTTTCCCATTTAGCCATTTCCATTGGCTCATTAAGGGATAGAATTTAGTTATAGAATTATTTGTCGTAAAGCTTAAAATTCTGTGTTGGCTTTCTCCTACACTGACTTTGTTGTTTGTACAAATATATTTACAAATAAAGAAACAGCCTTTGCCGTCCATTCCATTGAAGCTTTGTTTTATAGTATTTGATGCAAACAAAGAGCTTAACTTTGATGTTGTTTTGTTTTTCTTATCAAACTTTTCCAAATGGCAAACTCATAAAACTAATGCCTTTTCAGATACCCCAAATGAGAGAGTTTTCTGTTTCTCTCATTTCAAAGCTTGGATTCCTAAGTCATCCAATCCATTTTTCCAAGCTCTCTCATGACAATGCCTTTCTACTTCATATCCTCCCCACCTCCCGTTGTCCTTCTTTTTCTCTTCTTCTTCTTCACTTCTTGCTTCGTTGCCTCTGATTCGGCAACCAATGCGTCGGTTGCCTCGTCGTGTAATTTGAAATCTGTTTGCAAAACTTATGTGACCTTCTTTGCAAACTCTCCCGACTTTTTGGATTTGGAGAATGTGTCTGGTCTGTTTGGAGTTCGTCCATCGTTGATTGCCGAAGCTAGTAACTTGAATCCCGAGGACGGTGGTAGTCTATTCCCCGGCGAACTCTTGTTGATTCCTGTTAATTGTACTTGCAATGGAAACCAATACTTTGCCAACATTACTTACCAAATCAAGCATGGTGATGTCTACTATACTTTAGCAATGACTTCATTTCAGAATCTCACTGAATGGCATGTAGTGAATGCTTCTAATCCCAATTTGGATCCAAACTTACTGCACATGGGAGATGAAGTAACTTTCCCTCTCTACTGCAAGTGTCCTTCGAAAACCGACATCGAAAAGAAGAATATCAATTACTTCATTACTTACATATGGCAGCCCACTGATAACATTTCTGTTGTCAGCACTGAGTTCAATGTCTCGACCGATGCCGTATTAGCTGAAAACAACTACACGAATATGAGAGACGCAGTGAACCGTCCCGTGTTCATTCCTTTGTCACGATTGCCTCATTTCTCTCATATGAATCCATACAATGAGATGAAGAAGAACGATAAACGCAAGTCGATTATCATCGTTTTGGTAAGCATCGGAAGTTCGATTTTGATTGTTGTTTTAATAGTTGGACTGGTGTGTGCTCATTTTGTTCGTAAGAATAGGAAGTCAGTGAGATGGAACAAGTTTTCTGTGGAAACTGCTAAAAGCCCTGCAAGGAATAATGCCTTTGGGGCTAAGATTGACTTGAAAGATCAAGATAACTTGCTTCCTAAGGTTTCAGACTATCTAAGCAGGCCAATCTTGTATGATATCAATGTGATCATGGAAGCAACCAAGAATCTCAATCGGTGCACTCGAATTGGAGGATCGTCGGTGTATCGAGCCACAATCGACAAGCAAGTCGTCGCGATAAAGAAAAGCAAGGAAGATATAACAGAGGAGCTGAACATTTTGCAGAAAGTAAACCATGTGAATCTAGTAAAAGTAATCGGTTTCTCGGTCGATGTTGATCGGAGTTGCTTCCTAGTTTACGAATACGCGGAAAATGGTTCGCTTGATAAATGGTTGTGCTCCACTTCATTGGCCTCCCTTACATGGGATCAAAGAATTTCCATAGCATTAGATGTGGCCAATGGTTTGCAATATATGCACGAACACATTCAACCAAGCATTGTTCATCGAGATATCCGAACGAGTAACATACTTCTCGACTCGAGGATGAAGGCAAAACTATCCAATCTCTCCATGGCAAAGCCTGCATTGAACACAACATCACACAAGATAGATATTTTTGCTTTTGGAGTTGTGTTATTGGAATTACTTTCTGGGAAAAAAGCGAGCCAAACGAAAGGCGACGGCGAGGTTGTGATGTTATGGAAGGATATAAGAGAGGTGATGGATGTTGAGGAGAAGAAGGAAGGAAGGCTAAGGACATGGATGGACCCAAAACTTCAAAGCTTTTACCCCATTGATGGAGCTGTGAGCTTGGCAGATTTGGCCATGGCATGCACCCATGATGTGCCAATGGTAAGGCCAAGCATGGCTGAGATTGTGTTTAATCTCTCTGTTCTTACTCAGTCTTCTTTGATATCATTACAGACATCTTGGGTTTTGGGTTTGGAATCGTTAGAGATTAGCGAAAAAGTTGATACGGTTTTGGCTCGGTGACTTTTTGTTCAAGAAGTTAAAAGGACAATAGTATAGTTCATACATGTATAGTACAAAAGTTTATTTTACCAAGTGCCCCACTAAATTAGTCTTTTCTTTTCACTCAATCATCTTCTTTGATATCATCGAGAATTGGTCAATATCAAAAAGGAATATCAATCAATATAAAGCAATTAGATTAATTAGAAAAATTTACAATGCAAATGATTTGTTCCAATTACAGTTGAGTGTTCTTTTTTCAAGTTGTGTGTATATAATGTGATTTATTAGCCTTCTTGTTGTATAATAAGCTATTGGATTGATAGTTGGTAAGTAAATAAGGATAAGTAGAAAAGGTGGAAGTCGTTATATTTGCAACTTTTTTTTATAAAATATCTCTACATCGATGAAATAAATCTGAAATTTCTTCTCACTAACTTTTTCAAAATAATATCATGCGTTAAGTAAAAAAGATCACATGTTTATTTGATACGGAAATGATTAGGTGTAGCTAGGCTGTACCTAATTCCATGTTCTCCTTTCTCCTTATGCACTAAAAATTAAATAAAAACAATTTAATTTTTTTTAAAAAAACAATTTGCTATTGACATTGTTATTTAGTGTTTCTTAGACTTTTTTAGGCTGTATAAGAGATGAGTGCAATCCATATTACAGTTTTTTTTTTCTTCTGAAAACTCATGGTAAAATTATAAATTGACAAAATTAACCCATACAAGTTTTTGTTTGGTACAAAAAGCCTATTTTTGAAAAATAAACTACTTTTGGACTCTTTTTAAGTTTTACATAGCATGTAAGAATACTATTTTACCCTTATTACTTAAAATGGAGTGCTAGTCAATGAATTCGATTAAACAAACCGACCTTCTTTTGAACCATAAACTTCATGATTAGTAATACATTCTTAGGCCAATTAAGTACGGTCGTTTTGAGAACAAAAAGGCCTAAAACCAAACTTTATATATATATTCGCTTTTGTCATTTAAACTCCAAATCAAATGTGGGAGTATCATTATCGTCATGTTCTCTTCTCTCAAATATTCTACTGTTTGTTCCCGCCTTAACCGCTCAGTCTTTCGTTTCCACTCTTTATCCACTCTTCCTGCTACAAACAAAAGCACTTTCCCCCTTGATTTCAAGTCATCTGTTCATCAATCGCTTCACATTTCATTGGAAAGATGCTCCTCCATGAGACAGCTCAAGGTCCTCCATGCCCAAATTATCCTCCAAGGACTGGTTTCTGAAAATCTCACTATTGGAAAATTGATCTCTTTTTGCGCTATTTCTCAAGCTGGGGATCTTCACTATGCCCAGCTTGTTTTTGATCACCTTCTCCAACCCAATAAGTTTATGTTCAATTGCTTGATTAGGGGATACTCCATTTCTCAACACCCAATCAATGCTATTTCTCTCTACTTTAAAATGATGCATTCTGGGTTTTTACCCAATCAATTTACTCTCCCTTTTGTACTCAAGGCTTGTGCTTCTCAGCTTGCATATTGGGAAGCTTTATCTGTCCATTGCCATGCTATTCGACTGGGGATTTTGTCTCATGTATGCGTACAGAATGCTCTGATCAATGTTTATGCCGTTTTTGGTTTTGTTCAATGTGCACGCCAACTGTTTGATGAAATGTCTAATAGAACTCTGGTGTCCTGGAATTCGATGATTGGTGGGTACTCAAGAAATGGGCTTTGTAAGGAAGCCTTTTTGTTGTTTCGAGAGATGAGAGAGTCAGGATTTCCGCCGGATCAGTTCACATTGGCTCATCTATTTTCCATCTGCTCAAGAAGATATAGATTAGATATAGGTAAATGTGTGCATCACTATGTAGAGATTACTGGGATTGAGGTTGATCAAATTTTAAGAAATGCTCTTCTGGATATGTATGCCAAATGTGGGGATTTGCTTTTCGCTCAAACAATCTTCGATAGAATGATTGACAAAAATATTGTCTCTCTCACTTCTATGATTAGTGCATATTCAAACCATGGACTTCTTTGCCATGCTCGTGAGATATTTGATCAAATTCCTGAGAAGAATGTAATCTCTTGGAACTCAATGATCTCTTGTTATGTCCAAGAAGGTCGATGCAAGAAAGCATTGCTTCTTTTTCAACAGATGTGTGAGACAACCACCATGCCCGATGAGGCTACTCTTGTTAGTGTTCTTTCAGCCTGCAGTCAAATTGGTGATTTAGCCATGGGAGAGAAAACACATTATTACATATGCAGACACAATATCATGATTACTGTCACTCTTTTGAATGCCCTCATTGACATGTATGCGAAATGTGGTGCCCTTGAAACCGCCATGGATTTCTTCTTTGAGTTTAAAGATAAGAATTTAGTTTCCTGGAATGTCATTATCCAAGCACTTGCATTACATGGCCATGGACTGCATGCACTGAAACTATTCAATATGATGCATACTACGGGGATTTGGCCCGACAAAATCACATTCATGGGACTGCTATCTGCATGTAGCCATAGTGGACTTGTTGACATGGGACGATATTTATTTGAGAGAATGAGTTCTATTTACGGTATTTTTCCTGAAATTGAGCATTATGCGTGCATGGTGGATTTACTAGGAAGAGGAGGGATGTTGCAGGAAGCAATAAAACTCATTGGAGGAATGCCAATGAAGCCTGATGTCGTCGTGTGGGGTGCTTTGCTTGGTGCTTGTCGGACTTACGGAAATGTAGACATTGCGAATCAAATCTTGAAACAGGTATTGCAGTTGGAGACATGTAGTTCCGGGCTCTACGTTCTTCTATCGAACATATATTTTGAAGCAAAGAAATGGAAAGAAGCAAAAAATGTAAGAAAGCTAATGAGTGGCCATGGGATCATCAAGTGCAAAGCTGTTAGCTTCATTGAGATTGATGGGTGTAATATAGAGTTCATGGTTGATGACAAGAGACATGAAACAAACGGTTTATATCCCTTGCTGGATCAGTTAACAGATCATTTGAAGTCTGTCGGGTATTTCTCTAATAACTTGGTTTCCTTTTCAGATTTAGGAGGCTAAAGTTACCAATATTTTTTTGGGGGTGTTTGACCCATTGACCTCATAAGTTGGTGTTAAATAATTCAACTCCACCAAACTTCAATAGCGTTCGTTTTTTAAGGTTTGCACAATTTATTGGGCAACTCCATCTTTCCCTTTTTTTTTTTTTTCTTTCGTACATTTATTGAAGAACTCCGTCTTCACAACCCTGCACTCCAAACCTAGACTTCCTAACTTCTACATATTAAAGACTTCAGAACTCAGCTCAGCAACCCTCGCCTCTTGATATTTTATTATATATACTCTATATTAAGAAAGAGAAAACTAGCTATTCAGGCTTGCATTTCCGACATATGTGTTCTTCTGAGCTCAATTATGCTCAGTCCAAGCTGAGGTTGATGGCTAAGTAAAAGCCAAAAAAAGTCCAAGCAGATGGCGCTGCAGCGTCGAAGGAAGGAGCCACTTGCTAGCACAAAGTTCTTGCAAGTGTGGTACGACAGAAGCTGCTTACAAGGAAGACGCGAGCATTGTAGCACCTGGTAGCCTATATCTTCGACCTTCGACATAGCAATTTTCTCCGTCCAAGAAAGTGGCAGTTTGAAGCCTTCTTGAGGGGAAAGAGGGCATTTCATACTATGATATTTGTGAGTAAACTTGTAGCAATTCTTGGACTTCAGATGAAATGAAATAATGTGATTGTTCATTTTGTATAATCTTCATCAATATGGTATAATATGTAAAGTTTATGGAAGATAAAAACGTAGTTCACAATGTGCACGTTATGTTTAATTTTTAGAAAAATACAGCGGAAGGAAATGGAAATTGTGCAGATTTCAATTGCGTAATGTGGAAAATAGTTGCTCATTTGAACTTGAAATCTCTCTTCGTTAACTGTTTTATTGTTTGGTTTATATTGTTTAATTAAACGGTTTGAGTGTATTCTCATGGTTCAATTTGGCTATTCATATAACTACCAAGATTTAAAGTAGTAAATTAAATACATGAAAGAAAAAAAAAAAAAATAATCTCCCCTCTTATTACTTGTATTGGGGAAAAAAATTGGATTTTCTAAAATGTTATGTATTTATGACTATAAATATTAGTCATTACATGCATGAAAATGGAAATTATGGAAAATTTTGGATTTTTCGACTATTATGATATTTTTTTTTTTGTGTCGCCAATTTATAATTAGAATTGCCAAAGTGAGCTTAGTAATTGGCATGACTTTCCATCCTAGGGATGGAAGTTCCGATCCCCTATCTCCACAATTGTTGTAATAAAAAAGATGGGGAAATTTTGGATTGTTTTACTGAAGTTTCTGATAGCATAAAAAATGTGCTATCTAGTTCCGCTTAATTCGAGGTTGTCCCTAGATTTTACATGTTTATTTGGTTATTTTATAGGTTTCGAGCACTTAATAGGTAGAATCGGGCGTTAGCAATGAATTGGAGCTAAAACGGACCAAGACGGAGTTCAATTGCATCAACCGAGAAATAGAAGGCCAAAATGACCAAAATGCACCTGAAGTCCTGGTGCACCAGAGCCGCCTAGACACTACTGCAGCGCTTTTTCCTGAGATGATGAATTTAGTGAAAGGCTCTCGTGCCGTGGTGCTGCCTTACGGCACTGCGACACTTCAATCATAAACATGCGTAGATCTTCGTTGACGCAACAACGTTATACCCTAGCGTCTCTGCGCCATCACGATTTTATAAAAGAATGCTTAGCTGCCTAGGTTAAGCATTCTGCCATACTAGCCGACTCTTGGACAAATTCTCCCCTCTTTTCTCCTATTTTTTTATTGTTTGATGTACCAAAATGTTACCGATGTCTGTAATGTTGACTATGGGCTAAGGTAATGTTCTCTAGCTTGGGTTCCAAGAATTTTCCCTATTTCTTGTAATTGGTGAATTTCGAACCGAAGTTTATTGTATTTGTTGATTCAATTCCGAGTTTCATTGTATTATGGTCATTTGTTGGACGCTTGGGAATATTATGATCAGTGCTTTATGATGAGTGTTTAATTCCTTACATTGATTGCATGTTAATCGTAGAAAGCCATAGGTTAGGTTAGCTTGCGAATCGAATTAGATGAGAATTGACCTAACTAACCTAGAATTGAATCAAACGAATGTCTAACATTCCCTAGACCTTAATGCAATTAGGTCAATTTGAACATACATGCTTTCATCTTTTCAAATTGGACCAGTTAGTTTCTTAGGACTAATCAATTAGCCTTTTTAATGAATTTGGTTAGATGTAGGCAATAATTAAATTTCGGTAATGAAGAATCGATGACCAATTTTATGAAATAGGAAAGTCAGTTACAACTCAAGCTAGACTATTCTCATATAAGTTTTTACTCTTTTATCCATTGCGTTTATTTTTGTGCTATTTTAATTTTATCGTAATCTAACTACAAATCCTCCTTTGGTTACCCATAGGACTGTAAATTATTTGAGTGAAAAATTCAAGGGCTCCTTGTGTTTGACTCGGCCTTGCCACTACTGCTAGTTTTGATGAGTACGGTAAAATTATTTGGAGCGGGATTGGACGACGAATTTCGTATCTTCTAGTGTCATCAATTTATGACTTGTATTAATTGTTATTACAAAGAGATTAGTAGGAAAACTGTTACGATATTCGATAAATTAATTTTGAATTAGAAAAATATTAATAGGGCCTAGTAAATTTTAAGGTTTGTTTTCAAATATAGCAAAATGAGTCAAACTATTTACAAATATAGACAAATTTCATTGTCTATCAACGATAGATTACGATAGACTTCTATTGCTTGAGCTATAGATCGTGATAGACTTCTATCATTCAAGTGATGGAAGTCTATTGCGATGATAGAAGTCTATCGCGGACTATTACTGATAGACAGTAAAATTTTTCTATATTTATAAATAGTTTGATCTTTTTTCTATTTATAATAATTTTTCAAATTTTAATTTGAAATTAGAGAAAACTTGTTACAATGTTCAGTAAGTTAGTTTTAAATTAAAAAATATTAATAACCCTCAGTAAATTTTAATTTTAAATTAGAAAATATTAGTTATGGTGTTCAATAAATTAATACTAAATTTGTATAATTTAATTACATGAGCACTTCCAATCAGTCTACTGCCTCTTAACTCTTCCATAGAACCTAAAGATAATACATCTACTATTAAACCTGATTTTCCTACAGAGAAATCTAGAAATGTGACTCCACTTGACTTGTACGTGAGTACTGAAGAAACTAGGGTTGCAAATGTTGACCAAATTATCAATAATGTTAATAGTACTGTGATGGAGTCTATGAATCTTGTTGATCATATTGTGCCTATTCTAGTTGATGACTCTGTTAACCTTATTGTTTATTATGCTGAGTTGTTTGGTGTTTTGATTAATGCGCCAACTAAAATCAATGTTGATAATGTTTAATTGGTTATCTCCTTGGTTATTGAAAATATTGCTCCCATTGAAACTATTGTGTTAGATGTTAGCTTTCATATTGATGTCCCCCACACAACATGTCATTAGTAGTATTGAGATTAAATTTGTTACTTATATTGGCCCTATGGTCCCTACTAAGTTTGTTGTTATTTCTACTGAAATTGTGGTTACCTCATATGTTGTATCATTAGTAGTATTGAGATTAATTTTGTCACTAGCGGTGTTCATAAGTGTTGGCCCAAGATTGGACAATTTTACTCGTCATCGATCTCAGTGTTAATTATGTCAGTGTTAAATTGTTTCAATGATATCATGTACCTAACATCGTTCATGACATTCCACCACTTGTCGATGAGGATATTTTGCCTACTAATAATATTAATGTCTTGGGTGAAGCTCCCTATATGTCTCCTCATGTTGGAAAATGCATCATTTAGGTCCTTGCCTTTGAATCACAAGTTTTGAGTGTTCTCATTTGACACTATACTGATCACATGGTTGAAGTGAATATTTTATTAAAGCTGCTGAGGTTATATGTTAATTGTGTTGATGGGGCCTCTATGTTAGGGCTAAATGCCGAAGACTTTGAGCATGTGTTAGATGATACGTACTCTGATAGCTATATTGATATTTATGCTGATGGGTTAGAGGATTCTAGACATTTTGATTGTTTTTATTTGTTGTTGGTTGGTTGCTTGTTTTTTATAACTTGGTTTTGTTGTTTACTTTCTCTCTCCTGGTATCTATAGTTCCATTGACTTTGGCTGTTTTGTGAGTCAAACAAAAGGGGGAGAATGAGTTTGGTTCAACACACTAGTCTAGTTGTTCTATGTCATAGGGTTATTCTGATCTGGTTTGGTTTCTCCATCTCATGGTTTGTGGTTGTGATAGTTGTTCTAGTCTAGTTTGACTAATGGTTGTTCGGGTCTAGTTTGATTCTTTTTATTTTTTATTTTTTATTTTTTGATGTGCATTGTTGTGTGGTTTTTTTCCCTTAAAAAATAGCCAAATAAGAAGTTTGTTACTACAGTATAATTGATTGGTTTTATTACAAGCACAATTGAGCAACATATTTTGCAACATGTCATGTATGATGTCAAGATATTGTTAGTGATGCGCAGAAGATTCTTGATTGACCAACCATGTATGAGAGTTAAAAATGGTAGTAAATATGGTCTAGTGCAAGCATTCGCTGTCGATGAAGTAATAATCTTGGAGTATTCAAAGAGTCGAATCTCACGAGACTAGCAACCTAATTATGTTTGTTTTGAAACAATGCAATCAAGTGACCAAAGTAACCAAGATGAAATTGTTGTGAGTTGATGTAAATAAAGCTTAAAAAGATAAAGATAATCAAGGATGGAAGTAGGGTTTCAACTATGTTACCGCATAAGTTCATTCTGACTCAAGTGATGCGGTCGCATCATACCAGCATATTGCCTAACTCATGGACAAAATTTTCACCTATTCGGTCTTGTATCAAGTTCCTTTAGGTGCTTAAGGAGATAAGCCTATATGTCTATGGTTAGCTGCTACTTAGATTAATTCTTGCTCTTATTCTTTATTGTATGGTGTCATTTGTACCTAAGGTGACGTGGTATTCCTATACCTCTATTACCCCATATTCTCTTGTAAACTTCGATTACATCCTAACCTTCTCAGCATTAAAACTCCGCTAGCATGCTAAATTAAGTGGTTAGGTCAACTTAGCATTATTAAGCCTTAAAATCAACAAGAGAAAAGAGCAAGCAAGCATGGTATGACACTTAAGCAATGATCAAGCCATCAATCCCCAGGGCATCCAAATAATTGAACCCTTTAGTAAATTTAGCTCATATTGAAGAATGAATTAAATACTTTCATTAATTCCAAAGTCATAATTACAAGATGAATATGAATGGAATAGATTCTTAACAAAAGAAAAATGAAAGTAGATGCTGGAAATACGGGAAACACTCTTCTAGAATGTGTCTGTCATTCTCTTTAACTTCCTAGTAATGAATTATCCTTTCCCAAGGTTAAATCTTTACTCTTTACACACTTTTGTGGGGTAGGGGGTCCTAACTCTAACTTCTCCAACTCTCTTTTTTTGGGGTGGGTTTAAGATTTTGGATGAAAAATCTTCTAGGACTAGTTGTATTTCGTGATGGAAGAGCTTGTCGTTGAGGAGAAGTTTCCCACCTTTATATAGGTTTCAAGGTTGGTAGAAAGGGCCGAAATCTACGAAACCAGAGCTACTCACTCAATTTCAGCACTTAAAATGGTTGGAGACCAGGTAAATAGCACCTATAGATGACTGGTCGACATTTCTAGAATTTTAGGGTTTTGATGCGAGCGCATCACATTTTGGCGATGAGGGCGCATCGAAGATAGTTTCTGAAAAATAGCCAAAAACCAATGTAAAAGCTCCCAAGATAGGCCCAAAATGATAGAATTACACTTTTAGCAACTAAAACCCTTATATTCATGAATTTTATCCATTTGAAACATAATTTGGGGATTTTAGTATGCAAAAGACTACTTTCGATAAGAAAAAAAAGAAAAAAAACTAAAATAAGCCTTAAAAACATGCATTTCATGACATGTATTAACTATGCATAATATTTTTTCTTTATCTTTATCAATGTGATTTTGCAGATTTCGTGGTCTGCCTTCTTTTTTCTTATAGAGATGATTTATTCCTTCCTTGAAGATCTTCTCAAAGCTAGCCATATATATATTATGGTCTTGTTTAATTCTCTTTATTAGAAAACTGTGTGCTTTGAGAGTTTTGAGTTTACGGATTGTCATCTAAGCTTTAATCACACAACAAATATCACATACGATAGTAGGCAATAAACACTATTGTAGATTAATCATCATCTTTGTGATTAAAAAGCTTTATTTTTCTTTGTTGTGGTTGGTTCCCGTGGTTAATTAGGCTTGGATGCATTGTTGTGACTGTAGCAAATCACTTAGGGAGTAAGTGAGAACTTGAGATGAGTTTTTGATATGGTATTGAGGGGAGCTCAATCAAAGTTTGTGAAAAGCTTGCTTATGGAAGTGAGGGGATTTCACACTTAGTGAGAGCCTAAGTGGGTTATATTAAGGGTATTTCATACAAAGCTTGGAAAAACCATGATTGTAGAAGTGAGGGGATCTCAAACTTAGGGCGAGCCTTAAGTTGAAACTAAAGAGTAAGTTATATGTTTGTTACTAAAGAGAGGGTGTATCAAATAAGTACTTTGTTATAATTATTAAATTCTTTATATAGTGAAGTTTCTTTCCACCGGGCACACAACTCTTCAGATGTACGTGATATTATAATGAATTGGGTTACTAATCTCTGTCTCTATATCTCTAATGTTATTATTTGATATTAAGTTATTCTATATGTCTATCATCATGTTACACCATGCTTGACATTTGTATTCTTTGTTAAATCCACTTTAATTTTTTTTTTTTCAATCCTATCTAGCCAATGTAGATATTTTGTGACAACAACAATCATTGTTAATCAAATTCTGTCATTGTAAACTTTTTAACACTAACAAATTGTGGCAATTTTAACTATTAGGATAAACGTTTGTTATCGGCGATCAACATACATCACTACAGTTTACAATTTTAGACATAATAGGTGTTGGTTAATTTCTTTCATTGCAAACATCTCATCATTATTAAGGCTTACAAAGATCGACAATTACAATAATTAGTCATTTACAGTTACACCAAAAAAAACGTCATCTGAATCCTATATTTATCATCAACTATCTTTGTAAAACATGTTGACATTCATGGTGATAAATAAATAGATTTATCATAATCTATCAGCTTATCCTTTTCGATGAATCAATAATATCAGGCCTAGTTTTCATAGTAAGTAGTTGTCGTTCAAAACATACAATAACACCTAAATAGATACGCAAAAATACATGAAGTGGCACTCTTTGGCTACCATTGCACAAAGAGCAAAACATTACAAAGTTGAATTATAGAAAGTTGTCCTCTTTGAATTCATCACATTCTCAACCATGATATGGCTGCCATGATATTCCTACTGTTTCTTGATTTCCTTTGTTTTTTCTGTTTTTTCCTAAAATAAAAAAAAATAAAAAAATAAAAAAGAAAGAAAATCATAAACCTAGAATTAATTATATAGTAATTGCCATTCGTGGGGTTGAAAATCAAAAATGATTGCTTCTATTTTTTTAAAATTTTATTTACTCTTAAATAATGTAGAGGGAAATGGAGGATCATATGGATTTGAGTTGGACATACATATTAAAAAAGATGATATATTTGACTTTGGAACTTAGGGTACAATTTGAACTAAATAATTGAAATGAAGATTCAAGGCAATTGCAAGACACATCTTTTATTCTTCAAAATGTCTTGTCTTCTTTCTTCTTTCTTCTTAAATCTATTCGGCATTTTTTTATTTAAGTTTTCAGATCAGATTCTTTTGTGATTTTTATACCCTATTTCATGTCTATAATTTTGGGAGTCTTTATGCACATTGTTGGCTTTGCCGGTTGGTGAGCTTATACTCTTCGAGCTTTGCCAACAAATGATAAGTTTTTGTGTCTTTCCTTTACTTACAATTGAAAACAAAAAGATCCAACAAATCTTGTGTTTCTCAACTCTAGATTTGATATTGTGTAATATGTATAAATAGAGTGTCGAAAAAGTTGTCGTAAAATGTCCATTGCGTTGAAAGCAAATTACAACACAACCTCTATACTAGGCGATTTTTGCTCAGATAATCATTTTCTAAAGAACAATTAAGTGGAATTAGGTGGAATCAGAAGAATGGAAAACAAAGAGAGACAACACGAAAATCAAAGCCCCTTCCTGAAGAATAACTCAGACAATTATTTTTTAAAGAACACAGGAAAAAAAACATTTTCAAATCTACATTAAATAATAATTAAAAAAAGGTTTTCCGATCTAAATTAAATGAAGAAAATGTTTTCAAATTTGGGAAAGTAAATACTTACAAATCTTTTAATATAGGACAAAAGCAAACATAAACTAATTTTATGACAAGTCATTCCAGCAATTCATTATTCATTCCAATATAATATAAAAGGATGAAGTTTAGTACAATCATCAATATACTTGAATTTGAGTACCATTTTTGTAGGAACTAGCATGGGTTGGAAGCAAGAATTTAGGGATTGGTCTCTCTCTTTTTTTAAGGCATAAATAAATTATATATATTAGATAAATATGCGAAGTAACATATGCAAACCCAACGATGAAGGTGCATTATGATCATCGATTTTAAAATTTTCTCATCCTAACATTTTTATAATTGTAAGATTATAATTTTATTTTATTTTTTAATAACAAATGTGAGATTAACATATTATATTACTATCATCATCGATTCAATTTAACATGAGTGCGAAATTCAAACATCGAACCTTTTGATCGATTCCAATTAAACTTCATATTTTATTTTATTTCAATTAAACCTTTTCTAGATTTAAATTTGCCACTCCAGGGAAAGTTAAGATTTGAAACCTATCAAACCTACGGGAAGATTTAAACTTGAAAAAGCAATTGATAAGCATATGAATAACTAAATATTGTTCAAATGTTCATATAATTAAGAAAATAAATATGTGTCCAAAATTGATCTTAGCTTAGTAGTAATTGATCGATATATACTCATTTCTTCGAGGGTCGGGGTTCAATCCCCCACTCTTAGTTATACTAGAAAAACATGCTAAAGCAACAAATACTTTTCCTATTTTATCTCATTTCTTTCATTCTGAATTTTTTTTAAGAAGATTAAAAAATATAGGTGGAATTACAAGTTTAGTCCCTATTATCATTGAACTAATAGAAGTATAAAAAATAAACTTTCAATTGAATGTCTAAAAGGTTACTTGATTTTTTTAAAGAATGAGAGTTAACTTTATTCCTTCTGAAGTTACAATGTTGTATATATTCCAAGATTTTTTTTTCTCTTCCTTATCAAATTAGGATATTTGTGGCTAGACTTATTTCTTTAGTTAGGTCAATCCCGAGCTATATGGTTGCACACCCATTGGTCAAATAAGCTGATCATCTCGACGACCTTGGTCGAGGTGGGTCCATATGCCTCAAGTATTTTATAATGAATTCACCCCTAACGAATCTATGGCCCAAGTAGTGGTTACCTTTGCTTGTTTTACTTGAGTCTAAATTCATCCCTAACAAATTCATTGGACATTAAATTTAAATTTTTGTTAAAAAAGTACGATCTCGCTTTCCTTTGCCACTCAAGTGTACGGCATCCGCCGTGCTTAGGCCCCTTCTTCCCTTCCCTAATGAAAGAGTCCAACAAAATATTTAAGTTTACGTACAATAGTTTCGTGAATTCTTATAAACATATGTCAAATAGATCATAAATGATCTACTAGACAAAAAAAAAAAAAAAAAAAATTCAAAGATGTACTAGACATAAAAAGTGACTTATTAGAAACCTTCTTTATAATTTAGGAATATATTAAACACAATCTAAATTTCATAAACCCATTATACATTTTTTTTACTGTTCAAAAACACAAATATAAAAATTCATAAACTTAAACTTGTAATTCCAACACTCAAGTCATATCGTGTATTTTTTTATTTTTTTATTTTTGTTATTTTTAAAGATTCCCTAGACTATCTTTTTATCTATTGGCATATTGTTTGTTGGACCTAACCACTTCAATTTGGGTTGAGACGAAGTTTGTACCATTCGTTATTAGGTCTTTCTACCAAAGTTAGTTCTATGTTCAATTAATTTCATTTTTTGAAATAAAGTTTGAAGTGAAATGCCATGCCCTATATGCTTCTTCCAGGTTCCAACATAGTTTCATAAGGAAATATATATATATTTCAACTACTAGTTTCATAAGGAAATATATATATTCACAGAAGTTTATAATCTATTTAACTATATTAGTAAAATCAATTCTTCCTTTTTACCAAGGATATCCCTATTTGAATGAGAAATTAATTAAACCTAATTAAGTAGCCAGAAAGATATACCCTTAATGAGATTTTAGCATCTAAAAAGTGGAGAGTTTAAATTTTAAAAAGAAATAGTGGAAAAAGAAAAAGGTTGTGGGAGAGGTTGTTTGTCTTTCTAAATCCCAAGGAACATGAATTATTGATATTGCATCTAAAAGAGAACAAGGGTTTAATATTGATGATATATTGCCTTTTTTTTTTTTTTTTTTTTTGTGGTGGTGCTTCTAATGATTGAATAATATGAAGAAACCATAAGCGATTTAGCTTTAGCTTTGGGGAGATTGCTTCAATTATTGGCCTCAATCACCAAACCCCATGCAATGTCTTTTATTAAATTAGAGAGACTAAAGACAACCACATATCTATGCAACAAAATATAGATTGCATGTGGTTTGTAGTGTTAACTTCGGTTGTATTTGTTGATATTATTTATTTTAGAAAAATAAATATCGATTCGCCAACTTATCTCGTTTTATTAATTTCGATTTAAAATTTTTAATTTCATCAAATTGAACCGTAAATTTAAATGAGTGTTACAAATTTTACTAACTCACTTATTTAAATAAAATAAAGTTTTTAACATAAGTAACTTTAACCAATTCACAAATTAACGTTGAATAATATTTCTAGAATTCATAAATTTCAATTAAAAGCGTAGCTCTAATGTCATTTTTTCTAAGATTTTATCAATTTTATATGATACATATGTTCGTTGAATACATGGAAGAGCTTTTATTAGCAATATTTGAGCAAAAAATTATTAGAGGATGAAAATTGCTAACATTTTTTTAGAGGTTAGAGTTAAGATTATATTGCAACACAAGTACATTTTAATAAAATAAATAATAACAAGAAATGACCTGACAAGTTTTAGGATAAAAATGTATTTTTTTTTTCCAAAAAAAAAAGGGTTAGGCTAATTATTTTCGGTTTATAGCTTTTGTGCTTTGAACCTTTTAGGATTCTAACACACTGTAAATGGATATTTGAGAGTTTCTTTTTCATGTCTCTTTTGATTATAGTTTTACAATTTTTTGTTTAAAAATAACCTTGTTTCCTCCATTTCTTTATTTTGTTTTTCATTTCTTTCGAAATATGGTTTTTTTTCTTTTTTTTTTAAAAAGACATCGTTCGACATATAGTTATAATGTAAATAATTTTTTTTTCAAAAAAATATTTTGTGTGCGTACGTGCTTTTGAATTTTCATTATGATTAAAATAAAATTTTAGTAAATAGATAAAAGTAAAATAAAAAAAAAAAAAACTTGTGTAAATGACCTCTCAAATATATAATTTATTCTTTATTACAATGCTTCTTAAAAATACTAATGAGAATTAATTTAACTTAAATTCACCATATAATTTGCATGGAATGAAATCGAAGGAAAACAAAGTTCTTCATGTATATATACATATATATGTATATATCAATTATTCCTTCATCCTTTCTTAACTATATTGTCTCATATAGTAACATTTTTAGGATCTCCACTCTTGATGTTAAGTCAAATCATTCATGCATATGTATGTACACTTTCATGTAAAAATGATTTAGAAGCTTTTCGATAGATTCATGCATTTTTCTAATTTATTTTTTGGATATGTCGTCAACCTCAAGTGTTACAATCAAGCTACGATGTAAAGAAAGTTATTAGCAAACAAAAGAAATGGCTTTTAAAAGTAACTAAAATTATTATTAACGAGGTATAAACCTCAAAAGAGAGAGAAAAAAAAACATCAATTGCATGCATACTGTACATATGTTTAATTATTCATTGAATGCATTAGAGCAATTAAAGCTTTTCTTAGCAACATTGGAGCAAAATTACATTAGAGGATGAAAATTGGTAATACTTTTTAAATTAGTTTAGGATTAAGATTATATTGCAACACTTATCTAAGTTTGAAGTATAATTTAATGAAATTTGTTTGGTTCGTGGTAAAAAAATTTGTTTTCGAAAACATAAAACTTTACTAAAAACGAAAACAAACCCCTTCATTTCACTATACTAAAAAACATGTTTGATTCTAATTTAAAATTTTTTTAATTTGAATTCAAAATTTGAAAATTGTGTTTAGTTGGGAATTTGAGAAAAAGATTAATATGTATTGGATAAATTTTGTTTGTTTTTTTAACAAAATATTAGAGATGGGATCAATAGGTGTACCGGTAAATTTTGTTTGTTAAGACTAAAATAATTAATAATGAGGTCTAATTTATTTGGTGCATGAGGTGTGATTTACTTAGTGGAAATCTTCCCGTAATTTTTTTTTTTTTTTTTTTTTTTTTTAAAGATTGTATCCCATGTTTTGTAAATTTTGAATACAAAATTAAAAAAATGAAAACGACAATATATTATTTTTTAAAATAGGCCAATTTTTTAATTGTTTTTGAAAATAGTCTTTGAAAATAAGTGCATCAAACATTTTTTTTATGTTCTTTATATTTTTTATTTTTTTGGAAAGATAAAAACGAAAATGAAATACAAACCAAATGGGGCCTTGAGTTTGTTTCATTTTTTTAAAAAAAGGGTTAGGCTAATTATTTTCGGTTCTTAGCTTTTGTGCTTTAAACCTTTTGAGATTCTAGCAAACTTGTAAATGGATATTTGAGAGTTTCTTTTTCAGGTCTTTTTGATTATAGTTTTCTACAATATATATATTTTTTTTCAAGATAAGCTTTGTGTACTCCCTTTCTTTATTTTGTTTTTTTATACGAAATCAAATGCTTTTTAAAAAAGACATATGAGAATTAATTTAACCTTAAGTTACTTCCAAGTTAAGCAAGCTGCACCGTAAAATTCACATCAAGGGAAAAAGGTTATTTGTTGATATATATATACTCACAAAAATGTTCTTTATCCTTTAATCTTAACTATATTGTCTCATATGGTAACATTTTTAGAATCTTTATTTTTCATGATAAGTCCAATCATTAATGTATGTGCATCTTCATATAAAAAAGAATTTCGAAGCTACCTACTACTACGACAATTTTCTATATTATGGTAGTATGAAAAATTTTCCTTACTATGTACCTCCATTTATTGTGTGTCATGCAGTTTTATAGTGTGAACATAAGGAGTATGGTACTTTATTTCACTAGAAAATTTTCCCTAGCTACTCGATAGATTCATGCAATTTTATTTCACTTTGAATACGTACGTTTAAAGAAAGATATTAGTAAACAACAAAAACGACTTTTAAAAACAAATTTATTATCAAACAAGTATATATAAATGGAAGGCGTGGAATTTGTCTCCCAAGTCCTCTTCCCAAATAATTTACCGTACTCACCAAACCATAATAATTGCAAGGTCAGGCGAACACGGGGAGCCCTTGAATTTCTCAATTAAACTGTCAACAGCCCTAAGGTAACCAATGAGGGAGTTTTGTAATTGTTTGTTGCGAACAAAATTGAAATGTATAAAGTAAAAAGTACCAATTGAAAATTGAAAATAATCTATTAGAAGAACCTAGCTTGGGTTGTAACAAAATTTTTCCCTTTTCAAGATATTCAGTCATCGGATTATCATCACCAAATTCAAATGGTTTCTTACACCTAACCAAATTAATTAGCATGCTAATTAATTTGTCCTACTTAATCAACTAACTAGTCCAATTTGAAAAGATGAAAGCATGCATGTTCAAATTGACCTAATTGCATTAAGATCTTTGAAACGTTAGGGTGAATGTTTAATTTTCAAGCACCTAATTAAACATTCATTTGGTTCAAGTCTAAGTTGGTTAGATCAATACTTATCCAATTCGATTCGCAAGCTAACCTAACCTATTACTTCCTATGACTAACATATAGTCAAGTGTAAAGAATTGAATATCAATCAAAAAGCAGTAATCATACATCTCCAAGCGTTCGACATATGATAAAAGAATTGAAACTAGCATATACACTAAATCAGTTCAAAAATTAACAAATACATTGAAATTAGGGAAAATCCTAGAAACCCAAACTAGAAATTGTTACCTTAGCACATCGTCGACATGTCGATCAATGGAATAGAGTTTCAGTACAAAAACAAATGAAAAAGAGAAGAAAAGTGAAGAGAAAACCGAGTTGGAGACGGCCGAAACGATTGATCCCTTGACTTGGGCAGCTGAAACTTCTTTTATAGAATCGCGATGGCACCGCGGCGCTATCGCGAATACATGTGACAATCACTTCGGAGCACCAGTGCCAGGGGCCTTTCACCAAATCCATTCTCTCGGAAAAAAGCGTTGTAGCGATGTCATTCAACTACTCAGGTGCGAATTTTAATTCTCCACCAAGAATCTAGTAAATCAAATTTACTTTTATTTTTATTTTTCTTCCAATCGAGGTATTTCCAAAATTACTCATTGTGCAACTCTCCAAGCTAATTTGGAAACAATTTTCTTACTGCTCAGGTCACATAATTTATTTTCTTGGAACATGATATTTAATCTTGAGATTATTGTATTAAGCTTATATTGACTTCAACGTCTCATATGTTGTTGTCTTGTTCTTTATCTTTCACACTTGACATCAAATATGTCAATTAGAAGATAAATATAAGTTATCTCTCCATTTGTGACTCCTCAATCACATAGTTCATGAACAATTCATGAAGTAGCAACAAAACTTTGAGAACATTTCTCAATTAAAAATAAATTTTGAAAATTACACTGCCATTAAAATAGAGGCGCTGCTGCACCAAAACTTAAGGAGGATTTCGGTCATTTTCTCTCTCTTTCCTAGTTGATGCAATTCAACTTTGTTTAGGTCTGTTTTGATTCCATTTCAGCTCTAACACTCGGTTCTACCTATTAGGTACGCGAGACCTACAAAATAACCAAATAAACGCATAAAATCAAAGAATAATCTTTAATTAAGCGGAGCAAGATAGCACATTTGCCGTGCTATCAATAAATCTCAAAAAAAGCATCAACAACATATAACACTTAACATACAATACATATATGAGACAAACCTACAATAATGACACAAAAGCTTTAATTTCCATTCTCCTCCTACCAACCTACCTATGAAAAATATCATAATTAAGTGGATTTTCATGTATATTAGCTACATATTTTCAAACCAACTAGACTTTGAAGCAATAATTTGAGATAAGCAATAGTATATTGGGAAGGACAATAATTGAAGCAAGCTAGGGTGTGGAAAAGTGGAGGGCTTAGGAATAAAGAAGGAAAGTGAATAGTGCATGTGCAAAGGGGACTTTTATATTGCTCAATTATATATGCATATGGGTCTTGTTTTGAGACAGAGGACTTAGAAGAAAAAAAAGAAAAAAAAAAAAAAAAAAAAAAAAAAAAAAAAAAAAAAAAAAAAAAAAAGACATGGGATAAATCTAGTTGTTACCAAAATGCACATGTTGTTGGACACACAACACACAGATAATGAAACATAGACAAGTGGGTGTCTATGTACTTCGTCTCTCTTAGGCTTCGGATCCACCCAACACTGTTCAGACCACCATCTCCTTTGGTCGGATTTTTGCCCTAAAATCTTTACACACTCTCATGGATCTTCTTTATTTGTGTTATTATTTTTCATATTCACACTTTGAATACGTACTTTTGTAGTTTATTATATGTATCACTTTAAAAAAATAGAGCTAACGTAATTACAAATTTGCAAAAGTTGTCTAATTATTGAAATATGATTGATAATATGATAGATTCATATGCTCGTACAGATTTTTCAAATATATTAGTCAAATCAAATGATTTCAAGTATTAAGAATGCTAATATATTACAAGATATATATCTTAATCATTAACACATATCTTATTACTTTCTTTGAGGTTGAAGATTTAATATCTCGCTCATTTTACATTTGTAGTCGGTATACATATCATAGACTTGGAATTTATGAGAAAATTATTATAAAAACACAACTTGGCATGTTTATGGAGAGAATCTAAAAATAAAATTAAAAAAAAAAAAATCACTAACCATGGATATATGACAACTTAAAACAATCATAATTTCAAGTTATATCAAATTCCTCAACTTAAATCATTGTGTTACAATCGTCTTTACCTTCAACTTTAATAGGTGTGTGTTAGCAATATCCTAACCTTAAAGTATTACAAACTCGTTTAGGGCCTTTTTTAACAACAATTTTGGGATGGGGGGAACCAAACCTTCGATCTTAATGGAGAGAGGGAATATGTCAATTATCACTGAGATAAATTTACTTTGCCTCCCTACTAAAGCATGTTTGTTTTTAGATTTTGTTAGAGGATATGAAATGAACAAACATTTAATATATTTATTTAATATATTTGTTTGTGTTTTGCGAAAATTCACCTTTTTAAATAAAATATTATTTATAGGAACTCTAAATTCCATCCAACAACATGAGATTTCCAATACCCTTTATAACACCCTTTATAACTTGTAAGATTTTTATATTTGAGGATGAACAACAAAAATATATAACCTAATTAGTTAATTATTAATATTCATTAACATTATAACTTATTTTAAGTAAATTATTAAATATAACTATATTATACTTAATAATTATAACTATTGTATTATAATTAATAATTTATATAGATATTTTTAAATATAACAAAATAAGTTAAAATATTTATAATTATAGCAAAATTTTACTTTCTAGTCTATTTGACTCTATCACAATCTATCATTAATAAAAAGTAAATTTTTGTTATATTTGTAAATATTTTCAGCCGTTTTTTCATTTAAAATAGTTTTCTCAATTTATATTACCTCGACTATTTAATATAAAATTTTATTATTAATTATTAATATTATAATTAAATTGCACATATTTATTTTAGATAATGTTCAATGTAAAAATATTTATTTTCTATATTTTAGTTGATTGGTTAATTAAGTAATATGACAAATATGTTAAATAACACTAAGTTTAATTTATGATTACATCAATTTCTTTCCTTACA
Source organism: Citrullus mucosospermus (assembly GCA_030954485.1). NCBI lineage: Eukaryota > Viridiplantae > Streptophyta > Magnoliopsida > Cucurbitales > Cucurbitaceae > Citrullus > Citrullus mucosospermus. Next base: position 25,854,921 of record CM062056.1, read on the forward strand.
TTTAATTAATTGATTATACATCAATTACTTTCCTTACATTTAATTAATTGATTATAATTTTGATTGTTGGGTGATTTTTTACCAAAGGTCACAATCAATATCAAACAAAATTAGAAACAACAAAACCTTGAATACAACAACACTAGAGCCAAACCCTAGCTTGGTAATTAGGTTAAAAGGTTATCCTAATTAGATTTTGAAATCCCACTTGGGACGACCTAGGATGAACGATTCCGATAAATATTTTCTTTCTCTATTAAAAAAAAAAAAAAAACTATCAACGTTCACACTCTTTCACTCAACAAGAAGTTAGTTTATTCTCCATTCAAAAACTATAAACTTTTACACTATTTTACTCTCTAACCTAAGCATTAGAGTGTATGTGGCAAACACCACACAGGGGTGCATATTTTCATTTGTCTTGCATGTCACATTCTTCTTCTCTCCAAACAAATTTATGGTTATTGGCACATGAAAGCCAAATTGAATTTTGGCACCAACATTGATGCATATGTTATAAACACACAGATTATCTTATTAAATATATAAATTTAATGATTAAACATATACAATAATTATAAATACTATTTTAATATTCTATATGTAATTATTTAATTATGGATTATGTTTATAAAATTGATAAAATAAACATAAATATTTAGCTGCCAGACGTTAAAATTCTGCATATACATTAATACAAACATTAATTATCCCTCAAATATTTAAATACCAATTATTTCCATATCCATAAGAAAAAAGAGTTTGGTTTAAAAATAAATAAAAAATAAAAAAAAATAAAAAAATTGCATATATTTTTTGTTGTGGGACAATAAATTATAAAATATTGCTCTTGGAATGACATTGGAGCAATTTCTTCTTAAATTGTGTTCACTTAGCCAAAGTAATTCCGTAGTTTATTTTGAGCATTACCAAGTTATTAATTTTGTGCAAATAATTATTTTATTACAATGAGTGAGTTCTGGGATTTTTTTTCTTTGCTTTTTTGTTAAAATTAGGTAGTAAATTAGCATCTATTAAATAAAAAATAAGAATATTGCAACAGTTATTATATCTAAGTTTTTAAACTTGTACTTGACATGCATGGATTTATATTATTTTCTCTCACAATAATGTATCAATATTAATAAATCTTATTTCCCCTTTATTTTCTCTATATTTAATATGTCTATTTGTTGGGTTCCACTCAATTTTCTTTTTAAGTCTAGGCTTTGGTAGCAATTTTATTTTATAATAATTATTGCTATAATATTTAACGTTACAATCTCTTATTCTATTCTATTGAACCATGCTCATTTTAATTTTTTATTTTATATACTATAAAGAGTGGTTAGATTGCCTATTACTCATTTTCTTTATTATTTTTGGATTAATTATAAACAAATCTTTTGAATCTCTAAATACTTTTCACGCAGATTTTTCCATTAGGATCATGATTCAAATGGGATGTATTTTAGGCAAAATATCTATTGTCTACCTATTATCCAGATATTTTTTTAGAAAAAATTAATAAATTATATAAGAAAATACCAAAGAAAAAAATATATCTTCTATGCCTCTTGCCTAGATGTTTGCAAAATATCATATAAATTAAATTGTAAATATATTTAATAATTTTTTAATCAAAATTTATCTACTTTATTTTAGTTGCATTGAGTGATTTTCAATCCTAAAATAACTATTAAGATTTTGATTTTTTTTCATATTTTACTTAGATGTACCTGTAACTAAGTTTAGGAGCTGTTTGTTTTTTGGGAATGTAGATAACTGGAATCTTAAATGTTCGAAATTATAGATATACTAAATTATAGATGTCCAACTTATTTTGATTACCATGTTTGTTTTGTAGGAATATTTTTGCAAATATCTAAGAATATTTTGATAACTGCATTTGTTTCGTAAGAATTCTACTTGGGAATGTCTTAATTTTACATAATGTTCCAAGAATGCCCTTATAACTATTTATTAATTTATAATTAATTTGATATAATTAAAACTTATATAACGTATTTTTTTTCAGTTTGAATCTCTTTTTAAATTAATACAATTTATATTATTTTTATTTGATATCTTTTCAACAAAATAATATATCATAATTTAAGATTGTTATCTTTTATACAATAAATATTAATTTAAATTTAAATTTGTGGATATTTTGCTTAAAAAATAAATGATATATATGGTAGACAATTAAATATTTGCTTAAAAAATAAAATAAATATTTATTTTAATTATATAATGCAAATGAAGATTAATATATATGTGTAAAATTAGAAAAAAAAATGAAGGACAAAAATGTAAAATGGAGACGCTCTCAACTCGGGAATTTGGAAAACCCATATTTCATAAGAGCATCCAAAACTCTTAAGATGCCCGGAAATCTCCAAATGTCAGGACATCTTACAATACCGCAAAACAAACACGATAATCCAGATGCTCACTCCATGGGAATCTAGGATGCCTGTGAAACAAACGACTCTTTAAAGAATGTAGGATAACTATATATTTCAAGATATCCGGTATCTTATAATACTTATATATATATATGGGGGATATAACCAATTTTAAAAACACCTTTGAATCATATATTTCTAAGATTCCGATGGGGAGGCATCCTCTAATAACATTTTCCCCTTCATTTGCCCATCAGTTTTTTTTTTTTTTTTCCTTTTATTTCACATTTTTAATTTTCATTTAAAAATAAATTAATGTATATATGTGCACTGACATACCATCAATTATATTAATTGTATTCTTAAAAATAAAAATAAAAATAATAAAAAAATAAAAATAAAAATAAACTTCCATCTCTTACAAATAATACCATTTTTGGTATCTATTCTGAGCATCTCGACCAGAATAGATACCGAGATAAAAATAAAAATAAAAATAAAAATAAAATAAAAATAAAAATTCTTTTAATAGTACATTCAAACCATGACTTTTTGGCTTTAATTCTATGATTAGGATTGAATAAAAATGGAGAGAATTGGAAAAGAAGGGAAGGTTTTGGTTATTTGTTACTGCATTTTGTATAGTCAATTTACCTTCAGGAAGGAGGAATGATTTATTTTCTTCTATTTTTTAGTCCCCAACTTGGTTTCTAATAGTTCATACTAGATTTTCTTAAGTTTTAAAAAAATAATAATAATAAATTCTCACGTTTACCTTTGGCCCCAAAAAAAAGAAAAAAAATCTCAAAAGACTCCTAATATCAATAAAAAAAAAAAAAATAAATAAAATAATGACAAAACACTTTCAAATCTCAACAACAAGAAAATACACTTTTGGTCCTGTGATTTCAATTAGGTGTCTATTTGGTCCCTGAGGTTTTATAATAGGTATTTTTAGTCCTTGAAGTTTCAATAATAGTTCTAAATGGTCCCTCTACCCATGATGGGATGTACCTGCTTATGTGTTAAATTTTAATCTAAAATTATATGAATTGGAAATTTATTATGTTAAAATTTGAGATGGTTAAAAATATTTTAAAATAAACAAAAAAAAATAGAAAACAAATCTTTTATTTGTTGGGAGAATATCTTTCTTCAACAACCATTGAACAGCAACTTTCTTCGACAAGCATTAAAAAACCAAAAATCTTTTTCTAATAAGCATCAGACACTTTGCGACAACTTCCAAGGTTGTTGGGGGGATTGAGGTTGTGTTGACTGTAGATAGGGATATGTTGTCAATCATTGAGCTAAATAATTTTATGTCAGAAGCAAATGTATTTAATGTGCATAGCTACTGGTATCTTCAACCTGGTTTCAAATTATCTCGTGGTTTATATTTGTTATGCGAGACTAGTGAGAGCGAAGAGCATGACTAACGAGATGATACTAGAGAGAGTGAAATGACTCGACGAGACCAACTCATGTGAGCGAGACTAGTCTTTGTAATTTATTTTGGTTACATCTTTAATTGATGTAACCAAAAGATTTTTGATATTCAATGCTTGTTGTCCGATGTTTGTTGAGGAAAGTTGTCATCTGATGGTTGTTGAAGAAAGATATTCTCCTACTGTGAGTTTTGGTCTTCAACACAAGATATACAACAAACAAAAGATTTGTTTTCTATTTTTATGTTTTTTTTAAAATCTTTTTAAACCATCTAAAATTTTAACATAATAAATTTTCAATTCATATAATTTTAGATTAAAAATTGATACACAAGCAAATATACCTCATTATTTAACAATCCAGTCAGCATCTCGTTAAGTCAACTAACAGTCAAACGGGTGTAGGGACCATTTAGAACCATTATTCAAACTTCGAGTACTAAAAATTCCCATTATAAAAAACTCATAGAGCAAATAAACACCGAGTTAAAACTTCAAAGACTAAAAGTATATTTTAGCATAAAGTTTTAAAAACTTATCTTCCATAAATCTTACGTGGGTCTTTATATCTTAGTCTTTGTTCTAACGCTTGTCAACTTGAATTTTCACTAAATATCAGGAATCAAGACGTGTGGTTAAAATAATGGGTGAAAAAGAATTTTTATTTAAGTTTAGGTTTTTATTTATATATATTTATAACAGTTACCAAATACAAAGGTCAAAATCCCTAAAATAACCCTACATTGGATTTGTAGAGAGTTAGATAAAAAAAGTAGAAGTAGAGGAAGGGAAGAGGAAGCGTGAGTTTGAGTGGTGGGGACGAAACCGACGCATCGCTACAAACTACAAACTATATTTTAATGGGGAAAGTGGAATGAACAGTACTGAAGTAGCTTTTTCTAATAATAACCAATTATTTTAATTTTATCCGACTGCCTTTATTTGAGCACACACGTGGCTACTTGCATGTGTTGAAACGTGGCACCTTCCTCCTCTTTTTCCCACTTCTTCTCTCACTTCTCCACACTCAATTTTTTTATGGCTTCAAAACTATGTTTGTTTGATGCACATATTAAATATCAAACGCACCCATTTTTTTCTTATCTAAATATTCAATCACAACTTTTAATTTTCTTTTTCTTTTGTTATTAAAGAGGATACATGGTGATAAATGTGTATTATTCTCTCTTTCCTTTGAATTTTCTTCTCATTCTATTATATTTTTTGTGCTTGCTTCGTAACTACAGTCTACCTCCACTCATATTTATCCAAATTTTGCTTCCTCAACCGTCCTTCTTTCTTTCACATGCAATGGGAGGGGGAGGGGATTGATAAATCTTGCTTGGTCTATGCTAACCAAAATACATCTCTACTTCCTAACTTTTATTTCGCGTTTAACTTTTAAAATGTTAAACTTTTAGTTTCTAAATTTTGAATTTGGTTCCAATTTAATCTTTAACTTTTAAAATGTTATAATTTCACTCTTAGTTGTGTTTCAATTTAGTTTTTAAGTTTCTAGATTTATACTTTTATTTTCCTAAATACTCATTTCAATTTTTAACATTCATGTCTATTATTTAATTTATTTTAAAATTAATTTTAATAGTGTTGATAAAAGAATTGTAAAACTCAATTAATTATAATTCTTTTAAATTAAGTAATAGATATTAATACTAAAGACACCAAATACATATTTAGTAATAAATCGATGTTGAAAGTGTAAAATTTGAAATTTAGGGACCAAATTGAAACAAATTTCAAGAGTGACATTATAACATTTTGAAATCTATGAACTAAATTGAATCAAACACAAAACTTAACTACTAAAATTGTAATATTTTGAAACTCAAAGACCAAACGAAACTAGATAGAAATTATGAAAAAAGTAATTTTTCATATAATATATTATTCAGATCCCAAGAAAAAAGTTACAACAAAGAAAAATACTTGAATGGAAAATATATATATATATATATATTTAAAGGTGTTTGTTAGAATTTATGTACATAATGTGAAAAGTATTTGAGTTTTCACCAACTTTGTGTAGCTAATCAAGTGTACAATTATAATTAATTGTGATCATGTGACAAATTATTTATATATTTTTTTCATTTATTATTAAAAGAAGATGAATAGAGATGGGTGCAACTAGAAGGAGACTAACGACAAAAAATAGTAGCATTTCTCTCGCGTGGCATATTTAGAAAATTGTGGTTGAGAAAACAATAATATAAAACCAGGTATATATTGGGTAAATATATGATTTTGTTGGAAACTCCAAGAAGAAAATGGGAGTGAAAAAGGAACTACTTTTACAAATTGTTGGGTTTAAAATATGGAGGAGAAGTAATTGAGCATGAGGTTTTGAGAATTTGAGAGGAAGGAAGGCATAAAGGGAAGAAAGAAATAAAAGAAAAAGAAAAAGGAAAAATGGAGTTTAAAACTTTAATTACTATTACTCCACCAATATACTAATTATGGGCTATATTTTAAATGATTTGTATACTTTTTCTCGGTTGATATGAAACCATCCACTTTATTTTTGGAATCGTGGTACTTAATGTGAAATGTCCCTCCATGTATACATCAATGGATACCATTTTCACACAATAAAACCTACTCAATATATTAATCTACTTTGGCTTCCTTTCTTCACTTTACATTTTGGTTCTTCACAAGTTACTTTAACGTATAGAAAAAGAATTTTTTTTTTTAAAAAAAAAAAAAAAATTATTTGCATTAAGAAAAACACTTATCATCTCCATAGTGAATAATAGTGATTTTAAGTCTATAGGTCTCCCTATTTTTACTAGATAATAGTGATTTTAAGTCTATAGGAATTTAATTACAACATAAACATCATAAAATTGATATTCACTTTGAAGACCATTATTTTGGTAATTATTTAGGTTTAGATTTTGGTTTTTGAAAATTAAGCTTATAAACATTATTTTTGTATATAAATTAAACATTTTGGTTGTTTTATCCACTTTGCACTAATGTTTTAAAAAATCAAGTCAAGTTTTTTTTTCTTTCTTTTTTTTTTTTTAAAAAAACTGTCTTCAAAAATTTGTTTTTGTTTTCAAAATTTGATTAAGAATTCAAGTTGTTGGCGCGAAAAACTCACACGCGGGCTTTGAGGTGACCTTCGCAAGAGTACTCACACTAGGGTGTTGTCGAGCCAAGTATGTTTGGATGCCTAAGTAAGTTCATGAATTATTAGCTCGGCTAAGCACATAGAGAATTGATTACACCATGAGATTGTTGGTGTGGGGATATTTATAAGCCCCTTCGTCTTACTCTCGCAGGTATATACAATATCAGTGGTGTCAGATTAAGAGTGACCTTCAAGATTGTAGCGTAATGAAAAAAGAATCCTACAACAAATAATTGTATTTCAACTCAGAGTCTAGACACATGTTACAGATTTGAATTTTTTTTTTTCTAGGAACCAAAAGGAAAAAAAAAAATGGAAGTTTGGGAATTTGACATTTATGTGGATATAGGAGAGAAATTAAATCAAGTTACAACAAATAATCCGTTAGTAAATGTAGCGGGTATTAGGTGCTACCTCAACTTCCACCATTCCACGCTTCATTTCCCTTTCAATCACTTAACATCTCTCTTAAATCTCAAAATATATAGTTTCGTTTTATAACATTTGCCTTTCAATTTTTTATTTTTAAAAGTTGTGTTTGTTTTTTCATAAAATATATTGATTTTCTTTTTAAGTTAAAAGGGACTTAACTTTTTTCTCTCTTATTAAACACTATTTTATCACTTCTTTTTTCTTTTATCTCAATTTTTGTTTTTTTGACTGGCCTAATATAATTTTTAGATTTAGTACTTAAATAGATTAGTTTTAATGGCTAAATTTGTAGCTTTGAAATTTAACTCCAGTCGGAAGAAGGTCAAAGATTCATCCATTACGACTTACGAAGTTTGAAAAATCCAAAGTGTTAAAAAGAAAAATCAAGGTTCCCAAAGCTTTCATAGCTGAGTCGGGAGGTAGTCCAACCCTCGAAAGAGGTAATAAAATATTAGTAAGCCCCCAATCGGACAACTAACCTTATCATTTATCCTACTAACACATAGAGCTTATGTAAGAACATCGTTGACAATGTCAGACCACTCAAGAGTACAGATGAGGAGATATGTCACTCCAAATACATGAAATATCAATCTACTTAAAGTGTATCAACTACATTTGATCCTAAATTAGAATTAAGATCTAATTGCTTAGGTCTACACCAACTACATTCGATATTTTGTTGAATCGTCAAAAAAATTCATCTCTATAAATGGTCTTAAACAATTATTGAAATAAAGATTAATTAGAATTAAGATTCAAAGGGTGAAAGATGGTAATAAAATTCTTTTTTGGTTTAAATACTACTTTAGTGTCTAAAATTTTGAAAGTGTATATATCAAAATTAGTCAAATGAAAAAAAATAGTATTTTGAACTTCATTTAAAAAAAAAAAAAAAAAAAAAAAAAAAAAAAAAAAAAAGAAAAAAACAAGAAGAATAAATTGAACTTTTTAATTTTTTTTCAAAGAGAAATTCAAGCTCGTTTAGAAAATGAGAGTGAGTATTAGTGTTGTTGATAAAGTAAAGGAAATTGACCAAATCCGAGTTTCCTCTTTCCTTTCTACGTAAACGTAAAATCATTTCAAAAACAAATTCCCACCAAATCTTCCAGCCTGTCACCACTCATATACAGTCTGGCATTAAATTAAATTAATAATATTATTAATAATAATCATCATTTCTCGTTTTCCAATTTTCCTTTTTTTAAAAAAAAAATTAACCCCCAAACAAAACGACAAAACAAATATCCCACGTGGCACTCCGATTCAGACCTCGGGGGCCTTTATATACCCATCCTCATTTCTCCATTCTTCTTCGCTCAATCACCACTCGCCATCATCTGACTCACTGAGTTCCCCAAACTCGGAAAGAAGGAACGAATTACGAAAACGAAAACTCCCAAATCCAAACACCAAAAATGGGCATTTGCGTGTCGTCAGATTCGATCAATGTTGCTACAGCTAAATTGATTCTTACAGATGGAACTTTGGTCGAATTCTCTTACCCAGTTAAGGTTTCTTACGTGCTACAAAAACATCCGGCGAGATTTATCTGCAACTCCGACGAGATGGACTTTGACGACGTCGTTTATGCCGTTGACGACGACGATGAGCTCCAACTCGGGCAGCTTTACTTTGCGTTGCCGTTGGACAGGCTGAACCAGCCGCTTCAGGCGGAGGAAATGGCGGCATTGGCCGTCAAGGCCAGTTCGGCGCTTATGAAGGCCGGCGGTGGAGGGCCGGAAAAATGTGGATCTAGGCGGACGGCGATTTCTCCGGTGGCGTTTTCCGATGAGGAGTTTAGGAAGGTTCCAAGAAGGGGATTGAAGAAGGGAATGGGGAGTGGTAGAAGTAGAAAATTTACTGCGAAATTGAGTGCAATTCCGGAATAATGTAGTTTTTGTAGGGTTAATTGTGTAAATAGGATATGGATTAGTTTGTTTTGGGGTTTGTGGAGATGAAGACGTTGCTTTCTTGTGGATGTTTCGTTTCTTCCGCATCCCATGGCAATGGCTGGCATGAGATTCTTTGTTGTCCACTTTTACATATTTACCCCTCGTAAACAAAATATATTCTAAAAACCTTTTTTCTCCTATTATTTTACTGCAAATGCCTTCCATAATTTTTTAATTGCTAAAAGTCAATTCACCTTAACAATTTTATTAATTATAACTTCAACCCAATAATTGTATGGGTGCTATCAATTTAACTATTTCCATTTTATTCCATTTACAACTAGCTCAAAATTATCCCATTAAAATTATTCTACTCAAGTAGAAAGAATTATTATATAACTTATTCTCAAAAAGAAGAATAGAGGAATATGAAAGATTGAAAGTTACTCATACTAATGAAAATTCGTTACTATTCGTTTATTACCAATAACTTTTTTTATAATATTATGTTAGCACAAATTGATGCCAGTTAAATATGGCTATGAAAATAATAACAAGAAGACTTATTAATAAATTTTTCAACAAAATTAAGAAGAATGCTAGAAACTAAATTGAGATTGGAGGACCTTTCGGACATTTGGTATACTTAGCAATTATTTTCTAAGTTGCAAAAAGTTTGAAAAAGTAACTTTACCAAAATGGTACTAGAAAGTAGTAAAACTATCCATTTTTTTCTTTTTCAATAATTATTATATTGTATATTAATGATAGACATTGACGTACTATTATCATTTATTATTTGTATACATTAAGGATAAAAAGTTACATTTTATTATATTTAAAAACAAAATTCATTTGAGAAAATAATTGATTAAACAAGATAAAACAAAAAAAAAATTATTAATTAAAATATTTTGAATTTAAAAAGAATTTAGAAATCAAATTCAAGGCTAATACTCAACATAACACTTAATTTCTGAATTGCGCAAGTTAAATTGATTAAAAGAAAATTCCACTTAATTAAAAAGTACCTAAAAGAGGGGGGAAAAACACTATCCTATGGTATTGGTAAAATTGTTTTGTATAATATAAGAGATTGTTGGAGAGTGGGTATGAAAATTGGTTTTTCCAATAAAAAAAAATTAGTAAAATATATTTGGATGAATATTTAACTTTTTCTTATGTAAGGACAATTTTAAACACCCAACATCAAACTATACTTAAAATTTGTCGATGAGATGTTGAATTGTTGGGATATTTTATTATTTGGAAAACTTGAAGAAAAATAATTAATTTTACTTAAAATTGAAGTGTTGGATTATGTCGGTTCATAATCTAATTTCAATGGAAAACAAATGGGAAAAAAAAAATAGAAAATTATTTCATTAACTTAAATGGAAAATCAGTGGTTGTGGATACAAAGTATAGATCCTGGGAGATTCTAACACCAATGATCAAATTTCAAATCATACTGGTGGATGAATTCCAAAATAAATAAATAAACAAACAAATAATAATAAACATACTTTCGGATAATTATCTTCTATTTTTTTTAATAAAGAATATACATATATTTTTTAAATTAAGCTCCTTTCTACAATTATTATTATCATTATTATTATTATTTTACAAAAGAGCATTTCTATGACAACAAAATAAAATTTTCTATTCATTTGGCTAACAACTCAAAGGGTTTTTAGAAAGAAACAAAGTTAGTTTTTTTTTTTTTTTTCCCTGTATTTCTTCCGATTGATTGCTTCTCTAAAATTATTCACCATAATTCTTAACTTTAAATGGTTTTTTGAAAAAATATTTAGAATGGTTTTCTAATATAATAAAATGAGTCAATATATTATAAATATATAAAAATTTCACTGTCTATAAAAAATAGACTGTAGTAAACCACGATAGACTTCAATCACTAGTCTATCGTAGTCTATCACTGATAGATAGTGAAATTTTTCTACATCTGTAAATAGTTTGATATTTTTTCCATTTACAATAATTTTCCAAATACTTATGTTCTCGTTTTTTTATTCTATTCCATACTAATTTGCAAATACAACACCCTTAAATCTTTTTTTATATTTAAAATGTTAAATTACAAGTTATATATTTATCAGATTTGTGTTTATTTTAGTTATTGAAATTTCAAAGTGTAATAAACTTTTGATTTTTTGAAACTATAGTCACAATTATAAAATATTTAAAAATTAATTGCTCCATTAAATATATAATTAAAGTTTATGTTTGATAAAATTCTAAATTTTAAGATTTGTGTTTAATATATTTGTGAATTTTAAATAATTCAAAAACTCAGTTACCAAATTTATAAATTTGCAAGTTTAGAAATTAAATAGATGGGAATAATTAATAATCATAATGAAATTAGATTTAAAGTACATGGAAATATCCAATAAATCGTGTTTATTTTCGCTCAAGAACCAAAGCAAAGGAGGAGTTCATTATATATAGGTTTTTTTTTTTATTATTATTATTATTATTTTTAATTAAACATTAAATATAGATTTAGACCAGCTTTTTAATTTTAATAAATTTTAAAGTTATAATATTTGAGGAAAAACAGTATACATACAATGATCCCAACATGCATTAATGGGAATGTTAGATACATGCATGTAAGTAAGTACTCATCTATAAAATAAATCATTAAAAGAAAACAACAAAAAATTAAAGGAATATACATTACCATACTTGGCAATGGACATGTATGGTATTTGTCCCTAGTAAACACTTTTTCACAAACATTAGAAAGGAAAAAGAACAAAGATGACACTTCTTTTTCTTAGGTTATGTTCTTTCTTGGAAGTATAGATTGAAATGGAAGGCAAAAAATAGCTTACCATTATCAATTGAATGAAGGAAAAGAGCAATTAATATTCATTGCTTCTAGCTCTAATTATTAAAAAGTGGAACAGGATGTGAGTTTTAGTTTACTAGTCTTTTTTTTTTCTCTTACCAAATTAACCAACATTCTTATAATTTATTTTTAAGTTTTTAGGTTGCAATAAAGTGGATTTGGAATCAAACAAATGAAGATAAGGAGCTTAAAGGCAAAGACAACAAAACAATCCAAACACATAACACAACAACTTAATGAACAAAGCCTCAAAGAGGAAAGATGCCATGAATCCTCTCAACTTAAGTCCACACCATTTTGAACAACAAAGAAAAATATCATACTACGGTTCCATGAATGTTTGGGGGTGTGTGGAGAATCGTAATAGGATAGACTTGCAATGTAATATAATCCGAAATGAATGTTTGGATTAAGCATTTTGGGCCCGATTTGTGATACAAAAGTTATTCCGTTCCGACCATTTTCACCTCAATCCTATTTCTCACCGTCTCCATGATTCCGATCTCATTTTCATTTATTCCTTAAGTGTTCATGCATTCCAATACTTCTTTGATTCCAAATAATTCTATTACATTCCAACTCCCCAAATAGCTCTATAGTGAGGACACAAGGTGGACACAAAGATTACACTCTCTCTGAATATATGATAAATAGCAACACACCAAACAACTCTCTAGATCTTACATCTCAATCAATTACATGCACTAAAATGATAAGTTCAATTAAGTTCAGTGTCCTAATCAAAAATCTTATAGAAGTATGTTTGTCAACGAGACAAATCCTGAAATAGTATGATTTAAGAGGTAAATTGAAGAATAAATGTCTAGAGAGATTTAACACATATACTAGGGATATCAGAGTTCAAACACTAGTGATATTCGTTTTTTAATCAATACATTTTTGTCCCTGCTATCCATTACAATGTCTGTATATTTTTCAATTTGTCCATGTTTAAGGTTTAGTCTAATGGAGTTGAAAGTTCACCGAATAAAATTTGACTCGCATAATCAAATTAAGAGGTAAATTAATTAATTTTTGTTAATAAAAAGTTTAGGATAGCTTTGAGAGGGGAGTTCAATTATATGGTATTAAAAGGAAAAAAATTAAAAAAAGGATTAAAAAATAAAAAAATAAAAATAAAAATAAAAAAAGGTAGGAGATTGGGCCTACATTTGAAGAAAAAAAAGAGACTACTCTATGAAGGAATCTGAGATGTAGGGCTAAAGAAATAAATGAAAATGCCAAAGTTGATATTGACATTTGACATTGTTTTATATATATTATGGATTGATGGGTCTACATCTAGTCCATTCTCATTGGACCAATGCAAGCCTTATAATTTTCACAAACCCCCTCCCACCATTTCCAAAACTTTATGCCAATTATTTGAATTTAATTGGTTTATTCTTAATTCTTTTTACCCTTATTAAGTGTTTATTTACCGGAATAGTTGGAGTGTTTAGTATCGACTCAAGATAACTTTTTTAAAAAATAAATTTAAGAAATAAATTAGTTCGAGAAAAAAAATACTTGAAATCAATTTTTAGAAAAAAAAAAATTTTAAATGTTTATTGGTTAATCCTCCCTAATTTGTATAATATGTGAAATTATCAAAATACCCTCATCAATTCAACCTTCAATCATCGCCTTTTATAGAATTTATTGAAAAACATTAATAAAAGGGTAATTGCATTAGATATCACTTTTATAGATAATAATTAGGTGTATAGCAACATTTTAAAAAAATTATAAATATAGCAAAATCCATCGATGAGATTTTTATCACTGATAGACCATGCTATTAATATGGTCTATATCACTGATAGACCATTCTATTAATATAGACTTTGAAAGCAAAATCTAAATCTTGTTACTGTGAACCTGATTGCTATATTTGCAACTACATCTTAATAAAAACGCCACTCATAGTATATAACTAACTAAATAAACTTGTATATAAAAACACTTTTAAGAAAGAGTTGTCAAAAACATGTTGTTTTTATTTTAAGAAGTTTTTATGAAAAGTCTTTAAATAAAAATAATTTTTTGAACAACATTTTTTTCTAAGTCATTCCAAACAAGCCATTGGTTGCAATTGTCTAATTAGGTATATTTATTTAGACTATATGCGAAGAAAACTCTAATTTAATCCAATAACATTTTTACTTTTTTTCTTTGCTCAATTTAACTAGTTTGAAGACTTAGAATCATTTTTTAAATGTGAAGGTTTAAAATGCTAGAAACAACTTAGTAGCTTAAATAAAAATTAAAACTCAAAATTTATGATTTATTATTCCTAAAAGTTATAGTTTTTCAATAATTGAATTTAACATAAAAATACTAGTTTATTTCAATTTGAAGTTAATATATTATGTAGTCGAATTAGTTAGAGTGACAAAAGTCTACGAAGTTTTATAGTAAAATTAAAACGATAAATTATTAAAACAATAAATTAAATAAAATTATAATTTTAGTCAAAATCTCTATTTCAAAATTTAAAAAGAAAATTATTATTCTAATTTTTTTAGTTTGTCTTAAACTTAACTATATTAAAATAATTAAGACGACAAATTTAGACTAATCTAAAATCTAACCATTGATTAAATAGAAGAAAATATTTCACCAACTCAAGATTTATAAATCTGCACTTCATTTTTCAGGCTTTTTAAATTTGCACTCCAAACATAGACTTCTTAAATCCAGACTTCAAAAACTTGCACTCTAAACACAATTTTTTTAAACCCAAACCAACTAAACCTCCCAGCCTAACCCTCAAACTTAACATTCCCAAGTTTAGGATTCCAAACCTGAGTGCCAAATGTGTCTTGCTTATCTTTAAAAATCACACAAGGATCTGTTAGAATGTTAAGCTTGAGAACTATCTCAGTTCGAGAGACTCTTTTAAATTAATACTTATACCTTCTTGACCTTAGGATTGATTGCATGTTCGTGATGAGTGTATGTATAGTTGGCCATTTATTTTTCCATTGCATTACATCCAAAACTTTCTCCAATAGTTGTCTACAGTACTAGTTAGAGTAGGAATAGTATTAAATTGAAATCAATATTTAAATTAATAGCCCAATCCTATAAATGATATTTGAGTTCAATTCATTATAATAAAACTAACAATTTTGGATGGGATAAAAATCACGGAGGAATTTAACCAATATTTAAATTAGTTAGTAGGAAATTGTTTTATTAGCATAATGAACCATTTTGTGAATGGGAAAAACAAGGAGAGATTTGGAATTTAAATAACTTTGCCACCCAACAAAATTTGAAATATCTAATTGTATACTATATTTCCAATTCTTTGATTTCTTCAAATGAAAAGCATGTAATTGTTTTCCTATGCAAAAATAAATCTCAATATAATAGTTTTATATGTAACATGAATAAAGTATGTATTTTTGTGAAATTGGTCTTGATGCGTTGATTTTATAATGAATATGTACGTTACGTTGGTTACTAATAAATATAGTTTAACAATATGTACATTTTAGTTTAGGTAAACTACAATCCAATTTGAGAAATAAATGCGGGGGGTTTTGAATGTTTTCTATATTCAAAATTATCTTAATTATTAGATATATTGTCATATACATGTACCTAAACAGAAATCATAATGCCTAAACAAGAGAAATAATAAAGTGCATTAGGATGTAAATGTTTTAATTGAATGCCAATAGTTTAGGTTATGTGGGGATATATAAGATGATGCAAGAAGTTGATTTCGACATAATATCAAAGTGTCCATGGCAGGTATTCGTACTTGTAGCTCTCCTCCTTACCCACCTTGTGTAAGTGATGGTTGCATTGATCCTCAATGTTGCGGTTAGAGCCTTTATCCCTCTTTTAATCAAAATTCGTTCCACCTCTAATTTTCTTATTAGATGAGATAATATTACATTTTAAGAAATTGTTTAAATTAGAATACAAATTATGAATATGGTACGAAAAATATCAAATACAGTTATATATGTGTTTATATTGAATCTCTTGTTTTTCAAATTGTCCATCAAATTGGAGGAATAATTACTAACGTTGAGTTTTGTAGATGCAGGAGGGAATTTTAGATGGCCTAAACTAGTAGGTAAGAAGGGAGATTATGCTAAAAGTGAAATAGAAAAGGATGTGCGTTGTGTGAGGGTTGTAATTTTAAGACAAGGCACGGTTAGAATTGAAAATTTCTGTTGCAATCGTGTTTTTGTTTACGTGGATGATAGTGGCCACGTGGTTGATGTCCCAACCATTGGTTGACTTAAGCCCTCCTTTCCTTTATATCTTATATTTTTCTTTTTTTACCACATCATGCTTCTTCTACTCAACTTAATCTACAATAATCAAATTTAACCCCCTATTTTCTTTAACTTTTTTACTTCTTTATTTTTCCTTCTCTACGCCTTTCAATAATCAAGTCATATATTGTTGTAATATACCCTATTTTTCATATCCACTCAATTTTCGGTCAATTTGGTACCAAGTTTCGAAATATCGACGTTGATGAAAATAAAATTTGAAAAATTTTATAGAAATAGATGGAATTTGTTATAATTAGTTAATGAGACGTTGATTGTTGTTGAATTCTTTTTAGACAAAAATTGAAAATAAGTACAAAATAATATCAATTTTTGGTAATTAATTACAAAGTTAAAGGGCATAAAATATTTGAATACAAAATAATTGTAAATTGTTCATTATAAAATGAACTAGATACAAAAATGAAAAGTCATAAACTTACCTAACATAATATAATAATGATATAAAAATCATAACATTAAACATAAAATGGATACAAAAACCATAACATTAAACATAACACAATATGACATAAAGGGGGAAAAAATTCTACTAGTAGATAGAGTTTGAAAGAAAATGAGAGGAATATTAGAGAATTCAAATCAATTCAAGTTTAAGGTGAAATAATGTAAAAATTCAATGATTTTTTTTTTTTTGATAAAGTTAAAAATAAATATATGTTATCTTTTCTCAATTTAAATTTCCTGGAAATAAAGATTTGAATGGTAAAAGAAATAAAAACTCACATCAATTCAATTTTGAGGTGAAATGATTTGAGAATTCAAATGGAAAAAGTTTGAGTACAATTAAAATAAATATATATTTTTTTTTCTCAATTTTGATTTCTTGAAAATGAAAGTTTTGGATGGTATAAAAGAAATAAAATTCACATCAATTCAAATTTGAGATGACACGATGTAAAAATTCAATGAAACAAAGTTTGAATGTAGTTAAAAATAAATATGTAATTTTTTTGAAAATATAAAAACTTTTAAAGTTAAAAGAAAAAAAATTCATTGAGCTTCATAGTTAATTGCTAAAAAAAATCGAAATTTCGACAGAAGAAAATTGAATTTTTATTTACCGAAATTTCAAGCCTATGGTTGGTAGTTATTTTTGGATTGTAAGTTAGCTAAGTAAGTTTGGAACTGCTATTGTACTTAATTGGGTTATTTGAGTTGTTATTGAAGTATGATTTGGATAAATTTGATCTAAAGTAAATTAATTTAAGATATTTAGATTTTCAAATTTGTGGACTATAAATTTTTAATTAAGTCTGAAATTCATATTTTGGAAATCAAATATTTTTCTTGGATCTTGGTTAATTTTGAGAAGATTGGTTAAGTTGATGTTTTCAAAATTGGAGGATTAAAGAATAAAATAGGGAGAAGAAGCCTTCTTTATGAGGTCATAAATAGGAAAAAGAAATAAAAGATCATAGGTCATCATCTTCCTCTCTCTTTCCTTTTTATGGATCGTAATTAATAATTATGTGTTAATTTGTAATTGGAATCTAGGATTTGTTGTCAATTACATTTAAATTTGGTTGTCAATTGGTTATTGAAGGGTTGAGATTCAATTTCTTATTAAAAAAAAGTAGTGATTCAATTAAATCTTAATAAGCACCATGACTCTAAAAAGTTATTATTACTACATTTATTGACTTTTTTTTTTTTTTTTTTTTTTTTTTTTTTTTTTTTTTAATCTTTGAATCCATTAAGAGAAGTGCATATGTGACACATGAAAATTTTGTCATCTTTGATTGCTTCATGATTTTTTAATAGTCAACAATAAATATTTATTAACATTTATTATATGCTCACTAAATATTAAGTTAAATATATAAACTAGTACTATATAACTTATGAACTTGGTTTATGTAAAAGAAAAAAAATTGTATAATTATTATTTTGTAATGTTATATAATATATAGTTTATAATATATTAATTATTTTAATTTATCAAAAAATAATTGTGTTTACAAATGAAATATTATATTTGTTAATGTTTTTATATAATTTTACATTTAAAATTTGAATATATTGAAAACATAAAAATGTTGTTTCTAAAATTTGTATTGTTTGGATCACAAAATCTGAAAACAACTTTCGATAACATAATTCAGACTGCCTACCAAATGTATATTCGTTGAACTCAATGAATTTGAAAACATAAAAAATAATCTAAATTGTGTCTACCAAACAAATTCTTGATTTTTAGATTCATGTAATTTGAGAGCAATAAAAATTCATAGGATATTTAATTAAACTGGTAAGGTTGATCATCGATTTGACACCCTAGAATACCTTAATATCTTAGATTGAATTCCTCTTTATGAACCACTTTATTGGTTTCCTTGTTTTAGGATTTGTTTAAATTGATCACGTCCAATCCTCTAAATAAATTTGGAATAATCTCTATGATAGCTAAAAGAATTAATTAACTAATCTCCAACGGACAATCGATACTCATTCTTAGACTATTTTAAACTATATTATAATTTGACTCGTGTATCATCAATGTTATAGCGCGCTAGGGACCAATGTTGACAACATCTTGCAACACTGTTAGTAGTGTCGCGACAATATATGAACCCACTTTAAATACTTTCTTCCCCCGTTTTAGGTCAAATCATATACGAACCCAAATCTTTTGTACTCTACTTCTTCTATATTTTTCTTTTGGCCATTCTATCTTTGTATTTGGGAGCTTGACGATGAGATTTAAGTGGCTAAGGTAAGTTTTGTAATTTAGGGTTAGGAAAACCCCCCATTGTTAGATTATCCTTGAATGCAAGTGACTTTTATCCTAGTTTCATTTCTATGCTTTTTCTGCTATAATGAAATTGTTTGGCCAAAGATTGGCTCATAATCAAAATATGCTTATGTGTTAATTAGGTCATGTCTAATTGAACTACATTGGCTGATCAGTTCGAAATAAGAATTAAATCGGGTAATTAAATAGGTTTGTCCTATTAATATCTTTGTTTTTCCCTTAATCTTGATGCAATTACTTGATCTATATTGAATGCTTTCTTATCCCCCATTAAATTGAGTAGCTAGTTATATAGGATGTTTGGCTTGACATTTTCCAACAAGTTGGCTAAGTGCTTCTGTGATGGAATTGCTTTGCTTTGGTTCTCAATCCCGAAATTTTACCTTTGTAGAACAGCTTGCAACAAATTTATTCCTCAATTGGTGGGAGCCTTCTTGAGAGACAAATAAGGTATAGGGAGAGAAAATTTTGGAATAAGATGTTTGAAAATCAAATATGACTGTGTTTGATTTTGTATGGAAAATGCTATCAGAATCTTATGAAAAGAAAATGTTTGTATTTTATTTATGAAATTAAGCATGACAATCTTCTATAATTGTAATTGTTTAATAATTAAATAATAAATATCCTTCAATATATTGATAAAAGTTAATTAATTAAGAATCAATAATTATTTTAATTATTAAATATTTAAAAATTAAGTAACTTAGAGTTAATAACCCATTAATATATTTAATGAGCGTCATATTAATTATAATCTAGTACTTAATCAGTTTTATAATTAATTAAGTTCAACGATAGTAATTTTAGTTTTAATTAAATAGTATAAAAGATATAATCTAATAGACAATAACATTATATAAAAATATTTGTATTTTAATATATGAAATTAAGCATGACAATCTTATATATTTGTAATAAATAAATTAATTAATTAAAAAATAAATATCATTCCATATATTGGTAAAATTCATTAATTGAGAATCATAATAATTCTAATTATAAATATTTAAAAATTGAGTAATTTATAATTAAATTAACTAATTAATATATTTATTCAACGTCATAGTAATTATAATCTAATACTTAATATTTTTTTTTAATTAATTAATTCAATAATATCGAAGATATATTTCAATAGACAATATATTATATAAAAAGTGAAAAATGAGATAAAATAGGAAAATTATTATAAATAGAAAAAGTATCAAATTATTTACAAATATAGTAAAATTTTACTTTCTATCTATGATAGACCACAATAAACCCAGATAGGCATTAATCTGTGTCTATCTGGTAAAGTGAGATGTCTATCTGGGTCTATCGTAGTCTATTACCAATAAAGAGTAAAATTTGCTATATTTGTAATTATCTTCAACGATTTTTCTATTTTTGAAAACATCCATAAAAATATGATATGTTAGTAAAGAATATTAATAAAGTATACTAAAAGAAGTTTTATAAATATGATATGTTAATAATGAATGAAGTAATAAAAAATTATCCCAATAAAGAATTAATTTATTATAAATAATCAATAATAATTACATGTTCACAATGACAGCTCAAATTAAAATTAATCTCAATAAATAGTTGCTTGATTAAAAAATATATATATATAAGTAATCAATCATTAGTATTGAAAAATGAAGTTTTGTACTAACTAAATGTAAGTAATTCTAGTTTACTAATTAAATATATTTAAGATATTGTTAGCTAATTAATTAATTTTTGGATAATATTAGACTTCTATCACTAATAGAAAATAAAAATTTTCTATAATTTTTCTATAATTTCCCTTCAAATTAATTATATAATAGTGTGCTTATATCATATTAATAATAATTGTATCTAGTACAATTAATATATGTTTCTGTTTAAAGTTGGTAAGGGTATAGTTGTAATTTCATTTTCCTTTGTTGATGTGGGCTGTAATAGCCATGTATTATTTGGGCTGATTAATAAAATTCAACCCAGTTTTATTTACTTAGCTGGTGTAATATGGTATCAGACCAAAATTCCGTCTCTCGCTTCTGAGTTTCGCGCTCATCTTCTTCATCAATGGCGGATGACTTCCTGAACCCTATTTCTTGTTCAACTCGTCATCCTCTCAATCATCTGTTACTATTTATAAGGATCCGTATGATCTTCATCATACATATTATACGAGTCTTGTTTTTGTTTCAGATCTCCTCAATGAAAGCAATTATATTTTGTGGAGTCATTCGATGATCATTGTTCTGACTGTGAAGAACAAAATTGGCTTTGTTAATGGAACAATTTCCAAACCAACTATTTTGATTCTTCTCAGTTTCATTCCTGGATCATCTACTATCACGTTGTAATTTCTTGAATTCTGAACTCAATTTCGAAAGAAATTTCTGCAAGTGTTCTCCATTTTGACAATGCTCAATGCTCGAAACATCTGGAAGCAACTACAAGAGCACTATCAAAGGAAAAATTGACCTCGGATATTTCAATTTACGCCACCATCTGTCCAATTTATCGCAAGATCAACAGTCTGTCACCGCATATTTTACTCGATTGAAGACATTGTGGCATGAATTAGGCTCTTATCGCCCTTCCTGTACTTGCGGTAAGTGTACTTGTAGTGGAGTTCAAGGTGTGATGGATTATTATCAAATCGAATATGTAATGTGTACTTAACTGGTGTAATTTTGATTCCCTAACCCCTGTAATAAAAATAAAATTAATTAATTAATTAAAAAAAAAATATAACAATTTTTGGGTGTTTGTTGCATAGACTTGAGTTGTGTTGAGTTGATAATAATTACATAGAGAGCTAGAGTTAGATTATGTGTGTTTGAGTTGGGATTTGAGTTGAGTTGAGTTGAATGATTGGGATTGTGGTGCTGAGTTGAGTCAGAAAATCTGTGTTAGGGGTACAGAGTTGAGTAGAGTATTTAATGCAGTTTTTCTAAACAAATTGATTTTGTATCTTTTTTTTTCTTTTAATTTCCATTTGTACACCCATTAGAATAAAACTATTTAACACTAAAAATGCTTAATTTTTTCTCATTCTTAAAACATAACAAAACCAAACAAAGTAAACATATAGTAATCACAAATTTGGACAACAATTTTTCAACACTCAACCATGAGTTAAGGTATTTGGTTCAATTTTTTTTTTTAAACAAAATTGATTTTATCTTGAATTTTTTTTTTTTTTAAATTTTCAGCCTTACACATATTTTCCTAAAATTTTTAACACAAAGAAATGCTTAATTTTTTCCCATTCTTAAACCTAACAAATTCTTACAAAATAAACATATACTCCACACAAATTTTGGATTCAATTTTTTGAACACTCAATTACATAACATATTTTTCCCCTCCTAAATACCAAACATATCCCAAATAAATGAAAATTTTTCACAACTACTTAACCCTCATGTCATGAACACCGAAGAAACTTAAAAATTGAACGAAGTTTTTGTTTTTCCTTTTTGAAAAATGTAACATATTTTTACCACACAATTTGAACACTTAATTACATAATAATTTTATTCACATCCCTAAAGACATGTCCTGTTCCTATAAAATGAACATTTTCTCTTGCTCCCTAATCTTCAATTTTTTAACTCTCAGTTAATTTTAACTCAACTTTAAATTAATTTAAAGAAAAAATAATTCTCATTTTGTTTTTGGTCCATGTGTGAAATCTGAATTTCAATTTTTATGGTTAATGTTTTTTCTTTTTTTTTTTTTTTTGGTGCAAATATTTGATTCTTTACATTTACACGAATACAATAAAATGATTTTTTTTTTTTGTGCAAACTCGATTTTTTCAAACATTGTTTTGTTCGATGGTTAGTTTTTATTGTTAAGTCTAGTTTACCACTTACAAATGAAATAATAATATATATTCACAAAAATGTCTATGTATATAAATGCTTATCAATGAGTAACAATCAATTGTGGTTTCCACCGTCGTAGGTGGTTGTCGGAATCTGGAATTAGTCGTCGGAGTTGGCTGTGTGAATGTGGTAGTTAGAGTATGTTGCTGGAGTTGTTTTTTTGTGCGAGGTTTGCCAGTGTTGTTGAAGGTGATTGTCGGAGTCTGGAGTTGGTCATCGGAGTTGGTCACTCGAAGGTGGTCGTTGGCCTTGGTCGTTGGAGTTGTCGTCAGAGGTGGTTGTCGGGGCCCGAAGATGGTCATTGGAGTTGATTGCGCGAAAATGGTCGTCAGAGTATGTCATCGGAGTGTGATACGGGTAGATGCTAATCAGGTGGAGCCATTGACAACATTAGATGGAGGGAGAGAAAATTGGGGAGAGTTAGGATGAATTGGGAAAATAACCAATTCAACCCAACTCATGTTGGTGAAACAAATACTTCCTTATAGAACACAGTTATCCCTCTGACCTGCCACCCTTACCTAAAGGCTCGGTTCCTTCTGTCCCATCATTACGATCTTTAGGGAGTGATGATGAGGTGGAGCAGTCTCACCATCTGAAAAATGGTTATTGGATTACCTCAAAGCCCATATGAATACAGAGCACCTTCTCACAAGAAGTATCGCCAAATCTTTACATGCAACGAAAGCGGTAGGGCAAGTGAAACATTTGTCAGGCTTAAGGTAAAGGGCATGAAAGAAAGAAATTTCTTGTTCTCGGAGCTTTATTTGTACATAATAATAAAAATGAAAAAAAAGACATACATATGCGATCATAGATGACATAATGAAGAGGCAAATGCATTCAACATCATAAATAAACGTTATATTTGTGAATTATACCATTTTATTCACAAAGGGAATTCGATTGTTGTTCTCATACCAAACATTATAAATCCATTACATCAATGGGTCAGAAAATTTATCCAACCTTAAAATACCTGATCAATCGACTTTATGCCATTAACAGTTTACATACCCTCTTCAAAGGTGTCGACTGAATGTTTTGAGAAGTATTGCACAAAATGACATACTAAATAAACCATAACTTCTTCTTAGCAGGTTAATATCATATAGTACATATTTTCTAGATGCAATGTTTTATATTTAAGATCAATAAGAACTTGTAGATGCAGCAGAAAATCTTAGTAGCGATATTTGGTCGAATAGTCCTTAGGTGCAATGACTAAACCCCGTCCTTTCCTTGCTCCACGATAGACTGTTTCAATGATATCAATGAACTCCTGCTTATCCTTAAGTGCCCAGTTTATCTTATTGTTGTTTCCAGTACCAAGATCAATCATTATGTGCTTGTTTCTAAAGAAGAACATGACAGTGGAAGGATCATACAGCTCGTACATTGTGTTGAAATCAGGAACCTCTGTGATATCCACAAGGTATATTACAGCAAAGTTCTTAATCGTCTCTGCAACTGAGGCCAACACTTCATCCATCTAGATCAAAAGCATCTCAATCAGATAAAGCATCTCAAGAAAGGACAAAGGTGACTAATAAACCAACCATATAAAATTATAAATGGGAATAAAATACAGATCTTTTCAATCTATAACATGTAAGATGGAAGAACTGTGGTCACATGTAGCTTCACACATCAAAAAAGGCCATTTCATAACAACTATGCTGAAGGAACTTCATCTCTAATACATACTACGATTGATGTGCTAAAAAACGCGTAGGAATGTATGATCACAGAAAACGTTTCAGGAGCACAGTTGCAACAGAGTACATGATGATAATAGAGAAGCAAACACAAAAAAAAATACAATAGATACAAATGAATATAAAAACAGATCAATTTCTAATGACTGCACAAAAAATGGTATTTTACACAATAAAGGAAAACTTCATCAATAGAACTCTTTAAGAAATTAGATCGATTCACACAAGCAAACATTCAAAACACTATCCAAAATTAGAAAGTACTGGGGAGGGACCCTGACAGATCAAGACTTCAAGATTTGCAGAACTAAAAAAGAGAGACTTGTTTTGTGAAATTAAAAGCCACAAAAGGATACATTCAGTTCACTGGAAGCAAGAAGAAAAAGGAAGTTGAGTGATGTACAGAACAAGGTCAACATTATGATGAATAGTAATATGGAGAAAGAGGGAGAGAAGATTATGAAGAGGGAAAGAGAAAGACCTGCATACAAGTTTCGTCCCAGTCATGACCGAAACGAATGACCACAAGCCGTTCTTCTTCAGCGAGGATTGCCTGGTCAACAGCCCATCCAGAATGAAGATGTGGCAGCAAGTACGACATTTCTCACTCAGTAATTAGCTTTCACCTGAGGAGTTACAAACAACATACATCACATGTTTCTCACATGAAAGTTACTCATATACAACATTTATGAAAACAAGTAATACACGTGGCTTATTCAACTCATAATCATAATTATGTCATGCATACTCATCTCAAAGTCAAGCTCTAACAAAGTTTCTCAAACATCACCACAACTCTTTCTAGCTCTCCAAATCTCCTACCAAACTCTTACTAAACTTTTCCACATCGTTCAAACTTGTTGTTGCGGATGCATTGACCCCTAACCATTTATATCTAGGGCATCAACACTACAGTAAAGAACTTGATAAGTTGATAGAACCCAAATATATTGAAATATAAACAGTAACGAACCTACAAGATAAACCAAGTAATTCAAGGTGCTTGGACCCTAATTCACCCACCACAATATTGCCTAAATACTCCCTACCTCTCCCTCTCTATTTATAACCAAATATCACAACCACCTCCCTAACTAATCACTAACATACCCTTAATATCCTAATACCATCCTAATACCATCCTAATACCATTCCTATCATAATTCAATGTTCGATCTTTGACTATTTAATTTATACCTCAAACCTTGGGTGACCCTTGACCATTTTTCAACAAGAGACAACTTTTCTTTGAAAATATAAAAAGAGAGACTATTGCTCAAAGGATACAAACTCCAAAGAAGTGAAGATCCTTGACCATTTATACCCGAACTGTTGATGGCTCAACTATGTACGGGCCCTCAATCATTTATACCCGAGGCCAAAATACTTGCCTCAAGATTCAAGACACCGACCTTGGACCATTTATATCAAAGGATTTGATGCTCCTCTTCATCCCAATACCTCAATACCTAAGAGTGATACATTTGCTATACGCCTATAACCATTCATACCCAAGGGCCCAACACTCTTAGCCTCTTATATTCATTTACATGGCTTAACATAGTACAAGCCTTCGACCATTTATGTCTGACTCCCTAATATTCTTACTTTCCTTGACACAATACTAGCCCTCCGTGATTTATACCAGAGGCACTGATATCACCCTCCGTTTCCTTTATCATAAGCACAAGGTTCTCTACCTCTTTCACAATTCCGCCTCACAATAAATCTAAGTACATGAGTACATCCTTAAACATGTTTCCTAGATCAGCTTCTAGCCAAATAACTCCACGAACATGCTTTTGACAAAAACATCACACTTTCCTACAGTTTCAGAAAATTTAAACATAACAGCATGGTTAACATCACAAGAGCATAACCCAACATCACACCAGAAAACATAGCAATTTGTAATAGAATACAATTTAAATCATATTCATCAAACAACGTGTGCATACAAAGCATACAACAAACAGATTTCACAGACTCTACAAGTAGAAACTACATCAAACGTCTCATAGCGCTCTTATCTTGAAGCAAGAAAGACAAGGTTCTAGCGTTAAAACTAAGATTGAAATCCTTAATCAAATGCAAAAAGGTGTTCAGGAGATGTAGCCAAGTAGTTTTTTTACCTAAGTCAACCTTAAACACCTTTGCAATGTGTGAGAACGGTGCGAGACTACAAACAAGCATGGTTTCAAGAGGTAGAAACTAACCAAAACAGTTAAAAAGAATCCGAAAGGGATTTAGAGTGAACGTTACCAAACGAGCTTGAGCTTGCTGAACAGGGGTTCAAACTTGCAGATCTGCAGCTGTCAGGTGGTGGGTGTCAAGAATTGAGATCGATCGTAGCGTGCGTCGAGAATAAAGCGATTGGAATTGTTGGTGTCGTCGGGTGCTGCTGCAGTACACCGTCGGGAGCGTAGGAGTCGTCGTCGCTATTCTGCAGCTAACCAAGGGAAAGAGGAAAATGATGAGTGGTTAGGGTTTTGAAATGAAAACTCTTTTTTTCTTTTTTCTTTTTTCCTTTTTCTTCTCCTACAAAGAAGGTAAAACATCATATTTTCTTCCATCTTTCTGCGTTTCTCACATGAGAGTGAATTGATATTTAGAAAAATACACCAAACATAATAAATAATAAGTAACACAATCTTATTAATATATACCATAAACATATTAATTTCTTTTAAATTAATAAAATGTTTATTTTTTTTTACTAAATATATGTTTATTTATTAATTTAAATTTATTTTTTTATTTTTATTTTTTAATAAATATACTTCGACATCAACATTTTACGTAAAACTAAGGTTTCTTTATTTTGTTGACACTTACATTTTAAACCTTCGAACAACTCGTGAGAGTAGAATGGTTTTTAAAAAAAAAATTTTAAAAAAAAATTGTCCAAATAATTTGTACTTATGAAAATTATCAAAAAAAAAAAAAAATCTTTACCGCCAAATTTCTAGCTAACCAAATAAAAACACAAAATCATCTCAATCTTAAAATAATTTTTATTATTATTATTATTTATTTAAAATTGAGTTTGATCTCGATCAGGTCTCAAAAATTACAGATATGTTCCTAGGAATTATAGACAATTATATAAATCAAAAGAAAGTACCTGCTATGCAAAATAGAATATATATATAGAAAACACATAATCTCTTTTACCTAAGTAACTTTCCTAAATATAATAAACATATAGTAAAATCAAAAGAAAATATATGGTATTTATTTTGGAAAATTATTATAAACAAAAAAAAGAAAATATATCAAACTATTTACTAATATAGAAATATTTCAATGATAGATTCTGATAAACTGCGATAGACTTATATCGCTCTTTCTATCAATGAGTAATAGGAGTCTATCGTCTATTACTCTTTCTATCAGTGAGTGATAGGAGTCTATTATGGTCTATTGCTGAAATTTTTCAATATTTATAAATAGTTTTACTCATTTTGCTATATTTGAAAACAATCCTATTTATTTGTCACTATGTACATAAAAAGATAACCTCATTCACCTGGTTTTTTTTTTCAATCAAAGTAGTTGAAAACAAGGGGTTGGGTATCAGCCCGCTAGAGTTTCTCGATCAGTTACTAATTAAGAGAACGTTATTCACTTCTATCTTTCCTACAACAATTTATCAATCAGTAAAACATGGAGCTAATGCATGGCAATAACTACACAGTACACATTACCCCACATGAGTCATCACCAAAACGTTTCAAGTTTATCAGTGTAACGACCCAACTTTTCCAAAAGAAACATGATAGGCAAAACTAATTAATTCCCAAAGGTTGGGCCGTTAAAATCGGTTTTCAAGAGGGTTTGCTTCATACTTCGTTGGAGTTTCTCGATTAGTTTTTGATTTATCATGATGATTAAGAATATTACAGTTCTATGTATAAAAAAAAGAGGAGAAATAAATTTTTTATTATAACACAAGAATGTAGAGCTTTATTTTAAGTTAAAATATTATTTTGGTTTATATAGCTTGATATTTATTTTATTTTGGTCTTTGTACCCTGAACCGTCTGATTTTAATCTTTGTACTTTTAATAAAGCTTAAAAATAGTTTTTAATATTAAATTAAATTTGTCAACCGAGTTGACAAAAAATAAAATAAAAAGTGTCAAATAAGATAAAATTTTCAAAGTTTGCAAGTTAAGTTACAAAACAAAGGAGAATTGCAAGAATAGCGCGAAAAAAAAATTATAAAAATTGTAAATATAACAATAATTTTTTACATATATATTAAGAAAATATTAGTTCAAATTTCATTTTTTATTATCTCAATTTTAACCATTTTTGGTGTATTAATATGTATATCAATAATAAATATAGTATATTTTTATGTTTGGTGTATAAGTTAATTGCTATATTTTATATATTTGGTATATCAGTTAATTTATTTATTTTATATTTAGTAAATCAATCCGTTATAAAACTTATATACTAAATTTATCAATCATTAAACCAAATTTATTAGTCAATAAGTATTTGTACATTTGTAATTATCCATGGACGTAATTTAAATATTTATTCATTTGTTTTAAAGCATTATTTCTCTTCTACATAGTTTACAATGGTTTAATTTATTTTGTTGGTAAGCATTCTTAATTTATCAACGATAAACACTTGAGATGTCAATGTTACAATTGAAATTTAATTTTAAACAATTTGTTATCTACTACTAATATGCTAGAATAAGTGTATTTTTAGGATGTATTCGATGCACTAATGATATGCCAATGTTATATTTGAAATTAATTTTCAATTGACATTGATATACTACTAATACATCATTGTTATACTGGAAATTTAATTTAGATTGAATATAATTGATGTACAATTGATACATCAATGTTAGACTTGAAATGGATTTAGAATGAGTGTTGATATACTATCGATACACCATAATATACTAATGTTACACCACTGTTAAATTTAAAATGAATTTTGAATGAGTACAGATAAATTACTGATACACCAATTTAACACTTAATATTGCATTTTGAACGAATGTTGATATACTATATTGATATACTAATGATATACTTGAATATATTTTTGAATTGGTAATGACATAAAATTGAAATATCAACATTATACTTTAAGTTTATCATTTTGAATGATATATTTCATATTGGTATATTAACAATATTGTTGATCTGCTTTTCTTTCTCTCTAAATCTAGTATATCAATCAACTGATATACGAAATATGAATTATATACATTATACTATTGACACAATTAATATAATTACAATATAATTAAAATCAAAATTGGATTAAAAAATTGAAAATTGAAAAAAATTAACACCAAAACCTAAATTAGACTATTAAAATTGAACTAACGAAAACAACTCTTTATCGAGACGAAACAAAAACAAAAATAACTTCCACCATGACACAACTAAAATCATGGTATATCAATTGTAGAAATGATATACTGTAAGATATATAAGTTTACTAATATACCAAAAGTAAAGTATATTAGTTGAGTTTTGTACCAAAATATAATATACCTCATATATATTTATTGATATACAAATAAGGATAAAATTGGAATAATAAACAAACATCAATTGGATTAAAATTTAGAAAAATTATAATAAATAAAAAAAATATCAAACTATTTATAAAAATAGAAAAATTTCTCAGTCTATCAACGATAGAAATCTATCGCGATTTATTGCTAATAGACCATAATTTTTTTTTTATATTTGTAAATAGTTTGACTCATTTTACTATATTTGAAAACAACACTTAAAATTTTTTGCAGTATTCACAATCTA
The DNA here is from genome assembly GCA_030954485.1 of Citrullus mucosospermus. Lineage (NCBI taxonomy): Eukaryota > Viridiplantae > Streptophyta > Magnoliopsida > Cucurbitales > Cucurbitaceae > Citrullus > Citrullus mucosospermus. Next base: position 25,885,628 of record CM062056.1, read on the forward strand.
CAAAAAAACTTCGGCACGATAGTTGAAAGTGTTGCGCTCTTGGTTGTTGTTGAAAGTGTTGGTTAGTCCTTCCTCTAGCTCGGGTTTTAAAAAAGATGAAAGTTTTAACATTTGAAATTCTTTTTGTTGGAATGATTTACCATTTTTCATTTTAGAGGAATGAACTTAGCTTGGCTCTGGTTTATATATATATATGTGGTACCATTCATTAGAGAACAAATCTCTTAGAAAGGTACTAAAATGATGGATTAGACTTCAAATGATTTGACAATTGACAAAGCTTATATTTTTTTTGGAATTTTAAACAAAACTTTAAAATTCAAGGTACATTGTTTGACACAAAATTAAAAGTTTAAATATTCATTTGACACATTTTTAAAGCTTAGGACTTATAGGATACAAAATAAAAAAATTGAACAATCTATTAAACATGTTTAGATATAAATCTATATAAATCTCAAAATTCATAGACTAAACTTGTTAAAACTTTGTATATTTAGAATTTGAGAAGAAAAATTGAAATATTTATAGAAATTGCCACTCTCTGTTTAGATGCTTAGATAGAGTCAAAGTGGGAAGGAGGCATATTAATCTATATTTGAAAACTTGGACTAGTGGGTCCAGAAGAGCTCTCAAATTTCAACAATGAAGATGAACCGTAAATCAAGATCGTAATTAAGAAAAGGAAATTATATTTTGGTCTCTTTTAAATCATGTAAAATATATAAATGATGTCAATAATTTTAGGGAAATTCATCTTTTTATAGATATTTTAATGAAAAGGGGATAAAGTAACCCACCTAAAAAGCAAAAAGAAAGTTCCTCCTATTTTTTTTTTGCATAAGATAGGAAGTTTCCTTAGGTAATAGCGTTTCTATCAATTTCATTAGATGGTAACCAATGAATTGCACAAAAGGTCAAAAAGCTTATGAAACTTCATTTATATTACAAGACCGATTGGGTATGTATAATGTAGTAAAAGGAAGTGTAACATTGTTGAATATTAAAATATAAAAATAGATATAATTGTGTAGATTAAATTCATGGCTAAAAACTTCAAATCAAATTCAAATCATGATGATGTTTCATGTACAAATAATATATATGAAAGTTAAATTTGTAATTTATTCTATTTGAATGAGATGTGTTTGATTTTGGTTAAGTAACAATTCAATTGAGTTAAATTTGACAAATGTTTCAATTTTTGTATTTATTTGATTTTATTTTGTATTTTGGAGTGTTACTAAGTTACTAACCTATAAATAACAATTTGTTTCTTCATTTGTAGTATCAAACTCTCAATTGAAGAGTTCTCTCCTTTTGTTATTTCTTTTGATAGGAATGAATACTTGTTTCTTTATTTCTTTATACTATAAATGGTAGAAATAAATACTTGGTCTCCCTATCTAGTTTGATATGTTTCTAGAATAATGAGGTTTAAGTCAATAGCTTGCTTGAATTGATGAGATTTTCTTGGTAACGAAATAATCATTAGAGAAGATTCTCCGAATTGAGTCCATCACTATCTAGTGCCTTCTTCATACTTCCCAACTGACTCCATATTTGTTGGAGCACTTGAGTCCATGACCGTACTCTTACTTCCTCCCCATCAAACTTATTTCATTTTTTATTAATAATCTCCTATAGATCTGCTTTTATATTTGTATCTCTTGGCTTATTTACTTTTCAAGCCTTTGATTGAGTGTACCGAGTGTGCTCTTTCATGTGGAGCTCCTTGCCTCACTATAGTAAACAATTTTGGTATAGGCCCTATGACTTACAATTGAATTTGGTCACTCCTTTACTGCAAAGTAATTTGGTCGTCTGTCATTCTCCCTTATTCATATCATCTTTAAACAGGGTGAATTTCTCATTAGTGATTCTCCTTTTCTGTTGGCCCAGTCTCAAAAGAAGGATAGAGGATCTTGAGCTTTCTACTGATGATGTTGCTTTACCTTATCCCTGGTCTACTCATGTTGCGCAAATGCACACGTCAAATTATAATACAGTGACCTTGATAGAGTATCGTCCTCAGGGAATTAGTTTGATAATCTTTTAGGCATCTAGAGATCGTTCAAATTTTATTTAGGGGACCAACTTAATGCAAATTAATTAAACTTAACCTAAAAACGTAATAAAAGTGATCAAGTATGGAACATTTTCAACAAAGAGACATCCTAGGGTATAGATTTCATCAATGAACCTACTAAACTCAATTATTTAAACTCTTGAACCAATTAACAACACCTAAAGTTAGAAGTCTTTTATTGAATTTCACTAAATTGCTAATTCTGAATCTCTTGAAATTAGCCAATTAAGAAAAGTCTTAACACCCTTCACTAAGAATCTCTATCGATATACTATTACAATAAGATTATAGATCAAGAAATCATTCAATTGTTGATCAAACAATCAAAAGCAACAAGAACATTCATGCCCAAAAGTCTCAATGATAATTGAAAATAAAATCCACCAAAAGTTTATAAATAATCCAAGAAATTCATCTACCCCTAGAACAATAAGAAAAATAGTCTAACATGACTTCCATGGATAGAATCATCATTAGAATACAAAAACTACAGAGAACAATCAAAGACAAGAGAAGTAGAGAAAGCGTTATTCGACAATCCAGTCTTGTTTTCAAGGTAGAATCAATCTTTAATTGCTCCTTAATCGTTTCTAGCTCCAAAGACCCTCTGCATATTGCTCTGACCTCTTTCTCTCGACCTCTAAAACTTCAAGACTCGATACCCTCAACTGACGAAACGATAGTGAGTATATAGATGTTGGGAAAAGTTGTGAGGCATTATCAAAACAAACAGTCTCGTGTGCATGAAAAATCGTAGCATCGCAGCGCTACACTACTATGTAGCTGTCAGGTATTTGCTCTTTGACCTAGTGTCGAGGCTTCACTTATACGCCTTTTTCCACTCGTTTTAGCCTCTTTTTCACATCTTATGGCTATTTTACACTTTCAAAGTTTATTTTTCTTGAATTATCTTCAAAATTCTTGAATTTCACTCAAATACTCAATTCCTACAATTCAATATTAAATAGGCATCAAAGGACAAATTTTAAGTACAAAAACCAATAAAAACTTAAGCCAAAGAAGGCACTTGAGTGCTTTTCATCTACGATCATTCTAATGGTTTTAGGGATGCTCAAGTTGTAGTTTTGTCATTGGGTTTGGTTTATACAGAAACTCTAGAATTTGATCGATGTTTTGGTCCATCAATTAAACCTTTCCTTGCAATTCCACTAATTGTTGATTAGTCTTAGTAATAGGGAGGATATTTGTCTCTTCATTCCAAACAGTAACTCACATGGGATATTGTTACCTGTTTGAATCTACTTCCATCAACAACTCGATTGTTGGTGTTTATGTTACTCATTTTCTCGAAACACAATTTTGGGTAGAGCACTAAATCGATAAATCAATTTTCATGGACATAGCTAACTGTTCATACTAGAATTTGACACAAACTGTGAAATTGTAATACTAGGAGAAACCAAACAATCGCCCTATAAGACAAAACAATCTAACACCAATGCAATGCTTAGCTACCGACACTCTAATGATCAAGTCAATAATATTTTAGAGAGCTAAGAGAAAGGAGAATTCAAAGTGTTTTCGACATATTTCAAACGTCTCTTGATTATATAGAAAAATGGTTCTATAATGGACACTTGGCTAGTTAATCTATTGGCTAGTTAATTTGACTATTACTAATTTAACTTAACTGTTACGAAAAGCGAACAAAAGCTACGAAGTTGTGTTTAAACACTTAAGCATATTTTGCTTAATCATAGTCGACCAAAAGGGTTGGCCTTTTATGTACTCTTTTGACTTCCATGGTTGATCTTATGGGTCAATTTTCATGATTCTTGCTGATATTTTTTTATCCATTTTGTGAATTAATTTCCTTAGCTTTTATGGTTGATCTTATAGGTTGGCCTTTACACGTAATTAAATAACTCACTTCTCTTGGAATGACCCTTTAGATCATCCTTTTAAAGCTAAATACTTAGTGAAACTTTTACTAATAACAAAAAATATATTTGGTATTTTCAAATCCAATGGCGTATAAAAATGATGTCAATATAATCTTAGAAAATTCATTTGTAGAAAGCTGTTTACATTGTATTGAAAAGGGGATAAAGATTAGTGAGCTTCATGGCTGGTTTGATTTCAAGGACTGTCTTCCCACCAAAAAAAAAGTCTCTCTTTTAATCTGTTTGGCTAAGACAGGAAGGTTCCTTAGGTATAATAGGGTTTATTTCAATTTCATTAGATGGTAAGCAATGTTTTGCTCTAAAAGGTCAAAAAGCTTAGGTGAAAAGTTCATCCATATTATTGCACAATATCAACTTTAATTTGTAGCATTTTCTTAGCACCTTCTTCATTTTTTTTTTTAATTTTATTATTATTATTATTATTATTATTATTATTATTTTTCTATTTGATCTATCAAAATAGATCCAGCTGGTAAGGCTTCAAATCACACTTTTCTGTGCCTTTTCAACAAGTAAAAAGGAAAAGTATAAAATAAAATAAACGACTCTTTTAAGAGGGCGAGCTTCCCAATCCAAAATCCCTTTTTCCAAAGTTTTTATTTATTTTTTTATTTAAAAGAACAATTAAAACTTGGTTGAGATTCAAAGAAATGTTGCAACGTATTAAATTTAAAACATAGACCAAATATAAAATTTTATCTCACATAGGTGTCCTGTCTCATATGTTTTGACTTTGTTTAATTTTTTACTATTAGTAAACGTTAAAATTGGGTGGCCTAATAATTCTTAGCTAAATTACCTTTTTAGCCTTAGGTTTAATTTTAAATTTAATTTCTATTATGTTTCTAAATTTTAAGATATTACCCTTCCCGTCAATAAATTTTGAGTTTGATTTTAATTTAGTTTTTATGTCTCTAGATTTCAAATTTTTTTTAATTAATTAATAGATATTAATATTTAAGGATGAAAGTGATTATTTAGTGAAAATTTGAGATTAAACATGTAAATCTTAAAACTTAGAGGCCAAATTAAAACAAACCTTAAATTTCAAGGGTAGAATTGTAACCTTTTGAAACTTAAGGACTAAATTGAAATCTAACTCAAAACTTAAAAACTAAAAGTATAATATTTTGAAACTTAAGGACCTAATAAATACTAGATCCAAGATTTAAGGACTAAAAGGTATTTTTCAAATAATTTTTTACATGTTTTTTCAAAATTATGGATACGCTTTCAAATTAATCAATAAATTTAAGAAAGATCGAAAGTTAATATATTGGAACAAATATTAAATGTTAAAAGAAAAAAAATAAAGTCAATTTGAATATCTTATTCTGAGAAAGAGATTTATATTAACACTTGAACTAATTCAATTATATGTGGTCTAATTTATGTGAATTGGGACCATACTAAAAATAATTGAGTTGATAGTGGTAATAATGTATATGCGAAAGCATTTATTTACATAGTACTAAAAATATTGATAGACTACAAGTAAGCTCTATATAAATTAGGTATTGATTGATAAGTGTAATCATGATAATCACTATAATTAGTTTAGATATTGGTTGATTATAATATGATGTGACATAATATACATTCTCTTGGGAAAATTTAATCATCTCGAGCAGTTTGATATATATATATACACATATATAAAGGCTATTTTGCAAGATCCAAACCATCCCTTCTCTTTGGAATATTTTCTCTGAGTTATAAATGTAATATATTATTTTCATTCTAAATACTTTGAAATTTGTATTATTTTAGTCTTTATATTTTCAGGTTAAATTATAAAAAATGTTCCTAAATTTTAAAATTTTTATTATTTTAGTCTTTATATTAGGTTAAATTATAGAAAATGTCTCTAAACTTTGAAGTTTGTGTAAGAAATACCTATAAACTTTTAAATAGAGTTAAAAAAAACTTTGGTCGTTAGTTTTGAATGAAAACCATTAAAGTTTTGTTTTAAAAATATCCCTGATGATTCAAAAGTTTTAAAAATCCTCAAACTTAAAAAAAAAAAAAAAAATTAAAAATTACCATCATCATTAGTATATGAATAGAAACCGTTGATGCCTCATTGCAAAAAAGAAACTTTAAAATTAAAAAAAACTCCTACGGTTAATTATGGTGATCAATTTGTTTGAAGTTTGAAGTAAAAGATTTAGGGGTATTTTGTATAATTTAACCAATATTTTAACTAAGTTATATGTTAGTAGTTGAATGTGTGTATTATTAGGCAACTACAATTTTCTATTTGACTATTTGTCATTTTGGTATGTTTTAAGGGGAGATTTTAATTATGGAATTTTGTGAGGGATTTTATATTTTAACTTAAAAATTTGATTTTGATTGTTGAGAAAATTGGTGTAAGTGAGGAATTGGTAGATTAAGAGAAAAATTAAAGTATTTATATGAAAAAAATGAGGATATCTATATAATTTATTTTTAAATTGGTTCTTTTCGAACTTACCATATTAACATGAGTATTTTTAAACTTTTTTTTAATTTAATTTTAAAGTTATTTTGCAATGAGGTATTAATAGTTTGTATTCATATACTAACAATTTAGGTATTGTTGTTGTTTTTTTTTATTAAGTTAAAGTTATTTTTGAAACTTTTGAAAGTTTAAGGATATTTTTGAAATAGAAATTTGACGGTTTCCATCTAAAACTAACAACAAGGATACTTTTGAAACTTTCTAATCTTAAAATTAGTCCACTTAATTTGTGGTGGCCTTTTTTTGAAAACTAAATAATTTTTATTCATCTTTTCCCTTTGACCTTTGAAACCATATTCACATTTATGTCTTTTTGAATATAAATTATTAATACTTTCAGACAAATTAAAATTCGGAAAATGAATTTTGAACCAAAAATAAGATTAATTTTATAAGACTAAATTTAAATATTTAAACTAAAATAAAATAAATAAAAAAATTAAAATGGTATTTTAAACTTAAATATAATATTAAAAATGAAATCATTATCTAGTAGATTTGATGGATAATAACTGTTTTTGAGTCACATTTTCTCATCAAACCATAGATTCGTATTTAATCATATAATTTAAGATGTCTGAAAAAGGAGTAAGCAAACTAATATACAATCATATGGTAGGGTGCAGCAAATAGATTTGATGGAAAAAGAGAATCTTAGTATGATATTTATTTATTTTGAAAAAACATCATTATTAGGTTATTTGGTACACAACCACATGGACACCAGTATCTTTAGCTTCAGTAGGAAGGAAAGTAATTTTCTACATTATGAACTATTTTTTCTCGGTTAATTAAAAAAGAGTGTACTCTTTTTAAAAAAAAAAAAAATTAGGTAAAAAAGATAGTTTGAAAAAAAATTTAGATAAAATAGTCTTAATTTGAGATGCATCTCTGGAAAAGATGCATTCAAACTCAGTCAAAGGTGTAGTACGGTCAAAGATGATTGAATTGAACGGAACATTTCGTTTAGTTTTGACATATTTGACATGGTTGATGGACATAATGTTGTTTTTTTAAAAAAAAAAAAAAAATCTTTTTAATGTCAGTTTGAATTATCAATTAAAAAAATTAATAGTATTTTGTCCATTTTCCTTTCCCGGTACCGAGAAAAGGGACAAAAACTTTTTATTTATATAAAAATTACTATAAGTATTAATTATTATGAAAAATAAAAAAGAAATAAATAAAACTTAGTAAGTTGAGGGAAAATGTAGTCTACTAGTAAATGGACTGATGTAAGACCAATTCTTGGAGAAAATTCTCAAACTCAAATTGCATATTTATTGATGACTAAAAGAGGGGATCCAACCTTTATTTATAGGCAAGGATCTCAACAAACTAAAATGTAATTAACTAAATGTAACTAATTAGCTAACTTACCATTTATACATAGCAACCGGCTACTAACTAAAAACATTAAAAAGTAAACTCAATTATTAATACATCAGGACCGAATAAACTTTTGTTTTTTTATTTTTTATTTTTTTTATTTTAATTTAGTTTTAGATTTTATTATAATTAAGAATTAATTTCAACCCAATCACAAAGTTAAGAAAGAGTATTATACAAATCACAAAGTTAAAAAAAAAAAAAAATTGAATTTAGTAAAATATTACACTAAAAACAACTTAATTGTTACAAGGTTTAAAATCATCATAAATTCTAAGTTTAATTTTAGAATCTTAAATAAAAATAAATTTACGGAAGAATAGGAAGATAGTAAGAAGGAAAAGAACAAAGCGGAGAACTTATTAGGAAGGAAAAGTCATAAGAAATGGAAGCTCTCTATCACTTTTTCCATAAAGTTCTGGTGAAAAAATTTACAGGAAAAGTGACAGAGAGTTCAATTTATTTCGAGTAAGTTAAACTTATTAGGAAGGGAGCTCTCTGTGATTTTTCCCGTAAAGTTCTGATTAGCAATTTACAGGAAAAGTGACAGAGAGCCCAATTCCTTCACGATAAGTAGAAACTTACTAGGAAAGAAGCTCTCTGTCTTTTTTTCCATAAAGTTCTGGTGGGAAAAGTGATCGAGAGTTAATTCATTCTCGATAAGTTGAAACTTACCAAGAAGGAAGCTCTTTGCTATTTACCCGTAAAGTTGGTCATCAAAACTTTACGGAAAAAGTAGAAGTGAAATAGAATAAGGAATATGGGAATCACCGATTAAAAAAATTAAAAAATAATCAGAACTTTACTGAAAAAGTAGGAGTGAAGTTGTACAGAGATGCATCTGACGCGGCTTTAACACCATAGTTAACACTAATAAAAAAAAATTAAAAAAATAAACAAAGTGTGTCTCTTGGAGAGACGCACCCTATTAAAGACAAAAAAAAGTATCATATTTCCCTAATTTTTTTCAAAACTTTTCACCTAATTTTTTTTCTAAAAGTAACCCAATCTAATGGACCCATTTTTTATACTTTGAACTTTTCATTTGATCTCTTTATGCAATTGTCCATGATATGGGGTTACATTTCAATGTGTCACTTCTACATCATTTTTTAACCACTAAAACTTCGATTCTAACATGGTGTACTTGATGTTTATGTCACTCAAGTATATACACAATATGTGAGGTGGAGGAATCGAACCTTTAACTTTGACATAAATAGCACAGACACTATGCTAGTTGAACACATTTTGATTTATGAATAATAAGTTGAAATCCTTACAATTGTTTTTTGGGAATTTGCAACAGGTGGCAAATCCAAAATGTATAATTGGGGGCGTGCTTTCAACGTATGGAAAATTGTTGAAATGACAAAATTCTCAAATTTAAATTTTTGTTTATTCCGTATTCCAATTTTGCTTTTTAATACCTACGTTTTTTTGGTATATCAGTCAACTAATGTACCGCATTTAAAGTATATCACTTGTGTATTTTTTATATTGATTTTTATACTTTTCGTATTTTTTTGTTTGCAGCAATATGAGTTATTATCACTTTAATTTTTATATTTGCTACATTTCTTTTATCCCTTTTGTAGTTTTTTTTTTCATTTTTGGCAAATGCATAATAGGCCGGGGAGATTCAATCTAAAACTCACTAACACTCAATTTAGTATACTCACCTTGACAATTTGGGTGCGTTTGGAATAACTAAAGAAAAACAGTGTTTTTTTTTAAAAAAATTACTTTTATGATTTTTTTTAAAACACCTAAATAACTAGTCATTTTCAACTATATATCAATAGTATATTAAGTGTATCAAATGTCTATCAATAGTGTATTAAGTGTGTATCAAGTGTATCCAAGTGTCTATCAATAGTGTATTAAATATGTATCAGGTGTATACTAGTAGTGTATCAAGTGTATCAAGGATACATGTGTATCAAGGGTATCAAATGTATATGAGCAGTGTATCAAGTGTAGATCAATAAAGTATCAAAGGTATCAAGTGTATTAGATGTATTAAGTGTATCAGGTGGGTTGAACTTGTTGTTCTGCTATCTTTGCAAAAGTAATAAATCTGGGCTACAGGCCTAATTTTTTAAATTTATTTTGTCAAATCTGCAAGAAATCCTTGTTTTTTTTGTGTTTTTTTGGCTATAAAAAGGGTTTGACACTCTTTCGACTGAGTTGTAAATCCATGAGATATCTCCACCATATAATTTAGTGTAACCACAATTAGATCTAGTATTGTACTTACCTTCCCCCCATGGAAATCAATTATTAATTGTACAAATAAATTATTACTAAATGCAATAAAAGGACGTGTTACTGTTACCTAATGACCAACATATTGTTATCGTTTTGGTTTTTGATATATCAACAAATATTATGGAAAGGGGTGAGAAAAATATAAGCTTCCAATCCAGGACTCCCCTGCATAAATAAACCCTCAATGAACCAACTACATCCAACATTGCCAATTGAAAATTCTCAAATAACAAATTTAGTTCAGGGACCAAATTTATAATTTAACCTTGAAAAAATTTGTTACATCCGAGTTTAGAGGGAGAACATGAATGAACCAAGATCACATTCAAAATAGAGTATCCTAACATGAATGTATGGTTAATAAATGTTTAAAAGAATTTAAAGTTATTACATATACCAATAAGGTGTACCTTTCTTTTAGTGACTCAATTATAGGAACTTTAAATTTAATCATGCTTAGCTTGGAGCAATTCTATGTTGGGTGACCTATTGGAAATTTTCCTAGGAAGCATGTGAGTGAGAACATAACATGCTAAAAGAACTGGCGTTGGTTGCTAGGTTGTAGGGAAATGTCGAGGCCATCGGGTGTTGAATTTGAATTTCGATCCTCGGCCTGGGATGTTACAAAATCATTGGTATATCATCAATATTTTGGGAGTATGGGGGAACGACTTTCCTTCCTTATATCATTGTCATAAAACTTGGTTATATTTTCAAATATCAATGATAATTGGCAACATTTAAATCTTTGTTATCAAGTAAAGTAGTAGGTGATCATTGTATTTAAACAGTCTAAATGAAAGTTTTTCTAAATAATTTAAAGCAAAATTTCATTCACATCTTATAAATAAGTTCAATTTAGTCTTTATAAATTTAAAAATTACATAAATAAAAATACATCATTTTAGGAAAAGGGCAAAACAACAAGAATTAAAATTATAAGTTTCTATGATTTGAACTTAATTTCAAATGAGTTTTTGCAACTTTAAACTTTAATTTAATTTTTATAGTTGAACCTCACAAATTGTCTATAAAAAGAAAATTTACCTATTTGCTTCTACTTTTTACTTACATTTAATAATTCTAATAAATCATCTGAAATAATTAACTGAATGGAAATTATTTACCCAATGTTGGTTAAAAATGTGTCAATAAGGTAAATGGTAATGAATGATGAGAATAATTAGGGAATCTTTGACCAAATGGAAGTATATAGCCCTAATCAAGGTGAAAGGAACATTATAAAAACAAAATTCCCTCCTAAGCACTAATAATTGGTGACCTTTTTATGCACGTTTTGAGAGGGGAGTGACAAAGTATAAGGATTAAATTGAAATTTTTACCTATAGAGACGACTAGATAAAAATTATGTGTGACCAAATTAAATTGTAAAGTATATAAAAAAGAAAAAATGTATATCAATTTAGTCCTTGTTCTAGGTCTAAATCTCAATTGGTCTTTGAATTTTTAAAATTGTTTTGTTTTGGTCCTTAACTTTCAAAATATCTATTAGTCTAGAGTTTTTAAAAACAATCATTTCGGTCCTTACTTGTTAGTTATCTATCTTAAGATTTTGTCCAAGGTTCATCTCTAACTTGTTTAGCTTGAAATTATGTTTGTATTAACATATTACACACTTGAAATTAGGTCATCGATTTGTTAAACCTAAAAGAAAAGTAAGTAGCAAAATAATTACTTTTTAAAAGTTCAAAAATTAGACGGATCGATTTAAAAGTTTTGGAACTAAAATAGAACGAATTAAAACGTTTAAGGACAAAAATAAATAAGTTTAGAAGCCACAATAAGATGTAGAATTTAAAATGTTAAAATACCATTTTAGTCTATGTACTTTAAGACTTGTTTAATTTTAGATCATATACTTTCAAATATATAATTTTAGTCCATATACTTCCCACTAATCTTAAGTTTAGTTGCTATTGGCAGTTTATTGTTAATTTTTTTTTTAAACATTATAAATCTACTTTTGTTATACATTAACTTTTATTTTTATTACAAATTTTAGAAACTCATTCACATTTTATATTTTCATGTGAAAAACTTATTATTATTATTATTAAATACATTTTGTTAAAACATAATGGACTAAATTTAAGATTTATTAAAAGTATTCGGACTAAAGTTAGACATTTGAAAGTATATGGACAAAAACTACCTCTTTAATTTTAAATACTACTTTGGTTCCTATACTTTTGGTTTTGGTTTATTTTGGTTTTTATACTTTCAACATTGATTCATTTTGGTCCTTGTACTTCGAAAAAGTGGTCATTTTGGTTATTTCATTTTCATTTTAATTTCATTTTTAAGAGATTAAAGTTGTCACTTTTTGAGAGTTCACAATGAGAGTGCAACCCTAAATTGAAAAAATCGAAAAATCAAATTGATCCACTGGTTTGTTTTGGTTTTTAGCATAAAATTGGGCAAAACCAAAAAGTATTGGTTCAAATTAGTTTTGATTGAAAAAATCAATCAAAATTGAACCAAACCGAGGGTATATATACCCTTAAAATAGACTCTAACATTAGGTATCTTTTAATTTGTGCATATATTTTTTATTTAGAAAAATGTCAAAAAAAAAAAATCAATTTCAATCTATAAAAAAATAGGCTTTTTCAATTTAAATTAGCAAAAAGGAGCCATTGGAAACAAGGGTGGAAATAAAAATAAAAATTTTGAAGAAAAAAAAGAAAATGCCAAGAATCAATAACCAAATAGATAATATACCGAACAAAATAAAAACCAATCCATTGATTTAGTTAACATTGGGTTGGACTTTTTTTCTTTTTTTTTTTTTTTTTTTTTTTTGTAAAATAGATTTGTTTGGTTTGGTTCTTAGTTGACCTCAAGACTGATAAAATCGAATCGACTACTACCCCTAGTTCAAAAATCCAAATGAACCAAAGTTTAAAGTTTGAAGTAAAATGATTAAAATAAATTAAAAAGTAAAAAAGTAGTTAAACAAAAATAAAATAAAAGAGGTAGGGACCAAAATATTATTTTTAACGATTTAAAATGATAGTAGAGAGAAATGTGGATATGATTTGAAAAAGTGGAAGGCAATGAAATGAAAGGGTTGTGTATAAAAGGGAGAATCTTGAAATGAAGTGGCCATATTAAATTCATAAATTGTGTAAAATCCCTTAACCTTCCCCTTTCATCTGTGTTGTGGCTCTAAACATCAGAGAATGGGGGCTTGTGCTTCGACTCAAACAACGACAATGCCAACAAATCCGAAATTCGGAATGAGATTGCCAAAACAACAACAACATCAACAACAATCAAATCTGGATTCAATCAAGATCATTCACATGGACGGCTGCATCGAGGAGTTTTCCGATCCAATCAAAGCCTCCAAAATCACATCTCGAAACCCTAACTTCTTCCTCTGTAACTCCGAGCAAATGTTAATCGGTAGCTGCGTTCCTTCTCTTTCCCCCGATGAAAACCTTCAAATCGGCCAAATCTACTTCCTCCTCCCTCTCTCTCTCGCTCAATCCCCTCTTTCTCTACCCGATCTCTGCAATTTCGCCATTAAAGCTTCCTCTGCTCTTCGAACGCTTCAATCTCCATTCTTCAGGTAATCGCCGATATGCATTTCGTTCGTTGATTGATTTGCTCGCCATTGTGATGGTTTCGATCGGAGTTTTGTTGATGCTCTTCTTCTTATTAATGCTTGATCGAATTCCAAGTCAACTGGTGAAATCGATCGATTCGTTTCGTTATGTATCTTCCGTTTTCGAGGGAATTAGATTGATTTGTAACAGATGTTTATTTAGTGTGTATGAAAGGGAATTGAAAAAGGCTTTGGGATTCTCATACTAAACGACACCGGTGAATAATTCAATCTCTCTTCTTCATTTTCCTTCTTTCTCTATTCGTAAATTTCTTTTTTAAAAAATAAATCGTCATTTGCTATATAAATTCAGGCTTCATTATAAAATTTATCATTTCAAAAGTTTTCGTATTACCTTTGAACATTCATACAAGTTTCTGATGTGACAGCAAAGAATGTTATGGTGGTGACTAGAAAGCTTGGGTGAATTAAGTTTGAAAGAACAATATTCAGACAATTTCAATCTTTATGAAAATTAAAATAATGTTGAATGATAGGAGTATTTTTCAAATAAAGGACAAGATTTAAAAAGTAGTTTATATGTATATAATTTAGACATAATTTAAATAAATACGGACATTTTATAGAGTATATTTTCGGGCTAACGAATTTTATTATAATAAATGTTTTTTTTTTCTTTCTTTTTAATCAACAGGATGCACTAGAACATTCCATCCAAATTGGCAAGTTTAGCTTGATGTTTTATTATAATATTTGATTGTATAAGATTATTAGTATTATTATTATTATTATTATTATTATTTTTTTTTTTTAATATGTGGAGGGTGGAATCTAACATCAATATTGATAGTATGTCATTTGAATTAAATTTATTTTAGCGTAAGCTCTAATATGATAGATATTGATAAAATGAGGAATTTCAACCCATCGTAAATTGTCATCTTATTCTTTTAAATTGATAAAAAAAAAAAAGTTGTGTATCGATAACTTCATAAAAGAGCTATTTTATACTCGATAAATCACGTGAGTTTGAAATATTTTATAAACTTTAAATGGTTTATTAATAAGGAATCGAGCATAAGGAGTATTTTAGAGTATTTAGGGTAAATCAGGTCAAAACGGAACTAACTGTGACTTATTTGAGTAATTGGGCTTGAAAAAGGATAAAAAGACAAAAATGCCCCTACCCACAACGCTTGAAGACAAAAGGCAAGTGTCGCAACGCCCTAAAGTTGAAGGTCTTATGAAGTGTGGAGCAATGCTACAACGTGCTATGGGCAACGTTGTAAGTGTTGCAACACTCTTGTGACTTAATTGTTCGGATATTCGACTAGGCTCGTGATGCCAATTTAGAGGTTTTATAAGATTTTGATTAGAATGCAAATTGATTTTAATGATATTAGTTTTATGTTTTCTGTTATTTGTGTTTAATAATGAGCAATTAGTATTGACTAATGTGATAGATTAATCATTCAAAATATTGATTGTCCATGTTTGCTGGTTATGGATTTTTTTCTTTTTTTTTAATAATGCTATTTTAAGAAATAAGGACAAAAATAGGAAGGATCGAAAAAAATAGAGCAGCAAAATCGTGAATGGGGTCCAAGATTTCCACATGGCATGTAAATCATGGTCCACGGTCCACGATTTGCTCACATTTCCAGTCGACGTGGGTTTTCTTTTTTCATGACTCCCTCTCTTTTCCTTTCTTTTTTTTCTTTTCTTCTTCTTCTCTTGCATATTCTTCTTCCTTGATTCTTCTTTTTCTAGTCCAAAATCCGACCAACTTTGGTGAGCTAGAGCGAGAGCGAGAGATAAGACTGATGATGAGTGAGGAAGAAAACGAGACCAATGAGACGACAGAGATGAGTGAGACGAAAGCGAGAGCGAAAGAAGAAGAAGAAGACGCGACCAACTCATCTCTCTCCCTTGCTTTCTCCTCGCTCGACTTGCTCGCCTCACTCTCGATAGAGACGAAAGAGAGAGCGAGAGTGAGACGATAGAGACAAAAGACTAATCTCTTTCGCTCTCGCTCTCACTCATCTTGCTTCCTTCCTTATTCATCATCAGTCTCTCTCTCACTCAAGCTCACCAGAATTGGTTGCTTCAGATTTTGGACCAGAAGAAGAAGAGTCAGAGAAGAAGAAGATGCAGGAGAAGAAGAGGAAAAAAAAATAAGAAAGGGAAAGAGAGGGAGTCACGAAGAAGAGAAAGGTAGAGATGTGGGCAAATCGTGGACCAGGTTCACGATTTTGCATGTCATGTGAAAGGTAAATTGTGGACTCATTCACGATTTCGCCTTATTTTTGCGACGCAAATGCATATTTATTTTGAATAGTAAATTGGTCGGGTTGATTATGGTTAGTGTATGGCTTTTCCATGGTGATCATAGTGCGGATACAAATCTTAGAAATAGAAAAACAGTTTATGGAATTTTAGCAGTTTAATTTATCATTCTAAACAATCTATTTAATGCGACTAGTCGATTGACATGGAAAGCTATCAAGTCCAACTACTTTTTGATTAGGCTTTAAATTAGGAAATCATATTTCTGTGAGAAGTCAATGAACAAAACCACTAAGTAGCTCCATTGTTTCTAAATTGGCTTGGTAATCTATTTAACCATTTCTCATAACTCTCTCACTACTATCTTTTATTTTTGTTTTTATGCATTTTCATTTGTCCACATGTCAAACCCTCCCTTTACTGCTTTATATCCAAACTTAGTTTAAGAAAATTAAATTCAGGTGTTTGTAGAATTAGCTACTTTTTGGAGTTGGATTTGTAGTGTACCTTAATCAACATCTAGTAATATTTTGATCTGTCTGTTGGTATGTTACAGCAAACACTTAACCCTGAGTTCATGGTCTTCCAACTTGTTTTGTTTTTAAAACACTGGAATTTGTAATATTAATTTTTCCTTCATCAACTTTCTCGGTCGATATATATCTCATCTCACTATCTTGTGATTTTTATTGGGAAAATGTTCCTTGCTTGACTTCTTGGAACAAATACAGACATTCTCTCTTCAATTGGCCTGACTTTCCAACATATATATTAACCTTAGTGTGTTTTTCTTATTCACAAGTTTGATAATGAAAATACCATTCATGGGACTCATTCCACTCACTTTTTGGTTTACCAACTGAAACTGAGCTTCTTTTGATTGGTTATGTATGTCTCAAACCAGTATTTAGACCCTATTGTCCCATGTAACTTTTTTTTTTTTTTTAATTAGTAATCCATGACTAATAACTCCAGGCACAAATTCTTTTTCACCTCTCAATAGCTTATCACTTGAACGACCCAATGTGCTAAAACCCGAGAGGGGGTATTTTTGGTTGTGCGGGGGATAAAAAAGACATCGCCACGGCGCCAACTTTTGAGTATTAAAAAATCTTGCATTTTTGGCAAGTTGTTGGACACTAAGTTTTAGAATTTCTATAAATTAAAGGGTTCATCAGCTGTTAAAAAGTACAAAATTCTAGTGCCCTAAAGCGTGTGTGTTAGCTACCCAAAAAGAGTGGAAAGTGTGAGAGAAGAGTTTGTAAGCGGTTCGAGTTTCCAGATTTTGACCATTTTTTATAAACAAACGGAGAAACGTGATCGTTATTAAAAGGGCCTTTAATTTTATTATTATTTTTTTTCTTGTAGGAGTTTAAAAGTATGAAATCTATTAACAATAAACTTTTATTGTTGATAGCCTAGATATCACTAGTAGACTAAGGGTGTGTTTGTCATACATTTTCAAGTGTTTAATTTCAAAAATATGTTATTTTGGAAGAAATTGAATTGTTTAACAACCACTCAAAATAGCTTTTCAAATGTATTTTAATCATTTTTTTCCAAAAATGTTTAAATAAAAATAAATTTTTTGAAAAACATTTTTTTCTTAAATCAATCTAAAAAGACCCTAAGTCTATTATAGTCTATCAATGTTAGATTTCTATCATTGAAAACTTACTTGAATAATTAATAGAAGTCTATAGCTTATAGATATTTATCAACTAATATGTAATAACTTATTACTATATATTTGTTTGGTAACACTTTCTCTTAAGTAAATGAACTGAACATTGTTATACAAGAGTTAGTTTGGATTATTATAATTAGAATGTAATTAGATACTTTAGATCAAACTAAAGGTCTAAAACTTATAGAACCCATTAATAGCTATTATAGATAAACTTCTATTATCATGACATAATAATATAAATCTATCGGAGATAGCCACTAATATACTTATATATTAGTCACTCAAAGGGGTTTTATCATTGATTGAATAATTCATTGACTACCACCCATGTCTCTATATGTTAAAAAAGAATTCACTAGAGTCCTACTTTAAATGGTAAAATTTGAATTTAGTAATTATAGCATTTAAAGTCAAATGATTTTAGTGATATAAGTTATATAACTTAGTTAGATATCAATAATATCCATATATTAGTGTTATAATTTAGGTAGATATAGGTGATATCAATAATAATGTGATATGACTTAGGTATACATCAATGATGTCAATGATATAGTTAAGATAGATATCGTTGATATTTGTGTATCAATAATATCGGCGATAGAACTTATGTAGATATTAGCTAGTGATTCCATGTATTAGTGATATAATTGATTGAAGTTAGGTAGATATCAATGATAGTAACTAATAGTTTTTAAGTGTTAATCTTTCAAAATTGATAGCAATTGATAGAAGTCTATCAATGAATCAATAGGTAATGATGACTTTCTATCACTGATAGCATGATAATTCGTATTTCTTAAATAAAATAGTTGAATTCTTAGTTAAATTCTAGAAAAAAAAACTACTTTTTTTTTTTTAGCTTTTTAAAAGTTGGCTTAGTTTGTGAAAACATTGGTAGAAAGTAGATAGCAAAACAAAGAATTTAGAGGTAGGAGAGGTCTTTACAAGTTTACATTTCAAAAACTAAAATCTAAAAATGATAACCAAATGGGGCTCAAAGTATTTACAAAAAGTTTTATTGGGTTGCAACCATATCCCTTTTAATCACAAAAGAGGAAAATATTAAAAAAATATTTTCTTAAAAAAAAAATTCACGTGGAAACTTGTGATTGAACACTTGTGTAGGCTGGACAAAAATTGGTGCAAATCGAGATGCACCAAATTATTTTCCATTTGCAAATATGACTAACTTAAATTGAAAAGAAGAAAATGAAGATTTTTCTTATCATTTAGATACTCTTGGTATATCCACCTATTTACATTCAAATTATAACCCCCCATTTTTTTTAGGTAAGGTTAATTTCAGGTTAAATTATGAATTTGGTCCCAATGGTTTGGAAAAAGTTAGAATTTAGTCCTAGTTTTAAGAATTATAATTTGGTCTCTATGGTTTGGAGAAAATTAGAATTTAGTCCCTACGTTTTGGCGGACAAAGTTAGAATTTAGTCCTTACTTTAGGTGCTATTTGGAATCGCTTGGTTTTGAGGGATTTTAATTCATAATGGATTTCAAATACATTATGTTGTTTGTTACTAATTAAAAAAAAAAAAAGAAAAAAAAAAGAAAAAAAGAAAAAAAATTGAAATCCAAAGTGATTTCAAATCTTGATTTTGCTTTAAAAAACTTTTATGATAAAATGGTCGGATTTTGCAAGATTTCATAGGATTTAAAAGGAAATTACTTATTTAATCTTGCCATATTCTAATTTCCAATTAACACATCATTAAAGGCATATGTTAGTAAATTCTTAACTTCCTTTTCTCTTTTATTTACCATCTGGACACAAAGTTTTAAACACATTCATTTTAAATCCTTTTCCTTCCAAACAAAATAATTAATTTAAAATCATTTCTCAAATTTCAAATCACAGGATATAAAATCATTTCTTAAACATTCTTGAATCAAAACGAAGGGTTAAGGACTATTTAAGAGGATTTTATCAAAACAAAAGGAATAAGTTCTAATTTTAAACCATAGGGATTGAACTCTAACTTTTTTTTCAAATCATAGAGACTAAATTTGCAACTTAACCTTTATTTTATTGTTTTAAAGACTAATCCAGACTTAATTAAGTTAATTGGCATATTGCTTGAAGTCTAATATGAGTAAACTAGAATTAAAGTGGGTAAAATTAAGATATTTAAGACCTGTTTTGTAACTAGTTCCAGTTCGTATTTTATTTTTGGTTTTTGAAAATTAAGCCTACTTCTTCCCCATTTTTTACACTTATTTACATTTTTCGTACCTACAATATTTGAATTCTTAGTTATTTCAAAAATAAAAACAAGTTTGTAAAAGCTACTATTTCTAATTTTCAAATTTTGGGTAGTTTTTTAAACCATTGATAAAAGATAGATTAGAAATCAAGAAATTGAAGGACGAAGTAGTATCTATAAGTTTAATTAAAAAAAAAAAAAAAAAAAAGCACCAAATAGTTATCAAACGGATTTCTCCTATTTGTAAAAACAACCAACACATTTTCTTTTATTTTAATCCATTTACGTACAAGAGAATATAGGTTGTGTGATTGCGAAATATTCTTTTTAGAGCTTGTCACCTCCGAGAGTTAGTATATATATATAAAATAACCTAATAATTGAGTAGACTAAAGTAATTTAGTCACAATGATCATAACTCAGACTCTTTTTGAAATATTACATATTTATGTATTCACAATCATATTACAATTACAAAATTGGTGAAGCAGTAATATACACTTTAATCCTAGGAACCAAGAAGTTGGAAAATATGAGCTATGGTTTCCCATTTTCCTCTCGAATTAACTTTGGAGAAGTTAAATCAAAGTAACCTTCAATTCAAACTTTTTGTTGATCAGTGCATGTGGCCTTGAGGCCCTAAGTCAAGGGCAAGGTACACAATTGGGCTTTCCACCCAATAATTGGGTTATGAGTTAGTTATGTTTCATAGCTCCAATATTTTCCATTTTAGCTCTTGATTTTAACGTTAGTCTTCATTTCCCTTTTGTGTTTGTTCCTTTAAGTCCAAATTATTCTTAATACCAACTTAACCTTCACTTTTTTAACCATATAAATATCATTATATTTAAATGAATTGTCTATTATTTTTAGAATGAATAATAAAATAGGTGTATTTTAATCGACTTGCTTAGATAAGGTATATATTTATACCAAAAGAGAGATAATAATAGTAATAAATAATATAATTTGAAGAAAATGTAAGATAATGAGTGGTTTGGCTAAATTTGTAGACACACATAAACCATCATAGGAACCATATGTCGTGACACAAAGTGGCCCAATAAATGCATGTCACGTGCTACACACTTCTCTAATAAATCCAACTACACACTTCTCTAGTCTTTCTCTTTATTATTCCATTATTTCAATTCAACCGCACTCTATTAATTAAATCTACATTTTATTTTAACTTTAATTGTAGCTTTTCCTTCTAAGCTTCTTGGTCTACTTACAATATTTAATATTTAATGCATAACCTTTCAACTATACAATTAGTTAGTCATTTCAATATAAAATTATCACACTCAAAATTCAAAATTCAAAAACATACTATAAATGCTAAAATAACATAGTTTAACTAACATAGTATTTATACTATTAACTTCGAAGTTAGAGATTTAATTTACCCATGAAACATCTACGACTCCTCAATCCATTAAGCAATTACATATTTTTAAAATGACCCAAATATTTATTTTATTTAAATTTTAATAATATACATATATTTTTCCTTCAATTCAACCTAATGAAACATGAACAAACACACTAGGTTAGAATGCCTTGAATCCTAAATCTAATTAGAATTGATATTTGATATATTTAATTCTTTTTCTTCTCCACCTACGGTTTAGAGGAGTGTACTATATAAACTCTCTAACCCTATAGGCATTATGCACTTTTTGTGGCATTATGTAATCCTATAATATTCTCTCTAATAAAATTGTTCTCTCTTTGTCCCATGGACGTAGCTAATACATTGTTAGTGAACCATGTAAATTTGTGTGTCGTCATCTCTATTTTTTACATTCTTTTGTATTCTTTAACTGTTAATTTCGTAATAAACTGGTATCAAAGCCTAATCGTTAGGGTCTCGAAATTTCACATTTATTAGACAATTAAAGAATCATTGATGTGAATGTAAAAATCGACAAATTCACAGGGAGGAAAAGCCCGGTGAATTTGAACTCTAGCTACCAAGCCCTTTTTTTGTTATTTGCCTCTGTCAATTGGTCGATGAAGACAAACCCATTGCAGGCACAAGGGTGTTCTGTCCATGCGATCGTCGCCGTTTGAAGGTTTGCTGTTGTTGTGGTTCGTTTTTGAAACTCGTGGAACCTCTGTTTTTTTTCCATGGGTGTTCGTGGGTGCCGTTTAGGGCTCCTAATCACTGTTTCTGTTTGGCATCTATTTGTGGTTCGCGTCTACTATTTGTGAATTGTGTTGTTTGTGCTTCATCTGTGGTTTCACACAAATATGAAATCAAATATGCACAACATTTGTGGTTGTTGGCGTCGTTCATGGTTCAACACCTTAGATCTGTTGTGGAAGTTGCCACCCGTCGTCTTTGTTCGACCTTTGTGTTGATGCCTTTATGGTTCGTCTTCATTCTGTTTTCCGTTCAGTTTCTTTATTGATGTGCGGTTTAGCATGGTGCATCCAATCTGTTTGGTTCACTTTAGCATTTGGTTCAGTTCAGTGAAGCCGGTTTGGTTCAGTTCAATTCTGTCAAACCAGTTTGGTTTTGGTTTGACCTAACTTGATTTGGTTCAGTTCAATTTGTTTTTGGTTCACTCAATTTGGTTTGGTTCAAGTTGGTCCAATTTGGTTTATTTGTAATTATGGCAAAGCTTCACTGCACAAACTTTTGTGGGTTTTTTGTTCCATTTTCAAATCAGTTGTTCATGGGTTTAGTTTTAGATCTCTCTATGAGGATCTTTGTTTCCAACCTAAAAGTTCTTGTTTCGTTCTTCGTAGGTTTTGTTTTAGATCTCTTTACGGGGATCTTTGTTTCTAACCCAAAAGTTTTTTTTTTCGTTTTTTGTGGGTTTCTGTTTCCATCCTAGATCTGTTGATTTGATTCAGAAGTTTCAAACTCAAGATGGTAAGGACACTTGATTACATCCATTCAGATTCTTGGGGATCTTCCAAGGTTGATTCTTTTTTAGGTAGCAGGTACTTTATATCTATAATTGATAATGGGTAGTTATGATGAAACATAAAAGTGAAGCCTTCGAGAATTTCAAGTAGTGGAAGATTTTGATTGAAAATCAAACTGGGAAGAAGATCAAAATGTTGTGAACTGATAATAGTTTGGAATTCTGTGGGTCTAAGTTCAACTAGTTTTGTAACATTGAGGGAATTGTTCGTCACCATACTCTCAGGGATATTCCGCGGCAGAATGGAGTTACAAAACGTATGAATTAGACATTATTGGAGATAATGAAGGTGCATGCTCTCTAATGTTACGTTGGCTAGAAGGTTTTGGGTAGATGCAGTAAATACAACATGTTATCTGATCAACCATGGTCTTCACACAGGTATTGATTGTAAAACACCTTATGTGGCGTGGTCTGATGAGTCTGCAGATTATTCCTTATTTAGAGTTTTGGTTGTATTGTCTACTATCATGTTAATGAGGGTAAATTTAGAACCAAGAGCTAAAAGGAGTATTTGTGGGTTTTGGGGATAGAGTTAAGGGATATGGAGTTTGGTCGCCTTTTGTGAGTAGAGTTATACTTAGTAGGAATGTGATCTTTGATGAGAATTCCATGCTTAACTCAAATGTAAAATCTGTTGCGATGTCTACTAGTGTGGGAGAGAGTAGTGTTGATAAATAGGTGGAGATGCAATTCATTTCAGTTGTGAATGAATTATAACACCAAGGTAGAGAAGATCAACACGTTACTACAGAAACTGTTGTGCTGTCAGAAATTGAGGTGGCTGAAATTTAAAAAAAAAAATTGTCGTGTCTAAGAATTCTAGTCAACAAACAAATCAACAAAGTAGAGCTCGTGATAGTGCTATGGTTTTGAAGATATGGTGAACTATGCACTACAGGTTGCTGAAGAGGTGGATCCTCATGAGCCATCCACCTATAAAGAACCTGTTTCATGTAGTGAGTTTGCTCAGTGGCTTGCTGCTTTTGGGGATGAGATAATCCTACTGATATGTTCACCAAATCGGTTCCACATGGTGAGTTCCAACATTGCTTGGACTTGCTGAATGTTTTGAATTATTAGTGGTTCCTTTTAGGACATTCTGAGGCATGGGGGAGAAGTCTTGGTACATCTGACAATGTTGTTTATGTTGCATCTGGTACATTTGTTATTTGTGAGAGAATTCAAGTCAAGGTGGAGATTTGTTGGAATGCCTTAAATCCTAAACCTAATTAGAATTGGTATTTGATATATTTAATTATTTTCCTTCTCCACTTAGGGTTTAGAGAAGTATACTATATAAACTCTCTAACCCTATGGGCATTATTCATTTTTTGTGGCATTCTATAATCCTATAACATTCTCTCTAATAAAATTGTTCTCTCTTTATCCCGTGGGCGTAGCTAACACATTGTTAGTGAACCACGTAAATTTGTGTGTCAACCTTCTATATTTTTTACGTTCTTTTGTATTCTTTAATTGTCGACTTCGTAACACAATATATATAGTAATAATGAGATATTTTTTCATAAATAATTGTTTTGAATGACAAAACTATTAGAAATATTTATAATTATAACAAAATGCGACGAGCTATTTACTAGTGTGATAAGCATTTATTAATGTCTATAATTGTTAGTAGTAATAAATATTTAACAATGCCTATTAGTGTGTAGTATAGATAACATTTTAGTATATTTATAAATAGATGGGTTAAAAACAATCCCTTCATTCATTCATGTGGGTGTTGAAAAGTAGGCAGTATGGGCACCAAAAATTTGGAATGTATATGTATAAATATGTTTACCCAAGTGGGGGAAAATTCATGTGTCCCCACTTTCACTTATGTCATCCAAAAGCAAGAGTCTTCCCAAATTCCTATTTTCCTATAAAATGCCAATGTGAATCGCCCCATCACACCCTTTCTAATTTCACTCGCCTCACGGGACTCGCACCTTCGGAATTCCTCAACAAAGATCAAATCAATGGCGATCAATCAAACTTTGCTACCACTTCTAGCCTTAGCACTATTCCAAATACTCGTACACCACAGTTCAGCGGCACCCCTGTCGGCGGCAGCAAGTGAGTATTTAGAAGCCCACAACCGAGCAAGGGCGGAGGTGGGGGTGGACCCACTGCAGTGGAGCCAAAATCTGGCCAATCTTACAGATCGACTGGCCAGATTTCAACGAAACCAAAAGGGATGCGCGTTCGCGGAGCTGAGCGGCAGCCGGTACGGCGGAAATCAGATGTGGGCGAGTGGACAGGTACTGACGCCGCGGGCGGCGGTGGAGGAGTGGGTTAAGGAAAAGGCGTTTTACAATCACACCAGCAACACGTGCGTGGGGGATCACCACTGTGGGGTTTATACTCAGGTGGTGTGGCGGAAGTCGGCGGAGGTGGGCTGCGCTCAGGCCATTTGCCGGAAGGAAGGGATTAGTTTGACCATTTGTTTCTATAATCCTCCGGGGAACGTCGTGGGTGAAAGTCCGTATTAGATAAGGCTCAACCTTTCCTTTTTTTTTTTTTTTTTTTTTTACTTCCTTAAGTGAAAGAGAAGGTAAGGATGAAGTTCTTGGAATGTAATATGACGTCGTTTTTAATAAATGCTTTGTTCAGTTTTCTATCTTACTCTCCATCCATACCTAATGTTTGGTAAATTTAAAATTGTTTTCATAACTATTTAGACACGTGTGAGTAATTATTTGATTTTTGTTTTCTATTTATGTTTTCTCAATTTTTTATATACAATTGAATTTTATTTTTTTTAAGTAAAAGAAAATTCTTACCCAAATTTCACTATAAAACTAAGTTTTTTTTTCTTCTTTTTCTTTTAAAAAAATTTAGTTTTCAAAACGTGACCTCGTTTTTTAAAATATTGCTAGAAAAAAGATTTAAAAATATTAAATTTATGATGTTTTTAGACTTCATTTTTCAAAAACCAAAAATTAAAGCCTTATTTTTAGGCTTAATTTTTTAAAGACCAAAAAACTAAAATCTCATTTTATAACTCCACACACACATATATATATATTTAACTATTTTGGTTTTTTATCTTTTAAAATAAACCACCAAAAACATGTTTGGTAATTAAAAAAAATATATGTTTGATGATTGTTATTTATTTATTTTTTTTTTGTAAAGAATCAGAATAAGTTATTTATGACCTTTTTTTTCCCTAATTTTATTTGTTTTTTTATAAATAAATTTTTTTAAAAAGAATTTTATATCTAATATACATAGTTATAACATTATATGTTTGTTTTAATTTTTTTAAATTTATATTTATAAGACATTATAATATTTTAAAAAAAAATATTATAAATAGAAAAAATGTCAAGCTATTTATAAATATAGAATAATTTTCTCTTCTATCACTCAAGATAGAAGTCTATCGCGATCTATTGTTGATAGATAATAAAAATTTTCTAGACTCATTTTGCAATATTTTTTTAAAAAAAAAAACTCTATTTTTAAATGCATAGATTATTCACAAATGAAATGAATATGTATGTATGTATGTGGATGGAATAAAAACATAATTTTTATTTTATTAACATCTTCGGAGGAAAAACATATTGTTCCATTAATGTTTGGGTCATTTTCTAGAAAACACACTCTCGTAAAGGGTTGTAGCTTTTTAAATTAAAATAAAAATAACAATGTTTCATTTTATCCATATTTTTCTTTTAACTATTTGAACATTGAATTTTGAAATTTTTTTTATAAAGAAACTTAAAGATAAACTTTTAAAATGAAAAAAATGAGAATCAACCTAGAAATAAAGTGTTAAGACAAGAAAATAATCTTGACATTATTTACCATATATAAAAAATAAAAATTATTATTATAAAATTGAAAATAAATGGGTATATAAGTGAGGACAATTATCTCCATTAGTATAAAACTTTTTAGGGTGAAGTCAAAAGTAAAGTCATGAAACTTTATGTCCAAAGTGGACAATATTATGACATTGTGGAGATATTTGAGGTTTTGTTATCCCTAACAAGTGGTATTAGAACTTTAGGTTCATAGTTTCTTGAAGCTAATACAATTTGGATTCTCTCTTTAGAAGAAGATGAAATTCATCGTCATGATATGTCCGCTTTACAATTTGCAAAAATTGCAACACGTTGGGGCGTAACATCGCGACTCTATCATGTCTAGTATAAAAATGTTATTTGAGTTCTAGGTCAAGTGTGGAGAGTTTTTAAGTGATTTATCCAATTTTAGCCAAATGTTTTTAGTTTTGCCTCATTTTGGTTTGTAGTTGATGATTTTTGTGTCAGATCGAGATTTGATGTACGACTCATCCTGAGATGCCAATTTAGAGTTTGCTTGGGCCTATATTTGTGGTTTTTGTGAGATTTTGAACCAAATAAATTGACTTTCTTGAATTTATTGTTTTCTATTTCTTGTTTCATCCATGAGCATACTTGTTTGATTAAATTGACGCCTTAATCAATCTTGTATATTCATCCCGCCATGCATGATCTTAGTGATCAATATTTGTCATTGAACTCATGCTTAATTAGTAGCAAATAGGTTGGATTATGGTCATGGTTGGGTCTATGGCTTTTCCAACATTACCTTTACTTTTCTACATTTTATTTTATTTGTTTACTTATCAAAACCCCCTCTTTTCTTTTTTCCACCTTCAAATTTAGTTTTGAAAAATTATGAGCTTGTGAGCTTCCTATCGCAAGAGCATGTTTGTGAGGTTAAGGAAGTGGTTGAGCTTCATCTTGAAGAGGAATCCTAGTTGAAAGAGTCGGAGGCTACAAATCCTCATTCAATTTTACCCTCTAACATCTTTTTAATTTTTTAATATTTCTCTTTTTACTCTTACGATTCCGTCGAGTCTTTCATTTATGATAAGTCAGTTGAGTTTTTTTCCTTATATGAAAAAAAATTCAAAAATATTTATTTTTTTGAGCCCTCGAAAAATTAAAAAAACTTGCTTCTCTTAGTGGGCTTCATAGACTCTAGGAAGAAAAGGTCAACGAAATATGAGAACCATGTCTAGTAACTGACGTCAAAATTTGCGCTTCCAAACCTATTAGTATCATGGAGGAGACATGGAAACCCTAGTACTTAGTAGTGACATAGAGGATCTTTTTAGTGGACCTAACAGTACTGTGGAAAGTCTCTACCGAACCCATGGAAGACCTACTGTACTAAGGAGAACCTTTGCACCTTTGTGCTAGGCCAAGCAGTAGTAGTCTAAATTTCTAACTTACAATTCGTGAAGGTATCGGTGGGGAGTCAAGTGGTTGAGACATTAACTATTGCTTCAAGTTGTGGTGTTGTAACTGCTAGAAGAGTCATGACTAAGTGATTTCATGAATTGAAGAGAAGACAGTTATAAGTCAAAGTGTCAATTACGAAATACTAATCTATAGAAACAATCGAAGTCATTGGTAAAAGGTATATTAAAAATCTTCTACTATTCTTCTACACTCAACTTACTCACAAATTCAATATTGACTTGAGCGTTAAAGTATGTGTGACTTGACACACTAATGTTTAATTTTTCTATTTTTGTGGAGAACTTGTATAATATTGACTGAATGAGGTTGATAAGATCATTTAGATTAATATATTATTATCTCTCCACTATATATATATATATGTACAAGTTAAAATTTTGAATGAAATAACTTATATTTTAACATAATGAGAGGCAAAAAAATGCCAAGATCTGAGTGAGTCATTTTGGCATATTGTAGTGAGTGTGGACATCAAAAAGTTGTATTATTTAAAATAATAATGGAAAGAAGACAACATATAAGAAGCCCACTTCAGCCATGTTGCAGCAGATGAAGATTTTTATAAGATTTTTGTATATATTATATACTTTATATTGCATATCCTTTACATAGGATCTTCAACTTTTGTCCTTCTAATAAATAATTCATCACATGAGTGCTCTTCTACTGCCACAGTCAGTACTGTGTGTTCCCTAATTTTCACATCTTACTAATTTAATAATATTTGATATCTCAATAAATGGTGTTTTATCTGGTCAATAATTAACCATCTATTTTCTTTCCCCGAGTTCAATAAGGGTTGAGATTCCAAATAAGGGTTAGAGATTTCAACTCCTGTTCTCAAGGATGATAATATATACATTAGGATGATAATATATATATTAGGTGTATTGAGTTATGCTTATTTTGATAATTAACGATGAATTTAAACCTTACTTTGTCTTAAACTTCAAAGTTAAATATGTTAACATACGCATGCATCAAAGCCACTGTTGTATTGGCTGAGACGTTGGTAAAATGATAACTAAACTATTACTAATTAAGAATGTGTTTGAAATACCTTTCAAATGTTTAATTTAAAATACAAGTCATTTTGAACAAATATAAGTATTTGACAACCACTCAAAATGTACTTTAAAAGTAATTATCACCTTTATTGTAAAGTGTTTTTATCAGAATTGTTTAAATGAAAATGAATTTTTCTAAAATGGGCCCTAAAATGGTTGTTTTAAAAGCTAAATAGCTAAAATAGACATTTTGAAAGTTGTAAGTACTAAAATATATATATTAAAAGTTTTAGAGACAAAAAGTAATGGCATTTTGAATAGTTTAAATATATTAAAAATATTAAAATGTTAATTTAAAAATAAATAAAATTAACATTTCAAAATCTCATCCGTAACCATTTTATTTTTTAATTAAAATAATTAAACCTATAAACACTATTGTCACTAAGTGTATTTATTTTGTTATCTACTAACAAGCATAAAAAACCATCCAAAATTAGACTTAAATATTTAGATGTAACTTTAAGGAAGATGAAAACCAAAAAAACAATCACAACTTCAAAATTTGGGAACTAAAAATCAAATCATCATCCAATCTAATTTATGGATTAACTTTAAACAACTAAAATGTCTACTAAATATTCAAATTTGTGAAATTTCTGAGGGAGCAAACCCTGAATGGATTTTCTTGAGCTGTCAACCTTTTTCCTCCAAAATTCCAAATAGGCAAATAGAATTGAATACATAATTAAACCATCTCTAAATGCAAGTCTATTCATATTCTCCACATTGATGACGGTTTGATAAAACAATTTCAAGCTAAACAGATTGAAGGGAAGATACTATAAACATTTCAAGAACAAAATACATCAGGTCCATTTTCGTATTCTCAGATGCCTTTGCTTACAGTTCTTCTATGTACAAATGAGAAATCAAATTCAATGCACAAAAATTTTAGCATCTGAGTTGATTCCAAATAAAGAAGAAAGAAAATGCAAGCAAGCAAATTAGTTCATCAGCTCCTTAGAAATCAGATACCTGAAAGTGTAACTTGGAGGAATCCACTCGATATTCTTCTGAGGATTCCCGAGCTGCGACCATTTAAAACTCTTTCTAAGAGACTCAGGCAAGCTCTTGAGAATCATCTCCATTAGGCCAGATGAACACAGACCAGAGTCCTTTGCAAATGACTCAATGATCTTTGGAAGAAGAATCTTCTGATCCTTTCCTACACCGAAGGTGGCTAGAATGTACTCGTCTTTTGCAGATTCCAGTTCTTGAAACACTCTTTTAGGTGTATAAACACGAACCTGAAACAATATTAAAAGATTTATGAAACCTTCTAAGTGTGTCTATTCATAATAAAATGAACTTAACTTTTACAATTGAAACAGCATATATCACTGTACAATAAAGAGAAACAGGAAAAGTGGAGCAGTGAGTTCAAAAATTACTGCAGGATCGGAGTGGCTCCCGGAACAAAGTGCAAAATGTAAAAGGGGTTCTGGACGGTCTATTATATATGCTTGTCTTTCATCTCCGGTCTTGAATTTTGTCCTTGAAGAAAGCAAAAGCCGAAGCCACTGCATGTGAAACTCATTATATTAGGCTTTTAGAGCAATATCTTGGTTAGTGAAAAACCAAGAGACAATATCACATCGTGATGAGAATAATCTCTGCAAAAAAGAAATAGAAAACCAAACATTTGATACCTGCCGAGGACGAGGCATCCGACAGCCAAGAATACAACTCTGAATTGTGTCTACACTAATTGTATGGCCTCCTATATTATATGCAGACTGGAAAACAATGGACAAAGTGATAAATAGTAATAACGACCAATGTGAGTTAAGGCTCCTAACAGAAACAAGATAAGTTACCTTCAAGAGTAAAAAGGACCTCTTGACATTGTTTTTGGGCACCCCATAAGCCAAATACGTCTGTTCAAAAACAAGGAAACGATTATAATCCGATTCTGCGGGGGAAAGTAGAGTAAGGATAGATTAAAAGATGCAAAAGGTTGACATGCTTACATGCATCACTAGTGAATTGTGAATATTTATCCAGAAAGCCAACTTTTCCTCGTACTTAAGTTTCCTCAAATCGACTTCCTCTAAACGAGAGATAAGCAACCTGTCAAACCATAACCCAAAACGACAATAAAAAAACTGTACAATAACAGAAAAACGCCCTGGAAAAGATTTATTATGCTGATGCCTAAATATTACATAGGCTGACCTGAAGTTTTCGAGCAAACTCTTGACATGACATAGTTTCTGAGGATCTCCACAAATCCATGAAATCTCAATCATGGTACTGTATGGCCCACTAAATTCTTTAAGACCTTCTATGAGAAAAGGATTGTCCAATCGAACGTCGAAGGATGAGTTGTTTCTGAACCCTGGACTGCACATAGCACACTGCTCTCCAGGAGAAAATGCACTAATCGATGACAAAGAAGACGTTGGAGATGAAAGTCCATGATTCGACAATGATGGTTCTGCAAGTTTGCTATATATAGTTGATATGCACTTGATCATGTCTTCTGAAAGCCGGTTAGGAGTCTCGGGTACGTGGTCCGAAATGCGAGTTCCAAGATGCTCTGCGAGACTGATTATATTGGATGGAACATTTTGTGCATACTGTGAAGAAACAGCAAGCAATTCATTACTAAAAATGCTTCAATAATGCTTCAAAAACACTTAAAATGCTTCAAGTGCTAAAACTTACCTCCATCATGGACACCGGTTGGGAATGACATGCACGCAGAGTTCTATCCAATGATTCTACTGAAGTAGACACTTCATCCAAAGAAGCTGCATTTACTGTCGTCAGTGATGATTGAGAACGATGATAATTGGAAACCAATAGTTTTTCATCTCTTCCAATATCACTATAATCCTTCCTTGGATTTTCAAGTGACTGACAAGCAGAAGGGAATGCTGAAGGTAGGGGAGCTTCCATTGCCCTGCCTCTAGGGGTTGAAGGCAATTTTGAATTCTCGTCCTTAGCAGAAGTGGACACAGTGGATGATTGTCCATCAAATGCTTTTCGGTACAAAGAAAGAAGATATTGTTCTAAATGCACAACTTCTAGTTCTAAAGTCGCAATCTCCCTGATTAGCTCCACGGCTGACTGCAGAAAGTGGATTAGATTTACAAAATGATTAAAATGATACATGTTAAGAGAACACAAGAACTTATCACATATTTCTTTATGAACAAATGAATTGCCTTTTGCTGTTTGACAAGGCATAGAACATGGCTTAAATATGCTAAATTTGATGAAGATCAAGCATTTCTGAATATCATCTGAAAATAATTAAAGAGGTTGTTTTACCTTTGGCATTGAGATTTTGTCTGATTCATTACATGGAAAGACCCCATGACCCAATGTTTTTTCTAATGCAGAGCGGAGCTTGAACTGGTCTTGCAATCGCTTCTCAAGTTGAATAATCTAAATTGAAGCAATCAAATGATAAAGTAATGGAAAAAGAAACAAGAAAAAAGTGATAAGGTAGTCAATGGAAAGTTGCTGATATAATTCGTGTTGGTTCATGGTCGTAAATCTTCCAATTACTAGTACAAGGACTTGCAAATTTAGTTCCATACCTCCTGCTTCAAAGAATTATGCACTTCAATCTTCGGTGACGAACTTTTCTTATTCTCAACTTCTTTCACCTGATCCATATCCTGGTGTTCGATGAAAGAATACTTGTAAGTTTCCATTTTCCAGACAAAATTCCTCAACAATTACACTCATGAATAATCTTTAGAAAGGGAGTCTTGTCCGATAGGTACTTCCATCTTAAATTTCCTCATAGTCTATCTACTAAGAATTTGAACTTATTGAAGGTGGTCATATCATTTTTGCAATTTTCAGTTGATAAGGACAAAGAAAAAAAAAAAAGAAAAAATCTTACCATCTTTACAGTGTTGGACGATTCGAGCGAATTACCTAATTGATCATCTCGAATCGCTTTCTTGTTGAGCGAGCTGCCATATGCGTAGAGCAAAGACAAAAGAATTCTACAACATGATTAGGAGAAGAAGTCAAGGACAAAGGTTTCTCATCATCATTCAGATAATTGAACTTCTCCATCCAAACAACCATTAGAAACTATGCTCACTTGCTTCTCTCCAAAAAGAAAAACAAGATAAACAACAATAACAGCTTAATACTCGACTTACATTCTTGACATGTCTCAGCTACAAACACTATTAAAAGAATCAGCTAATTTCACAAGACAAACAGGACAAATCTTCCTACCCTCTTAATTACCACAGCTCTATCATGAGGATCTGAATTGAACCTCAACTCTCATTTTCAACCAACCACAACTCAACACACAGAATTCCAAAATACACAATACTTCCACTTCAGCACTCAAGCAAGAACACAGACCAAAATTTCAAAACTCAATACGTACATTGGTAATAAACAGAAGGGAAAACACATTGAAACCTACCTTCTGGAGCGGCTGTGCCCTGTTTTTACATCCACTCCCAGCATTTTTTTTTTTTTTTTTTCTTTTTGCTAACCCCACTTCCAACGAGAATCCAAAAGCCGTGAAACCAACTCAAAATTATAAACACACCCAAAAACAAAAGAATCAACTCCCAAACAAGAGAATAGAAGTAATGAAACAGGGAGAAAGATGAAGGGAGCTAAAAAAAATGATCAATCTGTGGCTCAGCACAAAGGCTACGGAAAGGCTCCTACAGACCCACAAAGAAAAACGGTCATAGAAAAGGAAGCTTTTCTAGTAACAGGCTTCCATAGAAAAGGGGACCCATCAGCTCAGAGAAAAGGTGGAGTTTCTGAAATGGGTGTTTTTAGAAAATTTGGTCATCTTTTTTCGCGGAGTGAGTAGTGGACAGGTCGTAGGGGTTTGAATGAAGAAAGAAAAGTCCAAATAGAGTCGAGAATCGGCGCAAATCGCAGCGATTGAGAAGTGGGAAAGTGGCCAAATTAAAGATTCTAAGAGAGATCTCAAAGGAGGGGTTTGTTTGGAGTGGGAAAAATCAGTAGAACAGTTAAAAATGTTAGAGTATGTGTGGTGATTAGTGTAAGAACTCAGAAATGTGTGGAGAAGTCGATGTTCTTCTTCAATAATGAGAGTCGCCGGGCAATTTCTGTAGTTGCAGGCAACCATGTAACAGGTTCGCCATTTTCTCTACATATATATGCTTAAATTGTCAATCTCAGAAGTGAAAAAGGAAGGGGATGATTCAACTTAACAACTTCTATGATAATTAGTGCTTGAAAACCAAAGAGCACAACATATAAACAACATTTTAAAAATTTGTTTAGAAAACACTTGGCTCTCTCCACTAACCATTTAGTTTAAATAAAAAATTACAAAAATATCACATCTTATAATTTTTATTAATTCAACATCTAGAGTCTGCACACTATAGTAAGAATTTAATGCATAAACGACTTTAAAAAAGTGATATAAATAAAAGACTTAAATAAATTTGTTATAATAATTTTTGAAGTGTAATTGAATTATATATAAATGATGTACCAAATTATT
This sequence comes from Citrullus mucosospermus, assembly GCA_030954485.1. NCBI lineage: Eukaryota > Viridiplantae > Streptophyta > Magnoliopsida > Cucurbitales > Cucurbitaceae > Citrullus > Citrullus mucosospermus. The sequence goes on from CM062056.1 coordinate 25,920,347, forward strand.
CATGAAATTAATTTGTCAAAGCGAGTTTAGCTCGATAGTGATTGGCATAACCTTTCATCCTAGAGGTGGAAAAGAGAATGAATCATTATTCATTGATTTTAGAATATTGTTTTTCTAGTACATTATCATCAACTTATAATGATTTAATTCATACTATTGGTAACCATTTTAAATAAGTGTTGATAAACTATTGATACACTAGTTCTAAATATTGATATACTACTTAGTAGGGGTGAACATGATGGACCGAAAAATCGAATCGACCGACCAAAACCGACCAAACCAAAGATGGTCGATTGGAGAAGAGGAGAGACTCGGTTGGTGTTGGTTTGAGAAAATTTCAAACTGACATTTTAAAAAAAAAAAATTCAAAGAACAAAACCAACCTAAACTGACTGACTGACCGAATATCGGTTTGAACATTTATTAAACCGACCATAGTTGGTTTGGTGGCAGTTTGGTAAAAAACCAACTCCAACCGACCACTACACACCCCTACTACTTAGTACACTAATGATATACGTAAATTGGTATTTAATTGTGTTAACAAACTATCGACAAACTAATATTATACTTTAAATAATTATGGACAAGTGTTGATAAACTATCGATGCACTAATAACTAATAATATACTAGAAATTGAGTTTTTAAACAAGTATTGATGTATTATTGATACACAATTATTATGCTTGAATAACATTTTGAAGTAGTAGATTTACTACTGATACTATGTTGTACTTGAAATGAAATTATAATGAATATTAATATATTAATGATATACTTTAAATGAACTTTTTAATAACCATTGATATACTATTAATATTATATTTTAAATGAATTTTGAATCAGTACTAATAAAAATATTGAATTATAAATATATATATATATATACAAAATTTAGAAGAAAAACAACATTAGAGATAGATTTTGGTTGAAATATATGAGTTTTAGTTAAGCTTTTTGGTAGTCAATTTGTAACTTAATTTTGTGTCAAATTTAATTTTATTTAAGTTAATGAGCTTATGGAAATTTTTACATTATTTTAATTAGTGGATGAATTGATGCTTTGTGGTCCAATTTAATGAGTTTAGAAGTTTATGATTTTATAAATATTTTATTTCTTTGTAAAGCATACTTTTGAAAAGAACTAGCTTTTGGTTTTGTATTTCGACTTAACAATTTGTTTATTACATTTTTTTTAATGTTTTTAATTATTTTTTAGTTCACAGCTATATTAAGGATTCAAATTTTTGACTTTGATTAGATATACATGTTTTAGGTTAGTTAAACTATGTTTATATTGGTTGAAAAAAATATTTTATTACATACATATAATTCTAAAAATGGCAACATAAATTCCTATTCACCACACGGTATGTTATACAACAAAATAAAAATGAATAAAAAGGTCATATGTTATTTCATTAATAATATTTGATGTATTATCTTATATGTTATTATATACATTCTCAAAGGTTAGTTTAGGTATCATTCTCAATATAATTATTTGGAGGGATTGTATTGAACTAATTCCACTTTATTATGTTGTAAAACTATTAATATTATCTTGTATGTCAAAAAGTCTTTAATTTTTAATTAAGATATTAAAAGTTGAAATACCCATTTCAGGGTCTAAATTATTGAAAGTTAAATAATTTTAAACACATAATTGATTGAGGAGTTCAATTTAATTTCATGAAATAAATTTAGGGATTTGAATAAATAGTGAAACTATTATTATTCCTAATTAGTGGTGTTTTATGGTTAGGTGATGTTATTTTTATGGGTGCTTTTGAGCTTAGATTTTGAATGCTTTCATTTTTCCTTAAAGCTTGATTTTGTGTGTAGGTTGAGTATTTTTTAGCTGAAAATTCATATTTCTAACCTAAAAAATTTTTTAGGGAACAAAACTATATTTTCTAAAAACTTCTCTTTCTAACCTCTATCTTACTCTTCCAGATTTTAATTGGATAGCCTCACATAATTAAAATATCTTTTTTGTCGTTCAAGTGCCTCCAATTTCACTTTACCTACCACAACTTTTGGTACCCAACTTTAGTTTTTTTATGTTGTTTGTCTCTATATTTTTGACAAGTTTCTATCTATATTTGTGGTAGATTTGTTGTTATTTTTAAAAGAAAAAAATTTGTTGTGGTTTTTTGTAATTGAAAACTTTTCTTTTAAAAAAAAAAATTCTTATGTGAAATGTTCTGTAAAAATTGGAAAATTGAGATATTTTAGTAAATTCCCAATGTTATGGGAGATTTGTGAGAGCTTTTTTTAAACTCAAAACTAAGAATAGTAAATTAGAGAATTTAAAAAAAAAAAAAAAGAAAAAAAAAATACACCTGAAACCATTCGTTTACGAGGATTCTCATAAGTTTAATTGGAATGATAATTGGTTAAAAAAAAGTTAAACTAAAACTTATGGGAATTGGAATCGGTTAGCTTACTAGCCAAATTTAAAGGCTTGTTTTCAAATATAATAAAATATACCAAAATATTTATAAATATAGCTAATGTTTATTGTTTATCTACTAGCAATGGACTATTATCTGTGTCACAGATAATAGTCTACCGTGATATATCGCAGTTTATCACAGATAGATTATGATATTTTGCTATTATTTGTAACTATTTTCAACAGTTTTGTCATTTAAAGTAATTTTCCTACATTTAAGTCTAAAAAAAATTAGAATTGGTTTAACTTTAAAAAAAAAATTAATTCTACTCTAAAAATTAAACTAACCGAAAAAAAGTTAGAATTGGAATGGTGTAAAATAATAATAATAACAATAAATAAATAAATAAAAAGTGCTCCCAAGAATTTACTAGTTACTAGTAAATTTTATGGTAGCATTTTTCTAAGAAGAAATTGGAGGAAGGAGAAGAAGAAATTGAAATGAAGAATTAGAAGAACGGTTAGCTGATGGAGGAAGAAATTTTGTGATGACACAAGAGAAATCAGAAGAAGGGCATGATGAAAGAGAAGCTGAAACATGAACTTTTGAAAATGTAAGACTTTAAGGATATTTGGACCTTTTACATATACTATACTCCGAAAACTTTTTACCATTTTATTATATTTATAAACAAGTTAGACTTAGGTGAAAACAATCTTAAAAAATATTTACTATCTTGAAATCAACGGTCAAACATGATTAAATATTTATGGTCAAAATTCATAATTTAATGCAGATTGTGAATTGGGTAAAATTTTGAGTGATTGATGTCATTTTAGATTTAACATAAAGAAAGGGCTAAAATTCTCCAAAAAAAGGGATTGACTTAAAAAGATGGAAAAAACAAGGGCTAAAATTGATGAAAATTGGAAAGCAAATATAGGCTTTCTCTTTATATGCAGCAACTAATATGGACCACTTTGTTCACGGAGACCAAATATTGGAATTTATGCCGTGCTTACCACGTTAAGTCAATAGAAACGTCGATGTTTCAATTTTATAAAAATATTGATAAGTAAATATTTTTAAATAATTATAAAAATAAAATTGAAATAAATTACTTAATAAACATCTTACACCTTTTAAACCACTAAAATATTTGTTATTTATATTATATTCACATTAGTCATATTTTATTACTTTTTTTCATGATTCTTTTTATAATAAAATGAAAATATCAATTGATTCTCATGTTACTGTCGAACTCATGAAAATGTTGAAATATTCTTGAAAATTTTATACTATAGATTTTTTAAATCTTTAAATAGATTTTGTTAAGTGTGTAGAATAATATCTTTAAATAAAAATAAAAGTTTTGAACCATTAAAAGGTCAATTTATACAAACTTTTAGTGTAGGAACGTTTTTAACATTTTTTTTTTTTTTTTATACTTGATCTTTCAAAAAGTAAGAATACAGTCTTTAAACTTTATTTTGTAACCATTTAATTCATGTATATTTTATTGTGTAACAATTTAGTCTATGTATTTTAAATTTTGTAACATTTAATTTTGAAAAAAATCTTATTAAAATTAAGTATCAAATTTTATCATGTACAAATTTAGTCTTTGTAGCTTACAAACATATATATGGTATTTAATAGTAGTTTATCAATCTATATATGTAAAATTCTCATTAAATCTTTAAAATATTTTGTACTTTATTTTAAAAATAGTTTTAAACTTTTAAAAATTTCATTAACATCATTAAACTAAAAAAAATTACAAAATGCATTTATTGTTAGTATATATGTAGACTTTATTGATCCTTTTGTAGTTCAAATTAGTGTATTACTTATTTGTGAGATCAGTTCAAAAGGTTGTTTAATGATCAAAGATGATATTTTTTTTTGTTAGTTCTTTTTTGTATTTGGCAATATATACCATTGTAGTGACAAATCTCTACCGCAATGTAAAATGTCAAATTTTGGTAAAGTGATTGAGTGTGAGTGTCATCTTGATCAAAATATCTTTTCTTAGTCCAAAATTTTTGATAAAGCACTAAACTTTATATATCTTGTGAAAAATAATTGAATTGGCGAAATCAAACACAACTAAATTGACATACAAATGTACGTAACTACGAGATCTGTAATTTGAATTCTGCTATTCTAATTGTACTTAAAAAAGAAAAATAAATGAATTAATAAGAATATAAATAGTAACAAACTAAAAACTTTGAAATTCGAAGAAAAGACAACGTATTGGAATTGAAATCACAAAGGAACTATTATTTAAATTAATTATGAACAAACAAAAATGGATTAAGCCACAATCAAAAACCAAGAATCCTAAGTTCATAACCAACTGTTTCAAGCAAGGTTAATTAATTCTCATGCAATGACATAAAACTAATGAACTCGTCTAGCATTTGATACAATGCACAACATTAAGCTCGTTTGTTCTTGTGTAAAGCTTCTAAGGAAATCCTAATTATTTCTATGAAAAGATAAATCTTAGTCATGCAAATTATACTCGTCTTCGTTCTGTTTTCCACATCTTTGAGCCTCAAAATCTCTTGTTTAATCTCCAAGTCATAGCATCGACTCGCTAGGGACAATGTTTCAACACTGTACAAAAATATAGTTACTTCCATTGTTGCCTTCCACGGTCGGTTCATAGATTGTTATTACTTCTATACATATATGTAAGTCTAAAAACCAAAAGAGTTTTTTTTTTTTTTTTTTTTTTTTTTTTTTTTTTTTTTTTTACCTAATTTTATTTCAACATGCCATGTTGAGAGAGAGAGAGAGAGAGAGAGGTGTATATTTCTGTGGTGAGGGGCAAAAAGTTACTTCTTTTTTTCTTGTTCTCTACACATAAAAATACAAACACATCGAGAAAAACTTTTATTTTCTTTTTCATTTTCCTTTTTTTTTTTTTTTTTTTTTTTTTGTTTCAGAAATAATTTATTTAAAAAAGGGGACATGATCTGATCTGGGCCTCTCTTTTATATAATATTTACATATAAAAAATTGGGTTGAATAATCCAAAGGCCTCACTCTCTTCCACATAAACCCTCACAAGCAAAACAACTAATGCAAACATTTGTGTCTGAATGCAGCCAAAATCTTTGCTTTTGGATTTTTAGGAATTGCGAATTTAATTTTCACTATTTAAATTTTTTCTTCTCTCCCTTCTTAAGTTTTTTTTATTCGAAAAACAAATTATTTACATATGTTTTCTTTCACTATACTTTTTTATTTGAAAGCAATTTAAACATTACCGTTTCATGTTATTCATATTGAATTATCGAGATTGTATATATTTGCTCAAAAAGTAGCTTACAAGATTGTGCTGAATATGCAAAACCACACACTTACCAAAAATAAAATAAAACAAAAAATATTATCTTGAGCTCACTTATATGGTAGGTTTATGAGGGTGCTTCTCATTTTAAGGAGTGATTTCAAGATTTGTTTTTAAATATAATAAAATAAATTAAAATATTTATAAATATAGCAAAATGTATTGATAGATACTGATAGACTATTATTATCCATCACTTGTCTACTAATAAATATCTATTGCTATATTTAAAAATATTTTCAATAGTTTTGTCATTTAAAACAATTACTTTAATTTTAAAAGTTAAAATTTAAAAATTTTCCTCATTTCATTAGTAATTAATTAGTTAGTACTTTATCAAAATTGTTGCCCTTTGTTCTCGATTCTCTCAATAATTTTTTTTTTTTATTTATTTATGTAACACATCTAGTTATTAGTTTTGGCATTATTTTTATCTCTCCATTTTTTCGTTCCTCTAAATTATTTTCAAAACAGCCACCTCAATATAATAAAATTTTGAAAACTTTTTATTTCAATATATACATATTCAAAATTTTTTATTTTGATATATATAAATTATCTCTTTCTACCAACTTGAACATAACTTAATTAATATGAACTTGTATTATCAATCTTGAAGTTTGAAGTTTAATTCCTTACCACATGTCAAAAATATATATATGTATCTTTTTTTTTTTCATGTATTAGCTCATGTCAAATATAAATATGGAAATATCTGATAGAGGCATTACAACAAGAAAATTAATTTAGTTGGTGTAAGGAAGTCCTTCAAGGTTAAAAAAATTTCAAACTTTCAATTATCTTGGTCAAAAAGGGTAAATATATATATACACATACATATACACACATACATTTAAAACAGCGCATAGGGAGAAGATCTTAATATAATTGACTTTGGAAAAGATTCTTCTTTTCTTTGGACTTCCCACACAGTTAAGAACTTGAATAATTTGCATCCTAAACATGAACAGGAAAAAAAAAAACTACACAAATGAAACTTCTATTTTATCCTATTAAACCAACTCACTCCATGCAAAAACAAGTTCTATGTTTTGGTTGCACATGAATGGCTAAGAAAAATACAACATTGAAAAAAACATAATATTATTTTATTATTATTTTTGGGTAAGTGAAACAAACATTGGTATTATAATAAAATAATCCAAAGTGACAGACATGCTTCATGGATTCACGTAGTAGTTTGAGTTGTATTCTCATTTGAGAATTTTCCTTTTTAATTATTTTTTTTTCAAATTTTTGAATAATCCAAAACTCACACGAAGTTTCATACAACTCAGATTCTTCTCGAAAAGTAGCCATCATTTTGTTTAGTAATAATACATATTTTTTTCTCACCTTGTATTAGCTTATCTAACATTCTTGATCTTGCCATTTCGTAATAAAAAAAATTTAATAACTCAAAGTTGATATTATAAATATTCAAAATATGTGTAGTTTAGATGTTTATATTTAGTATTCAAAGGGCATGTATCTTATAATCACACATTCTTAATGGACATGTATCTCCACCACCTACTTGTCAAATTGCCTATAGATAAGGACATTTGGTGGATGTTGAAAATACACACATTGGTGAAAAGAGAAAAGAAAGAAAAGGATCGAAGAAATTTGAGAGATTTTAATTTTTCATAAAATTTCATTTTCATTTTCTTTATTTTATTTTATTATTTTTTATTTTAATATTATTATTCGTGTTCTTGTTTTTCGTCATTTTTCTCCTCGATTTTACAACACATTATTAGCACAAGCTTTTTTCGTTTTCCCGCTAAATGTATTTTCTCTTTATTATAATTGGTAAATTAAATGTTGTTTTGCATTTCTAGTATATATTAAATTTCTTTGTGATAGTGTTACCATGAAAAATCTTACAAAACTAGAATTCGCAGTCCTTGACATCAATGGAAATAATTATTTGTCATTGGTGCATGATGCTGAAAAACATTTGGATACTATGAACTTGGGAGAAACAATTAAAGAGGGGAATACAACATCCATTCAAGAAAAAAACAAAAGCTATGATTTTCCTTCGTCATCATCTCCATAAGGGATTGAAGATGGAATATCTAACAGTAAAAGATCCCCATATCTTGTAGAAGAATTTGAAAGAGAGGTACGATCACCAAAGAACAGTTATTCTTCCTAAAGCTCGTTATAAATGGATGCATCTGAAGCTCCAAGATTTTAAATCAGTAAGTGATTGCAACTCTGTATTATTTAAAATTAGTTCAAAGTTGCTATTATGCGGAGAGAAAATTACTGATACGGATATGTTGGAGAAGACATTTTCTACATTTCATGCCTCAAATATGCTCATACAATAGCAATATCGAGAGAAAAGTTTTAAACAATATTCTGAACTAATTTCATGTCTTCTCGTGGCTGAATAAAATAATGAGTTATTGATGAAGAACCATGAATCCCGACCAACTGGAACAACGTCATTCCCTGAAGTGAATGTTGTAAATTAATTTTAATAATCGTGGTCGAGGTCAAGATCGTGGCAGAGGAAGAAATAATTATTATTTTCGTGGTGGTGGTTCTAATCATCCAAATTTCAAAAAAACTACCCGAGATGATGATCATAAAAGAAAAGCTCCACAAGATAAAATTCAAACGATGATGAACATAAATGCTTCCAACGCGGAATGACTGGGCACTGGTCCCGTGTTTTTCGTACATCAAAATATTTAGTTGATCTCTATCAAGCTTCCCTGAAGGAAAAAAAGAAAAATGTGGAAGGAAATTTTGCATATATCAAATTTACAAACCTCGTAAATTTGGAGAAAATAGAGATTCAAATGGATTAAATTTGGAGAATATGGAGAATATGGATCAAATTCGGATGGAGAAAATAGAGGGTAAGGAAGGGAAATTTGGAGAAAATAGGGGAGAAGTTTTCAATAAGCCGAGAGGTTCACGCAAATGGGAAGAGGAAGAAGAAGGCGGAATCGGAAGAAGAATGGGAGGAAGAAGAAGAGTTGTTGGCCTTTTAAAAGAGATTGGTCGAGGGTTCAACCCTCGACCATTATTCACGGATTTTCGAAAGACTAGCGGCGGCAGCAAATTTCTGCAAAAGCCGACGATCAGCGGCAGCGGACGACCAGCTGAGCAGCAGCGAATCTCTGCAAAAGCCTATGATCAGTGACAACGATAGGTAGTAGCTGGCGACGAGACGCGAGGTTGAGGGGCCTTGGTCGAATGTTGAAATTTCGACCTTCTCTCCCCTAAAAAACTACCATATTTTTCTAAATATTTTCCAAACAACAATATTTTCCTAATTATTTTCCCAAACTACCATATTAAAATAAAATATCCAACATATTCTCCAGTGGTGGATGCAACTACATTAAGATATTTAACTGATTTGACTGTGTATGAAAATTTGGCCATGCATCTTATGGATGTAGTCACAACATATTTTACATGGATCTCTTGATAATAACATTTATATGAGAATGCCAGAAGGATTTAAGATATCTAAAAGACATAAATCAAGTTCTCGATAACTATACTCAATAATGTTACATAGATCACTATATGGATTGAAATAATCAGGACGGATGTGGTATAATCGCTTGAGTAGATATGTGTTGAAAGAAGGATATCAAAATAATCTCATATGTCCATAAAGAAATCACAATCAAGATTTGTTATTATAATTGTATATGTTGATGACATAAATATAATTGGAACTTCTAAAGAGCTTTGAAAGGCAATAGAATATCTTAAGAAAGAATTTGAGATGAAAGATCTCGGAAAAACAAAATTTTGCTTTGGATTGCAAATTGAGCATTTTGCAAATGGGATATTTGTTCATTAGTCAACTTATACAAGAAAATTTTTAAAAAGATTCTATATGGACAAAGCACATCTATTAAACATTCCAATGGAAGTTCGATCACTAGATGTAAGAAAAGATATATTTCAACCTCGAGATAATAATGAAAAGCTTCTTGGTCCTTAAGTACCATATCTTAGTGCAATTGGTACACTTATGTAACTTGCTAATAAAGCAAGACCAGATATTGCATTTTTAGTAAATTTATTAGCTAGATACAGTTCTTCTCCAACAAAAAGACATTGGAATGAAATTAAGCATATACTCCGTTATCTCTAAGGGAACAATCGATATGAGTTTGTTTTATTCAAATAAATCAAATTTTGATTTAGTTGGTTATGCAGATTCTGTATATTTATCTAATCCACACAAAACTAGATTTCAAACAAGTTATCTATTCACATATGAAGGAACTGCTATATCTTGGCGACCAGTGAAACATACCATAACAACTACTTCCTCAAATCATGCTGAAATTCTTGCAATTCATGAGGCTAGCAGAGAATATGTATGGCTAAGATCAATGCTCAACACATTCGTGAAACATGTGGCTTGTTTTCTAGTAAAAATCCCCCAACAACATTATACGAAAACAACACAAGCTGTATAGCCCGAATCAAAGGAAGATATATTCAAGGAGATAGAACAAAATATATTTCACCAAAGCTTTTTTACACTCATGATCTTGAACAAAATGGTGACATCCTGACAGACATATTTACAAAAGCATTACCTACTCAATCTATGAAAAATTGGTGCAGGACATTAAAATGCAGTGACTCAGAGACCTCAAGTGATGTTTCTATGGGGGGAAGGGCAAATGTATTGTATTCTTTTAGAAGTATTAGATTATATGAAATATGTATTTTTTTTTCCTTCACTAGGATTTTTTTCCTATTAGATTTTTTCCTAGTAATGTTTTAACTAGGCATATTTCAAATAGACATTTAAGGAGGAGTATTATAAATATTCAAAATATGTGTAATTTAAATGCCTCATGCTTAGTATCCAAAGACCATGTGTCTTATAATCACACATCTTTAGTGGCCATGTATCTCCACCACCTACTTGCCAATTTGCCTATAAATAGTGACATTTGGTGAGAAAAGAAAATAAAGGATTGGAGAAATATGAGAGATTTTAATTTTCCATAAAATTTCATTTCCATTTTCTTTATTTTATTTTATTATTTATTTATTTTAATATTATAATTCCTCAGAATTCATATTCTCGTTTTTTGTCATTTTGCTTATCGATTTTACAACAGTTCAAATATTTTTAAAAATGTAATTATATCAAGACAATAATAGTAAAATATATTTTGAAATTTGAACATGATGGTAGTGAATCTAACATATAATGTAATATAAAAAAAAAACAAATACAATGATTATTTTTTTTAGACTTAATCTCTCATTCCAATATTTGTTGAACTAAAAAAAAACCATGCTATTGAAAGCATGTATAAAGAGAGTAATCAACCAAAAATCTTAGAAGAACATCATTGTTTCTAATCATGTGAGGTTTTTTTTCCCTAGTCTTAAATAGAGTTTCAAGCCTACCTTAAATTGATAGTATAAAAGAAGGGTTTGCAAAAACTAAGTATTGAAAAAGGAAAAATGGCTAAAAAGGTATGTCAACTATTACTTTTCTTTTTATATATAATTTGTCTAAAAAAGGTATCAAAACCTTTTCTTTGAGTGGGTATGTCTAAGTTAAACTTATACACCATATCGTGTATTTGGGGGAAAAAAAAAAGAAAAGAAAAGAAAAAGAAAAAGAAAAAAGAAAGAGACGAAAAAAGAAAAAGGTGAAAAATAATAGGCAAAGGTGGCACTTAGTAGGTTGGGGCTTCAAAGGATTTGGTAAACAATGAACTATTATTTTTACTCTCTATGAACACTATATACCAAAATTCAAGTAGTTTCATACAACTCAGATTCCTTTTAAAAAAGTAGCCATTTTCCCATTATTTCCATTTTATTAAAAAGTATCTCCTTTTGGCTTTTGGTGTGTATGGTTTAGTTCCAGCATTTTTTTTTATTTTTTATTTTTGGTTAGAATTGTACCGAAATTCAAGTCTTTCACATATTACGAATTATTTGAAACTCTTAGATGGATTGATATCTCGTATCAACTTTTCTACAATTTTGAATATTATTAGGCTTACATGGTCTCCAAACAAAATCTAAAGAAGGGTTAACTTCTTTTTTTCCTTTTGAGTTGGCATCGAGTTAGCTCAAGCTTAAACATGCATGTGTTTAGCATACAAAGAAGGAGAGTGAAATAAAAAGAATGTGGGCAAAAACAAAGAAAAATGAAGGGTGTTGTGTAATCATGAAGGACGTTAATTGATATATTTAAGAAAATTTATGGGTTTATATTGATAAAATTATTAGTCCAAGCTAAGCTTAACATCTAAAAATAAATGGGTGAAAACAAAAGGGAAAAGAAAGAATGTTGTGCGATCCTGAAAAATGTAAGTTGATATATACTTACGAAAGTTTAAGGTTTATATTGATACATTTATTAATTCAAGGTTTATATTGATACAACTGCAAAGTTTAGGGGTGTAAATTGACATTTTCTCTTTTTGAAAGAGGATGAGGTTAGGTTGATGCATGTGTTTAATATCTAAAAAGAAAGAAGGGTGTTATGTGGATGATGAAGAAGAAGGGGGATTTGGTGAGAAAGGGGGATAAATGAAAAAGTTGGGCATTTGGGTCAGAGGGGTGGGTTTGAGAATTGAGAGATAAAACAAATGCAATATCCAAAATTCAAAGGAATCTTTGAGAGGCCTGAGTAGGTGAAAGCCAGAGTCCACCTCAAAAGCCTTTTTAAGAGGGAGAGAGAGAGAGACTATGCCCTTTTGCTGGATATGATTGGCATTGACTTGCTTGTCCAAATGTCTTTGGAAATTTTCTCTTTTTCAATTCCCACACCTTTTTCTCTTTTCCCTTTTCCCTTTTCCCTTTTTTGCTTTTTATCTCTTACAATTACCAACCAAACATAGCTCTATTGTTAGCCATGGTCTTATTTACCCATTCCCATCTCTTACCTCATGTTGGTTTAGCTAGGTCTGGGGTTTTCATCATTTAATAATGATGATTTTAATTACTATACTTTCTTTCTTATTTCTTTTATTTATGCATCTTATTGGAAAGAAGGTCTTCAATTATTGTGTTGACAAAATGTGTTTGGGTATATTAGGTAGATAATAAAAATAAATAAATAAAAACTAGGGTGGTTAAAAAAGGGTAGTTGGGGATTTATAACTGAAAAATATTTTGTCGTTTTTTGGTAAATACTTTAGTTATAATTAAGATTGGCATTTTTTTTTCTTTAATATTCCTATCCATAGTATTGATGAATGGTAGTGTTACTATTATTTTTTCTTTTATTTATTTGTTTATTTATATTTTGCAAAATGAGTATATGTTTGATTAAAAAAAAAAAAAATACAAGTAATCAATCCATTGATTGGTCAAAGTAGGAAAAACACATGCTCAAGACTCCTGTATTGTTTTAAGGTATCTAGGGTAAAAAGGCCAATTTGAAAATCAATTAACCTATTTTGACTTATACATAGGAATTATATATGTTATTTTGCCATAATATGGCCAGATTTCTACAAGGCAAAACAGCATGTGGTCACATTTCTCCGTGAAATTGTCAAAATACTATTTTCACATGCAAAATCAAACGATGATATTTCCACTCTAGTCTTCTTTCTTAAAGAAGCTATACTCACAGAAAAAGTTACATTTTTAACAAATTCATACCAATTTTCAGAATCTTTAGAACTTTCATGTAACAAGTTTATAGACGGAGTTAACCATTTGTCCCTTTACCTGACTTCGAAACTGCTCTGGGAAAGTTGGTAGCATAAATACGATCTTCCTTAACCACTTTGAATGCTATTAATGACGCTCGAATTGAACAAATTAATTACATTAGAGAAGTTTTCGATTTTCTACTCAAGAGTTCCAACCCTTATGTCAAGAACGAAAGTATATCATCTAACTCTCAAACACATCTAGTCCCAATTCTTCTTAAAAGAGGTTGAATTGTGCAAGAGAGGGAGCCCTTGGGTGTGTAGATTTCTAATATGTAAGGAGACAATCACTTACCTCATTCTTTTTTCTTTCATTCTTTGCTACTTTTTATTTCACTCTTGACATTTTGTATTCATGGTTGATCGTGTAACGAAGAACTCTCATATATCATCCATGTCTAGCTAAATTTTTATAGGATTCATGTATGTTGGATGCACTAAGTATGTTGTAATGTGATAATATGTGAAACAAATCTTGTTAATTTGAATCAACCATTTAAATAAGCATGCTAGTTGACGAGAAATAAAAAATCTCCCAAAGAGATATAGGACTGAGACCCTAGACATCAAGCTTCACACAACCTTAGACATAAGGAGCACTTATAGGACTAAGGTTGGGAGTTTAATTCTTTAAATTCTAATTAGCCAGCAGAAGGTATAAGTCTAATTGTTTATGCTTCAAAAGATGCTTGGAAAAAGGTTGAGTCGAAGTTGAATCTAGTTCGACATAATGTGGTCACATTCTTGCATCATTTTGTTTAGTTATTGAAACTAACTTGAATCTGATCATGTTTTGCATTGAGTTATTTACATTTCGTCCACCAATAAACTATCACTTATTTACTTTGTTATTATAGTTACTTTTTAAAGCCAATTTCTGAGCTAAAATAAAATTTGTCAATAGTGCCTTGGGACTTTTTTGATATATACTTGAAAACTTTCTATTTTATATTTACTTATTGATGTTGTATGTTGACCCTTAATCTTAGAACACCAACTTTTATACGTATACATATCAACCATTAAAGTGTTATGAGTAATTTTGAATTAAAGAGATTTGAAAAGGGTGAAAGAAAAATAAAGTTATTTAGAGGCCAAAACAAAACATGATTGGAGGCAAGATATAAAGTAACTTGGGCATGAGAAGAGAGAGAATTGGAGATCTTGGCCCATTCCCACTTTGACCTTGGCATGAGGTTAAGGCCCATTAAAAGGTCAAGGCTGAGGTTCCCAATAATAATCGTGACATGTCAAATGCACACCGCTAATACAAGAAGCCCGTAAAAAGCTTGAGTTAGTTCTCTTATTAACCTAGTTCGCGAAAGGAATGGTAATAAGCTAGGTCAAAACCCCTCCTATAAATATATTATTATAACTTCAAGAGGGGCAAATTAGATTCTCCTATTGAAACTCAAATTTAGACTTGCTGCAGTTTTTGCTCTCTTGAACTTAGGCACATTGGAGTATGTGTGACAAACACTACACTGGTGTGCAAGCTTTATATTTTGCAGGCCCATCTCTTTCTCCCAAAATACAAATCACCATAAGCCACAAGAAGATTATGTGCGTTTTGATTGACTAGAAAACGTGTTGCCTTAAAATTAAAAACTTTTAAATGAGAAAGTTATTACTCTAGTGTAAGTGCACACTGTCAACATTAGTAGTAAGTAAAAGTATTTTGAGTATCATGTCCCAAGGGAATAGATCTAAAAAATTAGAAATTATAATTTTTCTCAAGAAAATAAATTTGGTAAGCAATGTTAAATAAATTAGTGTCATTGCTTCTGCTCTCGCTTGCCCCACAAATTACCCCTTTAATTTCTATTCTCATCCCAATTTTTCCATACTTTGATACATTTTTTAGATATAGATGTTTTAATATTTAAGATTGTTATATTTGAGTTCTAGACTAGTTGTTGTAATATTTAAAATATAACTTTTTGAAACTATGAAATTATATATTTTAATTATATCTTTGCATGTGAATTATTATTATTTTTATTAGGAAATTTTATAGTGTTTTTTTGTGAATAAAAAAATGTACTAGAAATCACCTCTTGAATGTAGAAAATTTGAAAATTTTATTTGGTTAATAATAAATTTAACTTTTTTAAAAACAATGAATAAACTAAAAAAAAAAAAAAAAAAACCAAACGGAGAATTCCCACAAAAAACCGATCCACATGGAAAATTTTGTGGGGTTGATTGAAATAAGGGTTAGGGATGGGATGGGAGAACCTTCCCCATCCCTACCCTAGTGCAGGAACATCTCTAATTGTTTTTTTATTATATTATCATCAATTTATAATGTTTCAATTTATCTTGTCGATAATCATTCTGAATCAATATTAATAAACTATTGATACACTAATGTTATATATTTGAAATTAAATTTTAAATTGGGTATTGATATAATTGAACAAAAAAAGCATTATTATACTAATGATACACTGACAACAAACTTGAAATAAATTTAGAGTTAATGTTGATATATATTATTAATACACCAAATGTTATATATGAAGTTTTATTTAAAATGGCTTTACCAAGAATAGTTAAATCAGCATCTGAGTTTGTTAATAACCATGAAATCTATGGTTCGAATTTCTCTACCCTTAATTGTAGTTAAAAAAAAAAAAAAATATTAATATATTATTCACACACTGCTAATAATAAACTGACATTTATTATATTTGGTATAATATCGTTAATATATATATATTTTTTTTTCGAAAGAATCTTAAATCTTAAAACCGCAAGAAAAGGTGTGGGCTCAACTCAAGTGATGTGGTGGGTGCCGGGCCTTCATTAATTAAGATTGATAAAAAATAAATAAATTAATAAAAAACATTTTTGACTTTGTGTTATTTATGGATACAAAGAAAAGACAAATAAAGTATTGAGGTACTTGAAAAATGAATAATCATTATATTGTGAAAAGGATCGGGTTGGTTCTCGATTATGGGCCTCAAGACCCCTAATTATCGGCCCACGTTTCATCTTCTTAATAAAGACAGCCCATTGGTAGGGTCCCTCCCATGCCAGACACCAACATTTAATATTCACATTATCTTCATATTCAATTGAGACCAACCCCTCATTTTTGGGCATTAAATAAATATTCAAACCCTACAATTTAAATAAAATTTAAATTATATCCACCTACTCTCTCTTCTATCATTCAAAATTTCATTGCTTCGCTTATATTTCGACCCAATTTATTCCTTTTTATAGTTAATGAAGTTTTCGTTTAAAAAAAAAAAATCTACCCAACTCGAACGCTCTTCATTCGTTGAAGAATAAACCTAGTAGGTTTAAAAATGGATCAATAGTAACTAGTCACTAGTCACATATTTTTTATGATTAGTTGTCAACTTGAACATAGTTAAATAGGATAAGAGATACTACTTACATGATTATATTAATATGATATTATTTGTCAAATACATGAGAAATTAACAAAATGAGGTTTTTATTTTAGTGCAACAAGTGGGGGTATGTAGAGACTATTTAGCCTATGTATGGACCAACGATATTAATAATTAGCATGCATAACATAAAGTCCACGATTGACCGATTAAATTTAATGAAGAAGTTATAATTATTATAATTTAATCTCTCTATTTATTATTATTATTATTATTATTATTTACCATTAGGGGTGTGGAACAAATAATACAAGGTATTTGGGTTATGCTGGTTTTGATTTTTAACCTCTCCCTCATTGTTGATTATTGATTTTTTTTTTCTTTTTTGACAAAATGGTTTTGAATAAGTTTTTGAAGCATTCATTATTTTTGTTTAGAATTATGTCATGGATTGATATGCATCAAGAACATAAAAGGCCAACGGGACCACCTTTGTCTCTCCACTGTGATTGAAAATAAGATGTTTTTTAAATTAATGTGCAATTAATATAGAGTGAATTTCATCTATATACGTGGTATGGAACCAAAGACAATAAATAGCTTTGATGTTCAATGTGACGTATTTTATTCGTCCTACAATATGAACATATGTTCCTTTGAGTCCTAAAAAACTTAATATAAAACAACCGATCAGTCAATCCATGTCTCTAGACCTTGAATTAGGTTTACTTTCAGTCCACATCGTGAAACAGTGAATAATATTAGAAATAAACTTAGTACCCTTTCATAATTTTCTCTGAGATTGTTTTATTTCATATCACCAAGGAGCCATTGCAAATATAACAATTAGGCCCAACATATTAGTAAATATAGCACATCATAAAAGAATTTACAGATATAGCAAATTGTGATCTAACTTTTAGTCTATTAGCAATATAGTCTATTACTGATATGCATCTATCATAGAGTTTATCATTGATACATTTTGCTATATTTGTAATTTTTTAAAAATGTTTTTATACACTTAATTATTAACCTCAAATAAAGTGCTATCTATTTCAATTACCCCATATTCAATTAATATACTCTAATATAATTATGCATACACACATATATTACCTCTAGATGATAGTTTGTCTCTATACACATTCATTTCTAAGTCGTCGAAGTATGCCTCGAGTCATAACATGTATGTCATTATTAGATAACATGAGGTTTGTTCCATTTCAAAACCAATTGATATTAATGAAAAAAGTAGCCCATCTATCTTATAAAAAGTGTAAGGTTGTCCTACATCGAAAAAGTCAAGGGACCTCACGTTTCTTATAAAATAGATAAGTTACTCCTCTCATTGTCAATTAGTTTTGAGATGAAACTCCATATTATCTAACAATGACATACATCTTATGGCTCGAGGCATACTTCAATGGCTTAGAAATGAATGTGTATAGCCAATTCAATAAAAAGTTGAGCATAATTAAAAATTTTAAGATATGTAATTGAAACTTTTTAGGATAATGACATTAGGCTCGAACTGAGGAATTTGATCTAATTTCTTTTCGTGGTAAACTATATATAATTTATAAAGTTTAATTTGACAAAGACAATAATATAGAGATTGGCATGGATATGGAAACAAAGGAGATAGATATATTTAAAATTAGGCTAAAAATTAAAAATCAAGTGAAGTTGGATTGTTGGTTGAAGGAGAATAGAAAGCAAAAGTAAAAACTCTTATGACTAAAAATATTATATACTTCAGGTGGGTTTATAGGTGTTTTCAAGGGAAAGCAACAACACACAAATGTATGAAGATATATAGGTGAAGGGTTTTTGTTGCTTGGAATTTTATTTTTCTCATTTCTAAGCTAACTCAAATATGCATATCACTAATATTTTCTAACAATATTTCCATTAGGAAACTAACTTTTCTGAGAGAGAGGAGCAAAATAAATAAATCTAGTGTTTAATTAAAATAAAATACGGTAAAAGTAGTAACTAAAAGTATAAATAGAGAAAAATACAACACATAAAATTTTTCATTATATAGGTTAACCAATATCCTAAAGTAATAAGTGTATTGTTGGTAGAAGCAACTATCCTCTATATATGATCTCTACCATTGTATTGTATTGTCTACTTTGGGTATACACTCTCATGACTTTGCTTTTTGTTTAACCCAAGGGTCTCATACCATTGAAAATAGTTGACCTCCCTTATAAACCCACGATCATCCTCTTATTTAATTGATATGAGATTTTGATTGCATTACCAATAATTATCTAGTTCAATAACTATCAAATAATATAATAATGTATAAATTTCCGTACTATATATTAAAAAAAAAATAGTGCATAGCCAATACAAGAATAATTGAATTTTTGGGATCCGGAAGTTCATGATTTTAATTGATACAACCCCAAAGTTTAACGGTAAAAATTAACATTTGCCCTTGAACATTTTTTTTAGTATAACAATTTTGGAAATGGGAAATCAAAGGAAATGGCGATCGGCTTTCAACGTCTAAAGAGGAAAGTCGTCTTAATTATCATTGAGCGAAGCTCACTCTAAGATGTTGTATGTTATATTGGAAGTTAATATGAAAATTTCTTAAATAAATTATTTCAATTTTTAAATCTACCCAAAACCCTATTTCGTCCTCTTGTTGTTAATCACACATAAATGATCAGCCATGAGAATACCTTAGTACCACCATTTTCATTGTGTTATATATTTCTCGTCCTCTCTCATAATACAAGAGTAATTCAAAATAAATCAAAACCAAATTAAAAACTTCAAACAATTCCATTGATTTATATTAATTTTATTAGGGTTAGAAAAAAGTAATTACTTGTTCAACAATCAAACTTCATAAATACATAAATTTCCTTTACTGCTTTTGTGGGCTTCATTAATACAACTAATGTTTAGAGAAAATAATTTCCTTGAAAGAAAGAAAGACAGACACACAACACTAAATGAAAATAGATAGCAAATAATTTATCTAATTAAAATTCACAACAATAAAAACTAGAGAGAGAGAGAGAGACATATATGAACATATATTTAATTAATATATGCCACCACGTAAAATTCCTTAATAAAGTGGCTGAATTGGGGAAAAAAGATAAATAAAAAAACTCAGGAAATTAAAAATTATTATTTTCACTTGTTTTTTTTTTTTTTCCTTGAATATATATAAGAGAAAAGAAAAGGAAAAAAAGAAAAGAAAAAAACTGGTGTTTAAACTATGTCTATATTAAATCATATATATTTATATATTTGGGATGGTGATGGTGATCGGGAAATTTAATAAAAATCTAACAGCCTCCAAACTCGGATCTGAGGGAGAAAGAAGAGGTTTTATCGGGGATATTTCCGGCATGGCGTAAACCTAGTGTGAGCGACACGTCACCGGCGGTGGTCCCGAACCTTATGAGGGTGGTGGGGCCGGGGATGTCAGACGTGGCAGAAGAGGTTGTGGTCCCGAATTGAAGATCAGGTGCAGGGAGAACGGTGAGGCGACGACACGTGTCGTGGAGGTCTGAGTCATAATGGGTAGCCGGAAAGCAGTGGGTAGCGGCGGCGGAGAAGGGGGAAGGGTGATCGGGTATTTTGGGTGGAGACGCGGCGGAGGAGGAGGGGGGTGGTGGTGCGGCGGAGGAAGTAGGCGGCGTTGGAGTTTGTGAAAGAGGATTATTATTAGTGGTAATTTGTTGAGAGTTGGTTTGTGTGTCTTCATCCGTATTATTATCATCATCATCATCATCTTGTTTGGCTTCTTGTTGGTACATCTCTTCCACCATGGGTTTCCACAACCGAACCCTGGCATTAATGAACCAGTTTGATACCTGCAAATTTTATTTTAATTCAAAATAATCAAAATCATTCATTTCACTATCAACACCAAATTACAAGAAATAATATATATATATTCTTAAAGGAAAAAAAAAAAGAAGAAAAATAAAAAGAAAAAAGAGCCTATTCACACTCTAAAACCCTATTTTGATTTTCTCTATATACTTTGAAAATTAAAATAAAAATAACCAAAAATATACATTTCAACTTTAAATGTAGCTTTAATTACCATTTTTCAACTCTATTTATTAATTTTGTATTGATCACTTAAACTTAAAATTTTCTTAAAAAAATATGCATTACTTACTTTACACCTAGAGTCACATATATTGCATGTTTTAACAAAACTATCAAACTATAATATTTAAATGGTAAATTTGGTTTCTATATAGTTTGAAAAAAGAAAAAAAAAATTAGAATTTAGTATTTATAATTGAATAAAACCTCATAGATGGTAATATTGTTTTCAAATATAGCAAAATGTTAATGTCTATTAGTGATAGACATCGATATACATTGATAGACAGTGACATCTCGCTACATTTGAAAATATTTCTAACACTTTTGTCATTTAAAACAATTAACTTAAATGGTGATTATGATTTTATAAAACCCTCATGAATGACAGTCCATATACGATAAGGATTATTTACCAGAATTTTATCCAATCATAAGAAGTAAATTCTAATTTTCTCTCACCAATATAGACTAAGAGTTTAATTGAACCATTTTTTTTAAATAGAGTTAGTGAGTGCTATATTAAAGAGTAGTCAAAGCAAATCTTGGAGGTAAAAGTTAAATAATGTGTTAATTAGGGGAAGAATAGATAGGAATATTGTATGCAGAATCTAGAGTAGTAGTGTGTCATAGGTCTCATGAACACACACATATATATTTTCTACTCAAAAAGAGAGAGAGAAAGATGGGAAAATTTAAAGGGAAAGGAAGTGGGAGAATGGTAAAAGTAGGAAATTGGGGTCTTAATCAGCCACCTTTTAGAACATAATAATGGCAGAAGAGGGTAAGAAGAGCAGCAGGAAGGCAGCAGCAACAGCAGCAGCAGCAAAGTAACAGCTGCTGGCTGCTGAATGCCGATGACAAACAATGGAACAGTCTGACAATGAAAACAAAAACTTTTTAAGAGGTTTTTGAATTTACCATTTCACAAGTAAAGCTGAAAACTTACTGTACAGACTCCCATTAATGAACCACACTTCACTTCTCTAACCACTCATTAGAGAGAAAAAAAAAAAAAAAAAACCCTTTTGTTTCCTTTATATATCCATCAATTAAAGCCCATGCACACGCCATTACCTTTTCCCCAACCCTTTTTCTTTTTAATTTTAATTATTATTATCCCATGCATATGTTTTATTTTTAATTAATTTATGCAAAATGTAGAATAATAAGTGGTAGTACACTATCACAAAGGGTTTTGATCCCTCTCCTTTGTTACCTGACATTTCTTTTAGTTTTTATTATTGTTTAAAAGTTCGTCTTGTTTGTTTATACCACTCTACTTTTGCTTTTACTTTTCAATTCGTACTAATTGGATATTTGAAAGCTACAACTCCTTAACATATAACAATTAATATATTTAAAATTTTCACTAAGGGAGAGCTATAAACATGCATGTGGTTGTAGTTAGTAAAAGAGAGATGTAAGCTAAATTATAATAGGACCCAACATGGGAAAACCTGGTTGTAGGGAGACGGTTACCTTAACAGTGAAATGGAAGCTTGTTTTAACAGCAAAATATTCTTTTGTTTTGTTATTATTAATATTATTGTCACTATTTCTTCTGTCTTATTATGAATTTATACAGTGTCATCATGGTTTCTTATCGTGTGGTTGGATTGTCTGAAATTGGAGAGAGAGAAAAAAACCAAATAATTTTTTTTTTTTTTTTAAAAGGAAAAGATAGAGATGATGCATGTGTGTTTCTAACTAGTGTACTTAGTGCTGGACATTTATTACTCTTCAACATTTTTAGAATTTTTGTCTTTGTGGTACGTGAAGAAAGAATCCAAGGTCCAGACCCAAAAAAAAAAAAAAAAAAAAAAAAAAATCCTATTTTGATGAATATTTTGAAGTTTACTCAATCTTAATCCCGATATTTAACAATAATTTAAATGAGAAAAATATAACATGTGAAAATTTAATGAATAACAGAATATTTTTCTTTTTTTAAAAAAAAGTTAAATTTAAGATTTTTTGAAATTATGAAGACTAAAATGGTACAAACTAGTACTAATAGAAGGAATGTAAATTATTTGGTGTTTAATTCTGAAATTTATGAGAGAGAAAAAATTGTACTCACCTGATTTCTTGACAAACCAGTCTGCCTAGCCAACAAATGTTTATCAGCATCGCTAGGGTACCTGAGAAAGAGGAGAAGAGAGAACCAAAAACAAAATAACATAACAACATGAGTGTAAAGAGGTAACAATTTTAGGTGATTTACTTTAAAATTTTGGTTTTGGTGTGTCAAAATCTAAGTCAGATTGGTATGTATTAGACATATGATTTGGAGCAGCTAGTCCAATTATTGGTTACATGTTTTCTTTTTAATATATATATAAATGTCAAGTAGAATATATTGGAGTTGGTAATTACAACAAGTTTCAGCTCTATCCTTCCATCATTTTCTATCATCATCATCATGATTTTGGGTTGAGAAGTTTTTAATGAAGCTCACTCACTACTCACTCACTAGCTTGCTTTTTCCGACAGCTTTTAGCTGACTAATTTTGACATCCTAGGACAGTGTATCACTGTTTTCTTCTTTTAATTAATTTCAAGCTTTCTGCTAATCACTTACACTCATCACTCTCTATATGTTGACTAATTAATTATCCTATTTTCTTTTCTCTCTCTCATGGTCCTAATAATAATTCCCTACCCCTACACTCTAATTTTGCCCTACCCACCTTTGGATGTATACCTCTCCTCAAAGTACTCAATATTTGTGAATTACAAATTTAACACAAAATCTAATAAAGTAAAGGAAAAACTTACCACTGCGCCCAATATTTTAAATATTGATATGTGTCAATATACATTTTTAAAAAACATAATAAACTCTTTTTTTTAAGTGTAGAAGCATTTGATTTAGGGTTACACCTAAGTATTCCTCTAAATTAAATATCTAAAGTTATTGACTCTTCCCAACTTCAAATATCCTAAAGTAATGGTTAAATATCAATTGACCAAAAAACTTAAGTTAATGGGTAAAGATAAATTTTATTGGAGAATTGACAATTTAACACAATATCATAATAGAAAAAAAATGATATCAAGGAATTAAGGAGCTCCAGAAGGTTATGTCTATCAAACCCTTACAGTGTTAATAATAGATCTTCTACATATTTAAAGCTCGCAAGTGAAAATGAGTGTTAGAACGTTAATATAATACTCCTATTAACTTAAATTGGTAGGACTTTTAACAGTTAATTGTGAAAATGTGATATGGAATCCGATTAAAATTGAAAAGGTTAAGGTGATAGATAGAGTAGAGTAAGAAAGATACGCACGGATGAAGGAAATGCTCGAAGAGCCAAGCTCGTAAGATGTTGACAGAGCGTTCGGGTAAACCGCGTTGGGGACGCCAAGCTTCTTGTTCCATAATGCCCATTTGGTGGAAAGCTCGTTGCTGCCTAAGGCTTTGCTCCAAGAGCTTTAGCCTTGGAGTCTCACCCTTTGTTATTCCTGAGGCCCTTCCACTTACTCCTCCATCTTTCTCTCCCAACATCTCGCAACTATGCTTCAACTGCGCTGATATAACGTCCTTTAGACACCTGAAATGTCTCGACATCGCCTTTTGCGCCAACGATGTGTATGGCACCGCCGCTCCAAACCCCATCACCTCGTCGAATGAATTTACTACCATTTGCATCTGCTCGCAGTAATGGTTGTATCTTCGATCCACCTGAATTTTTTCATAACCATATCAACATCAGTACACAATAGTACTTGTACTACCACTATCTACCATCAACTTTCCCCTTTTGACTTTCATACCCCCATCTTGTTTATAATTAAACCACAACAAGAAATAGCCATGATGATATCCACCCCTCATGTTTTTTAATTTTTTTTTCCTTACACACAAGAAACCAATTAATTAACAAGCTATGGTCAACTTATAAACAAGAGCAATATTATATTTACACAAAAGAAATTTCTTGACATCAAAAGAATTTTTTGTACAAAATTGGCCGGCTTTTCTTCAGCCGGCCGGATTAAAAAGTGTAAAATAAAGAGAGAGAGACAAAGAAATTACATGCCTCATCAAGCATAGATAACAGTTTGACCTTCCTTCTTTGATGGTCAATCCTATCAGCTGCTGACAAAGCTGGCTGATGATCCTTTGTCGAAGAGGAAGAAACACCGGTACCGTCGCCGCCACCGCCGTGGGAATTGGAGTTGGAGGGCAAATTTGATTTATTATTAAATTTGTTATCATGATTATTATTTTTCTTAAACTGACCTCTTCCCACGCTACAAAATTCCTCTAATAATTCTTGTGCAGCTTTGACATATTTTGAGTTTCTCAATAAGTTGACGACTCCCAGTGGATTGGAGGACCCAATTGATCCGACATGTACATGTTGAGGCTGATGGTGGTGATGATAAAGTAACCCGTTGGTGCTGTCACCCATTCTCAATTCCTCGGCTTTTGCAGCTTCCAAAGACGATGACAATGACAACGAAAGACGGCCTTCGTTAGGGTTTGATGAAGAATGGTCACCTGTTTCTTGCTCTGGAACCACCCCCCATGTGAATTGTCCAAAAGACCCTCCTGAAGATGGGTTTGGAAGAAGCATGTGGAGTGTTGAGGAAGGTGGTGGCGGTGGCGGAGACGGCGACCGGGGATTCGGGTTCATTAGAAAAAGCTGCATGGCGACAGCCGAGTCGGCCGCGTTGATTGTTTGCCGGTTACCGTACCAGTCGGTTTGCGGTGGCTGTGGTGGTGGAGGCGGAGGGAAATTGAACATTTCGGATAAAATTCCGGTGGAGTCGTAGACATGGTGGACAGCGGATTGGTCGTCGTTGTCATCGTCAATTCCGACTAACGACGGTGGATGTGGCTGTGGGTCGAAGCCTTGGAGGCGGAGCTTCTCCTTACGGATCTGGTGGGCTATGTGTTGGTAGTGTTGTTGAGAGTCTTGGTGGGCTGTGGAGGATCTATCATAGCCATTGCAGAAAGGCGTGAAGAAACCTGCCGCCGCGGCTGCCGCCGCCGCTTGTTGGTAGTCTTGTTGTGACATAGAATCACAATTATAGTGTTTGAATCACTGAAAATTCGCTATAATTTGTCCCATACAATCAAATTCTCATAATTCATTATCATCATCTCTTTCTTCAAATTTCCCTTTACACTAAAATTTCCCTCGATCAATTCACTGCAAATTCGGTCCACCAAGAGAGAGAGAGAGAGAGAGAGAGAAAAAAAAAAAAACATCCAACACCCACAAGTTAATTTCTGGTAATTATCCGAAAAATAGCTAAAAAATCCAAACTTTTCGCCCAAAAAAAAAAAAAAAAAAAAAAAAAAAAAAAGATATACCTGTTGGAGGCAAAGAACTTGGGACATCATTTTCGTTTGAGTGGAATTGAAAGGGGTTGTTCTTCAATTCTTCTAATTTCTCTTTCTTTTTTCCTTCACTCTCTTACTTCTCTTCTTTGTGTTGTCCTTCTATCTCTCGTCTTTTTCTTTCTCTTTCACTCCTTTTATTTTTTTCTTTTATTTTCTTTTAGGGCTGCAAATCGCCTTCTGGAAAAGGAGAGCTGCAGCTTCAACCTCTATACAATTTATATATATATATAAATGGAGACAGGCTTTAACACTGATATCCCTCTCAAACAAACCAACACTCTCCAAGACACAAATCAGAAAGAAATAAGGAAAGAGAATGCCTTTCTATTATATTCCTCTTACTTTCTTCACTGTTTCTAATTTTATCTCCATTGGACACTCCTTTTTTTTCTAAAAACAAAAGAAAAATAATGAGATGCATTCACCAAAATGCCCTCCTAACTTTTTGTCCTTTGCAATTTAACAAACCATACACGTCGGTAAATGAGGTTAAATCATAAAATATGTTTACATTCAAATTATTATAAATCAACTTTTAAAATATTTACAAATAATATAACATTTTCATAGTTTATCTACGAAAAATATTTGTATCTATCATAACATAGATAAACACAAATAGTAAGATAGACATAAATAGTAGTTTATTGCAGTCTATGTTGCGACATAATATATCTTGTAGCACTTTGGAGTTCCAAATATCCTTACTTCAGAAGCTATAATTTTTCTTGTAGCATACTTAATTTGAAGGCTTTTCTCTAGCCTCTCATCTATGTATTTCTTTCTTTTTTTTTTTTTTTTTTGCTTCATGGACATCGCTTTTGCTTCTTGCTTGTAGTTTCCTTTTATCAATGAAGCTCTATTGGTTCTT
The DNA here is from genome assembly GCA_030954485.1 of Citrullus mucosospermus. Classification (NCBI taxonomy): domain Eukaryota; kingdom Viridiplantae; phylum Streptophyta; class Magnoliopsida; order Cucurbitales; family Cucurbitaceae; genus Citrullus; species Citrullus mucosospermus. The sequence continues at coordinate 25,947,507 of CM062056.1, forward strand.
GGGGCATGATGAAAGTGTTAGGAATGTGTTAACCTAGTTAAGATATCATGGTACACTTACTAATCCCTCTTACCACTCGTATATTGTTAAAAAAAAATAGATATAGACGCTAAAATTTTGTTATATTTGTAAATATTTTGGTTCATTTTCCTATATTTAAAAACAACTCTTATTTTTTTTTAGTAAAAATAGTTTTGATCTCTAAACTTTTGTCAAAATAATAATTTAGTCTCGAAATTTTATTTGGTAATGATTTAGATCTATATAAGTTTGAATTTGCTACAATTTAGTTCTTATACTTTACAATTTATAACGATTTAGTCTATATATTAAAAAATTCATTAAAAATAAGTGTCAATTTTTATTATGTAGTGACTTAGTATTTCTAATTTATAAATAAATTTGATGTTCAATCGTTTTATCAATCCACATGTAAGAAAATTTATTAAATCATACTAATATTTATCAGGATATTAACTAAATGGTTACTAATTATAAAGTACAAAAGTTAAATCGTTACTTCCTAAAGTTTTAGGACTAAATTGTTAAAAATTTGTAAGAATTTGTTTGGATTGACTAAAAAAATATATTTTTATTTAAACTTGATAAAAACATCGGTTTAAAATACACTTTAAAAATGTTTCAAAAATTATTTACTTTAATTTTTTCAAAATAACTTATTTTCAAAATTAAATAGTTGAAAATTAATTAAACTAAACATATCTTAAATATATAAACTAAATAATTTCATGAAAATTTAAAGATTAAAAGTGTTCTTAAACTTTATTTTATTTATTTATTTATTTATAGCGAAGTCCTTTGGACAAAACACAAAGAAACGAATAATTTATAAGAGATAAGGATAGTACAAAGTCACCTCAATGATCGAAGTTGTGGAATGTCGGTAATGGTCTCCACAATCATGAAATCGGCGGGTTTGAGACGAGGGTAAATGAGTAATTTCAGGAGGAATAATTAGCAACCCCGGAGAGAGACAAAACTCAAAAAGGGATTGTAGCAATGAAAATTAATTAACGTTTGGGGGATTTTTGTCGCACGCGCGATGGATATGTGGCACGTGCCATGGGTTGGGCTGAAATTGCAAAGTTATGTTCTTCCCTATGACCTGTATGGTGTGAAAGCCACACGTAACCGTTTTTGTGGTTTTGCACTCTTCAAAATTTTTCATGACCAATTTACCCTCCTCCGACTTCCTAATTTTTTTTTTTTTAACCTTGAAGTAAATAGTACAATTTTACGTAAATTGAGCTATATTCATAAAATATAGAATTTAAAATCCTCACGGCTGGTTAAATAAAATGAATAAAATAAATAGGATGTTAGCTAACTTAACACAAACTAAATTATCAGGAGTGGTTCATTGTAAATGAAATTATACAAAAAGAATAATAGTTGTTTAATAATGTATGATATCAATATCGCAGTTGGGAGTTTGATAGACTACACGTACATCAAGGCCAATGGATTGTTTTCCCTTACAAAGTTTGTAAATTAAGTTTGTAATAACGTTTTGTTTACTATTACACATTTTGGATTGATTCGTAGTAGAAATAATTTTATCTTATGGTGAGAAGAAGAATTAAGAGAAAAATGTTTTGTAGAATTACTAAACAATTAATTAATAAGAACACTATTTTAGACTAAATATGATGATGAGTCAACGAATATTTTGGTATTTTGTCGTTTACAATAGAGTGTAGAGATAATGTTGAGCAAGAAAAGAAAAACTTCCCCGATTTGTGTTACAAACAATTATCTATTATTAAACTTTACTTACATAAAAAGAGGGAAATAAACTCAACTGAAAAAGGAAAAATGAGGTTTCTTAAAAATAAAGAAAGGATATTAAAAAAAAAAAAAAAAAAGAAAGAAAATGAGGTCTATTTGAAGCTGTACTACCAAACCCAAATCAAGAAGAAGATCAAAACTACTTTAGTTTCCAACTGCAAACAGGATTGATATGTGACATTTCAACCAGCTCTATTTCTCATGTACTTTTCCTTGTAATTAATTAATTCATTCATTAATTAATTTGTATAGTACAATAAACATTTAATATCATAAAATTAGCTTTGAAAATGGAAAATTTCTACCTTTTTTCACTTATTAATCATGTAAGGATGTATCAATTTTCAGTCTACTTTTAATTTAGACCTTACATCTAGATAAGTGTTACAGTTATTTAAGTTATTTAATTTTGTTCAATTTTCACTACTCCAAAGTTTTTTTTATACTCGCTCATTTTAATTATATCAAGGTTTACACATATTATAGTTGCATCCAACATTTTTTGTAATTTTGTAGCTCAAGATTAAATTTGGAATATATTCGCTTAAGTTTGAAGTAGAAGTTGGTGAAGAAAATTGATAAATTTTTCAAATTTAGGATTAAAATTTGACTTCTTTCATTATAAAAATTACAAAAAAGAAACATAAATATGAATACAATATTCCAATTACATCTAGAGATTGTAACTTTTAAATTTTTTGATACCTAATAGGTTCGGGGATAAGACATTGTGTGTGTTTGGGTACATTTGGACTAAGGTAAAAACATGATAAATTCGATAGTACTTATAAAAAAAAAATAAAAAAAAAAACTGTTCGAGATTTGCTGATTGTCTTTATATCTTTCTCAACTAGTTTATGGTGGTTTTCTCAGTTGTCACACATGAAATCTTATCATCTGTCTCATACATGTCTATTTCCCGCATAACATATTTTCTTTTCCTAATCTGGAATTTATATGCGAAATATTCGTTTCCTTAATCTGGGAAATCTCAGCAGAAGTATATTGAACCATATTTTTCTTTTTATGGTAGATCTTATTTTGACAAAAAAGGAAAAATATTTTTCCAGGAAATTCTTTTCTTATTTATTTATTTAAGGTAGGGTGTTATAGGTTTGGTCGTTTGCATGATGTCACAGAAGTTGTTTCGGCTATTGTTGTAACAAGCATTATTTCTATTGTTCAGACTTTCTTTATTTGGAAATTTTGGCTGATTTTATTTTTTTGAATTCTTTCCTTCTTTATGGCCTGCCAAATTCTTTTTGGGGATATTTTCCTTTTCTAAAGAAATTATTTATTGAAGGTTTTGTGCCCTTGTAGGGTTAGCTATCATTATTAAATATTTTGAAGAATATTGTTGTTATGGGGTCGTGCCGCATTTTGTTCTTGGTGAAAAAGAGTTTTTTTTTTTTTTGGGTGGCCGATTTGTGCAACATAGTGATTTGATCTTTGCTCATTTTATTTTGTTGTACGTATTCAGTTTTGGATCGTTCAAGAACATGAAGATTATTTCTATCTTAGGGGGAGCTAAGGCATCGTTGAAGAGAAAGGATTCTCGGTCTTAAGGGGAGCCTAAGAATTCGCGTATCGAGAAGAATTTCGTAAGCCTTAGGGGGAGCCTAAGATGTCACCATCGAGAAAGGATTCTCGGTCTTAGGGGAAGCCTAAGACTTCATTCATCGAGACGGATTTCTCAAGCCTTAGGGGGAACCTATGGTGTTACAAATAGAGAAGGGAGATCTCAAGACTTAGGGGGACCTAAGTTCTCATGTGACGGCAGTTCACTGAGTCACGAGGAAGATAGTCAAGCTGAAAGAAGTCTCACACACTATTGGAAGCCGAAGTGTTCCTCACTAATATTATCAAATTTAGGGGGAGCCTAAGTACAATTGAGAGAAAGTCTCAAATCTAGAGGGAGCATAGGTGTTTAGCAAGTTAAGCTCTACAAGAGTCACTGTAGAAGTCGATACTTTACAGATAAGTACTTTGTTGTAAACACTTAACACTTTAATATTAGTGGATTATTTTTCCTTGGCACACTGCCCTAAAAAAGTAGATGGTTTATTGTCGAACTGGGTTATCAACTCCTATGGTCAAATTCACTTTTGCTTACTGTTAATTTTGTTGGTTGTTATAGTGTTTATCTGTGCTTTCTGTTTAACACTCGTATTTACGTAACCAATCATCTTATAGCTTTTTCAAAAACAAATAATAACAATAATAATAACAACAACAATAATAATAATTTAGGACCTAAAAACTAAGTAGGCCTTGAGCTAGATGAGCCATGGACCAAATGGTGCATTGGTGCCCAAATAGTTTTTTTTAGGTTACATCTATCAAAGTAACAAATTCATTGTGAAGCACACATATTGTAGATTACACTACAAATTTTTTTGTCTCTGCCCACGCAACAAACGTCGGTAGATCTTTAAAAATGTGTGGGCAAAACTTGTATCGATGTTCTTTTGCATGGGCAGACAACATCGTGGGCAGATCTTCTGCCCACGTTTTTTGACATTGTGTCAACAGAAATGCCCACACAATGAAACGCGTGGGCAAAAATAACCTTTCTGCCCATGTTACAAACGTCTGGAGAAATTGATTTTTAGGCACGCATCAACATTTGTGGGCAGAAATCACATCTTTGTCCACGTTTTATGCGTGGACATAAATTGATTTCTGGTCACGCATCAACATTTGTGGGCAAAAATTGCATTTCTGCCCACGTTTTATGCATGAGCAGAAATCATTTCTGCTTATGCTACGATATTCGTCTGCAAAACTTGATTTCTGCCCACACATGATACGTCGGAAGATAGTGTTTTATACTTACACATAGGTAAACGTGGCCAAAAGCTTCATTTTTTCCCACGCATGAAACGTCGTCATAGCTCTATAACTGCCAACGTATTTATTATTATTATATTATATTTTTGGAGAGCAATATTTAAAATAAAAATAATTTGTAGTTTCTTGTAACAAAATATGTTCAACATCATAACAACAAGTCTAGACAATGTATTCAACCCCTAATTCCTTGACCATATAAAATCTGAAAAACTATTCTTAGTGTTTGTTTCCTAAGCATTAGCTTTCATTTTGGCTATACAAAATGAACAAAATAATATTAAATACACAAAAAAGAGTTTCAATTGGTTGGTTGGTCTTCATAGAAAATGCTTCCCTTGGTCAGTTGGTCTTCACAAAAATGACATTTCTGGCCTTCTTCAAAATATATAGACCTGGAAAGCATAATATTAAAGTCCAATAAGCACAACATGCTCAAAATTAATGAAGCAAATTCATTTGCATGACTTTCAAAATGATATTCAAGACTAACTAAAAAGTGTCTAAATGACACTTTAACTCCCAAAATAACTTCAAAATGCCTAAGTATGACTTTTAAACTCAAAACCAACCTAAAAAGTGTCTAAGTGACACTTTCACTCTCAAAACAATTTAAAAAGTTCTTAAAAAGTGTCCAACAAACTTGTTAACTCCCAAAACAACTTAAATAGTTATTAAGTGTCTTTTTGATATTCAAGACCAATTAAAAAGTATCCAAAAAGTGTCTAAATGACACTTTAACTCCCAAAACAACTTCAAAATGTATAAGTATGACTTTCAAACTCAAAACCAACCTATAAATGACACTTTCACCCTCAAAACAACTTTAAAAGTTCCTAAGAAGTGTCCAAGAGAATTGTTAACTCCCAAAACAAGGTAAATAGTTCTTAAGTGTCTTTTTGATATTTAGGATCAACTAAAAAGTACCCAAAAAGTGTCTAAATGACACTTTAACTCCCAAAACAACTTCAAAATTCCTATGTATGACCTTTAAACTCAAAACCAACCTAAAAAGTGTCTAAGTGACACTTTCACCCTCAAAATAACTTAAAAAGTTCCTAAAAAGTGTCCAAGAGACTTGTTAACTTAAAAAGTTCCTAAAAAGTGTTCCGCACCACACTCATAAAAAGTATGGACACGCACACAACACGACATATACACCACGACACGTTAATTTCTAAAAAAGTAGGACACACGTTGGGGACAAATTTCTTTTAGATTATCTCTCTCTTTTTTTTTTTAATTGTCAAGATAATGAACCTCAAAATATCTCAGTACTAATATGATATTGTTCACTTTAGGCATAAATCCTTGGGATTTCATTTTTTTGTTTCACCCCAAAAATGTTTCATATTGTTAGATGATATGATATTAAATTTGCTTACACCATTAGCTTAAGCATTTGGGTCAATCGACAATTTAACATAGTATCAGTGCAAGTATCCATCAACTTAAGGTTTTGGGCCGAGTCAATCGGCGATTTCACACATATCATTGGAGATAGTTACCCTGTTTATATACTCATGATCTTCCTATGTGGGACTTTGTTTACATTTCCAACATTTACCTCAAGTTCCAACGTCATGTGCTATTTATACTTCTCAATTTTTTTAATACAACAATTGCAACAGTGGGAGATCGAATCTTTAACTTCAAAAGAAGAGGTATATAATTGAGCCTTCTACTTCTTAATTACTTAATTAGAGCATGAGGTTGAAATAATATCATATTGTTATTATCATTATTATTTGCTAACATTGTCAGTTTGAAATGCTAGCCCTTTTCCAAGACAATGAAATAACTTCTATGATTTTAAGTGAAGATTTGGGGGTCCATTTTCTTAATTTTATTTGTACGAACTACTTCATATGGTTAATTTATGACTCTTTTCCGGAATATTAATACTAATTAATACAATAATTATGAATCTCCTAAAACAAAAGAAAGAAAGAGGGAAAAGAAGGGTTTGGGGACTTTGATTTAAATGCAAGCAACGACCCAAGTACCTTCCTCACCCTTTAAATCTTTTTAAGCAAACAACAAATCTAAACCTCAACCACAAAATTCAAGTTCTTTTTTTCCCCTTTTTTCTCCTTTTAGTAGTATGGATTTTACCAAACAAATGCATTGTAATATGGAGAATATTTTTATAGTTTTAATATAATATATTTTGGCATAGGTTATGTTTGGTAACAATGATGTTTTTAAAATTTATACTTGTTTTCTCCTAAAAATTCTATTTTATAGTGCTCACATTTCTTGCATTTGAATTTTTAGGGTGTGTTTGGAATGTATTTTCAAGAGATTAATTTAAAAAATAACTCATTTTGAAAAAAAAAATCCAAGTATTTGGCAACCACTAAAAATAGATTTTTGAAAAAAAATGAGTTTATAAAATAAGTTGGTTTAGGACATACAATTGAAACCAACTTTTAGAAGAATGAATTTTGTGTGTTTACGGGTTAATCTCTTTCTAATTTATATGAGAAACTATGGCCATAATCTCCAGCAACCGTTGATAGCACCGTAAATGTGCTATCTTGCTTTGCTTAATTCTAGATTGTTCCTTGGTTTTACTTGTTTATTTGGCTATTTTATAGAATTTAGCACGTAATGGGTAGAACCAGGTGCTAACAATGAATTGGAGCTAAAACGAACTAAAATGAAGTTCAATTGCATAACCAAGAGAGAGAAGGCCAAAATGACTATTTTGCACTTGAGGTCATGGTGCAACGGCGCTTTTCCCCGAGACAGATGCATTTTGGTGAAAGTCATTGGTGTCGCGGCACTGGCGCTCCACTGTTCGCCTGCGTAAAACTCCTGCCAGTTTTGTGGCGCTGAACCATAATGTCACGCTGCCATTGCGATTTTATTAAAGAGTCTTTAGCCACCTAGGTCGAATTACCATGGATTCCAGCCGACTTCATCAAGATTTCTCTCAACTTTCTTCTCCTTCTTGGTCAGTTTATGTATCAGAACTTTCCCCCATTAATCTTGTTCTAGCTTGGATTTCTAGGATTTTCCCATTATTTCATGTAATTGTGAGTTTTTGAACCAATTTATTGTAATTGTTGGCTTCAATTCTGTTATCAATGAACTTTTATCTTGATTGCATGTTAATCATAAAAAGTAATAGGTTAGATTAGCTTACTAATTAATTTAGATGAGTATTGATCTAACCAACCTAGAATTGAACCAAACGAATGCTTAATTAGGCACTTGAAAATTAAGCATTCACCCTAACGTTACCAAAATCTTAATGCAATTAGGCTAATTTGAACATGCATACTTTCATCTTTTGAAATTAGACTAGTTAGTTGCTTAGGACATAGTAATTAGACTTTCTAATTAATTTGGTTAGGTGTAAGCAATAATTTAAATTGGGAGATGATAATTCGATGACCAATTACATTGAAAAAGGAAAATCCGTTAAAACCCAAGCTATGTTCTTCAATATATTATCTTCACACTTCAATTTGTGCTTTTACTTTATGCATTTCAATTTTTCTTGCAATAAATCAACTTCAAACCCCCTTCGGTTACTTTCAAACTGTTAACTATTTAATTAGGAAATTCTAGTGCTCCCTGTGTTCGACCCTATCTTGCCACTACTACTGCTAGTTTCAATAGGTACGGTAAAATTATTTGGAGCAAGATTGGGCGATGAATTCGTGCCTTCCAACTGTCGTCAGCCAACTCCGACTACCACTTTTAGCCACCACCATCGGCCAACCTTCGGCCACCATCCCGACTATCGTCGCCGACCAACCTCCTGTCACCACTTCCAGTGACCACTGCCAACCACTACATTCGGCGACCATTGGCGGAAAATTCCTTCATAGAAATTTGACATTAATAAAAACACTTTTATTGTATACAAACCAAACAAACTTGTATATAAAAATATTTTTGGGAAAAAAGTTGTCAAACACAGGGGTGCTTTCATTTTAAGAATTTTTTTTAATCAAAAGTGTCTAAATGAAAATGAATTTTTGAAGAATTTTTTTTTTTTCTAAATCATTCAAAACAAACCTTTAGTCTAATTCTAGAAACCATAACAAGTTTTTGAAAATTTTGACAAGATTTTTTAAAATATTCATGGAAATTATAGGTGGAAAGAATATTTATAAGCTTAATTTCAAAAAACTAAAAACTTAAACCCCAATAGTTACCAAATGGAACCTTAGTTTTTGAGTTTAGGGGTTAATCATTAACATGGTGTCATAAGATATTTTTAACCAATAGTTAAAATTAAGTTTAAATCTATATCTTGATTCCTAAGACCTGGTTTAATCATGATTATTTGGTTTTTGAAAATCCTATTCTTATTTTTTTTTACAATTCTTTCCAGTTTTCAATGAGTTATCAGATAAACATGCGGTTCTATTCCAAAATAATTTATCAGTAAGAGGTGTAACACATGTATTTTATAAAGAGTGTGAGGTGAAGTCTTTTGATTTTTCAATGTGTGGGATCTTCAACCTGATTTTATTTTTTCTTGAAAACATATGGATTTGTAGTTAGATTCTAAAAAAGAAAGAAAGGAAAAAGAATAGTTTTTATAAAGGAAAATTATTTTAAATAGCAAAATTGCTGAAAATATTTAAAATTAATAGTAAAATACACCGTCTATCGCGGTCTATTGTAGATAAATAGTGAAATTTTATTATATTTGTTAATATTTTAGTTTCTTTTGCTATATTTGAAAAAAATTCCTTTTATAAACTTGTCTTAAAAAAAAGCTTTACTTGATTTTTGAAAATGCTTAAAATAACGTAAATGTCAAAAAAATAAAACTCATAAATAATGGTATTATTTATCAGTTTAATTTTGTAAGATAAAATATTAAAAATTAAATGGTTATTTAACATAACTTTAAAGTCTTTAAATTAGCTAAATTTTCAAAACATCTATTTTAACTTTTTAAATTAAATTAAATTTAAAAATTAAAAAAAAAAGAAAAAAAAAAAGAAAAAAAGAACTAAAACTTGTTGTAAAATTGAGGAGCAAAATGACGGAAAAACGGGAGTACGAAAACCGAGAAATTATAATATTAAAATAATTAAATAATTAAATAATATAAAAGTACTTAAAACAACTAAATTAAATAAACTTAAAATAAACTAAAATAAAGAAATTGGAATTTTATGAAATTTCTCAACACCAATCTTTTTTCTTATTTTCTCTCCAATGTGTGTATTACAATATTCATAAAAAGCCTCTATTTATAGGCAATTTGGCAAATAGGTAGTGACATTTCATGGCCACAAAGGATGTGTCTTTAGTAGACACATGGCCTTTTGCCACCAAGCATATTTATATAATGGACATCTAATTTTCTTTAATATTTATAATACTCCCCCTTAGATGCCCATTATATATATAAAATATGTCTCGTTAAAACCTTACCAGAAAAAAAAACCCAATGGGAAAAAAATCCTAGCGAAGGAAAAAGATTACATATTTTATATAATCTAATACTTCTAAAAGAATATAATACATTTGCTCCCCCTCATAGGAACATCATTTGAGATCTCTGAGTCGCCGCATTCCAATGTTTTGCACCAATTCTTCAAAAATTGCGGTTGGTAATGATTTTGTAAATAAGTCTGCCAAGTTATCCTTCGAACAAATTTGTTGTACAGTGATGTCGCCATTTTCTTCAAGATCATGAGTGTAGAAAAGTTTTGGTGAAATATGCTTCGTTCTATCTCCTTTAATATATCCTCCTTTGATTTGGGCTATACATGCTGTGTTGTCTTCGTATAATGTTGTTGGAGGATTTTTACTAGAAGACAAGCCACATGTTTCCCGAATGTGTTGAGTCATTGATCTTAGCCATACACATTCTCTACTAGCTTCATGGATTGCAAGAATTTCAACATGATTTGAGGAAGTAGCTGTTATGGTATGTTTCACTGATCGCCAAGATATAGCAGTTCCTCCACAAGTGAATAAATAACCTGTTTGAGATCTAGCTTTATGTGGATCAGATAAATATCCAGAATCTGCATAACCAACTAAGTCAAAATTTGATTTATTTGAATAAAACAAACCCACATCGATCGTTCCTCGAAGATAACGGAGTATATGCTTAATTCCATTCCAATGTCTTTTTGTTGAAGAAGAACTATATCTAGCTAATAAATTTACTGAAAATGCAATATCTGGTCTTGTATTATTAGCAAGATACATAAGTGCACCAATCGCACTAAGATAGGGTACTTCAGGACCAAGAAATTCTTCATTATTATCTCGAGGTCGAAATATATCTTTCTTCACATCTAGTGAACGAACTTCCATTGGAATGTTTAATGGATGTGCTTTATCCATATAAAATCTTTTTAAAATTTTTCCTATATAGGTTGACTGATGAACAAAAATCCCGTTTGCTAAATGCTCAATTTGCAATCCAAGGCAAAATTTTGTTTTTCCGAGATCTTTCATCTCAAATTCTTTCTTAAGATATTCTATTGCCTTTGAAAGCTCTTCAGGAGTTCCAATTATATTTAGGTCATCAACATATACAGATATAATAGCAAATCCTGATTGTGATTTCTTTATAAAAACACATGGATATATTGGATTATTTTGATATCCTTCTTTCAACAAATATCCATTCAGGCGATTATACCACATTCGTCCTGATTGTTTTAATCCATATAGTGATCTCTGTAATTTTATTGAATATAGTTCTCGAGAACTTGCTTTATGTATTTCAGGTATCTTAAATCCTTCTGGGATTCTCATATAAATGTTATTATCAAGAGATCCATATAAATATGCTGTGACAACATCCATAAGATACATGTCCAAATTTTCATACACAGTCAGACCAATTAAATATCTTAATGTAATTGCATCCACCACTGGAGAATATGTCTTTGTGAAAAACCTTGTGCAACTAGTCTTGCTTTATATCTTGTGATCTCATTATTTTCATTTCTTTTTCTCACAAATACCCATTTGTATCCCACGGGTTTGACACCTTCTGGTGTTCGGACTACTGGTCCAAAAACTTGGCGTTTTGAAAGTGAGTTTAATTCTGCCTCGATTGCTTCTTTCCACCGAAGCCAATCATTTCTATGTCGACATTCTTCAACCGATTTTGGTTCACGATCTTCATTTTCAGATATAATATCAAGTGCAACATTATATGCAAAAATGTTATCAATAATTACATGAGTTCAGTTCCATCTTTTCCCTGTCATGACATAATTAATTGAAATTTCATTATTATCTTTAGGTATTTCACCTTCTTCACTAATTGTATTATTAATCATGTCTAGGGTTTCTTCGTGGATATTTACATCCCCAACCAAGTCTTTTTTATTATCGTTTATTTTTCTTTTTCGAGGATTTTTATCTTTGGAACCCACTGGTCTACCACGCTTCTGGCGTGTTCCAGATTCATTAGTGACAACTTGCTGTGTTGGGATATCAATTTTCGACAGAACATTTGCAACAGATATATGCGATTTAGTTACTTTCTTTGCATCTATAAATGCATCTGGTAATTGATTTGCTATATTTTGCAAATAAATTATTTTCTGAACTTCAAGTTCACATTGATTTGTATGAGAATCTAAATGAGATAATAATGATGCATTCCATGCAATTTCCTTTTCCAACTTCTTAATTCCTCCCCCTAATGTTGGAAAATTTTTCTCATTAAAATGACAATCAGCAAATCGTGCAGTAAATACATCACCCGTTAGGGGTTCAAGATATTTAATAATTGATGGGAAATCATATCCAACGTAAATTTCTAACCTTCTTTAAGGACCCATCTTAGTACGTTGTGGTGGAGCAATTGGAACAAATACTGCACATCCAAAAATTCTTAGATGGGAAATATTTGGCTCCTGGCCATAAGCTAATTGTAATGGTGAGTATTTATGATAATCTACTGGTCTAATGCGTGCAAGTGACGCAACATGCAAAATAGCATATCCCCATACAGATGTAGGAAGCTTAGCTCTCATAAGTAATGGTCTAGCAATTAATTGCAAACGTTTTATAAATGATTCTGCTAAACCATTTTGTGTATGAACATGAGCTACAAGATGTTCAATATGTATCCCAATTGACATACAATAATTACCGAAAGTTTGGGATGTAAATTCACCAACATTATCAAGACGGATGGTCTTAATTGTATAATCAGAAAATTGTGCTCTTAACTTAATTATTTGAGCAAGTAATCTTGCAAATGCAAGATTTCGACTTGATAATAAGGACACGTGTGACCATCTACTGGATGCGTCTATTAATACCATAAAGTATTTAAATGGTCCACTTGGTGGGTTAATGGGTCCACATATATCACCATGAATTCGTTCCAAAAATGTAGGTGATTCGGTTCCTACTTTAGCTGGTGATGGTCTAATTATTAATTTGCCTTGAGAGCAAGCATCACATAATAATTCACTAAATTGAAGAATCTTCTGGTTCTTTAATGGATGTCCATTTGAATTTTCAATGATTCTTCTCATCATTATAGATCCTAGATGACCCAACCGGTCATGCCAAATTGTAAATATATCTGGATTCATGAACTTCAGGTTCATTGTTGCATATGTTTCAATGACTCGTATATGAGTATAATATAATCAGAAGATAAAGCAGACAACTTTTCCAATATACGTTTTTCATGTGAGACAGAAGATATGATATAAAGATATTCTATCTCATTTATCCTATCAGTCTCAATATGATAACCATTGCAACGTATATTTTTAAAACTCAATAGATTTCTCTTTGATTGACTAGAGAACAATGCATTGTTAATTGTAAATTTTGTTCCTCTAGGCAAAATAATATTTGCTTTTCCAAATCCTTCAATCAGGTTTGCAGAACCTGATATTGTATTGACTTTTGGTTCCAGCATTGTCAATTTGGAAAAATATTTTTTATTTGTAAGTATTATAGTGTAGTTGCACAGTCTGCTAGACATAGATCTTCATTCCTCATTTTTGAGTCACTCAATATATGAAAATTGTCCATGATTCTTCATTTAAACAAGATAATTACAATAAGAAAACAAAACTTGTAATACAAGGTTCAACTAAAAAAAAAATGAAAGATAGATAAAACAATTCTACATATTCTCAAAATCAAAAGAAACATTTGCTGTGCCATCATTTGTGCTGACTTTCTCGAGATTCAAAGAAGTCCGCCACATCCAAATTTGTCATATTGGATTGGTCAAATATATCATTATCCTGGTGTGCAAAATTTGCTTCCACATTTTTCCCTTTTTTCTTCAGGGAAGCTTGATAGAGATCAAATAGGTGTTTTGATGTACGGCAAACACGAGACCAATGCCCAGTCATCCCGCATCAGAAGCATTTATGCTCATCATCTTTTGAATTTTTACCTTGTGGAGTTTTTCCTTTATGATCATCATTTCGGGTGGTTCTTTTGAAATTTGGATGATTAGAATGACCACCACGAAAATAATAACTATTTCTTCCTCTGCCACGGTCACGACCACGACCACGACCACGACCACGACCACGACCACGACCACGACCTCGACCACGATTATTAAAATTTACAGCATTCACTTCAGGGAATGGTGTTGTTCCAGTTGGTTGAGATTCATGGTTCTTCATTAATAGCTCATTATTTTGTTCAGCCACGAGAAGACACGAAATTAATTCAAAATATTGTTTAAAACCTTTCTCTCGTTATTGCTGCTGCAGGAGCATATTCGAGGCATGAAATGTAGAAAATGTCTTCTCCAACATATCCGCATCAATAATTTTCTTTCCGCACAACAATAATTTTGAACTGATTTTAAATAACGCGTCGTTGTAATCACTTACTGATTTGAAATCTTGGAGCCTCAAATGCATCCATTCATAACGAGCTTTAGGAAGAATGACTGTTTTTTGATGATCATATCTCTGTTTTAAATTCTTTCACAAGATACATGGATCTTTTATTGTTAAATATTTCATCTTCAATCCCTCATGAAGATGATGGCGAAGGAAGATCATAGCTTTTGCTTTTTTCTGAATGGATGTTGCATTTCCTTCCTTAATTGTTTCTCCCAGGTTCATGGCATCGAGATGTATTTCAGCATCAAGCACCCATGACAAATAATTATTTCCATTGATGTCAAGGGCTACAAATTCTATTTTTGTAAGATTTGTCATGATAACACTATCACAAAGAATTATATTTATATTAGCAATTTAATATATATATTAAACATGCAAAACAAAGTTTAATTTACTAATTATAATAAAGAGAAAATGGCATACCTTCAGAACCTACCTTCAACAGGAAAACGACAAGAGCTCGTGCTGATAACGTGTTGTAAAATTGAGGAGCAAAATGACGGAAAAACGGAGCACGAAAACCGAGAATTATAATATTAAAATAATAAAATAATTAAATAATATAAAAGTAATTAAAACAACTAAATTAAACTTAAAATAAACTAAAATAAAGAAAGTGGAATTTTATGAAATTTCTCAACACCAATCCTTTTTCTTATTTTCTCTCCAATGTGTGTATTACAATATCCATAAAAAGTCTCTATTTATAGGCAATTTGACAAGTAGGTAGTGGCATTTCATGGCCACAAAGGATGTGTCTTTAGTAGACACATGGTCTTTTGCCACTAAGCATATTTATACAATGGACATCTAATTTTCTTTAATATTTATAATAAAACTAAAACTAAAACTATTTTGATCATTTGTTTCCTTGTCAATTTCTCTCCCCCACCTAAACCTTTCTTAGCAAACTTGTGTGACTTCAATATTAACATGTTAATTCACATATTCTATTCCACCCCCACATGTCATCAAATTTGTTAAACAATAGATGTTGGATTAACTACAATATAAAAAGTTCAAATATTGTTACAATAGACATTGAAATTTTATTAACAAAAATGGATTAAACCTATGAATTAAGGAAAGGGCAATGAAAATTTAATCTTGAAATTAGGTTCCAAATTCTATTTAAAATGTTTCATCTATCTAGCCTGCAAATTTCAAATTTTAATCTACCCTCATGATTTAATATGCATCATTCGAAAAACTAGGATTATGTATGTTAATATGTACAATGTAATGCAACATCAATATAAACTATAGTTTCCATCTCTATGTATTTATGTCATCTATTCTAGATTTTTGTCTTTTTTAGCAATATCTTGTTTTTCGATATCTAAGCTAGCATGACAGATGTTATGACGATCCATGTTGAGTTATCTATGAGGCTTTTGATACCCACTTCAATTGTGATCTATAAAATTATTTTGTTGGCTTCACTTTCATCCAAATATATATTTTCTTCCACTTTCCTTTATTTTTGACTTTTGTTTTAGATTTATAAACAAATTTATGTATTGATTAACTAAAATAATGGTAGTTAATGAACTTAAGTTTATATTTAATCTTTTTTGTATGGAGATATCCAAATGCCTTTCTTATATATATTTTTCTCAAGCATGTGCATCCATCATGCAATTAACTATACTTTTCCAAAATTTTGGTACAAGATCAATGACAAAGAAGCACAATAATCGAAGTTTAATGGAATATTTAATGGTTTCTTTACTTTTCAGTGCCCAAAACTGACACATATCTTATTTTTTTTCTTTTCTGTTTATGATGATTTTTACAATATATGTATATATATTTCAAATTAAATTTGTAATATCTGTGGCAGGGATGGATGTTTTTAAAGTGATTGCAAATTGCATATTTTGGATAGCGACTCCACGGTCCTCAAGTTGTCTGTTGGGCATGACATCGCGACTTACTGGAATGGTTTTGGCGCCTAATTCCAGATATGAACTCATCATGGGGACCATCAAGAGAGACGTTCATCTATTACAATTAGGGCAAATTTTGCTTCTCTTTTTCTTCTTAGTTTCTTTTTCTTTTCTCTATCAACCGTCTAGATATGCGATAAACATACATCTTTATCTTAAAATTAATTGACAAGAAGGGAGATAACCCATCTATCTTATAAAAATTGTGACGTCTTCTCATTTTTCTAACGTGGAATTCTCAACATGTCCTCAAAATGGTGCGTTTTTCGAACTCACAATTTTGGAGTTAGATCCTAATTTTATTTTTGACAGAATGCTCGTTTGTGCTTCATAGAATTTGATACTATATTAGATGAACATGATGTTTTATCTAAAAACTATTGACAATGAGAGGAATGTTATTCATCGATAATACTAGAACTGAATTGTTGTGTCGTGGAACCCAGTGTCTTGAAAGCAAATTTTAGCACGACCTTGGTGGAAATCGTGTAAGTCAGTTGCTCCCCAAGGTTAACACAACACACCTGCCTCGAGCTTGCACTTGTTAGAATCGGGTTTGAATCAAAAGAGAATTGATGCTCAGAATCAAAATGAAAATTAAGGAAGAAGATGATTAAAAGTTCCTACGGATTTGAAAAATGACTTACTAAGTTGAAACCTTTGTCTATGGGTTCTCCAATCCACTTATGATGTTAGGTAGAAAGATAATCTTGTTTATTCAATCATAGCGAAAGAATTCTAATAACAATTCAAGGAATTACCAAAAGATCTAAACCTCACAAGTTACAATCTAAGGGAAAATTACTCTACACCTAAGCTAGGAATGAATACTTTAGGCCATAATCTTCATGATGGACACAATTAAGGAATTATTTTGACACATGAACATACCAAAAAGTAGAAGACAATAAAGAGAAATCATGTTTTAAACGATTGGAATTCAAGAAAAAAAAGAAAAAAAAAAACCTAGGCAACTAAAAGAAATATTTATGAAGTTGGGATGGTGTCGTGGTGATAACATACACCGTCACAACTCTAGTGAAAATTTCTCGCACATCAGGTTTAAAGCGTCGTAACCATGTGTGCTCATGAATTTGAGGTATTTTGCCTTACAATGCTAAGCATGGCACCCAGCGCTATGCAGGCAGGGACAAAATGGTCTTTCTTTACTTCTCCCTTCTCAATTGATGCAATTAAGCTCCGTTTTGGCCAGTTTTAACTTCGTTTGGTTACTAATACTCAACTTTACCACTTAGGTGCTTGAAACATATAAATTAGCCAAATAAACACATAAAATCTAGGAACAACCCCGAATCAAGTAGAGCAAGATAGCACATTTTCAATGCTATCAGTCTTAAATATATATATATATATATAGCCAACACACAAACTTAATGAGAAGTCAATATGTGATAACAACGAATGACAAATGTTAATGTTTTAAAACTAATAATCACTAATAGAAGTCTATCAGTGATAGCTTTCTATCATTGGTAACTTTCTCCCATTGGTAGCTTTAAGTGTTAATTTTTCAAAGTTAGTAACCACTTATTGAAACATCAATGATAGTCATGATAGAAGACAATCAATCATAGTTATTGTGTTAATTTTTCAAATTTGATAGTCATTTATGAAAGTCTATCGGTGATAACTACTAATAGTTTTCCATCACTGATATATCTTAATCTTTCAAAGTTGTTGATTTTCTTTCAAATTTGATACTACTTTTAAAAGTCTATAATTGATAGTCTTTGATAGCGTTAAGTGTTAATATTCAATGTTGATTCCAATTGATGAAAGTGTATCAATAATAGTCATTGATAACCGATAGCAAATTGGAAGTTAATATTTCAATATTGTATTAATATTTTTCAAATTGAAAGCTATCACTAATAGCTACTATTATCAGTGCACAAAATGGTGGGATGAGCAAAAATTGTGAACTTTTTAGTCTTTTACAATATATGAGCCTATTTTTGTGTTATATGTGCAATTATTTTATCTTTGTGCTACATATACTATTATTTTGGATCTTATTTTCATTTAGGAAACCTACCCAAGAATAAAAAGGTCAACGATAAGTTTTCAGTTTTTTTTTTTTTTTTTTTATTTTATTTAGGGGAATGAAAATGATTGATAATGGAAAGTGTCAAGTAACCTAGTGATGGTTTGAAACTTTCAAATATGCATATTCATGGAAAACAACATGACAATAGAATTCCACATCTTTCCAACTAAACTATGTTAATTATCATATCTATCGAAATTTTGGGAAAATTAGGGAAATTAATGAAAATTATTATAAATAGTTAATGAAACTTTGATTGTGGCTTAATTAGACTACAATTGACCATTTTTTTATTACAATGTCTATAAAATAAGACAATATTTAGATGTCTATTGTAAATGTATGTGTAAATGTTCATAAGAGAGCAAAATTTTTAAAAAGAAATGGAAAAATTATTACAAAATAATATAAAGTATAGAAATATTTTGAGGTGAATGTGAAAATTATGAAAATTTGGATAGTAAAAAAAAAGAAAAAAAAACTCACATCAAATTGAATTGATATAATGACATGAAAATTTAATGAAAAATTTTGGATGAGGTTAAAAATATATATAGGTTATTGTTTGTGGTTTTTTCAAATTCAATTTCTTTAAAAATGAAAATTTTGAGTCGAAAATAAAGATAAAATTGAGAAAAGTTAGAAATTAGAAAAAGTAGCACATAAAAACAGCTTAATCCTTTATCGAAATTGATATTGGCATGTGAAACTATAGAATTATGTCATGTGTGTAATCAATACTATAAAATTGAAAAAATTGAATTGAGCAATGTAGTTAATTAAAGAAAAATCAAAATTTTCTCTAATTTTTTTTAAAATGTCGAAAATTTTTCGAAATCGCGAAACTTCGTCGAAATGGGGAAATCGAAATATTCTTGAAATTTAGTAATTTCTCAAAAAAAAAATTGAAATCTCAAAACTTCCATCTAAATTTCAATGGAAATTTTCCACCATGACAACAACTCTTTATAGAAATATTTCAAAAGTACAATATTTTCCATTTTTATGAAAAAAAAAATATTGCCACTCTCACAATACTCCAAAAACTTTAGATAGAGACAATAAACTAAAGTTGCAAGAGTACACATGATTGCGACAACAATCAAGAAGCATAAAAGCGATATGTCCCTTAACAATAATAATGTCAATGCCTGACCAAAGTAAATATTCAATGTATTTTACTTTACAATATTTTGTTGTTCTACAAATTGTTAAATTAGAACAAAATTTTCGAAGGCTTTTTTATTATTGGTTTTGATTATAAATTAGCCAAATTTACATATATATGTATATATTAAAAAAAATCAAGTAATTGAAGCCAAGGAAATGAGAATAATTCAAATAAACGAGAAGAAAATTGAAGCAAATTTTATAGGAGGCTGTGTTTTAGTATTTGTGATACTGAAGTGAGCCCAAGAAGAGAACCCAGTCAAGATCAAGACAACATTTTTATTTACTTACATTATATTAAAACTTCAGTTGTGTACATTTGTGGTTAAACATTTTTGGGCACATCAAGTTCCTTAGTAGCCCTAGACTTAAATATTTGCT
This sequence comes from Citrullus mucosospermus, assembly GCA_030954485.1. Lineage (NCBI taxonomy): Eukaryota > Viridiplantae > Streptophyta > Magnoliopsida > Cucurbitales > Cucurbitaceae > Citrullus > Citrullus mucosospermus. Next base: position 25,967,582 of record CM062056.1, read on the forward strand.
TCTAGCATCAACATAAACACAAGATTATTTTCATAAAATTAAATAACCAAGTGACTACAATCTGTTATTAAGAAGAGTTCAATTTAATTCATTCATCCCTCATATGTATCGTGCACTAATCTTTTTTTGTTCCTCTTTTTAAGGTCATGATACTTTTATACTTTAAATTTATCAGAATTGTCAAGTCATCGATTGATCTAAAAACTTAAATTGATGCGTGAAACTAAATTTAATATCATATCATTTAATAAAAACTGTACTTAGATTTTAAGTTCCAACCTTTAGATCCTCCTAAATTCAAGAAAGTAATGGATAATGCCTTAACTTTGAGGCTAGATTTAACTCTCTCAAACTGGATTTTTTTGTTTGTTGGTTAAGGGTATGTGATTTGACGAAATTGTTTTTCAAAGGTTCATTTAAATACTTTTCATTTAAAAAAATAATAATATTTTAAATAAAAATACTTATATGTTTGGCAACTTTTTCTCAAAGTTGTTTTTATTAATGTCAAAGGATGACTATAAAATACTATAAATTAATAATTTAAAATAGTGGTCGTTGGAGCTGGTCGGTTGTAGTGGTTTTGGAGGTGGCTATTCATGGTAGTGGCATGAGGTCTACTTTAAAAATTATACAAATTAGGAAAAGATTAACAATTAAACACTAAAATTCATTTTTCTAAAATTTGACTATAATTGTTTATCCTAAACCAACTTATCTATCTTTATAAGAATGTGAGGTTCCTTAGTTTTCTTTTGGGTGCACCTTCTTGACCGGATCTCATTTCTTTTTATTGGACCAAATACTTGTGGGATATATGGGCTATGGTACCATATTAGATAGTATGAGGTTTCATCTTAAAACCAATTGGCAATAAGAAGAGTAACTCATCTATCTTATTAAGAGTGTGAGAGGTCCTTCGATTTTTTTAATGTGGGATCCTCATCTATACATAAACCCTTTAATCTGTTGGCGCATCTGTTATCTGTATCATATGATATTCCTCTTTGTTAATAAACTGATCTCTCCTTCTGCCTATGGTTATAGCTAACTATGGATGTAGCTAACACACTGTTACTAAACAACGTAAATTGCTATGTCGATATTTACTATTTATGTAATTTTTCGTATTTTTTGTTTGTCGACTTTATTAAAAAAAAAAACATTTAAAAACAATTCGTATAAGTAAAATTAATTTAAAATTATTATAAGCATGTTTAAAATGATTTCAAATCCACAAAATTCACCTTATTTAAAAAAAATCACACTCAAATATTTTCTTGATAACTCAAAATTATCAATTTTCTTGTTATAAAAATTATGTTGAAAAGTAACCAAACAATAAATTAGTTTTGAAAAATGATTCTAACCCAAAGCACATGGATGCTAATCATCACTTTGTCAAGAAATTCTATCATTTAATAACTATATTAAAAAAAAATTTAAAAAAAAAAAAAAAAAAAAAAAGGGAATGTAAAAGGAGAGACAAACTGTATATGATAACATTATATATATATTAAGTGATTGACGTACGAGGAAGTGTCAACTCCCAAATTTCTATGTCTTGTTTTTGCCCAATTGAGTGTTTTGAAAAGGAAACTCCAAACGCAGCCTCTCTCTCTCTTCTCGTCACTCGAACTATATATATTAACGAAAGCCACCATGTGTAAAGCAAACTGAATGGTCCCTCAGCTAATATTTGTCCTTCTCTTTTTTGTTTTTTTTCCCTTTTTTTTTAAAAAAAAATAAAATAAAACTATCATCCTCTTTTTTTATTCTTCTTTCAACCACACATTTACAATGCCTTGTTTGGTTGATATGATTCACATTAGTCTTTCAATTACACTTTCTTTGTTAACACAACCCTCTTGTTTTCCCTTCTCCTATCTTTCATTTTCTTTCAATTTTTTTTATTTCTAAGCTTTGTCACCTTTATCATTGTAAACTTTTAGTTTTATCAAATTAGACTCGAAACCTAGTTAAATATTACGATTTTTGCCATCTTACAATATCTACTATATCTATTATAAAATCTACAAAAAACGTAAAAGAATAGAAAATCGACACAATATAGTGACGCCAAATAACTTATTCAAGACATTACAACAATATCACCCACTAAACTTATCAAAATGAAAAATGTTAAAGTATTCATAAACTTCACTAATTTAAATAATATCAAATTTCTAACACATTTAGTTTTGATAATTGCATAAGTGTATCAGTAAATAACTCTGTCAAAAGTTTACACCTTTTAACAATAATTTAGCTCAAATATCATTTTCTTTGAAACTTTATCAAATTTGAAGCATTGTGTTCTATCAAATTTCGTTTTTTATATATAATGAATTTTCAAAAGGTTAACTAATTGGGAAGGTAAAAATTGCAACCCTTCTCAAGTATAAAGTTTAAATTTTAGCATTATTTGTCAAGGTTTAGAGTGATGAAATGGAGAGTTTGTGGTTAAAAAAATTATACCAACTTAACAAGTGTCAAGGTAAATTTTTGATTTTATTCAATATTACAAAGAAAAAGAAGTTTTGTCTCAATTCTTTTCTATTAAATTTTCAATTTTGTGAGGGATAAGTGATATAGTATTTTTTTTTAAAAAAAAAAAAAAGACACAAATACAGTTGGTAGTTGTGTGTCTGTTGAAGGTTCACTTTCACATGGTAAGATAGGCATGTGGCTCATAGACAAAGCTAACACTAACTACTTGATAGCTTCTTTCTACTTCTCTATCATTTATATACCATCATTTCCATATTAAAATTGTTCCTATTTTTATGGTCCATAGTTGTTGAAAAAAATAAAGAAGAAAATAATAGACCTTATATTAACCAAATAATTTTTTTTTTCTTATTCTTACACGTATTTTTCTCATTATTGTGATTTTAATTCCACGATGTCGAATATTGAATCATTTGTAATTTTTCTTTTTAAGTGTCGTGGTTTGTATATAGTTTTTTTTTTTTTTTTTTAAATGTAACTCAAAATTTGTTCATTATATATGTCCATTTCTTGTAATTAATCACCCGACTAGTAGATAGGGAACAAAACAAAAATATATAAGAAACAGTACTTTTCAAATCTGCTGAAGGTTTTTGGGAAAGAAATAATAGGGAAAATAATTAAAAGATTTTCAGAATAGGGACCTTAATATGTCTTTTAGTTGACTCAGTTTTGTTCTAAAAATTGGAAAGTTAATTCAAGAAAAAACCAATATGATATTTTAATCAATTTTCTCATAAAATTCCGGGTCCGACGCTAGTGGATTAAAAAAGTGGGCAGGATTGGATTTTGGCAAAATGTTAGAAGTGCATTGTCCCATATCGGAAAGATTGAAGGAAGTGATGGGTTCCTAACACTATAAAATGAGCATGTGCCTTTGGTTTCAAATTGTTCTAGTTAGAAACACTTTAAGATTAGGTGTATTTTGTAACTCGGGTTGGGGAGAGCTTTCTATGTGTTTGTAATAATTTTTCACGTGGTAGAATTTTTCTGGTCAGTGGTTTTTTCTCAACTTTGGAGTTTTTTTATAGCACCAAAACTATGCTATCTAGCTCCGCTTTATTCAACGTTGTCCCTAGATTTTACGTGTTTATTAGGTTATTTTATAGATATTGAGCACTTATGAGGTAGAACCAAGCTTTAGAGCTGAAATGGAGCTAAAACAAGCTAAATTGAATGGAGCTTAATTGCATCAACTGAGAAAGAGAGACGCAAAAAAACCAGAATGCCCCTGAAGCCACGCCGCCGCTGCCGCGGCGTTATTTTTCTTGAGCTATGATTTTGGAGCAAGGCCCTAGCGTCGCGAAGTTTTACCCTAGCACTACAATGCCATCACGAATTTATAAAAGAAGACCTTAGTCGCCTAGGTTAACTCACCACGGATTCCAACCGTTTCTCCTCAGTTTTCTCTCTATTTTCTTCCTCTTTTTAGTCGGTTCCTCTTTTTATTCCCAACGATACCTCAATATCTGGCATGTTGACTATGGGCTAAAAGTACGGTTTTTAGCCGAGGCATAAAATAGTTCCTCCTATTTTGTAACTTGTCAGATTTTGATAATATTATTACTCCTATATTGTTGACAATTTCTTCTCAATTTATAAACGATGCATGATTATGTTTCTGCGTATGATCTATAATCAATAGTTAAGGTTTAATTTGCAATACATGACATTTAATTGCATGTTAATCCAACGTAGCGATAGGTTAAATTAGCTTGTGAGTTGCAAATAATTTTGAACGAACATTGCCTAACTAACCAATTGAACGTTCAACTTAACAATTTCCTAGACCTTAATGCAATTAGCTAAATTTGTAGAATGTGTTCATATATTCATTTGGTTAATTCGATCATTTGGACCCTATCCTAGCGTTTCTAGGTTTGGTGACTAATTAGGTAGGCAATGTAGGAATAATTAGATAAATGAATGATCAAGTTATAATTGGGGAATAGCTCAAAAGCCTAGGCTAGATACTTTCATTATTCCAATTTCAATCAACTTAAATTTTCTGCAATTTTAAATTACTTGCCTTTAACAAAATTTCCAAAACTCTCATTGGTTACTCTAGAACGGTAAGCAATTTGATTGAGAAATTCGAGGGCTCCCTAAGTTCAACTTGACCTTACCACTACTAAGGTTTGGTGAGTATGGTTAAAAATATTTGGAGTGGGATTAGGCAACGAATCTCCATGCCTTCCATTTTTCCACGTTATTTCTTATGTTTCCAGTCTTATTGGTTTCTTTTAATTTTTCTGCTATTTTCTACTTATTCCTACGATAGTAGTGGGGTTTTTTTTCTAACAATTGCTATTAGAGCCTTAGGTTCATAGTTTTTTGAATTTTTGAGTATGCTCTATGGTTGAAGCATATATTGTCTGAACTTCCACACCATAAAAGAAGTATTGAAATGGGTTGCAGTGTTTGTGAATAGTGTGAGTTGTTCATTATTTGATGTTTTTGCTAGGAAGTGAAACAAATATGTCAAGCTTTATGAGTCGAGTAAAGATTGATGTGGAGAATTTGATAGAAGGATCAACTTTGACTTGTGGAAAGTGAAAGTCAAGGATGTGCTAATACAATGTGGGGTACCCAAGACCTTGAAGGGGAGACCAAATCCTGGTACTTTTAAAGAGTTAAGTTGTGATGGTGGTCTAGGAGAGTCCAACGACGATTCCAATAAAGGTTATGAACGATGAAGATTGGAAGGAAATGAATTCGAGAGTTGTAAGCGCAATTAGGCTAAATTTGGGAAAGAATGTTCTTGCAAATGTGCATGGAATTTCGACAACCAAAAAATCAACTTGGGAGAAGCTTGAAGTAATGTATTAGACAAAGATCATCTGATATCGGTTGTATCAAAGGAGCAGTTTCACACTTTGTGGATAGTGGAAGGTATGAAAATGACATTGTTTTTTAGCTGGAGGTGTTTGGAGTGAACATTGGTGATGAAGATAAGACACTCAAACTCATCTTATCACTTCCCCTTTCTTATGAACAAGTGGAGTCAATCTTGATGTATGGGAAGGAAACTTTAGATTTTGCTGAGGCTACTAGTAAACTTTTTGTCGGAGGAAAGAAGACTAAATAATGAAGGGCATACTTCACAAGAGGATCCAATAATGGTAGCTAGAAAGTGGAAGAAGAAGTTTGTGCAGAAAAAGGGTTGTCGGATGCTACCATCGTCGCCATCTCCACAGAAGATGGGAGATGGCAATCCATTCTTTTGAAGAAAGACTAAGTTTCATATCCTCGTGGTATGTCCGCTTTACCATGATAGAGGATGTGATGTTAGCGGTTTCACAAGTTTGCACCAGGCATTGACTTAGCGGTTATGCAAAGTGTGTGGTGGAAGTTGTGTTAATGGTTGAAGAACTTCCAAGAGAGCCAAGTAGGTGGAAGTTTGCACCATAAATTTTAGCAAGGTTTATTGGTATGTGATGAAAAAGAAAACCTTGGAACGTGGTATTCTAACTAGTGTACTCTTTTATGGTGGAGTGAGTTATAATTCTCTGAGTTAAGAATTATGATTGTTGGTAAAGACAATGGATGTAGCAGAATCTGCGAATTCTTCAAATATCATGCCAAGGTGGAATTTGTTGGATTTTGACAAATTATTAGGAGTGCGGTTGTCCCACATCGAAAAAATTGAAGAAAGTGATGGTTTCCAAGTACTTTAAAAGGAACACATGTTTCTAGTTTCAAATTGTCCTAGTTATAAACAACTTAAGTTTAAGTGTTCGGACTCTAGTTAAATTCAATTTTGTATTCTTTTTTTTCGGAGTAGAAAAAAGAGTGTGAGTAGTCCAAAGTTTTGAAAAAGTGATTTTGTAATTAGAGTACTTCAAAGAGATTTTTGTGTGATTGTAATAATTTTTCACATAGTAGAATTTTTTTTGTATGTGTTTCCACATTAATTCTTGTGTTGCCAATAAATTTATTTTAATTTCTTTGTTATTTTTTTTTATTTGTTTAGGTAGTAGTAGAAAATTTTTCCCAACATAAACAACATAAACAAGCATTATTCAAACTATTACAATTATCCCAAATTAATTTGTGACAAGTGGATATATATGATAAACCATATTAATTAAAATCTCATTAAATAATCATTTGATTCTTTTTTTTTTTTTTTTGTTTTAAAATTGTTTTTTGTTTCTTACATTTTCTTTTACAACAGCTTTATTAAATAAAGATTTGAATAATTAGCCAAATTTATTTAAAAATAAATAAATTTGAGTTTTAAAAAAGTTTTTTGTTTTAATTTTTAAAACTTAGTTAGAAATTTTAAATGGTTAATAAAAAAGTTGATAACAAAATAATATATGTATATATATTGATAAAAGGGTTTATGAGCTCAATTTTTAAAAAGCTAATTAAAGATGTTATGAAATGAGGCCTTACAATTCAATGGTATCTAATGTTTGATAGATGGGTAATGCTAAAAATATCCCACGACAATTTCTTAGAATAAAGAGTACTTTCCAATTTTGAAAAGTTAATTTGAAAATATCAATAAGATCTTATTATTAGTAGCATTATTTTATAAGATCCAATATAATGAACAATTTGATAAGCCCATTTACACACATAATGAGGAAAGTGGATAATTAAATGCCAAGTAACATTATAGTATAATTCCATGCGATTGCTTAAGAACTCATCCAAATAAAACGATTATTTTTATTTTTATTTTCTCTTTAAAATAATGTAAATTACTCTCTCTTTACCTAATGAGATGTTAAAGCTTTACCAATCATTTTCTTTCAATAATGCGTCTCTTCAAACCCTACTCCCTGTTTAAAGCAACCAAAAATCTTCAAACTTTCATGATTATAACTCAAGTTCTCTCCCTACCAAACTCTAGTCTTTGCTGATGTAATTTAGTTTCTTTTCCCTTGAAAAAATTCCAACAACTCAACGATTGTTGATTTAGAAAGTAAAAAGATTTGTTTCACATAATTTACAAATAGAAGAACCACGGAACCAAATTGTATGGATCAAAGTTGAGAAGAGAATGAAACTTACAATTCACTAAGTATACTATTTGATAACATGGTCCATATGAAAACTAATTGACAACGAGAAGAGTAGTTTATCTATCTTCTAAAGATTGTCAACTCCTTTAATTTTTTCAATGTGAAATCCTTCACACAATATGTCTTTGCATTCACCATTTTTAGACTGAATGCTCATTTGAGTTTTATGAGCTCTGATACTATATTAGATAACATGGAGTTTCATCTCGAAATCAATTAGCAACGAGGAACATTCCATGTATCTTATAAATATTGTGAGCTTTATTGATTTTCTCAATGTATGAATCTCACCATATACATAATTGTTTAATTATAAATGGCTAAATAATATGAACTTTCTACTTAATTATGATCATCACTGTATTCTAATCAAATTTCTTTGGGTTATTCATCAGTGTCAATAGTTCATAACTATACAATCAAAACAAATTTCAATTCGCCTCAAATTTAAGTCTAAAATAAATAAATCCGGTAACCTAAAGAGTAATTGAAAATTATTAAGTTTCCATTTTTATCCAAAGAGATGAGGTTTCTTTCATTTCGTTTCTTCAATCATTAGCTATAAATCCAAATTATTGATGTATGTTTAATAAACTTTTGGTCTTTTGTTCTTGTTGAAATTGAAACCCTAAATCAACCAAGATGGGTCACTCTGAAATTCATAATAAGTCAAAAATTCGGAGTCTTTTTTGGACCACAGTCCTTTAGATCCTAATAGAACATGCCAAAATCCTATTTATATGAACTTTTAAGAGACCCAATTAATTAATGAAATTAAATTAGTCACCTTTTTGTCACACAATGAAAAAAAAAAAGTTAGTTAATATATATGCTTAATTGACACCTATGATTATGCCAAATTAATCAGTAAGTTGAAAGGGCCAATGAGAGTGAAAATTTTCAATTGTTTCTTGGGACTTGGGAATCAAACACAGCTGTGTCCTTCTCAATTGGGTCCCTTTCCTTCTCTATTTTGATTCCTATCTCTACATTAACTTAGGGACCAACATTCTCATGGTCTCTGATTCCCCCACTCTTTTTCCCACACAAAATTTTACTTTTCTTTCACCATTCTATTGCACTATACAATATTTTCACTTTTCATAATCATATTTCAATTTCATGGATACATAAATTCATTTGATTTTCAAATAATGGACCCCTTGAAACTCATATAGTTGAAGACATTGTGGGCATAGAATTATGAGAATTGAAAAAAATGTGAATAGGAAGAGGATTAGCTAGGATAGAGTGCAGATGCCCTTGGGGATATATATATAAAAGGAGAAAACAGCTTGGAGAAATGGAGGATTTTAGGAGTCTTTTGATGGTGGCTCTAAGGTAGAAGATAACAACATTGAAATAATTGAAACATATATATTACATATAAAAAAAATGAAAAATATTTAGGTGCACATTTTGGGTTGTTCCATCATGTGCTAAGTGTTTATTACCACATCAAAAATATATATATGTATATATATATATTTTTTTTTTTTTTAACAATACGTGAGATGGGGGATTGAATCTCTGATTTTGAGGTTGTAAGTGCAAATATTATGCTAGTTGAACTATGTTTATCTAAGTGTCCAATTACAAGTAACCATTTAACAAAAAAAAATATATCTATTTGTTGAGATTGAAGAGGACACATTGAAACGGGTGTAGTTTGGTTGCATCTAAATATTTCGGAAAATAAAAGGATGTATATTATGTATGTGTTGTTAGGTTATGAAAAGTGGTCCTTGAAGAAGGGGCATCTTGGGGTCCACGTGGCACAGTAGGCAAGGGATGGTCACGGCCACATGGGAATTGTGGTCCTTCCAAACATATTGACCTTTATTCAAAAAAGAAGAAAGAAAAAAAGAAAAAAAAAATCTTTAGGAGAGAGAAATGACAGCCTGTTGAGCAAACATACAAGAGATAGAGGATTAGCGCTTTTTTTTTTTTTTTTTTTTTTTTGGTTTTCCCTTTTTTTGAGGGCAAAAAGAAGTGGGCTGGACATTGAAGAGTGTTTGGCAGCCTTGTTTTTGGGTGGGTCCAGATTAAAGAAGAAGCCTTTTTGGGTCTTTTGTATGGACCTATTTGGGCTGGGTCCACTAAGTAGTATGCATTCTATAATTAATTAAAGGTAAATTGGTTAAGGTAGCCACACATCAGGTTTCATTTGGATATATAGCAAAAATTGGAAGTAATAAGATTAATGAAAAAACGTGTGCACAGCACGTTGGTGACTTTTTTATAATATTTGATTTATCCTTAATTCGTTTGTATGTTCAGATAATTAAATATAATGTAAATGGAGAGCTTAATTTAGAACCAAGATATAAATACGGTGTAATTGAGAACTTGGTTGGTAGTTGAATTCATAAAATTATAATCTACCATATTCAATTTCAAAACTGAAAAATGGGCGCCACTCCATGAATTTTGCCTCTTTTTGAAATCAAATATATTTTTAGTATTCAAAGTATATTTTGATAACTACTCTACCTATTGATTCAAAATAAAATCAGGATGTTTTCAAAAATAGAAAAATGATTGAAAATAATTACAAATATAACACAGTAAACCGCGATAGACCTGGATAAACATTAATAGACAGGGATAGAAGTCTATCTAACAAATGGAAAGTAAAATTTTGCTATATTTGTAAATAGTTTTATATTTTTTCTATTTATACAATAATTTACCATAAAACAATCTCTTCCTTATTTTTCACCTTGCATTTCTAATTTGAATTTATCTTTATTATCAATTTCATTTTATCTTACTAATAAAAAATTATTTAAAATTTTTGTTATCACATTTAATAACATTTGTTTGTTTATAATATTATTGTTTACACTATTTCTGTTTTTTTTTTTTTCAAACTTTACATATACAATAATTGCATAGATTTATCGTATCAACTATAATCATACTTAAACTGTTCCTGGCCATTGTTTGGAATTCTTAATATTTTTGGCAAACAAGTTTTTCTGCACTATTTATATATATACAGTGTGATTACATTTTGTGTTAGCAGTATTATGTCAATTTTCATCATATTTAAACCAATCTCATATTGACATTCTTAACATTTTATATCAAGTTTTTCTCCATCTATTGTGTTTCTCAAATTTCATATCTTTTGAATTTATCTTATGTTGGTGTGATATCATGAATTCTAGGTAATTTTAAATAATTTTGAATTATTGGATTTTGGATTTCCTTTAATTTTGTAATTCGTAGTCAAAATAAAATTAATTTTTGACATGAAAATTGAGGTATTTGATTTTTATTATGAAATATATTGAAAATTTTGGAGTATTAAAGGAGGGAATGATGACGTTGACCTAGTCAAAGTCAAAATTAGGCAAGTGGGAGATTTGGTTTGAAAATAAAAAATAAAAAATTTTATAAAAAAAAGTGAGGATCCAAATTAGTCATTCAGTCACAAACGACCCTAAATTATCTTCTCCCTCTCTCTTGAATTCTCTTATGTGTGGGAAGTAGCCATTAGGACGCAACCCTCTCTTGAATTCCATCATGCAGCTAGGTCTATTGCGACGACTCGATATCTGAGAAAGAAAGGTACAGAAAACTAGTGGTACCATGAGTACTAGAGCTCAGGGAAGTCGTAAAGAAGAAGAATGACAGGGCCAATGCCTATAGAGGCAAGATCCATTTTGATGTTATTAGTGTTAATGGTGTTGTGTTCAATCGCGTCCATGACACTTCTCAATCTGAAACGACTATTGGAAAATGTAATTGGAATGTGAAAATTTGGCCTAAAATCATAAGATGAATGGTCACATAGTGATTTATGAATGATCTTGAAATTTTTGTCCGTTTTCATTTGGCAGTGTACAATTTTGTAATATGTATTGCAAGCAACTCGGCATCACTGTGAAACAGAAAGAAAATACGTCAAGGCTACCGGAAGCGTTGAAGTATTAGGTTATTTTTAATCTTTGTTTTTAGAATGTTTTAGATAGAGTGTATTTGTGATATTTTAATTGTTTTTGAAGTGTTGTCTCGTATGACTTAATTGGATAGTTTTTAGGGTAGTCTAGTCATTTATTAATTAGTATTTTCTATTATTTAAATTTGTTTGGCTATTTTTCAATTTTGAAACTTTTTTTTTTTTTATTATTTTTCCAAATGAAACTTTAAAATTTGTTATTTTTCTTGTCAACCCGTAGTTAAATCAGTATATTTGTCTAAAATATTTAGATTTCCATTTTATAATGATAATCGATTTTGGTTAAATTGTAAATTTAGTCCTATGTGGTTTAATAAAACTCTCCAAAACTATTTATGAAATTTTTGTATATCAAACTATATAGATTATTTATGAGATTTTATCTAACTATTGGGATTAAAATCTAATTTTTAAAATCATATGAACTAAATCAGAAACTTTCTCAAAATTATAGAGATTAAATTTATAATTTGATGATTTTTTATTTATGGGTATACCCTTAATAGCCCTCCGACAACAGCCAATTTAGATTAACTGGGCTTGGGCCCTTCAATGGCCGTCCGACAACAGCCAATTCTTTTTTGGTTTACATAATCTGAACTTGGGCCCTTCGTCTTGGATTAACTAACTTTTAAAGCCCAACACTTCCTTTTTTGGTTCTTCAAGGGGAAATTTGTTCTAAATGGCCAAATAATAAAGGTAATTGAAATGTACATTTTTATGACTAATAATTCATGGATAGATTTCGAGTGTTGAATCTAAATTTTGTTATATATCTACAAATTTTTTGCATGGTACTATATTCTTAATACTTTGAGTCTAATTGCTACATATGTAAATAATAAACTGTGGATTCACTTATGGGAATCCTCATCAGTGGTTCATCTGCTTGGTAAGATAAAATAGAGATGAAAAATAATAAGTTTTGAAATTGTTTGATGATTGGTATTGTTTAAATGTTTTGATATACATAATGTGGACTTTGTAATATTTAGATTTATTGTGGCATTGACCACTCAGTCATGTCACTCATGTGCATGTATTTATCATTCTTGAGTATGGTTTGTTTTATTTTCCTCTGGGACCAGCAAAAATAAAGTTTATGGAAGTATTTGATGAGAGACATAATTTGTTATCCTAAAGAACTTTGCCTTCAAACACGAATTTTATGAGATTACTTATAAGAATGGTAGATTTCAAACACTTTAATTTTGTCCAACCCTGGCCTTTTAATCAAATTAAACCATCTAAAAATATATAAGTCTTCACACTAATGTTTTCTTTTTCTTTAACTTTTATTATTTATTTTTAAATTATAAACTATCATCCTTCACTGACGCTTGTAATCAATAGAGCCTATGTCGGCGCACAAAAAAAAATAAGCATCGGTGTAGATTAAAACGCCGACAACAGTTGTGAAGTCAGACCGATGCCGACGGCTAGCAAAATGCGTAGACAAAAGGTATATATGCAAACAAAGCAATGTGGCATCAGCCGTTCTTTAATGCCGACAGTTTGAAAACGTTGTCGGCGTATCCTCACAATGCCGACGACATATACTTGGCATCGGTAGTTCTTATAACAGAAAGTAAAATTCCAAAAATTTGAAGGGAGACATACTGGTGGTGGGTGAGGGAGAGAAGGGAAGGGACGGGCGACGACCGACAGATCTAAGGGAGAAAGGGGATGGGCGACGATACCGATGGTGGGTGATGGAGAGAGGGGAGGGGCGGTGATGGCGTAGGTGAGGGAGAAAGAGGACAGGCAGCCAACAGACTTCAACGAAGGGCTACCGATGGACTTCAACAATGAGAGCGGCGAGCTATTTTCAAGGGAGTGACAACAACGGTTTTAGGTCTATTTGCAAGGGAGGGGGAGAGCTTGAATTCGAAGGAGAAGGAAAGGTAAAGGGAAAGGGGAAAAATAGTGTTTTTATCTTTAGAACTATTGACGCCATTAGTAAGGCGTTGGCAAAACCCACCCTATGCCGATGACACGTAATATGTCGTCGACAAATGTCTATTTTTTTCGATGGCAATAATCAACTGTCGGCAAAAGCCCTCCTATATCGACGAGTAAATATAATATCGCCGGCATATGCTCCTCTCTACTGATGCCTATATTCCTACCGTCGGTAGAGAGGGTTATTGTTGATGGGGCTTCAAACCGTCGGAAGAGCCACCTTTTGCCGACAACATTTTATGGCATCGACATATTTTTCGTCGGCACAGGTGAATTTTCTTGTAGTGTCAATCTATTTATTTTTCGTATAATAAAAAATATGAAAAATAATATCAAGTGCCTATGAGAAGAGGATGAGCCTACAAAACTTTGTAGGTTACATAGATTCAAGCACGAAAGACCTTGAAAAATGGGAGAATTTTATGTTCCTTAACATAAATATCCTCTGTCGTCTAGCTTAGAAGACGTTAAACACAACGCTTCTTGTTGGCAACCCATATTTTATTGCTTTATGTTATTTTCTTTATTTTATTTTAATTAGTTTGGCTTCCATTATGGTCTTATCTTTTTCTAGTCTTTGTTTTACAAGAGCCCTTACATGAAGCATAGTTCGCACACCTAAAACAAGCGGTCTCACTGATAGCACCCAAAATGTGTTATCTTTGTGCCTCTAACCTTGCCTGTTAATGTGCAAATGTTTATATTTGTAGGATAATGAGTAATACATGCATTCTGGAGTGTTAAGGGCCATTTGGGGTTAATTTGGAGTAACTAGGAGCTAAAAAGGGCATTTGACGCTTCAAACGGGAGACAAAATGACAAAACTACCCCTAGGTGAGAGCGTTGCGGCGCCCTACGACACTGCAGCATGGCGCCCTTCACAAAATGCTAAAAAAGGTTGTAGCGTTGCGGCATTGTTGCATAGATATAAAATCTGCCTTTGGTTTTTATGTCATATTTTTTGATCTACATGGCCGTTTTGGGCAAATAACTACTCGTTTTCTTCATTTTTTTTTTTTGCCCTCTATCCATCTACAGCATTAGTTTTTAAGTTTGATTTTATCTTCTTTCTGTATTCAAGCAAAAACGATGATAGATTTCTATTTTTTCCACCACCATAGGAAGGTAAGATCTATGGTTTTCTAGTTTAAATAATTTTGGAAGAACCCATATTATTTTTGGAAGTATTTTGATAATATGATTGAGATTTCTTGTTTATGAGTTTTACAAGGAATTTATTGAATATGAATGACATTTTCTTGCTATTAATTAACAACCAATGTTTGATTGTACAATTCAACACTTTTGATTAACATATAATATTGTGACATGTAATTATTAGGTTAATCTAAGAAACAAAAGGTTAGATAAACTTGTGATTTGTGGTCGACAACGAATAACATTATTCTATTGATCCAGGGCAAACCATATTTAATTTCTAATTAGGCTTTTTCTATTGGAAATTTATCCTAACATAATTCCTAAAGCATAATGTGGTTACAATTTATTAGGATACTTTTCATCTAATCAAATTGGCTAATTTGATACTTTGGACCATTGGTTAGCCTTTCTAATCAATTGGGCTACGCATAGGTAGGAAGTTAAAATCATGTTTCGATGATCTAAGCTAGAATGTTTCGTTTGATTGCACATCTATCATTTACTTTCCTTGTACTTTATTTTCATGCATATATATTCAAATCTCAAACCACACAAAACCCCACATTTATCGCTTTAACTAAATAGTACTGTGCATTTAATTTGAAATTTTCAACCACATCCTTTGTTAAACAAATTTCAAGGCCAAATCTTTTTATCCCTCACGTGTGTACCTAAAAGTCACATTCAATTCAAAATAAATAACCAACCTCAAATTTAACAGAGCTTCTCTTGTTTTCTCCATACTCTAGCTCATGAACCAATTATCAAGCGTCAAGCAATAAAAAAAAAGTAATATATCAACTAAGGTGCCTCAAATTCTCACTCAAGAGTACCCTAAACTTGCATTCTTTTACCTAGGGGTACTAACTTTCACATATTCACCATAGGGACTCATATCTAGTATTTTCTCGGGCAGCCTAACTGATCATAGTATAGACAACTCTTTCTATCCCTATTCATGCATACACATTACAATTACAAGTTTATGTATTTTTTTCAAATCATTATTTTGATATTCTTTTGTTTCAGTACTCATTCTTTTGTGCACAATTTTTTTTTCACCCAGCAAATATAACTCTTTTCTTTTTTTAGTATAACATTACCAACCATCATGAAAGACGACTCTCTAATTGGTGAGACCTTTCAAGGTGACAATCAAATCGACTCAAATTAATTCCTTGTTCTAGTTAAAGTTTCTAAATTAAAGTAACTACATGTTCAAATATGCTAGAGGCTAGCTCAAAGAGAGACTTAAAGATAACTGAACTCAAAAATATGCTATCCTATTTTCATAACAGATATTCCATCATCCATAAATTAGAATAAATTATAGGCAATCATAGTGAATACATACTTATAGAATGTCTCTCATGATAGCACATCATCATATTTTCTTTCTCAAAACTGAAAAAAAATATATATCCAAATTTGAGCCACTCATAATGTCTACATGCATAAGTTCTTCTTTCATAAGTAACATGCATGGTAGGATAAAAACAAATAAGCAAGCAAAAGTACGTACTTCCACCATCAGAACTTCCTTATTAGGATCATAAGTACTCGATTTAGGTCAATAATGATTGTACATTATATTTATTTTTATTTAGTTAATTCTCTCCGTATTTTGATTCTGTAACTTTGCAAGAGTACATTTAAATTAATATTATTTAAAAGATTAAATTGCAAATTTCGTCCTATGATTTGAAAAAAGTAAGAATTTAATTCTTATAACTTGTAACTAGAATTTAGGTTTTATAGTTTGATAAACTCTCATAAATAGTCTCTCAAATTTTATCAAACTGCATGAACTATCTATGAGCTCTTATCAAACTTAGAGAGTAAATTTTAATTTTTAAAATGAATTTCAACTTTTTGAAACTATACGGATCAAATTTATAATTTAACCTATTTAAAATTAATGGATAGAAATCACAAACAAACTCCACCATGATTAGATCGTAAAACCAAAGTCATATGTTACATGTTATTTCATTCAATTTTATACATAATTTAGAAGAAGGGTGAGAAAAAGGGAAACTTGAATTGGAGAAGAACGATTGGCTGTATATCATTATAATTAATTAGCATAAACTTTATCAATCAACTCTGCAGCACATTAAGAACTTCAAAATGCCCTTATTACATGAATGCTTTCCAATACTATTGCAATTACATGACATTGCTCTTGGTTTTAAGTTGAACCACTTCTTTGCCTTGTCAATATGACTCGCTTTTTCCTCCTCAATATCATCATTGAACTTGTAGCTTCTCAAATACCTTTGCCTCGAATAGTTAATAATATCATTACTCCTATTTGTTTCAAACCCAAAAATGGAAGAAGCTGATGCTATCTCATTTGTCTTGTTCTTGTTTAAGCTTAGTTTTCTCAAAAACTTAGCATCTGCTTCTGCCCATTTTAGTTGCTTTGAAAGCTTTCCACTTTTGAAGCCATTTGAATCCATTGTCCTATCACCTTAATATCTTTGAAGATCAAATCTGAGAAAGGGGAGATAAGAAATTGTTAGTAGGTTGGTTCCTTTGTTTCATGCATTTAAATTGAAGGCAATTAACAACCCTAAGAGCATTAACACAAAATAATAATAATAATCAGATTTCTTTGTTTACATTTTCTTTGTATATCTTCAATTTTCTGGAACTTTTGATTGTGTTGTACTGAAAACTTTAGAACTTTAATTACTTTAATTTTCTCGTTTTACTTTGGCTATATGAAAAGAGTTTTTGTACTTGTGTGTATAAACTGCGAAACGGCCTCCTTTTTATAACCAAAAGAAGAAGATCAAATCCTTTTCCTACTCAAAAATGTATATATCTTTTTGTTTCTTTTTTCGAGAAAACAAAAAAGCTTCCTTCTCCTTCTCCAATTTAAATCGCTAAAAGATAATGTTCATTATCCTTTTTTTTTTTTATTTCTTTTTTTTTTTAGTTTTGAGTTTTACCAAATAATAAGGATAATAATTATAATCATAATAATATTTGATTATAAACAATATCAAATAGAATATTTATTAAGTTAAATATAATTAATTGTCTCTAATTTTTTAAGCCATTTGAATCCGTTTTCAAATCCTCTTATACTTTGACAATTTTTCCTTAAGTTTTTAAAATTCTCAATTTTTCCAGTTAATTATTATTTTATTAACCTGCTTTAATAGTTTGACATGCTGATAGTTTGGATGTTATTTTGTTGTTTACAAATGTCATCTATTCTAAGATATGTTAAATAGGGTATTTTTGTCATTTTACTAAATCTATTATGTTGTATACACATATTCACAATTTTGGAAGACAATCTAAAATCTTACCATTAGGTTATTGTACATATGACAAAATCTTCGAAGGAGAATAAAATTGCAAAAGACATGATAATAAAGTTTAATTTATTTTTTATTTTTTGAATGTGTCTCTAGTGATTTTTTGATACACTTAGTGAATGTGTTTTTTTTTTTCGAAAAAGAATACATTGGGTCAGGGGTGCACCCAAACATCTCCACTAGATGGACAACTCCTTAGCACCCTCATCGTCTCCCTTTCATCAATATTCAATAGGCACAGAGAGATTACAAAAAGTTGGAAAGAAGGGCTAGAGATAAGCCCATTCGAAATTAATTTGTACAAAAAGCATTGAGATTTAAAACAATGGTAGAAGGGTTGTAATCCTTAAAGATGTGAGCTTTGTAGGTCCATAAACCAGTAAGGGTGCAAATGTCCACCCATAAGCCGATGTTGCTTCTGACAACCTTTGTGAAAATCTGTCAGCTTCGCTCATTCCACAGTGTCCAGAGCATCGTAGCGATCAAATTAAAGGTGATAATCTTTTTCTTGGAGTTTTGTTTGTTCTCAAGCATTTCTTTGCAAAGAAAGTTGAGGGAGCTGTGGTTATTATGCCATTCGATTTTCGAAGCCACCTTAGACCAAATATTGAAGGCAGTGTTGCACCGAATGAAGAGATGATCCATGTTTTCATTGTGTTTCTAACAAAGGATACACCAGTTGGGGTTTAATTTGAATTTTGGAAGCTCTCTTTGTAAGTTCTCCATAGTGTTGATACTTAGTGAATATGTTTTTAAGGTGAAATTGATATAATTATGTTTTTTCTTATAAACCACAAAAAAGTGTTTCATACTACAAGAAATAACATATGCTATAGCTAACAAAAAAAAAAAATGCTACAAAAGGAATTTTATAGAGGTTTTTTCGTACGCCCTGACAACCACTATTATTAAAAGTCTAGACTTTATAACATTTTTGTATAGCTATATTAGATGCTATAATAATGTATAACTTATATGCATTGTGTTTTTGTTTTCTTATGATAGCATTCTAGCCTCCACTTCTTTCAAGATTTTCGACTTTAGTCTTTCATGGTCGAAGACCCCTTTCTTGCTTGTTCGGCCAACTCACTAACTGACCATATTGAAGACTTGGATGGTATGACTTTCTGCCATATCCATGTCGAGTACTGGCTAGGTTGGTTCCTTTCGATCGTCTTGGTTGGTTCCTTTAGATTCATTGGCACTGGCCTTGGACCTAATTGCATCCTTATAGAATTGGTCTTGCACGTCCTTTGGGAAAGGGCCAACTCACTAGTCTAAACCTTAACCTTTCCATTCCTCAAGTCATGCACGAGCATTGGGTCCATAGCCCCCTCTCTTTATGCTAACAGGAAGCAACCTGTATTTTGGCTTCCATTTTAAATTGGATCGTGGTCGTTTGGAAACCAGAAAACATGTTAGGAGGTTGAGTTATATCGGTGAGCCCTCTTTGGGGGTTTTATACAACTTTTTAGTCGCTCCACGAAGCGACATTGTCAATTGGTTATTTTATCCTATTGTGGTGTCTTGCTCTAGGGGATTCAAGTCTTTCTATTCAACCTCTGTCAAGCTCAAGGTCACACATGGTCCCCTCTTTCCCTATTGGGTTTTCCCACTCAAAGGCGAGTCTTTATGCCATTTGATAGGGTTATGCCCACACTAATGACGTGTGTCATCTTAAATCGGCTAGGTTGGGCTATCCTTAGCAATGCGTGGCCGACTAATGTCAAGTGGTGTCTTCCCCACACACGATGCGCCAAAAGTTGGCACACTCGGATCTCGTTCGCGTTAGGCCTCACTATAGGTCCATGTTGGCCTTGACCTCCAACCCATTTCTCTCTAGTATAGTCTCGAGATGCTCTGAGTTGACATGAATAAGAGATCCTCGCACTTATCGAGCCTATTGCACTTTGATGCCTAAGTTAGTACAAAAAGTGACTAATTTAGCTAGGTGCAAAAGAAGTAATGTTAGATCTCTCCTTAGGAGATTACTTACTGTTCCCTTTCGGGTGGTCAAATGCAATTATTAACAAGTCTATCCTCTAACACACGTCTATGGGTTACATGGTGTCAGATGCTCGAGATTGTAGGGTGGCGGTCTCTGGATCAGACTTGGTTATTTTCCGATTGGTATATATTCACTAGCTCAATTGGTCAACCCAACTTTTAGGCACTGACATTTCCTTGTCGGGCTTTCCCTTAGGCAACTGGCAACCTTCAACGTATGCAAACTTCTACATAAATTTGTAATTTAACCTTTTTTTAACCCATTATCTATTACAATTTTTCGTTTTTAAAATTACTGTTTGATAACAATTTTAGTTTTTGGTCAATTGATAACAAATTTTGAGTAGGAAAAGGTTCGATGAAGCAGAGTTTAATAAGTAAATAAATAAAATAAAAGAGAGCAAAGATCAATCAAAACTCGAGTAGGAAAAGGTTTCTCATAGCCATTATAAAACGAGGAGAAGAAAGTGGAAAATTTTCATTGACAGTTCTTGGCTGGAGAATCCAAAATTCCAGAGTTAAATTAAATCTATAAAAGGGTAAATAGCTTCATTTGAGTTTGCTTTATATTCAGCCTCTTCTTCTTTGAAATCCTGTTTGTTCATTCACAATTTACTTCTTTTTTTTTAACTTTTAATATTTATATTTCCTAATTTCTTTAATATATATATATATATATATATATATATATATATATATATATATATATATATATATATATATATATATAATTTTAAAATATGTTGGTTTAAATAGGATTTTCTTTTGTCAAATATTTCAAATTTATGGTCTATGATCACACTAGTACTTAAAAAAAAAATATATATATATATATATATATATATATATATATCACTCCAACTTAGATAGTTCAATAGTTGCAATCGAGCAAGGAGGCGCTCCAACTAAAATGATTGTAACGAATGATGAAGAGATAAATTCTCCAATTTAGGTAATTTCTTTTTATAAAAAAATACTGGTAGGTTTTCAAAATGGTTGATAACTAGGGAAAGATACAATTATTTAGCAAATATTAAGAGCTGGAAAAAAATAATTAACAAACAAACAAAGAAAATTTGAAATAATTCATAGATAAAGGCTTAGAACAAATAATAATAACAAAACTGAAATAAAAATCCGGTTGATGAGGCGAAGGAATTGGCCATCCTAATCTCAAGTATTCTGTTGGGGCTTTATAATCTGAAGCTTAATTAAATTATTGTTTATTTCTCTATTTCATAATTAAAAATTTCATTTTTATTGTGTGTGTAGATTTGAAGCTTCAACAATGGATGACAAATCGGTTCCTTATAATCTTCGACTTCGGAGAGATCACAAAGCTTCTTCTCCGACTGAACATTCCAAAACTCACAAGAAAGACAAAGATTTTCAGGTTTTTTTTTTTTTTTTTTTTTGCTTTCTTTTTTTTGGTTTCTGTTCATGTTCCCTTAATTATTTATTGTTTTCAAAATTAATAAAGAAAATAATATTATTATTGTTATTATATTTAGGAAAAGGCAAGTGAAGAAGTATATGTAGGGCATTTAGTTGTGAATTACCGATGTGAAAAATGTGGATGTTCTTTTGATCTTGAAACCTCTCTTCGTTCACATCATTGCAAAGTAATTAAGCTTCTTCTCTTTTTTTCTTTTTTTCTTTTTTTTTTTTTTAATTCAAATTTTGTATTTTTAATTTTAATATTTATAAATATTTGGAGCAGAATAAAAGTGAGAAAGAGGCAATAATGGAAATTGAAGTGGAGAAAAGTTTGGGGGAGAACAAGTCTTTCAGAAAAAGAAGTAGGAAGGGAATACCAACACGGGCACCTTTCTTTTAGACACTTTTTTCTTTTTTCATTTCCCAAACCATAATATTATTCTTATTTGTAAATTTTATTAGGGTTTTAGGTTATTAAATCAAAAGTTAAATTTCTTCATGTGAATATAAGATTATTTTATTTAGAGTTAATATATTTTATTGTGCGTTGTTTCATCTTTTCAAATGCTTTGTTTCTAACAAGTCCCTCTTGAGTTTAATAGCTATGGCTAGGAAGGAGTTTTTGTAATTTTTTTGGGTGGGTATGTTTTTTGTATTCGGAGGATTTCTGCTATCTTGTAGCCTTATAGGGCTTTTTAATTTATTTTAAATGTTACTTTGTTTCATAATATACCATTTCTTTTCATGTAAATAAATCAAACAAAAAATTACTGGTGTATCAGTTTTCATATATTACATGCATTTTTCAACTATATCAATACTCGATTAATATAGTATTAGTTTTCATATATAATTATGAGCTAGTATCAACTAATATAAAATGCCTACATATATAGTTTTTGCATAGAAGCATTAAAGCCTTCGTGAAAGGGGCTATAACCAAAAATAATAATAATTAATAAATAAAGTAAGTAAGTCAGTCTTTTCTGAAAATTTATTTTTGGCTTAACATTTTAAATAAGAATAACACCTGCAACCAAATCCGTCTTTTATTTATTTATTTGTTTTTTAGTTTTTAAAGCTAGCGACCAATTTTAAACTAATAGTAAGCATAACTATTTGTATATATTTTAATTTCTTTTACTATGTTTTCTTTCTGCAACTCTATATTTTGTCAATTCGTAGGAAAAAAGAACTCCTTTTTCTGAGCTTCCCTTGTGTTCTTTGTTTGCTTTTCGTTCCCTAACTCCACTAGTTCTTTGAACAAAAATTTTTGTAGTTAAGAAGTATGTTATACCCAATTTAATAATCCTCTAGTTTTTTAAAATTAAACTCAGTAAATTCAATTCCCATTTTGAGGGTTTCTTTGACTTTCAATATATCTTCTATGAGTGTCTTGTGAAGAAAAAAAAAAAAAAAAGTAGTTTTTGAAGAAACGTGTGTTTGGAATTTAGAATTTCCATCTTAATTTAAATATTTTTCTTGAAGAGAAAAGTAAAAATATCTAGAAACAAGTATAATTTTTAAAAATAGAAAAAAAATGACATCGTTATCAAGATTATTGATATCATTAGATTTGATTTTCATAGAACTAAAATTATGATATCTTTCTTTAAAATTCATAGATCATTTTATTCGTTTTGTAATGTCACTAAAAAGTTTATACGAGAATATATCTTTTTAAATGCAACAATTTTATAAGTGTGAGAGATTTTTATGTAATGAATGGTTCTAAGAGTTATGTCAAATTTTCATAAAATTATAGGTATTTAAAAAAAAAAGTGATGCAATTAAATTTAGCATTGATGATAATATACAAATTAATTTGGAAAATAAATGCAAACTGCAGTACCATGATTCTATTTGTAACAATATTATGTGATCAAATGATATATATTCACAATTTTGTAGAGCAAAGAATTTTTGACGTCATTAACTTTTGGGAAAATAGGACAAAATTTGAAGATACAATCCCATAGGAGCAGTAAGTATTATACGGTTGGAATCAATTGATTTGAATAACCATAGTCTTTCAGAGCCTAAATTATTGAAGAATTCTACGGGAGCTACAAAGATCGCAGATTTAATTTGATCTCCTTCATTAACCCCTCCAATAATGCATTCTTCATTTTTCTACAAAATAATAATAATAATAAATAATAAAATCAATATTTTTTATTTTTCGTTTTAGTTTCCAATATTTTACATTTTCACCTCCCAGTTCTGATTAATACTCACATTAGTTATGTGTTTTACGTTAGCTTTTAATTAATTAATAAAAAAATTATGGAGTGAAATTTTAAAATAATTTAAATAGCAAAGAAAAATTAACAACTAAGTATAATAATTGTAATTATAATAGACACTATACACACCTAAGGATCAAAAGTGAGAATTTAGTGAAAAGTCAAGATTAAAAGTGTAAATATTGAAATTTTGGAACAAAATTAAAAATGAAAATTTTCTAAACCCTAAAAACCAATATGGAAGTTAAATTCAAAACTTAGGACCAAAAATGTATATTTTTCACTTCCTAGTTTAGTCAATATAGCTTCAAGGGAAGAAAATATATATTTTTTCCTGAGGTTTTGAGTTTCGTTCTTATTTAGTTCCTGCATTTCAAAATGTTGCAAATTGATACTTTTTTAGTCATTAAATTTTGAGTTTTATTACAATTTTGTCCCTGCATTTTAAGATTTATACTTTCAACGTTGAATTTTTAACTAAATATTCATTTTCAATTTTTGCATTAATGTTTATTAATTAATTGATATGCATTAACACTAAATGTCGAAAGTGAGTATTTAAAAAAAATCAAGCTTAAAAGTGTAAATCTTCCAACTAAGAGACGAAATTGAAAGAAAAAACAAACCTCAAATATAAAATGTAATATTTCGAAACCTAATAAAGACCAATAATAGAACCTAAGTATAGTTTCAAATACTCTATTTCAAACCCACTGTACAAAATCACAATAAACATGTTTAAAAAAAATCAAAATTTTTCCATAATTAAACATCTTGAATATGAAAATAAAATACCTCTTTAGAAAGAACAATCCTATGATGTCCAACCGAGAACCTATATATGAATGCGTTAGAGTAACTTGAGCTGTGACAAAAGAAACACAAGAATTCTTCATAAAAGCTCTTTTCCCCAAAACCTTGGAGTTTCAAGAAATATAAGTAGGCGGATAGCATATTTGAGAGTGATTTTAAATTATTAATTAAAAAGCAATTTTTTTCAATGTCAAAATCATTAGAAAAGTGCTTCTAATTATTAATAATTCAAAATCTATCTTAATGATATGAAAAATGCGTATTATAATAATGTAAAACTATATATTAAATTGATTTTAAAGGATTACATATTTCGAAATCACTCTCAAGCATGGGATGGAGTTAATTAAGAAAGGGTTACCATAAGACACATGAGCAAAATCTGCCATTCTTACAATACGTCTAAAATCCTCCAATTCAAATGAGGCAAAGGAACTATAATCAATTTTGGGTACATCCATTTGTTGTGTAGGTACAGATGTGGATTCCTTTACCACTTTTGAAAAGCCTTGACCTGAAAAGTGCTTATATATAAAGAAAAGAAAATGGACGAATTGGGAAGATG
Organism: Citrullus mucosospermus; assembly: GCA_030954485.1. Classification (NCBI taxonomy): domain Eukaryota; kingdom Viridiplantae; phylum Streptophyta; class Magnoliopsida; order Cucurbitales; family Cucurbitaceae; genus Citrullus; species Citrullus mucosospermus. The sequence goes on from CM062056.1 coordinate 25,992,619, forward strand.
CAAAGAAAGATCCAAGATTCGTTAATTAATTGGAAGAATGTATATATATACTAACCAGGATTCTTAAATTTAAGGGCAACATGACGTTGGGTTTGAGCAAGAGAGAACCCCAAGAAAGAAGAACCGATGCGTTGATTATTCAAGATGTTGGTGTAGAAATTGGCAATGTTGAATTTGATATAATGAGTTTGATCGCAAGAATATTTGGTGAAGAATTGAGGAATGATTTGGAGGGATACAAGAGAGGGAGATGGGGAGGGTTTGGAGATTATTATGGAGAACATTGTTGGAGTGCTTTTGAAATCGGCTTTGTTATTCTCAAGAATACGAAGAAGGGAGATGGCATTTGAAAATTGTTTCATACAATCAACCGAGAAGTTCAACATGGCTTTGTGTTTTTCAGAATTTGTTGTTAAAGGTTTGTAAACAAACTACAGGGTTTTGCCTCTTTTTATACTATAATATATCCCAATGTGTAAATGTAATGATGAACTGCAAATGGGGTCTCTTGTTTCATCCCCTTGGACTCCTGACACGAAAGGGACCCATGGCGCAGGAGGATCCTGTAATGAGAGGTCTTGCTGCCCCACCTCTCCTCTCTTATTACCAAGCCTTGCTTCGTCTACCCTTCTTCTAACTCATGGTGCTATAGCCTAACAACATGTGTAATTAGCTTCTATCAGATTTTCAATGAAAGGAAACATGACCTACTAAGCCATTAACTCGACCTAAATCTCATGCATACAATATTGTAAATATTTTCTTGGAACACATATATGAAATTTATTAATGGGTCTTTGACACACTTTGGACTTATAGTCTAAATCTACAAAAACGTATAACTTCGGACTCTAATACCAACTATAACAACCCGACTTTTTTAAGATTACTAACATGGTCGATACTACATGCATGTACATTTCAAAACAAAACTCTTTGACCATTCTAACTTGAAAATAAAATTTATCAAAACAACTAACTTTGATCCAACAATTTATTCAAACAAAGCAAAATTTTTATTTAGAATTCCTCTAAAAACAAAATAGTAAAATAGACATTTAAAATTTAAAATTTGAGAATAAAACTACTAATAAGTATTTAAAAAGAACATCAAATGACTAAAAATTTATATGAGTTCGAGTGGAAGCTTCTAAACTAGTCCCAAGACACTATCACGGATCCTCCCGTCATGTACATGCTGTTACATTCTTTTCATCATCCGGAAAAAAAAAAAGTACATTATATGAGAGAATAAGTATATAAATTACTAACTCAAGACAATGCAATTACATGCAAACATGAATTGGATGTTTGATGTTGTAAATTAGTGGTGCCTACAACTTTGCATTTTAGATATTAACTCCATTTCATTTACCCTACATGGGTATCAATTACATATACATCAGCTCAATTTACACCACTTTCATATACATTGAACCCTGAATCTGGGCATGCATCAATTTAATTAATGCATGGGTGTGCATCAATTACATACACACTAAAATCTATTAAGCACATCAATTTCATGTAGTTTAATCAATTACATGCCGTCAATAACTGTGGGAAGAAAAAGAGGACTAAAATTCTAATTTAACATTTCATGCAACATACACATACACATCAGGTCCCACATACTTTCATAAAACTGATAATGTTAAGCACCTATAATTGCTTATATCATCATTCACAAATTTCTTGGTAAATATATATAATAAGCATTAGTTCAATTAACAAATTTTCATGGCACATAAGGTGTGCCCCAGTAGTAAAGTGCCTTGCTTCAATATAATCCAAGCAATCAAACTTTGTTTGCTTACCAACGTCCTTAAATCAAGGCCTAAACAGGAATCAACAAAAAATGCTACTTCCAAACATAACTTTATTCTAAGTCTTTAGAACACTTATCAAATAGTTCCGTGGTCCAAAACCTTCTTCAATCTTTTAATAAAACCTTGAACCTATGCGGATCACAAGGTTAAATAAAAGGATTTGGAAACTTCAATACTTAGCAAGAGCATGCCCAAAACGTTCTTAATCTTGCTAGGCAACAAGCTAACGACATCCTCAAACTCCTTGAACATAGAATCCGAACCTTATGGGTGCATTAAATTTAGATCAAAATATTGGTGGGGATCTGAGGATCTCCATAAAAACCTATCGACACCAAATCAGAAGCCTTGATGATTGCACTTGAACGTAATTGAACTTTGAGATGTAGGCAATTAAAGCCGAAAGGGCGTAAATCGATGAATATACCCACTTTCAGCAGTAGTGGCGGCATTGCGGCGACAAATGGAAGACTTCTGTATTTGAGACAATATTTTATCATATTTAAATTGAAGAATAATTTGCATTTTGGCATATGAAATAATTTCCCAATTATTTCTATTTTTATTACCATATTCAATATTTTGTAATGAAAGTTGTAATGATAATTAATAATTAATCATTTAAACATATAGTTTTGAAAACAAATTATTATATTCCAAGTAAACTGATCCAGATCTTGAATTTTCATGAAGAATCTTCACTCCAACTACAAAAAAAAAAAAAAAAAAAAAAAAAAAAAAAAAAAAAAAAAATTATATATGGTGTGTGTGGCGAGGATGGGAACAAGTACAGGAATGCCGCCATTCATTGATTCTGCCCTTTCCTTATGAACATTCCGACTCTTTAATGTTGTAACAGAATTGCGACAAATTGTGACCAATTTTTTTTTAAGGGTCTCTTAAAACAAGCAATTTAGAAGTTACCACCAATCATATCGAAAATGTAATTGGTCAAAATATATATATATATATATATATATATATATAAAAAGAATAGGTTGTGACAATCTTTGTTGGGGGAGATTCTTACTTGCTTCAATTTTGATGGGTCAATACATCCCAACCCCCAGCCCCAACAAACCTAAGAGAGTTTTCTCTTTTATTTTTTCTTAAACTTCAAGAAGTGATTAATAAATCACTCAAGTTTCAATGTTGTATTAAGGTTGTTCAGTAGAGAATTCCCTTTTTTTATATATATATTTTTAAATTTCTTAAGTCGAATAAATATGCATTTTGCAAATAAACTGAATTTTTTTTAAATATGTTATCAGATTCTGTGATCCAAGTTGTGCAAATTCTAAAATCAACATTTTTATGTTTTCATTGTATTCAGGTTTTGAATTTTCAATTTTAAAATGCAGAATTATATTAAATAAAGATAAAATCATTTAGATATTATGTTACTTTAAAAACTCAATTAATTTTCTATAAAAATATAATATGTATTAGGTAATGTATTATAAATTATATAATGTTACAAAATAATAATCATAATCATGTAATTTTTCTTTAACATAAATCATATTCATAAATAAATTAATAATAGTTTATTATCAACTAAATAATATTAGTGGGTAAAGACAACTAGTTTTAAGATTTTTAAATATATAATTTTAAACACATTTTAAATGATTATTTAAATTATAAAATTCAATTTGTGAATTTGCTACTAAACACTAAAACATATTTGAAAATATGAAATACAACAATATTTTCATTGAATTCAGTGTTTTTAAATTTTTTACCATGCCCTTGATAACCTTATATGTATTTAGGTTAAGTTATTAAAGAGCATACACACAAATGTCCTCCACTCTAACACATTTTTTAAATTTTAAGGATCTATTAAATAATTTTTAGGGGTTGTTTGGTTCGTGGGTATAGAGGATCGGAATGAGCATGGCCTTACAAATCTCATGTTTGGTTGGTAGGTTTTCTTTATTTATCTTGAAAAAATATTTCCCAGGCATACTTTAATCAATGCAAGTAGGGGAATTCCAAATCCATTGAGAAGCAAGGGTTTTGTATTCATTCCTAGATATCTGTCTTGTTCTCTCACTCTCGCTCTCGCTAATTTCTATCTTGACTTCCTCTCTTCTTCATCCTCCTCTATAAATATTTTTTTTGTATAAATTTGGTAGTGATGCACTAGCGAGAGCGAAAGCGAGAGAGATAGAGTGAGAGAGATATGGTGAGAGAGAGCGAGAGTGAGCTAGAGAGATAGAGTGAGAGAGAGAGAGTGAGAGAGATAGGGTGACAGCGAGCGAGAGAGATAGAGTGAGAGAGAGCGAGAAAGAGCCAGAGTTGATAACATTTCCTGTACAACCAAACATTAATAGGCAGTGATGGATAATATAAGTCTATCAATGTCTATTGTTGATAGATAGTGACATTTGACTATATTTGTAAATATTTTGGTTCATTTTGCTATATCTAAATATAACCCTTAATTTTAATAGAATTAATTAAAAATATTGGATAAGTAGATTTGTTTATGAAAAACTTTACATTTCATGAATTGAACAATGATTTGTTCAATTTTGTAATATTTCACTCAAACAATTATTTATTTATATAAAAAGCAATGTTTAAGGGTTGTTTTCAAATATAAAAAAATGAACCAAAATATTTACAAAATATAGCAAAATGTAATAGATGTAATAGATTACTATCTGTAAATAGTAGTTTATCGCAATCTATCGTGGTCTATCGCAGTACTATTATTTGTAAATATTTTCACCTATTTTGTTATTTAAAATAATTTTACTTTCTTTAGTTAAAAAAAAAAAAAAAAGACGTATGTTAAGTAGATTATGATCAAAATGAAAAGTTATCTTCATATATAGTATTTCATGCCGTGTTTACAAATACACACACACATATATATATATATCCCTTTACTTTGACTTAATAACAATTATACTCATGCGTTAAAAAATTGTTTCAATTAGATCCACTTTTGGGGATTTAATTTAATTCGAATAAGGGAGAGGGGGGTGATTCGTGATTATACCATATTTTCACAAAGGCAATGATTATTGGACGAGATAGCTACAATTTCTTCACCAAGTCAAGAATAATTATGAGGTCTATTCATGACTATGATCGAATTGGATACTTGACTACAAACTTCGCACCTTCAATATACTTTGAAAACTACAATATTACACATTGACACACCAACTTAAGAGATTAATCCTTTGAAATTTATCCATGGAAAAGAAAAATGTAAGGCTATAGAGAGATCAATCATAGTAATCATCGGGAAAAAATGAAGAAATATGAGTATACATTCCCATAGGAGCAATCAACATCAAACCATCGGGACCATATGCTTTGAATAACCATACTCTTTTCGATGTGAAACCACGGTAGAATTCCATTGGATAAAGACTAAATCCGCATTCAATTTCATCTCCTTCCTTAATACCTCCAATTATGCAATCTCCTTCCTACAATAAAAAAAAAAATAATAATAATAATAATAACAATAATGTACCAAACAACTTGTTCATACCCTAAATTTTTTAACTTTAATGTATGTTATGAAATTAAAAGAAAATAAATATACCTCGGTTGTTAGAGTAACTTCGAAATGTTCAATTATAACGGCGAATTTGATTTGTGAACTTGTAATGGTAATAGGAGCTGCCACAAATATGACAACACATAAGAAACCCCTCTTTTCTTTTCCTTTCAAGAAATCAATGTTATATAAGTTATTATAAATTGATATTTACCATAACCAATATTGTTCAAGTCTTTTACAACACATCGAAACTCCTCTAAAGCAATGGAGACAAAGAATGAACCATAGTCAATTCGGCCAACCCTCTTATGATCTCGAACCATAGATGTTGGTAGCACTTTAGTGGTTAGATTTTCTTGGCCTAAAAACCAAGGACATCAATGGTTGAATAAAGATAGCCAAGAATAACCCAAAAGAAAGAAAGAAAGAAAGAAAGAAAGAAAGAAAGAAAGGCAAGATTGTAATATTAATTAAAAATGATTACTTACAAGGAAAGCGATATTGAATAGTGATATTAGTTAGGTCGTATGGCATAGAGAAAGTAAGTGAAGAAACTCCCATGCGTTGGAGATAAAACATGATAACAAAGAAATCAACAATAGCAAATTTGACATAGTGAATTTGTGGACAATAAAAACGAGTGAAGAATAGAGACATCATTTTGAAAGTTGAAATGCAAGGAGGCCTATCTTGGGAGACTATTATGGAGAATGCTGTTGGAGACCATTTGAAATAGCATTTCTCAGAAAGTCTACGAAGAATGGAGACTGCATTTGCAAGAGGTTCGATAGGGTCAAGCTCCACCAATACCATGGTTTTGTGTGATGGGAGAGTAACTATTAAGCCTTTTGATTCTGTTTTTATCTACAACTCTACATTAAACAATCTTTTCATTTTATAACTATAGTAGCCTAACTTAGGATAACCCACCGGTTTAGTTAGATTGTCAATTTTTATGGTTCAATTATTTTTTTAATGAAAAAAAAAAAAAAGCTTATATGATATTTGCTTTTTCTTTTTTTAATAATTAAGTTTATTGACATATACCTATCAAAATTTGTGAAATGGTTAGAGGATGGAGGCATCACTAGGTGCACACTAATAACAATTACTTTTTTTCTCCTTTAAATTTAGGGTTATTTTCAAATATAGCAAAATGAGTCAAACTGTTTACAAATATAAGAAAATTTCACTGTAAAAATTTTCTATATTTGTAAATAGTTTGATATTTTTCTATTTATAATAATATTTCTTAAATTTATGTTAATTAATTCTATAACTATTATGTTATATAAAGTTTATGAAAAATTATAAAAATCATCCTTAAATATGGTAGTAGTAACAATTGAACCTTTAAAAATTTCAATTGTAAAAATTAAACCCACAAAACATTTAAAAATGTAAAAATTGTACTATTTAAACTTTCAAGTATAAAAATTAAACTATCAAACTGTGATAAATATAAAAAAAATAAAAAAAAAAAAAAACTTTCAAACTCTAAATATGTGAAAAATGTTAAATTGAGTTTAGATCAACGGTAATTGGTATGATTTTTTTTTCTAAAAATTATAGGTTCGATCCCGCTTGGTTGTAACTGTGTACTTAAAAAAAAAAGTGAAAATTAAACCTATTTTACTCAAAATCTCTCTCCTATTTCTTGTCTCTCCAATATCTCTCCCTATATATCTTCCATCTCTCTCCCTGTTATGGCCATCTCTCCTCCAAATTTCAACCATGGCAAAATCTGCCTTTATATGTCAGTCAAAAATCAACATTATAAGGGTTTGATGATGAACAATTAACTGACGTTTGATCGAAGAACGTGTTATGTTCAAAGTAATTTTAAAATATGAAAAATATTGTGTGTATATTTGAAAAGACAAAAATATAGCTACAAATATTTTATTTCCAATTAAAATAAATGTATGTTTTAAATATGAACATGAACTAATTATAAATCTTGAAAATATACTTGTAATTAAATCAACGAAAAAATATATTTTGGTCTTTTAGTTTTGAAAAATAGGTACATTTAGTTCTTAATGTTTCAAATGGGCCAATTTGGTTCCTAAGTTTTTAAGAATAGATTTAAAAAATTCCCACTCTAAATAAAACCTTTAAATTTAATGTTAAAAAAGTTATACATGCTTACATGGCAAAATGAAAAAGATAAAAAAATATATTTTTTATTATTTCTCTTCCTTCTCCCTCTTCTCTCTTATTCTATCTCCTCCCTCCTCCTCTTCTCTCTCTTCCTCTTCCATCTCCATTGCCAAATAGTTTTTTTTTTTTTTATTATTTTTCAAAGCCATCTCCATGGAAAATCCAAAGGGATGCCCTCCCCCTTTATTTTAAATCCTTATTTGTCTCTCTCTCACTTACTCCTCTGCCATAAAACTAGAAAAAATGGGTCTTTTCCAATATTCCAATATGAAGAAAATTACAAAAAAAAAGGAAAAAAAAAAAAAAAAAAAACCTATTTTGGTCTTCAAATTCACATGAGTTGATCATTATATCAACAATCCCAAATCTCTGCAAATAAGAAGAAACATAAAAAAGGGGTTTGTTCCATGGAATTAGTTGAGTACTCTGATTAATATGAGGGAGAGTTTGAAAGGAAAGGTTATGAATAAGGAATAAATACCCAATTAGGCGATGGATGTGTGAATAATCAACATCTCATGGTTGGAATTTCTAAATTTGTGATAAATTTCGGCATTGACAGTGGTGGAGGAGTAAGTAAGAGAGAGAGGGAGAAATGGGGATGTAAAAGAAAGGAGAGGGTCCGTTAATGGAGATGGAGGAGAGAGAGGGGGAGAGAGAATAAGAGAGAAGGCAGACAGAAAGGAAAATATTAAAAATATATATGTTTTTCCATGTCATTTAGAGGTTTTATTTAAAGAGATACCTTTTAAATCTATCCTTAAAAACTTTGGCACCAAATTGGTAAATTTGAAACATCCGAAACTAAATTCACCTATTTTTTAAAATTCATAGGTAAAAGGGTATTTATCCCTTAAATTAAAATTAAAAGTTTTCAAAAACAATGTTGGAAAATTCTTGAAAATTGCACTTTTTAGTACTAATATGTTTGTACGTACACTCACCACCTTTTAAAATTTTATGGTGATTGAAATAAAGTTTTAGATAATTTTTATTTATTAGGTAAAGTTTAAACAAAAACTTAGCATTTTCTTTCTTTATTTTAAATTAAACTTTACACACATCATCCCAAATTATCCTAACAATTCCAAGATATGATACGCGGAAGATAGACTTTAGCTAATCTAAGGAATCTAGTGTCAAATTTGCCTATATGTACAAGTACACAAAGTTGTTTTCAAAAGGCTAAACACCTAACACACGGTCCGAAGCTTATATGTGCCCAAATGGCTAGACACCCGTTCAACCCTCAATCTCTATTTTTTCCCTATTTTAGAAAAAAAAAATCATCCACCAACCGTACGAAATTTCCAATATAGCTTAGTATTTTTGTTGTTTTAAACAAATTTCACATGTCCTACCAACCCTCCAACACCATACTATGTGTTTACCATCTATTTTTAGGCTTAAAAAAATTATTTTCAAATATAGTAAAATAAGTTAACTTATTTAGCAAAATGTCACTATCTATTAGTAATAGACATTGATGAACATCTATTAATGACAGTTAGTGATAGATGTTTATTATTGTCTATCAATGATAGAAAGTGACATTTTTCTATATTTAAAAATATAATTTCTAGTAATTTTGTAATTTAAAACATTTATCCTAAAAAAATTTATTTTCCCATTAACACTTTTTTTTTTAACTTTTTATTAATTTATTAAAAATATAATTTTACTAATAAATTATTATCATTATAATAATTATTATAATAATAATCATCATTATTGTTATTAATAAAAACTATAAAGGACTTCACAAAAACTAGGAGAATACTCATCCTTTTTAATTGGCGTATAAAAATTTGTTAGAGTTTTATATTTGACTCTATATTTGTTTTAAGATCGTGACCGATTGTTAGATTTGGCCTTGTGTTATCTCAAAATTTGTCTAAGGATGTCTCACAGAATGTTGTAGAATATTTAATTGTTCTTATCTCTCTTTACTACTTATTATCTCAGTGTGTGTTAAGGCGTTGTGTGTGTCAAAGCTTACAACAGTTTAAAAAATGATAGTGAAACTGTTGTAAGCTTAATTATCTTTTGAAGTTGTGAAAGCAGTTTCAAAAAGGGAAAGAAATGTGGAAGTGTTCAAACAGATTCCTCTACTTTCAATCCTTTAGTTAATATATCCTAAATTTTTTATTTTTATAATGCATAACTTAACTCAAATAAAAGTAAAATGGCCCCAAACAAACTCACGTGTAAGTGTATTTAATTACTCAACCTACCGACTTTATTGCAAAAGGTTATTGTCAACACAGTTGTAGGGGCATACTAAGATACTATTATTGTACCAAAAAAAAAAAAAAAAAAAAAAAAAAATCCCTTCATACTTTGACATATGAAGAGTTGATTACATGGATATAGCAACTAGGATTAATCGTTTTGAGGAAATTTTTTATTAAGAGAAAATGATAGTAAGGAAGTATGTAGTAGTAGTAGTAGAGCATAGAGATTAATTTGTCCTATAGAAAGTTTGGGGGAAAAATGAAGAAATGTTAGCATATAATCCCATAGGAGCAACCATTGTAATACCACTGGGATAATATGACTTGAATAACCACAATCTTTTCGATGTGAAATTATAGTAGAATTCCCACGGATATAGACTTATTCCACCTTCAATTTCTTCCTCGGCTTTAATACCTCCAATTATGCATTGATTCATCTACCAAAAAAAAAAAAAAAAAAAAAAAAATTGAAATAATTAAATAAATAAATAATAACCAATTATTTGAATAATTTATGTCTCGTTTGGTAACCCCAACACTTTGCTTTTTAGTTTTTTATTTTTTAAAATTGAACTTATAAACACCTCATTCCACATCTAATTTCTTGATTAGTTTCAAAAACTTTTTTTATTTTTTATTTTTAGAATTCAGATAAGAATTGGACTCTTTTTCAAGAAAGATACAATCTATATATATTTAAAAAAATAAATAAATAAATGAAAGAATGGCGTAGTTTGGATGGATGTTAATAAGATGAAAAGAAAATACCTGAGTAGTAAAAATAATGGTCCTATCTTGAAGAAAGAACTTGAATTCCGAATTGGTAATAGTAAAGGGAACTGCAGTCACAATAATTACACATACAAAATAAATAAACAATAAAGATGAGGTATTAAATAATAAATGGAATAAAAATTACCATAGGCTTTAGTATTATCCAAGATTACAATGAGACGTCGAAACTCTTGTAAATCAAGAGAAATAAAGGATCCATAATCAATTTTTCCCGCCAGCTCATAGCGATCAGGTTGCGCTGTGGGTAGCAATTGTTGGGATGGATGTTGGTGAGCTTTAACCAAAAGAAAACATGGGTTTAATATTGTATGATTATATTCTTGAATTGATCGTAAAGAAAAGAAAAAATGGGACTTACTGGGGGAATGGTATTCAAGAGCCATATGGAATCGGAACTCGGCAAGACAGAGAGTGAGGGAATGAAAGGCATTGCGTTTGTGATGCAGAATGTTGGCGTAGAATTGGTCGATGGAGAATCGAACGTAGTGGATTTGATCGCAAGAGAAACTTGTGAAAAACTGTGGCAACATTATCAAACCAACAATGGAACGAGGGAAATGTTGATGGATGAGGATTGAGAACATTAATGGATTGCATCTGAAATAAGCCAATGAATCCAATCTATGCATTATGGAAACTACATCCGAGAATGCTTCCAAAGGCTCCATATCCAATATCAACATCCCTCCAACCCAGATTACTTTTTTCGATTCTTTTCTCTCTTTCAAACTCTTTTTTGATCTTCACAACTACTACTACTCCCCTTTAATTTCACTCATTTTATAACCTCCCAAACCACAAAATGCCGTTTCATTTCCCTTCTTTTTTTTTTTTTTTTCTTTTCTTATTATACCCATTTTACCCTCATCATTCATCTATCAATAAATAGTGTCTTACTTGGAATTGTTTTTTTAAAATCATTTTTAAATATACACCTTTTTCGTCGTTAATCATATGTATACACTCCTGAGTTCAGAATTGACTTCATAAGTCAAAACTATTGTAGTGGATCATTTAAAATTAAAGAGAAGAAGAAGAAAAGAATGATTGGAGAGGGAAGAAAATAAAGAATTCAGTGACCTAAATATAACCTAAACCAAACTTCAAACGCCAAAAGTTACAATTTTTTCTTTTACTTTTTTTACTAGGTCTTGCACCAACAAAAGAAATTGGTGATGCTACAAATCAAGGAATTGATATGTAAGGTTTTTCTCAAGGTTAGTGAAAAAGTCTAGTTGCAAACTTGCAATGTACTTAATCACTTCTGCCAAAACTAGTTCTATTCAACTTCTAATTTAATTGGTATACATTTTATCAACTTTAGTTATTAGTTGTTTGTAAAAATATTATCAACTTTGTTATTATATATATATGAATGTTTTTTTTTTCTTTTCATTTTTTACACCTTTTTGTGTCAAATTTGGATGAATTGATCATCAAAAATATGTGTACTGACAGAGTACCAAAAAATCATTTTCTATCACTATAAATATTTCTTTGACATTTATCAAATCACCGAGATATGTATTTAACTGACAATATAAAATTATCATTAGAAGCTAGCAATTTTGTCAGGTTAAATAGATGACATTGTAAATATTATCATAGTCAAGATATAATAGAAATAATTATAGTTTCGAACTTATTTATAGTATGAATAAGAAGAAAATATTATAATTTGAACTTTAAACAAAAAAAATGGAAAATTTTCTTCAAACCGACTGTCTATGGAGCAATAATTAGATGAAAATGAAAGCAAATATTTTGATATTATGGAGTTTGGTTTTCATCTGGTTTGGATGAATTTGACCAAATACTTTCCTCATGATAGCCTTCTTCACACAATCAGATTCCCCATCATTGTTAACACATGTTCATGAGATTGTTTTTTTTTTTTTTTTTTTTTTTTTTTTTTTTTTTTTTTTTTTTTTTAATAATTTTTAGAATTTAAAATCTTATTAATCATGTATTTAAATTCAATCGCAAAGGAGAAAAGAGGTGAAAACATCAAAATCCATACAAATGGCTCTCTTCAGTTCCCCAAATCCCCATTTCTTCAAGATCATTCTCCACCAAACTCTCATTCAACAAAAGCTTGTAAGTAACCAATCACATTCTCTAGTTCTTCGTTTCTTTATTTAATTAATCTCTTTTCTTCGCAGGAGATTCCAAACAAGTTCGTCAACAACAATGCCGATTCTCTGTTATACAACAAGGCCACTCTCTGCCTTCCCGACGGCGCTAACTGGAAGCTCCAACTCAAGAAATTGGACGGCAAAATCTGTTTCCTCAGAGGCTGGCCGGAATTCGTTGACTTTTATTCTGTTCAACCTGGATATTTCCTTGTGTTCCAGTTGAAAGGAATTTGCTGTTTCAATGTCCTCATTTTCGATACTAGCGCTACGGAAATCGATTATCCAACGCGCCGGCCGCCGATTCTGATTCCCAAAACCGAAAACGAAGATGAAGAGGAATCTGTTCAGATACTGAATCAGGCGGTTTTGAAGAAGAGAAGAAGAGAGAAAGATGAAGAAGCAGCGGCGTATTGTTCGTTCCGAGAGACGAAGAAGATAATGAGGAAGAATGTGAAGATCAAGATCGAGGAGCATCGTGGATTCACTGCGCCTCAAGGATTCAGAGATGAAGACGAAGATGAAGATCTGGAAAGGAATTACTCACGGAGACAGAGTAATTACAGAGGATCAGGTTTTTCCGCTTAATTTCTGTAAAATTTAATTCGAATTTCAGTAACCAGTACTAAAATTTGATGAATGATTACCGATTTCAGCGTATAATGAGAGAGATGACGGAAGATCCAGTCCAGAATCGATGAGACCGCTGAATCCACGGAAGACGCCGCAGGTATTGACGGAGAATCAATTGGTAGTTCTGAGGAGAGCGAGATCGTTCAAATGTAGGACGAATAATCCTTCATTCATGGTGACGATGAGGCCTTCCTACATCCAAACAGGGAATTACTTGGTAAGAACAAACTACAGAAATCGGATGATCTTCAATTGAAAGAGTGATTTCAGAATTTGATGAATCTGATGCAGAGCATGCCGAGGATCTTTTCAGAGAGATACATAAAGGAATCGGTGGATGTGAAGCTGGAGGTGGGCGACGGGAGGGGTTGGAGAGTGTGGTGCGGCGTCCGGTGGGCGTTCACACGGCGGCGAACGGAATTGAAAAGCGGTTGGAAAAGATTCGCCGTTGATAATGAGTTGGAAGAAGGAGACATTTGTGTGTTTGAATTGATGAACAAAACCCCCAAAGTTCATTTCCACGTCACCATTTTCCGTCTTCCGAGTCAGTAAATTCAACACAAGAATGTTTAGTGTAGTGTTTAATGTTATGTGTTATTGCACTTTTATATTTTTAAATCTTATCTCAAAATTATTTTAATTATATCTTATGAACTTGCATACCCTTTTAATCTCATAAAAATATTTTTAGAAACAATAACAGTTTCAAAAGTAATATTAACGGTAAAAGTAAAGCCCAAAATTGAAGTAATATTATGATTATATATATATATAGCTAAACCTGCTTATAAGCCTATTAGTAGTGAGTTCTATCCTATTCTTAAAAATACGTTTGATGTGGCACACAATAAGTGAGAAGATAGTATACAACTATTATAATGTAGGAAATTTTCCCACCATTATGCATATAGTCTTAAAGAGTCCATGAATCTCTATGGGTTAAAAATCACTTTTAGCCCCTAAACTTTCATAAAAAAAAAACTCTTGTAACGATTTAGTCCCTATACTTTTAACTTTGTATCAATTTAGTCTCTAGTTTTTACTATGTAACAATTTAGTCTTTATACTTTAAATTTTGTAACTATTTAGTCCCTATTGTAGAAGTTAGTGTTAAAATTTAATAGAATTTCTTGCATAAATAAACCGGCAAACTAATTAGAGATTCAATATTTTTACAAAATACATAGTCTATATTATAAAATAACAAAAATTGACATCTAATTTTGAAGATTTTTTTATGTTAGAGACTAAATTGTTACAAATTTGAAAGTACAATGACCAAATTGTTACATTCTAAAGTTCATGGACTAAATTGTTACAAAATTGAAAGTACAGGGACTAAATCATTACAAATTAAAGTTTAAGGACCAAATTGTTACTTCCCTTAAATCATAGGGACCAAAAATGTTTTTTAAACATCTCTATTTTGTTAATAAGCAGTTTTTTTCCTTTTTTTTTCTTTCTTTTTTTTCCTTTTTTATTATTATAATACAAGGTTTGAACTTTATGTATTATAAATCTTTACATGTTATACATTTGATGAATTTATTTTCTTATTTAATAAACAATGTTATTGTGAAAATATTAAATAAGTTCTGGTTTATGTGTTCGAGTTAGAAAACATGCAGTGAAAAGAAAACGGATGCAAAGCACTCTAATTGCATCAATTTAAAGGAAAAACATGTTTAGATGAATTGAAATACAAACAAAGTAACACTTACTTGTTGTAGCTCAAAATTTGTCCCCGAGAACCTTCAAAAATTGATCACGAACTGTTCACAGACCACTACTAGAGTGTCCTCATTATTCTCAGGGCTTAGAACGGATGGTGGGAACCGAATTGAGCAGAAAATTGGAGCATAAAAGTGTGAAAAACACTGGTTTTGGTAGAGAGAAAGCCACTTCCCCTAAAGTTCTTCTCTTCCAAAAAACCAAACAAAAAAAAAAAAACTTCAGCTTTTCTCTCTATTATCTAAAGAGAAATTCATGCATCTGAAGTACATCTGCTGAAAGACATCACAAAGGTGAATAAGGTGCTTGAAGAAAAATGAATTTGCAAGTGAAGGAGAGGTCTCCACCTCCTCCTTCACCATGCAACCAAAAGTAATCTTCTCAATTGAAAAATTGAGAAATCAATTTTGATTTCATAAATCAAAATTTCAATTTAATATAATTAATTAACCAATTAATTAATTATATTAAATTAATATCAAATTAATACTTTTGCACTTTTCCGACAATTCCAAACTCGATGAATCTCTGTTCACCGGTATAATATTTAAATCACATTTAAATATTATTAAAAACTCAATTCGTCTAATTCACAATTAAACGAATCAAATCGTAAAATGCTCATTTTCTAAATTTGAACACTTCAAATTGTCTCAATATACTGTTCTAACGTCTAGTCCACGAGCTAACAAGGGGACCTAATAGACCTACAGATCATGAGCTCCAACGATCTGAAATTAACCGTTTAAATTCTTTAACCTAGTTAATTAACATTCGTTAACTACCGGGTCACTCCACTAAAGCCCAGTAGCTGCACTCTCCTCACTGTAGGTATATTTTGTACATTTGATATAACCATAATTAGTAAGTCTGTCATTCACAAGTTGTTCGTAATTACAACTGAGTCAAAATATCGTTTTATCCCTGTAATTATTTTTTGTTCCTTAAGTCCCATTGATCCTTTAATGAACAATTGGTTTGTGGTCAAACCAACAAACCGAATCCCTCTCGGGCCAATGAGAGGGTGGGGCCCCTTGTTCAAGACCTGGATTTAGTACTTAAGGAAACAACTTATCTACTATCCAATAAGGTATGGGTGAATTCCACCTTATAAGACTATGTCTCCAGCTATCTGCCTTAATTCTATCCCTAAAATGGGGGGGGGGGGGGGGGGGGGCATATTGAGTCGGCAAACTGGCCACTCTCACCTATGCAAATTAAAGGATAATCTCAAACAAATAAGAGTTCATAGTTAGCTTAGGATTAAGATCAAGTTACTTAGGTCATCAGGTTGAAATAGTCAGTTTTAACGGTAAACGTTGTTATAAAGTAAACGTGATTATTTCTTAGTCCAGTCTTATACAAACTCATAGCATAGGATATCCCCACTCACATGTCTCTACATGAATGATCTAGGATCATATCGTTTGTATCAAATACTAAGTGGGTCGTATCCATAGTGTTCTCAAGATAAGGTACCCAACCTTTATCCATATACTATAGACCATTTTGGTTATTACTTAAACTTGATTCACTTTTATCATATAAAGTCTAAGCATTCACCATATAGCCATGTGTTCTTAGTTTATTGGATTTAAATGCAATTCACATATTCAATAACAACTTTACTAAATAAACCTCAATAACAACTTTATTGAGAATAAAATCCATAAATTACAAACAACGAGTTTTAGGACATAAAACCTAATATTGTGAACTTTTTAGTACAATTGTAAAACATTTTATTGAGTAAATAATTTTTTTCCAACTTAAAAGTGATATCAAGATTAATCTATGTATTATTTATATGATAATATTTTATAATTTACTATATCATTAAAAAAAAAAAGGGCAAAATTATTTTACATGACAAAACTGCTGCAAATATTTACAAATAATAGCAAAATATCACTGTTTATTTGCAATAGACTATGATAGACTGCGATAGACTACTATCTATGTCTATCATGACACAGATAGACACTAATAGTAGTCTATCACGGTCTATCAAAGATAGACATTGAAATTTTGATATATTTATAAATATTTTTTATTCATTTTTCTATATTTAAAAATCATCCTAAAAAAAATTATTATTTTTATAATTTACATATACTTTAAGATTCTTAATTTAGGGCATTCAAATGGTTGCGTAAAATGAGTAGAATAATAGATAAATTCAGACTAACAAAAAAAATTAAAAACTATAAAACTTTTGACATTCAAAACTTTTCTTTAGTCTACGAGTAGATGCAATTAGATTTTTGAAAAATGAAAAAATTGAACACTAACACCCTAAATTTTTGGATTTTTACTATTACACTCCTAGACTTTTTTCAATTTCATCAATCACGCCTCATAATAACTATATAATTTAGAACATTCAAATGGTTGGATAAATTTATACCCTTAAATTTTAATTTGGTTTATTATTCCCTAGTTTATTGTTATTTGTTACAATCAACTCCATCTTTGTATTGATATCGATATATTTTTTCGAATTAAAATTTTGATTTCAACATCAATCTTTTAATCCTTGATTTCAAATGCTCCTTGATGCCAAACCCGTCAATTTACTACATGTAAATATTTTACTTCTTTAATCTTCATCAAAATTTTCGACTTTCATTTTTTTAATTCTAATTTTTAATTACTATTTAATTAGACATGCATTCTCAATTTTACTTAAGTTCCTATTATCAATTTTCCTTTTATACTTTAAATTCTATGGAATGTTTTTTTTTGGTTGCATATATAGCAAATTGGTCTTAATTAATAGCAAAAATGGCAAAAAGTTCTCGAGATTTTTTAAAAAATCTAAGGGTTTGGAGGGACAATTTTGTAAAAAAATTGACCTTAAATCGAGGTATCACCAAATCCAAGTAGGCCCTTTAGATGGTATCCACGAATGACATTATGTTTTAATTATTGAGCTTCATAATAGGCCATCAACATTTCAAGTGGTAATGGATATCTAAGAATGTGTGTTTTGGTTTTGTTTGATGATGTTGAATATTTGGGACATTTAGTGGCCTCCAAGTTGGAAGCAATGTAGAAATGACTTGTGTGTGTTGTGTGTCTCAACAAGCTTTATAAGTATTTATTACTTGCCTCAGCTGGCATTTTGCAACCACACTGGTCTCTTCTGGACACAATTGTTTGGGCTAATGGATACTCAATATTGAACCCAAGTATATATGAGTTGCCATCTTTTAGACAGATGGCCAAGTAGAAGTTGTGAATTTTTCCACAAATCATTCTCAATTACAATTCACAAACCATTTCCAACAACCTTCAAATATTTCATACCATATATATAAATGAAACACTACAAATAAAATTTGTATTGGAAGAAAGAAGAACGGGCCAAATTAATTATTAATAAAGATAGGATGCGATGACATCCTTCTCACAATTTCATTCATTTATTTATATGGCAGAACATCACTCAAAGTATGATTTGATTACTTAAGAACAGGACACGATGGCATCCTTTACATAAACTCATGAATTATTTGTATGAAATATCTTAGATTACTCAAACCGGAAAGAGATGCAATCTTTCTTGTTATTTTAGCTACTCCCTATGCTTCCTTAACAACTGTCTTACCTGCACAAACCAACTCCAACTCTCAATGCCTACAAAATATATAAGTAAATTACAAACACCAAAATTCATAAATTTGGATTTACCATTCATCTTAAAATCACCCCGTTTGATAACAATTTAGTTTTTATATAGTTTTCTGTTTTTCAAATTTAGTCATTATGATTTAATAAAGATATTCCTAAATAGTCCGTTTTTGAAAAAAACTTTTAAAATTATAGGAAGTAAACTCTTTCTGTTACCGATAATCATAGGTACCAAATTTGTAATTTAACCAAAAAAAAAAAAAAAAAGACAACTATAGTGAATATATATGCAATTTTTTTTTGGGCCAACTTGATAGTACTCTTATATTCTAGTTTCCGAAGCTTATTTTATTTTTGTCTCTAAACTTTTCCATACAATTTCAAGTTTTTCAATTTTGCTCCTGGAGATTTTAGTCCTTAATTTTTTTATAAAAAGTGATTTTAATCAAAATTTTCAATATTACTTTATTTTGTATGATGTATTTTACTAACATATATGGAAGTGATTTTCAAATGATCAAAATCATTTTTACTGTATTTAAAATTACTCTAAAATACACTTTTAATTACTCCAAATCAATTTAATTTTTAATTTTATATTTTTAAACGCATTTTTCATGATATTAAAATTGAGTTTAAATTCTTAAAAGCATTTATTTGAGTATTTTTTAAAATGAGGAGTGATTTGATGTCATACATGTTTGTGCCCAAGGCTTATCCTTACCCTTTGTTTCAAAATTGTTTATAAGCCTATTACTAAATTCTATTTTTGTTATGAAATATTCCTTCTCCATCCTCATCCAAAATTTTAACCCACATTTCATCCTAAACCATTAACTTTTATGTGGAGACCATTTAATTTCCAAGTTACTACCACATTTGACCTTAGCCCCAACCTTCATAAATCATAATAATAAGCTTTTATTGTGTATTTTTCATTCCCATTCTTCGCCCCACTCAATTTTTTATTATTACTCATAATTCTATTCTTATTATTAACTAATATTTATATATAGAGTTTTCTTACTCTCCAACTTTCGCATCAATTTATTTCGGCAACTTTATTCCAATTTGGAAATGTGATTGTAATAATTATTTTTTAAGTTGGAGTTGAGATTTATAGGTTAAAGTGAGTATAATCCAATTTATATATAGATGTGTTAGCAACCAAGAAGTTTATAGTTCAATATTCACGAAAAAGGAAGGAAAACTAGGTTTTGTAAATAAGTCCATTGTTCAATATCAATAAAAAAAAAGAAGGAAAACTATGTTTCGTAAATAATTGTTTTTTGTTTTTAATTTTCGAAAATTATGTTTGTTTTCTCATAAATTTTTAATTGTTTTCATATTTTTAGATAAACATTTTTAAATTCTTAGCCAAATTTTAAAAACAAAAAAGTTTTTAGAACTACTTTTATTAGTTTCAAATTGTATGTCTATTTCGAAAAGAAAAATTAATATATACAAAGACTAACTATCAAATAAGTTGAGTTCATATGATAGATATACCTGTAGGGACAAATGATTTGGGGTTTGTTGACTGAGTCGGTTGCGTCTTCGTGTCGGCGACAACTTCCGGTGGCACGACGATGCCCGGCCAGGGGCGGCAA
Source organism: Citrullus mucosospermus (assembly GCA_030954485.1). Taxonomy (NCBI): domain Eukaryota; kingdom Viridiplantae; phylum Streptophyta; class Magnoliopsida; order Cucurbitales; family Cucurbitaceae; genus Citrullus; species Citrullus mucosospermus. Next base: position 26,012,911 of record CM062056.1, read on the forward strand.
GTGCAGTGCTTTCCCTTCTCTACGCCCTTGTAGAGCTCAGGAAGGTGGCGACCACAGCCCTTCCATGTATATTTGTTGCATTGGTTGCAAACCACAAGAATACACATCTGTTTTTGTATTCTTCAAAAACTAATGTTGCTATTTGTCAACTCAACAATTTTCCCAGCAATTTAACAAGCTACAAAGCTTTGGGAATATCGCCAATTTTCCTATGCCTAAATATCCATTTTTTTTTTTAATTTCTTTTAAAATTGTCAAACACTATGTGTATGGATATGGTTTTAGGCTAATTAATGATCCAACCAATTACACTTTGTTTCCTTTCGGATGCTTTACTTCTCTAATAATTAATGGCCTTATTTTATTCCAATTACAAAATTGCACCTACGTAATAGATTAAGGGATTTCTCTATTTGAATAGGCCAATTATACTAATAACTATATAGTAAAATAAATTAAAATATTTACAAAAATAATAAAATATAGTAATAGACAATGACAAACACTGATAAATTACTACTTTCATCTATAAATCTTTATCAATGTTTATCCATTGTCTATTTGTGATAGATAATGATATTTCACTATACTTGAAAATATTTCCACTAAATTTGTGATTTAAGACAATTACCCTAACCTAAAACTACCACTTATTTCATGAATAGTCTAATGTGCTAGGATATTTCATAAAAATTCGGCCCAAATGTCATATACGCCCCTACATAATTCTAACAGTTTTTTTTAACAGAAAAAGAAATATGGAAAATATCATAAAAACATCACATAGGGAAAATATTGCGTTAAAATAACTATCATAATAAAGAGGGACATTTAAATTACTTGCAGTGAAAAAATGTAAATTTATTAAAATATAGCAAATAAAATACAGTATATAATGAACAAGCCAAAATTGGGTACAAGAAACATTGTAATATACTAAATATGCAGTTAAAAACTGCATGAAAGATTCTTTTAATATATATGAAATATATAATTAACATAATTAAGAAAATTAAAAAATACTGTAATGAAATAATATAAATGTATAAAAATAGGGCGAATAAAATACAATATATAATGAATGAAACAGCAAAAATCAAAATGCATATCTTCAAATTTAAATTGGATGTAAAGTCAATTAGAGTTTAGGTAAATTTTAATTTCAAACTGGAAAAGAAACAGTATTTAAATTGCAATTTAATTTGTTTTGTATGAATTGTTTGATAAAAGATTAGAAGAAACAATTGTTATATAAAATATAATCCTAATCAATTGAAAAAGAAATCCGTGGAAAAAGATATATGAAAGGATACTGAAATTTTCTAAATTTTGTTTGATGAGATGATAAATCTTTAGATACTTCCCTTCCCCTTTGTCGTTATCTTTCTCTGGATGTCTATATTTCAATTGGTATGTCTGATTTCTTTAATTTCTAAGGTTTCGATGTAGTTTATGGATTGTTGTTGACCCTAATTGCATTACCTTGAACTTGGTTTGTGTCGATTACTTCTTTTCAAAATAATTTTTAAATCTTCGTTAAACGGATAAGTTCATATATACTTCCGAGTGGTTTATGTGAACAAATCAAAACTCATATGAGAAGCAAATTTGGAAGATTTAGGTAAGAAAATCATAAATAAAGGAACAAAAATTAAGGGCGTAGAGCTGAAATGTCATTCCCAGATGCAATCCAAGCGGACAACTTTCACTATTAAGGGTTGGTTTTGAAACAAATTTCATACACCAAACTTTTTAAAGTTTTTACATCAAATGACAACTTATAAATATGTTATCACAGTTTCAACAACAAAATATACATTTTAAATCTTTTAATATGGACGTTTTACCAAGCTCCATAATTTTATAGAATTGAAAGTTTTGCGTACAAAAATAAATTTAACTGCAACATATCCAATATAATCATGAATTGACCCAAAGACTAAAGCGCAAACCGTAAAACCCAGATGTATTAATGCTGAATGATTACTAAATCTGAGATATAAGGAGTCTGGAAAAACATCATTCAAGTGTAAAACGGTAGTAGAACATAATACAAACATACATGAAAATCATAACAGCCAAAGGCAGGAAGATTTTCTTTTTCCTCTTTCTAATCTAGTTTTACTGCTATGCACTTTTGGGATATCTAATTTCAAAATGAGTTCAAGAACCTTCAAGCGGAACTGCCATCACCTTTATCTTGTGATGATGAATCTGTTGCCAGTTTCTTTGTTGGGTTTGAGTCAGCACACTCTGAATTTGTTGAAACTCGTTTGACTCCCCTTCCGACAACACCAAGGTGCGTCACTCCAGTCGCGCCATTCGTGTGGGCAGTTGAGACTGTTGGAGAGTCAAATCCTCCATTGCTGTTAGCTGAACCCATTTGTGAGGAGTTGAACACCGCTGGAACTGGAGGTGTGATCTTTTCGATATTCGCCTTCGCCGATCCTATCCCAAGGATCTCTGAGAGAATTGACTTTGGGTTAGAGGCTAGCTGTTGCAGATCTTCAAGCTGTACAAAGACAAAACATTGATTAGATTTTTGCATTTCTCTGCCGGAGTTTACTTGCAGAAGTTACAATATGAACTCGCCTTCTTTTCTAGCTCAACCAAAAGCCCAGATAGAGTTTCAATCTCAGATTGTTTCTCTGTTGCAGTATTGTCAGTGTCAGTCTGGGAGCCACTGGAGGATAGTGGGACCTCTGGTTCTGACCCCGAAGTAGAAGAAGCTGTAGTTGGTACAATAATACTCTTTACTTCGTCGGTCAGCCGCACCACACGTGACTTGCAAATAGATATTGCCTTCTGGCAATATGAAATGGCTTCCTGCGGCTGGGAACCAAACTCCAAACACAAGCATACACGAAAATTTCTGGAATTTTCAGTTTAAGGTAGCAAAAGACCTCACATGAAAGGAAGCAATCATACCAATTCAAAAAAAAAAAAAAAAACAAAACAAAAAGAAGAGAGCAACAAAAGGCGAAATGACGTCTCCACCAAGGAGTTGTATAAATACGCTTCCATATTGGCAAAGATGCGAGCTACAAAATTGTTGCAAAAACTCATTCGAAATAGTACAATAGGTAGAAGCAAAGATTAAATGAAATTTGAGGTTGACTACCTTGAAAACAGGGTTTTTTTTTTTTTTTTTTCCTTTTTTTTTTTTTTTTTTTTTTAAATCTGAGTTTTACGATTATATTCAATTCTATTTACATACTTATATAGGCTTTAGAATCTGAAAGAGGGATACAGTTCAGCAAGCTGTCGATTGTCAGGTTCAACAAGTCTTTCTAGAATTGATAATGCTTTCTGGTAGTCACTGAGGGAAGTTCCAATGTCCTCTACATGAAGGAGAAAAAAAAACAACTTTAGAATTGATGAATAAACCTCTTACTGGCGGGAGAAAAAGAGAAACAAACCACTTGAATGTGTATCACACCAGAGCAAATACAATACAAGTGTACCTCTTTCTAGTGCAACTTCTGCCAAGGCTGACAGTATGTCCACTTTCTCCATCGTGTCACTCGAGTCTTTTTCAACTATTGCTCTGGCAACATCTAGCATCTTCCAAGCTAAATCAAGATCAGATTCATCTTCATCTGCATCTGCTAAATCCTCAGCATCACTATCATCACCTTCTTCATCATCCTGATCCTTCTTACTGGAAACTGCCTCGGAAACTGTCTCAAAGAAAAAGCAAGGAAAAAGGAAGGTCAAAAAGCTAGAGAATCTTTAGGAGAGAAAAAAAAAGAGTTCCTTTTTCTAAAAAGATAACGCAATCAAAATCAAGTGGAATTTAATATTCAATGTTATCTTTCAGGTCCTTGACAAAATGTGAACACATGATAGTCCATTCAAATTCGAAGTACTATATATGTCCCTTCACGTTTGAAAACCAACTCTGTTATGGTAGAAACTTTTTGAAATTCAATTCACAGTTAATGCATGTAAAAATAATCTATGATAGAAGTACATGTTATGTTACATACGTCTAACAAAACTCTGATAAAGGAAGAAAAGATGCAATTTCTTTTTATGCATCAGTAGGTATCATTCAAATGTACATAATTGTATTTATAAAAACAAGAAACAGCATTCAAATGTTACACATCAATGCAGTGAACTACAAGCCCCAATAAAATTGTTCTACTCAAGGTGCTTAATTACATAGATAAGGAAATTATAAAATTATAGAAGTTGATTACAACCAAAATCTATTGTTGCAAAGACAGGGTGATTCAATACAAAAACTTCTCTTAAACAGTAATTAACCACATGAAGATATTTAAGTTCAATGGCCAGATAGATATCAGTAAGTTAGCAAAAACTCACAGAGCAGATGTCATGTATTGAATTACCAAAAAATTATTGGAGTTATTTCTTAGGTGTTAGGGTCCTAAAGCTCTGAACCGACACTATTGGATGATAGCAAAAACTTCTGTAATAAAACTGGATCATAGCAGTATCACTGTAGCTGATCTTTTTTCTTTTAAGATGACAGGTAGTAAATGAAATTATAAGTTGTCTAGATGATGAAAAACTCCTACCAAATCAAGATTTAAAATCAAAACAAAAGGTTTAATAGATGAGAAGGCAAAAATTGATGAGTGTGACACTGAGGATAAATCCAAAAGTAAAGCAGCAAGATATCGATAATTTGTTGAACATAAGCTGTAGAAATCCCGAAATACCTGTAGTTAATATTCCAATTTGTTAATAAAACAATAAATCTTATGGGTTTATTTAAAGCTTCACATTATCTTTACAATTCATCAGACTCAAAAATAATGTACAAGAGTGATCAGCATTTTTTAAAGCACTAAGTACATTGATAAAATGAAAAAGATGCATGGAGCCACACTCGAGATGCAGAAAACAGATGCAAGCCTAGATGAGGTGAGGTGCATGATATCACAGAGAAAAGTAATTCTTTCTAAAAATTGAAATATTGTAGACCAAAAAATTTTATAAAATGTTGCTGTAAACACTTTGAAAAGAGGAAAGGAAAGGAAATGATAGAGATACGGGATACCATCATCTAAACAAGAAACTAAAGTGGAAGACAAAGTTTCCATGAAGGCACTTATAGACACATAAGGAAAGGTATTTGAGTGTCCACTGCGCTAAGTCACTACATCAAGGTTTGTCAGTCATCAAGATACAAGTCAAATGATCTCCACAGAAGGCAAGATACCCAGCCACCCACCCAATGTGAGCTGGAAGCCTACCAAACATGTAGGTGTGTGTTTTCAACAGGGAATGAAGATAGCCATCAATGACTAATAAGTACGTGCATTCTAACTTAGCAAAATAGCAAAATCCTGCTGTTCCCGAGAAGAAACAAAGAAAATCATCACATCCTAATGTCCATAAGAAGCTATAGAGCTTGTACCATCTCAGGATGGAAATACACACAATGCATTCAAAAGATTTGAAATACACATTATGAAAAAATAATGAAGCTTTTCACTTTCACTTGAAGTGCTTCAATGAAATTTAGACACCATAAAACCAGCAGCATTTTATTTATGCGCAGTTTGCTTATGCAGCACTAAATTCGTCACGTAGATTACCAAAAAATACATCAATGATACCAAGATAAAAGAAAACCAAAAGCATGTTGCTGTTACAGTGTTACTCAATGCTTAAGGATATAAGATCCTCACTCTGTTTCAGGAAGGGAGAGCAGAGAGAATACCAGATTGAGGTGGAATCCTCTTCAAGTAAGTCAAACATTAGAGGGGAATTCATTAAGCTGGAACGTGACAAATTCATTTAGATTTTAAATAATGTAAAATAGAAAATATCCAAGTAAAAAAAAGGAAAATGTAAGTTAGAAACTCGATTACTCAGACATCATGAGGAAGATACCAACCATCATCTGTAACTCCATCCACCATGTCAGCATTGCTGGAAACAGAAGCTTTTGATGATTCACCATTTGCAATCTTCACAGATTCAGCTTTGTCAGATTCACCTTCTTTCTTTGGGACAGCTCCCAGAGGGTCTGCTTCCTCCTGGGCTTTGTACAATAAAGCACATCCATACTTGTAGTACAACTTGACACATTCTGAAGCCAGTTCACCATAATGCGCAGCTCTGAAGTGAAATATTTTCAAGATTATTACAAGGAATAAAAAAATAAAAAAAGATTCAACGGAATTATGATGAGCAACAATTTATAATGAGCAACAATTTCCTATATGCAAATAATAAAAAAAAAAAAATGAAGTTAGAACCTAACGAGAAGGAACAACATCACACAACCTCGTTAAAACTCAATTCATATATACCAAGACTATTAGTGATCCCGACGAGCGTTTGATCTTCAATAAAAAGAAAGATGAAGTTTCGAAGTTAAAAAAAAAAAAAAAAAAAAAAAAAAAAAAAAAAAAAAATCTCGAGCAACAATATACCCCCCACCGCTAAAGAAAAGCGAAACAAACCCATGATGAAAATCTTGAAATTGACTAAATGTTAAGGGGAAAAAATGATCTAACAGAGTGAAGTAATTGAAACAAATCAGCTCCAAGACTCCAAGGTTACCAGAAGCTCGACTTTCATCGTCGCTCAAGAACTCAATTCAAAATCAAAAAGAAATTGCAGAGATAGTGAAGAATAACAAAACCCTAACCTAATCTCAAGGGCACGGCTGAAGCAATCAACAGCCTCATTGAAATCATCATCCTTCATGGCCTTGGATCCCTTCTCTAGCAACTCTTCCGCCAGCTCTAACGATTTCTCGCCGCTTCCATCAGAGGTCTGAGCAGTGGGTTCAGTAACGGCCTTCTTTTCATTCGGAGAATTGCAAGACGACTCGAGGGCTCCCACATTGGACTCAGTGGTGAACTCATTGACGATCAGGGTTTCGTCAAGTTTGGATTTCTCTACCGTCACTGAGACCTCCGATGGTGGATCCTCGTCGGCCATGGCTATATTTTCCGCGCTTAGAGAAAATGGAGGTTTAAGCAGAGAGGCTTCCACACTTCGAGCTTCAAAATCCTTTTTGGGCGGAAACGCGACAACTAAATAATAACTCCGTTTTTACACCTCTAAAGTTAAAAAGAAAATAAAATTGTAAAGAATTTATTAGCCAGTATTTAGTTTTAACTATGAACCAAATGAAGTTATCCATTCACAATTAAGAGAACAATTGACAACCGTTGAAAATTTGTACGCTGAAAATCAAGGGCATGTTAAAATGAGTGACAACCAGAACAACTCAACTACCCAAACTAAAATGTAACGGGTTGGGTTGGTTCAATTTCTATTTTTGTTGGATTGGGTTGGGTCATGTGTTGGCTAAAAAAAATAACTCAATCCCAATTATATATATATTTAAAGTTTGATTACTTTATATTGATTAATTTATGAATTTTTAATATATTTCTTTTAAAATTGTTATGATATTTGTATTTGTTTAAAGTTTGTAATAAATATCATAAATATTTGCTATTTAACATTTGAATTTTATGAAATTTTTGTTATTAGTCATGTGTTGTAAATATTTTACATATTTTTATTTTTTTTTAAAAAAAAAAAGTTATAACCTAACAACCCAACCCAAATTTTAAGGGTTGGGTTGGAAACTTTATTTGGGTCTTTTGGAACCAAAATTTTCGAGTTGGTCAAAAAAAACACCCTCAACCCAACCCATGTACACCCCTAGTATGAGCCGTTATTCCCATAGAACTAGGTGGCATCTAGGTTCTCTAGAAAATTGGATGGTATTGCTTAATTTTCACATATTTGGATAACATCTTAGTATATTTATGGGTTTCTTTGAGAACTGCGATCTTATGTTGTGGTTGAAGTAGTTTGTGGATATGTTTCCAGCTTTATGGAGTAGTGCGAGATGCCTTAGAATGACCTTATTTCAATATGCACAACTTGAAAGTTTCCCGGAATTGTGATGGAAGATTTTAATGCGATCTAACCTCCCATAGAGTGTTTTAGAGGTAGTCTTGTAGTTCGATGGAGGATTTTTATAATGCTTTTATCCAAGCTAATCTTTTGGAGCTTCGAGTGTAAGGTAGATGGTTTACCTAGACCAATGGTCAATATGGGTCTGATTTAATCCTATGGCTAGATCAAGTGTTGGTAAATGATGCTTAGGTCTCTACTATGCTTCTACCTGAGATCTTGTCAATGCTAGGGGTTATCCAACCGTTGTCCACTAGTGTTTGATTTTAGTGCTCATTTGACTTGTAATCCATCTAATTTTTGTTATTTTAATTTACGGGTTAATTATACTGATTTCTTGGATGTGGTTAAGAGTAGGAGGATGTGGTTAAGAGTAGGTAACCCCTACAGTGAGTCTACACAAGAATCTTTCGACTTTGAAGTTTGTCTTGAAGGGTAAATTTATTATCATGTTAGGGTGCTTAGCTGGAATGTGATTCAAGCTCATCAAAGAATGAAAATAGTGCATGCAAATTTAATTTAGAAACTCACTTTTAATGAGTTGCAATGTCAAGCTAGGAGGGAGACTCTGTTGCTTTGGGCTTGAACTCGGCGAGAGGAGGTGTCTCTCTGTCAAAATTCTCCTATGGAGTGGCTGTCTTTAGGAGATAAGAACTCAACATTCTTTCATCGGGTGTTCCATAATGGTATATCCTTCTTTCATTAGGTAGTTCAGAAATTGTGCCCAAGTTGTTGAACCTTATTTCTTCCTCCTTTGTTTAAGAACCTTAGCAAACTACTCTGCTCAATCCTCTCTATTGTTGTTGAACCTTATTCGAACACTTAATCAAAAGAACACATATAAATGCTTGATTCATTTCAAAAGAGATTGAACCAAGCTAGATAAAGAAGTAACTTTAGAGAGTTGACATCATTCTTATTTTCTACATTTTCTTTTTAGTTTTTCTCATCATTTAGTTTTACATTTGTGCTATTTACTTTTTTGTTTAAGTTTCATTCACTTCAGAACAACTTTGGTATTCTTTCAAGTTTCAATCAATATGAGTTTTATTATTGCTTCATTGGGTTCTTTATTTTCCATTATAAACTAGTAATTTCCTTGGAACTCAAATATGTTGATGCTTTTAAGTAATGAATAAAAGTCCCACTGGTTCTCCCTTTACTTTGCTCAACAATGGAGTCATTTGCTTTTATTGCTTTTATTGTTTATTATTAATATAAACTTGCCATTTAGGTTAGCACACCACGTTGCATCTAATATTAAAAGAGTTAGATAATATACCATTATCATAAAAGCAATATAGGAGAAAAACCTAGATATAGGATTTTGTTTGACCCTCAGAAATAGGGTAATGCCTATAGAGTCACTAGAATTGCACACTCATTTATATAAGTTTTTAAATTAGCCATATAATTATGTAGTTAGTTACTTAGTCTCCTAAAGATAATTTTCAAAGAGAGCTGAATAACTGTTGAATTCGATTCATGTTACTAAGTGCCAGTTATGGTAGATTGTGGACGCAGTTTAATTGCATACGACTTAGCCTTTTGAGGCTCGAAAGAGCAAAGATGCGGGCGCATCTGGGTTACATGTTAGATTGTGTATGAAACTAGTTAAGCAAAGTAAGTTACGGGTGTAAGGTAGACACAAATTTTTTTTTCTTTTTTTTTTTTTAAGGTTGAAACAATTTGAAGCCATTTTTTTCTTCTTATTTTTCTTACTATTTACTCCCATGTATACTTTCATTTTCTTTTATTTTTCAAAGCACTCACCAAATAAAAAATATTTTATTTTCGTTACTTTTTAGTCACAAATTTTGAGGAATGCTTAATTAGATTATTATACTCGATTGTCTTAGGATTCGATATTTGAACTTTGTCAGTTGTGTGGTGTATACTTGCACTTAGGGACAATGTGTTCCAAACCCAAACAAACCTTTGTGAAAAGTTGTAGATAATAATTTATTCTGCTTGAAGCTTGTGGGTGGTTACCATTGAAATGATGGTAATGGTCGTTGTGTGATGAAGGTGGGCCTCCAAAAGGCTTATGACTCTATTGGATTTCCTATTTGACACCCTTCTTGTTATCATGTGAGTTGGATTAGGGCTTGTATCGATTTTTTTATGTACTCCATTTCAATTAATGACTCTTTTGAGGGGTATTTTCATGAGCGAAGAGGGGCTATAAAAAACACAAAGAATATCAATTACAATTTTTTTGTCTTAAATCTAGCAAATTAAGGTTAAAATGTCATTTTGATCATTGTACCTTAGGGGCTGTTTAGGAGACTGAAATGTAATCAGAATTACTAGAAATCAGATGAGTGTTGGAATGCATGAGGTATTGAGAGAGAAACGGAAATGGGATCGTAAAACATGAAAATGGTGGAAAAGAGGGTTTGGTTAAAAACTATCGGAATGTAATGAGTTTAATATTATACATAGTGCCTAAAACGCTCAATCCAAACATGAGTTTTGGATCACATTACAATCCAAACCCATTACATTATAGACCCTCAAACAACCCATAGCTTCATTTCATCGTAGTCCATATACTTCCAATTAAATTTAAAAATGTCACTATTATTAGTTTTAAAAAAATCAACAATAAACTAATGGTTAAAATATCATTTTGATCCTATACTTTCAAATTGTTCAACTTTTGTTCCATACTTTCAATAAATCTAAAGTTTAGTTTCCAATGCTAGTTTATTGTTAAATTTTTAAAAAACCTTTTGTGACCTATAACAATTTTGTTGTAAATTTTGAAAACATATTAACATATTTTATTTTACGGCACGGAAATTATTATTATTGTTTTATCAATTTTGATAAAAATTATCTTTAAGGGACTAAATTTAAGATTTATTAAAAGTACCAGGACAAAATTGGACAATTAAAAATATATAAATTAAAATTGAACAAACTTAAAAGTATTGGTAGATTAAAATTGAACAAACTTAAAAGTATTGATACCAAAATGATATTTTAACCATTAATTTATGTCAAGTGCAATAATTTAAATTGCGAGAGTAAGGATTGAACCTCCGACTTTTAATGACAAAGGTCATGCCAATTACCACCGACTTAACCTCACTTTGACATGTGTAAGTACAATAGTTACACGTAAGAAAATTTTAAAAAATATTTTAAGCTCTTGAGCTCACGTCTTAGATGAGTATTACAAAATTGAGAAAGTATTTGTGTAGTTGAATATGATAAAACAAAAAGTTGAGAAAGAAAAGTCATAAAAATTCATACTTTATATGTTACAAAATACCTTAACTCAACCCAACTCAATTCTATCCTTCAATCCAACCCTACGCTTGAAACATAGACAATTATTATCAATTTAATCCAACTCTATACTCGAAACACGAACAATTATTATTCACAAACATTTAGCACTAAGTCACTTAATTCAACTTTGAACGCCAAATGCACCTAGATAGATTTGTCGACCAACAAAGAAAAAAAAAAGAAAGAAAGGAATAAGAAGGCCACATTACCAATTCTCTCTTAAACATACTTCCAATAAATTTCTTCCTCCATTAGAAGTTGATGGATTAATAACATAGAGAACAAAACTCAAAACTAAACAACAAAAATATAACATTTTAAGACCTAATGACCAAATGAAAATTAATCTCAAAATTCATTGGTAAATCTATAATACCACAAGATCAATTTTTTTCCTTTTTATGTTACCATTCTACATGGTCATTTTGGGTATTCTTTTCTATGCTTAAATTTTGTCAATTATTTATTTCCTTTTTACTTTACCGAACTTAGTTCAAATTTGTGTCATTTTTAACATTATCTGAAAACAAAATTTTAATCACTCAAAATTAATTTAGTTTTTAATTGTACACTTAAATACAATTTTTATATCTTCAAAACTTAGTTTTGAAAGATTAAAAACATGTCTTATGACGTTTTTGAAAATGACAAAAGTTATTTTAACAAATTGAGTAAAGTTACTTCAATTGTTCGAAAAATTTATCATCACCTTTTAAAGCTACATAATTCATCAAATATTACAACAACATTTAGTTAATTAATAATTAGAAACACAAGAAAGCAGTAAAAAGAAAGAAAAAAAAATCCTGAATTTCATAAAATACACATTTAATTTAACTCTGCCCTTCAGGACCCAAAATACCGTTAACGATCGACGTAGCTACGAGAACTCCAACGACCTCCGCTCCGGCGACTGCCCCGGCCTGAGAAAGCGCTCCGAAATTTACTGCCGTTTCGATTTCTTTTTCCGCCGTTTCAATCCCTCTCTCCGCCGCTACAATCCCCTGCTCCGCCGTCACAATCCCTCGCTCCGCCGTCTCAAGTTCTTTCTCCGCTGCCTCGAATCCTTCTCTCACGATCTCCTCCGCCTCCTCCTCCACCTTCTTCAGTTTCTTCCTCAGCCCGAACAGAGGAATGTCCTCCGCCATTGACGGATTCTCTCTCCCCACGACCGCCGCCATCGCCGTCGTCGTCAGAAACAACAGAGTCTGTCGCCGATTTCTGCTAGCGGAGAGAGATTCCGGCGACGATTTCACTGCGGCGGCGCGGACGGTGATGTTTAATCGACATCGTGGTTGGAGGAGTTGGAGGACGGGTGAGATTGCTGTGGAAGACATAGCCTTTTCTGTAATGTGAACTTCGAGAGCAAACTTCTGATCCTTTCAACACGACGATGATTCAATGATAGCGGTTCGCTCTTTCATTAAAATTTAGGTACCGTAATACCCTTCCCTTGAACCGCCAAACATCTGACACGTCAACAAATAGAAGGGTAAAAGTGGGATTTAGAAAAAAGTATTGGGCCGAATCCGATACAAAGCCCATTAACATGATTTTACGAAATTTGCTTTTATATTCGATTTCAAGCAAAACTTCCTCTGTTCGGTGTTTCTTCAAAACTTCACATAAACCCTAAAAAGTGAGTTGGGTTCAGATGTCGGACAGAGAAGATTCCGATTCGGACGCTCCCGAGGAGTTCACCGCCGAGCAGGTTGCTTGCTTTCAACTCTCTATATTTCTCTTTGCCTCTTTCCAATTGCCACTTAACGATTCGGAACTTTTCTGTTGCAGGGAGTACAGCAGGATGAAGAGATTAGAAAAGTTCAAAAAGAAAGTAAGGCCAGGTGTGTACTCAATCCGTATTTCCCATTACTGTATTGTGTTTGGTGTCGAATTCCCCATTCTTTCATTAATGGCATCTACGTCTGTCTGTTGTGTTTAGTCTCTTCACTACGTTTGGAGCTGCTATTACTACAGCAATCACGACGTTGTTTTTCTTTTTTTACTTGAAGTTAAGCTGACGTTATCGATTTTTAAGACATGGGTCGAGTTGGTTATTTGGGGTGGACCTTAGAATAGAAAGTATTTATGTGCACTTCAGATGGGATAATTTCTTGTTATTCTTCTATTTTTCCTTCCTATTCTTCACCAATTTTGAAACTTGTTTTCCTTTTCATTTTATATGAATTTCTTCTAACGTCTATTTTTAACCAAGTCTCGGAACTATTAACTCGTTGAATACTAAAAGATGTAAAAGAGGTGGGAACATAATGCATCCATTTGGATCCTGCCAATTTGAATTGTAAGAAAGTTCTCTGATTAACCATGATAAAAGATATTGTGCACTTAGAAAAATTCTATCTAAAGCCCTTGATGAGGATGCAAAACATCAAAATGTGTTTCCATTCCCATATCCATTCCAACAAAATGCTTCTATTTTCTCTCTAACCAAATTTCCTGAAGAATGGCTTCACCATGTCATAGAGCCTTCATTTTGAAGTAGTGCCCTACAATTGAACGCTTAGATTCTTAGTGAGCAGATCTATCTTCCTTTGCCCTAACTGAATTCTCTTATGAGTCATGTGACCTTGTTTTGCTGATTAGGAACCACAAACTTTTTGTGCTGCTATACGAGCATCTCCTAAAAGTCCACCTAAACAGATTTGAGCCACACTTGCTCTACAACCAATTTGCTTTGGTAATAAATAAGAAAGAAGAAAAGGAATGTCCTTATGGTCTTTTTGAAGCCAATAGCTTAATCCTAGCAATTCATAAATCATACCAATGATATAGAAATTACTAGTAGACATGCAACCAAAAATCTGTTCTCCATCTTTCTCTAAGTCCTCAAAATTCCAATTTCTAATCCACCTATTAAGGGTTTCTCATTATCAAGCATGGAGGCCAAACCTTCAATATGTCTTTTTTTCCATTAATTACAGTTTTGGTAACAATAAGTATGGCATATAGGCTTGTCCATCTTCCTTGGAGTGCAATGAAAAGAGTAAAGAGGAGGACCACCATTAATCACTATCTTGTTAATGATAAATATTTGCCAAAAAAGCTTTATTATGTTTTAAAGGACATTTGAACCTTAAACTTTGAGGTTTTGCCTAGATTTAGCGTCAGGCTTAACATTCTAAGCCTCTTAGCTTCATAAGGAGCGTATGCCTTTACCATAAAAGTGCCTAAAAAGTTTGGAATCCTTTTACATGCACTATGGGATAACCACCTTGAAACCCAATTAACAATTATCTTAAAGGTTTTGCTATTTCTTTGCAACCAAGAGCCCAAACAATTTTGCCCACCAACAGTCTCCAACATATCTTCTGTCATAGCTTCATTCAAGAAATTCACAATAGAAAAAGGAGTGCATCGATTAATATAAGGAAGTTTGAGCCCATCCTTTTGAATGGGTTGTTGGTTGGATTATAGGCACTTCAAAACATCTGCTGCTGAGCTTCCTTTCTTTCCCAAACTCCTAGTTTGTCTTTGTTTAGTGTGTTGTGGGAGATGGGAGGATACTTACTTTTGGGAGGTTAAGTGGTTGGGATCAGACCCCTTTGCTCCACATTTCCTTGATTATATCAACTGTTCTTTCTGAGGAATCCTTTGGTGGTCTCGATCCTTTCTTATCATGAGTGCTCTGTTTCTCCCTCTTTGGGGCTCCTTTGTCTATTCATGACAGACAGGGAACAACGGATGTTATGTCTTTGTTATCATTACTTGGCTAATTTTGCTTTAGCCTTGGCAAAGGGGATGTCCGTTGTTTTAGGCCTTGTCCATCCAAAGGCTGTCATCCCTTCTTTTTGGTGTTTGGTAAGTTCCTCTCCATCAAGTGGTTCTGTTTTTTTTCTTTGTGTTGAAGCCTGAAGGTGAAGGTTTCCAATATCATGAAGTTCTTCATATGGCAAGTTTTACATGGAATAGTTTATACCTTGGATTGAATCTTGAAGTGGGAGGAATATTTTGTGGAAGGTTGGGGTGTGCTATTTTGTGAGTCCTTGGAGTGGGAGGAATAATGGAATCAATTGGTGGGGGAAGGGGTCAAGGGAGTTCTTCTACTGATATTTTGGTCCCTTATTAGATTCAATGTTTCTTTTTGGGTGTCGGTAGGGTTTTATTATTATTATTATTATTATTTTCATGGTAAATTCTTGTTGGCTGTAAACCTTTTAAAGTTTCTTCACCTCAAATGTTATGTTGTTTCATGCGATTAGATAAGGTGCACGCTAATTGACTTGAACATTGAACATTGATTACCTAGTGTTGCCTTGCTGCTGTTATCAGTTCATTAGTTTTATGTTTTATGCTTTGGGCTCTTTGTTTATTTTTGGGCCTTGGGCAATTCAGTCTTTTTCCTCAGTGGGCCAGCCTCTTCTCTATTTTCATCTTAGTTCAAAAAGAATCCAACTTTTGTTTTGGGTCACACCAGATATAACAATTTTCTTTAATTGAAAACGAATGACGATCATGACAAGAATCAAATGTACTGCAATTCTGCACATTGCCAGTGGTTGGCTAGGATGGCTTATTCTGTCATTCCCATTGCTATAGGGGGGACAATCGTTGTTCATTCTCAGAATCCAGTGTATTCAGAATTCTTACCTGCCCGTAACACAATTAAATGATGTCCCAAAGGCTTGTATCCTTTAGATGCATGCCTGGTTATTATGTTTTCTTTAACAGAATATAACCTTGTTTATGTAGGGTTGTTCGTGAAGGGAAAGAACGCCGTAGACTGTGGGCTGAAAAGAAAACACCACGCCCATCTAAAAAGGGTGAAATTGTCGAAGATTTAGCAGAACCCCCTAGAGATAATGATCAAATTATCAAGTTGGGAATGCTTCCTAGCAATATTGTCCAACTGCTTGTAGACCGTGAGAAGTATGTTCTCTTCCCCAGTTTTCATGTATTTCTGGCAAATCATGATTTTGTTAAGCCACTAATATAGTATTCTCTCCATCTATAGACAAGTTTTCTCATCAGATCCGGGTGACGAAAAGCCTGCAATTAAGCCAAAACTAAAGCGGAAGAAAACCAAAAGCTCTGGGTGAGAGATCCGACCTGATTTAGAACTTCGACCTTTCAATTTTAATCTACCTTATGATTTAGAATTGTCTCTTATTTTACTTTTTACTTTTTTAATGCAGGATTGAAACGGTTCTCTTAAGCGAAAGAACACCATCTCAATGTTTACAGAACTCCTTGGAATTTTTGAAGAAAAGGAAGATGAATATTACAAGATCATCATCGGTTCTTGATAATCCTAACCAAGCGTTACGGCTTCTTTCTACATCTGGCTTACTAACTAAGAAGTAACAGTTTTGTTTCAAAGTCTATTTACTGCATCTCTGTTAGCTTCGACAGGACAATGTATAATGTACTTGAAAATTGGTTGCTAAGAGCAAAAAAGTTTCCGACCATAGCAGAAATTGAAAATGGTGAGAGCATTAATGTTGGTAAATTAATGATTTTTATTATGTTGTTTCTACCACCAGGGGCTCGTCTTTGAATACGTTTAAATTTAAAGAAATCATTTACCTGACAAGTTCCTATAATTAGAAAAAATGTATATATAGTGAGCTTGGTGTGTACGGATGTTCATGGGACGGATGGCTCTAGGGTTGGCAATGGGAGCAGGGTGAGTGGGGGTTAGCTATTTTGATATGCAAGTTTGTCTGTCTAAACAGAACCGAATTGTTTTGTTTAGTCTGAATCAAATCAAACTGTTAATATTCAATTGAGTTTTTGGTTTTATATATAATATATGATATATATTTTCTCAAAAAATGTATATATGTACGTATACGGTATACGGTACAGTTTTATAATATATAGTGGCCATCAGCAGAAATCATGTGGAAGGAATATTGAGACATCATGGGTGGCTTAGAGGGAAGAAGGGGAGATCAAATTTACGTCTCTCTTTTGCCATAAAAAAAAAAAATATATGCTAAATCACTTTTGTCATTTTAAAACAAGAAAAATATGTCTTTAATATTTTAAAATCAATTTTAATTGTATGGAAATGATACTAAAAAGTATAAAACAAACACTAGATTGATTTTTAATGGGATTTCTTTTTTTTATAAAATAGTTTATTTTGACAAAACTATTTTAATAATTTCAATATTATGCCAAACATACGTTAAACACCCTTTCAAAGTTGTTAATTGTTCCATGGGCCTTTTTAGTTTGCTAGCCCCAAAAAAAAAAAAAAATTGTCATTAGTCCAATTTCATTTTTATTTAAACATTTTTGAAGTTTCTATAAAATCTATATAAAATAAACACAATCATGTGTTTTTTTTTCAAAAGTATTTCTATACAAAATTTATTTGATTTTCTATATTTTTATTAAGTCAAATTCTTATAATGGACAACGAAGACTATACATAAATTAATACTTTTAAAATTGTATTTAAAAAAACTTTCATTGGAGAATTTTTTATTTATTTTTTCAAGCATATGATCAAATATAGTTAGTCTTTAGAGTTGGTCGTTGTAGATATCGACAAAGTTATTTGCCAAAAGCGATTTGTCGCTTCAAATGGTTGACTAAGAATAGTAGTAGGCCATGAAGCGATTGTGTAGCAAAAATGATGGTTTATTATAATTCTCATAACTAGGTTTTCTTTCTTATATTTTTGATATTAATATTTGGCTTTATTGGTTTATAGTGAGGTAGATTATTATGAAGATATTTTAGAAACTTTATATATTATATAAATGAGAGAGATTGAGCATTAGACATCCAAAAATTCTTTTATTTATGTTTATTGTTATTTTGAGTGGTAGGCAAAAGAATGAGCAAAAGAATAAAAGTTTTGTTTTTCTTTGTTTTTAATTCTTTTAACCCAAAAATATATAAAGTGAGGGAAAGAAAAGGGTTGGGGTTGGGGTTGGGGTTGGCGTTGGCGGGAGGTAATAGTGAGTCATGCGGTTGATTGCTGGACCCTAGTTCTTCCTCTTCGCACTTCAATTCCTTCCTCTTCCGTCTCTCTCCGCAACAATCTCCTGCTTTTACTTCTCTTCTCTACATCCCTTCGCTTTCCACAAACTTCACTCCCTTATGCAAACCACCTCCTTCAACCCACTCTCAAATTCCCTTCAATTTCCGCCTCCATGGACACTCCCCGAAACCCATTTACCTACTACGCCCAGACTCTGCTCTCGCCCTCCAACTGTTACTAGGTCTTTCAGAACTTGCTACAGAGCTGATGAAGGCGTTGATGATGGACCCGGTCCTAGTTCGCCGCTTCGCTTGCCCCTCGTCCTTCGCCGGTCTGGTAGGGTTGCTCAGTACGTTTGGGATGGCTTTTCTCTACAGTTGGTCGCCTTTGATGGTGCTGCTTCCTCTTTTTCTTTTGATTTCCGTGATGGGTTTCGTACTTTTTACGCAGCCTCCGGTTTGGCTGTTAAAGATTTTTTTATTCCTAAGAATGTCAGTGAGCATTATGTACTTTATGTTAAATGGAAGCTTTTGCATCGGGTTTTCAGTTCCGCTCTGCAGGTCATTGCTACTCAGGTTAGTGGAAGTTTTTCTTTCATTGAATTCTGCTGTTCTCAAAATTTAAACTTTAATTGAGTTTTCTAGTTGTGAGAAGAAATTAGTGATGTCTGATCATTCTCTTTTTTTTATTTGTTCTTATAGTTGGTTTAATGTTGCCTTTAGAATTAAATACCATGCTCAGTATTGGAATCATGCTGCATACTTTTCCTTGCGACATCGTTAAAGCTTGAGCTCATCCGGATTTCAGAAGCTTGAATTGTTTGGTGATGTGTGGATTGAATTGTTTATCTGGTGAAAAGATTTTTGAGTATTTTTTTAATGGCTCTGCGGAATGTTTGTTACTTACGAAATTTCAGATGTTATAGATGTCCAACTCCTGGTTTAAATGATAAGCATTCTGATGGGATTATAAGGAAAACTGTTGTTGATAGGCAATGTTTCGGGCTATAGGAGTTGGGCACAGTCGTTCGCTAGCATCTGCGGCAGCCCTTAATTGGGTCCTGAAGGATGGACTTGGACGGTTAAGTCGGTGTCTTTTCACTGCTAGCATAGCATCTGCGTTTGATACAAATTTGAAGGTTTCTTCTGTGTGTTATTTTTTTCTGGACATGGAATTTTATTTCAAGATCTTCCTTGGAAGTGCAGTATATGTGTTACTCTTCTATCTCTTTGTTTGATGAACAATTCTTTTTATGTTTCTCATTTCAAGAGAGTTAGGTTTTCGACAGCTGTTCTATTCAGTTTAGGCATTGGAGTTGAGTTGCTGACTCCAGCATTTCCTCAGTACTTCTTGCTTCTTGCATCAATTGCAAACATTGTGAAGCAAATAAGTCTTGGATGCTACTTATCAACTGCTGTAAGGATTCACAATTTTGACAGTGATAGGAAATCTAATCTGCTTTTTGTGTAGTATATACTTAACATACTTCTCTAGAAAAATCAACCACCACTCTTGTGATAGAAATCAACATTTCTTTTTCTGCTTGTACTGGGTGTTTGTTGGTGTACTCTATGTTCTTTTCTTGAGAAAAGTTACTCCATGTTGTCAATTACGTAATTGCATTGTGGTTGCAATTCACCTACGATTACAGTTGTCTAGTTTATATATTTTGAAAAAAATGTGTTCGCTTTTTTCCATATTATCTATTAGAACCTCTGCCATGGCAACTTATTAGACAGTAGATAATATCTGTCTGCTACATTCGACTCTGGTCACCTATATTATTGAAGTTGAATCCACATCAACTGAAGTATTTTGACTTAAATTTGTTCAAGTTTGTACAATCTGTGTGGATTTGTCTAGAAATATCCATTTGGTTAATTTATGAAGTTTCTGGAAGACTTTCAGTTTAAAAGTCTAATTATGTTAGTAAAACATTCTTCAAAGTTTCATTCAAATAGATGTTATTCTTCTTGCTTCACCACTTTGGATTTTATCAGTGTCATCTTATAGTTATCATCTTATATGTAATCAGTCTGCTGTTCATAGAAGTTTTGCTGTGGCAGATAACCTTGGTGAAGTTTCTGCTAAGGCACAGGTTGGCTATATTCCTTACAGAAACGCTGATCACAATTTGTTTGCATCCATTACATTTATTCAACTATCCACTTTATGCAGATTCAATCAGTGTGCTTTGACAATCTTGGTCTTGTACTCGCGGCTTTTCTTAACTTCTTGTCCAAGAATGATCAAAGGTTTTGTTAATCATTGTTTTTTAGATTTCAATTTTTCTTTTTCTTCAATGAGTTGCAAATACTCATAAACTATCAATTCATGTCTATTTTATTGTTTGTGCTACTTGGTGCATAAGTTTTCTTAATTTTGGAATTCATCATTCCAAGGTTTTTAACTCACCATTTTTGTGTTAGATTGCAGGCAGCTTTACCTTTTGTAGTTTACCCCATTTTTGCTGCAGTGGATCTTTTTGGAACATATCAAGGGCTTAAACATGTCCATTTGCAAACACTAACTAAGGTTGGTTTTGTTTTATTCAACTTTCCTGGGTATTTTGGAGGCTAGTTGAATGTTTGAATTTGCTGCTAGTTCTCTTCTTACTTGAGAAACAAAATTGTCTGTCATCTGACGACATCATGGTATTGTCGATTTCTTTGTTCTCCCTCAGAAATTTGTATTCATAGTTGTTGATTGAGACTGGGAAGGTGGTCCTAAGTAGTTTTGCACTACGTTGTCAGTTTTGGATGACTTGAGTTTTGATAAGGCATTTTTCAAGTGAAACACCTTATAAATATATAATTATACTTTAGAAGTTTCAAAATCACTTTTGTCTAACAAAAGTGATTTTATAACTACTTCAAAATCGCTCTCAAACGTGCAGGATAGACTCGGGATCATATTAAGTAATTGGATTGAGCGAGGATATGTACCTACACCTGCAGAAGTAAGTGAGAGGGAAGGAATTGATTTACTATGCAGACAAGGTGATGTCTTATCTCTTTATTAATTCATTATACATTGATGGTTAACAAATCATAGAGTTATCTTGAAATGAAGAAGCACGAACACTTTAGTTTGGCTAGCGTGTCCATGTCCGGTACGTGTCGAGCACTTGGATACTCTGACACTTTTGGACACTTATTAGCACAATGGATGTGTTAGACACTAGTTGTACAAAGTTAATATAGATCCAATATTTGTTAGACATGTATCGAACACTTGATTTTGAATAAATTTTGAGAGTGAAATGCATCAAACTCATCTTTTTTATACATATAAATGCATAAACCTATACTTCGATTTTTCTTCTTGTATGAAAATGACATATTTTTTAAAATGTAGATTTTAGGTCCCGTTTGATAACCATTTGGTTTTTGAAAATTAAGCTTATGGACATTACTTCTATTCATAAATTTTCTTGTTTTGTTATCCCTTTTCAACTCATGTTTTCATAAACCAAGCCAAGTTTTGATAACTAAAAAAAGTTGTTTTTTAAAAACTTGTTTTTGTTTTTAGGATTTGACTAGGAACTCAAATATTTCTATAAGATTGTTGAAAACCATAATAGTGAAATTGGAAGCAAACAAGCATAAATTTCAAATATAGAAAACTATAAGTAAAATCGTTATCAAACAAGCCTAAGTAAACATGTCCTTGCTAAACATGTCCTTGCTGTGTCCTAAATGATGTATTACCATGTCCTTTTCACATCGTTTTTGTGTCTTGTATCGTTTTATGTCTTGTATCCTTATCTGTGCTTACTAGTCGAAGTGCAGTTTGTTTATATAACCTCAATATTCAGGTAATGATTCATGGCCAATCAGAATAGGTTGCTTGAATCTGGAGTGTCACGTACCCAAACTCTCCATCCTGGCAATGAGATCTGTATGTAGCAAGGATTATTATTTTATATGCATGGATGCCTTCTGCAAGGGTTTAACTACAAATAGAGTAAGTATACTACTGCTGAGGTTAATCTTTAAGAGCAGTTCACATTTATTTTACTCACTTTTTCACTTGTTCGAAATCATAGCACGGTATTCTTCTTTGTCTCCGCGAAGGGGCTCGTGCTGCAGATATCTGCATTGGGTTATTGCAGGTAATAGAAAATTGATTAGATTCTCATTGTTCATCTGTTTTATAAGTTTCAATTTGGTCAGGTCTCTGTCATTAATGCTACTTGTCAAGTTTTAAATTCACAAGGACTAAAGTAAAGCTAGACTAGAGAGAGAAAAATATTGAAATGCAATGCCACGACATTCTTTTATTCCACGTACTTGGTGAGGCTTTCTCCTTTGATTATGATCTAACACGTCTCGACTTGATTAGGCATGTTATATCCGGAAAACAATTCTATCAAACACGAGGATTTGGGAAGAGGAAACTGTGAAGAGTAATGAATTTTCAGATGCAATGGCTAAGGAATGGATTAATTTGGTTGAGAATAGCAAGAAATATGCAGAAGAAAATGGTTGCTTTGTGCTTCAACAAATGTCAAGCTTAGGATGGGCAGTTAAGAACGTTCTACTCAGTACAAATGAGCAAATACGATACAGCTTTGTTGATGATAATGACCCATGAATATGTTGTAGGCTGTGTTTGGATGGGGGAAGGCAATTCCCCATCTGAAGTTATTATTATTAATTTGTTTCATAGGTAACTTACTCTTTTGCCCATACAAGGACACACTTTAATCTAGGGATAGATTTAGAATTTGTGAGTTATGTTCTTTTTTTTTAAATACTTTTTGTAATTGTTTACACAAATCTAAAAAAGAATAAAATTATGGCATAAATATGCATTTTATTAATGTCTAAGGTCCTGTTTGTGGCGGGGGAGGGAGGCTGAAACTCCATTTTTAAGAAAAAGAAAGTTATAGAAGGGAAAAAGGAGGAAGAAGGAGAGTTGAGTTTTTACCTACAATCAACCACTTAATTGAATGCTTGAAAAAAAAGATAAACCCACTACATATTTAGTAAGGCAATCAACTTTCTCCACAAAAAATCCAAGTCCGGTTTGAATTGCCTAGTAAAAAGAGTGTATTTCAAAAGTCATTTTCCTTCATCCAACACTTTTTTGATAAAAATTATTTAAAATAAATATATTCTTCTAAGTGTTTTATGTATAAGTTTAAAGTATTTTTACATGACTACTAAAAATTAAAAATTTAAAAATACTATCACTTGTTGAGGATTTTTTTAGTATATGATTGTTGGAGAGTCGTTGGTTTTTGGTTGTCCAAGGGGGTCATTGGAGTTGGCTGTTAGGGTTGATTGTTGGAGGTGGTCACTAGAGTTGGTTTATGAAGGCAGTCATTGGTAGTGGTTGTCGGAGTTGGTCAATGGTTGTGATCGTTGGATGGAGTCGATCATCAGTGCTGGTTGTCGGAGTTGATTGTCGATGGTAATGGTCGTCGGAGTTGGTTGTTGGTGGTGGTTGCTGGAGTTGGTCGTTGATGTTTCATATGTTTTATGCTACATATAAAACACATTTTACACGCTAGATTAAGACTTAGTACTATGGGGTGATAGTTAGATCGGTTTTGTTGATTTTGGGGTCAACCAAGAACTAACCAAATTAATCAGTTTTACAAAGAAGATATCAAAACAGATGTTTAATAAAGAACAAAACCAATTGATTGATTTTTATTTGGTTTGGTTTATTATTGGTTTGATTCTCGATTTTTTACATTTTCATTTTTTCTTTCAAATTTTAATTTTTATTTCCAATTTTGTTTTGAATTGGTACTTTTAGATAATCTTCAATTAAAATTGGGTTCATTTTTTTTATAGACTAAAATTGCTTTTACACTTTCTAAATAAAAAAGACACACTCTGTAATTATTGATCTTTTTTCTAAACATTACATATATATACACCATAATAATTAAAACAATGAAAGCTACTAATGTTAGAGTTTACTTTTAAGTGTATATATATCCTCGGTTCGGTTTGGTTTTAATTGGTTTTACTAATCAAAATCTGATCTAAACCAATACTTTTTGGTTTTCTCTAAATACAAACCAATATGTCCAATTTTATATTAAAAACCAAACCAAACCAATGGATCAGTTTAGTTTGAATTTTTAGTATAAAATTAAATATATTGGTTTGTATTTGGAGAAAATAAAAAAATATTAATTTGTATTGGTTTGATTTTTTGCAAATTATAGTTATGATAGTTGCAATTGATACAACAAAATATTTAGGATATCAATTATATTAAATATAAAGTATAATATTTAATCCACTTAGACAAAACTGAAATATGGGAATATATTTTTTCTTTATCGCTTTAGCGTTTTTTTTTCTCTCTTTTGGTTCCAAATATTTTATTTTGTAAGTTATATGTTATGAAATTATTTAAACTGTGAGTTATAGATTGACTTATTTTATATCATGTCTTACAATATTTTCAATGGAATCTCAAATAAACAATTTTAGCATATTATGGAAATATATTTTTTCTTTATCTTTTTACTAGAGTAATTTCAAATGTCAAATAGTAAGTTAAGTTAGTTACAAAACCAAAATATGGAGAATGGTATTAGGTTAAATTACAAGTATTATACCAAAACATTTACTGTTGGTGTTTGTTCTTAAGCTCTTATTTTTAAAGGTTATGTTTGCATAGTTTGTTTAAATGTTTAATGGATCAAAGTTTAGGTTACAGTACATAAAATAAATTTATTAAACATTTTTTTTTTTTTTTTTTGAAGTTTGAAAGTTTATCAATTACAATCTGGAAAGTTTAGAGAAAATTAGTACTAACACAATTTTTTTAAAAATAGGAAATATATTTAGATTGGAATTGTAATGATTCAAACCTAGAATCCGAGATGATATAGATTCTTTAATGCACCACCAACCGCTTGAGATACTTTCAAGATTGAAGAATGCTTTGATAGCAATGTATTGAGAGAACTGAAAACCAAAAGAAACATTAAAGCTGAGTGTTGTGAAAAAATAAAAATAAAAAAATAAAAAAATAAAAAATGCCAATAAAAAGTAATAAAACTTTTGGAATTTGATTATGAATTGTAACGAAAGGGGAATTTCATTTACATTTAGTATTATTGATAATTAATTATTAATGACTAAAATTTAATATTACTTTCGATCGATAAAAATAATTTCCCAACATCTTCTCTTTTTAGCATATATAATACATTACCGCAATTGTTAAATTATTTATTGCTTATATAATTTTGTTGGTTTTCCTGTATATCGTATATGTATATTGTTTTTATTTTATACATTTTTTTTTATTATATCCATAAAGTGATATGAAAAGTTTTTTTTTTTTTCCTTCACTCAAATGTTAAGAAATGAGTTTATATTTATAGAAAAAAAGAAGTGTTTAGATTGTTGAAGAATATAATAAACTAAGAGATTAATTGCAATATTCAAATTGAAGGTTTGACACGTTGAAATTATAAGTTTAATCTTAAAATATACTAACTTAAAAAATGATTTTTAAATATTTTAATTTTGCATGTTAGAATGTTGCGTTAGCGTAGGTTTAAGTTTACAACTTTAAATATTTATAAATAGTTTAATATTTTTTTTTTATTTATAATAAATTTTAATAATTAAACTATTTTTGGTAAGAAGTATTTTCCTTTGAGAAGGCTATGTTCCAAAATGTGTTCTAACATACACCTTATTTTTTTTTAGGTTAAATTAAAATTATAGTCCCCCAACTTAAAAAATATCTAATAATTTTTTTTAAAAAAATTAGTTTTATATTTAATAAGTGAATTTTAAAAATGTCTACTAAATTCCTATACTTTAGAAGTCTCTAACACATTCAACACTTTTTAAAATTAACGAATTTATTAGATTAAAAAAAAATTTATCTTTATTAGAGCTTTCAACTTAATCCATAAAGTTTAGAGAATGTCAAATAGATTAAAGACCTGTTAGATAAAAAAAAAAAAAAAATCATAAATCAATTGAAAGTTTAGAAGGTGAACTAACTTATTAAATACAAAATTAAAAGTTTAATTCAAAATAATTTAATCTTAAGATCTGAAGATGGTAATTTTAATTTCAGCCAGAATTTTGAAATATTTTCATTTTAAATTGAAATTATACAAAAATGACATTCACTATATATACACGGCTTAGGAAATCAGGTAAACGTGATGTAATATTTTATATGCACTACACAAATTTAGCAATCTTTCATTAGAACTAAATTAATTTTCCCCAAAGAGGGAAAAATTATGGTTTAAACTAAATATATATATTTTTTAAGAAAATAAAAAATTCATGCAGAAGTCATAGTCCAAGAAACCAACCACCAACATTTCACAGTCTCACCACACTAATTATATATACAAAAGCAATATTTGTACAGAATGGAAAATTTTCTGATGCAATATATATATATATTTTAGTAGCTTAATTCTATTTCATCTATGTAAATGAGTTTAACACTAAAAATACATCCCATCAGAAAATCCACTACAACTTTCTTTCTATATGTATGAAGAAAACTATTAGGTTAAATTATACTTGTGCTTAATAAATCTCTATAATTAACAAATGTACTAATAGGTCCTTTTAACTTAAATTTTAACTTCATATAATTTTAAATTTTCAATCTATAAAATTTTTGATTTAAAATGATAGCTAAGATTTTAAAAATGTCGAACACATATCAAAGGTGTTTGAAAAAGAAATATGGAATCAGAATTTTAAATACTTACAAGACAAATCTAATGTTTAAAAGAAGAAGGACCTATTAGATATATATATATTTTTTTTTTTTTAACTTTAGAGATCAATTAGACACAGTTTTTATTTTAAGATTAAGGACTAATAGTATAATTTAACCAAATTATTTCTACAGTAAATTTCTTGAAATGAACCTTTTTTTTTAGAAAAAAAAACATTTGTTACTGTTCTCGAATAACGAAACTGGGAGCATTTACCAAGAGGCCGGCGGTTGGGGAGGATCCCTGCGAGAAAGACGGCGGAGTTTGAAGGGACGCCGGCGGCTGTTCCGACACCCTCCACATCTTGACCGACTTATCCAAACTCCCACTATACACAATCCACCGCCGCTCACCTTCGCTGGCTTCACTGTCTCTCTCGACGGCCAAGCACTTCACCGGGCCGGTGTGGCCCGTCAACACCGACAAGCAAGCATGTTCCGCCGCTGTTCTCTGCCAGACGCAAATCCCCATATCGGCGGAGCCACTCAACAACAAACGGCCGGCAGTAGCCAAACAGAGGATCGCAAGCTTATGGCCCCTCAAAGTGCCGCCGTGAGATAGCGATTTCTCCCTCTCCCAAAAATTAACCACCCCATCGGAAGAGCCGCAGTAGACAAAAGTGGCGTCATCGTTAACAGCAAGAGCAGTAACGGCACTGTCCTGTTTAACCAAAGTCTGCGAGAAAAAATGCTTCGTCCCTTTCCCCTGAAGCTCTCTCCGCCAAACCTTGACGCTACCGTCGGCGGATCCGGTGAAAACCAATCCATCAATACTCGTAACCAGAGTGTTAACAGCATCATCATGAGCCTGAATCGATTCCAAACATTTCGAATCAGAGACTCTCCACACCTTGAAAGTTTTATCCCAAGAAGCAGAGTATAGAAACAATTGATCTTCGCTTAAACTCAGAGACGAAATTGCATCGCAATGCTTAATCCACAGATTCCTCCGCCGTCTTCCCTCCACATAATTACTGGGTTTCATCGAACATTTGATGTAATCGCTTAAAGTGGGCAGAGTCCCAACCCGTTTGTGAACACTCGGGTCGCGACTCGAGACCTTCCAGACCCGGACCTTACCGTCTTGGTGGCCGGTGAAGATCTTCTCCCCGCCGATCACTATCGATTTGACCAAACCGCTATTGGATTTGAATCCAGAGAATTCCTTATGGTTCTTCCAGACGCGGATGTTCTTGCTGTCGGATCCGGTGTAGAGAAGGTCGCCTGCGGCGGCGAGGGAGTAAATGTGGCCCTCTTCGCGGACGAGGGAGCCCATAAGGATATTGGGGAGGAAGGAAGTACTGTCGGCGGCGGAGGGTGGGGGGTCGGAGTTCAAGTGGGAGGACCATGGGGATTTGGTGAAAGGGGAAGTGGAAGCGGGTTCGAAGAAGGAATGGTCGGGATCGGGGTCGGTGTCCATTAAAGGGAGGATGTTGTCGTCGGAGTTTCGGTACTTGGCGGGTGAGGGGCGGAGGGTGGAGATTTGGGAGTCGTCGAAGCCGGATTTGTTGAGCTTGTTGAAAGCTCTGTTATTGGTGTGTTCGGAGAAAACTCGGGCGCCTCTGGATGAGCCTCCGCCGCCTACCATTGTGGGGTTCTCATAGAAAGAGAGAGAGAGAGAGAGAGAGAGAGAGAGAGATTATAGCAGTGAAATTGGAGATGGAGAATGGAATGTGGAAACCAGAACTCTTAACATAGAAACTGCGCCAACCAACAATGTCAAGGAAGAATGCCAGGACGTTAGGGAAGGAAAGGACAACCCTTTCTTTCTCCACCTTCCCCTTTGCATTCTCTCCAACTCTTTTTTCTTTCTAAATTAGTTCTTTATTTTTTTTTCCAAAACTTGTGGATTAACTTCTCTAATTATTTATAACTCTATCTAATTTTTGCGGACTGATTTAAATAACAATTTAAATCATCATTTTTTTTTAAGTATATCAATTAAGATTGTTTGAACTATTTTCCTCCCTAAACTATCCACTATTTAATTTAATTAATTTTAATTTTTTAATGTAAGTGGTTAACACCCACAAATTAAGATTTTAGTAGCGCTAAGTTGAATTCATATGTATGTAGAGTTCATATGACTATACTTTAGTGTTTGGGGTGTTGAGTTCATATATCATAGGTATCTGGTGTAGTTTTTCTATTTTTTTTATTATTATTACATAAATAAACTCTTTTGATGATGATTATTTTTGTTTGAAAACTTTTTTACTAAATAATTATATATATATATATATATATATATATTTTAATAAACTATAGACGACATTTTATTTTATTGTTTTTTAAGTACACGTGTATTATTGGGAGTTTTAGAAAAGGGAGTTTAGAGTTTACTTTTGATCATGCATTTCAATTTTTTTTTTTTTAAAAATTAAGCAATCATTTTACAAATTTGTGCATGTAATACTTTTGATACAAACTTCTTAAAATAAAAACACTCGGTTGTCGGGGTAGAGGTGGTCGCCAGAGCTGAGTGTATTGTTGGTGGACATAGTATAAAATGTAGTTACAGGTGTAGCCATGAATTCTAGACTTTTTAAAATTTTTTATTTGGAAAGTATCGCTCTCAATTCTAGACTCTTTCACAAGCCTCTATACAATTGAACGTTTGCCCTTACTTTAATTAGTTTGTTTATTAAAAAACTACCACTTAATACAACAATTGAGGATTGGAGGATTTGAACCTTCTACATTTAGGATGAAAGTTTTATGTCAATCACCGAGCTAAGCTTGTTCTAGCTATTGATTTGTTATAGTTACATATAAATAGTTATAGAAGCAATTACGCTTATATACGAACACTAGAAGTTGTCCAAGACACCATTTTTATCAATTTGTTCGTTAGCGAAACACCTCTAATTCGAGAGATTGTTTTTCAAAAGCCTCTATGCATATTTTAACCCTGGACAACTTTTGATCACTGTAACTATGAATATATACAAAACCTAGAAGTTGTACACAGCATTATTATTATTATTATTATTTGCAAACTGCCACTCCAAATCTAAAAACTACTTTTTAGATGTCTTTATATGCACATTATAGCCATTTATAAAGAAATGGAGAGAGAAAATTAATTTGAATGTTTTATACTGTTAATTTGAATTAATGTCATATTATGAATTATTGTTGTTTGTTTTTAACATCACATCTCTCGCCACAACTAGCATATAGTTAAATTAGCATGGTGCTTTTTTTTTTTTTTTTTTTTTTTTTTTTTTTTTTTTTTTGGGTTTTGCTTCAATCTCCTCATCTCTCTAAACGTTTCCCTCTCTCCCTCATCTTCTCCTTTCTTACTAGAAAGATTAAAAAAAGAATTTAGAAAAACTCAGGATTTGAAATTGCACAATTCATAAATGACTTAACACCAACAAACCAATCATCAAGTTTGGTTATTATACGAAATGTTAAATATAAATAGTAAATAGAAATGGATTTGAAAGAAACTAATTTTTTTAGACCTCAAATTTGCACCATTTTTAGAAGCATTTCTTTAGATTTAGAAATAAGAAATGAAAATAATTATTAAACAAGTCTATTTCTCAAAAAATGAGAAAGGAGAACACTATCAAATGGGCCAATAATTTTTTCTCTTTTTAATAGGATCTTAAAGTATGAAATCTATCAGTAATAAACTTCTATCATTGATAGCTTATGATATCACTAATAGAATAAGTCTATTATAGTCTAGCAATGATAGACTTTTATCACTGACAAACTACTTCAATCAGCGATAGAAGTCTATAACTTATAAATGTTTATCAATTAATGTATACTAATAGTAAATACTCAAGATAAAAGTGAAAGTTTAAAACTTATAGAATCTATTAGTAGCTATCAGTGATAGACTTTATTATCATTATGACATAATAATATAAATTTATCCCGTGATAGTCACTGATACACTTATAACTTAGTCACTCAAAGAATTCTATCATTCATTGAAGAATTCACTAGCTATCACTCATATTTTTTAAATGTTATAAAAGAATTCACTAAATATTTGTGTGTCGGTAATATCAATTATCAGTGATATTAGTGATAAATTTTAGGTAGATATCACTCATATTTATGTATCAGTGATATCGAACTTAGGTAGATATCAATGATAAAAGTTTATTATTGATAATCATGATAAAAGATTCTCAATAATAGTCATTGATAGTTTTGAGTGTTAATCTTTCAAAATTGATAGTTACTAATGAAAGTCTATCAATGATAACCAACTTAGTAAGTTTAATCAATAAAGTTGAATCTCGAATTAAAGTGTAAGTGAGATGCCTAGAAGTACTAATAACATGTTATTAGTGATAAAAGCTATCAACAATAGAATGTTATTTGATGGTAGAAAGGAATGACAAAAGTTATCTCCAATAGCATGTTATCAGTGATAGAATTTAAGTGAATATATATCGATGATATTAATGATATAAAAGTTGATCCCATTTGATAAAAGTTTATCATCCCATTTGATAAAAGTTTATCATTGATAGCCATTGTTAAAAAGCTATCACCGATAGCCACTAATAGAAGCTATCAGTAATATGACTTAGGTATGTATCAATGAAATGAATTATATTAATGATATTGATGACATGACTTAGGTAGATATTAGTGATAGTCACTTATAAACCTCTCATTGATAGACTTCTATCACTTATAATTTTAAATGTTAATCTTTAAAAGTTGATAATTTTCTTTTAAATTTGATAACTACTTATAAAAATCTATTATTGATAACCATTGATAGCCTTAAGTGTTAATATTTCAAGTTTGATTCAAATTGATGAAAGTGTATCAATAATAGCCACCAATAACTAATAGCAAATTGAAAGCTAACATTTCAATTGTTAATATTTTAAGGTTGTATTAATATTTCTCAAATTGAAAGCTATTACTAACCGCAACTATTAGTGATAGCAACTAAAAGTAGCTATCAGT
Organism: Citrullus mucosospermus; assembly: GCA_030954485.1. Taxonomy (NCBI): domain Eukaryota; kingdom Viridiplantae; phylum Streptophyta; class Magnoliopsida; order Cucurbitales; family Cucurbitaceae; genus Citrullus; species Citrullus mucosospermus. The sequence continues at coordinate 26,044,775 of CM062056.1, forward strand.
GGCTTTGAGAAAACTGGAAGAAGAAGCGTGAAATGGTGGGTTGAGCATTGGCCTTTTAGTCTTTTGCCAATATGACTATCATTGATAGCTGATATCAATGAGATATGATGCTAATTTTGACACTAATTTTATGCCCTATACCTAATATGTTTTTTTTTTTCTTGTGCTAGATCTTTTATTGTTTGAGTGTGATTGTTTGTTATTTGTGCATTATTATTATTATTATTATTATTATTATTATTATTATTATTATTATTACTATTATTATTATTGTGATTAAATGAATAAACGTGAAGTAAAATAATATGATCATGAAATAAAAGTCAAATCCTCCCACTACAATGAGAAACACTCTTCAAATAATTAGCGTAGAAAAATGTAGAAACCAATAAAATAACATTATATCATTCTTTATCAACCATGAATTTAATTAGTTATTCTTCGGCATTGAGAAGACGGAAAATGGCGACTTTGAAGCAAACAGCGTTTTTGTTCATCAATTCAAACACACAAATATCGCCTTCCTTCAACTCATTATCCTCAACGAATCTCTTCCAACCGCCTTTCAACTCCGTTCGCCGCCGCGTGAACGCCCACCGCACGCCGCACCACACTCTCCAACTCCTCCCGTCTCCCACCTCCAGCTTCATATCCATCGATTCCTTTATGTATCTCTCTCCAAATTTCCTCGGCAAGCTCTGTATTAAATTCATCAAAATTATTCCTAAATCGCTGCCTTTCAATTCATCGTCATTCTATTTCACTATTTTGTTCTTACCAGATAATTCCCTGTTTGAATGTAGGATGGCCTCATCGTCACCATGAATGAAGGATTCTTCCTCCTGCATTTGAACCAGCTCGCTCTCTTCTTAACTGCCAATTGATTCTCCGTCAAAGCTTGCGGCATCTTCCGTGGATTCATCGGTCTCATCGATTCCGGACTGACTCGGCCCTCTGAAATCGGTAAGTGTTATATTCATCCATTTTTAGTATTGATAGCTGAAATTCAAATTAAATTTTACAGAAATTAAACGGAAAAACCTGATTCTCTGTAATTACTCTGTCTCCTTGAGTAATTCGTTTCCAGATCTTCTTCATCTTCATCGCTAGTTAATTCTCGATGCTTTTTATTCATCTTCGCATTCTTCCTCATCATCTTCTTCGTCTCTCGTAAGGAACAAGACGCCGCCCTTTCTTTGTCGTTCTCCCTTCTTCTCTTCTTCAAAACCGCCTCATTCACTATCCGAACAGATTCCTCTTCATCTTCGTTTTCACTTTTCGGAATCAGAACCGGCGGCTGGTGCATTGGATAATCGATTTCGGTGGCGGTGGTATCGAAAATGAGGACATTGAAACAGCAAATTGATTTCAATTGGAACACAAGTAAATGTCCAGGTTGGATAGAATAAAACTGGACGAATTCCGGCCAGCCTTTGAGGAAACAGATTTTGGCGTCCGATTTCTTGAATTGGAGCTTCCAGATGGCGCCGTCGGGAAGGCAGAGAGTGGCCTTGTTGTATAACAGAGAATCGCCATTGTTCTTGACGAATTTGTTTGGAAGCTCCTGCGAAGAAAAGAGATCAATTAAATAAAGAAATGAAGAGAAATTAGAAAATGTGGTTTGTTTGTTTACTTACGAGCTTTCGTTGGGTGAGAGTTTGGTGGAGAATAATCTTGAAGAAATGGGGATTTGGGGAACTGAAGAGAGCCATTAAAGAGAGAGAGAGAGAGAGTTTTTTGTTTTGGATATTTTGAGTTATTTGTGTGAGAATAAAGAAAGAGCCATGAAGTTTAAGTAAAAAAGGAAGATAAACAAAGTCATGAAGAATTGATTTAAAAATCATGAAGAGAATGAGAATGTGAAGAAGACTCATAAGGGAAGTATGAGGTTCATAAAAAATGCCTCCCAAGTCCCACACCTTAAAAAAAAAAAAAAAAAAAAAAATCCAATTTCATTACTTTGATTTTTTGAATAATTGCTCAAACTTTTAAACTTCTCCTCTATAATGTGTTTGTAAATAGCATAGTCTCAGATTTGAAGATGTCATAAACCAAACTCACTCATGGTCTCAGATTAGAAGAACCCAATCCAATCAAATAGCTCCATAAAAGAGCTATATGAGACTCGATAAGTTGTGCTAGCCAATTTGAGCGATTTTATGAGCTTCAATGGTTTATTTGTAGGAACCAAACATAGAAAAAAAGACAAAAATGCCTCTACTAGGAGTGTCACAACGCTCTGCTCAAAGCTTCATAATGCTTGCTGAAGAACGAAGTCAAGATTGTTGTCAAGAAGGTCATCAGCAAAACGTTGCGACGACATTGTGTCCTGGAGCATTGGAACAATCTTGCGGTTTCTATAAATACATTCTTTTGAGTGGATTCCCTAAGTCTAATTTATAAAGTTATAGTCAAATCAATTTTAGCCAAATCTCTTTAGATTTCCTTTTGTTTTTCTCTGTTTTCAACTATATGGAGTCGAGATTCAAAGTTTCACCCTTGGCTAGGCTCATAATCTCAATTGAGTGGTAGGTCGGGCTTGAACTTATGGTTTCTTTTGTGAGACTTTAGGTTTAATGTAATTAATTGATTTGTTGATTGATTGTTTTCTTTCATTCCATGTTTAATCCATAAGCAATTAGTATAAGTTAATGTGGCAAACTAATGTCTTAAAATATTGATTGTTCATGTCTGCTATATATATGCATATGTTAGTGATCCATATTTTGTGTTTAATTTGAGTAGAGAATGGGGTTAGATTATGATTATGATTAGTCTACGACATTTTCTTCTGGATTGTCCATAGTGCATATAACATTCTTTAGGAATAGGAAAACATTTAATTGAATTTCATCAATTTAATTATTTTTAGCCTCCTAATTAATCCGCTTACCGTGGCTAGTCAATTAGCATGAAACACTATCATGCCCAATTAATTGTCGATCCGGGTTCAATTAAGAAATTATATTGTTGATAGAGTAATCAATGAGTGAAATCAGTAATTAGTTCAAACGTCTCTAAATTAGCTTGGTAATCTCTTTTATTAATCTTTCCTTAATCTCTTACTGTTATCTTTGTCGAATCTTTTTTCTTAGAAATAGAATTGTGAAAAGATTGAAAAAAACAAGGAACACAACAAAGCTAAAATATCCCATATTGAGAAAACACCCTCGTAAATGATTTCATTTTAACCTTTTTTTTTAGTTTAATATAATTGTGAGAGTGAAAAATCAAAACTCTTGATATTTGAAATGATAATATAAATGCTTTAATCTATTGAATTATACTCAAACTGATTGTTAGAAAAGATTAAATGACTATGACTATCAATTTGTACAAGAATATTTGAATTATTATTATTTCTCTTTCCTCAAAATTCATCTGAACACGGATACTATTTGGCTGGTGGTGTGAGTTTTTGCCACTGTTTTAGGGCTGAAAAGTAAGTTGTCCACTGTGTAGTTCGTAAAGCTTTTGCGAGGGCTTTTGTATCTAATCGAAGACTTTCTTCTTTTATAAAAAACGGGTATCGTTTTTGGATCTCTAATTTTTCTCTTTTAGTTTTATTGTCTTTTTAATTAGGGTGGCTGTAATTATTTTATGTGATTATTGAAATGCTCCCTTTAAAAGAAAAAACACAATTGAAATTATATGCTACAATTTAAACGTATCTAAAGATGGTGTTTGCATGTAGCTATATGGTAATGACTTCATAGGATCATTAATACAAAATTTCAACTCTTGGAGTTTTAGATACTGTAACCCTACTTAAATCTTTTTAGTGATTTTAAAATCAAACACATTTTTAATCACTCAAAATTTATTTAGTTTTTAATTTTATACTTTTATACAATTTTTATATCATCAAAATTAGTTTTGAATGATTAAAAACATGTTTCACGTAATTTTAAAAGATTAACTCCCTTTAATTTAGTTGTGGAGACTTTTTTAAATCACTTTTTGATCCTTGGTCTTTTTCAAAAGTAACATTTTAGTCTTTAAACTCTAGTAACTAACAATTTAGTTCTTTTATTTTCAATTTTGTAACAAGTTAGTCCTTCAACTTTAGTATATATGTAATAATTCAGTTATTGTATATTAATATTTGTAATGATTCAATCGCTATCCTGAAAATTTGTGTTAGGATTTAAGAAGATTTTTTCTCACGGATATATGCATAAACTAATGGATCCTAAAATGTTTATAAAGCTACAAAGTTTACATTATTAAATAATTAAAAAAATTGACTTTTAATTTTAATGAAATATTTTATGATAGAAATTAAATTGGTATGAATTTGTACTACTAATTTATTACTTACTAGGGTTAAAGTTCAGGTACCAAAATTTTTTTTTTTCTTCTAAAGTAATAATTCAATCCAGGATGGGGATTCCAATTTAAATTGAGCTAATTGCAAATCATTTTATATATCAATTTACATATACACAAATCAACAAACTGCCTCAGCTAGTTAATTATGACATTATGAGGTTGATATCTATCTCTACTCTACATTTTTTTTTAAAACTAAAGTTTTTCTTCACAAATGATTGTAGTTAAATAATTATAATCAATTGCAAACTCAAGGATAGAGGTTTGAGTCTTTGTTGAATTTTGAAAACAAAAGTTCTGATTTTCCCCCCTTTTTTGATGATTAGGATCCGCCATTTATTAATTCTTCGTTTATGGTCAATTTGATGCTTTAAGAAGTCTATGGAATTAGCTAAATTTTAATTGTAATTTATCTAATTTTCTTTAAAATTAATTACTGAAAAATTTTCAATATTAATTATTTATTCCGTGAGTAAATTCGAGGGAAATTTTAATTATATATTTCTTAAAATTAACTTAATCGCACATTTACATAATATTTCTATACTAAAATTCTAATAAAAGACCCTCTAAAACTTATAATCTTAACCATTAGAAAACTAAACCAAAGTTTTAATGAAACTGAGATTTGAAAATGTATACAAATCTCAAAACATATCCAATTCTAACTAGTAAAACCCATATGATTTTGCATTTTCAATTTGCAAAACCATGACAAAAAAAAAAAAAAAAAAAAATAAATAAATAAATAAAAAATAAAAAACACACACACAAGCCACAAGTTCCTCACATATGATGAAGATAGACATAAAACATGTGATTAAGATAACAAAAACATTACACTATTTCTCAAAACACCTAAAATATAATCAACCTCCAAAATAGTGTTTTTCCAAGTTAATTTGGTTGATCAAGAAGCTCGAAAAACTTAGACTTTGAAATAGATTCTTCTACTGTTTTTCGCAATCATCTAAAAAACACAGAAATCGCCAACTTTTAAGTTATTGTCTCGAACAAAATTCTTCCAACCACATCTAAAGTCCGTCATCCTTTGCTTTGTAGGAGTCCAATAAAAGCGACAACGAGCGCTCCACATTCTTCCATCCGAAACTTGGAGAATGATCCCTGTGGGCTCTTCTAGATGCATCTTAGCAAAGCTTTTTGGTACATTCTTTTCACCGAAAACAAAAAAGATAAAATAAAAAAATAAAATTAAAAAATTTCATTTCATTTTGATCTTATATGTTTTAAATATCCAATTTTCGTCTATACTCGTTAGTTTATTTTAAGATTTATTAAAACTATTTGACTAATTATTTTTTCTAAAACATATTAGAAATATATAATTGTCATTTTAGAAACTTATCGTTGAGGATTTTTTTATAGAGAAATTATCTTAAATGGTAAAATTACTAAAAATATTTACAACTAATAGCAAAATGCACAGTCTATCTGTGTCTATCAAGACATAGATAGTAGTCTATTATGATCTATCGTAGATACACGATGAAATTTTGCTATATTTATAAATATTTTGGTTACTTCTGCTATATTTGAAAAAAAACATTTTTTTATATGAATATTGTTTTTTAAAACTTATTAGAAATATATCAAAACAACCATATATTTTGAATACGTCTAAGAAAAAAAAATTCATAAGAAAAGGAATCTTGGAAATTGGAAAATGTGCAACAAGAATATATTTTTTGAAAAATTATTATAAATAAAAAAATATCAAACTATTTATAAATATAGCAAAATTTTAATTTTAACTAAATAGATATTTATTTATGTCTATCTGAATCTATCGCAGATTATCATATATAGAAAATAAAAAATTACTATATTTGTAATTATTTTCGATAGGTTTTTTTTTTTTTTTTTTCAAAAGTGAGTCAAAATTCATATAAATACTACGTTTTTTATTGCAGAAAAAATGAAGTTAAATTTTCTTACAAGAAATTTTCCGAGATGAATGTGTGAAGGCCAAATCTTGGAGACGAAAGAAGGATTCAAAGTGGTGGATTGAAAAGCGGTAGCATTTTCCATTGCCCTTGCTCGCTGGCTCCCTGTCGATGGCGGCTTCTGCCCGCTGTTCATCGGTTTTCTGGCATCCAAGCTAATTTTTCCGACTTTGAAATCTACAAAATGAAAATGAGATGCTATAAGACACCTTTCATAATCATTTAGTATTTTTTTTTTTTTTTTTTAAATTAAACCTACAAATTTTATTTTCACCTCAAAATTCCTAGGTTATATTGTCTACTATTTTCTATTAATATTCTAAAAAATTTAGTCAAAGTTTTGAAAAAAAAAATAGTTTAAAAAAATTTGTTATTGTTTTTAGATTTTGATTCAAAGTTAACGTGTTTCTTTAATAAAAGTGAAAATTATGAAAAAATAAAAAACCAAACTTAGGAATTAAACATGCATAAATTTCAAAAGCTAAAAATTAAAAACGAAATTAATAGTTACCAAATATCTAAATAATTCAAATCCAATTTAGTATTTGCATTAACTATTTTGCTCAACTACAACATGCGTGGGTGTTAAAACCAACCATGATCGAAATGGTTTTTTCAAAAAAAAAAAAAATAATAATAATAATAAATAAATAAATTAAAGGGGTTAAGTTAGACATGGTGAAGATTAAAGTACTAACCCTAATTGTATCTTGACATGTTTTTTTTTTTTTTTTTTTTTTATTGAAAAAAATTAAACTTGATATTTTAAAAATTTTAAAAACTAAAATGAAAAAATCCATAGAGTCCAAAAAAAAAAAAAAAAAAAAAAGAAACATACCTAGGTCAAGATCATCATCAAAATATGTTTCCATTTTCACCTTATCCTTAGCTTCATTAAGATGAATGATTTTAACTGGATACTCGATTTCCATGGCAGTAAGATCAAAGATGAGGACATAGAAACTGGAAGATTGGTTTTGATATTTGAACACAAGAAAGTAACCCAATTTAACAGAATAAAACTCTACAAAGTTTTGCCAACCATTATGAAACCACACTCCTTTTCCATTATTACTTTTTGTCAATCTCACATTCCACTCTTTGCCATCGGCCACCTTTAGACATATTTGGTCATTTAACAAAGCTTTTACCCCATATTCTCTCACAAACTTTTTTGGAATTTCCTAAACATAAAAGAGTAAAGAAAACCCACATTTTAGAGTTTAATTAAAAAGAAGCCAAATAAGAAGAGACTTAGATATATATACTTTACTTTTGCTTGCAAGTGTTTTTGTTCCTCGAGAGCATCAGCAAGAACAACCTTAAAGAAATGCGGATTGTCTGACGCTTTACGGGGTCGTTTAACGACGTCGTTTCGCCGGTGACGGGAGGAAGAAGCCATAACGGAGATCAGCTCAGCCTTGTTGAAGAAATTTCAACAGTTTTCTTCTATGACTAAAAAATGGTGCGGCATGCAAATATAATAATCTTTACCTTTGTGGAGCGTTTAATGTGTGTCTGTCAATTTGTGGGGATGTTGAGAAATTGGGTGAAGCACAGCGATTGATAAAATCTTGCTTATTAAATGTTGATTAGAAGGAGATTCAATTGGTTATTAATAGGTTGGTCTAAACCTATACCTCAAGCTCAACTTCTTTTTAATGAGTCCAATTCTATAACCAAGCAATTATTCCTTATTTTTAGTTAATAAGCAAGTTCTATAATTGGGAACGACATTATTCTTTTCTTGACAAAAAAAAAAAAAAAAAAAAAAAAAAAGAAAAAAAGAAAAGAAAAACCCTAGTCATACTATAAACATTCAATTTCATGAACTCTAAACTTAATTACTATCATTTTAGCAGCCAAATTTTGAAAAAAGAAAAGAAAAGAAAAACATAGTGTGTCTTCGTTTCATAACCATTTGATTTTTAGTTTTTAGCTTTTGAAAATTAAGCCACCAATTTCATCTCTAAATTTCTTGTTTTATTATCTACTTCCTAATTCCTACAAATATTTTAAAAAATCAAGCTTAATTAGTTTTAAAAACTAAAAAAAAAAAAAGTTTTAAAAGCATATTTTTGTTTTTGAAAAAATTTTGCTTAAAAGTCAACTCTTTTACTTAAGATAAATGAAAACTATTCTCATATATTGAGAGGAAAACATAATTTTTAAAAGGGAAGAAAAAAACTAAATAATTACCAAATAAAAAACTTGTTCTTATTTTTTAAAACGGGCTAATATCATGAAGAAGTAATTCTGAGTTGGAAACAAAATATATGGTTTTCATACAATCACTTTTTATAGCATAGAAGTCAAATGTGCTTATAAATTGAAAATGTTTTTTTCAAGTCTATAAATTAGAAATTATTCGGAATGGACTTAACTATTGAAGCTCTTATTATACAAAGGTAATAGATTGCTAAATTTAAATAGTCATTTTGAAAAATGTTCCAAATTGTTGTAAATTTGAGAAGTAAAATGATAAAAAAAATGGGAACATGAATACGAAGAAATTTAATATTAAAATAAATAAATAATAAATAAAATAAAATAATAAAAAGTACAAATGAAAATTATGGAAATTTTAAAATCTCTCAAATTTCTCCAATCATTTTTTTTCTTTTTTTTTTCCTCATCAATGTGTATTCTCTCAAGATTCACCAAATGTCACTATTTATAGGCAAATCTATAAGTAAGAGGTGGATTTACATGACCTTGAGACACATGACCTTTAGACACTAAGCATGGATACATAATGGACATTTATTATTATTATAATATTTATAATACTCCCTCTTAGATGCCTATTATATATATGAAATATGTCTCATTAAAACCTTATCAGGAAAAAACCCAATGAGAAAAAAATTCTAGGGAAGGAAAAAAAAGTACATATTTCATAAATCTAATACTTCTAAAAGAATATGATACATTTGCTTCCTCTCATAGAAACATTACTTGAGATCTCTAAGTCCCCGCATTTCAATGTTCTGCACCAATTTTTCAAAAGTTGTAATAGGTAATGCTTTTGTAAAGGTTATCCTTCGAACAAATTTGTTGTATAATGATGTTGTCATTTTCTTCAATGTAGAAAAACTTTGGTGAAATATGCTTTGTTCTATCTTCTTTAATATATCATCTTTTAATTTGGGCTATCTATGTTGTGTTGTCTTCGTATAATGTTGTTGGAAGATTTTTACTAGAAGACAAGCCAAATGTTTCACAAATGTGTTGAGACATTGATCTTAGCCATACACATTCTCTGCCAGCCTCATGAATTGCAAGAATTTCAGCATGATTTGAGGAAATAGCTATTATAGTTTGTTTCACTATCACCAAGATATAGCAGTTCCACATATGAACAGATAACCTGTTTGAGATCTAGCTTTGTGTGCATCAAATATAATCCAAAATCTACATAACCAATGAAATCAAAATTTGATTTATTTGAATAAAACAAATCCATATCCATCGTTCCTCGAAGATAACAGAATATATGCTTAATTCCATTTCAATGTCTAGAGAAGAACTATATCTAGCTAATAAATTTACCAGAAAAGCAATATTTGGTCTTGTATTATTAGCAAGATATATAAATGCGTTAATTGCACTAAGATATGGTACTTCAAGACTAAGTTCATTATTATCTCGAGGTTGAAATATATATTTCTTTACATCTAGTGAACGAACTTCCATTTGAATGTTTAATAGATGTGCTTTGTCCATATAGAATCTTTTTAAATTTTTTCCTGTATAAGTTGATTGATGAACAAATATCCAATCTATTAAATGCTCAATTTGCAATCCAAGGCAAAATTTTGTTTTTCTGAGATCTTTCATCTCAAATTCTTTCTTAAGATATTCTATTGCCTTTGAAAGCTCTTCAGGAATTCCAATTATATTTAAGTAATCAACATATACAGTTATAATAGCAAATCTAACAGTGATTTCTTTATAAAAACATACGGACATATTGGATTATTTTGATGTCCTTCTTTCAACAAATGTTCACTCGCACGGTTGTACCACATTCATCCTGATTATTTAAATCCATATAGAAATTTCTGTAACTTTATTGAATATAATTCTCGAGAACTTGATATATATGTTTCAGGTATCTTAAATCATTATGAGATTCATATATAAATGTCATTATCAAGAGATCTATATAAATATGTTGTCACTACATCCATAAGATGCATATCCAAACTTTCATACATAGTCAGGCCAATCAAATATCTTAGTTTAATTGCAATCACCACCGAGGAATACATCTCCTCATAATCAATATCAGGTATTTGTGAAAAACCTTGTGTAGCTAGTCTTGTTTTATATCTTGTAAACTCATTATTTTCATTTCTTTTTCTCAAAAATACCCATTTTCATCCCACATATTTGATACCTTGTGTATGGACTATTGGTCCAAAAACTGACGTTTTGAAAGTGAGTTTAATTTTGCCTTGATTTCTTCTTTCCTACTGAAGCCAATCTTTTCTATGTCGACATTCTTCAACAGATTTTGGTTCAGTATCCTCATTTTCAGATATAATATCAAGTGCAACATTATATGCAAAAATGTTGTCAATAACTACATTAGTTCGATTCCATCTTTTCCCTGTCATGACATAATTTATTGAAATCTCATTATTATCTTTAGGTATTTCACCTTCTTCACTAATTCGGTTATCAGTCATGTCTAGGGTTTCTTCAAGGATATTTACACCATCAACCAAATCTTTTTTACTATTGTCTATTTTTCTTGTCCGATGATTTTTATCTTTGGAACCCACTAGTCTACCACGCTTCTGGCGTGTTCTAGACTCATTAGTGACAACTTGATGTGTTGGAATATCAATTTCGATGGAACATTTGCAACTAGTATATATGACTTAGTTACTTTCTTTCCATCTATAAATGCATCTAATAATGGATTTGCTATATTTTGCAAATGAATTATTTTCTGAACTTCTAGTTCACATTAATTTGTATGGGGTTCTAAATGAGATAATAATGATGCATTTCATGTCATTTCCTTTTCCAACTTCTTAATTCCTCTCCTTAATGTTGGAAAATTTGTCTCATTAAAATGACAATCAACAAATCGTGCAGTAAATACATCACCCGTCAGGGGTTCAAAATATTTAATAATTGATGGGGACTCATATCCAACATATATTTCTAACCTCCTTTGAGGACCCATCTTAATATGTTGTGGTGGAGCAATTGGAACATATACTGTACATCAAAAAAATTCTTAGATAGGAAATGTTTGGCTTCTGGCTATAAGCTAATTGTAACGACGAGTATTTATGATAAACTACTGACCTAATGCATGAAAGTGACACAACATGAAAAATAGCATGTCCCCATACAAATGTAGGAAGCTTAGCTCTCATAAGTAATGATCTAGCAATTAATTGCAAATGTTTTATAAATGATTCTACTAAACCTTTTTTGTGTATGAACATGAGCTACAGGATGTTCAACATTTATCCCAATTGACATACAATAATTATCAAAAGATTGGGATGTAAATTCACCAATATTATCAAGACAAATTATCTTAATTGTATAATAAAAAAATTGTGCTCTTAACTTAATTATTTGAGTAAGTAATCTTGCAAATGCAAGGTTTCGACTTGATAATAAGCGCATGTGTGACCATTTACTAGATTAATATCACAAAATATCTAAATGGTTCGCTTGGTAAGTTAATAAGTCCACATATATCACCATGAATTCGTTCTAAAACTGCAGGTGATTCATTTCCCACTTTAGCTGGTAATGGTCTAATTATTAATTTGCCTTGAGAGTAAGCATCACATGATATTTCACTAGATTAAAGAATCTTCTAGCTCTTCAATGGGTGTCCATTTGAATTTTCAATAATTCTCCTCATCATTATAAATCCTTGATAACCCAATCGGTCATGCCAAATTGTAAATATATCTGGATTCATGAACTTTAGGTTCATTGTTGCATATGTTCAATTACTCGTATATGAGTATAATATAATCTAGAAGATAAAACAGACAACTTTTCCAATATACGTTTTTCATGTGAGACAGTAGATATGATATAAAATATTCCATCTCATTCTTTCTATTAGTATCAATATGATAATCATTGCAACGTATGTCTTTATTTAATTTAAAACTTAATAGATTTATCTTTGAGTGATTAGAGAACAATGAATTGTTAATTGTAAATTTTGTTCCTCTAAGCAAGATAATATTTGCTTTTCCAAATCCTTCAATTAGGTTTGCAGAACCTAATATTGTATTAACTTTTGTTTCCAGCATTGTCAATTTAGAAAAATATTTTCTACTTGTAAGTATTGTATGTGTAGTTGCACAGTCTGCCAAACATAGATTTTCATTCAACATATGAAAATTGTACTTGATTCTTCATTTAAACAAGATAATTACAACGAGATAAACAAAACTTGAAATACAAAAGTTTAACTTTAAAAAAAAAAAAAACATGAAAGATAGATAGACAAAACAAACAACATTGATTCTAAATATTCTCATAATCAAAGGAAGCACTTACTATGCTATCTTTTGTGTTGATTTTATCTTCAGAAGATTCAAAGAAGTCCGCCACATCCAAATTTGTCATATTTGATGGATCAAATATATCACTATCCTGGTATGCAAAATTTGTTTTCACATTTTTTCCTTTTTCCTTTAAGGAAGCTTGATAGAGATCAACTAAGTGTTTTGATGTATGACAAACACGGGACCAGTGTTCAGTCATTCCGCATCGGAAACATTCATGTTCATCACGTTTTGAATTTGAATCTTGTGGAGCTTTTCCTTTATGATCATCACTTTGGGTGGTTCTTTTGAAATTTGGATGATTAGAACGACCACCACAAAAATAATAATTATTTCTTCCTCTGTCATGGTCACAACCTTGACCATGACCACGACCTTGACCACTATTATTATAATTTATAACATTCACTTGAATGGTTTTGGTCCAATTAGTCAAGATTCGTGGTTTTTCATCAATAGCTCATTATTTTGTTCAGCCACGAGAAGACATTAAATTAGTTCAGATATTGTTTAAAACCTTTCTCTCAATATTGCTGCTACAAGATTATATTCGAGGTATGAAATGTAAAAAGTGTCTTCTCCAACATATCCGCATCAGTAATTTTCTCTTCGCATAACAACAATTTTGAACTGATTATTTAAATAATGTGGAGTTGGAGCTCACTTACTGATTTGAAATCTTGGAGCCTCAAATACATCGATTCATAACGAGTTCTAGGAAGAATAACCGTTTTTTGGTGATCATATCTCTCTTTTAAATTCTTCCATAAGATACGGGGATCTATTGTTAGATATTTCATCTTCAATCCCTCGTGGAGATGATGACAAAGGAAAATCATAACTTTTGCTTTTTCCTCAATGGATGTTGTATTATTTTCTTTAATTGTTTCTCCCAGGTTCATAGCATCAAGATGTATTACGACATCAAGCACCCATGACAAATAATTATTTCCATTAATGTCAAGGACTGCAAATTCTAGTTTTGCAAGATTTGTCATGATAACACTATCACAAAAAATTGTATTAATATTAGAAATTTAATATATACTAAACATGCAAAACAACATTTAATTTACTAATTATATTAAAGAGAAAAATGGCATACCTTTAGAACTACTTTCAACGGAAAAAAATGACAAGAACTTGTGCTGATAACGTGTTGTAAATTTGAGAAGCAAAATGATGAAAGACAAGAACACGAATATCGAAGAAATATAATATTAAAATAAATAAATAATAAAATAAAATAAAATAATAAAAATGCAAATGAAAGTTATGGAATTTTTAAAATCTCTCAAATTTCTCCAATCCATTTTTTTTCTTACCAATGTGTGTTCTCTCCAGATCCATCAAATATTTATAAGCAAATTAGCAAATAGGATGTAGATTTACATGGCAGAGACACTAAGCATGTATACATAATAGACATCTATTATTATTATAATATTTATAATACAAATGACTTTTTTATTTGATAAAATGGCGAAAACTTTTTTTTTTTCTTTTTGAAAAGAAGGGCCAAAACATTTAAATGACCAAATAATAGAAGGAACTAGCATACCGCATATATATAACAACCAGCTCATTAAATATATATACACAAATTAAATATAGCTAGTGTGATATGCAAAAATTGATAATCGACTAGTAGCACCATAATATCCAAGTTTAGGAGGTGTACATGAATTATTCGAGATCACATCCGAATGAGAGGAATTTTGAGGATATGAAAGTATGGTTAAGAAAGGTTTAAAAGGATTGAAAGTTATTACCTAAACCAACAAGATGCACTTTTCTTTTTGGTGGCTTAATCATAAAAACTCCAAAATTAAGTGTTTTTTAAGAGACATGCTGAAAGGAACCATGTTGGTTTATGGGAATAGTCTTCACTCTTAGAAGCAGTTCAAGATAAATAATGATGAAGTTGCCAGGTTAGTAGGAGAATGTGGGGGCCCTTAGGTAACGAATCCATATTCCAACCCTAGACCGGGAGTGTTACGAACACTTTTTAATGAGTTAAGTCAAGTTGAAACTCAAAGAGTAATAATTTGATCTGATGAGAAAATAATGATAATAAAATGATAATAAAATGATCTGATGAGAAGGTAGTAAATTTGTTTAACATAGAACTTCTGTTTTCCAAGAAAACTTTTTTCAAACTAAACAAGAACTCAAGCTTTGATATCTCTCCCAAACTACAGCTTAATATATCCAATGAGCCTAATAAAATTAAATTGACCCTAATTATGTCAATTGTGTATTGAAACCCGAAATTTAAGCGAAAATAAAATGCAACCATTGAGAGAAAAACTACAAATTAACCTTTTCGGAGCTCAGGACATTGCATTTAAATTCCTAAAAATTTCAAGATAATAAATTCTTACATAAAATAAATCAGTCACTTAACAATAACTTCAAATTATAAGGAAATTGGTTTCTAATTTTTGGTTTTCAGTTTTTTTTAAAACATGATTTTATCAGTTTTAGTTTTTCAATTTAAAAAATATAAATAAAAAATAGTTACCAATCATATATAGTTTTTGTTTTCTGAAAACTAAAAACTAGTATAAAAACCAAAAACCAGATAATTATTATTATCTTTTTTAACAAAATATTAGAAAATAGTGGGATTAGGGGTGCGCCAAGACATCTCAACTAGGTTGACGCCTTCGTAACACCCTGGAGTCTAAGCTACTAAAGTTTCAATCCAACTTGAAATTTCAATAACTAAGATGACAATCATTCATCAACAAAGTAATTTAAAAATAGCTAAAGTAATTCTTCCTAAGAAGTCGAAATTCGATCTCCCATCTATGTAATAATTATATTGAAAAAAAGAAAATAATTTAAGAATAAACGTAACCATATAAGTACAACTTCATATAACTTCTCATCTTTAAACATTCCCTAATCTTCAATTTTCACCGTCTCTCAAGTCCATTAACTATTGTGGTACATATATGATAATTGGTATAGTTACATTTTGTTCTTTCCTTGAAATGACATTTCATTGTCCCTCTAATTCTCTCTCTTCGTTAAGCCCAATGTCTAATTCCAACTTACAGTATTTATGCCACTTGAATTTTAAGTGCAGCTTTCATAAATATATCAATTTAAAATCTTCAAATTTCATCCAACCAATATATATCGGGTGAAATTAATAATTTAAGTCAATTAAATTTCTAAATTTTCATAAACCAATTAATTTAGATCATACCCTTTATTACTATTATTTAGACTATTTCAAATAATAATGTTATTTAAAAAAAAAAATTCGAAAAATAGGGTGGTTTACAAACTAATGACAAAAATAGGGTGGTTTGGAAAATAATTTGGAAATTAGGGTAGTGAAATCGTGTACCCGGTACACGATTTCAGTCAAACTCTGACGTGGCGGTAGTAAGTCGTGGACCGGGTCCACGAGTGTTGACCAAACTCGTGGACCCGGTCCACGAGTTTGCCTCCACAAAGTTGCACTCATCTTCCTATAATCATGGGGAACGAGCAGTTATTTCGGATAGTATTTATGGTTCGAGTTTTGATCAAAAAGACTTCTTACCCCCGTTCTTTTCCCATGAGCAGTCATCTCAGATAGTATTTATAGTTCGAGTTTTGATCAAAAAGACTTCTTACCCCCGTTCTTTTTCCATGATACGTCCAAAATCGTCCGGTTTTTTCACATGATAAATAAGTTAATTAGTTAATTACCCACTTAAATGAAAATTTGCTTCTTACTTGTGTTCATCAATTATTGTATTAGTTTCATTGATTCTTAATTATTGAAAATGTAATGGAAAATCATTAATTCATTTAGTTAAAGATAAAAAGTTTATATAAATCAGGAAATTTAAAATACAAATTAAGTGCCACATGGTGGTCTTCTTCGCGCACGTTGTCCACGACGAGACACAGGCACTTCAATTTGTTGTTGCTGGTAGATTACATCGTCGATATCCTGTTGGGTGACGCCATATGGAAATTCATCGTGTGGATAATATTCCTGTTGATGGCCAGAACCGGATGCAATGTCTGGTTGTAATATGTGAGGTTCCAGGTCATCGGGTTGCTCTGTAACACCTTCGTCACGTTGTCTCTGTCGTCTACGACGAATACGTTTTCGATCCGTGTCAGTAACATTGAGCCTCCTTGTATGTTGAATGATTTCTTCAACATTTACCATGTTTTGCTCACACATTGAACTCAACTCTGGTAAATTGTGTTCTAAGGAGTAACTGTGCATATCGTGGACAAAATTATTCTGCACGATAAAAAAATATATATAAGTATAAAATAATATTCTTAGCATGTAATTGAAAAACACTACATAATAAGATGCTTACCATGCAGTAATAGTAGGCACCGTCAGGAGTGATAAATCTTCTTGTGATAGAGTCGTACCAGGACAAATAATCATTAGACACATCCGACTCGTCTATTATTTCTCCTTGTGCACAGCGGCCATGACGTGCACGCCAAAATGATATATACTCTGCATGAATTTGACGCCAGTTTTGATCGTGTTTACCTCTTAAATCGATTTGATGTAGTTGAGGGAGTGTATTACACAATGTCGGTACTGTTTGCTGCATACCGAATTGTCTCAACACTCGATCTGGTTGATGCCACTCTACGATATGAAAGCATATAAGTGGGCTGACCGTCAACCAAATGTCCTTTCCATCATGACAGTAATCAGGCAACAACGACATAACATGTGGTGTATATGGCGTCCAATTGATCTGAAACCATGTACAAGAATAATTAGAACCTAAAAACATATGTAATATTCAATTATATGTAACATATTTATTATTACCTGATTTTGCATCAAACGGTCAAATATTGAGCGATATACCAGCAACATGTTTGCTGATTGTTCAGATGCAGCTAATACACCGTTCCATCTATCACATAGATATAAAACAATTAAATACTTTGCTAATTGTATTGACAAAAAAATTAATATATACAAAAAATAATACCTGGCACTGAGTGGACGTCCTATAAAATTTTCTGGAGGTTGTAATTGGACTTGTGGTGCAACAATGCTAAATCGATCATAGGCCCATACTTGAAGTAGTATCAGTGGGCCTGCTATATCCAAAGCTTGTGCATGACTGGCTCGACATAATTCTCTGTACAGCCATGCAAGACAAGCACCACCCCATGAATAATTACCAACTTGCTCAAAACTGGCCAGTAGTGGGAGGAACATTAGATGCACCAACGTGTTCGACTTGTCTGCAAATAGAAAGCCTCCAATCAGCTGCATGATATATGCTCGTGCATATCTCTGTATACTGACGTCATCGGCATCAGGAGACAACTCTGTGAACTGTGAGGCTAACCACGGGAGACTCAACCTTGAGCCTTTTAAGTCATGTGGTCGAACACCTAAGAAATCTTCACAAATTTGTTTCCAATCATGTTGCAAAGAACCAGTAACAGGTTCTCCGTCCACTGGTAAACCAAATTGTACTACAACGTCCTGCAGCGTAATGATGCATTCCCCACCAGGCATATGAAATGTGTGGGTCTCCGATCTCCAGCGCTCCACTAAAGCAGTAATGAGGTGCCAGTCCAACTGTATGAATCCAATTTGTGCAACCCCAATAAACCCAGCCTGTTGTAGATAAGGCACTATACATTCATCGAACGATATTATATGCTGAGAAACTGCCTCTCTTCTTCGACAACATAGCACCACGGTGGATGCATTATCCTATACTGTCTGTGATCGGTGCGTGTTTTGAAGATATAGCTGAACAGGGTTAGATGGACCAGGATCCATATTCAACACTGTTAAAATAAACAAAATTCATTACAATGTTAAATAAACGAAATACATTACAATGTTAAATAAACTAAATTCATTACAATGTTAAATAAATGAAATACATTGCTTGCATCGCACATACCAAATATCCTGGTTCGATTCTACCACAGATATTTGGTAGTGTTCAGTCACACAATATTTTTTTACTGCCATTTGTAGGTCTTCTTTCGTATCAAATACCATTCATTTTTGTATTATACTAGAGTTATCTAGACTTTTTCCCCTTTCCTCCAAGGTTGATCCTTGTTCACAGACTGAATCAGTAATTTCCCATTCTATCTGTGTAAATATCTCCGACTGAACCAACTCATTTTCATTTTCTATATTTCCTTCTTCTCCAAACAATTCATCAATTTCTACATCAATGTCACTATCCGCACAATGTCCAGCTTCAATAATAACGAAATCTTTTGGACGAAACGACATATTTAAATTCGTTTACAACTGTAAAGGTTAAAAAGAAAAATTAGTTCAAATCTACCCAAAATTATAAACTCGTGGACCCGATCCACGAGTTTACTACCCAATATAACTAATTTCCCACCACATTATTTACCAATAATTTTTCCTACAACAATAAACGCTGAATAATATTCAACACTCAAACCTAAATTTTTTTAATTTATTCATGCATGCAAAACGTCTACATATACAAATTTATTCATTAATGCAAAACAAAATGTACATAACTATTGCATATTTATAAGATAATTAGAAAGGAAAATGTATATGCATACGTATATGGCGGCGGTAGTAGGGCGGCGGCGGCAGCAGCGGTGGCACCGGCGGCGGCGGCTAAACGACCGCAGTGGCGGCGGCGGCGGCTAAACGAAAAGGGAATGATTTGAGAAGAAGAAGAGAAATGACAACGATAATGACAAATGAGAAGTGAAATAAGAGAAAGGAGATAAATGAGTAAGGAAATGAAGAGTGAACGGAGAGATATGAGGAGAAATGAAGACTGAAAATAGAGAAGTGAAGAAGAAGAAGTGAAGAAGAAGAAGTGAAGAACCAGCCGAAGAAGTGAGGAAGAAGGAGGCTGGCGTCGGGTTTAAAGGGGGGAACTCGTGGACGGGGTCCACAATTACCGAAATCGTGGACCCCGTCCACGAGTTCGATCAACATGCAGGCATGCAGGCTGACACACCGTCAGCCTGCATGCAGTGGACGCAGGGGAATTGTGGACCGGGTCCACGGTTTTGTGAAATCGTGGACCAGGTCCACGATTTCACCACCCTACTTTTGGTATTTATTCCCCCCACTCTATTTTTGGAATTATTTTTTTAAAAAAACATTATTTTAAAAAAAAATTCCTATTATTTTTAAAAGTCATTGTGCATTACTTTTTAAACTTGTAGAGACTTCTTCAAATTAAATGTGTCTGTTTTATAAAATGAATAATTTAGAGTAAATGTATGGACGATTCTAAAAAAAAAAAATTATGAATAAGAGTCTAAATTGATTCATTTATTTAAGCTTAGAAGTTTAATTGATAATGTAGCCACCCTTTTTTATCCATCTTTATTTAAATTAATTTATTTTTTATCTTAGTTTTTCTAATCTAATTTTGATTGTTATCCACCTTTTTATGATAATTTTTACCTTTTTTTAACTTTTATTTTAGTTTGGTTAAAGTAATATAACAATCTTCATTTTCTCTTCCAAAACCCAACTATACTCCAAATCCCCTCTTGTTTAAAAACCCAAGAGCCTCCATCTTTACATATAAAACAAGGGTGTTTGGTGTTCTTGTTTCTAACTTTGTTTTTTCTTCTTCTTCTACCTCTTCAAGTAATTTGAGGAAAAGAAGCGCTAAGGGTGTAAGAAATTTTGCTACTGTTTTCGTTTTTTTATTAGTTATTTTTGTTTTTTATTATTTATTTGTTTATCGACAATGATGATGATTTAAGTGTACCTATGTGCCTTTGAACTTTTCAATTCTTTTAATTTTATTCTTATTTATTTATTTATTTATTATTACTATTATTATTATTATGTAAGTGTGCCATGTTACTTTTAACTTTTCATTTTTTTTTACAATTTTATTCTTATTTATTTGTTTGTTTATTTATTTAATTATTATTATTATTATTATTATTATTATTATTATTATTATTATTATTATTATCTCTTTTCTGGAACTTATCTTTTTATATTCTTTATTTGACATTTTTCTTGGTCTTTATTTGTTTATTTTTATCTTTAAGTATAACATTTAATCATTTTATCTTCCAAAAATTTTATTTTGTCACTATTTTAATATATTCATGTTGTATTAAAATTAAGTGATATAGTCTAATGTTCTTAATCTTTGTTTGTCTTTTTCCTAAAAAAACTCCAACGACGGATTCTAGAAATATTTGAGAGTCCGGTTTTTTAGAACCTTGAGGTGAGGAAGTCGATTCTTTGGGAGTCCAAGATGATTTCCAATATGTTTTATTTAACGTTTAATATATTTGTAAATATCATTGCTTATTTATTTATTGCTTTAAATATATTATTAAATGATATATTTTATCAATGTAATTTTACATATTTAAATTAATGCCCTTTTTTTAGTAAAATTTCTCTAGCATTTTCAATACTTTTAAGTTTATTTCCAAATTATTAATATTTAATCCGTTTGATTTTTTGTTAAAGAAAATGTTTTAATCTTCTTTCTCTAAAAAAAATTGTTTTCAAGAGCGTTCCTTAAAATTTCAGACAACAAAATTTAGAAAATTTAAGCGTCCATCTTTCTAAAATTCTTGAGATGAGGAGTCGATTCTTTGAGAGTCCGAGATCGATCTCCAATATATTTTTATTAAACTTTATTATGTCTTTTATGTTTGCTTAATTTATCATGATGCTTCTTTAATTATGTTTTTATTATATAATGTTTATATTAAATCTTATTTGATTTCTAATTAAAATTCCACAAAATTTTTAAATCTTTCTAATTAAAATTTCTCAAAATTTTAAAAACCTTCTAATTTAAATTTCTCTAAGTTTTTAAAATTTTTCACAAAACTCTTTCTAAATCATTTAATAATTTTTTCACAAAACTCTTTCTAAATCATTTAAACTTTTTTTCTTTAAAATTACACATTTTGTGTTTCCAAACATTCAAAAATTAATCCATGATTTCAAGGTTTTCTAATTAGTTATTTTTTTAATAATTTGTTTTTGAAACCGTTTTCCTTAGAGAAAAATCATCCTATGATGGAATCTATTGGGAGTCCGATTTCCTAGAATTTTTAAGGTGAGGGATCACATCTTGGAGAGTCTGAGATTTGATCTCAAGAAAAAATGAATTTAGTTGATGCTTTTAAAAAAAAACTTCCTTTATTTAAAGACTATCCTATGACAGATTTTGAGAAAATGTAATAATTTCTTACTTTCTTGAGGTGAGGAATTTTTACTCAATTATAATATAGTCAAATTGACAGAAGTTATTTCACTTATTTTATGAGATTATTGCTTCAAATATTGGAGTAATGAGAGGTAAAATAAGACATTATTTTTTTAAAAAAAGAACAATTAAAGAATATTTTTAATTCAAGATTTAGAATTTGGCCACTATTTTTAAACGGGTGTTGTGGGGTGCTAACACTTTCCCCACGTGTTCGAGATGATTTTTTTAAAAAAATATTTATTTTATTTCAGTGTCCAATCACACCATAAAACAGATTTATGGCGACTTTCTTTTCTTTTTAAATTAACCCTTTTTGAGGACGTCAGCCGCTCCGCGTCGTCTCGGGCACGTGGCAACAAATACGGGTATAAGTTTTACACAAAATTTTTCATACAAAATGTAAGGGAGGGTGCAAATTAATACACTAAAAAATATTTAGGATTTAAATTGATACAACTCTTAAAATGTCGGGTATAAGTTGATATTCTTCCTAATTTTTATTTCTGGTATACTCTTAAAAAAAAAAAAAAAAAAAAAAGGAAAAAAAAAAACCTCTCTCTTCATTTACTTCACCTTGTACTTTTTGCTTAATTTTCATCGTAACAAATCTTCATATTATCAGGTGAATACTTAAAAAAAATAAAAAAAATAAAAAAGCTTCTTTTCTCTTTTTCCTTCATCTTCTCCACTATTCCATTTCTAACTCTATTCGTTCAACACTACTTTACCTTATTTTATCTATCATCATCCTATCCTCTTCTCGTGATAGAACATTTAAGACCCAAATATTTTATGGGAGTATTAAGGCGTGTTTGGATTGATTTAAGTAAAAAATATTTTCAAAATACTCATTTTTATTTAAACTATTTTGATAAAAACGGTTTAGAATACAATTCAAAATCTATTTTTAATTTAGTGGTTGCCAAACACTCCAAGTTTTTTCAAAATAACTTATTTTTTAAATTAAACACTTGAAAATAATGTATTCCAAACATACACTAAATTACAAATTTGGAGAAACAAATAGTTCTCTACCTGTTTTAAGTTGTGGCCATAGTGAGAAAAGATTAACAAAATCTTATTGAATGTGGCTGAGGAGGTTGAACAAACATAATTAATTTAGTTGGTATATAATTAATGAGGTTGGTCTCAATTCAATTCAGCACACAAGAAGGGAAACACAATGGTGTTGAATTGTAGTGATGCTTCGATCTCAACTTCTTTTTCACCAATCCGATTCCATAAAGAAACAATAGTTAAATTATGAAGACCTCGTACTAACTTAAGATATACTTATATAATCTAGAGACAGATGTTACATGTTTGATACCAATTAAGCTATACATATTTTGATATGATCAACCTAACTTTTTCAATAATCATTCATTAACATGATAATAAACCATAAACATAAGAACAAAACTTAGGTGCTAGTTGGGCTATGGAGATCTTTTGCAGCCCAACCACGTGGCACAAAGCTATTGAACCAAATTTTATTCATTTTATAATACAAGATATTTTATCTAACTAATGTCTGTCATCTAATGTTTTCTCCCACTTCTTTTTTTTCTTCATAAAACTTGGTGAGGCGTGTTGGAGAAGAAATAAAAAACAGTACACTTAATTTTTCCTTATTTTCATCTCTTTCAAGTAAAACTTCTCAGATTAAAAATTTCTCGCCGACACATTTCTAAGGTGTTTTACCAGCAATATGTAAATGGCGTACTTTAGCCCATGTCCATGTGGCTTCATTTTTGTTTCTCATTCGTGAACTAAAATGGTTCATCTTCTCGTCAATTCATTGTTGATGGCCATACTTGTTCTCTTTTAGTTGATCATTATCACCATCTAACTACTTTGTGATTTCAGATTTGGGTTCTCTATTTTATTTTCATTATTTTTTTTATAGTAGAAAAAAAATAAAAATAGGTTTTTTATATTGAGTTGAGTTGCATTGTCATGGGTTTTTTTTTTAAAAAAATTCTTTTTTACTGATTTGTTATGTATTCATATTAAGATTATTGTGATTTGAACATCATCTTTTGAAGTCATGGAGAACATAAGAGATACAAATGTGCCTACCATCAATTTGGAAAAAAACATAGATCCTACTACTCAATTTGAGCCAATAGTTGGAATGAAGTTTAGTTCTATTGATGAAGCATATCAATTTTATGCCAATTATGGAGGAAATATTGGTTTCAATGTAAGGAAAATATATCACAAAAAAAAAAAAAAAATTTCAAGAGTTGTCTTTTGTTGTTCAAAATAAGGGTTTCGTCGAGTAGACAGCCAAAAAGAAAGTGTTTCATATACATGTCCAATATCAAGAATAGGATGTAAAGCTAATATAACATGCTTGCTTGGAAAGAATGCTAACTACAGAATAGTGTCATTTAATGGATATCACAATCACGACCTTGTTAGAACATCAATGAAGCAAATTTTAAAAGTCAACAGGAGCATATCATGTGCCCAAAAGGCTCTAGCTTATGACGATGCAGACAGATCAGGAATTTCAATTAAAGCAACCATGGAACTAATGAGTAGGGAAGTTGGTGGTCGAGAATATTTGGGATTCATGGATAAAGATTACAAAAATTAGATACACAAAGAACAAAAATCAAGAATTGAAAAGGGAGAAGCTAGAGTTTTGTTGCAATATTTTCAAAAAAGACAAATGGGGAATTCCTTTTTTTTTTTTTCTTTTTTTTTTTTTTTTATGCATTACAACTTGATGAAGATGACATAGTCACTAACATTTTATAGACAAATGATCGTTCTATTTGTGATTATAGGTTTTTTGGAGATGTTATTTGTTTTGAACTACTTATCGTACAAATAAGCTTGGTCGGCCATTTGCCCCATTCATTGGAGTAGATTGCTCAAAGATTTGGAGAGAAAGAAAAAAAGTATTTTGGTGGAAGATAATAAATGTAGTAGATTCAAATTTGATTGGAGATAATGTTGTAGAAGCTCGCGGAATTAAGAGAAAGCCTACAGTTGGCCGTCCTCGTAATCGATTAAAAGGTCCACTTGAAAAGAGGAGAGACATAAGCAAAATGTAAAGTCGAACAAAGTTTCTTTCTCATCAAAGCACATCATAATCCTCCCATAGGTACCACCACACCAAGCTAATTTACATTTATGAACTCTAGAGGAAATATATTTAGTTATTCTAAGATATATATATATATCTTTAAGTGGGAGACATACATTTTGTAGAATGATATATAAAGTTATAGTATTGTTGAAGGTTTATTTATAGTTTATTAGTGATCTTTTTGTTACATTGTTTATTTAAGCCTTCCATTTTCAATTGACTAATGAATTAAAGGTCTTGTAATTTACATGAATGAGAAATTATTTTAAATAACAAAATTACTGAAAAACTTTACAACTAATACCAAAATATCACTGTCTATCTGCGATAATCCGCGATAGATCTCGATAGACTACTATCTGTGTCTATCGTGACATAGATAGCGTAGTCTATCGCGATCTATCGCATACAATCAGTGAAATTTTGCTAAATTTGTAAATATTTTTGGTTCATTTTGCTATATTTGAAAAGAACCGAATGTAAATTCTAATATCTAATTTCTATTGAGCAAAGTCGTCAATTGAATTAAAATTTGAATAATTATTGTAGATTTACAAAAATATACAATTATATGACAGTACATATATAATTGATAGTATTGAAAAGAAAATAATAATATACAATATATAATTAAAAATAATTTTAGACTTTTCAATGAATTAAAAATATGAAAAGATAAAAGAAGGGAAGAAAAAAAAAACAAGAAACCTAAGAAAAGAGGAAAAGAAGAAACGTGACAAGAAAAACAGATCAAATTAAAAAGACATAAGAAAAGAAAAGTAGGTGATGTTAAATCTTTTTAAACTTAACGTAACAGAGTTTATTAGTGTGGAAGAAATTTTAATTTAAAAAGAAATTAAGGTTTAGTCCAATAAATTTGTATTAAGATAGAGGCAGCCCAGAAAACACCTAAGTTTTACTCTAAACATTACATGCAACCTCTCACCCTAAACATTATCCCCAATCTTCAAATTTGAGTTTCTCTCTCATCCCATTAACTATTGTGGTACATTTCTATCCTTTACATCAAAGGCAGGTATTTCATTCTCCCTCTAATTCTCTTCCCATTCAATTAACCCCATTTTTTAGGCTTCTCAAAATACCTATCCTCATTCCTCTCTCTTTAAATATAGATTGAACCCCAACACTAACTCAAGAAAAACATAGTTTGTGATTGAACAATAAACATTGTTTCTTTATTTTTGTTTGAATACAACTAATAGTGATCTTAAAAAAAAAAAAAAAAAAAAAGTAATACATGTCAATTCGTCTATTAGAAGTATAGAAATAGTTTTTAGTAGTTTATTAGGAAGTATAGAAATATATAGTTTTTAGTAGCAAGGGTAAATGAAAAGGTTGTGTAATAATTAATTGATGTTGCATAAAATTCATTATATATAATGAGCTATCTGCTAACTTGGTTTGGGATTGGCATATCTAGTTCATTTTAAATAAGGAAAATTGGTGTTTGTAAATATTTATGAAAGAAGAAAGATTCCCTCCACCAAATTGCACAAAGACACTCTTTATTTCCACAAAACAATAGATGAAAAATGGGTTCCAATCATATTCATGAAGATTTGATTTCCTTCAAGACCTATTTATTCATTAATTCTCCCATCAATGAAAAAGGTATACCAACCCTATTAATAACCTCCACCCTCTTTATTAATAGCTTCTCGTTCATCTCTTCCCTTCACAATACCATTTCAAGATAGAAAGAGAAAAGAAAAAGAACTAAAGCTTCCTATTGCCATGGCTTCCTCATCTTCCTCAACACCCCACTTCTTCAAGATAATTCTTCTTCAAACTCTCACTCAAGTAAAGCTGGTAAGTCAATAAATAAATATATATATAGTGTTTCGTTAATCATGAAATATAATCGTCTGTTTAATAGATGAATATTCGGAGATTGATTAAAGGAAAAAAATGTTTTTAAAAAAATCATTTTTATTTAAACTATTTTGATAAAAGTAGTTTAAAATATAAGTATTTCAAAAACTATTTTGAGTGAGTATTAAATACTTCATTTATTTTTCAAAATGACTTATTTTCAAATTTTTTTCTGAAAAGGTACTAGTGTCAAATTTTGTTTCAAAATTAAACCAAACACACCTTTCATTTTCTATCGTTTTCATACAATACAAAAATCTCTCTTATATTATTTGACGATTTTTTCTTTTTAGTTTTCCCTTTTTAAAATTTATGTTTATTTTTTTTCTTAAATTTCATATATCTCATGTTTCTCATATTTAACCCTTGTATTCTTAGTTTAATTCTAAAAGTAAAAACAAAAATTTGAAACTATTCTAAAAGCAAAGTAATTTAAGTTTAATTTTGAAAGACAAGAAATGGGGTCTTAAATTTCTGGTTTTTTTTTTTTTTTTATTATTTTTAAAATTCAGGAAGTTCCAAAGAAATTTGTGAGAAAACATGGAGAAGCTGTCCAAGGTGATGAGATATACCTTAAGGTGGCAAATGGGGGAAAGTGGAAAGTGGGATTAAATAAAAGTGATGGAAAAGTTTGGTTTGAAAAAGGATGGGAGGAGTTCACAAAGTTTTATTCATTTGATATTGGTTATTTCTTAACTTTTCGATATGAAGGCAACTTTTGTTTTTATGTCGTTATATTTGATCATTCTGCTACCGAGATTGAATATTCAATAACCTTTAAAGAATATGATAACAAAATAATATCTGATGAGAAAAATAAAGGATTTCAAGTACTTGTGAAAAAGGAGAAAGAAGAATTTGAAGAAAATATATGTGTCAAAACAATGGAGAATAAAAATAATATTGCTCAAACTTTGCTTTCTCCAACAAATAAGAGGATGAAAATTAGAAGCGATCAAGCTGGTGGAAGGAAAGTTATTTGCAAATCTCATGAGTTTCAAAAACTGGAGCTGGAGAAGAAAGAAGGCATGTACTCTTCTGAGTTAAACTTAGGTACATGCATTCAATTTTGATTCTATTTTTATGAAATAAATTGTAATTAAAAGCCTATGTTTGATACACCAACTTTTTAATAACCCTAGAACTTTATTATTTTGTTTTTTTTTTAAAATAAAAATAATAACTTAATCATTCAAACTTTACATTCTTTTTTTTTTGTTCTTGTTAATATTTTATTGATTATTTCTATATATAAGTTTAGGAAGCAATTTTTCTTAATAGTTGGAAATTAGTGACATGAAAAGCCTGTCATGATAGTCAAATTTTAGGGATTAGTAGGTTCGGTTATTGATTATTTCTATATATAGGGACCAACAATGGCCAGACAACCAATATCTCTCTTCTTCATATTATGCCTTCATAATAGTAAAAACTAGAACCATCTTTTCTGGCTTCGGCCAATATTTTAATATATTTGATGATTGTCATGGTTTACGATCATAAATTTGTGACACGAAAAAACTGTCATAAAGTTTGAGAAAATTTCGTTTTTCTTTAAAGAAGAAGAATTAGTTTTCATGATTGTTTTTTCTTTCTCCTCTCTAAATTTGCTATTGTTCATGTATCACGAAATGTCTATTTTTGTTGTAAGATGTTTAAAATGAAAAGCCTTCAATGACAGATTTGAAGGCCAACAAAGTGAGAAATAAAGGGATGATTTCGAGGAAGAAACGATTAACCACGACCGAAGAAGCAAGAATAATGATTGAAAAAGCTTTGAAATTCAAAGCAATAACTACAAATTCTTCTTTTATGATCACAATAAAACCTTCATACCTCCATACAGGCAATAATTATCCAGTAAGTTATGTTTTATAGTTTTTATTTGTTCTTAAAAGTTACTCCGAAACGTAATTTTAATTAAATTAGCCTTGTTCAAATTGGTTGTAGAGTATTCCAAGAGAGCTTGCAAATACCCACCTGAAGGAGACCAAAAACTTAATTCTTCTTGTTTCAGATGAAAAGGTTTGGAAGATTTGTTGCATCCGACGTTGGTGTCATGGAATACAAAGGTTTGAAATGACAAGTGGTTGGAAAGGCTTTGCAAGAGATAATAGTTTTAAAAAAGATGATATTTGTGTTTTTGAGTTAATGAAAAACATTCAAATATCATTTAAAGCTACAATTTTTCGATTGCCTATGTGAGGTTGAGATAATGACAAAGCTGAATTTGGAGAGACCAACTTTTGTTTCTGAATGTCATTAATGAAATTTGGTTCTTCCTCTTTTGTCAATATGGGAATCAAACTACCCTCCTTTTCAATTGATTTTCTTCTTACAAGCGTGTGTATTTTGCCAAGTTGAGGATTAAAATCTAAAATTTAAACCACAGTATAATCCAACAATAGGAAAAGAAATTTACAAATATTCATTCTTATCTAGAGCTCAGCTAGGTTACCAAATAAATTAATTAAATCATTTCATAAAACAAATCACTCACAAAATTATTGTCGATCTAAATCGTAAGCAACAACCTTCAACCAAGACTAACATTTCAATGACAAGGTTTAAAATGTTAATGTCGATGAAAATATCAAAATCCTAATTTTATAGAAATTTCGATAAAAATATCGATAAAATGTTGATTTCAATGAATATTTGTGTAAAAGTTATAAAAAAAAATATTAATTAGTAAATAAATATTTTATTATTTTTAAGCAAGTTAACATGTGTATTATTTAGATTATATATACATTAATGACATTTTGTCGATTATTTTTATGTTTCGTAGATTTTTCTGCGATATATTGAAAATTTTGATTCACCTTTATTGTCAATATCGAACCTATAGAAACATGTAAATCTCAACAAAAGTATTTAAAAGATAAACCTAACCATATAAATATCACTTAATACAACTTTACATCTCTAAACATTATCCTCCAAAGGGTATTTCTTCTCCCTCTAATTCTCTTCCCACTTTTTAGGTTTCTCAAAATATTATTTCTCCCTCCTTATTAAACCCTATGTGTACCTTTTTTTACTTAAATTCCAATTTCAACTTCTTATAATTTTCACTATTTAAATTCCAATTTCTTATATTTTTATTCTTCAAAAACCTCTCTCTTCATTTACTTCACCTTGTACTTTTCATTTAATTTTTATCATAACAAATTTTCATATTTTATTCTTATTATTTTTCCTTTTCGCTTTCTACTTCATCTTCTCCACTTAATCCTTTTTTTTTTTTTCATTTTCTTTGTACAACACTATTTTACCTTATTCATTTAATCCCATAACCATATTATTATCTTCTTCTTCCTCTCCTTAATCTTTTCTCTTTTTTTTCTCAAGCAAATTATCTCACAACAACAACATACTTCTATGACTCTAAAAAATTATCATTATCACATTTCTTGACATCTTTTTAGTCTTTGAATCCACCATCAAGGAAAACATATAGATGACACATGAAAAATCAATCATCATTGGTGGTTTCATGACTTTTGAATACAGTCAACAAAGAACATTTATTGACATTTACTATATGTCATGAAAACCTTTTCTATGACAATTTTTCGTAGTTAATTAATGATCCAAACGTTGATTTTTTCTATCAATTAAAGCGTTATTGCCATTATAATTATGTCATCGAACCACAAATAATGTCACATTTACAATGTCAATAATACCTTAATTATGACACTTTCTAAATGTCATTGAATTACGTGCATTGTCATTTATTTATAGTCATTGAAGTTTGATTGATGACACTATTCCACTGTCATATAAATACATCTCATGACTTTTGTGAAATGTCAAAAAAAAAAAAAAATTCAATGATACATAACTAGTTGTTTCATACATGTTATTACACCTGCATTTCCTCTATTTTCAATGCAAAATATGTACACAAGCATATTTATAAACTTTCATATATAACAATAGAGTTTGTAACATTAATACAAAGAAACTATATACAACAACACTAGTAACGAAACTTTGGGTAAGTCATTTACAAATTTAGTAATTATAACTAAGCGTTGGCACATTAAAAAAAAAATTACAACACCTATATAAATAGGCGGATGAGCAACGAACGACCAATAGATGATAGCAGATAATAGGCACTCTCTAGGTTGTCAATTGTCAATTGTTGATTGTGGAGTGTGGAGCGGCAGACGACTTTCGATTGTGGACCAGCAGACGAGTGGGGTTATTTCTTCAATTTGGGTTAAAAGGCAAATCCTTTTAAAAGAAATATTTTATCTATTTTTTTAGGAAATAAAAAGACTGAGTTAAAAAGATTATAAAATAAATTATAAAACTATTTTTTTTTGAAAGAAATAATAAGGTTAAGTTAAAAAAATTAAATTGAAAAGAAATAAAACCATCGTTTTTTGCACACGTGTGGGAAAACCCTTTTACTCCAACACTCTCAACTTTATATAAGTTCTAGAAGTGCTCATATATATATATACCCTCTCATCACTCTTAACTTGAGCCTTGGACCTAAAGTGATGTGGGTCATTCCCAACAAATTTTTTTCTCTAGTCAATCCAAATGGGCCTTCAATTTATCTAACGCTATAACTAGTTTTTTTTTCTCGTTTAATGCTCTTTAATGATAATTAATACGAGTTATAGATTGATGACACCAAAAAATAGTCATTAAAGTTGAAATATTAAAAATACTCATATTTTCTTGCTGGAAATTGTTTTTTTATTTTTCAATTCAATGACTCTAAAAAACCGTCACATTTTAATGATTGTTAATTGTAGTAATGATTAAAAAATGTCAAAATAGTCAAAAAAATCTAAAATTCACATCTTTTCCTGCCAAAATCGTGCATTTTTCATTTTCTTACATTTAATGACTGGTTTTTTAGTCATAAATTAATGACATGAAAAAATTGTCATGAATTTCGACAAATTCGAAAACTCCATTTTTTCTAGCAAAAAATGCGTGATTTTGACTTTGATGACTGTTTTTTTCTCTTTCTACTCTATTTATGCTACTGTTCAAGAGTCAAGAAAAGTGGTTTTTTTGTTATAAGGTCTATTTTCCTTTTCTTTTTCATTAGTCCTCTTAACACTAGCTAACTTCTTATAATTAAGTCCTAATTAACTATATATTAGTTAACTAGTTAATCTCTTCTTTCTTTTTTTCCCCTTAAGCATATAAGTTTTTCCTTTCTACTAACGAATTAGTGTGACAAATACATAAGCAATATGAAAAGATATACATAATAAAACATACTTTGACATTTTTAAACAATAATGTCTACTAGAGACATAATATTACGAAATAATACATAATCATAATTTCATGATATTTCATAATATTTTGCTAAATAATATAACATTTCATAAAATAAGCCACTCACAAAGTTAATATCGATCACATTTTGAATCATAAGCTATCCCAATTCCCAACTTCGGTTGAACTTGAAATACCAAATCAATAATCGATCTAAAAGTATAAAAAATAATCCACAACACCCATTATTATTTATCGATTAATATTGTTTATACAAACTTCCAATACCCATTTCTGTTTCATCAATTTATTATTAATGTACATTTTTAATTATTTTCCTCCAATTGAATATTGTTTTTCTCTGATCCTAATTAATAATGTCCATGTAGCCATATTTGATTTTGCATTACAAATTGCTATTTTAATTACAATAGCTATTTAGTGGTTGATTAAAACAATCTTTCGAAAATTCTTATTTGCGGGCACAAATTTGTTTTAACATGGAAATATATATAATTTCGAAGAAAACACTTCAATTTTCATGCTAAACAAGAATTCAAGCTCTAAAATCTCTCCTAAACTTCAACTAAAAAAGTCTAATGAACTCAATAAAAATAAATTTATCCTAATTATGCCATTTGAGGATTAAAACCCAAAATTTTAATGAAAATAAAATCCAACAATTAGGGAGAAAAATACAAATTAATCTTACCTAAAGCTTAGGAGGCTACCAATTAATTAATTCCTTAAAATTTCATAATCCTAACTCAATAATAAATCATTTCATAAAACAAACCATTCATAAAACTATATATTATCGATCACACTTTAAATCCTAAGCAGTCAATTTAGTCCAACCTAAGGTTTCAATAACCATAACAACAACCCACTCATCAACAAAAGTATTATACAAAAAGATATACATAACCATATAAGTTTCACTTAATACAACTTCCATTCCATCAAATCTTCAAATTTCAATTTCTCTCCCATCCATTTATTGTAGTACATGTTGTCCTTTCCTTTTGATTTAAAAGGTATTTCCTTCTCCTTCCCATTCTCTTCCCACTTTTTAGGCTTCTCAAAATGCCATTTTTCACTCTCTCTTCATTGAACCCTATGTGTACTTCCCCCCCCCCCCCCCCCCCCCCCCTTAAATTCCAATTCCAACTACTTGTATATAATTTTCACTATTTAAAGATCCCTCCACCAAATCCTCTTTATTTCCACAAAAAAAAAAAAAGGATTTTTTTTTTTTTTTTTGAAAAATGGTATCAATCATTTATCAACTTTCTTGGTCCAAAAAAAAAAAAAAAATGTCACTATCAACTCAACCTTCTTTATTAATAGTACCTTCATATTCTTCTCTTCCCTTCACAATCAAATTTCAAGAAAAGAAAAACAAACTAAAGCTTCCAACTACAACCATGGCTTCCTCAACGCCTCCCCACTTCTTTAAAGTTCTTTCTCACACACTCACTCTACAAAAGCTTGTAAGTCAAATATCTTCAACTTTAACTTCTTATATTTTTTTCTTATGGAAATAACTTGTTCTAAACAAACCTGACTCCCCTTCTTTTATGGCCTTCAAGTTTTTTAAGCTCTTTGAATTGAACCCCTTGACATTAGGCAATATTTTCCCTAGATTTAAGCTTTTTATTATCTTGTTCTATTGAAATTCCCACTTTTATAGGCACCAAAAGTTTTGGTTTTGTTAAATGAAGTTGATTGTTGTTTTCCACATTAAGCAATATTTTCCCTAGATTTAAGCTTCTTTTTTTTTTTTCCGTATTTCAGGAAGTTCCAACGAAATTTGTGAGACTACATGGAGAAACTCTGCAATCTGAGGAGGTTTGCCTTAAAGTAGTGAATGGGGTAAAATGGAAAATAGGATTAGAAAAAAGCAACCAAAAAGTTTGGTTAGAAAAAGGATGGGCAGAGTTTGTAAAGTTTTATTCTATTGATATTAATTTTTTTGTAGTATTCCAATATAACGGCCACTCTTGCTTTCATGTTCTTATATTTGATAAAACTGCTACTGGGATTCAATATCCAAGTGCTTCTAGAGAACTTAACAAAAACATATCTGAACATAGGGAGAGAGAAGAAAATGGATGTTTCCAAATATTGGGTAACAACCAGAGATCAAAAAAGGAAGATAAAACTCAAATTTTGCATTCACCAACTCCTAAGACCATGAAAAGAAGTGATCAAGCATGTGGGAGTAAAGTGATTTCCAAAAAAGTGGAGCTGAAGAAAGATCACTTTCACTCTTCTGATCAATTGAACATAGGTACATGTTTTTACGTTTTTATTATATTTTCATGAAATTATAAAAATGTAAAATCGTAGGGTTGCCACACTAACCCTAGATAAAACACATATTTCATCTCAAAACCAATTGACAATAATAGAAAAAGTAGTACATGTATGGTATAAAAATTATGAACTCTTTCCAAAAATTTCAATTTAATCATTCACCTTGACATTATTTTTATATATATTTTAGTCTTTATTGTTAATTTTAATTAATTGAGTATTTTATGTATATGGAGCAATTTATCTTTTAAACCTTTTAATGCCAGATTTGAAACCAAACCAATTGAGAAATAAAGTGAAGTGTTTGAAGAAGAAGCCATCAATTGCAACCAAAGAAGCAAGAATAAATAATGAGAAAGCTTCAGAATTCAAATCCCTAACCAAAGTTCCTTCTTTTATGGTTACAATAGGAACTTCATACCTTGATACAGGCAGAGGTTATCTGGTAAGATAATCTATCATACTTTTTATTATTTACCCTTAAAAAATCACTCTCAAACATACTCTTCATTAATCATTATTGGTTATGCAGTGTATTCCATTAGCTTTTGGAAATACTCACTTGAAGAACACCAAAGAATTCAATCTTCAAGTTTCAAATGGAGATTCTTGGAAGGTTACGTGTGTTGAACGTTGGTATTCTAATATACAGAGATTTGAAATGGGAAATGGTTGGAGGGCATTTGCAAGAGATAATAACTTGAAAGAAGGTGATATTTGTGTTTTTGAGTTGATAAAAAACACTCAAATATCATTTAAAGCTACCATTTTCCGATTGGGTATTTAAGAACAGATATTAATTTTCTCCTTTATACAACTATTTATTTTATTTTCTTTTTTGAGTATTTTTCCACCTAACAATGAAGGAAGCCTTAATTTTTAGTAATTATTTATGGTGCAGATTCAGTCAGACTAATTGGGCTTTGTTTGTTTTGTGATAAATTTTTCACAACAACTAATTCATGAGAAAATTTTTTTTTTAAAAAAAAAATTATTTCCACTCCATCTAAACTCACGGTAATTTGGTCTAATTTAAAAGTTTTAAATTTGAATTTAAAATTGGAAAATTTTTTTAAATGACAAAATTACTAAAAATATTTACAATTAATAGCAAATTACACGATATATTTATGATAGACTACTATCTGTTTTTAGCTTATATTTGTAAATATTTTAGTTTCTTTTTCTATATTTAAAAATAACCCTTTAAAATTTGTCAAGTGTGTGTTTGGTTGGCAAATTGAAAATGAAGTAAATGATTAATATGTGTTTGATAAAATCCATTGTTTAAGGAAAAAAAAAAAAAACTAATTTAATATAATTATTTTCTACTCACTAAAAATGTGTTGATTAGTACACAATGTATAAAGGAAGCCTAATAACAAAAGTTGTTTATTACCCTATAATAAAAAGCCCAGTAGATGAGTGAGTGGTAGGGTTCATTAGAAAATAATTTGAAGAAAACTATAGAATCATACTAAATATATATTCGACTTTTGTAAGTGGATGTAAAACGTAAGCCATTTAAAAACTTGAGAGAGTTATCATATCGAGAATATCTTAAGCAATTTCTTGCAAATGTGAACATAAGTTTGTAACATTATTCACTAAACTTGTACCTCAACTTAGTCATATCGGCGTAGAGTGATATCAATTTGTACAATCGACTATTTCTTTCCATACATGCATATTGGACAACATTTACACCTTAGAAACACATTCTCAGTCTAACACACTAAAGTTCTCCAGTTCAAATCCGGGCAACGCCATTGAAAAAAGAAAAAGAAAAAATAGAAACACATTCTCAAGATGTATCAAGAAACATAATAATATCTTTTGCACCCGGTACAGTAACAAATTCACAAGGTATATAAAGAATATAACCATTTTATTTACATCCTGAAAATAATTTACAAGGTGTATTGGGTAATCGCGTAAGTACACAATCCAGTCAAATAAAAATCACTTTAACATAAATCTCATAGCTCATAATCATACATATTACATGCCTTCCCACTATTTTGAAACCATTTAAAATAAAAACATACATTGACATTCTTAAATATATAACTTCAGCTAGAAACATAAAATTTTAGTAAATTCGTAAACCTTTTCTGAAAACCACATATCGATTATTCTAAGACCATTCATAATGATAAATTTTATGAAATCTCATAATATTTAACTAATAATAAAATAAACCCATTCCACAATTAAAACTAACCGTTGAAGAAGGAATCTATAATTTATAATAATAATCCAAACCACTCAATCTTCGTCCATTAAATATAAACAATCATTCTTGGGTATTACCCTTTGGTCAAAATTTGATTTCATGTCCTCTCACATCTATTTATTACCATTGTACCATCTATTTTTTTATTTCTAATTTAATTAAGATATCTTAGTGCACCTACTAATATCTTTTGCCTCGTGTATATGGTTAAAAATATATTTAAGTTGCTTAGAAATTATTTTTTATCAACATGAGCAAAAGGTCAAAGTGATTGGCATATACTCATTTCCTTGTAGTCGTTAGTTCAAATTTTCATACCTTACATTTATGGTAGTAAAAAAAATGTATGCAAATTTTAAATTACATGATTAAAGAAGATTAAAATTTAATTACATGTTTCTTAGATTTACCTTAATTGAACCTAATTTACATATTGATTCTTTCTTTTAGTAAGAAATTACATATTGATTCTAATAATTAAAATGCAAATAACAGACCTATTTAAAACATTTTAAAATAACCTGTAAAATAAAATATAAAATTAAACAAAGAAAGCTACTTTAACAATTATTTGATATTTCAATTTGTTTTCCGATATAAACTATAGTAGATAATGGCCACCATGAATTGAATCCATGACTTCTTAGTTCTTTATCAAGATCATGCTCCTTTATTACAACAAAAATCTATGATAATTGTATATAAAATACTACTTTCATTCATAAGTTGTATAGTTTTAAAAAACTTGGATGTTTTGGTTTCCACAATCATTTGATTAGGAGTTTAAGTATATATATTTTTCAAAAACACAATTTTAAAACTTCCATCAAACTTATAATCAAAACATTAGAAGACAAAAACCATACGATTTTGCATTTTCAATTTCCAAAACAATGAAAAAAAAACATATATATAGATACCAGAAGTTCCACATATATCAAGATACATGTAAAAATAAAACAATATCTAACTAAGATAACAAAAACATTACCCTGTTTATCAAAAACACCCAAAATATAATCAACCTCCAAAATAGTCCTTTTGGAAGTTGATTTGGTTGATCAAGAAGCTCGAAAAATTTCAACTTTGAAACAGATTCTTCTACTGCTTTTTGAAATCATCTCAAAAACACAGAAATCGCCAACTTTCAAGTTATTGTCCAAACGGAATTTCCTCCAACCACCTATCAATTCGGCCCTCTTTCTCATTCTTTTCCCCAAATAAAAACCACAACGAGCTCCCCAAAATCTTCCATCTGACACTTGAAGAATGATGTCTGTGGCCTCTTCAAGATGCATCTCTACAAAACTTCTTGGTACATGCTACTTTTGACCAAAAACAAAACAAGTGAAAAATATGCTTCATGGAAAAATATAAGGTAGTTGATTTGCTTACAAGACATTTTCCTGGATGAATGTGTGAAGGCGACATCTTGCACATGAAAGAAGGATTCAGAGTCATAGATTGGAAAGCGGTAGCTTTTGCCATCGCCCTTGCTCGTCGGCTCGTCATCGATGACAGATTCCTCTCATTGTTCATCAGTTCTATGGCGCCAAACTTAACTTTGCCAACTTTGAAATCTAGGGTTTTTTTTTTAGAAAAAAAAAAAATTGAGCGTTGTTAATTGGTACATTTGAAAATAAAGTGATACATACACACACACACACATATATATATATATATATATATATATATATATTTTAAGAAGCTGGTTTATAAGTTATTTGAGTATGTCCATTCACAATTTTGCTTACATCCCTAAGTTTAAGAATTTAAGGGGTTATAATTTAAACATGTTGAAGACTAAAAGAACTTAAAATGGTTATTTCTTTGAAGTAGTATATTGATTAAATTACTAAAAATTCGAAAGTTTAAGAACAAAAAAAAAAAAAAAAATAGGATAATTGTATTGAGTATCATTTTTAGGGAAAATAATTTTTAAAAAAATTGGAAAGATAGCAAAATTTAAAATATACTGTATTTGCAATTTTTTTTACCTTGTCCAATATCTGCAAATACTTTGAAATTGATTACTATTTGCATTTATACAAAAAAAAAAAAAAAAAAAAAAAAAAATCTAATCTAATAGCTCAAATATTAAAATGAAACTTAAATTTGTTTGTTAAAAATGGTAGTAATAGAATAGACATTATTTAATGCTTCAACATCAAACCTCAAACAAGAAACATACCTTGAGAGTAAGAAACTTGGTCAAGATCAATCAAACTTGTCTCCATTTTGACCTTCTTTTCAGCATCATCAAGACGAATTTTGTTCATTGGATACTCGATTTCCGTAGCGGTAAGATCAAAGATGAGGACATAAAAACTTGAACATTGGATTTGATATTTGAACACAAGAAAGTAGCCCAATTTAACAGAATAAAACTCAACAAAGTTTTGCCAACCATTATGAAGCCACACTCTTCTTCCATTATTACTTTTTGTCAAACCCAGATTCCACTCTTTGCCATCAGCCACCTTGAGACATATTTGGTCATTTAACAAAGCTTTTACCCCATATTCTCTCACAAACTTTCTTGGGATTTCCTAATTAACATAAAAAATAAAGAAAATCCACATTTTAGAGTCAAAATGGAAAGAGCGAGAAGACAAATAATCACAAAAAGAATAGCTTTGCTTACAAGCTTTTGTTCCCTGAGAGCATCAGCAAGAACAACCTTAAAGAAATGGGGATTGTCCCACGCTTTACAAACAAGGTCGTTTGGTCGGTGACTAGAGGAAGGCATGACAGGGAGCTCTTCTTTAAGAAATTTCAACATTCTTGATCTTCTATGACTGAAAAATTGAACTTTAAACTAGTGTACGTTTGTGTTAGTTATTTAATGGAGTATTTACTGTGTGTCTGCCAAATTCTGATAATATTGATTAAAAGTGTAGAGATTTGCAAAATCTTGTTTATTAAACGTTGATTAGAAATCTAGAAGGAGGATTGAACAGATGCAATTAATGAGCAATTTGGGTATAATTAATATTCAACACCGTGAATGGAAGAAAAACAAAACGTCAACCACCTCAACTTATATTCGAAAGTTCAATTCTCCTCCCACAATTTTTTACTTAAAAAAAAATCTTAGCTTGTAGATATTTATACATATAATAGAAATACAAAAATTATACAAATAATAAAGATTTGAACGGTTACTCAAAGTGACATTTTTTTAACTTTTGTTTTTTGAGTACACAGTTTTTATTAATTAAAGAAAGGAAAATAATAGTGGTAGAATTAAATAATAATATAATAATAATGATGATAATAATGATAATGAAATTTAAATAAAATATTCTAAAAGAATTTCAATGAAAATTAATTAAACTGAAACAACAATTAATAATAACCCATCTGCCTGTTTCAAAATAATAATAATAATAATAATAATAATAATAATAATACATAAATAAATAAATAATAGTAATCCATCTGCCAACTGGCTCTTCCATATTGCTATCACTTCGTGTTTAATTACTAAATTGGCCGTTTAAACAGTTATGAAACAAGAAAATTCCTCCAAACATAAAATTTCATCTTAAAAGTAATACAAAGATCCTAAAATGTCTCTATATTCTTAAAATGAGATTCTCCAATATGCTTCTAAGACGGTGTTTTTTTCCAATTCACCATTCTTGAGTCATATGTCTTGTTTAATCTGATTACCTATTAGGTTTCATAGATTCTAATATCATGTTACATAGAAGTTAGGTGATTAAATAAATGAATAAAATAAATAAAAAAACATGTTTCTAAAAATTGGTTAGCTGTTTTTTTCTTTGAAAAAATTGGCTGGACAATTAGATTTATTGCTTTTATTATTACAATATTTTTGGATAGTTTGGAACCAACATAACAAGTGCACCTTTGTACCCTCTTCAAACAACGCTATAAAATTGTCGGAATATATTTGTATGCACATTGGTTGCTAGTCCTTTAGATCTAAATTCTGCAAAGATCGTAGTCTTACTATAATTGCTTAACTTGGATGCTTTTATGTAATCTTTTGGGCTTATCTCTAGCGCCTTGTACCTTATTCCATTTTATTTTGAATATCAATGAGCGGAAAGTGGGAAATGATGACGGGTGAAATTGGTGCATCTACTGAACAACTAGTATCTTTTTCTTTAAAAAAAAGAAAAAAGAAAAAAGAAAAAAAAGAACAGCTGAAATCTTTGGGGCTGAAAACGAGTATAAACAATGGGATAGATAATTCAAATACCTTTTTTTGGTGAAAATATATGAAAAAACAGACAACTACTACAGGGACAAAATCGACCAATACAGTGTAATTCTTGTTTGGTTTAAGATAAGAAATAAAAAAAAAGGTAATTGAAATAAAAGATATTGAAAATATATCAGTTTTAGAAAAGAGATTATTATATGAAAAATCATAAGATTGATTGTTGTAAATGACAAAACTATTAGAAACATTTTTAGATATAACGAAATGTCATTGTTGATAATTGATAGACAATATAAATGATAGTAATCAATGTCTATCAATCGTTAGCTTTTACTATATTTATAAATATTTTGACTTTACTCATATATTTAAAAACAACGATATAAAGATAATTCATTAAAAAAAAAAAAAAAACTAATCTTGGGAGATTGAAATGTAGATAGATTTAGGAAGAAGATTACATATAAAAGAAAATGAGACATGAATAAAAGGTTAAAATCTATTGAGATATTCTAATTAATAGTCAAATTGGTTTTAGTATATAAAATAATGCTATTTTTCAGTTTAGCACCTTGATTTTTTTTTTTTTTTTGGTACAAACTCCAATTTCATTATCATTTGGTCTCATTATCCTTAGGATCTCAAAAATAGTGTTGAAGATTTGATTTGCCTCGAACTCTATTAATTAATTGTCCCCATTCAACGAAAACAACTTTTCTTATCAACGTAACGTCCCTATTTATTAACAAATCAAAATTCATAAACTAGGAAGGAAAAAAGAAAAAAAAAAAAAAAAAAAAAAAAAAAAAAAAAAAAAAAAAAAAGTGTGAGTGAGGCATGGCTTCCTCTTTGTGCTGCCCACATTTTACGTCTGCTATGCTTCACTTTTTCAAACTCATTCCTCTTCATATTCTCATTTAAAAAAAGCTCGTAAGATTTTAGATATTAATCTATTGCAGATAGACAATTAAATTTTGCTATATTTATAAATAGTTTGGTTCATTTTGTTATATTTGAAAATAGACTTTGATTATATCTTAACTATTTTTTAAATTTTAATCAATCATGATAGCCAATTGATAGTAGTTGTTAACGATTTTATGCTACTAGTGTGCAAACTTTCAATATATTCAACCTTCTTCACGGTCCAATAAATAAGTCTTTGTGAATTTGTGTTTTGTTATCCATCTCCTATCCAATCTTCTTTACCTATGGCTTCATTTTGTCACGTCGGCTGGGATCCAACCAGTTTTTTACATAGATATACATATTTACAAATAATATGTATTTGTTGTAAAATTGAGGAGCAAAATGACGGAAAAACGGAGCACGAAAATCGAGAATTATAATATTAAAATAATAAAATAATTAAATAATATAAAATTAATTAAAACAACTAAATTAAATAAACTTAAAATAAACTAAAATAAAGAAAGTGGAATTTTATGAAATTTCTCAACACCAATCCTTTTTCTTATTTTCTCTCCAGTGTGTATTACAATATCCATAAAAAGCCTCTATTTATAGGCAATTTGGCAAGTAGGTAGTGGCATTTCATGACCACAAAGGATGTGTCTTTAGTAGACACATGGCCTTTTGCCACTAAGCATATTTATATAATGGACATCTAATTTTCTTTAATATTTATAATACTCCCCCTTAGATACCCATTATATATATAAAATATGTCTCGTTAAAACCTTACCAGGAAAAAACCCAATGGGAAAAAAATCCTAGAGTACATATTTTATATAATCTAATACTTCTAAAAGAATATAATACATTTGCTCCCCCTCATAGGAACATCATTTGAGATCTCTGAATCGCCGCATTCCAATGTTTTGCACCAATTTTTCAAAAGTTGCGGTTGGTAATGATTTTGTAAATAAGTCTGCCAAGTTATCCTTCGAATAAATTTGTTGTACAGTGATGTCGCCATTTTCTTCAAGATCATGAGTGTAGAAAAGTTTTGGTGAAATATGCTTCGTTCTATCTCCTTTAATATATCCTCCTTTGATTTGGGCTATACATGCTGTGTTGTCTTCGTATAATGTTGTTGGAGGATTTTTACTAGAAGACAAGCCACATGTTTCTCGAATGTGTTGAGTCATTGATCTTAGCCATACACATTCTCTACTAGCTTCATGGATTGCAAGAATTTCAGCATGATTTGAGGAAGTAGCTGTTATGGTCTGTTTCACTGATCGCCAAGATATA
Source organism: Citrullus mucosospermus (assembly GCA_030954485.1). Lineage (NCBI taxonomy): Eukaryota > Viridiplantae > Streptophyta > Magnoliopsida > Cucurbitales > Cucurbitaceae > Citrullus > Citrullus mucosospermus. The sequence goes on from CM062056.1 coordinate 26,088,083, forward strand.
GCAGTTCCTCCACAAGTGAATAAATAACTTGTTTGAGATCTAGCTTTATGTGGATCAGATAAATATCCAGAATCTGCATAACCAACTAAGTCAAAATTTGATTTATTTGAATAAAACAAACCCACATCAATCGTTCCTCGAAGATAACGTAGTATATGCTTAATTCTATTCCAATGTCTTTTTGTTGGAGAAGAACTATATCTAGCTAATAAATTTATTGAAAATGCAATATCTGGTCTTGTATTATTAGCAAGATACATAAGTGCACCAATCGCACTAAGATATGGTACTACAGGACCAAGAAGTTCTTCATTATTATCTCGAGGTTGAAATATATCTTTCTTCACCACGAACTTCCATTGGAATGTTTAATGGATGTGCTTTATCCATATAAAATCTTTTTAAAATTTTTCCTGTATAGGTTGACTGATGAACAAAAATCTCGTCTGCTAAATGCTCAATTTGCAATACAAGGCAAAATTTTGTTTTTCCGAGATCTTTCATCTCAAATTCTTTCTTAAGATATTCTATTGCCTTTGAAAGCTCTTCAGGAGTTCCAATTATATTTAGGTCATCAACATATACAGATATAATAGCAAATCCTGATTGTAATTTCTTTATAAAAACACATGGACATATTGGATTATTTTGATATCCTTCTTTCAACAAATATCCACTCAGGCGATTATACCACATTCGTCCTGATTGTTTTAATCCATATAGTGATCTCTGTAATTTTATTGAATATAGTTCTCGAGAACTTGCTTTATGTATTTCAGGTATCTTAGATCCTTCTGGGATTCTCATATAAATGTTATTATCAAGAGATCCATATAAATATGCTGTGACAACATCCATAAGATGCATGTCCAAATTTTCATACACAGTTAGACCAATTAAATATCTTAATGTAATTGCATCCACCACTGGAGAATATGTCTCCTCATAATCAATACCAGGTCTTTGGGAAAAACCTTGTGGAACTAATCTTGCTTTATATCTCGTGATCTCATTATTTTCATTTCTTTTTCTCACAAATACCCATTTGTATCCCACGGGTTTGATACCTTCTGGTGTCCGGACTACTGGTCCAAAAACTTGGCGTTTTGAAAGTGAGTTTAATTTTGCCTCGATTGCTTCTTTCCAGTGAAGCCAATCATTTCTATGTCGACATTCTTCAACAGATTTTGGTTCAGAATCTTCATTTTCAGATATAATATCAAGTGCAACATTATATGCAAAAATGTTATCAATAATTACATGAGTTCGGTTCCATCTTTTCCCTGTCATGACATAATTAATTGAAATTTCATTATTATCTTTAGGTATTTCACCTTCTTCACTAATTGTATTATTAGTCATGTCTAGGGTTTCTTCGTGGATATTTACATCCCCAACCAAGTCTTTTTTATTATCGTTTATTTTTCTTTTTCGAGGATTTTTATCTTTGGAACCCACTGGTCTACCACGCTTCTGGCGTGTTCCAGATTCATTAGTGACAACTTGCTGTGTTGGGATATCAATTTTCGACGGAACATTTGCAACTGGTATATGCGATTTAGTTACTTTCTTTGCATCTATAAATGCATCTGGTAATTGATTTGCTATATTTTGCAAATGAATTATTTTCTGAACTTCAAGTTCACATTGATTTGTACGAGGATCTAAATGAGATAATAATGATGCATTCCATGCAATTTACTTTTCCAACTTCTTAATTCCTCCCCCTAATGTTGGAAAATTTGTCTCATTAAAATGACAATCAGCAAATCGTGCAGTAAATACATCACCCGTCAAGGGTTCAAGATATTTAATAATTGATGGGGAATCATATCCATCGTAAATTCCTAACCTCCTTTGAGGACCCATCTTAGTACGTTGTGGTGGAGCAATTGGAACATATACTGCACATCCAAAAATTTTTAGATGGGAAATATTTGGCTCCTGGCCATAAGCTAATTGTAATGGCGAGTATTTATGATAATCTACTGGTCAAATGCGTGCAAGTGACGCAACATGCAAAATAGCATGTCCCCATACAGATGTAGGAAGTTTAGCTCTCATAAGTAATGGTCTAGCAATTAATTGCAAACGTTTTATAAATGATTCTGCTAAACCATTTTGTGTATGAACATGAGCTACAAGATGTTCAATATGTATCCCAATTGACATACAATAATTATCGAAAGTTTGGGATGTAAATTCACCAGCATTATCAAGACGGATGGTCTTAATTGTATAATCAGAAAATTGTGCTCTTAACTTAATTATTTGAGCAAGTAATCTTGCAAATGCAAGGTTTCGACTTGATAATAAGGACACGTGTGACCATCTACTGGATGCGTCTATTAATACCATAAAGTATTTAAATGGTCCACTTGGTGGGTTAATGGGTCCACATATATCACCATGAATTCGTTCCAAAAATGTAGGTGATTCGGTTCCTACTTTAGCTGGTGATGGTCTAATTATTAATTTGCCTTGAGAGCAAGCATCACATAATAATTCACTAGATCGAAGAATCTTTTGGTTCTTTAATGGATGTCCATTTGAATTTTCAATGATTTTTCTCATCATTATAGAACCTGGATGACCCAATCGGTCATGCCAAATTGTAAATATATCTGGATTCATGAACTTCAGGTTCATTGTTGCATATGGTTCAATGACTCGTATATGAGTATAATATAATCCAGAAGATAAAGCAGGCAACTTTTCCAATATACGTTTTTCATGTGAGACAGAAGATATGATATAAAGATATTCTATCTCATTTATCCTATCAGTCTCAATATGATAACCATTGCAACGTATATCTTTAAAACTTAATAGATTTCTCTTTGATTGACTAGAGAACAATGCATTGTTAATTGTAAATTTTGTTCCTCTAGGCAAAATAATATTTAGTTTTCCAAATCCTTCAATCAGGTTTGCAGAGCCTGATATTGTATTGACTTTTGGTTCCAGCATTGTCAATTTGGAAAAATATTTTTTATTTGTAAGTATTGTATGTGTAGTTGCAATTTCTGCTAAACATAGATCTTCATTCCTCATTTTTGAGTCACTCAATATATGAAAATTGTCCATGATTCATCATTTAAACAAGATAATTACAATAAGAAAACAAAACTTGTAATACAAGGTTCAACTAAAAAAAAATGAAAGATAGATAAAACAATTCTACATATTCTCAAAATCAAAAAAAACATTTGCTGTGCCATCATTTGTGCTGACTTTCTCTTCAGGAGATTCAAAGAAGTCCGCCACATCCAAATTTGTCATATTGAATTGGTCAAATATATCATTATCCTGGTGTGCAAAATTTGCTTCCACATTTTTCCCTTTTTCCTTCAGGGAAGCTTGATAGAGATCAACTAGGTGTTTTGATGTACGGCAAACACGAGACCAGTGCCCAGTCATACCGTATCGGAAGCATTTATGCTCATCATCTTTTGAATTTTTACCTTGTGGAGCTTTTCCTTTATGATCATCATTTCGGGTGGTTCTTTTGAAATTTGGATGATTAGAATGACCACCACGAAAATAATAACTATTTCTCCCTCTGCCACGGTCACGACCACGACCACGACCACGACCTCGACCACGATTATTAAAATTTACAGCATTCACTTCAGGGAATGGTGTTGTTCCAGTTGGTCGAGATTCATGGTTCTTCATTAATAGCGCATTATTTTGTTCAGCCACGAGAAGACATGAAATTAATTCAGAATATTGTTTAAAACCTTTCTCTCAATATTGCTGCTGCAGGACCATATTCGAGGTATGGAATGTAGAAAATGTCTTCTCCAACATATCCGCATCAGTAATTTTCTCTCCGCACAATAATAATTTTGAACTTATTTTAAATAACGCGGAGTTGTAATAACTTACTGATTTGAAATCTTGGAGCCTCAAATGCATCCATTCATAACGGGCTTTAGGAAAAATGACTGTTTTCTGATGATCATATCTCTGTTTTAAATTCTTCCACAAGATACATGGATCTTTTATTGTTAAATATTCCATCTTCAATCCCTCGTGAAGATGATGGCGAAGGAAGATCATAGCTTTTGCTTTTTCCTGAATGGATGTTGCATTTTCTTCCTTAATTGTTTCTCCCAGGTTCATGGCATCGAGATGTATTTCAGCATCAAGCACCCATGACAAATAATTATTTCCATTGATGTCAAGGGCTGCAAATTCTATTTTTGTAAGATTTGCCATGATAACACTATCACAAAGAATTATATTTATATTAGCAATTTAATATATATATTAAACATGCAAAACAACGTTTAATTTACTAATTATAATAAAGAGAAAATGGCATACCTTCAGAACCTACCTTCAACAGGAAAACGACAAGAGCTCGTGCTGATAACGTGTTGTAAAATTGAGGAGCAAAATGACGGAAAAACGGAGCACGAAAACCGAGAATTATAATATTAAAATAATAAAATAATTAAATAATATAAAAGTAATTAAAACAACTAAATTAAACTTAAAATAAACTAAAATAAAGAAAGTGGAATTTTATGAAATTTCTCAACACCAATCCTTTTTCTTATTTTCTCTCCAATGTGTGTATTACAATATCCATAAAAAGGCTCTATTTATAGGCAATTTGGCAAGTAGGTAGTGGCATTTCATGGCCACAAAGGATGTGTCTTTAGTAGACACATAGCCTTTTGCCACTAAGCATATTTATATAATGGACATCTAATTTTCTTTAATATTTATAATAGTATTAACATTTTGTTTAGGTTCATAGGATTTTTAACTAATATGGTTATTTTTAATAATATTTATAAAAATATAGTCATTACCAAATTTATTATAAAACTATGGTTGTTTTGCAAATCCTTATCAAAGACGAGGTATTAATTTTTTTTTTTTTAAAGTTTGTTTGTCGAATAAAGAAAATGAATTTAGAAAAAAAGAGACCGATTAAAAATAATTTTTTATTAATATTATTTAAATTTAAATCACACTTTTTAAATAAATTTGGGAATAACTATATTTTTATAAATGGTTTTAATAATAACAATATTAATAAAAAAAAAAATCACTTTCTCCTCAAGCTCTTCTTTGGGTTGCTCGCTTCACGAATTTTTTTAAAATAATGTTTTTTTAATAAATAATTCCAAAAATAGGGTCGGAAGAAGAAATACCAAAAATAAGGTTGTGAAATCGTGGACCGGGGCCACGATTTCGCTGCCGCGTCTGCATGGCCTTGCCACGCTGCCTGCCTGCCGCTGCATGTCAGCATGCAGGTTTGACTGGACTCGTGGACCGGGTCCACGATTTCTGAAATCATGGTCGGGGTCCACGATGTCCTCCCCCGTCGCCATTCTCTCTCTCCCACCATTTCTCTCTTCATCTCTCGCCCATTTTCTCTCTCTCCGCCGGAAATCTCTCCGTTTCTTCATTCTCTGATCATCTTGCACGCTTTTTGCTGTTCATTTTCTGTCTTTTTTCGACATTGTCGCTATCATATAGGTATGTATATAGATATCGATTTTTCAACAATTTCATCACTCTTTCTTTGTTCAATCTAACATATTATATCCATTCAGCCACCTGCCGCGCTTGCCTCTATCACTACCGGCGCCGCCATATAGGTATGTATATACATTTTTCTTTCTAATTATCATATACATATTATATGATGAATATGCATAGATTTTAAGTTTTATTTTGCATGCATGAATAAAATTGAATTTTTTTTTAAATTAATGTTTTTTTAATAAATAATTCCAAAAATAGGGTCGGGTAATTCACAATCAGCAACAGAAGTATTATGAATTTCCATCTGTAGTCACCCAACAAGATATTGACGACATAATTCATAATCAACAACATTTTAAAGTACGGTGCGATGATTTACTTCACGGGCGAGGTCTCTGGTTCAAGTCCAGGATGGCCCAGCTACGCCAAGGAAAAGAATAAAAGAATAGAAGAAGCATCTGACTCCTTCATGCAGGCCCCACTTGGCTCGGGGGGATATAGCTCAGTTGGTAGAGCTCCGCTCTTGCAATTGGGTCGTTGCGATTACGGGTTGGATGTCTAATTGTCCAGGCGGTAATGATAGTATCTTGTACCTGAACCGGTGGCTCACTTTTTCTAAGTAATGGGGAAGAGGACCGAAACATGCCACTGAAAGACTCTACTGAGACAAAGATGGGCTGTCAAGAACGTAGAGGAGGTAGGATGGGCAGTTGGTCAGATCTAGTATGGATCGTATATGGACGGTAGTTGGAGTCGGAATTGAGAGAAAGCAATGAAGAAGTTTGGTTTGAAAAAGGGTGGCAAGATTTTGTAAAGTTTTACTCTGTTGAAATTGGATATTTATTAACATTTAGATATGAAGGCAATTTTTGCTTCCATGTTATTATATTTGATCAAAGTGCTTCAGAGATTGAATATCCAATTGCGAGAGAAGAATTTGATGGGAAAAATAGAAGCCTTCAAATACCCAAAAATTGTGAGAGAAGAATTTGAAGATAGATGGGTCTATCCAAATCTCATGAGTTGAAGAAAGTGAAGATGCTTAGGAATGGAATGAGGATCATTTTTCTTCTCAGTTGAAAGGTACATGAAATGCTACCTCATGTTTTTAAAATAACTTTCTAGATTAAACATTGGGTAATTATTTTAAATGGCAAAATTGTTTGCCGTAATATTTTCAAATACAACAAAATGTCACTAAACACCAAGATGTACGTCTATCACTAATAGACTATCATGGATGTGTAGTCATGGCAAGGGAAGGGAGAGTAAAGCAAAAAGGAAAAAATCAAGCCAGAGTTTGTTTGGTGCTGAAAGAACAGTTGGAAGAAAGACCAAGGAATTGGCAATAATCACATTTGAGTAGCGAAGAGGAGGTGAGCATGCTTATTTGAGTTCCTTTAAGTACCAACATCAAACTAATCATATTTAGTAACTAAACAAATGGTACAGGAAATAGTTGAGAAGATGATTGACGTAGCTGAGTCTAAGAATTTGGAGCCACGGCATAAGGCGGGTGAAAAACGAGTTAGGGAGGAAACAACAGGTGAAGTTAAGAGGACAAAATTAAGAAAGAAACATAGAGTTGAACATAAGGTAAAACAACCACTGACGCTAATTACAGTGTATTAGTAAACTGCATTTTCCCTTGAATCTATCCTCTTGTGCTTCCAATGACCAAATATGAGGTCTTACCAGAGTTTAGAGGGTTCTATACAAAACCTTAGTTCTAATCCTATTGGTGCATGTGAAGTGATTCCAACCCTCAGTACTACACAAAATTGACCAACAAACTCCCAAGAATTATAAATTGACACAACCAAAATGGAAAGACTTGGAGTGAAAGGTTTTTGAGTCACCTGAGGTAACTAAAATTTTAATTTAAACACATCTACAAAGCCTTGGATTTTATAATGATTTCTAACTATTATATTCAATATTTATGTTGGCAGCTTGAAATATGTCCATTTCATAGCTTCACCGGACGAAATGAAGATGAAGTACTTTTAACCATTCATTGTGGAAGCAGAAAAGTTTATGAAGGAACTCGAGATTGAACTCAGTACACAAAGAAGTGAAAATATATAATGTAGTCGATCTTACTTGTACGAGGGGAGATCAAACCATAACAAGAGAGCTTATAGAAAAGTTAGATAAGATTGAGAAAAACCAGGAAGTAATGCTAAAGAGATTAGACTCATTAGAGAAGCTTTAACAAAATCATAACGACAATGACTGAACCATGCTTGGAGTTGAGGAAAGTAGAGACCACACAGACCACGAGTTTGGAGCAATAACCAATGAAGTGTATAAGGTAACTGTCCAAAAAATATAGTGTAATTGTACATATGAGTTATATATGTACATACATTTTCTATAATCTCAAATCAACAGGGGGCACTCCAGGTCGACGAGTTCGAAAAGAAGTTGGATGACATTGAGCAAGAAGTAGAGACTGAAACTGAAACTTGAAACCAAAGATGGATGATTCGGAGGAGTCAGCAATCAAAGCACATGAGGGATAATGAGGACGACGACGACGGAGAAAGACACGAACAACAAACTTGAAGGTTACAATAATGTTTCTTTATTAGTTTCTTAGAATGTTTCATCAGTTTTTTAGACTCGGTACTCCATGTTATTTTGATGGATAATTTAATATTGTATTTACATACACTCTACAATAGCAATGATCTCCTCTCTTAGGTTATGTAGCCCTACATATCCTTTCATACATATCCCCTCTCATCAGTACTTCAATTCTTAGTCAAATTCAAAAACTTAAACAAGCAGGTTTTTTTTGTTTAGATTTTAATTTTTGAATGATGGGTCTTGATAATGTTTATTTTTATTATTATTATTTTTAATTTGATTTGTGATTAATTTCTGCATATAAAATATTGATAACATTTTTAGTTTAGAGGTTGGGAATTTGGTTGTAAATTTTGAGCGGGTTTGAACCCATTTATATATTTCTCTTGGTTGAAGCATCTCTACATCTTGTTTTCCTTTTCTTTAGTTTGATTTTATGATTCATTTGATGCATCAATCATAATTTCTCATCTAATATCTAAAAGTCTTTGCATAATCCGTAATAGTTGTGTGTTGGTTGCCAAATAGTAAGGTTTGATTCATGAATCTATGTTTGTTGGTTGTTCCAAAGAACTTATATTTGCGTGATCAAGCTAGAATTAAGGAGAAATTGGTTAATAAACTTAGGCTATTCAAGTGGTTTTAATGTGGGATCCTCAACCAGCAAAGCCAGGACAGCAAGTTTGTCATACAATTTTCTGATGTACTCTTCAATATTCCAGGTGAATAAGGATTCACTCAAATGTATTTCCTTTTCCTTGGTCATGGTTAATAATAAATCCTCAACAGATTTCCATACCAGCCTGGTGTAAACTTTCAAAATTTTCTCCATTAGGTACCAAAACGTTGAAAAGTATATAATAGATCTTTAAACTTTAAATTTTTTATTGAATAGATTTTTAAAATTTTTAATTTTGTATCAAATAGAACCTTCACATATTCAACATATTATTTAAAATTCACATAATTTGAATTATAAGCGTCTATTAGATGTAAAATTTAAATCTTTATCTAATAAATCAAATATCAATTTATTAAAGTGGTTTAAATACTAAACTTGAAATTTTTAGGAAATGATTCACTTAGAAATGGTTTTTTTTGGAAATTAAATTAGTCTTTTCAAATTCATAGTAATATTTAATTAATACTTGGTTGTAGGAGAAATGAAGTTGCATTTGGTTACCAGCGATTTTCCTGGAGGACTGTATGATCCCCAAATCTTGCATGTGAAAGAAGGATTCATAGTGATGGATTGGAAAGCTGTAGCTTTACCCATTGTGCTTGTTTGCTGCCTTGGCATAATGGGAAGTAATTTTGAAATGATTAAAATATTTTTTTATTATTACTAAAATCTCTCCAAAACATGATTTTAATTATCATTCAAAACTAACTCTGATGATATGAATATTATATTTCGAAGTGTAAAATTAAATTAATATTTAACTTTGAGAGATTAAAGGTAGGTTTCAAAGTGGTTTTGAACATGACAAAATTGCCCAAACATCTTCGGTCAACCATAAAATCTAAGGAAATTTTTTATAAATTGGTTATTTCATCATTTTTAAAAGAAAAAATTAAGGGGGAAATACCATTTTGAACAGTTTTACCTTTAGGTTCAAGTTTTGTTTCAATTTGGTCTCTAATTATTAAAATTTACCTTTTTAACCTCGATTTTTCACTCAATACACATTAATCAATATTAAAAGTGTAATTCTTGAAACTTAGGTGAAATAAAATTCAAATCTTTAAGACTAAAATTGAAACATTTTGAAACTTAAGACAAAATTGAAACCAACTTCAAAATTTAAGGACTAAATGTAAGATTTTCAAATCTAAGGAAGAAATAGAAACTAAATCCAATACAAGGGATAGAAAAAAGTAATTTTTTCAAAGTTAATAAGATTAAATTATATGGAGCTCTGGGGGGGGGGGGGGGGAAATTAAGTGGTTAAGTTTAACATTTGAAGACATACTAAAATTGATTTTTTTTTCTCTCTCTCTTTAAAAGAATTAAATACAAAAAGAAAAAAAAAAAAAAAGAATTTTCTAGCTCGGTTTTACACAACTATTAAGTTTTTTTTAAAAAAAAATTACCATATAAACACATCTTCAACCTTTTTTGGAATTTCCTAAACATAAAAGAGTAAAGAAAACCCACATTTTAGAGTTTAATTAAAAAGAAGCCAAATAAGAAGAGACTTAGATATATATACTTTACTTTTGCTTGCAAGTGTTTTTGTTCCTCGAGAGCATCAGCAAGAACAACCTTAAAGAAATGCGGATTGCAGGAGGACGCCATGAGTGGGAGCTGAACTTTTGTTGAAGAAATTTTCAAATTTCTTCTTGAGCAATAAAATTCATCTTTAAAATTGTGCTGCAAATAAATTATTTTGTGTTGATTTGTGGGTGTGGGTATATTTAGAGAATCAGAAATTAGGTAGATCTTTAGAGGGAAGTATAACAAAATGTTATTATTTATAAGTGATAGACACCGATAAACAGTGAAGGATTTATTACGGATGAATGTGATATTTTATTATATTTATAAATGTTATGACTCATTTTGTTATATTTGAAATATTAGTTAACATAAATTGCATAATGAATATAATGATCAAAATAAAATTAAAGTTAAGTAGGCTAAATAAAATTGGAGAAGGAAAATTATTATTATTATTATTATTATTAAGGGTAGTTGCTGAAATGACAAAAAAGTTTTATTAAAATTAGGCTTGTAGCCCATGTTTTATGGTTTTGCAAAGATGACAAAATAATCCTTAAGTCCAGCGCAATTTAGTTGATGGATTGAATAGAAAAAGCCAAAAATACCCCTACAAATATTTGAATCACTTTCTGCTCTCTTCTTCTTCACGTAACTTAGTCTCTTTTACTTACGTGTTTTATGTTGTTGAAAGTTGAACTTTATGGGAAAAAAGGCAGAGAGCTTACTTCCTGGTAAGTTTGAACTTATCGAGAAGGAGTTGAGCCCTCTAGTAAAGTTCTGATGACCAACTTTACGGGAAAAGTCATAGAGAGCTCTATAGAAATATCAATTTCCCGTGAAATGAATTGTAAAGCCTTTAGGAAATAAAAGTTTTTACCAAAATTGTATAATTTATCACAAATTGCGTTGGAAATCGAACCCAAATACGGAAGAAATCTAGACTATGGCTTCAATAAATCTTCAACTAATTAAATCAAAACTAGAAAATGTGCATCAATGTCAAAAACAATCTTGAACTTCAAAACTTGGATATTCTAGGGTTGAATATTAAAGAAATATTGTAAAGAAACTCACAAATTATCGAGGAAGAAAACGCGTGTATTTTCGAAGAAAAAAATGTTGAAGCTGATTTTACACGTTTGAAGAGACGAGAGTATTTTTGGAATAGGAAAAAATTAAATAAATTAATTTTTTTCCATATATATTATTTAAAACAAATTTTGCCCATATTTGCAATATTTTAGAAATTGATGACATGGATGCTAATATATAATTAAAATTTGCTACCCTATGCAATTCCCCTTCTTCTCCTTTTTATTATTATTATTATTATTATTATTATTATTATTATTATTAGTTCCAAAAATGAGACTTATTCATGTATAAAGATCCAAAATCAAAATCTCTTCTCAAAACTCAGAAAAACAACAAATCGCCATATACAAAAAGTGACAACAAAGGAATATAATAACTTTCAATCATTGGAGAACATTTATCCATGTATAAAGATCCAAAATCAAAATCTCTTCTCGAAACTCAATAAAACAACAAATCGCCATATTCAAAAAGTGTCAACAAAGGAATATAATAACTTTTAATCATTAGAGAACATCTTGAACTGATCTCAAAAAATATATGAATTTAGACTACAAAAAGTATGGTTAAAATCTTAATTTTTACAAATTTGGTAGTGAACATAATTTTCTTTCTTTCCCACTCCCTAGTTGTCCTCAAAATAATTACCCAACCATGTCTCTCTTTATGTCTATTAAAACCCAAATGTATGAACTCCCAACTCAAATAGTACCTAACATACAATGTAACCTTAATAAAATAGGTAGGGAAAAGTTCATTTTTTTATCCTAAACTTTTAATTTCATCAATCTAAATTTTAAATTTGGTAGATATATTATATCAATGTTTAACACCCTAATCTTTCATTTCATCATTTTAAACCTCAACTTAATAATTGTATTAGAATTTTCTCTTTCCTCTCTCTCCTCCCGTTCTTCTTGAGCCTCTCCCCTTCGATCCCATTCTCCACTAATGTCGTCATTGTTGTCGTCGCCGACACCCTCTTTAAAGTAAAAATCCACCGCATCCCCTTCTTCTTTTTCTTCAAACAAAAAACTCACTCCTTCTTCTTCTTCTTCTTCTTCTCCTCCTCCTCCTCCTCCTCCTCCTCCTCCTCCTCCTCCTCCTCCTCCTCCTCCTCCTCCTCCTCCTCCTCAAGTCTCAATAACAATAATGGAAAAGGAGGATCAAATCTTTAGATCTACAAAAGTAAAATGCACGAAAAGATATGTGAACAAAGCCTAAAATGTAGAACGGTGGAAAAAAACTGACTAAAACACACAGATATATGAACAACCTAGGACTAAGAGTGTGTTTGGAATACCTTTTCAAGTGCTTAATTTAAAAAATAAAACATTTTGTAAGAAATACAAGTGTTTGGCAACCATTCAAAATAGATTTTGAAAGTTATTGGTGTCTTTATTTTAATCACTTCTTATCAAAATTGTTTAAATGAAAATGAATTTTTTAAAAATAGTTATATTTTAAGTTAATCCAAACAGAACAGGTTTGAACAAAACATACTAACGACGCCAAACACCAAAGACCAACAACACTCATAACCTACAAATGACGAAGAAAAACTCAAGTTCTATAATAGCGAAGACAAATCCAAACTTCTCACAGCAAAAAGAAAATAAAAAATCAAGAGAGAAAGATGGTATCGCTCGGATGGCCATGGGAGATGAAGGAAAGCTACAATGACGATCGTATAATGTCAAGCAAGCCAAACATTTTTTATTTTTTTGGTTAAAATACTATTTTGGTCCCTGCAATGTGTTTAATTTTAGTCTTTGGACTTTCAAATGTCCAATTTTGGTCCTTGTATTTTCAGTAAATCTTAAATTTAGTACCTCAAAATTAATTTTTATCAAAATTGATTAAATAATTATAATAATTTTCATGTAAAGAAATACAATATGTGAATAATGTGTTTAAAATTTATAGCGAAAATACTAATAAAAAATAAGATTAAATAATTATAATAATTTTCATGTAAAGAAATACAATATGTGAATAATGTGTTCAAAAATTATAGCGAAAATACTAATAAAAAATAAAAAGTAATAAAAAGTCCACAATAAAGTAGTAGTAGGGGTTGAATTTAAGATTTATTGAAATCATAAGAACTAAATTGGACATTTGAAAGTATAAGAACTAAAATTGAACAAACTTCAAAGTATAGGTCCCAAAATAATATTTTTTAACCAATTTATTATTTTCTTAGTCTTTTTTTTCTTTGTCTGACATTATATATGCACACAAGTTTTTTTGGTTGGCATTGAAGGTCTACAATATTGTTGGATGATGAAATCGAAGGTATAGAGTTAATAATAATATAATCTACCAAGTTTGAGGTTTAAATTGATGAAATTGAAAGTGTAGAGTTATAATTGATACAACCTACCAAATTTAGGGTCAAAACCGATGTTTCTCCCCAAACATTTAGGTCTTAAAATCTTTTAATGATGCCATTATTCTCTTTTCTTATTGATATAACCTATAGCCCTTAACTAGAGGAAGTAGTTTTAAAGATTAAGAAATGGAAGGAGGAGAGGATTACGAGGGAATTGAAGAAGGTAAATGGTAAATGAGAGAGAAGATATGGAAGAATGAAGTGATAGGTGTAATAAACAACTTACACCCATTTACTGATAGTAATTAAGGGCATATTAATGAACTTTTTTAAAAAAATTCTAAGGTATTAATGCAGCTTTCAACAAGTGTTATTGAAACAAGGTTTAAAATTAAAGGTTTCTATTTATACACCACCAACATTATGATATTCTTTTTAATCTCTTTTTGAAATTTTAAGGACATTGATACAACTTTTGAAAGATCAAATGTATTATTGAAATCAAATACAAAGTTCAACGATATTTTCTATACTATAGCATTTGTGTTAATTATATTCGCATTATTGATAATTTGTTGGTTCATTGATTGTTTTTACAATATTATAAAAATGTCAATTCACTTTTTATGTCGATGTTCAACCGATGGATATGTGAACATGAGCACAGCTCAACTAACATAAAACGTGGACCATTAATCAAGAAATCCGCATATTATTAAACTAGAAAAAATTATGGATATATGAAAGTTTATATCAACGCAAATCCAATAAATAAATACTAGCTAAACATTCAAAATCATGTCACATATATATCCAATTCCAAACATGAAATACCCACAACGAAGAAGACACTCAAACTGAGCAACAAAATACTTAAAATCCAACTAATTAATAGCATCCAACAAAACTGAAATGATGAATACTGGCAAAAGTAGTTAAGCCCACCCATAAAAACTCTCCCTCCTAATCAATCAATTTTTGTAGAAAAAGAACGAAAATTTACTCCATATATGGTTAATAATTATAGTAAGCCACTTATTTATGATAGAATTTAATAAGTTTAAAGTGGAAAATTGAGGCAAGCAAGAAAAGGCTTCATTAAAATTAACATAGGGCCAATGTGTAAATGTGGAATACCCAAAAGTTTACATGACCTCTTCAAGATGACAAATTCCCAAACCTCCCTCTCCTCTACAATAGTCTCAAAGGAGACAGAATCTAAATAATCTAACCAATCTAACCAATTATAAACATAAATTGACAAAGCTTGCTGCTTGCATTCAAGAGCCACCCTAGAATCTGAGCAGATTCAAATTCAAATAATACCTATCTTCTCCAAACCATATAACAAGTAATTAAAAAAAAAAAAAAATGATTCCTTTAACTCTATGAACAAATCACCAATATCAACTGCAGCTTCAGGTTGTTTCAGAATCTTCTTCAACAGGAGCAAGTGTTCCCTCTCTGATAAAGGAAGGATTTAAGAACTTGGCCACAAACCCCCACAGTCTGTAAACATCTTCGAAGTTCGTCAAGAATCCCAACGAAGCTGTTACGACCTCAAGCCGTGCAAATCCGTGCTTCCCACGCCTCCCATTTTTTGTTTGCCTGCACAGGGACGATTCTTCAAGATTTAAAACACCATGTTGCCGTCTCGAGCTGTCCAAAACCCGAATGTGACTGAGGAATCCAATGCCAAGAGATATGCCATCTCTTTCAGCTAGCTTCTGAACAAATTCTGGATTGATTAGTCCCCTGTTTCTGTTTCTCACATTGAAAGCTACTGCTGCTCCCCTTTCATATTTTATTTTTGGTCCATAAATCTGAACTAGGTTCACTTTGTTGCTTCCTTCTGAACTGGGAAACTTTAGTTGAAGCAACGATGTGACAAGCCAATTGATCAAAAATCGAAGTCGAAGTGTTGTCTTGTTCAGACCTAACAAATTTATGTGATCGAGATGTCGACATATAATCTCAGGCTCCCTCCTGTTCCACTCTTCCTCATCATCATACTCTCCATTGCTGGTATAATCTTCATCATCCAAGCTCGTCACCAATATTTCTCCGGGCTCGATGTTATGGTTTAAGTGCTCCTTACCATTCTCTTCCATCCTAAAAGAAACCCGTCTTCCTCGGCTTGGCATATTACTCTCTTCCAAACCAAAAAACCTTCCACCAACATGTTTATTCCCTTCCCTTCTCCCTAACAACCTGAATTCACCTTCTGTTTCCCTTCTAATGGCACTCTCCTTCATCTCCGCACATATTTCTGATGTCGTACCATTTTCCAGTCCACAGTAATGAAAATTGGAGGCAGAAATGTCAAGATGAAATCCATTGTCTAATGTAGAATTCATGGAGGAACCGTTGGAAAGTGGTTTACTAGCTTCTGTTACTTCATGGATCTCTGTATCGACTCTGTTATTGGAGCCATTTTTGCTATTAGTCGACGTGGCACTTGTTTCTGAAAATAATTCTCTGGGGACCTCCTTGATGCAGTCCAGTTCCTGGCAGACTGACTGGACGGCAGCATCAAAAGATCTTACAGGTTGCTCATTATAAGGCCCCAAGTTAAAATCTTTGTCATTGTCGTATGTTGGTTCACTGTGGATCTTAGAAGTTGGCTTAGGTGATAGTAGCTTGTTCCTCCTTCCTTTTAACCAATGCTGAGGCAGGGGAGAAGCAATTTTCTGATTGTGGGATTGACCTGCATTATCGGATCCTAGTGGACTCTGTCCTAAGTCAATCCAAATTGAACAATCCGACGATTCATCTTCACTGAATATCGGGCTCTTCATCACCTCCCCAAGAGAAATAGTCTCACTTTCCTCAAGTATGGTGCTTGTTCCATCTCTGTCAGAGCTGTTATCATGATCCATCTCTGTTTCATAAACATCCCTCACCTGAGCAGACGTGAAGGCACCAGAGAAAGCAGGCAGTTGTGATCCCTGACGAGTTTCAGACGTTTTATCCACAACACCAGCAACTTGCTCGTCTTCAAATCGACCCACCCCATCAAGATCATCCATCGAGTCACTCAGGTACATGGGATACTCAGGGGTTATC
This sequence comes from Citrullus mucosospermus, assembly GCA_030954485.1. Classification (NCBI taxonomy): domain Eukaryota; kingdom Viridiplantae; phylum Streptophyta; class Magnoliopsida; order Cucurbitales; family Cucurbitaceae; genus Citrullus; species Citrullus mucosospermus. The sequence continues at coordinate 26,104,903 of CM062056.1, forward strand.
TTCACCATTCCAGAGCCAGTACATCCAGATCGAGTTTGTAAACTTCCCATCACTGATCTCTTTATCAGAAGACATCCAAAACCAGTAGGATCATACCCGAAAACCCTATAAAACGACGTTATGATGAAGTCTGGTCGAAAAAGCGATAAACCAAGTGAATCCATGTCCTTTGGACCTAACGACCCAGCGTCAAGCAACACATGCCAATTGTTCTGTTGTGCCAAAGCCATCCACTGGTATGAATACTTAGCACCAGTCACTCTAGACTGAACAGGAAACACAAACAGACCAACAGAATCCTTCTTCTTCCTCTTCTTGTTCGTTATCTGTTTCCGCAAATCGGTTGAGCAAAGTTTCAAAGTTGGCCATTTAAACCAAGCACTATATGCCTTAGCACCCTTCTCCCTAGCACATTGTGCCATCCAATTCACAGATTGGCTCTCATAATCAAACATAGTCAACAATTTCTTGTTGGAATTGAAAGGGTATGATTCAGCCAGCAGTTTAAAAGCAGACCCTCTACTAACAGTAAAAACAAGGCCATACTCATGCTCAGGTATGTTCAAATGATCCATAATCCTACTCTTTATATCATGTTCTACAGTCCCTCTCTCAGCACCACCATAAAGAGCTTGATTACTCAAATTTGCAGCAATCTCAGACAAACTAAATGTAGAAGACTCCCAATAATGAAGACTCTGAACATAAGAAAACAGCCCAAATCCACAGTAATCAAGACATACCTTAATCAAATGGGAATATTCATTCGAACGAAGCTGATCAATCTTCTCTGAGGACTGATACTTTGGGTACATTGTGAGAAACTTAGAGAAAGCTTCATGAAGATCAGGAATGGCATCATCAGATTCATATGTACGATCAGCCGCCATAGCTGTAGCCTTGAGGAACTCCCGCTGAGCTTGAAGTCTAGCGAGCGACCGAGATCGGCCCAAGCCATTGTTATCATCGTTAGGCAATGGCTCAGAGCCCACATCTTGCGACTTGAAGAGAGACCCATCTTCAGAAGCTTCTTCAAGAGCTTCTCTAAGCTTATGTTCTTCAAGTTTTCGAAGAATCAGTTTGTGCTTCTTGATATCCATCGCTGAATCGGACCCATCTTTTTTCCTACTCTTTTTATCCATAATCAAAGCAGCACAGTGAGATAGAGGCTTCCATAGTGAATGATGCATCAAAGCCAATTTTTAAATGAAGAAAACCCAAAAAAACGAAGAGAGGCTTAAAGCTTGAGTTGAAAAACAGCTAATGGGGGTTTACTTCGCCATTAAAACAAGCTTCGTTCTGGTGTAAAACTGAAAACCCACATCAAATCTAAGATCCCCATAAAGGAAATTTGAAGGAAGATCGATACCAACAAGAAAATTTGTGAAACCAAAAGTAGGCACACCTCAAGAAGAAGAAGAAGATTAATTATTTAGAGGGTCAAACCCTAAAAACACAGGACCCGGATCCCCAAAATTTTCAGTGACACTCGAATTAAGTGCAGAAGACAAGAAATAAAAGAGAACAAAAAAGAAACCCAACAGAAATAAATCAATTGACCCTCAAAATCAAATGCCCATTTACACCATTTTCAATTCAGAGCCACTCTTCATTAAATAGATGCACAGAGAGCATTAACATTTCATAAAAAGCCTCATTGGCGCTGTATTTCTTCAAGTGTTATCTCAAGCAACATTGGTTAAACACAGTGGCTTAAGAAACAGAGGAAAAGGAAATTGGGTAGCAAAGACTTTAATTTCTTTCTTTCTTTATTTATTTACTTATTTTCAAAAAGAAAAAGATCAACTTTAGTTTGAACCATTTATCTTTACTACTACACATTGAATGATTTTTGGCTGTGTGATTTAGGGACCCCACTGTGACTTTCTTTTCAAAAGAAAAAAGGGGAAATTTATCTCTGAAATTGGCAGATTAAAAAAGTCAAATAATATCTCAGCTGGATTGGCAAAAAGCTGTTTTCTGTCCAACCAAGAATGTCACTCACCTCAAACCATTTGCTTCTTGTACTTGATTAATTTTAGGTCGGAAAATATACAATTTTTTTAGCTTCTTAAAAGTTTTGAATTTAGATTTCACTCCACTAGTTTGATTTTAAATAAGTTTATAAGTTTTAAAATTTTACAATTTTAATTTTGATATTTGAATTTGTTTTAATTTTAGTACCTCAAGATCCATATTTTAAACTTCAAGTTTTTATTGAATAATCAATTTTAGTCATTAGCGTTAATGTCTATTAATTATGTCATGAAATCTTAAATTTAATTTTAATAGTGATGAAAAATAGTAAAACTTAATTAATTATAATTCTTTTAAGGAAATTATTATAAGTAGAAAAAATATCAAGGAAAAATATTTTAAATGGCAAAACTATTGAAAATATTTACAAACAATAGCAAAATATCACAGTCTATCTGATAGATTGTGACATACTACTATCTGTATCTATCATGACACATATAGCAGTTTATCGCAATCTATTGCAGATAGGTAGTTAAAGTTTGTTATATTTTGTAAATATTTTGGTTCATTTTTCTATTTTTGAAAACAATCCAAATACCAAACTATTTAAAAATTATAGCAAACTTTAACTTTCTATCCGTCATAGATCGCAATAGACTCAGATGGACATTTATTTGTGTCTATTTGATAAAGTGATAGATGTCTATTTTGGTATATCGTAATCTATCACAGATAGAAATTAAATTTTTATAATTATTTTCAACCGTTTTTTATTTTTGAAAACATCCCTTCTTTTAATTCTTTTAAATTAATCAACAAGATTGGAGTGAGTATTTCGTAAAAATCAATGTTAAAAGTGTAAGTCTTAAAAACTATGGATCAAATTGAAACAAAACTCAAATTTCAAGGGCAAAATTACAACATTTTAAATCCTAGAGACTAAATGAAACCAAACTCAAAATTTAAGGATTAAACATACAATATTTTGAAATTTATGAACTAAAATTACAACATTTTAAAACCTAGAGACTAAATTGAAACCAAACTCAAAATTTAAGGATTAAACATACAATATTTTGAAATTTATGAACTAAATAGAAGCTAAGTTCAAAATCTAGAGACCGAAAAGGTTTTTTTTTTTTTTTTTTTTTTTTTTTTTTTTTTTTTTTTTTTTTTTTTGCTTTCTCTAAGGACTTGCTTTTAAAAGTGTTCATCAATTTGATAATGAGGTTGATAGATTTAAGGTTCTGATCTCTACTTTCCTTTCTTGATATGTTTTAGATTGGATTCGAGCGAATGGTTTCTTTTGGGCATCTTTATTATGTCAATCAGCCAGGTAGTTTGCAGATAATAACAATGAGAAGATACTTTGGACTAAAATTATAAATGTTGGATCTCTAATGGCTAATGCAATGGATTGAAAATACTAAGAAGGGTGACTTGTCTCGGTGAAATTATAAGTTTAATTCTTAAAATTACATGTTTTTATCATATAAGTTTATGCGTTTTAAAAAGTCCATGACATTTTCAACATTTTCAAAACATAACGAATTATATTAGAGACAATTTTAAACTCTATGGCCTATCAACTATAAAACTAAAAGTTCAAAATCTTAAAAATTCATAGATCTCTTTAATACAAACCTAAAAGATCAAACTTTACTTCTAATTTAACCTATTATCTATGTTGGGTTTAGTTTGTTAATTTGTTATTGTGAAATTAAAATGTATACATCTTGACATGTAAATTCCAATTTTTGTAACTTGGGTTTATAACTTGATAAAGTTGGTGAATTTAGCAAATATATAGAGTTCCAAATAAGTTTAAATTTTCTTCTAAAAAAGTTCATCATTTATATTCAAATTTTATCCAACCATGCTCTTACATTTATTATTCAATGACTTAATTTGAATTATTATTCATTTGTTTCAAAGTATTGTTTTTCTAGTAACTTATCATCAACTTATAATGGTTCAATTCATCTTATTGGTAGCCATTCTTAATGATTGTTGATAAACTATTAATACACCAATGTCATACTCGAAATGAATTTAGCATGAATGTTAATATAGTACTTCTACATTAATGTCCTCGATTATTTAAAAGATTATATAAAGAGTAGTATATCAATTGATTTTGAAGTGTTGGTTTGCTAAGTTGACTATTTCATTGAAGAAGTATGGATTCATTAAGTCTCATTTAAACTACTCGCTCTTTACATTTCATTAATAAAAAGTTCAACTTATTATCCTAGACTCCTAGTATATGTTGATGATCTGATTATTTATTATAATGACTCTTGTCTAGTTGCTTCATTTAAGAAATATATGGGTAAATGATTTCACATGAAAGATTTGGACAGTTTAAAATATTTACTTGGCATTGAGGTTGCTCAGAATCTAGAAGGCATTCTTCTTTGGTAAAGAAAGTATACTCTTGGCATCATTTCAAACATGGGGCTCTTAAAGAGCTAAACTTGCAGGGTTTCCCATTGAGCAAAATCATGTGGTGCACATTTTGTTTGTAGCCTATGACTTGGCTTATGTGGTGCACATTTTGAATCAATTTATGTAAGCACCACGACAAGAACATTGAGATGTTGCAATTCAAATATTTTGTTATTGAAAGGTTGTCCAAGTCAAGGATCATTTTTCACTCTAGCTGAGTGATATCTCTCTATCAGGTTGGTGTGATTTAGATTGGAGTGAGTTTGACTCGCCGCTAATTCTCTTGCTAGTCTACTTGTTTTTCTTGGTGTTCTCCTATCTTTTAGAAAATCAAGAAACAACAATTTATGGCATCATGTTTGCTAGTGGAGGACAAGTATATCTCCATAAATTCTAGTACATTTGTCTGATATATATATTTCATAGAGATATTAAATACTCAAATCTTCGCAACATAATGTTGAACTAAAAAAAATATTGGTTATTTTACACAAGAATGTAAACTCACAACACATAAAGTTAAATTATCCAAATTTAATTGGAAAAAGAGTTTATATTTATTTATTTTTTTTTTTTTGTTGGTTGAAAACAAAAGTTAACTTTGCTTAACGAAAAAAATAAAACATGAAAAAGAAGCTGTTTTTCAAGAATGCGTTCGTCCGAGCTGGAGGGGCTGTGGCCATTAAGCCATTAGAAAAATAACTCAATAAAAAAAGATAATAAGAGATTAATTTGAGAAAAATTATTATAAATAGAAAAAATATCAAATTATTTATAAATAATAATAAATTTCTATTTTCTATCCATGATAGACCACGATAGACATATATAGATATCTATCCGTATCTATTTAGTAAAAGTAATAGATGTCTATCTTAGTTTACTATGGTCTATCATAGATAGAAAGTAAAATTTTACTATATTTGTAATTATTTTCAACAGTTATTCTATTTTTGAAAACATCCATTCATTTGGTTGGGTAATTGCAATGCATAACTAATATTATATAGCGATAGTTTTTAAAATTTAGAAATATAAAAAAATTTAAATTCAATTTTTTTTTTTTATTTTTAATTATGCAAATAATTCTACCTTCACTTGTGTATCAAAAAATATATATGATATACTCTATGTTTGGCATATTAGTCAATTAATATATACTAAATATAATGTATATTAGTTATTGATATATCAAATAAAATATATGTTCGATATACTATTTGTATTATATACATGTAACTATACCAATGGTGATAAAATTAGAATAATAAAAAATAAAAATCACACTTCATAGGTTTTTTTTTTTCCGCTATATTAGTAAACTTAAAAAAATTGTGGCTAGATTTATAAATTTAAGAATATTTATTACTCCTTTCATTTTTTTTCTTTTTTAGAGTAATACTTGAGTGCAATCTAGACGAGACTCATTCTCTTGTATCTCCTTCACTAATAAGGGAAAAAAATATCGTTTTTGAAAAAAGGAAATTTTGTCACATGGCGATTGAACAATACGATATGTTGCCTGTTTTTTTTTAAAGAAAAAAATACTTAGGTGTTGATTGGGTTACACCTATATTTGTGTTGCTCGGTGTATCCCACCGGTTGCCCAATTAAAAACTGGCACGTAGCAAGAAATTTTGACATTTTTAAAAAAGTTAAATTATTATTTTCTCTGCCACGTGATAAATGAAGGGAATGTAGCCAAGGCTAGAGGTGTAACTGGTTATGTTCCTATTGATTTGTGCATCAAGTCAAAATAGAACCGTCAAATTCATTGAAAAATATAAGAAATCGAACCAAATTGCATATAAGTTTATAATCAAACCACTCAAATCGACCTACCCACCAATTTGGTCAGATTGGTTTACCACTTCACCTCTTTGCTATCATGAGCTAGACTGTGTAAGTGAACAATTGGTTTCAAAGTTACAATTTTTAACCAACTATGCCAACCTCACACTTCGATGATATTCTACAATACTCAATAAAGTATTTGAAGTTTTACAATACTTGATAATTCTGTGGTTTTGGCCAGTTTGAGTAGTTAATTTTGGTATACACTCTAGCCAAGGCTACACTTAATGATTTTTTTTTTTTATCAACTTTTTCACAAAAAAAAAATAATAATAAATAAATAAATAATTATATATGAATAGTAACATAAGATACTAAGATTTCAAAATGGGAAGGATAATGATAGTAATGCAATTTTATTTACTTATTATTATTTTGAAAAGGAAGGATAGTAAGTGTAATATACAATAATTGTGATTTTTATTATGGTGATGATTAATTTGGAGCACAAAACCCCAGAAGTAGACTCAAATAAAGCAACCCCAACCCAACTCATTACACTTCAGTTTTCTTTTCAATGCCAAATTGAGAAAAGTTGAAGGGCTAAGAGAAAAATAGTTTAATTTGAATTTTCTTGAATAAAGAAACTTAGTGGCTGTTGATAATGACCCAATAATAATTTTGTTTTCCTTTATTTTTTAAATCTTATTTTTATATAGTAGAAAAGTAATCATTTCTTCAACTTTTATTTTCTTTTTATCAGTTTCTTTTGGAAACTTATAGCTAAATTTATAAACACTAAAATATGTTTTTTTTAGATTCTTGTTAAGACTCAAATGCCCTCCGAAAAGTAAAAAAAGAATTAAAAAAAAAAAAAGAAAAAATTATTGAACATGCTCTAATTTGAAAACCAAAAATCTTGCATTAAAATTGCAATCAAACATAAACTTATTAACTCTTTCTATTTACAACCTTTTCCTCATATATACATAGAATTTATAATCTATATTGTACAAAATTTTCAAAATTAATTCTACCCAGCTAGCTTAATAAAGGTAGTCCAAAATAATATTTTGCTTTTCAAACACGCTAAACTTAAGATGTGTTTGGATTACATTTTTAAGTGCCAATTAAAAAAATAAGTCATTTTGAAAAAATTTTGAATATTTGGCAACCACCAAAAATAAATTTTGAAGTATATTTGAAACTCTTTTTATCAAAAGAATTTAAACAAAAATGAGTTTTTTTGAAAAACATAAGTCAATCCATACGGCGTTAGACTGTTTGGATTGATTTAAGGAAAAAATATATTTTTTTAGAAAATTAATTTTTATTTAAACTCTTTTAATAAAAGCTATTTAAAATTCTCTTCAAAATCTATTTTGAGTGGTTGTTAAATTCCCCAATTTTTTCTAAAATAACTTTTTTTTAAAATTAAACACTTGAAAATGTATTCCAAACACGCTTTTAATCAGATTTTTTTTTGAAAAGATAGAAAACCATGCATACCAAATAAATTATAAAGAGTAATAAAATTCTTGAACAACAATTTGTTAAAAATCACTTTTAACGGTATAAAAAAACTTTTTATTAACGTGACAATTTAGTTCATAAACTTTAATTTGTAACGATTTGATTTTTATTGTAAAAAAGTATTAAGCTTTAGTGAATTTTCTTATGCATGTAAATTGATGAACTTAGAGTTAAAGCGAGCTTAGCTCAATGATAATTTACATGATTTTTTATTTTAAAAGTGAGAGGTTCAATTATCTATCATTATATTAAAAAATTAAAAGAATTAGGAAAAAAAAAATTCAAGACCAAACATATTTTTTAATCAAACAAACCTAAAAATAAAATCAAACATTGAAGGTAGTGCTTCTATTATTATATATTTTCAAACAAGAAACATCAAATTCTTTTGAAAAGTTGAAATTATTGTTTTCTTTTTGTTTTTCTTAGGGTTGGAGGATGAAGCCCCATCATTTGTCCACTGTAGACAAAACATGACTAAGAATATTAGCAAATGTGATGTAGAGGTAGGTATTGTTTGGAGCTTTTCCCTTGGGGTTTTCTTATTGTTCTTCCTTTTTGGTTTTTTTTAATTCTTTCATCTTACCTCTTTATTTTATTTTATTCTTTTGGTGCATATAGAATTTCAACTTGGTTTTTTTTTTTTTTCTTCTTCTTCTTCTTCCTCTTTCTTTCTTATCACTTCAAATATTGTTTAAAAAAAATCTCTACTTCTGTTGAACTAACCATATCACGTGTTCTTCTTTTTGTGTCTTCTTCTTTTCTCCAGCAAGCAAGCGAGGAAGAAGAGAGGAGAACAAGATCGTGAGAAAAAGGATGTGAGGAGAGCAAGTATAAGAGAGCCAATTCGCGTGTGCGAGAGTTTTGTTTTAGTAATTTCACCCAAATTTGATGAAAGCAAAGTGTCAAAAAAACCTAATTTTAAAAAAGGGGACAAATCTCACATTTTCCCCCCAATTTGGTCATCTGTACACAAAAACACCAGGGAGATGGATTTCATTTTCAAACGCAAACTTTAGATCAAATAAATTTGTTAGTTGAATCATTGGTAGAGTTTGTTGAGGTTGTTTTTGAGAAACTCCCTCGTTTATTCTCCTAACTGCTTTGGCAGAGAAATTTTAATGGAAGTGATAGTCTTGGCCTACATGGTATTCCCATTGAGAAGGTAAATTGTTTTACATTCTTATCACATTACAGACCGATATCAAATCGGATTCAGAGGATCGGTTCAAACATTGGGGCTGTGAATGGTAATCTTAAACCAAAATACAGGAAGATCCCAAAAACTATTCTGTTGAACTAACCATATCACACACTACTCCTCCCGCCTCCCCTTGCCTAAAACACACCAAGTTTCTGAGTTCCCAAAAAGTTACTACCCTCAAAAACTTTGGTGTCAAAAAACTAAAACACATAATTTACCACTATGCTGCTTTGTGCCTAGACCGCAAAACCCTACTGCAACTTAAAGATTTTAACTCTGAAGAAGTTGAAACTCGGGCCTTCGTTTTTTTCTTTGACAAACTGTTTGAACCCTCTTCTGATGTTTTACCATTACTTTCTTGGATGATCCTGCCTTCTAGGTGATATTCTTCAGCTGTACTCTCTGAGAATGTGTGGCTGCTAATATCACCCTTCATTTTGAGGCTTTGGTCTGTTGACAATGTTGTTGTTTGAACTCCCGACAATTCTTTCTCATGGTCATTGCCTGTACTACACCCTAGATCCATGGTGTTTGATTCTACAGTAATTGTTGGTTTCTTTTCAGTCATTGAACATTCATCAGGACAGTAGTTATCACCATTTTTTCTCTTAAGGCAGTGCATTTTCGTTTCTTGCTCGTTGATAACATCTTCACCAAGTGCATTGTTTGCAGATTGATATTGTGATAGTTCATCATTTTCATGGTTGAGATGATTAGGAGGCTTGGCCTCTTTTGAGCCCTGCTGCTCCAGGCCTGAGAAGCTCAGTGACCGCTTAACAGAAATATGATCTTTAATCTCGTTATTGGAGATACTATGTAGCATATTCTGCTTTTCATTTTCGGATTCATCCACTGCTTGATGTTCCATTGTTTCTAGGGGATTATCATTAACCTTAGGAGAGCCTGCAGGATTAACTTCGAAATCTGTGAAGGACAATGACCTCTTCGCAGTAGCAAGATCGGTAGGATTCTCCTCTGAACCCGGCTGTGAACGCTTGGTTTGGATAAGGAAGTGCGCAACAGACTTGAAGCCCATCCTTACTATCTGTAACAGTTCAAACTATTGACCTTAGCGGCAAATTCTCCTAAGTAAAACAAAAAATACAAGGAGATGATACATATTACAGATAAGAAATCTACCTTCTTATAAAGAGGCCCAGTAGGAAGCCATCCTTTTCCTTGGCGACACAAACTGCAGTTGCAAATTCCACGACATACGGGACATATCCAATCTGGGTTTTGTTGTGCTTCAAGAACATGCTCTCCATATCTGCAAGGATGGAAAAATAAAAGGAATACTATGATGGTAACATAAATGTAAAGTCCGTCCATGTAAGTTCCAGTGCTCAAAAGCCACGCAGAAAGTTGGTTCTTTTTTTTCACAAAAAGCCAAACAGATTGGAGCTTATACGATTTTGCATCCAAAGATTTGAGACAGGATATTACTGTAAAATTGAAGTTTATTTTCTTTACAAGCATTGTTATAGCTCTACATGTGTTGGAAGAACTAACACTGTAAATGACTTCCATTAAAAATGTTATGAAATCAACAAATAAAGTGAGAAAGCGTAAACAGTAAAGATCAACATAGAGATTCACGTGGTTCACTAATAGTGTGTTAGCTACTTACACAAGCAAAGGGAGAAGTCGGTTCATTATTAGAGAGAGATATCAAATAATATAGATTGCAGTGGTGCCGCCAATAAGTTTAGAGGGTTCATACATGATAGCTCTCTAATTCCTAGGACCATAATCGTAAATAACGCATAAACGAATACAAATTAGGTTTCAGGGGCATTGGACCCCAACTCACTGATGGAAAGCATGACCCTATGTTTGGTCATTCGGAGCACCAAATAACAAATTCAAGGCATTCCAACAAAAAAAAAACAGTCATATGTTCCAAAAACAAATACCTCATATGAAATCCAATTGCAGAAAACAACAGTAACAATGAATGTTATCAAGAGTGTACCTCATATACAGACAGTCTCCACAAAATTGTCCTTGGACCAAGTTACATTTGCTACAATGAGTGCGATGCCCTAATGTTTTTTGCCTGCAAATATAAAATTTCCAATTTTCCATTAAATAAAAACATAATAAACGATACCATACATTTTACACTAGCTAAAAATGTGCTAATTCCAATATATGAAAGTACGTATTCAACATAGCACTGACTAACAAAAAGATAATAAAACCACACAAAGCAACCGATTTCCACTGAAAATTTTAGAAAGTTTTCTTCTGGACGAACCTGCACTGATGGCATGTCTTTCCCTTTACTGGATCATAAATTCGTTTCCCATCGTTACCATAACCATCCACAAATAGCGTCCAACTCTTCTCTGTACTACCCAACATCTTCTCATGCTCTTCCGAGTATATCTCCGGCCTCGAACCATCTTCAAGAATCACATCCTCACCCTCAGAAAACTTGTTTTTCTTCTCCATTCGCAGTTCCGAGTAAGTTACAGGCGTCGCATTCTGTAACCTAAATCCGCCAAAAAGATTATATTAGAAAAAACTAAGAGGAAAAGACAAAGAAAACTGGACAAATACAGAAGAAAGACAGTCGAATAAAGCAAAAACAACTAATATCCCAATTTGTATGAAAATATCAGAAAATGAACATTGTCAGTTCCGATAAGAGCTAAGAAAGAGAGATTCAGGATTCGGCGAAAACCTGGATGATCGGCGGAGGGGTCCGGCCGGCGGGAGGTCGAAGGAAGGTGGAGAAGCTTTCGGATTAACGGATTTTCGGCGATTTTGCTTTGAGGGAGCGGAGGATTTGAGCTTCAGAGAGAGGTCAAGGATCCCGAGCTTCTGCATCCGCTCCAGGTTTTCTCTGATTCTCAACTCTCTAGACTGCTCGTACTGAGAAATTTCCGGCATTTGGGCGGCGGAAAGATGGTCGATTTCCATTTGAAGTGGTTCCGATGAGGGCTTTGAAATTGGGGATTTCTCGATGCCTGAGGGTTCTGCCATTTCTGTTTACAGTGTTCCTCGGTTTCTTCTTGTTAGTGCGCTTCCATTTAAAAGTTTAACGGTCATATTTTTGGAATTTATATTTTGCTATTTTAAGAAAAAAAAATATTTAGCTTGATTTGGTTTCCATTTGATTCTTAAATTCAAAATATTACACTCTTAAGCTATATTTAGAATGATTTTAAACTAATCAAAATCATTTTTTCTCTTACCAAAAATCAAAATTGAAGCTGTAAGATTATAATATTTAAAACTTAGAAATCAAATAGAAACTAGACCTAGAGGTTTGGAACCAAAAATTTATTTACCCTAATGTTTACTATTTAGGACAAATGGCAAAAAATACCCCAAAGGATTGTAGTTATTGCTTGTTATCGTCGTTGTGCCAATTTGGTTTGGTCTCGCTCTAAAAAGTAAAGGCCCCAAGTCGGCCGACGTCAAGTCCGGTATGCTGAAAAGCATAGTTTGGGTTTGAATTGGGTTGAACCAACCTCCAATAACCAAACTCATGCCTTAATATTTGAGTCTTACTTATTGAATCAAAATTTGAGCAAAGCTTAGAATCACACTCTTGACTACCCATCAGAGATCGTTGAATATTTGATAGCTCCATTAAAGAACTATCTTAGACCTGATAATGTTGTTAATTTAAGACATTTCATGAGCTTAATTTATTTATTTGTAGGAAATTGAGCACAAAGAGTATGGATAGTTTAGAGTTAATTGAGATTAAAACAAAGCAATTAGAAGCTTATTCGAGCAACTGGGCTTGAAGGAAGCAAAATGATCAAACTACCCATAATCAAAAGTGTCTCCATGTTGTTAATGACACTAGGCAAGCATTGCAACACTCTACCTAATTTAGAGCATCACAACATTGTTGAGAGGAATGAGCAATGCAATGTTGTCTAATGCTACCAAAAGTGTCACAATGCTATTGCAATCTTTTATATATATATTTGTTCTAGGCCAAGGATGGAGAGTTTTAGGTTGACTTAGTTTCAAATTTGGCCCATTTTGGTCAAATCCCTTGAGTTTTACTTGATTTTTCTTTGTAAGGAAGAATTTGGCATTGGGGATTGAGGATTGAGAATCCTATGTCTGACTAAGCTCGAGAAGCAATTTAAAGATCGTTTAGGCATATACTTGTGATTTTTGTGAGATTTTGATTTGAATGCAATAGGTTTCTTGAATTTATAGTTTTCTATTCCTTGTTTCATCCATGAGAATGCTTGATTAATTAAGTTGACACCTTAATTTACATGTATATTTAAGATCCGTAATTTTCGCGAATGCATGCTTAATTCGAGTAGCAAATAGGTTAGTTCATGGTTATGGTTGAATCTATGGTTTTTCCATGATTATCTTACTGCACATAACATACTTTAAAATTGAAAAATCTATGAGTCCAACTTGGCCAGTCGTCTTAATCAAAAGCTTAATGTGATTGACTAGGTAGCTATGAATGTTTTTCCTCTCTGCTATTTAATAAATCTAGAAATTAATTTGTTGTTGAAATAATTAGTTTTCTTTAAAGGAGCTAGTTTGTCTAACTTTTCGAATTAGTCAATTAAGCTATCAAAATGGCGTTAGGGAGATCACCTTTTCTTGATGAATATACATTTTGGCGTTGGTAGAGTTTTTTCTAACGAAACTCTATCTACAATCAAAATGAAGTCGAAAAAAGCTTTTTTCGACACTTTTTAAGTTTTTCCTAACAGTTAATGCCATTAGGAAAGGTGAAAGGTGAAGTAGTAGGGTTTTTCTTGGGTAGCTTAGCTTGATTTTGTAATTTTTGGTGCAACTTGTTTCTTTGTTTGTTTTTTAGTTTGTCTTGCTACATTCTATGTATCCGAGATAGGTTTCCTAATTTGCTTTTGGGAAAAAGAAAGAAAAAGAAGGTGATGGGTGTGGTAGGTTAGTTAGCAAAGAAAAAGCCATCCAATTTACTCCATAGCGTTGGGAAAAGATTATGTTCAAATGAACAGCTGAACCAACTTCCTCTTACTTCCACTTCCAAATATAAATTATAGTCAACTTCTTTGTTTCCATATAATACACCCTACCCTTTAACTTTCAACTTTCTCACACTAATTCTAAAACCCCTTTGAATTAAATATGGCTTCTAAGTTTTGACCAATAAATATGAACAAAAGATCAGGATCAATCCAGGCATATACGAATATCTCAACTAGGTTAAAAGTAGAAAGAAAATAGAAGTACCAATCAAACATATAATTCAAATATTTTTTTCAAAACTAGGTATAATAGTAATAAATAGGAGAAAAAAATATATATTTTTGATCTCTAGGTTTTGAGTTCTATTTTCATTTGGTCCCTAGGTTTCAAAATGTTACACATTTAGTTCTTAAGTTTTGAGTTTGATTTTGATTTCGATTTCCAATTTAGTTACTAAGTTTCAAAATATTACAATTTTACTCTTAAGGTTTGGGTTTTGTTTCAATTTGATCTCTAGATTTCAAGATTTACACATTTAACATTGTCTCACTAAATACTCATTTTCAGTCTTTAGTGTTAATGTCTATTAATTAGTTTAAAATAATTATTCATTCTTTTGAATTAATTAATAGACGTAAACATCAAAGATTGAAAGTAAATATCCTATAAAAAATTGAGGTTAACAGTGTAAATTTCGACCAAATTGAAACAAAATTCAAATCTCTAAACCTAAAATTATAACATTTTGAAACCAATTAAACTCAAAATTTAAAATTTAAAGATTAAATGTGTAATATTTTGAAATTTGAGAACCAAAAACTCAGGGATCAAAAAGATATTTTTCTAGAAAATTTAGCAGCGACACAATACCAATTGTAGCAAGGATAAAGGAATAATTAGCAATTAATCAACAACAAGATTTGTACACTACTACTACATCTCTTATGGAAATATATAATTCATAAACAAAGGTGTGATAGAGTGGAGGTAAATGCAAAATATTGTGTCCCCATTGTATACAATATTCATCTCTTCCTCCATCTTTCATGATAAGCTTTAGAAATCCTTTTCCTTAGCATAAAAATGTTCTCTTTCGAATAATTAGATGCAACTTATCTCTATAACTCTCTTTTTTTTTTTTTTTTTTTTTAACTCATAAAAAATATGAAAAGTTATATTAAAAAGAATTATACAATGTAACATAATTTCATTAGGTGTTGGTCGAGTTAGACTAAGACTGCACCTAAATTTCTTCTTTAAAAAAAAAAAACCTAAATTCAACACCACCTATAATAAACATTGGATAAAAGGTTAGATGGGTGTTAAATTGTTTGACATAATTAGTTTTGAAATACATTATATAATTTCTGAATGATGCAGAAAATGTTATAGGCCTTTCTCCACGCCCTCTTCTTTTCATCCTACAAATATAGTAAACAAGCAAAATGTGGATCCATCTGGATGTTACTTTTGGGCCCTATATGTACACAAAATACTTTAAAAGCATTTGCTTTATCATCAATTCTTCTCCAATCTACGATTCTAGGAAGAACCTCGATGGAGGAATAAACTATATAAATTATATAATTGATATACTAAATTTATCATTCATAAACTATATTTATTAGTCAAGAAGTGGTATTGCATTTTTAGATCATGAGTGATATATTTGAAATTAAATTTTGAAGGAGTATTTATATACTACTGATACACCAATATAATACTTCAAATGAATTTAGATCATGAGTGATGTAGTATTGATACACTAAATTCATGAAATGAATTTTTAATGACTACTTATATATCATTGATACATCTATGTTACAATTTAAACAAAATTTGGATGAGTGTTGATAAATTATTGATGCACAAAATACTTAGTGTTTCATTTTTCAGTTCATTATGATGTACTATTGATACACTAATGATTTGCTTGCAATTCATTTTAAATTAGTACTAATAAACATAATTGAAATGTCAATGTTACACTTCATTCTAAATAATATACTTCATATTTGCTATATCAAAAATATCATTTATGTCTCTTTTTTTTTTTTTTTTTTTTCTAAATCAGATATAGCAATCAATTAATATACGAAATATGAAATATTTGTTATACAATTGATATATCAAATTAAATATAACTTATATACCAATACAATCAATTTTTTTTAAAAAAAATAAAACAGATTAACTAATATAATTTATATTTGATATATGATTTGACAAAATTAATGCATTTAGCATATACCATCAACATCAAAATTGAACTAATTGAATGAAAATAATTTTATATCAACATGAAACAAAAAATAAAAATAATATTTATCATAATCGAACAACATCGACCACAACATAAAATTAAAAGTCATGATATATCAGTTGTATAAATGATATTCTTTAAATAAAATATATATCAATTGATTGATATATCAAATATAATGTATATCAATTGTGAATCATATATGGAAATATAAAGTATATTAGTATATCCGCTAGTACACAAATAAGAGTAAAATCTTAAAAATAAAATATTGGGTATCAAGTTTAAACCTTTTTTTTTTTTTTTTTTGCTATATTTTCAATTTTAGGTAACCCAATACCCTTAAGTTTACATATAAGAAGTTATAATTTGTAAGAAAATGAAAGAGAGAGAAAAAAAGGTTCAAATATAATATTTTTGTTGATGTAATTTCAAATTTCAAATTTTAATTGATACGATTTCAATGAATTATCTTAAAATTTGCTTCAATAGTTTATTTGTAGTTAATTTTTTCAACAAAAAAAAAAGTCTTCAATTAGTATTCTTTTTATAAATTGTAAAAATGTATGGAAAATTATTATAAATGGAAAAAATATCAAACTATTTACAAATATAGAAAAATTTTACTGTCTATCAGCGGTAAACTTCTATTGTTTGATTGATAGAAGTCTATCGCGGTTTATTTCTCAAGTTACAAAAGTCTATTGTAGCTTATCGCCGATAAATAGTGAAAATTTTCTATATTTATAAATAGTTTAACTCATTTTAGTATTTCTGAAAAAATCTCAAAATATATTCACATGATTTTTTCTCTGAAAATTATTATTATGTAACTATTTTTTATAAAAATTAATTTTAAATAATACTATAAAGATTAAATTTAAAATTTATTAAAAATATAGAGACTAGAATTAGAATAAAGTTAAATATAAATTAAAAAAAAAAAATTAAATAGGAGCGATACGCGTATAGAATGGCAGTGGGTAAGAATTGGGACAACTTCCTCTGGCCATGTTTCTCTCTCTTTTTCTCATTAATTTCTCATCATTATTGTTTAAATCTTTTATATATATTTAATTATTTCATATTTTTTTCAATCAATTAACTTTGTTTTCTTAAGTTAAATAAATATATCAATATCAATATTTTATATTTATTCTTTTACTAAATAAATATCAATAATTTTTATGTTAAATTTAATTTAACATAATTTTTTTAATTCTTTCATAGAAACAGTGCACATTCTAACATATATTTTTATGTTTTTAGGGGTATCTAAATTTTGAATTTGAAACATTAAAATATAGAATTAAACTCTATAACAATAATAATAATAATAATAATAATAATAATAATAATAATAATAATAATAATAATAATAATAATAATAAGCTCAATTCATTTTTGTTAAATTATATAAACATATATATATATATATATATATATATTGTATTATAAATTATATGATTTTACAAAATATAATGATACAAAATTTTAATCTAAAATATTTTTATAAATTAGCTAATAACTGCAACTAGTTATATAATTTTAAATATAGAAATCCAATTTTTTATTATTATTACCATATAGATATCACTAAAATATGAAATACATCTTTTTGTTTTTATTGAATCACTTTTTGTTTTTTTCTTTTTTTTTTTTTTTTTTTTTCAAATTTCCGTTTTTAGATTACCCATCAAACATGTGTTTAATCTTCTCTTCCCCTGATTTAATGCCAAAATTTAAAATGAAAATGAAAATAAATTGTGTGTCCACCAGCAATAGATAACTAGTGAAGTTTGATTTCCTCTTTGGTTGGGAAATAAATCTGATAAACAACCCTATCATAAAGTTAAAAACTTTACAACAAAAAACAAAAGTCAAACCAAAATATGACTTTAATTCAGACAATAACTTGCATAATTTTAGTGATTATATATATAAACAGAAATCCTTTGTTTCTATGGTAGTGATGAGATGAGAGGTTGTAAAATGGGTTTGTTGATTGTTGGTTTGATTTTGATGGGCTGTTTGTTGGGTAATAATGGAGTTGATGGTGCTAACAAGAAGGTGGCCGTGGGGGCTTCATTTATCTTTGGTGATTCATTGGTTGATGCTGGAAATAATAACTATTTGCCAACTTTGTCTAAAGCTAATCTTCGTCCCAATGGTATTGATTATAAGCCTTCCGGAGGCAACCCCACCGGCCGCTTTACCAACGGTCGAACCATCGGCGACATTGTCGGTAAGTGCTTCCTTATGAACACATGTTTACTTTTGCTTTTCGACTTTGAAATTATTTCTATCTATTTGAATACTACCTGAGCCACTTTAGTTCTAAACTATTTTAACTATTAATTATATTGGGCTATCTACTTACAAAATGATATGGCATGCAGTTAAATTATTGTGGATTGTCACTTTTATTGATTTGGAACAATAATTTTTTTAACGAGGTGACATTTCTCCTTTTATATGTGGATAACACTTCTCTTTCATTTTAATTTCAAATTTGAAACCAAGGATAGGAATAAGAGTGCAATAAAAAAATCGAAAAACTGACAATCCAAATCAATGCAAAACGATTCAATGGTTTAGTTTGGTTTTTTAGTATCAAACTAGACATATTGGTTTCTATTTGAAGAAAATAAAAAAGTATTGGTTTGGATCGGTTTTTTATTCCAAAAACCAATCAAAATCGAACTGAACCAATGATATATATATACCCTTGAAAATAAATTCTTCATTAGGTCTTTTTTTTAGTATTTTAATTGTTGTGGTGTATATATATTTGATGTTTAGATAAAAGATCAATTATTATAGAGCGTGTATGTTTTTTTATTTAGAAAAGTGACAAGAAAAAAACTAAAAATCTCAAATTTTAATTTAACATTGGTAAAAGGGATTGGTTCAAAACAAAGTAGAAATAAAAATTTTAAAAACAAAATTGGAAGACAAAAAGAAAATGCCAAAAATCGAGAACCAAATCAATAATAAACCGATCCAAATAAGACCAATCCATTGGTTTTGTTCTTTATTAGACATTGGTTTAACAACTACTGGTAAATGCAGTGTTGAGAGGTCTAATTGTAACGGTTTTTAAAAACGCTGAAATCACACAAAAAAAATAGCACTTCAATAGCCAACCTTATTACAACAGTTTTTCCTCTCATAATGCAACCTTATTGTTCAATCATAATTTATTAGGTATAATTAAGGTATTTTGTAAGTCTCTAAACTTTCAATATTATATTTAATAGGTTCCTAGGCTTTAAAAAAAATAATAACATCTAACTCAATTATTCTATCATATGATCATTAATGAATAATTGACTATGTGCTTGCTCATACATACATAGCCGGAACTCCTCAACTCTTACCTAACTATTAATTAGTTGAACAAGATAGGAATGAAATTAATGAGGGAACTCAGTAAGACCAAACATATTGATGATGGGTGACCTATTTTTTTCCAAAAAAACCAAAAAGAGTATTCCATATACTTTTTTTACCTTTCCCCCTTATTTTTGCTTGTATCTTGTATCAAGGAAAGTCATTTTTCTTGTAGTGTAACCAAATAATCAGTGGACATAGTCATTTCAAGTTAAATAGATTCGGTGTAGATTAAATTAGCCAATTTCAACATAAATCAACTAGTTAAAATATATATACATATTTATTAAAATGTTAAGTCTGAATCTCAAGTACTCGTCCCTTAACCAATGTCGTTGAACTAAAAAAAAAAATTGAGTGAGAGTTTGAAATATGTTAAGATTTTAGGTCACATATTCATATATAACAACTTTGAGGCTATTTCACATAATTGTTCAAACAAAATGCACGTCATTTGTGAGTAGATATTGGCATTAAAGAAATTAATACTACTTACTACATGTTAAAGAATACACAAATCAAAATAGACTTTATAGAAGTATAAAAAAAAAAATGAAGAAAGGTGATAAAGAGAGTAAAATAGAATTTAAACCTTGATTAAATTAGGTTAAATTGTAATTTTGGTTCTTATGGTTTGAAAAAAGTTAGAATTTTGTCTCAATAGTTTATAATTAAAATCTAATCCCTATAGGGATTATTTATAAATGTTTTATCAAACCATAGAGACTATTTATGGGGTTTTAATTAACTATAGACTAAATCTTAATCTTTAAAACTATGGAGACTAATTTATGACTTCTCCCAACTATAGGGACCAAACTTACAATTTTAACCATTAAAAATGTGTGGTTTCTAATTAATAGGTAATGGGTTATTTGTTTATAGAGATAATTGTAAATATAACAATCAAATCTAAAGTATTAGTAAATATATATAATACAGAATTTGGAGTTAGAATCTATTAATAATAGATTTTGCTATAATGGTAAGTTTTTAAAAATATTAATACACACTTAATTATTAGCCCTAAATTACGATACCCGTGGTTGTTTATAAATATGAGGATGAATAAAATTAAAGTTTGATGTGAGTTGATTGGGTTGGTAGGTGATGAGTTAGGAATACCAAACCACGCAGTGCCATTTCTAGACCCAAACGCCACCGGGAAAGCTATATTGTACGGCGTTAACTATGCATCAGGCGGAGGAGGAATTCTCAATGCAACCGGAAGAATCTTCGTATCAACTCTCTCTTTCACCTCTAATCCTTCTTAATATTTTACATATAATTCTCAATTTGGTTGTTTTACCTATTAATTATACCATTTTTTATTTTATTTTATTTTTAAAAAAGGTGTTTTTATTTTACATACTCATGTTTTTTTTTTTTTTTTTTTTTTAATTTCTTCTATGTCAATATTTTAATTTTATGAAATGTGTTATCAAACATGGTTATTTTCCAAGAAAAGTATTTAAATCAAACATTGGTAAGAAATTTAATTAAACGGGTAATTGCTATAAATATTTTAAAATATAGCAAAATGTTATTATCTATTCGTGATAGATATTTGCTTTATTTGTAAACAATCCTATTTAAATTAATAAAGAAATAGTTCACTAGAGTTCTTTTCTCTGGTATAGTGGCCATAAACTGTTTTATTATAAGAACAACCAGAGTGAAAAGATAGAATGGGCGTGGATTTAATAATTTAAAACATTTTATTATTGGAAATATGTCAACATTAGTATGATCTTTTAGTTATATTTTGTAATTTTTCTACGTTGAATGGCAATTGATGGAATTTAAAGCCCCTATCACAACTCGACCAGGTTATATAAAATGAATTCTACAAAATGCCAATTTTACCATATAAAGAAGATGGAGAAACCTAAAATTTGAGCACGAGTTTGGAATTTTATAAAGTCCTTGATCCGAAATCACTTTAATTTTTTTTTTTCATCACCTTTAATTTATAGGAAATATTGAGAAAATGAATAATAACCAATCTAATTATTTCAAATAAAGTGATTATATTTTGTTGCTACGCTAGACTTGTTAAAAATATTTTTAGTCTTTCGTAATTACTTCCAAAATTAATTCAAACACACTTCCCCATATAAAATTTAGGAAAATTATTTTAAATAGTCAAATTGTTAAAAATATTTATAAATAATAACTGAATATCACTGTCTATTTGTGATAGATTGCGATAGACTACTATCTGTGTTTCAGATATACACAGATAGTAGTATATCGCAGTCTATCGCGGATAGTTAGTTAAATTTTGCTATATTTGTAACATGAAAGTATTTTTCTCATTCTTTTATTGTTAAAATGTTATTTGGATGTACGTGTTTTGAAGTTTGTTCAATTCTAATTCTTAGTAATTATACTTTTAATAAATCTTGAATTTAGTCCCACTACTAGTATATGGTTGGTTTTTTTTTTTAAATATTTTATTATCTATTTTTATTTTTACTATAAATTCTAAAAACATATTTATATATTATATTTCCTTGCATGAAAATTATTATTATTATTATTTAACCAATTTCAATAAAAATTAATTTTGACAAACTAAAATTAAGATTTATTGAAAGTATAAAGACTAAAATTAGATAATATTAAAAGTACAAAGACTAAAATTAAATAAATTTCAAAGTATAAAAATCAAAATGGTATTTTAACTTTTTTTTCTTGAATACACCAATCATTAAGATGGAAGATCTAACCGTCAACCTTTTGAAATTATAATTTGTATATGTGTCTACTAAATTATACTTGAGTTGATGATAACTCGTATATTTGTTCTTTTGGGCAGGTAAACAGGCTGGGAATGGACGTTCAAGTTGATTTCTTTAATGTAACAAGAAAAGAGTTTGATAAATTGATGGGTGCAGCAAAAGCAAAAGAATATATTGGAAAAAGGTCAATATTTTCCATCACAATTGGAGCCAATGATTTCTTGAATAATTATCTTCTTCCCCTACTTTCCATTGGCGCTAGAATCTCTCAGACTCCTGATTCCTTTATTGACGACATGATCTCTCATCTTAAGAATCAACTCACCGTGAGAATTATTTCTTATCTACTTCTATAACTTCTTAAGATTTTTTTCCACTGTTCATAGAAAAACTATCAAACTATTTATAAATATAGCAAAATTTTACTTTTTATTTGTGATAGACGGTGATGGACCCAGATAAACATCTATCACTTTACCGGATAGACACAAATAGATGTCTATCTAGGTCTATCCCGGTCTATCACAGATAGAGAGTAAAATCTCCCTTAAATCTATCTGGGTCTATTGCGGTCTATCACAAATAGAGAGTAATTGTATTCAACAATTTTCTATTTTTGAAACCATCATTTTTTAAAAGAATTGCAAATATAACAAAATCTATCCGTGATACACTTTATTGTTGATAGACCCCTACTAGTGATATGATCTATCATTGATAAATTTTGAAAAACGAATCTAAATTTTGCTATATTTGCAAATTTCTTTGCATTATGTTATATCTACTAATATTTTGAGCTTGATTAGTATATTTGCAACTAATCCAAAAATCAAATATTTCCACATAAATTTCCCCAATTTATCTAAGTGTCCAATTTGATCTCTAAATCACTTACCTTTATATATATATATATATATATATATATATATATATATATATATATATATATATATATATATATATAGACACACACTACCTTCTTAGTTTCTCTTTAATTTGACTTTTAATATTTTCAAGTTTTAATACTACATGTTTCAAATATGTTGATTTTATATATTATAAATTTAAAAGTAAAATGATGTTGTAATCAATATCGACTTATTTTAATTAAATAACTATAGCTTTTGGTATTCTAATTATATATTACACCACACAATTTGATATTGTATTGATGTTAAAGTTTTTTGAGTGAATGTAGAGACTTTACCAAATGGATGCTCGAAAATTCGTAGTGGGAAATGTTGGGCCAATAGGATGCATACCCTACCAAAAGACCATAAACCAATTGAATGAAGACCAATGCGTTGATTTGGCCAACAAATTAGCCCTTCAATACAATGCCAAATTGAAGGATTTACTTGCCAATCTTAACAAAAATCTCCCTTCCTCCACTTTTGTTTATGCCAATGTCTATGATCTTGTCATGGAACTCATCGTCAACTATGACAATTATGGTAACTAATCTATACTCTCTCTCTCTCTCTCTTACTGTTTTTACTTTTTAAAATCTTTTCTTAGTTATAACTTATAATCACTAACTTTAAAATTTGAGATGAAAATGACATCTTTGGATAATGTGTCTTTTAGCTCAAATTGAGAAATAAAACAATTAAGCTCATATATATTTATATATTTATAGGATTCAAGACAGCAAGTAGAGCATGTTGTGGGAATGGAGGGCAATTTGCAGGGATAATACCATGTGGACCTCAATCAAGCTTATGCACAGAGCGATCAAGGCATGTATTTTGGGATCCTTACCATCCAAGTGAAGCTGCCAATCTTATTATTGCCAAGAAATTGCTCGATGGAGACCATAAATACATCTTCCCTCTTAATCTCAGACAGCTTCGTGACCTTTAAGAATAATATCATTTATTAACACATCTTTTGATTAAGGAACACGAAAGCACTAATTTGAGTTTATTATATATGGATATATATGGTGTATCTATTCATCATCGTTATACATTGTGGTGTATACCATGTTTTTGCATTGTCTTTAAAAACTGTTTGACAATTTGACCCAATGGTAATAATGGGTTGCTCTTCCTTTTTTATTTCTAGACATTTTCCTCATCTTTTATTTCCTTTTCATCTTCAGCTGCACACACATATTTCTATACTATAATTTGTCTATTTTAAATATAACTTCTCCTAACTTTTTTTTTTTTCTTTTTTTTTAAACACCGAAAAAGTGTTGTGTCAATGGAAAGATGTTATATCCTTCATTTACATAGAATATGTCATCTTTCCTTCTTCTAAAACAAAGTGGAACTTTTGGTCACACTCCCAATATAGAGAAACAAGGAAAGTAAGAAAACCGAAGATAATTAAATACATCAGATTTATGGATACACAAATGTTACAACAAATTATACATGGGTTTTATTTGTCAAGTTGTATGTTTTGTCCTACATAGTTTTAACTGGCCAAAGGTGTTAGTAATTTCTCTTAAGAGTCAAATGTTTGAATTCTCACTCCAGTTTTAATTGTAAAGCTGCTTAGATTCCATCCAAGCATTAAAGAACAAACATTACAAGAAGAACAAAGAGGCAATAGACTTAGTGAGAGAATGTATATCTCACATTTTACCAATCACAAACACACACATGTATGTATGAAATTTAGCCAGATCACAACAAGTGTATAAAGATGTCACTAACAGGAGTACCAACAAGATGGACAGAGAAGAAGCAGAGATATAATGCATAGGATTGGTGACCCAGTTTGGTGTAATCACACCTATGTCTGGGAGGCTTTGAGCTTGAATGAAAAGAGTTCCACTAATAATAATTTATATTTACGACTTCTTATTACAATCTAATCTCAAACAAGAAGTCTAACACATAACAACTAGCGAGGAATTTAGGCTCCCCCTAAATGTCATGCTCCTTAGAAAATAGATATCAGATTAAGCTCCCCCTCAATCTAATGATGCGCCACAACTACTCTTCTCTCTTTTCATTCAATAGTTGAATCACCATTCAACTAAGAAGTAATGTATCAAACTGATTTTGATGTCAAAGACAAAGGTTCGTTGTCAGCAGAATGAAGGCGATTTCCCACCTACAACCTTAAGACCACACCACAGTCAAGTATCATACTGTCGCCTACATAATACTGTATAAAAACTAATACTTTCTTTCACTGGCAGAGAGATAAAAATGACTTATCCTAGAAGGCACAAACGATCTAGATATAAATAATTCGTGAAAGGAAAGAATCAAAAACCATTAAGGCAAGATATTAAGATCAAATAAAAGTCAAGCCAAAACTGCAAGCAACCATAATATGAAAAATAACTCAGAGATATGCCAAACACAAAGATAAAGACAAACCCAGCAACAAACGAGATAAAAGAAAATATTATCGACCAACAACGATGTAACAATATATATATTCAACTCTTTAGTGTTCCGCCCTCTTTCTTCATAGAAATAGTTGTTGAGATCTAACTTTGGAAAAAATAAAGAAATCTCACAATCTTTGTAAAAAAGATTTGTGGATTACTCCTCTCATAATAGTAATTGGTTTTGAAATGGAATCTCATATCTATCTTATATGGTATATCAAAGATCATAAAACCCAAACGATACTCTTGAGGAACAAAAATTGAAATTCAATCCAAAATCGATGAATTTAAAGAGACACCATCTTAGAAAAAGAAAATAAGATCTCATGTGGTTTGATTTTTTTTTTTTATATTTTATAAGAATAAGAATTTAAAAGAGAATTTGATAAGTAGGACTCCACCAACCCAGCACTAACCACATATATAGAAAAGATCAAAATATATATACTTATGAGTTTTTTAACCTTTCTTTAGAGGAAGACATCCATAACCAAGACCTTTGTGCCCCTGTTTTTGCATTGTCTTAATGTTTTTCTCCCGGAAGCACATGGGTTCAATGGCGTATTCCATCTCATCCACACCAGCCACCTCCCTACGGCTGGCGGCAGCCACCCACGGCGGTGGCTGTCCAGTGTGCAAGAGATGGAATATACCACAAACCCATGTAATAAATGTTATAATTAAGTAGATGGAGAAGCTCTTCAGTTTGATAGCTTTTATATAGAAGAGAAGTGAGAGCACTTTAAATATGAATTGATCTTTAGAGGAATAAGGGTTGACTTACTGTTTCTGTCTGTCTGTGAAATCACGTGCTTCAATGAGTCCAAATTTGATGAGGCTTTTAATAAGTACTTTCATGTTTCTCGATTTTGGTTTTCAAAAAAACTGTGCAACCAAAAAGTTTGAGGTAGTGGAATTATGAGCTGTATTATTTAACCACAACACTAAGCCCACTCGTGTAAAACGAATAAAATATTTTCGTCTCCTCCTTTTCTTCATACAAAAATAATGATTCTGTTTTTAGTTTACTGTTTTTTAACTTTATGCTTCTTTACTCATTATTTATATCAACCTTTTTTCAACCTAAATTTTATAGAAAATATCAATTTACAACATTAAATTTTGGAGTTATATCAATTTGAATCATACAAATACAAATAATTGTATTAATTTATCTAAACTATTGTAAGTGTATCAATTTGCACCATTCATTTTATTTTGTTTGGATATAAACATCGTGTGAGGCTTATAATTTTATCAACTAAACCCCTAAACTTTTGAATCAAATTAGATTCTCAATTAAGTTTTTTTTTTAAGAAAAGAAATTATCCAAACATCACTACAACAAAAATGACTTTTTATGGCACAAGAGTAGCCGAATTAAGGGGGAGAAAGAAAAACGGTCACAAATGCTAAAAGGTGTGTATTTTTTTTTCTTTTTGTAAAAAATGTTGATTTTCATATTTAGTTTTTAAATGCTAGGAGAGTATGAAAGAAGAGAGAGAAAATACAGAAGTATGAGGTCTTAGATTGAAGTAGAGGAGATGCTCTCGTTAATGGGCCTTTGTTGTATGCTTTGTCGAAAGGCAAAGGAAAACTTCGATCACCTTCTTTGAATTTCATAAGAGAAGAAAGATCGTAGCGTAGAAAAGAAAGGTAGCTTGCTTACTTAGTGCTTGTGCTAAGGAGAAAGAGTTTTGGTTCGAGGCGGATCCCTTTTTTGTTTGCCTTTACGAGTTGAGTAAACAAATCAAAAAGCTTGATCGTGAGTTTATTTAAGGTTCTCACACTAACATGACAAAGCGTGCATTCACGTCGATGAATCTCAGTTTTTGATGTAGTTGCAATTCTTTTTTTTGCGTCGAGATTGGGTTGGTGTTCCGTGTACCGTCACTACAAGATCGAAAAGAATGCATTGGATGGATGCCCGGGCATTGAGAAGGAAGGACGCTTGAAGAGGCAAAAGGCCATGGGGAGATACCGTCTGTGATCCATGGATCTCCGATCGGGAAACCGTATCCAAGCTCCGTGGCTAGTTTGCGCTCTTTGGACTTTTCAAACTTAGCGAACTAAAACATCTGAGTACCTAAAGGAAGGGAAATCAACCGAGACCCCGTTAGTAGCAGCAAGCGAGAGCGGATTGGGGGTTTGAAGAAAAACAAACACGAAGCTTCCTTCCTTAGAAAAGTGTTCACTTCTTTTTCGCCAGGTTTCATTCGATTTGTTGTGGATTGGATGATGGAAAAACCAGCAAGCCGCTTGACCGAGTTTACCTGAGTGTTAGTTTGCAAGTTTTGTCTAGAATGATCTCCTTCAGGAGTTTGATATCTCGTTGGCCAGGCAAAGAGATGTTCACTTGTTGATTGGGGAGTTCCTCCCCCATCTGCCTTTCAAAAAGAAATGTCGTTTTCTTTTATGGGTTGGGGTGTGTGCGGTCTTGTGGGACCTTTGGGGGGGAGAGGAACAATAGAGTGTTTAGGGGTGTGAAGAGGGACCCTGGGTAGGTTTAGTCCTTGGTGAGATTTCACGTTTCTCTTTGGGCTTCAATTTTGAAGACTTTTTGTAATTATGTCATTGGTAATATCATTCTTAGTTGGAAACCCTTTCTTTAGTGGGTTATTTGTGGGCTTAGTTTTTTGTATGCCCTTGTATTCCTTCATTTTTTTCTCAATGAAATTAGCAATTGTTTCTATAAAAAAAAAAAAAAAAATTGAAGTAGAGGAGATGGAAGAGGAAGGTGAAATGGGATGTAGATAAACAATTTTTGTCTATATACTAACAAGTACGGACATTTTTTTAACTTTTTTTAAAAGGTTAAGCATAATAATGCAATTTTTAAAAGTTTAATTTAGTATTTTTGGAACAAAGGACGCGCTAACAATTTTCACCCACATAGTAATGATAAGTGCATTTTTAACTTTTTAAAGTTTAAGGATATTAATAGTATTTTCGAAATCTTGTTTTCAAAGTTTAAGAATATTAACTTTAAAAATTTAGAAATATTTTTTAAATTAAGTACAAAGCTGAAATGTATTTTCTATAATTTATCCCTTTCAAGATGTAATTGAGTTAATAGTAAGGTTACATAAACGGGTACAAAAAAAGATTTTTTTTTTTAATCTATTTTTTATGAACAAAAGAAACGTGTTGTTATTGTTATAATAGGTAGATATTTGGGTATGATTTTCTTTTGTTGAACCCTAGATAGGTAGTCAGAATGGTTGTAAGATGCTATGTTTATATGTGTAAAATGTTGTAATGTGACATTCCATATCGTCCTCATAATATTCTGTCTGTCGGCCTCTACTTTTTTTCTTTTTCTTTTTCTTTTTATTAAAAAAAATTATTAAAAAACCATTTGGATCCAAATGTTCGAAATTGTGTAAGTTACAGTAGTTGTTGATTTAGTGTATATTCTAATTTCTAATAGTTCCGTCGTACTTAAATAAATAAATAAATAAATAATTCTCAAATTACAATACGAGAAATTATAATATTTATAATTAATAGCAAAATATACCGTCTATCTACGTTAGATCCTAATAAACTACGTACTCAATCACGATCTATTACAATTTACTATAAATAGATAATAAATTTTTTTTTTTTTTTTTTTTGCTGAAAAGAGCCCTTACAATATTCTATTTTTTTTTTGTAAAAAGCACACGTATCTTTTTTTTTTTTTGTTTGAGTCGTCATAATGAAGGTCTTGTGAGCATGCTGCTAAGATTCTTCAAATGTTTATTATTATTATGCTATTTTTTTTAAATTTAATTTTAAACGAAACCAATGTCAGTATAATTTTGATTTATAAATTATTTAGAAATCAAAGTCTTAAAATGAAATATATACTTTCGCAACTTGATTAGAGTCTTACCACGAATAGTCTTGAATTTGTTGAACACGTTCAAATAGCTTTGTATAATAATCTGTTATAAAGAATAAGTGATGGTCTCAAGTCTCACTTTATCTCCCTCAACTCAAATCTTGTGTCTCCCCTAATATAATGTATCGTCGAGTCTCGGGACACGACCATTTAAGCTCTACATATAGGCAATTACGTCGCTGCCGCGCTCCTATGTACTTTTCCGTTTCCCTTGCCACTTTTCTAGCTCATGGCAAGTTTTGGTAAATGGTCCTCATAGGCACGATCCCATATGAAAAATTCGAAATTGTCGTTGACATCCTCTTCAACGTGGGGATTACGATCATCATGAAGCTTATGCTCAACATGTTGGACCCCATTCATGCTCATAATTTCGACTCAGCACATCTTCGTAATGGAGATCAAGGTCATCATAGTGACCTTGAGCATCCTTGGGACTATCATTATCCTTGGAGTTGTCTATCCCTAATGGGGTCATCTCGGCTTCATTGCCTCCATATATATATATATATATATATATATAGGTTGCTTATCAACCCATGTATGTCCAAGAACCGATTCTCCTCGTCCAACATTTTAGGTGCAAGAGTGACCACTATGTGCATAAACCCAACATAAGCCAATAAGTTTATTTGCACAAAATCACATGCAACCCTATTTACATGTAGGACAATTAAGTTAATGCATGTTCTAACCAAGGGAAATGAAACACGTCTATAAGCAGTAAACTGAAGGGAGTAAATATGAGCATGTGACCATCTTAAAGAAGTTACACACCGCATGAGTGTTGTTCAACTGAGTTGTAGCTCTATGAGCAACCGACGATATAGTCTTGTATACCCAACCTACAAAGATCATAGTAGTTTAGTTCAACTTGTACAAAACTTAATCGAAGATTTCTAAGACATGTAACATGTGGAATGTCTATTACCTAGAATGCATGAGGAAACTTAAGTGAACAATACTTCCAAGTATAGTTCTTATTCAATTTGGCATTTTTCTTGTACACATTAGCCTTATCTTTCAATGCATTATGAAGCCCCTTCAATGTATTCTCTCATATCATATGTCCCAAATCAATGTTATTAAAGTATATAAGGTCCTCAACATCATCCAGGAGTGATTTTTCGACAATACCCTTTGTTTCGTCTTTCCCTATCATCGCCAACACAATGCAATACACTAATGTAATCTTTATTGTGTCCAGATCATTGTCAAAATCCAACTTCTTGCATCTTTCCTCAAAGATAAGGGGGTGTGTAAGCCCCGCATCTATTTTTATAAGAACGCAAAGTAAGAAGGGGCCGAGAGATGGGTGAATGTGTAAAAGTAGTTGGTTGGCTTGCGTTTGGAGTGGGAGAATGGCTAAGTGTAAGATATGCGTTGATGGCAATCTGTTGTGGAGGAAATAATTTTGGTGTAAACGCAAAGGTGGGGGAAGCTTATCATGCGCTGAAGTTGAGACGCGTTGAGGACATAAGGCGTGGAGGATCACTTGGTATCGAGGATCATTATGCGTCAAACGCATTGAAGGCAATGTGCCGATTAGAAGTAAAGGCCACAGGGAGTTTGGGAGCTGATCTGCGGTGAGGCTGTTATGCGGTGAACGCTACCATGCGTCAAATGCGAGCATGCGTTGGACAAGGAGTGTTGGCTGAGAGAAGGTAATGCGTACGTTAACTATTTGGCGGGAGAGTTTGAAATGAAATATCATCAGAGGCCGTGTGCGTTGATGAAGCTGAGCCTAGGAGGTATGCGTCGAACGGATTATAGTATAGAATTGAAATGGAGTACAAGTCGGTGGTATATATATAAGTGGACTGAGAATTCAATTGTTCTGCTTGCATTTCAGAGCTCGAGTTGGGTCCATATTAAGGCGAAACATCGAAGGGAGGTAGAAGAAGATATTCATGCTGATCTGAAGCAAAAATCTCATTGAATTTGTGGGAGAAACTTGGGTTTGACAGAGGTTTCGGCTGCTGTGGTCTTTTCAGAGTGATACTCGGTTTTGGAGGAAGAACAAATTGAAGAGACGAAGGTTAGGGCTGAAACTTTGAGGTTAGTAAGATAACTCGATTTCTAGTAGGTTTCATGAAGGACGCTTGAGCTGAAATTGTTTAATTGTGTGTCAAACTCAGGAAGAAGAGACGGGAGTTGAACTGTCGAATGATTAGAGGTAACTCGGAGTTGTCGGAGGATATGTCCTAAGCGGGAAAGATGTGCTTCATGAAATTTTGAGGTTGAAGAAGAAAGAAGAAAGGAAGAAGGAAACGGTTCTGTCACAGCGAAAGTATCGCTGAGTGAGCGAGAGATTGAGCAGTAGAGAAAGTAACGCTGCAACGCAAAGATAGGCTTGCGTCTCACAATTCTCGATAGAGTATCGCTGGGTATCGCTCCTCAAGGTAGTCTCGCTGGTTTTAATCAACGCAGTGTCGCTAGTACAGTTTAAGTAGCTTTTGAGTAACGCTGGTAACTTACCATTTTCTATAGAATAACGATGCTATTGTGTGCTAAAGGAAAAAGGGAGATTATGGAAACTAAACTTGAGGATTATGTATTTTCAGGCCAAGAAGAGCTCGGGGAGGCTTATAACCCACTTAGAGCCGGGACCGATTGTGAGTGACTGTTTGTTATATCTTGTGTTAAACTTAGTACGTATATTGATGAGGAAACGTGATTAATGGTAGTATACCTTATGTGTGTGATGTGTTAGTGATTTAAGAGAATATTATTACAAATGTCTAAGCACAAAAGTGGCTGATGGACCTTATGGTGAAAGCTACATGTGAGTAAGCGTGAAAGTAAGTGCCGAGGGATTTGAGAAGGCACTTGAATAACAGTAGAGAATGGACTACAATGCTCAGGGACTGTAAGTGAAGGCATGTAGTAACCCATCACAACTAGCTCGTGCCGAGGGATTCTGTGTGAAGGCACTTGAGCATAGATAGAGTTTGTTACCTGTGCCGAGGGATTTCATGTGAAGGCACATGGTATTGTAATTGTAAATGAGTAAGTGCTGAGGGACGGAAAGTGAAAGCACTAAATAGATGAATACTTGTGAAACAGGAGAATTGATAGTTATACATGCATAGTGGAAAGTGAATCTTGATAATTCATTGGGATGTGTTATGCAATGGTTACTATCTTACAAATTGGATTTAAGTTGTCATGATTAGTTTTAGTAGATTTAGTCACTCACTGAGCCTTTTGCTCATCCAGTTTGTTGTTGTTTGTTGTTTCAGGTAGCGAGCGTGTCCGGGACGCCTAGCCTACTGAAGAATCTCGTCTGGGCCTATCTGGAAGCGAACCTCTGGGATAGTTGTAAATATTTTGATTGTTCATATGTCATGTATTAAACATCTTTCATGAGAGTGTAGTGAAAAGGGGGACGTGTTGTACTTACTATGTGTATATACAGACATGTTAGTTAAAAGTTTACATGTTCTTCTAATGAGATAATGGGATTATTGTATGATTTGCTATTCTTTTATGGTGTTTATATTATAGAGTCTTATGTTAGGAATAGGATCATGCTCCTTCCTAGGTATAGAGTAAATCTGGGTTGGGGTGTGACAGGGTGCATGTCCCATCATAAACACATTACCAAAGTACTTTATTTTTAGTGATTTAGTCACTTCAATGCTTCGAACCAGTTTAGTAGTGACCACCACAATCCCATCATCAATAAGAACTCTTTTTTGGAGAAGGTGATGATTGTACCATACCATTTAGATCGAAGTTCATTAACATTTTACCACTTGTCCTTCACCTCCCTTAATATTTATTAAGGACTAGGGGGTTATTGAAACCCTATCTCCAAATGGAGGTTATTGAACTGCTTCTTGCAGCCTTTGCTTGCCTCCTTTGGTGGTTCATCCACCATCTTTTCCTTTCATTTCTCACTTCTCTTTTCTTTAGGACTAGCAGGGGTTCTACTTCCTTCTCTTGCGTCCGAATCCCTTATTTTCAAGGTCGGCGCGTTGGGCCTCTTTTGCTTGCTTCTTCTTCTTTAGTAGCCTTGCTTTGGACTTTTCTACTTATGTTATTTTTCCTTTCTCTTCTCTTATTTTTTTCATGTTTTTCTTGATGCATTCAGCCTTAGTGAGTTTATTCGCATCACTTTTTCCTCTTCCATCTCTATTTCAAATTTCTTTGCCACTTCGTCGATGTGGCGGGCTTTTTCTTGATGGTTCATGAGGTCCCCTTGCTAGCTAGCTCATAAGGATTAGTATAAGAATAAAAAATTTTAGTTTAATTTGAAATGTTCAAATTAATAAAGGAATTAATTGCATGTGATACAATTAGTATAATGTATATAGATACATTATAATATAAAGTCTATTTTGAATGAGATTTAAAATTTATACTTTATGTTATAAGAGAGATAAATATTTAAATGAGATTTAAATATTAATTATATGAATGAGATTCATATAAAAACTATAGGTTAAAATTAATATGAATGAGATTCTTATTAAAACTATAGGTTGTGTGAGAGAAGGTTATTTGAATATAATTCAAATTTAAACTAAATATGAGATTTTTAATTAATTAATTATATTTTAATTATATTTATTAAATATGATATAATATAATTAAATTAAATTAATATTAGTTTTAATTAATATTATATTATTAATTAAAAATAACTCCCCACTATGTGGGAGTTTTTTTGCTCTCTCACATTTTACGTAAAAGGAAGAGGAGATGGGAGAAATAGTTACAGTGTGAGTTTTGACCGAAAGTGTTCTGTGTTTTCTCTCCCAAGAATTATCCATCTCCAATTCTCTATTCTCTCTCAAAAGGAATTCCCTTACCAAAATTCAAAGAGAGCCACACCTCCTCTTTGATTCTTCCAAAAGAATAACAAGGTAACCATTGTGGTAGTGTTCCAAAGAGAAGAAGTTCTGTACGTTTGTTGGAGAATTTCCGGTTCGTGACTTGGAAAAGAGGAATTCCTACATCGAAGACGGTCTTCAAAAGGTAGGAAATCTTCTAATCTTTAATTTTGGTAAAAAGCATGCTAATATATAGTTGTTTATTCATTTAGTTGTTCTCTGTATTTTGTTTTTCTCAAAGTTTAATATAGCACAAGACAATCATTCGCTTTCGCTGGGAATTTGATTCCTTCACCTTTTTGTTTCATTTCGAAAAATGGGTATAATCATATTGCACAAGAACGAAATTGAAATTGGAAACAAAAAGAAAAATGAACAGAATTTTACCAATCAAGAGAGAATATCGAGAATGATACTTGTTTGAGAAAAATGAGGAATCTAAAAGAATAAAAGTCGAACAACAACTTAGGGACAACAATCAACCTTAGTGTTGGAGAGAGAGAAAGTAAAGATGAGAAAACAAAAAAGAAGAAATGTAATGATATATGTGTGTTCAAATTTAAAATATGCATATTGAGAAGTGAGAACAAGGAGAATCAAGAGTGATAGCGAGTACTTTGCATTGAGGGTTACCACACTTGCTTTGAAGGGTTGTTACAATCAATTCACTGTGTGATGCAAGCCAAAGATTTAAAAAAAAAAAAAAAAATCTCAAAGTCTATTTGGTAGGTAATTAAAATTTTGTTTTATGTTTTTAGATTCATCGAGTTCAACGAATATGCTTTTGGTAGACAATTTGAATTTAGTTTTCAGAAACTATTTTTCGGATTCTGTGAATGCCAATTTTGACAATAACATTTTTTATGTTTTTAGTGTATTATGATATTGAATTTGAAATTTTAAAATGCAAAATTATATTTAGAAAGTAAAAGCCTTAAAAAATATAATATTTCATCTAAAAAAACTCAACTATTTATACTAAATTTAAAGTATGTATTATATAATATACTTTAAATTTACGATATTACAAAATAATAATTATACAAAATTTTTAACATAAATCAAGTTAATAAATTAATTAATAATAATTTATATTCAACCTAATATTCAGTGAGTAATTATTATTAGTTTTATGGTTTATAAATATATTATCAAATACATTTTGAACAATTGTTTAAATAAACATTTTATTTATGAACCTACAACCAACCACATATCTGAAAACATGAAACAAAATTATGTTTTCAAATTTATGTATGAGATTACCTACCAAGCATGTTCTTAGTTTTCTATAAGGTGTGATTTCTTTTTTTTTTTTTTTTTTTTTAATTTTTAAGGGCGGTTGGTTCTCGGATCTTATTTGCGTTGGGCTTCTGACGGGTCCTCAATGACCTTAACCTTCAACCTACTTCTTCGTGGTCTGGTCTCAATATTCTTCGAGCTGACTTACGTAAGAGATCTTGCACTAGTGTGGTGCCGAACCTACTACATTACGATACTTAAGTTAGTACAAGGAGTGACTAATTTAGCTAAACACAAAGAAATAAGGTCAAGTCTCTCCTTTAGAGATTACTTACTCGTCCTTTTTGGATGGTTGAATGAGACTGTTTGTTCTTCGTTTGACACTCACCTCTGGTTATAGGTGTAATGCTGACGATATCAGGATGTTGCAGAACTCGAGGTTATTCCTCCTTTGACACCTATAGGTGGTTATGTATAACGTCAGCAGTGTCAGAGAGATTGTGGGGTCTTGAGGTTGTAGAGTGAAAGGTCGTCTAGTTAGCTCGGAGCATTGAGCTCGACTTGATTACCCATTGAGCTCATTTGGTCGGCTCAATTGAGCTCATTACACTGACTTTTTCTTTTTAGAATGCACGTTTTCCTATACCTCTTTTCAATACCCTGTTGAATTAGGACCGGGATCTAAGCCTTGCCGTGGACAACCCTCAATAAGGGCTCTACGTACAAAATTCTCAAAAGAGAGGTTGGAGTGATAGAACTCTTGGCACAAATTCGAATGAAACAGAGGTTCTGAATGGGGCCAGATTCGTCCTCATGAGCGCTCTGCGCTTCCATCTTCTTACTACTGCACCACCCATTTCTGCTTCTAAGTCTTCATTGCCGTTCCTTAATTCTTCGCATCTAAAATCAACTTCATCTAAGAGGATCTTGGATGTTTTGATTTTCACTAGCCTCGAGACTCCATCACTCAGAAACGCAATCTCTTCCATGGCCGAGTCGGATTTCAGGTTCGATCATCATTTTTCTTTGTCCACCTTTCCTCCTAGTGCCTATTCTTCTGGTTTCACCACAAATTGCTCAAATCTTTTTCCTTTTTCTATTGTTATTTCTGAATTTTATAGATTTGTCTTGAATTTGATCGAATGATGACGTTGATATGCAGCTATGTGAACCCAGCAGTTGCTGAAATTATTGTAATCAGGCACGGTGAAACAGCGTGGAATGCTGATGGAAGAATCCAGGTTCTACATCATATGAAAACCTATGAAATTTTGTTTAAATGAGTTTAATTAATTAATAACACATGATCAAGTGGGGATGCTGATGATGTATTAAAGCTTCTGTTATGAGGAATAATTTCACCGGTACAATGGCCTCAACTTTTTTAAAACCTGGAATGGCTTAGTGTAATAAGCTTGTAGGGTCGCATCACATATTACTTGTAAAAAAGGTGAGGGAATAATTTTTTTGGGGGGGGGGGGGGGGAGGGGGGGGGGGGGGGGTGTTAAAAGTTGAGTTATTTCAGATGAATTCAGCATAGGAGCTATGAAGTTTCTTTGAACTCTTACTGTTGTACTCTTTTTCATGATTGGTGAAATTTAGGGGTGAGTGGTCACACCTTAAAACAATTCGTTAATAGGTAATGTAAGCATTAAAGAAGATGAGGACAACAATAGAATGGTGACGAGAAGGTTGGGGAGTTCAGTTTGTAAACTGTAATCACACAGGAACTTTCGCTAGTGAGTGATGAGTTGTCAAGTTCCATGGCGAGGATAGAATGTTTAAACAAGGAATACCAGTAGTAACAACGTTTCAGGGTGACATGGAGAAGGGAAGGTGCTGATTGAAGAATCAGAAGAAACAACATAACGTGAGATCCTTAATGATGATCCAGAAGCATATGAGATAAGAACTGAGGAAAAAATCATTGAGATGCTCATGTCTAAAGGAATTGACCCAATTGTGGGGACTTTTTGGAGTGTTTCTCGATCAATTGATTTTCTAAAGAAGAAAAATTGGGGGTAGCCAGTCTTTGCATGGAAGAGAAAAATCTGGCTTGGCATCAATGTGAGGAAGGACAATGGCCCTTTAGGAGTTGGATAGACCGACATAGGAAGGACGCATTTGCAAGAATTTCCTTACTTTACGAATGTGTAAATGTAGAAAAATCTGCTGGAAATTTAAAACACTACCGCGCCATGCACCATTTGGAAGCATGTGTTAGAAGAGAAGTTTGTGAATGGGCTTTGCCCAAAGATGGACCTACCATAGATGGAATACAAGAATCTTAAAATAGGCCTCCAATCAGGTTCATGTATATGAGGAGGAAAAAGGTGAAGCAAAGGGAAGGGGCTTAGCATGATTAGGAAAATGAGAAATGGGGGCATCAAGGAAAATTGATAGAAAAAATGAATAAATGTGGCTTATGTAATGGGTTGTTATTTAGGCCTTAGCTAGTCTGGTATGCTAGTTAGGGAGCCAATTAATTAAGCCTTGTACAGGTGGCAATCTAGTATTGGCTGTACCATATCAAAAAGGGAAAGCTTAGGGACAGAAAGATAGGCTAGGTTCTTTAGTATACTGTACTTTCATTTTGGAAGAAGTGTAATATTAGAGGACAAAATCTTCTTCTATTTGGATTGATTGCTGTGAAAGAATGGCGAATTTTTAGGTATGGCAATTCTCTCACGGCAGGCATAATGCCATTGATCAATTTCAGAGGCATTCTTCCATTCTGTTGGTTGTTGGGGCTACATTGTTGCGTTATGTGTGAGAAAGCTTATGTGAGCGAGGATCAAGTTTTGTCGAAGTGCTAATTTGCATGCCAATTTGGAACAACTTTGATGATGGAGGTTTTCTTCTACCTGTCGTTTTGAAATGGGGGAGAGGCCTATTGGTATGTTATAGCCTTCTTTAGTACTTCATTGGATTATTGTGTGAATTAGTCCAGGTTCAAATCATTAAGTGAGCCTAATAAAGAAAACCAATAATGTCTTGAAGGTTTGGGCTTTGAAGCAGGGGTAGACTTTTTAAGAGGAAAAAAGTTATCAAATTTTGAAACTTGAAGGACCGTATAGAATATTAACTCAAACTTTTTTTTTTTCTCTTCAAAATAGTAGTAATAATAATAATAATTAAAAATAAAACAGACTTATTGGAGCAAAAGTGTAATTTACTCTAATTTTTCAGATCGAATATTAGTTGAGGAACCAACTTGTATGTTTGACACTCTTTGGGAACTTATATTTGTTTTGTATTATATCTTGTACAACTTTTCTACCAACTTGAACATTGTTTAATTGGTTAAGTGTTAAATCATCAATCAATCCAAAATCTTAAGCTTATAGGTGGAGATGTTCCCGCCCCCCATTTCATTCCTCATCCCCATGAAATTCTCTCAGTTAATTTTGCAAGGGTCTGGGTGGAGAATCCCCGTGGGAAATTTGCAGGGATTGAGTTCCCTACGGTGAATTATTCTCCATTAAATCTCTTCAAGAAAAATTAATTAAATTATGTTTTAAGAAAGTTTCAAGTAAATAGTTAATTCTCCATTAGTAATCTTTATTTACATGGTAAATTCTGCATGAAAAAAAAAAAAATCTTGATCCTCTCCAATAAAACAAAACAAAAGTTTTAGGTTATGGTAAATTTGATTATCCATCCATCCATTGTATATATATCAACACTCTAACACTTCACTTGTGAGCTTGAAATTTTTTTGAAGGTCTAACAGATAGAATTCAATATTAATTTGGGAGGAAATGACTTTACAAAAATTTGAACTCAAGACACCTCTTGCTTTGATTCCATGTTCAATCACCAATCAACCCAAAAATTTAAGCTTATAGGTGTCTAGTAAATTTAATATTATATTAGTTATCAACACTCTAACTAAGGCATGTATTGTATCCTTGACTAAAATGTTAGAGGTTTGAATCTTCACCTCCACGCATTAACTAAAATCGTTACAAATTTTCTTGTGATTTGAATTCACCTATTATAACTTTTGTCACACTTGTTATTATTGAATGTAAACTGTGCTTCTGATCATTTTCCCACTTCAACTTCGGGAAACACTGCTATTCCCACTGAATTTTATGTTTTCAATAGGGACACCTGGACGTTGAATTAAATGAAGCTGGACGACAACAAGCAGTTGCAGTGAGTTAAAACTTATGTTTCATGTCTTAGTCCCAACATGTAACATAAAGGCTGTAAAACTATATATATATATATAAGGTATTTTGAACTCTTCATTCTTATTTTGCAGGTTGCTAATCGGCTGGCCAAGGAGCCTCCAATCTCTGCTGTATACTCTTCTGACTTAAAAAGAGCTCTTGAAACTGCACAGATAATTGCAACTACATGTGGTAATCTGGAGGTATGACTTCTGTCGGGCCATTTGTTATGTCACAGCTCTGCACTCAATTTTTCTGCTCTTTGTTCTTTTTTCTTCTCCTCCCTTTTCCCCTAATTATATATAGTGGCCGGCACTCACTTCCTAACAGAAATGGTTGGTGGTCACTCTAACACTTATGTCCTGAAATCAGTGCAACAGCTTTGGACATTCTTGGGTTTTTGAGTCTTCTTTTTAAGTTTTAACCCAGTATAATTGGTAACAAGTGGAATTTGACTGTTATTCTTACTATTTGTCGGAAATTTTCTTGGAGATCACTTTTAGGTTATTAAAGATCCTGACTTGAGGGAAAGAAATTTAGGAGATCTTCAAGGTCTTGTGTATCGCGAGGCAGTCATAACAAACCCTGAAGCTTCTGAGGCTTTGAGATCTCACAGGTCAGACCAAACAATTCCGGTAAGTAATATTATGCATATATCGATAGTAGGTATCTTGAAATCATTGGAGCATTAAACCGGTTATTCATTAAATAGATCAGTTTTGAAGATCAAAGAACATTATAGAAAGTCTACTGGGAGTAGCACGCAAGTAGCTTTGCTACTAACTGGTTTTGTCATTTTGTCTCCAAATTTATCCAGTATGAACACTTACTTTGCTGAAGTGTTTAGTTGTGAGCTGCATTTTTTTTTTTTTTTTTTTTTTGTAATAAATTTAAGCAGGTTTAAGTACCAGACTTTGGCCGCTTATGTTATGATGGGAGCTAAACTATTTTTACAGGGATGGCGAAACCAAGATTAATTTAGTACTGCGCTTTTGTTATTGTGGAGTCTAGGCAGTTTAATTGACGTATAAAGGGGTTAATTTTCTTTTTTAAATAATTTATCTTTTAGAAAAATGAGAAACAAAACTTTCCTGGAAGGAGTCATACCAACTCCAAGAAGAGATGAAGCCAAAAAGATTATTACATAACATATTAGAAACTGAATCCTCCACAAAGGTGTTAAATGTAATGACCTCTCAAGTTCTCTAAAAAGTATATTGATTCTCTCTAATTAAATAACTGCGAAAAAAAAAAAAAGAAAAATCTACCTCTATCCTTGAAGGGGGTCTCCTTTTACATCACCCTCAAATCTTTATTACGTGGCAATCAAAATCTTGACGGTCTCTAGAAAATGGGCCCAAATCTGAGCAAATTGACAATGCTAGAAAATATATATTCAAGGCTCTCTGACGCTTCTCTACAGATGGAACACTACTAAATACATCTGTGAACTCCAAACTTTTTGCTTCTAAAATGATTAATGATTCCAATGTAAGATGGATGTGTTATGCTACCTCCTAATATCAAAAGATGTTACAATATACCATAGCCTTTCGAGATTCCCACTGGAAATTCTACTAAAATCAGTCCCTAACACACTATATTTATAACAAAGAAACCCCTGGCTAATGACCCCTTATATCCTTACCATTATCCTACTAATAATTCTAATATATCTCTAACTAGGGCTTTCACAGGATGTTTAAGTTGACAACTATTCTCCATTACTGAACCTTTTATGTGCAGCTGAGTATGCATGTTAGCGCTTGTAAATTTTGATCAATAGTGGAGAGATTAGATCGTCTAGTAAATGTCTTAAGATCTTGCATCTACAATATTTTGATTCTGGCACATAGGATATTTACTTTACTATTGACCCGAATGCAGGGTGGTGGA
This sequence comes from Citrullus mucosospermus, assembly GCA_030954485.1. Taxonomy (NCBI): domain Eukaryota; kingdom Viridiplantae; phylum Streptophyta; class Magnoliopsida; order Cucurbitales; family Cucurbitaceae; genus Citrullus; species Citrullus mucosospermus. The sequence continues at coordinate 26,146,607 of CM062056.1, forward strand.
GAAAGTCTTGACCAACTTTATCAGCGTTGCACATCTTCATTGCAAAAGATTGGAAATAAGCATAGAGGTAATTACTCCCGTGGCTGAACATATTCCTTGGACAAGGAAAATAAACTAGTATAAGAATAAAGAGAAAAACAAGTTGATTCAAGTCAAATTTCTGTTTGCAGTTGGAAAGTGCCCAATCTGAGGCTGAGTTTCTTTACTAATATTTGCCCGTTTAAAGCACAGGGCAACGAGTAGTTGTGGTCACTCATGGCGGTACCATCCGAGCGCTGTGTAAACGAGCTGATCCTCATAGGCGTGGAGGGAAGGTACTGAATACATCTGTGAATGTATTTCACTTGTCTGATGGAGACAAATGGAAGATAAAAACATGGGGTGATGTCAGCCATCTTGACCAGACAGATTATCTGCAGTCTGGATTTGGAGGAGATAAAAATTCTGGTTAGGTACACGGTTCCACGTTGCATTATCGTGTCGTGCCGGTGTCATTTGGTTCGAGCACAGGCAACTGAGAATTCATTTTGCTAGTTTGAGCGTTGAGATGCATAATCCTAAGGAATGCAAAGCCTGCCATTATCATACTATACTGACCAAAATTAATAATGGTACATTTTTATTGTAATAACATTTAAAATGTGGAGAACATTCGTACTAATGACCTATTCAGAAAGTCAAAATGTACATGGCAAATCAAAAGTTTGATCCTCCTACACTACAGTATTTGTCAACAAAAAAAAAAAAGAAAAAGAAAAAATCCTATTAATTTACCACTTGAATTACATACAGGTTGGAATTGAGAAGTGTGCGTATTGCTACTGCAGAAAAGATGAGGAACATGATGGAAAAGCTTCTGTTCATTTGTATTTTCTTTGCTTGGTAGCATGTTTAAAGTGTAAACTCAGATTTACTATTTGATGCATTTCTTTTTCTTCCATGTGTTTATCTTATCTCTAATGCAAAATAGGAAAAATTTTTACATTTTTAATTTGTTCTTCATTTTTAAGCATATGACTATTATACCCCTGATTTTAGTGGATAGTAGTCAACAAATTATTTAAATGTATGATCCCAACCTTTGAATACTTTTGCACCTTTTCAACAAAGCATGTTTTGAGTAGAACACAACTTAATCATCATTTTTTTTCTTGTTCTTGTTCTTCTTTAGATGTTCCCTTCTAATTGCGCTTTCATGCGGTAACATCTCCATAGAAGCATTCTCAATAAAATACTTGAAGTGTTTGTGCTTTTTCATAAGCTTTATTTTGATCCAAAACGAAAACAACTACTATTAATGAGTGTGTGTTTTCCTTTTTTCTTTCTTTTTTTTTTTTTTCCGTAATTCTTCGTTCTCTAAAAACAAAAGCAATCCTCATTAATGCGTGTTTGTGTGTTTCTTTTTGCCTTCTGTTTTTGTTTTTTTTTTTCCAATTTTTCCTTGTAACATTTCCAGAAAAGCATTGCTTTTTCGGGGGCTTTTATTTTGATTGATTATGTTTATGGTAATCTCTTTCTCCAATATAAATGTAACCACCATTAAAGTGTGTGTTTTTTTGCTTTTTGTTTTCTTTTGTTTTTTTTATTCTTCCTTTTGCATTCTCAATAATACGGTAAGTGCTTTTTATGGGCTTTATTTTGATTTGATATGTTTATGTTTACGGTTGATATTAAAAATTGAGAGAAATAGGGAAGAATGAGGAGGAAAGAAGGAGATATAAAGGTAACTACCATTAATGTGTGGGATGATTTGGCAAATGGAAAGATATTTTGTTTTAATTTTAATAATTTTAATAGTAAACCATATATCATTTTATTGCATTGTTAGTTCAATTATTATATTCATTTTCCTTGTATTTTTAAGGTAGTTTTTTTTCTCTCCTCCTGCTCCAATAAAATTAACATTTTCAATTTCTAAAAAAATGCATGTGTTATTTGGTTGTATACATTAATTAGAGTTTTTTTTTTTTTTTTTTTTTTTTTTTTTTAAAAAATGAATGGATAGAGAATATTAAGAGATATAAGGAAGAAAGAGTTTGTTGGAGTGAGTGAGAAAAACTGAGAGAATCAAACAGATGGGGAGAGATATAAGGGAAGATTTGAGAATATTAGGGAATGAATAGTTAGAGTGAGAAGTAGAGAATACTTCCTAAGTTTAATTTAAAAAATCTAATTGTGATTCAATTATATTATACTCATTATCCCTTCATTTTCAAGGAAGATTTGTTTGAAATGTTTTAAAATATAATTAAAAATGGGTTTATAAAAACAGGCTTTAAATAATATCTATTTATAACAAAAATAAAATTTAAACAAAAACTAAAAGCTCTTTAGTTACAATTAAACCTACAAGATTTTAGGTATACATTTTTTTTTTTAACATAACTTTCAAGATTTTAGGGTAATGGAGGAAAATTCATTGTCCTTTTTTTCCTTAAACTTTTTATAAAATTCCATCTTTTTTTTTAATGTTGATATTCATTGAGAGAATTTGAAATAAAATTCCTCATTTCATATATGGAAGTATATGCTTTAACGATAAATATATGAGAAAACATTAAAATAAAAAATGTTAGCATTATCTATATTACAAATTACAATACTAAATTTAATGATATGTATATATTTATTTGCTAATTTAATTACAAACATTTTCTTACTTTGTATTATATAAAGATAAAATAAAAACACTAAAATATATATAAAAATATATGTAAAAATATATATGTTATTCTTATGAAGAGGATTGAAAGATTACCACAACAATCTCCATATTTTTATAAGGTATTGCTTTCTTACTTAATATTCTTTCCTTTCTCAATTCTCAAATAAACTCAATGGATTTCAACGCTTCCACTTGGGTTATAATGAGATTAATCCCTTCAAATCTCTCAGTATAGAGTTGTGTTTTGGAATAGATATATATATATATCTTATCATTAAGGTTGCGTTTGCCGCTAAAAGAATACACTCTAATGAAGAGTTGTCTCTAAATTTAAAAAACGAATTAATTCTATTCATATTTTCCCACAATTTTAACTTGGAATTTTGAAATTATTTTTATTAAAATGATAAACGAGGATTGATGTGAAATTAAAGTATAAAAAAGAGAGTATTTACCATTAAATTTCATATCAAAGGTGGACATCGTTATTATAAAATGAAAAATGAATAAAATATGAAATTGTTATTATTATTATTTTTTTTAAATAAATGAAATCGTTATTATAAAGTAAAAAAGAAATAAAAGTAAAAATATTATAGATCGTAGGAGTTGTACCCAAGAATGTTGCTTTCACCCTACACGATTGGGTTTGATTCTTACAACTTATAATATTTTTCACTTTTTTTTCTTTTTTATTTTATAACAACATTTCTTTTTCATTCTATAACATTGATTTCCACTTTTTATATCAGATTGAATGGTAAAAATGGTCAAATATTTTCTTGTTTTGCACTTCAATTGGGATTCCCATTGTTTAAAGAAAATAATATCTTTAAAATGTTCCAAAAAAAAAATCTTAAAAAAATTTAAACAATTTCAAAATTCAAAATTAAAATTGTGGGAAAATATGAATAGAAAATAAAAAAAAATAGAAAATCACAACTCTTCGGTTTTTTTTTTTTTTTTTTTTTTTTTTTTTGGCAAATGACACAATTTTAATGAAAGAACAGGAAAGACCGCTTCAATACCAAATACCAAAAGATGTGATTATTTGGGTTGTTGCAAATAGTCTACAAATACGTGGTCTCTTATCAATTTAAGAACATACAATTTTAAATCATACTAATATTTAGTCTTTATACTTTATTGTGATGATTTAGTCCTCATCGTGAAAAATATTAGTATGATTTAATGAATTTTCTTACAAACACATTATTAGCATTTTTTGTGATAGAGACTATACAAACAAATTTATAGTAAATGTACTAAATCGTTACTTATTGAAGTTCAAAGATTAAATTGTTACAAATTTTGAAAGTTATAAGGACTAAATCGTTACTAACTAAAGTTTTTTTTATTTTTTATTTATTTTTTTTTTTTTTGTCATTACCAACTAAATTTAGTGACTAAATTATTACTTTCACGAAAGTTCATAAACCAAGTGTTATTTACCCTAATATTATTTAACCTTTATAAAAAGTAGTTAACTTCAAATGACTAAATTTAAAATTTATTAAAAATATGTCAAAGCTAAATTTAAGGTTTATAGAAAGTGCATGAGTATTAATGGTGTTTTAACTAAAGTCCCTTTTGATTTTTGGTTTTTGAAAATTAAACCTATTTTCTCTAAATTATTTCTTACCACCATTTTCATCTTTTTTAAGTAGATGTGTTAAATTCTTAGCCAAATTTCGAAAACCAAAATTTTTTTTTAAAACTATTTTTTAAATTTAAAATATTTAACTTGATTTTTAAAAACATTAATAAAAAGATAACAAAAGCAAAGAATTAAGAGGTCATAAAAGTGGAGCTTAATTTTCAAATAAAAATAAAAAATTAAGTAATTACCAAACAACACCTAAATAATAATATTTCCCATTTGATTTTAAATTTTAATTTTTTAAAATATTTTTTGCGATAACCTTCATTAAAAAAATCTTTTATTTATTTATTTTGAATCGTGGTCGAATATTGTTTTATTTAATATAAAAAATATACAAATATAGCTTAAAACATATAAATCAATGCATATATTTTTTAATTAAACAAAAGGTAATTATTCTTAATAGGAAAATGGCTAGAAATACTTCCAAATTTAGCAAAATGCGACTTATTATAATGGTAGGCAATATCATTATTTATCGATCATGACATTTTGCAATATTTGTAAATATTTTAGCTCATTTTGCTATATTTAAAAACAAACCTTAAACAAATATATATTATTTTATTATTTTGTTAATTAGTTGGAGACAAGGATAGAGATTTAAAAGATCCTTAATCTCGGAACCACAAAAAAGTAATAATTTAACTGTTACTATTCAAATAAAGTTTAATACAATATAATATATATATAGTTGGAGATGGGCATAGAGATTTCATTCCCATACAAAGAAATTAATTTAATAATTAAAACTATTATAATAAAAATATTTTTTTAATTTAATAAATAAATAAAAATATATTTTATTCAAATAATTATATGGTTAAATTAAAAAATGGAATAAATATCAAGAAATATTGACAATTAAAAATTGGATAAAATAATTATTTGAAAAATTAATTAATAATCCATTTAGTTATGAATATGCATCGTATCTTTTTTCCATAAGGTTTTTTTAAGTGGTCTTAAAGTAGTTCTAAATCTCAATAAATAAAAGCAATTCAAGTTTGATATATAGATTGAAAAAAAATTCAAGGAAAAAATGAAGTTTAAGGAAGAAGGGAAAAAAAAAATGGTTGGTGTTGTTAAGGATTTTTTCAAAAAATAAAATATAAGAGATACTTAAATAGATAAAAATTTTAAGGAGATGCCTTCCTCTAGAATTGTAAATAGTAATATATATAAACTTAAACTTTGAGGGTGAGGGAGAAAAAAGTGCAACAAATAAATAAATAAATAAATAAATAAACTTGAACAAATGAAAAAATAAAAAAGATAAACAAGAGTGATCTCCATTTAGTCCTCTTTTAATATTTATTAATCAAATTACCTAATATATACTAAACTCCTTCTAGATAATATAGATGACTTGATATGGTAAAGAATAAAATCATAAAATGACTTGATATATTAGTTATAATTTTTTTTCCATAGTGATTGTTTTTAAATAAATAAAATAAAAATATTAAATTATAGTTATTATTAAAATTAAAATAAAAAAAATATATGTTAACAACTAATTATGTATAATTCGAATTAGGAATTCAGATGTTCAAATATTTGCCCCACATGTTTAACTAATTAAAAGAGTATTTTGTTGTTAATATTATAACTTGACTATTATAATATTCTATTAAAAGAATTGTAAAATGACTCGATGTTATTAATGATTAAAATATTATTTTGGTCTTTGTTTTGAGACTGGTTCAAAAATATTTTATTGTTGATTTTTTTAAAGTACGTTACTTTAAATTGAGTATTTTGCATTTTCTAAAATGAAAATTATTTTTATTATTATATTAATTTCGATCAAAATTAATTTTACAGAATCAAGTTACAATTTATTGAGAATAAAATTATTAAAATTAAATATTTTAAAATATATGAATTAAAATTAAATAAAAATATAGAGATTAAAATAGTATTTTTAACCAATATTAATTAATGACTTCTTCTTATAATAGAAGTTTTATTATTTTGCAAATAAAATTCTTAAATTAGTGTACCCAGAAAATGTTATCCATGGACTCGAACAATGCACTAAAAAATAAAGCAAATGGAATGCGGATGTACTAAGATAACAATATATAGCAATATTTATCAAATAAAATAAATAATTGAGTCTCGTTAAGAGATGCTTCTCAATATTTAGTTGACTATATGTTCGAGATATTGGAATTTTGCTTCTCTAGAGAATATGAGATGGTAAAAATGAAAGTATTCGCAAATCATATAAAAAAAAAAAAATAAAATAATATTAATGAAGCCGACCATTGATGATAAATTCGAAGACAAGGAGCGATTCGATCAAAAAAGGGATCAAAACGCTCTTAGAAAAGGAAAGAAAGGCAACATATTGTTCTATTTTCCTTTTTCCTCTCAAAAACCCCTCCTTTCATTTTACAAATAAAACAATGGTTTCTGAACTTGATTATGGGAAGGGGAAATTAAGAACAATTTTGAGCATTGATGGAGGTGGCCATTAGAGGCATTATTCCTAGAACTATTCTACCTTTTCTCGAGTCTAAGCTTCAGGTTATAACAATACATATATTTCAACTTTTTGTTGAAAAATAAGTTTGAATGTCGAGGAATCTCACATTCAAAAAATGAGAGAGATCTAATTAACTATTTTTATGAAATATATGAGTTACTACTTTCATAACTAATTAGTTATGATGTGGAACACCATTTTTATTTAATATGGTACCAAAATCCATGAAATCCAAACGGGTGATAGCATTCAAAATGTGCTATCTCACTTCGCTTAATTCGGGATCGTTCTTACCTTTTTACTAGTTTACTTCTTGATTTAGTTAGGTTATGAGCATTTGGAACCTTCGGGATGGTTTGCATGTGTTTCAGGTTTAAACGAGATGATTAACAAACAAATCGAGCGAAATGGAGGAAGGAAGCAGTAAAGTAGCTTGGCGCCGCGACTCTAGTACGACGCTAGTGCTGTGCTTTTTCCAGAAGGCGCGGTTTTAAGATTTGAAAGTAGCGTTGTAGCGTTGCACTATAACACCTCAGTGCTATAGATTTTGATGGACTTTCCATCGCAACGCTGCAGCGCTAGCACGAAGCTTCAGCACTGCACTTTTTCCAGAAGCCTTCGATATTTTGCAGCAGTGCGACATCGGTCTAATTTTTTTTTTTTTTTTTTTTTTTTGCATAAAATGCCCTAGCTGCCAGTCAGAAGGCAATCATCAGTTAGCACGAATCCCAACGCGAATTTGGAGATCTTCCCTGCATTTTTTCTTCTTTTCCATCTTTAGGAGAATCTCTTGAATAATTTTTTTGTTTAGTACAAGCATGTATCAAGGTTAAGGTACTATCATCTAGCTCGGGTTTTAGGGTTTGCTCTTAGTTACTATCTCATGAGGCTATGAACAATATCTACAAGAAATTTTGGTTTTCCCAACGAAATTTTTCCTGACGCCAAAAAAACTTTTCCTGACGGTTTTTTATTACTATTGAGAAAAGCAACCTCTTCTGACGGTAAATTACCGTCGGGAAAACCAATTTCACCCGATGGTCATTATAAAACTGTCGGGAGATAATAAAGTAAGGAATTATTTCGAGAAACGAGCATTCCCGACGCTAATAAGAAACCGTCAGGAAAAGTCACATTTCTTGACGGTAATAAGAAAACGTTGGGAAAAGTCACAACATTTACCAATGGTAATAAGAAATCGTTAGGAAAAGTCACAACATTTCGCGACGGTAATAAAAAACTGTCGGGAAAAGTCATATTTTGAGACGGTAATAAAAAACTGTCGGGAAAGTCACATTTCGCGACAGTAATAAAAAACCATCGGGAAAAGTTTTTAAAAACCCTCAACCCCGATTTTCCCCTCATTTTCTCCCCCACTTCTTCTCCTTCACCCTAGCTAGCCGCCACCCACGTCCACCTGCTCCAGCCGCTCGGATAGCACGACACACGCCACCGCTGTACATCGGACGCCACCGTCGCACGCAGCACAGAAAGATCCCCGATTTTCAGATTTGCTCCTATGCCACTGCCTCACACCGCTGGAGATTTGCTCCCACCGCCGCTGCCTCAGATCTGCTCCAGCATCGCTTCCCATCGCCGAACGCCATTGCCGCACGCCACCTCTCATGCCGCCGGAGATCCGCTTCCCACCGCACGCCATCGCTTTCGTTTTCATGATAATTTCTAGGCATGCTACTTACTTTTTAGTTCGAGATTCAACTTTATTAATTAATTCCACTGAGTTGGCTACCAATGATAGACTTCTATAAGTGGCTATTAATTGTGGAAGAAAATCATCAAAGATTAAGCTATCAATGATAGAAAATTTTTGTGGTTATTTCTAATAGACTTTTATTAGTAACTATCAATTTTGAAATATTAACACTCAAAGCTATCAATGGCTATTATTGAGAAACTTTTATCATGATTATCAATAATAGACTTCTATCACTGATATCTACCTAAGTTCGATATCACTGATACATATATGACTGATATCTATCTAAGTTTTATCACTAATATCACTAATAATTGATATTACTAATACACAAATATTTGGTGAATTCTTTTCTAACATTTAAAAACATGAGTGATAGACCATGAATTCTTCAATCAGTGATAGAATTCTTTGAGTGACTAAGTTATAAGTATATTAGTAGCTATCACTAATAGTTTTATATTATTACGAGGAGATTGGGGAGATGGAAAAACAATAGGAAAAAGAAAAGGGGAAAAAAAAAGGAAAGGGAAGAAGAAAATATGAGAAGATTGGGGAGATGGAAGAAAAATTGGAAAAGAAAAGGGGAAAAAAAGAAAGGGAAGAAGAAAATATAAGAAGATTGGGGAGATGGAAGAAAAATTGGAAAAAGAAAAGAAAAAAAATGAATAAAAAAATATGTATTGGGGAGATGAAAGAAAAATTGAAAAAAAAAAAAGGAAAAAAAGAAAGAAGAAAATATGAAGAGATAAGAAAATGAAAAAAAAATTGTGCAAGACAAGTGAGGACAAAATTGGAAATCACAAAAATTCAAAAGTTGACTAGTCAACATTTGCTATATTTGCAAATATTTTTAAAATGTGCTATATTTTTAGATTTTTTCTCTTATTTTGCTATCTATAATAAATATCCAAATATTTATATCAAAATGAAACAAAAATAGAAGAAATATATATTTACCATAATAGAACAAACAACGTTGACCATAACACAATTAAGTCATGATATATTAGTTTTATAAATGATGTTCTTTAAATAAAATATATTTATTGATTAATATACCAAATACAAAATATACAATTGGCTCATATACAAAAAGATAAAATATATCATATATATATATATATATATATTGTTGATACACAAACTAGAGTAAAATCATAATAATAAAAAAACTAGGAATCAAATTTAAATTTTTAACTATATTTGCGATATTAAAAAAATCTATTACTATGTTTGCAAATATACTTATGTTTTTTATTTAAACCTAGGTTTGACTAATCAAACCCAAACTTTCCTTTTTCCTTCTTAAACTCCAAATCTTCCAACTTTTTCAAATCTTTTATCAAACAAGATTTAAAATTAAACCAATTATCTTTTTAAATTACCTCAATTTTGGCACTCCAAAAATCTAAAATTAAGGAAAAATAAAATCCAATAATTTAAAATAATCAATTTAAATTTACTTGAAAACCTGGAATGTTATATTATTAATAATAAACTCACATTTTATCATTCTATATTGATAAAAGCATAATATGTTATATATGTTCTCACATGCAAACATTTATGTTATCACATGCAAACATTACTATCCATACGCATTGGGCATGTTATAATAAACTGCTGTGTGAAAAGGATATTGAAGTTTATATTAATCCAAATTAAATATTTCTCTAGTCAACTCCACATTTATAGTCAATATGTATTAAGGCTCTATTGAGTCTTAGTTTTGCTGGTTGGCTCGTCTAATCGCCTATGTCGTACAATGCTTATTGACACTAAGCCTTTGCACCTATAAATTACAGGAAAGCTATTATAATATCACACACTTGTTATCCAATAATAATATTAATATTGTCACACGTAATTGTTAATGTTAAGGATCCGTTTGGATTAACTTAAGAAAGAAAAAAATATTTTTCAAAAAACTCATTTTTATTTAAACACTTTTGATAAAAACTGATTAAAGTGGTTCAAAACACTCAAATTTCTTCCAAAATGACTTATTTTTTAAATTAAACACTTGAAAATGTATCCAAACACACCCTAAATGACCATCCAATCAACGTTACAAATATTCATTTATACCATTTTAATGTTAGACCCTAAATAAATTAAACAATATTACAATACATCTTAAACATGTCAATTATTGCCAATCAAATTAGAGATTAATATTTCATTCACTATTTTCCCACATTATTCAATTTGGATCAAACTTTAATTAGAAAAATAAAAATAAACTAAGTTTATTAATTAGAAGTATCCAAAATTAAATATTTGAACATCTAAAAAACTAGAATGGGACCTACTCCAAAATGGATGCTAAAAGACTAATGATGTGTATTTTTTTAGGATAACAATTGTGGGATGAAGGATCGAACCTCTCGCTTCTAACAATATGTATTTAAACTGAAGTTAAAGAATGCGAAAGACAACGTACTCAGTTTATTATTATTTTTTTCTATTATATTTTTTTAATATTTAGAAGCATTAAATTGGAGCCCATTTAGATGGTCAAGTGGGAACAATATATTTTTGGTGAGATAAAATAAAAATAAAAGAATCACGCAAAACATAAGAGAAATAAAAAAAAAGACGAAGAATGGGAAACCTAGTAAAGTATTAGGCTGGTTTATGCACGATTTAAGGACTTATTTAATTTATTGTGAAACTTGAGTTTGTTTCCCCTATAAAAGACCCTTTTGGAGATTGGATATCTTACACATAATCCCAAACTCCAATTGCAAAGGCAACATATATTTATTCTCTTTTTCTTTCCCTCTCAAGAACCTCTCCTTTCAGCATGGACGTTGATCTTGCTTATGAGAAGGGGAAATTCAGAACAATTTTGAGCATTGATGGAGGAGGCATTAGAGGCATTATTCCTTCAATTATTCTAGCTTTTCTCGAGTCTGAGCTTCAGGTAATAACAATACAAACATTTCATTTTTTTTTTGTTTTAAAAAAGGTGTTCAACTCTGATTTTATTAAATTGAATGTTAAAGGATCTATAAGTTGGTATGAAAATTTTGATTTTTTTTGTTCTTTGGATGATGCACTTTGGCAAGAAATTGGATGGTCCAGATGTGAGAATAGCAGATTACTTTGATGTAATTGCTGGTACAAGCACAGGCGGTTTGGTTGCCTCCATGCTCACAGCTCCTGACAAGAATAAGCGACCTTTGTATGCAGCGAAAGATATTACCTCTTTCTATATAGAACATGGCCCAAAAATCTTCCCTCAACCAAAGTTAGTAATTTTTTTTTTCTTTTTTTCTCTTTTATAAAATTTTCAAGTTGCAAAAGCTTTTCCTTATGGTTTCCCTTTACTTAAATTGGTGTTTTATGGTGTGAACACACAGTCATTTTATAAGTTCATTGATGAATAAGTTTGGAAAAGTTATGGGCCCAAAGTATGATGGAAAGTACTTGAAATCATTGGTAAAACAAGAGCTTGGAGATATAACACTCAAGGATACTTTAACACGAGTTATAATTCCTACTTATGACATTAAGCTTCTTATCCCTGTGATTTTCAATACAGTTGAGGTATGAAAATTATTTACTATAATTGTTTAATAATAATATGTGTTCCTCCCCCATCCCCCACCCCGAACTAATTAACAAGTTTTGACATTTCTTCAGGCTAACTTGGATGAGTTTAAGAATCCAAAATTATATGACGTTTGCCTAAGTACCTCTGCAGCACCAACTTACTTACCTGGTCACGAGTTTGAAATCATGAACTCCGACGGAGAAATTCGTAAATTTGATATGATTGATGGTGGAGTTGCAGCGAATAATCCCGTTAGTCTTCTCTCTCTCTCTCGTAATAAAAGTAGTTCCTAAGCAAAATGTTAAGATTTAGTGGATGATTAATATAATAATGTTATGATTATAAATTTTGATTGTGTAGACATTAACTGCAATGATGCATGAGAGACAAGAGATGATCATCCAGAGAGAAAGAAGTGAAAATAAGGAAGCAAAAAGCACGATAACACAAAAAAATATGTTGATCCTTTCATTAGGGACTGGTGCACCTAAAAAACTTGGGAAGTATAGTGCAGCTGCCTCTTCCAAATGGGGTATTTTTGGTTGGGTCTACAATAATGGAGCAACACCTATCATTGATATTTTCACAGATGCAAGTGCTGATATGGTGGATTATCATATTAGTACCATCTTCCAATATGATCATAATCTTCATAAAAATGATAAAGATAAAAATGATCATCCTCGTAAAAAGGATTATCTTCGTATTCAGGTATAATATTGCTAATCTATATTTCATCTTTCCAAACACACTTTTAAAATATATATTTATTACAAATCAAAAAAATTTGTACACACAGGATGACACACTGATGGGTAATTTAACGTCTGTGGATATTGCAACCGAGGAGAATTTAAAAGACCTAGTTGAGGTGGGAAAGAATTTGCTCAAGAAACCATTGTCAAGGTTAAATTTGGAATCTGGAAAATATGAGGCACTTGATCCTCATGAGAAAGGAACCAATGAAGCTGCCCTTCGTCACTTTGCTGGCCGTTTGTCGGCTGAGAGAAAACTACGATTGGGCCTTTGATGGCCTGCATCCCAATTCCATTTCAAACATTTATGCTTTTTTTTTTTTTTTAATTTTTATTTTCATTTTCTGTCTGTCTTTTCCTACACATTTCATGTGTTTAATCCTTCTATATTTGAGTACAATAAATTGTAAAAGTATTTAAAATTGTATTTTAAGCTATTTTTTAATTTTAATAAATTACAAATATGTCATTTCCTTTTAGACCATATTATTCCTTGTCTTTTACATATTAGAAAGCTTATACCATTTTATCTACAAGGTATAATTGGAGATATGTCGGTAGATATTACAAAATTCTCAAATTTGATTTTTTGTTTATTTTTTATTTTAATTTTTCCCTTTTAACAAATTCATGCTTTGATTCATCTCCAATATAGAGAGAAGCAAATAAGAACAACAACAGTGGGGAAGAACCCTTTCTTCCTGACAACTCAAAGGTGTCGTCACCAGTTCAAAATAACTCCCGATGGTTCAAAATGCTTCGTTGGAAGATCTGTAATTGTAAATAATACCTCAGAGAGTCATTTGTAATCATTAGATCATAAATTGTGGGCAAAATCCTAGCCATAGATTTAAGTCTGCCAACTAATATCCTAACACAGTAGAAGCAGTACAATACCAAATTCGAAATAAATTGCGATTTTGAAATACCAATACATTGAAAAAAAATACAGAAAACGTACTGTATTAATTCTAGGCTAAGCATGGATCAGAAATAGGAACTTACTTTCGTTGTCGACTCTAAACACAACCACCTTGAACCTCTCCTATTCTCTAAGGGTTGAGATAAGGATTGTGGATCCTTGATCTTGATCTTTGGGAAAAAAAAAAAGAGCACCAGAGAGAATTTTTATTGAGCGAATCACTTTTTTTCTCTGTTTCTTTTGCAGGCTTATTTAGGGAGAAATAGTAGGAGACGTGAGATTAAACCACGTAAGGTGTAACTCCTAATTTAACAAATAAATAAATAAATAATTAAATCTAATTTAATTAGTTATTTCATTTGAATCATATTTAAATTAACATCTCTCATATAACCTATATTTTTAATTCATTTAATTTAATTTAATCAAATTTAATTAAAATAAATTAAGGAAATTAATTCTTTAATTAATTAATTTTCAAATTAAATATCTAATATTTAATTTAACCTACATTTGAGTAATATTTAATTGTTATTCTCGCATAACTTATAGTTTTAATATGCATCTAATACACATTAATTTTAACATATAGTTTTAATATGAATCTAATTCATATTAATATTTGAACTCCTTCAAATATTTAATTCTTTTAAAAAAATATAATTTTGTATCACATCCAAAATTAAATTTATATTATAAAGTTCAAAATAAACTTTATATTATAATGTATCATTATACATTATATTATTTCCTTAAGTAAATTTGAACATTTCAAATTTCATTCAAGACATAAATATCTCATCACTCTTTACGAGTTAGGAAGGGGACCTAATGGACCTACAGATCAGAAGCTCAAATGATATGAGATTAATTGGCTAAACTCATTAACCACATTAATCAATATTTGTTAACTATGGGTACACTCCACTAAATACCCACAACTACACTCTTTTCACTGTAGATATATTTCTGTGTCCGTGGATATAGATCAATAATAGCAAATTAGTCCTTCACAAGTGTTCGTAACACCAGCTGGGTCAAATTATCGTTTTACCCCTGAGTTACTTCTAAATCCTTAAGTACCAGTGCTCTTCTAATGAACAACCTATTTATGGTCCAACCATTAAACAGAAACTCCTCTCGAGCCAGCGAGAGGGTAGGACTCTTTGTTCAAGTACCAGAGACACCACTTAAGGGAACACTTATCTACTATCTTGAACATTGATCTCCGTATGTCTCCACATACAATTCTAGACTCATAAAACAACCTAGGATGTCATTTTTGGATTTAGGGTTATTAAGACAAAACAAACAAAAAATAATCAATAACGCTTATTGTAGTAACGCATCAATAACTCTTAATTAATGATTTAATGACTGTCAAATAATTACATTTACAATCTACGAGTTTTAGGGCATAAAACCCAACAGTCTTAGCATTTGTATCAAGCCAAAAATTTAGAAGTGCTCAATAACATTAGTAGCCTCTTTTTCAATTCTCTCTTCCAAGTTTCCTCCAACCTCCAAAAATTATTTTCAACAAAGTGGTATGAGAGCTAAAAAAATCTTTTTTAAGAAGATGGTAAGTAATAGCATAGTCCTTATATTCCAAGTCCCAATGCTCAACAAGAGCAACTATGATAATTGGAGTATAAAGATGAAGGTTTTCCTTGGCTCACAAGACGTGTGGGAGATAGTTTGAGAGAACCAAGAAAGAGAGACAAGATGACTCTCTATCTAATCTATCAAGGATTAGATGATGATGCTTTTGAGAAGATTTCATAAGCAAAGATGATGAAAGAAGTATGGGAGAAGCTTCAAACACTATACAAGGAGGCGAATCCCATAAAAAATGTATGTTTTCAAACTCTAAGATATGAGTTTGAAACTTTGCATATGAAAGAAGGGGAAGCCCTCTCAGGCTATTTTTCTAGAGTCTTAACTATCACCAATCAGCTTAAGAGAAATGGTGAAAAAGTTGATGATGTTAAAATCATGGAGAAAATACTTAGATCATTACATCCAAAGTTTGAATATATTGTTGCCATAATCAAAGAAACAAAAAACTTAGAGGTCATGACTATTGAGCAACTCATGAGTTCGTTACAAGCATATGAAGAAAAGAAAAAGAAAAAGAAAAAGGAAAGAATTGTAGATCAATTGCTCAAGTTGCGACTTGATTCGACTACTAGAGGAGTCAACCCCAACAATAGAAGCGAACAAGGACGAGAACGTGGTGGAAATGAAGACGAGGAAGAGGTCATGGACAAGGAAAAGGACGTGGTTGGAGGCCAAATGAAGACAACAACAATAACTCCCAAAGATGATCAGGAAACTCAACGAAAGGTCGTGGACAAGGCAACTCAAGATCAAGGTACGATAAATCAGACATTAAATGCTATAATTGTCAGAAGTTTGACCATTATGAATATAAATGTAGAGCTCCTAGCAACAGAAGAGTTGAAGAGAATGCAAACTACATTGAAGAAAGAAGTCAAGAATGTGGCACCTTGTTGATGGCTTACATGAACAATGAATGGAGCAAAGATAATGTATGGTACTTGGACACTGGGGAAAGCAACCATATATGTGGAGAAAGAAGCATGTTCGTGGAGCTTGATGAATCAGTGAGTGGCAATGTGACCTTTGGAGATGAATCCAAGGTAACAGTGAAAGGAAGAGGCAACCTTCTCATCCGATTGAAGCATGGTGAGCATCAACTTATTTCAAATGTTTATTACGTGTCAAATATGAAGAGTAATATCTTGAGCCTAGGCCAACTCTTAGAAAAAGTTTATGACATTCAATTAAAAGATAATAAACTTTCTATAAGAGATAATGCAAATAATTTGATTGCTAAGGCGCTAATTACTAAAAATAGAATGTTTATACTCAACATTCAAAATGACATTGCAAAATGCCTCAAGATGGGTTACAAAAATGCATCTTGCTTTGGCATCTTCGGGGCATCTCAATTTTAGGGGGTTAGAGTCACTCTCCAAGAAGAACATGATGAGAGGATTACCTTCCATAGGCCACCCTGATCAAGTGTGCGAAGAATGTCTACTTGGAAAGCTGTTTAAGGAAAGCTTCCCAAAGGAGTCGAACTTAAAAGCTCAAAGGCCTTTGGAACTCATACATACGAATGTGTGCAGAACGACCAAATCAAGCTCACTTGGTAAGAGTAACTATTTCCATCTATTCATGGATGATTTTTCAAAAAAAAAAAAAAAAAAACATGGGTATATTTCTTAAAGCATAAATTAGAAGTGTTCGAGAATTTCAAAAAGTTCAAATCCCTTGTTGAGAAAGAAAGTGGATTGGTCATTAAGGCTATGAGATTTGACCGTGGAGGAGAATTCACCTCAAATGAATTCCATTAGTATTGTGAAGACCATGAAATTCATTGACCCTTGACTAAGATCCCCTCAACAGAATGGAGTGGCAGAAAGGAAGAATAAAACAATTTTGAACATGGCAAGAACTACGCTTAAAAGCAAGAAACTACTAAAGGAGTTTTGGGCAGAAACAGTAGCTTACGCAATCTACCTATCCAATTGATCTCCAACAAGAAGCATTTAAGAAAATGCCACAAGAAGCATGGAGTGGAAGGAAGCCTGTGATTTTCCATCTCAGAGTCTTTGGAAGCATTACACGTGTGCACATACCAGATGAAAAGAGAAACAAGTTGGATGATAGAAGTGAGAAATACATCTTCATCAGTTATGACTCTAATACCAAAGGCTACAAGTTTTACAATCCAGATACAGGAAAGACAATCCGGAGTTGAGATGTAGTATTCGATGAAGAAGGAGAATGAGATTAAATTTGATTTTGGGTTAGAAGTATTTGGACCTAGTCCAAAACAAAAACTCAATTTCTAGAAATATCAAGTATTAGAATATTCTAAAGATATTACGATGCTTAGAGTAGATTGAAGATTTATCTAGAATATATGAGAAAAAACTGTATTGTAAAGAGTACTCTAGAGAGTCATTTGTAACCATAAATCAGAGGAATATGTTAGCATTTGTATCAAACCAAAATTTAGAAGTGCTCAATAACATTAGTAGCCTCTTTTTCAGTTCACTCATCCAAATTTACTCCAACCTCCAAAATTTATTTCCAACACATATCTCCGACGGTTAAACTGCAGCATCAGGGGAGATCTTCAAAAAAAAAAAAAAGAAAAGAAAAAAAAACCCTTCCCCTTCCTTGGTTTCATTTCATTTTCGCACAGCCAACCCTCTGCTCTCCAATGGCCCCCCGATGTCTCAGATTACTCAGCCCTACCACTCCCCTTGCCGTTTCTCCGTCATGCAACCCCTTGCCCTTTCTCTGTCATGCAACCCCCCTTTGTGTTTCTAATCTTTGCCGCGTGCACTGCTCCACATTTCAGATTGTCGCGCTCACCCCTTCTCGGTAGTAACCTTCACCCGGCCGTCGACCCTTCGCATTTCAGATCTTCTTTGCGTAGTCCCTTCATGTTTCTGATCTCCTTCGTCCAACCCTAGTTTCAGTCCATCGGTAGTCCCTCATTTCCAATCTCTTTTGCCGCCACCGATGAGTACTTTTCCTTCCACTTTTCATTTTTTTCGGTTCTGCTATAATTTGTTGTATTTGAATGTCATGCAAAGGAGATTCTTCTACTTGGATTTAGATTCTATTTTGATCCTTGGAGTAATTTTTCTATGGTTGTTTGATCTAGGTTTGTGTTAATTGTTTTGTTTCAGTTTCGGTAAAAAGGAAAATATAGTGGGGATTAAATTCTGAAACATATTGTGTTGTTTTGAATAGTGTTAATATGGTGGGAAATTAAATAGTATTAACATATATATTTTGTTAATATTGATTTGAATTTTAAAACTTGCATATTGCATATTGCTTGATTTGAATTCAAATTTGGTTTCTATAAGCATTCCATAAGTATCCAATCACCTTTATATTAATATTAAAATAACTTGAATCTATTATGTATTAATATTAGAATAACTTAAATCTATTATCTGGCGCTGCAAATGACCACTAGTTTATATATACATTTATATTAGATACGAGTTTGACCCTAGAGTTTGGAAATGTGCACAATGTATACTCTTTAACTCTAGAGGTTTCTCTCTATCATCTATATTATCTGATATTTCTCTCAAATATAATATATCAATCCTCTATTTACCCGTGGATGCACGGTTAACACATTGTTAGTGAATCATGTAAATTTGTGTGAATGTTTTATTATTTGCGGTGTATCTTAGTTTCTTTTTATTATTTGTCGATTTCATAACGTTTTTACTGCTAAATTGTAATTAATTTTTTTTTCCTTTTTTTTTTTCGGAGAGATGGTGCGATGTAAAGTCAAATGGCTCAAAGCTAAAGATTTCTTTGTGTATGAGATAAAGAGAAACAAAGGCTTACCCCAACAATTTCTCTCTTCAAAATAGAGAAAGAGATGTTAGAAGAGAAAAAGGTGGGAATGAGACAAGTGTGATAATTCCATTTAACTAAACATGCTTTTAGATCCGCTTAAAAAAAAAGATAACCATAAAATCTCAATATTCAAGAAATCATAAATATTACTAAATGATCATAACTTCTAACACAAATAAACTCCCAAAGAACTCAAAAACAACTAAATGTTACAAAACACCCAAAGGTCACAAATAAAATTTGATGCTAAAATCTTTGATATTATCATCAATAATATCTTGGTCCTCAACTTCATCTTTGTTGGGCAAGTTAAATTTAGGGTTTGAAAACCCAAAATTTTTATTGATTTTCAGGCTCCACATGCGATTTTGAAAATCTGCTCCACTCAATCAAAGAGTTTTCAATTCTAGCAGTCTCCCATGTCACATAAATAATGACGAATTAAAACATACACCATGCTCAATTTTAATTCTAAACAAGAAACAAACCAATTGGGCTCTAATACCAATTGTTAGAGGACGAGGATCCTCCAAATATCTCCACAATAATAAGTTATTGTCCACTTTGGCATAGACCCTCATGACTTTGTTTTATTTCACCTCGAAAGGTCTCATACTAATAGATATAGTTATCCTCACTTATATACCTATGATCATCCCCAACCCTTATATCTAACCAATATGGAACTTTTATCGCATTCCTAACATCTCTTTGCTACAATGTTATTTCCTACTCATCCTTTCTTTCCTCTTTGTTACTATTTTTTACCTAGGCTAAAATAGTGTGCACCCCAAACACAGACTATTATAACTCACAAAATATAATAATATGTGTTTAGGGTGCACCCCTTAATAAAAATAGTCTATGTTTAGGGGTATATATTAGTCTGAGTTTAGGTCTTTTTCTACTACATTTTTATTATACAAGTAATGGTAACTTCAATATCAAATTTTGCAAATACAAAAGAAAGCATTTGTTCCATCTATGTTTAAAAAATGTGTTCGATAATAAGATACAATATTATCCATCTACTTGGTTATTTCGAGATGTAGCAATATTGGTGAAGATGAAAAAAAAAAAAAGAAAAAATAAAATAAAATAAAATAAAAATAAAAAGTGAAATTAGGTTACCCTTCATATTACAGGCTCCATATGTTTTGGAGATAAATAAAAAATAATTCTTTAATTCATAATGTTTAATTCATATGGTCCATTATCATTGAAAAGCAGTGGAAGAAAAAGTACTAATACCTTAAAAATCATATTTTGTAAATGGAAATAAAATGATTTATTCTATCAATTTTTCAAAAATGTATTAGATTTTAAGTTACGTTATTCTACGTTCATTCGGTCATTTTGGAGATGTACCAATATTATTGAACATGCACAACATACATAAGATTAGATTAAAAATTCATATAACTGATTAAATGAAGAAAATCCCATATTAGGAGGTGTATTGTACCAGCCTGACTTTTCTAAAACAGACTTTGGGTGTAGGTTTAGAAAACATAAAACGGTTGTTTTCAAATATAGGAAAATGAATCAAAATATTTACAAATGTAGTAAAATTTTATTGTTTATCTGCAGTAGACCGCGATAAACTACTACCAGTAGCTATCTATGTTACGATAGACACATATAATAGTCTATCGCGGTCTATTATTAGTCAAGCCTTGTCAAATGACTTAGCTCTCAAATAAATATTCGTTCCTAATAGGCTTGCGGCAACAGTAGTACGGGTTGAACCTCAAGGAACCGTTGGGTTTCTCAAATTTAATACTTCGTGTTTCAAAGTAACCGAAGTGGGGGGGGGGGGGGGGGAGGGAGGTTGTTGGTGTTGATTACTCCAATTTAAAAATAAAGTGATAACACAGGAACACAATGAGATTTGATTTAAATTATCAATGAGGAAAATATCTAGCCCAGGGTATATTAATTAGATTATCCTTGATTACTACTCAATCATCGATTATTCACACTTATTTTTTGTAATTTTTTAAGTACATAACTTAGGCAATTGCATTTAGGAAAGCTAAACGAACGTCCTAAAGATCGAATCAATCTTTATGTTCATATGAAGCATCATAAACATGCAAATCAATTAGCCTTAAGATCTAGGGATTTTGCTAAGTCGAACTAAATAATTTGGAAATGTCTAAAGAATCTCTCTTAAGTTATCAGACAAATGCTATTGGATGGGAAATAGTCAAGCTAATACACAATTCTAACTTAACTTTTATCACTTAGCGATCTAAGAATCTAACAATTACGTATTAGATTTAGATCTTTAACAGAAAATTAAACGATGTTTGGTCAATTTGTCAAATAATTGCAAATACATTCAATTAAATGGATAAGAACAAAGAGAGAATTTAATAAACCATAAAATTACAATACAACCTCAATAGTTGCAAATCAAGAAATATCCCTAAATCCCGAGCTAGACTATAGTGTCTTAACCTTGATACATGCTTGAATCCAACAACAATAGTTCAAGAAGTTTTTCAAGTGATGGGATGAAGAAAAATACCGGGAAGATCTCCCCCAAGGCTGAGAATTTATGCAAAATGATGATCCCCTGTTCATTGACGACTAAGGCATTTTATGCCAAAAATGGACCGGCGCCGCGACGCTCTGCAAGACATGGAGGCTACTGGAAAAAGCGTAGTGCCAGAACACCGTATCGACCTGCGCACATGGAATAGGCAAGTCCGTCAAAATCCGTAGTGCTCGGCACAATAGTAGTGCAACTCCGCGGCGCTACCTTCAAAACTCCATCTCGCGCATTCTGGAAAAGGCGCAGCGCTGGTGCTGCGAGAGCATCGGCGCTAGGTTGCTTGTTGCTTCTTACTCTGTTTTGTTGATTTGCCCGCAAATTTTCTCATTTAAGCCTGAAATGCATATGAACCGGCCCGCAGGCTCCATATGCTCGATAACTTGTCTAAATCAGGAAGTAAACTTGTAAAAACTAAGAACCATGAACTAAGCGAAGTGAGATAACATATTTTCAGTGCTATCACTATCACAAATAGACTGATTATAAATATTTTTAAATACAGTTTTGTCCTTGAAAATAATTTTCCAACATAAAATTTGGCTATTATCAAAGTTAATATCAAGAAAAATTCACAAATACTTTATTAACCAAAATAGTAATTTGGTTTACTCGAAATCCCTTAAACAATATTTAAAACAAAAATAAAAATTTTTAAACAAATCATTTGACTCATTCAAAAGCTAGTATGTGTACTCTTCAATAACAACGTGAGATGAAATTCATGTGTTATCTAATATGGTATCATATTTTATGAAGCTCAAACGGACATTGATCCAAAAACAAAAATTGAGAATCGATCAAAAGAGTGAACTGAAAGAGACACCAACTTCAAAGACATGGTGGAGGATCACACATTAAAAGAATTAAGATGTTATCAAATATAAATATATATATATATATAGTAAATGCAAAGGTGAAATAATTTATTCTAATTCTTTATTTTTGTTTAGAAAGGAAAGAACCCAATAGTAGTAAGCCGAGTTGCAAAAAAGTAAACATTGGGAAAATATCCTACACTATGGTAGTAAGGAAAAGTGTGCCACATCAATGCACTTATAAAATATTTATACACGCAAACATCTGAAATATGAAATGGTAGGAGACTACTAATAATCTTTCCATAAAATTTGAAGGATTAGTCTCAACTCTCAAGGACTCAACCGTAATTTTCTCTCATCCGACAACATTCTAGCAAATTCAGCAAGGGCTTCTTCATTGTTCCCTTCGCCATCAAGTGGTTCGAACTTTCCAGATTCCAAATTTACCCTTGACAATGGTTTCTTTAACAAATTCTCTCCCACATAGATCAGGTTTAGTAAATTCTCGTCGGTGGCAATGTCCACGGACGATACCTCACCACTCAAGGTGTCATCCTGTTTACAAATCCACAATTAATCATATTATCAAAAAAGGAAAAAAAAAATCCAGAATCTGGGTTCGTATTATATCATAAAGTTTGGTTGATAGCTATTTAATTTATTTTTCTATATTTATTTTTAAACACAACAAATAATTATAAACACATTTTGAAAGGAGTAGCAATTTAATCTTTGAATTTTAGTTGATTTTAATAAATAACAAATTATCTCTATATTTTAAAATTGTATAAGAATTCAATCTTATCATAAAAGTTCTCTTTAAATTTAAGTGGCAACATTTATCATGTAACGATTTAGTCTTTATAATTTATAAAAAATTAATTTTCAATCAATTTATCAATTTATCAATATACATTAGTGTAGTGTATAAGAAATTTCATTAAATCTTAATAATATATTTTTATGATAAAGACTAAATCATTACAAATTATAAGGTATAGGAGCTTAATTGTTTACATACTATAGTGGGAGGACTTATATTGTTATAAATTTAAAAAATACATATACTAAGTCCTTCTCTAAAAACTAGATTGATACTTTAGGAAAAATGTTTTTTTTTTTTTAAATTATTTTTAATGTTTATTTGTACCGAAAACCGCCTTAGATTTGTAATTTCCCGTCCATAAAGCTAAAAGCTAATGGTAGAAATGGGGTCAAATGTGTATTCCAAAAGTGTTTAGAGGGATGAAATACAAATCAGTGAAATGATAACTAAACATAATAATTATTTAGGTTTGGGTGATAATGATTTTGTTGTTAGTTGTTTATAATTTTTAAAATTTATGTTGGCTTTAACATAAATTATTTATTATATTTTTACAATAATTTCTAGTCAAAATCTAAAAAAAAATAAAATTTTAAAAACCAGGTCTCTATTTAATAA
This sequence comes from Citrullus mucosospermus, assembly GCA_030954485.1. Lineage (NCBI taxonomy): Eukaryota > Viridiplantae > Streptophyta > Magnoliopsida > Cucurbitales > Cucurbitaceae > Citrullus > Citrullus mucosospermus. Next base: position 26,170,634 of record CM062056.1, read on the forward strand.
TATTTTAGGTTTGTTAATAATGATTTTTTTGTTGATTGTTTATAATTTTTAAAAGTTATGTTTGCTTTTACTTTAATTACTTATTATAATTTTTACCATTTTTACCGTTGAATTTTTAGTTAAAATCTAAAATCAAAAATAAACTTTTAAAAATCAGTTCTCCATTTGATAATAAATTAAGCTTTATTTGTTAAACATTTTGTTTTTTTTTTTTTCAGTTTTTGAAAATTAAGCCTATAGACAATATTCATACCTTCATATTTTTTTCTTAGTTGTCTAGTTGGTTTTTCAAAATTAAATCTATGTTTCCATTCTTAGTTCTAAGTTTTTTTTTTTTTTTTTTGTTTTATTATTCACTTTCTACCAATATTTTAAAATATCAAGTTAATTTTTTAAAACTAAAATATCTATTTTTCTTTTGAAATTTGGCAAAGAATTAAATCTTTTCCTTAAGAATGAAAACCTAGGGTAAGCAAGAAAGAATATGCTTAATTTTAAAAACTAAATGAAATTAACAATACCTAAATTTTTTAGTTTTTAAAATTTGGGTTAATTTTTAAAAATATCATTAACTAGTTAATAACAAAACAAAAAACAAAGAAAATTGTAGACGAAATTAGTATCTATAAATTTTTAACCATTTAAAAAAAAAAAATAATGAAAGAAGGGCCTATAGATATGGAAAATGTTTCAAAAGTATACCTGAATACGAAGATAATTTTTATGACAATGTTCAGATTGGAAGATACTAGAAATATGATAGTCCACCATATCAGCACTTGCATCACTGAAGATATCAACTATAGGTGTTGCTCCACTATGGTAGATCCAATCAAGCATACCCCATTTGGAAGCTGTGGCTGCACTATACTTTTCATCATTTTTAGGTGCACCAGTCCCTAAAGAGAGAACCAACATCCTTTTTGTTTCCATGGGTTTTATCTTCAAAAGTTCACTTCTATGTCTCAAGATGCTCATCTCTTTTGTCACATGAGTCATTGCAGCTAATGTCTACAAATCAATTAAAAAGCATAGCATAAAATTAGTAATAGAATTTTCCTATAAACTTTTATGGCATGCATACTTGGCACAAAGAGTAGGAGTTAAAGAGGAGTTAGAGTCGTTAACTTTACTTCTTGTCTGGTTCAAGAAGTTTGTGAGTCTCATGACTAAAAAGCATCAATTCCATGATTACTTTATAGTGTGGGCGTCACAACTTAACAACTTCACTCCTTCCTTAGGCTCTAACCACTAATAGTGGTTAAATGTAATAGTAAATCAGAAATTTACTGGATTATTAGCTGCAACTCCACCATCAACCATTTCAAAGTTACGAACGTTTCCTTTGGCATCCTTAGTTTGAAATTCATGACCAGGTAGGAATGTTGGTGCAGCAGAGGTACTAATGCAGACATCGGCCAGTTTTGGATTCTTTAACTCATTGCATTTAGCCTAAAATTATCCAATATTGTTAGTTCAAAGTGGAAATTAAAAGGAATGGATATTTTAATATCAATAGGTTTAACAAATATTTCATACATCGATTGTAGTGAAAATCACAGGCTGGAGAAGCTTGATGTCGAAAGCAGGAATAACAACTTGTGTTAGTGTTTGTTTAAGTGTGATGTCTCCAAGCAACCTCTTTATCAATGACCTCAAGTATAGTCCATCATATTTTGGACCCATAACTTTACCAAAAAAATTCACCACAGAACATAGGAAATAGCTACATTCACCATAAAATACCAATTTAGTAAAAGACACCATAATGAAAATTAGCTTGCCAAATTGAAAATCATAAGAGAAAAAAGAAAGACACAAACTTTCTCTGCGGGAAAATTTTCGGTGCATGTTCTATATAGAATAGAGCAAGATCGCTCGCAGCATACAAAGGTCGATTATTCTTGTCAGGAGCTGTAAGCATGGAGGTAACCAAACCACCTGTACTTGTACCAGCAATTACGTCAAAGTAATCTGCTATTCTCACATCTGGGCCATCCAATTCCTATCCAAAAGTAAATCATCCACGATAACAAAAATTAGAAAGAAGTAATATTTTAAAGAAAAAGTATATAACTCGAAACTTATGAAAGTTATTACCTGAAGCTTAGACTCGAGAAAAGCTAGAATAATTGAAGGAATAATGCCTCTAATGCCTCCTCCATCAATACTCAAAATTGTTATCCTCTTCCCCTTCCCAAAATCGGCTACCATTTTTACAAAGAAACACAAAGAGAGAATATGTTGTGTTGTTTTTGCAATTGGGAGTATGGAGGATAACTATGTACAAAAGAGGTCTTTATAAGGTAAAGAAAGCCACAAGGTATCCATTGCTACCAATCGTTTTCTTTATGTTTCACGTGATCATATAATTATTGATCTCATAGAAAATATACATTCAAGTTTCCACTTGGGAGTTGGGTCCAAATTGGCATAGCTTATCCATTTACAACTCACTCTTTTATTTGAAATTCAAAGTTCAAATCTTCATCGTAAAAGAAATATATAACATTTTTTTCACTATTTCTCATTTTGAAGCCATGCTACCTAAAATTGTAAACAATTTTTGAAAATTATGAAAATTAATTTGTTTGTTATTATTCTCGCTTTCAATAATTAAGTGTATAATAACATTTTTAAAAAACTACAAAACTATAGTAAAGTCTATCAATGATAGACTCTATTGTTAATAAACTCATATCAGCGATATTTACACTTAATTATTAATGGACTCTGAGTTATTTTGTTATATTTACAAATTATTTTACATTGTACTATATCGACTAATAATTTGAGCCTGAGGATCCCAACATTTCTCCTGCTGACACTGTTGATCCATTCTATGGGTATGATACAGTGTCAAATGGAGTAAATATAAATATGCATGAGAGTTCACCTCCTAATAAAAATATGTAACCTACTTATGCCTAGTTGGACATCAGTTCATGCTTGGTATTAAGTTAAGCATCGGAACATCCGAGAAAAACAACCACATCGGTGCAAGATCTCTACTTTGCAAGTCATCTAGGTCATTCCAAGAGTTGATTTGATCCTGACTTTCTCTTTAGACTAGATTCATACATCAACATTTGGCATCCTCTATGGGGACTAATTGAGAAAGAAAAATAGCTTTACGAGCTCCTAACCTTAATGATGCTTGCAGGAGCGACTTTAAACAAGAAGTGTAAAGTGATGCTGAGAGGCGATGGACAAATGCAGTCCGTTCAACCAATACAACCCAGGTTAATGAGCTCCCGCTCCTCTTGGAACTCAAAGCCCCAAACTCCTCTATCTCAAGGGTTATCCCTACACAAGAATTTCTCTACACAAAAGATTACACTTCAGTTAAAAATTGCCACATATGCAATGACATTTCTTTTTTTTAGTTGACTAATGGTCAAACTTAACTGATAGATTATTAATGTAAAATTATTTTCAAACTTTAAAATTCTCACGTTAGACTTAAAAAACCAAGTAAACTCTACGCTTAAACTTAGAGACCAAAATATTCTGTAAAAAAAAAAAATAAATAAGATGGCATAAATTATGCAGAATTATTTGAGTGATGTATTCATATATTATAGTGCGTAGCATGAAAAAAAAAAAAAAAAAAAAGTTGATCCATTTTCTAGCCATAAATCATTTCCATAGAATCTATGAATTGTGAATATCTTTAATATTAGCCTTATAATTCTAGTGAGTTGGTTGAATGTAACTCTTCCAACCAAATACATTAAAATGCTCAATTTTAAATATTAACCCACTATTTTGGTCTCTATATATTTTGAGATTTGTTCGATTTTATTTTATATACTTTCAAATGTCTAATTTTAGTCTGTATACTTTTAATAGATCTTAAATTTAGGTATATTTTCAAAAATAGAAAAATGGTTAAAAATAATTACAAAATTTTACCTTCTATTTGTGATAGACGAGATAGATATCTATCACCGTACCAATAGACATCTGGGTCTATCACAAAATTTTTCCATATTTATAAACAGTTTAATATTTTTTCTATTCATAATAATTTTCCTTAAACTTAGTCTCTCAAAGTTAATTTTTATCATAATTGACTAAATAATTATAATAATTTTCTTATAAGAAAAATATAATACGTGAATATATTTTCAAATTTTACAATGAAAAATGGCAATGGATAAAAAAAAATTGAAAAAATCAACCATAAACAAACTTAAGAATTAAATTAAAATACGTTTAACACAAATATCGAGGTATAAAAATTAAAATAATATTTTAAATAATCATTTAATAAACAAGCTAAAGTTTGTACAAGAATTGAACATAGTAGTGAAATTCAAATCATGCACAACTACTCATAAATAATTGCAGGAGTTCTAAAAGAACCATAAAAGAAAGAAAGGAAGAAGAAAACGAAAAAAAAAAAAAAAAAAAAAAAAAAAAAAAAAAAAAAAAAAACAGATGGATTCACCGGTCATGGGCAATATAGTTGCCGGACAAACATGTATAATATAATTGCTCCACATTTTAATTTATTTTTTAAAGGAGGAGATTTGATTTATGTCAAACATATAATGGTGGAGATTGATTTAAGATTTATTAAACGTACAAATATTAAAAATTATATAAATTAAACTAGGGTAGGGCCAAAGTTACATAACTAAATTTTGTCAAAACAAAATTACATAAACTAGAGGGGTGAGTACTTTAAATAACAAGTTGTTGAAAATATTTATAAATATAGTAAAATGTCGATAGATAGTGATAGACATCTATCTGAAGGAGTTAGGAACATAAAAGCGGAAGCAATTAGGATCTGAATTACTCTAACTACATTAATTTTGAGTATTAAACATCCTTGCTCTCAAAACCTAAAAACATGGCTTTGTTACTTACTTGTTGTAGCTCAAAATTGAAACGATTCACCCCAAGATTTTGATCACGGACAATTTGTGATTCTTTGACCTTAGAACAGGTTGTGGGATTCAAATTGTGATGAATTTGCAGCAAATTTGTGAAGAAAAAAGAGTTTTGAGAGTTTTGAGTAAGTGAAATTTTTTAGCAAAATTCACTAAGAAGATCAACCCTTGATCAATCTTTCTTTCCTCTATATATAGAAGAACACATGCAAAACCATTTCACATGCAAATTGACACCAAATTTGATGATTAACAAGGGAATTAGGAGGTAGAAGAAGAAGAGGTTAAGGGTGTTTAGAATAACCACACCTTCTGCTTATTCATGCAATAGTGGAAAATTACAAAATTCAAAATGAATTTCTCAAATTCAAATTGAGTTTCTAATTTTCAAATTCTTTTAAAATTAATTTCACTAATTAATTTTAAATAATATTAGTTTAATATTAAATGTATAATTAATTTAAATAATAAATAATTATATTAAATTAATATTAAATATTAAATATTAAATTAATAAATTTTCCACTTAATCCGAAAATTTATAATCCGATAAATCTTTATTCATCCAATTAATATTTAAATCACATTTAAATATTTCCAACCCTCCATTTTTGTTTAATTCATAATTAAAACGAACAAACCGTAAATATTACTCCTTAAACAAATTTGAACGTTTTCAAATTCTTTCATCACATTGTTCTAAGATTTAGTCCATGAGCTAACGATGTGACCTAATGGACTTACAGATCATGAGCTCCAACGATTCAAAATTAACTGGTTAAACTCTTTAACCTAGTTAATTAACATTTGTAAACTATCTGGACACTCCACTATAGCCCAGTAGCTACATTCTCCTCACTGTAGATATATTTATGTCCACTTGATGTAACCATAATTAGTAAGTCGGTCATTCACAAATTGTTCATAATTACAGTTGGGTCAAAATTATCGTTGTACCTTTGTAATTACATCTTGTTCCTTAAGTCCTACTAATCCTCTAATGAACAATTGGTTTGTGGTCCAACCATCAAACCGAATCCCCCTCGGGCTAATGAGAGGGTGGGATCCCTTGTCCAAGATCTGGAGTCAGTACTTAAGAGAACAACTTCTCTACTAATCTAGAATTAGGTAGGAGTAAATTCTATTTCTCAAGACATCCCTAAAATAGTAGGCTTATTGAGTTAGCGAACTCAGGCCACTCTCACCCATGCAGATTAAAGGATAATCTCAAATGAACAGGAGTTCATAGTTAGCTCAGGATTAAGATTGAGTTACCTAGGTTATCATGTTTGAAATAATCAGTTTTAATTGTAAACGACGTTATAAAGTAAAAGTGATTATTTCATGATCCGATCTTATGCAAACTCATTGCATAGGATGCCCCCACTCTCATGTTTCTAAATGAACAATATAGGATCACATCGTTTGTATCAAATACAAAGTGGGTCGCATCCATAGTGTCTCTAGGATAATGTACCTAGCCTTGTCCCTATACTATAGACTATTTTGGCTATTACCTAAACTTGATCCAAATTTATGTCTACATATAAAGTCTAAGTATTCAAATTATAGTCAAGGTTCTTAGTTTATTGGATTTAATAAATACAATTTACATATTCAATAACATCTTTACTGAATAAATTTCGATAACAATTTTATTGAGAATATGTTCAAAGTTTACAAACCGCGAGTTTTAAGACATAAAACCTAATAATATCAGTGTCTATCACTAATCGACAATTATAGATGATATTAATCTATCAATTTCTATCTATCATGGTGATAGACTTGACATTTGCTATATTTATAAATATTTTAGCTCATTTTATTATATTTAAAAATAGTCTTAAACTATAATTGTGTTTAAAATTTTTCTTTTCCTAATAAAGCCACCATAGGGGGAAGGCTTCACTAAGAATTAGAAAGAAGTAAATTTGCAGAATCCGAGAAGTTTGTAGGATTTTTTCTTTTTATGAGATAGCGAGGAGAAGTTGTAACCAAGGTTTAAAATGCATGGAAATATCGAGGTCTAAGTTTTATGAAAATTTCGATGGAAATATCGACAAAATGTCAATTTAGATGGATATTTCTAGAAAAGATATAAAAATTAAAAATTAAAACAAATAAATTTATATTAGTAAATAAATATTTTATAATTTTTATACAAGTTAATATGTCTATTATTTATATTATATTTACATTTAGTGATATTTTATTGATTAATTTTCATGTTTCGTGAATTTTTTTACGATATAATAGAAATTTTGATTCACCCTTGTGTGGATATTAAATTTATAGAAGCAAGAAATATCGATAGACTGTAGCCTTATACGACAAGAATAATAATTTGTCCTCGTTTTTCTTTTTTTAAATAAAAAAAGGCTCAATATGTGGGAAGTATATTATTAAACGTGTAAGTAATGCAATGTTCTGTTGTACTCCAAAAAAAAAAAAAAAAAAAAAAAAGTATGGTGGAAATGAAACAATAATTGAGAGATGGGCGAAAATGGCCGTATGCAATCTTTAAAAACCGTGCTTCACACAAAACGATGTAGAATTTAGAAGGATAAATAATCGCATTTTGAGGTTTTGCCAGCTATGTGTTAGCTTATTGCCTCCTCGATTATTGAGAGATCTCTCGCACAATTGGAAATTTAATAATATAAGTCGAACATGTAATGAGTTAGATGTGTTTTCTATTTTTGTTGAACTAAGGGAGATGATTTAGTAATGTATGTATATAATTTTATATGGACAAATTGTAACCTACCATTGATTTAATAATAAGAAATTATTTTAAATGACAAAACTGTTAAAAATATTTACAATTAATAACAAAATACATCGCCTATCTGTGATAGATCGCGATAGACTACTATTTGTGTCTATCGTAACATAAATAATAATCTACGCAATTTATCGTAGTCTATCATAGATAGACAGTGAAATTTTGGTATATTTATAAATATTTTGGTTCATTTTGTTATATTTAAAAAAATTCCTTTAATAATGCATAATTTTTTTTTGAGCAATTAGTAGTATAAGAACCATGAAAATAACTGTGGTTGGATTATTATTATTATTTTTGCGAAGTTGTTAATTTTTAATTAGATCTAAATAAAAATGTCAATTTATGATTGTTTTTTTGGTCAACTAGAAAAGGTTGTGATCCTGCAAACAAAACAACTTAATATCAAACAATAATAGTAGAGATAAATAAACACAACCCAAACGGTGTAATATCACCTACTTTGGGGGTTCTATTCCCCGTGGATAGAAACTTCACTATATAAAAAAGTTAAATGATTAGAACGAAGTACTTATCTGATAGACTCCATTTTCAATGACTAACGTACAGTTTATTCTTCAGTTTGAATTTAGGCTCCCCTCACTTCCACAATAAAGGCTTCTCTTAAGTTTTGTATGAGATTCCCTCAATACAACGTACTTTAGAATCCCACTAAGTATAAGCTTCCCTCATCTTCCCTCAAAGTGATTTACAATACTCATAAACAAATAACCTAGTGCAAATGACTATAGACAACACCCTCTATAGCGCGAAGCTCAAAATTTACTATAAATACATAAGAGTATTAAGCTTGAATGTTCTCAGAAAAGCTTAACACATCTATTCTCTTATTCAAAGGGGCTAACCTTAAAAAATAAACAAGACCACGATATATATGGCTCAATCTTGAAAAGATCTTCAAGGAAGTGAGAAATATTTCTCTGTAAAAATAGGAAAGTAGACCACGAAATCTTCAATACACACTAACATTTCTTCCTTTGAATAAAAATCTTCCATCAGTATCTATCTGTCACGAAACATTATGTTTGACATAATACAAGACATGTTGTAAAACATGTTGGTTTTGGTAAAATATTAGAAGTGCAACTATTACACATCAGAAAAGTTCAAGGAAGTCATGGGCTCCAAGTATTATAAAAGGAGCGCCAATGCATTTGACTTCATATTGTCCCAATTAGAAACATTATAAGTTAGATGTCCTAACTCTGTTTAAATTTCCTTTTGTATACTTTAGCTTGAGAGTGATAAAGAGTGTGAGTAGTCAAATGCTTTGAGAGAGTGCTCTTGTAATTGGGATCGGTAGAGAGAATTATTTTGTGTGATTGTAACAATTTTCACGTAGTAGGAAAATTTTTCTGGTTCATGGTTTTTTCTCTAGTTTGGCGTTTTTCCCCAATAATTCTTGTGTTTCTTTTATTTTTTGCTTATTTCTGCTATAGCCACCTATTTTTGTCTAGGTTTATTTAAATTTATTTGTTTATTAATCTAATTTTATCATAATTTTACTAATTTTAAATCGATAATTATGCACCTATTTTAAGCTTGTTTTTTTTTCTTTTTTTTAACTCTTGAGTTTAGTTTGGTTAAAGTAACTAAATTGGTAGGTTAGAGTAATTAGGTTTGGTTGAAAAAAATTGCAAAAAAAGAGTAGATTTTAATTAGGTTTTATTTTCAAATTTTTCATGTCATTTTGAGTGTGGGCTGCATATAACATTTTTTTTCGAATTTTCAAAACTAGCCATTAGAATTTTACCTATTGGAAGATTTTTTTTTAATTTTTTTTCGCTATAAAACATCTTCTTCCTTTACCAAAAGAGGGAAGATAGAGAGAAAAATGATAGTGAGGAGCCAGAGAGAACACAAAGAAGAGGGGAGTCACATAGAAGCCATAGATATCCATACGCATAAAAAACACCCAGAGAAAAAAAAATTATGAAGAGAGTCCACATAGAGAGATACAAAAGGAAAAAGAAAAAAAAAATGGAAAACCCTAGAGAGCTCCCTAAAAAAAAAAAAAAAAAATCCCTACATAGAAAAAAAGGAAATTTATACCAAATAATACAATTATGAAAATAATCTTAAAATATAGAACGATTTTAAACTATTTGATAATATGGCACTTTTGACTGGTTAACTATTCATTTTTTTTAAAAATTTCCAAGTCTACCCTCGGTTCTTGACTTTCCTTTTTCATTTTTTTCCCTTTTTGGCGTCATCTCCCTTTTCTTTTCCTTTTCTTTCCCTTTTCTTTCTTCTTTTTTCTGTTGCTTCAAACGATCCCCGATTTTTTGCATCTTTGGAGAGTTTCTGCTTCAATTTCGGTGGTGAGTTCTTCTTCCTTTTTTCGTTTTCCTTTCTCCATGTCCGTCAATGTTGTCTCCCTTTTCTTTTCCTTTTCTTTCTTTTTCTGTTGCTTCAACCTCGAACTTCGTTTTTTTGCATCTTCGGTCAGTTTCGATATTTGCTTTAATTTCGATTGTGAGTTTTTCTTCCTCTTCTCCCTTGTGAGTTCCTTTTTTCGTTTTCTCCCTTTTCTTTTTGGATTTTTTACGTTCTTTTTTTCAATTTACAACTAGCTTGATTTTTTGCTTTTCTACAATTTTCATTGTAATTAATTTAGGGTTTAGAAGTTGCAATCTTCAATAGGAAAATATCAATTTGCTATGTGGATAGTGGCTATCATTTTTTATCTATTCATTGTATCATTTGTTATTCATGAGTTTTTGTTTTACTTTTCCAGGAATTTTAAAATATGGTTATTCCAATAGTTGTTTTTCATAGTGAAATATGCAATGAAAAGCATTGTTACCTGAATTACAAATCTACTGGAGTTTTAGTAGATGATACAATGATTTTTGAAGATTTTGTGGGTTTAATATTGAAGTAGATTTGTTTGAATGCATATACTTCTTCTATAGAACTATCAACTTTATTAGATTTTTTTATGAATGAAGTTCAAAATGTTGTTGAAATTCGTGAAGATAAGAATGTAGCTTGGTTTTTTGCTTTAGTTAAGGAACACAATACAAGACACCCTTTGGTTGTTCATGTCACTAGTTCATGTTTGGAAGTTCTTCTAATGTTGTTTCTAGTGGAGCTGAGAATTATTTGCCTATTGTTCATTCTTTTACACCTGTGATTGATGATGGTGATTTCCAAGTGATTATGGATATACATATTGCTCGCGATTTGAAAGAAAATTATGTGTTTGCTAATAAAGAGATTTTATCAAATTGTTTTAACTTGATAGCAGTCAAGAAGAATTTTGAATTTAAGACTGTAAGATCAAATTCAAGATCAATTATGTTTCAATTGTGTTCAAGATGGTTGTCAATGGTATGTGAGGGCATCCCATAATAAGCGCAGTGTTTTGTGGATGCTTAGGAAGTTTATTGATGTTCATGATTGTTCTATAAAAAGTGTTCAGAGTTGTCATAGGCAAATTTTTTCGTCCTTAATAGCTGAATGTTTGAAAAATGATTTTAGATTTAGTTCTTCTCATACCCCAACTCCTAGTGATATTGTATATAAAGTCCATAAGGAATTTGGAGTAAATGTTAGCTATTTAAAGCATGGAGGGCAAAAGAGCACATAATAAAGTCTTTGAAAGGCGATGCACGTGAATCATATGCTTTGATTCCAAAGTTTCTTATGAAGTTGAAAGAAAGGAATCCAGGTTTATTTTCTTGTTTCCAACTTATTATTGAGGTTGCATGATCTACCAGTGATAGCTTCTATCATTGGTGGAATTTATGACTGATAGCTTTCATCACCGATAACATGAAAATGATGAAGTCTAACGGTGATAGACTAAACTAGTGATAGAAGCTATCACTGATAGACACTAATCAATTATACACCTTTGCTTAATTGTTTATTTTCTTGTTTATCTTATGTTATGTACATTCAGGGCCTATGAAAATGACATAAATGGGCATTTTAAGTATTGTTATATGGCTATTGGAGCATCAACTGAGGGTTGGAAGCATTGTAGACCCAATATATATGTTGATGGCACGTTCTTGAAATGTAAGTATGTTGGGATTCTTTTGACGGCTTCAAAAGTTGATGGTAACAATCATATTTTTCCTCTTACTTTTAGTATTGTTGACTCTGAAAATCATGCGTCATGGAAATGGTTTTTTAAGAATATAAAGAACAGTTTTGGCCAACAAGAAGGATTAGTTATTATTTCTGATCGACATCTTAGCATTCCAAAAGGTGTTATGAATGTTTTTCCAACTGCTAAGTATTGTGTTTGTCAACGACATCTTTTGCAAAATATGAAGTTGATTTATAAGGATTATTTAATTGATAGCATATTTTTTAGATGTGCAAAAGCTTATACAATTGGTAAGTTTGAGTTTTATATGAAATGGATGGAATTGTTATATCCTACCATTCGAGAATATCTTAGTAAAGTTAGTTTTGAGAAGTGAGCACGTGCATATTCTAGGAGAAGAAGGTACAATGTTGACTACAAATATTTCAGAGTGCTTGAATAATATTTTGAAGGAGCCTAGAGAGTTTCCTGTTGCATCGTTACTTGATTCCATTAGAGAAATACTTCAAAATTGGTTTTATGAAAAAAGTCAAACAACATTATCCATGAAGACTGTTTTAATTATATTTTGTTTTTCAGGTTGATCCTATTAGCAATAAAGAATATAAAGTAGTTGATGGAGATGATTATTTTGTGGTTAATTTGGTCTTTAAATCATGCAATTGTCGTGTTTCGGATTTGGAGGAGATTTCATGTGCCCATACTTGTGCTGTTATTCGTGGGCTAAATTTGGATATCTATGCTTTCGTGTCAGACTATTATTTTTCCAGTACATTGTTATCAACCTATAAAGGATCAGTTTATCCTATTGGAAAATCATTCTGACGGGAGCTTGATTGATGTTGATGTAAATGTATTGGCTCCACTAGTAAAACGTCCAGCTGGACGACCATGGAAACGAAGAATATTGTCAATTGGTGAAAGGAAAAATAACTCTAAGTGCAGTCGATGTCATGGTCGTGGCCATAATTGTAGGGCATGCAAATTGCCACCAGTTGATTAATGATGTATAAGAAGAATTGTTTTGTTACTGATGTTTGTCAATCATTTTGTCAATGATTGACCACCAATTTGTTGCTGATGTATAAATGTCAATGATAGATAATGAATGATATCCATCAGTTGTTGCAGATAACTTGTTTTGTTGTTAATCTTTATCAATTTATCAATGATAGTTAGTGAACTTTGTTGTTGATATAATATGTTTTAGCCACAGGAAATAGTAATAGTGATATCATGATATCAATGATAGCTTCCATCACTGATATTATGATATTAGTGATACCTTTTATCAATGACAGCTTCTATATCTAATATCACGTTATTCTCTAATAACTCAAGTGTTTAATGTGAACAATCTGATCAGCTATCTAAATGATATAAATTTATTCTCTCATTAAAAAGTTGCAAAGCATTTTGACATTAGTGATAAAAACAAGCTATTTGTGAAGCTCAGATATAACCCAAAAAGTTCAATTTCATTTCTAAAAGTACAAAACGAACTATTGTCAAACAAATATAAAAACAAGCTATGCCATAACAATCCATTGTCAAACAAAAAACTACCTATTGTCAAACACCTAATTATTACATGCAATCAAAGTTGTGATATTTTCAAATCAAAGCTTGGAGTATTATCCTTCCACCTTGGAGAATGCCTTGTAGCTTTGCTTGGAGACACCTTCTTTTTGTCTTTTTTTGGATTTTTTACATTCTCCAAAATTTTCTTGGTTGGTTTTGCTTGTCTCTTTGGCCTCTTGTCAACAATAAACTCGTCCGTATTTTCAGCTGCAACCTTTGGTCTATACTTTTTTGAACTATATTTAAGAGTCTTTTCAACAACCTAAAATCATGAAATAAAAAATAACAAGACATCTATCAATACGCTATCAATAAAGAAAATGAAGTTTGCTAGCATTTTCACTGTTAGTGATAGAAGCTATCTTACCTTCTTATTATCATTCATTTTTTTTGTTCTATTTTCTTCATCTACGTTCTCTTCCTCTTCTTCATCTTTATCCTCTTTTTCTTCCTGAACTTTCTTTTCATCTTCAAGATCTTTCTCTTCATCTTGTATTTCTACATTTTCATCATCTTGTTTCTATTGGTCATTTTCTTGAGTCTTTTTGTCCTCAACAATTTCAGCTTCAACTTCAATCTACATGCATATATCATTTATGTTATTATACTTCTTTATACCAAAAAAAAAAAAATGACAAATATGACCTCTTTGCCTCCAACATCTATAAGGTCCAAACTTGCATCTAAAAGCTCCAAACCAGATGATGGCGCTTTGTTCTTCTCAAGAGATTCTTGAGATTGCTTTTCACCACCTTCTTTTTGTGGAAGCCCATCATTGATAGCTTCTTTTATGTGGCCCAACATATTAAGAATCTCCTTGTGTTATTCATGAATGTCTTTCTTAATGTATTCTTGTCATTTTTAATTCTTCAATTCCTTCTTGTAGTGAAGCTATTTTGATTCCAATTGATATTTGTTTGCCTTCTTTTTCCTTTTCAATCTCCATTTCCTTTGTTGTCAGCTCCGTAAAATACCTATAGTAGGTTGATTATAATTCTTGTTAAGTTGGAATCAATGAAGCAACAGAGAACTAAAAGATTAATGAAGATGTCAGTGATACTATCACTACTTGATGACATATTTATAGAAATTATCACTGATTTCAAGCTGTCACTGATTGCTTCTATCTTTGATAACATGCTATTAATGATAGAAGTTATCACTAATAGCTCGAAATCAGTGACAAAAGATATCACCGATAACTTGAAGTCATTTTCTATGTTATTAGTTAGTTATCAGTGATAGAAGTTGTCATTGATAACATAATAACAATGATAGTTTCTATCATTAATAGCACGCTAATAATAAATAGGTAAATAAATAACAATGATAAAAGACTTACACCAGCAACTTTGAAGATATTGTTGTTGATGTGTTGCCAATCATTAGGTTATTGGGATTCCCATTGATCAATTCTTGGCCCATCACTTTTTATTCTTCTTGCAAATCCAATAGTAGGGTTGAATAGTCTTGGTATCACCTCAAAAGCCCAATAAACCAAGGCAAGTGGAAATTCTTGGAGGAAAATTGAAGATTGTTTGTTGATGACACCCTTCTTAAAAAATTCTATAGTAAGTTCAAAAGACACCTTTCCCCATGGATAAGATCTAAATTTTTTCTCATCGTCCAACATCTTTAGATGCTTCCAACTTACTTTGTTATGTCCTTGTGTAGGAATTAGGAAGCTCTCTAAAAATATACTAGTTGGCAAGTTTGACCTTTAGATCAACAGGTATATTGGCATCAGGACCTAACAAATTAAAGGTAGGTTGAAGCTCTCTCCTTACAATTTTTTGTATTTGTCTTGAAGAAGAAGTTCTTAATGGTGTTGTCCATTGATTCTTTTTCACTATAACTAATACCATCTAAAGGGTAGTTATCACATTTCAAACTTGTTGTTAAACAAAATTCTTTGAGCCCGAATTCTAAAATGTGTCCTTCTATATTAAAGGCCAAGATGTTTTGTTTTGTAGTCATGCATTGCCTTCTAATCAGGTGTGATATGAGTTGGATGGGCACCCTTTTCATTTTCATGTTTAAGAAGTGCCCAAAAGGACCCTTCCTAAATAGTTGGAGTGATAGCACATCTAGAGATCCTATATTGGATAAAACTTCTAATGTTAGGTAGAAGCTTAGTTTCAATGGGTTTCTCCATTCACTTTCAGGAACAATTAATGCATGCTCCTGTTTATATAAGAACATAAATATAAGAAAAAGAGCAACTAAAAATGTATAAATTAAAAAATATTATTAGATTGTGGACCTTGAGCTTCTTAGGCTTTTTTCCAGATATTGATTTTGATTCTTCTAGTAATTTTCTCTTTCCTTTCTCCATTTATACTAAAAACAAACAACAATATCATTGATAGTACCCTATTAGGGATATCACTTAAAAATGCTATGAGTGATATCCTTCTAATGTAATATACTTCTAATGATACTATTAGTGATAGAACTTATTAGTGATAGTAATAAAAGAATATCACTGATAGTAACTATCACAAATATAATTAATAGCATAATTAAAGAAACAACAAATCACATATGCCATCAGTAACACCAATTGATAGCCCTAATAAAACAATCAACAAATATAAATCCATCAATGAATATCAATTTTCTCTCGGCTCTCTCTCAGTCTCAGTCTCGTTGATAGCTCTCTCTCACACAGTTCACTCTCTCTCAGTCTCGCTATCAGTGATATCCTTCAACATTGATACAACATTATTGGTACAATCAGCAAGAACAACATACATAAAAAGACTTAGTAGGAATCGACAAATATCAATGAAAAAATATCAATTGATAGCCCTAATAAAACAATCAACAAATATAAATCCATCAATGAATCACTATTGATATCAATTTTCTCTCGGCTCTCTCTCAGTCTCAGTCTCATGGATAGCTCTCTCTCACACAGTTCAGTCTCTCTCAGTCTTGCTATCGGTGATATCCTTCAACATTGAATTTGTTTGAAGGAAATCAATGAAGTATCAACAAATATCATTTGAAACTACTTACACTGATTTTAGGGTTTGGAACAAGAATCAGTAGAAATCGACAATGACAGAGAAATCAAAATCGTACTATCAGTGAGATGATTGAAAGAATCACACAGTTGAAAGGAAAAACTAGTGAGAGGAAGAAGAAGGGAGGAAGAAGAAGAGACGAAGAGGAGAAAATGAGGCGTGTGCGTTTTGAATTTGTTTTTTAAGCAAAAATTGAAAGTAAAAATTAGAAAAATTGGTTGGGTTAAAATAGGCTGATGTCCTTTTTAGTCTTTTCAGACATTTGAGCCAAAATTTATAACATATTTGCAATTAGTTTTGGCTTGTTCTACGGACTCTAATATTTTTGGGCTATGGACTATCTATGTAAGCACCCAAAAAAAAAAACTCTTCCATACACCACAAAGATAGCTTAGTGAGCTTTAAATTTGACCGATTATTTCACCCAAGATTTGAAAATTTTAGAATGCAAAAAGTCTAGCTTTGTTGGAGGTCGCACTTGGTAGGACATTTGTCCCAAGGATCCGCACCTCAGACAACAAGTAGCTTCTTTTTCTAAATTCCAACCTTGAGCCTTCTTCTCTCTTAGAGAAATTAGAAAATAGAGAGAAAGAAAAGGAATAAGGAAAAATTACTTTTATTGCTATTATTGTTTCCTTTTCTTTAATTTTAATTTTAATTTTATTATTATGTGATCTTTTATTTATTTCTACATGCATTTGTTTTATATCTAAATATATTGTCGGTTTTATTTTATTTATTTATTTTTCTCTTATTCATCAATGATCTTTCTTTGTTATTATTTTTTAGAAGGTAAAATATGTGTTTAGAAAAATAGAGATGAAAATAAAGAAAAAGGAGAGTAACAAACTTTAGAATGATTGTGTTCTTGCTATATTAAAAAAAAAAAAAAAAAAAAAAAAAAAAAGAATTAACCTCACTTGTTAAAGAGTTGCTAAAAAAAGAATCGAAAGAAAATTTAAGTTGAATAAGAAGATGAGAGAAAACAAAGGGAGAGAAGAGAAGAGAAGTTAAATAATAATAATAAAAAAAAGAGGTTAAAAAGAAGTTTTAAAAGGGTAAAATAAATAAATATATGTTAATTTAGAATTATTATTATTATTAATAATAACTGTAAATGTGTGTAATTTGAAATGGGTGGTTTTCTTTTTTATTTTTTTTATTTTTTTATTTTAATATTGCAGGGACGGGTCGTCAGTGGTAGTGTACCCTTTTTTCTTTTAAATTTTCTTTTTCTATTTCTTTGTTTATTTACTTTTTCTAATTCTATTTTTAATTTCTCCCTATCTATTATGAAATTTTATTTCTTTTACTTTTTTTTTCATTCAACTTTATTTCGTTATTGCATTACCTAATTCTTAATATTTTCTGGTTTGTTATTTTATTTATTGCATTCAATAAAATATTTACTATTATTGTCAATTTTATATATGGACTTTATTTTGTTAAATTCATTGTTGTATTCATTTTTCTTAAAAAAAAAAAAATCGATGACAGAATCTAAAAAATTTGGGAGTCCCATTTGCTAGATTTCTCGAGGTGAAGAGTCGATTCTTTGGGAGACTGAGATCGATTTTCAATATGTTTTTATTAAATTTTTAATATGCTTTTATATTTATTTAATTCACTATTATGCTTTTTAAAGGAAAATTATTATAAATATAAAAAATATCAAACTATTTATAAATATATAAATTTTTTTGTCTATCCGCGATAGATCGCGATGAAAGTCTATTGCAGTCTAAATAGAAGTCTAGTATTGTCGGTCACTGATAAATAGTGAAATTTTTCTATATTATTGTTGGTCGCTAACACATTCCCCGTACACAAACGACTCTCGAACTTAACCCTAGTTTTCACATACAATTTTTTTACTAAAAAATTATTAACTTTATTTCGGTGTCCAATCACACCATAAAAGGATTGATGGTGACTTCTCTTTATTTTTTTTTTTTAAAATAATTGTTTTCGAGGACGTTGGTCACTGCGAGTCATCTCGAGCACGTGGCGACACCTGTAGTAGTAGTGGGAGATTTTTTCCCCAACAAGTGGTGTCAGAGCTTTAGGTTCATAAGTTCTTGAATTTCTTAATATGCTATGTGGTTATAGCATTGTTTGAACTTTCACATCAGAAAAGAATTCTTGAAATGGGTTGCAGTATTGTGGATAGTGTAGGTTGTTGTACGCTATTTACTGATTTGTTAGGAGTGAAGTAGATGTGTGTCAAGGTTTATGAGTCCAATAAAAGCATTTTCAAAATCGTATGAAGAAACACATACTTTATCAAATTCAATTCTTGCCAGGAATCTCATATTTAATAATAAATTGAACATACTAGAAATATCGAGAGTATAAATCATGTTTAAATTAAATTATGTCACTCACTACTTGTCCTGGGCTCTTAGTGGGTTATATGCTTCCCCTAGGTATTCTTGGCCTGCAATAAATTAATTCGTTTGTCAAATATCCTTAAAATTCTCTTTATGGCATAACTTAAGTCAATTTAGCTAAAAAAGGCTCACCCACAAGCAAAAACTAACCAAAATGTCCAATAAGTTGCAAGCTGCCTCTAGGCGTGTCCAATAGCCCTGCAGCACGCTCACCCAGCCTGCCTAACCTCAAATGTGCAGCAATCCTCGCACAGGCACACTGCCTCACATGCCCAGCCACTGCCTCACACACACTGCCCCTCGTGGGTGGCAGTCACCACACACCTGTTGCTAAAATAACCTCAAAAGAGGCAGGGCTCACGTGCGCGTCTGCTACTTACGTCGATAGCCTGTACACCAACAACAGTATCCTCGCTCATCAGCATGCACGCCTACACAGCCAGTGGCGTGTCAGCCTGCCCCTAGGCGTCCAGAACACGTCAAAATAACCTCAATAGATTCTTACCTTCGACCACTAGTTTAGCTTGTGTAACAACCCGACTTCTTAGGACTTGCAGTAGGCCGTCACTATATGCATGCATACATCTCAAAAGACTCTTTTTCATAATTTTACTAAAAATCGAGGAAACATCATTAAGGTCATAAATTTGTCGTTGTTTAAATCAAAAACCTTTAGTCGGGGTACCCTTAAGACATTAATGTATTAAAGTTGAAAATTTGACATTAAAAAAAATAAATAAATAAAGGACAACATAGTTTTAGTTCAAATTAACAAATCCTAAGTACTAAAATGAAAGGAAAACATGAAAACTCGTGCGCAAGCATTAGTCTAGTCTCAATGACACCGTCAAGGTTTTCTTTCGTCATTGGCTAAGGTGTCCTTTCTCTTACCTGAAAAAACAAATCATGAAAAAAATGAGTACAAAATACTCAATAAGTAACCCCACTACCGGGGTCAGACTAAACACTTATATCCAATAAGTGCACATGCATAATTCTACTTTTCACACTTCACTTATATGAGTGATTGGTTAGACCCGCCCTACCGTTGGCAAATGATGACCACCTAGCCTCTAGTGAATCTCGTAGGAAACACTTACCTCTAGTGTATCCCGAACGAACACGAAACTTCTGATGATCCCGAAGGAACACAAACCTCTGGTGATCCTGAAGGAACACAAACCTCTAGTGATCTTGAAGGAACACAAATCCACTGGTAGACATACAATCAACGTAGGAGGGTAACTATCACTAACATGCATAACTGGTAAAATACATAAAAATCCCACAACATAGATTCATAATGTCTCTCATACAAACATAATCATGCTCATATCTTCGTAGTTATAAGAATTACATGCAAACAAAATATCTCATAGATGGCCCAAAGAAGCCAACAACATTTTAATAACTAAACTGCCACGTAGACGTAGGCGATTCAAATAGTAAGATTACTTACCTTTAAGATTAGGTCCAAGAAGCTAACCAAACAGCCAATTCTCACAAAATCCTTGAAACATAAATCCAAACTTCAATTAAGTCTTTAGGCCTGATTTCAAATACAATTTACTCAACAATTAAACCAAATAATCTTACCCAAAATGCAACTAAGTCACAACCTTCTTCCATACTTCAAACAATGGGTCCAACCAAAATGGACCCTTTAACCCACTTGGACAGCTCGCTTCCGGTTCCAAAATCCTTCAAAGCTTGATCTAAAACCCAACAACAATTAAAACCAACACCAAAGGTAATCACGAAATTACAAGAAAATCAACGGTACTTACCAAAACAGTCGTGACCTAACCAAATCTTGAAATTCCAACATAACCTACAAAAAATGGATGATGTCGACGAAGCTGAACAGAGAGAGAGTGATTGGGTGGCGGCTTGCAAATGGCGGACCAAAATCTACCGAAATCCAAGTTTGACTTAAATATATACTTTAAATTCTTTTTCCCTTTTCTTATCCAAAACCTATCAAATCAAATCTTTTCCAACCACCACTTAATAATTTATTTAACCAAAATATCTCCTAACGAATCAATTCTCCAACTTAATTCCAACTTGTCCTCATATTTTCTTAAATTATTCAAGTTCTTAAGTCTGACCCAATTTCAAATCTTCAAGTTAAGTCCAACTTTTAAATCTTCCACAAATAAATTAAATTTTCCACTAATTGAATTAAATCAAAATATTTTATCACGATTACTTTAAATTGAATTATTTTATCAACATAATCCAATTATGCCTCAAAATTCAAACAACTAACCAAGTAATTCAAGATAATTAATTTTTTTTAAGAAAACAATTACCTAAAAATTTGGGATGTCACAGCTTGTCTGCATGCATAGCTCCTTCAAAATCGCACCCGACAGCCTTAAAAACACTATTTTCACTTTCAGCTGCCAAAAGTACTGTTTCTAGCCAAAATTAGACTCTATGTTCTCTTACAAACTTATAGATAATTGTCTTGGCTAGTTTACCTCAAAATTTTAGCCTCTAACTTCCCTTTTACTGTTAGATATCACTAAATCTTCTCACTCTGCTTCAGTTTACCCGATAGCCGGAGCAAGCTTGAGTTTCTAATGAAATCTGAGTTCTTTCTCAAGGAGTTTTCTTCCAGCAGCCCTCTTAGTGAAACTAAACTAAATTTGTGACAATTTGGTCGAAGAAACTCTTAAATAGCCCGAGTAGTTTGCACACACCAACCTCATCTGCCGAACCCTTTTATTTATAGCCCTCATAGAAAGTTGCATGCAAGATCCTATCCCGCCACCTCCTACTTGCATGCAAGCCCATGCCACATTTAACCCAATTTCGACACCTAATCTGGCTTTGCTTAATACTTAAGTATCAACTTTGCTTAATCAAGAAGATATGGTGGATGCAACCATGGCAAGAATTTCTCCGTGCATAATCAAGCAATCTTTTGAGGTTAGTTTGCTATCCTTCTCGGCTACCTATGCATGCAGCCCCTTGGCTGATGGTTGCCTAGCTTGGATGCGTAGCCACCATGCATCAGCCTCATAAGCCTCCTTGGATGCATAGCCTCAACGCACCAAGCTCCCTCCACTAACCTCAACCAATGCATCAAGTTCATGGATGCCTAGCCCAACTTGCCCAACAAGCAACACATCAACACCTTCAACCAAGCTCACCGTGGACGCACCCCTCATGAAGCAAGACGCATCACACACTCTTTTGGTGGCTCAGCTACTAAAAGTCTCCCACACATGCTCCAACACTTAGCCACCTTCTTGCCACGCACTACCCAACTAACCCATGACAAGGGCTTTTACCCGCCTACTTGCTTGCCATCTTTCCCAAGAATGTTGAGAATGAAAGTAGAGCTTACAGGTATTCCAAGTGGTATACTCTTTTTGGTGGAGTAGGTCATAAGGCCTGTCGCATATAATGGTTTCCAACTAAAATCTGTAGTTAAGTAGATAAAAGGACAGTCTATCTCATGGTGGGAGGTCTATAGCTTGGTAAGTGAAAGTGAGGATTTTTATCTGGCTTTATTTAAATTAATTTATTTTTAGATTAATTTTTATCTTAGTTTTTCTAATCTAATTTTGATTGTTATCCTCTTTTTGTATATTAATTTTTACCTTTTCTTACTTTTATTTTAGTTTGGTTAAAGCCAAGTTTGGCAAAATTTCAAAATTGAAATAAAATCCATTAAAAAGAAAATAGGCAATTGGGGAAATGACTTTAGTCTTTATAATCTTCTCCTCTCTCCCAAAAACCCTACCAAGCCACCACTTCCATTAACCCTCATTTTCTCTTAAAAAAACTCTAGCCTCCACACTTTTTTTTTCCCCTCTTTTTTTTCTCATCAAACACCAATCCCTTCTTTCTCAATAAAATCCTTGAGAGCCTCCATCCATAACAACCCCAAAATCCTCATTTTCTCTTTCAAAACAAAAACCAGCAACTATACCCAAAATCTGCCTCTTCTTTAAAAACCCTAGAGTCTCCATCATTACTTACAACAACGGAGTTTGGTGTTATTGTTTCCAACTTTGCTTTTTATTATTATTCTTCTACCTCTTCAAGTAACTTGAGAAAAAAGAAGTGCTAAGAGTGTTAGATATTTTGCTACTATTTTCCTTTATTTATTTATTTATTTATTTATTTATTTATTATTATTATTATTATTATTATGTAACTGTGCCGATGTGCCTTTAACTTTTCATTTTTTTAATTGTTTTATTTTACTGCTTGTTATGCCATTTACCTTCTCATTTTTTTAAAAAATTTTTATTGTTATTTATTTGTTTATTTATTTATGATATTATTATTGTTGTTGTTATTTCTTTTGATGAGTTTATCTTTTTATATTCTTTATTTGGCATTTTTTCTTAGTCTTTATTTGTCTATTTTATCTTAAGTATCACATTTAATAGTTTTACCTTTCAAGAAATTTGTTTTGTCACTACTCTAATATATTCATGTTGTGTTTTAATTAAGTGATATTAGTCTAATATTCTTAACTTTTATTTGTTTTTTCCTAAAAAACTCCGACGATGGATTCTAGAAATATTTAGGAGTCCGATTTTCTAGAATCTTGAGATGAGGAAGTTGATTTTTTGGGAGCCCGAGATTGATTCCAATATGTTTTATTAAACGTTTAATATATTTGTAAATATCATTGCTTATTTATTTATTACTTTAAATGTATTATTAAATTATATATTTTATCAATGTAACTTTACATATTTAAATTAATGTCCTTTTTTAGAAAAAATTCTCTACTTTTAAATTTATTTTCAATTCGTTAATATTTAATCTTTTTGAGTTTTGTTAAAAAAGATGTTTTAATCTCTTTTCTTTAAAAAAATGTTTTCAAAAGCATTTTCCTCAAAATTTCCGACGACGGAATTTAGAAAATTTGGGAGTCCGATTTTCTAAAATTATTGAGGTGAGGAGTCGATTCTTTGAGAGTCGAGATTGATCTCCAATATGTTTTTTTATTAAATTTTGTTATGCCATTTATGTTTGCTTAATTTATTATGATGCGTCTTTAATTATGTTTTTTTTTATAATGTTCATATTAAGTCTTATTTGATTTCAAATTAAAATTTTCCAAAGTTTTTAAATCTTTCTAAATTAAAATTTCTCAAATTTTAAAATCCTTGTAATTTAAATTTCTTTAAGTTTTTAAAAATTTCTCGTGACTCTTTCTAAACCATTTAAATTTATTCTCTTTAAAATTACACATTTGGTGTTTTCAAACATTAAAAAATTAATCTATTATTTCAAAAGGTCTCTTAACCCATTATTTTTCTAATAACTTGTTTTTAAGACTGTTTTCCTTTTTAAAAAAATCGTATGATGGAATCTACGAAATTTGGGAGTCCAATTTTCTAGAATTCTTAAGGTGAGGGATCACATCTTTGGAAGTCCAAGATTTGATCTTAAGAAAAATGAATATAATTAATGTTTTAAAAAAATTCATCATTTAAAGACTATCCTATGACGGATTTTGAGAAAATGTAATAACTTCTCACTTTTTTTAGGCGAGAAATTTTTCCTCAGTTATAACATAGTTAAATTGACGGAATATGTTTCACTTATTTTATGGACCATTACTTCAAATATCGGAGTAATGAGGGGTAAAAAGGACATTGTTTTCTTAAAAAAATTAAAGAATATTTTCAATTTAAGATAAAAATAAATTGGTCACTGTTTTGCTTAACGGGTGTTGTGGGATGCTAACACCTTCTCCATACACAACTGACTCCTAAACTCAACTTTAGTTTTCGTAGACCATTTTTATTTTTTGTTTATTTTACTTTGGTGTCTAATCACACCGTAAAAAAGATTGGTGCGACTCCTTTTTATTTTCTTTTAAAATTAACCATTTTTTAGGACGTCGGTCGTTCCGCGTTGTCTCGAGCATGTAGTCACGTTGCCTACTCCGATTGTCTGAGTGCAACCTTTGACAAGCTGTCTCCTCAAGTGAGGAGATCAACTTGAATCATTGTATAAGGTGGTCCCCAAAATGATATTTTCGCTCATATATATAAGGAAATCAACCATTGTATAAGGGGTTGGTGAATCTAAAAGTAGTTCTGAAAGAAAGAAAATTCCTTCGCTTGAAGATTATAAGCTCCTCAGGAAGAAGAAATTTCGCATGAAAAGTTGAAGTTGTGACATTAGGGAAGAAATTCTTGCAAAAATTAGTTCCATTTAATATTTTTTTTATTGCCCAATTTTGTTTTTAAAATCTATTGCTGGCATGTCCATGTTAGGCTAAGTTTTTTAGCATAAGACTTGTGTGATCCCTATGTTGTAACAATCTATCAGTGTTAATCAGATGAAAGCTTGAATGTATTTTATATCTCTTTGCCTTAAGAGTTTCTAGTTGAAATTATTTATCTCCATCTAGCCAATTGAGTTTAAATAGAAGCACATGACTAATATGTTTTTCATTGTTTATCGATTTTGTAATATATAACAAAATAAATAAATTAAAAAAAAGGATAAAATAGTCTAAAAGCATTTTTTAAAAATGCTTTTACAATTTTATTGGACTCAAATATGGAATGCTTAAAGAGGCGAAGTATCCAGGATGACAAAAAATTGAAAATGAAAATAAAGAAGCATATATTCATGAAATGGGAATTGGCCTCAAGGGCTCAATCGTGATTTCCTCTCTTCTGACAACATTTGAGCAAATTCAACAAGTGCTTTTTCATTGGTTCCTTGGCCAACAAGTGGCTCAAACTTTCCAGATTCCAAATTTACCCTTGACAATGGTTTCTTCAGCAAATTTTCTCCCACCTCAACCAGCTTTAATAAATTTTGCTCGGTTGCAATATCTACCGACGATACATCACCACTCAATGTGTCATCCTGTTTGCAAATCCACAATCATATACATTCTCAAATTTGTTTTTAGATCTAATTTCACGTATTATAATACCTATTTAATTTGCTTTATCCTTTTTAATTCTTTTTTGTATAAACAAAAAAAAAAAAAATACATTTTTAATCCCCTACGTTTCAAAATGTTACAATTTTAGTTCTTAAATTTTGAGTTTTGTTTCAATTTAGTTTCTACCTTTTAAAATACAATTTTACCCTTGATATATTTAAACTTTGTCTTAATTTAATCCCTAGATTTCAAGATTCGTACTTTTAACTTTGATTTTTCACTAAAGTACTCACTTTTCTAATCAATACTTACAATTTTACACTAAAAGTGAGTACTAAGTGAAAAGTCGAAGTTAAAAATATAAATCTTGAAATCTAAGAACTAAATTAAAACAAAGTTCAAATATATCAAGGGTAAAATTGTAACATTTTGAAACTAAGAAAGACTAAATTGAAACCAAACTCGAAATTCAAGGACTAAAATTATAATATTTTGAAACCTAAGAACCAAATAGAAACTAAACCCAAACTTATGAACCAAAATATATTTTTCCTTATTTTGTTGAGAATTCCAGATGAAACCCAAATAAGTATGCATAATTGAGACTAGATTACATTAAACATGTTGAAGATCATCTCACATTCACAAAGTGGGGAGAGGTCAAAATCCTTAATAAATACATGGATTTTTCCTTCTATTGTCAATTAATTTTGAAATGCAAAGCTCAATGTTGATTTTACATGGTAGTCTTAAACGTCTAATAAATCTAGTTTAAAAGAAAAGATGAAATACAACCTAAATAATTAGAAGAAGAAAAAAAAAAGTAACTATTTAAAATAAACTTGTAATCAACCAAGGGCTTATATATGGAAATAAAATGGTATTAAAAGTATATACCTGAATACGAAGATAATTTTTCTGATGATGTTCAGATTGGAAGATGCTAGAAATATGATAATCCACCATATCAGCACTTGCATCTGTGAAAATATCAACTATAGGTGTTGCTCCACTATGGTAAATCCAACCAAGCATACCCCATTTGGAAGAAATAGCTGCACTATACTTCTCATCATTTTTAGGTGCACCAGTCCCTAAAGAAAGTATCAACATCCTTTTTGATGTTTCCATGGGCTTTATTTGCATAAGTTCACTTCTTTCTCTCCATATGCTCATCTCTTTTCTCACATGGGTCATTGCAGCTAATGTCTAAACATAATCAATTTAAATCATAAACAGTTGATGGATTAATTTATCCACTTAAACCTGGATGATTCTACTTTAATGATTCTACTTTAAGACAACTTTTGAATTATGAGATCAAAGAGCTTACTGGATTATTCGCTGCAACTCCACCATCAAGCATATCGAATTTACGAATATTTCCCTTGGAGTCCTTAATTTGAAATTCGTGACTAGGTAAGAGAGTTGGTGCTGCTGAAGTACTGATGCAAACATCTGCTAATTTTGGATTCTTTAACTCATCAAATTTAGCCTGAATAAATGCGAGTTTATGTTAATGGTTCATTTGGAAAAGAAAAAAAAAAAAAGGAATAGATATTAGCATGAAAAACAGTTATGATAAATTATTTCCGTACATCGACTGTGGTGAAAATCACAGGTTGAAGAAGCTTAATGTCGAAAGCAGGAATAATGACTTGTGTTAGAGTTTCCTTGAGTGTTATATCTCCAAGCAATCCATTTATCAATGACCGCAAGTATTTGCCATCATACTTTGGACCCATAACTTTTCCAAACAAATTCACCATTGAACTTAAAAAATGACTACACGTTCAGACCATAAAACACCAATTTTAGTAAAGGGAAACATAAGGAAAAGCATCTGGAAAATGAAAATTATATCCAAAAGAGAGTAAAAAAAAAAAAAAAAAAAAAAGAGGAGAAATACAAACTTTCTCTGAGGGAAGATTTTTGGTGCATGTTCTATGTAGAAGCGAGTAAGATCTTTCGCAGCATACAAAGGTCGATTATTCTTGTTAGGAGCTGTAAGCATGGAGGTAACCAAACCACCTGTACTTGTACCAGCAATTACGTCAAAGTAATCTGCTATTCTCACATCTGGGCCATCCAATTCCTAGCCAATTTGTATCCATCCAAACAACCAAAAATCAAAACGTTAATACAAATTTATAGGACAATGAGAGAAGTAACTATCCTTAACAAGCCCTTCGAAATGTCTTTGGAGATACCTCTCAAATTATTTATTTATTTATTTATTTTACCAAATACTCATTTGGAATTTATAGGCTCTGATGCCATATTAAAAAAAAAAAAAATGGTGTTTCATCCATAGCCAATTGACTATGAGAGGATCTAAGTAACTTTTGTATCTTTTAAAGGTCCTAAGATCTTTTTCTATCTTTTAAAGGTGGATCCTAAATATTCATCTTTTTTAAAATCAATTTGAACTCATGTGTGGGCAGAAAATCCCTGAAGGCTTTTTTCGTGTATAGATTTTGTCAATGGATGTGGGCAGAGAAATCAAGTTTTGTCGATAGAAGTCGTAGCGTGGGCAGAAATGCGATTTCTGCCCACGAATGTTGATGCGTGGATAGAAATCAATTTCTGCTGACGTTTGTAACATAAGCAGAAAGGCTATTTGTACCCACACATTTCGTTGCATGGGCATTTTTGCCAATGCAATGTCAAAATGCGTGAGAAGAAGCTCTACCGACGGCTTTTTGACGTTGTCTGTCCACGCAACAGAACATTGACAGAAGCTTTGTCCACACATTTTTAAAGATCTGCCGACGTTTTTTTGCATGGGCAAAGACGAAAATTTTTGTAATGGATCACATTTAGTCCAACTTTTTTTAAGAAAAAAAAATAAATATTGAAATGTAGGTTTAGTTCTAACCTGAAGCTTAGACTCGAGAAAAGCTAGAATAGTTCCCGGAATAATGCCTCTAATGCCACCTCCATCAATGCTCAAAATTGTTATCCTCTTCCCCTTCCCATAATCAGCTGCCATGCTCTATTTCTAAGAGGTTGAAAAAAACAGAATAATGTGTTGCTTTTGCAAATGGAGTTTGGAATTATATGTGTAAGATATCCAGTTTCCAAAGGGGTCCTTTATAGGGAAAACAATCTCAAATTTCAAAACAAAATAAATAAGCCATTTTTTTAATCATATATATACGAGCCAATTACTTTACGAGTTTCCCACTCTATCGTTTTTTTTTTTATTTTTTTCTTCCTTTTATTAAATGCTTCACGTGATTTTTTTTAATCACCAAAATTATATTTCTCCCACTTGCCATTTTAAATTTTCGCCCCAACTTAATATTCCTGAATATTAACCATATAATAATAATAAAAAACAAAGATAATAAGATGGGTTCTTGTTATGAAATCGACAAATATAAAGAATACAGAAAAATAACCATAGATAATTTAAGTATGTTAGTGGAAACTCCCATACTTAGTTGTTTGAAGCGCCATATAATAGATTAAGGGCATTCCACGATATCTCCACGTTGACTTGAATTCTCTCACAAATAATAGATGTACTAGACCAACAAAAAAAAAACATCGCCAGATGTATCTAAACTTCACCCTCATGACTCAGAATGTCCCATAAGAGACAATCAACAATTCAAAATATTGAACAAGTCTAAACAATGTTGAAACTTGTTATGTGGAATTGGCTTGTTGAACATATCAATAGGATTATCAATAGTACTAAGTTTCATCACCTTGACTCTTTGCTCACTTCTTACGAAGTGATATCTTAGGTTTATGTGCTTAGTCCTCTCATGATGAATTTGATCCTTAGCTAGACATATTGTGCTCAAACTATCACAATACACAATAGCTTGTTTAAGGTATAAACCAAGATCACAAATAAGCCTCTCAACTATATTCCCTCCTTAGCAGTTTTTGTCAAGGTCGTGTATTTTGCTTTAGTAGTAGACAAAATAATTGTAGGTTATAAGGTTGTCTTCAAACTAACAACAGAACCACCTAGGTTGAACACATAACCAGTCATAGGCCTCCTACTGTCTACATATCTAGCATAATCAAAATTAGAATATTCCAATCACAAAGCACTTTGTATCATTTCCATAAATGAGACTTTAAGGTAACAAAAAATTCCTCTTAATAGCTTGTTAACGTTCCTTTCGAGGCTGACCCATGAACTTGCTGACAACACTAATTGCATGGGCAAGATTAGGCCTCTAGTACAGACCATAGCATACATCAAACCTCCCATTGCACTAGCATACAGAACTCGAGACATATACTCCTTCGCAGCTTGATTGTGGTGAAAGCACATATGATAAACGAGCATTTGCAGAGTATATATAAGTGAGATTCTTTTTTTATTTTTTTTCTTTCTTGAAGACCCACTTACAAGTGGGAATTTTTGTCTCCTTAGGCCATTTGACTAACTTCAAAGTATGATTTTATCAAGGGATTCCATCTCATCCCCATAGCACCAAACCACTTAGTAACTAGACTCACTACATGAAAAAACTTTATAGGTGGATGACTCATGAGGATTCACCTCTTTAATAACATGTAGTGCAAAAGTCACCATATCTTCAAAACCATATACCTCTTTGGAGGCCCAACATCAATTCTTCTAGCCCTATCACAAACTCTTGGCTGATCTACTTGTGAACTAGAATTCTTAAACACAATCGAAGGGATTGAATCCAAAAGGAAAAGTGTTATGATCACTATTTGGTTTGATTTAGGAAGATTAAAATCATACAAAACAAAAATACAAACATTAATGTTGTATGATATAGGTTAACTGGATAGCAATGGGATTAAGAAAAGTTTACCTTTGCAGACCTTCTTCTAGCAATCTCAGTTACAATTCCGTGCAAGTTACCTTCTTCACTTCACTGTGAATTCTCCAAAAGGCCTTTCCAGCTATGACTCTTGGCAAAGACTAATTTGTGGGATCATTGGTTGAAAGAACAGGAAATGTAGAGAATTAATGTGCTTTTTGGTTGAGAGAAATTTGAAAGAGGGGTTATGGAATTATTCCAATTTCTTCCTAACAACTTACTTCATAGAATACCTTTTGTGAGTTTTAATGAGGGAAAGATTTACTTCCCACCTTCCCACTCTCTGTGTAAAATAAGAGAGTGGAATTAATCATATTAATATTTAATTAATAAATAATCTTATTTAATTAAATAATGAAATATCATACATTTAATTATTATTTAAATAATACATAATTAAATATCTTATATTTAACTAAATAAACATTTGTATTCTCTCTTATAACTGTATTCTCTCTTATAACCTATAATTTTAATATAAATGGAAGGTGGAATTAGTTACCAAATTCTGCTCAAAATAATTTACCCTACTCACCAAACCGTAGTAGTAGCAAAACCGGGTCGAACACAAGGAGCCTATAAATTTCTCAATCAAATAGCTTGTAGTCCTAAGATAACCAATGGGGGGAGGGGTAGAAGTTGTTTTATCTAATGTATGAATTTAAATTTGTAGAGAACTAAATTGACTTGACGAAGGATCTATTAGATTAATTCCTATTTGTTTTGTTCTTAGCCAACTTGCCTAGAAATGCTAGGTGAGTGTTCAAATTATCAAATTAGTGGGATTAACTAGATGAAGCACATCCTAGTTAACCTAACCAATCACATTAAATCTAAGAAATTTGCTAAGCCAAACATTGAATCAGAACGTTGAATTAAACATTCGAATTGATTATCCCCTAGGTTGATAGATCAATGTTCTTTGTTTTATATATACAACAAATCACAAGCCTAACTAACCTATTGCTACTTTTCGGATTAGGTTGCAATTAAATGTCATATTACAACTAATCTCTAGCATGTAATTACACAATTTCAATCAAGTTTGTTAGACAATCATGCAATTAAATAACCAAGAACACACAACAATAGAGAATAATCCAAGAACGATAATAAGAATTATAGAAATTGACCTAGAATCTCATAAGTGTATAATACAAGGGGAAATCACTTTGAACTTAAGCTAGAATGAGTAGTACCTTTAGCCCATGATCTTCATAATAATGGACATTGAGGTGTTGTTTTGGTACATCTGAAAAGTGAGAGAAAAGAGAAGAAAATTCGTCCAAGAGTCGGCTGGGATTCATTCCTCCTAACCTAGGCGGATGGAGATCCTTTTATAGAATCGCGATGGCGCCACGACGCTTACGGATTGAGATCTCTTATAACCTTCACAATCTGAGAACCGCGGCGCCAAGGCCTTACTCCAAATTCCTAGCTCTCGGGAAAAAACGCCACTACATCGTGACTTCAAGGCATTTAAGTCATTTTGCTTCTCTCTTTCCTGTTTAACGCAATTGAGTTTTGTTTTGACCCCCCTTTGCTTTATTTCAGCTCTAACACCCAGTTCTACCTCACAAGCACTTGATATTTGCAAAATAATAAAATAAGCATATAAAATCTAAGGACAACCTCGAATTAAGCAAAACAAGATAACACGTTTTCGGTGCTATCAAACACTCCTAACTTAATTTTTGATCGTCCTCGAGTAAGGTAGAATACAACACATAGTCATAAAGACATGCTTGCTTAACTATGCAAGGTTCATTACTTAAATCTCAACAGTCTTCTAGAATTCAACTTACATTCAATAATGCAATCAATTCATAAGTAGTCAAAGAAGTACAATTTAAAATTAATTCTAGACCTATTCATGCAAGAGTGAGTTCAAAGTTTTTTTAATTAAGTCCTAGCATCTCGGAATGGTTTTAAATAACCCTCAATTCGTTTTCCCCTATACTGGCTCATGCATAGACTATCATGTGAAAAAAAAAAAAAAAAAAGAATATATCAACTAAGGTGCCTAAACTTGAACTCTAGGGCCCTAAACTTGCATTTATTTTACTTAGGGGTATTAGCTTTCACACATCATTGCAGGGAAGTATACTCACTCTTTTCTCGTGAGTGTCCTAACTAATCACAATGTAGGTAAATCTTTCTACCTCTAGTCATGCACAACATTACAAGTTTTTTTCTTTTGCTCTTTTTCATGATATTTTCTTTTCACTGCAAATGATTTTATCATTGATTTTTAAGCAGACATATAAATAATTTTTCTTCCTCAGTATTACATTACAACCTATCATACAAGAGACTATCAAATCAGTGGGGCCTATAGGAGTGACAACAAAAATTCAAGCTAAGTAATACAATTTTAATTAGCGTGTGAGACCTAATATAGGCAGACAAACAACTTAAACATGCATGAAAAATTAGAATTTTTTTTTTAAGAAATGGCTAAAAATCATGATTACTCATTTCAAACATCATATAATTCAAGAAAATCAAAGAGAATGTGTCATAGACTAATTATCATAACGAACCAAACATGAACAAACAACCATGAAAGCACACAAATAATCTGAGAATTTTTTTAGAGTTTAATCCAGCTATTAATGTTATTCTCATTGTCTGGAGAAAAAACGAAATAAGATTGGATAACATTTTTTATTTCTTTGTTCCCCGATTTAGTTGAAATATGTAACACGTGATAGCTGTTTTTCTCTTTTTTCTTTTTAAATACTTCTAAATTTGAATAATTTTCTAGAAACGAGTTTATGCTTTTCATTGTTTCCAGTTTTTCAAACATATAAATGAAAGCCTTATTTTATTTTGGACTTATAGAATGCTTGATGAATAAATATATCATAGAATTTGTTTAATATTTATTTCGGAAAAAAAAAAATTCTACAATAAGAAACCAGAAGAGAGAACTAATCATTCTAAAATTCTGGATTAATCAATCTTTACAAATTTTTTTCTTTTTCCCTTTTCTTTTTTCCTTTCTTTCTCCAAAGGTAGTATAATCTAATTTCTAAGCTTTGCCAGCTAAAATATGTGTTACTTTATTGCCTCATCGATTAATGAGAGGTCTATCACACAGAGTTTTATTTTATTTTATTTATTATCATTATTATTTTACTTAAACACACAGTTTTATTGATCTGCCAATTCGAAATTTAATAATATAAGTCACGCACGTTGCTTATAGATGTGTTTGTTTTTTTTTTTTTTTTTAAATTCTTTTTCCCTTGAACTAAGGGAAGTGAGTTAATAATGTATGTACATACTTTTCTATGGAACTAGTTATAAAACTACCATTTAGCGTTTCTCGAAAAAAACAAAAAAAAAACAAAGAAAAATTACCATTTAGGGAATGTGACTTTATAATATATAATTTTTTTTTTAATGGACCAATAGTAGAATTACCATAAATAATAACTGTAGATGTGGATTTGTTATTTTATTTA
Source organism: Citrullus mucosospermus (assembly GCA_030954485.1). Taxonomy (NCBI): domain Eukaryota; kingdom Viridiplantae; phylum Streptophyta; class Magnoliopsida; order Cucurbitales; family Cucurbitaceae; genus Citrullus; species Citrullus mucosospermus. The sequence continues at coordinate 26,204,583 of CM062056.1, forward strand.
TTTATTATTCTTTATGAGAAGTTGTTAATTTTTAAATAGAAATAAATAAAGTTCGCAATTTGAGTTTTTTTTTAAGTCACTTTTAGTCCCTAAAATAACAACTTAGTCTCTATACTTAGTTTGTAATGATTTAGTCCTTAAATTTTCAATTTTGTAACAATTTAGTCTCTATACTTTAGTTTGTAACAATTTAGTTCTTGTACTTTAAAATTTGTAACAATTTAGTCTTTATTCTAGACATTAGTGTTAAGATTTAATGAAATTTCTTGCATAAATAAACTGATAAACTAATTAGACTCAATATTTTAATAAAATACAATGTTTACATTTTAAAATAATAAAAATTGACATCTAATTTTGATAAATTTTTTTTATGTTAGGGATTAAATTGTTACAAATTTGAAAGTACAAGGACTAAATTGTAATATATTAAAGTTCAGAGACCAAATTGTTACAAAATTGAAAATATAGGGATTAAATTGCTACAAACCAAAGTTTAGGGACTAAATTGTTAATTTCATGCAAGTTTAGAGACTAAAAATATTATTTATTATTTATTATTATTTTTTTTTAGTCGAACGAGAAGGGGTCGTGATCCTAGCATGGAAAATTTGTAATCCATCTAGACTGAATGGTCAAACACCTGTCACAGTTTTTGCCTCATTTAATGTGCAATGCACATGAAAGTTCAATAAATATGAAATGTATGCACGTTGTTTAAAATTCTTGAGACATGAATTTATAAGGTGAAACTAAAATTTAAATAGTAACTATTTGACATGAATTTGAAAATAATGAAGAAGATAAAATGGATAAAAACACATGGATCATGCCAGAGATGATGTAATTTAATTAAAATTGATGAAGTGGTTTTAAATTGGCAAAGACTGCGTAGATCCAATAAGGCATATAACATGTATGATTAAGAGGTATGTGTGGTTTAAATCCTCTTACCTTCAATTTATAACTTTACGCGAATAGTTGTCTTGTTAGCATGAATTGTACTATTTAATCTTTTAGTACATGTAATGACTCAAATTTCTAAGATTTATAACTGGAGTCATTACTACCATGCATGCCATTTTTAAAAACTAAACTGGTTGACTATTTTAACATAAAATAATTTTGCTAGTGGAGAGAGGAAAACGTCGAGACCTCAACCTTCGACCAAGGCGAAGGTCGAGACCTTAACCTTTGACCAAGGTAAAGGTCGAGACCTCAACCCTCGACCAAAGCAGTCCTTCGACCAACGCAAGGCCTATTCGACCAACACATGGCCTGCTTCGGCCAACGCATAGAGGCCTCAACCTTCGACCAACGCAAGGCTACCTTCGACCAACACATGGCTACCTTCGACCAACGCAAGGCCACCTTCGACCAACGCAAGGTTGAGGCCTCAACCTTTGACCACTGTAGACCCACGGGTGGAAACTTTTACAGAGATTCCGTCCTCCACAGGTCCCGTCACGTTGTTGCAGAGAATTCGTCGCAGGTCCCGTCGCGTCGTCGCAGAGATTCCGTCGCAGGTCCCGTCGCGTCGTCGCAAAGATTCCCTGCCACCGCTGCGGCTGCCGTCGCCCGGGACCTATGGTTGAGGGTTGAACTCTCGACCATGTCTCTTTAAATTCCGTCGAGTCCCTTTTTCCTCCCACTATTTCTTCTTCCAATTCCTTGTGTTTACTCTTTCATCCGAGGCTCCGAGCACTCCCACCTTGTGTTTCCTCTTTCATCAGAGCACTCCCACATTTCTTCTTCCCATTTGGACCCTTGCGTTTCCTGTTTCATCCGACCAAATCCCGGCACACGAGTGGAGTGGAGAATAAAGAGCACACCTAATGAAGGACATGCCATCCTTACTTCTGTATTTTGGGCATTTGGTCTTTGTATAGAAGCATTTAATAGATGTCGGCCGATTATTCAAATAGACGGTGCTCACTTGTATGGAAAATATCGAGGAAAGTTGCTAATTGCTACATCAGTTGATTCGAATGGGCATCTTCTTCCTCTTGCATTTGCCGTTGTAGATGAGGAGTCTGCTGACACGTGGGGATGGTTTTTAAAACACCTTAGAGAAATTGTTATACATGAAGAGGTGTGCTTGATTTCGAATCGGCATGGTGGCATCATCTCGGCAGTGAACAATCCAGAAAATGGTTGGACAGGGCCAAAATGTCACCATAGATTCTGCTTGCACCATATTGTAAGTAATTTTAATAAAAAATACAAGTATAATACATTAAAAAATTTTGTATATCGTGCTGGATGTCAGTTCCAAGTTCGCCAGTTTAATAAAGCAGTGGAAGACATCAAGCGAATAAATAGAAGTTGTATGAATTTTTTTTGACAACATTGGTATTGAGAAATGGGCTCAAGCGCACGATGGAGGGTTTAGGTACGGGTGGATGACAACGAATCTATTAGAGTGCATCAATGGAGTCCTTAAAGGAGCCCGAATGTTGCCGATAAATGCTCTTGCTCAAATAACATTCTACAAATGTGTAAATTATTTTGAGAAGAGAAAAGAAGAAATAAGAGCTGCCTTGGAGCGTCGAGATAAATACACCCGGTAATAATTTTCTTTTTAGTAATAAAAAATTTGTTCCAAATATTTTTATAATACTAAGTGAGTAAATATTCAGGTACGCACACGAAAAAATCTCAAAATGGGCTGCAAGATCCAGTAAACATGAAGTCCAATCATATGATCGATATGAAGGTGTATTTCATGTGAAAACCGGACGTCACAGCCTCAATTCTAAAGGAGGAAATATTCAAATACTAAAGCTAAGTGATTCCGAACGGTACTGTTCATGTAACAAGTGGCAAGCATTTGGCATTCCATGTTCGCATTTTATGGCAGTTTGCTCACGATTTAACATGAACTATGAAGATTTCATTGAGGACTACTATAAAATGTCGACATACGCTGCATGCTAGTCTCCTCAATTTCAACCTATACCACATGAAGATTACTAGATCACACCTCCTAATATGCCTGTTTTACATGTCGACCCGACGTTATTGAGAAAACCTGGTAGACCAAAGAGTTCACGATATCATAATGAGATGGACTGGACAGAACCAAATTCTCAAGTACGTTGCGGATTTTGTAATCAGTTAGGTCATAATCGAAGGAAATGTCCTTTGTTACAAAGACAGGCACCAAACAGTTAGAGATTTTTTTTGTTAACATTTCTATCATGTAACCAATGTTTCAATAATAAAATTAATTTGTTTTCTTCTAGATCATGGCTTTAAACCCAGGACTGATTGATCCCGATATTTTATACGATCAGTCTGTTCATCGATCAACAAATGTATGGCAAGATCGGACTACAGGCGAGATGTACTGTAGACGACGTGAGGCGGTTGTTTATCGTACAATCCCACTTCATCGTCGCATACTACCACTTCTGTGTGCATCAGGCTTTTATGGGGTTGCCAGACTAGGATTCATTCGGTTAGACTGGCACCTCATCACTGCACTTATTGAGAGATGGAGGCCAGAGACCTATACATTTCATGTGCCTACTGGAGAAGTCACTATCACGCTCCAGGACATAGAAATATTATTTGGCTTACCTGTCGATGGCGAGCCTGTTACTGGGGTAATGCATCACAATTGGCTGCATATTTGTTAGATGCTACTCGGTGTGACCCCACCTGCAAATAAAATTAGGGGATCAAGGTTGAGTCTAACATGGCTAGGGACACAATTTCCAAGACTTGAAGATGATGCAGACGAGGAATCTATCACGAGATACGCAAGAGCATACATACTGCAGATGATGAGCAGGAGTCTATTTTCTGATAAATCAAGTCACTTCGTGCACCTAATGTTCCTTCCACTGTTAGATAATCTCCATGAGGCGGGACGGTATTCTTGGGGTGGAGCGTGTTTGGCATGGCTGTATAGACAGCTATGTAAAGCAACAAAACCGGATGTTCGCGAAATCGCTGGGCCTTTGATATTGCTACAAATATGGGCTTGGGAACGATTTCCAACAATTGCTCCACAACTCCGACATGTCAACGATCATCAATTAGCAGAACGAGCCTACGGTTCTCGGCATGTCATTTTAATTTAGTTTAGCTAATATTTTTTTGTGACTTATATTTAATTTTAAACCTAAAATATTAATTTACTAATGTAGGTGGAGAGACCAATATTGTGTAACTCGGTCAGCTACACATGTAGTGAGTCAGTATAGATATATGTTTGATCTGCTTCAACCTAACCAGGTATGTGAATACTAAACCCATGAATTTTTTATACATATTTTTTTATATACTTGTATTTAATATTTTTAATATAATATGTTATGTTTCAGATTATTTGGGAGCCTTACAAAGCTGTCATGGACAGTTTGCCCAATTTTTGTACGAGCGGTCAAGACATATGGCGAACAATGAGCCCACTCATATGTTTTCACATTGGTGATGGCATCTTTCTGACAGGGTAATCCGACAGTTTGGTTTCAAACAGGATATCCCATCAGAGTGCGATACTGAAGCCCTACTACATGACATTGACCTGAGAACTGCATATTGGTCTGAAAAAATTGCACATTTGGTAGTGCAATGACACTATCGTAGAAGGTTTATTGTAGTCGACGTTTCAGTTGGGCAATTCGATAGGGATGCAACTCAAGATTACATCCTTTGGTATAATAATATTACGAGATGCTACACTACTCGTCCGGGAGCGGCTTTGGGTCATTTGGTATATAATCAAATATTTTCTAATTATTTTTTATTTAAATTTGTTTGAAACATTTTCTAATTGTTTTGTAATTTACAGAGATCGAGCAATAGTAGTCTTCGTGATGTTGCAAATGATCCAGATCAAGTATTAACTATATGTAATAATAACGCATTTTACATGGAGGAATTACACTACATGTACGATATACCTATTGCACCTCCACCAGCTCCAAGGCATAGGGGACGTGCTCAAGCAAAAAAAGATGATTTTGATGCATAATGTGGAAGAATTGCGTCCATGATGCAGACGCAAATGCAGAGCCAGACTGGTTATGCCAGTCCGATGATGATGCAACCAGCCTTTGGTTCTTGATATTACAATTCAGAGGCCGGACCATCATCTTCATACATGCATACACATGGACACGACGTCCATGAAGCGCCTGCAGAGGTACTAGAGCAACCAGATCCACCAGAGCAACCTAGAGTGCAAAGTCGACGACGCTAACCAGCTCGAAATCGGCGACGTCCGCCTTGTGGGACACATTGAATTTTTTTATTATTACTAATTTTAGTGGAAAAAAATAAATTGTTGTATTAATATTGACACTTTATTTTTATATTGATTGGTTAGTGATAAAATATATGTTTGTTATTATAACGGTTTTTAAAATTTTCCGAAGTGGGAAGTGGAAGTGGGAAAAAACAATTTAAATATATATATATATATAAAGGAGAACGTCGAGGGTTCAACCCTCGACCAAGGAAAGAAGAAAAAAAAAAAGAGAAATGGTCGAGGGTTCAACCCTCGACCAAAGAAAGAAGGAAAAAAAAAAAGAAGAAAAGATTTTGGCTCCCATTCCCAATAAAAACCACAATATTTTCATAAATATTTCCAAAACCACAATATTTTCATAAATATTTTATAAAACTACAATATTATCATAATTTTTCCATCTTTACAAGTGGTACGTGTGAATATAAATTAAAACTTTTATGTGGGTTTGTAAAAAAGTGTTTAGAGTGTGATTGATTGAAGGTTGTTCAGACCTTCAATCAATCAAATACAATTATAATACTGATGGAACATCTACTACTAGGTTGTATTAGAAAGGGCTAGCTTGATATTAACTTTGTCGAGTTAGTCGAACCTAACATTTTTCTATTCCTTAGGACTTGTAATCCATTCGTCACTGACAAGCTCGATAATGTTAAGAATCGAACCATAACTATAACTTAACTTATTTACTACTCAAATTAAGCATGTCATTGTTACAATTACAAATAATCTTGACATGCACAATGTAGGCGAACAAACATCTAAGTATATGCAACTAAGTTGTGAATTTACTCTACTTAACATGCTCATCCAACCATCCTAGAAATTCAAGTAAGGAGTGGAAAACAATGAACACCAAAGAAACCATAAACATTCCATCAAAATGTCATTTACATCCATAAACAAAGTGCCCAACAAACCTTTAAATCGACGCTTAGCCTAGCCGGTCACAAATCTTCACTTCAACTCCAAAATATCCATTACAATTCTCAATACAAAGAAATCTCAAACCAAGCTTAGAGCTTTGAAAATCCTACACCAACTCTCCACACTCAACTCTAAAACTTAAATAACATATTACAGAAATCTTGAGAGCCCCTACGACACTATGCACTTTCCTTATCTGCAAATTTTCAAATATATGTGCTAGCGTCATAACGTTGTCCCTTGTGTTGACTTCTGTAAACCGCACCACGATGTTGTGGCGAATGGGCATCCACGATTTTTTTCTCCTCCTTTTGACCTACTTCCATCATTAGAACTTTAAATGATCCTTTTAAGCATGGTTTTTGCCATACTGCTTGATCACCACTTCGGTGCACGATACCAACAAAATCATTAATTAAACACATTAGAACACATAACAAGCCCAAGTTAAGCTGAGTAAAAATAATACATTTTAGGTGCTATCAAATTGATACTAACATTTCTCCCCACACACGAGCACCATTTGTTTGTCCAGTCAAACGGGTAGGGTTCAATAACGACGTGGAAAAAAAAATTATCTGTTGTTCTCTAATTAAGTGTTTTATTAGCATTTTTTAACGTTTTAATTATAGTTTATGTTGGGTATGCCCTAAAACTTGTCCATAGTAAATGTAACATTTGACCGAACATTAATAAAATGTTATTGTGTTTTTCCCAATAAAGTGTTATTGTTTATATTATGTTTATCTTGCCTAATAACCCTAATCCAATAAACTAACATCCTAGGCCGTTGAATGAGTCTTGAACAATATGTGGAGACATATGGAGATCAATGTTCAAGATATAGCCTAAAGGGTCTATAGTATAAGGATAAGGTTGGACACCTTATCTTGTTGACACTATGGATACAACCCATTTTATACTTGATACAAACGCAATGATCCAACGCGTTTGTGAAGGAGATATGCGAGTGGGGTATCCTATGTAATGAGTTTGCATAAGGCAAGACCGCAAAACAGTAACTACTAGCTATAACACCGTAGACTAATTAGGTTTCTACTTCACTAGGATGACCTAGGCAACTTAATCTCAATCCTGAGTGGGGTATGGACTCATATTCACGAATGATTGCTTTTGATTTGTATGGGTGAGAGTGGTTGGTTCGACAACTCAATAAGCCTACCATTTTAGGGACATGACTGAGTGGGGAGCGAGGAACGTATTCACACAAGATGGAATTCACTCCTTCCCTACTTTAGGGAAGTAGATTAGATGAGTGTTCCCGTAAGTGATGTCTCCGACTCTTGAACAAAGAACCCTACCCTCTCAATGGCATGAGAGGGGTTTCTGTTTAGTGGTTGGACCAAAAACAGGTTGTTCATTAGATGAGTACTGGTACTTAAGAATGTAAAGGTAACCTAGGAGTAAAGTAATAATTTTGACCCAACTATTGGTACGAACACTCGTGAAGGATTAACTTGCTGTTCTTGGTCTATGTTCGTGGACACATAAATATATCTGCAGTGAGAAGAGTGCACCTGTAGATCTATAGTAGAGTGTACCCACAATTAACGAATATTTATTACCTTGGTTAATGAGTTTAGCCAATTAATCTCATATCGTTGGAGCTTCTGATTTATAGGTTCATTAGGTCCCACTGGTAGCTCGTAAATGGTACTAAGGTTATTATAGTAATTTGAAATGTTCGAATTTACTAAGGGAAACAAATATAATGTATGTAGATACATTATAATATAAAGTTTATTTTTTTAATTAATTAAACTTTGTAATATTAACTTATTTTGAATTTGATTCAAAATTTAGTTTATGGGAGAATTAAGTATTTGAAAGAGTTCAAATATTAATTTTAATATGAATTGAATTCATATCAGAACTATATGTTAAAATTAATGCACATTAGATGCACATTAAAACTATAGGTTATTTGAGAGATATTCATTTAAATATGATTTAAATAAATTAATCAATTAAATTGAATTTGATTGATTTTTAGTTCAATTAATTAAATATTTGTTATTTAAATTAATTAAATAGATTAAATTTTAACTTATTTTATAATTAATTAATTAAGAAAACAATAATAATTGATACTTCAGTTTTTATACGTGGGATGAGTCCACAATCATTTTTCTCTCTAAAATCCATGCCTAACGATGGGAAGGGAGTTAATTTTGGCCTCCTCCCCTTTTGCGCGATATAGAAGAAATAGGTTTCCAAAAAGAGACTCTCTCATGCTCTACCAATTACTCTTGGTAGATTTGGAACCACCATCATGTCTCATCTATTCCCTAAGTAAATTACTAATGAATCCAAGTGGTGGTGTTCCTATGCAATTTGAAAAGATCGTACAAAGAAAAAATATTTTTCCAAAAGGAGTTGGTGAAAATCCACTTGAGTCACAACAAAGGTATTGGTCTTTTCTTCTTTGTAATTTTATTATAGATTTAGAATCTTTAATTTTTCACAACATATTTAGCCTATGCATGCAGTTGAATGTCTACGTAACATTCTTATTTTTTGCAAATGTACTATTTTTTTTTATCTAAATTAAAATACTGTGTTTAGTTCTTTGAAAATCTTCCACTGCAAAGGGATTTCACCCCTAAAACTTGGATGTGAGTTTGTGGAAAGAAAAAGGGTTTCTTTTTTGGTCCTCTTTAGAAAAGGTTGGGGTTGAACTAGTTCTTCAGTAACACAAGTTTTTCTCTCTCTTTCTATATTTTGTTTCAAACTTCTATAGGCAAAGTATTTGATTCCAACTCTTTTTTGACGAGTGTTTGTCTGTCAAGAGTGTTGTTTTTTACCTTGGGAAACAATCAATGTGAGACGATTAGCACCACGATCGTACCATAATTACTTTCAAAGCAGTGGTCATCCCATGGTACAACTACCATTCCGATGGACATTCAATTCTAACTTCTAATTCTTGATCACAACCTTCAATCTCTCTATGTCATTCATTACCTATCATAGGTTGCACCTCATTATGAGAGCTGCTTAAGATCAAAATTATAACACTTTAGGACCAATCTTCTGAACAAGGTTAGACATTTTCGAAATATTTGGCCATGTCATCTACGTAGCTTGAGCTATTATTTGTTAATGAGATCGGAAGAAGAAAAAATAGGCTATTCATGTATTTCTGCAAACAACTATGAGCCATTTTAACATGGATTTGCCTTTTCACGTTTTAATCATATGTGAAAAACTTTTAAGAATTCACTCAACATATAATTGACAAAAGTCAAGTTCATTTAATTATAGAGTTCATGTAACTATGAAGTTCTTATGATTAAACTATCCGAAAAAAGAAATGGTGACTAGTAAAGCATACAATTATTCCTAGAATACTTTTAAAATGGTCTAAAAAAAATAGAAAGTATAAAATGGTCTTAAAATATTACTTAAATACTTCTACAATTTCATTTTTTTGACAGAATACTTCTACAATTTATTGGACTAAAATATGGAATGCTTAAACAGGTGAAAATAAAGAAGCATATATTCATGAAGTGGAATTGGCCTCAAGGGCTTAATCGTAATTTCCTCTCGTCCGACAACATTTGAGCAAATTGGGTGAGAGCATATTCATTGGTTCCTTGGCCAACAAGTGGCTCAAACTTTCCAGATTCCAAATTTACCCTTGACAATGGTTTCTTCAGCAAATTTTCTCCCACCTCAACCAGCTTTAATAAATTTTGCTCGGTTGCAATATCTACCGACGATACATCACCACTCAATGTGTCATCCTGTTTGCAAATCCACAATCATATACATTCTCAAATTTGTTTTTAGATCTAATTTCACGTATTATAATACCTATTTAATTTGCTTTATCCTTTTTAATTCTTTTTTGTATAAACAAAAAAAAAAAAATACATTTTTAATCCCCTACGTTTCAAAATGTTACAATTTTAGTTCTTAAATTTTGAGTTTTGTTTCAATTTAGTTTCTACCTTTTAAAATACAATTTTACCCTTGATATATTTAAACTTTGTCTTAATTTAATCCCTAGATTTCAAGATTCGTACTTTTAACTTTGATTTTTCACTAAAGTACTCACTTTTCTAATCAATACTTACAATTTTACACTAAAAGTGAGTACTAAGTGAAAAGTCGAAGTTAAAAATATAAATCTTGAAATCTAAGAACTAAATTAAAACAAAGTTCAAATATATCAAGGGTAAAATTGTAACATTTTGAAACTAAGAAAGACTAAATTAAAACCAAACTCGAAATTCAAGGACTAAAATTATAATATTTTGAAACCTAAGAACCAAATAGAAACTAAACCCAAAACTTATGAACCAAAATATATTTTTCCTTATTTTGTTGAGAATTCCAGATGAAACCCAAATAAGTATGCATAATTGAGACTAGATTACATTAAACATGTTGAAGATCATCTCACATTCACAAAGTGGGGAGAGGTCAAAATCCTTAATAAATACATGGATTTTTCCTTCTATTGTCAATTAATTTTGAAATGCAAAGCTCAATGTTGATTTTACATGGTAGTCTTAAACGTCTAATAAATCTAGTTTAAAAGAAAAGATGAAATACAACCTAAATAATTAGAAGAAGAAAAAAAAAAGTAACTATTTAAAATAAACTTGTAATCAACCAAGGGCTTATATATGGAAATAAAATGGTATTAAAAGTATATACCTGAATACGAAGATAATTTTTCTGATGATGTTCAGATTGGAAGATGCTAGAAATATGATAATCCACCATATCAGCACTTGCATCTGTGAAAATATCAACTATAGGTGTTGCTCCACTATGATAGATCCAACCAAGCATACCCCATTTGGAAGCCATAGCTGCATTATACTTCTCATCATTTTTAGCCACACCAGTCCCTAAAGAAAGCATCAACATCCTTTTTGCTTCCATGGGTTTTATTTTCAAAAGTTCACTTCTTTGTCTCAAGATACTCATCTCTTTTGTTACATGAGTCATTGCAGCTAATGTCTAAACAATCAATTTAAACCATAACACATTAGTCATAAATCCACTAAAAGGATCTTTAAGAATAATTTAGTCATGGTAAAGTTTTATTACTACACAAGAAGCCTTACTGGATTGTTTGCGGCAACCCCACCATCAACCATATCAAAGTTACGTGTATTTCCATTAGAGTCTCTAGTTTGAAATTCGTGACCAGGTAAGAAAGTTGGCGCCGCTGAGGTACTAATACAAACATCAGCCAATTTTGGATTCTTTAATTCATCCCATTTTGCCTGAATAATGAAAATCTGTTGACTACTTCATTTGGGAAAAAAAAGAATACAAATTATTATTAAATAACTAAAAAAAGAACCATACATCGAGTGTACTGAAAATCACAGGCTGAAGAAGCTTAATGTCGAAAGCTGGAATGATGACTTGTGTTAGTGTTTGCGCAAGTGTTATATCACCAAGCAATCCTTTTATCAACAACCTCAAGTATTTGCCATTGTATTTTGGGCCCATAACTTTTCCAAACAAATTCACCACGGAACTTAAGAAATAACTGTTTGCACACCATGAAACAAAATTACAAAGGAAAGACTTTTTCAAATTTGGAAATTATATACAAGAGGAAAGGAAATTACGAACTTTCTTTGAGGAAAGATTTTTTGTGCATGTTCCATATAGAAGCGGGTTAGATCTTTTGCAGCATACAAAGGTCGATTATTCTTGTCAGGAGCTGCAAGCATGGAAGTAACCAAACCACCTGTACTTGTACCAGCAATTACGTCAAAGTAATCTACTATTCTCGCATCTGGTCCATCCAATTCCTAATCAAATTGTGTATCACCCAAACAACAAAAATCAAAACTTTTTTTTGAACAAGAAATTGAAATGTATGTATCATTATTACCTGGAGTTTAGACTCGAGAAAAGCTAAAATAGTTCCTGGAATAATGCCTCTAATGCCACCCCCATCTATACTCAAAATTGTTATCCTCTTCCCCTTCCCAAAATCAGCTGCCATGTTTATTTGTTAATCTCAAGGAGGGGTTTCTGAGAGGGAGAGAAAAAGAGATTAATACGGTGCTTTTGCAATTGGAGTTGTTTGGGATTATGTCTCTCCAAAGGGGTCTTTTATAAGCAAAAGAAACTCAGAGTTTGAAAATGAAGAAAGTAATGCATTTGCTCAATAATGTATACGAGCCTTAGCCTAACACTTTGACGACAGTTTCCAACCCCTTCGTTGTTTTAATGTTTCACGTGTTTAGGTTTTTTCACATCGCCAAAATAATATCTTTCCCACTTGCAAATTTAAATTTTGCTCCAACTTAATATTTTCGAATATTTAAAAAATAAGGAAAGAAAAAAAAAAAAAAAAACCAAAAACAAAAATCCTCATGGTTCTTATCTTTCCCATTATTTAAGTAGGATAAAATGTCATTTTAGTGTTTGTGCTTTCAAGCATGTTCAATTTTAGTTTTTATATTCTCATTAAATATTAAATGTAATATTTTTACGGCTAGTTTGTTGCTGATTTTTGTGAAAAAAAAAATTATATTATCTTCTAGCATTTTCACTATAAATTTTCAAAACATATTCACACATATTATTTTCTTGCTTGAAAATTATTATAATTATGTAATCAACTTCAATAAAAATTAGAGTAATTGCGTTGAGTATCATTTTTAGAGATAATAATTAAGTGTATAGCAACCTTTTAAATAAATTGCAAATATAGCAAAATCTATCAGTAATAGGCTGATCTATTGTTGATAGACTTCTACTGGCGACATGGTCTTATCACAGATAGACAAGTACTAATAATATGATCTATCACTAATAGACTTTAAAATCAAAATCTAAATTGTTATATCTACAAATTCTTTTTAAATAATTTAGATTTGATTGCTATATTTATAATTTAACTTAAAAAAATAACTTTAAAATGTTATAACCTAAAATTGAATCATCTCAAAATACGAGTCCTGACTAAAGCGTCCGAATCGAGGATGGTGGATGGTAGTCTCTAATCACTTGTCCCGATCGCAATCCTGGTCCCTGTTCGCTTAGTCGAAGAAGTTGTCTCTCGTCACCAATCCTTGGTCCTGATCATTGACCATTGGTTCTTGATCATTAATTGCTAGGTTTTGATGGTCGAAGACAAATAGTCAATAATTGGGATTCACAATCAGTATAGTAAGCAACCGGGATAGGGGAGATCCATCATTGAAATGGTCATTGGATGACAACCATTGACCCTATCCCAATCGCTAATCATCAATCACCAACATTGGGTGGATGGTGATTGTTGCGTTGAAAATAGATTATGCATGATGCGTTAAAATCGCTTAATTTTCCATTGATGTTATTTAAGACTGGTTCAGTTAAACTCAAGTTTTCCTATTAAGAACCTAAGTGCAAGTATAGAATAGGTTTACTTGAGAGTACAAGGTTGAACTTAGGGATTTGTAACAATTTGATGTTGAAAAAATTCTTTGATTTAATGTGGTTTACTATACAAATAAATATATGTAAAAAATAATGTGTTGAGTTGTCTTTATAGTAACTAAAAAAAAAAAAAAAAATTTACAAGTATAAGAATGATGGATGAACGTACATATGGGATAATGATGCTTGGAGGAAATGGTTGAAGGTGTCAAGTACAAATACAATCGAAACAAAATACGTTGGGATAGAGAAGTCCATGGAGAGAGTAGGGTTAAGAAGATTTCACTAACATATTTCTAAATAATACTTAAGTAGGCATTCATGTTGTAAACTCAAAATTGGGAACGCATCTATTGATGCTTTAACACCACATTTATTCTATATCTACGACGCATGATGAGTTTCTTCTTACAAAAGATCAACTTTATCTCTAAAGTTAATTATTTTCTTATTTAAACAAAAATGGTCAATTATTACTTACTCTCTCAAGCAATTGATCATACTTACTTAAACCTATTTGTTTAATAGATCCATACAAGGTTTTTAGCACACATTTAAAAAAGATGAAAACAACTTTAACTAAAACTTAGAAAATGTTAGTTTCATTCACTCAACCCATTAAGAAATTTAATCACCCATAATGTAAAATGTTGAAGATGATAAGGGATGGAATATGGAATCAATCAAACTTATATTAAAGAAGTATGCAAGCCTTTCGATTAACATATAATCTTAATACAAATAATAAAGGTGGAAATTAAAGTGAAATGTGAAACAAATAAAGTCAAGCCACCAATACCAATGTTTTGCTTCTTGAAGGCTTGAGATGGAGGCTGATTGATATAATTTACACAAGGGGAAATGGATGGATTCTCACTCTCTGAGAGGCGACATTAAACTTTCCCACAGAATCTTCTCACAAGAGAGCTCGAGGTAGAAGATGGTGATGGTGGTGAGGGAGATTGAGCAGAGTTTTCACCCACTCTATTCTCTCTATCTTCAACTTGAGCTCTCTAAGCTATTTATAGACGTCCAAAAAGTGGTCTCATGATTGTCTGACAACTTTGCATTTAATTTCATGTCATGCTGCGTAGACTTCATCGCATCATAGGTTTATTGGTTCTATCGTGGCTTGGTCAAATCAATCATCCACTTGCATATAGACAGACAACCACCGCCCATGCGTCTATCGATTCTTCTTCTTCTCGATGTCGGGTTCTTCGACGCGCTGATCAGTGGAACGATGTGGTCTTGGTGATTTTGGCAACATCTTTTTCTTGTCCTTTAGCGTTTTTGGCTTCTTTTTGTCACATCTTGCATTCAAAAGACATAAAACTCATAATTTCTAGGATAAAGATTTTTGTAAACATCATGAATGTAAAGTTATTCATATTACACTATTTCATTCTCAAAGTCATGTGTTTATCTCTTAATTTACTCTAATTATTTCAAATAAATAGTACAATAAATTGTATTTTTACAAGTTAAGTTATCAGTGGTCGATGGGCACTATGGTGGTGGATGGTGGTTGTCGACCATTTGTCCCCAATTCCAATAGCTAGTCATCAACCATGGATGTAATTGGTTGTTAGAGGTGGGTGGTGACAACATCGAGGCAGTTTGCGACGATGTCCATTGACAATGGGGCCATCAGCAATGGGCAATGGTTGGTGGTGAGTGGTGCTCGTTAGTGGTACTCTAGGTGGAAGTGAAGATGGAAAGATTTGCGAGGGGTAGTGTGAGAGTCTTTTGGTCATTTAATTTTCACAAATTATGAAAATTTACTAGGATTCAAGTGTTTATTCTTTGGGAAAAAAGTCATTTTGAAAAAGTTGAGTGTTTGACAACCACTCAAAATAACTTTTGAAATAGATAAATTAATGAAATAAGTTGGTCTGAGAAAAACTCTTGAAATCAACTTTTAGATAAAAGAAAAGTTTTTTTTAGCATTTAATGATTATTCTCTCTGTAATTTTTATAATATATCAATTTATCAAAATATCCTCACTAAACTTCTACCTTACTTCTACCATGCTTGTTGCAAGATACCACTACCCTACTACCGATAGCCCCAACTTTTGCGACAACCATTGTCAGCAACCTACTTCAACAACAACCATCACTAACTCTGACGACAAATCTAGTGACCATCTCTAACCACTAATATCACTCAAAAAGTTTTATAGGGCTCCATTTTAGGCTAGTTTATGCTTTAGTTGCTTTTATTTTTATTTGTCTTGTTTTTGCGACACATAAAGGGGCTAACTTCTTACCTTTTAACTCTGAAATTGCATATTTAGGAGGAATTTGCCAAAGAACCAGGATAGAGCCGACTAACATGGTAGGTCAATCCAAGGCAAAAAGACCCATTAGGGATTAATTTCAACCCTCCATCAAAAACAACCCAATCAGTAATTGTGAATGCACCAATCAAAGTGCACAACTTCAAGCTATCTGGCAACAAACCACTGCTTCTAGTGACTAATTTCGACGATCAACTTCACCTGAGCATTATTTTTGTCGATTATCTCCAACCATCATCTCTAGCAACTAGTCTAATGACTAATTATTAGATCAGTCATATGTTAGAAAAAATAAAAACAAAAAAACTTGGCAATGAAATTTGTTTATACACACTTGAAATTATTAGTTCATAATGTTTAATAGTCATCATTTATACTAATTTAACTTTAATAAAAAAAAAAAACATTTTAAATGTATACCATGCAACCAAACTTATGTATTAAAAATACTTTTGATAACATGCAACCAAACACGAGTTTTTAAAAATATAATATGTCGAGACAATCCAAATAAAGCCTTTTAAGTGTTTCACTCAAATAACATTTTTCTCAACTTATTTTTCTTTCAAAAAAAAAAGAAGAAAAAACATCTGGAGCGATTTTCATACATTAAAAATTTTGTTATCTTATTTTTAAAATTAAAAACTTGAAAAGTAAATTCAAAATCATCAAAATTTGTGGAGTGAAGGGAAGATATAGGATAAATAGGTTAGGTGAGGGAAGGGAAAACAAATATGTGGAGGGAGGAAGGGAGAGAGATGAAAATTTATAAGTTAAATTAAAGTTTAGTTGTTGAATTTTGATGTTTGTATTGATGTAGTCTATAAATTTCTAAAAATATCTTGTAAGTTATTAAACTTTTAATTTTATGTCTAATAAATTTCTAACTTATTTTTAACAGGTTATAAAGTTTTCAATTTTCTATTTAATAGGTTCTTGATATATTGAAACTTTTTTTAAAAAAAAATTAATAATTCATCTATTAGATATAAAATTGTATTTCATACCATCTAAAAATTTAGATTTTTTTTTTTTGTTTTATATGTGAGTTTAAAATAAAATATGCTGAAAAGGTAAGAACTTCTATAAAATTCACAAATTTGAGATCTAAAGACACTTTTTATTCAAAAATCTATTGTGGTTTAAATAAACACCGATTGAAAAATTAAATAATTACGCACCTGAAGAAAATGGGAAATGAAAAATAATGATCACCGTCGACCATCTAAAAATTATTGATTGGTGGGCCGTCCGTTATTATTATTTTTTTTTTATTATTTATTTATTTATTTATTTATTTATTGTCTAAGTTTGGTCTAGAATTTTTGTCACGTTTTTTATGTTGTGAGAACCGAGAAATATGTGCATAAAACGTAAAGTCTTACTAGTTTTATTGTCTTATCTTAAAGTATAAATATATAATAAAAATTGACAAAGTATATTTTTCGTTTAGCTGAAAAAAACTATTACATAAATTATTTTCTCCCCCTATTTATTTATTTAAATCTTCTAAAAAACATATATATTTTTAGAAGAATAACTACTTTTTCACATTTTAATTTAACAAGTACTACGTTTTGTAAATGTTAAATTATACATTCCATTTTTGTTTTATTGATCCATATTATTTTATTTTAATTATCACTAATAAATTTATTGAAAATGAAGAGTGAATTGAAGAATGTTACAACACAAACAATGTACTAACAACTATTTTGAGATTCAACTTTTATTGTAATTTTAATTTAAGATAATGTAAAAGTAATTGATTATCATACACAAGTGAAATTCGATTTAATACTTTTTAGTTTAAGATCAAATTTTACTTTTAGACCTTGAAGCTTGAAGTTTGACATATGTTACATTACAGTACCAAAATTTTCAAATTCAACATTTTAACCCCAAATTTAGGATAATATCATTTTCCCCCTACCAACCACACTTTTAGTTTGTTCGATTATTTTAAAATAAAAAACAAAAATAATATTTCCTTTTTTCCCTTTTTTTTTTTCTCTCTTCTTTTATCCCTCCACCTCTTCTTCTCATTATGTTCATCACCGGCCTATATCCTTTATTAGAGTATTGATATTTAATTAAATTTAGAGTTGTTTTAAATATAATAAAATGAACCAAAATATATACAAATAGAACAAAATTTTACTATTTATATGTTACAGACTGTGATAGACCGTGATAGACTATTATCTATGTCTATCTATGTCATAATAGACATAGATAGTAGTCTATCGCAGTCTAACGTAAATAAACTTAATATTTTACTATTATTTGTAAATATTTTCAGTAGTTTTGTCATTTAAAATAATTTTCCCTTAAATTTATCTTCACTAGCAGTTTAAACTTTTTGGTTAATCAGTAATTTAACATGACATCAGACAAGGAGGTTTTGTGTTCAAACCTAGAATGTCGATATATTATTAAATTTACTTTCACTCATCAACTTAAATTTATGGGTCGATTGATAATTTAACATCCGCTACTTATTTTTCTTTCCCTCTTCCCTCTTTCTTCCCCCAAATATTTAAATGAAAATGAAAAAAAGATAAAGAAATGGAAAAGAATATTGGTTGTGTTGGCATGTGTGTGCAAGTGAGCTTTGAAACCAAATCTACAAATTCCATCACCCCATCCATCTTACATTGGTTTGATGAGGTGCTACAATTATCCAAAAACCATCAACCATTTGACCTAACACCTAACCTTTCTCCTTTTGTACAACAGCCACATGCTATTCCTCCCTCTCACACGCACCTTCCCATCCTCAACACTACGCTCGCCATCCACAAATTAAATGGATAGGACATCCTTGGAAAATATATGAATAATTTTTTTTTAATAAAATTGGGATAAAATAAGAACAATAAGAACGAAAAATAAAATGCAAATTAAAAGAGAAGAAAGTAGGGAGCAATCTTATTCACTTTGAATTTGCATTAAATGATCTCTAAAAACATAGAGGTCGTAAGAGAGTGATTACAAGAATCAACATAAATAGGAGATGAAAAAGTTATTGAGATTAATGTTTGAAGGTGTGTAACCTATGTGAGTTATGAACAATCTACATAATTCTAATGTTTATAATATACTTTCTCTTAGATGTTCATAGTATATAGAATATTTGTCTCATTAAAATCTTACTAGAAAAAGTCAAATGAAAAAAAGTTCTAGGAAAGAAAAATGATACATTATTCATATACTTTAACAACGGTTTCATTCAAAACCTTGTTAGGAAAATCAACAAAATCTAGTGGAGAAAACCATGATCAAGGAAAAAAAAGTATTATCATAATGACAAATTTAACATCTACTTAAGATTTTTTTAAATAAATAAATATATATATATATATATATATATATATATATTTGTCAGTAGTGTGGCAAACTAAAGCTTGAAATTCGGTGGAGATTAAAATTCACGTTCAAAAGGAATCAATTTTGTTTAGTTTCAGTACAAGAAAAAGGGATACTTCCGACGCTACAAATAACCATCAGGAGTTAAGTGGTTGAGAGAGACAAACTCTCCCGACATTGTAAAAGAGGCGTCGGGAGTTTAAGTCTCCCCTCGACGCCATATTATAATCTTTTTTTTTTTGAAGTATTTCCTGAAGACTGTATTATGTCATTGGAAGTTGCATTAACCCCCAACGGGCTAAGAGAGCCGTGGGGAGATAAGTTTTAAAACCCCAGATCTGAAATTGAATTTAAGGTTTATAATTCCCAACGGGTGTTTAAGCCCGTCGGGAGTTAGCTAATTAATTTTTGTATTTATGAAGTAGTTTCTGATGGCTTTCTTCTATGGTGTTGGGAGTTTATGTATCCCTCGACGGTCTCTTAGACCATCAGGATATAAGGTTAAAAAACCTAATATCAGATTTGTAACTCGATGGGGTTTCCCTCTTTTGATCCGTCAATGGACTTTCAGCATCCATCTCCGGCCGCCTCTCTGTAAATGTTTCCCTATGTTCCAAATTCTTCTCTGTCCAGATCTAGTTTGATTTAGATCTAAAATCTAATCTTCAGGAATCCCATTCAAAGTCAAAGGAACTGGAAGAGTCTCAAAGAAATATGCAAGAGGATCATGTGTGATAGATGGAAGAAATAGAAAAAAATGATCAAACAAATGGTGCAATCACACTGAGAAGGCCCATCGAATTAGGTATTGTTAAAGTTATGGTGTTGGCTATATGTGTATGTGTTTAAGCTTCTTGACTCTCGCTTCTTAAGCAGTTTTGTGGTTGTCTTAATATGTCTATGGGAACTTATCTTAGAAGTTGTCATCCAAGTTATCGATTTTGCAGCATGTTTTCTTTCCTTATTTAAATTATTATGCAGATTATTCCTTTTGGGATATTTTCCTTTCTTTTCACTATGCTTAATAAGCCAAAGAAGTTGGTTTGCTAGGGTTGCCACTTTATTCATACTAAAATTCGTGAATTGAATTTATTAGAGATTGTCCTCACTACGTTCATCGAAGAAGTGCAATCGAGTTTTTGTTTGTGGTGGGTTTGTTCTTCATAGTGTTCTTGCGAGAGCGTTTCAGCATTAAAAAGTTATTCGGTTTTAGAGGGAGCATAAGACAATTCTATTTGAAAAGAAGTTCTCAAGATTTAGGGGGAGCCTAAGTTCTCAAGTGAAGGGAGTTCACAAGAAAAAGAAAATATATCTTCAAGTGAGAGGGAGTCACACATTTAGGGGTGGTGTTGCACCACTAATAATTCATATACTTGATGGGAGCCTAAGTCAAAGTGGGAGGGAGTTTCACATCTAAGGAGAGCCTAGGTGATTAGCTTAGTTAGGCTCTATGTGTGTCATTGTGATTGTTCTTGTTCATAGATAAGTACAACGTTGTAATGACTTAACTTTTACATATTAGTGGATTACCTTTTCCAGACACACTACTCCTCAGATGTAGGTGGTTTAACCAAACTAGGTTACCAATTCTCGTATATTTATTCTTGAATTACTATCTATTGTTTTCTTGTTGTCTTTGCCGATGCTAAGACATGTCATGTGACATCTGCATTTGGTTCATTGGATCATTCCCAAAATTTCAGGTATGAACTGATATTCTAACTGTATTGTAGTTATGGTAGCAAGGTAGTTATTGTTTTACTATTAGTTTTTTTTAGAATGAATTGTTGGCTATCCTACAGTTACGATAGTCTTAATTGTTTGTAGAATTGTTGGCGATCCTCCAGTTTTTATGATCGTAATTATTTGTGGGTTTTTCTATGTTTGTGGAGTGGTGGGTGTGAAATTAAAGAGGATTTGGGCTTGTATTGTATTTTAGAATTGTTTGTAGGATTCTTTAAAGTGGCATGAATTGTTACTAAGTTAAGTTTATAGTTTTTTATGTGTTTGTGGAGGGGTGGGTGTGAAATCATATTGATTTGGGCTTGTTTAGTGTCTTAGAATTGTTTGTAGGCTTCTTTGGAGTTGTTTGAATTGTTACTAAGTTAAGTTTGTGGTTTTTTTGTATATCTGTGAGTAGTGGGTGTGAAACTAAAGAGGATTTTGGTTTGGTTGTTGTCTTGGAATTGTTTGTAGGATTCTTTAAAGTAGCTTGAATTGTTTAATTATCTCATATAAAAATAAAAATAAAGAAAGAAAAGAAAGAAAATTGCCCCGTTCGACTAAGGTATGTATGCTGTTACAAAATAAAGACAATCATGGAAGCACCAAAGAAACCTTAGGACTTAAATATTTTTAAAAGGTTGTAAATTAATAGTTGAGTGTGTGTAAATAGCAAAATACATCCTTTTCATTTAACTATTTATTATTTTGGTAAGTTTTAAGGAGAGATTTTGATTTTGGAATCTTTTGAGATTTTGTGGAATTTTATATTGTGACTTGATGTTTTAGGTTTATATGTTGTGGAAAAATTGTTGTAAGAATTGGACAAATAGAAAAAAATTGAGAGTATCTATATTAAAATTAAATTAGTTCTTTCCAAACTCAAGAAAATTTCAAACAAATTCTGATCACTACACTAACAGTAGGACCATTCTTCAACTTTTTTCATTTTTTTGGTAAGGTTAATAGTATTAATACAACGTTGAAGGATATTTTTGAAACGAGTATTAACTACTTGTATTCATATACTAACAATAATTGTATTTTTTAAATCTTTTTAAGTCAAAGAACATTTTTTAAACTTTTGAAAGTTCATGATATCTTTTGAAACAAAACACTAACAATTTCTATCCAAAACTAATGGTAAGGGTACTTTTGAACTTTTGTTTTTGAAAGTTGACGGATATTGTTATAGAAATGAAAATTGTATGTTAAGGTATTAAATTTAAAACATAATTTGTGGATTACATGATATTTTCATTTTCCATTTCCTCACCCAACTTTCCCTTTTTCTCTCTCTCTCTTCATTTAACCTTTCTGTAATTCACTTTCCCATTGTTTACATCTCAAAATCCTAATTAATACTCTTTAACATTTTTTTGTTTATGCTAAACTCCAGATAGGAGAAACACATTTAACTTTCACATTGATATCAATAGTGAGTTTATTTAAAGAGGAGAAGAATGTATCCCGTAAAAGATAAAACTTGTACACTGGTGTAGTGCTTGCTACACACACTCTGATGCTTAAGTTAGAGTGGAATAATGTAGAAGTTAAGAAGTTTGATTGTAGGGTTCATGTTACCACATATAGAGCTCTAATGATATATTTGTAGAGGTGGTTGACTTAAGTTGTTCTAATAAGGTTTTTAGAGTCGCTTATTGATAATCATACCACTTATAAGAGTCAAGAGTGTCCCCCCTTTCGCGTTTGGATAGGGTCGGCCTCGGCCTTAGTCGAAGTCAAGCATCTTCCTCTAGGTCCATTTTGGTCTCAGGGTGATATTTTGGGTCGGGTATGCGTGGGACATTCCCTATTAGCTATTTCATTAGGCTTGGCCAAGGTCGTGACAGAGGCAGAGCACATTAATTTAGGTTTTGACACAAACTAATCATCTGTCCTAGGCCCAAACCTTATTATTTTCTCAATTTTGTTGCTACTCTCCTTATTTATATTGATCATACTCTTCGTTCCAAAATTTCCACAATACATTCACAAAATGATTAACCCCTCGGTTGTTGTCATGAATCGTCATTCTGTAGACTATCATTATAGAGTGAGACCTAAGAAGAACACTCGTACAATTGATAGCACTGAAAATGTGCTATCTAGCTCCGCTTAATTCAAGGTTGTCCCTAGATTTTACGTGTTTATTTCGTTATTTTATAGATATTGAGCACTTTTGAGGTTGAACCGAGCGTTAGAGTTGAAATGGAGCCAAATTAGGCCAAACGGAGCTAAATTGCATCGATCGGGAGAAAGAGAGGCAAAATGACAAATTTGCCCCTGAAGCTATTGCACAGTAGCGCTGCCTAGACACTTTTTCCCGAGATGATGAAGTTGCTGAAACGCCCTTGGGTGCTGCGACGATCCAATGTTGTTGTCGTGCGTATTCGCGATAGCACCACGACGCTATAGCCTAGTATCGTGATGCGCACCACGACGCTATAGCCTAGTATCGTGTTTACCGCAAGTGTACGGGTCAAGTTATAATATAAAACGGTTAAGTCCGAGTATCGTTTCCACTAGAGATTCAATTGGGAAGGTCAAGTTACTTAGATATTCTAGAATTGAATCAATTTTATTTGAGGATTGAAATTCAATATTTCAATTTTGGGAAAAAGAAAAATCAAGCAAAGAAAATATTAAAGGGAGAATTTGCAAGAGTCAAAGAGAGTTCTAGGGATTCGAATCCTTGTTTATTTCTTCATGCAAAATTATAGATTTCATGGATTTTATTGTAAATCTTATGCCTAAGTCTAGAAACTTAATTCCAAGTTATCTTCTGTCAAAGACAACTCTTTCTCATGCAACTTGATTGATAGTTAATCTCTTAAAACCAATACAAAATTACATAGCATTAAACCTAGTCTTTAGCAACTTTCATTGTCAACCTAACTACTCTCGTGATAGATTAACAACGATTCATTGTTATAGATCAAATTAAACATATAATCTCTCGATCATACATCTAACCTAACATGTGAAGGTGGCCAATCTTCAAGAATTAAACACAATAACAATGAAAAGCATATTTATTTGAACAAAACCATGAGTCTACAAAATTTAACATGAATTCACAAACAATTCATCAAAACCCTAAAACTAAAGAGTTTAGCCACTCATAGCTTGAAGCAACATGTTTGAGCAAAAATAATCAAAGGAAGAGTGTAAAGAATAGGGAAACTCTACTGAAAGAGGTTCTTGATTGAGGCAGCACCGTCACGAACTCCTTGGCTCTCGTGTCGGACTTTGAAAGGCACCAAGACTATCTCGAACTCTTTTCCTCTTCCTTGTGGCTAACTCACTCTTCGAACTCTCGCTTAATTATCACCTTTTTGGATCTTTCTTTAGTTCTGCAACTTTCTTGCTTTTCTTGATTTTTCTCCCCCCTTTTGGGGGCTGAAAACCTCTCAATTTATAGAGTTTGGCCGCCTAAAATTTAACCTAAAATACAAAACTTTCGTTTAATTAACGCTGGCGCCGCGGCGCTAGGGTTGCGACAAAAAATAAGTTGCTCTCGGGTTTTAGCGTCGCGGCAGCGCTGTCCCAGCGCCGCGACGCTGTCATGCGTTCACCAAGGATGCGTCGAGGCAGCGCCATCTCGGCGCCGCGATGCTACTCTGCGTCCATGCTGATGCGTTTATACTTCAGCGCCGCGGCAGCGCTGTCTTAGCGCCGCATCGCTATTATGCGTCCAGACTGTTGCGTTTATGATTCAGCGCCGCGGCAGTGCTGTCTCAGCGCCGCGGCGCATTCCGAATTTTGTCTTTTTGAGTTTTT
The DNA here is from genome assembly GCA_030954485.1 of Citrullus mucosospermus. NCBI lineage: Eukaryota > Viridiplantae > Streptophyta > Magnoliopsida > Cucurbitales > Cucurbitaceae > Citrullus > Citrullus mucosospermus. Next base: position 26,229,378 of record CM062056.1, read on the forward strand.
CAGCTCTTTTTCGCCGTATTCTTGCTCGGTTTTGATCTTTTTGTCATTTCTTCTAATTTTCCTCGTTTTAACCTGAAAATCACTAGCAAACAAGTGAAATCTAATATAAAACAATTTGAGAGAATATAAAGCACTTTTCGAGTGCTTATCACATCGCAACACCATCGCGATTTTATAAAAGAATACTTAGCCACCTAGGGCTGGAGATCATCTCACCAGTCGAATTCCACACAAAATTCTCTGTTTTCTCTTCTATTTCTTCATACTTGGATGTGTCTTTACGGTTTCTTGATGTTAGTTATGGAGATCGTCGACTAAAGGTATCGTTTCTAGCCTAGGATTTGAGTAGTTTTCCCAATTTTGTGCACTTACGAAGTTTTGATCATTGTACGTATACTTCTTGTATTGTCTTTTGATTATTTTCTTGATTTTAACAATAATTTATTGTATTTAGCATACGATGTATGATCAATAGCTAAGATTCAATTTGCAATGTGTGAAAATTAGTTGCATGTTAATTCAGTGTAGCAATTGGTTAGATTAACTTGTAAGTTGTGATTTGAATCAACGAACATTAATTAACAACCTTGGGAAAGATCGTATTGAATAGCTAATTAGGCATTTCCGGTTAGGAATTCACCTTAGTAGATTCCCTAACCTTAACGTAGTTAACCAACTAGCTAGGATGCATCCATTTAATTAAATTGGGTAACTCGATACGTAGGACTCTCACCTAGCGTTTTAGGTGGGTTGGCGGGTTTGATGAACATATGACCAAGTTACAAAATTGGGAGTTAGCTCAAATGCCTAGGCTAGATCTTTAATTATTTGAATTTAATTTCAATTTACATTCCCGCAATTTGAATTCTCGCATTTGACAAAATTCTTCAAATGCCCCCCCCCCCTCCAGTTACCATAAGGATGTAAACAAGTTTAATTGGGAAATTCAATTAGGCTCCAGTTTTGGTAGGTACGATAATTATTTGGAGCGGGATTGGGCGACGAATCCCCGCCTTCCAACAATCAACTTCAGTTTTAGTTTTGCCTTACCTTTTTGTGTGGTAAGTCCTCTCTTTGTCCCTTGGTTTAAGTTGTTGAAACTAATGGAAGATCTGGAGGTTGGAGATGAAGGAGATTTAGGAGATTGTCGGGTCATTAGTTGTTTATTCTAGATTCTAAATTTTGCATTAGTAAATTATATGTAGAAACAGAGTGTTAAATAGATCGATTGTTGTGTCGTGAAATGCCTACGACACCCTTTTTGAAGCTAAATTGTTTCTTGTTAGTTACTCTCCCAGATTAATACGACACCCTTTTTGATGTGCATTAATTAGAGAATGATTAGAGAATCAAGTGACAACTTTTCTCATACTAGAAGAATGAAAAAACAGAGAGAAACACAATACGAAAACAAAAGCACTTGAAGAAATCAGGCAACCATTTTGTTAATAAAAAAAATAAAAAAAATAAAAACAAAACAAAACAAAACGTTTTTAGATCTACACTACATAAAGCAAAACCATTTTATATATGAATTAAATAAAGAAAAATGTTTAAAAAAAGTGTATCTAAATTAAAGAAAGAAAACATTTCGAATTACTTTTACAATGTGAACAAAATCAAAAAGTTAATTTTATGATAAGTCATAGTCATTCCCAGCTCATTACAATACAATTCCCATTTTTTACATTTATTGAGATTTAAGAATCCAATTCAACTAAAAAGTGAAGATGTAGCATAGGCCAAATCTATAGCCAAATCTATAGCTAAACAAGAGAAGTTCATCTAATGGATGAAAAATAGTTCTCCAAGTTTTATATTCAAAATGATATTTAAAGGTCTTCCTATCACAATTATCACAATTAAAAAGGGTTTATTTATACTCTTATTAACAAATTAAGACAATTAACTAATTAATTTTAAGATACATATTAAAATTAACATATATACAAATATTAATAAACTATAAAGTCATGAGTTGTAATCATCTCCCAGCTAGGGTTGACAAAAGAAACCCGCAAGTCCCGATCCGATCGGGTCGGGGAATCCCCGATTTGACCAGGAATGGGATTAAACCAGGGTCAATTTTCGAGTACCCGTTCAGGGACGGGTCACAGTCTCGCTCTCGCCCTCACTCGTTGGCTTGCTCTCGCCCTCTCTCGCTGGCTTGCTCTCGCCCTCCCTCGTTGACTCGCCCTCTCTTGCTGTCTCGCCCTCACCGTCTCTTGCTATCTCGCTCTATCCTTGGAAATGGGTCCTTGCAGGGACTTGTTTCTCCGACGGGGAATTTCCGCCCTCGTCTCCACCTACAAATGGCAGATACAGGAGCAGGTATAGGGGGTAAATTCCCCACGGGGCCAGAGACGAAGAACCCCCACCTATACCGCCCTGGCCCCATTGTCAATCCTACTCCCAACCCAATCACCCAATTGTAGTCAATAATTCTTGGATGAAAACTGGCCAAACGACATGGATAGAGTTAAAGTTTTAATGACATCTTACCAATATCAAAATTAAAAGATCAAAAACATAATCAAAATTGGACACATTTATTAAAGAGTGAGAATTGGATACAATTATCGAAGAGTTGGATGTCCACATAGTACCCGATTAAGATTCAACTTGGAAATTAAGATATAATGATTGAAATTCAACTAAAATTTTTTAAATCTCAAGACTTGGCATTTAATGATAAAATACTTGAAAACCATCTTCCCAACTTTTTTTTTTCTTTTTTTTTTTTTTTAACTTAAGCATACTTCTTCCCAATTTTTTAAAATTAGTTATATATTTTGAAGTCCAAAAGTTTAATTTTTGGACATATTCTAAAAACAAAATAAATTTTTTCAAATTTTGGCTTGAATTTTAAAAAACATTGGTCAAAAGTAGATAACAAATCAATAAATTGAGAGATGGAATGAGTATTTATAGCCTTAATTTTTAAAAACTAAAAACGAAAAACTAAGACCTTGTCTAGTAATCATTTGATTTTTTTTTTTATTTTTAGTTTTTTAAAATTAAGCCTATAAACATCCTTCCTAACTCTTAATTTCTTGTTTAGTTATCTATTTTTACCAATGTTTGAAAAAATTAAGTCAAGTTTTCAAAACTAAAAAATGTAATTTTTAGAAACTTGTATTTGTTATTCAAATTTGACTCAGAATTCAACTCTTTATTTAAAAAATGCATAAGAAAATATGCTTAATTTTTAAAGCCTAAATTAATTATCAAACGAGGCTCAAATGGTTAGAGAAGGAAATCTATAGTTTTAAATTTTTAAACCTAAAAAAGACCTTCATGTTTTATTTGGATAATATGAAAGGTTTGTGGAATTGCTTGGCAGTATGTTTCATTGACTCAACATTCCTTGGCAGCTACAGAGGACCCAGCAATTAATTATGGTAATGACAAAGAAAAATGCTATTATATAATGACTTTCCATTGGTCTTTGATGAGGCCACAGCTCATTAAATTTGACCTCTCGGCTCTGTTTCCCCACTGTCCTTTCAATTAAAGACAACTTTTAAGCCCTTGTCATCTTGGTTGTTTCTCGGATTTTTCTTTTTCAAAATTTGTTTCTTAAACGAAATCATCATTCCAAATTTTGATTAAAATTTCATATCATATTATTGTAGAAAATAGAATTGATGTTGAGATTCGTTGTCCTAAGGTTTGCTACATGGTCTATTTTTATAAGGAGTTGTTATAATAGAAAAGAAACCGACAAGCAAATAATAATTAAAAAAATCGACACACAAATTTACATAGTTTGTCACTAATAGTGTATCTACATTTACAGATACAGAAAGTATTTATTTTATTATATTTGAGGAGAAAAAATTATAGAATACAAAGATAATATGCAAGACAATAGGAAAAAAACCAAAGTCATAAGGTTCCTTTAAATACTAATTAGAACCCATTACTTTTCTACCATTTTAGAAGTAGAAATCCATCTCTATTCCTTTTAGATGTAGGAATTTATACTTTCCTATTCCTTTCAAATGTGAGGCAACAAATTCAAGGCATCTCAATAGGTCTCTACCTTGATTTGAATTCTATTCACAAATAATAGACGTATTAGAGGCAATACAAAAGTTACCATACGTGCTTAGAACTTTCTCCCTTGTCTCAGAATGTTTGGACCATTAACAATTTAGAACATTTAGCAAGTCAACCAAGTAAGGTTGGAACTTGCCATTAGAAACAAGCTTAATAAATATATCAGCAGGATTGTCATCAATATCAACTTTCACCACCTTAACTCTCATCTCACTTCTTAGGAAATGATATGTTATCTCACATCTATGTGTTTAGTCCTCTCATAGTGAACTTGATCTTTAACTAGACATATATTGCACTCAAACCATCACAAATATAAAATAATCTAATTTGATTGAGACAAAGGTTACCAACTAGCCCTCTTAACCACATAAATATTATTCCCTTTTTAGCAGCTTTTGCTGATGACATGTACTTTGTTTCAGTAGTAGACAAAGTAATTGTAGGCTATAAAATTGTTTTCGAACTAACAATAGAATCACTTAAAGTAAATACATAGCTAGTCATTGACCTTCTATTGTCAACATCTGCATCATAGTCAAAATCAGAATAACCAATCACTAAATATTGTGCATCACTCCCATAAACAAGATCAACATAAAAAATACCTTAAAGGTAACAAAAAAAATCCTCTTCGTGAAAACTCATGAATGTTCCTTTCCAAATTGCCCAATAAACTTGTTGTCAAATCTTAAATTACCAATTGACCCAAAAGCTTAAGCTAGTGGGTGAAGGTAAATTTAATTATATCATTTAACACTCCCCTTCACTTGTGTGCTTGAAATATGAAGAAGAGTCAAAGTGGAAATAATGTTAATTGGGGAGGAAACAACATTGTAGGGACTTGAACCCAGGACATTATGAAGCAACCGCTCTGATACCATCTTAATCTTGTGTGTTGTGGGAGAATTTGAACATATGTGCGAGATCAAGTCTAATGCAAACTATAACATACATCACACTAATTTCTAGTTATATGTGACTCAAGACATGTACCCCTTCTCCATTAATGTTATGTGTTGTGGGTGAATTTGAACCTAGCGAAGTAGGCCAAAAGTCACAAAAGGATAAGGAAGATAAATACAAGATAAAGTAGATTTATCTAATAAGATCTAATCCTAACTTATTAGGATTAGGAAAGACCTATCTCATCCTTGCCCTAAGAGGAAAAGGTAAAACTCCATCTCATTCTTCCTATAAATATATCATTATAACTCCATATGAGGGAACAAAAATTGGATCTTGAATTGGAGATAGATTTGGAACTTGATCTAAGAACTTCTGACTTCTCCTTTATTATTTAGTTCTTTCTCTGATTTAGGCATTGGAGACATTTTTCTTTATTTTGAAGATCCTTTCTTCCCTAAATCACAAATTTACTATTTATGGCACATGAAGGTTAGGGGTACATATCCCTAAGCCAAAATTTGGCGTAAACATTGTGTTAGCTACACCTATAGACAGAGGAAAAAATCGACAAGCAAATTAAAGAGTAAAACAACAAATTGACACACAGATTTTTATGATTCACTAATGATATGTTAACTATGTTCACAAGTAGAGGGAGAATCAATTTTATCATCTTTGAAGATAACATGATACAAAATATAGAGATAATGTGCAAGACAACATGAAAGAAACCAATGTCAAAAGTCTTTTTATACTACTTGGAACTCGTTACTTTCCTACTCCCGTCAAAAGTAGGAAATAAGTTTTATTTCATTTAGATGTAGGAATTCATAACTTTTTTCTAATTTTTTTTAGTGGACAATAAATTCAAGGCATCTCAACAATATTTTATTAGATTGTGAAATTTTAAAAAACATTTCTAAAGTTTAATTCTTACCCCCAAAATTTAGGTAAGCGAGTCAATTTTATGTTAAGCTTTCCAACTTATCCATTTAAATTGAATATTAATCCACTTGAAAGAGTGGTTTGGTTGATATTTTCCATTAGTTTTCTTTTAATTTTTTTTAAATTTTTTTTTAATGATTTGTGACTAGGGTGTGCTTATTGTTGGATGAAATTATATTTGGCAAGTGTTAATTCTTTTAATTATGTCGATATTCTTAATTAATTTGATTTTTTTTGTTTTATTCCTAAGTTATATATATATACACTCTCTTCGGAAGAAAATGGAAGGACAAAAATAGGGAGGAAAGGCAGAAGATTAAAACAGTACAAAAATGTCTTCCGGCAACTTGCAACAACTTGAGCAGTGAAAGAAATAAGGAGTGGAAGAAGAAATATAATAGTAAAAAAGATTGGAAGCTAACAAAATAGCACAAGAATCTTTGGCCTTGTTTACCAAACACGGATTCTATTTTATGTTTTTAAATTCATTGGATTCAGCAAATTGTTTGGCAAACACTTAGCTGAAAACTGTTTTCGGATTTTGTGATCCAAACCGTATAAATTTTGAAAATATTTTTTTTCATTGTATCCAGATTTTAAATTTTAAATTATAAAATGCAAAATTATATTAAATAAAGATTAAAAAAAGATTTTAAAAAATACAATATATCATGTTATAAACTTAATTCAATTTTTTTAGAAGTGTTATATGTATTATGTAATGTTTTCTAAATTATATAATATTATAATAACAATTATATACTTTTTTTTAACATAAATCACATTATAAATAAATTAATAATAATTTATTGTAAACTAAATATTCTTAGGTGACTACAACTATTTTTATGATAGAAGTCTATCGCGGTCTAGTGGAATTTTTCTATATTTGTAAATAGTTTAGTATATTTTTATTTATAATAATTTTTCTAAAATTAATATAAATAATTAATTGATATTAATTTATTAATTAACTATGCTATATTTTGTACTAAACATACCATATCAGATGTAATTTAAAGTACAGACCTCGTAATTATTTAATACAGTAGCATGCTGGCATTTTGCTGTCCATTCTTAGTAGCTAACTTATATGTACTATTAAGGTATTATGATGAACCCATGAGTTTTTCATCCACACGAATCAACATCTTATAACCAACACCCCAAAATTCGAAATATCATGTAACATGTGGATGCTCTCTCTCGACCAACCATTACTTAACGAGTTGTGCAATTTTTACTTAACAACCAAATTCAAGTTTGAGTTTGCCTATTACTCTTTTCTTTTCTTCACTTGATTTCTTCAAGTTCATTTTTTATTTCCATAAATGTTTTTAGTTCAATAATATAACATGATGTTATATTAGGAATGTGAATATTCCAAATTTTGATCTCTTAATCAAAATTAAATTCTTAAAGCTTTGTTTAATAACTATTTAAATTTTGATTTTTAACTTTTAAAATATTAACATCTATAAGTTTCTTTTATCTTGTTATTCAATTTTTGCTAATATTTTCAATAATCAAGCCAGATTTCATTTGTTTTTTTTTTTTTTTTTATTATTATTATAGAATTTAAGAAAAAACAAGCATAAAGTTTCAAAAACAAGCATAAAAATTAAACTTATAAAAATTACTCACATCTATATGTTTCTTTTGGGTTGTTTATTTATAGAATTTAAGAAAAAAATAAGGATTCTTTTCAAATATTGTAAAAGGAACCAAAATATTTACAAATATAGCAAAATTTCACTGTTTATCTATGATAGACCACGATAGATCTTAATAGACTATTATTTGTGTCACGATAGACACAAATAGTAGTCTATCAAGATCTACCACGATCTATCACAGATAGATTATATATTTTGCTATTAGTTGTAAATATTTTCAACAGTTTTACTATTTAAGATAATTTCCCAAAGAAGACCTAAGCTATCTTATTTTCAAAGATGAGAAAAATCAAATTATATTGTTCTAATAGTTTTTTAGCATGTAACGTGTTAAATATTATTTAAAAAATATGTGACTAAAACAAATAAGTGTTGTCGCCACGTGCTCGGACAACACGGAGCAGCCGACATCTTTGAAAAACGGATAAAATAACAAAAAATAAAAGAAAAAAGAACAAAAAAAAATATGTGAGTAAAACAAATAAGTGTTGTCGCCATGTGCCCAAGACAACACGGAGCAGCCAACATCTTTGAAAAATGGATAAAATAACAAAAAATAAAAGAAAAAATAACAAAATGAGTCTACACCAATCTTTTTTATGGTGTGATGGGGCACCGAAAGAAAGTAAAACAATAGGTTCAAGATTCATTTGTGTATAGGAAGGTGTTAGCACCCAACAACACCCGTTTGGAAAACAGTGACCAAATTTCAAATCTTGAATTGAAATTATCCTTTAAAAAAGAAAAAAAACAGTTAAAATAATATCTTACTTTACTTATCATTTCTCCAATATTTAGAGTCATGACTCCCTAAAATAAGTGGATAAATCATCCGTCAATTTGCCATTTAATAAAAGATTTTTTTTTCTTAAAAACAACTAATTTATTAAGTTCATTTTATCTTGGGTTCAAAATCTCAGACTTCCAAAGATTATGAACCCTCACCTCAAGAATCTAGAAGATCGGACTCATGAATACTTCAAGATTCTATTGTAGGAGATTTTAGAAAACCGTCCTTGAAACCTATATTTAAGAAAAGAGATTAAAACTCTTTTAAAAAAAATTCAAATGCTAGGGAAATTTTACTTAAGAAAAACAACATCAATTTAAATGTGTAAAGCTACATTGGCAAAATATACAATTTGACGATGCATTTCAAGCAATAAACGAATGACCAATAATATTTACAAGGATATTGGAAATTTAATAAAACAAATTTGGAGTTGATCTCGGACTCCCAAAGAATCAACCTTCTCACCTCAAGATCTTAGAAAATCGGTCTCCTAAATATTTCTAGAATCCATCGTTGGATAGTTTTTAAAAAAAGTAAAATCAATTAAAAATATTAACAAATTTAAACAATTATTAGCTATATATTAAAGTGACAAAAAATATATATATAATATTTAAATATGCATATTAAAAAATGAGGAGTGCTAAAGAAACAATAATAGAGGCTACAATAATTAAAAAAATAAATAAATAAAAGTTCTAATTATAAATAGAAAATAAAGATAATATATAAAGAATAAAGTTTAAGAATAAATTAACAAATTAAAGAAATAATAAAAAAACAAAAATAATAATATTAACCAAATTAATTTTTTTTAACTAAATTATCATTTTTTTTCATTTATTTTACTCCCTTCTTCTCTTCCACTCTAAACACTCTAATTTAATTTTATCTCTCACTTATATAGTTACTAAAAAAGAAACTCACACGAAAAAGAAAAGAGAATTAAAAACAAACAATGAGTAAAATAAATAAACAAAAAGATGGGAAGCAATATATATAAATAAATAAAAGAGAAGCTCACAAGACAATAAAAAAATTATTGTAAGAGAAACAAAAATAGAGAAATAAGAGCAAGAACAATGACCAAATATCTAACTCTTTAGTATTTTTGTTTAGGGGTGCTTGAAGAAAAAACGAGAGAAAGAAGGTTGAAATCCAAAATACTAAATTTTTTTGTTGTTTGAAGTATAGATCCTTGGGACCAAAGCCCTACCAATGCACCTCAAACTAAATTAGAGTTTTTATTGTGTCGTTGGATTCTTGACATTGTAGAGTTTTTTTATGTAAGGATGGAAGCTCTAGGGTTTCTAAAGAAGAGGAGACTTGAGTATAGTTGCTAGGTTTTTATTTTGGAAGAGAAAATGAGAATTTTTTTGGGGTGGTTGTGGATGGAGGCTCCCTAGGATTTGTTGGGAGAGAAAAGCGATTATAAAAGCCAAAACCATTTCCACAATTGTTTTTTTTTTTTAATGTATTTAATTTTCAATTTGAGATTTTGCCAAACACAGCCTAAACCCAAAAAAAAATGACAATTTTTAGCCAACTAAAATAAAATAAAAAAATTTTCCATAATTGCTTTTTTTTTTTTAATCCTAACTAAATTAATTACTTTAACCAAATAAAATTAGCATAAAAAAATTGATAACAATCAAAATTAGATTAGAAAAATTAAGATAAAAATTAATCTAAAAATAAATTAATTTAAATGAAGGACAAAAAAAAATGGCTTCAAATAGTAAAGTTTAAAACTTGAATAGATTTAAATTTTTAATCAAATTCAATAAAAAGAAGGGAGGTATCTTGAGAGAGATGGCTGGCCTAGAAAAGAGGACTCATCTATCCATTATTTATTATAGTACTAACTACCAACTAGTCACCAATCTTGACGAAAGGAATCATAGCTCCTTTAAAATTATAGAAATAATTCATTATTCTTCGTCTTCGACATCTTAAATATCACTAATTTCCCAGCTCCCATACCCTTCCATAAGCTTAAAATTTATAAACTCGCCCATATAACCCATATATATAACACAAACTTCCCAATATTCCATCAAAAAAAACTAAACCAAAAGATGAATCCAAATTTTGAGAAGGGGGAGCTCATAACAATTCTAAGCATTGACGGTGGCGGTGTGAGAGGCATCATCCCCGGAACCGTCCTCGCCGTTCTTGAATCCAAACTTCAGGTGAAACACAAAATTTTACCTTCTAACTTTCTGTATCGAAATTCTGCTCTTTCTTCTTTCTTATTGCAAAAGTGAAATTTTTTGAGTTAGGAATTGGATGGACCAGCGGCGAGATTAGCTGATTACTTTGACGTAATTGCTGGGACGAGCACGGGGGGATTAGTTACGGCTATGCTTACAGCTCCAGACAAGAAGAACAACAATCGACCGTTGTTCCCAGCGAACAAGATTTCGGAGTTTTACATGAAAGAGACTCCAAAGATTTTTCCTCAGCGAAGGTGGGGTGTTTTGTTTTAGAGACATTTTTAGTTTGGTTTAGTTAAGGAATTGAGTTAATTTGTGGTTTGGTTTTTTTGGAGATAATTATAAAGGCATTTTCTTGCTGGAGTTTTCAAGTTGTTTGGGCAAGCCACGGGGCCTAAGTACGATGGGAAGCAGCTGAGAACGGTGGTGAATGATTTGGTCGGAGATTTGACTTTGAAAGAAACGTTGACCAATGTTGTGATTCCAGCTTTCGACATCAAGATTCTCCAACCAGTCATCTTCACCACTAATGATGTAATCAATATTTCAATTTTACCCTCTCCTTTCATATCTATGGTTTTTTTTTTTTTTTTCTCTTTCCTTCCTTAAATTACAATTTCTGGCCAAAAGTTTAGTCTCATTTGATAACAGATTGAATTTTTATGTTTGGCTTTTGAAAATTAAACTTATAAACATTACATTTACTATACCTATTTATTTATTTTTTTTTTGTTATCTACCTTTTAAGAGTGTTTTTAAAATTCATGCCAAATTTTGAAAACTAAGGCCCGTTTGGTAATTATTAAAGTTTCGTTTAGTAACCATTTTGCTTTTTTTTTTTTTTTTTTTTGTGAAAATTAAGCCTATAAACACTCTTCTACCTCTAAATTTCTTGTTTTGTTATCTACTTTAATTTTTACCAATGTTTTCAAAAAATAAGTCAAATTTTGAAAACTAAATAAAGTAGTTTTTAAAAACATATTTTTGTTTTTGAAATTTGGCTAAGAATTCAAATTTTTTTACTTAAAAAAGATGTAAATTATCATTGTAAGAAATTGAAAGAAATAAGCTTAATTTTTTTTGTTTTAGTTTTTGAAAATTAAACCTACAAATACCTTTTTCACCTATAGATTTTTTGTTTTGTTATATACTTCCTACTAATGTTTCCAAAAAATAAACCAAGTTTTGAAAACTAAAAAAAAAAAGATAGTTTTTAAAAAAACATGTTTTTGTTTTTAGAATTTGGCCCATAATTCAACTCTTTTATTTAAGAAAAATGAAAACTCATTGTATGAAGTTGAGAGAAAACTAATAGGCTTAATTTTTTTGAAAAAATTAAAAAAAAAAACAAATGGTTACCAAACCAACCTAAAAAATAGTTTTTAAAAACTTATTTGTGTATTTAAAATTTGGATAAGAATTCAAATGCTTAGTTAGGAAAGATGAAAATCACGATAAGGAAGTGGTAAGAAAGCAAACACAATTTTTAAAAATAAAAAAATAAAAAAGTAAGACATCTTTTGGTAAGCATTTTGTTTTTTTTTTAAAAAAATAACTTTATAAACATTACTTCCACCTCCAAATTTCTTCTTTTGTTGTCTAGTTTTTACCAATAATTTAAAAAACGAAGCCAAAATTTGAAAATTAAGAAAAATAGTTTTTAAAAACAAGTTTTTGATATTTAGAATTTGGCTAAGAATTCATCATTGTACTTAGTAACGATGCAAACCATTGTAAAAAATATGAAAGAAATATGCTTAATTTTTAAAAAGAAAAACTAAAAACGAAATGGTTACCAAACGTAAGATAAATAATTAAAAAATGAAACTTTGAAATGAAGATTTCAGTTTAGAGTCTCTTTCAAATAGAAAACTTTTCAAAGTCTTAAAAAATATCAAAGTCTTTTCACCTTATGTTTTACCCAACTATGTTAAATCTTCCGGTGAGTAAAAATTATAAGAAAATAAGTGTACTTTTCGAGTGAATTTACCATTTATTGACTATTTTTTTTAGGTTGAACTAAAGAAATCTAGCTCCATCCATAAAAATAGATTAAATATAAATCTCTTATAACTATAGAATACTAATTATATTGAAGTTTTAGAGTGTGTTTGGAATATCTTGAATAGTGTGTTTGAAATATCTTTTTAAGTGTTTAATTTAAAAAATAAGTTACTTTTAAATAAATATAATTGTTTAACAACTACTCAAAATGAATTTTGAAAGTCATTAGTGTTTTTATTTTAAATAATTTTTATCGAGAGTGTTAGGTTGGTGTTTTTATTTTAAAGAAAATGGTAAGTCAACTAAGCTAAAAGGTTTTAAAAAGAACAAGGCAACAACCAATTTCTTTGAACCAAATCATTTGTTAGGTTGGTGTCATGTCTTTATCGTTGAGTAACAACATTAGCAAATAAATAAATAAGTTTACAAATAAGGTTTTGGGTTTATTTTTGAGAAATTATTTTAAATAAAAAAATTGTTAAAAATATTTATAGATAATAATAAAATATTACGACCTATCTACAAAAGATCGTAATAGAACGTGATAGACTACTATTTGTGTCATATCATGACACAAATAGACATAGAGAGTAGTTTATCACGGTCTATCGCAAATAGACAGTAAAATTTTGCTATATTTGTAAATATTTTGGTTTATTTTCCTACATTTTAAAACAACCCTTTATTTTTCATTTCCTCTTTATGTTTAAAATGTTGCATTTTTAGTCTTTAAGTTTTGAATTTGATTTAAATTTAGTTTATAAGTTTAAAAAAATGTTACAATTTTACCGTTAAGATTTAAGTTTGGTTCCAATTTGATCCATAAGTTTCAAAATTTACACTTTTAACCTCAAGTTTTTATTAAATACTCACTTTAGGTCTTTAGTGTTATTATCTATTAATTAATTTAAAAGAATGATAATTATTTCTCATCATTATTAAAATTAGAGCAAATTACAAAAATCATCCATAAAATATTGTGATAGTTGCAATTATACCCTCAAACTTTCAATAATTAAAATTGAGCTCTTAAATTTATATAAGTATTAAAATTGAACCCTCAACATGTGCAAGTTGAAGAGTTTTATTTTTCTAATTAAAAATTTGAGAATATAATTCACGGTGGTTTTTGCAATTTGGTCTCAAAATTAGATGTAAAATTTCCCTTTTTTTTTTTCTTTTTTTTTTGTAATGTTTGTGAAATTATTATATGTGGGTGTGTATTTGTCAGGCGAAAATAAATCCATTAAAGAATCCAAGGCTGGCGGATGTGTGCTTGGCCACCTCGGCGGCGCCGACATTCTTGCCGGCCCACTTCTTTGAAACTAAGGACGATGTAGCAAACACCACTCGCACATACGACGTCGTTGATGGTGCCATTGCAGTTAATAATCCTGTGAGTTAATTCCTTTGCTACCATTCATTTTCCATATTGAATTAAAAAGAAAAAAGAATAGACAAAAAAGTATAAGGAAATACCTAAACTTTCTCATTTCTACTTTCATCGCAGTATTATCAAGCTTTTACAAAGGTTTTAAAATGTCACTGGAGTAAAACTTTCTTAAAACTTTCTTAAAATTTCTAATAGAAATAGAGACTTACAACGGTATGACCATCACCTAAAACTATATAGTGTAATCTGAATTTTCATTTAAGATTATTGTTTCATAATTCCAAGCCCTAATTTTAACTTCGGAATTCTAAAGATTTCTATTTCAAAGCCGTTTTCAAATGACGTTTAAGGAAACTTTTGAATGTATATGGATGGTTTTCATTAATAACACAAATTTTAAAGGTATTCTTTTATAAGGTTTAACGACTACTTTAGTCTTTATATTTTCGACTTTTGTTCAATTTAGTCCTTGTCATTCAATTTTGGTTCCTTTCAATCACTATCGTATATTCAAATTTTCTGTTTCAATCCCTACATACTTTAAAAAAGTAAGCAGTTTTGTCCCTTTATTTTCATTAATATTTCATTTTTAATAATTAAAAAAATTACTTTTTAAGAGTAGAAGAACCAAAATATATATTTGAACTAAAAACGAAATATAGGAATCAAAATAAACATTTTGAAAGTAAAGTACAAAAATGAACCAAAATTAAAACTAGAATGACCAAAGTAGTATATATTTAAACTTTTTTTTTTATATATAATTTAACCAAATAATGAATTGTTATTCCTAAAGATGTGAAGTTGTTTAATTTTTACCCTAAACTTTTAATTTTACCAAATTATTGATATAATTTAATTTACTCCAACTCAAGTCAACAATGAAGACTAAACTAACATCTTGAAAATGATGACATTACTATATTTGTAATTCAACATTTCATTTAATCCAAATTTCTATGCACAATTTTGTATTGAGTATGCATGCATCCAAATTCAGGTTAGAAAAGGTAGGTTCTAAGTAAAGTGGATGGGATCCCATAGAAATTGGAATTGGCCCCAATATTATAAATAATAATGATAATAATAATAATAAAGAAAGAAATAAAAGAAGGATGGGATGGGAAGCTTCAATTTCCAACCTACCACGTTGGTCATTTAAGATAATAATATATATTCGCTAAGGACAATGTTTCGTTTTTCAATTCCTACAAAACGCCAAATGCAGAAAAAGTTAGAATTTTTGTTGCCTTCTGTTTTCCCTTATTTCTTCTCCCTTGGCTTGATGATGATTTGTTATTATTTTGTTTTAATTTTTTCTCACCTCATAATAGAGGGAGGTAGGAGTAGGACAAAAGCTTTGCTGTGTGTGTGTATATATATTATCTCCCAAGTTCTTTCTCTTGAGAACAGAAGGTCGTGGTATATATTTAACTTCTATTAATAAATTAATATCAATTGGTAAATCAAATATATATATTTAACTTCTAAACATTAATTATAGTGCATATCCAAATATATACATGAGTTATCCTAAACATTTAAATGCAAATATTTAAATCACACATATGTGATATTCATACTCATGAAATAATATATGTGATTCAAATGAGAGCTTTAAGGGTATTTGTTATAATGCCAAAAAATAATAGAAAAGTATTCATTCTAAACAAAGTTCAATTAAATTGGATGAAGATTGCACATGTATATAAATCCCTCCACGTCATGTTATTGAACCAAAAATTAAAAATAAAAAAATAATTAAAAAAAAAAAAAAACTCATATTAATGTTAGAGATGAAAACAGAGCATTTTTTTAAATTAGAGAGATTAGAACCAACCTATATTAAGTTAATTAGAAATACTATATCCTTATTTGATTTCTTTGTTTTGTTATTTATTCTTATGGGTGTTTTAAAAATTTAGAAATTTACTTTTACTCTTACAATTTGGTTGATAATTCAGATGTATAATTAAGAAGGATGAAAAGCCACGACAATGAAGTAGTAAGTAAAGAAACTTATAACCTAGGAAGAAAAAGTAGTAGGTAAACAAATATAATTTTCAAAAACTAATAACAAAAGAAAAAAATCAAACATTTATCAAATAAGACTTAAATTCTGTAGCGGAAGAAACTAATGGATATATTCTCCAAACAGTATATCTAAATTATATATATATAAACCAATATAGTTTTTTTCTAAACGTTTTTCCATTTTGCTTTTCTCAAACTTTTTTTTCTCAACGTTTGATTATATTTATTATTTTTGTTTTTGGCTAAATATAAAGTTTTAATTTCTGATGTTTGTGGTTTTTTTCTTTTTCTTTTTTTTTTTTTATTTCGATTTCGATTGTTTTAAAATTTTCAATTAATCCATCCTTTATGTACAACATCTTTTATTCCAATCATGTTCTTAGTGTTATAAATTTGTAGTCTTGTTGATCATTTCTCTTCAAGTCATTTCAAACTTGTCCTAAATTTGACAGACATTGGCAGCCATTACCCACATAAATAGGGAGATAGCAATGCATCACAAAGAAAACTCAAGGATGAAAGCAAATGATATAAGAAGGATGCTTGTTCTATCTCTAGGGACTGGGTTTGCTAAACATGAAGAGAAGTACGATGCAACAAAAGCCTCAAAATGGGGAGTTCTTAGTTGGATTTATAATAGTGGTTCCACCCCAATTATTGACTTTTTTTCTGATGCTAGTTCTGATATGGTTGATTACCATGTCTCCACTCTTTTCCAGTCCTCAAATGTTCAGCAAAACTATCTTCGCATTCAGGTAAACTCTAATTCAATGCCTTCATATATATGTTACTAACACACTTGTATGCCACTTACTTCATGGTTATTAACACACTTGTATGACTGTAGAACTATGCTCGGTTTGGTGGTAGAAGTTTGTTAGTGGCTAAGTTTAAATTACATCAATTGATTTTTACAATATATGAGGTGGAAGAATTAAACTTCTAATCTTGAGGTCAATAGTGCAAGTTTTATGTCAGTTAAGCTCTACTCATTTTAGCTAAATTATGTCAATTTTATAAGTTTGTAAAACATAGTTGCAACAAGCTCTTGCTCTAGCTAGGGTGGTTTAAGATTTAAAGTTTTAGTTATAACTGCTCTTATAGTTTAAATGGCGTAATTTGTTTGTTTGTTTTTTTTGTTATATACATTATAGGTAGGGAATTCGAACTATATACTTAATCATGGTCACTAACACATAATTATTAGATTTATCTTTTAATATATGAGCTTAAATTTTTGGGTTTAGTGATGATTTAATATATGGTACCAGAGAAGGAAATTATATATGTTCGAACTTGAAATTCTTTTATAATGTGATTTTTCTCTCTAATTTAATATTTATTTTAACTTGTTGAGTCGTCTACTAATGTTCAAGTCCACAAGGGAGGAAAGTTTGTTACTAACAAAACAGTACTAAACCCTAAAATGATTTGAAAAGGCAGTTTGATGAAAGATGTTTGTCTCTAAGAGAAAGAGGGCATATATTGTGTATGAACAGGATGACTCATTAACTGGGGATGCTGCATTAGTGGATATAGCAACTCCAGAAAATTTACTAAAGCTTGAGATGATTGGAAAGGAGCTACTAAAGAAACCAGTGTCAAGGGTTAATTTAGAAACAGGAAAATTTGAGAAAGTTGATGGAGAAGTTAGCAATGAGGAAGCTCTCACCAAGTTTGCAAAATTGCTTCATCAAGAACGAAACTTAAGACTAAGTAGCTAAGCTAAGACTTGTATGTTTTATCTCACATTAGCTTTGAGATGCTTTTTTCTGTATTAATTTGGAGGATATTTAGTGTGGAATTCGGATTGCCCCTTGTGTTATGCTTCATCAAATTATTTATTGAAACAATAAAAGGTCGTGTTCTATGTGGATTATTCATGAATAACCATATCTTGGTTGGCTTTGCTTGCTCGTTAAAGTTTCATTTTTGTGGTGATCCAAAATCAAATAAATAATTCATAACTGGTTAGATTACAAGTTTAATCTCTCAACTTTTGTGGTAGTGTGTTTAATAGGTTTATAGAAGTTTTTAAATTATCTAATAGAACATAGACTTATTCGACATAAAGTTAAAAGTATGTCAAAGATATATCGGAGTACACAAAATTGAAAGGTTAAAGATCAATTAGATATAAAACTGGAAGTTTAAACATCAATTAGAATCTTTTTAAATTTAAGAACTTATTTGATGGAACTTTTTGAAAGCTCACAAACCGAACTTTGGTAGTTAACATTGGGCGAGGAATTAAGGGTGTGTTTATATCTTTTCATTTGAATTTTGGAGTCCAACGACCGTAATTGGATTGGGCTATAAAGGGAATAGGTTGGAATGATTTATTAAATAACCTTGGATCACTTTTTAAAAGTGCAAAGATCAAAATGAATATTCTGAAAGTACAAAGATCACAAAAATACTCCGATAGTGATTGAATCTGATTCTTTGAAAGTGGTTAAATTTTTTAACTGTCATGAGGCTGTTTTATTTAAAACCAATCTTTTTGTGAGGAGCTCTTAGACTTGCTAAGTCCATAAATATTTGTAACTTTTGTAAGGGTGCCTAAAGAGTAGAACAAAGCTGGTCACAATCTTGCTTCTTTGACATCCTTTTCTAGGTCTTCTTTGGTGTGGTAAGACGTCATTCCAACGTCTATTATTCTTCCCCTTATTCTAGAATGGGAGTGATGAGTTGTGGTTGGTTTGTGATGATTTTTTCAAAAAATAAATAAAAAAAAAAAAAGAAAAAAGAAAAGAAAGAATACCACAATGAAGCAAAATTAAAAGGGCGTGAAAAAAATGAACATATTGAAAGTATAAGAACCAAAATGAACCAAAAACAAAACCAAAAGTACCGAAACCAAAATAGTTATTAAACCTAAATTTGAAAGGCTAAATGCATCGTTAAGTTGATGAATCAAAATTAATCAATCATCCATAACTAGTTAGATTGATACATTAGAAAAGTTATGAAACTCAATTCGGGTGAAAGTAGTTTAACTTCAATCAAAGATCAAAGTTGGAATCTTTCAATCTTTTATATAATTGCAACAAGTACATATTTATGTTAATGAAATTCTACGATATTTTTTATGTTAATTTAATTATCCAAATTTAGGTTTGATGAAGATGTAATTTTTATCTCTTTTTCTATGAGCATCATCTTTCTTTTCTTTTTTTTCTTTTTCTTTTTTTTTCTCTCTTTCTTTTTTTCAATAGAAGTATTTATTTTCGTTAAGGAGATTTTAATTGCTACCATATTTTATATTAATTTAATTACCTAATTTAGGTTTAATGAAAACGTATTTTTCTCTATTTTCTATGAGCAACTCTGTTAAATCTTCTAATACCTTCTTTTTCTTCGTAGAAGCACATATCTTCGTTAAGGAGATTAATCGCTACAGTTTTTTTTTATATTAATTTAATTAGTTAAGTTTAGGTTTGATGAAAAATTAAGTTAAATTATAGAATCTACTGCTAAACTTTGTAATTTATTTAAAAAATACTTTTGAATTTTTGACTATATTTCCCTTGAGGTAGCATTTGACGTGCAAATTTGGAATCCTAAGCTTGAAAACGTTAAGACTCAATGTTTAAGCTGAGAGTTTAGGTAGCCACAATTTAAGAGAATTGTGTTTAGGGTTAGAGAGTCTATATATTTCTCTTGCAGAATAAGTTTAGGAAGCTTGGAAATGAATTGTAGATTTAGAAATCTTGAAATATTTCATTGTATTTAATTAGTGGTTAGATTTTAGATCAGTATAAATTTTTCATCTTAATTATTTATTTTAATTATTTTAATGTAATTAAAGTTTAAAATAAAATACTTTTAATATTTTTCTAATATAACTAAATTCAAAATTAAAATTGTGTCTTTTTTTTTAAGTTTGAATTGACTAACTTAGATATGAAAAGAAAAACTAATTTAAACATAATGCATTGGTAGATATTTAAAATGACTAATATAAAGTTAAATATTATTTATATTCTAATTTTAGCTTAGTAGTTTGTAATTCAAAATCAACTCAATTTTAGTTACTTTTTAAGAAAAATAAATAAATAAATAAAAAGGAACATTTGTTTTAATCGTCAATTTTTAAAAAATCTAAGGAAAAAGAAGATTAGAAGAAGGAGTATTTAAAAAATTATTATTGTAGTTAAATTATTAAAAAAATAATAACAATAATAAATAATAAAAAAAAAACCCATAAAGTTGAAAAGTGTTTACTATTCAAGCCTATGGAAAATGGTTTCTGAAGTCAAGCACTTACCTCAAATAAGGGTTGGGCTTAGGATGTATAACTCATCCCAAGGCCCAAGCCCAACCCTTGGAACAAACACCCCCCTTAAAACTTTCAAAAGGTTCATTATTACTCTTAAACTTAAAGAAATAAAATAAAATAAAATAAAAATACTTTTAACCTTGGTAAATGAATATGCTAGTGCCTCATTTCAAAAGAATTTCTAACTTTCAAAAGTTGCATTAATAACATTAACATTTCGAAAGAAAACTAAAATGTTATTATTGCTAGTATATAAACAAAAACTGTTTATCTACACTTCCATGACCTCCTTCCATTTCTTTTTCTTCTTGAATACCCTTTCTACTACCCTTCTTTCATTTCCTGATTTCTAAAACTGCCCGATTCAATCAAGGTATACATGTTATGGCAAGAATAATGGAGATCAATGGAACCTGCACTAAGGGATTTAGGACTTAAATGTCTTAACAAGATTGTACGTTAGTAATTGAGTATGAGTTATACATCCTTTGGGTTTGATACACAAAAATAAAGACTCGTTTACAATTTGGGTTTCAATTTTGAGGACACATGAGATTACTAAATTTGCAGCGATGAAGACTTTGTTGATTCAATTTGCAGTTCAAATTAGTCTATTTATTATGATCAATTAAAAAGTTCCCCAATATCAAAGATAATATTCCTTTATCGGTCCTTTTTGTATTTCGCGATTCATCATATTGCTAAGTTTTGAGGAGAGAATGTGACAACCCAAATTGCTGAGGTAAATTCTCCTGTTAAGATAATTTAAATCATCTTGCACTATTTGAAATTTTTGGATGTCGAGGAATTTAATTCTCGGTAGTAAGAATAATTTAATTTAAGTTAAGGAATTAAGCTTCATCAATTAGTAGTTATAGCGATTGGTGGGATTTTATGTAGATTTAGGGAAAACTTGGAGTTGGCAAGAAATAATTTTAAGTATAATACATTTTGGGAAAATATATAGATTTGATTGGGTTGGAAAATTTAAATAAGGGATATTTTATTTTGTTACAAAATATATATGTTGATTGGGTTAGGAAATTAAATGAGGAAGATTTTATTGGGAAAAAGGAAAAGGTGGAATTAATAGGATTAATGGGAGGAAGGGATTAGGGTTTATTATTAAAGGAGCCTCCACGGGTTGCATGCAAAAGAAAACTAAAGGCAAAAGTAGAACCCTTTCCTCTCCCTCTCAGCCGCCACACACTCTCTCTCTCTTTCCCGATTTTCCTCTTAGCCGCCACACTTTCTCTCTCTCCTGATTGCTCCCTTTTAGCCGCCGTTCTCTCTCT
This sequence comes from Citrullus mucosospermus, assembly GCA_030954485.1. Taxonomy (NCBI): domain Eukaryota; kingdom Viridiplantae; phylum Streptophyta; class Magnoliopsida; order Cucurbitales; family Cucurbitaceae; genus Citrullus; species Citrullus mucosospermus. The sequence continues at coordinate 26,250,987 of CM062056.1, forward strand.
CTTTTTCCGATTGCTCCCTCTCAGCCGCCATTCTCTCTCTCTCTTTTTCCGTTTGTGTCTCTCAGTCGCCACTCACCCTCACCGGTTCTCCTTTCCCTGGAGTTGCACTCTCTCTCTCTCTCTCTTTTCCCATTTCTCTCTCTCAGTCGCCACTTGCCCTCACCGGTTCTCCTTTCCCCGGAGTTGCTCTCGCTCATTATCTCGCTCTCACTTGACGTGTCTATTCCCTCCGTTGCTGCCGCTACAACTAACTGCTCGCCTGATCGTCAATCGCCGGATCAGTATTGCCTAGGTGAGTATCTCGAACCCGAGTAGGATAGTAGCGTAGTTCGGTAAATTTTTGGGAATATAAATTATTTGGTAAATCTTGGTAGGTGGTCAGAGGTTACTTTGGGTCAAAGGATTGGAGGAAACTGCGAGTTTAGCCACGTTTGGGTAAGAACTCTCTCGAATGAACTTTGAATTAACTTGTGACGGATTAGGTTTGATGAGTAACTTAAGTTGGGAGAATTGTACTCCTAGTTTTATTTAGGATTTGTGCGAGAGTTTACGGTGTGGTTAGCAATATGGACCTACACTCAGGTAAGTAAACTTACTACCCGAATCGCTTTAATGCCAGTATGTTAAATCGCAAGATGCAATGAATTCTTTGAGCTCTTTTTAGGATAACATGATTGTATGTGATTTCATGTCTATAATGTTACATGTGCCCGTGTGTATGACTCTGTGTTATGATAGTATTTATGAACTTTATTAATGATGCACGTTTAGTAGTGATTATGCACGTTTAGTAGTGATTACCCCCCCTTTACGTTGGCAAGGTGTCCGCTAGAGGTTGTGTTCCTTCGGGATCACTAAAGGTTGTGTTCCTTCAGTTTCACCAGAGGTAAGTGTCCCCTTCGAGACTCACTAGAGGTTTGAGGACACCAATGGCCAACGGTGGGGCGGGCCCAATCATTCACTTGTAGAAGATCGAGGATTGATAGGAAAATATGTATGTACCATATGTTTGAAGCACTTATTGGATATAGGTGCTTAGCTGGACTCAGGTAGTGGGATTACTTACTGAGTAATATAATTACTGATCCTTTCCTTTTAGGTAAAGGAAGGACTGCGCCGGAGAATGACAAAAAGAATCCTTGATGGTGACATGGGACTCGTAGCAGCTTCCGCATAGTCTTTCGTATTTTTTATTTTTATTTTGTTTATTACGGTCCAAAACTATCTAAGCATGTTTGAGGCTCGTCCTCCTCATTTATTTATGTAGCTTTTAAAATTTTGAAATTTTCTTGAATTGTTTCCTTCAGGAGTACCCCGAACCAAACTTTTATTCATTGTTATTTCATTGATTTATTGAATGGTAGTTTCATAAAAAGTATAAGTTCTTTTCTATTGTTTGGTTTAGTGTCGTTTTGATTTCGAACATGCATTAGGTAATGGTCTGATTAGGTAGTTATTAGTCGGGTCGTCACAGATTTTAATTTTTGAACTTTGTGGGATTTAAGTTGTTAGTTGGGTCGTCACAGATTTTAATTTTTGAACTTTGTGGGATTTAATATTTAACTTGAAGTAATGCGTTTCGCTTGGTTGCTTAAAAAATGAGAGTATCTATATGGGAAAAAAAATGAGGATATCGTTGTGAGTCAATTTAAATTCGGTTCTTTTCAAACTCAAGATAACTTCAAATAAATTGATTATTTGAGCGTTGAGGTTTTTTATATTTATGTTTGGACATGCCTACAAATGATAGAGTTTCTCCTATTTATTCAAAACTCTGATATATAAGAAGAGAGACAAAAAAAAAAAAAAAAAAAAAAAACGTGAAAAGGAAGAAGTTTTAGAAGTCGAGAAATGGAAGAAGAGGATTAAGAGGGAATTGAAGAAAAGGGAAAGAGTTATGCCATAAACTAAGTAGAGGAGAATGAGAAAATGGAAGAAGAAAATGGCCTACTAGAAGTAGATAAATGGTTTTCATTTGTATATATAGGAGTCTTTTTAGTTTGTTTTTTAAATATTAAGGGAATTACTGCAATTTGTAAAAATCCAAAGGTATTTATAAGACGTTATACTCACCGATATTAATGAAACTTTTGAAAGAGTTTTTTCAAAATTTGGTTTTCCTTTATTGTTTAAGAGCATGATCTTAATTTTTTTTAGTGTTTTTTCGTAAAGGAGATACCCAAATCTCACTTTCTTTATTTGAGAAGAGCACCATCGTCCTTTTTCCATTTTTAAGGAATTCTAAGAGCATCATTTTTTTATTATTAAAAAAAAAAAAAAAAAAAAAAGCATAATTTTTAAATTCTTGAACCATACCCTTTTTTTTTCCATAAATTTAAATGTTAAAATAAACACTTCACACTTTATAAATATCCTTCTTCTTTTTTCAAGGATAAATATTAAATTCTTTTATGTAGGAGGATTCAGTATTTGAAATATATTTTTAAATATTTAATTTAAAAAATAAGTCATTTTGAAAAGAAAAAAAAAGAATATTTGGCAACCACTCAAAATAACTTTTTAAGTGTATTTTAATCAATTTTTATCAAAGATACTTAAATAAAAATGAGTTCTTTTAAAATCACTTTTTTCTCATGTCAATCCAAACGGACCCTTAGTTTGAGATAAGATTAGTGATGATGAATTTTCTTTTATTCATATGATTTTGGGATGGGATGGAGCATGTATTTATTCTTATCTTTTCTTTTTTTTTCCTTTCTTTTAGCCCGTGATTAGTTTACATGCACCTTCTCTCATAATCTCACTTTCTTTACACATAAAAATATTATAAAAATTATTTAAAAAATAAAATTATTACATGACAACTTTTTATTGGACAACTATCTAATTGCATAAAGATAGGTGTAGCCCACGCACCACCTAAGTTTTTTCTCTTTATTTTTTTCCAATCTTTCAACCATTCAATAGATAGATAATTGATACGAAAACCTTAGTGAATTGGAGGGTATGTGCACCCTAATTCTCAAACACTAAAATTTCCAAATCAATTTGATTTCACGTAAGGATTGGGTTAGACATGCATTACCTTCACTATAAGAAAATTTACCTATGCCGACAAATAACATGCCAACAATATAAAAAGTCGTCGGTAAAAAGAGGCTTTTCTGACACTTCGAGACTTCGTCAACAATAAATGTCTCTGCTAATGGTAGAAATGTAGGTGTCGGTAAAGAAAGGCCTATGTCGACAACATATAACTTATCGTCGGCACAAGAGGGCCTTTGCCGATGATGTATTATCGTTGTCGACGAAAGTGAGCCAAAGCCGATGAGGTATTACGTGTCGTTGGCATAGGCTGAGATTTGTTGATGCCTCACTTATGGTGTTGACAATGCTAAACAGAAAACCTAATTTTATTCCCTCTTCCCTCTTCCTAAATTTCCATTTACCACCGTACTAGCCTTCTCTCCCTCTCCTTCTCAAACCTACTGCTACCCCTCCTTTCCCTCTCCATACTTTCAGCCTCCGCCTTCTTCCTTTTCCTCTTGTCCCTCTTCCTTTCCCTCTCTCTCTTCTCCCTCTATCCCTTCCATTATTTTGGACTTCCCTTTCTCTCACTCTCCTCTATTTTCGATTTTCCTCTCTCTCCCCCTTATTTTCGATTTCCCTCACTCTCACTCTCACTCTCAACTACACCCGCCCATAACTGCTGCTAGCTCGCTTGCTTCCACCGTCGCTAGTTCGCTCGTTGCCACTACTACTACTCACCCTCATTTTGATATGTTTTTTTTGTGGTTGTCAAGAAATGGAATCAAAATGAACAATGTGTGAACAATTCAACATTAATCGGTGTTGTTTTTTTTTATTTGCATTACGATTTGAAGTATTGTCTTTCATAATTTATAGAGATGTGGTTGTTTTGAGTTAAGCCATTTGATTTACCCGCATGTTTATGATGAGGCGGTTGACAAATTAGCAAAAAAGGGTGGACATTATGTGTGTGATATTATTATATTTGGTTATCCTCGTCCCCTCAGTGGTTAACCAAGCTTGTTGAATTGGACAATTGTCCTATCTTAGCCCCAGTGCCGTTTTAATAATATGAGGCATTTCTTAAAATAAAGAAGAAGAAATTGAATGGATTTAGCAAATTACTTACCGTCCGTTTAAATTAGCCGGAGAAAAAATTGTTTTTAAAAACAAACTTATTTTTATTTAAATTATTTTGATTAAAATGGTTTAAAATACACTTTAAAATCTATTTTTGGTAGTTGCCAACTATTCTAATTTTTTCTTTTTTCAAAACAACCTATTTTTTAAATTAAATACTTTGAATGTATTATTCAAACACACCTTAGTCCATAAAACTAATTAAAAATAGTTCCTTTGATGAGTTGCCTAAGAAAAGAAAAAATAGTTAATTTGGTTGAGATATTATAATCGCAATAATAGAGATGTGAATCCTCACTCTCCACATTATTCCCCTAAATAAAAATTTAGTCCGAAAATCTAGTATTAATTGTTTTTCTTTTTAAGAAAATAAAAAGAAGGAATTATGGAGATGGACTGACTGGTCCCGGTCCTGGCGGTAAGCAAAATCATACATTCCCCCTATTAATTCTCAACGGAAAATGCCACCTACAAGAAATGCATTATTGGCATGCTTAAGTACTGCCTCAAACCAAATTTAAAAGAAATAAAAATTCCCTTTGTTTATTCACTCACCCAATCTTAAAAACGATAATATATAAATATTGACCGGGAGTAGGGTAAATATTTTAATCTCGGACCTCTTAATCTAAGACGTATATTATTTCGTTAAACTATATATATATATATATAAACAAAAAATTTAACCAGCTACATTGCCAAAAAAAAAAAAAAAAAAAAAAAAAAAAAAAAAAAAAAAAGACAAATCGATTAAGAACAAAGTTGCTAACTCCGTTAGGAAAGAATTGAGTCTCAACCGTCTCATGCCCTAAAATCTCTTACGTGTCTGATTATGGAATCTCTGCACATGCTGAAACGTCACTAATTGGAATGAACCCAAAATACTCCTAATATCAGTCACATGATTAGCAACCTGCAGATAAGACACCCTCTTGAAGCATTTGAACAAAGGACAAAGAATTAATCATGACTTGCACCTTAGAAAGGCCCAAACGGATTGCAAGGTGAAGACTCTAAAATATAGCACTAGCCCTCGCAACTAAAACACTTGTAGGTAGGCAGCAGTCATAACACGATCTCCAACACAAAGATTGCGATCACTCGTCATTATGCATAATCAAACATGATCCTTTGTTCAAAACACGCCCAACAATAGCATATTTGTAATCGCTTTAAAACAAATATTTTCCTCCCTTATCAAATTGCCACACTCACCAATCATTTCTATTTCTATCCATTTGAGTAAGTTGAATTTTCATAATTTCAACAATGTATGTTGGCAATAGTTTCTTCCGAGATAATTCCTAAACATATTCAATGTATGATTATGAGTAATGAAATCTGGTACAACACTTCGATTTCCTTGGGCCCCTTGTGAGAGAACTGGAAGCGAAGAAGGACAAGGGACCTAGGGATCCTGATATGGACCAATGTAGATCTTCCATTACCAGTAGACCAATTCCTAAGGCCTTTCATTAATAATTATGTTCCCCAACACAACCCTTTCCATAGGATCAAGGAGTTGGATATATCTATTCTCATTGGCTTCTAAGATTGTGCACGACATAAAATATGAGCCTTTCAAAACCCAGCTCACCAATGAAGACCAAACTTTCAAAATTCTCCAAATTTGTTTGGACAACAATATATGCTTGGTGGTTGAACATTTCAATATCCCCAAAGCCTAGACCTCTAGCTTCCTTAGGGGTACAAATAATTTTCCACTTAAGCTAGTGGATTTTCCTTTGGCCTTTAGAGCTGCCCCACCAAAAACGTGCAAACATTAAACTATTTTAAGATGGTTTAATGGATAGGAGTTATTACCATCACACTTCTTTTTTAATATGATATCAACCCTAAGTTTTAATTATAATGGGTTTCTTGCATATTTGATAAAATAAATTAAAAAAAAAATTAAGCCCATAGCCCAAATTTGTTACTTTTGCAAAAATAGCAACAAAAGTCCAACCCACGTGATACGCCTAATACACTTGATACCCCTAATACACTATTTATATACATTTGATACGATATACATTTGATACCCCTAATACACTATTTATATACATTTGATACACTATTGATATACATTTGATACGCTTGATACATTTGATACACTACTAGTATACACCTGATACACACTGCTTATACAATTACACACTTACTGCACTATTGATAGACATTTGATACACACTTAATACACTATTGATAGACATTTGATATATTTGATACACTTAATATACTATTGTTATACAGTTGAAAATGACTAGTTATTTAAGTGTTTTAAAAAAAAATTATAAAAATAATTTTTTTTGAAAAATACTTTTTTTCTCTAGTTATTCCAAACACAACCAAATTGTCAATTGAGTATATTAGTACTAAACTGAGTGTTAGTGAGTTTTAGGTTTAATCTCCCCGACTTATTGTACATTTGTACTTAAAAATGAAATAAACAAACTCATTTTAAAATGAAAAAAAAAACTACAAAAAGGATTAAAAAAAATGTAGCAAATACAAAAATTAAAGTGAGTAATAACTCATATTGCTGCAAACAAAAAATACAAAAAGTATACAAATCAATGGAAAAAATACACAACCGATATACTTTAAATGTGGCATATTAGGTGACTGATATACCAAAAGACGTAGGGCAAATTTGGAATAAGGAATAAACGAAAATTTAAATTTGAGACTTTTGCCATATCTGCAATTTTCTATATGTTAAAGACCCACCTCTAATTATACATTTTAGATTTGTCACCCATTCTAAATTCTATTTTATAATTAATCTATTAGTTTTTCAAAATCTCACGGAGGAAAATGTTTGTTTTTTATTTTTCAATCAAATTCTCAAATGCTAAAATTATTACACACTTTAACTCGAAGTGTAAAAATTTTATAAAATTCCAACATTATAATATTAAACATTGACAAAAAAAAAATAAAATAAAATAAAATAAAAAAATTGCACATGAATGTTGAGCTTCCATGTCAATTAAAAGAAAAAACTAAGTAAAAAATATGACTATAATTGTAACAATCTGATTATGAAATGGGTTGATCGGAACAATTAATATTATTAGTTCAAAGGCGACGGGTGTAATTCAAAAACTAAGATTAGTACTATCAAACAATGGAAAATTTGATTTGATATATTAAACCAGAAATCTTTTAATTCTTTTTAATGTATTATAATAAAACTATAAATTTCACCACCATCACACCTATATATAAACTAGTAAAAACTATTTCTCAAAAACTATTTCTTCTTTTTTTAGTTTTCAGAACTTAGTATGATTTTGTAAAACACTCCTACTCAAACAGTGGATAACTTGCCACCCTCTACTCTATCTCTTGGTATCGAATCCCAAGCTCTCGACCCCAATCCTACCTGTTTTCGTATGGGCCAAATAGAAAAAGTAGACTTCTGGATGCCCGCTTAGAGAGAGAGTTGGATGGGCACACACCGTCAACTATATAAAAATGGAGCAAATGGAACCTCCTCTGACTTTGAAAACGTAATTATATTTAAAATAGTAGAGACGTCTTTACTAATATTCTAATAGTTGTCCTTTGTCGTTATTTGATTGATACTCTATATATTTAAGAGATTGAAAATAGTGTCTCAGGTCATACCTGTGATACATTGAATCGCAACATTGCGAAAGAATCCCACGCCAGAGCTAATCTATTGTTCCTTAGATTCCTCAAGATGTGTGATCTACAAGTTGCTTAAGAAATTTATGGCGAACGACATTATTATTGTCCAAGATAATAACAAAACAAATAAATATTCTAACCCAACTGTTGATTATGCCAAATTTTGGACGAGGTACATACGCACATGATTCTCACGTGGCAACAATCATAAATTTGTTATTCAGGAGAGAACATTATCTGCAAAATAGAAAAGTTTTGCACACCGATGTGGTGCTTGTCACACAGGCTCTGATGCTTAAGTTAGCAAAATGATCTATGTCGTAAGTTGAGAATTTTAGTATAGCAGTGGACTTACTTCCCTTGATGAGTCTTCCTCCTATTTATTGAATTATTTTGACCTCCCCTTTTCCTTTAGGGTTTATGAGTTATCCCTTTACCCCTAACATCTTTTTTGGGTCTACTTTCCCGAACAACGACCCTCATTTGGGGGGTGTTCATATGGTAGGCCTCAGTGTGGACCGAGGTCGAGCCTCGTGATATGGGCTAAGGCCCATCCCATATCTCTCTTCTTAGTCTTGTCATCGCTTGCTCTGGGCTTCACCGCTTAGCCCATTTCCCCATTGTAGCTCTTATTTTTTTTCAGCTTTGCCTCTAGGTCCAAAATAACCCATAACACCAATCAACATCCATACATAATAAACTCTAACCTACAATTTGTGATATAAGATAGTGTGTTGAAAAAACCTTAAAACCCTCTCAATGACCTTTTTTTTTTTTTTTTTTTTCCATATTTTAATCATGTGAAATGTATAGTGTGTGAAATGTATAAATTTGAGAAATTATGTATTTGAATGGTTGAAAAAAAAAATCAGCAAATAAAAATATTCAATAAAAAACTAAAAGGATGGTTTCAAATATAGAAAAATTGTTGGATGTATATTCGGATGTCAGTCTATCACATATTAAAAAAAAAAAGTAAAATTTTGGTATTTATAAATAATTTGATATTTTTCTATTTATAATAATTTTTTAAAACTAAACTACTTTAAATTATAAAAAAAAAAAAAAAGAAAATCCATCAGTATCTTATTAACTTAATAATTGAAGTATGCTTTCCAAACAACTGAATTGTAGTTCAAGTACAAACTTTTCTAACTTACATTAATTTAATTTGAAACTTTGTAGAAAGAAAATTTTCATTTTTTATCCCACAGTGAAAAATAGACAGGAAAAAAAAAAAAAAGAAAATTGTGGAGAGAGAGAGACGCGTAGGGAAGAAGCGAAGAGGTGGGCATTGATTAATAACAGGCAACAGCTGTACTCCAATCACTCACTAAGGACACTCTCTGCTCCATCTTCATGTGACTCCCTCTCTCTCTCCCTCTCTCTCTCTCTCTCTCTCTCTCTCTCTCTCTATCTTTCCCTTCTCTCTAAACCCCATCCCCTTCCTTCTACTTCTCTCCATTCCCACTTTCCAATGGCTTCCAAATTCCTCCTCCTCCTCCTCTTCACTATCCTCCTCTTCATTTCTTCCTCTTCCGCCCACCTCTCCGTCGACACCTCTCTCAAGCTCATGACCGACGCCCTCGAATGGCCCACCACCACCTCCCTCATCGAAGCCGCCGCCGACGACATCCACGACGATGAACTCGACCTACAACAAGACCCCCGCAGATCTCTCTTCTGGAGCCGAGTCCACTACTACATTTCCTACGGCGCCCTTGCCGCCAACCGGATCCCTTGCCCGCCCCGCTCCGGCCGCCCTTACTACACTCACAACTGCTACAAGGCTCGCGGCCCTGTCAATCCTTACTCTCGCGGTTGCACCGCCATCACCCGCTGCCGCCGCTGATCTCTACACTTAAACGCCGTCGTATTCCCTTTCCCTAATTCCAAATTTGTAGATCATTCTTGATCTCATCTGTATTTGTCGATTTTAGGGCTTGGAGTTGGACAACAGAGACGACATGTCGTTTTGGTTCTTTTTCCCCTCTTCTATTTTTATTATACTTTTTGATTGTTGCGCAATCTAGGGTTCGGAAAACGGCGTCGTTTTGTTGGCTGAGGTATTATTATTTATTACTGTTATTTAATTATGATGATGTGTACCTTGATATCTGAACCGGATTATATAAATTCAAGTTCGTTTATTATTATTATTATTATTATTATTATTATTACGTAATTATATTTTAATCATATTTGATGCACGAATTACGCATAGTGTCGGTGGGCGGTGGGTTTTTTTTTTTTCTTTCTTTTTTTAATTCGTGGTAAATAGTTGGTTAAATTAGTTGAAGAAAGTTAGAATTTAATTTATATATGGTTAGAATTTGGTAATTTATAAAGCTCTAATAAATAGTTGTTGTAAGCAAGATTATTTTATGAAATTATATTCAATGTAAATAGTCTGTTATTATGACTGTGCGGCAGTGTCGGCATTTTCAAATTTCAGATCAGTAATTTTTCAATAAATATGGTCTTAAGAGATGGAAATTAATGGATGAATGAGGTTTGAATTTTGTTAAGGAAAGGAGTGGATTTATTTTGTTCCCAACTTTTAACTTGGGCCTTTCAAGTTTCTAACATTCAAAATATGACTATTCAAATTAACCAATTGCGAGGGCTTGCATTCACCGGTCTTCTTTGATATCATGCCAAGGAAACAAATGGTTTTTAACTCATTTTTAATTTGTTCAAGAATTCAAATATTTACTCATGACCTTGTTTGATAACTGTTTTAGTTTTTTGTTTCTAAATTTTAAGAAATATTTTCTAAAAAATGACAAAAATTGAGAAACAATGAAATGTAGTTTCTCCTGTTTCTGTTTTTATTTTTCTCTTACTGTTCTCACAAATAATCATTTTCTTAACTTTTGGTGTAATTTCCTTCTACTAGTCATGAGTTTAAATCTCACCTGATGTAATTTGTTTTGGACATTTTTATTTTTATTTTTTGAAGAATCTATTTCTTCATTATTTTTCTTTATTTTTATTTTTTCTTTATTAATTTTGTTATTTACAAAATAATTCTTTCATATTTATATTTTATTTTAATTTTGAATTTTAAAATTTTCTAATATTTAGAATTATATATTATTTTAATTTTCAATATGAATTTTTTTATATTTCAAATTTCAACTTTTAAGATGATCACCTTTTCTTTTCTTTTATATTTGTTTCCTCTTTTAGATTTTATTTATTTATTTTTTTATTAATTTTGCTATTTATAAAAATAGTTATGGAATATTTATATTTTTATTTTTATTTTGAATTTTAAAATTCTTCAATATTTAGATTTATATATTATTTTAATTTTTTTTATATTTTAACTTTTGAGTATTAAATTTTGCAATATGTGTGTTTATATATTTTTTTAATTCTAATATTTTTATTATATCTGAAACCGAGTAGAAATTTTCAATATGTAAATTTTGCTGCATCGTAGACGTGAAGATGAAAGTTGAAAAATTGTTTAGATATTTAAAATTTAAGGATGAAGTATACACAAACTCTTCTAAATTCAAAGACTAAATTTGTAATATAATAATTTTTCTAATTGAACAACATCTTTCTTAGATATTAATGCAGTGGGAATTATATGAAAGGAAATCGCCCTTTGGCGTCTTTATATTTAAATAATAGCGTTGTTAGGTGTAAATAGAAAAAATAATTTTCAAAATAATTCTTCCAGGGGCACATGCATATTTATTGTAAGAATTATGACAAACGATTATATGCATATTTTATTATTGCGCGAGAAAGAGGAAAAAAAAAAAAAAAAATTGAAGCACAGGCTAGAAATACTTGATAATTTTGAAAAATAGTCACACGGTAACTTTCACTAAATATGGCCAACTTGAAAAAATATACCCTTATTTTACCCCTAAACTTCAGTAGATGTTACAAAGCTTCTTTAGAATAGAAATCTTTTAGAATTTTAGACATAAATAAAGATTTAGAACAATGTGGTCACATAAAATAGTTTGATGATCTAATATTTTGTTGTAGGTCATTGCCACATCATTCAAGTGTCAATTTTTGTAATATAATATATATATATATATATATATATATATATATATATATATATATATATATATATATTTTCTAAACCATGATAATTTTAGAATGTTTATAAAAGTTTATGGGTAATATTAAAACTTTTAAGAATATAGAAATATTGTTTAAACAAAGAACAAAGTTATTTAAATTCTCTTCCTCCCAAAACTTTGATTCATATAAATTTTATGGGATTTGTGTGGTTGATGTCTTCTTTTAAGTACAAGTATACATTGTCATCAAACAGAAGTATTGTGTGTTAGACGTATTTTAAATTAAAATACATATAATTAAAATATGGGCTATGTATGTGGATTAGTATTTTATCACATTGGTTATTTTATTAGATTGGGCCCTATTATGTGATCTATTTAATTAAAGTCCCTAGATTCACAATTGAGTATGGACTTAATAGAAGCCTATTCCTAGATTGATTAGGGTCTAATGAGAACCCTAATTAAACTAGTATATAAAGAGACCTTAGGCTATGGTTCTCAAGATACCAAAACAATAAACACTCAGTCTTTCTTGAATCCCATCTTGACATCCCAGTAAGACATTCAGAGTTTTGGTTGAGGAAAACAATAGTCATCTTGAAGCTATCATCAATTTCATCAATTTCTCAATGAAGCCCGGTATGTTATTTATTCTTGACAATTTAGCATGAATGATCATGAATGATCCTAAGGTCAATCTATTCAATATAGATTTTAAAGTAATTATGCTAACATTGTGAGTATTGAATCCATGAAAAGAATTTACAAAATTTTCAAATCAATTTGAATGCAAATTGAATTAGGCAAGCAACCAAAAGGTAACGGATTTAAATATGTTGGATTGGGAGTTTATGAAAACAATAAAGGAAAACAGTAGCAAAAGAATTCAAATGATAAGAAGGGTATTCAAAATCTAATTTTTGCCCACAAGGAATTGTGCCCACCTTTGCGCCCACAAACTTGTCCAACACTAGGCAAAGTTGCAATTATAGCATGCAACTCTCTATGCATCCACAAGGGGCAACTCTTCCAAGTGCAGTGTGAGGGGTCTCGTGCGCTCAAGATTGCACTCGCAACCTACTCTCACGATGTTTCGCAATACAAATCCAAGTTAACTCCTTTTTTTCCCTTTCGAGGATCGTAAGGAGGCTAAGCAAACCAACACATATGTCTATGGTTGTTTTGATACTTAGATAATGAAAAACCTACTTGAATTGATTTTATATGTTTTAACCCTATGTGTAGGGTAAAACCAAGTTCTATATGTCTAGATAGAAACTCCAAAGTTTTAGTGGTTCAATTATAGGAATCCAAGGTTAAGCGTGTTTAGTTTGGAACAATTCTATTTTGAATCATCTCCTAAAAATTTTTCTAAAAATCATGTGGGTGAGGACAAGATATACTAAAAAGATTGATGTTGGTTTGTGGAAATAGTCTTCACTCTTAGAAGTAGTTCAAGACAAGTAAGGATGACGTTGCCTAGTCGCAGAGAAAAAATGTAGGAAAATGGTGGAGATATATAGTATCGAATATGTATTTCAAATCATGGTCTAAACCTCAAGTCTAGGGCGTTACATAATTGGACTAAACTTGTTGAGACTCAGTACAATAGGATGATTAAAGTTTTCCACCTGAGCTATACTTTTTCATAAATTTTTTTCCTAAAGATGTAGGACATCAATTTTCATGTGTTGGCCCCCGGACAAAACTCTATATGGTTGAACAAAAATACAACCATATATCTCTAATGTAGAATGTGCTTTTAACTTTCAAATTGGCATACTGGTTGCATTTATGGAATGAATGTGTACTAACTAAATCAATCCAATTTCTTAAGACATGGTAGACTTTGCATAAGTTTCTTCAAAGCTCTATGGCAGATTAGTCTTTGCTTCAGAGCTTCTTCACAGTTCCATTCCACAAAAACCAATCTTTTTCTGCTACGATCCAAGCTACCAATAACTATCTACCAACGATAAGTTAATCATCCCAAAAGAAGTGGATTATATATGCCAATGCTGCCTATTTTGGTATTGGCAAAACCCTCTCCTAATAGTAAATACCTAACAACAATTATTGATAGAAACTTTGCATCGAGATACAATTTAAAAAGTAGGTAGATCACAAGAAGTACCACATATGAATAACAATTTTATTGACAAGAGTATAAACAAATTAAACAGAAGTATAAGAGAGAGATAACACACAGAAATGGTAACCCAATTCGGTGTAACCACACCTACGTCTGGGAGACCATACGCCTGAATGAAAAGAGTTATAACTAATGTTTACAACACTTCTTTTCACATACAAAATTTAACTAAGAAGTATAATGTGCAATAACTAGTGAGCGATTTAGGCTCCCCTAAATATTGTGCTCCTTATGGAAGAGTCAGCAGATTGGGCTCCCCCTTAATTTGATGCTACTCAACAATAACTCCAATCTAGAGTTGAATTATCATCCAACTACAAAAAATAATGCACCAAACCGAATATGATGTCAAGAATGATCAGTATATCGTCAACAATACAGGATCTATTTCTGACTAGCAAACTTGAGTCGATAACCACATTTCTCAAAACTCCTACAGCGCTCACATTCATTCACACAAAAACGGCTTAACCTCGAAAGGCACAACACCATGAAAATATATATATGTATATAACACAAATGGAAAAAATCCATCATCACCAAGGCAGGAGATTGAGACCAAATAAAGGTCAAGCCCAAAACATGTGCAACCAAAAAAGGAAAGAATATGCAGCAGATACGACATGGATAAAGTCAAAGACAAGCCAAGAGACAATCGAAATAAAAGTAAATATTAACAGTCAACACCATTATAACACATTTTTCTATAACTTCTTTTTTTCTACAATGCTTTTAGCGTTGGAAAATTGTCTAAATCGTTGTAGTTCAAACACACCCCAAATAGCACAAACTCACCAAACTAACCCGCCTGAAAAATACCCCCAAGTCATCTAATCATACTTCAAATTCCATTAACTTATCCAATCTAACCCTTAAAAAACATGTCAAATATAATTCACTAAAACTAATTCTCTAATTGCAAGATAGTAATATCATCAAGCATACACTATGACACTTACCCAAGAACTTTAACTCACCCGTACCGATTACCAAACCCTATCGTGGTTATAACACTTTAAAAAGTCATGCAAACTAAAATGCAATACACTTACTTCATAATGATATTATTACATTAAAGAAATCATCTATACCTAGTTATAAGAGGGACCTTTTTGTGTGCTTGTCATTGTAGGACCAAAATAAGTTTACTTAAAAAAAAAACCAACTATTAGTAATTATAGTTACAAAAGTAGGACGCAAATATTTTGGTTTTATTTTATTTTATTTTTGAGTTCAACTAAATTTAATATCTTAATCTATATATTTTAACTAGTTAAACTATGCTCAAATTTACCTTTGATGATCTAATAAGTATAAACATGATAAAATTAGTCAATAAACTTTAGTGAACTCATAAAAGATGAAATAAAATAACAAAATAAAATTAAAGTTAAAAAGGAAAAAAGAAAAAAAGAAAGAACGATCGTGAAATACCGAATGTCCCTTCAATTCACAATATTATAACAAGATTATTTAATAGATTGACTTAACAGATTGGACCAAAATGTTATTTGATTGATCCTTCAAACTAATGTTTTATTACCCTTTTCAAACTTGTTTAATATATTTTTTTTAATTCCTATCTCTCACGTCTTGTTTTTCTAAATCACTTCTTTATATTTTATCTACGGTAATAACAATGCTCTCTTTCCTATATTTTGCCTTCAACAATAGCAACAATGACAACAAACAAAGTTATTTCTTCTTCTTTCAATAATGCACGAGATGGTCAGTAGCACTAAATAGTGTTTTTTTTAAATGTCAAATAAATCTAGTATAGAGAGTAAGAGTGAAAAAATGAGCTAGAGTAAAAACTAGAAAGTGATTTAGGATAGAACGGAAAAATAAATAAATAAATAATCAGCTACAAGTAGAATAAGAGCGTTAAAGAAAAAGGGAAGAAATACAAAAAATAAAAATAAAAATAAAAATGCTCGACTAAATTAGCAAAAAGGTTGTAAAGCTTTGTTTTGATAAAGGGTCAAATTTTATTTTTCTAATAAACAGTTAACGTGATTCGTACAAAAATCCCATTATAATATAATTACCAAAGTATGTTTCCATTGCAAGGAAATGCCTAAAACGGGTAGCAAAAGAAGAGTCATTTGTATCTCGTCGTCGTCGGACGACGACATTTCCTGTGGCGATGACGAAGAGGAATCAGAGGAGTATGATGATGAAGACGATGACGAAGGGGATTCGGAAGAGGAGTTCGATGATAAAAATGCTGACGACGGGGATTCCGAAGAGGAGTTTGATGACAAAGACGATGTCGAAACGGAATCGGAAGAGGAGTTTGATAATGAAGACAGCGACAATGACTCTAACGAAGTTCTATCCGAGCGAGTCATCCGCTTCCTTAAAGGTAATTTCGGATCGTTTCTTCTTTTTTTTTTTTTTCTTTTATCACTCGCCATTATGTTGATATTTGAGCTTAAGGTCGAAGCGTCGATTGAAAGAATGAAAACGATGATTTTCTCTGAAGGTTAAGAAGTGGACAGGTTTTTTGAGAAATTCATATGGTATTTGATCTCTTAGAAGAAGAGCAATGAATTTATCAAATTTGTAACATATTCCGTTGCAGAGAACAAAAATTTGGATTCGTTAACACTTAATGATTGCAAAGCTTATTTACGGGAGAATAGGCTAAGAATAGCGGGGACTAAAGCCGTCTGTATTCAAAGAGTCAAGGATCATTGGAGGTACTTGAATTCTTGATCTTGAAACTCAAGATACAAATCTTAATATTGCGATCAATCAAGATACTTACAATTGTTAGTACTTGTTCATGTTGGGAAACTGCTATGTACTCATCTATGTAGTTTTTATATATTTGTTTAGAGTATAATTCTGTTTTTATTAGTCCCTTTATCTTTGAATTTCTTTCCTTTTATAATTAGTTACCTTATTATATTTACCCATTATTGGGTTATTAGAAAAATAAGGAAAAAATTTCTCTAAAATCAGTATGATATCATTATTTCCTCTGCGATTAATATTA
The DNA here is from genome assembly GCA_030954485.1 of Citrullus mucosospermus. Lineage (NCBI taxonomy): Eukaryota > Viridiplantae > Streptophyta > Magnoliopsida > Cucurbitales > Cucurbitaceae > Citrullus > Citrullus mucosospermus. The sequence goes on from CM062056.1 coordinate 26,267,989, forward strand.
ATTCCAGTTGTTGGACCTTCTATAAATTTCCAAACCTACAAATGAGGTGATTGTTGAATTGTGGATATAACTATAATAATGTAACTCATAAGGTTAAGTGTCCACCCTGGGCATAAGCCTTAATGGCTGCTTTGCTTTTGGTTTAACCCAAAATAGTTAATACCAATGGAGATATTATCCTTCACTTATATCTCAGGATCTTTCTCTTGTTTAACCAATGTGAGACTTTGGTCACATTCCCAACAATCCTCTATCGAACAGAGAACCATTGAGCCTCTCCCAAATAGTTATCTATCCATCTGGCTCTTATCTAAATCAATTCCTCTTCACCAAAGCACACCACCTATTAGATGATCTCAGCCACGAATCCCACCATAACTACATCTTCTGAAGCTCACTACTTCTTTGTTCGATACCCTAGGATTCTACCAACATGATTAAGAAAAGGGGCACACTCTATTATTACGTTAAATCACCACTCAACCCAAAAGCTTAAGTTTATTAGTTACATTAAATTTAATTAAATAAAAAATTCAGCATTGACCTCTATGGAAGTCTTTTGATAGTAGAGAAGTGACTAGCGAGTATTTTAGTGAATGCTGATGGGTATCCATTATGTTCCTTTGGATTTGAATAGATGGAAAGTAGAAGAGAAGATTTTAGACAAATGGTTTGTTGAGAAATTTTCACATCCGTTTAAGGATTCTTTTTTTTCCTTTTCCTGGTTTATCACTGGTTTCTGGAGTTTTTATCTTCCAAGAGTTCTGTATTGAAGCATATCAAACCAGAAGGCAGCAGCATCATTTTCTTAATAATATATATTTTTTTCACATTTTTTATGACCCGATATTGTGTTCCATTTGTTGCTGACAAAATTCTTGATAATCTGATATGTATCCTATGAATTCTCTTCTGGTACAACTACTACTAACAAAACGTATTTGCTTTTTTTTCCCCCTTCCATCTCAGGATGAAAGATGGAAATGGTGAAGCTCACTATCCAAGGTCATCCTTTGTTGTCAATTGTACTGGTAATCGCTTGTTCATTTGTCATAGCATTTTCTTTGATCTTTGATCTTTGATCTCTTTTAATGGCTGTAATTAATCAATTAAAACATCAATGTAGGTGATGTTTGTAGGGGAGATACTGTTCTGTTCACTCAGAAAGTTTATGAAAAGTACCCAAACAACTTACTCTTCCACCACTATTCTTGTGCTTGATATTTTGGATTATACTTCTACTTCTTGTAGTTTACTTTTTATTAGGTTTGATAAAGTAACTAGGCATGGAGGTCTTATAGGGAAGAGAACTGTAGCAGGGAGGGTAGTAAAGGAGAGCTATGGTGCAAGCAAACAGCAGCATACTTTTACTGTAAGGCTTCTTTCTGCTCAAGGAATCATTTTTTCCCATATGGTAATTCATATCGGTTGTGGATTTTTTGCATCATATGTCGTAATATGGTCAATTTGTTTGCATCTAATATTCACTGCAATGCTTATGTAGCAGTCAGTAAGTTTTTTCCTTTCTTTGTTCTTTCTCTTATATATTTATTATGTAATCATTTGCGACTCATATTTCCAACACTTGTGACTATAATGTACTAGGTCGAGGTTTTATGGAGCAGGGGAGTTAGGAAATTACCCCCACTTTATCCTCTGCTGGTTAAGGGACGAAATCTCTACAAACTAAGAACTTTCAGACGGGTAAGTACTCATTTACATAAGAATATTTTATTTTCATACAAAAGCATCCGCGTTAATAGTGGTTGTCCTGTGGATGAAAATTTTAAATCAAATTGATTTTTTTAGTTGAGTCATTGTTAGTGAAGTACGCATATAAATATGAATATAGTAACAGAACAATGTTCATTGTGTCTCACATTCTTAATCCTTAAACGAGTTAACTTCAAGACCTGCCTCCTTTCGAAATTTATATCATAAAACTAAAGTTCTACCAAATATGATTGTAAGAGTTTGTATCGTCAGGCCTTCTCTCCAGTGGACGATAAATGAAACCTAATGACCTATATTGTTGTATTTTATTCATTATTTGTCTGTTCTGTTACTTCCTCTTTAGCGTTGGAATGATGAAGCTCAAAGAGTTCAAGTTCTTGCTGAGAAGCACAAAAGAGGTGCGGCTGCTCGGGGTTTACGAGCAATGCAGAAAAAGAAAAGAAAACTTCAAACCGGAGGTACTAGTTCTCACCCCGACTAGCCATAAAAACAGAAAAGGAGCTTACTGCAATTGGATAAATGTTACCATATTTTTCCATTGCAATTAACAGGATTTGCAAAGAATCAAGGACATGTTCATCTTGCAAGACAAGCTCTGAATAGTAAAGAGAGTCGCAAAAGGATGCCATCAAGGGACAATAACAATGCTGTACGTAGACATCCAACATAGGTCCCTAGTATTTTTTGAATTTAAAGTTTATTCTAACTTCCTAGTTACACAATGACAAGGTAGGACGGTTCTGGTTACCTCCAAGTTTCGCACGTGACCTGGGCTAAATGGTAAAAGAGAGAATAGAGGAGCGAATGGGATGACAATGTGGGGGGAAACAAGATGGTTGACATTCATCAATGATCAGTTCTTTTAAAATATTATGTTACAGATGAGGAAGATAGAATTCAAATCTACTATCCATAAGAGATTAGTATTTGAGTTTAAACTGTGTTCAAAATCAGCATGATTACAGTAGTAGAAAACTTTTAAAAGCCAATCAGGCATTTAGGCTTGTTCGTATATGTCATTAGCCTATTATAACTGAATCTGCCTTTGCTTTCATTTTATTGTGGTAAAATACGGTTTTAAACGAACTTAGTTTGATGTAGAAGGAATAAGATTGACTAGACACATAATATTGCAAATCTAAGAGTTGTTCATAGGTTTGAACCTTCACTCTTTTTTAGATTGATGTAATATAACAATTTTTTTCACATGTTTTCAATTAGCCATTTTGGAGTCTTGTTTTTTTGTTTGTTTTTCTTTAGGGATTGGGTTTAAATATATGTGGTTTTATCTCTAGAACAATCTCTGACCAATTTATCCAAAAATTAATACGAGAACCTAACTTTGAAAAATGGTCAATGACACCCTTAAAAATCGGGAAAAATGGACAAATGCTACTCCTTTCAAAGAAAATAACCAAACCATGGCCACTGCTTTCATGGGAAAAAATAGACAAAAAAGTAACTTCGATGTTTCTACTTTAATTAATACCAATTAGAATATATTCCATGAAATTAGGGTAATTATTTTAAATCGCAAAACATAAAACTGCTGAAAATATTTTTAGATTACCATCATCTATAATAAATTATAATAGTCTATCAATGTACTGATATACAGTGACATTTTCATATATTTATAAATATTTTAATTCATTTTATTATATTTGAAATCAATTCATGAAACTAACTAAAGTAATGGGAACAAAATCAATCGAGAATATAAATATTTAAGTTTAAACATAAAACAAAATCGACCATCAGAAGTTAATTTATGAACTCATCAGCTATCAAATTGAAACTGATTTGACGAATTTGTTTGATTATATTTTAATATTTGATCTACACAACTTGACCTATCAGTGAAATGACCCACCCAGGATTTGCACTCAACATATATGATGAAATTACACAGCACTCTACAGTCTTAACAAGAATCACATTACTTTGTCATCTCTGATTTGACTAGAATGGCTTCTACTTCTTGTTTCCAGTTAATCTGCTCCCTATCCTCAAAACACAGCACTTTTGATCCTATAAGTGCAATGGCCAAAAGCAAACACTTTCCGACAATCGAGAAAGAAAGAAGAAGAAAAATGGTGAAACTCATTCGAGAACTTTGCAAAAGAAGACGACAGACAATACATTCAAGACGTATGCAAGAGTAAACGTCAAAATATATCGTTTTAGTCCTTGTATATTCATGTGACTCAAGTATAACAGAATTAATTTTAAAGTTAGAATGAATGTTACTAGAAGTAAAGAGGAATAGAGAGAGAGAGAAGATATTATAATAGATCAAGACACTATGCATACTATTTAGTGGAAGGAAAGGTAGAAGAGAAGCTCACAATTACAATCCAGAAGTTAAATGTCTGGAAATGCAAGTGCCATCCTCTGAAAACCTTGGAGGATTATCATCACTTGAGATTGAACACACTTTTCACTCAAACCTATACAAATACAGTGAGAAAACTCCAACTCCTATGTTTTGTTTTCACTTCGCTTACCAATGAGGTCGGATCGTCAACCCTGTCATGAGTATCCACAAGCTCGGGCCAAATATCAAAGTATCTCTCAACTCAGCCATTTGATTCAATTATCACACTCAAGAGGGGTGGAAAGATACCCTAAATCAAATTACAACTGGGTTCTCACCACTATGTAGGTGATGGAATCCAGCAAGAGCAACCAAATAACTTTGGATGAATTTTCAACATTTGACTTATAAACCTTATAATGGTTTCACCAGAGTTCGACTAGAAGGTCCGTGTAACAGTTTGACAAACCCGAGGAAGCTCAATTTTCCGTCGGTATGTCTAATCCAGTCGTGAAGAACAGCATGAACAGGAACAGAAGGGCTGAGGCCAAGTTCCTGAAATGTCCACAATACCAGAGATTAGAGTTCACAGCTGGGTTATGCAACTCCAGCCAAATGTAGGGAAAATTTCAAAGTAAAGTCATCAATGTCTGTTCTAAAATGAAGCATGAACAAAGTTCTAAGTTCTAATCCAATTGGTACACCGTAGAACAAGTTGTCTACCAATTCTAAGTAAATCTCAATAGAATGAAATAGTTTCAAGATATTTAGAGTGTTTGAAACTTTTATAGAATGCCGGATTATGATTTGCAAAATAAAGGAACTGTAAAGTAGAACCATGGAGCATTTCTACGACGAAGATTTAACTATTTCTTTTCCTTGATGCAAAAAGATAGTAGCTGTTTTCTTAAGCGTGTGGATGCACAGGCATTTCATCACGCAAGCAAATCAAACATACCGAAGCCAGTTCCTCTATAACAATAGGTCTGTTTCCGTCCTTCTCAAACAGATCATAAGCATAACGTGCATGTTGCTCCCACCTATCAAGAGCCTCAAGTTGATGGATACTTAGCGCAGCAGCACAAAACTCGTCAAAATCCATTCTCCTATATTGCAATGCATTAAGCTGTTGCACAAAAGCAACGCAAGACATAAGCAATACGAGCTTAAAGGAAATATACTTGAGGAATATAGTCTGGCACAATACCGAAGTCAATAGATCAGGTATCCTTGATTCCTTCATAGCATTCGTTATGTTTTTCATCAAAGCCTGACCAGAAGTAAAAGAGAAATTAACATAACCAACAGGAAACCATGTTGAAGAAAGACAGAATAACAGGTGATAAACCTCTTTGATGTTTTCTATGTTTATGGTGCCATTTTTGCTCGGTTCCAAGAGTGAAAATTGCGTCTTCAAATAGAATAGATCGTCTATAGTTAATGTTCTCGACACAGCCTACCACATTGCCCAAAGAAAAAAGAAATATTAAGATAACTAAATAATGGGAAACAGCAGGGATTGGTATGCATGAAATCATACGAATGTAAAGAAAACAAACCCTTAAAGCAGCTTTGCGAAGATATGATGACCGCATGTAAGTCTTCATGAGTTTAAATATTAGTATATCAAGAGGAGCTTTTACATCCATAGTATTTTTAATCCATGGATGACCTATGTTGAAAAGATAAATAAGAGTGGAAATTATGAAAACAAATAAAGAAGAAAATGAGCTTTTTTCTGTTAATGCTTTTTTTTTCCTACTGGTATGAAGCACGTACTCAGGGCTTGCGCAGCAGACATCCTTTTTCGTGGATCTTTAACTAATAGGCGCTTAACAAAATCTCTTGCCTCAGAAGATAGAGAAGGCCATGGTGGCTCATCGAAGACAGGATCAGCTTTTAGGACAGCTTTAAAGATGCCAGACTCCGTTCGAGCCCAAAATGGACGACTGCCACATAGAAGAATATATGCAATTACACCTATACTCCAGACATCTGCCTCAGTACTGTATGATCTATGGAGCACTTCGGGAGCTACATAGTAAGCACTACCAACAATGTCATTGAGCCTTTCGTCTGCCAAAGGAATTAAAGAACATAAACTATTTTTCCAGCCCTGGAGTTACAAAATTAATTATGGTGTAAGTAAACAAAGGAAAACCTGGTTTTGCAAAATCTGACAATCCAAAATCTATAGCCTTCAACAGCGAATCTTCGTCCTTTGAAGTGAAAAGGAAATTCTGATCCACCAATAAAGTGTGCTTAGACAAGAATTCATGAATTGGAAATGTACAAGAAAGGAAATCATATTTGAAACTATGTGTTGAATTAGAATTTCAACCACTGTTTCTCAAAATAAAATAAAAGTGCAACTTAAGACAAACTGATAAAATAGACCAAACACATCATTCCAGTACACTACGCATCCATTGTTAAGCTTATTCACTTTATATATGATTGTCCCTTATCTCTGAAAAAATATATGAGAATTCTTTTACCTACCTTATCCAGGAGAAACAAAACAAGTTTTTCTTTTATTTTTCTTCATTTGCAGAATAAAAATCAAATATTGCACAAACTGGACATCTAACCAAATTAAATACTTCATGTTCTGCTTTTACGACACGAGTAGTTTTCTGTATAACGCACCTCAGGTTTGAGATCCCGGTGAACCACACCCTGAAGGTGGCAAAAAGCTACAACATATAATATTTGTGTCATTACAGCCCTTGCATCCTCCTCTGTGTATTTACCACCCCTAAAGTGTAAAAGAAAATTCAAGAGATCATCAATAGATTAATCATTAGTTTACTAAAGCTTTATGGTCCAAGAAAACCCCAAACCACAATGCAGAATAGCACATATCCAAGACGAGTACCTTGATAGAATTCTGTCTAAAAGCTCTCCTCCTTCGCACAACCTGAAAATGCATAATGACCCGTTGAAACCCAAGTAAGGCATGATTTAGATCCATCCAAACCTTAAAGTAATGAAAGAAATTTCGACAAACTCAGGTATATGATAGTGAAGAAACTAACTCCATTACTATATAGACATTGTCATGATCCTCATATGCATCATAGAAATTTACAAGATTGTTGTGACCACTCAATGACTTTAATATCTTCACTTCCCGTCTGACATCCTCAATGGCAATGGCAGTAGTCATCTACCGGTAAAAATACAAGGCAACAATTAGGAACGAAGATCAACTTCAGTATAGCACATGTTGCTACCATAAAAAGCAAAACTTAAAAGACTATTTGTTTAAATCCAAGCGAGGGTTCAAAACTTGGGTGAGCATTTGAGAAGCTAGATTCTCATACCAAAGCACTTCAAGTAAAAAATGATCATTTTGTTTTTTCCTCTCTAGAAGAAAAGAACGGATGAGTCTAGACTTGAGTTCATAAGTATCATAAAAGAAAGGCCAGATGCCAAGAAACCAACTAAAACAACAGCCCTGAGAAAAATGGAACTACTCAGTATGTTAACATAATTTATCGAAGCAGTACAAATATGGCCATGGTCAATAGCAAAAGCCAGTTCTTATAGACCATGTTATCAGGATCTTCAGGCAGCTAGATTTAAGCTCGAGCTGAAGAATGCTCCTAACTGGAATCTGAAAAAGAAAAGATAGCATAATCCCTCATCTCCATCTCAAGAACAAAGAGATAAACAAGCAATTGATCCAAAAGTAAAACCAATTTTCTCATTTTGAAGGTAAAGAAAGCACCATTTTCACAAAATCTAACGTTACAGAACACAAAGCTATGGTGAAGAAGATCAAACACCTTAGACTTGGGAATGATTTTGACAGCTACTTGTTGGCCTTTAAGTTCACCCTTCTTAAACCTCGCCGCACAAGTGTAGCCAAAATGCCCCCTCCCAACCTCTTCTCCAAGCTCATATTTACGCGCAAGGTGCTTCGAAAATCCAAAATTCTTATCCAAACCAGTAGCCCCTTCCGCTTCACTCCCCTCTGGAATCGACGCCTCGTTCGGCTTCACTGAGCCGTGCCGCCTTGCCAGAACTGCACGAATGTGTTTCGCCGGCGACGGAGGGGGAAATGGCTTCCTAAAGAACCGCTTCGGAGTTGAATTAGCACTGGCATTCACCGGAGATCTCGCCGGAGACTTCTTCGAAAACAGATAATGAGCAGGGCTAGGACTATAAAATGGGAAAAACGGCGATTTCTTCACATTATCCATCTCATGACTCTCGTTTCTACTATTTCCTGTCTTCCTCCCATTTCTACCATTGTCAGAACTCGGTGGTAGCGGCGAAGCTCCTCCCATGGCGGTAACAGAGTTTTGTTGTGCCGAATTAGGCCCTCCATTGGGCGTTCTTGAACCAGATTTCTCAGAAAACAGATCAGAATTCGGGGAGGGTTTAGAGTTGCAGAGACCCATCAGACACCTCCCCAAGATAACAAACAGAAAGAAGACGAAGAAGAATCAAAGGAAACAAGAAAATTGAAATTCAAAAATCCCAGAACTGAATCAAAGCATTTGCTCCAGATAACAAAGAATGGATATTTGAACAGGATTTTTGGAAGCTATAACAACTTCCTCAAGAAATTTCAAAGGGAAAATTAAAATTAAAACGAAAAAAAAAAAAAAAAAAAAAAAAAACCCACCAACCGGAATCTTGATTTGTCTCTGATGATTGGAAGTGTTCTCAACACTCAGACAAAAGAGACTGATCCACACAAAATGATAAAAAGGAAGCGACGTCGAGTTCACTTTTCGGTGTCTAATTTAATATTATTTAATTTAATTTATTATTAATTTTGTACCACAAAATCATTTTTAAAAAAACTTATTACCTCAATATCTGACGTAGAATTCATTTCATTACGTGGGGGCCAAGGATAGGTCAAGCACGGTCGCCACTTTTCATCCACGTGGCATTCAATTTTGAATTTCATTTTTTTAATTTTTTTTTCCTTTTATTTTTTTTTTAACTTCCTCATGACATTTTTGAAAAGGACTGGAGAGGATTTATGTATTCCATTTGCTTTTTTTTTAAATATCCAATATGAATTTTAATTATGCATGGTTTATATGAGAATGTTGATGTAATGTTAAATTTATCTTCATTAATAATGTTATATCAGCGTAAGAAGTTTAAGAGATTATGTGTTCAAACCATTGCAACTGAAAAAAGTTAAAAGGGAATATATCTTATATTTGATATATTTCTATATTCAAAAGGTCCTCTAAAATATATATTTATAAAATTACAAAATTATAGATTTTAAATATCAACCTTAAAAAGAAAGAATTTAAATTTATAGAAGTTCTAGAGTTAATGAAATGTAGAAGTGTAACTTATCTATGTAATTATTATTATTATTTTGACAATTTGTAGTCGAATAATGGCCCTCTGACGAGATTGATTGTATAAATATTATGTCAATTGAGTTATGTTCATTTTAACAATTTGTAGGGACTATGCATGAGAATTCTATCAAACTATAGGAATTATTTATGAGGTTTAATCAAATATAAAGACTAAATCCTAACTTTTCTCAAACCAAATGATTAATTTTGCTATTAAACCTTATTTGTTTATATATATATACTGTTTTTAAATATAGAAAAATGAATTAAAATATTTACAAATATAAAAAATTTTTATTGTCTATTTGTGATAGATTGTTATTTGTATCTATCTGATAGACACAAATAATAGTCTAATAGACTGTGATATTTTTTAAACATTTTTAAAATAATGTTTATATATATATGGTAAAAGTCAGTGTTGAAGTCATGTTTTTAATTAGAAAATGAAAGTAGTTTTTTGTCCCCCTTATTCTTTCATGGGACCCACGCCTAATAATCCACATGAAGTTCATTATTTTAGATGATGTGCATCTGAGTATGATGACTACCCTTTCCATAAAAAAAAAAAACAAAAAATGTTTGACCATCGTACATATTCTAGTATATGCTTAATATGTATATTATATTATTCAATAAATAATGGGTATGGTATTTCTAATTTTGAAAAAAAAAAAATTAAGAATCTATGGTCTTGTGGATGAGTTCAAACAAGTAAAACAACATTGATGGTGTAGTTTAAGTTTTATCACATTGATTTTTCCTTTTTGGATAAGTAGTTTTCATCACAATTATTTGGAGGCATATTATCTATTTTGTTTGATTTCCTAAGCTGCATTTACTTGTTGGAAATGGAAACTAGAAAAATAAGACTTGTATTTTTCTCCCTCTATAATTAACATCTACCTCTATAGGGAATAATATAAAGAATGTTATTTTTAATTTTTGTCAAATATAATCTCTCTAAAATATATGTATTAGAGCTAGGTTGACAACATTGTTATGTTTGTAAAACTATGCTTATTTACAATGTAGGATAATTTACAATTCATATTCATTGTAGCAAAGTTTGTAAAACCAAAAAACAAGTAGCTTTTTCTGAATATATGATTTTAAAAGTGGAGCAAATTTCAAAGGCATGTTCTTAAAATTTGAAAATACTACATAAAGAAAACATGTGTATTTGTAGTTACTAGGTAAATTAAGGTTCATCTCTAGACCATTTAAGCTTTTTTTTAAAAAATTAAGTCTATAAACATATCTTTAATCTTTAAATTTTTTTGTTCTACTATCTACTTTTCATCACTACTTTCAAAAACCAAGTTAAGTTTTGGAAACTAAAAAAATAAATTTAAAAACTTTTTTTTCTTTTTTTTTTGGAAATTTGGTTAAAATTTGACTCTTTTATTCAAGAAAGATGCAAACCATCGTAAGAAATTGAGAAACAAAAATAAGGTTAATTTTAAAAAATCAAATGAGGTCCTAATTTTTATATTTGGCTTTTGAAAATTAAACTTGTAAATACTTCATTCACGTTAGATTTATTTACTTCATTATCTTCTTTCTACCAATACTTTAAAAAGTCATGGGCAAATTTTGAAAAATACTTAAGAAATGGGGGGATCATTTGAAAACGTTTTTTAAATTGAAACAACAGAAAACTCAATTAGATACCAACGGATTCGCTTTTTAAAAACCCAAAAACCAGTTAAGAAATTTCAAAATAAAATAAAATAAAATCATTTAAAAAAACAGGTTTTTGTTTTGAAAAGGTGCATGTATTTTATGAAATGAAATTGCCTTGTGGTAAAGAAAGATGCTTTCATCTTAGAGGTTTTGGGTCCAATTGGCCGAAATTATAATATCTTTTCACTTTTAGTTATCTTCCATTTAACAATAACAATCTCTATTTTCCAATATAAAAATTAATGATAAAAATTGTAAAAAAATAGTTGTTTTCAAATATAAAAAAATAAGTCAAAATATATTCAAATATAGCGAAATATTATTGTCTATCAATTATAAATAGTTATAGACAATGGTAAAAATTTATAGTGACACTGTCAACAAGTATAATATGGAAAGTATGTCTATTGTATCCCAATAAACCGATTTGCAAAATTAATATTTAGAAAGAAAAAAAAATTAGATGGAATTGAAGGTAACCAATAAAAATAGTTTGATGGTAGAATTGTAGTTGAAAATGTAAATAATAAGGAAAAATAGTGGGTTCAACCAAATTTTAGCCCTTAGAATAAGTAACTCGAGCATTGCGACCACACTCCCCTTTATGTTATGAACCAAGTTAAACTTCTATTTAGACTTGATTTCAAGCACCCCTAGAAGCCTAAATAATCATACTTATATGTCTATGGCTAATTATAACATAGATAATTAACATGCATGCATTTAATTCTACGGTGTGCCTTATGTCTAAGGTCACATGACGTGCTATATCTAGGTCCTTTATCGTGTGTTCCCTTGTAAACTTCATATGTTGCCTTGACCTTCTCATATTAAGACACAATTAGCAGGCTAATTTAAGTGATTAGTTTAAATTAACAAGATGTCTAATAAAATCAACAAAATATATAACATAAACAAATGGTAAACAAATGGGTGTGATGCAATTCAATATCTCAAGTTATCTTATCCATTTTAGAGTATCCACAAGACTGAATCCCTAAAAGAATTTAGCTTGTAATGAAAAGAATAAATGCTAATTTCATTAATAAATAATTCATGAGTACAAGTTGAAATAAAGCAAAACCAAAACAAAAAATAAAAAATAAAAATTTCTTCAGTCCTCATGTCAATTTTCACCCTCAAAGGGTACTCTCTCTAACTTTATTCAACTTCTTTAAAAAGGAATCTTACTTTACGGCTCTATCTCATTAGGTGGACTCATCTAAATCCCTAACTTGAGAGGAACTTCTGTTCCTTGAAATGTTGAACTATGTCTCTCATTTGGATATGTGAATCTTCACCATGAATCGAATGCCTCCAATGAAAGGACTAGGGCGCTATACATTCAGGCTTCAAGGGAGTGGGTAGTTGCCAAAATTAATGTTCTAAACTATCTTAGGAGGATTTAGAGTGAACTAACAACTTAGGATTCCGAAATCAACAAGTCGTTTGACCTAGTTTTACTTTATACACTTCATGTTTGCATTGCCTTTACTTTTGTAAACAGAAGGTGTAGACACATGAGATTAAAAGATCAACGTGTGAGGGCTTAATTTTTCCTTGAGAAATGTTGAAATATATCTAAACAATGATTCAATCCTAGGATTGTCTTAGTTTTCCAATTTTACTTGAATTTACTTTTTATGTTGATATAGTTCGTATCACTTTTATTTAGTTCAATGAAGCACATTTCTTCTTATTCTTCTATTCTCTTTTCTTTATTAATGAGCTAATTTTTATTTGTTGGTTATCAGATTCAATAAAATCTAATTAAGTGGCTTGCCTAAGTCCCAAGTTTGCCCAAAGAAAGGATGGTTGCACCATCTTTTATTGAGTTTATGTTTTATTGAAAATTTTTTTTTGATCAACTAGATTTTTATATTATGTTTGAGTTCAACTTTGAAAGAGTTGAATAAAAATGATTTTCATAAAAGAAGTATAGGTAAATTGTGTTGACATACAACTTAGCTAGTGTAATAAAAAAAGGAACAAATGTTTAAAGTAGTATGTTATTCATCAAATCTTCTCTTGACAAACAACACAAATGTGCTTTTGGGATTTATGGTAAATAGAAGTAGACTTACTATTGATTTAGGTCTTGTTTGGATTGACTTAAGGAAAAAACATTTTTTAAAAACCTCACTTTTATTTAAACATTTTTTTATAAAAACTAATTAAAATACATTGAAAGTCTATTTTGAGTGGTTGTCAAACACTCTAATTTTTTTCAAAATGATTTACTTTTTAATTGAAACACTTAAAAATATATTACAAACACACCCTTAAATTCATTAGGTTGCTTTTACTAAGTCCAAATATACAAACTCCCAAAAAAAGAATTTAAAAAGTCTAAATATGCATCTAATAATAAATCCTATATATACAACGATATTATATAGATAGAGGAGAATGCTTGGGACTAAAAACATGTCATATATAACTTTATAAATAGAAAATCTTCGTATAAAATTAGCTTTACATCCACCTAATATCCTACGAGCAATGTGACATGGAACCTAATACCTATGAGCAATGTGACATGGAAGAACATATAGAGTTGAATTGAAATTAGAGTTTATTTTCCTTTATTCTCAAGGTTGGGCAATTTATGGAGCAAAGGAATTAACTACAATCCATTAGCCTAAATTAACTAGCCAAAATCAATTGCAAATTGTACAAAAGATCTTATGAGAAAACCTAAAATTCATTTAGAGTCTTTTTAGATTTATAAAATGTTTATATATAAAATAAATAAATAATGGTTCAAATCTCACATTCTTTTAGACTAAACTATATATTAAAATTCATTTAAGCCCCTTGAAAAAATTATTAGACGACTCGTCACTTAAATTCAGATATTAAACAGAAAGCATAGACAATCACTCCAACAACCAACAAAACTAACCGCCTAGACTTGAGATAAACCACCTACGTCTGGGGGCAGTGTGCCCGGAAAAGACAATCTACTAATATTCAAGAGTTGAACATTTACAACAAAGTACCCTTCTATAAAGTATCGACTTCTACATTAACTCTTATAGAGCTTAACTTGAACACCTAGGCTTGAGACTCCCTCCCAATTGTACGAAGACTCCTCCTAAGTATGATAATATTAGTGAAAACCCTAAATGATCACCATTAATCTCATCTTATAAACCGAGGCCAAGAAAGGAAATAAACTTCTTGGGAAAATATTGGGCGAAAATTCTAGATTAGGAAAGAAAATATTTTGTAAGAATTATTATTGCTATAATCCGATGTTAAAATTATATTTGTGACAACAAAAGCATCTCTCCAAGTTGCCTAAAAACAGAGAGTCAATCAACAAATCTTCAACACCACTACAAATCATTTTGACCAAATACATATAGTAAAAAAGACCCATTAAAATTTAACTACCAAATCCATTTAAATTCTTAAAGTTAACAACCAAATCACTTTAAATAGCTAAAACTAACTACCAAATCAATTCAAATAGACAATAACAACATTAAACTTCATCTAAATACCTCAAAATCTCTGAGATTAACAATCAAATCCATTTAAATCCCTAAGATTAACAACAAAATCACTTTAAATCCCTAAAATTAATCACCAAATCGCTTCAAAGGCACAATAACAACAACCAACCTCACCCACATCACATCAAATCCCTAAAACTAGCCACAACTCTTTCCTAATCGGTCTCAGCAAAAATAATGGAGATATTATTTGATTTGGATCTAATTTGTGAAGAATTCTCCCAAAAAAAAAATCTTGAACTTAGCCAATCTCTTTGCATGTTATGGCCGCATCTCAATAGCAACCTGGCCCCAATTTTGACTCTATCCAGCTATTCTGCATTTTGTCATCTAAAGGCTTGTCACTATATCCTGAACTTGTTTTTTACAATTTTTTTTGTAAATTACATAAAACACGAGAATAACTTGAAAATTGACTCTTTTTGTACACATTTTACATTACTTAACTAATCATGGCAAAGTCACATGCATGATTTGTTATTGCATTAAATTCACTCACAAATCTATTAAATATAGCATTAAACACATCTTTTTGCTCAATAACTTAAGTCTTTTAAAGCTAAATAACTCACCTAATGGGAGTCATCAGTCAACTCTCACGACGCTAAAATATGGTATCCGGAGAAGTCACTGTTGGTTTTGGAAAATGTCACTTCTCCCAATACTTTTTGATGTATCATTGGGAGGGATGATCTTGTTTTTGTCTTCCAAATCTACACTTTTACAACTTTTCACGATGGTCAAGATTTTAGTGTCGGAAAATGTAGGTTTATCTCTCCCACTGCAATATTAATATTGTGCTGGGCTGGAGAGGCGGTTGTCTCTCCCAATGCCAAAGTAGCATCGAGAGATTTTCTTTCTCCCAACGATTTTTTCTGTGTGGGAGAAGGATCGTCATGAGAAACCAAATTTATTGTAATGTAAATGAACTCTTTCACAAGTGATTTCATTAAAATTCTAATGAAAGGTTTTAAAGTATATTAAATATACTATTGATATACATGTCAGAGAGTAAAAATTGAAAAAATCAAAAACAAAAATGTAGATTTTATGGGTTTTTTTTTTCATATTTCTAAATTACGTTTACGAGGGTCTTAACAAACCATAGTGACTAAATTCTAATTATAAATTATAAAGATTAAATTTTAATTTTCTCTAAACTATAAACACCATCTATGCAATTTAACCTTCTTTTTAATTTAGAATCTAAAAAATGACATTTTAAAAATTTTAAAATCAACATATAATTCAAATATATAGTATGTTAAAATTCATAAACCTCAATTTAAAAACTTTATCATTAATATTATATACGTCATGCTTACGTTGTATGTATACATAGTTTATGTAACAGAAAGTTTGGTTAGTGGTGAGAATAATAATGATAGTAATAGTAATTATAGAACCAAACATTCCTTTAAAAAAAATGATAAAATAAAATAGAACAAACCAAATTAAGCTTTTGGCAGAGCTCACCATACAGATTTCCACTCAGCCACCGGCTTCATAATTCAGCTTCCCACTGAAATTTGAAATTATATTTATTTGTATAGAAATTGAAGGAGAAAATTATAATAATATGATTGTTTTGTAAACAATTTAGAAAAGTATTTTACTTTGAAAGTATTGTAGATTTTACGGAGAATTGTGAGGGTTGGTTTTTTTGTTTTTTAGTCTAGAATTTTCTTTTTTTTTTTTCTCTCTTTTTCTGGGTCGAAGGTTCAACCCTCGACAACTCTCAAACTTTTTTAAATAACAAGTATATTATTTTAACTAATTTTTTAAAAAAAATCGTTATTGTTTTTAATAAAAAAAAAAGATATATTTTATCACTAAACCTACCAATATAGTTTCGCAAAAAAATTATCCAAACCAACTTAAAAAATGGATTAATCATAAAACGAAACTAAAACTACTGTTCATAATAAGAAAATAATAAAATATAAAATTAAAGTGTCAATATTAATACAATAATTTATTGTTTTTCTTTCACTAAAAACAATAATAATAATAATAAATTCAATGTGTCCCACAAGGCGTACGTTGCCAATTTCGAGCTAGTTGGCGTCGTCGACTTTGAACTCTATGTTGCTCTGATTACTCTGGTGGATCTGGTTGCTCTGGTACCTTTGCGGACGCTTCATAGTATAGATATTCATTATATTATCCACGACCGCGCCCATGTGTATGCATGTATGATGGCCCGGCCTCTGAATCATAATATCCTGAACCAAAGGCTGGTTGCATCATCATCAGACTAGCATAACCAGTTTGGCTCTACGTCTGCGTCATAGGAGGCAATTCTTCCACGTTATGGTCAACTGCATCAAACTCATTTTCTTTTGGTGGAGGTGCAATAGGTATATCCTACATGTAGTGTAATTCCTCCATGTAATTATTACTGCATATAGCAAATACCTGATCTGGATCATTTGCAACATCACGAAGACTACTATTGCTCGATCGCTGTGAATTACAAAACAATTAGATAATATTTCAAATAAATTTAAATTAAAAATAATTAGACAATATTTGATTATATACCAAATGACCCAAAGCCACTCCCGAACGAGTAATGTAGCGTCTCGTAATATTATTGTACCAAAGGATGTAATCTCGAGTGGCATCACTATCAAATTGCCCAATTGAAACGCCCACTACAATAAACTTCTACGTACTACCAAATATGCAACTTTTTTCAGACCAATCTGTAGTTCTCAGGTCAATGTCATGTATAGGGTTCAGTATTGCACTCTGACGAGACATCCTGTTAGAAACCAAACTGTCGGATTATCCTGTCAAGAAGATGCCACTCACCAATGTGAAAATATATGAGTGGGCTTATCATATGTCATATGTCTTGACCACTCGTATAGAAATTGGGCAAAGTGTCATAACAGCTTTGTAAGGCTCTCAAATAATCTAAAATATAAAATATTATATTAAAAATATTAAAGACAATGTATATAAAAAAATATATATATAAAAAATTCAATTGGTTTTAGTATTCACATACCTGGTCAGGTTGAAACAGATCAAGCACTCATTACATGTGTAGCTGACCTAGTTACACAAAATTGGTCTCTCCACCTATATTATTAAATTAATATTTTAGGTTTAAAATTAACTATATTAGTCACAAAAAATATTAGTCAAATTAAATTAAAATGACATACCAATAACCGTAGACTCGTTCTGCTAATTGATGATTGTTGACATGTCTGAGGTGTTTTAATAATCATCCCCACGTGTTAGCGGACTCCTCATCTACAACAGCAAATGCAAGAGGAAGAAGATGCCCATTCGAATCAACTAATGTAGCAATTAGCAACTTTCCTCGATATTTTCCATAGACCAAATGCCCAAAATACAAAAGTAAAGATGACATGTTCTTCAGTATGTGTGCCATTTATTCTCCACTCCACGTGCATGCCGGAATTTGTATGTTTAACCATATACAACCACCTGGGCAACAATTTGTATGATTCATCCCAATCACCAAACACTTTGGCCAACACCTTTCGTTTACTCTCCCACACCCTATGGTAAGGAACATGGTATCTGAATTTTGTTTTGATGTTGGACTGCAGTTGTGCCACACTGATGGACGACTTGTCTTCACAAAACTCTAGTGCAATCATTGAAGAATCTATTTGCACATAACTTTGGCTAAGCTCTAAGCAAAAACATGTATTTTGCTCAACATACTTAGTGATCTCAAACAAATCATGAGATTTTTTCTTTACTGCACGGAGGCACCATCTGCAACCATCCTCCCATTTCTTACACCGAATTGCCCAAATATTCGGTGTTGATTCCACTACCTCGTATGGTGCGTGACACTAGATAGCAAAACACTTGACCAAATGTTGTAGCATTTCTTTGTCTTGAAAAACCATACCCTTATACAATTGGGTATTATCAACGATCACACGGGCTACAACTAAGTCATATTCTCTAACGCTATCTATTATATTCATGTCAAGATCAAGGAATGCATCTGACGACATATCATGTTGACGACCATTAAAATTCAACTCCTCAAACTCATCGTCCGTTTTTGTTCTAAAATCCCTATATTGATTACCAGCCACCATATCTTCATCGTCATAGGCTGGTGCAACTGATTCGGGATCAGGATCAATACATTGATTCAGGTCTTTAAACTGACTAAACGATTGTGTATTCAAGTCTATATCCAAGCCTACCCTACTTACATTAACATATAAAATGCACTAAGTTCAAGAGCAGCATTGCAATTGAAAACATCAGATTCATCGCTTGCTCATTATGAATGGAGAATGACATATTTGTTATCAATCCTAATGGTGTTAGATTGGGATGTTTGTATCTTATTTTTAATTGATTTGATCTCATATCTACACTGACATCTCAATCATTTCAACAAATTGTTCAAAAACAAGTCCACTGTTCACATTTATGCTAAAACCCCCACGTGTTTGGTTGGTGATATTCAACTTCACCAACACTACCATTTTCTAAAAAAAGAAAACAACAATATACATCACTAAATATTTGACTAAAAACTCTAATATTAAAAAAATTAGTAATATTTAAAATGCAAAGAAAATATAAATTTGTACTAAAAAATTTATTGAACTAAATTTAAACCCTACAAACTCTAATACTAATTTCTTTTTTAAGAAAACCTTAAACAAAGTCTAAACTTTTTCAATTAAAAAAGTAATACTATAAAATTAATATTATTTTTTAAAAATTCTAAAATTAATATTATTTTTTTAAAAACAAAATTAATATTATTATTTTTTAAAAAATTAATATTATTTTTTAAAAAAATTTAATATTATCTTGTTTTAAAGAAATTCTTAAGCTAAATTTTGTTTCAAGAAGACTCTAAACAAGACCTAATTTTTTTCAATTAAAAAATGAATATTAAAAAAAAACT
This sequence comes from Citrullus mucosospermus, assembly GCA_030954485.1. Lineage (NCBI taxonomy): Eukaryota > Viridiplantae > Streptophyta > Magnoliopsida > Cucurbitales > Cucurbitaceae > Citrullus > Citrullus mucosospermus. The sequence goes on from CM062056.1 coordinate 26,287,516, forward strand.
TATTTTAAAAAAATTATATAACTAAAACTTTTAGTTCTTTGATTTTTTTTCAATTGAGAAACTATTATTATTTTAAAAAAACAGAACTTTTATTTAAATATTCTATTTTTTTCAATTTAAAAATTACAGTAAAAAAATCAAATATTATTATAAAAAAAAAAACAAACATGTATACCAAACTTTTGTATTAAAAAACTATAAATATAAAATGCAAAGCAAATACAAATTAAAAAAATATATATTAAAATTATCGACATGGTAGATCTAATATAATATTAACATGATATATTTAATATAATATAAACAAGAAAATTAAATTATAGAAAAAACTCATAACATCAATATATAAATATTATTGAATTCAAAATGGTATGTTTAGCATAATATGAATATCAGGAATAGGAACTCACAAATTCAGCAACGGTCCTACTTTTTTTTCCTCAAAGTGACAACAATCGATCTTTTTTTTTTTTTTTTTTTTTTTGTTATTTGTTGTCCGATCAGCAATAAAAACTAAGAAAAAATAGAATAATATGAGAATATGAATCTATAATTTATTTTTTCTTAAAAAAAAATTGACAAATAAAAAATGTACCTCTTTTGTTGTTGTTTGCTTTCCAAATAGCTAAACAGAAATAAAATAGCATGAGAATAGAGAAAAAATTTATATTATTTTAAAAAAATATTTATTATAATAATCAAATTTACAAACCTGGAGAAAATAGAGATTCGGATGGATCAAATGTAGAGAATATGAAGAATATAGAGCATAAGGAAGGAAATTTGGAGAAAACAGGGGAGAAGTTATCAATAAGGTGAGAGGTTCATGCAAATGGGAAGAGGAATAAGAAGCAGGATCGGAAGGTAGTGGAATTGGAAGAAGGATGGGAGGAGGAAGTGATGTCGGAAGAAGAATGGGAGGAGGAAGAAGAAGGGATGGGGGTTTTAAAATGGATTGATCAAGGGCTGAACCCTCGATCATTGGTCACGGGCTTCCCGCAACGACGAGATAGGACGATCAGCGGCAGGAAGTGACGGGACGGGATTACCAGCGCGATAGTGAATCTCTGCAAAAGTCGATGATCAGCGGCAGTGGATGACTAGCGGAGTAGCAGCGAATCTCTGCAAAAAGCCGAAGATCAGCAGTAGCAAGTAGCAGCTGGCGACGGGACGTGACACTAAGAGAGAGCGAGACTGAGAGAGTTGATAGAGTCTAAGAGAGAGCGAGTTTGAGAGAGAGAACGAGACTGAGAGAGAGCGAGAGAGCGAGACTGAGAGAGTTGGAAAGAGCAAAATCTCGAGCGTTGCCTCGGTGGTGGTTATTTTTTTTTAATTTGATTCAAGTCAACTTGGTTGGTATGGGAAAAAATTTGGTAGTCTTTTAGGGTTTACAATCTGCCGCCTACAAACACCCGCCGCCGACCAAATCCGCCGCCGACTTCATCTGTTCGTAGATCTGACCGAAGAAACTCACCTCTGCTATCAGATCTGCTGCTGTCGACCAAGATCCAAGCTATTCCGTCCGTTCGTCGCGCTCTCCGTTGCGGTTCCTGTCGTCCGACTCGTCTGCTGTTGACCAAGATCCAACGCCGACACATTCATCGCCGTCCGTTCATCGCGCGTCAAGTTCTCCGTCGCTCTCGGTCTTCCTCTTTCGCCGGCAAAAAACGCAGTAACAGTTGCTTTTTGAATTGCGTCCAAGTAGTCTCGGAGTCCTCTCTTCCTCCCATTGATGCCATTCCAGCGCTTCTCCTTCTAGACACAGCACGGCCGCGTCGAGTTATCCTTCTCCGACAGCCGATTGACCAGGAAGTAACGCTCCACTCGATGGAACCATCCGAGCGGATCCTCCCCTACCTCTCCTTTGTAGATGGGTATTTCTAAAAACCTTATTTTGTTGTCCATTCCATGCATTGTTCTATTAGTTTTTCTTTACTTCTGAGTCACTATGTGGTTACATCTGCCATCCATAAAAGGATTTATCAAAATATTTCCTCTAAAGCCTTGCATTCCTTTCACCAATACAAACAAGAGAAACCCACCACACGATTCAGTAGAAAGTCGAGGAAGGGAACTAAGGTAGTTAAGAAGGAAGAAGTAGATCCAAGGCTTTACACTAGAGATACAGTGAGGAACATATGCAATATTCTGAGAAATTGCTCATGGGGCTCTGCTCAAGGACACCTAGAGATGCTTCCTATAAGATGGGATTCTTATCTCATCAACCAAGTTCTGAAAACACATCCACCATTAGAGAAGACATGGTTATTCTTCAATTGGGCCTCTAGGCTGCAAATCTTCAAGCATGACCAGTATACGTACACGACGATGCTGGATATTTTTGGAGAAGCTGGGAGAATTTCATCCATGAATTATGTATTTCAACAGATGAAGGAGAAGGGGATAAAGATAGATGCAGTTACATATACTTCATTAATGCACTGGCGTTCAAATTCGGGAGATGTTGAGGGAGCAATAAAGGTTTGGAAGGAAATGAAAGCCAATGGCTGCTATCCGACGGTGGTTTCTTATACTGCTTATATAAAGATTTTGTTGGACATTGGCCAAATTAAGGAGGCCACTGATGCATACAAGGAGTTGCTTCAATCTGGGCTATCTCCAAGTTGTTGTACTTACACCATCTTAATGGAATACCTTATTGGAGAGGGTAAGTTTCTCTATTCATCCATGTTAGTGAGCTTCAAAATTTGCTGTTTATTTATTTTTTATTTTTTATTTTTTATTTTTTTTGGTTAGGTTAGGTTAACAGTTGTTTCTTTCATTGTACTTCCAGGTAAATGCAAAGAAGCCCTTGATATTTTTCACAAAATGCAAGATGCTGGAGTATATCCTGATAAAGCAGCTTGCAATATATTGATTCAGAAATGCTGTAAATCAGGGGAGAGGCTAGTAATGACACAAATTCTTGAATACATGAAAGAAAAACACCTTGTGCTTCGATACCCTGTGTTTCTTGAAGCACATGAAACTTTAAAAAGTTGTTCTTTTAGTTGTAACCTACTCAGGCAAGTTAATCCTCATATAGAAATTGAATCAGTCAGTAAGGGCGAGGTTGTGGATGTTAGTACAAGTTCTAATGTTGTTCCTTCCGATGTAGATTATGAGCTTGTGGCAATTCTGTTGAAGGAGAATAAACTTACTGCTATTGACTACATGCTCATTGGGACAGTAGATAAAAACATACGGTTGGATTCTTCAATTATTTTATCCATCATTGAGGTGAATTGCAAACATAATCGACCCAACGGTGCTCTACTGGCTTTCAACTATGGTTTTAAAAATGGTGTTAACATTGAGAGAAATCTGTATCTTTGCTTGATCGGAATTCTGATACGTTCGAGTATATATCCGAAGTTGTTGGAAATTGTTCAGAAAATGTATATGCAAGGGCATTGCCTTGGACTCTATTATGCCACACTTATACTTCATAGTCTTGGTAAAGCTGGAAAACCTCAATATGCTAGGAAAGTTTTCAATATGTTGCCTGAAGAATTGAAGTGCACTGCAACTTACACTGCTCTGGTTGATGCTTATTTCTCTGCTGGAAGTTCTGGTAAAGGGCTTAAAATTTACGAAACAATGCGAAAGAAAGGATTTACACCATCTTTAGGCACGTATAATGTGCTGTTAACTGGTCTTGTGAAGAATGGTAGAGTCTGTGAATTAGATATTTATAGAAGGGAGAAGAAGAGTTTTGAGATTAGTCATCATTCTCATCCCAATACAGTATTGGAGGAAGAAAGGATTTGTGATCTTCTTTTTGGAGAATTGGTATCTTGAGGAGAATCGGAGGAAGAAAGGATTTGTGATCTTCTTTTCGGAGAATTGGTATCTTGAGGAGGATCGGAGGAAGAAAGGATTTGCGAACTATGCAAGCCCAACGTAGAATGGATCAGCGAGGCTACGGAATTCATTGTTTTCGATTTCAGCATCACCAACAGGGTGGGACACAGTTTTATTATTGCCAATGTTATGAAGCAACGGGCTATTCTTCTGTATGCTGTCGCGACTTGGTGATCAGTTGACGTGCACAAGGTTCCTCATTAGTCGATGCACCCCATCTGACGAGGTTCCATTACAGTTGGCTTTGGACATTCGTAATTAATCACTGCCTTCTGTTGGAACGTCAGCATGGTGTGAGACTCAGATGAGGAGTCTTGGGGGTTGGAAACTTGGGGGGTTGCTCCAACTGCCAGTCATGATGAGGATGCTCTGAAGGATGCAATTTCTGTACCAGGCCAGATGAACGCTCAACCATCCTGTCCCACGAGGACCAATTTGCTCTTATCTTCGCTATGAGTATATGGCAGCCTAACTAAATGAAGCTCCATCTTGAGGTAGAGGTATAAGCAGCCAGGGCGCCACAACACGCAAAGCGAGTCTTAGATTTACTCTTTCCTGACATTGGCACTCCCACACATTCCTGCACTATCGATCCCTTCCTTTCCCCCGGGAGTTGCCTTACACCCTATTTTGATGATGATGGCGATGAGGAGTCATGAGTCTTCCTCTATTCAGGGCAATACCTTTCCCTTTTGTTCCTTTATTTGTTCTCTCTAGTCTGGCATTAATTATGTCTACATTCTTATTCCATTGAGGACACTGTTAATTTCAGGTTTAGGGGTGTATATTTGGCCTGTATATTATTGATGATGATTTGGATTAGCTGTATAGTTAATTAGATATTTGTTGTGGTGACTAAGACATCCCGTGATGTTACTTTACATTATTTTGAATTTGTGAACTCATTCTTTGACCCATGAGTGATTGAAGTTTTATTTTTTCTCATCCCTTGCACTATAAGACCACGAAGTCTAGTCTATTTTAGTTTTGAAGGCCTGGAATTGGATTATATGATCCAATATTCTGTTTTATTTTATATTACTTGATGACAATGTATACTTGACAATGTATACTTGCACTTAAAGGAGACATTAACCACAACACCCTTTAGTAGGATTGCTGTTAATTACAATCTTCTTGCAATTTTTCTTTTGAAACTTATCCTACATCCAAATCAGAAAAACACATGAAAATACCAATTTTTAGAATTATGAACATTATAGCCTGCTCAAATGAAGTTTTGCTTATTCTAACTAAGTTTTACTAGCAATTAGAGCCAAAAGCATGCGTGAACATACAAATCACTTAAATTAGGAGCTTGATATGCCAAAAAAATTAAAATGATCACCTCCAAATTTAAGCTATTGCTTATCTTTAAGCAACCTTGCTTCCAAACAAAGCACTCATAAGAGTCAATAGAAAGATCCTAAATTGAATTTTCATTCTAAAAAAGAAACCAAACGCATCTCATTGGTATCATTTTCGATGGGCCTTGGGATTGGGTTGAGGCTTTGTTAATATTTTTAGAAGAATATTTGTGTACTTATTTGAGTGGATAACATTATCATGAAGTAATAGATATACCATCGTCAACATGAAATACAAGCTTACAATTATTGTTTTTAAAAATAAAACAAGAACTACCCATTTTTGCTTCCTATTAAGTTGAAGGCTATTTAAAGAAGGGTTTTATGTACACAAGTTAGGCTTTAAGATCAGAAATTTTCGTGCCCAACTAATGCTTCATGTAACTAAGACAAGATAATGAAAAAGAACTAAACCTAACATAATCAACTTTTTTTTTTTTTTTTTTTTTTTTTTTTTTTTTTTTTTTTCTTTCCTTTTCTATTTTATTCTACAACTTTAAGAGGGGTATATGTCAAATACTACTAAGCATAAGCGGCAAGTTAACCAATTAGTTATTTTGATATCCTTTCAAAAACTTAAACTACCACATGGCAAAGTAGTTAGACCTGTGTATAACAATTAAGAACTATTCAATAACACTCCATGTGGGTACAGTCATTTGATATGTTATTACTCGAGGGTTAGATGTTGGATTATAAGAGTTCTCACATGCCTTAGCAATATTTAGATGCAGCCTGCACTTAAGTCCATGCTCTCATTTTTCCTACACACATAAAAAAATATATTTTTTTTAAAAAAAATAAACTGCCACATGACAACTTTTAATTAGGTGTAGTAGAAGGTTGCACAATACACAAATGTAGCCCAACTACACTTAAATTTTTCCCAAACATCAATTTTTGCTTAAATAACTTTGAAACTGTTAGACCAAATTATGGAAATACTATCTATTGGATTGAGAGAGTGAAAATTAGAATGAGAGTGAGGAATGGATAAGCGATATATACACATCTATATGCTTGTTTGGTACATTTGCTTATGCCCCATGAATAATAATACCCTTCCAGAGTAGTAGTTTTTTCTTTATGCAAAATCTCTATCCTCTTTTAATATATTTCTTTATTTGTGTATGCTTCTTTATTTTATATTATTTTTAGTAATTAATTTAAGATTTTCTATACATATAACTTGAATAAATATGTCAAATAATTAAACTATTGTTCTTATTTTATGCATGAATAACCTAATGTGCTGTTATTTTACACAAAAGTTTAGCTAAATTTACTTTTCCAACCCTGATTACCATTCAGTTTTTTCAATATATATATAATTAAGATCAAAAGACTCAGGTAAGAAAAGTTTCTCCAAAAATTCGAAAATTGTTCCTCTCATAAACAAAAGCAAAATTCAACAAGAAACTCTGAAAGAGAAAACATATTAATTATATTTGATATATGCAACACAATATAAATATATATATATATATATATTTGAATTTTCTAGAAATAAACTTGTATATTTGATAAGTATGTGAACAAGAAAATTTGTCAAATATATCATCTTATACACCAAATAATATATACGACATATATTTACATTTTTTAGTATATTTGTAAACACACTAAAATATAAACCATGGTATATACGATGTATAATTACATTTTTAAGTATATTACTAATATGTTCGACATATAATTGAGATTGATGTATATTGACATTTTCAAGTAGAAATATGGAAGAAAATAAATGAAATCTACTAAGATGAAGGAGCCATTAATTTGAAATACTTGCATTAAATGAATATTAACTAAAATTAATAAATATAAAAAACAAAGTCAAAATTCAAAAATATACTAATAAGAAATGAATTAAATATATTGGCAATTTTGAAATAATAGTGAAAGATTACATTGGTCCAATTAAAGTTCTAAATGAAATAATTGAAAATCTAGGACATTTACAAAATAAATATATGCTGTACAATATAAAATTTCTATGTAAAAATCTTATTAATTTAAATTGGTAAACACACCAAAGTTAAATTTATATTCTAAAAAATTAGAATAGAATTTTAATAATAATGTGTGAACTTAACCAATCCAAATTAATAAACTAATTTAATTAAACATAAAACTTTTTTTTTTAACAATTTAAATATATGACAACACAATGTGGTGAAGCTGCCCTCCCTTGGTTGTCCCCAAGGACGATGGATAAGAGTCTTTTCCATCTCTATCTTAAAAAAACTATTTGGGAGAATTTTTCTTCTCCTCTTGTTTGGAGTGGGCTTTTCAATGACCGACTACGAAATTTTGTCATGTATTGTTGATGCCAAATTTTAACAGGAAAAAATCAATTTAGCATTCACGTGACAACAATGTTACATTTGTAATTTAGAAAGAAAGGACTTGCACAAAAGAAAAAAAAAAGAAAAAAGAATTATGATGCCAAAATCAGAGCAGAGAATTATTGAAAGAAGAAGAAGTCGAAAGTTCAAGTTTTCAAATGAAGTTACCTCATATAGAGTTATAATAGTATATTTAGAGGGAGAATGACTTGAATTTACCTTTTTTTTCATTGGATTAGGATTAGGATGAGATGGATTTTTCCTTATCTTATACAAGTTAGGATTAGATATAAGACATTAAATTATTGGTTGATCTGAATTCATATTTCGCTATGTCCAAATACACCTATATTTTAGGAATGAAAACCTAATTTATTTCTTATAAGATGATGTGATTCAATAATTCTTTCTTAAATGAATGATTGAACAAATTGCCATTGGGAAGTTTATATGAATACCATAATGGTCTAGACTGAGCAACTTTATCTTGGAAGGAATTTGTAATACAAAGAATGACCCCACTTAGATGATGCAAGTTATGCAATAATATATAATGTATATAATATATATACAACCCTTTAGTCAAGGGGGAGGTGGAGATGAGGGATTTTGTTTTAAAACCCAATACTTAGCTTCTTGAACTCAGTCCAGCTCATTGCAATGGATTAATATAGGAAATATTGGCCACTTGCTTCTAAATTATGAATAATTTTCATGTAGGCAAGTAGAGAAAAAGATGCTTAGGGTGTGTTTGAGAGTGTATTTAAAAGTCTTTTTCTTTTTCTAATTAAACTATTTTAGGTTTTTTAATAAATAATATTTATTTAACAAATATTTTAAGAATCAACAAATTATCAATGAGAATTTTTTTTTTTTGTTCTATGAGGTAAGAAAGACAAAAATGGTGGAAAAATTAGGTTGTTCAATTTCCACACATCCAACTTCCATGAATCTTCAATTTCTTTTAAAGTGTATGATTTATATTAATTTAGTGGATTTTATTTATTTATTTTTTTAAAAGATTTTATAGATACTTCTTTACCGAGAAACCCTTCAACTAAGAATCTTATATGGTAAATATTATTGCTATTTGATATAATATTTCAAAATTTATTTCTTTTATCAAATTTGTCGTTATCGTTTTAATTATATTATTAGGGCTCATTTCAAATATAGCAAAAAAAACTAAAATATTTGTAAATATAACAAAATTTCACTGTCTATCTGCGATAGGCCGCGAGAGATCGCGATAAACTACTATATGTGTCACGATATATAGACACAGATAGTAGTCTATCGCGGTCTATTGCAAATAGACTGTGTATTTTGCTATTAGTTGTAAATATTTTCAGCAGTTTTGTCATTTAAGATAATTTCTCTCATTATTATTATAGTATTTTTGCTATTGAACTATTTATTCTCTATTTTCTCTTTCTCCTTCTCCATGTTATTTGAGATTTTAATTCTTCTATATATTTTTCAATTCCTTATTTGCCATTTGATTCCACCTTACCTTATTAGCAAAAGCCCTTGTATAAAATTGGGCTATAATGTCAATTGAAAATTAACATTATAGCGTACAATGTCAATCAAGTGACCAACATCAAAGGTGTTCAATGTTGGTCACTTTTAATGTTGATTTTTGCTTGACATTATAGATGGCTTTAATGTTAGTTTTCGACTGATATTATAGATAATCGTCATTGAATATCTTTAATAACACATGATTTGATGTCGGTCGCCTGACATTAAACATCACAGGCAATGACCTCTTCTCTCCATTCTAATCCTATTACATTTGGATAAGATTTAATCGGATTGAAATATTTCTTCTATTTTATCTTGTTGCTTTATAAAAAATTTAAAAAAATACATATTTATATATATTGGTTGGACACATGGTCGACTAACAAAACTAATATTTTTATGCATATGATAAAAGTAATATGGTATTTGTATACACTACAACTCAATTTTCGACCAAAAAAAAAAAAAAAAAAAACAACAATTAACTAACTCACTCATCATAATCTGACTTTCCACAAACTACATTAAATTTACATAGATAAATAAAATTGTTAACTATAATAAATATAATACTTTAAAACTTTAAATTACCTGTCTCAATAATTTTATCTTTTTAAGTGTTAAAATCTTCATAAAGCCCCATTGTCAGTTTCACCATATAATTTTTTAAGCAAAAATCTACAACAAAATTTCTCAATCTTTTTAGTAAAAATGAAAAATCAAAAGCACATTAAAATATCCACATCTCACAAATCACAATTTAAATATAACAAATGCTTACTGATATATTTAGCATCTAAGATAATATAAGATATGATTTTGCATTCATTGAAATCTCCGACAAAATTTTAAAAGTTTATCAAAAATTAGGAACAAAAGATAAGATTTTTTGGCAATGGGAAAAAGAGTTGAGGCATTATCATTAAACTACCCCCACAAATATGATAGTTGTGAACATATTAAATGGAATCAATTGGTGTCTTCATTTTCATTAACTCTATTCAAATATGTGAATGTCCTAAAGGAGGAGAACAAGTCTTTCATGCACAAAAGGTAACTTTGCTCATTCCATAACATAGTTTGTTTTTATTAATTTTAATATTAAAAGGGCTAAATAAAACTTAGTTTTCAGGTAAGCAATCTAGACTTGTTTTTAATTCTAAGCATAAGGCAAAACAACTTTTAGAATTTTGTATTGTGTTTTTATTTATCTAAATTTGCATTAGTCATAGTGATGAAATGTCACATTTATATCTTTTACCTTGAATTTATTGTTAACATTTGTGGAATATGGGTATAAAGTGGTTGATATAAACTCCAAATATTCAACCATAATGAAGTGAAATTGAGCTTGTTGCATGTTTGAGGCTATTTTGGGTTATTGCAAAACTTTTGGGGGTAATTAGGTCTTTTATGTATAGAATTAACCACATTTTTTATTGGGCAGGAAAATTGGATTTTTGCTCTAATGCGGTCGCATTATGCCCTAAACTGCTTCAACAAAATTTGCATGATTCGTGGTCAAAACGCCTTTGTATAATGTTAAGGATACCTTTTATAACATTACAAAATGCTATGATTGACTTTTAATATTATTTTTATAGTAGTAAAAAATAGCATAAAAATATATAACGTTTTTTACCTCCTTATGATAGCTAATTGGATCAAGTTTGCATTTTATAAGAACAACAAATCATTACAAATGTAATTGTAAAGTCAACTTCAATAATATAAATTTTTAATGTAATCAAGTACATTTACCTCAAAATAAATTATCAAGAGTTTAAACATATATATATATATCACTCATAAGTTCACAATATTAACAAAGTTGAAGCAAAAGGTTGTACAAAAATGCTTAAGAAGAGAAGAATAGAGAAAGATACAGTGGATAAGCCTTTTTTAAGGTCACAACACATGGTCTTTTTTATGGATTTTTTTTATTTTTTATTTTATTTTTACATATGACCTTTTCACAGGCACTTTTATAATTAATGATCTCCCAACAAACTATGAAATCTAGTCTTCTGCTTACATCAAAGCACACTACCACATTTCCTAACATATTGGGTCATGTCAATCAGTAACTCTCACGAGATGGTCATCTCTATCACGATAATTTTTTTAATCCAATATTCATGGGAAAACACAACAAACTTTGAGAAAAATAGGAAAAATACAACAAACTGTACCTATTGTATTAGAGATAGTCACATGATCTATCGCAGTAAAGTTTTTCTCACCCAAAAACACAACAAAGTGTGAGAAAAATGGGAAAAAGACAACAAAAAAAACTTTATGGCAATAAAGATGGTCATTGCGTTAAGGTTATGATAGACATGATCATCCTTAATGCATATATTAAAAAATGCAAGAGTGTATTTTGACATAAGCAAAAAGTTAGATTTCAAACATTTGTGTGGGGTGGGTTACTAATCATAAAAACATCTATGAAATAGGTCATTCATAAAAGGGAAAAAAAAAAAAAAAATCCCTTTTCAATTATGTACCTATTTGAGTGGGAATGAAATTATTTTTTGCCTTCTTTCTTTTTGCCTTTTTTTTTTTTTCATAGCATGTTTTATAAAAAGCTATCTTGGAATGCTATAAAAAAAGATATTTGTTGTAGTGAAATATCATTGATCTACAACAAATATATTTTTATCTCACGTACAAATTACGAAATAATTGATATACCAAATTAAATGTGCACTAGTTAACATGTGTATATGAAATATAGGACAAATCAATTGTACAGTAATGTTGATTGATGGATGAAATATAAGATATATCAATTATATACCATGATTGTTTTTAAATATAGTAAAATGAGCTAAACTATTTACAATTATCACTTGACATTAGAAGTCTATTGCGGTTTAACAGTAAAATTTTTCTATATTTGTAAATAGTTTGAGATTTTGTCTATTTATAATAATTTCCCTTTATTAAAATTAATAAGTTTATGAAGATTTTAACACAAGTTTTTTAAAAAAATAAATTAGTAGGCAAATTAGCTAAAATTGAATCCAAAGGTAAAAACTAGGGTAATTATTTTAAAAGTTAAACTACTGAAAATATTTTCAAATATAGTAAAATGTTATTATCTATCAGTGATAGACCATGATACACTATTATTGTCCATCACTGTCTATCGTTATCTATCATCGATGGACAATGATATTTTGCTATATTTATAAATATTTTGACTCATTTTGCTATATTTGAAAATAATCTTAAAAACTATTACCACTTAATTAAGTTTAGAATTTAATCGAATGGAATTAAAAGTTTAAAATTCAAATTAATAACATCAAACAAGTTTAAAATGAACGAAAACGAATATTGTGAAGACATATTATCCAGTGTTCTCTTAGCTACAAAATACAAATCAAGTTATATTCTTGAAAATGACTTAGATTTATGGCTATCAATGCTTTTTACACTTTTTTAAATGAATAGAAACGAATCTCTTTAAGCATTTGTGAAACTATCTCCATTTCAATTATCTCACACACTCCATCGAGTCTCCACAGCCCCAACTTTATTGCAATCAATTTTTTGGACAAATTCCACAGCTTCCTATTATTCCTATTCTCAATCTCTAAATTTTAGATTTTCATGTCCATAAATATTATCACACTTTCACGTGTAGGCATATTAGAAAATTTTAATAATGGTGTGATATTCTCTAATTTGAAATTTAAGACTCTGCATGACTTTACTTTTACGTTATATGTTGCATATCAAACTATGTGTATGACATGAATAGACATTTCTAGTGCAAAACTATAAAAGTTAATGGAACATAAAAATATATCAACAAAAAATATCATTAATAAAAGCTATACATATGTGTTAACCGTAATTCTTTTTTATTTTAAAAAGAGTGAAATGTATATTTATTAGTTTAACTGTTTTTATGAACTTGTAGTTCATATAATATTTCACTTTCGATATTTTATATTTATATATTTCACTAGGAATTTTTACATAGGTGAGATTTTCACAACGTTGTTTGTATCAATATTAATATTTTTAAAAGTTTAACCATTACAAAACTAGAGGAACGAAGCATAAATACTTAAAATGATTATTTGTACTTTACTTACTAAATTATGTTTGGATTGACATCTACATTAATAATCCTTTATAGTATAAGGATTTTCTCCCCTTCTAAAAATATAGAAGATTATGGTTTGTATTCTTACATATATTAATTTGTTTGATGACATGATTGAGATTTTGACTAAAGATTTTGAATCAAGTTCTAATTGGAACACAAGTTGGGCATTTATGAATTATGAGGATGGGAATACAAATAATAGAGATGTATACGAATATATGCTACTCGGCTTACCAATTAAGACCATCAAAGGACAGAAAAAAAAATGAAAAGAAATAAAAACTAGTGACAATAATTTTTTTTTCCAAATAACAAGTTATATATATATATATATATATATACACAGACACGGTTACTAGAGCATATATATAATAAAAGGATAAGATTTGTTTCATACCTCAACTTTTAAAAGTGTCAAATAATAAATTTTTATATTTTTAATTTTATAATTTTAAAAATTTAAGAATTGAATAGACACAAATGTCAAAATACATAGATTTATGAGGATGTAATCTCTCTCCATATTTATTGAAAAAACTAGGGTAATAGTATTGGATAGCACATTTAGAGAAAATAATTAAGCGTATAGCAACATCTTATAAACTCTATCATTGATAAACTCTATCAGTGATATGGTTTACCACTAATAGACTTTGCTATTAATATAGTCTATCACGGAGAGACTTTGAAAGTAAAATCTAAATTTTTTTGTAAATTCTTTTACATTATGTTATATCTACAAATATTTTGAAGTTGATTGTTATATTTTCAACTGTTCAAAAAAATAACATTTGAGATTCTTTAAATGGAATTTTCTGGAAATAGGAATTAATAGTTGCCAATGACTGAAAAAATTAGAACACATACTAATATCGGTTGTTACTTAATTAATATGTTGACTAATTAGTAGACAAGGTCAACCCATGATTGCCATGAATTTAAATGCAAGTTAATAGTTAGTTAATAATATATATATATAATTGAGTCAATAATAATACGATTTCAACTAATGACTATCAATGGAGACATTGACAAATTTAAAGTTTGGAGGACGAGTCTTGTGCTTAGATCTTATTGCAGTATATGATGGCTGTTTCATGTACTATATTGTGCTAGGAATCATATACAAAAAAAATAAATAAAAACAAAGGAAGGGGAGACATTCCTACCTCAAGAAAATTCATGAAACTCGTGTTATGGTTTTCCTTCCAGCAAGAAAACAAGATCATTAATTAATGACTTGCTATTTTTGCTTTAAATTGCTTCAGGACAAGCAATAAAGCTTAGCTAATGGGTTTGATAAGGGGTCATTAATCATGGTTATTTAGCTCTAAAAACCGAGCTAATAGTTTAGGAAATGAATGTTTATTGTAGTAAATCATGTTATTTAGAGTGAATCTAAATAATAACAAGTTAAATGTATGTTTTATGCGCCTAGAAGGAAAATTTCAATTCAAATCAACCAACATAAGAAATGTGCCCAACGTAGACAAATTAAATTTGACAAATTTTCATGAGATACTTCACCAATTATCCTCAAATCAAAGAATCATTTTTGTAAATTATTTGTTAAGTTTTAATGTTTTTGTGCACAAATTGATCCAGATGCACCCTAACATGTGATCGCATATGGACTCGGAAGGTAAATTTCAACTGAAGTTGGACAACATAAGAAGTGTGCCCAACATGCAGCCACAACTAGACCTAATCAATAGATCATGTTCTTCAAAATCACGAATATGAGAGATTTTCTGAGAGATACTCCATCAATTCTCCTCAAATCAAGGGTTGTGGCCACTTTATACTTCACATACTTGATCTCAACAAAACCCCTAGACTTTTAGGGTGCACAATTTGTGTATTAGTTTGTTTTGTACTGTCATGATCTAGTGTATAAGTCTGATGTACGGATGTATTGTTGCTACTAGGACTTAAAAAAATTAAAGTGAAGAATAAAGTAATGAGGTATTTCTCCTGCTAGAGTTAGCTTAGTAACGAGAGGCATTTAAGACACAACTTTTCACTGCATGAAAAGTTAATTAAATTAGGAAATGAGTATGTGAAAATGGTCTAAGTGGTGACTTATGTTGGTAGCTATATGTTTTTCATGACATCTGTGTTAGCAAGTTGGAATGAAGGTACAAGTGACAACAAGACTTTCCCTGAAAAGAAGAGACAAAGAAATAGCCTCCTGGTAATCTCAAACAAGTTTGGATGGGAGATAGGATCTAGTGATTAAAAAAAGATCAAGTCAATCTTGGCATGTCACGAAGAAGGGTTATTGATTAAGTACACGAAACCTATATTACTGAATTGGATGCTAAAGATTGTTTGAGGAGTAGGTAGATAGGTAAGCTTGCTTGCCAATGTTATATCTTAAGAAAATAACAGTGCAAGTGTCATGTGAGAAATTTGAAAGTTGTATAAAGCACCAATAGTTTGAGACCTATCTTCAAAACGCCCTCAAACTTTTTAGATTACAATATGGTAAGTTTTGTATTGCTCTTTGTTTTTGACAAGCAATTACTTAAATTTTAGGGTATGATAACTCTCCTTTGAGAGAGTTATTTAGCCTTAAAAATTAAGTTTATTGTTTGAAAAGCATGTGTTCACACAGCCTTAATTTATGAAATGAAACATATCCGTATGAAAATAGTCAAATTTTGAGTTGTTCTTATGTTTTTGTGTAAAATGTAAAAGAATGTCAAAGATTTGGCTGCAACCCATCAAAATACAGAAAATTAGTGGAAGTTGGAAAGTGCAGACATTGCGCCCATAGCACACTATGTAAGCCCTAGCTATGTAAGCCCTACCTTAGCTTGTAAGTTGCTAAGTTTACTAAGTTGAATTAGTGTGTGGACTTAGTGAAATTTTCCTTTGTTTAGGGTCATGGATGCGTTGAAGGGAGCTTAAAGAGAAGAGAAGATTGAGGCTTAAGTGTTAAGATTGGGCGTTGAACTTGTTTGTAGTTGTTGAGCCTTAAGTGTGAGGCCTAGGCGTCCAAGAGATGCTAGGCTTAAAGCTCAAGTGGGCGTTCATGAGATGTTAGGTTGAAGATCTTGTGGCGTTGATAAAAGATGGAGGAGGCATCCAAGAGTGGCATCCAAAGGCTAAGAAAAGTAGGTGTGTAAAAGGCTAAGTAGGCGAGGAAAGGAATGCACAAGAACCTCTAAGGTGGGTTGTGCTATGCGTATAAGGAAGAAAAACTTGAGGTAGGCGTCCAAAGTTACCTTCATTTAAGTTAATTGTGTTTAATTAATTAATTAATTGTGGCCAATTAGATGTTAATCTCATATTTATTGTGGCAAAATTGAAGTTGGAGGTGGCAAACTCAAGTGTTGCATGCTAGAAATTGAGGGACTATAAATAAAGGTTACAACGAAGAGGAGAGGTTTGCTCATTTCACTCGTGCTAAGTAAGAAATCTTCTAACCAAAGTGCTACAAATTGAGTCTACTTTGAGTGAGAGGGCTACCGGAGAAAGTTTCTATTGGGAAGAGGCTGAAAATTGAGAAGAAACCACGGTGGTTCGTGCTCTCGGGTAATCTGAAGTAAGGTTGGAAGATTGATGAATTTTCAGCTATAGAAAATGAATTAGAAGCTCAAATTCAAAGGTAAGCAAGTTAAGAGGTTAATTACGAGGTTTGTGAAAGAAATCGAAATTAAAATTGGCTAGAGATGTTAATTTTAGTGGTTTAAAGTGAAGGTTGTGCGAGGAAACTATAGGGTGCAGCAACCCAAGGTTGAAGACAAAGGGCGTGCAGAGGGGCTGTCGGTGGCCGAAGGGTTGAGGAAGCTATTTAGAGGTCCTTTTGGGCAAGTTGGACGCCCAATGGGCGTGCAAGCGTGTAGACAGGCTAGTAGGCATGCAGGCAGGCGTGCTAGGCCGTAAAGGCGTGTAGGTGCGCGAGGTAGACAAGGTGTGAAGGAAGCATATGGCATTAGGGGAGTTGTCAACATCGAGTGTGCGGGAGGTCGACGCCCAACCTAGTGTGTGTGTGTAAGGGAGAGCAATGCCCAGCCCGTGTGTGCGAAGGTGTGTGCGAGCGCCAGTGTCTTTAGAGGTTAGTGGCGTGTTATGTGTGCGATAGTGGGCCTGTACTTGTACTCGGTGTCTGTGTTTGTGCGGGCGACTGTGTGCGTGTTAGGCGAGTGGGTGGCTGAGGTGCCGCCTAGGGCCAGCTTACAACATTTAGGCTTATTGAGTCGACGATCTAGTCACTCTCACCCATACAAATCAAAGGATTGCCCTCATACACAGAATTTCATAACTTACTTAGGATTTAGGTTGAGTCACCTATAGTCATCTTATGAAATGTTAATTTCTTCAATTAACAGCTTTATAAAGAAAAATTAAACATTTCGCAGTTCGGTCTTATACAAACTCTTTCATAGGATATCTTCACTCACATGTCTCTACATGAACGATTACAATCAAATCGTTTATAATACCTTACAACTCTTGTAACAATTACAAAGTGGGTTGCATCCATAGTGTTACCAGAATAAGGCACCCAACCTTATCCCTATACTATAGAGCTTTTGGTTATTACTAAAACATGATTCATCCTCGTATGTCAACCACATTCATGATTTTACATAAAATGACCATGAAATCTTAGTTTATTGGATTGAGTTAATGCAAAAAATAAATAAAACAACTTCTTATTTTATTGAATAAATAAAATGTATTTACAATTTACAATTTACAAAACTATGAGACCCAAGAGATTTATGATACACTAGTCCCAACACATAGCAAATCAATCAATTTATCTCAGTTACCAGCCCCTTTGGCTGCAAACTTTGAGGAGGGTCTTTATTTGTTTAATTGAATTGTTGTACTTCGTTCCCTTAGGATTCAATATTTGGATTCTATCTAATTTATATTACTTGTCAGCAGTATACACTTGCACTTAAAGACAGTTTATTCCAACACAATCAATTGTCCCAATATATATGTAATCTCTAATGGGAGAGTGATGAGAGATTCTTTGTGTATTTCAAACTTCGTCATTTTGGTTTACTCCTCTTCCCAATTAATTAGGACGGGATCTACTTGGAGATCCATGGAAGTTTTCGTTTAGACGACGCTCTCGCCGAGACTTTCTAGAGTGATTTACTTTTACTACTTCTTCTTTGACGAAAGGTCCTTTCAATCTCTAAATCATACTCTCAAGAGCCGAACCCTTTGCTCATGCATAAACTTTGATCTGGCAAGTGGACAATAAACACAACTAAGATTTTCTAGAGAATGAGGAATGTCGTCACAATCTAATTGCAATATTACTAAATAAATGATTGTGAGAACATACTCCATATTGAGCTACCATTAAGCTTATGAAATTATATTAAGAAAATCAAGCCATTTAGAGAAGAATTAAATAACCCAAGACAAAAGAACTGTAAGTTAAGAGAAATAGAAAATCTTTGGAACGAAAATATTCCTAATTTGATTATGGAATCCAAATTTAATTACATTATATATGATTCCAAATTTGATTACATTTTCTATAATTAAAAAAAAAAAATCCCTCAATAATACAAACACTCTTAAAGAGTAGATATACAATTTTAGGTATTCCATATGTGTTTGTACACGAATTGGGTTAGGTCAGGAGTAATTTTTGGACCAACCCGAAAATGGGTTGGTTAACCGAATAACCCGAATAGGGTGCCCAACCCAACACTTAAAATTCAAGTTGAGTTAGGTTGGATTTTTTTTTTTTTTTTTTTTTTTTTTTTTTTTTAAGCAAGGTGAGATTTGAAATTTAAAGAAAATATTAGAGATAATTTTAACAAAAAAAAAAAAATGTTAGAGAGGAAGGTATAAACCACGAACATCGAAGCCAGATGCGAAAGCAGCTCATGAACATCGGGGGCTTAGGAGCAGCTGAAATTTACAAACCACAAACGCCAGAGCAGCTTTGAATCGGATGCCAGAGCAGAGCAAATGCCATGAGAAGCTCGTGGATGTCTACTCTTTCTGATCTGGTTCATTCGTGACTTTGTGGGAGACTGGGAGACGAGTTGTTGCCGCTTGGTTCGTGTGCTGTAGTAGAGTTGGTGGAGTTGAATGATTAAACCCTGAAATTAAAGTTATAATATATATATATATATATATTAGAAATTCAAGTTTGGTTGGATCAATCTAAATTTTTTAAAATTGCAACCTGAGACTCGACTCAACCCAATTCTTATAATTTGGGTCGTGTAGTCTAGGTTGTTTGGATAGTCGGGTCTTTATGAACACCCCTACACTTAACACAGTTTATTAACACACCAACAATAGAGTAGAGCCTTTTTTTTTTTCTTTTTTTTTTTTTTTTTAAAATCAAATTTATGATAATAGTCATCCCAAATATAATCTTGTAGAATGTTGAAGCAATATGATAGCAATTAAAAAATTACATAAAACAAGGACATTTTAGATCACATAACAATGGATAAGAATCATTCGAGTGAATCATAGTGAGAGTAAGATTAATTTAGTGGAATTGGTATGATCTTTTTTTTTTGAATTCGAAGCTTCAATCTCCCACTCAACCTAAAATAAAAAAATAATAGAAAAGAATAAAATAGGATCAAATTCATCAAATTTTGGCATGAATTCAAACTTAATTCAGGGCTATTTCACCCCAAAAGTTACCAATATAAAAGAAAAAAAATACAATTCGCATACTCACCAAAGTAATTCGAGAAAAATAAATAATAATTTCAAATACTTCCGTTATTAAAGAAACTTAACAACTTATTAAGACACCAACACGTAAGAACTTTTGAAAACTACATCATCAAAGCATACATTTTCTAAGAAAAAAAAATGGACAATCAAACTCATAAAGCTTTAAATCAAAACTCAAAATATTTTCAAATTAAAAGACTTAATACCAATGGTACGAGTGGAACTCAAATTACAAACTATTTTCAAACAAATTCTTTCACAAATTAATGTCAATAATTATAATAAATGAGATCTATTAAGGCTCCACAATCTTAGTGGTCAAATATTTCAAACAATTTGAGTTCACACGATAATAACGAGATTAATTCGAATTAATTTCAACCATCAATCAATATGCAATTCATAAAAGTTTCCAAAAGTAATTTCAAACATCAAAGATTTGATTTTGAAACAAACATTATTTTTTTAAAAAATTCAAAATTCCATAATAGTAACATTTTAAATGTTCAACAATAAATAATTATAATATAAACAGAAAAAATGCATTTTGTACCTCTAAGGTTTAAGCTTGGTGTCTAAAGATTCAAAAATGACATTTTAATTTCCAAGGTTTGAAAAATAGTTCTAAGTGATTCCTAAACTAATTTGATCGTTAATTAACTAATAAAAAAAATGATGTGGCATATTGGGTTAAATTCAAAATGTTTGTACCATAAAATTTGTTGTCAGGGTTAATTTTTCTTGATGAATAGAAGCATCAAATGCTGATGACAAGGAAAAGGAAGATGAAGGGAGGGAACAAATAAGTAAAAAATTGAATTTCTTACTTCAAAGTTAATAATACAAGCATATTTTAGTTTGACATGGAACAAACAAGTTCAAATAATAGAAAGAGAGAAAAAAAAGAGAAAAAAAGTTACATTTAGTCTAGAAATAATAATAATAAATTATTAAATTTTATCACCTCAACATATCATGACGTTTTTTCTCTAACAAACTAGAAGTCAAATTAGTTTTATGAACTATTTAGAATTATTCTTTTAGACTCTAGAGACAAAAATATTACCCTTTTTTAAACCTCAAAAACAAAATAAACATCAAACT
The DNA here is from genome assembly GCA_030954485.1 of Citrullus mucosospermus. Classification (NCBI taxonomy): domain Eukaryota; kingdom Viridiplantae; phylum Streptophyta; class Magnoliopsida; order Cucurbitales; family Cucurbitaceae; genus Citrullus; species Citrullus mucosospermus. The sequence goes on from CM062056.1 coordinate 26,308,536, forward strand.
CAAATTTTATGAGTCAAAAATATATATTTTTTTTAATAAAAATCTGTTTACCAATGTATCAAAAATGTAAAATTCAAACCTTATAATCAATCAACAATAATAAATGCATTGATAACAAATTCAAACCAATACTTTAGTTCCACGAAAACATCACAATCTAAAAATTTGATCTTCAATTCAAATAATTCAATAATATCAAATTCAAAGCCTAGATCATTCTAACACATTCAAAGTCGAGACGATTCTAATTAAACAATCCAAGCATATCATAAAATAATTTCAAAGAAAAAATGAAAGAAAAATATATAATAAATATCAATGATTATTGAACTACATTCATTTTAACTAACTTTGGTAAAGTTTTGTGGACTGAAATTTATTCGAATATATTGTAATTTATTATAGGATATTTGTAATAGATAGTAAAATAAGGGAAAAATCTAAAAATATAGCACATCTTTAAAATATTTGTAAATATGGCAAATGATGACTAGTCAATTTTTTTAATTTTGTGATTTTCAAACCTAGGATTTGAAAGTGCACAATTCATTTGTAACTTAACACCAACAAACCAATTATCAAGTTTGATTATCATAACGAAACGTAAAATATAAATAGCAAATGGAAATGGATTTGAAAGAAACAATTTTTTTTTTTAAACCTCAAATTTGCACCATTTGTAGATTTCTTAAAATTTAGAAATAAGAAACAAGAATAGTCATTAAACAAGTTTATTTCTCAAAAAATGAAAAATGAGAGCATTATCAAACGGGCCAATAATTTTTTTTTCTTTTAATAGAACCTTACAAGCTATCACTGATAGACTATGATATCACTAATAGACTAAGTCTATTATAGTCTAATGATATGCTTTTATCACTGATAGACTACTTCAATCAGTGATGTTTGAAATCAAATTTGAAATATTAACATTTAAGGCTATCGGTGATTATCACTAATAGACTAAGTCTATTATAGTTAATATTTCAAATTTGATTCCAATTGATGAAAGTGTATCAATAATAGCCACTAATAACTGATAACAAATTGAAAGCTAATATTTCAAGTGTTACTATTTCAAGTTTGTATTAATATTTCTCAAATTGAAAGTCATCACTGACAGCAGCTATCAATCATAGTTTTCAATTTGAGAAAATAGGAAGAAGAAACGCGAAATGGCAAGCTAAACGTGGGTTTTTTAGTCATTTACCAATAAGACTATCACGGATAGTTGCTATTAGTGATATTTGGTGCTTATTTTGTGCTATATCCCTAGTATATTTTTATTTGTTCTGTATCTTTTATTACGTTGAACATGATTGCTATTTTTGTAATTAGTCTTTTATTATATAATCAAAATGTGTTAGTTAGTTGATAACATGAACATAATTGGGAATCATTAAGTGGAAATTCGAGATTTGACTTTTGTTTAAATTATGAAAAGAAAAAGGAAAAAAAAAATGTATTAGTTTGTTATTTTGAAACAGAAAAAGGTTTAAACTCTACCAAATGGCAACCTGTGGACAACATGCAAAACACCTTCCTCCACTCATCTCCTTACCCTTTCTCACTCCAAAATTTTCTCCTCATTTCTCTCCTCTTTATGCTTAAGTGTATGCATGTGTGCTTTCTGTCACACTTAATGCACTTTTTTTTTTTTTTTTTTAATTATACCTAACTCTGTGTTGATTTCTAAATTATTACACAAAACATTCCCAAGCTTTTCATAAATCTTAATCATTATACTTTTAAACTTTTTAATTTATTAGAAAAATGTATTCTTCGAGACTTTTTTTCTTTTTTCATTATAATAAGATAAAAGATGATACAAGGACAGATACTTGAAAAGTAGAGTAATAAGTAAAAATTAATGAAGTCAATACATAAAAATTAATTTGCAAACGATTTTAACTTGAGCGATACTTACGTGCAACTACTTCTTCCTTGCTATCCACTTTTTAGCCACACAAATAAATACATTGACACATGTCAATTTTTAATTGGATACATGGGCTGCACCTATGTTTTTTCATTTTAACTATATATTTTGATATTAAATAAATGATAAGAATGAGATATACTCATCTTCTATATAGTTGTAAAATAAAATAAGTTAAGCCTTCTATTTACATATCATCTAATACAATCGATTTTCACAAAAGTTTGTATCAATGTACACATTCAAAGATATTTCTTTAATAAATAAATTTCAAAATTCACATATAAAAATGAAACCTTTTAAAGGAGAACATTGACAGCACCTTAAAAATGTTATCATACTCAGTTTTAAGTCAAACTACTTGGGAATATTTTATGTGCTTTAATTGATGATTTCGAAGGAATCGAGCAACAACTTGGAGGTAGATTGAGCCTTTGTGACGAAATTGCACTTAAATTGATAGAGCCCAAAAACATGAATCGGATTGTGAAGTTGAAGCAAAAAGACAAGTCTACCCCTGTAGGGAGCATTGTAACACTCTCAAGGAAAGAAGGTAGGGTCACAATGCTATTAGCACTATTTAACTTTTATATTTTAGCATATCTATCTATCGTAGTTTTAACGCAATGGCCATGTATATTGCGATCTTCATTTTTCTCTACTCTACCTCAATATTCATGGTGAAAGTATAGTTAAGTGTGGGGAAAATAAGATTGGGACATACATAGTCATCGTGTTATGGAAGGCGCACAATTCGTCACCAATTTCGCTTCCAAAATAATTTTAACCGTTCTCACCAAACTGTAATAGTAGCAAGGATGGGTCGAACACAGAAAGCCTCGATTTCTCAATTAACTTGTTTACAGTCCTTGGGTAACCAAAGGGGGGTTTTGAAGAAATTTTGTTAAATGCAAGAATTTAAATTGCAAAGAATTAAATTGAAATTAAATTCAAATAATTAAAGACCTAGCCTAGATTTTCGAGCTATTCCCCAATTATAACTTGATCATTGATTTATCTAATTATTTCTACATTGCCTACCTAAGCCACCTAACCTAAAAACGTTAGGATATGGTCCAAATGATCGAATTAACCAAATTAATAGATGAATGCGTTCTACAAATCTAGCTAATTGCGTTAAGGACTAGGGAATTGTTGAACATTCAATTGGAATGCCAAATCAAACATTCAAATTTATTCTCCCCTAGGTTAATTAGACAATGGTCGTTGAGAATTATTTACAATTCACAAGCTAATTTAACCTATCGCTACGTCAAATTAACATGCAATTAAATGTCACGTATTGCAATTTAAACCTTAACTATTGATTTCACCTCATACGCAAAAACATAATCATGCATCGTTTATAAATTGAGAAGAAATTATCAACAATATAGGGAATAATAATTATATATTGAAATCTTACAAGTTACAAAATAGGGGGAACTACTCTATGCCTAGGCTATAAACCGTACCTTTAACTCATAATCATCATGGAAATCGACAAGGTAGAGTTTTGGTACATTAAGGATCAAAATACAAAGGAGAAATTGAGAGAAAAACAGAAGAAATCAATTGGGATGACTCATAATGACCTAAAAATACGAATGGGGCGTCTTTAAATGTAGTCGGAGTGGTGCGGTGCTTACTGTATATCGCTAGAAACATGGTCTCGGGAAAAAAACGTAGTCGTTGCGCCTAGGTGGCGCCACTAAGCCGTGACAATAGGGGCAAAACAGTTATTTTGCCTCTCTCTCCGGGCAATTGAGTTCCATTTTGGTCCATTTTGGCTCCATTTAAGCTCTAACACCCGGTTCTACCTCACCAGTGCTCGATATCTATAAAATAATGAAATAAATATATAAAACAAAGGAACAATCTTGAATTGAGCGGAGTAAGATAACACATTTTCAGTAGTATTACATTACACCAACGATAGATATGACCATCCCTAATGTAGTAGTGGGCTTTAATGTAAGAATTTTATTCATTTTCAAGGTGGGTAATTAATCCTTTAGAAGATTGATAATAGATCATCTGTAAATAAATAAATAAACAAATAAATAAATAAAAATGGGAAGAATATTGCCCCATTCCTAATACAAGTGAATTTGGCACTTTAATCGACTTTGGAGGTAGAGGGGGATCTTTGTGCAATGCGTAGTACCTTTTGTAGCCAACCCCATTCTTCCTTCAGATAGGATGTCAACTTTACTATATGCAACAAGATGTACATTCAATTATTTCATTTTCTTATTAATGAATTTGTACTCAAAAACTATTCCAAGTCACATATAACAAAATCAATTATACTATTCATGGAAAAGTATAACAAATACTACACCAATTTTTTTTTTTTTTTTAGCATAACTCAACTGATATAAGATATATACTCTAGACTAAGAGGCAAGAGATTGTTGGATCGGTATGGCAACCCTAGAGAGGGTGAATAGAGTTTATTTAAACTTATTCCTAAATATGCTCAAATTAAACTAATTGAATTAATTTTTGAATGAAATTAATAAAAACCTTAATTGATGCTAAATATCAAGGTTGATAAAAATATATGAAACACAAGATTCAATCAATCTCAACAAAGAAGGATAGTAATCTATAACATGCTACTAAAAATTGAATGCAAAATAAATTGAGAAAGAGTTGGAGAAGAAGACACCGTGATTTTTATAGTGGTTCAGCAAAATCGGTCTACGTCCACTTCCCAAGCTCCTTTTGGGTACTTCACTAGAAGTCTTTGACTCTTTCCATGGCTTAGAGTTGAACCGCTACAACGTTCTTTTTTCGGGTGCAAGAACAAACCCGATCCTACAACAACTCTTTTTCTCGGGATCAAGAGCCAAGCCAAAAAAATTTGAAAAAAAAACAAAAAGCACACTTGACAAACTCTCTAAATAGAGTAGATTTACAAGTTTAAGCACTTTACAAATAAATCCTCACAATACAATATATCTCTCTCAAGAATAAGATGAAAAGAAGAAAATTGAAAGCTTGGAGAGAGAGCAACAATGATGGCTTGGTGAATTATGGAGGATTGAAAATAATAAGAGTTGTTTTTAATTTTGGAGAAGATGAAGTGTTTAAAAAGAAATGAAAGTTGGTGAAAACCAAATTAATTTGGACCATTAGATCTTTGTAAAAGAAAATTGAATGGTGGAGATTTAAACTCAACTAGCCGTTAGACACAAACATATAATAATATTAAATTAATCTTTTTAAAAATCAACTAGCCGTTAGATACAAACATATATAATAATATTAAATTCATCTTCTTTTTAAATTCATTTTCTTTTTAACATCAATCCAAAAATGAAAAACCCACAAATTGTCACTTCTCCATTACTCCAAGTAGCACCTTTCAATTAGTCCATTTTGATTAAAAAAAATCTGTCACGTCATCAACTCGGGATTTTCCCATTAAGCTTGTTTTGGCCATATCTTCTTCGTTTGAACTCCGATTTGAGTGATTCAAATTGCATTGGAACCGTTGTTCCAAACTCCACACAATAGACACTTCAAAACACTCAAATGGTTAATAAATAAAATCAGATTTGTTATCATCAAAATACTAATTAATCAATCCATTAAAATTAATTAATTTGAGATTAAGCCCCAAAAAGCCAACAGAGATTTGAATCTCCCTACTCCAAATTGTGGAGTAAGAGATCCTGTTCTAGAAACTAAAGGAGAGATGTCTTAACCTTATTAAGTTTAAGGTTAAATTATAAGTTTAGTCTCTTAAATTTTAGGTTTGTGTCTATTTGATTTCTAAACTTTTAAAAATGTCTAAATTGTTGGCTTTTTGGCCCTTAATCTCAAATTAATTAATTTTAATTAATTGATTAATTAGTGTTTTGATGATAACAAACCTGATTTTATTTATTAACCATTTAAGTGTTTTGAAGTGTCTATTGTGTGGAGTTTGGAACAACGGTTCCAATGCAATTTGAATCACTCAAATCAGAGTTCAAACGAAGAAGATATGACCGAAACAAGTTTAATGGAAAAATCCCGAGCTAATGATGTGGTAGATTTTTTTTAATCAAAGTGGACAAATTGAAAGGTGTTACTTGGAGAAGTGACATTTGGTGGGTCTTTTATTTTTGGATTGATGTTAAAAAGAAAATGAATTTAAAAAGAAGATGAATTTAATATTATTATATATGTTTGTGTCTAACGGTTAGTTGATTTTTTAAAAGGATTAATTTAATATTATTATATGTTTGTGTCTAACGGCTAGTTGAGTTCAAATCTCCACCATTCAATTTTCTTTTACAAAGATTTAATGGTCCAAATTAATTTGGTTTTCCCTCATTTTCATTTCTTTTTAAATACTTCATCTTCTCCAAAAAGTTTCCCCAACTTTTACAATTTTACAATCCTCAAAAATTGAAAAATGTCGCCATTGTTGCTCTCTCTCCAAGTTTTTAAATTTCTTTCTTTTCATCTTATTCTAAAGATAATTTCATTATATTGTGAGGATTTAGTATTGTGAGTTCAAATTTGTACATCTACTCTTTTTAGAGAGTTTTAGTGTGTGATTTAAAATTTCAAGAATATTGTAACGGTTGGATCTTAACTCGTGGAAAGGATCGGGTTTGCTCTTGAACCCGAAAAAGGAGCAAGGTAGCGGTTCGACTCTCATCCGTGGAAAGAGTCAAAGGAGATTTTTTAATCGAAATCCCAAGAGGCGCTTGGGAAAGTGGATGTAGGTCGAGTTGGACCGAACCACTATAAAAATCACGGTGTCTTCTTCTCCAACTCTTTCTCAATTTATTTTGCATTCAATTTTTAGTAGCATGTTATAGATTACTATCCTTCTTTGTTGAGATTGATTGAATCTTGTGTTTCATATATTTTTCATCAATCTTGATATTTAGCATTAATTAAGGTTTTTATTAATTTAATTCAAAAATTAATTCAATTAGTTTAATTGGAGCATATTTAGGAATAAGTTTAATTAAACCCTATTCACCCCCCTCCCCCTCTAGGGTTGCCATACCGGTCCAACATAAATAAGTATCTAAACTTTCAATTGTGTGCCTTATTAGCTATTGACCTTAAAATTTTAGATTTCATAGATTACTAAATTTTCAACTATATCTCTAATAGGCCATTGATATATTTAACTTTTTTTAAAAAAAAATGATTGATAATTGATCTATTAAATAAAAAATAAAATTGTATGCTTACCAAACTATAAAATTTTGATTTTATATTTACTAGATACATGATTTTTTTTCTATGACATATGTATTAGATACAAAATTAAAAATAAAAAATATATTAGATATTTTTTAAAAAAAATTTAGGAACTTAAATCGAAAGTTTAAGAATTTATTAAATATTTGTTGAAATTATCAGACACTTAATTGACACAAACTTAGAATTTCACGAATATATTAGAGGATTTTAAAGGAATAAAAACTAAAAAGATATAAATACAAGCTTATATTCTTTTATTTTTTTTAAGATAAAAAACCCCAAGTGTTGGAACTTTAATTTAACTAAAGATTAAATTACTTGAAAGTTATAAACACATCTAGGGAGGGTTTGAGGACAAAACTTGTGGAGTACATGTCGAAAGATAAAAGAAAAAAAGGCTCTATTGTGAGCCAACCACGTGTATGGCGATTCACATGGTCGCAGAGGAATACAAGTAGATATTACCACACGTGAACACATCTCTAAAATCTCATTTCGTTTCGTGATATACCGTGAGATTGGATATAATTATCTCGTGCGGTGCCACGTTGCGATATACACACCGTTTGTCGTGTACTTCACGCTTTCCAAACTCTCGCGTCTTTTTCCCCAAGTTTTTAGGTGAAGGCTTTATCTCTCCTAAATAATTGGATTAGAAAAAAAAATAAAAACAAAAAACAATTTCCCAAATTTATATTTTTCAATTTTTAATCGGAAACGGAATTGCAAGGCATTGGAGAGACCTATAAATTTGGGCGTTTGCGATTGTTAGCCGATCGTGGTGAAGCGGCCCGTTGATTTGTCTTAGCCATAAATTTGATCCGAAATATCGTTGGAGAGATCTTTCTGTTCTTCGTATTTTTTGATTTCTTCAGCTCTATTTCTACATTCTTTCTCTTGTTACTGTGATTCAATCGATTCTCTTTTTAGCGTTGTTCTTCATCAATGGCGTTCAAGAAAACCCTAGCTCAGCGTCTCTTTAATATATCCAAAATCTCAGCACAATCCCTCACCAAATGCCGGATTTCGTCGCCATCGCTTGCGGCTCGTGTTCCTCCGAACACAAATACTTCCAACATTGCTCATGATCCGGGAGATCATTCGTTGTTTCGTCGTTTTCTTCACAAGAGGGCGGTTTCTCAGCCGTCGATTTCGCCGGAGCTCCGGGAATTGGCGGCCGGAGGGAACATTGTGGAGAAGTTTAAATCTCTAGGGATTGCACCAGATCGTATCCGACTCGATTGCCTTCGTCCCCCTGCTTCCGAGACGTTGGCTTCGGATCCGGATAGGTCCGACGTGAAGGATGGTTTGACAGTGCAGGACGCGAGGAAGTTGCTCAGGGTAGCGCGGATGGAGATGGTGAAGAGAAATTTGAGAGAAATTCAGAAATCGTGGATTCCGCACTCGGAATTCGTTAGGGTTTGTAGTCAGGGATGTGATGATCCTAATCAAGGTCTTGAGATTGCTCAAATGCTTGATGAATCAGGGACTGTGATTGTCTTAGGAAACGTGGTGTACCTCAGGCCTGAACAGGTGATTTGTTGTTTTCCCATCTTGATTTGTGTTTTAATTTTACTTGTCTTTAAATTGCATTATAGATATATATTTTTTTTGTTACGTTCTGTCTTTGAGTTCTACAGATTTTGATGCCGCTTACCAAATAGGTTCTGATTTTTTTTTTTTCACAAGATCTTTATTTTAAAGTTCTAATCCTGGATACTACCGAGAACTGATATTCTTTTCTGGTTATTCTTTTTTTTCTTTTGTTTTCTTCAACAGGCCAGATCTAAAACGTTAAAAGTGGTTCCACGTTTGAGATGAGTTATCTGAAGGATCATATAGACGCCCTTCGAGTCATTCAGTGACAAGATTGTTACATTTTCTAGCTTCAATGGATATGGAACACCCTGGGTCGGTTTGGTTAGGGGTAGGGGAAGGGGAAGGGGAGGTGTGTGTTATGGCAGTTGGGTCTATTAGAATTACCAAAACTTGACCATAATTTCTGATTCAAATTAATTGGGTTTGAAACTCATATAGGAACTTTTTTAGGCAACTTTCTTGGGAACCGGGGAAGAAGGGTATGGTTTATCTTACAGAAAACAATCTTATGAGAAAAATACAGAGAGAGGGAGAGGGAGAGAGAAGACAAGTTTAGGATGGAAGAGAAATCATTGAACTTTGTTTTGATCTGAGGGATTCCGGTCGTACATAAATTTAAGTAAGATGTGTAGGCTGTCATATTAGCTGTAGATGAACAAGGTCTAATTTGATCATGGATTGGTCAAAGTGGACGGAAGGTCTAACCATGTTTTTACTTTCTGGTATATCATATATGAGTATTTTTTGGATTAATTTAAGGATTCCCCGCCAGAGAAAGTTGAAGTTTTAAGAAGGGACGAATATTTTTTGGTAAAAAATAACAAATGTAATTCAATTTTATCTAGAAGGATAGGTTTACACCATTCTTGATGCCATGGCTCCCTTCCTAAAGTTTGCTATATTTCTTTTCCTTCACCTTTTGGGTGGGGCCATTGGATATTGGTCACCCCTTTTATTTGTCCCTTCTCTAACCCTAGTCCAATAAGCTTACTGACTTCCTGATTATATTTTTAAATTACTGATCAAACATTGATAATTTTCATCCTAGAACACATCTAAGCCACCTCGGCCATTTTTTATCCGGACCCCTTCTTTCTAAATTATGAATTCTAATAATGTTTTTATACATACTCTATTTTTTATAGCTGTGGTGTTTTTGATCCAGTCCCCTCTCCTTTCTGAAGTATAATGCTAACAGTTTTTTTTAAATATATAATTACTGCATTTTGTGTGGCTGCCGACCAAGTTTTACCTTCAAACGGCTTAGTTCATCCAATGAACGATTAGAACTAACTATAAATATGCTAGGTAGTATAAGTTTTTACCCAAGTATTTCATATTGTTTGACCTCAGGTAGCTAAAGCCATTGAAGGCCTAATTCCCTTACCATCAGTCATTCCAAATGATGCCATGAGGGAAGAGCTTGAAGAAATGGAGATGCAGAAAGCTGCTATTGACAAACGAGCCGAAGCACTGGCACGACGAGAGCTCTGGTGCGGACTGGGCTTCCTTGTGGCTCAAACAGCTACATTCATGAGGCTCACCTTCTGGGAGCTCACTTGGGATGTCATGGAGCCAATTTGCTTCTATGTCACCTCAGGTTATTTTATTGCTGGCTATACCTTCTTCCTCAAGACCTCAAAAGAACCTTCATTCGAAGGCTTCTTCCAAAGCCGGTTTAGCACAAAGCAGAAGCGCCTGATGAAGCTTCAGAATTTCGATATCGCTCGTTACAACAAACTCCGAGGAGCTTGTTTTCCAAATTCCTCAGCTCAAGGACCTCCTTCAGATTCTTGTATGGTGTATGATAATTCGGCAAAGATGCAGTTGGAATCTATACATCATTAAAAAGTTACACACGGCTTTAAAATAAAAAGAAGTATACATAGTGTGATGTTAAGCTTTTTTTCACTGCTACTTTCCATTAGGTGCGGCGGCTTTCTGTAAACAGAGTACATAGAATTGCCCCCTCTTCTAACAAAACTTAAATCCTTTTTCTTATTTAATACACGTTAATAGGAGAGCAAAAATAGGATGGCTGAGTCCATTTATTAGTCACTTTTGTTACTTAATCCCACAAATATTAACATGTACTAGTTAAAAAGGAGTCCAAGTAGTAGAAACCTTAGAATTGGAGGCTTATTTTGGTATTAATGAGAACGATATATGTTCTGATCTGATCTACTTGAATTTTGTTGTGCACAAATTTTAATTTAACATCATTTGTTTCTCTTTAAACTGTTTCATAGGCCTATAAACATTCAAAACTCCATTTTGAACACATAAAAAAAAAAAAACATTTATAATAAACTAAGAAGAGAAACGGAAGCCAAAGTCTAATTGACAGCGATATGAATTATTATTTATTGAGCAATGACAACTAAAATTGGAAAAAGGAAAAGGACAGCCAATTCTATTTCTAATTTGACAGCTAATATTTTTTTATTATTTGTTTTGTTGTAAGATTGCTATGATTTTTTTCTTTTATATTTTCTTATTTTATAGCACAAGCAAAGCATTACATTAAAAAAAAAAAAAACTTAGCAGGTGTTTGGAGTATTTGATTGACTTGAGTTGAGGATGTTTTTTAACCAATTTTACAAATAATTCAACTCCACAGATTTTAACAGTGAAGCTTGTACATTTTTAATTGTATTTTCTCTCCTTACTCTCTCTTTAGTCCTCCCAATGTTTTCAATGACTTTTCGCTGTCTACAGTTGACCGACCACAACCAACTTTAATGACAATCATTGTGCTCCAACGACCACCTCCAGTAGCTAACTCTCGTGATCACCGTGTCACCCAACTCTGTCAACAATTACTATCGACAATTACTATCGACATGCTTTGACAATCACCTCTGGCTCTCATACTTGAATAACCACTTCCGACGTCTAACTTTGTGCAACCTCCACCTCTGGTAGCCAACTTCAACAATCACCTCAAGTGACTAACTTCAACTACGAACTCCATCCGTGATTTCCAACAACTAATTCTGACAATCAACTCAGTCGATCATATACTCAAAAATAAATAAATAAATATATACTTGGAAAACTTGACCACTGAAAGTGCTTTTGAATGCAAAATAGAAATTATTAGTTCTTAGCTTTTGAGATCGCCTTATATAGCAACTTAACATTAATAGAGACTTTGAGTATATAGTCAAACCCTTGTGTATAAAAACATCTTTTAAGAAAATACAACCAAACACATTTGTATTTTTATTTTAAACAATTCTTATTAATGGAAAAAAAGTGTTTAAATGCAAATGATTTTTTAGAAACCATTTCACTGGTAAGTTAACGACAGTGCTATGGTATCACTTGTAACGAATCTCTATGATGGTAGGATATTGTTCACTTCGGGCATAAACTCTCATAGCTTTGTTTTTGGTTTCTCCAATGTCTCACATAATTGGAGATAGTTGTCCTTCCTTAGATACTTATGAACATCCCTTTATCCACCTAGTGTGTAACTTTGATTGCATTTTTCAACACCAACATAAATGCATAATATACTCTAACCTACAATTTGACATAAGATGCCATAAATAAGCACTAAACCCCTTGATGGCCTACTTTTTTGTGTGCATATTACACTCACACTCCACTAATGTGAAAGTATATTGTAATTTTGTTGTTTTTATGAAATAAGAATACTTTTTCTACCTCAAATACAATGGCTACCTGTTGAAAATTGTAAAATATAAGGTTTTAAGTTGACATCTCAATTGAGTGTCAAAAATTTAGAAAAATATGTGAGTAATTGAAGGGTTAAATAAAAAGTTAAGAAAAAAAAGTAGTGTTTAAACTAAAATCAAAAGTACGGAGACTAAAGTAGTATTTAAACCAACCATAAATAATTAAGATAGTTATTTTAAAAAAAAAAAAAAACTATAAATAAATTATTGAGACAATCTGGCATAGCTTAAGAGTTTAAGTTTGAATTCACTTTTTTCTCGCAACTGAAATCACAAAACAAATAAATAATTCAAATACAATCAAATAGTCTCTTAAAATGGAATTTGCAATAGGTTAACATTGTTTCGAATAAACAAATTTTTAAAAAAATAAAAAAATAAAAAAAAAAACTTGGAAAATACAGAAAATATTTGGGAAAATGTGATAATTTTTATTCAGGTAAGATGAAATAGCATATTTTTGCCGAATAGATCATTCATTTACTTAATAGATTAATTGATTATCCAAACCATATTTTAAATTTTCTTTTACATCCTCTCTTTGTCCACAATTCTGTCTACTCTCAACATCTAATTTGGTCTTACATCTTCTTCAAACTTGGCTTCATCTTTTGAATATTTTAATTTCGTCCTTCATATTGACTTTGTTTCCAATTATAAAAAATTATATATAAAAAAAAAAAAAAACTAAATTAAAAGAATGAATGATGATAGCTAACCCAAACATAATTTAGCAATTAAAGATATTTACGTAATTTTTTAATTAATTAAGAACGGTCAAATCTTCACCCATCATTTATCATGCTTAGGAAAATCACAATACTTGAATTGTAAATTTTGAGGTTTTATAGCATGCTAATATTTTAGTTACTTGCCATAACACCCAACGATTTTCTAATCAAGAAATTAATGACAAAGTAAGTGATGTGGAATGATTAATTTTTTTACACATTCGTGACTCCTGGTTCACTTTTCTTGTTAGCCAATATATGTGAAAGATTCTCACATTGATATGGTGTCGAATCTACCATACTTCGATATTGGTTTAAATGCTAAACGATGCATGTCTGCGATATTGGTCGTTAAAATCTTATTCCTAATTTGATAGAACAATAATGTTTTAAATATTATATTGGTCCTTGCACTTTTAGTTTAATTTATTTTTGTCCCTATATATATTTTAAATTTTATTTTATTTTGATTCTTATACTTTTAAAATGATTATTTTAGTCATTATATTTTCAACTTTAGTTCATTTAGTTCTTGAAAAGTAACCATTTTGATCTCTTAAAAATAAATTACGTGGAAAATATAGAAAATATTTGAAAAAAATATAATAATTATTGTTTAGGTAAGATGAATATTATATTTTGGATAGATTTTTTTTTTCTGCTTTTTAACTAATGTTGTCTACTTAATAGATTAAATGATTGTCCAAACCATATGTTAAACTAAATTTCTTTCGTATTCTCTCTTTGTCCACGATTTTGTCTACTCTCAACATCTAATTTGGTCCCTAATGCTTACATCTTTTCAAACTTGGCTTCATCTTTTGAATATTTTAATATCATCCTTCATATTGACTTTTTTCCATTTTTTTTTTTTTGTTAAAAAAGAAAACTATTTTAAACCCAAACATAGTATAGCAATTAAAGACATCTACGTATTCTTTTTAAATAAGAACTTCAAATCTTCATCCAACATTTGTTATGTTATATATACTTTAAAAAATGATAATACTTGAATACAAAGATAAATAAATTTGGAGGTTTTATAGCATGTTAATATTTTGATTATTTGCCATAATATCTAACAATTTGAAATCAAGGAAGTGACAAAGTGATGTGGAATGATTAAATTTATTGTTTTTTTTATGAGAAAAAAAGAAAAGTATTATAAGTAAGTGTCTAATTGGTGTATCTATTTTATTAAACTAGTTTATTACTACATGCGATGGGATGGACTTGTGTAAATGTGTTAATTTTAAAAATATAAATTTTTTTTATAAACATTTGATATGTGATTTCAATAAGTGTATTGATATTATTGATTTTTATGTAGTCTATTAATCCTATCTATTTAATTTAAATAAAATATAATTATATATCAATTTTACTTATGAAAGGTTAGTAATATATTAGAGAAAATTATAACTTTTGACATACACGCACACGATTTAATTGGGATAGAAACATCTCTAAATTCAATCATAACGAATGAAAATTTAATAATTAAAATCGTTTTAATTTAATAAATAAATCAACATTTAATTTTCTTTTACTCACGATTGAGTTGAAATTAAATAAATATACATTAATTTATTGTTTTTTAATCACAATTATTTAGTTGGAGCTATGGATAGAGATTTTGAGATCCTAAATCTCAATCCCACACACCAATAAATAAATAAAATTGTGGTTCAAATATTATTTAATTTAATAAAAAACTATATAAATGTATCTTAAAAATATAAACAAACAAACAAATATATATATATATATATATATATATATATATTATCATTTTATTAATTTTTAACCACCAATTAGTGATTGATAAATGTAGAGATTTTGAAAGATTATACGTCCCAATCCCACAAAAAAAATCAAACAATTTAAATGGTTACTATTCAAATTGTTCAATGTAATGAATACATAAACATATTTTCTTTTTATACAAAGAAGTATATATTTATTTAGCTGGAGATATGGGTAGAGCTTTCAATCAGACACAAAAATTCTAATATTTAAAACTATTATTATTAAAATATTGTTCAATTTAATAAATAAATGAAAATATTTTATGATTCAAATAAGTGTATATTTAAATTAAAAATAAACAAAATATCAAAAAAAAAATATTGGAGATTCGTAATGATTTTAACATAAAAAAATAGAACTAAATAATAGCTTGACGAATTAATTAATGATCCATCTAATATGGATTTACCCTAAATCTTTTTCAGTAACTTTTTCAAGTGCTTTTAAAATAGTTTTAAATTTCAACTAAAAAAATATAAGAATAGCAACAAAAAAAATGGATGGTGGTGTTGTTAATGAAATTTTTTATTTTTTAAAAAAATAATTAAGAAAAGGAGAGAACTTAATATAAGGAGATGCCTACTTCTAGAGTGTAAAAATATAAAATATTTAAATATTAAAAAAAAAACAAAAAAAAAAGGTTGAAAAAGAGAACATACCTTGAAAAGAGAGAGATGATATCTCCTTCTAGGGCTCAACAAAAGAAGGAATAAGGAAAAAATGAGAAAAAAAAATATAACAAACTAAATAATAAGATGGTTGTTAATGAAATTAATATATATATATATATATATATGAATGCTTTCAAATCCAATTTTGATTTATTTCAACCTGTCATATTTTTAATTTTGTCATGTACAATGATTTATTATTTATTTTATAAATAAAAAAATTGGTTTAAAGATTGAAAATATCCGAATTCAAATTTATATTTCAAACCATAAATAAATTATTTAATTTTTTATTAATGAAATTACCTAATATATTATAATAACCATCCATTGGAAAGGGTAAAATAGAAAATCAAAAGTTTCTCGTAAGCATAGATTAGGATATACAATATTTTTAATTAATAAAATGCATTTTAATATTTTATTATTGTTTTATTAGTTAATTTTTATATTAAAAAGGTCAATACATTAAAAAAACAAAAAAAAAAAAAAAAAAAAAAGTAAAATTCAAGCTTTTAAAAGATAGATAGATGAAATTGAAAGATATGCAATAAAAAATTTATTTATATAACTCTTATATTATTATGTTAATGGCCAAGTCACAGCCCTAACCTAACCAGAACCAGCAACAAAAGGACTCCATTGTTCAGAGTATTACAAAAACTACCCTTTTCATAAGATATAATTAGGATTAGGATTATTAATGCTAAATTACAAGTTTACTTTAACTTTCATATTTATATCTATTTAGTTTTTAAATTTTTAAAAAACATCTCTAAACTTTAAATTTTACGTCTAATAAGTAACTTTTTATTTTATATCTAATAAGTTTATAATATATACTTCATTAAAAAAAAAATTAATTTATACTTGATCTATTAAATATAAAATTGAATGTTATGTATAATAAAAATCTTACATTTTCAATTTTATGGTAGCAAATGCATTAATGTAAAAATATATATATACTAAATAGGTCAAGAACCTATTATGTACAAAATTAAAATATTTAACAGGTGTTTGCCCCCAAACTTGAAGTTGGTGGAACGGGTTATAATAACACACTTCATGTTTGAGGTTTCAAATATAATAATGGTGTTTACAATTATTCTAAGTTACAACTATCTACTGTATTACTTTTCAAATCTTTCTTTGTTATAGTGTTTAGTATATGTTACAATATTTACTATTTTCTACTCATCATCTCTTTCCCTTTTTGCTACAATGTCTATTATTTACCGCGCCGCGACTAAAATAGTCTACAACTCAAACACATACTATTATAACACAAATTAAAATAATCTACAATCAAAATACAAATTATTATAACCACACACTATAATAAGCACGAGCTATAATAACCATCTCAGCACCTCAAACGGGCCCCTTAAGAATTTATTGGACATGCACAAAATTGAACATGTAAGAATTTATTGAAGACTTTTTAGAATTTCAAAATTTAATGGATATAAAATTGAAAGTTTAAAAAACTATTAAGCAGTTTTTAAAGATTATGAACCTATTAGACACAAAATTAAAAGTTTTGTAATTAAATAGACACAAATTCAAAAAATCAAAAACTAAACTTATAATTTAATCTATTTTTTTATTTCATTCGATTCCCTCCTGATGAAATTTCCAAGAAGGAAAGGATCAATTTATATCTTCACGTCTACACATTTCTCCTGCCAAAATAATTGCAATTAATACTATTATAAAAGTATGTAAATTTAAATCTTTATATGCATTGAATCGTCACTAATAAATTAAATTAAGATGGATTGTTATTAAATTTGATACCATGAATATTGGAGGTCCTATGCATGTATTGGTAAATGAGTATTCTGAACTAGGAAGCTTTCCATGACACATTTAAATGCTTTCAAAGAAAACATACAACAAATATGTTAGGTTTGAATCCAAAGGTGGCATCTTTTTTTGGATATTCTCAAACATACCATGAACCTAATTCTCAAAAGAAGAAAAAACAAAAGATATTGGACCTTGGAAAATGTAAATTTTCTATAAAATTGGGAGAGAGGAGAAATAAATTTAAAAATTCCAGCAATGAGATTCTCTATGTTTTGAGAATGATTCTCAAATTTAAGGTGCTACCAGCCATAATTAATTGTTTAATTAAATTCCCAACTTTAGTTTCTTCACTTTTAAATTGATGGGTAGATTGTAATATAGATTTTTTTTAGAACAGATTTTCTATTATTAAATGTTTGAAAAAACTACATCTTTCATCCCTAGCTAAGTTTTAGATCTAGTTTCTATTTGGTATCTTAATTTCAAAATATTACACATTTAATCCTTAAATTTTGAATTTGGTCTAGAAGTTTCAAAATGTTACAATTTTAGCATTGAAATATGAGTTTTGTTTCGATTTGATCCCTAATTAGAAAATTTGTGCATGTGACCTCAATTTTTTTACTAAGTATTCATTTTCGGTTTTTAGTCAGGACACTTTTAAGAAGATTTTGAAAAATCTTCAAGTTTTAATGTACAGACAATGAATGCAAAGTGAACACCAAAAGTTGTTCGTCCCCATTTTGGTATTTCTATGAGTACATCTTTTAAAAACATTTTTAAAAGATGGTAGATGAAATTGAAAGATATGCAATTAAATTATTTATTTTTAAGTCTCAACAAAAGGATTGAATCACTATTTTTTTCATCACTATTAAAATTAATTTTAAAATTTTAATTCATAATTATCATAAATTAATTAATGGACATTAACGTTAAAGACTGAAAATGAATGTTTAGTGAAAAATCGAGTTCAAAAGTATAAATCCTAAAATCTAGGAACTAAATTGAAAAAAATACAAACCTTAAGGGTAAAATTGTGACATATTCTAAAGCCTAGGAACCAAATGAAAACTAAACCCAAAACTTAGGGATTGATATTTTTCCCTAAATTTTTTTTCTAGATTCTTAAATTTTGATTTTGTGTTTAATTAGTGACTAAACTTTTAATTTAGCGTGTCTAATAGTTTATTAGCTTTCAACTTTGCATTTAATAGCATATTGACTTACTCTATATTTTTTAACTTCACGAATCTATTGTAAGAAAAATTACAAATTAAGAGTCCTATTAAACAAAAATAAATCAATTTTACGTTTAATAGGTGCGTTAATTATTAAAAAAAAATGTTGAATATGCTAATAACTTATTGAACAAAAAAGTTTAAAAAGTTTAGAGATTTATATGACAATTTTATTAGATTAAAAAAAAAAAAAAAAAGAAGTTCATTAGACATCTATATTATCATTATAAATAAACGGACTATGAAAGGAGAATCATTACATCCCATTTTGCCCTTACAACTATTTTTGTTGAAGTAGTTATACACGCAAAGTTGTTTATGTTTTGCGTATGAATATTGATACGTTTGAAAGAACAATCACATTATATGTCTTATTACAACTATATAGTTAGTTTAGTGGTTATAAAAGGGGTTTTTTTTTTTTAATTTTCAATATTTTTGTAGAAAATTTAAAAAATATATTATTGCCATAATATTGAATAATTAATAGACAATTTGGTTCCAAACCAAATAGGTACAACTATATGTTGTCATGAAAATATATTGTTGGCAAAATAGAGTTTCAAAAAAGTTTGAATCAAAATGGTTATTTAATTTCAACTTAAATGATGACGTTCAAATATATATATTGTTTTTAGTAAACATAAAAAATAATAAATAATAATAATAATAAATTTTTTTTTTAAAATATGCTTTTAAATTAAATACATTTTCTTCCCTTTTAAAACATTTGCTTTAGTGACTTGGGGCGCATTTTCTGTCACTTTTAAATATTTTATATTTATTTATTTATTTATATATTAATTTAGTTTTGTAAGCAAATGGTGAATAATTCACCACATATATTTATAATTTTTTAGTACACTAAAGTCAGAAAAATTCAATTTCATTTGAATCTTTATAAAATTATCTTATAAAAATTGGTTAAATGATTTTTTTGCTTAGGTATTCAGGGGAATAATGTTATAATATATTAACATTTAAAATTACATTCATATGAAGGTAAAATTTTTAGTTTGGTCTTAAAATTTAAAAATTATCATTAATAAATCTCTAAATTTCAATTTTCAATCTAATCTATTAAAAATATTATTAAATTAATAAATTACTTCAATTTTATATCTAATAGATCTCAAAAATACTAAAAATATTTAAATAATAACGACTTTATAACATAAAAAATAAATTTGTGTCTATATAAGCTTTAAATTTTAAAACTTGTAATTAATTATATTGATACATTAATTTTAAATAGATAGTTAACTTTAAATTTTAAAACTTGTAATTAATTACATTGATACATTAATTTTAAATAGATAGTTAATATTACTTATTAAGTACAAAATTAAATTTAATGTCTAATATCATATTAAACTTTTAACATTTTCAAATATGTAAGCGATGTATTAAATGAAAGTTTGATATTTTAAAAATCAATTAAACACAAAAATCGAAAATTTAAAAATATATTAGACATTTTTTTTAAAATTTAAAAACTATATATAAACTAACTAAAAGTCATAAGGCTAAACTTCTAACCTAATATACATTTGTATTCTTCACATGACACGAAAATAGAATAAACATTTAACTCAACCGTCGTTAAAATGTATATTCTCTTTTTTAGAGTCAGGAGGTTGAATCCTCGATCACAATAATTACTGTAAAAACGAAGGATTTGGACACAAAACAAAATTAAAATCATATTTTCTTAAACTCGATTAGAGGCTCAAATTTTCATTACATTATTTAAAAGCCCCAAAGCAGATAAGGGCAGGTTGCTGAGTCAGCTCCACAATTTTTGATAATCAAAAGGCTATGGACGAACACATTAACATATCCATGAATAAAATAATCCCCACATCATTTATTACGATTATCTTTATATTAATATTTAAGTTAAGTACTGATTATTTAAATCAACAATTATGGGAAATAATAAGAAATTAATTCAGTGTATTATAAATCCAATTAATGTTTCATGTGTACGAAAGCATATTATATTTGAGAGTTTCAATAAAACTCTTAAATTTAAAAATAAATAAAATAAATAAATAAAAAAAGAAATCAAAAGTATCAATACCTATTAATTTTGGATGAAAATGGTTAGTACTTCTTTTTCAAAAATATGCATTGGGTTTGAATTTTGGTAGATAATACACATTATATTTTATGTTTTCAGATTCATTGAGTTGAGCGGGTATATGTTTAGCAGGCAACCTGAATTCTATTTCTAAAAATTGTTTTCAAATTCCGTGATTCAAATAGTACAAATTTTAAAAAAAAAAACATATTTTTATGTTTTAATTGTATCTAGATTTTGAATTTTAAATTTTAAAATACAAAATTAATTTTTATGTTTTCATTATATCCAAATTTTGAATTTTAAATTTTAAAATACAAAATTATATTAAATCAAGATAACAACATTTAGACATACAATATGTCAGGTTATAAACTCAATTAATTTTTAAAAAATGCAATATGTATTATGTAATGTATTATATAATTAATTATATAATATTGAAAATAATAAGTATATAATTTTTTTAACATAAATCATATTCGTAAATAAATTAATAATAATTTATATCAACTAAATATCAATAAGTAACTATAGTTAGTTTTATGGTCTATAAATATATAGTGTCAAACACATTTTAAACAATTGTTTAAATTAGAATCTAATTTCTGAATCTGCTACCAAACACATATTTGATAACATGAAATGAAACTTTGTTTTCATTGGATCCCTTGTTTCCAGATTTCTATTTTCAAATTCTCTACCAAACAAACCCTTATTATCTTGTTTTAAAATTATGGCTAAATAAATGTTGCTTTCGAACTTTTAACCTTTAAAAAAAGTTCATTTTCTCTCTCCTCTACTTCAATATATGGCCTAAACACTTCTTTTTTCCTCTCTTCTTCAATACCCTCTCACTCCCTTTTGTTCATTCCCCAATCTCTTAAACTCCCCCTTCCCTTGTTTAGTATAGAGGCTATATATATAGTAGAAAAAGAAGAATAATGAAACCGCTAGGAACTTAAAAATCTATGAGTATTTTAACAACTTTATATCTTAGTAGTTGAGTATGTGTTAATAGGTCGTTTGAGTTGCAAAAAAAAAAAAAAAAAAAAAAACTTGAAGAATTTGAGTCATAGTTTTGAGGATAACTAGTAGAAAAGAAAAACATGTGCATCATCAAATTTGTAGTAATGAAGACTTTGTTAATACTTTTTATAGTTCAAATTAGTCTATTTGTTGTGATCAGTTAAGAAGATTCCTCGTAATTGAAGATGTTATATTAATCACTTTGTTGAGTTTTAATGGGAGATTTTGATTTGGGTCTTGGCTAGTAGAAAAGAAAAACTAGCAATCTGGCTACCTAACAAGGTAAAGCAATGTGGATTGCATTACTTAAAGGAAGAAAAGTTATGTTTAAAGATAAGGATTGCCCTTGGTATATAGATAACAACAGTGCATGCAACCATAGAAATGTGGTGACCTGTGGCAAGAACACAATCTGAGAGGATACATATATACTATGCTGTTAAGTACACCATGGTATAGTTCATAAGTCTATTCAAAGGAAGGTTGTAAACTTCGATAAGTCTAAACAAAGGGACTTTGGGAGCCGAATGCATAACATTGCATATATAGGTTGGTAGTGATAATTGTGCCACAACCTTTGTCAAAACCAGCTAGAAAACAAAGACCCTGTATTCTTTCCTTTAGAAAATCTACCCCTTTGTTCTATTTCTACAAAAAGAGGATGGGAGGCCTAGATGTATTTGGCAAGATATGTCTGCATGCATCACTTGCTCAATCATATTCCTCACAGAAACATTAACATTAGGACTATAAACATAATACTATATATGAAAAAATTAGCGCACTGTCCTTAAGCCTCTTCATAATTTCTAAGGCTTTTCCTAATAGCAACACACTCATCCAAAGGTCGTCCGACAAAACAAAAGGGTAACATCAACAAAAAAAAAAAACAAAAAAATAAAATAAAAGACAACCCAAAAAAGATATAAATAAGGAATAAGAGAGTCACCCTATTTAAACCCAATTATGGCTGCCCATTATCAACACTAATAAACTAGTTGTTGAAATACACTCCATAGTTTTATCAAACCCTAATGCCAACATTACCCTCCTATATAGAAAGCTCATTCACCTCTATTGTAGGTTTTAGTCGTATCCAATTTAATTGTCGTCAAGTGTTATGGCCATGCTTGTCTAGGGCGTATTGTCCATGGCCGCATGCCCGCCTCGACCCCTTTTTATCATGCTTTCATCTTATGTATTTCATTTTGCTAAGTAGTTTATTTTCCTAGTACTTTTCTTTGTAAGTGACCGCCCGCCACTTTACATGTGCAAGGGTGACATTTCTAAAATTGTTCAGAATGTACTATATGGGGATAAGACTAATCATCAAATCCTCATATCCGGAGTTGTGAGCTATAAAACCGTTGTTGTCCCTTATTGCTATCTAGCCTTACAACAAATCTTATTTTCTCAAACATGCTTTCAAACGTTTGCGGAAACCTTTTCCTCTAAACTTGTTTTCTAAAACCATTTTCTCACGAAATGAGGGCGAAGGTTACGAGAGGCACTCGATGTGCCGTAGGCGATCAGAATTCGATCAGGCTAACTTGTTCGCGAGCTAGAACAAGTGTCGCACAATCATTTAGTGAGGCGCAAAGTTGTGATTGTGACACCAAACACCGTATTTGATCCTTGCCTTTTATTCATGATTAGTGTTAATGTTACTTTTTCAAGTACTAAAATTTTGGGAATTTGTAATGAGTGACAAATTTAGAGTGTTTAATCGCAACCACGTCTTTGATGTATGCAACTTCAAATTTGATGTTTTGTTTATTTTATATTCTGATTTTGCCCTTTAAACAAATCTCGTTTATTCCTTTTCCGTTGAGAGAGAGAGAGAGATATTGGTAGAGATTCATGATGTGGCAGTGGTTAACAACTAAACATGCAATGGGAAGGCGAAGCAGTGTTTGACAAAGAATGGTGTGGACAACATAGTGATTAGCGAAAAGGGAGGGATGTTAGGATTGGGGCACTACAACAAATTACACATTCAATGACTCTTGTACAGTGCCAAAAATAGAGGAAAAAGTGAAAAAATAGTCATTAAATCCAAAATCACGCGTTTTTTGCGGGAAAAAACGGAAATTTTCGGATTTGGCAGAATACATGCCTGTTTTTACTTGTCATTGATTTATGACTGAAAAAACAGTCATCGAATGTGCTTTTCGGATTTTTGACTAATTTTATTTGTCACCAAATTATGACTAAAATTAAAAGTCATTAAATTATGACAATTTTTTCAAGTCATTAAAATTTTGCTACTATCACAAAAAATTGATCAAGTTTTTTTTTTTCAATTTAATTTATTTAGCATATCTTTTTTATTTCTTCACAAAATTAGTTATGTAAAATACAATTATCTAACTTTTTATCTCACTTTTTAAATATATTATTTTAAAATTTATTAATATTGTTTAGGGTTTTATATAAAATCCTAAATAATATTAATAAAGTTATTTTGAGATTGGCGTGCCTCTCCACAGTCTCATCTCCTTCACTATTTCGAATTCACGTCGACAGCCTCCCTCACGCTCGTCTCAGACCACCATTGTCGGAGTGTCGCTGTCTTCGTCTCTAGGTCTCCCTCTCCAGTCGACATCCGGTAGCCTCTCGGTCTCCCTGGCGTCTCGCTGTCCTTGTCTCTCGGTCTCCCTCTCCAGTCGACATCCGGTAGCCTCTCGGTCTCCCTGGCGTCTCGCTGTTCTCGTCTCTCGGTCTCCCTCTCCAATCGAAGCTTCTGTCGCCTCTGGGTGTCTCCGGCGTCTCGCTCTCCTCTCGCCCATCAGTCTCCCTGTCGTCTCGCTTTCCTCTCGCCTCTCGCTCTCCCTCTCCACTCCCTATCATCTCGCCTATCAGTCTCCCTCTCCACTCGCCTTCCTCTTGCCTCTCACTCTCCCGCTCCACTCGCCTTCCTCTCGCCTATCGCTCTCCCTCTACACTCGCTCTCCTCTCGCCTATCGCTCTCCCTCTCCACTCGCACTCGCTCTAGCTCCTCTCGCTCTCCCCCTCCACTCTAGCTCCTCTCGGCTCTCGCTCTCCCTCTCCATTCTCGTGAGTCCAGCCTCTCGATCCCCATCCTCAGGTGAGTCCAGCCTCTATTCTTCATTAAATTTCAAACTGCAAATAGCAATTACATGTTTTTTTGTTCGTTTATTTGTTGACTGGTTTGTTGTTTGTGTTCTTAATTCAGGGCTTCACTTTCGCTTGTGCATTGATTAACATTGTTCCTGCGGTTACTTTCCTACTTGCTCTTCTATTTTGGTAAGTTTGGTCTTTTGATTCTCACTTTATTGTCACTTCTCTAGTTTTCGGAGGAAGGAATGTGTTTGTTAATAGGATAGTGAATTGATTTTGATTTTGCAATTAGTGGAATAGTATATATATGTCACTTTGTATCCACTTTGTATGACGAGCTGAGGTTGGAACTGTCACTTACGCACTGTTTTGTCCTTGTTTTGAGCTGAGAAGCCATGCTTAGGTGTCCTTCGAGAAACTTTGGTATGCGAACTGTGCATGTACCCAATTCTCATTTCTCTTTAATTGGCTGTGCATATCAAAAGCAAGCTACCTAGCTAACTTAACTTGTTGAATTAGATTGCCATTTATAACTTTCTATGATAGAAATGATCTTGACAAAACTACAAATTAACCACCTTAAAAAAAACGACTGTAGATGGACTTGATAAAAGTTATTGTCTAATATTATGATCTTATCATTAGGTTTCTTTTTTGGGGAGGGGAAATTAACAATTTCTTAATTCCCTAGTATTGTGTGATGGACAAATCATGGATGATTAAAAGTAGATTATCTAGAGCATATGAGGTTGGAGTTGAAACTTTCATTGAATTTGGTTTGCGTCATGGCAATGGTTCCAATTCCATTCGATGCCCATACTTAAAATGTGGAAATTGTATATCTAAGGATGTTTCGACAGTTAAGGATCATTTATATGTCAATGGAATTGATCAGAGTTATAAGTTATGGTTTTAGCATGGGGAAGATTTAGCCACACACAATGTTAACAACAATTCATATCCCAAGTTAAATGAAAACTATGAGGATGAGTACGATTTGTTTAACGTAATTGACATGGTTCAAACTGCTCATGATCAACTTCTTGGTGCACCAAATATCTTTGACACTATGTTTGACGATGCTAAAAAGCCATTATACCCGGGATGTAAAAGATTTATGAAGTTGTCAGCACTTGTGAGATTGTATAACCTAAAGGTTAGATTTGGATGGAGTAATTCAAGCTTTTCTGAATTACTATCTATAATAAGTGAATTCCTACCTGAGAAGAATGAGATGCCAAATTCTATGTATGAAGCTAAAAAAACATTAGGTGCCCTAAGTTTGAGTTACCAAAAAATAGATGCATGTCCAAATGATTGTTGCTTATATAGAAAAGAGTATGCAAACAGCACCCAATGTCCTACCTGTAATCTTTCGAGATGGAAGGTTCTTAAGAACTCAAACGAAGAGAAAAAAGGAGTGCCTGCTAAACAGTTGTGGTACTTTCCAATAGTTCCAAGGTTTATAAGGATGTTCAAGAGCGCTGAACATGCAAAAAACTTGTGTTGGCATGCTACAGATAGGAAGGTAGACGGTACTATGCGACACCCAGCTGATTCTCCCTCCTGGAGGTTAATAGATCACCTATGGCCAGCTTTTGGTTTAGAACCAAGAAATCTTCGTTTGGGTTTATCCACTGACGAAGTCAACCCATATGGAGATCTAAGTACTAAATACAGTTGTTGGCCAGTCATTATTACAGTGTACAACCTCCCTCCATGGTTGTGTATGCGAAGGAAGTTTTTAATGTTGTCAATGTTGATATCAAGGCCGAAACAACCAGGATATGATATTAATGTGTACCTAGCTCCGTTGATTGAGGATTTGAAGCTTTTGTGGGAAGTTGGAGTTGAATGTTTTGATACATACAGAGAAGAGTCTTTCACTTTGCGAGCAGTGCTGTTGTGGACTATTAATGATTTTCCCGCGTATGGAAATTTATGTGGTTGTACTGTGAAAAGGTATAAAGCTTGTCCAGTGTGTGGAGAGGATACCAATTCAACCAGATTACATCATGGGAAAAAAATGTATACATGGGCCATAGAAAATTTTTGCCAAGACATCACTCATACAGAAGACAAAAAAAAGCCTTCGATGGTAAGCAAGAGAATGGAAGTCCTCCACACCCAATGTTAGGAGCGGAGATTTACAATAAATTGAAGAACATAAGTTTTCCTAGTGGAAAGAAGTGTGGCAAGAAATTGAATGACAAAGCTTCAGATAACTACTGGAAAAGAAGACCTGCATTTTTTGAACTGCCTTATTGGAAAGAGTTGCATGTCAGACATTGTCTTGATGTAATGCACATCGAAAAGAATGTGTGCATGAATATCATAGGTACGTTACTGGAGGTTCTAGGAAAAAATAAAGATAGAATGAGTACTACTTGACTTAGTTGAAATGAATCTTCGACCTGAATTAGCTCCTGTACGTCGGGGGAGTAAAATGTACATTCCTGCAGCGTGTTATACATTATCAAAAGAAGAAAAGTATCATTTCTTTAAGACTCTATCTGAAATAAAGGTTCCTGAAGGTTATTCCTCTAATATTAGAAGTCTGGTCTCGTTAGAAGACTTGAAACTTAATAGCCTGAAATCACATGACTCATGTTTTAATGCAACAATTCCTTCCGATTGCATTGCGTTCAGTGCTACCTAAGAATGTGAGGTATGCTATTGCTAGATTATGTTTCTTCTTCAATGCAATATGCTCCAAGAGTGTGCGGGTACCAGAGTTAGATAAGCTGCAAGAGGATATAGTTGTTACATTATGTCTACTTGAGAAGTATTTCCCACCTTCTTTCTTCACAATAATGTTGCATCTCACTGTTCACCTTGTAAGAGAAGTGAAGCTTTGTGGGCCCATCTACCTACGATGGATATATCCATTTGAATGGTATATGAAAGTATTGAAAAGTTACATAAGAAATAGAACTCGACCGGAAGGTTGCATTGCGGAAGCACACATATGTGAGGAGTCTGTTGAATTTTGTTATGAATTCCTATCTGGGTTAGATTCCGTTGGGCTTGGTTCATTCAAGAGACGAGAAGAAACACGCATTGATAAACCTTTATCAGCTGGATGTCATGTTAGACCCAACATGCAGGAACTAAAGCAAGCACATCTATATGTACTTGAGAACACTGAAGAAGTACAACCGTATAGAATGTTAGTATATTACAATTCTCAAATCATCTAAATGTTTAATGTATTATCACCTAAAATCTAGTACATTTTGTAGACAACATCTGGAGTATTTGAAGGTTCAAAATCCAAGGAAAGCAAATAATGAAAAGTGGCTACAAAATGTACACAATCGATCGTTTGCTAGTTGGATACGCGATGAGGTATTTAATTTTCATGCCCCTTTTTTTGCTATATCCATTTAATCTAGTCGCACACTGAATGAAATGTTTGCCTGTAATAATAGGTGATGCAGGAAATACGTGATAAAAAATCGGTTTCTTCAACTGTGCGTTGGTTGGCACATGGCCCCAACCCATGATTGATGACATTTTAGGGTTATAGGATCAATGGTTGTAGTTATAGCACCAAATCCCGCGACAATGGTCGCACTGTCCAAAATAGTGGGGTTACATTAGTTGTCACAACAATGCAAGTGTCCAGTGCAAAAGATAGGAATCCGATTGTATCAAACATGTCTTTTTATGGGGTTATTCAAAAGATATGAGAAATTAACTACAATACATTTAAAATTCCATTATTTAAGTGCGACTGGGTTGAACACCAAAATGGGGTGCGAATTGACGATCTTGGATTTACCTTGGTGAAACTCAATCGTATAGGACATACTTCGGATCCATTCATCCTAGCAACTCAAGCAAGGCAAGTTTTTTATATAGAGGATCCTATTGACGCACAATGGTCAATTGTTATCACACCACCTCAAAAAGATTTTGCCGATACATGTTATGATGACGAGCTTGGAGATACTTCTTTGGACTGTCCTTCAGTTTCAAGATGCACATCACCAACTGATATAGACGAAACTGAAATTCCATACGTAAGAGATGATTGTGAAGGCACATGGGTTGACACTTGAAAGTTTATCTGTTTTCCTTTAACAATAACGCGATTGCTTTTAGTTCTTATTTGTTTTCCTTTAATGTTCATAGATTTTCTTGTTTATCTCGTAGGTTATTGTTAATCGAAAAAGGGATCGCTCCAACGGATATGCTTCTTTAATTTTCAGTGGGAAATGTGTCACTTATTATTCTGGACCTTTTATTTAATGCACTATTGTAATCCTATTATTAACCGTTATTTAATGTACTGTTGCAATCACATTATTAAATGTTATTTAACGTACTGTTATAAATCATATTATTAATTATTATTGAATGTACCGTTGTAATTATACTATTAACTATCAATGTTCTTTACATTTACAAAAATCATAGTGAACAGATGGACGATACGATTGATGATACACAGGACGAGCAGTTGGATCGTTTGATGGATGATACATTTGCCGATGCACAAGACAATGACTTAGACGATATAGTTGACGATGAACATGATAGTGAAGCAGATCCCCCGGTCATAGATTGTGAAATTAAGAGAAAGAAAACTAGAGGACCTACTGGAATGCATAAGATTACCCGTGCATGCAGTGAAGGTCATAGAAGAGTGGTGCAGTATAATGAGAATGGTCAGCCATTTGGGTGCAATGCAGTGAAAATGAAAAGTTTCATTGGAACGTCCGTCCGATCCCATGTTCCAATTACATACAATAGTTGGAAAGCAGTGCCATTGGAGATAAAAGAAAAGATTTGGGACCTCATTCAAGTATACACATAGTCCACAAATGGTATTTAGATTTTATTTGCTTTCATTAACATATAACATTTGGTGTGGATTCGTAGGGTGTGATTTGTTGTTGACCATAGATAGAAGAAGAATCTCATGCAAACTTCGAGCATTTGTTTCCGTCAATTCAAATATGCTTTGACTAATAAGTATATAAGGCCATTTAAGGATGATCTAGAGAAATTAAAATGTCCCCCGATTGAGTATTCCCACATTGAACAAGATCATTGAGATGCGTTTGTCAGTTTTCTGCTTAGGGAAGAGTTCCAAGTAAGTATTGTTGTTAGAAACATTCAGACTTTGTATTCACTTACATTGAAGTTGCAAAGTATCATTATGACATTTTATTATGTAATTTTATTAAGGTGGTCAGTAGTAAGAACCGAGAAAAGAGGAAAAAAACATATGTATAATCATCGAATGTCGCGGAAGGGGTATGCTAATCTTTCGGAAGAGCTGGTAAGATACTAATTCACTACTATTTATTCTTTTATACGGCCTACATATTACATTTGAATCCAAATTCATGTGCAATGGTTTGTTATTGGTGCAGAAGGAGTCGTTACCAAATGAAGATCTAACTAAGCGATGCGTTTTATGGAAAAGGGCTTGGATGGATCAAGAGGGAAAAATTCCAGACAAGCAAACACAAGAAGTGGTGGATCGTATAGTAAGTATTTGTTGACTACCTATATTTCATTGCATTATCCTTAAATATTGATTTTTTCTTTTCAATAGGATGAAATGTTGGTCACTCATAATGTCGAAAGTGACAACAAATCTACGGGTGGAGATATCCTATCACAAGCGTTGGGCAGCAAAGATCCTTCAGGAGTAGTTAGAGGATTGGGTAAGTTTGTCATGCCTAGTAAATATTTTCATACACCAAAACAAGTGAAGAAGGAAGACAAAGTTACATTTGATGAGGATGAGAAGGCGAAGATGACTGCACGTATAAAAGAGTTGGAAGAAGAACTTAAAAAACAAAAAAATCTAACCAAATGTTCAAACAAGGATGGTTCTTCAGAAGACATTAAAGAAGGAGATGGTGAACCTGTTTCCAGCAATGAGAAGGTCGAATGTGTCATCTATTCATCGTACTTAATGTGTTAATGTAGATGTTAAATATTTAATACCATAGAATTTTTTTTATAGGTGAAGAAAGGATTATTGGACCAAAATAAGACTTCACGGAGAGGAAAAAAGGACGGTTCTCCAGGTGATATTGAAGAAAGTGGTGAAGCAGAAAATAATAATGACCAGGTTAATGTTTTTCAATTCATATTCTAAGTAGTTTTTCATGAATTCGCAATAACAAATTAACCAACCAAATGAAATTTTTAATCTAGGCGAAGGCAAAATTGTTGAAGCACAAGAGAACTTCTCAATATGTTGAAGTGAAGGTTGAAAAAGAAGAGGTTTTATGTCTATCTTATAGCTCAAATTATTGGTTGTAATATGCATTGACAATAACATATGTAATGTAAGTTCATTTATTCCCTACAGGTGGATGAACATAAACAACAGAACTCAAACAAATATGTCGCCCCATAGCCCATTAAGGTAGGTTTTCACTTTAATTTAGTATATATTCTACATAATATACGTTAATAAACATTAACAGTTACATTTCAACTTACTCATGGTAGGATGGAACTTCTTGTTTGTTGGCAATCGGATCTAAAAATAATGTCGTCGGAGCGGGGACTATATTTGACTATGACATTAATAGTGATAATGTGAAGGTTTCACTTGACGTAGTTGTTCATGGTGATTGTTATGTCCCAATACCAACAAAGGGAGAAGAAAATTTGTTATCTCAAGAAGTAGGCTCACACTTGCTATGGCCACGAGATCTTGTGATAATTGATAATGAAAAGGTAACGTTTTCCATCCTTATTTGTTTTTATTCTATATAAGTAATTTTTGTTCTCATGTTACACTATTTCTTAATAGAAGGAGGGAAAAAATCCAAGTAAAAGTTTAGGAGTTCTATCGATGACACCCATTCAAAGTTCACCAGTTGCTTTACGTTGTTTACTCCGTGAACTTGAATATATTAGATCATCAATTCAAATCACTGTACCGATGGAAGTATTTGGAATCCAACGCAAGTGCTGCATTTTGGTTGAGGTCTTACGAGATTTTTGTCACATGCGCCCAATATGCACTCCTTGTATTGATGCATATATGATGTAAGTAATCTTAATATATCTTGGTTTAGTATTAAAATATACATATTCAGTACTGTATAGAGTTTTATTGATATTACAGGTACTTATACAAACTAATGGAGAAATCAAATACTTTGAGTTTGTATAAGTTTCTAGATGCTGGTTCCATCTCAATCTCAACCAACAAAGAATCTCGGGCTCAATTGTTGTCCTCGAGAATGACAGGACTGGATAATCAACTTCTCCTCTTCTCTTACAATTCTGGGTATGTTGTATAAAATGCATTATACTATATTTTGTGCACTGTATAATTTTATTTTTTGTCATTCTTTAAATTTGTAGGAATCATTGTACTTTGATCATTATTGATCATTCAAAAAGTAGCATATTTTGGATGGACCCTTTAAAAAATCGACTCGACCAAGATATCATCAATGTGATTGGCATGTACGTATGTTATAGCTAGCATTTCACAACTTTAACTAGTATGAATACATAAAGAAACATGTTACATTTAAAGCCATTTGTAGGTCTTTCAAGATTGTTGACCCTAAGAAGAAAAAGCTTAAGTGGAAATCAATTAAGGTATGTTATTTCGTATATGATATAGTTTATCCAATAAACATGTACAAAATTGACTTAACATGTCTTTTGCATTTGATACAAACAGTGCCCTAAGCAATCCGGTGTGGTCGAATGCGGATATTATGTCATGCGATACATGCGTGAGATAATATTATCAAGAACCACATCAATTTTAGATATAGTACGTATTACAAATTCATACAAATTGAAGTTACGTATTTAGTTCTTCGAGTTTAGTTGGCTTTCTTTGTTTATAGATGAAAGGTGCGCCACCTACATACTCACAAGATGACATTGACGTGATACGAATTGAGTGGGCAGAGTATGTGGGATCGCACATGTTCTTCGCATAGGTTTTGTGGCAGTAACAGTTGTTGGAGTATGGAGAAAACAGAACTTTTTTTTGTGGATGGAGTACTTATATTTTGTTACTCAATATAGAATTGAATGCATTTGCGAAATACCTTTTGTGGAGTTGAAGCATGAATTAAACTGATATGGGTATGAGAGTTAAATGTCGTGGTTTTGTTTGGAGGTATTGTATAATTCTGGTGTGTTTGATCTGTTATATAACTCCATTACTAGTTTTATATTAATATTTATATGTTTTGTTTGGAAAAGGTTGGCATGACACATGATATTGTCTATGGTTGGGTAACATCACAAGTGATTTTTTGCAATCGAATCGGAGAAAAAACTTTCAAAATGATTGTTAGCAAAAAGGTAAAATGGGGGTGATGGAAATGTCGTAATTGTTGGATTTGTATTATGTTGATCTTCTTATTAAATTTTATAATTTTGGTTGACTCTTACTCTTCTATATTTATCTTATTTGTAGTTCATATTTCAATATTTTGAGGACAATGTTATGTGGAAGAAGTAGGTCGGAGGAAGAAGTGTTGAAGTTGCAGTCTTTTTTGGTGCTTAAGAGGTATATATCATATAACCTAGAATTATTTGTTTATTTCAATTGGTTTATGTTGTTAAGACCTCAGTTCAAATATTGGCTCACATTACTAGATTTAGGTAGGCTTAATTTCTTCTTATAGTTATTAGAATTCTTTCCAAATAGTTATTGGCATCGATTGACACTGAATTTGTCTATGTTGTGCAAAATTCCCTAATAGTTATTACAATCGTTTCAAAATAGTTATTGGCATTGATAGACGTTGAAAGTGTCTATGTTGTGGATAGTAAAACTAATGTGAGTATTTAAATTATACATTTGTTTTGCTCCCACTGTATTATGTTCACTTCCCCCCCCCCCTCCTCCTCCTCCTCCTCCTCCTCAACGAAGCAGTTTTTCAATTAACCCTTATTCTTTCTAGTAGAGTAGTGTATAAGTTTAATTTGGAGGTTATTAATGTTAGTAAGGTTAAAAAGTGAGATTATATTGTGATATACTATATATTTATGTGGCTATATTATGATCATATGCATAATTTTTTTGAAAGTGTTCATCGAAGCTTACTTGTATTGAGTCAAATTCTAAAATGAATGTTTTTTTTTTTTATAAGGTTCCTGGACGGTGCCATTGAAGCAAGGAAGCCCACCAACCAAGATATTTAAATAGGTGTTGTATATATATTTTTTGGTAGTATGTCAACACTTAGTTGTAAGTACTGAATTTGTAAATGTTGTACCTAGAATTTGATTACTAGCTACTTTCATTGTATTAACAATTTGAACTACATTATTATATATGAAAGTTACTTTTTATGTTTGCATACATATTTTGTGTTGAAACTGAAGGAAACACAGGTGTAATAACGTGTATCGTGGTAATGGTTTCTATGATATCTGACAAAAGTCATGGGATGTATGTAATTAAATGACCTTAAAAAAATGTCATAGTTAATGTATTATTGACACTTTAAATGTGTCATTATTTGTTTTGCGATGACAGAAGTGTAATGTCAACGTAACTCTTTATTTGACAGAAAAAAGTCAACATTTTCATTTTTTAATGACTGTATAAAATTTGTCATATAAATCGTTTCCGTGACTTAGAATAAATGTTAATATATATTTATTGTTGACTGTGACTAAAAGTCATGAAACTGTCAATGATGACTGATTTCTCATGTGTCATCTATACACTTTAGATGATGGGCGATTAAATGACTAAAAAAAAGAGTCAACAAATGTGGTAATGACTGTTTTTTAGAGTCATAGAAGCCTATTTTTGTTGTAGTGGGGACTGTTGCATGCAAAGAACATAGATTTGGGTGATTTTTTCCTCTTTTTTTTTTCTTTAATCTTCATAAATAGTATATCAATCAAGTGCATCATCAGTATAAACTTCGTATCATTATCAAGTTTATTAACAATATATCAGTAAAGTTAATCAAAATATCATAAAAAAGTGTTTCATTATCAAATTTATCAGCAATATGTCAAATGTATTTTTATCAAGTATATCAGTCAAGTTTATCAAATTTATAAGCTAAACAATCACAGGATTGACAGGCTTAAACAATATATCCGTCAAGTGTGTCATTATTAAGTATATTAGTCAAGTGCATGAATTTTTATCAACAATATAAACGAGTATATGATTGGCATGTATATAAGTCAAGTGCATCATGTTGGGTTTTATGTCCTAAAACTCATAATTTGTAATTTATGGAACTTATTCTTAATAAAGTTGTTATTGAAAATTATTCAGTAAAGTTTTTAATATGTGAATTGCATATATTAATCCAATAAACTAAGATCTCATTGCTATATGTGAATACTTTGGTGACATAAAAGTGGATCAAGTTTAAATTATAACCAAAACGGTCTATAGTATATGGATAAAGGCTGGGTACCTTATTCTGGGGACACTATGGATGCGGCCCACTTTGTATTTGATACAAACGATGTGATCCTAAATCGTTCATGTAGAGACATTTGAGTGGGGGCGTCCTATGCAATGAGTTTGCATAAGATTGGACCACGAAGTAATCACTTTTACTTTTTAACACCATTTATTGTTAAAACTGATTATTTCAACCTGATGACCTAGATAACTCGATCTTAATCCTGAGCTAACTATGAATTCATGTTTGTTTGATATTATCTTTTAATCTACATGGGTGAGAGTGGCCAGTTTCGCCGACTCAATAAGCCTCCCATTTTAGGGATAAGATCAGGCGGATAGCTAGGGACATAGTCCTGCAAGATGGATTTCACGCCCACCTTATTTAAGGATAGTAGAGAAGTTGTTCTCTTAAGTGCTAACTCCAGATCTTGAACAAGAGGCCCCACCATTTCATTGGCCCGAGAGGGACTAAATTTGGTAGTTGGACCACAAACCAATTGTTCATTAGAGGATTAGTGGGACTTAAGGAACGAGATGAAATTATAAGGATAAAACAGTATTTTTGACCCAGCTGTAATTACGAACAACTTGTGAATGATCGACTTACTTATTATGGCTACATCAAGTGGACATAAATATATCTATAGTGAGGAG
This sequence comes from Citrullus mucosospermus, assembly GCA_030954485.1. Classification (NCBI taxonomy): domain Eukaryota; kingdom Viridiplantae; phylum Streptophyta; class Magnoliopsida; order Cucurbitales; family Cucurbitaceae; genus Citrullus; species Citrullus mucosospermus. Next base: position 26,344,505 of record CM062056.1, read on the forward strand.
AGTGCAACTACTGAGCTTTAGTGGAGTGACCCAGTAGTTAACGAATGTTAACTAATTAAGTTAAATAGTTTAGCTGGTTAATTTCGAATCGTTGGATCTCATGATCTGTAGGTCCATTAGATCCCCTTGTTAGTTCGTGGACTAAACCTTAGAATAGTATATTGAGAAAATTTGAAGTGTTCAAATTCAGTTAAGGAGCAAATTCTTCGATTTGTTCGTTTAATTGCAAATTAGACAAATTTGGAACATTAATAATATTTAAATATGATTTGAGTATTATTCCAGTGAATGGAGATTCATCGATTTTAAAATTGTCGAAAAGTGGAAAAATTATTAATTTAATATAATTAATTATTTAAATTAATTATATATATATATATTACATTAGTAGTTTAAAATTGATTTGAGAAATTAATTTAATTCTCAAATCTCAATTGACAATTGAGATGTTGGATTTCCTAATATTTGAGGAAATTCCACCATCACTACCGATTGCATGGTGAAGGAGGAGGTGGGAGACCTCTCCTTCAACTTCATCATCCACTACTTTTGAAGTACCTTGTTCAACATTTGTAGTGTCATTCAAACATTTAAATTTTATTTGCTTGGTTTCCTTTATAAATAAGAAGAAAGAAAGCTTAAGAGAGGTAGGCAAATAATAAGAGAACTTTACATGAAAGTTGTTCCAACTCCAAAACCGATTCTTATATATGTTCTTTGTACTTCTACTCTTTTTCTTCTCAAGTCGGATCCCACCTTCCGTTCTAAGGCCTAAAAATAACGAGGAAGACACTAGTGGTGGTCCACGAAGAGTTTGTGATCAGCGACGTGGAGGAATTCGTCACAAACTAGGAGCTATAACAAGTGTTACTTTTTTTGTATTTTCAGTTCTTTAAGCATGTTCAATCTTGAAATTAATGTAGTTAGAGTGCTTTTGATCCTGTTTGCTTCTGCTGTGCTATCTCTAATTCCATCACATCATTATCAAGTATGTCAAATATATCAATCAAGTGTATGAATTATATATTTTGTTTCTTCGAATAGCGAAGGCATTTGCAACATTTTACATCTTTATATATGGGATGAGGCTGATTTTTTGCCATTTTTTCAAATAGCAATGTGTATGTTGTGGGCCTAATTGTTGTAACTTTTTTCTTTCATGTTTGCAAATACTCCTAAAATTTTCATATTTTGACTTAACAGAAATTAAAATTAAAAAAAAAAAGTATATAAGAGAACTTGACATAAAACTAAAGGTTAATAGTCAAAAACCGATTGTTATTATAATTCGACAAAAGGATTCAAGTGTATCTCCAAAAAAAGTGAAACCACCTAAATTTTATAAACAAAATCATTAATTATTCAAACAAGACCTTAAGAGTAGATACGATTTGAAAGTCGTCTAGCATTACTCAAACTAATTAATTTTAAACATTGAAAATTATAATATCAATAATAATAGATAGAGACTATTAGTGGTTGTTGACTTTACCGAACTTCAAACGAAAATGGTTGGAACCGAAGATGGATGGAATACATATGAGTAAAGATCGTTGGGAAAGTTGGAATGCAAAAATTGTTGATTTAGAGCCAAATGAGTTAACTGTTTAAAAATTGGGAGATTATTTAGGTGGTAGCCAGGATTAAAATATTTAAGTCAATATCCGTCGAAATTTCAATTTTATGTAATATATCAATAAAATATTAATATCAAAAAACTTATTAAATCTATTTAAATTAATAACCAAATTGTTTTCACAACTAATCAAATGATGGATAATATTATTAGTATTTTTATTATACTCAGTTCTAGATGGTAATACTTTACGTCTTACAAACATTTACGAAAAAAATTATAGATATCAATAGATATTTAATATTGATATCAAACCTTTTGATTTACAAATAAATAAACATATTGATTAATATCTCATATATTTGAATACAATAAATTATGTGCAAAATAGTACTTAGACCGACGTCAATTCAAACATAACTCAAATTAACAAAATTCTCATTATTATCACTTTCATTCCTTACAAAATTAATATTGAACAAGACATTGTACCTCATAGTGCCTTGATATTAATCTTATTGGACTTTTCAACATTGGAAACAATCCAAATCAAAATCATTCTTTGCATCTCAACTTCAAACTACACAAACAAGTCTAGAATAATCCTTCAAGAAGAGGAAAAAAAGAATATTCAACTACCTCTGAAAGCTCATTGCATTGGCACACAAGTTAAACACTTGGATCTTCACTTAGCTGGATCTAACCTTTCATTAGCAGCCACTTGAATCACTCAGTAAGGAGGCCAAAAGGATCTCTTTTTTTTTTTTTTTTTTACCTCTAATGAAGGCAAGTAATTAAGAGGAAAAGGTTTGTTTAATTAAATAGGTCACAAGGTTGCATGTTTTGCTGCCTCTTCATACTCTTTGCAGTCTCTTCCTCCACTTTGTCTCTTCCTTTTAAATCTTCTGTAATATATGTACTGAAGAATTATCTAATGGGTGTGTGAGTTAAAGCTTTCTTTCACATCAAATCATAATCTGTAAATTCCAACAATCATGGTATGATTGAAAAATGCCCTTACTAAAATAATCAAGAAACTTCTGTGTGATTTGATACAATAAAATTTTGAAATGAATGTATTGACCAGAAAAGAAGAAAAAAGGTTAAAAAGTTTAGCCTTAAATTATAATTTATTAATTGAAAATTAAAGAAAAACAAATACTCAAAACATGATGAGAAGGAAAAGTGATTTTAGCCATTTCAAAAAAAACTTCTTCTCAGACACTATTTTCTCCCATGAGCACTCTCCCAAAGCCAACTCTTAGCCAATTAAAAGCACTTTTGAAAAATCTAAAAATATAGTTTAGGTAATTAAGCACTAAATTTAGCATTTGTGAAAATGTGGAGACAACAAAGGATACAAATAAGTCAAGGAGGACACAAACAACAGCATCAAGCAGCCATGGCATATTGGCTTTGATCTTCTCCCATTCTGTACTTCTCACTAAAATGCTGCATTCATTGGCATTCTCAGTACAAACAAACAAATATTTTATAATCAAATCACATGTAAATAACCTCGAGGTCGAGGTCGAGAGAACCAACCTTGCTACATAAGTAGCATTGGCAATCAAGGCAAACACAAACATAAGAGGATTCAGCCCCTGTTCACATCAAAACACAATCTATTTTCAGTCATTTTTATACTGCAACAAAACAAATTTCATATTTTGATAATTAAGCCTCCTCTTTGATTACTATTTTATTTTTTATTTTCTGTTTTTAAAAATTTAAAGCTTTGAAACTCTACTGGTCACCTATAATTTCCTTTCTTTATTACATACTTTTGATCACATTTAAAAAAATATTGCCAAAATTTGAAACTAATTTCAAATGTGATTTAAGAAAAGTGAAAAACCTATCCAAAAATTGTGAGGGGAAGAAACAAGGCATATTTCTTAAAAAAAAATTAATCATTAAAAAAAATAAAAAATAAAAAATAATAATAATGATGAAAAAAAAAAAGCTACTTTAGGCTTTCCATTTCATCTTTCAACGTACGAAACTTGACACATAATTTATCACATATGGTTTTTATTAATTTTTTAATACAATAATTCTAGAGATGATGGATTGTGAGCTTCTAAACTCAAGCAATGGAGTGCATGTCGGTTACCGTTAAACTAAACACACTTTAGAATGTAATGTATGTAGACACGTATATTAATTAAATTAGTAAATACAATACATTGACATACGTTAGGTTTTTGTTATATGATTCATTACTAATATAATAAAGATTCAACCGCTACTCATCTGAAGTTCAAAGTTAAAGACGAGTAAAATAGGATGAATGAAGTTAAAAAGACAATTGTAAGAAAGTAAACTTTTGGAGGCAAGAGGATATGATTTTAATTTTTCTTTTTTCTAAATCCAAGCAATGTTTTCAAAATCAAAATTAAGAAGAAGAAATATATATAAACCCAAGTGGTTTTTGTCTTTCTTTTTCCAGAAAGGAGTAAAACAAAGAGAGAAGCCTTACCTCCACACTTCCTCTTTTGATCTGGCCAAACAAAATGAACAAATTAGAGGAAAATAATAATAATTTTAGAAAATTGTTAATATTAATTTTAAAGGTTGATTTTTAAATTTGAATACCCACATTTAGCCAAATCTGAGGGAGCCTACCACCCATATAAATAGCAGCCATAAGCCAACCCAACAATTGGCCAAAACCACTATGACTTGGATGTTCCTGCAAACACATTTAAACAAATTACCATAAATTAATAATTAAACTCACTTTCAATCTCCTTTGTTTCTATTTTATCTTATTTTTGTTTAAATTAAATTCATGAATAATAATAATTCATGCTTACTTGTAAAAGTTTCCTTCCACTAAATCCATCTGAGAAGCCCTTGCTTTGGAATGGCAAATTTGCTGATGAAACTAAAAATGTTCCATACCCAACCTGAAACAATACCAAAATCCCTACTTATTTAAATTTACCCATATTAATTATAATTTACACCAATCAAAATATCAATAATTGTATATAGATAATTGTTTAGAAAATCATTAGATTTTACCTATATAACTTTAGATGACATATTTATTATTTTTCACTTAGTTTTATTAGATTAATCATGTAAATGTTTTCTCCCCATTTTTCACTTTGTAATTCCCTCTCTTCTCTCCTTCCTCTTTTGAGAGTATAACAATTCAAACTATATCATGGATCTCAAGTTTTATTATTTAACTACAAGTACAACTACTACTTTTATTTAAGTTTAAATTTCAAGTTTTATTATTTAATGACTTAAAAACATTGATATATGTCTGAATATTTGGATTGTATATAAAGAAAATAGATAACTCGATAGGTAATATTACTTTATTTCTATTAGTAAGTTTAAAATTAACTATTTAATTAATTAAAATATTTTGAATTAAAAAAATTAAGTTAATTGATTAATAAAAATAAAAAATAAAAAATAAAAACTTTAACAAAAAGAGGAACAATTTTCTGGTCAAAACTTTCCCTTTTCGATCGTTTGTACTCATACACTTATCTAGCAAAAATGACATAAAAAATTTCTACTTGAGTTAGATTTTGGAAGAAAGAAATGGTGTTGAGTTAATCTAAAAATTGAATTAAGTAAAAGAAACTAATAAATTGATTATAATTATTAATTTAAGATTGAGTTATGATACCCTTTTCCCTTATGAGTTTAAATGAATAAATTGATCTTTTTTCAAACAAAAGGAAAGTAATTAATTTTGAGAAGAGAAGGAAAAAAAAAATGGCGAATGAAGGAAAGAGAAGTAACCGATCGAGGAATGGGCCTAGGCTGGGTGACTGTGGAATGGGAGAAGACGGCGGCGGTTTCGGATTCATCGTCGGAAGAGGAGCTGTCGTTGCCGAGGGCAGAGGGCCCACTTTTCGGTAGGCGGAGAAACGCCCGAAACGGCGGCGTGTCGCTTCCGGCCAACGATCGAGCTGACGTGTAGTAGAATTCTCGGCGAGGAGTTGGCTTCGGCGAAGCTTTCGGAATTGGAATTCCGGCATAACTAACCACTTTACTGCTTTTCAACGGCGTTTTTTCCTCTTCCGCCTATATCACAACCACATTAAAAAATAAAAAAATAAAAATAAAAAACCACCCAATACTTTATTTTGATATGTCAGTAAATTTACTGATTTAAAAGAGTTTAAAGACAAATTTTAATTATATTTTAAAAGATAAGAATCTTAAATTTTAATCAACCAAAACTGAAAAGGACAAGTATCTTAAGTTGTAGAAAGAAAAAGGAATAAGAAATGCATAGTATTTTAGAAATTAAAAATAAAGAGAATAAAAGTTGGAGGGAAACAAAACGGTACCGTTTGGTGAGATTTCCCCTTCCGGTCGCTACACCATCTAGTGACGTAATCATAATAAACACTCTGCAGTACCAAAACTATCGTATTCACTGTGTACAGCTGCACATGAATGTTCAATCACATCACAATTTATCTTTTTTTTTTTCTTTCATTTTTTTCCACCCACAGTATATTTCCTTTTCTAATTTAATACATTTAATTTATCAAATTTTTATCAAATAGTTTTATATAAAGAAAAACCTTATAAATAAATAAATAAAAGAAGATTTAAGATTTGTTAAAAACTGATGACTAAAATTGGATATTTAATAATGTATAAACTGAAATTGAACCAAAATATAGAAGAAATTTGGTAAAGGTGGACTTAATTTTAGAAATATAAAAACAGGGAAAAAAATGTTAATAAAGAAATCCTGATATGCTCAAATTTTCCAAACAAAATACACTTTGTTTGAAAGGAAATGGACAGGAAATTTTGGTGTAAAATTTAAATCATATCATTTGAAATCATTTCCTATACCTTTTCATCATATATAGAATGAATAAAAATAGAAAATGAGAGGGAAAATATTGTTTATTTAGCAAAAAGTATATACATTTTGAAATACTTATAAAGATGGACCCATAGTGATCTTGAGAAACCCACCCAATAAATTTTATATATATATTGCAAAAGGGGGAAAATTCCAATTAAAGAAATGCAATAAAATAAAGGTAAGTGGGGAACTCTCTTTTTGCTATCTTCCCATTATTACTCCTAAAATTTAATATTTAAAAATATAAAAAGAAAAAGGGAAAAGGGAGATCTGCTTCTCCTAAATATTAAAAATTATGCAAATCTCAAAACCGATTTGATCAAAGAGTATACCCCTCGAAACTAAATAGTAGCAATTTTTTTTATTCTTATCTTTAAAAATAAATAAATAAAAACCCAACCTGTGACTGGCTCAATTCGAATGTTTTCCACCACAAATATTATATTAAATTATATTTTTTATTTATGGAGTTAGAAGAGTTGTTTATTAAATTTTTAAATTTAATTTTTAATTGATATAAATAATGGAGTTGTTTTCAAATATAACAAAATAAGTTAAACTATTTACAAATATAGAAAAAATTTATTATCTATTAATAGTAGACAACTATCTATAAACTATTAATATAAGACAAAGTATAAAACTAATAGGTAGAACATTCGAATATAACTTCATACATAAATCATATGTTTTATTCACCACCACTAGAATTATTGTTTAATTAAAAAATATCAATAATTAACAGTAAAAAGAATTAAGCACTTGTAAATTGTCTAAACACTAAGGGGTACTATAATTGTTTAATTAGAAAAAATATATTGAAAAAGTTGGGAAGAAAAAATTAAGTTAAATTTGAATGGTAAATATTTAGGGATTGTTTAGGACCGTGAATGAAGTTATGAATACCAAGAGCTATAAAGTTTAAGAAGGTATAAAGAGTCGAAAAACAATTACAAATATAGCAATCAAGTCTGAAGTATTTAGATATGTAACACAATGAAAAAAAATGTGTAGATATGCCAAAATTTAGATTTTGCTTTGAAAATCTATTAGTACTAGATCATACTATGTTGTTAGTAGGAGTCTATTAATAAAATACTATTTAGTTGGTAAAAGTCTAGGTCCAATAGAGCCAATAATAAATTTTTACTATATTTGCAATTTTGTTTTAAAATGTAACTAGCCGTCCCTAAAAGTGTCGACAGAATTAGTTTACCTAGGAAGTAACAAGGTATGAAATTGATTATTTTTAGGGAAGGCCCATAAACTCATAAACTCATTGGACCATGTGCTCCCCCAACTCTGCCCCCAAACAGTCCTAGGAAATTGAAAGTAGAACTAATTGAGGTATGAAATATAACTGAACACTTGAATTGAAACCAAAATTAAGGTATTGAAATTTACTAGTTTTAGATTTGAAAACCAATAAATAAATATAGGTATGAATATTGGTTGGTTTTTTAAACTAATATTTGTGGGTGAAAGAGAGAAGAAAAGATTACTCACCAGTGCTGTGTAGAGCTGAGTGGGGAGCTGAAATGAAAGAAGAATGAAAATTAGTGGAAAAGAAAAGTTGGATGGAGGTGGACCACATAACCTGGAGTCGGAGCGGAGCGACTCACCGTGGCTGGTTCGAGAAGGCAGCCCACAAGATTAAAGGCGTCACTGGAAAAAAGAAAAAGAAAAAAGAAAAAAGAAACGTAAAACGGCGTGGTATAGAGAAGAGAGGTAAAAGGAGGGCGTATAGAAGTGTACCCGGCGACCCAAGTGAGGAGGAAGAGAAGGGAGACGCCATGGCTGGATTTTGTACGGAAATTGGTAACGATTTGAGGTATCTCAGCAAGCCCCCAACAGACCAGACTTACAAGCCCCAACCCGAACGACATGTCGTCTCTCAGATTGCAAAGACAGTCCTTGAAATAGGTTTCCACCCATCCCACGCATCGCTTCTGCTCCTTCACACAATACCAACCCTCCATTTCTCTCTCTCTCTCTCTCTCTCTCTCTCTCTCTCTCTCTCTATTTCCCTCAGCTTCACCAACCCCCCTTCTTTTTAAACTCTTTCTCCTAAATAATTTTTTTTTTTTTTTTTTTTGCAATTTTCTTTAATCCTTAATATTCAAAATCACTCTCCATCCATCCATCCATCCATGTCTTTTCTTTTCTTTTCTTTTCTTTTCTTTTCTCTCCCTTTTAAATTAACTCTAATGCTAATAAAATCTTACTTTTTATAACTTAATAAATTTGATTTAACACACATCTTACTTCTTATAACTTATTAAATTTGATTTAATACATAATATGTTATTTTCATTATTTACTATATCAAATTTTATTATTATTACGTATTTAATATCATGCCATGAAACAATATTCGTGATTCAAACGTATTTAGGAGTGTAATGTGGAGTTACATCAAGTATTGAAACCTACTAAGTAAGAACTTAATAAAACATAAAATTGATGTTTTTCTAGGTAGGGAATCTACAAACTTAATTTTAATTAAATATTATATCGACTTTCATGAAATTAAACATGTGGTTCTAAATAATCTTATTCATAACAAAATCATTTTGACTATTTTAAAATCTCTCTTAAACACGTTCTACCTTCCCACTTTGATATAGTTTTATTTAAATATCTTAAATTTCATTGGATTTTGAAATATATATATTTAAATTAGAAAACATGTCTCACATAAGACATGTGTCAGTTGTTGTGTGATGTCATAGACATTTTCAGAAACTTAACAAAAACATTTAAAGTCATAAAAAGTAAATTGAAATTAAATATATATCCTATATTATTCCCTTAATAAATAAAGAAATATTAATTTGAAGTTCAATTATTGTTTTTGTAACTTTAATTTCTTCTCTTCTCGTCTCATAACAATAATCATTACCAAAACGAAATTTGTTTGCACCCAAAATGAAAACTTTCTAATTAGCAAAAAGAGAGAGAGAGAAAAAAATGAAGAAATTGGAAAAGAAAAAGAAAAATACTAGAACATTCAAAGTTGGTGGATATTCTGAATTTTATTGTGTACTTTCGGAGACAATTTTATATGTCCATTGAGTTGGATATTCGTGTTTTTAGTTGGATATTCCTAACACTTGTTTTCTTTTCTCTTTTCTTTTTTAAATTATTCCCAACATTAATAATAGAAAATCTTCATAAACTTTTAATTTAAAAGTTAATCTTATCGATATTTTAATATGATACTTTATTTTAAATGCTCCACACTAATAATGTTCAACCTATCAATTTAGGTTATAGTAATAATTTAATTTTTTAATCTACATCAAAACTTAACTTCAACTCCATCTTTAATTCTAAACATTTCACATTCTACCTCAATTTATTTTGCCAATAAACTTTAAATTTCACTAGTTACTTCAACAAAGAAAACAAGTTAAAAAAGAATATTTACATAACTCAATAAAAAATGTAAATGTAAAATTTTAACAAGGATTGTTTTCAAATATAGCAATGTGAAGCAAAATATTTACAAATATAGCAAAATATTACTGTCTATTAATATTAGACATTGATAGACATCTATCATCTCCAAGAATATATTGAATCAAAATATAAAAAGTTAAGTGACATGCACAAATATAGTTCAATTGATCACCAACATGAGGTTTACATTATAGATTTCGAGTTTGTTGAATTTCCCACCACAAATATATATGATAAAAAACAAAAGGGTAGTAGTATTGTTATTTTTCTGAGTTTTTGTAACATATGATAACAAAATGAAATTTGAATAAAAATGTCATTATCACAAGTGGAAGCAGAAGATTACAAAAACAAAAAGGAATGTTTATAGTGAAGATGCATGATAATGATAGTTTAGTATTCAAATTCACAAAGTCTGAGAAAAACACACATCAAATAAATGTTTACCTCACAATTCAACCAATGTTTAGCTGATCATGATTTTAACAAGGCATGGAGGATATGTAATTCTCCAAAATTTAAATATTTAACCATTTGTTTAGTCTATATTTGACTTTTATATATATATACACATATTAAAGTGTATTGGATGTTTGATTAAACATATTTGGAGTGATTCTAAAATAGTTAAAATTATTTTTTAAATTTTCGAAAACACTTCAATTGATTTTAGTAATACGAAAAATATGTTTAAGAGTATAAAATTAAATAATGAATTGATTTTGAGCGAATAAATGTACGTCTGGAGTGATTTTAAAATTGTTACAATTATTTTAAAACTAATCACTTAAAATTAATTTAATATTTAATTTTACATTTTAAATGTAATTTTTATATAGCAAAATTGATTTTAAATAATTAAAATTAGAAAAATTATTTTAAATGATAAAACTGTTTAAAATATTTACAAATAATAGTAAAATATCACAGTAAACACAAATAGTAATGTCTATCGTAGATAAACAGTAAAATTTATAAATATTTTGATTTATTTTCCTATATTTGAAAACAGACCATAAAATTATGTTTCAAAGTGATCATTTTTTACCTTATGTGTTTTAAAATGATTTTAAACTGAAAATGATTATTTTTATTGTTAAAATCACTCCAATGAGTTAAACTTTTAGGAGGAGAGTAAGAGAGAGAAAGGTTTTCAATTTAAGAGAAATTACCATTTTTGTATGTGAATTTTGATTCTTTTTTAATATGAAAACCTCTTCTTTTTTTTTTTAAGTAGGAAATCACTTAGAATAACTTTTTATTTATAATCATTGTTTAAAAAACCATTATTAAACAAATTATTTTATTTAAAAAGTGATTAGTTTTTTTATTTCCTTCATCACTTTACCAAGTTAATTCATATATATAGGTAATAGGCTTCCTTAGATATAGCCTCAATTTTACAACTCTACCTAATTTCAGCATTATTTAAATAGTAAAAAATATATGTGTTTGAACTTTTGACTAAGATCTCAAAAAGCTTCAAATTTCTTACGTCAAAATGTTGTTGAATAGAGCAAAAACAATTATTGCTATCGTTTAGTTTAAAATATGGGTTGAATTGTGAGTTGTTTCAAAAGCTTAAATAGATAGGTGAAGATAAACTTAATATCACATCATCTAATATTCCTCCATACTTGTAGATTTAAAATATAAAGAACATCCAACGAGTTATATAGGACTTCCTAAACTAGCACGCACTGATACCATGTTTAGTCGTTGATTGATCTGAAAGTTTTAGTTGAAGGACAAAAACAAATTTAATATTGTATCATCTGACACTTCAAAATTAAAATGTAACGGTTTGAGTAGTCCATTATTTAAATTAGAAGAAAAAAATTTAAAAAAAAAAGGCAAAAAAAAAAAAAAAAAAACCATGAAGTGGAAGTGTGTGGTGAGAATATTCTTCATTTAGATTTGAAACCATTTTGTATTGTTGTGTGGATAAGAGTAAAATAAATGCTCACAATTGCATCCAACAAATGCAACTTTCTCTCTCCTTTTCTGCCACAATCTCAAATTGACGGTCAATTTTTCTTTTTTTTTTTCTTTTCTTTTTTGTGTTATTAATTGTAATTTTGTAACATATGTATCATTATGTGGTCATTTTGTACTTTGGGTTACTTTTTTGGTACAATTTTTCCATCCTCTTCAAACTGAATTTTTCTTTCAAAAGGGAAAAGGAAAAACATGAGAGATTCTCATTTTTTATCCTTTTCAATGTAGGGGTAATTTAGACCTTGACATCAAAAATTATATCTCGAAATTAATTGATAACGAGAGAAATGACTTATCTTCTTTTATAAGATCGTGAAGTCTCTTTACTTTTATAATGTGAGATCCTTAATACATGCATTTTACTTAGTTTTTGTTTGAAAAATATTTAGGTTCATCTAAACTACATTCATCTTTTTGCAAACAAATCAGTTGCTCAGCTACAATTTGCCAAATGACAGTTTCTTTTTTAAAGGATTATTTTGATTTTTTATGTTGTTTAGTTGAGTTGGAGTACATTGAAAAGCAATGGTACAACTCAAGATGTATCCAAGTATTACAGTTAAAATATTTATTTTTTATATTTATAAAACTATTAATAATTAAATATGTGTTATTTAATTATATGATTAATTAATTATTCGTGGTTTAATTGATTTTTTTTTTATTTATAAAATACAAAGGAGGAGAGTAAGTGTATCTCGAGATTAATAATTATAAGATGAAATACCAAAAAGAGAAATTACATAAGTACTCACATTATTCGTGGTTTAATTTACTTGTTTTTATTTACATGTGTGTAGTAGGTTTGAAGAGTTTTTCATTGATATATTATATGGTTGGATTTGGTTGAGTATGAGAAAGTTATGGACATTTTGGCTTTTAAAACAAATTTTGTTTTTATCAGCTCTCAATGCTATCAAAAATAAAAATACTTTAAATATATATATATATATATATATATATATATATATATATATATATATGAAAACTTTTAGTAACCCATTCAAGTTGTGACACTTGGATAATATTAATTTAAAATAGATTGATTATTTATATTCTCCCTCATCATCCTTTTTTTTTATGACACTTCTTTTTCTCTCTTTTCTTGATTTTACATTCATCTTGTATCTTGTGTCATGAAAACTCAATTTTATTGCTAAATTAATTATAAACTAATAATTTAGATTAAATTTTGATTTAATAAAAAATGCCAACACAATTTAACATTTAAAACTACATAGTGTAAAATAATAGAAAAGTTTAAATAGATAGAGAGACTTTAAAATGTTTTTTTTTTTTTTTTTTTTTTTAAGGATAGTATAATTTGATGGATATATATGAACTAGTTATCTTAAATATATTGAACTTGTTTTTACTAGGGTAAGGAGGCCCAATAATTTTTATTTTTTTCCTAAAAAAACATATTTTGATTCTTAGATTTTGGATATAGTTTTTATTTAGTCTTTAAATTTTAAAATACTACACTTTTAGCCATTAAATTTTAAGTTAAATTTCAGTATAGTCTTTTAAATTTAATTAATGCAAAACTATTGAAAAGAATTTTGTGTTTATTTATTCAACATTCTGTCTAATTTTTTTTAGTGTATTTAACATTAATGAAGTCGATCAACTAATATATGTTTAATTTACATGTCAATTATTGTATAATTGATATGCAAAATTCAAAGTATATTTGTTATCAATCAATGATATATAACTAATATTAGGTACATTCTTGACGTACTACACATTAGACCTAATGTATATAGATTATATAAATAAACTTAAGTATATAAAAAATGGTACCTATGTCATTAATATACTTTATATAAAGTATTGTCAATGATAGTTACATATAATCGAGGATAGATATATCAATGTTGTATAAATGACAAATATATCAATAATACAAACTGAAGTATATTGATGATGTAACTTGTGTCTATTATGTTAGTTAATTGACATATAAGTAGGTATATCAATGAGTTATATTTAATTGTTATACATCAGAGTAACTTAAGTACATTAATGACCTACTATTTAAAAGCAAAATATTAATGCATATATTTAATTGCTTGTGCGTTAATATGATGGGGAAGCATATATATAAATGGTACTTCTATATTATTTAGATAAATAAATTGTAGTACTAGTGGGTCAATAATGTATCCACTTCATTGATAAACTCAATATAGTAGATATATGTATCAGATAAAGGTAAATCAATGGTGTATAAAGATATGTATATATAAATGATACATGAACAAAAGTGCATCAATAATATCAATCTATATATATTATTCATTGAAAATGTTTTAAGTATATAATAATATAAATTTATCACTGAATACACTTTTATTATTGAGTTTATAATGTTATATTTTGCATGTTGATGTTTTTTTTTTTTTTTTTTTTCGTTTCTTGTCTTTTACATTTTTTTAAATATAAAATTTTAAATTGTAAAGATTAAACTTTTAATTTAACCTATTTTCTTTTCTAAAATAATCATAGGTGCATTTTTTGAAATATGTATCAAATCACACTCAATAATTGTTTCGTGGTTAGTCGTTTCAAGAAACTTCCAAAGGATTGGATCAAGGAGAGAGCAGGTGAGTTTTGTTTCACCTTTTATATAATTGAACTTAGCCATGGTTTTGGTGCAGATTCAAAGACACCATGCATCTTACTATACTATCGACTCACATGCATTGTTCTATCATTTACTACTTTCTTCTTTTTCTTTTGTTTTTTCAAATCAATAATGTACTTTATTCAGTTAAATTATAAATTTAGTTATTCAAATCTGAATAATTATAAATTTAATGTCTAACTTTTGAAAGTTATATCTAATATGGCTCTAAAATTGTTAAGTGTTTTAAATACATTTCTAAACTCTTATGATTGATTAGATTTCTAAATTTTAAAATTAGAGTATAATATATTGGGTAATTATTTTAAATAGTGAAACTACTAAAAATATTTTCAAATATAACAAAATGTCACAATCTATCATTATCTATCGTTGTCTATCAGACAATGATATTTTGCTATATTTGCAAATAATTTGGTACATTATGCTCTATTTGAAAATAATCTTAATTTATCTCCAGATTTTAAAAATAATCTCACTAACCTGTATTTTGTGCATTAGGTGAATAATTATCCCTAACCTTCACATTTAGATAGTACCTAACCTAATCAATAGGTAAACATGTTTTAGAAACAACATACTTTTCCTTAATTTTTTCAAACCTCAAAACGTATGTGTTGGCTAATGATAGTGCATGTAATGAGCTATTCTTAGGCTTTAGTTTTTGCTAGTCTTAGATGTATATTTTTAATGCTTTTAGGTTTATCTTTGGTTATTTTATAGATTTAGCCTATTTGGAGTGAGAACAAATTTTTCAGTGAAAGAGCCCATAATAAAAGAAAAAGAACGATGAAAAACAAAGTAAAATCGAAATCTACAGTATTTTAAGCCATTTCGAGGAAATGTCTCAACGAGCGTCAAGTAGAGTGATAGCACTGTAAATGTGCTATCTTGTTTTACTTAATTCAAGATTGTTTCTTGGTTTTATGCATTTATTCAATTGTTTTCTAGGGTTCGAGCACCTAATGGATAGAATGGGGCATTGGCGATAAAATGGAACTAAAGCGAGCTAAAACAGAGCTTAGTTGCATCAACCAGGATAAAGAATGTCAAAATGACGAACTTAACCTTGCAGGTACAGCGTCGCAGCGCCATCAACGCTATTTTCAAAGAGCACGTAATTTGAGAAATGCACACAGCACCGAGACACTCTGAAGATGAAACACAGAAGAATTCGCGATAGCACCACACTGCACCGACGGCATATAAATAGAAACCCTTGATTTTTAAGTTAATCAATCTACCACCAGTCAATCTCAACTCGAATTCTCTCCACTTTTCTTCTCTCTTTCATCTGTTCTTGTACCAAAATTATATCCCATCAATTGGCATATCGATGATGGGCTAAGCTAACATTTTCTAGCTTGAGTTTTAGGAATTTTCTTCCATTTTGATATGCTTATGAGTTTTTGAATCGAAATTAGTATGTTTGTTGGATTTAATTTTGTATTTTTTAGATTATAATCATACAATCGGACGCTTGTGGATTTTATGATTGGGGCTTTTGATTGATATTTGATAAGTGACATAGGATCTTGTGTCAATCACTAAGAACGATAGGTTAAGTTAGTTTGCAACTCAAACACGATAAGTATTGTTCTAATCAACCTAGGATTGAATCAAAAGAATATTTAATCTAGATATTTTTAGTGGAATATTATGTCTAATTTCTCATAAAACTTAATGCACAATTACAACGAATTTGAATTCACATATCTTTTATCAATTCAATTGGTGCTAATTAGGTATATAGGACAATTGAATTGGTCTTTTCTAATTTAACTGATTAGATGAAAGCAAATACTAAATTGGGTAAGGAGGATAGTCTCGAGAGCCGATGAAGAAATTGAAGACTAAGAATAAGATAGTGGCATATCACCTCGGAAAAGAGGATTGGCATGGGGCCATAGTGTTTATTCTTTTCCCTTTATCTTGTACCACTTGATTTCTATTGATGATTGCGAGTAACTAAGCTTTCGCGGTTAAGGAATTGATGTAGTTTTTGGATTTTATGTTTATATGTTTATTTAATCCAAAGACCTTTTCTATTGCAAACAATCAAATTATGTGTATTTATTCTAAATGCTTTTAGTGATCTCCTAATCAAAGATAGTTCGAGAGAGTGAAATTTAAATATAAAACAAAAAGGAGAAGTAAAATTCAAGTAGGAATTTAAGTGAATTATTCACGAACTTAACCCGAGATTAATATGAATTTTACTCCAATTTTTTCATAATCTATCCCTAAAAGAAAAGTTGTCCTCATATAATCTTGTTTTTCTTTTTTTCTTTTTTCTTTTCTTTTTTTTTCACAAACCCATTAGAGTTTTTGTTGAACACAAATTAATTTAGGTAGAAAATTGTTGAAGAATGTGGTGATAACAATATTGCTTTAGTTTGGATATCTCCAAATTCCATATGTTGCAAACCTTGAAGATATGTTCAAATTTAGCATAATGAAAGGTAAAGTTAATTCCTTCATATATGAGTCAGCTCAAATTTTGTAACAAGAAAGGATGGTTTTCAATTTTATTTTCTTCTCTTGGATTGTGTCTTCTTCTCCCGACAACTTGATTTCATTTTCAAGTGGGTTCTTCGATCGATCTTTGATATCTGGCTGCACTCTTTCATACTGTAGTAAAAGGTCAATCCAATAAATCTAATCAATTAATTTAATGGGTTCTAAATCTTTCTATCAATTTTTAGTGAAAAAAGAATTCATAGTATTTTCATCGTATGGCACAAGTCTTCTTGATTATATAAAGATATAGTTCCGTAACAATTATTTGCTTATTAATTTCTAGAATCATTAATCTAATTGTTACGAATTATCTAAATTATTTCGTTTGTAGGTCCATACACATGTAGAAGTTAAACACTTAGGCATACTTTTGACTTCATGGTCAACCCATAGGTCAGCATCCATACTTAGATATTATTTTTCTCTCACGGCCGACTCTATGAGTTGGCCTTCGTGAACTCTATGGGGTCGGTCTCTATAGCTTTCTTAATTTCCATGGCCGACCGTAAGAGTCGACTTTCATGGTTGGTGTTGATTTTATGATGGGAATGGATCTCTTTAGCTCTCATAGTTGAGCATATAAGTTAATTACTATACTTAGCTAAATATAACGCTTCTCCTTCTTACCCACAATAGTCAATTAGATTAATATGAAAATCTATTCCAATTTACTTTAGAAGTAGTTATATCTCAAGAAACAATTTAAAAGCTTAAGGATTAAGATAAAACTTTTGAAATGATAACAGTCTGCAGACATTATTAAAACAACATACATACCACTAGTTTAGACATAGTATCACTATTTTTACAAATCATCAAGTCACTTTTCTATCTTCATTTAATGAAGATTTGACGAAATAATTATTTTAAAACAAAACTAACGTTGATATGTAAAAGTAACATTTTAAAAGTTTTCAAAGGAGATTATTGAAACCTAGTCTAAAGTTTAGAATGTTGGACATAATTTAATATATTTTCTGCATAAAAGGGTCAAATCAGTATAATATGTTTGATTCTAGTTCTAATTACGACAATATTTGGTCAACAATATCAATCCATTTCTGATTCTTGTTTCAAATAACTTACAGCCGCCAACATTTTTATTCTATTTGATATTCTTCTATTTTCTCTCATGAATAAGGAAAAAAATTGGCTACATGCGAGTTATATTCATCTTTCTTTTATGCAGCTGGAAGCACACCTAATTACAATATGTAATCTAACCATCTTTTTTTCAAAAAATTAAATTATTTTTATTTTCTTTTTACTATCTAAGAAAAATGAGAAAATAGCATTAATTAAGAACAACCTAAGCTGCACCTAATTATTGTCAAATAAATAAATATAGTACTTAGGATTTTAGGTTACCTATCCTCTCCTAACCTTTTTAATCTATATTTAACGTCAAAACTTGTTGGAGTATGTTCAAATTTCTCCATTTAAAAATTGTCTATTAACTTTTTTAGACTCTTTAACGAGGTTGAAATATTATAAAATTTCTTCAATTTGAAATTACTCCATCACCGAAGTTTCAATACTATTATGCCAAATCCACACTCCGAACACTACAAAAATAATAGATGAGGAGAAAAATAAAAGGGAAATGAATGTGGGAAACGTAAGAGGAAAAAGAAAAGAAGAAAGAAGAAAAAAAAAAAAAAAAAAAAAAAAAAACGCTATCTAGGTGCCGCATTTTGAGTTAGAGTTTGGAATTGCTTTGTGGATAAGCATGGACCAAAGTTGGCATGTCTGCCACGTGTTCTCTTTCGTGGAGAACCGTCGCCGTTTGCTCCTTGTCCTTCTCCTCACGCAAGATTCGTGACCTCCTTTGCCTTCTTTTTCATTTTTCTTTTTACAAAAATCTGCCTTTCATTCATTTTTTATTTTTAATTTTTGTTTATCCTAATTCTCTAACCCATACCTCTGAATGCGACAGCTCAGGCCATGTTTCTTGACACGTCACCAACTCCTTGTTTCAAAATGCAAATCTCTGATTGCCACCTCATCCCTCATCTTTTCTGTCGGTTTTATCATTTCCTTATTCTTTAATTTTCCAAAATTCAAAAATAACAATTTATTCACTATTAGGTCATTGTATATAACTTATAATAAGACAAAAGTGGAAAAATTCAACTTTAGCGAATGAGATGACAATACAAGGTATGCTATATCTTTTTTCTCTTTTAAACTAGCTTTAACAACATGTTTAAAATATTTGTACATATAATATAATATAAAAAAAAATTATAAATATAACAAATTTAGATTTTACTTTGAAAATACTAGGGATTGAATATTAAAATTTATTTATATCTATTATGGGTAGATTTTGTTATATTTATAATTTTTTTAAAATGTTATTATCTCCAAAAATATTTTCTAATGCAATTATTCTAATTTTAATTCATCAATTGGAACTTAAATTTGGATTGGTAGAATTGCTTAACAAATATAATGATTCTTATCTTTCCAGGGAGATTTTCACGGAGGATTGTTAAATTGGGTTAAATTATATGTTTTCCAAATCAAGAGGATACTAGAGCTGAATTTTGATTAAATCTAGTAGGTAAATTTTGAAAAAGTTGAGTAAACTAAAAGGTAAATTTTGCTAAATTATATAAATTTAGGATTCAATGTAATAAAGATTGAACTTTGGAATGAAATTTGATTAAACAACTTAGTTTAAAGATAAAAGCTTTTTTTTTTTTTTTTCCTTCCTTGAACTGGTTGTTGAAGCCCTTCAAATTATCACTGATTCTCCCAATTTAACTGTAGAATATTGGAACTTGATGAAGATCCAATGAAACTGGTCTAATTAATTTTTCAAAGTTAAATAAAATATAAAATAAGAAGGTTTTGAACTATTAGAAAAAAACTGAAATTAAACAATGAATTAATAAAAATGAATTGAAAACCAATTTTACACCAAATTAAAAATGGAAGTAATTAAGAGTGGGGTTCATTAAGTTTTGAAGTGTTGAAATTAAACTATGAATTAATAAAAATGAATTTAAAACCAAGATTACACACTTTTCTATTTAAAGGTGTAAATTAGAAACAGAAGTAATTAAGTGTCGATCTTGTTTAATTTAATTTTAAGAATAAATCATTTAAAAAAAAGAAAAAGAAGTTTACAATTTTTTAAATCGGAAAAAGTCTAAATGAATCTTTTGAAAAAATATATTTTTCCTTCATAATTCAAAAGGCCTTAAATTTTTCCAACTCAATAAACTTTTACCTAGTATCAAAATCAAAATTTATTACCCATCAAAATCAAAACTTATTACTATTAATTATTTGAGCACCTAGTGTAGTTCTAGAAATCTTCTTTTCTGTGTATATAATGGAATATCGTAGTATTATAGTACTATAAAACTTTCTCTGTTCCATGCCGTACTAGATATTTTCTCTATTATATATATATATATTTGAACACGATAATTAATGGATAATAAAATATTTTAAATTTTTGGTTTTTAATTTTTAGTTTTCAAGAATGAATTTGTTGGATGATCGATTCATTCTTTAAGAAAACGTTTACTTTAAAAAAGAGTTTACGAAGACAAATTGAAAACGAAAAAAGAAAGAAAAAAAGAGTTTTGAAAAACTGAGTTTTGGTTTTTTGGAACCAAGCTAACGAGGGGACCTGAAATGGAAAAATAGAGGTGGGGAGTGGAAGTCAATTTGTGATTCAAATTGTTTCCTCCTTTTTCGTTTTTTTTTTTTTTTTTCTTCTCTTTTAAATTCTCAATTTCTCTCATTTTTTCTTAACAAACAATTGCTTTCGGTATTTTCTTTTAGATATTTCATTATTTTAATATGTTAAAATATAATATAATATGTAATTTTGAGTTTAAAATCAGTAAAATTGCTTTAACTGGTAAAACGGTCGAAAATATTTACAAACCTAACAAAATTTTACTTCCTATCCGACTATGATGATCCAAATAGACTCTATACACTCTGTCACGGATAGAAATTAAATTTTTTCTATATTCATAAATAGGTTAAAATTCAATTTTAATCCCTAAACTTTCATAAAAGTTACAATTTAATCCTTAAATTTTGATTTGTAACGATTTAATCCCTGTACTTTCAATTTTATGACAATTTAGTCTCTAAACTTTATTATGTAACAATTTAGTCCTTATACTTTAAATTTGTAACCATTTAGTAGGGGTGTACATGGGTTGGGGGAATTATTTGGACCAACCAAATTTTCGGGTTGGGTTGGGTTGGGTTGGCGGGTTGGAGTTTTTTTTTTTTTTCTTCTTCTTCTCTTTTCTTTTCTTTTCTCCCTGTTTTTTGGTCAATGTAGAAATATTATTTTATTTTTTAGATTTGAAATTTAAAAATAAATAACAAAAAAAAAAAATTTAAGTTCAGAACAGTAGAAGAACAAATTTTTTTTTAATGAAGAATAGATGATGGACTCACGAGAGGAGAGGGAGACCAAGAGGAGAGGGAAAGTCGAAGGAGACGGAGACTTCAGAGAAGAGAGGGAGAGTTTCTGTCTTTCTTATCTAACTGTTGTCGGATCGAAGTGCGAGAGGAGAGGGATGGTGTCGGCGAGAGGAGAGGGAGGGCGTCGGCGAGGTCTAAGACTGAGAGTGAGGGAGGCAGTTGGTCATGAGGGAGAGGAGAGGTCTGAAGACTAAGACTGCGACTAAGAGTGAGGGAGGCGGGTGGCGCAACAAAACTAAAAAATAAAAAAAGAATAAAAACCTAAAAGAAATAGTAAATTACATATATATTTTAATAATTAGTAATTCGGGTTGGGTTGGGTCAACCCGAATTTTGAAATTTTCAACCCGAAACCCAACCCAACCCGAAAAAAACAAAAAAAAAATAACCCAACCCAACCCAAATATTAAATTAACACAACCCAACGCTTCTACTTCGGGTTGGGTAGTCCGGGTTGTTCGGGTTATTTGAACACTCATACCATTTAGTCCCTATCATATAAATTAGTGTTAAATTTGAATGAGATTTTTGCATAAATAAATCGATAAATAAATTAGAGACTCAATATTTTCATATAATGCAAAGTCTACATTATAAAATAATAAAAATTGGCATCTAATTTTAATGATTATATATATATATATTTTTTTTTATGTTAGGAATGAAATTGTTACACATTTGAAATTACAAGGATCAAATTGTTACATATTAAAATTCAAGACTAAATTGTTACAAAATTAAAGTATAGGGACCAGATTGTTAGAAATCAAAATTTAGAAACTAAATCATCGTTTTTATGAAAGTTTAGGGACCAAAAGTATTTTTTAACCTTGTAAATATTTTAGTTCATTTTGCTATATTTAAAAATTACCCTTAAAATTAACTAAAAATCAACCATTTTTTTTATTTTTTTAAATAAAGCATGTATATTATTTTAATTACTTTTAACAAAGAATTAATTTCATTTTAAATATATTTTTTAGATATTTTAGCTCAACGACAAAGTTTTTTGACCTGAAAATCAAAAGTTCAATTTTCCCCTCTATATATAGTGAAAAAAAAAAAACTAAAATTTGAGGTCTAAATCTTTAATTTCAATATTTATCTTATAGTTGATGAAGCAGTGACATTGCCACGTTTAAAACAACTATATTAAACGAAATAATATTATAAAAATAATTTGTTAATTATTTATAAAAAAAATTTAAATATAAAAAACAATCCTCCAATAATTATTTTTTATAAAATTTAAAAACAAAAACATTTACCAAACAAGTTATCTAGAAGATAATAGTTGGTTAAACAAATAACCAAAAAAGAAAAACAGAGATAGTTAGCAAAAAAGGGACTTAAATGAGAACATTTAAAACCATGAAAATAAAATATAGAAAACTTGTTATTATGTACACATTAATGAGCGAGCATACTTAGCTGATATGAATTTATATTAATAATTTCGAGATCTAAAATTTAATTTCCTTATCCTACATCAGTAAAAAAAAAAAAAAAAAAAAAAAAATCCAACTAAATTCGATAGTTATTGATAAATTCATGGATAGCAATAGAAGAATCAAAATTAAATTAATGTGCGAATAAAATTCATTCGTAAAAGAAAAAAGAAATCATTGAAACAAAAGAATTTTGAAGTGGAAAAATTCCTTCCTTCCTTCCTATTCCGCCAAATAAACTAAAAATCAACTCCCACGTGGCAGCTCCCGGTTTGCGGAATATGTTGAACTTTGAGGCCCATATTGTTTTCCCAACAACAACCTTCAAAAGTATTTACTGTTTGTAGGAGCGTAGTTGTTCCTTTTTTACTCTTTATATAAATATAATTTTACTGTTTTTACTATTATAAAAATGAGATTTAGATTCAAATTTAAGGGTTTAAACATGTTTTGAATTAATGAGAGGAATGTGCTTTTATAACATTTGAGAGGCCAAATAAAGAAAGATAGTGTAATTGTGAATAGAGATATAGAAATGTAGTGTGATTGTTGTGCACTTGCAACTAACCTTTGATCATTTTTTAACCATTTTATTCTTTTTAATTTGTTTGTTATATGGGATTTTTAATTTGTTTGGTCCAGTTTTTCTGATAAAATCTATGATAAGATCTAAATCATACATTATAAAATACTAAAATTCAAAACCAAAAAAAGAAAAAAAAAAATCTAATCCAGAAAAGATAACAAAATAAAATCTTGAATTTTCCATACTTCCTTCCTCTTCTCCTTTATTTTTATTAGCCTCGACAATTTTGCCAAATGTTTGAAGTTCACATATATTTTTTAATTGAACGTTTTCATTATATTTTCCTCATGCAACCCAAGACTTAGGAAGCTCCCCACCGCCCATAACTTTTTTGTAAATTCTATGGAGTAGTAAATTATTGGTAACAAATTGATAAATACAAAACACGATCAAGTCGGAGAGTAAAATTTAGGGTCGAACATGATCAAGTCATTGACGTATGAATAGTAACAAATTGATAAAAATGTTGATTTTTGTTTAAAACATTAAGATCAAAACATTTATGAGGTGTGAGGATAAATGGTGAAAAAATAAAGGTGCAAATTTTCTATACAAGTAATTTAACTATATTCTAAAAAAATAAATATGATCAACTATATTTCATGATTTCTATCATACAATTTCTTTTTTAAAAAATTATTTTCACACTTTGAATTGTGTATAATTTAATTTATATATGCTAATTTTTCTTTCGAAACTTCGAATCTTTATTAGTATGTTGGAACGTTGTATTTGACATGCTTATTATTATTATTATTAATTTTTTTTTTTTTTGAATTTAGCATGCTTTGATTAAGATGTGCTTGAGCCTTTAATTCATATAGTATGTATGGTTATGAAAGCATTTTGAGACCACATTTTTAGATTAGATTGATGCTTTATGAATAGTAGGAAAGATTAGGATCAAGCAATCCATGGACTCTCAAAAGGCCCAACTTTATGTTTTTTCTCTTTAGTTAACCCACTTTAGGACTATTTTCCATTTTTTCTTATTTTTGCCTAAGACCAATCCTTATTTATTTATTTTTTCTCTACCAGCTTTGTGTAGAGAAAAATAAAAGTGTTGCATGATATTTAAGTCTTTAAAAACATGTGCAGAAAAAGAAAAATAAACAAATGATAAGTAAAGAAATATTTACTAAGGTAATTAAGTTATTAAATGATCTAAAAATTGCTAATGTGTGAATGAGATGTGGATTCTTTTTCCTTTTTTTTTTTTTTTTTTTTTTACCATGATACCATTAACCCAATCCCCATTACGATATTTGTTATATTCCATTACAACCCTTGTGGTAAATACTTCAGGTATCAAACCCAACGGAACAAAGATTTTCAAAAGTCTAGTTTCAAAAAAAAAAAAAAAAAAAAAAAAAAAAAACCCAAAAATTGCAACTGAAGTAACAAATAAGTGAGATGGGTGTGGTCACATAATGCTAAAAACAAGTGAATTAAAACAAAGGTGATGAATACAGGTTTGCAAGGCCTTCCACAATCAAATAATATTTATAATTGTATTCATAAAAAAAAAATTAAATATTTGTAGTATTTAGTAGTAGAACGAGTCGAATCACAGTAAACTTAAGATAGTTTTGTGTATGCTAATTTTCTAATTAAAATGGTGACGGGGAAGGGAATTGGAAAAAGGAAATAAAAAGATAGAAAGATAAATGTAGGAAAAGCAAAGGAAAAGACATGCTCTCTCTAAATAATCTCGCTTAGAACTAAGAACTTGGAATGAAGAAATTTGAAATGCAAGCACACAATCGACTTACTCAGCCTAACGTAGTCATTGGAAAAACCTTTGCAAGCTCTCTGACTATTCATTAAGACTAAACACCTAATTAAATTAAATGTTGTCCTACTAGGCACAATAGCATTTCATCTAGGACTAAACATTTACATTATAGTACTCAAGGGTTCTACTGTGACGATTAATCAATTGGATAGCCAAATTTAGTTAACCTATTTCTCATTCATCTTAAAGTAGTCATGCAAATATGATTCCTTAAATAGTCAACAAACATACATACGTGAGTCAATTTTTGCTACTTTGCAATCAAAGCACAATTACAGATTATGCAACAATTTCTAATTATTAGACATGCATTTATGACTATAACATCAATCTACTCACAAAGACAAGCTAAAGAATAAGAACAAAAATTAACGATGTAAGCATTTAAGTAAGTTTCATCAAAGTCCAATCCTCACAAATTCACATCGAATTTCATACCCCTAAGCTGGAAAACTAACCTCAATGAACTACTATGATGATATTGTTGAGATTAAATATCATCCAAAGCACTTACAAGCCCAAAATAAACTAAAAACTAGCAAAAACTAAAAGAAATGAAGAGATTACAAAGAGAGCCTCTCAAAATCAAGGGGACACCCTTTAACCCTAAAATGAAAGAAAGTCTATATAGTGTGGGTGAAAGTATTGTGAGGTTGGGGATAGTGTCGTGGCGCTTCAAGTGTCAACCCCTAGGCCCCCACAACTTGAGCAACACTAGCCTTTTGGATTCTCGACAATGTTGCATGCTACACTACTGTCTTGTAGCGTTGACTAGTATTGCAACACTCACTTGTAGAGGCATTTTGTTCATTTGATATCTTTTTTAGTTTGATTGCTCAATTTGGCCCCTAAGTACTATGTTTTAGCTTGAAATTCACCTAAATCGTCCCAACGACCTCTTAAGCTTGGATTCCCTCAATTAAACACATTTAAACATTCCTATATATATATATAATGTCGTGACACTTCCTCCAAGGAAATGAAGTTTGATAATTTAAGGGAGAGTTATCACATACACATCTTCAATGGGCACAATTGGGCATTTCTTGCACAGAAATAGGAAAACTTATTAAAGCATTAAAAATTCTTTCTCACCATAACACCTTTATATGATAAGTGAAGAGTAAAAACATAGGCTTCACATTTTTTTTTTTCATATATGGCTTTTGTCAATAAACTCATGAATTCATTACAATAATTTAGAGTTTTGGAGCTAAATAATTCACAAAAAGCGAGTTGGATATAAATAAATTGAATTTAGATGGATCGAGGCTCAATGAGTTTAGATAGTAATTGAGATCAAGAGTTTAAAAGTATATATGATGATAAAATAAAAGATACCCTTTAAACTAAGATGAAGATGAAGAAAAGTCAAAACGTTCATACCCATTCGAATTACTATCTAAATCTATTGACCCAAGACCCATCCAAATCCATTTTATATAAGATCGTTTTATATGGAGCTAACTACTTAGCCCACAAAATCAACAAAATAAAAAACCAACCAAATAAAAATAAAAAATAAAAAAGGTAGTTTTTATTTTTGAAAATGAGCTAAAACAAAAATATTGAAAATGAGCTAAGACATAAAATATTTATGTAGAAA
Source organism: Citrullus mucosospermus (assembly GCA_030954485.1). NCBI lineage: Eukaryota > Viridiplantae > Streptophyta > Magnoliopsida > Cucurbitales > Cucurbitaceae > Citrullus > Citrullus mucosospermus. Next base: position 26,371,471 of record CM062056.1, read on the forward strand.
ATATAAAAACCAGAAGCCTAATTTTCAAAAAAGAAAAGAGAAAATGGTTAGGTGAGTAATTACCAATATGATACTAACGTTTTATTTTCTAACATAAATGTACAAACGATGATAGTAAGATTAAAGGGTGAATTTAATATTTTTTTTTTATTATTTTTATTTTTTGAATTAGATAACTAATTAATTTCCAAAATTGTTTCTTCATCGTCCCCAATCTCCCATCTGTTCTTCTTCACGCAAAGCCATTCCCTATTGAAAGCCGAAGCCAAAGGCACACGCCACACGCCACACGCCACACGCCACGGACACTGTGCCCTCAACTCCAAATCCTACCCACCTATCATCTCCTCCATTCTTCGTCCTTCAATCTGCAGGCTCTTCTTCCATTCAAGATTGTGGATTACAGCAATGGTTTCCGACTCGGAGCTCATCGGCCGGCTCCGAGAGTTTCTTCGGAATTCCGACCTCAATACCACCACCACTGCTATCGTCCGCCGGAAGCTCGAGGAGGACTTTGGCATTGATTTGTCCGATAAGAAGCGGTTTATTAGGGAACAGGTCGACTTGTTCCTCCAGACTGAGCACGAGAGAGTGGAAGAAGCTTGCGGCGACTGCGAGGAAGTCGACCAAGAGGCTGGAGATGAAAATTTGAAGACCGAACCGGATGATGGAGATAGTGAAGATGGAGACAACGACGACGAAGATGATGAAAAGGGTAAAGCGGGGTGAGTGTGATTGATCAAACTTCTAAATTATAAAGATTTCGGATTTCTGTTTACTCTTGGGTTTTAAATGCCTCTATTGCGTAGTTTCGCTTTCTTGAGCAATCTTTGTCCATATACGGGTGCAAAAATAAGTGAATTGATTCGTTTTCATACTGACAATAGTGGCAAGGTTGTAGAAATCATCAACGTTGGAGCTTCTTTCCACAATTCCGATTATGTGTATTTGCATAACCATGATCGAATCATTGTAAATTGTAATTTTTTTGGTATTGCATCGGTTAATTCCTTATTTTAGTTGTTAGATTTTGTTTTTCTTAATTATTTTTTTCGATGACGAAATCAGTGTTCTCAGTGACTCGAAAGTTGACGTAAGGGGAAAATCTTCTCTTAAAGATTGTCTGAATTTCGTATGACGGGCATAACGCTAAGATTCTTTTAAGTCATCTAATTTTTATCTGAAAGTCTGATAAGTTATGTAGATTTATGGAAAGAAGTATTATAGCTGAAAGCTAGCTAATGTTGCCATTGTTAAAAAGTGCAAAAATGTTTCCAAACCTCGACTGAGGACCTCCATTTGCCCAACTATTTGTGAATGGTATGACTTGAGAGATGATCAACCACCGTAAACACTATAACCATTAGACTTCAACAACCCCTCATTGAAGTCTTCTCTTAAATTTTGTGGGGTATGGGGTGATGGAAGAAGTCCGGCTGATCCGTGAGATTACTTAGCTTAGCCTAACGTTTGACTGTACATTTATAGGTAAACAAACCGACTCTGGTCTTCATTCCTGCCAATAAACCTCTGTTAGGAATATCACCAGAGAAATGTTTTTATATATTGTTGGAATATTAGGAGGGCATATTACTCATTAGTAGAGAGTCGTTTAGTTTGGGAATTTAAAGGAAATTGGGTAGTTATGGGAAGTTAGTTAGTTATGGGTAGTTATAGGAAGTTGTGCCTTGTGTTTTGTATATAATAACCTTGCAAGGGATGGCTTTTCCAAAAAAAAAAAAAAAAAAAAAAAAAGGAAAAAAAAACTTGCAAGGGAAGGTGAAAACTAGGATGGATTTACCTTGGAACTAGAATGGAGAGCTAAGACCTCACTTGAATGTCTAGAAATTGGAGAATGTTAGGCTTTTTGAATGTGTGGCTAGGTTATAGCTCTCTTATATGCAATTACAATTACAACTTTTCCTCTAAAGTTGTATCACTGAGTTGCTGTTTCTTATGCCTATGTTGGGGACAATCTTCACCATTTTTTTTCATAATCCTGTAGCAGGAACCTTTTGGAGACTTTGATTCAGGATTTTGAATTCCACGGCTAAAAACAATGTTTGAGTCTATTTTGTGGCCATGGTCTAAAAGGGAGAGACAAAGTTTATGGAATGACGCTGCCAAATCTGTGGTGTGGGCATTTTGTTTGAAGGGAATCACCTACCATTTGAGAACAAATGAGTTTCTTGGGAGGAAAAACTTGAAATATTTCATTACCACACAGCTTCATTGATGCTTTTTTTTGTAGACTTCGTAAAATATTCAATTTGTAATAGTTTAGCTCCTTTTTGTGACTTTTCTTTTTGTATGTCAAGTTCTTTTCATTAAAAAAAACAATGTATTCAATTTGAAATTATTTATTGTTGGGTTCTATTATTTATTTATTTATTTTTTTGTAATTTGTAATTCTCTGGTCAGATGGTATTTTTAGCTTTAGCGTCTGTTTTCTTGGTTTGGGGAATCTAATTCCATTCTAAAGGGAGTTTCAGGTTGCAACTTTTCATATATAAATGAAAAGTTCATAGATTTTGTTTGAGAAAATAAACAGTTGAAATTTCTCTTTGAGACCTTCTTTGACGAATGAGTTATTGCTCTTTGTAATGCAGTTCTGACAAGCTTAGTAAAGAGGGGAAGAGAAGAGGAGGGGGTGGTTTTAGCAAGCTATGTAGCCTTTCCCCACAACTGCAGGAATTTATAGGAGCTCCTGAGATGGCAAGGACTGAGGTACAACTAGAAAGTAAATTTTGACCCTTTTTTTTTCAATCTTCTCAATGTACCATTGAAGGTGATTTGTTATCATTTTCATTCCTTCCAATACAATTACCGCTATCTTTTTTACAGGTTGTTAGGCAACTATGGAACCACATTAGAGAGAACAATTTGCAAGATCCCAGCAATAGAAGAAATATTCTCTGTGATGAATCGTTAAAAGCACTCTTTGGTGTCAATTCTATCAACATGTTTCAAATGAATAAAGCTCTATCAAAGCATATTTGGCCATTGGAATCGAATGACGGTGTGCTATTATAGCTTTAATTCTGTGGCTAATATTATGCTACTGTTTTTTAAGATGTTTGGACGTACCACTGCTCTTAATTGTTCACTAAAAGCAATTTTTTAAAGCTAATTTTAATGTCAATCTGGCTTCTATGGAACCTTAATTGCTATTTCAATGTTGACTCTTGAATTTTATTTTCTTCAAGTTGTATATATATATTGTATTCTAATAGGTAAAAGACCACTTGTGCTTTGTTTGGTTGGATGCTGTTGATTTTAATAGGTAAATCCTAATGGATTTCAAATGAATTCCGTTGTTTGTTATCTCAAGAAAAGGAATGAATTGGATCCTTAAGTGACTTCAAATCTTGTTTTACACAACATTTTTCTTGACTAATGCTGGATTTTGCAGGATTTCATAGAAGTTAGAGGTTAATTACTTGGAAGACCTTTGTTATATCTTAATTTCTATTAATAATTTATAATTAAGAGCCCATATTAGTAAACTTCTTACTTTCTGTTCTTCTCTAGTTGCTACCAATACACAAAATTGTAACTACATTCATTTCAAATCTTTCTTATTCTACACAAAATAAAAATTTAAAATCGTTTCTTGAAATTTAAATCACACGATTTGAAATTATTTCTTGAACTTTTGTGGTTCCGAACAGAGAAGTTTTGGTCTGCTGCCACTACAAACCCTGAACATTATTCTGATGAAGCTGAGCAACAAACCGTATTGAACTTTGTTTTTTAATAATTTTTTTCTTTCCTGGATACAGTTATTCCAGCCAAATCAAGTCAGAAAGAAAAGCAACAAAAGGAGAAGCAGCCAAAGGAGAAGCCACAAAAGAAGCGGCAGAAGCAAGGAAAAGAAGAAGGTAGACAGCGAAAATAGTTATCTTTATTTGAATTTTGTGACTGTGCTATGTTTGTGGCAAGAAGGCCCTGTAGGAGTACTATAGCGAAGTACCCAAAAATAAGACTTGGAAAATCATGATACAAATTACAACTGCACCTCAATAAGAATAGTAATATTTGTAGGATAAAATCCTAATTGTTCAGATGGAGTATACCAAGAAGACGCATAAAGTTTAATCAGCTTGGATCTCTCTTCCCTTTTCTTTGTAGATCCATCGGCTTCTTTCTAATCATATGCCCCCACAAAGTTGCTTAGGCCCATTAAAGCATAATAATTTAGCACAGTTTTTCATCCCACGGCCTGTAACAGTGCCATTGTAGCTTTTAGCTCCAATATTGAAAATCTAGGAAAAGCTAAGGCTGAATACCAAATCCCGGATTTTACCCCAGTGAGTAAGGGGTGATCATTGGTTGATTGTCATCGGTTTATACCACGAAGGCTCATAAAGCTTAATCAGCTTGGATCTCTCTTCCTTTTCTTTGTAGATCCGTCAGCTTCTTTCTAATCATATGCTCCCACAAAGTTGCTTAGGCCATTAAAGCATAATAATTTAGCACAGGTTTTCATCCCATGGCCAATAACAGGGCCATTGTAGCTTTTAGCTCCAATATTGAAAATCTAGGAAAAGCCAAGCCGAATATCAAATCCCAGATGATTTTGCCCCAGTGAGTAGGGGTGATCATCAGTTGGTTGTCATCAGTTTTGGGCTCAAACTGGCGCCGACCACTGACATGCTAGTCTTGGTCAGACTTGTGGGGGGGGTGCGCCGACTGACCAATTGACCAGACCGGTGGCTTTAGTTGATTTTGGTCGGTTTTGTAACTCTGATGAATTAAATAGAAAAAAGTGTGACAGAAATAAATGAAAAGAATGTGAGAAATGGGGAAGACAAGGGAAAAGCAGGTGAAGAAAGGGAGAAAAGAAGAAAGAAGAAACAAAGAAGATAAGAAAGAAAGAAGGAAGGAGAAATGGATAAAAGGAAAATACAAAAGAAAAAAAATTACAAAGAAAGGAGGTCTTTTTCTAATAATATCTTCCCTTGGGAAGAGGAAGACTAGAAAGCTGCTGCAGCAGCATTTTGCACCTGCAAAGTTCAACCATTGTTTTTTTTTTTACTTATTTATTTTTCTTTTATTTTGGTTGGTTTGGTCGTTTTAGCCCTTCTTGGGTTTGTTGACTGACTTGCACAACTAACCCCAGCTGAAAAGCCAACTGACGGACCGAAGATGATGAGCTGGTTTAAGTCGGTTGGCTTGGTGTTAGTAGTTGTGAGAGAGAGAGAAAAGAAAGTTAGGATTTCATTCTTCTTTTTTGCATAAGCTGGTTCAACGATCTTTATGCTAAATTTTGCACTTTGAATTGCACTAAACTAACCTAAGCATTCAATTTTTTTTTTTTTTCTTTTGGGCATTCAGACTTTCATATAGCTTCAATTAGATGTGTTGGGAGAGGACCTTATGTCAAGTCTGTAAACGAAGGATTGATTGAGGAACTGTTAGGCCTTTGCGAGTACATATGTAGGTTAGGGTGGCAAGCGTGAGGTAAGAAGGATTTTATAGGTTAATAACAATGAAGGAGTAAATTAACATTTTCATGGTAAATGGGAAATACCTATTATTTTTCTTTAAACGAAGAACAATGTAAATGGTAACCATCATGGGTTGGCAAGAAGAACTAATTGGCTTCTTCGGCAACGGTGCCATTTTGATGAGCCTTTTTGGTGTCGCTCCCAAAAGACCCAATCAAATAATATTTATAATTACCGATGTCTACAACTACTACTACAACGTAGTATTAGCGGCAAGACCGAGTTGATCTTTAGGGAAGTACGAAAATTAGTTTCTCAAAGTTAACTCTTTAGCTAAAGCGGTAAATGGAGGGGTTTTGTGTGGTTTGAGATTTGAATATGCATGAAAATAAAGTGCAAGGAAAGTAAAGGATAGATGTGCAATCAAACGAAACATTTTAGCTTGGAGGAACGGAATCACCCAAAGTAATTTTGATCATTGAATTATCAAAGCATGATTTAACTTCTTACCTATGCGTAGCCTAATTGATTAGAAAGCCCAACCAATGGTCCAAAGTATCAAATTAGCCAATTTGATTAGATGAAAAACATCCTAATCAATTTAACTAACCGCATTACGCTTTAGGGATTATGCTAGGATAAATTTCCAATTGGAAAGGCTAATTAGAAATTTAATTCGATTTCCCCTAGGTAGATAGAACAATGCGCTTCATTGTCAACCACAAATCACAAGCCTATTTAACCTTTTGCTTCTTAGAGATTAACCTATAATTACATGTCACATATTAAATATTAATCTAAAGCGTTAAATTGCACAATCAAACATTGGTTGTCAATCAATAGCAAGAAAATGCCATTCATAATCAATAAATTAAGAGTAAGACCCATAAACAAGAAATCTCAATCATATTATTAAAATACTCCAAAAAATACAATGGGTTCCTCAAAAATCCTCTAAACTAGAAAACTATAGATCTTACCTTCCCATGGTGGTGGAAAAGATAGAACCCAACATTGTTTTTGCTTGATTACAGGAAGATGAAAGATATGACCTAATTACCGAAGTGCAGTTTTTGTATGTGCGCGATAGCATTGTGACGCAGTCAAAATCGGCTGCATGCTGTTTTTAACGTTGCAATGTGGTATTTTTAGCTTCCATTTCACCTAATTTCTTCGTTAGGACTTCAAATTGGTTCGTTTTAGCTTTGTTTTCTTCCTAATGTTTGGTTCTACCTTTCAAGAGCTCGATACCTACAAAATAACATTTTTAACACATTAAATAATACAACGATCCCGAGTTAAGCTGAGGAAGATAGCACATTTCAGGTGCTATCACCTAGTGGTAGAAAAAGAGACATAATCGTAATAAATGGCTAAGAGGTCATGAGTTCAATCTATGGTGGCCACCTACCTTAAAATTGATATCCTACTGGTTTTCCTTGACGCCCGAGTGTTGTAGGGTTAGACAGGTTGTCTCGTGAGATTAGTCAAGGAACACTCACGGATATTAAAAAACAAATGTAAAAGGTAAATACTTATATAAAAAGGGGGGGGGGGGGGGGTGAGGGGGGAATGATGAGAGGTTATTCTGCTCAGAACAAAAGGATCAACCCTTCAATGCTCCACGCAAGTGTACGCTTTAAGATGGAATTTGAGGGAAAGCTTTAAAATTGTTATTTATTTTAAATATTTTTTAATTTAAGACAAACCAAGAAGCAATTGCATAGGATCCTTTTTGTACTTTAGCTTATCTAGTCTCATGAACAATTGGAGAAGTTGTTATTGTAATCAATTGCATAGGATCCTTTTTGTAGTTTCTATGTAACAGGATATTTGGCTCTATCTCCCCGCCCCCAAGATGATAACCTAGGAATTATGAATCCCAAGAACATCGTTTCAACCCTGGCTCCTTATCTAGAAAATTTTGGAACTTCTTTTTTCACACTTGGCAGGTTACTCTCCCTATCAACATCAGCCTTCTTTCCTTATTCGATGAAGGCCACCCTTCTAAAGGGGAAAGATGATCTTATGGTTTCAATTTGAGAACTTTCTTTTGGCTTTTCTGCTTGCGTGCTATCTTTTGTGTTTGACCTTTCTAGAAAAAGAGGCCGTAATATGACTTTGATCTTTTATTCAATTTTTCTTCACCAAAATGCATTCAGTTAATTTTTCTAAAATTTTTTGATTTGGAGCTAGCAAGGTAGAGAAGAAGGGACTTACTAGAAAAGTTTCCATCTTTTCTCGAACCCCAGTCTTTTGTCTTTCCTTGTGAACAATCTGCAAGTAAGATCTAGGAAGTGAGGTATTTCCACATCCTGTGGGTTTTTGTTAGACCACTTATCTCCTGCCGGATTGTTGATGCCCTTAGAGATTCCCAATGTTATTTGGTGTGATATTTCAATGGATTTCATTGAGGAATTACCAACGGTGAAGGGATATGATGTCATTCTAGTGGTAGTAGACAGGTTAAGTAAGTATGGTCATTACATTGCCTTGAAACATCCATTCACTGCTAAAATGGTAGCAAATGTATTTTGTAAAGGAGATCGTGCACCTACATGGATATCCGAGTTCTATTGTTTTCGATAGAGACAAGGTGTTTCTTAGTCATTTCTGGTGCGAACTGTTTGGGTTGGCAGGCACGAAATTGAGGCAGAGTTCAGCATATCATTCCCAAACGGATGGTCAGACAGAGGTGGTAAATCGTCGAAGTGTAGAAGCGTATTTAAGGTGTTTTTGTAGTGAAAGACCGAAAGAGTGGATTGACTGGTTACATTGGGTTCAATATTGGTACAACACCACATCCCATTGTTCGATAGGTATTACACCTTTTCAAGCTGTGTATGGACGATTACCACCCCCTCTTTTATATTATGACGATACAAGTACAGTTAATTCAACATTGGATCAGCAATTGAAGGAGAGAGATGTGGCCTTACTGACATTGTAGGAACATTTACGAGTGGCTCAAGAGAAGATAAAGAAGAGTGTTGATAGAAAGAGCGTGATGTTGAGTTTTAGGTGGGTGAGTGAGTGTTTTTAAAAATTCGTCCTTATCGTCAGTCAACTTTGCGTCAAAAAAGGAATGAGAAACTTTCGCAAAGTATTTTGGACCTTATAGGGTGTTAGAAAAATAGGGGTTGTCGCTTATCGCTTAGAGCTACCACGATCGGCCACTATCCACCCAGTATTCCATGTGTCACAGTTGAAATAGGTTTTGGGTGAACATCGGAGATTCAACCTTTGGTGCAACAATTGTCAGAGACCCATGAGTGGTTAACTGAACCAGCTGAAATTTTTGGCTATCGTAAGAATCCGACAACCAATGTATGGGAAGTTTTGGTGGGATGGAAAGGGTTACTGGCTCATGAAGCTACTTGGAAACTTTTTGGCGACTTCAAACAACAATTTCCAGATTTTCACCTTGAGGACAAGGTGATTCTTGAAGGGAGTAGTGTTAGAGACCACCTATAATATTAACCTATAGCAAAAAAGGGAATAAAGGGGAAGGTATTTTTTGTGGAAGTTTGGCTTCTACTAGCCAAATGTAGTTAGTGGTTTTCATTTATGTTTTGTGTACGTCTGGGGAGGGCAGTAGTATAAGAGAGAAATAGGTAAGAGAAGGGTAGTTGGTTATTTTGTGGAATTGCTTTCATAGCAGTTAGGGTGAAGGAAACTCGGAAGTTTCCTTGTGTTCTAGTCTTAGGGCTGTACTTTGGTAAATTGAATAAGAGAACAGTGTAGATTTTTATCAGTTTTGCATGAAATCCAAAATTAAAGCCAAGGTATCTTGATCCCAACAATCGGTGATATATCTACTTACCCTCCTCCAACTAAAAAAGAGAAAAAAAAAAGAAATTGAGCAATTACAGTTAATTAACCAAAACACTGTAGTCCAGTTACCTAACTTTTAACCTAGTAAATGAAGTTTCTTAGTTTGCACCATGTATATGAACGAACAAGCAGTACTGAGATGATTTTTATTTTTCCACGTTTTTCTAGATAAAAATAAATTGAGTCATCTAAATTGGATGTAGATGACATGATTAGAGCTAGACCTCATCTAAAAATGGGAAAGTACAGTATCCTTTAGTTGATTGGCCAGCTTAATTTCTTCAGAATGCATTAGAAAAGGTGTAAATTTTTAAATTACACTTTTTCCAATTTCAGCTGACTCAACTTTCTACTAATGTCTAATAAACCTTCTTCTTTCCAGATTCAGATGACTCTGCAAGAGAGGAAAAGCGGCAAAAGAAAGGGAAATCTGGTTTTCTTGCTCCTCTTCAACTTTCGGATGCTCTGATGACATTTCTTGGTACTGGAGAGGATGCATTGCCTCGCTCTGATGTAGTGAAAAGAATGTGGGATTACATAAAGCAAAATAACCTTCAGGTAGTCGGCCTTTAGAAAGAATGAAAGATTCTTCAATAGTATAGTAAAACTATATGCTTATGAGTCGGGGGGATAGCTTGGCTATTATTTGAGAAAATTAGTGAGAAAATGTGAATTTCCGAAGGCTAGAGTTAGAAGGACATGCGTGATTTTAGCATTTTGAAGGTGTTCAAATCATAAGCTCTTTTATTCATCCATCATGCATTGCTAGTGCTTTCACTTAGGTCATCAACATGGTATTTTTCGTTGCATCAGTCAATATTTTTTCATTTATTTTTGACTGGCCCATTCTTTTATCATGCCTTATCGCTCCAAACCAATGTGATTTATTGCAAAAAGTTATTGTTCTTACCTAGCCATAGTTTTAGCTTTTTAGTTATATATTCAATCTTCAGTGTATATATAATTGTATCTATTTTTTAAAAGTTTTTAGAATGTGTGGAATCTATTTTTTCACAACTTATTATAATGGAATAAATGTTAAAAATTTTCTTTTGGACTTACATTACTAAAGATTGTTGTTATTATTGTTTTAATTATTCTTGTTCATTTTTCAAGTGTGCAATAGAGAATTAAACTTGAACCACCATTTCCGACTTATAGGCTTCAATGATGGAGCTCCCTATTTTAAATTAAAATGTCGATCTCTGTAGCCTCTTTTAATGCAGTCAAAATGTGCTGCTAAGCACAAAGTGTTTATTTTAGATTATGCTCAAGAACAGAATGGTAAACTTCTTCGCTTGGAGGAGAGAGGAGGGGAAAAGTCTGATAAAATCTCCCTGGGTTTTTCTGAGTTGTTGTGGCTCCATGATACTGTTATGGATTTGGCCTTAACCCCTATCACCCACAAATTCTTTCGCAGCCGTTGAATAAAGGATACTAATTTCTGGATTCAGAAAGTAATAAGAGGTATTGTTGCAGATATTATGAAAATCGAGGGAAATGGGAAGAAGTTGTGATCCCATCAGTGGAGAACAGTGATGGATGGAAAAAAAATTGCTGCTATGGAATTCTCCAAACAAGAATGAACAATAACCAGCAGAGTTAGCCTTGTTTCTCCCGAAGAGAAGTGTTGAAAATAAGGAATGATATTTGGGGATTTTGTAGATTTTATATTGTGTATTTTTTCCTTTTATGTTCCCCAATATTCTTTATTTTCCCTCTTGTAACATTGTAAAGTATCAAATAATAAGAGAAAAGTTAAAACGTGAGGTTATCTCCTTTTCTAGGGTTTTTCACGTAAACCTATTATTTCTTTTTTCTCCTAATTTTAACATGATATCAGAGAGTGGTGATGAAACCCTAGAAACCTAGCTGTCATTGACGAAAACGAACCTTAGCACAATCTGCCACCGCCGTCGCCGATGGAGTCCGCCATCCAAGAAGCTGTCGACAGGTATGTGAGATCCCTCAGCCCGAGTGAAGCAACTGTCTTCTTCCACTCACTAGTGTCGTCGACAAGCTTCAAGGCTGCCGCAAGACAAAACCCTAATGCCACGCCGTCGATGGGATCTGTAGCAGCCGCAACTCCCGCCGTTCAGAATGCCACAGCCACTGCTGTCGGGTCGTTAGAACAGATACAGTCGTTGAAGTCTTGTGTGTCGCTCCCTTCTTCGTTGCGGGATTCTCGTCTTCGTCGTCAGGGTTTGGTGGCTAGCCGAGGTCCGGTTGTCTTCCAGCTACTGTTGTCGGCGTCGCCCTCTGTCCCGAAGTCGCCGGCGCCCAGTCTTCACTTTTGACCACCGTGGCTACCGCCAGATCTGGTGGCTTTTACTTGATTCCGACCACTACGGCTAGATCTTGTGGGTTCTCTTCAAATATGATTCAACAACAACTTGCAAACCTCCAGGCAAGCTTCCAACAACAAATCGCTGCTTTTGGGGCAGCCCTTGGTGCTTCGACCAACCTCGATCAAAGTGCAGGAAATTCAGGTATCTAGTCAGATCTACTGATGTATCCAGAGAATTCGGTAACTGCATTCCTAACCTTAACCACTACACCTTATTTGTTTGGACCAATGGGTAACTCCATAGGGCTAATTGTTGGTGAAAAGTTGAATGGTTAGAACTATTTCTCCTGATCAGTTAGAATGGTGCTTGAGGGACGCCACAAGTTCGGATATCTAACGGGTAAAATACCGAAACCCAGACCCAGAGATCCACAGGAGCGCATCTGGAAGGGAGAGGACTCCTTACTTTGTTCTCTGTTGATTCACAGCATGGAACCTCAAATCAGAAAACCTCTGTTGTATGCCGCAATTGCTCGGGACATCTGGGATGCAGTTCAAAAGTTATATTCCAAACGACAGAATGCATCGCGGCTTTACACCTTAAGGAAATAGATTCATGAATGCAAGTAAGGAACTATGGATGTCACATCATATTTTAACAAACTATCCCTTATTTGGCAGGAAATGGATCTGTGTCGAGAACTCATCTGGGACTGCTTGTGTGGAGGAGTTCAATATTATAAAATTGAGAAAATTGACCGTGTGATTTTTTAGCAGGTCTAAACTCCAAATTTGATGTCGTTCGAGGAAGGATACTGGGACAGAGACCGATATGAACTCTTCTGGAAGTTCGTTCTGAGGTTCAACTTGAGGAAGATAGATCCAGTGCTGTGAATGTCATAACCACTCCCATGACTGAATTTGCAGCCTTCAGTGCTAAAACATCTGGTTCCACTGGAGACAAGCAAAATGGGAAACCAACTCCAGTGTGTGAGCAGTGTAAGAAACCCTGGCATACAAAGGATCAGTACTGGAAGTTACATGGTCGACCACCAAATGGCAAACGACAACCTCCGAACGAGAAGCCCAATCCTAGCCGGGCCCTGGTGAATGAAACTGCTAGTGGCTCCCAACCACAATCACAAATGAACTGCCCAGTAGACCCCAGTGCCTCCCCTCTTGGGGCGATTGTTCAATCAAGTACATCTTAATCCTTGAGTCTCCTCAGTGGTAATAGCAAGAAGCCCTGGATTCTTGATTCAGGGGCTACAGATCATCTGACTGGATCCTCTGATCATTTTCTCTCATATCATCCATGTGCTGGTAATGAAAAAATTCGAATTGTTGATGGCTCCTTTGCTCCGGTTGCGGGCAAGGGTCAGGTTTCTCCATTTGATGGTTTGATATTACAAAATGTGCTACATGTCCCTAAAATATCTTACAATTTATTATCTGTGAGTAAGATTACTAGAGATCTGAATTGTCATGTGGTATTCTCACTAAATGATGTTGTTTTTCAGGACTTGAGCTCGGGGACGATGATTGGCACTGCCCGGCACAATAGGGGACTCTACTTCCTTGATGATGATACTTCTTCTAGGCGTAGTTATAGGACTAGTTTGTTGTCATCTATTTTTCAACTTCCGAAGATGATTGTATGTTGTGGCATTTTCGTCTTGGTCATCCAAATTTCCAATATATGAAATATTTATTTCCTCATTTGTTCAACAAAGTTGACATTTCCACCCTGTCTTGTGACGTGTGCATTCAGGCAAAACAACATCGAGTCTCCTTTCCATCCCAACCATAAAAACCCTCTCAGCCTTTCACCCTTATTCACAGTGATGTTTGGGGACCCTTGAGAGTTACTACCTGTTCTGGTAAGTGCTGGTTTGTGACCTTCATCGATGACCACACTCGTCTTACTTGGGTCTTTCTCCTCACTGATAAATCTGAGGTCTCATCCATTTTTCAACAATTTTACATTACCATTGAGACTTAGTTGAATGGCAAAATTGCCATCCTTCAAAGTGACAATGGTCGTGAGTTCCTTACTAATACCCTTAGTGAGTTTTTGTCCACTAAAGGTATTGTTCATCAGAGCTCGTGTGCCTATACCCTCCCAACAAAATGGAGTGGCTAAAAGAAAAAATCATCATCTCCTCGAGGTTTCCCGATCCATCATGCTTTCTACCTCTCTTCCATCATACTTGTAGGGGGACGCAGTTTTGACTGCAACCCACCTTATAAATCGGATGCCTTCCCGTGTGCTCCACCTCCAAACCCCTCTTGAGTGCCTCAAAACCTTCTACCTTACCACACGCCTTATTCCTGATGTTCCTCTCCGGGTGTTTGGGTGTATTGCGTTTGTCCATAGCTTTGGCCCTAACCAAACTAAGTTTACCTCCCGTGCTAAAAAATGTATCTTTGTTGGGTACCCTCTCCACCAGCGAGGACACAAATGCTTCCATCCTTCATCTTGGAAATACTTCATCTCTATGGACATCACTTTCCTTGAGGATAAACCCTTCTTTCCCATTAGTCCTCTTAAGGGGGAGAGTAGTGGTGAAGAGACTAACTGTTCATCACCTTCAGCTCCCATTCATATCCTTCCTACATCCCTTCCTGTCCTAAGTACCTAAGACACTGTTCTACCCACCAGATAGACCCTGTGGATAACTTACTATAGGAAGAATCTCATAAAGGAAGTGTTGTTCCCTACTGATTCGCCAGCTCCAGTCCCAGCATCTAAACCAACACAGGCTCAAGATACAATTGACCCTGATAATATTATTATTTATGTTGAAAAGATATTACTGACTTGTCAAAACAGCTGGCTGAGAGTGACAGGAATGATATGACAAAAGACAACGAGGTTGCTAGAAATGCTAAGGTGTCAACAGGAGCACAGGAAAGTGAGATCGTTGAGGAGGAATCCGACAAAACAGAGGAGTATGATGCCTCTCTTGACATGCCCATTGCTCTGAGAAAGGGCACCAGGTCCTGCACCAAATATCCCATGCATAGCTTCCTTTCTTAAATAATCTGTCTTCTAAGTTCAGAGCATTTACAGCCAGTCTTGACACTGTAACAATACCAAAGAACATATATGTGGCTATGGAAATTCCTGAGTGGAAGACTGGCTGTCATGGAAGAAATGAGAGCTCTTGAGAAGAATAATACATGGGAATGTGTTTCCTAAAGGGCATAAACCAATTGGGTGCAAGTGGGTGTTTACAATGTTGTATAAATCTGATGGAACTCTAGACAAATATAAGGTCAGGCTTGTAGCAAAAGGATTTACTCAAACATATGGGATAGACTATTTTGAGACTTTCTCCCCTGCTGCAAAATTAAACACGATCAGGGTCCTTTCAATAGTTGTCAACAAAGACTAGCATTTGTATCAACTGGATGTGAAGAATGCATTTCTATAATGGTAATTTAGAAGATGTGTATATGAGCCCACTTCTGGCTTTGAGGCTCAGTTTAACCATCGTGTGTGCAAACTTAGAAAGGCCCTGTATGGATTGAAAACAGTCACCAAGAGCGTGGTTCAAAAGATTTACTACCTTTGTCAAGTCTCAAGGGTTCACTCAGGGACACTCTGATCACACTCTGTTTACAAAAAGGTTAATATGTTGATGACATTGTCTTATCCGGAGACGATGCTGCTGAGATCAACAAACTAAAGCAGAGAATGGTAGGTGAATTTGAAATCAAAGACCTGGGAAACCTGAAATACTTTCTTAGGATGGAGGTGGCGGCAAGGTCGAGAGAAGGAATCTCAGTTTCACAATAAAAATACACTATTGATCTTCTAAAAGAAATAGGTATGACTGGATGTAACCCTGCTGACACCCCTATGGAATGTAATGCCAAATTGGGAGACTCTGTTGACAAAGTCCCAGTTAATAAAGAAAGGTACTAACGCCTTGTTGGAAGACTAATTTACCTAGCTCACACTCGACTAGACATTTCCTATGTTGTTAGTGTTGTTAGCCAGTTTTGCAGGCACCCTACGAAGAACACATGGAAGCTGTAAACCGAATTCTGAGGTATTTGAAAAGTACTCCAGGAAAAGGTTTGATGTTTAGAAAAACTGACAGGAAATGCATTGAGGCCTATACCGACTCTGACTGGGTAGGATCAGTAATTGATAGATAATCCACATCTGGGTACTGTACCTTTGTTTGGGGTAATCTTGTAATGTGAAGAAGTAAGAAGCAAAGTGTGGTGGCTAGAAGCAGTGCTAAAGTTGAATACAGAGCCATGAGTCAGGGCATTTGTGAAGAAATCTGGTTGAAGAAAGTCCTTACTGATCTCCACCAAGACAATGACTTACCGATGAAACTTTACTGTGATAATAAAGCTGCTATTAGCATTGCTAAGAACCAAATTCAACATGATAGAACAAAATATGTGGAGATTGATCGACACTTCATAAAGGAGAAACTTGAAAACAGAAGTATCTGTATTCCTTATATTCCATCTAGCCAACAAGTTGCTGATGTTCTCATCAAAGGGCTACTTAAATAGAGTTTTGATTCATGTATTAGCAAGATGGGTCTCACTGATATCTACATCCCATCTTGAGGGGGGAGTGTTCAAAATAAGGAATGATATTTGGAGATTTTGTAGATTTTATATGGTGTATTTTTTCCTTTTATGTTCCCATTCTTTCCTTGTATTGTTTCAAGGCTCTCTAGGATCTCTATTTATTTTCCCTCTTGTAATATTGTAAAGTATCAAATAATAAGAGAAAAATTACAACATGAAGTTATCTCCTTTTCTAGAGTTTTTCACATAAACCTATTATTTCTTTTTTCTCCTAATTTTAACAAGAAGTCAAAGAGAACCCTTTTCAGGGGTTGTAATTACGATCTTGCTGAGCAAGAAGAGCAAAGGCATGATATTAACATTGTTAAGAGCTTATTACCTAATCTGGAGATGGCCGTACAAAATTGTGCTATTCTTACAAAGCCAAACTTCTTTGAGATAAAGTCGGATGAGACGTTAGTTTTAACACAGCAGTATTTCCAGATGATTCGTTCAAAATAAAAAAGAATCTTTCTGAACTCGTGGTGGATCAAAGCACTCTAAACCCATTCCAACCTGATAAGGCATTCCTTACTTGTCATGATATAAAGAAAACATAGTTATTGTGCATTAATCAAGGATGATGGACAACAGTGGGAACCTACACGGTAAAATTTGCACACTGGGCATTGCAAAACATGGAAGAACAAAGGTTATTCCTTCCCAATGAGGCTGGGTTAAGGTTAGAAATCTTCCTCTTTCTTTATGGAATGAGGAAACCTTATGTTATATAGGTGATGCTTGTGGAGGCTTCATTCTATCCTCATCAAAGACTATTGAGTATTATTAGATAACATAGGGTTTCATCTTAAAACCAATTGACTATGAGCGAAGGGCATCTATCTTATAAATATTGGGAGGTCTCTTGATTTATCCAATAGAATCTTTAACATGCCTTTTGAGATGGTGCCTCTTTGGGTTCATCAATCTTGGATCAGATTCCTATTTTTGTTTTTGGACCGAATGCTGATTTGTGCTTCATGGGCTCTGATCATAATTAGATAACATGAGGTTTCATCACAAAACCAATTAGTTATAGGAGAAGTAGCCCATCTATCTAATAAACATTGTGAAGTCCATTGATTTTTCCAACATGGATCTAAATAACTATTAATTATTGGGATTGTATGGAAGCTTTTGCTGAAGTGGAAGAAAATTATTG
The DNA here is from genome assembly GCA_030954485.1 of Citrullus mucosospermus. Lineage (NCBI taxonomy): Eukaryota > Viridiplantae > Streptophyta > Magnoliopsida > Cucurbitales > Cucurbitaceae > Citrullus > Citrullus mucosospermus. The sequence goes on from CM062056.1 coordinate 26,388,803, forward strand.
TGGGTTTATTTCAGCTGAAGTCAGTGTTAGATCCCTTGATGGGTTGACGTTCCAAGCTCAAATTACAGTGGCAAAAGACATTAATCATTACATGGGAAGAGTGGTCGGATTCTGGTGCATAGGGGGATTTTAACATTACTAGATGGCCGTTGGAGTTGCCCTCTGGCAGAAAGATCACCCATCATTTGAGGAAACTCAATAAGGTTATTAATGATCTCAATTTAAATGATTTTTGGCCTTCTAACATCTATTTTATGTGGTCTAATGGTAGTAGAGAAGTGATCTCTTCATTGATTGACAGATTCTTCTTAACACGGTATGTAATTTGAAGTTTCTCTCAGGCCACGAGGCATCATAGAATCACCTCTAATCATTTTACGATAATGTTGGAAACTGGGATTTGAGATGGGGGCCTATGCCTTTTAGATTTGAGAATTTCTGGTTGCATCACCACCTTTTTGTAGCGGAATTGGAAAAGTGGTGGAGTAATACACAATGTGAGGGTTGACGTGGTCTTTTTATGATGCGGAGATTAAATAAACTTAAATCCAACCTTCAACAGTGGAACAAGGAATTTTTTGGAAACCTTCATTCTCAAAACGTTGATTTATCAAATTCCAGTGATCTGGATGTCAAAGAGCACAGTGATGGGCTAACTGAAGAGGAAAGGGAAGCTAGAAGGAGCCTGGAGGTTTCTCTCAAGGATGGACTCGAGACTACAGGTAACAAATTGTTTTTAGTAAAAAAAGCTTTTGGTTAGCATTTCTACTATAGAGAGAGCAGGATCCAAAGTAAAGATCCCTGAACCAACTGCTTTCAAGGGTTCAAGGGATGCCAAGGACTTGGAAAACTTTATCTGGGATATGGAGGAATACTTTAACGCTGTGATGATTCCTGAAGATGCATAGGTGGTAATAGCAAGCATGTATCATATCAGGAGACACCAAATTGTGGTGGCATACTCACACCCTTGATGATGAAAGTGCGGGAAGACCCAAAATTGTGAAATGGGAGCTGTTGAAGGAAGAATGGAAAGATCAATTCCTTCCTTGTACTTGGATGGATGGCGAGGGAATCTCTGAGGAAACTAAAGCGTACAGGAACGGTTCGTGAATATGTGAAGGAATCTAGTTCCTTGATGTTGGATATTCACCATATGTCCGAGGAGGACAAGCTGTTTAACTTCATTTTAGGACAGCTGTTGTTGGTGCATGTCGAGATTAGAAGGCAGGGAGCCAAGGACTTACTTGACTTCTTGTCTTTGTCAACATGGTTCTTAGGCTTGCACGAACCCTTCTTGTCCTTAGACCTTCTACCCTCCTCCTTTTTCTCTTTGTTTGATGAAGAAGAGGTATTAGTCTTGAAGTTGGGTATCAGTACTGGCAAAGGCTGAAGGTAAGTCCTTGGCTCCCTTTCCTGCCTTCTAAGCTCTGCTTGCAGCCATGGTTGCAATCCTAAAATGAAGTTAAACAGCTAGTCCTCCTTGAACATGGTGAATATCCAACATCAAGGAATTTTTGCTTGCTTTACTTGTGTGGCCTAAGGACTCCTCCCTTAGTTCACCCTTTCCCAAATCCTATCCTTTACTTGGATCATGAATGCCTCTCCGGACTATCATCCCCACAAAGTTTGAACCTATCAAGACACACGTAGACACAAGACAAGTCTTTCTTTTTCGATGGGAGTTCATTCCTTGTCCTTTTTATTCAAATCTAAGAAGTACAAGTGATGAAATCCTCTGCCTCTCTACTCAAGAATACCAAATGTAGGAAGGTTGGAAGTAAATGCCTTGAACAACCCCCGAGGTCACTCTTATATAGGGGAGGGGAAGAACTCACAAGGTGGCATGTGACCCTCTCTATGTGCCACACATGCTCCTTTTCCCCCACCAGATCTTCCTTCGTCTTCTTAGCCACAAATCTCAATCACTCTCCCTATCCCACTCAAAGAAATGCCCCATCTTCCAAGTGTCATCTCCAACCTAAGAGATTGACATGTGGTGGAGCATTGTCCATTCCCTTCTCTTTCTTCCTATAAAAAGGTCTTCAAGGACGGGGAACTTCTTTCCATTGAGGTTGTCTTCAACTTCATACCACCCTGTTATTCTAGAGTGGTCAGAGTTACTGATTACCGCCTTTTAGCTTAAATATTTTAGGCACTAATGAAGAGGCTAATGAGGAGATTGAAGGTGCCATCAAGTGGGTCTGTGATGTTGGTAGATGGCTTTGACCTATCTTGCATTGGTTGTCATCATAGGTAATGCTTTTGAGGAATCGTTTCTTATTTGAACATGATCTCTAAGGTCCTTGAGTAGGTCAGAGTCTCTAGATTAACAGCCTTTTAAGTATTTCATTGCATCAGGTGATGCGAGAGGAGGTGGGGAAACTACCTTAAATGAAAGCATACAAGAAGGGCCTATATATATCAAGAAGCAAGCAAGAAACTGAACTAATATGGTGATTTCACGCAGTATTAGAGCTGAAATCTTGAATTCAAATCTGTCTGTTTCTTCCGATATTAGTAGTCCGTATGTCGGAGTTGGTAAATTAAATTCGATATCAAAACCTACATGTTAGGGATAATGTTGAAGATATTCACATTTAATGAAATTGTTAGGTTTACTCTACAATCATTTTAGCTTGGTGGCAATCCTATCCCATTTCTTCATTGTTTTGGATTCCACTTGTTGAGAAGGTAGCCAAAATCCTTGGAAAATGGAGAATGCCTAGTTTTACTTGAGAGGATAGGCATGCTTTTATTTGGTGTATTTTGCCTCCACTACCATCTCCCTTTTTATGTTGTCTTGCACACTAGTCATCATGCCAGTTCAATCTGGCGAACTAGTTTGTAGGCTCTGAGAACAAAATTCTTCAGAATGGAAATTTGGTTACTTCGCCAAAAGAAGAAAAGAACCCCGTTATTTTGTTAGAGCTCTGGCACTAGTTTGGAGGCACTGAAAACTCCTTGATAGAGTAAACACTTGAGGCAATTGTTATTATGCCTTCCTTTCTATTGTGTTGGCTTTATTTTTGTTCTTTTTTTTTTTTTTGGGGGGGGGGGGGGGGGGGGGGTAAAGTATAATTTGTTAATGGCATATTGGTGGATACTGAAACTTGAAGAAGTTCCAGGTTTTTCTGCGTATGTCTTAATTTTAGTGATATATTCCATAACCCAAAAGTATAGTGAAAATGAACGTTCTTACTACTTGGTCATGTTCTACAGGAGTTTTTATCCTTGAATGAATGTGCAAGAAAAATGCCCATAATGAACATAGAAATTGTGTTATTTTGATGATGCATCATTTAACGTCTGAAATGTTTCTTAATTGTTCTTGAAGGACCCTTCTGACAAAAGGAGAATAATTTGTGACAAGAGGCTGAAAGAACTCTTCGATGTCGAATCCTTTAACGGCTTCACTGTTTCGAAACTCCTGGCCACTCATTTTATAAAGACAAAATAGTGAGTTTTTTCCTACACATTGTCTTTGTTGATGCAAGAGAATCTAGAATTTTGCTTGAGATAGTTTTAGTGGCCTGTTCTTTGTGTGTTATTCTCTGGAATTCACCAACAAGGCAATGGAAAATCTGTTTTATTGACCTTGCAATCTCCTCTTTGGTGGGTGGTCTGTTGCAAAATCCTTCAGAACTAATTGAACTAACCATATCAATTCGTCTATACTTCCCTTAGATTATAAGTAGCAGCTAAGTTTTAAATTTTTTTTTTTTTTAAAAAAAAAAGAAAGAAGCGCATATTTGGCCAAATTCACTGTTTTTGTTTTGTTTTTATTTTGCTTTTATTTTGTTTATTGCTTACCAAATAAGCAGTTCTTCCCTCATTCTTCTTTCCCCAACACTTCTATGAAACGTTCATGATTGAAGAATGTGTTAACGCATGAGAAATTAAAAATGGGGGAAAGAAACTGGAGTTTTTTGTATGGATGACCATTTTATATGCTCTTTATGATTGATGACCCGCCCCTTACAAACTTATAAAATCTAACATTTTGCTTACGTTAGAGCCCACTAACGCATTTTATTATGCAATAGGGATGACCATGTCTATCGTAAACCTAACACCATGTCTATTGCAATCCTTATTTTCTCCACTCAAGCACAGTATTCACCGTGAAAAGCACAACAAACTATGAGAAAAATAAGGATTGCAATAGATATAGTCATCGTGTTAGAGTTACGATAGACATGATCATTCCTAATGCAATACATTAAAAAAGGTAGTAATGCGCTTTGACGTAAGTAGAAAGTTAGATTTCATATGTTTGTGAGGGACAGGTCATCAATCATAAAGAAGCCCGTGAAACATCCGAACAAAATACTCAAGAAACTGGTGAGGAATGTCTTTTATTCCACGTGGAAAGATTACAGTCCGTTTTACCCTTAGTGTAATTATTAACAATTTCCCTCTCATATTGAGCTCCTCTTTTACCTGAAAAATCAACTCACTTCATTAAGATATTCCAGTTTCTTGCAATTAAATTACTTCAATGGCCTTTTGTGTTTGTCATGCAGAACTTGTAAAATACGTTTGCAGGAGATTTTTTCTTTTTTTCATATTTTTTAAATACTGATTATAGGGCTTATATGGATATGAAGGAAATAATTATGGGAGGTTGAAGCAATGTAGTGGGTAGTTTGACGTAGGGAAATTGAACTATACTTTTTAGATTTGTTACGTGATCTTATATTTTATTTTAGGTTTACCTTTCTATTATCTTTTTCTCTTTGGTTTGAATAATAATCATCTTTGAATTATACTTCTACCAGAAATTGAATTTAATAAATAAAGCCGGTAGTAATATCTTTGATTTTTTGAAAATTAATTTTATAAATACCACATTCTTCTTCTATTGGACATTCTTCTTCTATTGGTTTATATATTTTGCTGTCTACATTTTAGGAATTTTCAAAATCAAAGCCAAATTTTTTTAAACTAAAAAATGCAGTTTTTAAACACTTATATCTGGCTTTGGAAATTGGTTAAGAATTAAAATACTTGCATATGAAATATTTTAACTATAGGTAAGAAATTGCGAGAGCATAAACATAATTTTAAAATGGGTAATGATTAGGCGTGGCTTAGTCTTATGTAGTCTTTTTTATACAAAATAGAAATTTTCTTTTCAAAAAATTTCCACATGACAGACTTTGTTAGGGTTGTGTTTTTTCTTTTTAAAAAGCAAATAACTAGAGACCAAGGTCTGGTAACCAAAGCCTTTGAAAACTTACACATATAGTCTGGATGAATAGAGTTTTCATGACTGGGGGTTGGCCTTGACCTCTTCTTTGAGATCTTTGTGAAGGAAAGCTTGATCGACGTCTAATTGGGATGAAAGTTGGGTTCGTGTTGAATGTAAGTGGGTGCGAATGATATCATTTAGAGCAACTGGACTGAAGGTGACGTCTTGGTATAATAAAGACCATACTTTTTTTCATGGCCTTGAGCAAGCAGGCAAACTTTCTTATTCGTGAGAAAATTTGCTACATTTTTTTTTTTTGGTTTATGAAAATTAAACTATTTTTTCTCGTTTTGTTGTGATAGTTTGCATCTTTCTTCTTATATTAAGAGTTGAATTCTTAACTAAATTTTAAAAACAAAAACAAGTTTAATTTTTTTTTTTTTTTTTAGTTTTCAAAAATTGACTTAGTTTTTATAAATAACAAAGTAAGAAATTGAGAGGTTGGATAAGTATTGAGAGATGGGATAAGTGCTTATGGACTTAATTTCTATAAACTAAAAATAAATAGGGCCCAAATGTTTAACAAAGGGGGACTTAAAATTTGTATCATTTTAATGTCTAATCATCACTACTTTTTTTGATTTGGTCAGTTTCAAACTAATGTCACCGACCCCATTATAGACTTCTGTAAATTTTGAGAGGTTGAGAATTTAGGCTATAGAGTTGCCCCAATTGAATTCCTTATCATCGGTCAATATAACCACATTTAAACGTTAAAACTTTAAGAACTAATTCAATTTAGGCTGAAAAAATAGTTCTTTTAGGGAGTTACCACATGTGAAAAAAACTTAGTCAAGGTTATCGTTTTTTCATTTTACTGTAGATGATGTTCAAGTTTGATGAAAATGACATTAAAAAATAAAATTCAATTTTTTTTTTTTTTTTTTTTTTTTTTTTTTTACTATGGCCATGGTTTGGTCCTATTTGAAAGGGGAAGCATTGACTTTTTTCTTCATTTTAAAGGAGTACAATTGGCCGTTTCAAATGAGCTTCTCATTTTAATTTTTGGGTAAATTCGCAGACTTTGTTTGCGACCCAAAATTTTCAACCAATAATCACTAAATATGAAAATAGATGCACCCAGAAAGAAAGAGAAACACAACAGCTAATTGAAAAAATGATGCCAAAAAAACTGAGTAAGGTTCTTTCAATCTCACTATAGGGGATGTCAAGTTTGATGCAAATGAACTTATGTATTCGATAAAATAAAAAAATTTAAAAAAAAATTAAAAAAATTCGCAATGGCTACATTTTCATCATTTTCGAATGTAGGGTAGCATTGGCCTTTTCTCTTCGTTTCTAAAGGGTACTATCAACTCTTTCAAAAGAGTTTCCTTCTCGTTTTAATTTTAGGATAAATTCGTTAAAGATTGTTCTTGGGACAATCCCCAACTCTTAAAACCACAATCCCTAAATAAAAAAAGTTGTAGCACACCCAACAAGAAATAAGAAACCCATAACGGCTAATTGAAAGCATGCATGCTGAGAAAAAAAACATACTTAGTCAAGGTCATCATTTTTAAGTTTTACTATGGAATATGTTTAAGTTTGATGAAAATGGTCCCAAGTTTTAAATTCAAAAATAAATTTCAAATTTTTTTCGCTATGGCCATGGTTTTGCCATTTTTCAAAGGAGAGTAGCATTGACCCTTTCTCTTCGATTTTAAAGGGGTATCGATGGCCCTTGCAAAAAAGCTCACTTCTTGTTATAAAGGTGAACAACATTCAATACCTTTTAATTACACTTTTTTTTTTTTTTTTTAATGTTGATTAAGTATGCTTTGTTTGGAGTAATCCTATGTTGGATAACCTCCTAGAAATTTTTCTAGGAAGCATGTGAGTGAAGACAAAGCATGCTGACAGGACTCGTGTTAGTTTGTAGGGATAGTTTTTACTCTCAGAAGCAATTCAAGATGACGTTAGCAGGGCACAGGAGATGCAGAGGAATGTGAGGGCCATTAGTTACCGAATCTAGATTTGGGATCTTGGGTTGGGACAATACATTACGTATTTCTTGTTTTTTCTGTGTTAAATATAATTGTTTTGAGGAAAAGTAATAAGTTAAGTTTGTAACCTACAAGAATTATTCAACTCAAATTAATTTCAAGTTTATTATTGTGCCTTTGAATCTATTTTGACGTCTTTCAAGCTTACTCCATCTAAGTTAGGAGAGAACGTGAAAGACACATTTTTCTCTATGTTGTGCTAAATGGACTCAACTTAGTGTAAAAATAATTAATTGAGAAATTATTTAAGTAATTAATGTGTTTTGTGCATAGTCTTCTGGAAGGCTTACTTGCATGTGAAATTTCCAAAGTCAATTGTGTATTTAAACTTTACCATGTAAATTTTCATCATAGGTTCAACTCAATGCTAAAAATGTTTGTTGCACAATAAACGATTTTAATCATAAAATCAATATAGGAGAAGAAGCTGGACCACAGCTATAGGATCATGGAGGATTGTGTGTATATTTATATATAAGTCCAAATTGACCATAGAGATATAGGATCAATTGTATAGAGTCCTTAGGGTACTTTAAAATAAAGGTTGAATAGAAGACGAATTCAGTTCACTGCACAGGTAAATTTTGCAATAGGCATGTCAGTGCATATTGATAGCCTTCTCACTTAGGGTAGAAACAATATGATTAAATGCCTACATTCCTATTCACATCATTTCACTTCTTTGCACTTACACCTTTTTACTCATTTCAAACACAAATCTAATTTATCAATTAAGATAGGCTGAGATCAAGAGTCTAAAAACATAACATATCTATGGACAAAGAGAGCTCAAGAGACCTATGAGAGAACCAAGAGGGAGCTTAGGAGATAAATAAGAGAGTCTATAGGGAGTTCAAAGCCATGAGAGAGCTCAGAGGACCTGTGAAAGCGTGTAGGTAACTTAGAGGGCCCATAGATGATCCATGAGGGAACTCAGAGGACCCATGGGCAAGAATAGTGGTAGCTTAGAAGACTCATGAGGGAGCTTAGAGATAGATTGGAGGACTCATGGTAGACCTGTACAAGACCCATGGAGGATGTAAGAGTCACATGAAGGACCCATGAGTGCACTCTGCAAGATTCATGGAGGACCTCAGAGAACCCAGGACCTCACGGAGAGGCTTCAAAGTGATTAAGTAATTTGGGATTGTCTAGATTCTCAATGGGGGATCCATAAAAGAATCGTTATGGAGTTGAGTGGGTAATGCACTTAACCATCAATTATAATCTCGAGTGGATGAGTGATGGCTCAGTGGCTCCAAAAAAATTTATGAGGGGCAATTAAGAACCCAAGTGTAAGTTATGCATTGTTAGCCTACATAAACGATCAAAGTCATTGGTCAAAGGCTTGACTAAAATCCTCTTCTATTTTTCATTATCAAGTTACTCCCAAACCTAAGACTAATTTGAGAGCTGGAATGTATGTGTTTCGACACTACGTTGGTGCTCAATTTCTTTTGTTTTGTAGGACACTTGAACTAATTTTACCCGAAATACAAATTTACAATGGATCCAATTATTACATCAACAATCACCATGTTTTTTTCCGGTTACCACTTATTGCAATTTGGATTTGTTTTTTTTAAAATAAAAAACTTACTAAAACGTTTCGATTATATTCAGTTTTGGGAGCGTCGATATTGAATTGGAGAAACTCTCTCTTTTATGCCCATTTGGATCCTAAGGTGTAGCTTAGGCTCAAGTTTTATTGGCTTTCTAAACTGATTGTCTTTGAATTTGTTCTGTCTAGATTTTAGCCTTTTCACCAAAATTATCCTTAGCAGTGGTCTCTTTTATGTTGTTTTAATTTGAAAGTTAAAAAATGAGGGTTTTGGATTAACTTAAAAGACAAATGTTTTTTAAAAGTTGATTTATTTAAACGCTTTTGATAATAACGGTTCAAAATAAAAATATTAATGACTTTCAAAATATATTTCAAGTAATTGTTAAACATTTGTATTTCTTTCAAAATGACTTATTTTTAAAATTAAACATTTGAATCTATTCTAAATACACCATTACTCAAATCACTCGTTTTTATGTGTGGGGTCTCCAAATTCTTAACTTATAAAAAGTTTGGGTTCTCTCTAATTAACCAATCTGAATAACATTAATACACAATAATGAGAACTAAAAATAATACTAACAATAATAATGGACAATTATCATTCTTGAATAAAAGTACTTTTTAGTAACTATATAGGGTTGAGAGATTCGAAATTCTCATACTAGAGTGTAGGTTTTAACATATTGAACTATGTTTAGATTATCACACAATAAAGTAATATGGTTCAACATATCTATATAATTCTATGATTTAATTATACATAGTTCAACTTGTTAAGATATTAATGTCATATTTGGGAGTGATTCACTGAAATAGTTTAAATCACTTTAAAAATATTTTTAATCATTCAAAACCAATTTTAATAGTATAAAAATTGTGTTTTAAAGTGTGAAATTAAATATTAGATTGATTATTTGTACGATTAAAAGTGTGTTCAGAGTGACCGACAAATGTGATTTTAATTATTTCAAAATCACTCCAAAATGTACCTTCATTTTTGGATCAAGAATCATGAGGTCGGGAGGGCAAACCACTAAGGGTAAAATCAGAGTAACAACAATCATGTGAGGGCCAGAGAAGTGTAAGAAACGGGTCAATGGGCCAAGAGAGGAAGAGACAAAGGAAAGGAAAGATGTTGGGCCAAATGACCTAACTTGCCCACCTGCGAGCCTATGTGCATCCTTGAAGGCCTACTTCTTGTGGGTCATGATCCAAACTCCCTTGGTCGACCCAAATTTGCATTCCCTAATCTCTCTTGAATTAGAAACTCAAGGTCCACCCATTATAAATAAAGAGTCATAGGCATCACCCAAGATAAGTTCTTCTTCCGACTTCCTAGCTTGTTTTAACGCTTTGTTGATTGTTAACTTAAAGCATCATCACTTCTATGGCAGACACCAACCCAGTGTTATCTTCTTTTCTATTTCGCAGGTCGTCTTTCTACTTAATTACAAATTTATCGTCGAGAGCATGTGAAGGTTAGGTGAATCTTCCTATTTAGGTTTTGTAATTAACCATGTACATTCAAAATACGAGTATTCATCCTAGATTCTTAGCTACAAGACATACCTACAAGTAAAAGTTTAAATCACTAGACATATATATACACACAAAAGGACCTCAAACCGTAGAAATAGTAGTTGAAAAAAGTAAATGTAAATTAATATTTTAACCCCCTCCCGACCCCCCAAAAAAAACAAAAAATGTAGAACACGTGAGTGCATTAATTTTCCTCTTTTTTTTTTTCTTTTTAGCAAAAAACAAAGGAGCAAGTGTTTTCCTAATTTTCTTTAATATAATGTTCTTAACTCCTATAAAAGATAACACAATGAATGAAAGGTAATAAATGTGCAAAGTTAAATCAAAATTTGAAAATATTTTATCTTTTATACGAACAAAAGAATATAGTAATAAATGCTTTAAACACAATCTCAATCCCTCTCTATCTTCAAACCATCTATTTTAATCTTTATAATTTTAAATGATGTAACTATATTCAATAAATTTCTTGAAATGTAGCCTTAAATTTCTGTGGTGTATAGAATTTGTACGAAACAAAGACAAAGAAATAAAAAAAATAAAAAATAGGAAAGAGTTGAAAAATATTTATATATATATATATATTTAAGAGAGAGAGATGGGAGAAAAAGGGAAGGGGGCAAAAAGAATAATAATAATGGAAGAAAATAATAAAGATAGGTTGAGAGTTTGGGCAGAAGGCGCAGAAGGGAGAGAAACGCATATTTCTATTACAATTAATGGATTCAATAACTCTCCACGCAATTGCTCACCAACACACTGTCACCTTATATATATATATATATATATATTTATATTTCATATATTTTATATATTTTTTGAAGTCTGCATTTTCCCACACACACACACACACACACACACACACACACTTCTCTTTTCTTTTCTTAAAACTAGATGCATGTTATCATTATCACAAGAAGAGTTACAAGGGACGAAGGAAAGGCTACAAGAAAATTTACCAATTGACCAATTAAATGATAGACTTTAAAAACAAATTTTAAATTTTGTTATATTTACAAATTAATTCTTAAATAAATTACACATCTTATTTTTAGTTTTTATATTTAAATTAGTAACTAATTGACCATCAATACTTTTTAATTTTTTTTTAGAAAAAGGTGAGATAGAATCCATAATAATGAAAATTTTCATAATATAGGGAATCAAATAATATTTTGAATATTTGGATATAATATATGAGAGTGATGAAAAAGTGGGGGATTTTATTATTATTTAAAATTTATAGGGAGAGTTGAAAGTAGGGGAGTAATTGAGGGTTGACTGGTTTGAAGATTTATGGAAAGAAGAGAGGTAGATGGAAACAAACCCATCAGTCAGTAGAGGGAAACTTAAGGATTTGTCACTTCGAAATTGATTGAAAAGATATATATATATATATATTTAAAAAGAAATTTATATGAAAACACAAAGATCCAAACAAACCGTACGTTTTGATGTGGTCAATCAATACTACTGTGCAGTGTTGTTCCCTTTGTGTGTGTGCGTACGGCTACCTGACCCCCTTATGCCACCTCACCTTCCATGTCCATTCTCTCTCTCAAACCATGGTTCAACCAATTATCAGACTAATATTAAGGCCTTCCTTTGTTTTTTTGTGAGCATTCCAAATTTTCACATAACGCATAACATCATTACTTCCTTCCCTTTGTTTCCTACTCCAATATTTCAAGACTTTTAAATACTTTATCAAATATGAATTTGAAGGACATCATCTTTTTACTCCTTTCTTTCTTTTTCCCTTTATATATACATATAACTATCTTCTTTACTTCCTATAATATTTTATTTTATAAAAATCTTAAATTTATACATTATTTTGTTGAGGAAAATAACATACAAAAATAATATACACTATACTCATATTTTAAAAAGTCAAATTAAGAAAATACAAGTATGCTTTATAAATTTAAGGATTTTAAGTTAATGAATAGTTTAAATGTATTCTTGAAATGTTATGTAAATTTAGGACATTCAAGACATTTTTAAAATGTTGAGTGACTTTTGGATATTCTCGAGTAAAATTTCTACTAAATAAACATTGTATTAAGTTAAATGTTTTTTTTTTTATTTTTAAATATCTTAATTTGTATATTTTTTTTTAAGATACATCTATTGACTTTTAACATTTTTTTAATACTTTCATAAATTAAAACTACGGCATTTCAAATGACATTGACATTTAAAAACTTGGATGTTATTATTTTGTTATTTTTCTTGTTTCGAAGTTGAATGTTATTTGGGTTAAATCTTATTTTAATCATGGTAGTTTTATTTCATAAGACTTTTTTATTGTTTTAAAATCATGTATATTGTATATTATTATTTTTCAGTGTTGAAAATTGATAAAAATTTTGCTATTTTTTAAGGGGTAATAGTTTTAAATGATAAAACTATTAGAAATATTTTTAAATATAGTAAAATATAATGACAATGTTGTTCGTGATAGTGATAGTGATAATACTGATCGATGCTATTAGTGTCTATCACTAATAAATAGTGACATTTTGTTATATTTGTAAATTAGGGGTGTACATGGGTTAAGTTGAGGGTATTTTCTGGAACAACGCGAAAATTCAAATTGGTTGGGTTGGGTTGAGTTGTCGAGTTATAATTTTTTTTTTTATTATTAATTTAAAATACATAAATTTATCTACAACACGTGGCTAGTAACTAAAATCTCATAAAATTTAAATGTCAAATATCAAATATCTATGATATTTATTACAAACTTTAAAAAAAACATTCATAACAATTTTAAAAGAAAAAAAAATTCAAAATTCAAAAATTCATCTATATAACGTAGTCAAATTTTAAATAAAAAGAAATATATATAATTTTTTAGCCAATGCAAGACCCAATCCAATCCAAAAACAAAACTAGCCCAATCCAACCCTTATGGACTGTTTGGGAGGCTGGAATATAATTAGAATTACTGGGAATTAATTAGAGGAATATTGGAATGCGTGAGGTATTGACAACGATGGAAATGGAAAATCATGAAATGTGAAACGGTGGGAAAGAGAGTTTGATTAAAAACACTCGAAACGAAATGAGTTTAATATTACAAATCGGACATAGGACACTCAATCCAAACATGAGTTTTGGATTACATTACAATCCAAATCCAATCTAATATGAGCCCACAAACAACCCCCTAAAGTTTGGTTTGGGTAATTCAAGTTGTTCGACTTGTTGGGTGTTTTGAACACTAAATAAGTTGGCTCATGTTGCTATATTTGAAACAAACTCATTTTTGAAATAATATTAGTTTTTGTTTTCTATTTGTATAATCAAGCATGCTGGCCAACCTTTTTTTTTCTTTTTCGGTCTAAAGTCCGAATTTAGAAAATTAGAACCGTTCTTAAAAATTTGAGTCAATTTTTAAGAGCACATATTTGAAACCTATAACCGTATTGATAACATTTCTTTTCTCAAAAATTATTCTCTAACCATCGTTTTCCAATAGATTTTTTGTTTATGAAAAATAAATAATTTTATACTTAATTTTTATTCTTTTTAGTTTAGCTGCAATTTCTTTTAAAAAAGTATAATAGATTAGAAGGGAAAAAAAAATTATTTCGTTACTTTACAAGTATATTTGTTGTTATGGGCAAATATAAGAGGAGTAAGATAAAGAAGATAGTCACATCACATAACATAACCAAATCAAGTTAATTAGCCACCCAACGAAAGAAATCTCTCGAGTGAGCCGAGTTGATTAGACAATGTGTAGAAGATATTACCTTAGCTTATAAGAGGTTTATCTAGCGGGATGCTCTCACTAAGATCACAAACAAGAGCAATTTGAGGCTTTAATTAACCGTCCATTTTGTTGGTTTCTATAATTAGTGACACTCAATTTTTTTTACCAAATTCTATTGCGCTTCCAAGGGGTGAAACAAAGTAAACCTAAAATATAAATGCTCTTTTTTTCCTAAAAAGCTTTACATCACATCACATGTGTGGGTGAGTTAATGCATGCCATCTTTTTCAATAATTGGAAATATCTAAATTATTCAACTACGTACATGTTGGTACTTGATAGATATAAATAGTTTTCATAATCTTAAAAATAACATAACATTACAAATAAAAATAATTTATTTCTCTAAACTATACTCCAAACTTAAACCTCAAATTAATAATTATATATTAATAGATATAAATTTCAAGTTTCCAATAAGATTTTTCTCCCTAAAATAGTCGATGCATAATCTTGGCACGACTACCTTCTTTTAAATCATGGACAATTGACTGAGGGGTGCATATGTTGGTGCCTCTTAATTTAAGTATACAGTAAAATAAACCCTATATATAATCAAGTACATAGAAATATAGAGATATAACAAAATGAAGGATTGCCCATCACTGTCATTAATGTCCTTTGAAACCATGACAAATCTCTTCTGGGCATCCTTTAGATAAGCGCGGTCAGATGTATTATATGCTTTTATTGTTTCTCTTAGTTGGGGATTGGTTGCCATCTTTTGTTTTCAGCTTTGTGTTTCTTGTTGATCTCCTGGACTTTGTTCTATATTTGGGAATTTTGTTTTGGTTGATCCATTCGGATTACAACTTTGTCTTGTTTCTTCGTCTTTTGAGTCCTCATTATTTCAGGCTATGAAACATTTCATTCTTTTCTTCCAATTTAATACCCCTGAAAAAAATAGTTAACAAATTTTTTTTTTTTTTTTAATCAAATGCCGATAGAGACCTTTAGTGGTAAGTACAAAAATAATTTCTTATTAAATAAAAGGGACAAAAATAACAATATTTTATTAGAAAGACAAAAATAACAATATTTTATTAGAAAAAGTTAAGTATGAGATTTGCTAAAATAGTATTTAAACATAAAAGTTGATTAATTATTACTAATTTCTAAAAATAAAAATTTTAAAAATAGCTAAATTTGATTTTGTTTACATTGGATCCATTAACATAAATGGTGAATGATTAGTATTATGTATGATTTGACGAAGGTAAATTGTGTTTATTAAGTAGAATTTGCTTTAGTTAACAAAGAAACGTTATTAATTCAAAGCATGTAATAAATGATGATATACATGATTTGAGTAAATGTTCCTAGATGTACTGATTCATGATTTCCTTAGAACGAAATAATAGAAAAAATAATTAAAATTGATTTGAGAAACGATGTACTGTAGTGTTAGGATACTCAATCTTCTTTTACCAAAATACCCTTCACACAACTCTCCGACTACGGACGGACCAAATAAACACACACACACGGGGGATTCTTTTCTGTTGCAAATGACCAAAACATCCTTTTCGCATTTTTAATTTAATTTTTTTTTTAAATGAAATTCTTCACAATTAAAAAATATCAATTTTACCTTTTGTCCATAACTCTAGTCCAAACCTAAGCTTTTTCCAACATTCTTTTCATTTTATTTATTTATTTTACTTTTCACCAAAAATGTTGTGCTATTCAGAAATTAAAATTGTTATTTTTTGCTCTCTTTTTTTCAAATTTCATTTGTTTTGGTCTTACTTAATTTCAATTTTGATTCATTATATTTTTTAACAAATTCTTGTTTGGACCCTATATTCTTAAAATCATCTATATTTGCATAATTTTATCACAAAATTTAAACTATTTCTTTTAATATATTTTGTAAAGATAGTGTCATTTTAAACTTCTAATGGAAAGAAGAAGGATCAAAATGAAAACAAAGAGATCAAAATGGTCACTTCAAAATATAGAAATAAAAGTAGACTTTCAAAAATATGCAAAGAAAACTACAATTTAATCTATATGATTAATCATTAGAATTTAGTCCTTATAATTTGATAAAATTCTCATAAATAATAAATACTATTCATAATAGATTTATCAAAAGAATATTTTCAAATATAGTAAAATAAACTAGAATATTTACAAATATAACAAAATTCCACTACCTATTTGAGATAGACTGTAGTATACTACTATTTGTGACTATTTGTGTTAGCAATCTATCGCAGATAGATTGTAGATTAAATTGTAGAGACTATTTATGAGGTTTTTTTTATTTTTTTTATTATTATTTTTTTTTACCATACCATGAAGATTAAATTTTAACTTTTAAACAAAAAGAAAACTAAAATCTAATTTTGAATCGTAGAGATGAAATTTGTAATTCAACATTTTAAATATGCTTGGTAACCAAATAAAATCTAAATCAACTCTTGTTTCCAAAATTGTAATATTCAAATTAGTATAATTTAACTAGTCATATTAAAAATGAAAAAAAAAAATTCTGATTAATAAATAAAAAGTAAAGTGTAGAATAGAATTATTCTTTATTCGTTTTTTAATATGACTGGTTAAATGCTAATAATTTAAAATTTACATTTTTGGAAAATGAGATTTGGTAATTTAGATTTTATTGTTACAAATATATTTAAAAATCTTAGGAAATTCGTTTCATTCGAGATATTTCCCTCCTTGCCTTTTCTCTCAAATCATAAAATATTATTTTAATAGTTTTCTCTCCCAAATTACATTATTTGATACATTCGAATCTTGACTCTACTTTTACAATGAAGGGAATATATATTGATTTCACATCCCTCCCAAGTTTTGTCTCTTTTTTTTTTTTTTTTTTTTCTTCTTTTCCTTCAATTTATATTATCTTGGATCAAAAATAGAAATAGTTGTATTTATTGATTTTAATATACTATTATTATTCACTTTTAACTTTGTATGTAAAAATCTTATAAGTATTATCTTTCTTTGGAAAATTGTGCAGAACCCTCTCTTGAATATAATTATGAACAATTATGTGAGTTATTGTAATCACCCCCTCCCCTCAAACTTTCAATTTAATTAAATTTTCCTAAATTACAAAAGTGTAAGATATTACAAAAATATCCATAAATTATAAGAATTATTACAAAAAAAAATCTCAAAAGAATAAAATTATACAATTTAACCTTTTCATTAAGGAAAATAGATGTTAAAAAATTTATTTTAAACCCATTTTAAAAATTCTATATAATTTGAAAACGTTGGTATAAACTAGTAAAAATATTTAATAGATAAATTGGTGTTTGAGTTACCCTCTCAATTTAAAAATATTTAATCTTAACCACGTGGGATTAAATTGTGATTATATTTTATTAATTCTGAAGGTGGGAGGTGAGTTATCCATGTACCTTGATGACTTAGGTCTCATATTTTGGGTCTAATTTTTTATAGTTTGCTAAAGTAGTGGTGTATTAAGTTGTTGGAAGCTCAAGTGGTGATTAAGGAAGCTTCTGGATTCGAATATCAGCTATTCTTCATAGTTCATTAAGGTGAAAAATGTAATTGACGAGATTCATGGTTTGTTGAGATGTTTATGTTTTGTTTTGGTACTTTGAGGGAGGGGTTTTTGTCGTTTATGAAATATTTTTTTCTAAAAAATTAAAAAATATATATATATATATATAAAAAATTCAAGAGTCAAATTTGTTTTTCCATTTTTCCAAAATTTATTACATCACACAATACCAGCAAACGGCGCGCGTGCATTGAAGCATGGCATAACACGTGGTACGTAATATGGGGGAAATCACGATTGACTAGGGGTTTTTTTTTTTTTTTTTTTTTTTTTTTTTTTTTTTTTTTTTATAAAATTAAATAAAATATATAGAAATTAAATAAGTCCATAATCCGAATCTCCTCCTACACGAGATTATATTATATTGTGATTTGTGAATAAATACTATTTTCTTATCGCATTTTCCCTTCTCTCTTCCCTCCTAATTCTCTCTATCGTCTATTCAAATTTTAACTAATAATATATATATATATATATATATATATATATATATATATATAATAGGGATATTAGATTCATAACCATCTATATTTAAAGTTAAGAAAATTGCAAAAATTGCAATACACTTGAAAATATATATATATATATATATATATATATATATATATAGTGAATATGATACAAATATAAAAGAATTTACCGTACATTACAAAATTTAGATCTAACTCCCAAATTTTGTTAGTGATGAACTATATTGCTAATAGAGTCTATCAACATTATATGTAGTTCATCACCCATTATTTTGCTATATTTACAATTCATTAAAAATGTTACTAAACATTTAATTAATTATTAACCTTAATGTACTATCCATTGCAATTGTCCTTTAACTTTGAATTGTAATGTTGATTATTTCAACGTTAGTTTGAAATGCAAAATATGTCGAATCATTGTAGTTAAATCCTTATTGTTTTTTTTTTTAAGAGTTCTATAGGTGGTTATATATAATCACAACAATTCTATAAATTTGCAGTTATAACCTTTTTCGGTTAAAAAAATTGTCTTTGAATTTTGTATTTTTGTATCAAAAATATTTTTGAACTTTCAAAAGTTTCAAAAATATCCTTAAACTTTAAAAAAATAAATAAATAAAACATAAAAAAATCCTTCCATTAACTTTGGAGGAAAATTATTAGTGTTTTGTTTAAAAAACACCTTGAATATTCAAAAGTTTTGAGAATATCGTTAAACTTAAAAGAAAAGTTCAAAAATATTCTTCTAATTGATTTTTATTTTTTATTTTTAAGTTTAAGAGTATTTTTGAAACTTGTGAAAGAATGCTTTTGACACAAAGTATAAAGTTTAGAGGTATAACTTGCTTCATATGTTTAAATAAATATATGTATGAAAATAAAGTATTTCCATTAATTAATTTTTTTCCATACAAAAATGGATATATATGTTGTAAAATGAGTTGAGATAATTGGCATGCACTCACTTCCCTAGAGCTTGGAAGTTAGATCCCCTTTCTTGAAGTTATTGTATTCAAAGAAAGATACATAAGTTTTGCTCACGTCTTGTTTTTATTTTACCAATATATGGGGTGGAGGAATTAAACTTCTAATCTCATGGTTGAGAATACAAACATTATACCAATTGAGCTATGCTCTAGCAAGATTCATATTTGATTGGTTTGTCCCATTGATTTTGAACCTGAAATCATAATTTTACTTTTTTTTTTTAATCAATTTATTGATCATCATGTACAATAAATTTTTTAAAATCTTAACAATATTTTTCCTAATGAGAATAAAGAGATTCAAATCACAAATTTCTTGATCACTGACACGTTTGTATACCAATTGATCTATATTCATTTTAATATAAAGGATTTGGATTGATATACTTATAAAAACTAAAAACTTAAATTGATATAAAAACTAAAAACTTAAATTGATATAAAAACTAAAAACTTAAATTGATACAATTATTAGTAATACACGGATCAAAGTATAAAGTGATATTTCATAAGATTAATTATTTGGAGAGAAAAATTTAGGTGTTGTCTATGCTGCATCTATTTTTGTGCAACTGAATATATTTTTAAAAAATGATTTTATTATTATTTTTTTTATTTTCTAAAAAGGAAAGTCTGGATTAGGTGCAAAGTATGTTTAAGCTTAACCTTGCTATTTTTTCAAAACATTATTTATGCCTTAGACACCAAAATTTTAAACTTATATGGAGTATTTAGTGTCTAATTCTTGAACTTAGCATACACAATAGACACACAATTAAAGCTAAGATATTGTTCGATTGAAAGTTTAGATTTTTCTAAATATAAAATTTTAAAGTTTTGAGTTTTTAATGCACAAAATAAAATTATTATTATTTTTTCCTTTTGTAAATTTCAACTTTTCTTTTTTTTTGAAATGGTAAATTTCAACCTTAACATCTCGTTTGTCATAAAACAAGCCAGTAAATTCTAGAAAATTTCAATAAAATGAGAATTTATTACCCACAAAATTGAAAATCATCCACCAATGAGTTTCTTCATATTGGTATGAATATATCAAGAAAAATATTTTAAAAAATAATCTCAAATTTTGAAAACGAAAAGAAAATTAGAAACTTATTAAATAATTTTTGAGTACCCTTGGAAAAGATTTTGTTTTGGTAAATTACAAATTTGATCTCTATGGTCTAGAAAAAGTTACAATTTGACCAATATAGTTTTATAAGTTAGAATTTGGTCCATGAAGAAAATTAGAATGGAATCTCTTTCTTTAGAAACTATTTATGAAAATTTTATGAAAGGATGAGAATTAAATTCTAATTCTAAACTCGGGAGATTAAACTTAATTTGCAATTTAACAACTTTTTTTAGAATAAAATTTTAAGGAACTGTTTGGAGAGCTAAAATATAGTAGGATCATAGAGTACTTTCTTTAAACATCGGCTAAGGTTTTAAAAAAATAGGAATGGTTAGAGGTAAGGAGCAAGAGGAAAGAGAAGAAAGAAAGAAATAAAGAAGAAGAAAAAAAAAAAAAGTGAGAGGAAGGGGGAGGGGCAATATGGGCATTAAAAAGGGACAGTACAGGGACAAAGAGGTAACTCAGAGAATCATTCAATTACTGCTCAGAATGAGAGGTCCTTCAAACGTTTAAATATTACGTTTCTTGAAACCCGAAATCCCCCATCCAACGGCATTCCTTCCTCTCCCCCAATCTCAACGGCTCTTATTTTCCCATTTTTATATTTGACGTCGACGCAACAGTTATGATCCTTCTTCCCCTCTTTCTCTCTCTTCATATATATATTTTCCTTTTTTCTCTCTAACAATTTCTTTTTTCTTTTTCCTTATTCAATTTATTATAAATTATTTTCTCCCCCAAAAAATAAATAAATAATTGTCGATTTCCCTTTTCTCTCTTTCTGTTCTCCTTCTGTTGGGGATTGTGAAACTCGAAGATCGGATCCAGCGCTTTCTCTCGCTTTCCAAACCCTAAAACCAGAAACAAAAAAAAAAAAAAAAAAAAAAAAAAAAAAAAAAGAAAGAAAGATAAAAAAGAAAAACCTTTCTCTGTTCTAAAGGTTTCCCACCTTTCTTCTCCATTGCCATTTCTTTTCCGATCTGTTCCTTCTTCAATTCTTTCCTGACCCCCTTCTTTTCTTTTTTTATTTATTTTTTTATTTTTTTATTTTTTGTCTTTTATTCATGGACTTTATAGGCTCCAGGAAAGAGGAAAAAACTGCAATCCAAACCAGTTGAACACCAAACGAACGCAGAATAATCCAAGGTGAGTATTTCGTCCTTTTTTTCGCCGATTTTGTCTCTTTTCATTATTCTTTTGATTTTTAATTTATAAAAAAGAAAAAAGAAAAGAAAAGAAAAGAAAAGAAGCCCCTTCTGGGATGGGTAGAAAGAGGTTTTGAATTTTCATCTTTGACGCCATTTTAATTTTCAATTTTCATTGTTTTCTGTTCCACTGTCGCTCTCTTTCTGAAATGGGATGGTTGACAATATCGGCAATATTTGATGAGATTCTTCCCTTTTGTTTTTTTCCTCTCCCATTTCACAAAATATATATAGATATAGATATATATATTTATAAATATATATATATTTCTACATATGTTTTATTTTGCAGTGGTTGAAGAGAAAAAAGAGGATGTCATCATCAAATTCACCATGTGCGGCGTGCAAAATCCAGAGAAGAAAATGCACACAAGAATGCGTATTTGCACCATACTTCCCACCGGATCAGCCACAGAAATTCGCCAACGTCCACAAAGTATTCGGTGCAAGTAACGTAGCCAAACTTTTAAACGAACTGAACGCAACACAACGTGAAGACGCGGTTAATTCATTAGCCTACGAAGCCGAGTTCCGTTTACGTGACCCAGTCTACGGTTGCGTTGGCTTAATCTCCGTCCTTCAACACAAACTCAAACAAATGCAAAGCGATCTCTACAATGCTAAAAAAGAACTGGCCTCTTATATTGGTCCTCAAGCCATGCTCCCAATTCTCCAACCACAACCACAACCACCCACACCAACCCCTTCCTCCTCCGCTTTACTTCCCTACAATATCTCTCCTATGTTAGCCATTCCCCCTTCCGCCGCCCCTGGCTCTTCCCAACAGATGCTCATTCCTCCTCAACACCAAATGCAGCAGCAGCAGCAGCAGCAGCAGTTATTCGAGGCTCAACAATTGGCCGCGGCTGTAGCTGCCAGAGAGCAACAAGAAATGTTCAGAGCTTATGAGCATAAACAATCCCACCACCACCAACAACAACAACAACGCCAACATGAGCTTTTGAGATTCAATGGGTTTGATGCTGGTGGTGGATTTAATAATCAAATGAATTCTTCTCCCTCTAATTTGACTTTGGGGACTTTTGTTGATAACACCTACCAAATTCAAACACAACCTGAACATTCACATTCCCATTCCCATTCACATTCGCATTCGCATTCCCCGCTTCAAGTACAGCTGTTTCTTCAACCTCAACAAACTCAGCTTGATCAACCACAGCACCCTCATCCACATCAATCCCACAAGCCTGAAACTACTCCTGCTGATGATGGTAGGAATAATAATATTAACATTGGCCCCTCTTGTTAATTTTTATTTTTATTTTTCTTTTTTCCTCTCTAGGAATTTAATTTTGTTTTTTTAGATTCTGGTTTATGATATATATCTTTGTTGGGATGGTGATTAAGACAAGACTGTTTTTCATGGGGGGTTTAGCTTTAAATGGCATGCACAGCAAGAAAAGATCAATTTTTTTTTTTATTTATTTAATGACATATATCACCTAAAATAAGGGCCCAAAAATGAAAAATGGTCACTTTTTTAAAACCAATGATTTTTGGCCTTCTCCAAAAGTGTAAATTTAACATTTTTCCTCAATTTCTTCTTCTTCAATTCTTTTCTCTTTTCTGCATTTCTTCCTTCTTTTTTTACTTTTGTTCTTTTTTTTTCATGTCTTTTTTTTTCAGCTTTTTTATCTTTTATTTTTTTTTTATTTGCATCGAGCATTCTATGGCATTAAAACTTATACTATAGAGTATAATACATTAAGCATCGATGATCGAGTAGCGAGTATGTAGTATAGAGTATATAATACAGAGCGAAGAGCATCAAGTATCCAGAATCGAGGAGCGAGTATTAAACATAGAGCCAGGAGGATCAAGCATCTGTCATCGTCGAATATTATGAATGTCGATGATTTTCAGGGTCGAATGAGTAAATTCACAAACACAAGCAAGAGACTACTTTTCATTCAATTTAAAAAGGTACCCATTTTTCCTTTGATACTATAGAGAAGGGTCATCCCATGGATAACCCTTTTATTGCATTTATGAATCAATTTTCATTTAAAAAAAAAAAAATGGTGGTAGATTATTTGGTAGCAGCCTAAAGGCTAATTTACTCTTTGGGTGAAGGGGTTGTCCTAGAAAAGGAATTATTGTCTTTTCACTGCCCAAGGGATGTCTTACAAATTTAACTCTTTCCCCAAATTTCCCTCAACATATTTATTTTATTTGCTTAACAAATAGGAGAAATCTCTTATTATCTTTTAGGCTACACTACACTCTTTCCTTTTTCCTTTTTTTTTTTTTTTTTTTTTTTTTTTTGTTTTTCACCTCTTTTTGCTGTTTCCTTTTCCAAGTTTTCTTCGTTCCTTACTGTATATATTGCTGCTCCTCACATTTAAACAATAAAAAAAAAAATGCAAATAGTTATGTTTTATTGATTGTAAGAGGATGTAGCCAACCCAACACCATGTGCACCACTAGAAAAATATAGCTCTTCATTATAATAATATGGGTCTCAATACAAAGGAATTCTTTCACTTCCCTCCTTTATTTATTTATTTAATTATTATATATATATATTTATTCATATTGGGATCCGGTGAATCAAGTCAATCAAATAAAGTTGCTATATTGGAATTCTAATAGAGACCACGTTCATACTATATAGTAATTTTGTTTTATTTAAAAATGTCACAGTTTTAGAGTCTTACGTTTTATAAATTGATTTAATTTAGTTATAATATGAACTTAATTGGATGGCTAATTGACTTGTATTGTTTAATGGGACATAAAATAAAGGGGTTAAAATATATGTATATGTGAATAAAATAATGAAGGACAAGTTGTTTTATTTATTTATTTTTATAAAGTTATGGTATTGTTATGTGGAAGTGATAGATTGTGTGTGAGTTGGATATGTTTGATATGCATGTGCATTGGCAAATTTGGTAGGTTTAAAATAATGGTGGGAGATCACCAAATTCACATCGGAAAAGAAATAATATTAGTAGATTAATATTCAATCAAAGTAAATAACGTAGTTATGGCCATCCTTTATAAATTCAATCAATTGCAACTAGATCTAGTTGGCGCTAGGTCTTGAAACTTGGTGATTGGTCTCAATTAATGTTCATTCACAAGTTTCTACCATTACATTTTTCGATGACCTTTTTTATTTATTTATCAATTTTACCTTTCTTTTTATTCAATGAAAATATACCTCAAAATTACAAATTTAGTTCCTAATTTGGTAATTTTAACTTTAAAATACAAATTTATTTTTTTATTTTTTTTAATTAGAAACTAGTGATCAATACGTACACTAAACATCTATTTCTCTACTATTGATTCATAACACCTTCATCTTACCTTGAATATCAATGCCTCAAAAAAGAAGTACATGGAAGGAGCTAGAGACAAAGGCACCAGAAGGGGTTTTATCTATTAGGTCAAGATCTCATTTACCTCCTTCAAGCTTGTTTAATGACATTCAGATCTAGATGAGTGAGGGACTAGAAGAAAGCCTTCTAATTGAGAGATACATAAAAAAACTTTGTAACTACATTGATTTAATACCAATCCTCAACTTCCAATTTTTTCTTTAAATTCACAAATTTACTGAACACAAGTTTCGTTTAATATTTTATTATAAATAAACTTTAAATTTATTTATTAGTTTTTCAGAATTTTGAATTTGTCGAGAACTTCTTATTAGGTGGAAAAAAAAAAAAAATCTAACACTTTGATACTTCAAGTATCAATAGACAAGAGCCTAAACCGAACTTGTAATTTAACTTAGAAAATATTATTTTAAATCAACTTATTTTATTTCCAATACATTGTAGATATATTAATATGATAAAAAAATTTAAAAAATAAATAGGGAGAGTCAACTCATTCATATTCTTCAAATTAAATTATTTATATTATTAACTTACATCTTTTACTGCATCTTTTTGATCTTAAGTTTAGGGGTGTTTTGGTGCTTTTAAAAGCTTGATTAAAATAACCTAATTTTGACCCTTTAAGAAAAGTTTTTGACCTGTGATTATAATTATGAAATTGCTGATAAGTGACATAAAACCAAAAAAACTTTATAAAAGACCCAGTTCTTAAGAAGTAGTTTTCTTAAGGTAATTACATAGCTAGCATTTTTAGGATTAATTGCAACATTTTTAGAAAATTGCTAGTACAATAAAATCTATTAGTCTATGAACATCAAAATTTATTAACGATTTTATTGTTCAGACTCCTATCAATTTTAAATTTTATTGCTGACTCCTATCATCGAATGATAGACTTCGAGAATTGAATTTAAATTTTGTTATATTTATAATATTTTTCATCTTCATTTTATGCATTGTGCTATATCCATTTTGTATTTTTTTTAATATGCATTGTACTATATCTACTAATACTTTAAACCTTCGGTGCAACCTAAGAGTGAAATTTTGATTTTTCATCCATGGGTTAAACAAACAAGATATACTCTCTCTTCTTTATCTTCTTCCCAACTTCGATCCACAACTCTTTATTTCTTCTCCTTCTCAATGAATCAACTACACATTAAATGAAAGGAGGAAAAAAAAAATCTCACCATAAACAATAACATTAAAAAAAACATCAACCCCACCATAAATGAAGAGCTTGTTAGAAGAGAAAAAGGCTGAATGACACAAGTGAGTAGAAATTGATAATTCCATTTATATACATGTATTACACTCCCTTCCAGATTATCTATTTAACCTAGAAAAGATGCTAAACATCACCTCCTTTGATGACGTTTAACATCTAACTTTTCAACTCAACCTTTATTTAAAACCTAAACAATTTTTCAATGTTGATTCAACATATTCAAATATCATACGACACATTAATTTTATAACATTCACAAGTTCTCTTCATAACTCCTTTCCATTCCCTATTTCACCAAAACTCTATTGATAGTTTGCATATATGCACTTTTGAATAATGTGTGGTATCATTGTCTTTATATCTCTTTCTAGATATAATAGGTTAATCTGGGGTAGGATGTGATAACATGCCTTTATATAGGCTTATAAAAGATAACCATAGAATCTCAATGGTTAAGAAATCATCAATATTATTAAATGCTCATAACTTCTAACACAAATAAAATTACGAAAGAACTCAAAAATCACTAAGGTTACAAAACACCAAAAGTCACAAATAAAGTTTAATGTTAAAACCTTTTGATGAAACATTCAAACTTGAAGAGCTTTGTAAAAATGTCCGCTGCTTGGTCTTGTGATTTAATATATTTGAGTTCCACTTCTTTCTTCATAACACAATTTTGAATGTAGTGAAATTGGGTATTGATGTGCTTGCTCCTCCCATGAAATATCAGATTTTGGATTAGGCAAAGGCCGATTTATTGTCAACAAAAGTCTCCATTAAATCTTCCATTTGAAACTTCAACTCATTCAGTAAATTTCTTAGTCAAATTGCATGACATACACATGAAGTCACTGCCACGCCATGTACTCCACCTTGCATTTTGATAATGTGACGGATTATAGGTTTTTTTTTTTACATTCATGTGAACGCCATTTCACCAATAAAAAAAAAAAAACATAAACTTCATAGTACTTTTCCGATCATCTAAATCACTACTTCAATCACTATCACAATGACCAACAACGTCAAAATTACTAGAGGAGACATAGGGAAAGACCATACCCAACTATCTCCTTTAATGTAGCAAAGTATCATCTTTGCCATTTTACAATGCGTTGTTATCGGCTCCTCCATAAATTAACTATTAATTTCAACTGAATAAAGAATACTCGGTCTCATGCATATCAAGTATCTCAAACTTCCAACCAAAATTTTAAAATACCACTAAAAAAAAAAAAGAGAAAGAAGAAAATCCGCTTTCTCCGTTCACATTCCGATTCCAAATATTTTTTTTACGTTGATTTTTTCTACGTGCTAACAATTTACATTGATTTCTTTCTTTCTTTATTTAATAATTAAATGAGTAAATTCAAATGTAATACCTCCATTTTTGTCTTTTCTATTTCATATTTTGTTCTGTTCCTTTTATATTAGTGTTACAGTAAAACTTATGAACGAAATGATTCTTTTTAGTACAAAATTTATAGAGATGAAGATTGAACTAGATGATATCAATTATCTTTGAGCTAAACTAGTTTTAGCAACAAAATAAAAATTTCAATAATAGAATAAATAGAATTATGTAAATCAACTTTTGCGTTGCACCCCATTAAAAAAACAAAAGAATTATGTTAATAAAGTTTTTAATAGCATCAACAATCATATATAGGATTGAAATCATTAAATGAATTGTACATAAATATCAACTTCTATAAAAAAAAAAGAATTAAAAAATTATTTGTTTTGTTTTGTTTTATAGTGGTTGAAAACAAAAATAATAAATAGAGAAGAGATTTGTGAAAGAGAAGAATGTGATCATCAAATTCACCATGCAGTATGCACCCTACTTCCAACCAAATCACCCACACAAAAATGCCAACGTCCATTACTTCAATAAATAGAGAAGAGATTTGTTAATTTATTTATTTTTATTATTGCTATTTTGCCTGAATCTCTCATCAATTTTCTCTCTAGGAATTAATTTTGTTTTTACTTTTTAGCTTCTGGTTCAAGATGACTGTTGGATTAGTTTTGGGAGGAAACTTAGGTGAGAGCTATATCTATCTTTATGTAATCCAATCAACCGTCCAATAAAAAGTTGTCATGTGACAAATATTTTTTCATTTATTTCGAATACATTGTAGATATATCAATTGTTCGTGGAGTTAACTTAAGTTTATATGTAGATTTGATGTGGATGCGGTTTGATTTTTAGTACTAATTCTCTTTTAGTGTTATGCATACGCTTGGTGTATGGAAGCGGAGCGCGTGGATGTTTTTGAAGAGTTTCAATCTTCAAGTATGATTGTATTATTATGATTGTAGGGAAAATTCTCTATAGGTTATCTAGATCGTAGAATTTCTAAACCTTTCAAATGAAAGAGAATTTTATTTATAGAGTTCTAAGGTAGGCTTTTTGGGTGTGGGTTTGGTTGGTCCACGGATTTGACCCTTGGGCCCAATTCATTGTATACGGGCCAAACTAAATTTATTTTTAGGCTCAATTGGACATTAAACCAAATATTAATATCAAACTTGACTAAATTATTTTATTCGATCCAATGATCACGATGAAAACACATGACATTATCAGGATTTGCTAACTTATGTACTCAATTTCAATTTGTGACTTGTGTCAACTTTTAATTAGTTCTAAATTTGATGATTTGTAATTTTGTCATCAATTTAAAGAAATGATGTGACAATTTTTTATTGGTCCAAAATTTCTCTCATTCAACATCAATATATAATAAAAATTTTCAAAAGTATGTCTATGTTGGATCAGGTGAAAGAATATTAGTTCATATTCTTAAAATTATTTAGATTAATTTATATCTTTATTCCTTCTATTTTGATCTTAGGTTGAGGGTGTTCGGGTGTTTTTATTCCTTCTCTTTTGTGAGTGCACTCTAAAAAGACTCATAAGAAAACACAATGAACCTTATTGGTTGTCCTTAAAATAAAAATAAAAAGATTATATTTTGAAAAATATCAAATCTTTATATAATTAATAATAAATTCGAAAATAATATATTTTTTATTTAAAATTTCAAAACAAAAAGAATGTCCCAAAATATTATTGAAAATTTTAACTAGTTAGGTAGTAAGTTAATTCCTAAATCTTTCTTAACTATTAGGTGTGGATTACATTAATAGACTTAAAATTTCTCATAATTCTTTCGCACAATACAATTAGCCCAAACTCTAGTAGGCCCAAAGGCCCTTACTCAAAACCCCAAACTTCACGGTGCATAAACCCTCGTAGAACTTGAAGCTCCGCATAGCTCTTAGCCATCCGGCTGCCATTGTTGAGACCTCCGACCGATCATGGCCAAGTGGTGGCGCTCCGCCGGAAGGAACCTTAGGTTGGCGGCGTTTTCAAGTGCTAGATCAGAATCGTGTCCATTTTCATCATCTCGAGCTGCTTCATACCATACGATCCAAGCAATACCAAGAGAGTGCAGCGGCAGCCGAATTTCGAGCAGAGATAGAGCTCAGGGAAGAATCCCCGCCGTCGTTTTCAGTCAAAAAATCCTTGAGAAAAACTCCGTCCACCGATCGCCGTCGCGGAAGCATCTGCTCACTACAGAGCAAAAGCAAATCCACTCCATTCTCAAATCCGTTGAGCTCCCTTTCTTTTGCTCCACTAGGTTCAAGCTCCAGATCCGCGCTGGTTCCGGATCTTCAGTCCTTCTTGAATCAGGATCCATCCTTCCAGTCAAAGTAAACCATTCACTTATCTCTACCTGTTTGTTTGTGTTTAATTCAACCTGATTTTTCTTGCATTTTCATGTTATGGAGTAACTGCTTGAGAATTTTCAGATTCATAGGGATGAAGAGACCGGGAAGATTTTGAATATTGTATTTGTATGGGCTGATGAAGGCTCGGAGTTGAAGGTAGATGTGCCAATTGTTTTTAAAGGCGAAGAGACTTGCCCTGGTCTTCAGAAAGGTAACCATGGAAGAAAGGTTTCTTTAATTCCCAAGCTCATGTTAGTCAAATTCTCGGTTTTGTGAATGTGGAATTAATTGGAGCGATTGCAAGATATTGGGGAATTAGTTTATTGAATCCAGAAAATATACTTAGCCATTTATGCAATTTTATTATTGCCAAGATGACACGAAGTTTTATCTTAAGGGAAGTATAAAATCTAGTTTCAATTGGTTTCACAATTTGGTCCCATCACTTTGGCTTTTCCTTACTATACGAAATGTGCACACCCACTATAGAGCGCCACAAGAAATTTCCCAAGACAAGATATCATAAACCCAAAAATAACTATAAGAAAGCTTTCCGATGAAAATTAATTCTAGTAGAAGACTAATTCTTAAATTCGTTGGAAAAAAATACACCAAGAAACCGTGCAATGTTTAATCATCCCAAATCTTTTCCTCCTGGATTGCTCGAAGATTCTATGTTTAATCACCCCAAAGTAAGTAGCGTTAAACACTTGTCGATCCACGTAACTTTACCTTTCTTAATTCAGTCAATGCCTCAGAGTGACATAAAAATGTTGTTTTTAGCTATTAAATCATATGCTTAAGCAATCTGAAGACTTAAGATACTCTCTTCACAAAACTGAGCACTTATTGAGAGAGAGAGAGAGAAAAAAGCATCATTCAAAAAGAACCAAGGGCTCCTATCAAGCAAGATGAAACCTAACGGATAATTACAAAAGTCCATATGCACCTAAGTCTAGAGGGAGGTATGCAATTGGAACCTAACAAGGAACCAAACTTTTTCCTTAGACCGCCCTGCACCTGTGGAATCTTTTCATAAAGGTGAACCAGACCATTATACTGATTTTTCTAGAACATGGGACTGATGCAAATGAAGAAATGGAGTTAAGGAAAGCTCAATTTATAATGTCACTCAGGGGATTTTTGGGCCAAGAAGTTGGGAAGTAGGGAGTTGTGAACTCCACTCTTTGTTTGGTCTAAGGAGTTCATGGATCCCACTACTAAAAATTGTCAATTTTACACCTTATTAACTCCTTACGTTGTGGGCTCCCGGAGTTCACAACTTCCTAGATGCCCCTGTAGTAGCTGTTGATTAGCTAAGAAGTAAGAAGTAGCAGCACACTTTTTTTCTTCAGAGAACTATCTGATACTTTCTTGAATATACAATTAACTGAAAATCCAGGCCTCTAACAAACCTTACCTACATACTTTCATTGTCGCTCAAGGCCTCCCCCCCCCCCCACCTACGTTCATACATGGTACACTTTAGTTATTTGGGGCCTATCAGGGTAACATGTAATGGATACCTATTCTTAAGGTTGCAATTTTGTTGCATTGTGGAATGCTGCAAGTGTATTTGTTTTGTTTTGTTTGCATCGATCACTAGTTAGTAATATAAAGCTTTTTGGACCATTTTTGTGAGCCATGTTAAAACCTTTTATTCATTTGTGATTAACAAACCTTGAGATGTATTGGCTGAAGATGTATCATGAAACATCGACGTCTCTTGGGGAATATATGGCATTTCCGAAGTTCAAACTATGAAACATGGTCAAACTTAGGTAGATGATACACCATTAGCTTTTTCAACTTGTTCTATTATGGTACCCTCTGATGCCTGCAAGGTTTTGCAAATTTGCTGCGACAGTCACAGTTCAGTTTATGATTATGCTGTTTAAACATGGTAAATGAAAGAAGGTTTTGATTGCTATCTGATTGTAGTTAGGATGATAAAGAATTGGAAATTAATATTCTACAATCATGCAAAACTTGTATAGTGTTTCTTTTTTTCCTTTAGTGTAATTTTCCTATCTGAATCTTTATCGGCCTGTCAATTGTCCTTTTGAAATCATATACCTTAATTTTGTGGAACACAGGAGGTCAACTGAACAGGATAAGAACTAGCCTGAAATATCTTTGCCCCGCCGAACACATTCCTTCCAAGATTGAGGTGGATGTAAGTAATCTGGACATCGGGGAGAGAATTTTCATTCGTGACCTAGACGTCCATCCTTCTCTTAAGCTACTTAGCAAGAACGAAGTCATGCCTATATGTAAAATAGTCACAACAAACACGGAAACGGCAAACACAGAAATTTCAGAACCTTCATGACTATGGATTCGTTGAAAACACTTTTGGGTTCAGAATCTTTTGGTCTACTAAACTTATGATTGAAGAGATCAAAGAATAACATCTAATCGGCATCAAGTTAGTGCACTATTTGGAAGATGTTATTTGTTTGAGATCGAAATTTGTTATGTTCTTTGTATAAATTTGGAATGTTTTTCTCTGTTTTGATTCCTCTCTTTTACCGACTTTTGATGCGCTAGCTGAGAATTTTGATGAAGCTCGGTTTCATATCAGACCTCTTTCTTGCTGGATAAAAAGTATCACAGAAGATCAATGTTTGTTAAGGAATTATTGCCTCAATCATTATTGTAGGAAGGACATGGAATAGTGATTCCCTAGAGTTTAGTTCAATCGGTGGGGTGGAGATTGAACCATTCACTTTTGGTATGGTAGTTATGCTTGGATTGTGCATTGATGAGAAATATGGATGCCCCATAGCTCCAATAAAACTGTCAAATATTAGGCCATTGCTAATTCTGAAGTCTGTCTTGGTCTTGAAATTCTTATATTCATCTTTCAACTTCCCAATATTCCGATGACCATTGCTAATTACAAGATCAGTTTTGGTCTTAACTTTCCAATATTGCAATTTAGTTTATGGTTTTTTTCTTCATTAAAAATCTATTCTTCATCACTAGTTATCTATTATGTGTCAATTTGAGAATAGTCAGGTGGATACAATATCAATTACCATTTTAAAAGTCAATGATTCAATTCTTCACCTCTTAATTGTTAAATGAAAAAAAAAAAAAAGTTCACCTACATTCTTTGATTAATCATACACCTTATGTGGTTCTAGATATTTGTCTACGTATGTTCGATTAAATGAAAACTTGAAAAATAATGGAAATACTAAAATAGTTTATTATGCAGGATTAGGACTAAAATAAAATATTTGAAAATTTATACCAGATTTTGAGTAGGGTGTCAATTCTATGGTCTTGTTCCCTAGGGATTTCTTGTTTCGAACCAAGTTTGTTTTGGTTGCAAAAATTCTATTTGACCCAATATAGGGCATAATGCGATTGTATTGGATTTTTACCTATTGAGCAGCCTGCATTGAAGTAAAAATCTTGAATTGAAAAGGAGAAGAAACAGGTAGTTCTTAACATAGAGGACCTAATTGCCCTTTAAAAGTGTTGGAATAATCCAAAATAGCTTCAAGCATGCAACATACTCATTTTCACTTGATTATAGCCGAGAGATTATATTAACTACTTTATACCCATATTCCACAAATATTAATCATAAATTCAGGCTAAGAAGTATATAAATAAGACATTCATCAACAATATTATATTATCTGTTACATAAAAAAAAAAAAAAGTGAAGGTTATTAGTATAATCTTAAATAATATGTAGTTGAAAATCATATCCATGAAATAACCTAAAAAGTTTATATTATATGATAAAATTGGATATCTTATCCTGGTAATACTATGATATGACCCATTTTGTAATTGTTATAAATAATTTGATTTAAATAGTTCATGTGGATACACGTGAGTGGGGTATCTTATACATGAGTTTGTATAAGACTAAATCGCAAAATATGTAATGTCTCTTTATAAATCTGTTAATTGAGAAGATTAATATTTCAGCGGATATGATCATATGCAACTAGATCATAGTCTGGAGTGAATTGTGAACTATTGCTATAAGTGCCTATCCTTTTATTTGCATGAGTGAGAATGGTCATTGTAGTCGATCCATAATCTCACAAGATAGAATTCACTTCTTCCCATATATGATAATTAGATGAGTAGTTTCCTTAAGTATTGATGTAATTACTGATTTTTAACCCAACAATAATTACGAACAACTTATGAAGAGTTGACCTGCATGTAGTGATTAGATCCATGGACACAACTTGTCCTAGTGCATAAGAGTGTAATTATTGGTCTATAGTAGAGTGAGATATAGTTAATGAATGATAATTAATTAATTAAAGAGTTTGATTAATTAATTTTGTATTTATGTATAGATCATATAAACAATCAGGGATCAACTTTGTTGAAAGAAAATTTCAAACGTTCAAATTAATAGTTAATATATTCGATATATTAAATAAGGAAAAACATATTTATTGTATTGATACTTGAGATGTCTAATAAAATTATTAATGTATTAATATACATGCTATAAAATTTGAATGAGATTTATCATTTAGAGGTCCAATGATTACAATTATTATAAGTTTGTAACACTCGTAGAAGTATAAGGGTCCAATATTTACAATTGAAATTTTGAGGGTGTAATTACAACTAACATCATTCTTCATGGGTGATTTTTGCAATTTGTCCATTATAATATAATAAAAAACGCATCATGTGCAATACAAGCACTAAATTAAATATTCAAATAAAAGTTGGACAATTTTTAAAGAATTTCATTCATTCTTATAACATATACATATAAAAAAAATTGTATTGACTTATTCCCATGTCACATTCACACCACAAACTTACACAACAAGTGAAATTATTATTATTATTATTATTATTTTCTTTTTTATAAAAAAAAAAACAAGTTGAAAACACTTTTTAGGAAACACACACAAAAGCAAAGAAAGCAAATAACAACACTTGTTATGAAGGATCCTAAGTGCTTAGTCTTAGCTTTCTCTCTTCAGAAAGCAACCTAGCAAATTCAGTAAGAGCTTCTTCATTGGTACCTTCTCCATCAGCTACTTCAAATTTTCCTGTTTCTAAATTCACTCTAGAAACTGGTTTCTTCAGTAGAGCCTCTCCCGTCTTTATCAACCTCTTTAAATTCTCTTCTGTTGCAACATCGACCGATGCTAGGTCGCCCGTCAACGTGTCATCCTACATCATTTTTAGAAAGATGTTGACTTAGTATGGAAACATTTCCAAAGGTAAAATTATAACATTTTGAAACCAAACTCAAAACTCAAGAATTAAGGGTGTAACATGGAAACTAATTAAACCAAAAACCTAAGAAAGCAAGAGGGTATTTTTTCATGTTAAATTATCAATTGACCTAAAATCTTAAGTTGATGAAGAAAAGTAAGTTTAATATTATATCAACATACTTCATACGCTGTACCTGAATACGAAGATAATTATGTTTGGTATTTAAAGATTGGAAGAAGGTAGAAACATGATAGTCAACCATATCAGCACTTGCATGGCCAAAGAAATCAACAATGGGAGTTGCACCATCTTGAAAGTCTAAGATCCAATTGAAAAGGCCCCATTTGGCTGCTTGGACTGCACTGAATTTCTCATCATTTTTGGGTGCACCTGTTCCTAAAGAAACAACCAACATTCTCCTTGTATCCATTGGCCTTATGTTTATGTATTCTGAGTTTCCCATCACACTTATTTCTTTTGTAATGTGAGAGATGGCTGCAAGTGTCTGAAATTTATATGGTTTAGCTTTTAGGGTAAAATAAATACTTCCAACATCTTGTTGTATTATTAATAAGGGTTTGCCTTTTCAGTGTATTTACAAAAAAAAAAAAATAAATAAATAAATAAATAAAAAAAATAAATAAATAAAAAAAATTGTGATGTATCCATTGGTC
This sequence comes from Citrullus mucosospermus, assembly GCA_030954485.1. Lineage (NCBI taxonomy): Eukaryota > Viridiplantae > Streptophyta > Magnoliopsida > Cucurbitales > Cucurbitaceae > Citrullus > Citrullus mucosospermus. Next base: position 26,424,557 of record CM062056.1, read on the forward strand.
TCTTAACATAATGTCCTGATGAAAAGTGCTTCAAAAGTTGAAGGATTTACGAGAATGACCAACATTATTTTCTGTTATATCTACAGTCAAACCAAACCTAACCTAAAATAAAGATATATGTCTTGTAATTTTAGGAGAAAATCATAGCAAAATGTATATATATATTTTTTTCATTTATACCTCTGGTTTATTAGTGTATGTATTAAACCTTCCTAACCAAAAATTGATATATATATTTATTTGTATTCTCTCCCCACTCGCTATTTTTCATTTTTTAAAAATATCTTTATTTATCTTTTCAAATGATAATCGTAATCTATCATAAAAGTCTCTTAACAATGACAAAGACATATTTAATATATTTAATGTCAAATCAAGAAAAGAGGGCAACCACATTTTCTTTTTATGGGTAAAACAAATCATAGCAAAGAGTTTTCTTCCCATAACGCTATTATATCATTGTATTTTCAATCGAAACTAATCTAACCGAGATTTTTTTTTTCTAAGAAAAACGAAGATTCGTTCATAATTTTTCGTCAACTAATTATCAAAAAAATAGATTAGTCTTACTGGATTATTTGCTGCAACTCCACCGTCAACTAGATTAAATGCACGAGTGCTACCATTCGAATCTTTCGTCTCAAAATAGTGTGCTGGTAAGAATGTTGGAGCTGCTGAAGTGCTTATGCAAACATCTGCAAGTCGTGGATTCTTGAGCTCATTCAACTTTGCCTACAAAAATAAATGCTAGTTGAGTTTAAAATACTTCTTCTATAGCTATAGCTAAATTTAGTTGAATTCTCAATAAAAGGCTTTTCAATTATTTTCAATTTTGTCAATATCACTTTGGATAGTCTTTTAATAAGACTAAAAACATTTTAAAGGAATGAAAACGAAAAAGGAAGGGTTAAGAGTTCATACATCATTTGTAGTAAAAATAACTGGTTGGAGAAGCTTGATATCAAAGGCAGGAATGACTACATATGCCAAAGTTTGTTTGAGAGTGACATCTCCAAGTTGCTCATTCACAACTGACCTCAAATACTTTCCATCATATCTTGGTCCCATAGCTTGGCCAAAAAAATTGACCACTTTGCTTACAAATTGACTCAATCCATAACATGATCTACCCAATCAAATCATTAGTTATTAAATAAATACTTCGGGTCATCTTTAACTTAACTATTTTTGTGTAAATCAAGTGTTTAATTACAAGTTGTTATTTGATAAATTTTTTTTTCTAAAAAAAATATTTCTTTTAATATTTTGTTTTCTTTATCATTGAAAGGATCCATGGAGATTGCACCCAAGTTAATCTCTTGTTATAAACTAAAAGTTTGCCTTGAACTAGTTTTCGAAGTGTTAAAAAATGTTTTTAAAGGGAAAAAATAATGACCAGTCCTTGTACTTTAGTTTTTGTTTCATTTTGGTCTATGTAATTTCAAATATTAAATTTTTTAATCTTTGTATTTTTAATAAATTTTAAATTAGTCCAGGTAGTTCATTCTTTATTTTTACTCTATAAATTGTGAAAATATATTTACATAGTATCTATTCATTTTGCAAAAAATATTATTGTTATTTAATCAATTTTGACAAAAACTTTGGAGTACTAAATATAAATTGATTGATACCGTAGACTAAAATTTGACAATTAAAAGTACATAAACTAAAATGAGATACTTGAAAAGTGATTTTAAATAGAATCTTATAAGGTAATTTTAAGGGAATTAGATTACCAACTTTTTTTGAGGGAAGATGTGGGGAGCGTGATCCAAATAGAAGTTGACAATATTTTTAGCAGCATACAAAGGTCGATTGTCCTTATCGGGAGCCGTAATCATGGTGGTCACCAGTCCACCTGTACTCGTTCCAGCAATTACATCAAAATAATCTGCTAATCTCATATTTGGACCGTCCAAATCCTAAATCCAAACACCCATCAAAATTACCAAAATTAACCTTCCAACTAAAAGCTGTTCAATTCACAACTACTCCAAAAATGTCTTTCTCCATTTACCTGAAGTTTGGCTTCAAGAAAGCTGAGTATAATGCCCGGAATAATCCCTCTTATGCCCCCGCCGTCGATGCTCAGCACCGTTATCATCTTCCCTTTACCAAAATTTGCTTCCATCGTTTCTCTTCCGATGTCGATATCTCGTTTCCCCTAATGCAATTTGGTTCTACAAACTCATATTTGAGACTTTTGTATATATATATAAATATATCATCACTAAATACAACCTTTGGGGATTTTTATAGTCTAATGTATGATAAACAAGGCTAGGATATTGATTAAAATAATAGAACTTGGTTGTTGGACTCCAAACAAAAGTTGGTGAGCATGTAACGACCTGAGTTTAGGACGGGACATCAATGAACCAAGATCACATCCAAATGTGAGAGATCCTAAGAATATGATCAAAACGTGATTAAGAAAGGTTCAAAAGAATTGAAAGTTACTATCTATATTAACAAGGTGCACCTTTCTTATTGGTGGCTCAATCATAAAAACTCCACAGTTAAACGAAATTTTCCTAGAACAAGACATTCTGAAATGACTCATGTTAGTTTGTGGGGACAACTTTTACGCTTAAAAGCATTCAAGACAAGCAAAGATAATGTTGTTAGGTCGCAAGGGATACATTCAAGACAAGCAAGGATGACTTTAAAAACCAAAAACCAAATGGTTACCAGAGGGACCTTAGTTTTTGGTTTTTAGTTTTTGAAAATTAAACCTATAAACACTTTTTCTACCTCTAAATCTCTTGCTTTGTTATCTACTTTCTACTAATATTTTAAAAAACCCCAAATTAAATTTTAAAAACTAAAAAAATAGTTTTTAAAAATTTATTTTTGTTTTTAGAATTTGGCCAAGATGTCAACTCTCCTTAACAAAGATGGAAACCGTAGTAAAAAATTGAGAGGAAGAAGGCTTAATTTTCAAAAACTAAAAATTAAATAGTTATCAAATGTAGCTTGAATTCTTAGTCAAATTCTAAAACAAAAACAAGTTATCATTATTAATTTATTTTTCAAACTTGGTTTGGTTTTTTAAAACACTCCCCGATAGTACTATTTTATCTAATTGAATGACCAATAATTAAATAGTCATCGAATCCAGCTAAATTTTTAGTGGGCTGTTCTATTGGATAACTACAAATATATAGTTTATATAAAATATTATTAAAAAGTGTTGACTAGAAAAATAATTATAAATGCAGCATAATTGGAATACATGTATAATATCAGTGATTACTATAATGATTGATGTGTATGTTAAGCATTTATTACATTTAGCTAATGTGGGAATGATAAGCTAATTTAGTCTCACACTAAAATAGGAAAGTATATGGTAGATAAGTAAATATATATATATATATATATATATATATATATATATATAAATTTTAATTTATTACTGTATGCATGTTATTTTAAGGATAAATTGTAAAAACCACCTTAAAGTATGGTGGTAGTTGAAATTAGACCTTTAAATTTTTAATTTTAAAAATCAAACCTTCAAAATTACATAAATGTTAATTAAGTCAAATTGGACCTTTAAACTTACATATTTGTATAAATTGTAACATTTGTCTAAATTTAAGAGTTAAATTTTTATTATTTGTAGGTTCAATTTTTACAATGATTGTAAGATTGAGGGTCTAATTTTAACACTTCTAGAAGTTTAAGGGCCCAATTTATACAATTGAAGAGTTGATGGTCTAATTGCAACTATCACCATACTTCAGGGTTTTTGTACTTTATCATTATTTTAAATATATAACTAACTGATAAATTTAATTTTATTTAAGGAAAAAAAAATAAGTAAAACTTTTCATAAACAAATAGTTTAAAAAAAAACCAAAGTAATTTTTATTTCGAGATTCCTAAAAAATTAGTCAAGAAAATATACCAAAATAAGAGCAAAATATTATAATTATTAAAAGTATGTGTAAAAATTAGTCAAGAAAATATACTTTGGTGGATGTTAAAAAGGCAGACATTGGTGGATGTTAAAAAGTCACGTATTGGTAAGAAAAGAAGAGAAAAGATTTCTAATTCATAATTTTATATTTTGTCATTTTCTTTTTTTTTATTTATTATGTTTTTTCGGTATTTTTGTTTCCGTTTTTCGTCATTTTGCTCCTCAATTTCACAGCATGTTATCAGTACGAGTTCCTATCATTTCCTCCGCTAAAGGTAGATCCTAAAGGTATGTCGGTTTTCCCCTCTTCATTATAATTAATAAATTAAATGTTATTTTGCATATATTAAATTTCTAATATAAGTACAATTTTTGTGATAGTATTACCATGACAGATTTTACAAAATTAAAATTTTTAGCATTTGATTTTAATGGTAATAATTATTTTTCATGAGTGCTTTATGCCGAAATACACCTAGATGTCATAAAAATTTGATCATTGGAAAACAACTATTATTCCTAAAGCTCGTTATGAATTGATGCACCTAGGGCTCCAAGATTTCAAATCAAGTGGTTTCAACTCCTCATTATTTAAAATTAGCTAAAAATTGTAATTATGCGGAGAGAAAGTTATTGATGTCAATATGTTAAAGAAAACATTTTCTACAATTCATGTCTCGAATATGCTCCTGAAGTAGCAATATCGAAAGAACTATTAAAAGTATTTTGAACTCATTTCATGTCTTCTCAAGACTAAACAAAATAACGAGTTATTGATTAAAACATCATGAATCTTAGCCAACTAGAGCAATAACATTCCCTGAAGTGAATGTTGTGAATTTTAATTATCGTGGATGAAAAAACATGAATCTTAACTAACTGAAACAACACTATTCTCTGAACTGAATGTTGTGAATTTTAAATAATCATGGTCATAGTCGAGGTCATGATCACGGTTGAGGAAGAAATAAGTATTATTTTCGTGGTGGTCATTATAATCATCCAATTTTTGAAGAAAACCAAACATAATATGATGATTAAAGGAAAGTTCTATATTTTAGATGTGATACAAAAAGAGACATATGTCTTGTAATTGTTGTACATTGAATTTCTTCTAGAAATTACAATATCTCAATAAAATTGAACAATATGTGTGGAAGCAAACTGTACAAATTTCTTGAAGAGATGAATTAATCTTGAAAATATGAAATATTTAGATGTTGCAAATTCATTTGAATCTCCTGAATAGAAAATGAACATCATTGTAGAAGCAACAAATGTTATGAGAATATTTAATATTTTGTATTGTTTTCTCTTGTATTTCCTTGTTAAAGTCTAATTTTACATTTTCAATTTTGTTTTTCATTATGACTCATTACTTATTATTGTCCTTATTTTTAGGAAGAAACATGGATATTTCTCAGTTATTGGATAACTCTAGGACGAGTAATAAAGATGTATGTTTGGCAGATAGTGTAACAACGCACACTATACTTAAAACTCGAAATTATTTCTCAAAATTGACAATGATGAAAGAAAAAAAAATTATACAATCTTAGGTCATACAGACTTGATTGACGACTTTAGAAAAACAAATATATGTTTGCCTAAAAGAACAAGATTTACAATTGACAAAGCATTGTTCTCTAGTCAATCAAAGAGAAATCTACTAAGTTTAAAAAGATATACGTAGTAATAGTTATCATATTGGGATTAATAGAAAGAATGAGATAAAATATCTTTATATTATATCTACTATCTCACATGAAAAATGTATACTGAAAAAGTTTTTAGATTTATTTTCTGGATTATATTATACTTAAATTACTAGTATTGAAAGTCATGTATCCCAATATATTTTATGATTGACATGATCGCTTAAGTGATCCCGATATATTCTGAAGCTTAAATTAGAAATGAATCAAAGGAAGAAGTATAAAACTCAATTACTCATAACTTACTTTTCACAAAGCTTTCATGGCTTAGTTATAGATTGCTATGACCTAATCCCTAATCTTTTTAGGACTACATTTTTAATCTATCAAAGAGGAATTCTAAGGCTTATTGGACCAACTAGCACGAGAGAAACCAACCTTGGGCCAAACTACCAAGCTCGGCCTTGACCTGGGCTAAGGCCGAGGCGCTTAAGATAGGCTTTATGCCCATTCCTACCTCCCTTATTGGGTCTGAAGTATTAAATTGCGCTTCACCATCTTCTTTTACTCATTAAAACTATAATTGTACTTCTTAAGACTATTCTACCCCTAAGTCCAAAATTACTCATAACAATATGCTAATTGAGTTAAAATCTAGTGACACCATTTATAAAAAAGATAAAATGAAACTCCCAACTAAAAACTAATATAAATATTAAAATATGACAATTTGCCAATTTGCAATTGCAATTAAGAAGATGGAAAATCTAGTTTACAATGTCTCGAGTATTTAAAAAAAGAGAGAGCAAATATATATTAGCGTATGGGAAAGTTGAATTGACTTGAGCTAACAACTTGGTTGCTTAATTAATTAATTACTCGGCAGCTCATTAGTTGAAACGTTCTTGTGTTAGCTTTAACTAATCATAGATGAACCATTAAGCTTGTTTAGTTTAATTAAGGGGTGCACGTTATCTTGTAACTTGTAGAGTCAAACCAAATTTTGTAATCTTTTTCTATTGACAATATCCATTACAAAATCCTATAAATTTATGCACTCCATATTGCTTCTTTAATTTTTATACATCAACAACAAAAAAACTATGAAAATACCATCGTCTTTTCTTTTTCTTATTTTATGAATGGACCATTTCCCAAATTTTAACTACTGTATCCACTTAAAACTCGTTTGGTGATTAATGATTTGTTTTTTTTTTTTTTTTTAAATTAAGCCTATAAACACCTTTTTCACCTCTAAATTTGTTGCTTTGTTATCTACCTTTTACTAATGTTTTCAAAAACCAAACCAAGTTTTGAAGAACAAAAATTAGGCCCCATTTGGTATCCATTTTGTTTTTTGTTTTTGGTTTTTGAAAGGTGAGTCTATATCCTTTCATTCTCTTATCATGGTTGGTATCAATCTTAAGTAGAAAAGTTGCATTCTTAGCCAAATTCCAAAAATAAAAACAAGTTTTTAAAACTATGATCCCATTTGATAACCATTTCATTTTTTATTTTTGATTTTTGAAAATTAAGCCTATTTCCTTTTTTAAATCATTGGTAAAACGTAGATAACAAATGAAGAAATTTGGAGGTTGGAGTAGTCTTTTTAGGCTTAATTTTCAAAACCAAATGGTTACCAAATGAAGTCCCTATAATGTGATAAAGCCCTCATTTAAGAAGATTTTATTAAACCATATAGACTATTTATGAAGTTATATCAAATTATATAGGCAATAAATTTTAAATTTTAAAATCATAGGAACTAAATTCTAAATTTCTCCAATTTATAAAGACTAACTTTGTAATTTAACCTAAACCAAGGGTGGTTTTGCACTACATTACTTGAAGGAATATAGTAGATTGAGAAAAAACAAGCGTGTGGAGACCAGAAATGACACCTCATTTCATTGAATTTTTTGGTCAACTTAACTATATGGTTATGTCGTGTCATATCATTATTGGTTTGTCCAACCAAAATGTCACATCAACTTCATAGCTTCATAAATTATAAAGAAATCAAGCCACATAAAATGTCTAAATAAATATTTAAATCCAACCACAAAAAAGAAAAGTATCAAATTACTTATATTCATAATCTTTGGTATTGATCACTAAAACTTAATACTAATATTTGTATCAAATTATATACTCTAAACTTTCATAATTAAATCAATTTAGATTTTTTTTTTCAAGATATATATTTTTAAACTGTTAATATATAGTTTCACATGTGCATACAACTTCTTTATTAATAGTGATATTAACTTATATTAGAGTGATGTTGGAATCAAATGATATAATAACTACTTTTCATTGATATGAGCAGTTATTTTAATCTTTTTGTCTCCGTCATTTTCCTCTACTTTTTAAAGAATAATTATGTGTTACCTACTTTTTGTAGAACTTTGGAAACAAAATAATTATATTTTAGAAATCTTGACTTTCATTTAAATGGAACTTGGTGAATAGTTATAAATAATTAATTTACGTCTAAATTGATTCAATTAAAAAAGTTTGAAGTTAAAATTGAATGATGTTTTAATTAATAGAATCCCAAAAATTAAGAACCTACATTGTTCAAAAAATTTATCAAACCAAAATAATGGATCAAAATTAGCTACCAATATTATTTTTTTAAAAAAAAGTAACTAAGAGTCTAGGAGTGCTAATTTCACCACTCATTCAATTAAGCCAATTTGAACAAATAAAAAATGTGAGATTAAAACCTATACACAATATAATGTTTTGTAATTGGATTTTCTTTTATTCTAAAAAAATATTATACAATATATATAGAAAAATTATTTTAAATGAAAAAATTATTGAAAAATATTTACAAATAATAGAAAAATATTTCAAATAATAGTAAATATCACAATCCATCTGTAATAGATTACGATAGATCATGATAGGTCATTATCTTGTCTATCATGACACGGATAGACACAAATAGTAGTTTATCATGATATATTGTATATAGACAATAAAAATTTACTTTATTTATAAATATTTTGGTTCATCTTCCTATATTTGAAAATAACTCATTTATATATGTTGGATCTTGAAGCCTATAATATGCTGACTTGGTAATGCTATGTAATTCATAGTACTTAATTAATAAATATTTAGTATATTTTAAATATACTACTACTCGATTTGATAGCATTTAGGTTCTTGAAATTCCATACTTAACATTTTAAGTTATGAGATTTGGAAAGTAATTGTATTTGGTCAGTGTCCTCAGTTTTTTGTTACTCTAAATAGCAAAAACATGATGTAGCAATTTTTTTATTTAAAAAAATATATTTTTAATATTTTAAATATAGAAAACAAATATTTTAAATAAAACTATTTTTTTTCTTTTTTTAATTTCTCACTCGTCTTTCTTCCTTCTCCCATCATTCTCTCTCCTGCCATCCTTGGCCGCTATCATCGTCTCCTCTTTCATTTTTTTCCCTTCATTCATGGGGTTGAAACCCTTCCTCCTCGAGTTTATTGGCTTGGACTCCCCTATTTCATGACTCAATTCCTCAATTTAAATTTGATTACCTTCAATTTGATACTAATTATTCCAAATCTCTTTGAATGGCCACAAATCACTCAATCTCTGATAAAATGACAATAAAGCACGTGAGAGTAATGAACCAAGCATATAAAATAGCACAATAAAAATGCTATCATGAGGGCATCTATATGAGTTGTTTTCAAATTCAAGATAACTTCGAAGAAATTGATTGCACACCAGCGTCATATTAAAAAAATGAGAGAACTAATTCTTTTAATTTAAAGTTCTGATATATTAACAATATACTAACAATAAGGGCATTTTGTAACTTTTTCTGGAAAGTTTAAGAATATCTAATTCAACTTGTGAAAGTTGCAAGACTTTTAAGATAAGGTTCTAATAGTTCCATCCATATACTAACCATAGGAATTTGTTTTTATCTCTTGAAACAAAGAGTTTTTTTTTTTTTTTTTTTTTTGAAACATTAAGGTTGTTAATGAAACTCTTAAAATTTCAGAGGGTAATTTTGAAAAAATTACTAATGGTTTTTTGAAACTTCTAATTTCGAAACATAAGACAAAAATCAAATGCATTGTCTATAGTTTAGCCCAAAAAAAATATCAAATTGGATTTTACTATTGTAATCATAATCATATGATAAATAATTGTTAGCTCAAAATCAAGCAATATCCGAGTGTTTTGGTCAAAGGGTAGAATATCATAATTTTAAACATCATATCAAGTTCAATTTCTCAAAGTCCCAACAAATTGCCATTAGAAATAATTTTTAACATTAAAAAGCAATGAAGTATTGCTTAATCTTAAATGACAAGTCAAGCAACCATGAAAGAGTGAAAGAATAAACTAATTTGTTCATTTGTTTTAGTTTTGTTTGCGTAAAAGATGAACTTCACCTTAACTTGTATAATATTTTATCCTTTGAAAAAATAAAAGTTCTATGATTGTATCTTTTTTTATCTTTTGCATAAACTTTTTGATAATATTGATAGGGTTCTAGAATATCATTTTGAGGCTTTATAGTTGAAGGACTCAAACAACAACAACAAATGTCATGTAAAAAAAAACTATGATAATTAACAAATGTCATGTATATATTTATTTCAACAACTTTTAAGTGTCATGAGACATCCAATTATGATGGTTTTTTCATTGACACCCCTTTTTTTTCTATGGTATTTTCAAATTCTAAAAAAAGAGTTACTTATTATACAGAGTTATTTCAATAAACTTCTATCGCTTGAGAGATAAACCAATAAAATTTTTCTATATTGGTAAAAAGTTTGATATTTTTTTTTTATTTATAATAATTTCTCTATCATATATGGTTATGAAATCTCATATTTGTCAAGTGTCTAGAATGACACTTCAGACTTTAGTCTAGCTATCAACACTTAACTCAAGCCAACAAATATGAAACACATTTTGATTTGAAGATTGGAACCATTGTGATTCAAGGGCCCTAACTCACAAACGCTAAAACACTTAAATCCTAATGGTAGATTAGAGGTGGACTCTCTTCATAATCTAATGATCAATGGTAAGATAAAACAAGTCTTTTAACTAATATCATATTTGAATACACTACAGGTGTGAGATCATCAAGCCTTCTTGAATGATCTAGAGATGCAAATTTAAAAATAAAATAAAATTATATATACATACATATATAAAGGTGCTCATCCTTCAAAAGTCCAAATTTAAGCCCAAACTTTTACACTTATAATCCAAATAAATACAAAAGAAAAAAACAAAATAAAATTACATGAAATTGAAATTAGGCTGCATATCGCGCTTAATATTCATTAGAGTTTGTGATTACAGTTATAGAACACTAAGGAGCTTTTTAGGCCCAAAATTAGTTATAATAGTTTGTGATTATAATAATAGCCTCTACAATCGAATAGTTTGGATTCGAGATACAAACTATTTTAGTCTACATTTAAAAATTCTGGTTCAAGTTGTAGATTATTTTAGTCTAAATTCAAGAAGCTAGGTTTAAACGGAAAATTATTTAATATGAATTTAGAGTTCGTGTTTGGGATGTTGATTTATTTAACATAGAGTTCTTTAAGTATGGGTTTAGGTTTAAGGTTGTTTTCAAATTTTATTTTCAGAGGTATTATTATACATCTACTAGTACCTTAAATAGCATAATTTATAAATAAAAATAAAAAGATTTATTCCACCAATTTTTTTAAATAGGATGGATTTTAAATACATTATTCTCCATCATTTGATTATTTTGGAATCTACTAATATTGTTGAACATGCACAAAATACGAGAGATTGGGCTAAATATTCACATCATTGATTAAGTAAGAAGACTTAATAATTTGAGGTATACAAAAGCAACAAATTCTCTAACTCCATAATATTGTACAAAAACATATATTTGAGAGTCATAGTTGCCAAGTATAGGTCACCACCACGATGACACAACAAATATAGTCTACAGTTGGGCCCAAAATAACCCTAAGGGTGATGGAAACTAAGGTAACATAAATAAATAATAATCTAAGCGACATCTTTGATGAGTGACCAATGATCTTATGATAGGAACAAGTATAATTGAAGCTTATAAATAGGGAAGTCATTCATAAAAGTCTATTTGGTTGGACCAAATACTAAACTAGAATCAACCTATCCCTTTCAAAAATTACAAAACAGTGACCATAGTAAAAACCTTTTGATAAGTGTTTTTTTAACTGGAAACAAGATTTCGTTTTAATCAAAGCTGAACATCCCCATAGTAAAATTGACATGATCATCCTAACTAAATTTTTTTGACTCTGCATTTAAGTAACCATTGTGGATTTTCTTGTTTCTATTTTCGAGCTACAAGTTTTTCACTTAGTCTTTTTTTGCTCCAAAAAATATTATTTTAGGTCGATAAAGAAAAAAAAAATTTACAAGGGCTAAACATAATTCTCAGTCTGATTCTTCATATTTAAGAATTTTAATGTTAATGCATAAAAAAATTTCAAGTAGGTCATTCTGTAAAGAAAATCAACTAACTTTTGTTAGTAGAATGTGTATTTAGACACAAGGGCATACCATTCAGAAATTATGAACTTTAATTCCTGAAGAATATAGCCGGATTGAAAATAATACATCAAAGGGTAAACAAACTTGAATATTATAAAAACACATTAAAGACCAAATTGATAATTACCAAATACATTAGGGATCACTTGGCATACATATAGTTGGCTCAAACTGAAGAGAAAAGAAAAGGAAAACAATTACAAATGGCTTAAAAAAGATGGGCTAAATGAAGAGAGAGATTCTATCAGTAACCCCTTTATATATATATAGATATAAATGATTGTTGTTGCATTTTAGTTCAAAATTGAGATGATTTGCACTTCATTGAATTTTTTAACACATTCTTAAATTTAGTAGAGGTTTAAATTTTATTTCTAGTCTCTGACATCATTAAAGGCACATAGTCTAGCTTACTTTAGTTTTGAAGGTTTAAAATTGAGTTATATACCGACATTTTTTTTAAATTTTGAAAGGGCATTATAGACTTGTTAGAAGGTTACTGAATTGGAAAACTTGATGTTTATTTCCCTTTACACTTGTTATCAATATCGTTCATGATATTTTATGATATTCATTTCAAATTTAGATAAGACAAAAAAAGGTACCTCTATTGTGAACAGTTAGGATCGCCACGGATCATTCTTGAGTAATCTAAATTCGTGCCTTCAAGGAACAAAGAAATAGCGTTATATGGTCAGGGTGCAGCGACCCCCTATTTGCCTGTACACAATTTCATCGTAAGTTAATATTCAAATAATTAGTGCAAATATGAGGGGTTATCCATGCATAGCATAAGTTTACATGATTCACAACAAGAAGATACATTAATTGGAAGACAAAGCAGGCTTAGGATATGATCTTACACTGTGTACGGGAATACAAAAACATTAAAAAAACCCACAAAGTCCAGCAAAAAGAAGAAAAGATTACTCCTCCCATTAATAATGTAACACTATTGTTAGGCTTTAAGCAAATTTTCTAACCGGTAAATGACAGGAGGAAGTTTTTTTGGATAAGAAAATGAGGGGAAGTTAATGTACTGATATAAAATTAAATAATACCTCTAACAACCTAGGGACCCCTATCTAAAGGCTACAAACTAGCTTTGGTTACTTAAACAGTAACTTAACCTTTAACTAAGGTAAAAATATATAAAAAAAAAAAAAAAAACAGAGCAATGTTACAACAAAAACTAAAAACCATAAAATAGAGAACCCAAAGCCAGCCTGCTAATTGATTTATCACAAACTAAATGGAAGGAATTATCTCCCTTGGTCACAATGACCAATCTGTTATGATGTTCATATGTGGAAAAGGAAAGGAAAATTATCTATCAAGCAAAAATCTCATACCAGACCAAGCTGTTCAGAAATACAAAACATGAAAAGCCGAAAATAATATGGTTGTGTCATGGCTAATCAACTCCATGACGACAGAGCTGTTATTATGTCTTTTTCTAGACTTCTTCAGCTTTGGTCCTTTAGGTTGTATTTGATTGAAGTTACTTTTCCTTTTCGGTCTTATTGTAATCTTGAGCTTTGGTCTCTTTCCATTACATCAATGAACCATGACGACAGAGATTGGTGAAGGATTTTTGCTCTTCTCAACCGCTAGGGAAATCTAGGAAGCCGCTCATGAAACCTAAGGTTGACAAAAAAAAAACCCGCAGGGCCCCGACCCGATCGGGTTGAGGAATCCTCGGTTTGATCGGGGTTAGGGTCAAAGAATCCCTGTCCGGGGACAGGGAGGATATCCTCGTCCCGACCTCGACCCCGACCCCGATATTCCCCAACACCAACCTGTCACTCTATCTCTCTCGCTCTCTCACACTCTCGCTCTCACTCTCTCTCGCTATTTCGCTGTCTCGCTCGCACGAAGATTAACGGGTAATGGGTCCCCATTGGGACCTGTTTCTCCGACAGGGAATAGGCGGGGACGGGGACAGGGGCGGGGATGGGGATAAATTCTCCACATGGGGGTAGGGACGGGGAACCCCCACCTACCCCACTTCGACCCCGTTGCCAACCCTAGTGAAACCTCTTCCAATCAAGAAAATATGGCCGAAATTTTTTGAAACTGAAGGGAAAATCCATGAACTACGGAACAGGGATATGCAAGTTACTCACTACTTCACTCAATTGTCTCGTCTTTGGCAGCAACTTAATGTATTTGAAAGCCACAAATGGGAATGCACTATAGATGGAGTCACATAAGAAGAAATGAGTGTTCAAATTCCTTCTTGGTCTAAATAAAAAATTAGATGAGGTACGTGGTAGAATCTTAGCTATTAAACCCATACCTAATATCAGAGAGGTCTTTGCAGAAGTAATAAGAGAAGAAAGTAGGAAGAGACTAATGTTATGAGGGTCTGGAAGCTCCGAACCTAAAGGATTAGCTTTAATTGCTCGAAATCTTGGTAATGAGGTATGTATAAATACTCATGATAACTATTACAATCGCAATCAGAACTACATAGGAACTGATTATCAGCAATGAAAACCAAGACCATGGTGTGAGCATTGTAGAAAACTAGGCACACTAAAGAAGTGTGATAGGATATTCATGGTAAACATCCGGATTGGAAGCCAAACAAAGGAACATGGGATAAACGTGGAAAAGCCTACCAAGCAGGTACAACTAAAGGTAACGTTACCCCTGAAAATAACGTGTTTACTAAGGATTAGTTGGATCTTCTCCAAAAACTATTTAGTCAACCCAAATCTAGTAAAAAAAACATCAAAACAATTGTGGCAATTGTAGCACAATCAGGTAACTTCCTTAATCAGGTAACTTCCTTGGTATCCTTAAAGCAACCAAAGAAATTTGTAGTACTTGGATTATTGATTCTAGAGCCTCGGATCACATGACAGGTGATATCTCACTTTTAACTAATTATGCCCACTGCAACAGTCAAACTACTATAAAAATTGTTAATAGTACCTATTCTAAAGTGATGGGAACTGGCAATGTTTTTATCTCTAAAGACTTTATTTTAAAAAATGTGTTGCATGTCCCAAATCTTAAATGTAATCTTCTTTCCATAAGCAAACTAATTCTTATGAAAAATTGTTGCTACCTTTCACTCACATAATTGCATATTTCAAGACTTGAATTCGGGGAAGACGATTGGTAATGCTAAGGAATCCTCGGGTCTCTACACACTGAACGTTCTTAAGTCTTAAGTCAAGGAGTTAGGTCTTAGCAAATTTACTTTTGTTGTTTCTAAAGACAATTATGATAGTACAATAATGTTATGGCATAATGGTTTAGGACATCCCAATTTTCTATATTTGAAACAGTTTTTCCCAGATATTTTCAATAAAAGTTCTCAAGTTTTTCAATGTGAGTCTTGTGAAATGGCAAAGTTGGCTCGATCTTCATATTTGGTAAGTGCGTATAAACCCTCTCATCCTTTTTCTATGTTGCATAGTGATGTTTGGGGGTCTAGTAGAGGTCATAATATAACATAGCCAAATGGTTTGTTTCCTTTATTAATGGTTTGTTTCCTTTATTGATGAAAGAAAAATATGAGGTTACTATTATATTTCGAAACATGTATGCCATGATCTTCAACCTCTTTAACACTAAAATCTAAATCCTTCACACTGATAATGCTAAGGATTATTTTAACACTTCTGCAGGAAATTTTCTAAAAGAAAAAGGCATTGCCCGCTTAAGTACATGCCCTAATAGTCCCCAACAAAATGGAATTGCGGAGAGGAAAAATAGACACCTTTTAGAAGTTTCAAGAGCCCTAATGCTTTCTGCTAACACACCACATCAGTTTTGGGGAGAAGTTGTTCTGACGACCACATACCTTATTAATAGAATGCCCTCCTGAACATTAGGCTACAAAATTCCCTTACAAAAACTTAAGGAAGTATTTCCACATACTATATTATTCTCTCAAATACCCTTGAAAGTATTTGGTTGTACGGCCGTTGTTCAAGATCATCGACCCAATAAGAGTGAACTAGATCCTAAGGCAATCAAATGTATCTTCCTTGGTTATGCTCCAAGCCAAAAAGGATACAAATGCTATTCACCAACTACGAAAAAATTCTATACCTTTCTTTGAAACTCAGCCTTATTTTCAAAAATAGGACACCATATAACCTTCCTTAATTATTGAAAACGAAGTAACCCCAAAAACAACCTTCATTGAAGAAAATAATCCCTTTCTACAAGAAATTGGGACTTCCAACCAAAGCACACGTGAATGCAGGAAAGATCCCATAGTCTATACTCGAAGAAAAACAAACATCCTTCAACACGAACCAATACTCAATCAAAGTCCAACTGAAATGCAGGAAAATCATGCCTCCAACTCCACAACGAAAGACATTGATCTTCCAATTGCAAGAGGTAAAGGAGTAAGAACTTGTATGATGCACCCTATTCAAAACTACCTCTCTTATAAACATCTCTCTCCCAAGTTCAAAGCATTCACAACTGCCCCATCCAACATACACATCCATAACAATGTCTATGAAGCTCTTAAAGACACCAATTAGAAGCTAGCTGTACTGGACAAAATAAATGCCTTGGGAAAGGACAACACATGGGAAATAACAAACTTGCCCCCAGGGAAGAAAACAGTAGGATGTAAATGGATCTTCACCATCAAATACAAAGCTAATGGAGAAATAGATAGGCTCAAAGTCAGACTTGTTGCAAAAGGGTTCACCCGATCTTATGGAACTGACTGAAACATTTGCTCCTGTAGCAAAATTAAATACTATCCATGTCCTTTTTTCCTTAGCAGTAAATAATGATTGGATACTTCACCAATTAGATATGAAAAACACCTTACTTGGAGACATAGAAGTACATAGACCTACTAGTATAGAATCAACAAAAACTATGAATAAGGTATGTAAACTCAAGAAATCCCTTTATGGCTTAAAACAATCCCCTAGGGCCTGGTTCAAAAAAGTTTCAAAAGTAGTCAAGAAAGAGTATTTGCAATGTCAATCTGACCATACCCTTTTCATCAAACATTCTTTCAAGGGTAAAATAGCAATTACATTGTTTATGTGGATGACATTATCCTCACAACAGACCATGAAGAAGAAATAAGAAATCTAAAGCTATTCTTGGCCAAGAAATTCGAGATAGAAGACTTAGGCAACCTTAAATACTTCCTAGGGATGGAAGTAGCCTACTCAAAGGAAGATTTGAGTATCTCTCAAAGAAAATATGTCCGGTATCTTTTAAAGGAAACATGCATGCTTGGATGTAAGCTTGCTAATACTCCCGTGTACACAAATCATCACATAAGCAAAGAAAACACAATGGTTAACAAAGATCAATATCAAAGACTAGTTGGAAAATTAATTTACCTAACTCACACTAGACCTGGTATCTGTTTTGCGGTGGGCTTTGTAAATCAATTTATGAACAATCCAACTGACGAAAATATGCAAGCCATTTACAGAATACTTAGGTACTTGAAAGGAACTCTAGGTGAAGGATTGTACTTCAAGAAATCTAGTAAAAGAAACAATGAAGTCTTCACAGATTCCGATTGAGCAAGCTAAAAAATAGACAGAAGATCAACTACCGGATGTTGTACCTTCATTTGGGGAAACTTAATCACTTGGCGAAGCAAGAAACAATCAGTCGTATCTAGGAGTACTGCTAAAGCTTAAGTAAGGGCCCTAGCTTAAGGGATATGTGAAGGAATTTGGCTCAAAAGCATCCTATCAGAACTTAAAATCACATCAAAAGAGCCAATGGAGGTACACTATGGCAATCAAGCTACTATAAGCATCGCCAAAGACCCAGTCCATCATGATCACATAAAACGTGTGGATATTGATCAGCACTAAATTAAGGAATAAATTGAAGAAAAAGTGTTTCCCTTAACTACATACCTACCAAGCTGCAAATCGCTGACAAAAGCCCTATTCAAGAATACTTTTGAAGTCTTAAAAGTCAAGCGGGACTTCATTAATATGTACAAACTAGCTTGAGAGGGAGTGTTGAATATGGAAAGTCTTCCCCTTTCCCTTCTCTTTGGAATATTATTTCTTATAATTAGTTCTTTGCAATATTCTTTCCTTATTATATTTTTTTTACCGTTGATTGTCTTTGCCATATTTGGCTCTTATCGTTGTATATATTAGGGTTTCGTCCTTTTGTAAATAATAAGAAAAAATAGAAGAGAATTCAGAATCGCAATAATTTGTATTTGTATTGTTATTGTTTTCTCTTAGTATTCCTTCTTAATTATGGAGCTTTAGTCTCTTACTCTCACTTTTTTCAATGAAATTTTTTGGTTTCTTGTTTCAACAAGTATTGAATCATTTAAGTTGAGGTTCATCACCAAACTTGTAGAGTGATTCAGCCTTAGGATCGAAGCTAGTCTTCATTTGCATGATTCTTCATCTAAAAAGAATAAATAAAAGATAAAAATAAAAAACCTTGCCTCCTCTTTAGTATTACTTTGTGAATGGTCACCTGATGGGCAACTGTGTTGAGGTCAATTGATTAGGTAGGATTCTCATCTTTGTTTATAAGAGTCTAGAGAAGATAGGAACTTCAAAAAAAAATTGCATAATACATCATTGATCTATTGCATACAAAATTGAAAATTCAAGAACTTATTAGATACGTTTTAAAGTTTAAGAATTTATTAGACTTCATTCATTGACACCCTTTCAAATTTTAAGACATACCAGGTATAATCTTAAATAACTAATCCAAATTCAATAGAGGAGCATGCAAATTTTCCATAAGCGCTCATGATATTTGAACCATTTGAACAGTTAACAGATATCTCAGCAAACTATTGAAAGAAATTCATACTAGGGATCTTTATATCAAGATAATGGCTGCTAAAATTTCATAGTGAATTAAAATATTCTTTTTTAAGAAAAAAAGGCAATAACTAAACAAATTTTGACTTTTAAAGCATACCTTTGAAACTGAAGATGAGCAAAGACATGAAACCTCTTTGACATATCCAAAATGAAAAAGAAAACACACCTAGCAAATTATGATCAATCGTTAGCTAATTATCTTCACTTGATATTGATTCTTAAAGAACAGATCATGCAGAATACACAAATATACAGGGGTGAAACAAAGTACCTAATAACCATGCCTTCTTTGTAACATTATGGAAGGGCGAGTCTAGCTACTTAGTAACTCAAATTTCTTCTAAAAGTACGATCTCCTTTGAACTTTCCATTGACAAGAATATCATAGGTAGTATTATCAGGAACAAGACCTCTAGCAAGCATCTCATCATGCAACCTAAAAGCCTCTTGCAAATTCCCCTCCTTAAAGTGCCCAGCGATTAATGTGTTATAAATGAGAACACTAGGAGTCATGTTTCTTCTATTCATATCTTCCAAAATCCTGCTTGCGTTCTCCAATTGTCCTTTGTTACAAAGACCATTGATTAGAACTGTGTGTGTTCGTTCATCAGGCAACATACCCTTGGAAAGCATTTCAGTGTAGAGATCTGATGCATAGAGAAGCCTTCCTTCTTTCAGCAGTCCATCAATCAATGAGGTATACGTTTGCAAATCACATGGAATACCCTCATTCACCATATTTTTATATAAGTCAATAGCTGCTTCCATGTTGTTCAGATTCTTAAACCCCGCAATCATGGTATTGTAAATGATAGCATTTGGAGATAAACCAGCTCCTAGAAGTTCATTAAAAAGTTCATGCGCACTTTTCATATCCTTTCTTTTGCAAAAACCGTTAATGAGTGTGCCATATGCTATAACGTCCATTTCAAGACCCTTCCTTTTCATATCATTCCGCAACTTCAAAGCAAGATCTATATTGTTGCTTCTACAAAACCCATCAATCAAGGACGTATAGGTGACAATGCTAGGAGTAATGCCAACTTCACACATTTCACTATACACATTCAAGGCCGAATTAATGTCACCTTCCTTGATGAAACCATCAATAATAATATTGTAAGCCATACACGTAGGAACAAAGCCTTGAGAAACAAACTTATCAAAGCTATCCCTTCCTTCAGAGGTACGACCAGCTTTGCACAAACCTTTGATAATAGTGCCAAATGTGACATCTGTGGGGAGAATGTTAGCATCTATCATCCTGTGAAATATACTAAAAGCATTTTCAATATCACCTTTCTTGAAATAACCATCCATTAGAATAGAAAAGGTAACTACACTTGGGGTAAAACCATTATCAAGCATCTCCTTGTACACCTTACATGCTGCATTAATATTACCTTCTCTACAGTGACCAAGTATCATGTTATTGTAAGAAACTGCATCAGGACTGATACCCTTAACGGTCACCTCATCCCATAAATTGCAAGCTTCATTAACCTTGCCCTCCTTACAAAGCCAAGACAATAAAGTATTAAACGTGAAAACATTTGCAAGACCACTCTCAACTGCATCATTAAACATCGTTAATGCATTTTGCAAAGATTGACATTTCAAAAACCCTTGTATTATAGAATTCAAAGAATAAACACTTGACTGAATGCCCTTAGTTTTCATTTCAGAGTAAAACTCATATGCCTTTTCAATATTCCCATTCTTACAACAACCATCAATCAGAACCGAGTATGTAACTTTGTTGGGCACCAGGCCACTCTCGCTTATTTCATTCACAAGATCTAAAGCACTTCTCAGGTCTCCTTGCATGCAATAACCTTTCATTAAACTTGTTGCAACAGCCAAATTCATAGACTTCCCACAATTAACCATGTCATCTTTCAGCCTCAAAGCCTCTGCCATATTCCTTTCCTTCACACAAGCAGTAATAACACTTGTAAATGTACCCTCGGAAGGAACCCAACCTGTTGCCCTCATCTCTCTCAATAAAGACAAAGCATATCCAGAGTCCGGTTTCAAACAAACTACATGGACAAAAGTACTATATGCTTTTATATCAAGTTTCACTCCTCTTGCTTTTGCTTGTAAAAATTGTTGCTCTGCCTCCAAAATATTCCCTTCCTTCAAACAAGCACGCAACATAACATGCAATGTAAAACAGTTGCCTGGAACTCCTACCAGCAACATTTTGTTATGCAACTCCCGTGCTTCACAAATCATGTTTTTCCTAACCATGGCAGTCAAAAGAACATTCATATACTGAATTGATGGTGTTAAATCAAATTCTACAATTTTATTAAAACAATGAAGAGCCTCTTCAATTTTGTTAGCTCTAACGTAACTATTCAACATATAATTAAAAACCTGAACATCCAATGGAAAACTGTACAGTTTTGTGCATTCCACTAAACGGTCCATAAGACAACTAGAGGGGACTGAGTTTCCTGAAGCAAATTGATTGAGCAAATACTGAGCTACTCTGTGCATCTTTGCCGAATTCATCAAAATGAGAAGCAAGATACATACAACATCAGTGCACTTGACAAATTCTATCTCCTTCTTAATACTTTTGAAGTACTTTAATGCCGAGTTTGGATCACTTTTTCTGCTTAAAAGAGTGTTTATCACATGACTTTCAGTTAGAGCTGAATTGAGAGAAGTATCATATTTTCCATTAATGGACTCTAAAGAAACTAAGTTGCTCTGACATGCCACTTCAGAAGAGGTTTCCACTGAAACATCGATGTTCTGCTTGACATGCTCAGAAGATGATGATTGTAAGATAGTCTTTCCTGGAATTTCTGATAGCGAACCAAAAGATTTGTTTTTAAAATGGGAGCGGAGAACCGATAATGAATTTGACGAAAGATTTTTCATGTCTGTTTCTTGATCAAAGTGCCTTAGAACTCAAAGACACCGTTGTAAAACCTATAGAACAGATCTGTACAAGTTAAGGTCACTGATAAAAGTGCCTAAACAGACAAAAAAAAAAAAAAAAAAAAAAAAAAAAAAAAAAAAAAAAAAAAAAAAAAAAAAAAAAGGGTAGGATGAGCAGATTGAACAGCAAGAGTAGAATCATGAGTTTGAAATGAGCAAAAATGTGATGAGTTTCTAACACGACTAATCAAAACATATATTAAATTTGGCATATGAATCAGAAGAGAGAGAGAAACCAATGAAATCAAAATTCACAAGTAAAGCTCCATGTGAAAGCTATTACAAATATACATCAATAATGAACATAAAAGCGAATAAAGCCATAAAGTTATCATCACTCACATGCTCAAGGTGGAAGAAAGCAGACTGGAGATTGAGTAAAATAACAAAACACAAGAATCTAATCGTCATTTTTTTAATAAGAAACTATTTCATTGATTGAATGAAATATCTATAGATGTACAAAAAGGGCCCAATCGTAGGAATACAGTTGATGTTTCCAAATTGAAACAAGGAAAGAAAAACGTTTGTTCAATTGACACTTAAGGTATGTATCAATTTCATACACCCCATACCTATTTAACTCTAACTATGCATCACTCTCATATATACCAACCCTAGAACATCACTTTCATGCAGTAGAACCCCTAGACATGCACCACTTTCATGCAATTAAGAACGTTTTCATGACTTTAATGAGCATCCACACACATGCATGAGGTCTCACATAGAAAATCATTTTCCAATTCGTGCAACATAATAGCCCATTCCTCCATAATCACATCCAACTTCACATGCATGAAGTACATAACATAACGTTCATGCCTTCCATGAATTTTTTTAGAAGGAAACAAAGACTTTTCATTGATTAAATAAAAAGAGAACTTTCATAAACTATTCATTCACAATTCATGGCTTTATCAACCTTGCCTTTAAGCATTCCAACACTAAGACCACTTATCTCAAATGAAGTTCCAACAGTTACTAAAATGTAACTTGTCACTACTTCGAAGTCCTTGATAAACCTGAAGCAAATTTTACCATAAGATCGATAACCGAAGTTGCTCTGAAACTTAAATTAAACGCTATTAACTTACCTCAACAAATTTCCAGCAACAAAATAAATTCTCCTTTAACTTACAAATGTCGCAGTCCAATCCTAAATCACAATCTCAGATCAGTTTCAACGTTTGAGATCCAAATAGAGGCTGTCCAATAAGCCTTAAAGAATTTACCCAATAAATTTCTGATGCAAGGTCGCCGGTGGGGATGCTGACGTGGGGTAGGCGGTCGTCGGCGGGGATGCTGGCGTGGGGGAGGTGGGAACGGTTGAGAGAGAGAGAGTGACTGTGTGTGCGAGAGAGGGTGAGTCGGGGGGCTGGGCTGGGCGGGGCTGAGAGTAAAAAATAAATAATAAACTGAATTTTGTTTATTTTTTCAATGTTTTTAAAACCCTAATGGCCTCCATCACAAAGAAAATTGAATTTTTTAACAATTTTTTAACTTGTTTGCTTTAGGCAATCCACAATCCTAATTTGATTTCTATTCGAGTGGTTTACATTAACATTAGTAGTCAAATAGAACATATATGATTACTATCAACCATGCCCTTAAGATATACATAATAAAAAAAATTACCAAACTTTCAAGCGTACATAGTTTCAAACTTTCAAACATTTAACCATTTTGTAAATTCAAAGTGTCTTCTTCTTGTTATTTCTTACTCATATGCTCTTTTATTTGTTTTCTATTTGATATTTAGTAAGTTTAGTATTTGACTTTCTAATCATCGGAGTTTCAAAGTTTCAAACATTTAACCATTTTGTAAATTCAAAATGTCTTCCCCTCTCATATGCTCTTTTATTTGTTGTCTGTTTGATATTTGGTAAGTTTAGTATTTGAATTTCTAATTATCGGTTCAATCATTTTTTTAGTTCCCTTCATTGTTATCTTGCTTTGTGGGTCAATTACTATGTCGATATCATTACTTCCTTAGATTTGATCTTGTATATGATATCGATATTGGAATGATGCAAGTATTGATATTGGTAATCAATATCAATATCCATAATCAATAAACATATTTTTCTATGAACATGATAACTTGTTGAAAACTCAATGTTGTATAGCAATTTAATGGGGTCTAATATATATGACCATTAATTTAATTGTCTAAAGAAATTGCTTTATTATTATTAATCATAGAGGCAAGATTCACAGAAAGGATTTAATGGTAACTTAGACCTCATATTTTTGAAAAATGGTAACCCGTAAAAAATAACCACTTCGTCCATTTGAGTAATTTGTAAAAAGTAGAGGTTAGGCCTTTTATGTAGAAATTCCTTTTTAAAAAAATGGTTAACTTATACAAAATATCTGTTGGCTTCAATTATACATTTGAACCTTAAAACTTTTCATTTTAATATTTGAAACTTAGAAGTTTTTGTTTTTTTTTTTTTTCCCAAAACAAAAATTGAAGGCTTTTGTCATTAAATTCATAGATAAAAAAATTTGTGTTTATATGTTGCTTAAGTGAACAAATCTGAACACACACGAGGATTTCGAACAAATCTAACAAATGAGTTTTTCAATCCTAGGTCTCACATAAATGCATTGGCACCTTGGTTTAGAGAAAATGACATTCGTATTATGGCTATTCCCACTAGGATAAAGAAATTCAACAAGTAGAAAGTGAAACAAAGGAAGTGCATTCGAGAAATCCAAAACTTGGAACACTCGATCCCTTACGAGAAAAAAAGAAGATTCATCCTAGCTTAGATCAAGATGATTATTGGCTTGAACTTTTCAGTGCTCTACGTTCTCCCGTCCACTTCTTGGCTTTCTTTTTCTCCTTCTCAACATCAATTGTATTTATGTATTTATGTTGTTGTTCTTTATAACTTGATAAGGGTACTTCTGTTTTAGTTCGTCCTTTTGGGTCGCCTTGGTTTGATGTGCATTGGATTGTTGGTTTGTTTAGATTGTCCCTTTCGATATGAAGGCTTCTTGCTGCTTCAATCCACCATAAATCTTCCTGTTTTTCTCTTCTTTCGTTATCTATGGAAAGATACAAAAGACAAACTTTTTCAATTGAGGTTTAGCTCCAAAATAGACTAACATATAGTATAGCATTATTTTGTCAAAGTTAGCCATTAAAATAATTTTAGAAAACCTTAAAATAGCACAAGAATGGAACTTTAACAAAGGACTATGATAGAACTCGGATTATATACACTTTTAGGCCGAAATCCGACCAAGGAAGCCGAGACCCCCTCCCTTACACAAGCTCAGTGAGCCACAAAATGCAGAAGAAAAATGTTTGATCCTCTATCCTTCTCCCAAAGGGGTTACTTATAATCTCTTCTTCCTAACAACCGACCCTACTAGTAACTAATTCAATTAACAAACTCTCCTCCCCATAACAAACTTCACATTCCACTAAATTATTCCCTTCCCCCATTTACATTTCTCTCATTCCCTTCTCTTTTTCTTCTTCTCATATATTTCTTAAATATTGGGGGTCTATCACTACCCGCCCCCCAAAAGACCACCTTGTCCTTAAGGTGAAAGTGTGGAAATTGAGAGATGATTTGTTGGGCGTTCTCCCATGTTGCGTCTTCAACTGTGAGGCCATCCCATTGGATTAATACTTCGAAATCAATTGATGACGTGACGGTGGGCCCGACGCGTCGAACACCCAAAACATTTGCCGGTTGAATAGATGGTGGGCTGTGGGTTTGAAGGGTGGGTGGTACTGAGAATTTGGGTAGGGTAGAACCGATCGCCTTTCTAAGTTGAGACACGTGGAACACCGGATGGATATTGACAGTGGCTGGTAACTCAAGTTTGTAGGCTACTGCTCCAATTCGTTCGACAATCTGAAAAAGGCCGATGAATTTAGGGGCGAGTTTTGGGTGCTTGTGGACGAATAACGTGCCCCGCCTGTAGGGCCGAAGTTTGATATAAACCCAATCGTTAATCGCATATTCCACT
The DNA here is from genome assembly GCA_030954485.1 of Citrullus mucosospermus. Classification (NCBI taxonomy): domain Eukaryota; kingdom Viridiplantae; phylum Streptophyta; class Magnoliopsida; order Cucurbitales; family Cucurbitaceae; genus Citrullus; species Citrullus mucosospermus. The sequence continues at coordinate 26,450,486 of CM062056.1, forward strand.
TCTCTTCGTTTTGCATCTGCCAATCTTTTCATCCTCAGTTGTGTTTGCTCAAGAGTGGTCTTCAACTCCCTCAACATACCATCTCTTTCCTTTAGTAATAGATCAATCGTATCAACTGCTGTCGTGCCATGATCATAAGATAATAGGGTCAGTACGGGTCAGCCATACACGATCTCATACAGAGTTTTTTTCAATGATGTGTGACAGGAAGTATTATAATTGTATTCTGCCCATGCTAACCACTTTGTCCATTTTGTTGGTGACTCCATAGTGAAGCACCGGAGATAGGCTTCTAACCCACGATTCACCACCTCTGTTTGTCCGTCTGTCTGCGGATGGTAAGCCGTACTGCGCTTGAGGTGGGTTCCCATCAACCGAAAGAGCTCTTCCCAAAACAGACTTGTAAAGACCTTATCACGATCGGAGACGATGCTCCTAGGAATTCCATGGAGACGAACAATCTCCTTAAGAAAAATGGTAGCAACCCCCAGTGCTGTATAAGGGTGTTTAAGTGGGATAAAATGGGCATATTTGGATAGTCGGTCCACCACAACGAGGATGGAGTCGTACCCTTCCGAACGTGGCAGGCCGTCAATGAAATCCATCGAAATATCCTCCCAGATCATCTGTGGTATAGGGAGCGGCTGTAATAATCCAGCGGGTGCCATAGACATATACTTGGCTTGTTGACGGACGGAGCAATCTCCTACAAACGCGCATATGGATGTTTTCATTCCGGGCCAAAAGAATTCCTTTTTGATCCGCTGATAAACCTTGATGACGCCATTGTGTCCCCCGACCGGATTATTATGGAATTCTTGCAACAAAATAGGGATGGTAGGTGAATTCGGTGGCAGCACGATCCTTCCGTTGTATATCACTAAATCGCCTTTAACTGAGTAGCCAGGTGGAGCTTGGCCGCCTCCTTGGATTGTCTGTCGGATTTCTCGTAATCGGTCATCCTGATCAACTTGGGAAGCAAAAACAGCTGTATTGATACCAATCACACAGCTCAAGGCTGATAATTCTGCATGGGCCGGTAAGCGAGATAGAGCATCGGCCACAGTATTTTCTAGACCTTTTTTGTACTCAATGACGAAATCATACCCTAGCAGTTTGGCTATCCATTTTTTATATTCCCCTGCAATAATCCTTTGCTCTAATAAAAATTTCAAACTTTTTTGGTCAGTGCGTACCATAAATCTCCTTCCCAATAGGTAAGGCCGCCATTTTTACACTGCTAAGACGATGGCAATTAATTCGCGTTCATATACAGCTTTCAACCGATGAGTATGCGGCAATGCCCGACTAAAAAACGCCAACGGCCTCCCGTTTTGCATTAAAACAGCTCTGATCCCAACCCCGGACGCGTCGGTCTCTACTACAAAGGGTTGCTTAAAGTCTGGGAGCGCTAAGACTAGCACCTCCATCATTGCTTGTATGAGTGTGTCAAAGGCAACTTGAGCGGCATCATTCCATCCAAAATTATCCTTCTTTAATAATTGTGTAAGAGGGTAGGCAATAGTTCCATATCCAGCTACGAACTTACGATAGTATCCTGTTAAGCCAAGGAATCCCCTTAATTGCTTAACCGTCGTGGGTATGGGCCATTGCTTCATTGCTTTGATTTTTGTCGGATCCGCCGCCACCCCATCTGCGGAGATCACATGGCCAAGATACTCGATGGAATGTGTCGCAAAGGTGCATTTGTTCAGATTGGCCACCATTTTGTTGTCAGATAATCCGTTCAACACTATCAAGAGGTGTTCCATATGTTCCTGCAAGGAAGAACTATATATAAGAATATCGTCAAAGAAAACAAGGACGAACTTCCGTAGGTATGGCCGTAACACATCGTTCATGATGGACTGGAATGTTGACGGCGCGTTTCGTAGCCCAAAAGGCATCACTAAAAACTCTTAATGCCCCTCATGTGTTCGGAACGTCGTCTTGTGCACGTCACGTGGTTGAGCCCGTATCTGATGGTAACCGAATTTGAGATCAACTTTCAAGAATATTGTAGCTCCTGCCAATTCATCCAACAATTCATCTACTACTGGTATCGGGAAGTTGTCTGGAACAGTAATGTGATTAAGGGCCCTGTAGTCGACACAAAATCTCCAACTTCCATCTTTTTTCTTGACCAAGAGCATGGGACTTGAGAAGGGGTTGGTGCTCGGTTGAATTATCCCTGCCGCCAACATCTCGGCAACCAGGCGTTCGATCTCATCTTTTTGGAATTGGGGATAACGATATGGTCTAATGTTGACAGGTCCCACCCCTGGTTTCAATTGTGTGGTCATGTCGTCTTACTGGTGGAAGACCTTCGATGGGCTCAAACATCGACTAAAATTGTTGTAGTAAAACTCGAACATCTGGATGCACGTTCTGGACTTCCGCCATTCTAGTGTTTGTTGTTTGAGTTGCATTCAGTTCTAGTAGTATCCCCATTCCTTATCCTTTCACCTGTTTCATCATAGATTTCAGAGAAATTTGTGACTTCATTACACTCCTATCCCCCTCAAGTTTGACATCCCATTCACCTACAAATTGCATCTCCGATGTACTCCAATCACATTCAACCTTTCCCAACATCATCAGCCACTGTACTCCCAAAATTATATCAGCACTACCCAATGATAATGGAAAAAAATCATTAACAATTGTTAAGCCTGGGAGGTTGAGGACTACACCTCTGCAAATGCCGGTTGTTCGAACGGATTGACTACCTACATAATCCCATAACTTGAGGTGGCGAACATGGTAAGTTTAGCAATGTTACCAGCGATTCGTCAATGAAATTGTGTGAAGCGCCACTGTCAATGAGCACGACCACTTTCTTGTTACTCACAGTCCCTTGTCACTTCATCGTTTTCGGTGAATCCAGCCTGACCAAAGAGTTCAAGGATAATACCCCCGTTTTGGTTGCTTCTGTTTCAATGTCCAAAGTCTCCAACGTGGCCGGAATCACCTCGCCCTCAACAGCGGCGTCGGTCCCGAGTTCTTCTTCAATGTCCTCACCGTCGGTTTCCTGTTGAATGAACAAGTTTAACTCCTTCTTACAGCGATGGCCGACGGCATATTTTTCGTCACAGCGGTAGCACAGTCCTTTCTCCCTCCGGCTTTGCATCTCTCTATCCGTCAACCTGCGAAAAGTCCCCGTCGGAAAATTCCTACCGTTAGTGTCACGGAAACTCACGGTATTCGAAGGAGAAACTGAATTACAGGTAGGGTTGAGGGTTATTGTTCGGGCTGCCGTTGGACTCGGGCTGGAGGCGATGGTGGTTGCCGGTTTCGTTTGAGTCAGGTTTGACCCGCTTCCTTTGCTTCCCAGATTTGGACTCCCACCGCCCCACTTAAGTTGTCGGGCTTCCTCCATATCTTCGATCAGCTGGGCCATACACATTTTGGACTTGAGGCCCACCAAACTGAACATCCGCATCTCCATCTGGATTTCTTCCTTGAGCCCACTAACGAACTTGCTTTCCAACGTAGCTTCCAACAAGTCCTTCAACGGCCCCGAAAGCTGCTCAAACTTTCACCTATACTCACATACAGTTCCGTCTTGCTTCAGATTGAAGAATTGCGCCCTCTGATCTTCCTTCGCTGGTAAGAAACGCAACAATAGTTGCTCTTTAAAGTGTGCCCACGATGTCATCGACATTCTCTCCTCTTCCCACTGATGCCATTCCAGCGCTTCACCTTCAAGGCACAAAACCGCAGCATCTAACTTGTCCTTCTCCGATAACCGATTGACCACGAAGTATCGTTCCACCCGATGAAACCATCCGAGCGGGTCTTCACCTATTTCTCCCTTGAAGATGGGGATTTCCAATTTCCTTAATCGCATATCAAATAGAGGTACGTCTCTCCTTTCTCTCTCCATCGAGCTTCCAGTTGGTTCTCCTCCCATCGGCTGCTTCCCTCTGTCGATTGCGGTGCGTTCCGTTGAAGCTGATCTTCCTCCATCATCCATGGTCCCTCCTCTCCTCGACCAAGCCTCCAGTGCTAATATCATCTTTTGTTCTAACGTTTCACCCATAGCTTCAAACCTTATCGCTAAGGAGTTTTCCGTCACTTGTTGTAGCTCGCTGAATCTCTGATCGACGCGAGCTTCCATCCCTGCTTGCAACAATGTAACTTGTTCTTCGATTGCAGACATTCGTGCCTCCATTTTGTTCTTTACCATCCCAAGGATCGATGGCTCTGATACCAAAATGATAGAACTCAGATTATATATTCACTTTTAGGCCGAAATCCGACCAAGGAAGCCGAGACCCCCTCCCTTACACAAGCTCAATGAGCCACAAAATGCAGAAAAAAAATGTTTAATCCTCTATCCTTCCCCCAAAGGGGCTACTTATAATCTCTTCTTCCTAACAACCGACCCCACTAGTAACTAATTCAATTAACAAACTCTCCTCTCTCCATAACAAACTTCACATTCCACTAAATTATTCCCTTCCCCCATTTACATTTCTCTCATTCCCTTCACTTTTTCTTCTTCTCATATATTTCTTAAATATTGGGGGCCTATCATACTATAAAACACTTTCCTCATTTAGTCCTTGACACCAATCAAAGCCAGTGGTACAAAGTCAAAGAATCGCAGCAAAATCTATGAAGGTTGCTTACAATAATTTTAGAGGAATCAGAGTGAATTATTGCTAGAACCATTCTTCAATCTATTTCCTACAGGGAAGAAAGAAAGAAAGGAGGAAGAGGGAAAGAAAAAAAATGGTGTGAGAAGGCTGAGTTAGGATAAGGCTATTTGAGTGCATTTGAGAGGTATCCTCCGGGTGCAATCTAAGTTTCTCACCTTAAATAAAGTTCTCTAAGATAGCACACGTATTATTGGTGGCATATTATAAAGATCGATTAATCAAACCAATAAACACTTATCGACACTGGAAAAGCATCAATAATTTTAAAAGTAAACAATATAAACAATCAAGTTATAGAAATATGTTCACCATTGTATGCTTCTAATGGAGAGCACAAATCTATTTTCATAATCAAACTTACCTAACGTGCTGGATCTGTTAAAGGTAAACGACCGAGGCTTATGTCTAGAGTTCTCCAAGAAGAGTCACAAAGAAGCTGCAGTACCAAATTCTTGCTCACTTGCTGAGCAAGTACCTAAAAAACAAGAGAACTTAAAAATTGAAGAAATGGAAGACGACCTATAAGAAAAACAAAGGACCTAATTGTTGAAATGTTATATTCTGTAAGGTTTCAATCGAAGCAAGGGTTTGGAGAGATTTGAAATTATTTACTTGCACAGCAAATTCTAGATTCCAAGCATAGTTCTTATTCGAGAATAGCTATAATCACCACTCTATTATTGAAGATTGAGCAACCAAAAAACCAAAAAACCACCATCTTCAACCTTGCAGCCTCTCTTGCAGCTCCATGTACAATGGACTTAGCAATGTTATCAACCCCAAAAACCACAGTACAAGGCGATTGCTCATCATCTTAATTACCTTTGGGCTTGTAGCTCTGCTAAAGCTTGAAAATGGTGGTAGACTGAAAAGTGGCACTGCAAAATATGGAAAAAAAAAAGTGTTAAATCACCAATTGACCCAAAAACTTAAGTGGATGGGTGAAGATGAATTTAATATTATATCAATACTTTAACAAGAAGGTTGGCAAACAAAATGTCAAAATAGTTGGTGATGCACCAACAAACAAACTGACAACCTAGATGAAAAGGTTGATGTAAGGAAGAATTCTGACATTCCTATAGATCAACCTTTAAATGGTTTTGCTGGCCTTCTTTAGAAGATATCAAGAGCAAGATTTTCAAATGATTTTGCTGGCCTTTTCTAGAAGATAACAATGGCAAGATTTAAGTTATGTTTGAACTGTTTCTGAATGTTTCTGAAAGTTCAAGGGTATTAATGAAACTTTTAGGTTATCTTGAAACAAAGTACAAAGTTCAAGGGTATTTTCTATAACAGAACATAAAGTGTCATTGGTAGGCTATTTTCAAGATTGATTAACTGACCAATAAATATATATGAGATAAACTTTTCAACCTTTCTTACAATGAATTCATTTCCAAGTTTCAAACTAAACAAATTCAGATCACCAATGTATGAAAATGTATTTTCAATTCAATCAATTTTATAATACAACAAGTTGTCCTACATATACTCCTTACATGTGCTGAACAAAAAGGAAAAGACAAAACAGAGAAAAATACTAAAGATGGAAAGAACTAGACCAACAGTTCGTAAATTTCAATTCAAGAACTAACATTCTATTGGTAAAACAATGTACACAACTGCAAACCACAAAGATTCTAAAAGAAATTTGTGCAAGCGAAGAGCCGAAGATCATTCCTCCAACCATAATCGAACTCCCATAATAACTAAAACTAAAAAGAGATTTTGTCTATAAAAGAGTAATAGAAGGAGAAAAGGAAAAGAAGAACAAGGGAAAAAAATGTAAGCAATAACATCCTTTCACGCTCGAGAATATTTGATTACATAGAGAACAAATAAGCTAGATTGATCAACTTGCCTTGCAACAAACAATGACAACAACATGAAACTAATTACACTGGAAAGAACATAAGAGCCCATATCAGATTTGAGAAAAACTTAAGAATAGCGCCTTTCAGCCAAATATATACAAGGGAAAAAAAGGTTGCTAGAAAGTAGAAAGATAGTTCATGGAAATATGAAGGACTAAATTAAACCATGCATGTAAGTGTTAATGCAACATTACCTAAAATTTGAATGATCATGACGAGCACAAGAAACTCACCGCAAAGTTTATAACAAGCAAGATAATTGTGATGCACATAACTCCGGTGCCACAAACCTAATAAAATGATAATTTTGTCATTCTCCTCATTCTTTTCAATATTTCAAGTTAAAACTATTGGCGGGATAATGAGAAAACCAAAGTCATTATTTGTTCATTGTACTTATGCTTCAAAATTGTGGTAAAAGGATGCTCCTAGAAGTTAGTTTTGGTTGAAGTAAGCCATAATTTTTCCTAGCCTTTATTTAGAATTTTCTTTGTGGCTAGTTTTTCCGAGAAATCTAAGTTCTGGTGGTGAAATGTTATCTTGGTTGGTCCTCGGGAGTTGTAAAGGAGTGCAAAATGGAGAGTTATAAATTGGTTCTCATAGTGATTTTTAAGTCACTTAGGACTCGTTTGGATTAACTTAAAAAATAAATAATGGCTTTCAGACTTCATTTTAAGTGGTTACCAAACACTTGTATTTCTTCAAAATAACTTATTTTTTAAATTAAAGACTTGAAAAGGTATTCCAAACCCACCCTTAATTTGAGATGGCATACTCTCTGGAAAAGTCTTAGTGAAGGCTTTATAATAATCATCTTTGCATAGATATTAATCCATTCATATGGGAGAAAAATATTACATAATGGTTTTGACTTAAATTAATCTTCCAACTTCTCTCTAACCATTAAACTTCCTGTTTTTGGAACCTCTTTTCACTCTATTAGAAGACAACACAACAAAGACTTGGAAGTATGGAGGAACAAAAACCTTACTTGGAAAAGTGTGATCAACCACATATATCCCAGGTTAGGAAGAAAATCCATAATATACCATTCACAAGCTTCTCCAGTTTCTAGCTCATTAGTTGGTTTCCCTGCTCCCATTTGTGATATTAAGTCTAATCAACATTGAAAAAAAAAAATCTTCTTTGTTTTCATTCAAGTGCACACACCTTGATCGATCAAATCTTCATCTTTTACTCTTAATAGTAAACCAAATTAAGAAAAAAAAAAAATCCAAACAAGAAATCTAATGCAAGCTTTAGAAGCACTACCTTTAGGAATTGGAGAGATGTAGAGATGAGGGTACTGAAGAGTATAGGAATCAATTTTATGAGGCATGTAAACCCAAAAAAAAAAAAAAAAAAAAAAAAACTAAAGCAATTGCACTAAGGAAACACAAGAGTTAGAGTATTGTACCTACTCATGAAGCCAACTAGCTGAATTCGCATTCGAGTACGGGTATTAAGAGCCAGTTGGAACTCCTGTGGGGGAGAAGTTGTGCTCCCGGGTCAAAAGCGTTGTTGTCGATCATCTAGTGCCTAATACCCATTCCTCCAAATCAACTCATCAAGTCGTTGTACATGTCATTGTGTTGCTGACATGTCATCCAGTGGGATAATTTAGGGGATGTACCTAGATGCTCATTAAATGGGGATGACCCAATCCTACTTGAGCACACCAACCACTAGAGAAGGAAAGGAGGAGAGGAGAGGAAGAATCTAAAATTAAAAACAAAGTAAAAATTTGCGAAATACATACTGTCAGCAACAGAGGTCTTAAGTTGTTAAAGAGGGGAGAGATTTGAAGATTTAGCTTGATCATTTCACCATTTTGAACCAAAACATTAGAAGAAGCAATCACGAACCTCATGACGAAAACCCACTTCTTTGAAATAGAATTCTCCTACTACAAATGGATTTACAGAGAACGGTAAGCTAAGCCTGGAAAAGGGGGGGGTTGGAACAACCATGGAAGGAAAGTCCTAAACCCAAAAAGGCAAAGCAAAGCGGGAGCAGAGAAGTGGGGCCTCTTCAACAAAAATGGTGGATCCTCGTAAATGGAAAAGAAGTGGCCGAAGGTCGCTATGCAAAAAGTGAAGAGCACAGGAGCTATTAGAGAAGGAAATGGTGGAGGCTCATCAAATGTGAAGGCCTGCAGAGAGGGAGGAGATAAGTGGGGACTGTTCAACAAAAAAGGTGGAGCCTCGTCAAATGGAAAAGACGTGGTCGAAGGTCGTTTGTGCAAAAAGTGAAGGAGCCAGAGAAGAAAATGTGTGGCCATAAGAGAATGAAAGGAGAAGAAAGAGGAGAAGAGGAAGCGGAAAGCAAAATGACACTTCTTTGTTTGTACGAAATTTGAGCGCCCATTCAAACTTTTTTTTACATTTTCTACTGCTTTTTCCCAGCTTTTGCATAGCTTATTTCAAAAAATGTTATATTAAAATGCTATGGAATGTGATATTTCTTGTAGTGGGTGAATTGAAGGCATGCCTTTTTCTATTAGTTTGGTAGCTGATTCAAAATGGCAACATGATCCGGATGGAGGAGAAAAGAAGAAATTCTTCTTTTAATTGGTTTCCAGAGACGTTAATTGTGCTCTCCATGAAAGAATTATTAGTCTACATTCTTCAGAGCCATCTTAATTATAAATTCTTAAAGAAGAATACACTTGCAGATGGAACGTGCTGGATGCAGAAAAATTCAAATCATCACAGCCGATTTAAACAAATAACAATCATGTCAAATGGTCAAGAAGAAAGTAGTTTGACGATTTCCAGAAGGAGAAAATAAAGGAAGGTGGAAAGTACTCAAGGAAATGATGAATGGTTCTGGAAGCAAAGTGGTCAAAACACGCGGGGAAGAGGGAGATAGAGGAGAGAACAAAGAGGCCATCACTGAAGTTTTCCACTTAAAAGAAAAATGATACTTGACATTCGGGAGAAATACATAATCGCTTGTCTCCGAATCCAGATGAACAGTGATGTCAAAAATATCTCAACTCAATGAACTATGGATTTTAGGAACCTTACTTCATAAGAATGTGTTGCTGCAATTTCATATCTCAAACAATCATTTCAAGAATTGTGGTATCAAGTACATAACCTGCATCTTTCATCTGCATAGTTAATTCATCCAAAGCTAGATATATTAAATCAGTCTCGTAATGGACTTTGTCTCTTGAAACAAATATATGAACTTCACCATTGACCTCAATCCAGCTCTGTCCAGGTTCTTTAACTACACCATTAACATCCATTTTCAGCCTCAGCCTTTTAACATCTCCCCACATACCTTTAGAAGCAAAAATATTTGAGAGCATAATATATGATCCACTGTCCATGGGGTCTATCGAAATTGCCATCTCTGCAGCATGTTTCGCTAACTCAACATTGCCAAAAACTCTAGATGCACTAAGCAAGCTCCTCCATACTAATGCTGCTGGTCTCATTGGCATCTTCTCAATGAATTCTAGAGCTTCAGATAACCGCCCAGCCCTACCTAAAAGAGTAACAACTGAAGCATAATGTTCCATTCCTGGTTCAATTCCATGTCTGGCCATTGAATTGAAATGTTGAAGTCCATCTTCAACAAACCCCACATGACTACAAGCTGATAGCACACTCACAAAAGTGACATAATTGGGATTTATGTCATAGCTCATCATTATTTCAAACATCCTAAGAGCTTCTTCTGCTTTTCCATGTTGTGCATACATTGAAATCATGGAATTCCAGCATGCGGTATCTTTCCATACTGAGGAGGAAAATGTTTTTTCAGCTTCGTCCACACTCCCACACTTGGCATACATATCCACAAGGGCATTAGTGATGAAAGGGTCTAATCCTAGACCCATCTTCATGACTTGACTATGGAACTGTTGACCATGCTGGAGACTTGCCAGGATGCTGGCTGCTGTAATCAAGGCTGCAAAAGTGAACTCATTTGGCCTTTCTCTTGAGAATTGCAAATCTGAGTATAGTTTAAAAGCTTCCTCACTTTTTAATTGTAGGTTATATCCAGAAAATAGTGCATTCCAAACAACTATATCTTTATTAGTTGTCCCTTCAAACACATACCTTGCATCTCTAATGCATGAACATTTAGAATAAACATCTATAAGAGCACTGCTAGTGAACTTATCTAAAGAGACCCCATATTTGATGGTAAGGCCATGGATTTGCTTACTCAGTTGCAAGCAGAGTAATGCAGCTGACAAACCTAGAAGGCTTACAAATGTTAGAAAGCTTGGTGAAACATGTTTTAGCCTCATCTCACGGAAAACTTCCAATGCTCCACACAAGTACTCTTGTCTCGAATATCCTTCAATCATTGCATTGTAAGAGACCACACTGTGACAACTCACGACATCAAAGACTCGTTTTGCATCATCCAATGAATTACATTTGGAATACATGTCAATTAAAGCATTTATCACAAAGTTATCATGTTCAAGATAAACCTTGATAATATAAGAATGTATTTGTCTTCCATGCTGCAAAGCATTAACTGAACCACATGAAGTAAGAATGCTTGAGCAAGCATATTCATCAGGCTTCCATCCCATTCTGAACATTTCACCAACGAGTTCCACAGCCTCCCAATCATATGAATTTTGCATGTAACCAGCAATCATGGTAGTCCAAGAAATAATATTCTTAACATCCATTCTATCAAAAAGTGCTTTCCCAGCTTCCACTCTACCACATTTCGTATAGAAGTCTATAAGAACGTTATATGTTGACACATCCATCTTTGTTTCCCTCCTAAGAATATAAGCATGAATTTGCTTACCGCCTTCCAGAAAACCAAGCACTGAACACGCATTTAGAATGCTCGAGAGCACATATTTATCAGGTATAACATTACTTCCCATCATTAAGTTAAACAATTGCAATGAAACCTCACTCCTTCCGCTTTTAGTGTACCCCGTAATAATAGCAGTCCAAGTGACAGCAGTCTTCATGACTAAGCCATCAAATACCAATCTTGCTTTATCTATCTCACCATGTTTCGCATACAAGTCCACCAAAGAGGTTCCTACATAAACATCCTCATCAAAACCTGCTTTAATAGCGTAACTATGGACTTGGGAACCAGGTTCACCACCATCACGTTGAACACAAGCTCTGATAATGCTAGCTAAAATATACTCATTCAGTTTTTCGTCACAGTTCCTCCGGAATTCCAAGAAATAAAGCAATGCTTTTTCATTATAGCCTAATTGGGTATACATAGAAACCACTGAAGACCAAGATACTAGGTTCCTATTAGGCATTTTGTCAAACAATGTTGCTGCATCAAAAACACTGCCAATTTTGAAATATGAATGCAGGAGAAGGTTTGATAAAAACACATCATATTGTAAGCCCCACAAGACAATTTGACAATGAACTTTCCTGTAGTACAAAATTGATTTGTTTGAAACAGGTACGAGCAACAGATTGGCAAGTGCCTTCCCTTTCACTCGCACATTTTGGGAAGAGAAAGAAGGAACCATTGGTTGAACAAGTGGCGAAACAGAACTAAAGAATTTGCAACTTCCCATTTTGGTAATTGGATGATAGGTCCAATATATGTTGAGGAAAAAATGGCGTCTCATTCTTGTATAAATTAGGCAACTCATGGGCATTTAGAGAATTGTATTTTGGCCATGCAAAGAAATTCCAATAATCCTCTATTCCTCCCCACCATTTTCTCTTCAAATAAATTATTTAAAACTTGTAGACGAATATGAATCATTGCTTCACAAGAAAACACTGATTAGAAGCTATTACGTCGTAGCCATATACTTCATACATAATAGGCAATTAATAGCAACTATTTTTGAAGCAGAAGAACAAAGAAACCTATTATTCAAGCTTCAATAACCGAGTCCACAAATTGGGGGTTGAGTACTTGGGTGAGTCCATCGGACTTAGTTTAGGACTAAGCTCTATCCTGCAGAGAATTCAGAACACACTAATTTCAGTGACCAATCGGCAATCTTTTTCTTTTCTTTTTTGTGATAAAAAGTAAGCAATGGGCAACTAGAACCAAACCTAACCCAATTTCGACGACTGGAGCCTGTTCACCAGCGCCGGCACCGGCAGGAAAAGAGTAACCTTTAGCGTATCCGAGTTGGGTCTAGTCACATGGTGAAATTACAAAATGGAACTTCATGCATAAGAATTGGACTTTACTTTTGCTCTTTCCCTCTTTCTCTCCTCACTTTCTCAACCTTTTTTTCCGTCGATTACTTCATTTTCTCACCCTCTTTGTTGTCTTGCTCTTGCTCAATATCATTTTGATCAAAAACTAAAACGAGGTAGAAGAAGAAGTTAACCAAAGTTACTCTTGTAGACTCATGGGAGAAGAAGAAGGAGGAAAAAAGGAAAAAGAAAAAAAGAATTTTATTGGAGCCAGTCCGGAGAAGGAGGAGGAGAAAAAACACAAAAATGAAAGAGGTGAGAAAAAGAAAGTGAGAGTAATTTTGTAAACTTGCTTGAAAATAATGTAAGTAAGATGTCAAAATTCTTAACGTTTAAAAAGTAGGGCAAAACTCGTTCTAAGTGTTTTAATCAATTATCTAATCGAAGGACGGAGTTCCTTCAATTGAAAATTTGGAAGGAGCAGGGATTTTTGGAACATTAAGGTGAGAAAATTATCCAAATTAGTCCTTAAATGTATAAATTTTTCACAACTAATACCATTTTAAAAAATTTGTTCAAATACTTTTTCTTGGTTCATCTCAATTGAGATCAACCATCAAAATTTAGATAGAAAATTAACTTTTTTTTATCCTATTGAATGTTTTAGACTTTCTCGATGAAATCTCTAACACGATTAACATCGACATTCTAATATATTTGACTTTCTTGGTGAAATCTATTCTATATATTTCCCAAATAAATTTTGAAAAGATAAAAGGTTTGGTATAAGATTCAGAAAATTATATAAAATTAGAAAAATTAGTAGAATCTTGCTATTAATCTTGGATTTCACCAAGAAAGCCCAATTGATAAAATAAGAAAGTTAAATTTTAATATCTTGGACGAGATGGATAGAGAAAAACTAAAAACTATTTCTACCATTTTTTTAAATGGTGCTAATTTTAGAAAACAGAAACTTTTGAGGATAATTCTATCAATTTCCCATATATATGTCAAATGAAAAAGTAGAGGGTGTGGTAGTTGAAAAAGGAGAAACATTTTAGGATTATTTGTGATAATTACCCCCAAATTTTTATGTTGAGAGATATAATAGGTAACCAATATTTTCCTTCAATTTGAGAATTCTTTAAATAAAAAATTAAAAAATTAAAAAAACTAAAAACTAAAAAAAACTCAACACAACTCTTATTATTTGAATTGTTGGATTTTTTAAACACTCATAATGCCAACGTAAGCATAATTCAATAGATCATTAATTCTGTAAATATCTCTTCCACTACGGTACCTCTAAGTTTCTTTTTGTTATCTGCTTCAAACTAATATATATATATAAAAATAAAATTAGAAATGTATTTTTATTGTTAAATTTAGTTAAGAATTCTATTTTTTAATTAGAAAATATGAAAATAATTGTAAGAAATTAAGTGGAAACAACATAATTTTTTAAAGTCAAAACTACAAATTAAGATTAATGACCATTTAGTTTATGAACTTTAGTTTTTAAATATTTCTAAGCCCCATTTAATTTTATGGAAACGAATATCTTCGTCCTTGTAAGCTATCCGAAAGCTTCATTGATTTAGATGTGTTCAAAATTTCCATCACGTTAGCATCACAGTTCTCATTAGTTTAATTAACCTCAAGAAAATAATTATAACATGTATTTGAGTTCAACAGTTAGTTGAGATGGCCGAGTTGGTCTAAGGCGCCAGATTAAGGTTCTGGTCCGAAAGGGCGTGGGTTCAAATCCCACTCTCAACATTTATTTTTACTACTTTAATTTATTCCTTACAAATAAGGATTACAATAGATAATAGATGAGAGATGTGGAAGTTGTAGTAAATAAAATCCAAAACTTAATAAATAAAAATAAAAAAATAACTAGTGGAATACTACTTTGAATTACATTAATCCTTATTTCTAGCCCAATAAATTGAAGTAGCAAAAATAAATGTTGAGAGTGGCTACTTTGAATTACATTAATCCCACTCTCAACATTTATTTTTGCTACTTCAATTTATTGGGCTAGAAATAAGGATTAATATGGAAGTTGTAGTAAATAAAATCCAAAACTTAATTTTTTAAAAAAATTTAAAACTAGTTAAATACTACCTTGAATTACATTATAAAATTGACAAATTAAAACAATTTAAAATTCAGTAAATACAAAATTTATTGGGGCATGATAGGAATTAAAACTCCTCAACTTCTCCCATAAAAACGTGGTAGCCATATTAGTAAATAGTAAACTTTCTTAGTTATTTTCCATTAAAAGCATTATTTTTTAGCTATACATCATAATTTCCCAAAGTTATTGATGTCTAATATATTGTCGACTTACCATTGATAATCTTTAAAGCTGTTTAATATCTGATATATTGTTGATATGTAGAATGATATGTAATATACTAATGATATACTATTAACATTCTTGAAAGTAGATTGAGATATGTATTGATATACTAATGATATACTTGATATGCTTAAAAGTTGATTGATATGTGATATACAACTAATACACTATTGAATATTCTTAATTGTTTGATATGTACTGATATATTGTTGATATACTTTTGATAGATTTAAAAGTTGTTTTATATCTGATATACTGCTAATATACTATTGATATTCTTAAAGGTTTATTGATAAGTGATATACTTACGACAAACTATTGACATTCTTTAAATTTGTTTGATATCTATTTATATATTGTTGATGTATTATTTATACACTTAATAGTTGATTGATATATGATATATTGTTGATTGATATGTGATATACTGTTTGATATTCTTGAAAGTTATTTTAGGTGTATTAAAATATTTTTGATAGACTTGAAAGTTGTTTGATATATAATATGTTACTGATATACTATAATTATTCTTAAAATTTGATTGATGTGTGATATATATTATTGATATACACTTGGAATATTGATTTATGTTAGATTTGCTACTTATAAACTCATGTCTTACCTCAAGTATAATTGATATTTGATACACTCATATCTTATATTTGATATACTGTTGATACACTTGAAATATCATACTTATAAAATGAAGCACACACGCTTAAATTCAAAATAAGTTATGAAGTACACATGCTTAAATTTAATATAAGTTACTTATTGAATATTGGTTGTTGTTAGATATATTGCTCATGCACTTAGAATGTTAATTGATGTTAGATACAATGTTGATACACTCATGTCTGACTTCATTTATGCACTAATTAATATTTGATACACTTATGTCTAACTTCATTTATTTATTAATTAATGTTTGATACACTCATGTCTTATATCTAATATATTGTTGATACACTTAGAATATCATGCTTATAAAATGAAGCACACATGCTTAAATTTCAAAGTAAGTTATTGATTGAATAATGATTGTTGTTAGACTTATTGTTGATACACTTGTGCCTTACTTCAAATATTTACTTATTGATGTTTATACACCAATGTCTTATACCTGATAGAGTGTTGATAGACTTGGAATATCATCCTTAAAAAAGGGAAACGTGTGTGTTTTACTTCAAAATAAAATACCAATTATGTAACTAATACACTTTAAAAATTGAAAATTTTTGTTGTAGGATGGAGTTTCAAGTAAATAGAAAAAAAAAATAGAAATTGGAGTACAAATTAGTTTCTAATATTGTGGAAGAAAAATGGAAATTGAATTTGAAAATCTTTAGTTAGAAAAAAGAAAGAATAAAATAGGTATATAAATGTATCGAAATATTAGGTATTGTTATAAAATTGAGGAGCAAAATGACGGAAAAATGGGAGCACGAAAATCAAAAAATTATAATATTAAAATAATTAAATAATATAAAAGTAATTAAAACAACTACATTAAATAAAATAAACTTAAAATAAACTAAAATAAAAAAAGTAGAATTTTATGAAATTTCTCAACACCAATCTTTTCTCTTATTTTCTCTCCAACGTGTATATTACAATATCCACAAAAAGCCTCTATTTATAAGCAATTTGGCAAGTAGGTAGTGACATTTCATGGCCACAAATGATGTGTCTTTAGTAGACACATGACCTTTGCCACTAAGCATATTTATATAATGGACATCTAATTTGCTCTAATACTTATAATACTCCTCCTTAGATGCCCATTATATATATAAAATATGTCTTGTTAAAACCTTACTAGAAAAATCCCAATGGAAAAAAAATCATAGTGAAGGAAAAAGAGTACATACTTTATATAATCTAAAAAAATACAATACATTTGCTCCCCCTCATAGGAACATCATTTGAGATCTCTGAGTCGCCGCGTTCCAATGTTCTACACCAATTTTTCAAAAGTTGCGGTTGGTAATGATTTTGTAAATAAGTCTGCCAAGTTATCCTTCGAACAAATTTGTTGTACAGTGATGTCGCCATTTTCTTCAAGATCATGAGTGTAGAAATTTTTTGGTGAAATATGTTTCGTTCTAACTCTTTTAATATATCCTCCTTTGATTTGGGCTATACATGCTGTGTTGTCTTCGTATAATGTTGTTGGAACATTTTTACTAGAAGACAAGCCACATGTTTCACGAATGTGTTGAGTTATTGATCTTAGCCATACACATTCTTTACTAGTTTCATGGATTGTAAGCATTTCAACATGATTTGAACAATTAGCTGTTATGGTCTGTTTCACTAATCGCCAAGATATAGCAGTTCCTCCACAAGTGAATAGATAACCTGTTTGAGATCTAGCTTTGTGTGGATTAGATAAATATCCAGAATCTACATAACCAACTAAGTGAATAGATAAATTTGATTTATTTGAATAAAACAAACCCACATCGATCGTTCCTCGAAGATAACGGAGTATATGCTTAATACCATTCTAATGTCTTTTTATTGGAGAAGAACTATATCTAGCTAATAAATTTACTGAAAATGCAATATCTAGTCTTGTATTATTAGCAAGATACATAAGTGCACCAATCGCACTAAGATATGGTACTTCAGGACCAAGAAGTTCTTCATTATTATCTCGAGGTCGAAATATATATTTCTTCACATCTAGTGAACGAACTTCCATTGGAATGTTTAATGGATGTGCTTTATCCATATAGAATCTTTTAAAAAAATTTCCTGTATAGGTTGACTGATGAACAAAAATCTCATCTGCTAAATGCTCAATTTGCAATCCAAAGCAAAATTTTGTTTTTTCGAGATCTTTCATCTCAAATTCTTTCTTAAGATATTCTATTGCCTTTGAAAGCTTTTCAGGAGTTCCACTTATATTTAGGTCATCAACATACACAAATATAATAACAAATCCTGATTATGATTTTTTTATAAAAACACATGGACATATTGGATTATTTTGATATTTTTCTTTCAACAAATATCCACTCAGGCGATTATACCACATTCGTCTTAATTGTTTTAATCCATATAGTGATCTTTGTAACTTTATTGAATATAGTTATTGAGAACTTAATTTATGTATTTTAGGCATCTTAAATCCTTCTGGGATTCTTATATAAATGTCATTATTAAGAGATCCATATAAATATGCTGTAACAACATCCATAAGATACATGTCCAAATTTTCATACACAGTCAGACCAATTAAATATCTTAATGTAATTGCATCCACCACTGGAGAATATGTCTCCTCATAATCAATACCATGTCTTTGGGAAAAACCTTGTGCAACTAGTCTTGCTTTATATCTTGTGATCTCATTATTTTCATTTCTTTTTCTCACAAATACCCATTTGTATCCCACGGGTTTGACATCTTCTGGTGTCCGGACTACTGGGCAAAAAACTTGACGTTTTGAAAGTGAGTTTAATTCTGTTTTGATTGCTTCTTTCCATCGAAGCCAATCATTTCTACGTCGACATTCTTCAACAGATTTTGGTTTAGGATCCTCATTTTCTGATAAAATATCAAGTGCAACATCATATGCAAAAATGTTATCAATAATTACATGAGTTCAGTTCCATCTTTTCCCTGTCATGACATAATTTATTGAAATTTCATTATTATCTTTAGGTATTTCACTTTCTTCACTAATTGTATTAATAGTCATGTACAGGGTTTCTTCGTGGATATTTACATCCTCAACCAAGTCTTTTTTATTATCGTTTATTTTTTTTTCTAAGGATTTTTATCTTTGGAACCCATTGGTTTACCACGCTTCTGGCGTGTTCCAGATTCATTAGTGACAACTTGCTGTGTTGGGATATCAATTTTCGACGGAACATTTGCAACAGGTATATGCGATTTAGTTACTTTCTTTGCATCTATAAATGCATCTGGTAATTGATTTGCTATATTTTGCAAATGAATTATTTTCTGAACTTCAAGTTCACATTAATTTGTACGAGGATCTAAATGAGATAATAATGATGCATTCCATGCAATTTCCTTTTCCAACTTCTTAATTCCTCCCCTTAATGTTGGAAAATTTGTCTCATTAAAATGACAATCAGCAAATCGTGCAGTAAATATATCACCCGTCAGGGGTTCAAAATATTTAATAATTGATGGGGAATCATATCCAACGTATATTCCTAACCTCCTTTGACGACCCATCTTAGTACGTTGTGGTGGAGCAATTGGAACATATACTGCACATCCAAAAATTCTTAGATGGGAAATATTTGGCTCATGACCATAAGCTAATTGTAGTTGTGAGTATTTATGATAAGCTACTGGCCTAATGCCTGCAAGTGATTCAACATGCAAAATAGCATGTCCCCATACAGATGTAGGAAGCTTAGGTCTCATAAGTAATGGTCTAGCAATCAATTGCAAACGTTTTATAAATGATTCTGCTAAACCATTTTGTGTATGAACATGAGGTACAGGATGTTCAATATTTATCCCAATTGACATACAATAATTATCAAAAGTTTGGGATGTAAATTCACCATCATTATCAAGACGAATGGTCTTAATTGTATAATCAGTAAATTGTGCTCTTAACTTAATTATTTGAGCAAGTAATCTTGCAAATGCAAGGTTTCGACTTGATAATAAGGACACGTGTGACCATCTACTGGATGCGTCTATTAATACTATAAAATATTTAAATGGTCCACTTGGTGGGTTAATAAGTTCACATAATCACCATGAATTCGTTCAAAAAATGTAGGTGATTCGGTTCCTACTTTGGCTGGTGATGGTCTAATTATTAATTTGCCTTGAGAGCAAGCATCGCATAATAATTCACTAGATTGAAGAATCTTCTGGTTCTTCAATGGATGTCCATTTGAATTTTCAATGATTCTTCTCATCATTATAGATCCTGGATGACCCAACCGGTCATGCCAAATTGTAAATATATCTGGATTCATGAACTTCAGTTTCATTGTTGCATATGTTTCAATGACTCGTATATGAGAATAATATAATCCAGAAGATAAAGCAGACAACTTTTTCAATATACGTTTTTTATGTGAGACAAAAGATATGATATAAAGATATTCTATCTCATTTATCCTATCAGTCTCAATATGATAACCATTGCAACGTATATCTTTAAAACTTAATAGATTTCTCTTTGATTAACTAGAGAACAATGCATTGTTAATTGTAAATTTTGTTCCTCTAGGCAAAATAATATTTGCTTTTCCAAATCCTTGAATCAGGTTTGCAGAACTTGATATTGTATTGACTTTTGGTTCTAGCATTGTCAATTTGGAAAAATATTTTTTATTTGTAAGTATTGTATGTGTAGTTGCACTGCTAGACATAGATTTTCATTCCTCATTTTTGAGTCACTTAATATATGAAAATTGTCCATGATTCTTCATTTAAACAAGATAATTACAATAAGAAAACAAAACTTGTAATACAAGGTTCAACTAAAAAAAAAAGACATGAAAGATAGATAAAACAATTCTACATATTCTCAAAATCAAAAGAAACACTTGGTCTTCAGGAGATTCAAATAAGTCAGCCACATCCAAATTTGTCATATTGGATTGGTCAAATATATCATTATCCTGATATGCAAAATTTGATTCCACATTTTTCCCCTTTTCCTTAAGGGAAGCTTGATAGAGATCAACTAGGTGTTATGAAAACAGTCATACTTTATGGTATTAATAGACGCATCTAGTAGATGGTCATATGTGTGCTTATTATCAAGTCGAAACCTTGCATTTGCGAGATTACTTGCTCAAGTAATTAAGTTAAGAGCACAATTTCCTGATTATACAATTAAGACCATCCGTCTTGATAATGCTGGTGAATTTACATCCCAAACTTTCAATAATTATTGTATGTCAATTAGGATAAATGTCGAACATCCTGTAGCTCATGTTCATACACAAAATGGTTTAGCAGAATCATTTATAAAACGTTTGCAATTAATTGCTAGACCATTACTTATGAGAGCTAAGCTTCCTACACCTGTATTGGTACATGCTATTTTGCATATTGCGTCACTTGCACGCGCACGCATTAGGCCAGTAGCTTATCATAAGTACTCACAATTACAATTAGTTTATGACCATGAGCCAAATATTTTCCATCTAAGAATTTTTGGATGTGCAGTATATGTTCCAATTGCTCCACCACAACGTACTAAGATGGGTCCCTCAAAGGAAGTTAGGAATATACGTTGGATATGATTCTCCATCAATTATTAAATATCTTGAACCCCTAACGGGTGATGTATTTATTGCACGATTTGCTGATTGTCAATTTAATGAGACAAATTTTCTAACATTAGGAGGAGGAATTAAGAAGTTGGAAAAGGAAATTGCATGGAATGCATCATTATTGTCTCATTTAGATCCTCGTACAAATCAATGTGATATTGAAGTTCAGAAAATAATTCATTTGCAAAATATAGCAAATCAATTACCAGATGCATTTATAGATGCAAAGAAAATAAACGATAGTAAAAAAAACTTGGTTGAGGATGTAAATATCCATGAAGAAATCCTAAACATGACTGATAATCCAATTAGTGAAGAAGGTGAAATACCTAAAGATAATAATGAAATTTCAATAAATTATGTCAAGAATGGGAAAAAATGGAATCGAACTCATGTAATTATTAATAACATTTTTGCATATAATGTTGCACTTGATATTATATCTGAAAATGAGGATCCTGAACCAAAATCTGTTAAAGAATATCGACATATAAGAGGTTGGCTTCAGTGGAAAAAGCAATCGAGGCAGAATTAAACTCACTTTCAAAAGGTCAAGTTTTTGGACCTGTAGTCTGGACACCAAAAAATGTCAAACCTGTGGGATACAAATGGGTATTTGTGAGAAAAAGAAATGAAAATAATGAGATCACAAGATATAAAGCAAGACTAGTTGCACAAGGTTTTTCACAAAGACTTGGTATTGATTATAAGGAAACATATTCTCCAGTGGTGAATGCAATTACATTAAGATATTTAATTGGTCTGACTGTGTATGAAAATTTGGACATACATCTTATGGATGTTGTTACAGCATATTTATATGGATCTCTTAATAATGACATTTATATGAGAATCACAGAAGAATTTAAGATGCCTGAAATACATAAATTAAGTTCTCAAAAACTATATTCAATAAAGTTACAGAGATCACTATATGGATTAAAACAATAAGGACGAATGTGGTATAATCACATTTTATAAAAAAATCATAATCAGGATTTGTTATTATATTTGTGTATGTTGATGACCTAAATATAATTGGAACTCCTGAAAAGCTTTCAAAGGCAATAGAATATCTTAAGAAAGAATTTGAGATAAAAGATCTCGAAAAAACAAAATTTTGCTTTGGATTGCAAATTGAGCATTTAGCAGATGAGATTTTTGTTCATCAGTCAACCTATACAGGAAATTTTTTTAAAAGATTCTATATGGATAAAGCACATCCATTAAACATTCCAATGGAAGTTCGTTCACTAGATGTGAAGAAATATATATTTCGACCTCGAGATAATAATGAAGAACTTCTTGGTCCTGAAGTACCATATCTTAGTGCGATTGGTGCACTTATGTATCTTGCTAATAATACAAGACAAGATATTGCATTTTCAGTAAATTTATTAGCTAGATACAGTTCTTCTCCAATAAAAAGAAATTGGAATGAAATTAAGCATACACTCCGTTATCTTCGAGGAACGATTGATATGAGTTTGTTTTATTCAAATAAATCAAATTTTGACTTAGTTGGTTATGCAGATTCTGGATATTTATCTGATCCACACAAAGCTAGATCTCAAATAGGTTATCTGTTCACTTGTGGAGGAACTGCTATATCTTATCGATCAGTAAAACAAACCATAACAGCTACTTCTTCAAATCATGCTGAAATTCTTGCAATCCATGAACCTAGTAGAGAATGTATATGGCCAAGATCAATGACTCAACACATTCGTGAAACATGCGGCTTGTCTTCCAGTAAAAATCCTCCAACAACATTATACGAAGACAACACAGTATGTATAGCCCAAATGACGACATCACTGTACAACAAATTTGTTCAAAGAATAACTTGGTATACTTATTTACAAAATCATTACCAACCGCAAAATTTGAAAAATTGATGTAGAATATTAGATTATATGAAATATGTATTTTTTGTCCTAGGATTTTTTTTTTCTATTGGATTTTTTCTAGTAAGGTTTTAACGAGTCATATTTCATATAATATATAATGGACATATAAGGGGGAATATTATAAATATTATATTTGTAAATAGATGTCCATTATGTAGCCGAGCTTAGTGGCTAAAGGTCATATGTCTCCTAAAGATATGCTCATAAAACTCCACCACCTACTTGCCAAATTGCTTATAAATGGAGGCTTTTGGTGGATATTGTAATACACAGATTGGAGAGAAAAAAAAAGAGAAAAGATTGGTGAAATTTGAAATTTCATTTTCTATAAAAACCCACTTTCTTTAATTTAGTTTATTTTAAGTTTATTTTATTTAATTTGGTTATTTTAATTACTTTTATATTATTTAATTATTTTAATATTATAATTTCTCGATTTTCATGCTCCCGTTTTTGTGTCATTTTGCTCCTCAATTTTATAACAATTTTAAAATTGCCAGTTACTCCAATTTCTCTTTTAAAATCTCATCAATTTCTATTACATCTTATAATTCATATACATAAAAAAGATATATTATTTTAACATTTTTTTTAATAAACTAACTTGAAGCGATTAACTAGTTATGTTTGAGATGTTTTAAAAAATAGAAAAACTGTTAAAAATAATTACAAATATAGTAAAATTTTACTTTCTGTTTGTGATAGACCATGATGGGCCAAGATAAACATCTATCACTTTACCTGATAGAATCTGTCTATCTGGATTTATTGCAGTCTATTATAGATAGAAAATGAAATTTTGATATTTGTAAATAGTTTGATATTTTTTCTATTTATACAAAATTTTCTAAGATGTATCGACAGAAAGCGCAGAATTTCCGATCTCCTCCCTCTCACTTAACTAACTAAAAAAGTTAACAAAATTAACATTACAAATGGGTATTAAAGTTTAAGGTAAATATTGAAATTTGAAGTTGTTTTATTAGTGCTTATATTAACTTTCAGGCGTCAAAGTTGAGATGGCCGAGTTGGTCTAAGGCGCCAGATTAAGGTTCTGGTCCGAAAGGGCGTGGGTTCAAATCCCACTCTCAACAATTTATCTTTTCTCATATTTTTTTTTATGACGCCACAACAATGACACGTGTTATGAAATTACTGGTAGTTCTCTTCTCTGATTGTGGCGGCAAAATACCTTATCCTCCGCCGTTGAAACCGAACTCAGAAACCCCAATTTTGAAGCATGCTGGACGTCGCCGCCGCCGCCGCCACCACCACTGGCTCCACCTATTCCGCTGCTCTAACGTTTCAATTTCGCCATTCAAAATCCTCCACCATCCCCCACCAATGGCGGATCAGAGCTTCCTCTGCTGCTTCCACAGTCGATCTCACCGCTCTTCAATCCGCTATCGACAAGGTTCAATTCCTCCGCTTAATTTCATTTCTATGCCGTTTGATTACTTACACAAATCCCTTTTCTAAAATGCAGAAAGATAGTAACGCAGTTAAGGAAGCGCTGGATCAGTTGAGGGAAGTTGGTTGGGCCAAGAAATGGAGTTCTCAGCCGTATGTCTCCCGCCGTACGGTCAGTCCCCATTTCCAAGTCCGAAGTTCTTCTTATGGGAAACTTCAATCCATTACCATTTTTCCTCCTTCTTCCCTATTTATATTATATGAAACTACGAGAATTATTATATGAATAATGTCACATAATAATAACATAAAATACAAAACCTTTATACCTGAGAGAATCTGAGCGAATTCATGTTGTCTTATAATTTTACTCACTCACTCTAGTGCTAATTCTCTCCTAGGATAGAATAAATTACCTTTCTTATAAAAGCAACACCTCGTCCAAAAGTTACAAAGTGGAGTAAACTGAACTTCAACGAATTTTTAGAATGGAAGCAAAGTTTATGAGAGAAAAGTGTTAATGGAAAAAGCAAAGTTTTAATTTGGAGGAGAGACATATTTATAGATTAATTCGTGACCATTTGAATAGTAACGTCTCTTCTTCAAGTTGGTTAATAATTAATTAAAAAATGCATACACCCATAAAAGAATACAACTCATGGAATTTGAAAGGATACAACCCTAAATGGCGGGTTACATATCATTTATACATGCATATCAATGATGCCCATCTATTCCTTTAGTATTCTAGTTGTGTGTAACATGTATACAAGTTGATTCTATATACACCAGACTACCCTTCGGGAGTTGACAACGCTTGGAATTAAAAATGCGGAGAATCTTGCTATTCCTAGTGTCAGAAATGATGTGAGTTCCTCTTTAACATCCTTGCATTTGGTTTGTTATCTTTTAGAATTTTTGGTTTTGAGATGACAAATTGTTGGTGCCTCCAAAGATATATCAGATTAGAGTCTTATCGTTATAGTGCTTCAATGAGTCTGTTTGTCCTGTTTGCATATATCAGGTTTCTTGAAACTTATGTGCATTTGGTGCTCTCAAAACAGGCAGCTTTCCTTTTCACTGTTGTGGGAACGACTGGATTTTTGGGCGTCCTTGCAGGGCAGCTTCCTGGGGTAATATAAACAGGATATTTAGGTCCTGTTTGATAATCATTTGGTTTTTGAAAATGAAGCTCATAAATACTACTTCCAACATCACGCCAGATTTTGAAAACTAAAAGAAATAGTTTTTAGAAATTTACTTTTGTTTTTGGAATTTGACTAAGAAATCATGTATAGTTAAGAAAGATGAAAATCTTAGTATATAAATTGTTAGATAACAAACACAATTTTCAAAAATTAAATGATTGTTAAACGGGGCCTTAGTTCCTCATTTAACCACCCTTTTGATAGGTGAACTCTATGTTTGTATACTAATTCAAAGATCCTTAATCTTATTGTGAGGGTGAACTCTTTTTGAAACTTTGGATCCATAATAGGATTGGGGCTTCTTTGTGCCATACTTGATTGGCAGCATATCGCTAATTGTTTTAGCTGTTGGAAGCATTTCTCCTGGGTATAAGTTTATTTGTGGTGTATAGCTATTCCCACTTTTCTTCTATTGTTAGCTTCTCTTCCATGACATTTTGTATGTGGATTGCCTCTCTCTTAGACTTCTTCAAGCTGCTATAGATGGCTTTTCATCATTTTTTCCTGATTATCAAGAAAGAATTGCTGGGCATGAAGCTGCACATTTCTTGGGTAAAGTCTTTGTATGAGAAGAAAAGTAATAACTTATCATTAGATGTGCCTAGTTCCCTTGGATCTAATAATGATCTCCTCTGAATTTTAGTTGCTTACTTGCTTGGACTTCCTATTCTGGATTATTCACTAGACATTGGAAAGGAGCATGTCAATCTCATTGATGAAAGATTAGAAAAATTGATATATAGTGGCCAGCTTGATGATAAGGAACTTGACAGGTAACTGACTACTCTCCTCTATGAGATCAAATCTAGCATGTGATATATTGATGCTAGTAGAAGCTAATAGTTATTTGCATTTAGGCCCCTTTGGTAGCTATTTTGTTTTTGGTTTTTGGTTTTTGAAAATGAAACCTATTTCCTCTCAATTTCCTTCAATGGTTTGAATATTTCTTAAACAAAGGAGTTAAATTCTTAACTAAACTTCAAAAACAAGAAAACAAGTTTTTGAAAAACTACTTTTTTTAATTTTCAAAACTTTGCTTGATTTTTTAAAATATTGGTAAAAAGTAGATAAAAAAGTTAGAAATTTATAGGTAGAATGAGTGTTTATAGCCTATTTTTGTTAAATCAACGATTGACCCAAAAGCTTCATTCTTTGATACCATTGTTAAACCACCAATTGACCCAAAAGCTTAAGATGAATAAAAAAAACGAAATGGTTACTAGAGGAGCTTTGATGGTATGATTTGCAAGTTGTGTAGCATCATTAATATTATTATTTTCAGGTTGGCAGTGGTGGCAATGGCTGGACTTGCAGCAGAAGGTTTAAAATATGACAAAGTGGTTGGCCAATCAGCTGATCTCTTCACTCTGCAGGTTTCAAATTGCTGTTGAATTCATGAAACAGATCCTTTACCTCTCTCCCCTCAGCAATCTAACATTTACATTCACTTGGTTCTCTCAGAGGTTTATCAATAGATCAAAACCAAAACTTGGTAAGGATCAGCAACAGAACCTGACTAGATGGGCTGTAAGTAATCAACTTTCACCAATCTGGATAGTTTCTTAAAATCTTTTTGTTTAAGAACTCAAGTGTTTTGCATATTCATCTGATCATTTCCAAGTAGTGCATTACATGTTTGCTAAAAATATGTTTTAGTCCCTAACATTTTGGAGATTTTTTCCCATTAAGTTCGAATTGCTTTAAACGTTTCACTTTAATCTCTTTATATTTTATCGTTTTTCAATTCAGTCTCTCATTGCAGGTGAATGTTAAGATTGACTGATGGTACACTATTGACAAAAATTTAAGGGATATAGAAAGGTCATCCAAGAGAAGAAAGTTTCTAATTAGAAATTTCGAGTTTTCCTCTCTTAAATGCCTTTTTCTCCTCTAAATTTCTTTTGTCAAAACTTAGTATGATGCCATATAAGTTTGTCGTCGATCAATACTAATATTCATATATAGTAGGAGACCAAATTGGTACTTTTTAAACAATAGTGACTGAGTTGAAAGAAAACTACTCAGATATTAGGAACCATAACATATGTGTAGCCTAAAAAGTTTTTAAAAAATCTCGTATTGGTGAATGAATACTGAAGCAAAATTCCCTGGACTTTGTTGTAGGTTTTATTTTCTGGTTCCCTTCTGAAGAATAACAAATTGATACATGAAGCCCTCATCAAAGCAATGTCAGAAAAAGCATCTGTAATAGAATGCTTTGAAGCCATTGAGAAAGCTGCATAGCTAATTCTAACCTTTTTTTTTTTTTTTTCATCTGCAACGATTACCATTCTTTCTTTCATACAGGGCTTTCTATATAAATAACCTAATTTCATGGGCCTAATTACAAAATTATCTTAAACTTCCTATTTTTTTTATGCATAGCCCAACGACATGAAATATTACACAAAAATATGGCTTAAATGTACATATCACCCTCCATGAACTTTAGAAAATTTGAAAAATAATAATAAGAAAAAATAGAAATAAGAAAAGACATATATGAAAAAGAAAATATACCATATAATTGAGGATTAAATGATTTTTTCCAAAATTATTTTATTTTCAAAATCAAATCTTTTAAAAAATATATCGTAATCACACTCATTAAATAATTTTTTTTTTTTTTCAAAACTCACACATGAAAGTCACGTAAGCTATAATGCATAGTATATATGAGGTTTATTTGTACATTCTATTTTCAATATCAAACATATATGGGTTCATTTCAAATAATTTGAGGATATCATTTATCTTAGTATAATATACATGACAAAATATATGGAATATATATGTCTAAATAGAACCAAGATTTAACTCAAAATATGCCGTATATATTATATAACAACCTTAAATTTTTACTTGTTCTAATTTGGAAATAACCTTGTATATATTTGAAATAATATTGTATATATTTTGAAATGAGAATTTTGAATTTTAAGTTAAAATTCGAAATTAATAAAAAGGAAAATTACAAATTTGTAGCTAATTGGAAAAAAATATCTTTAGAAAACATAAACTCCTAAAACAACATCTGAAATCTGGAAAAAAAAAGGGGACAAATTTGTAATGATTGAAAAAAGAATATACTTTATTAATTTTTTTTATATTTTTTAATTATAAAATAATGCAAAAATTAAATATGAGAGAGAATGTGTCCATCATATTCTTTAATATATAATGTGATTAATGTTTATTCCAAAAATAAAATTTCTAAATATTAATATTAAATTCAAATTGATTTCTTTTATTATTTTAATTGTAAAATATCCTAAATTTAATTATATTCCAAAATTATATTTTTGCATAATTTTGGACAATTTTAACCTTTTGGTGCATTCTCATCCATATTATTTTTTAATTAAAATAATAAAAGAAATCAATCTGAATTTTGTATTAATATTTAGAAATTTTATTTTTGGAACAAACATTAATCACATTATATATCATCATTAAATTCTGGTTGTCGTTTAATGATTTTTTTATTTCATTTATTAACTAATATAATATATATTCCTAAAATGAAGGAATACGACAGACACATTCTCTCTCATATTTAATTTTTGTATTATTTTATAATTAAAAATATATATAAAAATTAATTTTTGTTTACAAAAGTATTTTTTTTTTCAATTATTACAAATTTGTCTCCCCACCCACCCCCCCCCAGGATTCAGATGTTGCTTCTAGGAGTTTTTGTTTTTTAAGAAGAATTTTCAAATTAATTTCGAATTTTGATTTAAATTCTAAATTCCTATTTCAAAATATATACAATATTATTTCAAATATATACGAGGTTATTTCCAAATTTAAACAAGTACAAATTTAAAGTTGTTATATAATATATACTACATATTTTGAGTTTAATCTTGGTTCTTATATATATATATATATATATATATATATATTACACATACTTTGTCATGTATACACATGTATATATTTAAAATTGAGATATATATTCCACGTACTTTGTCATGTATATTATACTATGATAGATGGTATCCTTAAATTATTTGAAATAAACTCACATATATTTGATATTGGAAACAAAATGTACAAATAAACCTCATATATACTATGTATTATAGCTCACGTGATTTTCATGTGTGAGTTTTGAAAAAAAAAAATCATTTAATGAGTGTGATTATGATAAATTTTTCTAAAGATTTGATTTTGAAAATAAAACAATTTTGAAAAAAACAATTTAATGCACGCGAATAATGTATATTTTCTTTTCCATATATGTCTTTTCTTATTTCTATTTTCTTCTTATTATTTTTCAAATTTTCTAAAATTTGTGAAAGATGATATGGACATTTAAGCCATACTTTTGTGTAATATTTCATGCCATTAGGCTATGCATGAAAAAAAAATAGAAAATTTAGACAATTTTATAATTAGGTTATTTATGTAGAAAGCCCAAACCTAAAGGGACTAAATTGAAGTATCGAAAACCATGAAAACCTAATTAGAATCTAACAAGAAGCCCAATTGACGTTCAGTTACTTTTGTAATTACATCTTCAATCAAATATTTAGAAAACTTGCTTTTGGCAATCGATTTGCGAGAAAATATGCATCCTGTTCACAGTAGTGTTTTGTAGCTTGAGGCACAATAAAGAGTAATTATCTTCCAAAGAGGTCAAAAAAAGCATACAAAAAACTATAAAGCAAAAGCTTTTATATATGATGAAAAATAGCATGACGAATATAGTCAAATAATTAAAACATAACTTTCATTTGAAATTGTTGGAGACACTTGAATATATTTTCAAAATATTCATATGTTTCTTCCTTAAAAGTTAGTAATTTTCTCTAAAGTATGTAGTAAAACTTGAAGTACGTAGTAAAACTTGAGGCGCTACAAAATTACACAAGTATTGAAACACTCGCGTTAAGTGTACTTCATCGGTAGGCTCGCTTTGAAGCAAGACGTAGGGGGTGCACATTGAGCTAGGAGCAATGTAGCTTTTTTAAAACACTATCAAACTAAAATTTACAGATTCAAATCATTCTAAATCCTATGTAATTATAGTCTTCTAACGATTATAGAAATAGGCGGAGGTTTCGATGTCCTTATCAGTTAAGGATTAGAAGACTTTCCTTTAGTTGTTTTGATGGGGAGGGATAATCTCTACCTCTTGCACTTAGTTCCCTCATCTCTTTTGAGTATACGTATTTCTTTTCTATCAATAATTGGTTGTCAATATGAGTATACACGCTAATAATGTAAATAAAGATGGTATATAATTAAAGAAATGTTAAGTCTTTTTTTCTTTTATTGCTTCAACTAAACTCGCAACTTCTCCTGTGAGTTGCACATAGTCACATCCAAACTTTTGGTGGGGGGATCTTATTAAATTAGATAATCTATTTACTTTATGAAAATAAAGGTATAAAACAACCATTCGTGACCACAAAGTCAGCATTTTTCACTTACTACAGCCGGCCATACAATGAAATCATATCCTTCAATTTGCTGGCTTCTGTCTCCAAACTCTCAAAGCTTAAGGAACTAGGTATTCTCCATTTCCAGTTTCCAAACTGTGTGACAAGTACAAACATATCTTACACAATGAACCATTATCACAATCAAATCCATAGATATCATATTTCATTCTTAGACAATCTAAACTTCTTCACATTTTTTCTTCAAAACAAAGTTTCCTATTGAATGCATGGTCTTTTTTCCTACACTACACAGATTAAGATGGTATAAAGTAAAAGAATCAAAAGATGAAGGATTTTGTGGGTTGTTAATATCTTCTGGTACCACTGAAAGCACCAGTGTGCACTCATGAGCTACTGAAGTTAATTGTAAATCATATAAATTTTAGAAAATATCATTTGCTGTGCAGATCTTAGTACTCTTGTATGGTGAAATAACAGGCAAGGAAATGTCTGGATTGTATTCTGACTCAAATGCTTAATGTTGAGCTTTATGACAATTAACAAGACTAATTGGGTACCTGAGTATGAAGGTATAAACTTACCTGTGTTGCTGGAATGTTCATCCTTGCAGAACTCCCTAACCCAAGAACATCTTGCAAAGGTATTATGGCAGTTTGTGCCACAGAAGACAATGCTGCCCGGATGAGAACCCAGGGGATATCATCTTTCTCAGTAGCTGAAAGATACTTCAGTACCTGTAACACAAGACATGTCACACCTTATTTCATTTCCCTAATATATTAATTACATGGGAAGTATAGTAATGAAAAAAAATTCGAAAGGGCACACCAAGAAGATGCATAGTAGTTTGATTATTCAACACTTCTTTCCCAAATTAGACACTTTCTTTCCAGAAAATCTCTGAATTCTTTCACAACATATCCTGAAAATTGTTGTTTTTCTATCAGTAATGCGTAGAATTTTAGCCATACTATAAATCTGTGACCACAACTGAACAAAGACCCTAGAACGATCAAAGCATTTGAAACTGAGAATCCCAGAATTTCCACCCAAAAGAACAATGAAAGACAGATGTGCTTCGTCCTTTTCTGTTTTGGCTTTCCATAACAAAAGCATCAAAGGTACGCTTCCAAACCAGATTGATCTCAGATTGATTGCCCCTTTGTGGGTGGTAGGCTTACATTGCTGGAATTGGATACCCTGGATGATAAATAAAGCTTTGTCCAAGAAATGACTAATGAAGATTTTGATCCGATCAAAGATGAACAATAGCGGAAACTCATGGAGACACACTACTTAAAAAAAAAAAAAAAAAGCTGCCCAGTCTTAGCACTCAAAGGGTGATGGAGGAGAATGAAGTGGGGTAGGTCATCAATGAAACTCTTGGTGATAACATCCCCAATAAGATTGAGAATCAGCAAGGTTTTCAATAGATTAACATTCCCCGAGCTCTAGCGTATGGTTCAACTTTTGCCTATCCAATTCCCTACGAGCTTCATAATGATTCAACTACCCTTCTATACACAATGTCACTACCTGAAACATCCTCGACTATAGCTCTTTTACTATAGTACTTGGGAATCTTTCTGAAACGAGAAAAAATATTTCCCAAAAACATTTTCTCCTACCGTTGGTCTTCCACTTCCCCTTAATCTTTTTGTAATGGGTGTTAAATATGCTCTGGATTTCTTCACATACTCTATCGGACCACCCTCTAAGGATTCTTTTCGAGTCTAAGCCTCTTGTCCTCTTCTTGTGTCAGGTATGTGGCTGCAAAGGGATGGGCACGGTCTTCTCTTCTGCTCAAAACTTTCCCTTTCAGCCTTGTAAAATGCTTTAGTTCTCCAATTGGATTAGTCGCTAACGCATTCTCCTCATTTTCCTCCTTTTTTTTCAAATTGGTTTTGCAAGGTACCTACCATAGTACCATCATCTTCTCCCCTTACTTCGATTGTCGTAACTCTCCTGCTTAAACTCACTTTCCATGTGTCTCATCTTTGAGGCCCCATTTTCTCTCTCCTTGGGAGCATAGCCTGTGTAGTTCATATGAATTTCATTTCCTTCAATGGACCTCCCTCCGGATTTCTTCAAATGTCTATTTTTGTTTATTCATATTGTTACTAATGTTACTGTGTTTTCATGTATGTTCAAACTAATACAAAAGTTGGCAGCTTTGAAACAATATTCAGAAACTATTGTAGTTTTTGCATGTATGAATGTGTTAAGGTTCAGAGAAGGTGTTGCGAACATTGGATTTTTCTCCTTCATTCAAATTGTCCCACCAGCCACGAATCTGCATTAAAACACTTGAACAATTAACAGAATGACACCAGGAGAGACCAGTTTTATTTACTTAAATCAGATTAAAACCAGTAATTCAAAGATGCTTGTCTATTGCCAACATCAGATTTTTTTACGACATATTGCAAACAAGGAGATAGCAAACATGGAAATTATTACTGTGTCATTATCATGAGTTCCCGTGTAGACAACTTGGTTAGATTCATGATTGTGGGGCAAATGCGGATTAGTAGAATCACTTCCAAAACCTGTTTGAACAAAATATATCAATTACCGAGAATAAACATTTGAAGGCAATCTCTTCAAAACAGAGACAATATATAACAGTAATACCAAATTGGAGGACAGCCATTCCAGGTGCCCCTATAGACTTTCTGAGCTGAACCACATCTTCAGTAATAACTCCCTGTTATAAGATGGTTAAACCAATGCAAAATGTAGCTAAAACTAAAAGAAAACAGACTCAATTGAAATTTGTGGGGGTCGGAAATGGTAGCACTAATCAAATAATCTCCATGAGTATTTCCTTTTTCATGACTGATAAGAAATGATGAAACCACAGAGCTAAACGATACAAAACAAAGTGGAATTATGCTCTTTTACTTTCCTAAATACAAGTGCACATTAATTAATTCATGAGTGACATGTTAGACACCAAACAGACGGTGTTATGATGAGTTGGTGACAAGTTTTTAACCTTAAGCTTCTGGCTTCAAAAATAAATTCCGAACCCAAAGTAGTTAGTCTGAAAATTTTAAACAAGAACGATATTGGAAACAATACAAGAAATCACATCCACAATGTAATGAGCATTGAATAGATCGCTATGATTTCATTACTTGTTTATCCATAAAAACATACCAAATCTTCTGCAAATATGTTGATCTTCCCAACCGCTCTGGATATGGCATTAAATAAAGATTTTCCAGGCCCTGCCTACTGTCATAAAAGATACTATTGAAGAAGATACCATGATATGAAATTACAATCTAAAAGAAACCTGCCAAATTAATTATAAGTCTGACCTTCCACCGTCCAACTGTAGCAATTTTTGCCTCTGTACATTTGCAACATGTTAGCACAATGAACTAAACAAAGAAACATGTTATGTAACCTGATAAATTTATTTCATTAAAGCCTACCAGAAGGAACTGCCCAGAAACCAGCAAATCCTCTAAAATGATCAATCCGGAATTCATCATATAGATTCTGTGCACGTTTAATGCGCCGTATCCACCAAGAAAAACCATCTTTCTCCATGGCTTTCCAATCATATAGAGGACTTTCAAGTTCCAAGCAGACATCAATTTATTAGAAAGCTATTTCTTGGCAGGTTTACACCAAACAAAATTAACAAACTAGAATTAACGCAAACACTGGAATAATTTTGAGAAGTATTAGATAAAAGAAAATAACAGGAAACAATTACGATGATATAATGAAAAATCACAATGGATTTTATTTTTTATATTTTTATATTTTATACATATATATATTTTTTTTTACAGGGGACTACCCACGGCCTCTTAGAAGAAGTGAGATACCTTAACCACTTCAATGGATTTTATTTTTTATATGTTTATATTTTTATATTTATATTTATTATTATTTTTTTTGACGGGGGATTTAAACCCATGGCCTGTTAGAAGAAGCGAGATACCTTAACCACTAAGCTACGTTCGTGATGGCTGCCCATGATTATATTTTCTATTTTTCTCTTTTGTTTTCCTTGATTGGAACCAATTTCCTAAACAATATCTACTTCGAAATGAACTCTCTTTAAAATCAAGTCTTAAAAAACTAATTCTATGAAACTAGACAAGGAATATGACCATGTGTAAGAACTACGGGAAAAATGGAAAACAAATTTCATGAAAGAATGTACAATCAACCATTGAGAGTCTGAGACAAGTGCATGACACACCTTCCCCATAGTTGACCAGTTTCACTAAATGCATCTGGAGGCACACCACTCACTAACACGGGAAAACCTTTCCTGTTCTGCCAGAACATATGATTATCATTAGCATTTAGCAGTCAACATAATTAGAACATCCCATAGTAGACTTTTATCTGTCTCTATTCATCGAGAAGCAACATATACCAGCAAAAATTGCTTCTTATTAGCCCAAACATCTGCACTCTGATAGCCAACATATATAGGCATGTCCCCCATTATAGCAATACCCTTCATATTTGCATAGCTACGAACTCTTTGCCATTGTCTCTGGAATAAAAACTGTTGAGCAATGAATATATTTATCTGCAAGAACAACAGTACATGTGAACAATTAGGCAACGGACTACAGAGACTGTAAGCACAAAAGTCAAACTAAAGAAGTCACTCAATTCTTACGAAATCTCTTTCCCTTTGGTAAACATCTTCTAAAGCTGAAAGATGCCGATTTTTTAAGGGTTCTGGCCATTCATACCAACTGAAATAATTTAGTCTATTATCAATAGCAGCAAAATAAGCTGCATCTTCAAGCCAGCCTGCAGAATTGAACAACAAGAATGAGAGAGAAAGAGTGAAATGAAGTAAGAAGAGCTGTTCCACTTTTTTTATTAGTTTTTTAAGGGAACTTTTCATTGATAAAAAGTAAAAATTGTTCTAAACTATTAAGTTAGATGATTAATTAATTAACCAGCAGACTTTATTGAATAGTCAATCTATCACAAGTGTATTTGAGGCGTCATTCAGTAAAACTGAAAATTAGGGGATAATTTCCAAACTATCGATATCAACTAGAACCTGGGAGACCATCTTTGAATTCTTTTTTCTCTTTTTCTTCTTCTAAATCCAACAGTGGCAAAGAGACTTTTGAATGAGAGCTTTTGAAGTATATGTGTTTGGTGTTCCTATACTAAAGGAGGAAAAACTTTACAATTAATTATGTATTAACAAGCTGGTTCATGAAAGGTTTCATGCTGAAATACATTTGGCAGCTCAGCATAACTGAATTTTGGTAGCAGATACCAACTCTACAGCTGACCAGATCCAGCCATTGAGGAGGTTTTAGCAGTCTAATTTGAACGCCTTTTCTTGAAAATTGAGGGCTTGAACTAAATTGACAGATCTTAGAAAAATTCAAGTAAAGGCGATTTATTGTCTGACAAACATTAGCTTCTTATTTTTTAGCAAGGTAGAAAGGATGAATTAGGTAGCTTAGATAGTGTATCATGTATAATTTTTAACAATCAATAAGATCTAAATATTAATACAAACTAGAAGTTCTGCAAAATATTATGGGTGATCCCTGACATCAGTTGGATTATATTAAAACTCACTTGATATATCAGGGTCTCTACAAAATTCTTCAAGCTGTCTTTTAAGTTCACCATCACTTTGAATTAACCTTTCTGCAGCCTAAGACAAAACCAAAGAAAATAATTAAAGAAATACTCAGGTAATATAAAAATAAAACGAAATTGGAAGTCATCAGTGTGCTTGTAAATCTTTGTTGATCACAAAGCAATATACACTGGAATGTAAACATGAGATCACCCCTCTGAATCTGACGCACAATTTTTTTACTTTTATTATTATTTTTTTTATATCGGCGAGTGTCCGGGCCAACTTACGCGTACCTTGACTTGACTAATCACACGGGATAACCCGCTTGACCTACAATATTTAGGTGTCATAGGACAACCCAGACGATATAAGCACAGTGTGTTTTACTTTGCATTTTTCATTAATAGCAATGCTTCCTCCAATGATGAAACAAGTTGGTACCTCCTTATCGAGTTTATTTTGTCGTATTGCATAGGCTTAAAAACTATGAAATTAAAACCTCTTCGATTATTTAATCAACACTTGAACTTTAAAAATTGAGTAAATTTCAAAGATAGGTTCTATAATTCTAAATCCCTCGACCATTTCTTCTCTCTTATTATCATTTACTTATTTATTAAGAGAAACAGATTTGTATTCCAAAAAAGGAAAAGCAGGTTTAGGACAGAGTGGTGAATACCCCTAAAAAAACTAGTGAAGCACCACCCCCCAATCTTGGAGGATTTGAGCTAGGCTATGATTACAAAAAACATTTGTTGTGTCCTAAACACCACAAAGAGAGAAGTAATTTGTACATTGTTACAAAAGAACTCATATTATGACTTGACCATTTGTACACAAATTATCCTTTGCTTTTAGAGGATGGTCTTTTTTATGAACATATTTGGCTTCCTGAAGCTTTAACGGATTCGTGGCTGAAAGACACAGCTAAAGTGCTATGGAAGTGTACAGTTGGATCTTTTTTGTAGATTCTATGGCTTGAAAGAAATAATAGGATCTTCCAAGTTAACTATCCTCTTCTGATGCTTCTTAGTGAGCTTGTATATTGTACAGCCTCTTGTTGAAGTTCCCTACCCAAATTGCTGAGCTGTAATCACAACTTTTTTACGATTAATTTGGATTGGAGAGGTCTTCTGTACTTGCTGTTTTCTCGGAGATGGTTCACCCTACCCCTGGCTGTAAAGTTGTTCCTCCTTTCTTTTAAATATAATATAACACAAACACAATTTCCTGTACAAAACTAATAAGGATGACTTTGAAAATGGAGGAAGCTTAGGAGACCGATTCGAAGCTGATATTCATTTTCAAGTCACTACTCATAAAAGCTATAGATGAATTTTGACATGCAACGGAAATCTCCTACTAAGAGTTAGAAGAGTGATATAATTCATATATTAGCAGTACAAAGGATCAGTATTTATAGATACTGTCATCTTGATAACAAACTCTAAACAGCTCAGTATTAGATACTGTCATCTTGATAACAAACTCTAAACAGCTCAGTATAATAGGTAACAAAGAGGAAATAAAAGATTACGTTACAGATTAGGTATAACAGATTACAATCAGCCAATAATAACCACTCGTGAGTCTTGAGAGAGGAAAGATTAATTACTAACCTTTGCTATTAAGGGATCCTTTATATCAGCAACAGCAGAGAAGTTTACATGGTCATGGTCGCTGCGAGTATCCATTCATGGACAGGATTACTTCATAGTGTCCCTTTCAAGAGAGATAATAAAGGGGATGCAAACAATTAATCTAAATCTGCCAAAAAGTAAAGTTTCTTACACTGGCTTTGGCAACTCGTCTTTTGTGAGCAAACCATCCTTGACAAGCTCATCAAGAGAGATCAAGAGAGTGTTTCCACAATTTGCATCCTGAAAGTTATAAAACAGAGAAAATAATGTACCAAGAGTAAACAGATCAATAAAACTGTTGAAATTGATGGTGTAAATAAACATTTTGTTAATGTAAAACCAAGCTTCCACTAAGACAAATGGAAGAATACAAATGGACAAAAAAAGACTTCATAATAATATTTTCTAAGAAAATAGAAACCCACAAAAAAGGAGAGCCTAGGAAGCTTGTACAAATTAAAAAACCCAACATTACAAAATAGGCTCCCATTGCTAGGAGTAAGAGATAATAAACAGCTATAAATACTCTTAGAAATAGACACCCAAAAAGTGGAAAGAAAACTAGCCATAAATCATCCTTCCTCCAAGGGCTAACCCCTCTAAAAATTCCCCTACTTTTCTCAAAGTCAACTATTCTATGAAATAGAAGGGGGAAAAAAAAAGAAGTTGCACATCATAGGATTTCTCCCTTAACCTAAAATGGTGAGTCATAAAACATGTTGAATATACCCATTACTAAAAACTGGCTTCACTCTGGAACACACATCCTGATAGCCACCATATCAAAAGAGTTAAAGGTCAGCCAAAGGATCTATTTTCTGTTTGTGTTTCCTCACCACCTCCATCAATGAGCAACATGATCTATAACAACCAGACACACCAAGAGTCTCGTCAAAATAAATACTTGTGTGATTGAAGAGGTCCAGAAAACATAACAAGCACAGAAAGTCAGCTAACTGAGGGATGAAAGAAACAACCATGCTACTTTCAGGATGACTAATGTCCTTGGAGTGTGAACACGATCATTAACAGGATCTGGGAAATATAGATTAGCATAGACCACCTAAAAACCACTGCTAATCACTAATCATAATTATTTACGTTCATCTCCCAATTTGGGAGTAAAGGACCTATATTATTTATAGAAGGTTCTCCAGCAAACAACCTTTCTGTTGGCAAATTTTATGCTTGATCCACCATATAAACCCACCACTTAATTGCATCTATCCCCATTTCTGCTTTACAATTTTGTGGAGTAAACTCCCACATGACCTATAAAAGTAATTTCAAATACAGCCAACATGAACATAGCTCAACAGTCATGACATCTACACCTTTCTTTAAAGTTAAAAGTTTGAATTTTCATCCCATATTTGCTGTACTTCAAACACAGTCATGGCCAGTGGTTCTATTTTTAATTCTAGTGAAGGAAATAACTTTCTCAAGGGCAATATAATTCTAAATAATGAGTAGAATCTTTGCAGCATTCATTTTCTAAAATTCAGATGAGACCAGATGTGATCTAAACTTCATCTTCGATAAACTAAACATTTCAAAACAATGGACATAATGGGGCAAAATAAAGTGGCAATTTCAATAAGAATTCAATACAGGGGTAATACTGAGTCTTGCTGCACCTTCCTCTCAGTATGCTGGTAATGAATGCCTTACTCAAGCCCATACATAATTGGGATGTGAATAACAAAATGCATGAACCTGTTGCCAAATGGCCAAACCTACTTTCTTTACGGTATTCGATATTCATAGCGATAGAGACCAAGCAAATTTCTTTTTGAATGTGTATTCCCTATTTCTACATTGAGGTAATCCCTCCTCACTAATCACTCCGTCCCATCCCCCACCTTAAACATTGGAAGGATAAAAGAAACAGGAGATAGAGGAGGGGAGAAGGAAAAAAAGGAGAATTAAAAGATTGCTTGACTAGATAAGTCATCACCTGGCCTGAGTAGGGTGATCCCTCTTCGTTGGCCTTCCTTCCTGGAGGGACAAGAGGAAGAACCTGCCAAACAGAGAATCCCGCTTCATGAAGCCAGTCTACAAATCTAAACGCCTGATCTCCAAGATCACCAATGCCATAAGGTCCTCGAAACGACGTAGGATGTAGCAGAACACCAGCTCTTCGCCGAATGTCAGGATCCGACTCCGGGAACCATTCGCCATAGTTGACCGGAAAATCCTCCCCCACAGTAACTGTATCGAAAACGGTGGAAACTTTCAGAATGTGGGTAGAGGAAGAAGATGACAAGAGGTCAAATCTCCTGGTGGACAGGAAGGTAGTAGTGGCGTAGAGAGGTAATGGGGGATTCCGAAGCTTGGGAGTTAGAGGAAAAGGGAATAGCGAGGTTGAGATCGCCATTGTTGCAGAATTGAGCTCGAAAACAGAGAGTCAGGCTCCAAAGAAGAAGACGGTGAAGTGGGGGAGAAGGGAGTTTGGGCAGCCTAGCAATCTTCTGTATCTGTTGGGTGATGTAATATATGGTGGCACCGGGTAGAAAGGATTTTTTTTTTTTTTTTTTTTAATAATTAATAATAATAATTATTATTATTATTATTAGTATTCTTTCCGAATATAGCAAAATGAACCAAAATATTTACAAATATAACAAAATGGTTACTGTATATCTGCGATAGACTGGAATAGACTACTATTAATGTCAAGACACATATAATAGTCTATTATTCGACACTACTAGCCAAGACACATGCAATAGTTTATCGTTCGACACAAATAGTAGTTTATTGCGATCTATAGTTTGTCGTAGATAAATTGTGTATTTTGCTATTAGTGGTAAATATTTTCAGCAATTTTTTCATTTAAGATAATTTTCCTAATTATTATTATTATTGAGGTATGAATTCTAACCTTATACTTATGTCAGAACGCACTAGCAATGTTTTAAGTGACATGGGTTTATTTCTAACCTGTTGACGTAGGTCAACCGACATCATTTTATGTTTTTTCCATTCAACCTCACCTAGCGTGAGAGTTTTCAATCGCACCTCAATGCTTTTTCTTTAGAGTCTATCTCAATTTTAAAAAAAAACAAAAACAAAAACAAAAACGTGTTGTATAAATTTAAGGGAAAATAAAAAACTCATGCAAATTAGGACGGGACTTAGAGAAAAAATGGGA
The DNA here is from genome assembly GCA_030954485.1 of Citrullus mucosospermus. Classification (NCBI taxonomy): domain Eukaryota; kingdom Viridiplantae; phylum Streptophyta; class Magnoliopsida; order Cucurbitales; family Cucurbitaceae; genus Citrullus; species Citrullus mucosospermus. The sequence continues at coordinate 26,492,151 of CM062056.1, forward strand.
TGGGATGGACATTCCTTAAGCAAGACGAGGTGAAATGGAGCGTGAGCCCACGTAATCAGGTCAGGGATAAATCGCTGTTAAGCTAACAAAATCATCCCAAATTTAATGTCATTTAAAACATCGTTAGTGTGGTTTGATATAAGCATAATATTAGGTTCCATATGTTTGTAGGGACAAGTCAAAAATCATATAGGCATCATCCATCATTGAAGAAGAAAAAAAAAAAAGAAAAAGAAGAAGGAAGAAAGAAAGAAAGAAAAAAAGAACATGGAAGTCACAAATTGATTTTGTAATTTGAAATAGGCAGCTGAAAATAGAATTGGTATTTTTCTAACCGATAAATATATTAATAATTAAGTACAGTATATATTTGTAAGAAAAATATGTATTTAATAACATATGCTTTTTTTCCATTTTTTGGAATATTACAACACAAACTTTAAAGTTTTTTTTTTTTTTTTCCTTTTGAAAATAGCCATTTTGGTTTTAGTATTAATAACATATCAACATGTCTGCTCTAATTATTCTTTAATTTTTACAAAAAAAACAAAAAAAAACAATTATATATATATATATAAGAGTAGAAGGACAAAAGTTAAATCACATCAACACTAGAAATGGGATATGGGTTCTCAAGACAAACAAGGGTAGGCTACTACTACTACTAAGTAGAAACTTGTTCTCCCAATTTTCTGAAACTCACTTTTCTACCCTCTATCAGCATCTTGTTTCCTTTTCGACCCGTATGAACTAAAATTCCACTATACAATGGTGTCATTAGAGATAGAGATGTCCACAGATTACGTCTCCCTATTTCAATCTTCACCTTTTCAAACATTTTCATTTACTTTTGATTGCATATTGAGTGATTTTATATAAAAAAATAAAAAAAAAAAAAAAAAAATTAAACCATAAGAACAACAATTCTAAATAAAGAAGGCAAAATAGAAAGATAAAGTTTGCCTCCTATACCCAATAATTGTGTGGATATGTATGTATGTATAACAAATTTATAAATATAGATACTTATTTTAATCAATTAGTTACATCCAACTCAAATCAACATATTACACTCAAATAAATTAATGAAAACAAAATCATTGTTCATTACACATATATAACATAAAATAGAGAAAAAAGTGGAAGAAATTTTCTATTTTTCGTAGAGAAAACAAGAATTTGACCTCACCAATAGTTAAGGAGGCTAGACCCATTCTAAAACACATGCCAATAACTAACTATAACGGCCATTTCCACCCTCTCTCTCTCACACCCTCTCTTGCATCCACCATTATTGCTTCATTACCGTCGGTTGATGGGAGACCCAAAACCTACCTCCACCGTTGCCGTCGCCATTGCTGCAGCCGCCGCCACCACCGCCACGACTTCCATAGAATCACCACCAGATTCTTCAACTCCACCGCCACCACCTCCACCACCACCACAATCCTCCTCGTCCTCATCTTCGTCCTCTCTCGTTCCCCCATCAAAACGAAAGAAAAACAAAACTAAAGTCTTTCGAGTCTTCCGGTCGGTTTTTCGATCCTTCCCGATCATAACACCGGCATGCAGGATCCCATCACTCCCGTCAGGGCTAGACACGCTCCGAACGCCGTCAGGGAGCCGCGTGACGGGTACGCTCTTTGGGTACCGAAAAGGGCGTGTGAGCCTATCACTGCAAGAGACTCCACGAAGTTTTCCTAGCATAGTGATTGAGCTAGCCATGCAAACGAACGTGTTGCAAAAGGAGATGAGCTCGGGCATGGTAAGGCTCGCTCTTGAGTGCGAGAAGCGAGCCGATAAGGCGGATAAGACCAAGCTTATGGACGAGCCATTATGGACCATGTTTTGTAATGGTAAAAAAACTGGGTATGGCGTTAAAAGGGAAGCCTCTGATGAAGATCTCAAGGTCATGGAGATTCTCCGGCCGGTGTCAATGGGTGCCGGAGTCTTGCCGGGAAACTCTGACGTAGAGGGCCCCGATGGTGAGCTGGCATACATGAGGGCCCACTTTGAACGGGTGGTGGGGTCCAGGGATTCGGAGACCTTTTACATGTTGAGCCCGGAGGAGAATAATGGGCCGGAGCTTAGTATTTTTTTTGTAAGAATTTAAAACACATACTGTGGAATGAAATCGAGATATTGGTTCCTACAAATTAATTGATTCTTTATGGTCGGATTATTGATAACGTCCCAAATGGAATCATAAATTTCATAATATTCATATTCTGTTTTTTTTTAAAAAAAAAAAGATTCTCTTTTAAAAAATGATCTTCGTCTTTGTGTTTTTTTCTTCGCGAATTTGTTGATTATATATATATATTTTTTGTGGATATCTATTTCAAAATTTAGATAATTGGATGATTCTATAATTAATTGAGTTTTAGATTGTGTTTGAAACTTTCTTTTGTGCTATTTGAGCGAAGTGTTGTTTTGAGATAGGCCTTTTTTCTAATTTGATTGTTATAACTTAAAATTAGTAGAATTGTTTTAAATGACAATACTGTTGGAAATATTTTTAAATATAGCAAAATGTTAGTATCTATTAGTGTCTATTATTGAATTCGTGATAGATACCGATAATTGTCTATCAGCGTCTATCATAGATAGACCGTGACATTTTGCTATATTTGTAAATAGGTTGGCTAATTTCGCTATATTTGAAAACAAGTCATTTTTTTATTAGGAAATCTCTAAAAGAATTTTGATTTTTATATATAAGAAAGATGCATGAATTTCTTACAAATTAGCTTTAGTTTTATACCTATACAATTTTTTTTTTTTTTTTAATGATTACAATGGTGTCTTAGATATGCCAAAATAAACTGGATTACATATCAATAAGTACCATGACCAAGAAAATAATAAGATTCGGGTCAAGGATAGTACCTCAAGGCTACAATGGACTTAAAGGGAAAAATTGATTCGGGCCAACGCCGATACAGAGCCTAGCAAGATAGTTAATAGGGCATGCCCCTCATGTTTGACCCAATGACATGAAGGATCATCCTAAGAGCAACTTGTAAACTCCGGTGAAGACAACATAAGTAATATGCTTTCAGAAATACATCAGTATAACTCAAGGGAAAGTAAATTCATTCTCCCCTCACAAAACTCTAAATTTGTTGACTTATCACCACTCTAACCTAAGCATTGGAGCGTGTGCAACAAGCACCACATCATTGTGCAGATTTTCCTATTTTGTAGGTCATATTTTTCTTCTTACCAAACCAAATTCATCATTCCTATCACATAAAGGAGAGAATATTTTCAATGTCTGGATTTTGGTAGCAACGACAGAAGGTAAAGTCATTGTTCTAAAAATAAACCAAGTGTACGGCAACAAGAGTATTCATTCCTTAAAAATTGCATCTATCATTGAAAAAATAGCTCATGTTGGTCTGTCTAGCCATGCTTAAGGATGTTGCAGCCTACTCTTGATGGAGAAAATATGAGTTCAAGAATGCTAAATGCAAAAATTTCCTTTCATATCTTTAGGAAAAGCTTCATACATAGCCTTCAATAACTATAATTATCACTAGTATTATTTCTATCGTTCATTTTTATCGAATATTTAAACTTAAACAAAAAACAAAAAACATGAATGCTCTCATACCATGTAACAAAAGACAACGAACAAAGATAACGACAAATTTCACAAGAGAGAAATATTGCAATGGAGGATCAAGTGCTTCAATTGAGTAATTTGTTCATTGATGTAAAAACATCACAAGTATTTTTAGGAAAAATAAAAGTAATCACGAATGCACTAAGTTTACCACTATCCTTGAAAATTTTCTCCATCATTCCTACTAAGTCATTAAGACATTTCCCTCCAATTCAAGAGTCACTACCTTAAATTAAACTCACTAACATAAATAAAAAATAAAAATTGTTGGCGCGAAAAAACTCGCATGCGGGCCTTGAACACTCCTCTGACCCACTCCTTTGGTCTTGGACTCGTAGCTAGAGCTAACCTGTGTGAAAGTACTCACACTGTTATGGTATCGAGCCAAGTATACTTTGAACCTAAGCTAGTAGATGGAGTATTTAGCTCAGCTAAGCACATTTAGGGTTAATATGTTTCTCACTTTTGGAGTTTCTTACTTGCCTCTCCCTTGGAGTTGTCGAAATGAGACTATTTATAAGGCCCCTCCTCTGACACCTACTTGAGGTTACGTGTAATGCCAACGGCGTCAAGATGAGTGTGACCCTCGAGGTTATAGAGCGCTAGTGTTGAGCTTGGGTTTGTTATTTCTCATTTGTTAAAATTCCACTAGTTCGACTGGTTGACTTAGAACCCTTGTGGGTTTAACTTTTTCTTTTTGGGTTTGGGTCTGCCCACGGGTTTCGGACCTTGCCTAGGACAACCCTCAATAAAACTAGTTTGAGTACTTGCAAATTAAGATTGCACTAAATTTTTTTATATTGTATTTCTCTCAAAAGTCTAAGGCCCTGTTTGGTAGGAAATTTGAAAACATAAATTTGAAAACAGTGATTTCAATAAAAACATAGTTGTATTTCATGTTTTCAAATATGTGTTTAGTAACAGATTCAAAAGATTGGATTCTAATTTAAACAATTCTTTAAAATGCATTTAGTACCAATTTATAGATCATAAAACTATCATTAATTTATTTATGAAGATGTTTCATGTTTTAAAAAATTTTATAACTACTATTTTGTAATATTATTTAATTTTTTTTTATAGATTACATAATACATATTTTAATTTTCAAAAATGAAGGTTTATAAGATGACATACTAGATTTTTAAATGTTTTTATCTTTATTCAATATAATTATGCATTTTAAAATTTAAAATTCAATCTGGACACAATAAAAACATAAAAATATTATTTTCAAAATTTGTATCGTTTGAATTACAGAATCTAAATACAGTTTTCAAAAAAAGAACCCGAGTTGTTTGCCGAACATAAATTTATTGAATTTAACGAATTTAAAAATATAAAACAAAATTAACAGATCTTAATTTATTTGTCAATTTCAACTAGTAATTAATTATATCTTCAACCTCACTTGGTGCGCCCTTTTGATCTAAACTTCTCTGACTTTTATCCAATTTATGAGAAGCAGTTAGTTTGAACCTAACTCTTACGCTTCTTTAATGATGTTTTACTTTTAACAAATTGAAAATTGCCCCAACAAATGTTACAAAATTTGCAATTTGCCTCATTTTAATCTATCAATTTTAAAATGTTTATTTTAGTTCCTTTAATTTAATCTTTTGTTTATTAATTGGGTCTTTGCTACTTTCAAAATGATTATTTTAGTTTCTATACTTTTAATTTTGGTTTATTTTAATCTATGTAGTTTTTAAAAGAGACTATTTTTATCCCTTGAAAATGAAATAAAAATGAAAGTAAAGGGACAAAAAATCAATAGCCTCTTTCTTTAAAAGTATAAAAACCAAAATAAATATCTTAAAGTATAAGGACTAAAATAAACCAAAGTTGAAAGTATAGGCATCAAAGTAAAGGAAATATATGTTTTGGTCCCTAAAGTCTAATTTTCGTATGGTTTCTAAGTTTCAAAATATTATACTCTTAGTCTTTTAAGTTTTGAGTTTGAATTCCATTTAGTCTCTAGGTTTCAAAATGTTATGATTTTACCATTAACGTTTGAGTTTTGTATTAATTTGGTTCATAGGTTTCAACATTTACACTTTTAAACTCCGGATTTTCATAAATGATGATTTCAGTTTTTCATGTTTGTGTCTGGAAAGAATTATATTAATATTAATTAATTAAGTGTCACTATCTTTTCATCATTACTAAAATTAATTTAAAAAGTTTTATTTCTTAATTATTTAAAAAAAATCTAGATCTTAAAACTTAAGTACCAAATTGAAGTAAAATTCAAACCTAAAATTGTTGGTTCTGTTTGGAAACCATTTTGTTTTTTGTTTTTGAAAACTAAAAAAATAGTTTTTAAAAACTTTGTTTTTGTTTTTGGAATTTGACTAAGAATTCAACAATTGTACTTAAAAAAAGATGCAAATCATGGTAAGAAAAAAAGAAAAAATAACTTAATTTTCAAAATCCAAAAACAAAAAACGAAATAGTTACCAAATGGAGGTGTAACATTTTGAAACTTAGAGACTATATTTAAATCAAATTCAAAACTTAAAAGACTAAAATTTTAACATTTGAAAACTCTAATTAAATAGAAACTAAACCCAAAATTAAAAGTCTAAAATTAAATCACCAATGATCTCAAATAATAAAAAAATAAGAAAAAAGAAATAAAAAGAAAAAAATGACATCACCAAGGTCTTAAAAGAAGAAGAAGAAGAAGAAGAAGAAGAAAAATATAATATAAAAGAAAGGAAAAAAAAGAGGGGTAAACGTGAAGGGGGTGAATGCTGTGGGTCCAGTTTGCGCACGCCTCCAAGGGCTGTGTAACGGGAAGCTGTTGAGTTGAGCTTCAAAGTCCTTCCAATTATACAATTTTGTTGCCTTTCTCTTCCTTTACTCATACCTTCCTTCCATTTTCTACTTTTCCTCAAACTCAAATCCACATTCACCAACCAATTTTATTCCCAAATTCAATCTCTCTATGAAATTCTAGTTTCCCCCAATATGTTCAATTTTGAAGATGAGCTCATAATCGAACCAGGATATTCATGCTTAATCTGGGTTCAGCTTCTTGTTATTCTCCTCATCTTCGTCCTTTGTTCTCTTACCATCTTCGCTATTGATTTCTCCAAAACCAATACTACTGATATCAACTCCACTACCGCCATTGCCTCCTCTTCCACTACTCGCTTCCTTTCTCATACTTCTCACAACGGGAAGATCAGAATTGACCCTAATCCACCGCGAAATGCGCAGGTATGCCGTATCTCGGCTTGTCTTTTTAACGACCAGTGTAAGAATTTTTTTATATGTGTAGCTGGTGTAAGAAAATTTTTTTCACGACTTGAAGGGGAATTTTTCGATTATGTCGAGAATTAGATTCGAGTAGTTTTCTGATACAGAATTCGGTCGAATTCGTTGGTGCTGTTTCACTCTATTTTCCAATTTTGGATTTCTAGATTCCGCCATAGCTACGGAATCAATTGCGTGGTTGTTTCCACCTAGATTGATCAGTTTTTTGCTGGCTAATGGGCGAGAATATTGGGAGACAGAACTCTTTAGGTCTATTCACGAATTGAGTATTTCGTTTACACTACATAGGAAAATTGGTGTTGATAGTGTCAAGAGGTTCCCTGTGATGGTTGAAAATCAGGGAGGTTTTTCAATTTTATAAAGAGTTGGTTACCCGTGCGAGCTTTGCCCTCTGTCTAGTGCCCAAAATTTTCTTTGATTCAACTCAAAATTCATGGGTAGCAGGACAAGGAACGAACGATCTTCCCTAAGGCCTTGTGAAACTGTAATATTTGCACAATTGGGTGGATGGAGATTTCTGCTGGAAGCTCTTGCTTGTACCTGTCCAGAACGATTCAAAATGAAAAATTAGGTCAGGAATTGTGTCAGGTGAGTTTCTCATCGAGGTGCGCTGCAATTGAACACTAGACATGGAGTTTGAGATATAGACCATTTTGCCATTGCCCACAGCCAGCTAAAAATTTTGGAACTGAATGTCTTTATTAACTTTGATCTTGCTCTGTGCTTGAGCTGAATGTTGCTGGAGCTCAGCCAAAATTGCATTGCGTCACAACCTTGCAGCTATTGGTCAATAGCAAAATTTACAATTGGAATTTGTCCATAACATAGTATAGGAGGGGGTGTCTTCCATAGACAATGAAGAAAGGGGTTGTTGGTGAAATTATGGAAACTGGCATTGCACCAACATTCTACTTGAGGAATATCCAGAAATGGCTCAGAAAAATTGTATCTGAGATGGAGAAGGAAAACCCATGTAAGTAGCCTTGCGATTTTACTGAATGAAGATGCCAGCCATAGAGTGAGAATAGAAGGCAAAAATGACAAAATTGACATCAGCAATCTGCCACAGCTTCCTTCAAGGAGCTTGGAATCCATTCAGAGCACTTTCGCTGGGTCTTATCCAAGGACATTTGTTAACTTCACTTCATTCTGAACCGAAGGTTTTATGGATCTCTCCAACCAAGTAGACACTCTCACTCATTCACCTCACCAATTCCTTTCTCAAGAGACTCAACTTTTTACTCCATCTCCTTCTATGCAATGGTAATGGATTGAACAGCTTCTATATCATAGATGCAATCCTGATGTCAACGAAGAAAATAACGACAATGGTGTTAGCTTCTATGAATAGGGTCTTTTATTAATGCTTGAAAGCTATAATTCAGAGCAATGGTGTTAGCTTTTGGTGAGTATTAACTCTCTCTTGAATAGATTCTTCCTGCCCCCCAATAGATCACCCCCTCGTGTATTCCTATCCCTTGCAACTAACTAGCAGCCCCGCAAAAGATGGTAACGGATAGCTTCAGTGCCATGGATAGGATTCTTATCTCAATGAAGATCACGAATACAAATAGAGGGTTTTTATAAATGCTTTCCGAGGAATGGTGTTAGCATTTTGTGAGGATTGAATCTCTCTCTGCTAGATTCTTCCTGCCCCCCTTAGATCACCCCCTCGTAAGCCAACATTCTTGTAACTAGAGTTTGTTTTATTATTTACAGATGGAGTATTTTTTATCCAGGAAAGTATTGATGCCTAATAAGTATCTATTTCAACTATTAGATGGTGAAACCGAATGAGTGGGTCCTCTGAACCAGAGTATTATGCTTTTTGTTAAATTATCTGTCGTTATTTGTTAAATTGATTTGCATTATGAGCCTAATGTCACTCAAGAGTAGTTTTATATACATCATTAGCCCACTACGAATAAGCAAGAAGTTTGGTCTTCTTAGGGTGTGTTTTGTGCATTTAAAATATTGTCCACGAAAGACCCTAAATTTCCAATTCAGTACAATAAAACAAAAGGAGGCCATCCCCACCCACCACCCGCTCAAGCCCCCCACCCACAAAAAGAGAGGAAAAAAAAAGGAGAGGAAAAAGGGAAAAAGAGGAGAAACGTGTCTAAGAATTGCTTCTAAGTTTTAGTTTTATGGAAGGGAAGAATTGAACTCAAGTTGGCTTGTTGCACATTGTATCATTAGTTCTACATATTCTAAATTCGTAGCCTCAGGCAAAGTGAACTTTGCTTGTTGTATGTATCGGTACAAAAGTTTACCATTCAAGTACATTGAATTTCTAGATTCATAATCTCTAAAATTGTAAGAAAACAATATGCAGATCAGTAACGAGCAAAGCATCAGGGGGGAGATAACAAGTAGTACGAGCAGGAGAATCACACAAGTGGGAGAAGGCACTGTAGTAGGAGGGGAAGGCTCTCAAGAAACCAAGTTAGATCTTCACCCTTGCAGTTATTTCAGGCTTGCTAAATCAGCTTTTCTCAGGTGCCTTGGGTTGGACTCTTCAACTGAGAACTCAGTCTCAGATGGAAGACAAAGACAGGAGTCAAGAAAATCCAAAGAAAGTTGATGTATGTGTCACTTTCCCCATTAAATGAACCTGTGTATGCATTATATCTGTAAGGTAGTTGTGTCTTTATACTGTAATATACCTTTAAAGGCATTATGATTCTCATACCGCATGAGAGATCAAAATTGATTAATTCATCCAAATATGTAGTCAAAACGAATGAAGTCTTCACTCCAAATTTTGTTTCTTAAATTTAAACAGGGAAGAAGATACTCAGAGAGGAGAATATGTTGTTAAAACGTAGGAAAACATAGTTGTACAGGAAGAAATTTTGGCATTTCAGAGAGTAAAGGGCTAGATATCAGTAGAAATAGTGAACGGTTACAAGAAAAAGAACAGTTTAGTTTTTGTGAAAGCCTAATTTTGTTACATGAGAAGGCAAAAGAATGCAAAACCAGGTAACAACACGGACACTGATTGAGCAACAGAAAGAGATACCAACAAGTCATAATGTAAACCTACGAGTCTTCTTAGGTTTTCTGATCTCCAAATATTAGTTTTACAGAGGCAGATTACTGGACGACAGAATGGTGTATGGTTGTTTTGTCTATTTTGTTGGCATATAGTATTATGTTCTTTAGTCGAATATAAATCGAAGAAACTGGTTTGTTCTCATTGATGTGTCAATGCTTTTTTTTATATTTATTTATTTATTAGTTTTTGTTATTTTTTATTTTTAGGTGGAAATATCTTTTTGTGAATATGTGAATTTGGCCTCTAATGTTTCAGAATGACCATTTTAGTCTCTAAGTCTTAAGAATAAGTTTAAAAGGTCTCAACTAATAAATCTATTAAATTTAAATATAAAATTAATTAAATATATGATGTGGTAAGATGACTTGAAAAAAAAAATATATTTTAAAGCTTTCTCACTTTCCTTAATTCTCTCTCTCCGCTTTCTTCTCCCGGCTCTCCTCCATCTCCATCTTCTCTCTTATGCTTCTCTTTTTTTTTTTTTTGAATTACATTTGCTCACTTTCTTTCTCTCTTGTCCCCAAAACTAATCGAACCCATTTTAGGCGGAAGAAAATCAGTGGCAGAGAGATCACCACCACCAAACCCATCACAAGGAGAGACAGAGAGATGAATGGAAGGAAGAATGTGTGAGATGAGATTATATATACAGAAAAAAAAGGGGGAGAAGAAGGAATTGGGCTTATTCTTGAAGGGTTGGAAAAACCAAAGAATATTAAAATATAAAAACACCCTGAGTTTTTCCAAAAAAAAAAAAATGGAGAGAAAAGTTCAAGAAACTAAGATTATTGGAAAATGAGAAACAAAGAGAGAAGATGGAGAAGGATGAGAGAAGACAAGGGAGAGAAGAGAAAGAAAAATGAGAGAAAGAAGAGAGAGAAGTGAGCAAATTTCATCTTTTTCTTCCATTGACAAATGAGAGACATAAGAGAGAAGATGGAGATGGAGGAGAGAGGAGGAGAGAGGAGGAGAGAGAATAGGAAGAAAGAGAAGTGAGAGATTAAAAAATATATATTTTTTCAAGTCATCTTGCCACATCATATGTTTAATCAATTTTATATTTAAATTTAATAGATTTATTAGTTGAAAGATCTTTTAAACCTATTTTTGAAAATTTAAGGACTAAAATAATTAATTTGAAACATTACTTGTACTTTAAAACTCATAGGACCAAAGGGGTATTTTCTCCTTATTTTTATAACAAAAACATAACTTTTCATTAATGTAATGAAAAGAGGCTAATGCTCAATATACAATGAAACAAAAGAGCAAAACTACAAGAGCATAGAATCTTGGGATCAGTAGGTGTATCCAAATATCTCAACTAAATTTACACTTCTATAGCACCCTCATCACATTTCTATACAAATGAAATTCTCTAGAGTATCTTGAGAAGATGATTATATAGAGAAAATAAAAACATTCCAATTAAGACACACGAATAGAATAATTTTCAAATAATAGAGTAATTATCAAAGGACTTTGATTGGGAACTCCACAATGATGCTAGTAAACGAGTAGAACTAAGGCGATTTGTCCAATCCGAGGACTTATCATGAAAAATTCTTTGATTTCTTTTGAACCAAATCACTAAAATTAAGCCCTCGCATTTGACCAAAGAATCTTAGTTTTTACTACAAAACCAAAATTTGAGAAATGTTATCTCGAAGTGACTGCCCAAAAATCAAAGATAAGTCGAAATAGGAAAATAACTTCTACCCACACTTGCTTGTAGGTCTTCTCCATTTGCTTGACACAACAGGCAAATAGACGAAAAGCTTTGATCCCTAAGCTTATATTGTAGAGTGGTTGAACAATTTAGTGGAAAAAAAAAAAAAAAAAAACATAATCCAAATTAGCACATCGACTCTTTTGGGGCTCTTGGATTTCCAAAGACCATGATATATCTCTTTGTCTAAAGGGGAGGAAGAGATTAGGTATTTTGACAAGGATTTTACTGACTACCTTCCTGAAAAATCCAAAAACCACACTCGAGCATCTAAGTCATGAGAAATTTTTTTGTTTTAATATTAGAGTGGATGACAAACCCCGACTTAGCCATACTTGTGGCATTAGAAGATGTAGTCATGGTGGTATCCATTCGTGGTTGAGCTTTAAGATTGGCAGTGAAATGCTTTACATAAAGTGTTTTGCAGTTAAACATTTTTTAAAAGTTGTTTAAAATAAAAATACACTTGTTTGGTCATATTTTCTCAAAAGTTTTTTTTTATATATACGAGTTTGTTTATTTTGGTTGTATGTTCAAAATGTTTTTATTAATGTTCAATTACTGTAGGCAACTATTAAACATTACGAACTAATAATTTTAATTTTGTATTTAAAAACACTTTTATCAGCCAAGTTTTTTTATTATTATTATTATTTTTTGCTCTTCGAGTATATGATTAATTGGGTTGGTCGTTATAGTTAGTCATTGAGATGATCGATGGAGATGGATGTTGGAGTTGGTCAACGAAGTTGATTGTTGAAGTTGGTTATTAGAGTCAGAGGTGTTGGTCTCTCGGAGTTGGACGTTGGAGGTGTTCGCTAAAGATGACTGTCATAGGTGGTCTTTGCCAGAGGTGGCCTTTGTCAGAGATGTTTGTAAAAGTTAGAACATCGGAGCAAGGCAACAGTAGTTGTCGATGGTGTTTCTTGTCGAAGTTGGGGGGCAGAGGTGGCAGTTGGAGCCTGTCATTGACGATGATTATTGCTAGAGTTGGTTTTTGGCGGTGGTGATGGGTGGAATCATTGGAAATGTTAGATGGAGGGAGAGAGAAAGAGAGGAAGACGTAGTTTCTCGATAAATGTGCATCCTTCATAAGTGAACACTGTTGAAGTTTGTGAAGTTGAGTTATTTAACTCTAACTTGTGAAGTTGGTGGGCTAAACACTGAATTGAGTTAAAAAAAACTAGCTCAATTCAACAATGTCAATGCTCAAACACCCCATATTTTTTTGGGAATGTAAATAACCAAAATATTTAGATGTCCAAAATTATAGATGCTCCAAATTATTAATGTCTATTGTTTTTAGATAATTGTGACATCCCAGATTTTCAGGTAATTTTTTTCTTAAAAAAATTAATTATCTTGAATTATTTGGTTAGTTGTTTGAATTTTGAGGCTTTAATTGGATTATGCTGAGGAAATAATTCAATTTAAAGTAATCATGGTAAAAGATTTGGATTTAATTCAATTAGTGGAAAATTGAATTTATTTGGGAAGATTTAAAAGTTGGATTTAACATAAAGATGATGAGTTGGAATTGAATTTAAGTTGGGGAATTGATTTGTTAGGAGATTTTTTAGTTAAATAAATTATTAAGTGGTGGTTGGAAAAGATTTGATTTGATGAGTTAAGGAATATTGTATTAAATAAGTTGGGTATGTTTTGGGAAAAGAAAAATGGAAATTTAAATATACATATTTATATTTATATTTATATTTAGGATTTTGGAAAAGGAAAGGGGAAGAGAATTTAAAGAAGTATATATATATATATATTTAAGTCAATCTTGGATTTCAATGGGTTTGGATCTACCATTTGCAAGTTGCCGCCGACGAAGTGCTCTAATTTCGTGAATACCTATCACGGTTAGTGGGTCCATTTTGGTTGGACCCATCGTTTTCAAAAGGGCTTTTAAGGGACTTACTACCAAGTCTATGCTGATGCCCATAGTTACTTATTAATTGGATTATAGTTATTGTATGGACTGAATTACTGCATATAGTTGGTTATGATTATTTTGTCCACTAATATGATGATTGAATTGGAAACTCTGTTTGATTATGTTAGTGATGACAGCTATGAAAACTCTGTTTCATTATGTTAGTGACGACTGCTATGGAAACTCGGGTTGATTATGTTATTGATGATTGTTATGGAAACTCGGTTTGATTATGTTAGTAATGATTGCTATGTCGCGGTGATTATCCTGTTTATCATGTCATGTACCCCTATTGACGTGAACCTTTGGGTATATTAATTATGATTAATGATTACAATAGGTGTCCCTCGGATCACCACCTATGTTTATGACTGACCTTTAGGAACATTGCGTGCTTTCGGGTTTGCTACTTATGCCTATGCCTATGTTGGGTACATGATATAACAACCTCACCTAGGCCCAGGTCACTTACTAAGAAAATACTCATTCTTTTCATGTTATGTAACATGTTGTTCAGGTAAAGGAAATGACACCTCGACGAATGATAAAAGAAAACCTTGATCGTGCCACATGTTTTCATCTTTAAGAAATTTTGATTATGTCATTTGGATTCAGAATTTTTTTTTACTTTTTTTTTCTTTTAAAATTCTCACGATCAGATGATTTATGCGAGTTTCCTATTTTATTAAAATTGTACAAGGGATACTCCAATCAAAGATTTTCAGTTATTTGAATTTTGCAAAAGATATTTATTTTAATCAAAAAGTTATTTTGATTTTTGTAAAATTATAAAAATGAGTTGTTTTAAATATATGCATGCATATAGTGATGACCTGGTTTAAATCTTGTACGAATAATTTTACAGATATTTGTGAATATTTGGATAACTGAAAGTTTCGAAGGATTTACTTAGAAATGTCTTAAATTTACGTAATGTTCTTATGATTATTCATTAATTTGTAAGTTATTGTAACAAAGCAATCTATTCTTCTTCGCAGCAGCAGACCCCCCTCTCCCCCCCACACCTCTCTTTCACCAACCAACAATCCTCCACACTATCTACCATTGCCCACCACTCCACCTCCTCCCCGCTTACCTCTGTCTATCATCGCATGTCCGGTCGTTGGTCATCGATTACCGATAACTACTTCTATCTCTCTTTATCTTTATCTTTCTTTCCCCCAACATCTCTCTTTCACCAACTATAACTGCTCCACATCATTTGCCATCAACCATTGCTCCCCCTCCTACTGCTTACCTTCGTCAACCGTCGATCGTTGGTCGTCGATCACCACTTTTCTCTCTTTATCTTTCTTTCTCTCTCTATCAATTGTTTATTTACACCAAGTATGGAATAAAAAATAATTAGAGATCCTATTTGAAGTTTTTGTCATATTTGCAAAATATTAAATATGGGTGACACACTTACAAAATAACATATTCAAATTGCCTTCTTTTACAATTTTTTATTATTTTTTTAATTTAAAGAATGATATAATGGACACAAATATAAAATAAAATATATTCACATTTTAAAATTTAAGAATATCTTAAAGGTTGATAGAATAAAGGTAAGTTTGGTTTAAATTTTCAAGTGTTTAATTTTGAAAAAAAAATAAAAATGTTTATATTCACTCAAAATATATTTCAAACTTTTTTTTATCCAAAGAGTTTAAATAATTTTTTTTCCCTCTAGTCAATTAAAGAAAATAAAATTGAAAAAAAAAAAAGAGAAAAAAAAGTTAAATCTTCAAGTTAGTCGTCGATTGGAAGTTTCAGCAACGTCGAATGTAAAGTCAGGTGGATTATCAGAGTTCAGCAAATTTGTTGACCTCAACAAAATTCCAATACCCAAACTTCAAACGGCCATCTGGAACAATACACAAAGCCTTCCGATTCGAAGGCCAGGTAATCCATTTCCATTGGCAAACAAAAAACAAAAATCGCTATCCCAAAGATGATCTGAAAACCCAGAATCGTCTGCTTGTATATCTGATATTGGACGAAAACTTTTCTTCCCCAATATTATAATGGAAATGTCAGAATACCCATTTGAATATTGTTACCGATGAGTCCCAAGCTTCTTCTGGGGTTTATCAAGCTGAAATTTGGTACCCCAGATCTGCCGTCCATTCGATTGGATTTGTGGGTCTTGACGTGATTCCTCAGCTTCTTACTTTCATTCTCTGTTCTTCGATTGGACGCTTCAACTTTGCTTCCAACTTTCCTGGAAGATATGAAGTTAGTAACACATTTTCTTGCTCTTTTATCTCCTTTGTGGTTCCTGCTTTTTTGTATTTGTATTTTTTCTATTTTCTAATGTGTTCTAACAGTTGGATTGTTCATGCTTCAGAACTGGATTTGTTTTGTACTGTTTTATCTCATTCTTTTCGTTTCATGTGGTGGGTTGGATCTAGCTCTTTTGATTGATGTTCTATTTTCATTTGTTTATTTTTGTTCCAAATTTTGTTGAAAGAATCTCTTATTTATGCAGAAAGACGAATGAAGTGCAAGAAAACTTGTTCTGTCCTAATTAGTTCAATTATTAGGAAATTAACCATTTGGGTTTTGCCTTTTGGGTTTTGAAAATTAAGCTTATAAACATGTTTTTTTTATTTCTTTGATTTGTTATCCACTCTCCACAATTGTTTTAAAAAACCAAGCTAAAATTTGAAATCTGAAAAAGAAAGTTTTCAAAAAGTAGTTTTTGTCTTTTAGAATTTGACTAAAAATTCTAAGTGCTTCTTCAAGAAATGTGAAAACTATTGTATGGAATTTAGGAAAAAGCAAATATAAATTTCAAAGACAGAAAACTAAAAACAAAATCTTTACCAAAACGATTTCTAGTTTCATAATGTTCTCTGATTTGTTAAATTGTGCCCATTTGCTATTCTTTTTCTTTATTTTCTAATGTATTCATTTATTTGTTTCCTAGATGTGGCTATGATTTATTACTCTAAGCAAAGAAAATGCAGGAATATGCGAGCCTAATTATCAGAAACAGAAAATAATAATATAAAATTGTTATCAAAATGATGTTTAAGCAAATATTATCTTAGGCAACACTGTTTTTGATTGAATGCTTTACTGTTAGGCTGCCAACATTTCCATCCGACTCATAATGGTGCTGTGATAACAACACCATATTTGGTTACTGAATTTGGAGATTCCTATTTTCTACTATTCATCAACGCTGTTATTCAATTCCTTACACCATCTACAAATGAACAGGAACAAAAAAATATATGGGGTCTCTATCTCTTTGATTCTTATCAACTTGGCGGCTATAATGGAACGTTCCGATGAGAATCTCCTTCCGTCGGTTTACAAGGAAGTTAGTGAAACTTTCAATGCCAGCCCATCTGATCTAGGATACCTTACATTCATAAGGAACTTTGTGCAGGGATTATGTTCACCCTTGGCTGGTATTCTAGTTCTAAGTTACGACCGTCCTAAAGTTCTTGCAATGGGGACCTTTTGTTGGGCCCTTTCGACAGCTGCAGTCGGTATCAGTCTTGAGTTTAAGCAAGTTGCATTCTGGAGAGCCCTGAACGGCTTTGGCTTGGCTATTGTAATTCCAGCACTCCAATCTTTCATTGCTGATAGCTATATGGATGGTGTTCGGGGTATGGGATTTGGCATGTTAAGCCTCATCGGTTCCTTGGGCGGCATCGGAGGTGGTGTCCTTGCAACGGTTATGGCTGGTCAACAGTATTTTGGCATACAAGGATGGCGTTGTGCCTTCATTTTGATGGCTACAACGAGTGCAATAATCGGTATCCTTGTTTACATGTTTGTAGTTGATCCTAGAAAAACAATTAGCAACATTCAGGAGAGTTCAGATAGGTACCGGCAGAGGTTTGTTAGTTGTTAATGTTATCTTTTATCACAACTTCTATGTTCTGTTTTTTTAACTTGTTTGGTATCTGGTTACAGGGATAATTTGATAGACCGGACCTTGCCTAATTCATCATCGATATGGTTCGAATCCTGGATTGCTATGAAATCTGTTATGAAAGTGCATACATTTCAAATCATTGTTCTGCAGGGCATAGTTGGATCACTGCCTTGGACAGCCATGGTGTTCTTCACTATGTGGTTTGAACTAATCGGTGAGTATTGCTTCGATTTTCCCCGCCCAATGAACAGTATGATATCATCTTGTGGACAAGAAGTTAGTTAGTACGCTCACGATATGTCGGGATAAATACGAGTATATGACAGTAAATAGAACACCTTTCTTCACATGTTTTCTATGCTTCAAAGTTAATCATGTTTTCGATATTTCCAATGCTGTTATTTCAGGTTTCAGTCATAACGGTACTGCAGTTCTACTTAGTCTTTTCGCTGTCGGGTGTGCATTGGGGTCTCTCCTAGGTGGTATAATTGCAGATAGGCTATCAAAGATCTATCCTCATTCTGGACGAATCATGTGTGCTCAATTCAGTGCTAGTATGGGCATACCATTCTCATTGTTCCTCCTCCGAGTCATTCCGCAGTCTGTCGATAGCCTTCTCGTCTTCGGTGTTACTCTCTTTTTGATGGGGTTAACCATCAGCTGGAATGGCACTGCTGTCAATGCCCCCATATTTGCTGAGGTTGTCCCAACCAAACACCGAACCATGATATACGCGTTTGACCGTGCATTTGAAGGTTCATTTTCATCATTTGCTGCTCCTCTGGTTGGTATTCTCTCAGAGAAAATGTTCGGGTACGACGACACAGCTAGAGCTTCATTACCCAAGGCTCTTGCACTGTCAAAGGGGCTGCTTACAATGATGACAGTTCCTTTCGGCGTTTGTTGTTTATGCTACACCCCATTGTATAAATATTTCAGGCTCGACCGCGAAAATGCTCGAATGCAGGGTTCAAAAGCTACTAAACCTATTGATAACCTTTAAGGAACTGTGTAGGAATGTATTGTAATTCCACTCCCCAATGTATTTTTTTGTTGAAGCCCATTCTTTTTTCCTCTTACAATTTTCTACATATGAACATGATTTAGCATTTCAGGTTAAATTGGGCATTTTTGTGAGAAATATGAAGGATTAGAGACTCTTGACTGTTGTATACTTTTTTTTCCCCTTCACTTCATTCTTTCATTCTTTTACTCACATCAGTTATTAACATTTTTTCTGTGGTTCAACCATGAAACAGACCATTATTTGCTTAACTGTTGGTTCTTGGATCCTAGGAACTAGGAACAACCATGCTCTCAAATTTTCGTCCACTTCTCCATTTTTCTATCAAGGATTCGACATAGATATGAGAGACGAATCGATATTTCTATTATATCATACAAAAATCTATGAAAAATAATTAAATAATCAATGAAATGTCACTAATGTAAATATCATAAGCAATGAAATGACATTTCTGTAAGTCATATTTTAGTCCTAATTTATTGGGTTGTTTTCAAATATAGATATGAGTTAACTTATTTATAAATATGGCAACATATCAGTAGTATATAATGACATTTTGCTATATTTGAAAATATTTTCAACAATTTTTTCATTTAAAACAATTACCTTTTTTTAAAAAAATTTACTTTTTATATTCTCATCAAACTTAAACATTCCCAACATTAAAATTGAAAATCGATGGTCCTAGCTCACATTTTTTTCTTAACGTCCTTTCATTCATCCGTTGTGGGGTTTCTTGTTTCCTTTTTGTTTGCTACAATTTTTTATTAAGAGATTATGGGTTAAAAAATGTATGTTTTGATTCCTAGAACAATCTCGAACCAATTTATCAAAAAAAATAAAAATAAGGAGGCTCTTAAGAAAAGACCAATGATATCTCTTTAAATCCAACAAAAACATAGGTTCATTTTCTTGGAACTATGGATCCATTATGCATATATACTTGATCAAGTGATCAGAGACTTAAATTTTCAATTTCATCTTTATGCGTTCAACTTAGAAAATAATAAATAAATAAACTTAGACTAAACGAACGTCACTTTGTATTCAATAATTCATGTCCAACGTTTGAAACATGACTTTGAATATTCTTCATATTTCTCTTTATTGACCAAAATCGTTTTAAACAATATAATAGGTTGTGAGTTGCACACTTGTCCCACGTGGTTTACATTCCGACATTGGAAATATAATTTTTTTTTTGTCTAAATTATTAAAAATTTTTTAGGATTTTTTCACATATAGTAAAAGGAACCAAAATATTTATAAATATAACAAAATTTTATTGTTTATCCATGATAGACTGCAATAGATTATGATAAACTACTATTTGTGTCACGATAGACACAAATAGTAGTCTATCGTGATCTATCGCGGTCTATTGCAGATAGACGATATATTTTGCTATTAGTTGTAAATATTTTCAGGCATTTTTTCATTTAAGAGTAATTTTCTTTTTTTATAATAATTTTTTAAGTTATTGGATGCATCTTCATTTAATTGTTCAATTTTGATCTATCTAGATGAAAAAAGAAAAAAAAAAAATTACACATTATATGGTGGACGTGGAGCCGCAACATATTCTCCAGTCCCCACAATATATATGCTTTGTTTTTTGTGGCACATTTAATATGCGGAAAATTATGAATTTTTTTTTTTTTTTTTTAAAATGAAAAACTGATGAAATTATAATTTTGAAATTGACATGTGCTTGATTGATGTAATAAGACTAAAAAAAAAAAGAAGAAGATTTTGATTCTCCACCTGGGTTAGATTCGTTGATGGCCATGAAATTGGGAAATCATATCTTTATTGAAATGTCAATGTAAATGTAAATATTGAAAAATTGTTGATGTGGATAAATATTTTCAGAAAAGTTATAAATATGAAAAAGAGCTCATAAAATATATTTAAACTAATTAAGTATTTTACCACTACCAAAAAAATAAGATTCTATGACACTTGAAAATTGTCACCCTTCCTATTTTTCCTTTTTCTTCTTCTCTTAGTTTTTTTTTCCTCTCCGACTTCTTCTTTAACTTCTTTTTCTTCTCCGATATAAATAGTTGAAATTTTAACGCGACCAACTCCAATGAGCGAGAGAGATAGAATGATTGTGAGTGAGGAAAGAAAGCGAGAGCGAGAATGAAAGCAAAGGCGAGAGGATGTTGTATGACTATGATTAGTTAACATAAAATTGGGACACAAAATAAGGTCAAATGACAAAATAAAAACTTAGACCGCCAATTGACAAGTCTATTCCCTTCTACTTTTTATAGACAACTTAGACCGCCAATTTGCTTGACTAGTTTGGGCCACGAAACTTCCCTTGGTGTAATTTATACATTGTATGTGAAACATTGATGTAATACAAAACAAAGGATGTTGTATGATAAAATGACATGTGTGCTCTCACTCTCACTCTCGCTTCCTTTCCTCACTCACAATCACTCTATCTCTCTCGCTCTCTCTCACACTCTTATTCTTGCTCTCTATCGCTCTTGCTCATCGAAGTTGGTCGTGTCGGAGTTTTGAGGAAGAAGAAGAAGCTAGAGAAGAAGTCGGAGAAGAAGAGTATGCAGTAGAAGAAGGGAAAAAAAAAAAAAAAAAAGAGGAGTAGAAGAAGGAAAAGGAGGAATGCGTCATCTTATACTTTTCTCTAATACATCGTGACTTTTATTTTTTACGGGTAGGATGACAAAAGGCGTCCTCTCATAATTCCGTCTACAAACTAACAAAATTTTTAAGGACGAAATTGGTACCAATTAATAAGCTAAGGAACTAAATTGTTATTTTTGAAAATCCAGGGACCAAGTCGTTACTTTTAGTAAAGTTTAGGAACCAAGAATGATTTTTAATTTTTTTTTTTTTTTCAAATAACAACTTTCTCTCTCCATCTTTCATTTATATTATTTTTATATGCCTAGTTTTGATTTATTTCATTTTCTCTTTCCTAATTTCTAACTCTTCACATTGTTTTTTATTTTTTCTCTTTTCTCACTCCCTCATTTTTATCTTCTTTAAAAAAAATTCAATATTTTCATTTCATTTCAACAATTTCACACTCACCTCATAGTTTCACACTCTCTCATCTTCATCTTCTCTACTCTTTTTCCAATCAATTTTCAACACATTCTTCTTCTTCTTTTTCACTCTCTTATATTTATTTTCTTTACCAATTTCTTCATCATTTTCATTTGAATGTGAAAGAAGAAAAGAAGATTTTATAATTTATTCTTTGAATACATAAATATATGGGATATTCATCTCTAACAATCTATATATTCTTCTTCTTCTTTTTAACTTTTATTTTCAAACTAATTCCTGACACTTCCTTTTCTATTTCTATTTCTATTTGTTTTTCTTTTACTATTATTTTAATTTATTTTGTGTATTCTAAAAATAAAACAAGCAAGAATAATGATTTGTTTCAGTTTGATTATTATATTTATGTTATATTTATAACTATGGTTATTCATTATGATATTTTTTATTTGTAACTTTATATTTGGATAATTATATAATTCTTTTCACAAATTAAATCAACAATTCATTAAAAAGAGACTTTAATGTGCAAATGGTAAATGGTAATTGTGTTGGGTAGCACTTTTAGAGATAATAATTAAGTGTATAGCAACATTTAAAAAAAAATTACAAATATAGAAAAATTTATCAATGATAGACTCCTATCAACAATATGATCTATCACTAATAGACCCCATAATATTGATATAGTCTATCATTGATAGACTTCAAAATCATAATATAAATTTTGCTATATTTGTAAATTCTTTTGTATTGTGATATATCTGTAAATACTTTAGACATGATTATTATATTTGCAACTGCCCTAATAATAAATCCATATCAAGAGAAGACAATAAGCAAATTGAAATTCTATCCCCAAACATATACGAAAGATTGAAATGGTGCGAGTGAAGATGAAGCTCCAATCTTTGAAATATATGAAAATAATGAAGAAATTAGTAAAAAAGACAAAAATGAGAGAGTGAGAAAATAAAAATAAAAAGAAAAAAGAATGTGAAGAGTTAGGAATCCATTATAGGAAATAGAAAATGAAATAAATCAAAATTAGGCATGTAAAAAAATAATATAAATTAAAGATGGAGAGAGAAAGTTGTTTGTTGGAAAGAGATGGTTGTTTAAAGGGACTAATGGGCCATGTAAAAAAATTATATAAATAAAAAAGTATTATAATGACACATGTCAGTCATGGAAGAGTTCCATATTAATATAGGATTAGAAGTTTTTTACTTACATCCTTGTACATAACTACAATAAGAATAAGTAACTAATCCAATTCAATTCAATCCAATCCTTAAACAAAACATTCTTAGACGTCTTCTACCACCCAAACCTCATTTTAACAACCTATTGGAGAGTTAGACTCTCCTCAGACAAAGGTAGAATTAAGAGAGTCATTTCTCTCGTGTTTTTTCATTCTTTTTAAGATTATCGTTGGTAGTGTTTGTTTTTATTTTTCACTTTTACCATTTGTTGTTACATTGTAACCACAACTTTCATTTCAATCAAGTATTTCACTACAACATAATTAAATTTTCAAGATACAAGAGGTAAGTCAAATTTAGATACGAGAGAGAAAAAAGAAAGTGTCATAAAAAAATGCATGATTTTAGAGAAAGAAACGGAGATTTTTAGATTTTCATAAATTTATTACCATTCTTAAACAATAATTAATTCGTAATGATTTATTTTATTTAAGAAAATAAAAGAGACTTTTTTTTGGGGGGGGGCAGAAAAAGATGAAAGGCTTGAATTTCAAAATTTATGACAGTTTTTCAGAATAATCCATTTATGCTTGTTTTTTCTTTGGCACAATTTATGATTGTGATTAACAATCATTAAATAGAAACTAATTAATTTATAAGTATTTTTTTAATCTAATAAAAGAAAAAAAAAAGGCATGTTTTTAAGAAAAATTATTTTAAATGACAAAATATTTATAAATAATAACAAATTATCACTGCGATAAATTGCGATAGACTATTATCTATATCTATTATGACACATGTAGTAGTCTATCACATTCTATTGCAAACCGACAATAAAATTTTGCTGTATTTATAAATATTTTAGTTTATTTTTCTATATTTGAAAACAACTATTTTTTAAGGTGGCAAATTTTTTTATTTTTTAAAATTTATTAGTCTTTATTATGATTAATAGCCATTAAATAGAAGTAGTCAAATTTCCTCTATAAATAGGTTTTTTTTTCTTTTTTTTTTTTTTACAACATTTGTGGGGATGAGGGATAGAACATTGTAGGAAAAGAACATTTTATAGTCCCTAGCTAGTTTTTGGATCTAGCTTCCAATTAATTCTTAAATTTTAAAATATTATACTTTTACCTTTAAGATTTGAGCTTATTTTATATTTGGTCTAAGTTTCAAAATGTTGTATTTTTATACTTTAAGTTTTGAGTTTAGTTTTCCTTAGGTTTCTAAGTTGCAATGTTTACACTTACTTTTACTTATGCTTACTTTTGGGACAATGGTGTTTGTTGTATGACCCTAGACATAGGGCATTGCCTCTATAAGACCAAAAGGATTGTGTAATTTATCATCTAACTTCTAATTGACCATAAACGTATAGGTTCAATTTACTTATGCTCAATTTCAAAAAAATAAAAAATAAAAAATCACTTAAGACTTATAAAGCTACTTTAAATTAAACACTGAATAGAGTACAATTCAATACACTACACAAAGTACAATATAGTTGGCATGCACGTACATACATATAGGTAGTATTCATTTCTAAGGTCATACACATAATTAATTTTCAATGTTACCATTGTTATTTTGCATCCTTTTACACACTTGTTCGCTAATCAATTTTCAACCAACATATTCCAACATATTTTTTGCCATCATTCGGCTATATTTGAAATAGTTATTCGATAAAAATTATTTTGAATTATATTAGATTTAGATCGATACAATAGAATACTTCTAGATATTACTTGTTGGCATGGATATTTGCATGTAGCTCGCTCAATTTCCAACAATTCTTCAACTGAATTGTTTGAGTCTTTAAATTTAACTCGCATAGAACTCTATTGAGCCAATTAACCTACCATTATCACTACTTTTATACATAATGTTACCTAAAGTCCTAGGCTTGTATTTAGTTAATGACTTGAAATTCTATTTCTAGAATAAAATAACCATTGAACCATTTCTCCTTAAATAGTTATCTATTTGTTCACTCTAACCACATCAGGAACTTACTCTTTTATCTAAGTATATTCCTATTAATTTCCAAACAATACCCACACAACTACATGTTAAAATAGCGGTGAGATAGTTGGTCATAACCACTCTTTTGTACCCATAGGAGTTGTTAGATAAACATTTGATTTGATTTATTTATTTATTTATTTTTATTTCTAGTGTATGAAAATTAGCTTAGAAAGCTGACTCTTACGTATAAATTTCTTTGTTTTGTTATTGATGATCACTTTCCTCCAAATGTTTCAAAAACTAAAATCAAGTATTAAAAGTTAAAAAAATAATTAAAATAATTAATCTTTTTTTTATGATTGGACTAAAATCTCAAATGTTTCTTTAAGCGAGGTAAAACTATGATAAGGAAAGTAAGAGAAAAAAAAAAGAACAAAACTAAAAACAAAGCCCCCGTTTTGTACCATTTTGTTTTTTTAAAATTAAGCTTATAGACATTACTTCTCCTTTCAAATTTATTCATTTGTTATCTATTTTTTACCAATGGTTTAAAAAATGAAGCCAAAATTTTAAAACTAAAAAAAAAAAAAAAACATTTTAAAAAGTTGCTTATGTTTTTAGAATTTGGAAAAGAATTCAAATTTTGTACTTAAGAGAGATACAAATCAATGTAAGCCATGGGAGAAAATAAGCTTGATTTTCAAAAACAAAAACAAAAAACGAAATGGTTACCAAACGAGGCCAAAATGATTATATCAAATGACTACAATGATCTATCAACTCTCCTTTTAATAATACCCCAAATGTTTTTTCTTTTTTTAATCTTTTGTCAATTTGATAGACATCTTCTACCAAATGAAAAAATAAAAATTATTTTAAATGGCAAAACAACTGTTGAAAATATTAACAAATAGCAAAATATCATAGTTTATTTACGATAGACTGCGATAGATAGTGATAAACTACTATATGTGTCTATCAGTGTCATGATAGACCACCATTAGATATAGATATCAATCTATTGCAGTCTATCGCAAATTAGACATTTGTTATATTTATAAATATTTTGATTCATTTTTTATATTTAAAAACCAATCCATAAAAAATTGTTTTATTTAATTGGTTGCTTAACAATATATCCCTTTCTATATTGGAAATCCATCTTTCTTTATTTCTCATTAGGCGTCGGAATTATCAGCCTGTTTCCATAAATGTTTGGTGCTCTTTTATTTGTTTTATATGCAAATTTGCATATAAAACAAATAAAACGCCACCAAACATTTACTCAAATAATCATCCATTTATTCAATTTTTTATTTTTTAAACGTAACGAATAACAACTAATAAATCAAATCCACTCCCCCAAATTTCATCTTCACAACTAAGAAAGAGAATACTATATTGAAAAAATATATTTTTTCAAATAAAAAAGCAACTTTAAGAAGAAGTTAAAACTACTAAATCAAATCCACGACCCCATATTTTGCACAATTTGATACATTTGTCCATTTCGACATAATTAACTCAGGCAATTAAGATATTACTCCCAACAAACTACAACTTCAAATTATGAATAGTTGTGTAACCATCCTAGGTTAGTCTAGTGGTGGTGATAACATTAAAAAAAAAAAAAAAAAAAAACAAAAGCGTCATGGGTTCACCGTGACAAATTAGTTAATACCCTTTTGTGTACTTTTCTCTTTCTTCTTTAATTCAATAAATAGCGTGTCTAATATTTAGAACTCAAGCTCAAAATAAGAACTTTGAAGTTTTGACTATTGGGCTATATTCATATTGATATCTTTTTTAGACTAAATTATAAAAAATACTCGAAATTTTGAACTTTATTAAAACAATACTTCTAATCTTTAAAAAATTTCAATAATATCCCTAAATTAAAAAAAAAAAGCTAAAAAATACCATAACTTGTAGTTTTGAATAGAAATCGTTAGTACTTTGTTTCAAAATAGTCCCAAACTTTCAACAGTTTCTTTAATGTAATGCTTGAGTGTAAGAGGGTTACATGAATAAACCAAGATCACATTTGAATGCAAAGTAAGTTGAGAATTTGAAAGCATGGTTAAAAAAGTGTGTGTTAACTACTATTTATATCAACAGAGTGTACTTTTGTATTGGATAGCGAAACAAACAAAATTTTGTAATAAATATGTGAGTGAAGAGAAAACTTGGGAGATAGGAAGAAATAATTAGAAATGCGGAGAGGATTAGGCATGGAGTGAGGAGTTGGTGATTATTTAGGATGAGATGGAAATATAAATATTTTGTTTGGTGGAATGATAATGATATGGATGTGTAGATGTCTCCCCATTTTAGGCCACAATAAAGGAGAGTGGGGAATGTACTGAGAACCCAATGGGCATTGGCAACGTCATCCATCCAATCCTCGTTTCTAAAATCCCAAATCCATCCATTCTCCACACTTGGGTTCCCCTAAAACTATAATCCCTTCCTTCAATCCATCTTCTTCCTTTGGTTACTCTCTCTCTATTGCTTTAACTTTAACCACCAACAAAACCCATCTCCATTTTCTTCATACTTGTCTTCCACTTTTATGGCTTCCTAGTCCCCACTTCCACTGCAAAAAGTGGACTCCAACACCCTCCATTGACTCTTTCTTCTCTCTGTTCACACCCTTCTCTTGATTTCTGATACTGGGTCTCCATCCACGAATTTTTGGAAACGACGATGAGTGCGATGAGTTTAGGAACCTCCTTCCAATCCTGCTCCATTTTCACTCAAGCTTGTAGATCTAGTAGTTTTCCATTGAAAAGGGGGTTCAAATCCTTTGTGATTCCCAAACCGAGGTTACCCAGTTCGTCAATTTCGTCTCTCTCAATTTGTGCAGTGCTAGCCAAGGAGGAGACTCTGACGGAGGAAGAAGGAAAACCTACTTTCAATTTCAAGGAGTATATGATTCAGAAAGGGAATTCGGTTAATCATGCTTTGGATGCTGCGGTTTTTCTTCGAGAACCATTGAAGATTCACGAAGCGATGCGGTACTCTTTAATGGCGGGTGGGAAGCGTGTTCGTCCAGTTCTTTGTATTGCAGCGTGTGAGCTCGTTGGCGGCAATGAATCCATGGCGATGCCGGCGGCTTGCGCCGTCGAGATGATACACACAATGTCCTTGATCCATGACGATCTTCCTTGTATGGATAACGACGATTTACGCCGAGGAAAACCTACAAATCACAAGGTATTCGGCGAGGACGTTGCTGTTCTCGCTGGAGATGCGCTTTTAGCTTTCGCTTTTGAGCATATCGCTGTGTCGACCATCGGCGTAGCGCCGCCGCGGATAGTTCGGGCGATTGGAGAACTCGCGAAGTCGATTGGGGCTGAGGGGCTCGTCGCCGGCCAAGTTGTTGACATTAATTCCGAAGGGGCGGCCGATGCTGGCCTTGAGCAGCTTGAGTTCATCCATTTGCATAAAACCGCCGCGCTTTTGGAAGCAGCAGTGGTTCTTGGAGCCATTCTCGGCGGCGGATCGAACGAGGATGTTGAGAAACTGAGAAACTTTGCCAGGTACATCGGATTGCTATTTCAGGTTGTGGATGATATTCTCGATGTAACAAAATCTTCAAACGAATTGGGGAAAACTGCTGGGAAGGATCTGGTTGCTGATAAAGTTACTTATCCTAAACTCATGGGCATTGAAAAATCAAGAGAATTTGCTCAAAAATTGAACAGAGATGCTCAAGATCAGCTCTCTGGGTTTGATCCTGATAAAGCTGCTCCATTGATTGCTTTAGCTAATTACATTGCTTATAGGCAAAATTGATTCTGTCTCTATGCTAAACTTGCATTGAAATTGAATCTTGGAGCATCTGAATTTGAGCTTGATACAAATTACTTCATGAATTCTGGATTCCGGGGTCTGCCATTCATATGCTCTTCTCTGTAGTTTTTAGTCTTTTGGTTCAACCCTTTTGTATCATTCAGTGTTGTATTATACTGATAAAAGCTGTCGAAGCTCTGTATTCTTGAATGGAAACAGTCCCTTTATAGCAATTATAGATTTCAAACTGTGTTACCCATTTACACAATGAGCCATTCTTAGCTTGTGTAGAATATTTTCTGTAATTGCTGGCTCTTCTTCAAATATGACTACTATTTGTAGAGGGCTTCTTTGTGTTTTCATGTTCTGTAAATGCAAACATTCCAAACTTAGCATGAATGACTGTTGTAGCTCTCTCAATCATGTTTTCTTTATTCAGTAAATGTGATTAGCAAAGATGTTGGAGGCACAGTTGAGTAGAACTTATAATGAAGACAATTGCTTTTAATAGTATGAATTATCAATATGTATCTTCTCTTTCAAATCTTGTTTTGAACAGAGCTCATTTTGTAATTGATTGAATTGCTATGTTGTGAATGGAGGAGTCTCTTGTTCTAAGAATGAGGGAATGTGTCTTGTCGAACGGAAGACGAACTCAAGATTAACAATTCCAGACTTAACAAACCTCTCGAAACCGTGAATGAAACAAACAACTCCTACATAAACAAAGGAGTTTTGCTTTGATTTTGTAAGAAGGAAAGTGACTAATGGAAGTTCTTGTTTGGCATCTCTTGTTTGTTTGGTTCTTTTTACGAATTAGTCGCCTGCAATGTGGATGTTTGACACTTCACCAGCCTTGTCTTGGTCTAATCTACCATTGTGTTGTGCTATGCAACAAACACAAACACTCAATAATTCTTAAATCGAAATTTCTTGTATTGTTATTTGGCTTTTGCTTAGAACTTATTTGAAATTATTTTTATTTGTTGTTCGTTGGTTGGAAAATTGATAGTTCTAACCCAAAAAGTTTTTTATGGAACAAAACTAACCTATTTTTCAAAAAGTTCTTTTTCTAACCAATTTTTCAACTTTTCAGAATTTCAGAGATGAGTCCCATGTGATGAAATGGCGTAAATACCCCAAATATCTTGTTCCTCAACCCTCAAGCCACATCTTCATCTTCTTCACAAGAGTCCATTTTTTTCCAGTACTCATAAACTTCTTTGAAACGCTGATTTCTGGAAATTTTGGGTTCTTGAATACGTCGCGGTAAAAAACGGAAAAGAAAATTCAAAATTTTCTTGTAAAGGAGGTCTAATATGTGTAGAAATGTCTGAAATCACCAAGAAAAAGAATTCAGAATGCTTTTTTTTATTGCTGTCATTTTTCCCGTAAGTTGATGTAGTTGACAGGAAAAATGACAGAATGCTCAAATACACGCCAACTTTCGGGAAATGTGGCATTTTATCACTTTTCCCGTAAGGTTTCTAACATGATCTTACGAGAAACCTTACGAGAAAAGTCACAAAATGTCCAAATTTCTCGAAAGCTCACGTGTATTTTGGCTTTTTGGTGAATATCGTCTCGCTCTCTCTACTATCGTTTCGTCTTCCCGATAAGCGGGTCATTTTCGAAAAATTTGGGCATTCTGTCACTTTTCCGTAAGGTTTCTAACATGATCTTACGGGAAAAGTCACAGAATGCCTAAATTTCCTGAAAGTGCACGTGTATTTTGGCTTTTCGGTGAATATTGTCTCTCTTGTTCTCGCTCTCGCTAGACTCGCTCTCTTTGCTATCATTTCGTCTCTATGGCATCGTCGCTCTCACGCTAATCTTGCTCTCTCCGTTATCGTTTCGTCTCTATGGCATCGTTGCTCTCACGCTAATCTCGCTCTAGCTCTCGTTGGTCTCGCTTTCGCTCTCGGTAGTAAAGTGATTTGTTTTTCTTTTCCACATAAGTTTTGACTTTTCCCACATGGTGAAATGTTAGTAATACCCCCAATTTATATCTCATCTCATTGTCTTCAATTTGCATTCAATTCGCTTTAAGTTATGCATTTACCAAACTTACCTGACAATGTTTTCAGACCTACAACTTCAGTTTAACCTAAGTTTTCCATTTTTGTTTCACTCTCACTTTCACGAAAAAGACTATACTTTTGAGGGTCCAGTTTCAGAGGATTTAGTTTCCTTCCTTTTTGGGGGTCCATTTGATACACTAGCCAGGTACATGGGATAGTAGGGCACGTGGTAGTTTGTTTTATATTTTTTTTTTTTGTTATATGCAGTTAGTTTTTTTAAAAGAAGATAGTTTTGTTGTGGGAGGGAGAAGTTTTTGTTCTTGAAATTATCAAAGTTTCCAACCATGTGTGGGAAGAAAGAAAATGGTTGTTATTTTTCTTTTTAAAAAAAGAAACCTGTGATTTTTCCCATAAGGCACACCTTACGGGAAAAATCTTTTTTTTTTTTTTTTGGATTCTATGCTTCTTTGCTTCCTTCTCTTTAGATTTTCTGTTAACGTTTATTAAATGTACTTGCAGCATGCCTCGTATATTTGTTTGCTACAATGGTAGATGGAGGGAGGATGAACGAGATTACATAGGGGGTAATCTTGGAGGTTTGGAAGTAAGAGGTGATATCGGTTATGAGAAATTTTTATTTGAGTTGTATAAACTTAGTGGGATTGACCCGAACCATCATGACCTTATTCTAAGATGTCTATATAATTTTGGATCTAGAGTTCCTACATACTTGATAAGAAATGACCAGGAACTACGTTTCTTTTTAAATGGGGATGACGCATGTAGACCTTCTATATATTTATCAACGAGCGTGAAGCATAGTGGTGGATTGGGAAGTGAGATGAAAAGCCCTAACTGCTCATACCATCCAAGCTTTCCATATAACTTAGGGCAATAATACTCATCCCCTTATTACCTAAACCACCTTCCGTTGCACCACTTGAAGAATATTTTCCATCACACGATGATTTATACGGCCATGTATCTTCACTAACCCCTTTAACGAATAACGTAATCTCGGTTGACCTAGGTGACGATAGTTTTTGCATTGACCCATACAATTTTGAACAAGAGGGTCCGTCGTCTTCAAGATATGGTTTAGGGCAGAGAAATATTGGTGTACAAGGGCGGTTCGGTGAAGAGGATTGTGGGGAGGGAAATGTAGGTGAAAATGATGACGACAAAAACTATGAATTTGAAGAACATTACGTATCACCTGAGGATGGCGATGGTGAAAATATTGAAGAGTGTGATGTTGAACTGGAGGAGGATGTTCATCAGGGATTCGTTAATGATGAAGCATTGTTGGTCGACACTAGTTCTGCACAGTTGGGAATGTGTTTGCCTGTGATGCCCATTGTTATGACTTACCAGATGTTTGGTAAGGTGACGTCAACATCAAGCTTGGACAGATATATCTTTCAAAGGAAGAGCTCACATATTCATTGTCGCTATTTTCCATGCGACAGAATTTTGAAACTTTGGTCCACAAATCCACGAAGTCCCTGTTGGTTGTTAAGTGTAAACATAAGACGTGTGGATGGAGGATTAGGGCTCGTAAGTTTAAAGACTCTACATTCTTTAAGATAAGTAGGTATATGAATGTCCATACATGTTCTCGCCAACCAATGAACCATGACCACCAACAGGCAAAGAGCAAGGTAATAGGACATCTGATTAAGTCTAGGTACATGAATGTCAGTAAGGTGTATAGACCGAAAGATATAATGCAAGACATTCGTGAAGAGTATGGCGTCAACATTAATTACAAAAAAGCATGGCGGTCAAAGGAAAAGGTCTTAATAATGGTTTTTGGTAGGCCCGAGGAGTCCTTCGGCCACTTACATGCATATGGTGAAACCCTGAAGATAATGAACCCGGGGACCTTATATGCTTTGAAGCTTGATGGTGGAAAATACTTCAGGTATGTGTTTATGGCACTAGGTCCTTGTATTAGGGGTTTTTTAAACTATATGCGACGTATTTTGGTAGTCGACGGGACACACTTACGCGGGAAGTTTAAGGGTGTCATGCTTAGTGTGAACTCAATTGATGGGAACAAACAGATATACCCCATTGCATTTGTCGTGGGGGACAGTGAGACGGATGATGCATGGACATGATTTTTCGAAAGGGTGAAGCAGGCAGTCGGAGCCATTACAGAGCTTATCATTGTATCGGACCGGAAACCGAGCATTGGTAAGTCAATCAACAAGGTATTTCCATCTGCTTTCCATTGCTTTTGCATTCATCACCTAAGCCACAATTTGAACAAGCATTTCAAGAAAGAAGTTGTGCTCCCTGCTTCTTTCTAACAGCAAAAGCATTCCGTGATACCAACTTTCGAGTACATTGGGCCAAGATTCGTCTGATTAGAGGACCTGTGCAGTACTTAGAGGAGATCAGCTTCGAAGGTGGGCGAGGGTATTTCAGTGTGGCAAACAATTTGATCAGATAACGACAAATGCAACTAAAAGCCTCAATGCCATACTGAAGGATGCTCGAACCCTACCAATTACAAAGTTACTTGATCACATACAGAGTTTGTTGCAAGATTGGTTTCATCAGCGCCGAGAGGATGCTGGGGGTCGACAGACTATACTTTCTGCATATGGAGAGGAAATAATCACTAAGGTGGAATTAAGATCAAGAAGACATGGAATAAAGCCGATCGATCGTTATAAATATGAAGTAACCGATGGTCACTTGGGTGGAGTTGTAGATTTAGAAGCGAGGACGTGTACATTCAAAGAATTTGATTATTATGAAATTCCTTGCTCACATGCAATTGCAGCTGCCCGACATCGACACATCGATTCATATACCTTATACTCAATCGCATACCAAATATAGGCGTTTTACGGGGAATATGCATAACCCATTTGTCATGAGCGTCCCGAACAGTTCGGTTCATGTTCTAAGCAGGGACTGGAGGACATTCCTCCGTTAAAACAAACCTCAGATCGTCGATAACTAGTATAGTATTTAAATTAGATTTCCAAGTTCCATAATTATCACCGTTAAGTTTTTCGGAAGCTAATAGTTGAACTATAGATGTACTCATTGCTGAAAAAATTGAACAAGTTTAATCAATGAATGTACTCTAAATTTTAATCCAATTTATTTAGCAAGTAATAATGTACCCATATTTCATTATCTATTTTGCAATAATACTTCAATGAGTCAGAATGGCCCCTACCGAAGGGCAGTCGACCATTCCTTCACTGAATCAAAATACTTTTGACTAAATACTAATACCAAAATAACTCTTATTCTTATAGTATTTAGTTACCGTTTCTTTGGTCAAGAACTTTACTAATACTTAGTAAGTCTTGTAAGTGTATACCCTCCATTTTCGAATCACAAAGATCAGAATCAAACTAGCCCTCAAAGGAGAAACAATTGCTTGAAAACAGACCTAAGTAACTTTATCAATTTCTGGAGTTCACGGAGTTCCGAATCCTATGTTACAAACCCTCTCAAGGGATAGGCGCCTGTAAACGCCAAGCAGGTGCAACATAGGAATCTCACGGTGTGATCTAATGGAAGAAACTGTAAGACATGTTGACACACACCCTTCACCCACTTACTATGAACTATTTCCCCCATTCACCTTGCTATTGACCCATGCAAACACTTTCCGAAGGAAGGTTGCCCAAATAGCAACTTGAAACCGAGCATGGGATCTCACATTGTGAACTCTTAGGGACGTGAGAGCTAATGATAACGTATCGTATACATTATTAATCTCCCACTGAAGTGTTGTAATTTTAATTGGGTATTTACTTTGTTATATTCTGGCTAAATATATACAACCTAAGTCTAGGTGAACAATCCAAGTATAACGTTTATACTGGTTTGTTTTAACCTAAGATGTCTAAGTGATTTAAACCATTTTAACTCACCTTACACAGCTCTCGCATGCTCATAAAATCGGGTTAACTCAACTCAGACACCAACTCGATCCCCAGGTAGAAGATGTTCCGTAAACTGTCAACTTAAATACCTCCAGCCTTGGACAGGATTTTGTTGGGTTAGTTCTGTAAACACAATTTTACAAGATATTGACCTAATTTTAACTATTAAAAGAGGTTGATTTGAGTTGCACCGGTTTTACCCTAGGTGACATGCAATTATCTTTGTTATAGATTTTAAAATTCTAATTTATTTTATAACAATTATAAAATAAACAATTCGAAAAATCATAACATATATATACATTTCATCAATTAATATAACTAATTATATTAACACTCATGAAATTAAAATAATCATGCATACTATATATTATAACATTTATAACATACATAAAATGCATGAAACATGCTTATCCTATGTGGGGATTTAAATCTATATGGCATACTATATGCGCAAATAAATTTAAATTAATTAAACATACATTCATAATACATAAATAATTAAAACACACTAAATTGGACCAGTTTTGGTATTTTTTTTGCAAGCAAAAAACTAAATTATTACAATAATAATTTAAAAAACTGCTCGAACAAGTCCTGAACACTTCAAACCAGCTTGAACCGACTTGAAACACCTCGAAAACGGGCTGAACCAGCTGAAAAATGTTTGAATCGGTCCAAAAAAGGTTAAACCGGTCAAACTTTGACTAAACCGGTCAAAGGTTGACCGGTCAACTTCATCATCATCATTTGGGCACGGAAGGAAGAACTAGAGGGAAGAAAAAAAAAGGAAAAAAAAAAAAGAAAAAACCCAACTGCTACTCTGTTTTCCTTCTTCATGAACACTTCTCGATTTTCTTCGAAAATCGGCCAAATTACAACTCGATAAAGCGCAGAAAAATTACAGACTCTTCCCAACTCATTAACGAGCAAAACGCCAAGATTAATTACAATAATTGACCAAAAATTGAAGGAAAAAAAATGCCAAAACCAGAAAAACCAATTTAGCTCCCATAATCATTCATCTCATGAATTAAGCCCCACCAAAGAAAATTGAGTGAAATTAATTAACTCTGATACCAATTGAAGAATAAATAAGCATGCAGCAGAAGTTAATTTGATCAATTTTCACTCTAAGATGCTCAATTTAGAGGATTAAACATGCAATTAAAAAGAAAAACCAAAGTTTCAAGAACACTTACCCTTGAAGCTCCAAATTCTTCTTCAATTCTTGATGAATTTTAACACCACTTGGTTGTAGGCCACTACAAGAGTCTTCTCTAAGTTGGGTAGGAGTGAATTCCATCTTACAAATTCTATGTCCCCAGCTATTTACCCGGTCTTATCCCTGAAATGGGAGGAATGTTGAGCAGCACTATTGAGCTTACTCTCACCTATGCAGATCAAGAGATAATTCTGAATAAACAGGAGTTCATAGATAGCTCAAGATTCAGGTCATGTTATCTAGGTCATCAATAAGTGAAATTAATCAGTGTTAATAATAAACGATATTAATACGTAACAGTGATTTTTTCAGGGTCAGCTTACACAATCTTATTATGTAGAATACCCTCGCTCATATGTCTCTACATGAACACATCAGGATTACTTCATTTATGACACCTTACAACTTTTATAACAATCATGAAGCAAGTCATATTTAATAGTGTCTCCACGAAGAGGTACCCAACCTAATCCATGTACTATAGACTATTTAGGCTACTTACTCGAACTTGATCCTATTTATGTCTCCACAAAAAGTCCAAATACTCATGATAATAGCCAAGGGTTCATAGTTCAATTGGATTTAGAGTTAATAAACAATTAATTCACTTGAATAACTTTATATGTACTAAAATTCATTTATTACAAAAACTACGAGTTTTAGAACATACAACCCAACAAACTCCCACTTGGACTAAAACTCCTAGTGGGTTACAACAAAGTTGAGTACAACAAGAGAAATCTAAATACAATAAACTAGGGCATCTCATACCCACAAGATGAACATTCTCAGGTCGTTTATCTGCTTACTTAAATGGTCGTGCTGCTCACGAACCATTGTCGTCAAGTTCGCTAGGTCATTGCGAACATCAAATATCTCCTCCCTCAGCACCTTAAACGACCGTGAGTGCTTGTGCCTTCTGGACGTCGGGTGCCTCTCCGTACTTTGGGCACGCCTTTTCTTCCCCCTCTAACCACTAGACTGACCCAAGAGTAGGGTGTTTGTCTCCCTAGTCGACTGCTCAACTTGTTCTTCTTGCGGCAAAGAGGACTCAGGTTGGTTTGCCTCGGTGTCAACCGAAGGCTGATCTCTTGACACGGGGTTGACACCTGGCATCAACTCAACCCCCCTTATTCTATCCTCCGTGTACCTCAGTTCATCGGGTGAAGGCACAAGTCTCACCATGACGATCGTCTGTAATGTAAACAACAAGTCAGTAAACGATCGCTCAATAATTCACATGTCAGTAAACGATCGCATAGATTAGTATAAGTGATTGCTTACATATTAATAAGCGATCGCATATATATACTAGGCGATCGCACAGTTTATGCGATCGCTTATTACAAACTCAATGATCGTTTAGAACATTTAAGTGATCGCTTACAATAACTCAACGATCAATTACCTTTTTGGGTTGGAAGACATTCCTCTCCAACGACTTGTACGATGGAGGTTGAGAACATGTCCACCTCAGAATTCGTGGTATGGCATTCTTGCTTGCTTTAGTGGCCACGAACTTGCTTGAAGTGGATAGTATCTCGTAAGCCCACACTTATAACAAACACGTTATAAATGGATTAGAATATTGATTATGCTAAATTGAAGTATAAAATAGAAGTATAATTGAAGTATAAATTAGGCTAAATCGTACTTGGAATGCAAGCACATATCCTTTAATGCAGTAGTATGTGGTGTGCTTGGGGTTGTTTGACTTCTTGATATCATGCATCTCTTTTTTCCCGCGCATGATAGTCTTCATGTTATTCAACAGTTGGTTGAAGAAGATAGAGGACTAGTCGTAGTTTGCGAATACTTCAGGGTCATCGACAATTCCAAGTGTCTTCATGTTGAAGTGGGTCTTCTTGTCTTTGCCCATCATAACCGTTTCGATATACAACGCAAGGGCTACCTTCACGGCGTCTTGATCATTCGTAAATCAAATCTTCTCGAAGGCAACCTCAACATCCTTGACCAGCTTTTCCTTCTTATCGTTCGGGTCCTTAGGTCTAAGGATGAGACACTATAGTCTCTTGCCGCATGTATCTCTTTCGACCATTTCTTCAATCGGCTACAATTCGGTTATGATATTAAAGTCTTCTTGGGTGAAGGTAACCTTCTTCCTCAGTATGTCTTAAAGCTGATTGAATCGGCCCTCTCCTCCCTCTCCTCTCGTAGCAAGAAATGGTGGAATAGCTGCCTATTGAACACCAGGTCCACGTACCAAAAGAGGTCTTCCTAAACATGTCCATCTGATCAGTTGTCAGTTTGCTCTTGATTAGAGTACTGGTTTTGTGGACCATGTAGGAGACGATGGCAGGGAAATACTTATCCTCAGATACGGACATTATCAACCTACAACAAGGAAATGCAGTACAACATTAGTTTAACAAATTAAAAACTCCTAAATGATCGCTTATTAAAGACTAAATGATCGCTTATAACATGTTAAGCGATCGCTTAAAACGACTAAGCGATCGTTTAGTTCACTACGCGATTGCTTAATGCATAATATACGATCGCTTCGTGAAATAAATGATTGATTAGTGAACCAAGCGATCTCTTAGCAAACTAAACGATCGCCTAGTAACCTAAACGATCGCTTAATCGTTTAACCTAGGTTGGGCGATCGTTTATACTAGGTTGGGCAATCGTTTCACCTAGGTTGAGCGATCACTTAAGTTATGCTATGCGATCGTTAAACCTGATATGCACGATCGTTTAACCTAGAATGGACGATCGTTAAACCTAGTATAGGCAATCGTTTAACCTGGGTTGAGCAATAACCTATACTGAACGTAATGGGCGTCACATACCTTTCAGTCAAAGCAGAGGACGACGAAGAAGAAGAAGAAGACGAAGACGAAGGATTCGGGAAAAGCGAAATGTTGAGAGAAAGCGAAAGGTTAAGAGAGAGAAAGCAAAAGTCTGAAGAGCGTAAAAGTTTTCAACAAGTGGGGCGACGACTTTTAAAGAAAAATGAATAGGCGCGTGGGTTTCGGCTGTTTTAATTTTTGGGGGTAAAATTGGTATTTCACTTGGCCAAAAGGTCACTTATAATAAAGTTTTTTGGATAGGTCATCCATAGAAAAGTTTTTGGTTTTTCGGTCATTTTGTGCAATTTTTCCAACTAGACGAAATTGTTTTTCTTTTTTAGGGTAAATACACGTATTAACCCATATTTCATGTTTGTCCATAAACTACAAAATTTTCACTTTTTTTTTCTTTCTTTTTTGGTGGGAGAATATTTTTCAAGCCGAATTACATAACTATCCCTCCTTGCAAATGCACACAACCATAAGTTTGTAGAAGAAAAAAAAATCCAAAAAGGAAAAGTTCATTGCATAAACGCACCCACCCCCTAAAATTGTCATTAGCATTCATTTTCCTTCAAATTTAGTGTTGTTTTTTTTTTTTTCATTCCAAATATGTTAACCATACTTTTTCCATCCCAAAGAATATGACCATACATTTGTTCTACTATTACCGTCATTTAGTTAGGATTTCTTCTTCAATGTGATCTCAATTAAGAAAGAGTATTCCATTCAAAGTTGTAAATATAGCTATTATATTCCAAGCAAGTGAGTATTTTTTATATAGTAGGGGTGGTGGTCAATCAAGATACGAAACCAAATAAGATGGCATCCACTGACTAATTCACGTAGGGGCCAAAGAGTACGTGCTCCCACAAATTATCGCTTTTAAAAAAAAAAAAATTAAAGAGATTACAAATATAGCAAACTTTATCAATAATAGACTCTATGACCCTACTATATTAATATTGTCTATCACTTATGAACTTGGAAATCAAAATTTAAATTTTGTTATATTTGCAATTTTTTTTACATTATGTTATATCTGCAAGTACTTTGACCCAACCGATTGCTATATCTGCAACTGCCTCTAACAAAAACTATTAATTTAGATTTTCACAAAAATAAATAAATAAATAAATAAAATAACTAAAATTTCTAGCCGTCACCTTAATAAAAATTTAAAGGAAGAAACAACCATCAGTAATTTTTTATTGACCATAGGATCTTTTTCTCAACCTAAATTTTCTGTACACTCAACAACATTTTATTGAAAAGTATCATTCACTTTTTCTTTACGTAATTTTCAGATCCATATTTACTTGTATATATATTTATATTAATTAATTTCAGAATTAAAGCTAGAAGATGATTTTAAATATCATTCCATTCACAATTAAATTTCAAGTTCTTTTCAATTTTTTTTTTTGTAATAAATTATAAATCTTTTGTAGTTAATACTTTTGTAGGGTTAACTCTAAAACAAATATAGAGAGATATATTAAAAGAAAAACAACAATAGAAACTATAAAGTAATCGTGTTCAAAAAAAGAAACATACATGTGGTTATGATAGATCTTTATATAGAAATAGATTTAGGAGAACTATTCGCAGATCCTGGTCTAAAAACTAAAATTTCTTAACATAATCATAATATTCAAGATCAAGTTCCATAGAGCATATTTACAAGAAGGAGCTAGAGACCCTCATAATTATACTTTTCCATTCAAGAAATTTGGAGTAAATTCAAGACGATTTAATCGAACTTGGTTTAATGAATATTCTAATTGGTTATAATATAGCATTTCAAAGAATGGTGAATTTTGTTTATGTTGCTATTTGTTCAAACTAGAAATGAAAAATCAAGAGGTGAATGTTTTTATTAGTGAAGGATTTTCTAATTGGAAGAAAAAAAGAGAAATTGAAAACTCGTGTTGGTGATCCTAATAATGCACACAATCAAGCTTGGGGTAAATGTGAGATTCCCTTGAAACAAAAGCAACATAGTGAGACTTTTTTTAAATAGAATGTCGGACCAAGCCAAAAGTTGAGTATCGAACTCAATTAGACACATCAATTGGTTGTATAATATTTTTAGGGCTGGTTGCACAAATAACAATCAGGCTCAAAATAATAAAAAATATAACAGAAGTAAAAACATATTAGGGATATAGCACAAAATTAGCGCCAGATATCGCTGATAGCAGCTATCAGTGATAGTCATATTGATAAATGACTAAAAAGCCCATGTTCAGTCCGCCATTTCACGCTTCTTCTTCTGATTTTTTCAACTTGAAAGCTATCACTGATAGTTGCTATCAATGGTAGCTTTAAATTTGAGAAATATTAATACAACCTTAAAATAGTAACACTTGAAATATTAGCTTTCAATTTGCTATCATTTAGTAGTGACTATTATTGATACCCATCAATTGGAATCAAGCTTGAACTATGAACACTTAAGGCCATCAGTGGTTATCAATAATGGTAAACTTTTATAAGTAGTTATCAATTTTGAAAGGAAACTATCAACTTTTAAAGATTAACATTTAAATCTATAAGTGATAGAAGTCTACTAATGATAGGTGTATAAGTGACTATCACTGATTTCTACCTAAGTCGTATCACTGATGGCTCCTGGCTATCACCGATAGCTTTTAGTAGTGGCTATCAATGATAGACTTTCATCAAATGTAATCAACTTTTATATCATTGATATAAGGATATCACCTAAGTTCTATCATTATATCACGTATATCATGGTTATCGATGATAGTTTCTATCACTGATAACATGCTATTAGAGATAACTTTTGTCATTCATTTTTACCATCAAATAACATGTTGTCGTTGATATTTTCTATCACTAAACATGCTATTAGTGATAACTTCTATGCATGTCACTTGCACTTTAGTTTGAGATTCAACTTTATTAATTAATTCCACTAAGTTGGCTACCAATGATAGACTTCTACAAGTGACTATTAACTGTGAAAGAAAATTATCAAAGATTAAACTATCAATGATAGAAAATATTAGTGGCTATTTCTGATAGACTTTTATTAGTAACAATCAATTTTGAAATATTAACATGCAAAGCTATCAAGGGCTATTATTGAAAAACTTTTATCATGATTATCAATAATAGACTTCTATCACTGATATCTACCTAAGTTTGATATCATCGATACATAAATATGACAGATATCTATCTAAGTTCTATCACTAATATCATTAATAATGGATACTATCGATACACAAATTTTTAGTGAATTCTATTCTAACATTTAAAAACATGAGTGATAGCCAGTGAATTCTTCAATCAAGGATATAATTCTTTGAGTGACTAAGTTATATGTATATTAGTGGCTATGACTGATAGATTTATATTATTACGAGGAAATTAGGGGGATGGAAGAAAAATAGGAAAAAGAAAAGTATATTAATGGCTATCACTAACAGATCTATATTATTATGAGGAGATTGGGGAGATGGAACAAAAATAGGAAAAAGAAAAGGAAAAAAAAAAAAGAAAGGAAAAAGAAAATATGAGAAGATTAAGGAGATGGAAGAAAAATTGGGAAAAAAAAGGAAAAAAAAAAAAAAAAAAAGAAAGAAAGGGAAGAAGAAAATATAAGGATGGAAGAAAAAATGGGAAAAAAAAAAAAGAAAAAAAAGAAGAAAATATGAGGAGAATGGGAGATGGAATCAAAAGCTAGAAAAAAAAAGGAAAAAAAAAAAAAGAAGAAATATGAGAAGATTGGAGAGATAGAAGAAAAATTGGGGAAAAAAGGGGGAAAAAAAAAAGAGAAGAAGAAAATATAAAGAGATTGGGGAGATGGAAGAAAAATTGAAAAAAAAAATGGGAAGAAGAAAATATGAGAAGATTGGGGAGATGAAAGAAAAAAGAAAATATGAGAAGATTGGGGAGATGGAAAAAAATTAGAAAAATAAAAGGAAAAATAAAATAAAAGAAAATATGAAGAGACTGGGGAGATAAGAGCAAAAGCTAGAAAAAGAAAATGAAAAAAAAAAATTAAGTTGTGCAAGACAAGGGAGGGCGAAATTGGAAATCACAAAAATTCAAAAG
Organism: Citrullus mucosospermus; assembly: GCA_030954485.1. NCBI lineage: Eukaryota > Viridiplantae > Streptophyta > Magnoliopsida > Cucurbitales > Cucurbitaceae > Citrullus > Citrullus mucosospermus. Next base: position 26,534,796 of record CM062056.1, read on the forward strand.
TTGACTAGTCAACATTTGTTATATGTGCAAATATTTTAAAAATGTACTATATTTTTAGATTTTTCTTCTTATTTTGCTATCTATTACAAATATCCATATTTTTATTACGACAATGATAACTTGCATTCTGTGGACATGATGAGACTGATGATTTGAAGAATCAAGATAATTTTCTTAAACTGATAGAATAGTTTGTGCAACCACAACAAAGATATTGAAGTCGTGACTTTGAAAAATGATATAAATAATTTGAAATTGATTGCACCAAATATTCAAAAGATATAGTAAACTCTATTGTAGTAGAAATTGTTAATATAGTTATGAGAGATATGGGTGACAAACAATTTTCTATCTTGATAGAAAAATCAAAAGATATATTTTCAAAAGAGCATATGCCAATTGTATTATGATATGTGTGGATAAAGGTCATATGGTTGAACGATTTATTGGAATCATACATGTCAATAATACAAGTGTTTTATCACTTAAGAAAGCTATCGTTGATTTTTTTTCAACATGGGTTAAGTATTGCTAGTTTGCGAGGACAAGGATGTGATGGAGCAAGCGTAATATGCAAGGTGAGTTCAATGGCTTGGAAGCACTTATTCATGAAGAAAATAAATGTGCTTTTTACATTCATTGCTTTTCTAATCATCTTCAATTAGCTCTCATAGCTGTTGCAAAAAAATAATGTGGAAATTGTTGGTTTTTTTGTTTATTATTACAAATGTGGTGAATGTTATTGGAGCATCAATAAAAGGTCGAGATATTCTATGAGAGAAACATAACATGAAAATTCTTTAAAGTTTAAATAATGGTGAAATATCAAGTGGTTAAGGATTAAATCAAGAGACAATGATTAAACGACCATGCGATACTCTATAAGGATCACATTACAACACTTTAACAAATTTTATTACAATATTCTCAATACTTGAGACAATTGTGCAAGGTGGATCAAATTCAAAAGAAAATATATGAAACGAAAATTCTAATAAATTAGATATTGTCATTTGACTTTGTTTTCAATATACATTTCATGAAAATTATCTTGGAAATCACAACCAACTACAAATTTGTATCATTATCGTGTTGAAGTTTTCTATACTATTGTTGATATGCAACTTCAAGAGTTAAATAACCGTTTTACTAAAACAAGTACTGAATTGAATTGCTTTTCTGTGTGGTCGGTTTGAATTTGAGTAATTTATTTGTTGCTTTTGATAGATAAAAACTTAATTAGTTTACTTGTTCAATTTTGTCCAAGAGACTTTTCAACTATTAAACTCTCCATGCTTGAGGATCAACTTCAAAATTATATTATTAATGTCTATTAATGAAAAGAAATAAAAGAATTACAATTATTTTTAAAAAAAACTTATTTTAATAAATAATGACGTAAATAGGGTGGAAAGAAAAGAATTGACAAAAATAGATTGTAAAATCGTGGACCGGGTACACAATTTTTGAAAAATCGGTCCATATTTATTTATATAAAATCGTGAACCCGATCCACAATTTAGGATAATTGTGGATCGGGTCCACGATTCCCCTCCCCCCGCCCCCCACATGGCTGCCACATTACGGCAGTCAAAGTTGATGTGGATGGAAATCGTGGACTCCATCCAGGATTTCCATTTTTTTTTCCTTACCCTAGTAAATCACCAAAAACAATGGTTTTCGCCAAGTTCTTGAGACAATGCAGAGCGCCCGATATCCTCGAAAAGGGTTAATTTTAAAAGAAAATAAAAATAAGTCGCCACCAATCTTTTTTACGGTGTGATTGGACACCGAAGTAAAATAAACAATTTTTAATTAAAAAAGCAAAAATGGTCTGCGAAAACTAGAGTTGAGTTCGGGAGTCATTTGTGTATGGGGAAGGTGTTAGCACCCCACAACTCTCGTTTAAAAAACGAGAGTCATATGTGTCAAGGGCCAAGGATAAACAAGCGCATCATGACAAATAAAAAAAATTGGAGGCCAAGGATAAACAAACGTCATCGCAACAAAAATAAAACGATGGGAGCCAGGGATAAACAAGCACCACTGCAGCAAAAGGTGTCAAAGGTCAGGGATAAACAAGCGCCTCATGACAAATAAAAAAAGTTAGAGGCCAGGGATAAACAAGCGTCATCGCAGCAAAAATAAAACGTTGGGGGCCAGGGATAAACAAGCACCTCATGACAAAATAGAAAGAGTTGGAGACCAAGGATAAACAAGTGTCATCGCAACAAAAATAAAACGTTGGGGGCCAAGGATAAACAAGTGCCTCATGACAAAATAAAAAAAGTTGGAGGCCAAGGATAAACAAGCGTCATTGCAACAAAAATAAAACACTAGGGTCAAGGATAAACAAACACCACTACAACAAAAAAGTGTCAAGGGCCAGGATAAACAAGCACCTTATGACAAATAAATAAATAAAGAGTTGGAGGCCAAGGATAAACAAGCGTCATTGCAGCAAAAATAAAACTCTGGGGTCAAGGATAAAAAAGCACCACCACAGCAAGAACATAAGGATAAATATCATTCATGAATATATGTATGCATGTATAGGTTTAATAAAAATATGCTTATTTTAATAGTTTTTTTTTATGCTTCTCTAAAATCTTTTCAAAAGAAGAAAACAAGTTAAAGCATACAAAATAGCTCGTTTACTTTTCCACAAAAACTTGCAATTAGGTACTACAAACTTGAGTCGTAATCTGGCTTCTAACTTGGCTTGAAAATCTCCTTGGAGTGATTATTTACCAAATAAAATACCATCTCTAGACTTGAGACCGATGGTAAAACGATGGATCCATAAGAATGTTCAAATTCACATATATTGTATTTTAAAAAGTAGGTATATAATTCCGTCAATAATATTTAGGAAAATTATCTTAAATGGCAAAACTGCTGAAAACATTTACAACTAATAGCAAAATACACCGTCTATCTGTGATAGATCAACTACTATCTGTCGATATACACAGATAGTAGCCTATCACGATCTATCGCGGTCTATCGCAGATAGACAGTGAAATTTTGCTATATTTGTAAATATTTTGGTTAATTTTGCTATATTTGAAAAGAGCCCTAATATTTAAGTCATTATTCAATTTATTCCTTAATGACTTTCAAGTTTTAATGTTACATTGTGTCGATTTTTCAATTAAATTTGTTGAAGGCCCTACAAATGATGTAACATTAAAATAAATTATAAAAAATTGAACTTGAAATAGCTCATGTTTAATTGGGAGGAAGCCAATAGTATTGGCATGCACTATGTCTTTAAGGTTGGAGGTTCAATCTCTCACCTCAAAGTTATTGTACTCCAAGAAAAAGTCTGAGGAGCCACGTCCGCACATAAAACTTAAAATCTTCAACATAAATGAATGTCAAGTAGAATTCAAAACTGTTTAGGTTATATCTATTTGATCCCTCAACTTTGAAATGTATCTAATAAATTATGCTCAAACTTTCAATTTATATCAAATAAATTTTTATTTTTTAATTTTGTGACCACCTTTTAGTGTTTTTTTTAAAATTCAAAAACCTACCAAACATATAATTGAAGGTTTAAAATCCTATTAAACATAAATTTCAATTTTATATTTAGTAGATTAGTTAATATTTAAATTTTGGAACATGTGAAAGACTTCTACACATTTTTATATTTTTTGAACTTATTAGACACAAAATTAAATGTTCACGGATCTATTTCACTTCTAAAGTTCAAAACACTTTTAAACAAACTTGAAACTTTAGAGACTTAAAAATATATATAATACCTTAGAGACAAAATCAAAAAGAAAATTTAACACTAGTGTGTCTAATTAATGAAGGCAACATATTGATGATGCAAATCAAATTGTTTTTATTTCCTCTTTGAATTTAAAGTCTCAACCATTCTCTTTGTATTTTGTGAATTCATTTTCTAAGATACACATAATCTTCATTAAAATAATATTTTCAACAACTTGAATCTTTTGTTCATATTTTCTTCTTTTAAGTTATATTGGTTGGAAAGTCTTCACTTTCTTGATGACCATAAGAAGATGAATCTTAAGTGACCAATAAGCTTTATATCAAATTACAAGATGGGGTTGGGAAGAAAAAATTAGGAAAATGAAAGTGAAACAAATTTCATCCCTAATAATGCTAGAAAGAGAAAAACTAGACTCAACCATCATGATGAGAAATTAAATCATAACCACCACTTTTCTTTTTAGCTCATTGAAAATGGGTAGGGCCAACCCTAAGGTTTCTTGTTAGAAATTTTCATTTCATATATGTAATTACCACTTCAAATTATAATTTTGGCATGTGGGAAAATGGGAATGTAGCATTTTAAGAAACTATATAAAAAAAATTTAAAGAAAAAAAAAAAAACAAGACACGTCTATATACTTTTATGAGTTTCTGGTTGTTTATATCATTTAATTAGGTCTCCTCAAATTTCATTTCTAAAAATGAGAATATGTACATTTAACGTAAATTGGGACAAGTTCTACTCGATTAACTTTCTACTTTCAACGAAAAAAAAAAAAAAAAATTTAAACTCAACCCAAATTCACACCATTGAATTATTTTATCACTTTAAATAGATATATGTGTTATATTATTTTCCATATCTCTATATAAAGAGGTCTAATAATTTTTAGTTTTTTATTTTTTTTTTGTTATTATTTTTTTTAAGTTCAGCAACATATAAGTGATCAAGAGCACATGCCAAGACCAATTTAATTATGTTTTGATTGGTAAATGTCTAGTAAGCTTTAATAAAAAGAAAGAGACCACAATGAAACTTCTAATTAAGAGGTGTCTAATAAGCGACATTAATCATACAAAAACAGCAAATAAGATATATGAAAATCGAGTAAACCTTATTGATGATGACGGTAAGTGATTTGCAATCCGTGGATGAGTTGTGATTAATTAGACGTAAAATACTACTCGAATCACTTAAATAACCCTTTTAACTATATTTCATCAAAATCCTTACCAATAGACATTGTAAATTTAAGACCATAATTTCTTTGTGCAATGGGAAAGAGGGAAACTGCCGGATTATGGAAAGACCAATTTTCAAATTTTGTCAGCAAAATACCCACCCAACATTAAGATTATGGCATTACATTGATGTTGATGGACACACAACAACAAAGCAAAACCAATAAATACTGAGGAAGCAATACAACTTTCAGGCAAACCAATCGAATAGATCAGTAAATGTCAAACAAGGATAGATGACAGGAAAATATGAGATCTGCAATGGCACAAATTTTATTCCAGGCAAGTAGATATGTTGGATGCACAAAGTTAAAACAGACCACAAGATTCGTAACATGAATTTTATTGGTCATAACACGATCCTGGACCGGTGGGAGGACTACGAGCATACATGTTCTTGACTGGAGCAGCCTCAACTCCGCGCCTGTTCAAGAGGCACCTGAAGTAACTCAAGCGCGGCAGTACCGACAAGGTGATATTTCCTGAGACTGTCTCGTTCTTACTCCATAGCCTCTCTGGAGGGAACAAGGGAGATGGGGTTAGTTTGGTGCTCTAGGAGAAGAAATTAAAGGTCCCCAGCTAGCTTAAACATGGACTGATAGCATAGTATAGCCTAACAAGCATTACTTGCTGATAATGACATCAATTAGAGGTGCAAAACGTACCTGCAGCTGTAGCAGCTCGAGGCCATATCGTTTGCTGCACGTTTGATGCATCGGCAGTCTCACCCCACATGCAAACTTCTCCTCCAATGATAAGCTTTTGCTGAGAAGAATCTGATATTCCTTCAAGGGGATCAGCACGGTATGCACGATCCCACGGCACATCTAAATGGTCAAGATACCAAACACCTTGATCACTAAAGATGCATCTAAAACCATCCCCAACAGCCTTGGGACAAATCCCACCGCGCAACCTATAGACAGCAATACATTGAGATGTAGCTCGGGGGAGAGAGGGACAGAGAGAACATGCCAGTTTCTTTAACATGATAACTCTAAGATTTCAAAGAACAGTTGAACTTACCAATTATGCACTATCGTCCTAGGATTCAGACCTTTTTCAAAGTTAATGAATGTTTCCTCCCTGAAAAGAGAAGATTAGAACCACTCAAATGGCTGGTGATTAAACAGTACCATTCCTACTGCCATTGGACATGACAGAGAAGATCGGCGCAAATTTGTTTGAAAAGTTAATCAAGAAATAAGATAATGCATTTTAATTCTGAATAAGTGTTCTCTATCTAATATTCATAATACGTAATGTCTCTGCGATGAAAATGAAGAGCGACTGAAACAAAAATTGGGTACCAATTTACAGGGATCCAATTTTTAGAAATCGCAATTTCTTGAGCTCTAAGCACGAAATATTCATATGCATCTTTAGTAGTCATGTTCTGATCCAAAAGCCTGCACTAGAAAAATCAGGATAAGCAAGCAATATACCACAAGTACCCCAGCTATATGCCAACTTTTGAGGTAGGACTTCTCTAAATAAACCCAGCTAGATCACCGGAATTTCAGAAAAAAAAAAAAACAGAAAATTTTTTACTACGTGATCTCATTAAACTACTTTTTCCCTTGATTTATGTAAAAACTGGTTTGAAACACTCCCTCTGTAACGTAACAGCCATATGAAACAGCCCTATTCAAACTGCTAATAAGAATCGGTAAGTATATGGTACTAAATCATCCTCTTGTTTACTCTATTAAGTATGAATTATCTCAAAAGGCAGCACTCAAAGTAATGATAATATTCAACTATCCTGAAAGTACAGAATATGGTACATTTATTAATCAAGATAGACGAAGTCATACCACTGTTTCACGTGTGGAACAGTCTCCCAGCAATCTGCCAAGAATGGAATGATAATTGCTTATCGAAGAATTAATTTGTGAAGCTTTTGAGAGAGCTTATGTAAAGCTGAACAATTTTATTGTTTTAAATACTGTACTCATTCAAATAGGACGAAGCAAAAATGTAAAACAAACTGGCTGCAGGTCTAAATTCTGAATGCCAGAAAGTTCAGAAATCAAAATATGCTTTAAACTATGAGAATTGCTCTTATAATAGAAGAATACTTGCCTACGGAAGAATGGAATGTTTTAAATACTGCACTTTCGTTTTAAGAAATAACTGGTGGGATGTATTTTTACAAGTTTATTTCTGTTGCATTTACATATAAAAGACTTCATTTATTAAATTTAAAAAAAAAACAAAAAAACAAAAGAAAAAAACAAAATTATGAGTGGCTAGACTAGTTCACACACACTTCAACAAGACAACACACCTCACCCTACAACATTTTGGTGTCAAGGGAACTTGTATGGTATTAAATCTTAGGAAGATGGCCACCACAAATTGAACCCATGACCTGTTGCCATTCATTGAGATTATGTCTCCTTTTTTACCACTAGGCCAATCCATGATGGTCATGTCAATGCACACAATCACGGCCTATTTCTATGTATTCCTCACAGATGAGTTGCACTTGCATTAATAAATGTAAACAATAATATTTGTGTGCAATTGTTTGTTTAAGAGAACTTAAAACCTTCACAAATATTTTATTTAAACACCAAATTCCCCATGATTATTCTAGAAATATTCACCAATATCCACATTTTTCTTAAAAGTACCAAGAAAATATTCACAATGTCAACATTTCTATCCGTACTCATCGAGATCAATTTTTAAGCAATCTATAATCACCATTGTCTGGTAGTCAGTTACAGAATGTTAGTGGAGGTCCCTACTAATTGAAAGTAAAAATGGATGATAGAACATTTTCATCTACTTCGGTTATGAAATTGAGTAAGGAGTAAACTGAATTTTCTTTTCCCATGCAAGTTGAAATTATGCCAATTAAGGTGAAGTATAGCAGATTCCAAGGTACAACAAAGATGCCAATAAATATACTAACCTGTATTTACTTCATCACCCCCCAAATGGAAGAGCTCGAATGGGAAAATTTTTCTCAAATCTGTAAGACATTGAATTGAAATGAAACTTGAGGCCAGTTCAGGGTACATAGGTAACAAGTGAAATCATCTTGCATAAACTATAAGTGACAATCGTTACCATAATTTTTGAGGGAACTAACCTGTCAATATACCGGAAATCAAATCAAAAGTAAAATTTTTTGTAACATCAAGTGGTTCTTTACATGAAGGAGAAGGCCATAGATCTGGATATCCAACTCCCCTACATGCAAATGAATGAAATATATGTCACTCTCATCGCAAGTTTTTTAGCAACCTCTACCACAAAACTCTGTTCACCATTCTCATCTAAAAAGATAATGAATTCAGTTAAAAAGAAATTCCATCAATAGACATCCTTTTTATGTGTAGGCTATTGGCTCCCATGAGATATTGAATTTAATAGGAGGGGTAAAGTGAAAGCAAATTTCACCATAAAAAGGAGTACTTTACCAAGATTCGGCATGTCCTGGGACATCCACCTCTGCCATAACATTGATGCCTAAAAATTAAAATTAATTTAAAAAAAAAAAAAAAAAAAAAAAAAAAAAAAAAAAAGTCAAAAGAAAATTAAATTAACCCAACACACTGGGTGATAATCAGCAAGATGTCATTCGACTTGCTGGACAATTCCTTAGATATCACTCGGCTAAATGAGATCTTAAGTTCTAGAAATAGCATTAAGAAGACAAGTATTCTACATGAGCTTTAAGAAGATGGAGCTTACCCCGCATTTTGGCGAAGCTTCACAATAAAATAAAAACCATGAAGCAAAAAACAAAATGTTAGTTATTGGCAGATAAGTAATATAAGCTGTAAATCTTGATTTATAGGAAGTCAGGTAATGGAAGTATGCTAATTTTACACTCATTTCCTGATCAAGTAGTATGTATACAAAATATATTTTTCATTCTTCCCCTTTCCTCTGAAGTAAAAGTAAAAACTTTTGGAATCATTCTAGCCTTCATGATTTAAAAAACTATTAGAAAATTTATAGGGGAGGGTCAACAGGCCAAGGGACGCAGTTATACAATCATATTGCTTCTTTGCTAAAATCTGAGAGGTTTGGTCCCAAAAAAATGTAGGATTGGCAACAATTAAAACTGCAATATGCTCTATGATCAATGATGTAGTAGAATAGAAGTTAAAAGAAAGACATAAAAGCACTAAATTGTTGTTAAATTATGGGAGTTCAAACAGCTGTGGAACTCTTACGTGACAATTTCATAAGCATCCTCAATGGTATAACGCTCATGTTTTGTATATGATCCTCTCCACAGATTTGGATATGAAGGTACTTCTAGAGGAAATGATTCCTCGTCTACTATGTGCCAATGAAGGACATTCTACTGAACAAAATTCTCAGTATCAGTATAAAACAATCAAAACCTAAAGGAAGAAACAAAAATGATAAAGTCAGTTAAAAAGTTGGCAAGAGTTCATAATAAGAGAGAATGTATCCATTTACTCACGAGTTTAGCATAAGACATTGATTCGATGATATTCTTTATTACATCTACTGGTAGAAAGTGCCTTGAAGTATCTGCAAGGTATGCATTGGGGCCAAGAATGATAAATAAATTGCAAATTGTTTGTTATGTTAGCTATGTAGAAAGGCTTACCTATGAGAAGCCCACGAAACGCAAATCTTGGACTGTCTTTGATGTACCATGGAGCTTGATATATTTGCACATCCTTAGTCTCGTAGTTGAAAGTACAAAGTTGACTGAATGTCTACGCCAACATGTAGCACAAGAAGAAAAAGGATCTAAGATGATTCAAATAATGCCTACACCAGTTATAAATTCCTTCACAAATCACAAGGTATCTTAATGCTCAAAAAGGGTAATTATAGGAGAGACATTTGTAGAAATATGAGGCCATAGAAATGCAATGAAAGACCTTGCACGATCCTGAACTATAGGACCTAAAACAAAATGGGATATAAGTAGCATGCATATGTACTTGAAAATAGAATAATTAAAGAGCACTAGGGAAGATAATGGAAGTGATAATGCAAACAAAGGGCGACAGTTCGTGTAATAATCCAGCAAAAACTTTTGAAACATATCTAGCTGTTAAGATTTGTTTTGGCAGATGGACCAGCAGATTAGTGAAAGGGAAATACTCGGTACCTCCAAACCTCTCAATGCACCATAAACAGTAGCTGCCTGCACGACCAGAAGCTCAATATCAAGCCAAAGGATGATTGGATACTAAAATATGAAGTATAAACGACAAAGTGAACTATTACTACTTTTTTTTTTTAATCAAAGTGTCGCAATGGTTGGATATGAGGAACTTATTACTAGAAGCAGTGAACAAGTATAAAGATGGCTTTACCATTAAAGCTATATAATTCACAAAGTAATCCCATGGACACAAATAGAAGCTTAAGATGACTATGGCTTTTTCTTTTTCCGTGAGGATTCAAACTCTAATCTTTGTTTTGGCAGATGAGCCATTTCATGTGATAAGAATTTGAAACTTGGAATTAAAACAAAAAGATCAGAATATTCGTGGATGAGAATCAGGGGAACCCATACACAATTAGATTGGATTTGGACAATAGTTAAGCATTTATTAGCAACTCGCGAATCTGTCAATTTTTCTTCTAAAGCATATTGCAGTTTCACTGGTAACTCACTATAATCTCCAGTGATCAAGATGTTCGTGACCATTTTTAATTCATTCTAACATAATAAGAGCTCGATTTTTGCAGATATCTAGAACTCTACCTCGATTGTGGCTTCCCCAATAATCGACTGAGCATCCTTCTTCGATACAAACAATGTATAGCTCTCATCCACATCAAGTTGAAGCTAGAAAAAGAAAAATGATAATCATCAGCTCGAAAGACCACTAAATTGAAGAAAGAAAATTTCCCCATCCAGCTTACTTCCTCAGAATCTGATTGAACAACAATTTTCAATTCACTGATATCATAAACAAATGTTCTCCGCCTTCCCCAAAACTTGTCAAACATAGAAACCCCAGAAGCGTGCTTGAATATGATTCCCCTGTATCGATCAAACGCTGCTTTAAGAATCTCGGAGTTGCCGCCATCGCCAGCAGTGGCGAGCGAGAGGTGAGGGTCAACAGAGAGCGTGGCATTTCCGAAAGTGAAATCCGACGGCATTGGCCATAGATATGGGAGGGAATCATTGAACCCAGATTGTGAAAGAAACCCCAGAGCCGAAGGGATCAAAAGGGCAAGTGGGGAGATGAGAAAGAGGAAGAAAACTTGGGATTTGAACATTTTTTTTTTGTTGGCAAGAAATTGAGGATTGCGATGAACGGGCAGTCAAATGCTGCGACTCAGTGAGCTAACGAACCCAAATGATTGGACTTGAAAGTGTCGCATTTCTCCCATTTTCACCAAAGTGCCATAAAAAAAACATATCTTTTCTATTTCAAGGGGTTGAAGATTCCGGTAAGTAATGTTTTGACTTAAAAAAAGAAAAAAAAAATGAAAATTGTTTAAAATATTTTTAAATACCCCAAAATGTCACTATCTATCAAGAGTGTGTAATGACCGGTCGGAGTCAATTTTTTGACCAAATCGCCACTGAACCGACTATTGTCGGTTTAATAAATATTTAAACTAATCTCGACCGTCAAGGAATTAAAATCGGCCTTCTGTCGATCGGTTTAAGTCGGTTTTCTCCTTTATTTTTTTTTAAAAACAATGTCGGTTTGAAAGTCTCCCTCTTCTCAGATTGACCGTTTTTAGTTCGGTTGGCTTTTAGTCGGTCAACTTGATTTTTCGGCCTATCATGCTCACCCCTATTGTCTATCAATAATAGAGCATGTGAGTGACAACACAATAAAAGGATGATATTAGTTTGTATAGATAATATTCTTTCTATAAAACAACCTTAATAAGTATGCGGTACATTTAAGTTGCAAGCAAGAGAATGTTAGAGTGAGTTGTCAACTTCATCTTTCAAATAATGATCCGAATCATGGCACTGGGAGCATTACAACTAATGTAATACTTTTTTTATTTCCACAATTACGAGATTCCAATCAAACAATTAATCTTTGGAAAGGTAAATTGGTGCTTTTATCTACTTATATTCCGATTAACCATTACAACCAAAATAGAAATCATCCTTTTCTTTTTGAACCAACAACAATATTTGAAATTTAACATGCTTCTATCTAATATTTACCTCTCAATATTCACCTAAGTTTTAAGAGACAATGAAATTAAAATCTAAGATTTGCATTTTATTTCATAAAATTGCATAAAAATTATTTAAACCTCTGTGTATCTTTAAAATCACCAAAGTGTATCCTATGATACTAAAAAAAATAAATTATCCATAAATTTCTCAATATAATTATAAATCTAATTGAATATAAAATTCCTCCCACAACTCTATTTCTAACCTTTGTTCAGGGGAAAACCAATAATATTCCTTCTTTTCTTCAACATGAGTTTTGAGAAAATATCAATTTTATACTTTTCAACTTTAAGGTTGTATGAATTTAAATTCTAATTATATCAATTTAAACACTAAATTTTTTAATAATTATATCAATTTAAACACTAAATTTTTTTAAGTGTATTAATGTAAAATAAGTGTATTAATGTCTATTATATTTTGTTTGGACAAACTTTGTTTGAAATTTAATTATATCAATTAAATCCCTTAATTTCCTTAAGGAATCACCCATTCATTTACTCTCTCATTCTTTGTAAAACCGACATTTTAAAACTTTGTTTTGCTATCAATTAAATTTTGCATGAAAACTAAAAAACGTAAAATAAAATAATTCACTACTTTTTCATTTAAAATAATTTTTTTTGCTAACAATTTATTAAGGCTTTTTTTCAAATATAAAATGGTAAAATAATTATTAGTGCAATATTAATATATTTTAAAAGTTGACTATTTAAAAAAGCACTTGGGAGTAGTAAATTTGTAGGGACCGCGCGTACGCAGGTCCCCGCTAGCACAAATTATGATGTAGGCGCCACCACTTGGGCAGGCCTTAAGCCCAACACCCCTCCCTCGTGCAATGGAGGTCGTGGGCCTAGAATATGGGCCTTAATGATCGCCCAGTAATCCCATCCAGGTAAGTGAGTTCTTCCTTCTTCGCCTGCTGTTATATACCCTCACACCTCGTTTCCTCCCTTACGCCTCATCGATGTGGGACAACCATAACAATCCCCTTCTCAATTTTCCACCTCCAAATATTGTATCAAACTAAAATGAAAAAAAATAAAATAAATAAAATAGCAACAACAGATTATTTTGAATAAATAAAGCCCAAAATTCGTAAATTTAATTCCAAAGAATGTTTATATTCAAATGGATCAAAAGTTGATGTTGAATGAAAGTGGTCCTCTTATCCCAATTGAAGTCTATCTACTTCAAATGAGCAACAAGGTTTGTCTATTCAATTTAATCCTAATCCACATGCATACTATCTTTTGCTTTGTTGTATCAAAGCCACATTCATATTATCTTTTAATCTATTATAATATCTATAATTTATCAGAGTTATAAATTATGTTCTAAATTTGATAACTAAAATATAGTTCAACTTGTTAAGACATTAACAAAAATTAAGATTTGTTAAAATCTAAAACAATATAATGAACTAGTTGAGAGGTATAGTTTTGGCACATTGTCACACATCCCTTTCTATGTCTCGGTGCTTTGAGATCATCTCATCATAATAGATTCTATTATTTAAATTGTAATTGTCCAACTCTCAAACACTTAGATGACACTCATGGTTAATAACTTGATATTATATATATTACATAGAAGGGGTTATAATGAGAGAATTTTTACCTCTCCATTTTGTTCTTATAATTTTTCATAACTCATATTTTGTCATTTGTCACGACTATTCAGGTTGATGTGGTTACATTCGAATTGGTATATTATTTTATGTATGAGTGTGATTTAAACAATAAATGGTAGATATGTGTTTTAAACGGATGGTCCATCATTTCTTGTGAAAAAATACAATCTAACAATGGAGATATGTTTGAACTAACGTCATGTCTTTTGCCTTTTAAAATTTCATAACTTTCTATTTTGTCTTTTCTCTTCAAATAATTACAACTATTCAAGTCAAACAATTAAATAATATACTAACGATTTTATTGTTTTGAATAATTCATTGCATAGAGCTCAGGATAACGATTCTAACACAATTTGAATCAATCAAATTGAAGTTCAAATAAATAAATTATAGCCAAACCAGCTTATCGGAAAAAAATATCCGAAGAGATGACATGGTGGCCAAATCATCATTGGATCTACTTAGGGGTCATTTAGTTTAAGATTTTATAGATGCATGCGAAAGATCGAATTCTCAACAAAAGTGAATGATCATCTTCAGAACTAAACAACAAGATAAACAACAAACGACATGCTTTTGAGAATGGTTAAGAGAAAGGAGTTTTCCTACCTTTTGAAGTTCGTCTTCGATGCATGAATTCTCCTTTTCCAAGTCATGAACCAAAAAGATTTCTCCAACGAAATAGCAAAGACCCTTCTCTTGAAACACCACCACAATGACAACTATGCTATTTTGAAAAATCAATAGATGAGGTGTAGACTCCCTTTTTCTTTTGGTAAGAAAAATCTGAGAGTTTTTGGAGGAATAAAGAATTTTTATGATACAGAAAATTTATGTAACTCCTCTTTCCCTTTGTGGGGGAGGGAAAACAAAAAACAAAAAAAAAAAAAAAACTCCTTGCACTTTTTAATATAATAATATTATTAATTAATTTAATTATAATTTATTAAATCATATTTAATAAATATAATTAATTAATTAATTAAATATCTTATATTTAATTTAAATTTGAATCACATTCAAAAAATCTTTTGTCACATAACCTATAGTTTTAATATGAATATCATTCATATTAATTTTAACTTATAGTTTTTATATAAATCTCATTCAGATTTAAATATTAATCTCTCTTATAATATAAAGTATAAATTTTGAATCTCATTCTAAATAAACTTTATATTATAATGTATCTATATATATTATGTTAACTGTATCACATACAATTAATTTCCTTATTAATTTGAACCTTATGGATCTATAATTAGAAACTCCAATGATATTAGATGAATCACTTTTCACACTAATCAATGGTGATTATCCATACATATCAAAGGATTGCCCTCGGGCTTATCTAGTCGACAATTTGGTCATTCTCACCTATACAGATTATTGGCTACTCTCAACCATACAGATCAAAAGATTACTCTCGAGCTTATTGGCTACTCTTGCCCATACATGTTCCAACCTTATATGTCAATCATGTTTAAATTTACATATGTGTTTTTAGTGTTTTTAAAGCTGAGAATTCTCTCGTCTCAACTTTTTTACAGGCTTGAAGGTTTAGGTAGACTCAATGAAATAGCTAACATAAACATGATTTTAAAAAAATGTACCTTGAAATTTGTTTTAGGTATAAATGCATTTAGTCTTCAATATTTTAATTTACTAATTGTGTCAATAGTACTTAAAAGAAATAGTTTGTTTCACCAAAAAAGTTAATTTTGGAAACTCTAACCCAACATACTTTTGGGAAAAAAAAAAATCTCAATCCAACTATTTCCTAAAATTCCTCCTCTCCCTCCTTAATTATTTTCTATAATCCCTCATCTCTCCTTAATTAAATTCCACAACTAGCGTGGCAGATAACTGACCAAACAAACTCTCTTTATTAGCCTATCCTCCATTTAAAGCTCTCTCTTTTAAAAAATTAAAACCAAATTGAGACACCTGTCGAGGCAAATATAAAATATCAGAAACTTCCAATATATTTTTAGATATCTTTTAAAGCTAAATAATAAAAATATACTTTTAAATTTTTTCATTTGTTTTAAAAACATTCATATTTATTTCAAAATTGCACTACTAGATTTCAACTTTTACAAGGAAAAAGAAAACTTTATTTTAAACAATATTTGGTCTACCAATCTCACAATTGAGTCTTAATACTTCTACTCCACCAACTTCAACTTAGCTTCTTAACTAAAGAAGATAATCAAAGGTTCGATTTTCAATTCCCACAATCGTTGACTTAAAAAACAGAACTTAGTCTCACATGTCTTTTACAGATATTTAAAAACTATAATTGGAATAGAAATTAATTATAGTATGTAACGAAAATTGAGAAGGAGAATAATGTGGCAATGTTCGAGTCAATTCATTATCAGATCATTCCAAGTCAACGTCACACTCATTCCAGTAGTAGTCTTCGACCATTTAGGTAATAAAGTTGAAAATGTAAGTTTAAAGGTACAATTTATGTAAAAGTTTAAATTAAACTAATTGAAGAGAATAGTTTATAGGCAAATAATTAACTAATTGTTATTTAAAAAAAATCATTAATAACTAAAATATGTTATATTATTAAAATAATATAAATAAAACTTTGAAAAAATGACCCACCTAAATTTCAAATTATTAATTTTTATTTTGATTATCTATTTAATTTTAAATTTTTATATCATTCGATTAGTTACAACATCAATTTAAGCCAAACCTAGTATATGTTAAACTTTGATTTCGATAATCTAATTATTAATCAAAATATTTTAAATTTTTTTAAAACCTTCATATTAATCATTTAATATAAAAGATGTAATAATGATCGGTAACTAAAATAATAATAATTTTTATTATAATTACAAAAATCTTAACTTCCAAAATTAGATAAACCAAAAGATTTTAAATTACTTAGGTATGATATACAATTCTTTTGATTTAGATAATTATTAAGATTTTTGTATGATGTATAATTCTATTGATTTGTGTTTTAATTTTATCAAGATGATTTGGTTACCTTTTCAATTTAAATATTTTTAAATTTTTATTCATACCAAATTATTATTTTTTTATGCATACAAAATCGTAAAAAGTCATTTTTCTCCATATTTGCAAAATATTCAAATTTTAATTTATACCAAATATTATTTTATCCTGTAGGCAAACTCTAAAATCCATCGTTTAACTCTAAAACATTTTTAAGAAATAATAAATTATCATAACCCGTCATGTGGATTTAAAAAGTTAAATATTGGAAAGAAAAAACCTACAATAATATATTAAAAAAATAATAAATTACAATAAATCACTATATATGTTTACAAAATTGACAAATCACTATATAAATCACTATAAATGAGGAAAACTTACACTAAAATGACTATGTTCTTTGCCACTTTGTCTAATTAATTTAACTCTTGAGAAATTTCATAAAACCTCTTTAGTAATTGTTGCTCCTCCACCCAATTAAGAAAAACAAAGAAACAGAGTCTAATAAGATATCAAACAAAATAAAAATTGGAGAAAAAATGCACAAAATGTAAAAAAGGGAAAAAAAAATCTACAGATAACACACTGCAACCAAAAAAAAAAAGAAAAAAAAGAAATATATATATATATATATAAAAAGAAAGGAGGCGAGAAAGAGAGACAATAATTAGAGTGTAAATGGGTGAATTTAAATAGGAAATTTGATAGAATGGTTGAGAAAACAAAATGTTCTTTAACGAAATAGAAATGGGAAAAAAAGGAAAAAGAAAGATAATCTATGAAAGCTTGGATTGCAATTGAGTGAATTTATAGAAGAAATTTGATTTGATTTTAAAAAAATCTAGAAAAAGAATTAAAGTCCCGTTTGGTAATTTTTTATTTTTTATTTTAAAAAATTATTTGAATTCTTAGTCAAATTTCAAAAATAAAAATAAGTTTTGAAGAAGTACTTGATTTTTTAAACTATTGCTAAAATAGTAGATAAGAATAAGTTTGAATGTGGAGTTAGTGTTTATAGACTTATCTCTAAAAAACAAAAATAAAAAAATCAAATAGTTACAAAATCGGGCCCAAACTATCTTATTTATTAAAAAAAAAAGTGAATCTATATAAGTTAAAATGAAATAATTTTTTTAAAAAATATTTAATACATCACATTAAGATGAATTTTTTTTTTTTTATATAAAAAAAAATCTACCAATTCATAATTAGGTTTCCTGAAATTAAATTAGATCTTTTATGACTATCAATTAAAAAAAAAAATCAACTAATCTATAATAAGATTAATGGGATTTTTTAAAAATCTACCATTAAATAATGTGTGAATGAAAAAAAAAAGGAACAAGAAGAGAAAAATGTATATTTTTTTATTTAACGTGTGATTGCAAAAAAAAAAAAAAAAAAAATCCTGTTTTTTTCTTTAATCGAATGTGTGGGTTGCGAAAAATAAGGATAATTTTTTAATTTAAATATTTAAATATGAAATAAATATTTTTTTATTTTGCGTGTGAATTAAAAAAAATAGGGAGATTTTTTTATTCCGTTGTTTAAATGTGAAATTAGTTAAAATAATTTTATAATCAATCACTAAAAGGGGCAAAAAAAAAGAATAATGTTTCTCTCCGATAGTTTCTTTTAGATAATATAAATTATTTAAATACGAAATAAATATTTTTTAATTTACGTGTAAAATGCAAATTATTTAGTTGTTTATATGTGAAATTTCCTAAAATAATCGTATAATCAATCATCAATTATTAAAAGGGGCAAAAAGTAAAATAATGTTTTTCTCCAATGGCTCCTCTTAGATAGTATAGATTATTTAAATATGAAATTAATATTTTTTAATTTACGTGTGAATTGTAATAGATAGGAAGATTTTTTATTTAACTGTTTAAATGTGAAATTTCTTAATATAGTCCTATAATCAATAATTAAAAGGAAAAAAAAAAAAGAAATCACGCTTTTAAATGGTATAGAAAGATTAGTAATGTTTAAATAAATGACAAAATTGATAATTATTTTTGTAATTTAGTTTTTTTTTATAAAAAGAATAACACATATAATAAAATATATATATTTTAAAATAAAACAAAATTAACTTTTAAAACATAAAACAAAAAAGTCCTTATCAAAAGGATCCCATGTGATGTAGACGCCACTATTTGGTTATTATACCCCACGTGACCACATTTGATATGACTCTTATCTACTTTCGTTACTATTGCTATCCACGTAACCAAACACATTTTCTTCCACAAAAATATATTAGCCTAGCCGCCCTCAGTTAAACTTATAATAAATTATAATTATATATCTACTACTGGCGTGGCCGTGGGCCCAAATAACATCTCCAATCCAACGACTCATGTTGAGTTTCACCGATCCAACGAACCACAGAAAATGAAGATCCACGAAGCTTCCCTGTACCTTACTAGCACTTAAAAACTTCCCTTATAAAAGATCTTCCGCCCGAAAAGGTAGGGGCAGATGTGGGCCCACTTCGTTATAATATTCCCGATTGATCGTGCGGCTCAGATCTTGTTTTAGTTCCTTGATTCTGTACGAGTCTCAACCAACTTTTGCAACAATGCAGGGATTTGGATCGTTTTTGGCTCTTGCTACCCATTTTTTCTTTTAATGTCATTCGATATTAACATATAATATCTTTATAAATAAATTATAATAAATTTAAATATGTTTTGAGTTATAAGTCAATTTTTATTTTTTAGAATAAAGTTATATGTCAATGTTTAAATTATAAATATGCTACCAAACACTCCAATACAACTCTATTGTTTTAAGTTTTTTTTTTTTTTTTTGAATTGCCAAAAGGTTCTTAGTTATCTTTTTTTTTTTTCATTTGAAGATAGATATTTGGGATTTTTTTTCCTTGTTCATTGCTGAAATATAATTTTTAAGAATGTCACCGAATATTATAGTATTTTAATCTCTTTTTAGTATGTATCTTTTTATTTCTTCTTTCTTGTTGAGTATGCATCTTTATGGGTAAGTAAATAGTATACTTATTCATTCCGATAAGATTTAATTATTCTTTAATATTTGAATTTTTAAAATATATATTTTTAATACAATAGTAATAGGGAGATTCGAACTTTAGCCCAATATTAGTTATAACTCAGAACTGTTTTGAGTCATTGTAATTAAATAAGAGACAAAATTTTAAACTTAAAGTACTGTAGGAAGAAGAATTGATTATGAAGAAATGAAATTGTTTTCTTTATATATTATATTTACAAATGAAATGAATAGAATTATTACTTTAAATTTTGAATCATACAATTTGAAAGAGTTTGAGTATAAATTAAGTTTTACATAGAGTTAAAAAATATATTCTAGCGAATCTAATGTAGATCTATAATAACAAATTAAAAAAAAAATTAAAATCAATTTTAGAACAAATTTTTAATCCAACAAGAAAAAGGTAAAAGCTTATTCAAATAATAGAATTAATATTGTAGATGCAAAAGCAATGGAGCCGTACACGTGGCACTTGATTTTTGAATAAAAAAATGAATTCACTTTTTATACTGTCACTTTACGGGTTCAAACGTTTCGGACTACACTAACCGCAACAGTGAACAAACCCAACTTCTATTTTGCCGAAATGCCCACAAATTCTCGTTAAATTTACCATTTGCACCACTAAAATTTCTCCCTCCTCTTCTTCTTCTTCTTCTTCCTCTTCCTCCCAAATTCATTCATTCATACATTTCTCGCATTTTCACTTATCGCAAAAATGGTGCAGCCCGTTGTATCCACCGAGAACGACGAGGAGAGCTCGCTGTTGCTCGACTCCACCGCCGGCGACGTCTCATGGCGCTTGAACTTCGACGGCTTTCAGTTATCTCCAGAGCATAAAGAGAAGAAACCCTCTCGTCCACTCCATGATTGCCTTGGGGTTTTGAGTAATTTCCAACCCCTTCTTCCTTCTCTTTTGCCGCTCCTTCTGTTGGCTGAATCATATTTGTTCTTTTTTCTTTCCGATCCATGGCTTGTTTTGTCAATATCGTATTCGATGGTCTTGCTGCCTTGTACTTTACTGGAAATATTCCTTTTCTACGTCTTCGCTTGTTGTTTTCTTTCCTTTCTAATTTGCTTTTAGCATAGCTGCTGCATACATTCGTTTTATTTATTTATTTTTTTGTTTGTGAAGAGTATTTATTCTTCTGGCACTTTGCTACTTCCTTTAATTTCTGTCCTGACATAGTGGGAATTTTCATTTCATCCCATTTTCCTTGTCCTTCGCTATGTTATTTTTTTGCGTTGAATAAAGGGGGCTTGTGGGTTCCGTTGGCTTTATTTTGTGTATTTAATGACCTATTGACCTAACCGTTCTTTGGATGAATTTAAAATTTCGAAAGGAGAATATGTAATTCAAAGTTTCAAAGGCCTGAACGAGAAGCTGGAGAATTATTTATTTATTTATTTTGCTGCAATTGGATGTGGATGTTTTGTGGTTGATTGATTCTTACGGTTGAGTATTTTTTTCCATATTTAAGTTCTGAAGTCCAGAGGTTTTTAGTTGTGGAATAGAAAGTTAAGCAGCACTTGCCCAATATTTTTGGGTTTCCACTTTATGTTGGCTAGTTTATGGTCCTTGGTCCTGTTAAAATTTTATCGTTTCTTGTGCCCTTGTAAAAGCATGTGTATGTATTCATGTATCTGTTTGTATAGCTACTGTGCATTGATAGAGAGCATAGTTAGATTTGCATTTGTAGAGGAAGAAAGAAAATAAAGAAACAAAGAAAGCTTGAAAACTTCATCCATCTTTTTCTCAGCACTTCTCTTGGTGAATTCAGGTCCTGAAGATTATGTAGCTGAGTATTACCAGCAGCAGGTAGAAATGCTTGAGGGATTTAATGAAATGGATGCTTTAACAGATCGTGGTTATGTTCCTGGAATGTCAAAGGTTGATATTGTTGTGTACTTGTATGTTTTCTTGATGATTAACACATTCTCCATTGCTCAAAACCAAAATCTGTTTATGGTGGTTGCAGGAAGAACGTGAAAAATTAGCAAAGAGTGAAACATTTGCAATCAGAATATCAAATGTTGCCAATATGGTTCTGTTTGCAGCTAAAGTATATGCATCCATCAGAAGTGGTTCCCTAGCTATTATTGCATCCACATTGGATTCACTTCTTGATCTTTTATCGGGTTTCATTCTATGGTTCACTGCGTTTTCCATGCAAACACCAAACCCGTACCAGTATCCTATTGGCAAAAAACGTATGCAACCTTTGGTCAGTTCTCTTGCAACTTCCTCTCTCTATACTTGACGTGGTGAAAAAAATGATCATATGAATATAGGTTTATTTTACCCCATCTGCAACTATGTGAAACTAACTCTTTGATCACTGTCTTGTCGTGAAATGTGTGTTTCTCTTGTGCTTTTCCACAATAATCCACAATATTGGGAACAATGAAGTCTTATGTTAAAAATTTCTCCTCTTCAGTAGTTTGATTCAGGGTTTACTAGATTCGATTGAAGTCACATAATCATTATTATTTGACACCTATCCATTGACTCTTAATAATACCGTTGTTGATACCTTACTGCCATTGAGTCCCTCCGTAAGACTCCTTACATTTGAATGCCCCGTTCGAAAATGATATCATTTTTAGTTTTCAGTTTCTTTACTATTAACAAGTTTCTAAAAATTACTTTTGTAGTTTTTAAAAGCCTGCTTACAAACCATGTGTTTTGTTTTAAAAATTCTTATTTGCCTTAAAATTGGGTTCTGCCTTTTGTTCACATTTTCTAGCGGATTATGGACTGCAGAACCTGGACAGCTTCTGAGGCTATATTTGTTTGAGAACCATGCAATTTCACTTACTATGTGCATGAAGGAAAAAAGTTTCAACTTGTGCTTAGTTCAATTATTATGCATTAACATGTTCAATTACTCCTTCCAATGGCTGTAGTATCGATTTCTAGTTTATTCTGCTTTCAGTTCTCCCTCAGACCTGTATTTCCTACCAGGTAGGGAAAGATTTTCAACATCAAAATCAAGAATGCAAACTGCTTTCGGGTAGATGAAAGTTGTTTAATAAAAAAACACACACACGCATCAATATGATCAATTCGATTAATATGACATTATTTGGTAAAATAAGTTCATACAATTTAAATTCAATTACACTCGAAAGTTTCACTTTTGAAAGGGAGCAGACCTGCGGTGATCATTGTGTTTTATGGAGTTTGAATAGTTGTTTGCTGCTGTTTCTCTGGATGGTTTAATGAAGGGATATATGATAGGTGGTTGCTGGTGATTTTGTTACAACTCGATGTTAAATCTTACAGAATTTGAGTCATTGGATTAGCTTTTCTTTATTCTAAATCTGATACCGAAGTCAGGAGTTGTACTGCAATAGAAGATTGGGTTTTATTTTTTATAGGTCCACTTGACTTCTTTATTTTGATATATATATGCCTTCCAGCAGCTGGAATCGAAGGCCCATACTTTTCGATTTTTGATTTCTCGATTTGTTGAATTGTGAAGAACTACTAATCTCTTTGATGGTGGTCTGGGGTTTAGTGTGTACACTGTACACCTTGCTTCTGGTCAGGTTAAGTTGAAGGATACTTATAAATCCTAATTCGCTTCTGTTATGGATCGTCAAGGATAAGTACCACAAATTCAGGCTTTATGGAAGTGAAAATAGGGTCAAAGCTTTGTGGAGCTGGAAAAAGCATCTTTGAAGGTAGGAAAGTGCTGGCAGCTGGTTTAAGATGGAGGGTGTGGGAGGGGAGTGACTAAATTTGCGAAAAAACCCGTTAATACCTTGTCCAAGCACTTTTCAAGTTCTTTCTACCCTTAGTAATGCATTGGAGAAGGTGGTCGATCTATTTTAGCCAAGCATAGTACAGTGAAATAAAAGCAAAGGTATCTTTTGGATAGAGGACTAGGCTAATTTAGAGATTCTCCCCAGTCCCCAGCATGTATGAGAGGTAGTTCAGGTAGCTGTACTTGGCATTTTAATCCACCTGGTAATTTGGTAAATCAGTTGTGAAATTTTGTTTCTTGTTCCCTTGGAACTGGAAAAGCATACTTATTTTTTGAAAAAGGGAAAGAGGAGAAACCGCCAATTCGCATTTACATGGAAGCTCCAGGAAATTTTTAGCTGTCAAATGGAATTTCAGGAAAAGGGGAATGGAACTGGATGCTGTTGGAATTCGATAATGCTAACCAATTTTGGTTTGCAAATCCCTTATAGTTGGACATTGGCACTTGGTAGATTTTCTCTGCAACTAACTTTCTAAATCTAAATGAAGCCTCTACTTACACTATCTACTTATATGCTTTCAGAGTTTCAGTATATGAAGTATCTGGAAATCCAGAAATCGATTAGTTTTTTAGCATACCTCTTGATCCAAGCTCTGGCTCTCAATTCTTGAATTTGATCAAGAGAATGAAAGATCCACAGACCTCAGTATTAGGATTTTTGTAGATGTAGACAACGAAAACAACCACCTTGAAGGGAGAGGAGCTCAGCTTCCCGTCTGTTTATAGATGCCAGCTTGGATTGCAAATTCAAGGATAGCTACGCTACAATGAAGGATGTTTTGCAAGCTGAAGCGGGAGCCATGCATAAAGGACTTTTGAAGCGTCTAGAGGACCGGAGGCTGGGGGTATTCTGATTCCACTCCACTGGTCAAGCATACTTCAGAGGACTAGCTAATATGACAAGTCCAATTCCTCCTATATTTTGTCTCTTGCTACGCCTTTTTTTGGGATGCGTGATGGGAGTTGAACGGATAAACCCAGAATCTTTCTAAAACTGGGCTTATTATCCTAGTGGTTGGCCCACCCAGCTTTTCATCAATTCATTTCTTGCTGTACCATTTGAGGAAAAAAATAAAATAGCTATCTTGATTTCTTGTATAATTTTGAATTTGTCAACTCTTTTCCAAAGGCAAGTAGAACGACGATTAGATGAGTTATCTTGCATTCAAGAGAAAAGGAAAAAGAGAAATACCAATTCCAAACTTGATTTGTTTGTACCATTCTATCATCAACCACTGTTGGTTGATTTTTTTTTTTAATAATAATAATCATAATAATTATCCATCTATTGGTTGTGTGCTGTCACTATTGGAGGATTCATATTCTATTTTTTGTTCTAATGCAGGGCATTCTTGTTTTTGCCTCTGTCATGGCAACTCTTGGATTACAGATAATATTGGAGTCAATTCGGACTCTCTTATTAGGTGTAAGTAATTAGAGAATCATCTCTCTTTCTCATGAAATTCCCCCAAATTTATCGCTTTTAGCAGCAATTTTTGTCCCTAGATAGTGGACTGGACTAGATTTTTGTTCCTCAGCACTACCTGTACTGCTCGGAAGGTTTAACATCTTTTTCTTTATTTAATTTCCTACTCTTCTTTCAGGATTCTGTGTTCAACTTAACCAAGGAGCAAGAGCGATGGGTTGTGGGCATTATGCTTTCAGTTACTCTAGTGAAACTATTCTTAATGGTCTATTGCCGGGCTTTCACCAATGAGATTGTCAAAGCATATGCTCAAGATCATTTCTTTGATGTGGTCACCAATGCAATCGGCCTTGTTGCTGCTCTTCTCGCTAATTATATAGCTGCCTGGATCGACCCTCTCGGGGCTATTATTGTGAGTACAATCTCTCTTTCTCCATATTCTGCGTTACTTGCTGAATCTGAAACTCCCTTACTAGCATATCTATTTTAATGTGCATCTTGGTTATAAAGGTCTAGTACTTCTTATACATGTACTCACAACCCCCCAAGAATGAGTTTTTCTGGATCACCCTTAACCTTAAGATGTATCCGGATTTGTACAAATGGTTCTTGTGCTTCATTTTAGTTTCTAGTGTCAACTTTGTAGAAGTTACCCATGTTTACTCTCTGAGCTCTTTTGAATTGCTACAGCTGGCTATATACACTATACGCACATGGTCGATGACAGTGTTGGAAAACGTGAACTCCCTTGTCGGAAGATCAGCAGCCCCCGAGTATCTACAGAAGCTCACCTACCTATGTTGGAACCATCACAAGGCCATCAGACACATTGACACAGTTAGAGCATATACATTTGGATCACACTATTTTGTCGAGGTTGATATTGTCCTGCCTGGAGATATGCCACTGGAAGAGGCTCACGACATAGGTGAATCGCTGCAAGAAAAGCTGGAGCTGCTACCGGAAATTGAGAGGGCCTTTGTTCATCTTGATTACGAGTACAAGCATAAACCAGAGCACGCACAAGCACACTCTTAGAACAAGGGAAACATGGTGATTTCTTCAACTCTAAACCCCGTATGTTCATTTATATGGTAGTAAAATTCCAATAACGTCGTTTTTCGGTCTTGTAAATTCGTGCCTGATTCTGCCTGAATGATGAGGAATTTCTTTGGTGATTGTAGAAGAAAATTCAGAGCAACAAACCAAAGGGAATCTTTGAGTGGCTTGTTTAATGTCAATTGAAGCTGGCGATTGTATAAAAATTGAAAATTCTTAAGCCACGATTTCGCAAAATTTTGTGGAAATTTTGGACTGTTTTTTCCCTCCAGTTTCCTTTTTGAATCATAGGTTGAAAATAGGACTTGATGACTCTGTATTTATCTTGTTAAAGCCTTTATATTTTTAAGTGTGTTAAATTATACAAAATATCCATACATTTTTAAAGTCTAGAGTATAATTGGAACTTATTCCAAGTTAATTAACTTTTCACATGTTCTATTTTGGGGTTAATTAGAAAAAAAAGAAGCTAATTTTTTTTAAAAAAAATTAGATAAAATGGTAGTTTGAGAAAAAATTAGATAATATGGGTAGAGCTTTTTTGTCTTTATTTGAGTGCTTAACTTGGAGAGACACACTCAGACTCACTTTTTTTGCACTGACTCTCTGGAGGAATATGGGAAGAAATCAGCTGGCACAGTTGACACCTCTTCAATTAAAAATACCTTATTTCCCTAATTTTTTTTAAAGTACTATTTTCACCTAAATTTTTTCTAAACGTACCCCATCTAATAGACCCTTTATTTTGGTTTATGAATCTTGCACTCAAATTTGTAATGGTGGTCACTTTTTTAAATTTTATTTTAAATAATAACAAATTAATTGTTCTAGCTAAAGTCATCGTTGTTTTTGTTTTGCATGTTTTATTTTATTTTATTTTAATTTTTTTTTTATTTTTTAAGGAAATTATTTTAAATGACAATACTGTTGAAAATATTTACAAATAATAGTAAAATATCACAGTTTATATGTGATAAACTGCGAGACTATGATGGACAGTGTATTTGAAAACAATCTTTTTTTTTTTTTTCATGATAGTAAAATTTTGTTATATTTGTAAATATTTTGATTCATTCTCCTATATTTGAAAATGTTTTTTTTTATTTTTATTTTTTATTTTTAAGTTTTAAAAAGAAGCAGAACTATACAAGCAACAATGCCCAATTCGCCTCCACCGAAAGACATATCCAAGTAAGAAAATCATCTCCTAACAATGGGGTTGAGACCCATCTAGTGCAAACGAGAGCTACCATCTCCCATATATGAGATCTTTGAATATGCTTAGATGGAATCTCACCCTGCTGATTGATTGTTCGTCTCCACCCTTAGAGGCAATTGCCTAACATACATCGCTGTATTCTCCGTAATTGCACTGACCTCCAAAAACAACACATCAAAAGCTCCTTGTACATACTTTGACACCAACTTCAAGTCTTAGAGACCAAAAATGTATTTTGCCCAAAAATATAACCATCTTCTCTATGTCTTAGCCATAGCCAAAACCTTCTAACACCCTGTGCCATTTCTCCCAAACAAAAATGTAGCCAAGTGGGAAGAATTTTTCTATTAGTGATAATACATACTCCTCCTGTCCTCCATTCAATATTTAGCACATTTTCTAATGTTCATTTAGAGATATTATGGAAAATTTACCTACTAAAATTCTTTTATATTTTTATTTTGTTGAAAAACTTCTGTCAACGATATAGTTAACAATCTATTACTGATAGACTTTTTGAAAGTTGGATTTAAATTTTGTTATATCTACAAATTCTTTTGCATTGATTGAGCAAGATTGCTACATTTACAAGTGCTCTTAAAACTCTAGTTTATTTTCTTTAAAAAAAACAAAATATAAAATTTTATCTTGTCGACTTGATTGAGATTTAAATTTAAAATGGACGAAGTGATGATTATTCGAAGAAAAATGTTTGTTTAAGTTTGCAAATTCAAATGAGGTTATTATATCTTTGAAATAGTTTATATGGTACAATTATTTTGTGGTTGTCAATTAGTGTAAACCACACTAAGTGTGGGTGGTGGAAGCTTGATTCACTTTTTCTAGGAAAAAAAAATTTGGCCATGATATAAGATCAATTTATGGTTTGTTTTTAAAAATAAAATGAAGTATAGTAACCTCTCTTTTCTCCACATTTATGAGAACTTGCTCAATTGCTAAGAAGTGATATACCAAAATTTTTTTAACTTGCATACGTGTGTAAATGCAAAATACGAAGATGAATTTACAAAAAGAAAACTATTTAAAGATAAATGAGATAACTTAAAAAAAAAAAAAAAAAGATTGATTTAAAATTCAACTTTCTTAAAATGATTAATATAGATTTGAAATTGTTGGAACATGGAAAAGTACTACATCCTGCCATAGATTATTCTATAGCATCAAAATGATAACAATATATCGGATTTGTATTTGGGATCAAAATTTGAATTTATAACTAACATAAAGAGGTTTTTTAAAATTAAATATAATCTATGTAGATTATATTTAATTTTAAAAATGTCATGGAATCCAATGAAATAGGCGAAAAATGAAGGAAAGATAAGAGAAGATAGATAAAAGAGAAAGTGGAGTTACTCGAATAAGTCCATGTGTCAGCAAATCATTTATTCAGTCAAATCTAATCCTATTTAGGATAAGTAAAGATCCATCTAATCCAATCCTAAAAGAAAATGTAAACTCTATTTCATTCTCTCTATAAATACATTATGATAACTCCACATGAGGTATCTAGAATTTGATATGGATCTTTAATTTGACATAGATCTTGAACTTGAGAAGAGATTTGGAACTTGATATAAAAACTTATGACTTCTTCTTTATTCTATAATTCTCATATTGACTTTAGACATCAAAGTCCTTTTTCTTTGTTTAGTAGATTATTTTTTGGTTGTCACGTAGAGGTCAAATACATTTTTTCTAGTACAAAATTTGGCCTCCAACAAAAATCATGCTTTTCAACCCAACAAATTATTTACATAAGAATGAATTTTATTTATTTGGATTGAGTGACTCAAATCCAAAACTTTTTGAATTCAACATGTATTGGAGTGACTCAAATCCCAATTTTTTTGGTCGAGAAGATATACGATATGGGCACTTTAGTAATTGATGTATGATTGGGAGATTAAAAAAATGCTATACTTCTTATCAATGCAACATTTAAAGAAAAAAAAAAAAAAACATTTTTGTTTTGAATGTAATACAATGTTGTCAGATCTTGTGCCATTATTTGAAGACATATGGACCCAAAGAAAAGAAGGAAAAGGTATCCCAATTACTATATATAATTAGAATGTCATGTCCAATTGTTTGGGATAACCCTTTTTCTCTATCAATCTTTACTCAATGGAAGAAGGAAGAATAAGGGAGGAAGGAGAGGAAAGAGAAAGCGAGGAGAGAGATAAAAAGAAAAAGTAAATCTTTTTAATTTAATAATAAAAAAAGTTTTTAAATGTTTTTTTTTTATTTTTTATTTTTTTATAATAAACATAGGCTGACACATCAACTTTCAAATAATTATCAAAAGTAATTAACGCAAAAATCTGATGGAGAGAAGAAAATGTTACCAAAAGCAAACTCCATAAATAAAATTGCTGAGTTTTAAAACTCAAGATGTAAAAGACTAAAATTTTAATTATTTCAAATAAAAGATATACAAAAATATTTAAATTAAGTTTAGATTATAAGTTTAGTCTATCAGGTTTCGAATTTGTAATATTTTATTAGACCTTAAACTTAATATCCTAATAGATTTTTGAATATCTAATTTTGCATATAAAATAAAATAATTAAGAAATGCATGTTTATTTATTTATTTTTGTGTGATTGTAGTTCAATTTTTCACTTTCATCTAATATTCTAAGAAAATAATCTTGCTCCTAAATTTGAAATAAAAAAATGTAGTAAAAACGGTAGAATATAAAACAGGCAATTTAGATGATTAGAGTGATTTTGGATCGAAAGGATATAATTGACGTAAAATAATAATAGAAGCAATAAGGTCGAGAAAATAGTGAGATTTGGGCCAAAAATAGCACTCTAAACCCAAAATGTACCGAAGGGAGAGAGTTAGTGTGGGTCAAAGCGCAAGTTAACATCCACGGCCTTGGTTGGGGCTAAGGTTGGCTTTAGCAAAATAGCTAATGGGCATATCCTACACATGCCTCAACCCAAAGCATTGTCCTAGGACCAAAATGGGCTTAAGGGGAGATGTTCGGCCAAGGGCGAGGCCAACCCTAGCCGAACGTGAAATCTGAGTATGCCCCTCGACCTGGTGAATTATCTAATTATCCTAAGGCGGCTCAGAAACCCTAGGTAACAATCTAGGCTAACTTTCTCTATAAATACATCATTACAACTCCATATGAAGTAACTAAAAATTTCTCACTTTTTTTTTCATTATTTAGTTCTATCTTATTGACTTAGGCATTAGAGTTCTTTTTCTTTGTTTTGTAGGTTCTCTCTACTCCAAATTAAAAATTTATCGTGATGTCACGTAAAGTTCAATCTATCTTTCCTTTAACTAAAATTTGACATCAAAATTGACTATTTGTCGGTTTGAGTTTGTAAATAATTAAAGGCATTCACTTTGTTAGAAAATATTTAAATTTTAAGTGGGGTCTCTAAATACAGGCTTCGAACTTGTGAGTCACTATAAAGATAAAAGTAATCGTGATTATAAAAGATTATGAAAAAGCAGAATAAATATCACACATCATCCATTTTCCATCAAATAGAAGAAGTGACACATATCAATTTGAATTATATAATTCCGAAAATCAAAAAACGTCAAGTACTTAAATAATGTTTTAGGGACTTCCATTATTATTATTATTATTATTATTATTTAAAATTATATAGAATGCCTTTAAACTTCATATTAAAAAAAAAAAAAAAATTCAAAAATACCACTAATTTTTGGATGGAAACAAGGAGTACTTTGTTTAAAAAAAATACCACTTATCTTTTAAAAGTTCCAAAAATACCCTAACGAACCAATCGGATCAAACGAAGTAAGAATTATGAAATTGCCACTTAGGGCATAGCGTAGTCCGCTTTTTCCTGAGAGAACCATTTACGGTACTCAGAGGAGCACTGTGGTGTTATGAAGTTTGACAGGGATCTTGAGGTGCGCATGCTTGGAGCACCGCGGTGCCAGTTCATATTAGGTTATATGTGACCTAGCCGCTAGCTTGAAGGGAAGATCGAATCCTGCCATTCTCTCTCAGCTAATAGCTAGAGTTTTTCCATCATTCTTTACTCTATTTATTGTACTTAGATGTTTATTTATATTGTGGACTCGTTTTTTAAGATGATTCTCTCCGGTAATTTCTAGCTTGGATCTTAGGAATTCCTTATCATCTATGTAATTTGTGAGATCGATTTTTGATTCAGAACAAATTTGAATCTTGTATTTCCAAACTTTTCCGCTGAATTTCATTTATATTATCAAATCCAATCAGTATTGTTTAACAAATTGTTGGTTGAGATTGTGGCAATTAGTGAGGTCAACTTATAAGTTTCTTGCGCATCTAATTAACAATTGCTTAACTCACTAAGCGAAAAAACACAATTGACCTTCTAATTAGGCTTTCCTATGAGCCGTTTAACTTAATTTTACCTTGAACGCAATGCAATTATCCTAATTAAATTGCATGCATTTCATCTTTTCAATCTTGGATAATTAGTTAATTGTGGGTAATTTAATTAGCATTTTTAATTGATTAGGCTAAGCTTGAAATACAAATCGAATCAGTTGATGGGTTGAATGATCAATTTTCATAGTTAGAAAGAATTTCGACATGATCCAAGCTAGGAGCTCTCATTCATAAGAAGACCTGTACTACTATGTTGTCACAAGTGTTGGCTTTGTGCCCCTTAGTCTCAAATTTATTGATTAATGTTTTGATAATAATAAATCTACTTTTATTTATTAACAATTTGATTGTTTTGAAGTGTATTGTGTGGCGGTTCAAATGAAGAAGATATGGTCGAAACAAGCGTAATGGAAAATTTTCGAGTTGCTGACGGGACCGATTTTTTTCATCAAAATGGACCAATTGAAAGGTGCCACTTGCAGCAATGGAGAAGAGACACTTGGTGAGTCTTTTATTTTTGGATTGATGTTAAAAAGAAAATGATTTTAAAATGAAAATAAATTTAATATTATTATATATGTTTGTATCTAATGGCTAGTTACTTTTAAAAAAATGAATTTAATATTATTTTATGTTTGTGTCCAACCGCTAGTTGAGTTTAAATCTCCACCATTCAATTTACTTTTACCAACATCCAATGATTCAAATTAATTGTGGTTTTCACCCACTTTCCTCTCTTTTTAATTCATCTTCTTCCCCAAATTTATATAACAACTTTCATTATTTTCAATCCTCCATAATTCACCAAGCCACTACCATTGAAGCTTTCTCCGAGCTTCAATTTTCTTCTTTTCATCTTATTCTTGAGATAGATAGATTATGTTGTGAGGATTGATTCATTGGGTGTTACAATTTGTATATTCCCTCCATCGAGAGAGTTGTAAGTGCGCTTTTTAATTTTTCCAAATTTCTGTAAGGGTTGCTCTTAATCTCAAAAAGAGCGGTTGTAAAGGTTTGATCATTATCCGTGGAAACGATTAAGTTTGCTCTTGAACTCACAAAAAGAATGGTATAGTGGTTCGACTCTAAGTTGTGGAAAGAGTCAAGGTTGCTAGTAAAATATGCAAAAGGAGCTTGGGAAGTGGATGTAGGCAGGTTGTGCCGAACCACTACAAAATCATAGTGTCAAATTTCTATCTCTTTCCTAATTTATTTTTACAATTAATTTTTGTTATTATGTTTTATTGCATGAAATTAATTGCAATTGTTAATTCTTGAAATCAACTACTCATATTTATATATTTTGATTGGTAGTTGTTAAATTTCTACATCCATTACCAATCCTATTATTAGAATTAACTAGAGTGTTTTAAAGTATTATTTATTAATTATTTTGAATTGATTTTATTTGTATAAAATTATTGTTAAATTACTTGTTAGCAAAAGTTTGTTAATTTGCTTAATTGGGTCTACGTTTAAAAAGGGTTTTAATTAATTTTAATGAACTCTATTCAGCTTTCTAGAGTTACCATACAGATCGTAACTTAATAAGAATAGTTAATTATTTGAGAGTTAAGACTTTTGACAAGCCTTAACTATCACGTTGACATAGATATGTTGACTCTATCATATTCTAGATGATAAGGTATGATTTAGAAAAAAAATAGATGGTTAAACTTAAAACCAAAATGAAAAAGAAAAAAAGAAAAAAAAGTAATAAGCAAACTCCCATGGAATTCTCTCAAAAAATCAAAATATAATTTATCATGAATATTGTTTGATAGCTAATTATAATGAATTGAATTGAAGCAGTATTTAAAATCATTTTTCAAAATTAAAATGCTTAGAAGACGGTGATAAATAAATGGTCAATAAAGAAGACAAAGGAAAAGAAAGAAACAATACTGAACCACACTGTTTAGAAAGCAAAGTTTCATTAATACATATTGATTCGTATGCTTCTTGGTCACTTGCATACAAACACAAATCATATACTTAATACACCCCCTTTGTTATGTTATGATTTCCTTTTTTTTTCTTCTTTGTCAACTTCATAAATCCCTTTCTTTTCTATAAAATATTTAATTTGACTTTGCTTTTTATTCATTTTTCACGTCTCTTTCATTTTCATTCAAATTTTTATGTTATACTAGATGCTCTCTTCTTTTTAAATCTTTATTTCTACTATTTTGAGTTTCTTTCATCGCCTTATATTTTAATTTTAAAATTATTCATACTAATTTAGGCTTCAAACTTTAGTTATATAACAATCACTAACCAATAACCAATGACATCTAATATTTGTGGAGACGAACTCACTCCCGCATACTTACCATTGAATAACATGTTCTAAGACAGACAAATAAAAATGGAATAGTCAATGTTTTAGCCTTCCATGCAAATACTTGCCTCTATCGCTACAACCAAATTTGGATGGAGGATCCGCCCATTTGGATCTCATACGTGCATACCTAGATTGTAATCATCTCGTAAAGCCTCTAATAAATATTTGTCTCGACTTGATTTTTTCCAAAAAGAAAAAATGTTTATGTAATTTTTGTAATAATTTGGTTCCTAACCTCCAAAGATTTTATCGAATTTAAGTTTTGATTTTTATTAAATAACAATTTGATTTTTATAATTTATAAATAAATTCGGTTACTAATCAATATTATAATAAAACCTCCATTTATTATTGATATACATAAATAAGAAGTTTTATTCTACTATTAACAATACTTTTGACGGCAGATTAAATTCCTACAAATTTTAAAATCACTGACAAAATTGTTTCATGCTAAAATTTATAACTTTTCTCATTGATTTTTTTTTTTTTTATATCTCTAGATTTTTTTTTTTTTTTTGAGAAAATAACTTTGGAATTTTTTTTCCATAGCGTAAAAGGACGATTCTACTCGAAGATTTGTAATTAATGCATTAAAGAAATTCAACTCCCAATCAAAACCCCCTTTTTTGATAATTACAAAAAAAAAAAAAAGGTCCAAATTTGATTAAATTATCAATTTTAATTTTTTTAGTGGGATGTACTTTTCCAAAAAAAAAAAATAAAAATAATAATAAAATAAAATAAATGTAATTTCAACCTAAGCTATTTGATTAAGAGTTTTTTTTTTCTCCTCTCTTTCTAGAAACCAAACATCAAACAAAAAGTAATGACACAAATAACGGAGCTAAATTCGTATTCATCAAATGACAAAGCTAAACAGAAAAAGCATCTCACCAATAATGAGAAGCACCCTCCTTTGCTACCCAACAAGCTATGCCATCAACTACTGAATTTTGAAATTGTTGAATGTGATAAAGTTGGATCTCTCTGTGCGTCCTCATGCACAAGATAGCATCCATCACAAATTTCACTAGAGTTCATCAATATCCTCTCCTTCCAGTAATAGAATAGTAGTCACACTAGCCGACTCCACCACTAAAGGCAAATGCATAGCTGAAATCATCTACTTCCATAATATAATCCACAAACCTCGACAAACAACACATCCAAATGTCCCTGGACAATCTTCCCACTTGCTGCAATAATCGCGCCCTTATGATCTTGGAGCACCCACAGGATGTCGCCTCTACTCTCTGCCGCATCCCAAGCTTCATCACACGACAAAGCTAACCATTGGGCAGGTAGACAAACCCACACAATCCTATTCTCCTCACCTTGTCCCCTTCCACTTATTGAGACTTGTGTTCCATCATCCAGATCAACCCCCACACTCGTTTTACGGAATTCTGAGAAGAACTGCTGGATTGAAACGATCAAGAGCTTCATTGGATAATAACCACTCAGTTGCAAGCCTCCCAAATGTGCCACATTATCACAATGAATATCACCACTGCATCATGTTTGCCTTGTTTCTATTTTAAATATTTTTTTGTCTTAAAAAATAATTATGATAAAAATAATTTTAGATCTTACATTTGTTTTAGGAAAAAAATGCTTTAAATAACCAAAAAGATCTTGCAACATATTAAAAATGATTAAATTAATTAATATGAATATGTTTTAGACTATATATTTTGAAGATTTTATTAAAATCATTTTTGGATAACCCATCATTCAAGAGTTTCTTAAAAAAAATAGCTTTTCGATTAATTCAATTCTTTAAATTATTATTAATTTATTAATATATTTTAAATAATAATTTTGAATATCTAAAATCATTAATAAAAATACTATATTAAACCTACTTTAAATTATTAATTTTTTCCCAAAAAAAAATGCTTAAAATACATTTTTCTAAAAGTTAAAACACACAAGTGGGTATGTGAGGATAAAGATTGAAGGCTCATTTGGATTGACTTAGAAAAAAATGTTATTAAAAAACTAATTTTTATTTAAACTCTTTTGATAAAAATGGTTTAAAATACACTTCAAAATCTATTTTGAGTGATTGTCAAATACTTCAATTTTTTTTACAATGATTTATTTTTTAAATTAAATACTGAAATGTATTCCAAACACACCCAGAATGATAGACCTTAAAACACACCCATGACAGACCTTTTTTTTTTTAATAAAATTACGAAACGAACCATAATTTTAGAATGAGTGGTAATTTTAGGAATTTTGATTTAAATTATAAATCTACAAATTGAACAAATATAAATCAAAAGATAAGTCAAATCCCACAAACTCTATTTTAAAATTCTATTATTTCAAATTTACACTAAATTTTATAATAAAATTATCTTAAATGACAAAACTACTGAAGTTATTTATAACTAATAGCAAAATACACAGTCTATTTGCGGTAGACTGACCGTAATAGATCGTGAAAAACTATTATTTGTGTATTTAAATTATCTTAAATGGTAAAACTACTGAATATATTTATAACTAATAGCAAAATACACAGTCTATCACGATCTATTACGGTCGATTTACCGCAGATAACTATGTATTTTGTTATTAGTTATAAATATTTTCAGCAGTTTTGCCATTTAAGATAATTTTCCTAATTTTTACTATTTTTTATATGATTTTGTGCATTTTTCTCTTTACTATTTGAAAAAAATTGAAATAAAGTTTAAAATTAAGAAGAAGATTTTTAAGTTTATAGGGTTTCTATTTGATTTAAAAAATAATATTTTTGTTTAGAAATTTTAAAAAATGAAATTAGAAGATATCAAATACTAAGAAATAATTATTATAAAATTTTATAAAAAAGAGAAAAATAATATTCTAGTTTAAATTAAAGTTTGAAATTAAAAAATAATCCTATGATCCAAATTAATTTAAATATATATATAAATATAAATAAGATTACTATGAAAATAAACCAATGATACTGGTTAAGTAATTAAAGTTTAAAATTAAAAGAATAATTCAATTATCCAATCTATATAAATGAACAAAATTTAAAAAATATTTTGATTTAAATTTAATCTTTAAAATTAAGATGATAATTAAAGCATCAATTTTTTTTTAATAAAAAATAACAAATAATTATCATAAAAATTTATAATTAAGTTCTATTTTTAAACTATACGTAAGGCAATGAACGTAATATCAAACGAGTAATTACGGAATTATCTCTGAAAATAAATATATCTCCTTATTTTGCTTACAATATACCTTAAATAAGACAAATATTAACATATTGCCATGTTTTATTTTAAAAAAAAAAAAGAAAAAAAAGAAAATAGTGACAAAATAGAAAAAGTTACATCAATGGTTGCGTATGCAACTCCTACACCCCATCCATTCCCTAGGCCCCACCTTCTCTCCTAAAATTTTCTTTCAATTACTCTTCGGACCACTTTCGAAAGTTCCCTTTGATTTTGACCCCTATCCTACTGCTTGTTTGCATTCTCACCCCCGATGGATAATTATGTTGGAGATTAAATGGAAAAGAGTAATCATTAATTCATTACGTCTTAACTTTATATGAACATTCAATTAATCAATAACTAGTGATACTTGAGTCACTTAACTTTAATTAGTTTAAAATGATAATCTCCATTCATTTTGACAGTTAAGAACGATAACGTTGCTTAACTTTGATTCATTTAATTTGATTAATTATCTATTTGAGTCCTATAATTTGAATGTAGTTTAATTTGATACTTATGACTAAAAATAGTATATGTCTTCGTTACCCAGTAACACAAACCAAAAAATTAACATGCTTTGGAAAAGAAATAAGGGACAAAACACTAAAAAAAAAAATCTACATCTCCAGAATTGTTAATCGTATGCTTTGTATTTGTATCTGACTTTTTCTTTTTTAATTTATAGATGTAAAAAAAATTGTCTAACACTAATTTTTATATATTCTAAATTTCTAGCGTGTTAAACTAATATAATCAATCAAATTAAATAAAAAACACCACATAGTATTAATTATAATTGTGAGTTGTAACGACAAGAGCTTATCATTTAAAAAGTTTGACTAAATTATAAAGATAAAATTGAAACTCTTATAACAATAAAAATTAATGGAAAACTAAGTTATATACTATAAATTAACTAAGTGAGACTAGTCTAAAAAATGTATGGACTAAATTAAAACTAAAACCAATTTTTAGGAACTAAAATAAGGGTACGTCTGGATTAATTTAAAAGGTAAATGTTTTTCAAAAATTCATTTTCATTTGAACACTTTTTTATAAGAATTTTTCGAAATAAAGACACTATCAAAATTCCTTTTGAGTGGTTGACAAACACATGTATCTAAATTAAATACTTGAAAATATACTCCAAACAAACCCTAAAACATTTAAAAATATAAAGATCTTAAAACCTTTTAGCTAAAATTTAACTCTTAAGTGGCTACTAATTTTTTTAGCACTTTGAAAATAACATTTTCATAATATAAATTGAAATTGAGAACTATGGATTGAACCTAAGATCACTTTGAAAATAACATTTTCATAATATCTAGAACTGAGTATAATTTTACAATATATAAATTTTGTTGACTAAGACATTTAGTTAGCTTAACTTTAATATTTTACAACCATGACATTTATGTAATTATATAATTAAGCTGGATTTGACTCGACATCATTTAAGCAAATGGCTCGAGTTAGAGATGATAGTTTCAATCAAATCTGAATTGTTGGGACTGGTGCATCCTAAATCTCTTAGATCTCGTAGTTTTGTAAATTGTAAATGAATTTTATTTATTAAATAAAATAAGAAATTATTTTATTTCTCTTTTGCATTAACTCAATCCAATAAATTAAGATTCTATGGTTATTTTATGTAAACTTAAACATGTATGTTGTTGACATACGAGGTTGGATCATGTTTAAGTAATAACCAAAAGGTCTGTAGTTTAGGAATAGGATTGGGTGCCTTATTCTGATAACATTACAGATACAACCCACTTTGTAATTGTTACAAAGAGTTGTAAAGTGTTACAAACGATTTGATTCTAATTGTTTATGTGGAGACATTTGAGTGAGGGTATCCTATACAAAGAGTTTGTATAAGACTAGACTACGAAATGTTTACTTTCTCTTTGTTATGTTATTAATTGAAGAAATTAATATTTCATAGGATAACTATAGGTGACTCGACCTTAATCTTGAGTGAGTTATGAACTCCTGTCTATGGGGACAATCCTTTGATCTATATGGGTAAGAGTGGCCAGATTGCCGACTCAATATGCTTACCATTTTGGGATTTATCTAAATAGGGAGCTAGGAACATATCTTCACAAGATGGAATTTACTCCTTTCCATGTTTAGGGTAAATAGATAAATTACTCCCTTAAGTGTTGATTTTGATTCTTGAATAATGAGGCCTCACCCTCTCACTGGTTCGAGAGGGGTTAGTTTATAGTTGGACTATAAATAGTTTGTTCATTAGAGGGATCAGTGATACTTAAGAAGTTAAATATAACTATAGGGGTAAAACGATAATTGACCAAGTTGTAGTTATGAGTAATTTGTGAATGGTTGACTTATTGTTGACTAGTTAATTCCATAGACACAAAAATATATCTATATTGCGAAGAGTGCAACTGTAGGTTTTTAGTGGAATGATCTACAGTTGATGAATATTGATTAATCTAATTAGAGTTTAATTGATTAATCTCATATCATTGAAGCTTCTAACTATAGGTTCATAAGGTTCTCTTACTAGCTCATTAAGACTTTGTATAAGAATCAAACATTTTGTTTTAATTTGAAATGTTCAAATTAATAAGAGAGTTAATTGTATATGATACAATTAGTATAATGTACATAGATATACATTATAATATAAAGTTTATTTTGAATGAGATTCAAAATTTCTACTTTATATTATAAGAGAGATGAATATTTTAATAAAATTTAAATATTAATTATATGAATGAGATTCATATAAAAACTATAAATTAAAATTAATATGAATGAGATTCATATTAAAACTATAGGTTATGTAAGAGAAGATTATTTAAATATGATTTAAATTTAAATTAAATATGAGATATTTAATTAATTAATTAATTATATTTATTAAATATAATTTAATATATTATAATTAAATTAATATTGATTTTAATTAATAATATTATATTATTAATTAAAAATAACTCCCACGTAGTGGGAAGTTATTTTGGCTCTCAAAGTTTTTATGTAAAAGAAAAAGGGAGGGGAGTTACAAGATGATAGAGAACACAGAAGAGTTCTGTGAACAAGAAAAGCTCTCTCCCTCTTCAATTTTCTCTCTTCCTCTATCAAGATTTTATTCTCTTACCAAAAGAAATTGAGATTCCACAACTCCTCAGTTAATTCTTCCTAGAGAATAGCAAGAAAAGTTTTGTAGTGGTGTTCCGAGGTAAGTTTTGTATAATTCATTTAAGAAGGCTTCTCCAGTACGTGAGTTGGTGAAAAGAAGTTTCTACATCGAAGACGGTCTTCAAATGTTGGAAACTTCTATTCCTCTTAATCTTCTCAAAAGCATATTAAAGTTTATGTTTATCCAAGTTTTTGTTATCTGTAATTTAAGTTTCTCAAAACAAATTTAATGGCACATGGTAACCACTCGCTTCCACTATGATTCAATTCCTTCATGAACAACATATGACGAATATGATACAACTTTGTTATTATATTTAGTTGTCATTGAAGCTTACTTCTATTAGATGACATAAACTTTGATAATATATATTTTTTTTATGTTTAATGTATGAAATCTTTTTTTATATATTATATTCTTAAAAGAAAAA
The DNA here is from genome assembly GCA_030954485.1 of Citrullus mucosospermus. Lineage (NCBI taxonomy): Eukaryota > Viridiplantae > Streptophyta > Magnoliopsida > Cucurbitales > Cucurbitaceae > Citrullus > Citrullus mucosospermus. The sequence goes on from CM062056.1 coordinate 26,575,684, forward strand.
AAACAATAAACAAGAAACAAGAAACAAGAAATAGTTATCAAACAAATTTCTATTTTTTTTTTTTTTAAGAAACTAGAAATAGGAATAGTTATCAAACATAATCATGTTTTTTTGTTCTCGAAAAAGAAGAAATAAGAAAACAAAAAACAGGGAACGAGAAATAGGAAATAAGAAACTAAAAAGTTATCAAACCGGCCCTTAATGACCAAACATTGCCAAAATTGTCTTCTGAAAAACTTGTTGAATAATAAATAACCTTCTTAAGAAATCTTGATTATTTAACAATCTACAAGTTCTAACTTATATATTGTTGGAAAAAAAAAAAGAAAAAGAAAAAGAGCTTATTAACGAACACAATTGAAAGGAAACAATATACTATTGAGTATTATAATGGAAAGAAATGATCAAGATCATTTGTAAATTAATAATAATAAAAAGTAATTAATAAATAAATAAAAAGGTTGCAAAGTTACATTGAATCAAAAGTTTTAGTTCGCTCAAGTCAATTGGAACGTAATTAAGTGACTAAAAGAATTAGACTGATTTTAAATGTTAAGTCCCCGATAATATTGCCACAATAAGAAAACCCTATTTTTTCTCCTATAAAATCAATCTTTCTAACATGCATCATATACAATACTAGTTATTAGCAAGTTTCGAAACATCGATGCCTATAAAAATATCAAAATTTTCCCTTGTTGAAATTTCGATAAGTCGAAATCTCGAAATTTTACTTAGCAGTACTACAGTTTATGTATGAAGAGAGTAGAGAGTGAGAAAATGAAAGAGTACTACATTTTTCTTGTTTTTAAGTACTATATTTATATATTTTCCATACAGAAATCCATGATGGCATCACCAACAATCCAGGTAAGATATTTTCCGTCCTTTAATAATTTCAATGTAAGAGTTCAATTAAATACAACATTTTACGCCCTTTAATGCTCCTTTGCTTTCCAAAAATTAAGATCATAATCTTTACTTTTACATAATTTTTTTTGTCATGTTGTCCGCTTTGACAATATTTTCAAAAAGCAAGCTGATTTTTTTTTTTTTTTTTTTGAGTGATCTAAGCAATTTTTAACGATTTTTTTTCTTTCAAATTTTGGATTAAGAATTCAAATATTTCTTTAAGTGTAATGATGTAAAAAAATTGGTAGAAAATAAACATAAATTTTAAAAATAAAAAATGAAATGACTAACAAATAGGAGTCTTAATTTCCGTATACTTTTCTGTCAATGTCAATTTCAATTTACTATTAACAATATACATGTCTATATCATTGATTCAAATTTAAAACAAAGGAAAATTTTCCTTCATTCTAGATTAGGAAGGATGCTCTCTTTTTTTGTTTGTTTATTTGGAGTATTGAACAAGAAAGGAAAAGGGAAGGAGAGGAGAACGGAAAAAAATGCAGTAGTCACCAATGAGTGATGGCCATCGACTGTCGACAGCTACAACAGGTGGCGGTTGGTTGCAGTAGAAGCTATCACACCTCTTCCCAAATTACCCCCCAAAACCTGGGAGGAGATGTAAGGACAGCAAACATCACCCCTTTTGTGAGGTTCACTGCCCAACTGTACCTGAATAACCTATTGAAACATGACTTACACAACCGCCTAACATGACTTACATAATTGTCCATATCACTTATTCTATTAACATTGACATTCAAATCAGCCACGCCCATAAATTCAATAACATGAGAATTTTATATTTACATAACCAGATACTCCAAACTCGTTCACAAATAAGCTTAGATGACACATACAATAATCAATCTCACATCCCAACTACTAGTTGACTATGTCTACATGTCACATGCACAAAGTTATTTACACATACAGCAACCGAAATGCAAAGTATTTTCTGATAACTCGAAGCTTAAGCAAGGCGAGCTTGAGTAGGCTAAGCACTGGAAAATTCCTCTCTACTTGGGTGGGAAAGAAAACATGGAAAACATGAGTTGGATGCCCAGTGAGTGACGTAGTATTTTAAACACAACTCATGAACCAAATCATGCTCAATAATAGAGAAAGCATAACTTTAGTATAAAACTCATGTTAAGCCTTGGAATAAAACGGTCTTTTACATAAATACAGTTTACAAACTCATCAAACCCTCTTTTGCTTAAAAATTCCCTTAGTCGAGGCGGAGCAACGCTCAACACACTCAACGCTGAAAACAAACCTTAGTTGGGATGGAGTAATCTCGACACACCCAACGTCGAAAACCTTAGTCGATGTGGAATAATCTCAACACAACAACGTTATCAATCACTATGTGCACATAGGACTATCTCGGGATGCCCAAGCACCTTCTACGAATCCTTTAGTATTAGGTCCCTAGGAAACTCAAATGCCTTCTCGACGTCCTTCAGCACTGAGCTCTTTTAAGTCGCAGGGTTGCCCACATGCCTTCTCAACGTCCCTCAACATTGGGTCCCTTATAAAACATTTTAGAAACAGGTATGCTTTGCATAAACAGTTCACTGTAAAACATTTCATGGAAAACATAGCATTTTCCACTAAATAGCATCTTATAAACATGCACTTCAAAAACTTGTAGAAAACAGATAAAACATGCCATACAATCAAATATAACTAGCCATCATGCTTATCATGTAATAAATCATCATAAAATCACATTTTATAAGAAAGTCTGGCTAAACATTTTAAATAAAATCATTTACAGAGAAAGAAAGGTGTCATTCACAATCCGGGCATGTTCCTCAAGGTCTATAGGTTTTTCCAACCTCAATATGACCTGAAATATCAATTACATTAGATCCTCTCCTTGAAGTCCTTACATTCATCACTTAACTACATTGCATCCACATTGTCCATATCAAGCCTAATTTCCAACATTTCTATCATTTTTACCCTTTTAGGGACCTTTTTGCAAAATTCTCAAATTTTCCAAAAATGATTAAAAATCAGCTTAAAATTCATATTTTTCCATTTTTAGGTCAATAATTCAAGAAAATATCAATTTGGGTCCAAAATTACCAAAAATGGCCGTAGGTAACCTTGGTGGGCACCAGTTGGGTGAGGGGGGTGTTAGCAGGTGCAGGGCATGGGCATTGGGCTTAGGCGCTGGGCACTGGGCGTGGGCGTGGGCATGGGCAGCTATGGCAGCCTCTTTGTCCAGCAGTGTTCTGTTTTCAACTTGATTTTTCAGAGCTCCAAAATACCATTTCCTTTCAAATAAAAATTATGAGACTCAAGTTTAACCTCTTAGCTAGCTTACCAAGAAAATTCAGCTCCAAAAACCTTCCCGAGCACCCTTGAAAAATTCCCAAAGCTAACTCGTCTGATTTGCTCGGTTTCTGCGACAACCTTCAGTATTTTGACGATTTCTCAAGCTTCCCAACCTCAAATCACTTCAGCAGCCCTAGGTCGTCTTCCTAACTCACAGAGCTTCCTCTGGTCCAAAAATGGTAAAAATAGCACGAGGGAATCGAGAGAACCATCGGGTTAATTGAGCTGCTTGCTTAGAGTTCGAGCTACTGCCCAGACCAACCAATCAGCTTAAGTCACATACCAGCTTGCTTCAACGTGTTTCCTCTTCATTTCTCCTTATCCTAAACATCCAAATTAAATATAATTTCCATTTAAATAATCATTTTAATTAATTTAATATTTATTTCCTAATTTTACATTTTCCCAAATAATTTCCAAATAATTTTCAAATTTTGACCTTTTGACTTAAGCTTCCCTTCATGTTCCACAAAAATTTCCTAAGTCCAGCCCTCCTCCTTTTACTACAACACCATTAACTCCACCTCTTTTATTCCTTAGCAAAGGTTAATGGAAAAAGAAGAATACCAAATCATAATTACTTAAAATGCACTAGAATTCCACATGCTTTCCTACTCATTCAAGCCAACCCTAGCCAAACTTTTAACCATGACTTTTATCTTTTGCTATAGCTAAGGAAAATAGAGGTTTGGGCTTACAGCAGCCGTGAGAATGAGGGAGGAGGTTTGAAGAAGGGAGCACGAGAATGAGGGTGGTAGTTGGTTACGTTGCAGAGTAGTCACCTATGAGTGACAAGCACTAAGAGTATTTTTTTAAACTCTTTTTGAAAGTTGAAAGATATTTTTGACGCAAAGTATAAAATTCGAAGACATTCTTTATAATTCAACTATCTTTTAAAAAATAACAATGTGTTATGAAACTAGAATCTTAACAATAATAACAAGAATAATAACAACACAAAAGGAATGAGAGAACAAAGAAGAGAGCACTTTTTATTCTCAAGATGTGAAATGTGTGTTTCTAAAGATTTACACACCTCTTATTTATAAAATAGACACCAAATTTGATAGTGCTTAAAATAGAGAAATTGAGAGTCCAAAAGCTAAATTCAAAGATGAATGAGCTTAGGATAAGAATAAGTAAATAGGATGGAAATCTAATTAAATACATAACATTTACAACAAAATGAAAATAAATGAACAGAGAATAAGGAACAAAAATAGGTCTTTAGGGTCGAGTCTTAGAATAAAAATTGTTAAGTTTGAAAAATCAGATTCATTCATTTGTATATATATAAAAAGTTAGAAGTCTAAAAGTGAAATTATTCACGTGGATATATATATTTATGGAGACGTAGGTAAAGGTGAACCTAGGTTTAGCCGTAAGCAAGAAAATCGGAGTGGGAGAACGGTGGTTGGTGCGGGGGTGGTGGGCCGCCTGTGGGGGTAGTTTTGTCAGACTCGGAGAAATTAACATCCCATGGGTCCCACCCATCACGTGGTAAGGAGGCTTATTCCCTATTTCCTAAGCGAGACAAATGATTGGTCATTCAGGAATCCCCTTCAATCTCCTCTCCACCAATTATCACCCATCGCCCACGTGGTACTCTCTTACTGGCTGACCCCACCACTCCATTTCTTTATAAGTTTATAACACAACGCCTTCATCTTTCCATCGCTGCCCATCGCTGTAGCGTTATCAAATCCCTTTTCACTCAATCCTATATAATAGAATCTATTTCTTTTTTAAGACCTAAAGAAAAGAGAATTTGATCAAATACCCCAAGTAGTGTATTTCTATATAATACAAGATTTAATGGCTGATTCTTCTGCTGCTTACATTCATATGGTAACCATTCATTTCCTCTTTCATACTATTTCTTTCTTAGTAGTTTTGATTAAATCCCATTTCTATAACATAAACATAAATGTCTAAAAACTTTATTATTCCTTTCGCTTATAGGTGCAAAACTTGATTGAAAGGTGCTTGATCTTCCACATGAATAAAGAAGAGTGCATTGAAGCTCTCTCCAAATACGCTCATATCAACCCCATAATTACCTCTACTGGTTCGTTCACATTTTTCTCTTTTCTTCTTCCACCTCTAACTCCCTCACAGTGTGGATTACAAATAAATTGCAAACGTATTTTGAATTTGCATCTAGCTAGTAGTTATTAGAATAGCATGTAGATTATTTTAGATTTCACACAACTCATTTTATTCTTACACAGTGTGGAAGGAATTGGAGAAAGAAAATAGAGAGTTCTTTGAAGCTTATGCAGAGTCTAGGGGCAGAAATGATAGAATATTGGCTGAAGAAGAGACAAGGCAGTTGATCCAAAGGATGATGTCTAAACATATTGATGGCTAGCTAAATATTTGATCTATACACATGCATGCACCCAAATACCTATTGATTATGACTTTTTCATTTACTTTTTTTTTTCCTTTTATGTAGACACATGTTAAATAACTGAATATATATACAAATTATCGCCTAAGATCACCATTTATCCTCTCTCTCTCTCTCTCTCTCTCTCTCTCTCTCTCTCTCTCTCTCTCTCTCTCTCTTTTCTTTTTTTTTTTTTTCTTTTGTAGTATTATGGTAGTAGATATTCTTTCCATCTAATATTTCACATGTAAAATCAAATGATATATTATTTTATTAAAAAAAATATTAATTTATACCTGTAAACTTTAGGGGTTGAATCAATTTAAACCCTAAACTAATAATTGTATTAATTTGAACTCTGAACTTTTGTAAGTGTATCAATTTACACTCTTTATTACATTGCATTTGGAAAAACTTTGTGTAAGACCTATAATAATTGTATCAATTAAACTCCTAACCTTTCATAAATGAATCAATTTAGCTCTTAAACATAATTTTCTTTGAGAATTATCCCAACATTTACTCTAATCGTCTATTTCATAAGACCAACATTTGAATAAATTTACACATGTTTGAGAATTAATGCATGGATGATTTTCAAAAGTAATCATAATGAATGGTTTAGATTGATGAACTTATGAAAATTTAGGAGTTTAATTGACTCAAATTATACGTTTCACACGATATTTGTCAAAAGAAATATGGAGTATGGTGTAATTTTGATACATTTATAAAAGTTCATAATTTAAATTAATACAATTATTTGTTCAAAGTTTTAATTGATATACACCCCTAAAAGTTTAGAGGCATATATTGATATTTGCTTGATTTTAATTTACAACTCACACTATTCTTAAATATAATGCATCTTTTATAGAAACCAATATGGGGATAGTACCTCATTTCACACTCGTATAGTACCAAAAATCTTGTCTTGTCATTCTTGTCAAAAGATGAGGGTAGTTATGTAATTCGATCGTGTTGGGTAATGCCACGTGGCAAGTAATGATTAGATTCTAGACCTTGACAACGTTGACTACTTTTACACAATACAATAACATGCATTTACAACGCATGAATTTTCTAATTTTGGATAAATTTAGAAGGGTAATTGAGATTGTGACATAAGACTCTTCTCCTATCGTCCAATATTGTTGAATTGAAATGCAAATAGGGCTTGACTCGACATTTGTCCTTAATAGTTATTGATGTTCATGTGACGGTATAGAGAAATATAAATGAAGCAAAATAATGTAAGGGGGGGACAAGTGGCTTTCTTCCCATCTAAATCATTAACTTTTTTCTAGGGATTATCAAGTGTGTTCTTTTACGGTTTAAATTTGAGTTTGCTAGATTCTACTCGTGAGTTTAGGTTGTTGTTGAATAAGAAATTTTGGACCAATCACAAATCATCATGTCATTTCTTAAATTTGAACTAATTAAAAGTTGACATGTGTCTCAAATTAAAATTGAGAACATAAACTTACATGTCTTGATGATCCCGTATGTTTTTGTGTGACTATTGAACTGAATAAACTAGTTTAGTCCATTTTGGTAATAATATTTGAGTTAAGGTTCAATTGAGTCCAAAAATTGACTTAATTTGGCCTAAAGCCAACCAAACATAAAATCCAATTAGTTGGGTCCAAGGGTCAAACCGAAGCCCACAAAGCTCACATGAGAATTCTATAAATAGAAAATTCCATCATTTGAAAGTTAACTTAAAACCTAGAGAGAATTCTCCTAACAATCAGAAAATTCCCCGAACACTTGGAGTTGAACACTCCTAGAAGACAAGTTCTTCAAAGACTTCAACTTCAAGAGCATTCACTGATTTGGTCCTTTTTCTAAAATTAAGCATACATATTTAACAGAGAGAATTAGAGGGTGAAGTACTAGAGATTGAACAACATCCATATAAAACAACATAAATACAAGAGTACTACATTATTTCGTCTATGATATTCAGGTTATGTTCATTTCGTTTTGTTTAGAAATTGAAACGAAAATGATATAGGTTTCATTAAATTATCCAGAACTGACACGAGGAAAAATCAAAATGAAATCAAATGGGATGAAATTGTTATTCCTTTCATCCTCTTTAGGAGTTATCTAGATCATAATCAACCACATGTTTAATGTTGTTAATTTACTGGAATATATATATTTTGAAAAATTGGTATAGGAATCAAACATATTACTAGAATATTCAAAATGGATGGTAAAATTAGTCAGGCCAAACTTATTCCATTTTTACATTTTATTAAACATCTAACACTTTTATTCTCATTCCCTTAAAGCAAGGGAAGCCATACTTCAAAGGAAAAAGAAAAGGAAAAGAAAAAAAAAGTAAAAGTAAAGTTGTTATCTAAAAAAGATCCTAAATATATGATAAATTGTCTAAGGCACATTAAATATATGTAAAGGAGCTTTCACCATGCTTGTCATATTCCTCAAACATGATAAAAGATCTATTGATTTAGAAATAAAAATACTGAAAGTCAATTGATCACTGTTAATTGCCCTCGAATCAAGGTAAATTTGGTTTCAAATAGAAACTAAGAAGGCTTTAACAAAACAATATTATCATTTGTATTGCCCAATAGATATATAATTCGAGGATAATTGATATGTATTGAATTGAGTGATTCAAATTAAAAATAAAATACAAAAATGTATGTTTTCAAAAATATAAAAATTATTGAAAATAATTATAAATATAGCAAAATTTTACTTTTTATCTGTGATAGATTTCGATAAATTTAGATACACATCTATCACTTTACTGGATACACATAAATAGATGTCTATTTGGGTCTATCACAATCTGTCATATATTTATAAATAGTTTGATATTTTTTCTATTTATAATAATTTTTCAAAAGAAAAAAAAAACATATTATATTCCTATCATCATATCATTACTTTTCATTTATTTAGGACATGCTTAACTCTAAAGGAATTGAATTCCTAGCAGAATCAAGTAATCACCTTGTGTCATTAAACTTGTTTTAAAAAATCAAAATTAAAGAGAACAAAAAAAATGGATAAACAACTATATATTAGCATGCTTTTTACAAAAAAAAAAAAATACAGATTAGAAGTTTTCCTACCTTTTGAAGACTATTTTCGATGTGGAAACACTTCTTCTCCAAGCCACGAACTGTTAATTCTCCAACAAAATTACAAGAACTTTTCTTCTCATAGGAACACCACCACAACGTTATCTTGCTATTCTCCGAGAAGAACCAACAGGTGTGGGCTCTCTTTGATTTTGGCAAGGGAATTGTTTTGTGAGGATGAAGAGAGTTAGGGAGGGAGAGAATTCTTGAGATTGAAAATTACAGAACTCTTCTGTCTCCCTATTTCCTTCCCCTTTTCTTTTATGTAAAATGAGTGCGAGAGAAAACCAAAATAACTCCCCCCACTACGTGGGAGTAATATAATATTAAATATAATAATAATATTATAATATTAATTTAATTAAATATATATTAAATCATATTTTTAATATATATAATTAAATAAAATTAATAAATAAATAAATAAATAAAATATCTCATATTTAATTTAAATTTGAATCATATTCAAATAATATTCTCTCATATTAACCTATAGTTTTAATATGAATCTCATTCATATTAATTTTAACCTTAATTTTTATATGAATCTCATTCATATAATTAACATTTAAATCTCATTTAAATATTTATCTTTCTTATAATATAAAGGATAAATTTTGAATCTCATCCAAAATAAACTTTATATTATAATGTATCTATAATTATATACATTATGCTAATTGTATCACATACAATTAATTCCCTTATTAATTTGAACATTTCAAATTAAACCAAAATGTTTTGATTCTTATACTAATTAGTTATGAGCTAGTAAGGGAACTTTATGAACCTATAGTTAGAAGCTCAAATGATATGAGATTAATCAATTAAACTTTTTAATTAGATTAATTAATATTCATTAATTGTAGGTCACTCCACTAAAGAATTATAGTGGCACTCTTCGCACTATAGATATATTTTCGTGTCCATGGAATTTACTAATCAATAGTAAGTCAACCCTTCACAAATTACTCATAACTATAGTTGGGTCAAATTACCATTTTACCCTTATAGTTATATTTAACTCCTTAAGTACCACTGATCGCTTTAATGAACAAACTGTTTATAGTCCAACTATAAACTAACCCCTCTCGGGTCAGTGAAAGGGTGAGCCCTCATTGTTCAAGACCCGAAATAAGCTCTTGAGGGAGTAATTTATCTACTTACCCTAAGAACGGGAAGAGGTGCATTCCATCTTGTGAAGATATGCTCTTAGCTCCCTAATTAATTAGACAAATCCTCAAAATGGTAGGTTTATTGAGTCGGCGATCTTGTTGGCTTTTTGGCCCTTAATCTCAAATTAATTAATTTTAATTGATTGATTAATTAGTGTTTTGATGATAACAAACCTGATTTTATTTATTAACCATTTAAGTGTTTTGAAGTATCTATTGTGTAGAGTTTGGAACAACGGTTCCAATGCTATTTGAATCACTCAAATCGGAGTTTAAACAAAGAAAATATGGTCAAAACAAGCTTAATGGGAAAATCCCGAGCTGATGACGTGGCAGATTTTTTTAATCAAAGTGGACTAATTGAAAGGTGCCACTTGGAGCAACGGAGAAGTGACAATTGGTGGTTTTTTTATTTATTTTTGGATTGATGTTAAAAAGAAAATGAATTAAAAAAAAAAAATGATTTTAATATTATTTTATGTTTGTGTCTAACGGCTAGTTAGTTTGAAAAGAAGAATAATTTAATGTTATATATGTTTGTGTCTAACACTAGTTGTCTTTAAAATAATAGTAAATATATATATATATATATATATATATATATATTTTACTTTTAATCTCCACCTTTAGTTTTACTTTTTGATCAATCCAATGACCCAAATTAAAATCCACTTTTTACCCCACCTCTCTCTTTTTAAATATTTCATCTTATCCAAAAAGTTTTTGAAAACTTTTACAACTTTACAATTCTCAAAAATTGAAAAAGGTCACAATTGTTGCTCTCTCTCCAAGCTTTCAAATTTCTTTATTTTCATCTTATTCTAGAGAGATACTTTTATTGTATTGTGAGGATTGAGTATTGTGAGTTCAAATTTGTACATCTACTCTTTTTAGAGAGTTTTAGTGTGTGATTTAAAACTTCAAGAATATTGTAACGGTTGGATCCTAACCCGTGGAAAGGATCGAGTTTGCTCTTGAACCCGAAAAAAAGGAGCAAAGTAGCGGTTCGACTCTCATCCATGGAAAGAGTCAAAGGAGATTTTTTAATCGAAATCCCAAGAGGCGGCTGGGAAAGTGGATGTAGGTCGAGTTTGACCGAACCACTATAAAAATCACGGTGTCTTCTTCTCCAACTCTTTCTCAATTAATTTTGCATTCAATTTTTAGTAGCACGTTATAGATTACTATCCTTCTTTGTTGAGATTGATTGAATCTTGTGTTTCATATATTTTTATCAATATTGATACTTAGCATCAATTAAGGTTTTTATTAATTTAATTCAAAAATTAATTCAATTAGTTTAATTTGAGCATATTTAGGAATAAGTTTAATTAAACCCTATTCACCCCCCTCTAGGGTTGCCATACCGGTCCAATAGATCTGGCCACTCTTATCCATACAGATAAAAGGATTGCCATCATAAACAAGAGTTCATAATTCACTCAAGATTCAGGTCGAGTTACCTATAGTCATCCTATCAAATGTTAATTTTTACAACTAACGGTGTTACAAAGAGAAATTAAACATTTCATGGTCCGGTCTTATACAAACTCTTTGTATAGGATACTCTCACTCACATGTCTCCACATGGACGATTTGGATCAAATCGTTTGTAACACTTTACAACTCTTTGTAACAATTATAAAGTGAGTTGTATCTGTAGTATTACTAAAATAAGGCACCCAACCTTATTACAAACCTTTTTAATTATTACTTAATCACGGTCCAATCTTGTATGTCAACCACATACATGGTTAAGTTTACATAAAATAACCATAGAATCTTAGTTTATTAGATTTGAGTTAATGCATAATATAGATAAATATTTCTTATTTTATTCAATAAGTAAAATATATTTACAATTTACAAAACTATCGAATCCAAAAGATTTAGGACACACCAATCCCAATAAACTCAACATAATTTACTATTAAGTACCTTTTTATTTTACAAAATAATACTTGCACTTGTCTTTGGCATAATAATACTTGCAATTAAGTGCCTTTTTTGAACGGTTATTGTGCGCCTTTCTACAATTTCCCACCTTTGTTTTAATGTTCTTTGAAGAGTTATTGTGGCCTCTTTGTAACTTCACCTTTATTCGTGAAAAAATGTTTTTTTCGTCCTTGAATTTTTTAGAATAAATGTAAATGGTGTCTAAACTTTTAACTTAACTATTTTCATCTAGGTTGGGAATGGAATTGTTAAGAATTTTAAAGTTCAAGAATCAAATTGCTACTAAAATTTATGGACTAAATTGTTGCAAAATTTAAAATAAATCAACTAAACTATTACAAACTACAATTCAATTACTAAATTGTTATTTTAATGAAAGTTGAGGTAATAAAAAATATTCTTTAATCTATATTTAAAAATAATAATAATAATAAAAAATAAAAAAAAAAACAACTTAAAAGGAAGTAACTTTTGATTTACCATTTTGTCTCATTTTAATAGGTATTATTTTTAACAATATAATTAAGTTTATGTTAAAATAATAAATACTACACCTTTCTACTAAAAATTGGTCCAATGGAGAAAAAATTATAACACTATATAAAGACCACTATTATTCAAACAACTAAAGGTATACTTCTCCAATATGTGTAGCTTTCATTGTATCATCTAGAATTATTCTCATGAGCATGACAAAAATATTGATCAAATAAATTATTCTATTAAAAAGAGAAATGTTGCGGACCATTTCATTTATATTCGGATAACCTATTTTATTGTTTTATTCATTATACTTACTTTAGGTTTCTTATTGAAAAATATAATTTATATTGCAATTTATTTGTACAATTTTACCTCAACTTAGTCATATGTTAATCAATATATATTTTATTACAATTTTTGAACCATTTGTAATGACATTAATTATTTGAAATTTATATATATTGATAACCTTTTATTTCATCTTTTTATTTTCTTTTCTTTTTACTTATAATTCTTTCTATTCTTTTTTTCCTTATTGAGAAAAAAAAACCCCCAATAATATACTTTCATAAAAATAAACATTATTAGTACAATTCACCTCAACTATATTAAATTTTTATTGTTCTATATTTTATTGAATAATTTTAAAATCTTACCATCAATCGATCATTTTTTAAATATTAAACTTTTAAAGATTAATTCTTTGACATTTATGATATATTCATATGACTTAATTTCTTGTTATACACATAATACATGCATATGTTACTTTATTCTTTTCTTATTAAAAAGATATATGAATTTTTTTTTCCCCTTTCTTTTCTGTTTGTAGAATATGCTTTGTTCTATTTAGGTTTAGACATGCAGGAAAAAAAAAAAAAATAAATAAATAAATTCCCCATCCCTACCACCCCATATTTCCACTTTACGAGACTATGTTGTAATATTTAAATTTTATTAAAACTTGAAACACGACCCGAATAAAGATTAAGAGTCCGTTTTGTTTTACCTTCTGTAACCAAAGCTCTTACAAAATGGTGGGAAAAGAAAACAGAGAAGAATGGTAAAGAAGAAACACAGCCTTTACTAAAACATAGGCAGTCTTAAAGAAGAGGCATAGTGATATTACATTGTTCTATTAGAGCGCATATGAAAAATACACTATTTATTGAGACATAGGAGGATAGCAAGCAACCACAGCCACATTTCTCAAGAGGACTAAATCCCCCAATTATTTCATAACTTGGAATAAAAACATCTCCTGATTCATGCAGGATTCACCTTGGTCCCCCATCCAGCAATTACATATTCCGGGGCAGTTTTCGTCTTCACGAAAGATTCTCGAGTGTAAAGCAACTGCAAAATCCACAATCCCACCATTAGGATTGAACACATATTGATCCCAATAATCTCGAATATCAAACTCTGAGTAACTAGATGAACTCACATCCCACTCATTAGGATTATGTTTGATTTATGCATAGCAACCTAAATTAAAGGAGAACAAAGTTTATCCTATGATCCTCCATCAATTAAACACACACCCCATTACTGCAGGTTCGAGTTTAATGGAGCAGAAACCAACCAGAATCATAGGTTTCAAACTGTAGGCAATCTGAGAAGCTAGCGAAGCCTAAGCAGAGAGTGAACAAACAAAACTAATAACCAATATAAATCTGGCTAGAAAGGGTTTAATTGAATTAAAAGTCACTGAGTTATGCAGCGTTTGTGCGACAACATAGTACCTCCTTGTAGGCGATTAAACTGGGCAAGTCTTTAGGGATAGACCACTTCTTAAAATGGCCAAGAGCAACATCAACATGGTACAACTTTGGTGCCAGGCTCAAATCAACAGCAGTTACCTTCTCTCCAGCAACATAAGGACCCTGGCACCATGTGAAATTGGCTTAAAAGAGAAGATAAAATGATAAACACTTTAAAATAGTTGTTCTACATAATACACATACATACATGAGCCTTAAGATGCTCATTGAGCGCCTTCAACTCTTCAAGGAAAGCCTGCTCTGAACCATCATTTGGGTCCTTGCTTAACAAGAATTTTACAAAAGCACCAAACATCTTTGATCCCCTATTAGCCAAAGGAGAGAGAGGACAATTTTTTTCAGAACAAAAGCACAGTTTGTGATTTAGTCGAGGAAAGCCTTCACACAATTACAATCTTGCAAATGCCACATTCGGAGTACTGAATTAGGCAATACAACTGAGACAAATAATATAAAGAAGAGTACAAATTCAAGCAAAACACATACATAGATCATGAGTTTATTTCAACCATCGTTATAAGTTCAATCTCAATGTGGGATCATGTTCTGATCATGCAGTAAAAATTCTTGTTCCATGACATGACATGTCAAATGTAGAACAAATTCACTCTTTCTTTGTTGGTTAAAAGGTACAGAAATAAGAAATTCAGGCAAATCAAAAAAGGAATCATGATGTTAATTATTCGTCCAAAACTGATTGAAATTAGAGGTGTTTTTGGAGTGATTTCAAAATAAGTGCTCTTAGCAATAGTATTTTGTTTGTAATCACTTAAATAAGAAGCGTTTATTACAAATTACTTGAATGTTTGATTCTATTTTTTAATAGAAGTACTTTTTACACTTCAGGGGGTATTTCGGCCACCAACTTTAAGTAGGTAGAGTGGGCTATTATATCCCACACCATGTTCGGGGCTCCAATTATAATAGTTAGTGTTTCTAACTATTATAACCAATAATTAACTAATATATATATATATATATATATATATATATATATATATATATATATTTAAACAGAAACAAAACTTTTCATTATATAATGAAAAGAGTCTAGTGCTTCAAAATACAAGATACCAAGAACAACAAAATTAAAAAGGATACAGATCGAGTAACTACTATATTACTATTTCAAATCCCTTTTTGTTACAATATTTACTATTTCCTACTCATCCTCTCTTTCCTTCTTTGTTACTATATTTGTTATTTCCTACCTAAACTAAAATTGTACTCCAAACATAGACTATTATAACCTATAGACTATTATACCCACAGACTATAACAACCAAGTCAGTGGCCCAAACACCCATTAGTGCTTCCCAATCGATCATTTGCAAAATCAAATGAGCACCTACGACTTAGGGGAATCGAATGTCAACCTAACCCTATTCAAACTTGAGAATTTGGGTGACAAGCACCTCTACCTCGGCCAAAATACACTTCACATTCACTTTTTCACAAAGCGTTTTAAAATGCATAAACTTTTTTCCAAGCCCCTTATAAAACATACTCCGAAACATGATGATTTCATGCGGGAAGTGTTTTCAGTCCTTCAAGATCTCCTCATCTTGATATTGGATATCAAGTCTTGAACCTACCTAATGCCTTCATGTAATACAATCATGCCCCTCTAAAACAAAAACAATCAGCTGCCTCTGAAAAGAAGACTATTGTTTTAAACAATCCGATGACAGAAACAATTGGATCAAAAGAGACTAGGTGGGGATATGGAAACACTTCGGAGTTTGGTGTTTTGGCACCCTTTTCCTTGATAGCTTACCACTTGATTTTTTTACATATTCTTTTTTAATCCTTGAAATTCTCTGTACATATTGTTTCTATCAATGAAATTCTAGTTTAAAAGAACAGCTATCTGACAGTCTGACTCCATACGAGAAGAAAATAAACATCAAACATGATTTCCACAAATCACAAGACAAATTTAGCATCACTCCAACAAGACGGGGCCAACCGTTCTGTTAAAATAAGGGTCAAACTAGAAGGTAGTTAAACATGAGAAAAATGGACACATCAAACAAACACAAATACGAGGTAACAATCATCCCTGCCCCCACAGGAATTATCACAACTCAACAAATAAAAACTTCAATATGAACTGATGAAAACGTAGTCAACATAATAGCACAAGAAACAGCAAACACAACACACAGAAGGTATAAACTTCATACATTAAAACAACCTCAGATATGGAACAAATGATCAAATCAGAAAAAGGGTCAAAGAAAAAAAAAAGAAAAAAAAAGGCTTACACAGAAGAAAATTCAGGAGGAGTAACAAGAGAAGGCTCTGGATACTTCTCCTCAAGAATCCCCACTATGACATCAGAATCAGGAACCCATTTGCCATCAAACTTCGCCAACGGCACCTTCCCTTCTGGGCTCACTTCAAATAACCTGCCAAAATCATCAAAAATCCACACACAACCCCATTTGATTAACACCCTTTTTCTCCGGCTGCAACCCAAATATCAAATACAAGGCAAATTTCGAGATATTACCAACTGGGTTTTTCGGATAGATTGATGAGATGCCATTTGTAAGGAACTTTCTTCTCCTCCAAAGTTAAGAGAACTCTATGGCAGAAAGGGCCTGCAAGAGAAGAAAAACAAATCCCCAATCGCAAAATTGACAAAAACTGAAACAAATTTGTAAAGATGAGAGGGAGGAGAAAGAAGAACATACAGTCCCCAAGCACATCAGGTGCACCAGTGGCAGCCTTGACCGCAACTTCGAGTACCATTTTCATATCAAATGGGCAGTTGGGAAATGTTTGAATCTTGGAATACGGAAGAAACTTGGGTGTGCGAATGGCGATTCTGAAGGGAAGGTGGGTATATATATTGAAGCTCTGTGCCCTTTGTAACGGGTGGAGGACTATTTCGATTTTCTAGAAATTACCCATTTGATATCCCAATCATTTACGATGATCTTGCCTTTAGAAGAGTTGAAATGAAGAATAAATCAAAGTTTCTCTCATTATTTTATTCCTTTGAAAAGAAAATTGGGCATGGAGCTAATGCCCATTGAATATGAACCATATATGGCCACGTTTAAAGTCTAAATGTCATATTCTCCTTTAGCCCACAGAGCGTATCTCATCTCAATTGTCTTCGCCTTTTCAATTCATTTCATTTTTTTTTCAATAAAACAAGAGCACTGATGGTTGGTCGTTGAAATGGAATCAATATTACTGTAAATTGTTTATGAAGTGGTTGAATTGTTTTTTTAATTATTATTTTAACTGTTTTTTTTATTTTTGTTTTTTACATTAGATAAATCTCAGTCATGAACTTTATGCAACTTTCTTACTTTGTAGGAAAAAGAAAAAAAAATTATTCTGCCATCAATTCAAATTTAATTTTAGATTGACAAAATGAGCTTATCTCATCGTTGATTGACATAACCTTCCATCTAAGAGATGAAAAAGAATCCTCCAACCCCCAAATTGTTGTACTAAAAAAAGTTTAATTTTAGATTTCATCTTGTCACTTGGTTTAGAATAAGTTGTGGATTGGATGGAATTTTGGCTTAAACCTTCAGAGGGATGTTTGAAATCTACAACGGAAAAGTTAGATTTAAAGTAGATTAAATAAAGGAAAATTATTATATAGCAAAATTTTACTCTATCTCTATAATCGCGATAAACCTATATTGACATCTATATGTGTCTATTCGGTAGAGTAATAGATGTCTATTTGAATCTATTGCAATCTATCACAGTAGAAAACAAAATTTTGCTATAATTAAATTTATTTGTTGACATAAATAGAACAAAAACTTTTATAATTAATTTTAAATTTATTAAAATTTTAAATTGTTCTTAAAAAAAATACTTTTGATTGGTGAATTTCTTAAAAAAAAAAAAAAAAAAAAAAAAAGTTGGTTGGTGAGAGATAGTAAGAAGTCAATGTGTGAGAGGAGAATTTGGATAGGTGGAAGAATGGAGAGGGAGAGAGAATGTGAAATTGAGAGACTAGGTGGACATGGTTGTGAGAGAGAAAGCGAAATTAGAGGATGCTCAATTTATAGTACAACATGTACTACGTGTTTAGTGAGGCTTACTGATATTATTGTAGTATCCATAAATATTAAAAAAAAGAATTATAGTATGATCACTTAGAATATGATAATACGATAGTGACATGTGTCACTATGATCTATTTTTATTTATATAATTTGTTATATGAGCCCCACTAACAATGGTAAAAAAAAAACTATTTTTCCTCTTTGTTTTCAACTAACAACTTTCTCTCTATCTTTAATTTATGTTATCTTATATTCCTAATTTTTATTTATTTTATTTTCACTTTCCTATAATATCTAACTCTTCACATTCTTTTTTATTTTTCTTTTCTCTATATCTCATTTTCATCTTCTTTACCAATTTTTTTCGTTATCTTCATTTTATTTCAACTATTTCATACTCTTATCTTCATTCTCTATTCTTTTCTTTTATTTTCTTATATAAGTATTCACTTTTTAAATAGTGTTTGTAATTAATTTTATAATTAAAATAAATCTGTACTATTAATTAATCCACTAAAATTATATTAAGTTACCCAGATTAATTTCTTAAAATAAATACAACATAATTTGTTTCCTTCAAATTCATTATCATGCACACCAAACACAAGAATCTTTTATTCCTAACATGTTATTTTTAGACATCAATTTTTTCTAAGACATATATAAAACTTTAACCCAAACGACCTTTAAAGTGTTAACATATCACAAATATAGAAGTTCAACATAAGACCTCATTGTTGGAAAGCCCAAATGCTATCAACCATGACTTGGAGGACTTTGTTGTTGTTGAAATAACCTTCAAATAACATACAGAGAAGCATCGAGTCTGTGTTCTCAACCTAGAGAAGGGCAAATTCTTGTTTCCTCGACCATGAGAATATCGTTTAGAAGAGAGTTCAAGAGGACCATGAACTATTGAGTTTTTTGCATTGCAATGATAGTTTTATCATTGGAATCACAAACAACGACTTTAAAACCCACTGTGTTTATATGGTAAAAGTTGAAGCATCTAGTTTGAGTTTGTACAAGTTAATAAAATAGTTTTTCTTAATTCTTTTAAATAAGAAAAATTATTTTAAATGACAAAATTGTTGAAAATATTTTCAAACAATAGAAAAATATCATAATCTATCTGCGATAAATAGTAAAATTTTGCTATATTTGTAAACTTTTTGGTTAATTTTCTTATATTTGAAAATAACTATTTAAATGGTAGTTTTATTATTATTATCTATTTTTTAAAATGCAATGTAACCTTCGTTAAACATTTAACGGAATTTGTTAATTTAAGAACTAAAATCTAAGCATTTATGAAATTTTGGGAAATTGATGGTTTAATTTGGAAACCTAGATACAAATTATCGTCATAAAACCCAATTTATCATATATTAACTTCTTAATGATTCTATCCCCAAAAGTTACTAAATATTCTAGTTTCAACCAAATGATCAAGAATTGTGTGGTAAATTGGTAGAGGATGTTTGGACCACCAACTTTTTCATAAGTTGGTGTTAAATAACTCAACTTCAATAGCATTTACCGTTAAAGTTTGCACATTTATTTGAGAAACTCCATCTTTCCTACTCTCTTTTGCACATTTATTTGAGAAACTTCATCTTTCCCTCTATGTTTTGCACATTTATCGATTAATTTCATATTACAACTTTACATCTCAAACACAAACTTACTAACTCTAACATATTAACTATAGGCTTTAAAACTCAACTTAGCACCTTAAGCACCCACGTAATGAGAATAATTTTTGTTTTCTTATTAATTTTTTTTTTACAAAAATGGTAGTGTTTGTGATTCTCCTTAAAAATGAAATTGTTTTTAAAATTTTAAAATTTCAAAAAAGTTGTTTTCATTTTACTTCAACATTTATGAAAAGGACCAAAGAAAGCATAACTTAAAGTAATATGTGTTAGATCAAAGAGTATGTGGTTCGAATCTTCCACCTTTAAAAAAAACTTTCAATCTCAAACAAATAATAGATGCAGAGTTAACTTGAAGAAATAATGTTTTTTTTAGAAAAAAATTACAAAAATAGAGTTGTGTAGAAACATATTCTGAAAATAATATGATAGTGGAAAAATATGTCACATTTAGTATTGTAGGGAATGTATTGACAAAATTAGGTGGGGGAATTCGTAGTCGGGGTCCACGAGTTCCTCAAGATAATTATTGATTGGGTTCACGTTTTTCTCATTTCCAATCAACCGGTTGACCAGTCGTCCATGTCATATGCTAGATGGACAAAACTTTTGGACCTAGTCCATATTTAAATCCGAACTCATGGACTCCGACAGTCCATGAGTTCTAAACTACTTTTTTTTTCAACTTCAATTTTGTCTGACAAGCAACTTAGTTTTTAAGGTAAATTTATGTTTTCAACTCAAACATTAAAAGCATAAAGTTTGACACATAATAAGCAGAATGATGAATCAAATTATATCTAAATATTCCTAAATAAAACTACATCTAAAATGAGTATTATTAATTACAAGTCAATGAAGTCAATGAAAACTCATGTGCCAAACGATGGTTGTCTTCTCTCACACCGGCAACAACGAGGTACAGGAACCTTAAAGTGTTGTTGATGATGAATTATATCATCAATGTCTTATTGGGTGACAACAAACGGAAATGCATTAGGTGCATAATACTCATTTTGATGACCAGAACTCAATGTGATGTCTCCTTAAACTTCTAGAAAGTCTTCAGGAGAAGCTTGAATCAGACCATTAGGTACATGAGGTTTTGGGTCAATGTGTTGCTCTGAAATATATTCTTGGTCTGTTGTCGTTGACGTCGACGACAAACATGTCTTCTATTAGTGTTGACAACATTAAGTCTACGTGTCTGTTGAACGATATCTTCTACACTTACAACACATTGATCACACATTAAACTTAGCTCAGTAAATTATGTTGCACTAATATTGTTGTACATCTTGAACAAAATTATTCTGTATGAAGAAAAAAATCAATGTAAAATAATGTGCAAACAACAAAATTCAATCAAATAAATAATAAAATGCTTACCATGCAATAATAATAAGCGTCATCAGGTGGGATATATCGTCTTGTAATTGAGTCGTACCAAGGTAAATAGTCCTTTGATACTGCTAGTCCATCTATTACATCTCCTCTTACACTTGGTCTTTTTTGCACTGAATTAAAAGAACAAGGGATCCATAATTGACACTAAAATATGATAAACATAAATGGTCATACAAAATTAGTAAATACCAAAAAAGAAATAAAGGAGTCACACAAAAATGCTAAAATATTTGAAACTTAGATATATTTAACCACATAGAACAAAGCACGTATTATCTACCAATTAGTTGTCCATTAAAAAATACCAAACAAAAAATATCATACAATGCGTGGAAAAAAAATCTAGAATATTATGCTTCAAAATATCACATAAAAACGCTAAAATCTTTGAAACTTAGATATATTCAGCCACATACAACAAAATAAATATTGTTTACAAATTAATCCATTTAAAAATAAGGGATCAAAAAATAACATACAAGATGTGGAAAAAAAATTTAGATCTAGATCTAGAATATTATGATTCAAAATATCACACAAAAAATAGCATAAAAACAATATCACACAAAATCCCACACAAAAATAGCATAACAAACAATATCACACAAAAAATAGCATAAAGAAATATTGTGTTTAAAAAATATAAAACAAAACTAAATATAAACAATATTATATACAATGTGTTTAAAAAACTACCTTCTGGTCGGTGGTGAAGGCAGCAGAGGCGGCGGTGCAAACGTTAGGGATGGAATTAGGCGGTGACAGAGACAGTAATGGAGGTCGGACAACAATAGGGACAGTGAGAGAGAGGCAAATGTGTTGCTCAAGGGAGTAAGCTAGGTTATAAGGGACCACTAAATTGTGTATTGGGTCCATGTTTTAGCTACTCGTAGACCTAGTCCACGATTCTTATCGTCTGCCATCTGGAAGGCATGTGGATGGCAGCACGCGGGTGAGTTTGATCGGGTGCCAACGGGACGGAAATCGTGGACCCGATCCACGTTTAAACCAAAATCATGGACCAAGTACACGAGTTCATTAGTAAAAGCGTGGACCCAGTCCACGTTTTCTTTACTTATTTTTGTCAAATCTTGTCTTCTTACTCTATTTTTGTCATTATTTATTAAAATAATATTATTTTTTTAAAAAAATTCATAAATGCATTATCCATGATATTATGTTATTTAAAAAGTGGCTCAAGAAAAAAAGAAGATTTTAGATATCGATTAAGCATTTTGGCTATTTAATTTTATTTATTACATATGGTTGAGAGACACTCATTTTCAATTGTTTCTACTTTTAAATTTATGAAATTATTTGAAAGTTACAATATATTATACCCTTTTCATATTATTCCTTTTATTGTTTTATTTTTTCTTTATAAACATAAAACACAAATTAAAAAATACTTTGATGAATGAAGACTAAATCTTTACAAAATGGGAAGAAAGTGGATATATTTTAATTTTTTTAAAGCATGGTTTAACTTTTTTAGTTCATTTTGTTCATGAACTGCACCTACAAACCTACAAATATTTCGTTGAACTTTTAAGTAAATTATCCTACAAATTAGGGGTTAAAATGAGGCTAAAATATTATAAAAATAGCAAAATTTAAAACTAATGGTAAATATAGCAAAATTTAACTTCAGCCCATTTAAAATGTCCAAAAGGCCCATTAAAAGCACGAAAATACACTTGATGAACGAAATTCTCGGTTTTTGAAGTCTATCAGTGATAGACTACTATCACTAATAACAGTTTATCAATCTATGATTGATAGAATCAGTGAAAAACTTCAATGCTATCTACAATAGAAGCCTATCAATAATAAACTTCATTCCTATCTATGATAGGAGTCTATTGATAGACTTTTCTTTTAAAATTAATTCCAAATAAAAAAAAAATTACCTTTAACTCTTTAGCACAAAGAACATGTCCAAAAAAAATCCATTGAAGGCATGAAATTCTAGTTTTTGAAGTTGATAGACTTCTTTTATAGAACTCTAACAATACTCTCATTTTATAAAAGTCTATAATTGATACCACACACTATCACTAATAGGTTTTCATCACCTATATTTTTGTATAACTAGTACAATTCTATCAAGTGAATATAATAGTCTTATCAATGATAGCACACTATCACCTATAAATCTCTATTATTGGTATTTTTGTATCACTAATATAATTCAAAGAAATATAATATAACAGTTTATTAGTGGTAGCACACTATTACATAACTTTATCACTGATATTTTTGAATCATTGGTCTATTAGTGATAACAAACTATCAATGATAGACTTTTATAATTGATCAATTTCTATAGTGATTAAAGCATATCATCGAAAATATTTTAGCATGATTCACAATTTTTCATTTATAGTTTCTATAAAATAATAAAAATTTATCACTGATGGTTTTATATCACTGATAAACTTCTATTAGCTGTAGAAGTATAATATCCTTGAAAACACCATTTGCATGATTCACAGTTTATTTTTTACTTTCAATAATTGATAGAAATTGGTTTATTTTTTACTATCAATAATTGATAGAAATTTATCACTAATGCTTCTACCAGTGATAGACTTTCATAATCAACAAACTTCTATCAATGATAGAAGCATATTATCGAAAACATATGAGAGTGGTTCACGATTTTTGTTTAGCTTCTATTGTTGATAGAAGTTCGTCACTAATTTTTCTATCATTGATATAAAAGTTTATAAGTGATAAACTTCAATCATTGATAGATTGTGTTATTGGTGACAGAAGTATATTATTGATAAACTCCAATCACCGATAGACTTCATACCAATCATATACTATAATAGTCTATTGTCAATGATAAACTGGAAGTGTGTTGATATAAATTATTTTCATGGAAAGTAAGTAAAAGATATAGTCTCATTGATGTTTTTTTGGTGTGTTGATTAGAGTCTTATGGTGGTAGGTTTATATCATTGATGAACTTAAAGGAATTAATGTTTAATTTATATTTTCATGAAAAGTAAGCAAAGTATAGTTTCGTTGTTGTTTTTTCGGT
Source organism: Citrullus mucosospermus (assembly GCA_030954485.1). Lineage (NCBI taxonomy): Eukaryota > Viridiplantae > Streptophyta > Magnoliopsida > Cucurbitales > Cucurbitaceae > Citrullus > Citrullus mucosospermus. The sequence continues at coordinate 26,600,011 of CM062056.1, forward strand.
GCTTTTTATTAGAGTCTATCGGTGATAGGTTTTTATCACTAATAGACTTGAATTGTGTTGAATTTATTATCATGAAAAGTAAGCAAATATATAGTTTAGTTACTATTTCTTTGGTGTTCGTTGATTAGGACTTCTATTGGTGATTAGGTTTCTATCACTAATAGACTTGAAGTGTGTGTTGATATTATTTTTCATAAAAAGTAAGTAAAGGTATAGTTTCATTCATGAAGTATATGGTAATTCAAACTTTCAATCATAGAAATTGAGAACTCAAATGTTAAAATTGGATAACGGAACATATGATGGTGAAAATTAAAACCTTAAACTTATACCATTGTTAAAATTGGACCCTCGAACTTGTAAATTTTATTTTGAAAATTAAACTTTGGATGAGGTACATAATTGATAATTTTTATTGTGATTCATCATCATCATCCAATTTCACCCAATATAACTCAAGCTGTGTTTCAAGTTACTCAAAAATTGAGATCGAACAGTAACATGGATGTGAACACGCCCAAACATATGGAACATTTAATGGGTTCAATTGCTATTTTAAACTTGCATTTAATGGTGGTTGAGTAGCAACATATTATCTTAGCTAGTCACTCCCTCTTAATATATATATATATTCTCAAAATGGGAATAAATAGTTTTTCTTAAAACCTTTTTATATGTGCCAAATTAGACGACTTAAAAGTAAACTTTGTCATTAAATTTGATATTAATTAAAACACACCATAATATTGCATTCAAATACACATAAACACCCTCCCATCCTCTTCACCACAAATCAAACTTTAAACTTCAAACCCTAAATCACTCCTCTGTAAGATAAACACTAAAATGAATAATTGTATCCACACCATCTGTTGTGTGTTGATCCTCTTGATGATGAAGCATCTCCACCGTCGCATACCCTCTTGCATTTTCATACTTCCCCGTCCCTCCTACTACCGCAATCTGCGATTCCGTCGTCGCCGTCCGATGAACCCCAAAGAAGCTTATGGTATCCTCAACCACGTGCTCATGGCCACCACCGTGAAACAACGCTGTTAAAGCCACTGTCTGGCTGGTCCCATCCAATGAGCTTGCCAAGTAAAAACCTTGTGCCCGACCCACCACTGCCGACCCGAGCTCGTGGCCTTCGGTCAGCTCGTCGTCAACCACCGTGACAGAGCCGAACATGAGCTGCTGAAGGGTGACCCTAGAAGGGAGCTGGCCAGCGGTGACAAAGGGCTGGTTATTGTCTTCGTCACCGTTGAGGACGCCATTGTTGGCGCTGTTTTGGAGGAGCAAGTTGTTGCCTTGAGCGGCGCCGTTGAAGCCAACAAGGAAAGGGAGGTTGTTGTTGTTGTTGATGATGTTCTTGAGGTTGTCATTATTGAGTAAAGGGAGTGTTCCTTGGATTGGGAAGAAGTTGTCGTTGGGCTTTGAAAATGCGATGCCACTGCTGTCGGAGTTAGCAACGATTCCGGTGACTACTCTGGCGGATGGATGGGATCCTCCGAGGATGTCATGCATGTAAAATGAAATTGGTTCTGGGCCCTTTACCGCAGCCGGAAGAGGCTGAGTTAGCGTTGGTGTTGATGTGGGCACGGCGGCAGCTGGTGATACAACGGCAGCCGGTGATACGGCGGCTGGAGTGGTGGTTGTATTGTCATCTTCTTGATCATCTTGTGTTGGCCCTGGATTGTTGGCTGCTGCTACTGGTGGGTTGGTTTGAGGTATTGCGGCGGCGTCTTCCTCCTCGTCGTTGGTGACCGGAGATGGAGTGGTTGCTGGAATCTGGCTCGTGGTCGACGGTAGCGTAGTTGTTCCGGCCTGGTAAAGAATAAATGAATGAAACAATTTGTAACTTCTCTAGATTTCATTGGGTTTGGAAATCAGACTTAGGAACTTATTTGGTAATATTTAACATTCTTTTTTGGTTTTTGAAAAACATGAAAGGATGGTTTGAAATGTGATGAAATTGGATATGTTTACAAACTTAAAAAAAAAAAAAAAAAGAAACCTCTAAAAAGTATTGGGTTTTTAATTTTTTATTTTTTTATTTTTTGTTATTTTTAACATTTTGATGTGGATATATTTTATTTGAAAAAATACTTAGTGCACTCCAACACTTGTGTTCCACCAAATTATTCGATCATAATTTGTCACACGAGAAATTCTTTTTACTTTTTTTATTAAAATATTTTCATTTATTTTTTATGTGTGATGGTAATGTGAGATGTATAAAAATATAAGTGAATTTTGGAATACACCAAACTATAGCTCCTCAATTTAACTATACAAGTTAAATTGGTCAAAATACACTTTATTATTTATATTATTTATGTAAAAAAAACTTTTAATTTAATGAAAAAAAAAATTATCACAATTGTTAAACGTGGTTATACCATTATTTGAACAAACATAATCACATAAAAAATATATATATACATATGAAAAGAAAAAAAGTTATATTATTGAAATAAAAAGGTTAAAATAGTCTTTCTACTACGAAGTTGGTTGAATTTTAATCCTTATACTTTTAATTATTCAAATTTAGTCATTTATTCTCAATAAATCTTAAATTTAGTCTCTCAAAATTAATTTTTATTGAGATTGATTGAATAATAATAATAATTTTCATGAAAAAAATAAAATATGTGAATATGTTTTTAAAATTTATAGTAAAAATGTTATAGATAAAAAAAAAATATTTTTAAACTAGTATTAGGGACTAAAACCTAATATAGGAGATTAAATTTAAAATTTATTAAAAATAAATGAACTAAAATTGAATAAAACTTTAAAGTATAGAGACCATAATAGTATTTTAAATGTAATTGAACCGAAAGTATTATCCATAGTAATTCTTTTATATATAAAATGTAGGTGAAAAATCAAATTTATATCTTAAATTCAAAAATAAAAATAAAAAATTTCTTTTCCTAATAAATTCTTCCTTTTATAATAAAATCCTATATTAATTAGTTTGTAAAATCCACTAGGCAGAGAATCTTTAAAAAAATGACAATATGTTTTTAATAATAATAAGTAACTAAATAGAACAAAAGGGTAAAAGTAAATGGTGTTCATTGGAACCTGAGTTGCCGGAAAAGTGGTGGCCGGCGAGGGGATGGTGGGCAGAGGAGGGGTAACCGCCGCCGCTTGTGGCTGAGACTCGGCGTCAACGTCATCATCCATTAATACTCTAGCAGAAATGGCAGATCTCAGACCGCTGAAACCCACCAACAAAAAGAAGAAGAAGAAATAAAGAGGAGTTTTAGCCATTTTGTCTTTCTTTCTTCAGATCAGAGAGAGGTTGCAAAGGAGAGATATTTGATTGAATTTTGAGAGATTTGGATGAAGAAGAAGGTGAAGCCTTGTGGGTTTTTATAGTTTTTTTGTATCTCAAGTATTATTATTATTCAAGTTTTTATAATTATTATTGGAGCTGGTAATTCAATTAATTATTAAACATAAAAATGGAGTTGGTTTTTGGATTTTTATAAAGAAACATAAACCTAAACCTCCATTTTAAAGTAAATTAATATGATGGTCTTCCTACTCTTTCTCCAAAGTGATGTTGTTAATGTAATTTGTGTTTGGTGGAAAATGGATTTGGTTGAGGTTTCTCAATTAATGACACCAGAAACACACACAAAGTGAAAAAAAAAAAAAAAAATCTATTATTTTGGAAATAATGGATCCCTTAGTTTAGATTAGGTTTGTTATCAAATATACGAAAATAAAATTAAAATATTTACAAATATAGCAAAATTTTATAGTAGTTTATTGCAGTTTGTTGTAGATAGACAACGATATTTTGTTATTATTTGGAAACATTTTCAGCAATTTTGTAATTTAAAATAATTTCTTTTTAAATTATAATAGATCCTTATTTCAATTCTGTCTAATAAATTTTGATGATATATTTCAAATTCAAAAGTTTTAAAAATTAATTTGTCTATTAAATATAAATTTATTAATAATGAAGTATAAACTTTAAAGTTTGTATCTAGAATTTAAAAAAATATATTTAAAAACTAAATTTATAATTTTCAAAATTGAGCACTACAATAGTCATATATTTGCCTCACATTTTTGTTTTTAGTTAGTAATGGACGGCAAAATACATTTTTGTCTGAAGAAAAAGGAAAATTATTTGTAATTAAGCTTCTGAAAGTTACGTTTTCACATTAAGAGGTGCCTCTTTTAAGTTGTATTCAGAAGCATTATATATCAATCTAAAAAATTTCATTCGCAGTTAAATCATACAAAATACTCGTTCTAATTATATATATATATATATATATATATATAAAAAAGAAATGCAGTTGATGAAAACATGAAGCATGCAGTGTCCGACTGAGGAAGGATGTTCAATTTTTTTTTTGGTGGGAATTTCCAAGGAAATTTCTAGTAGTACGAAAAGTTTTTTATACTACTTTCATTTAATGTTTGTTAGCTAAGGAACTTTTAAGAATGATATGAGTCCACGTAATAAATATTTAATGAATTAATAAATTATTTAATTACATGTCAAATAATCAATAGAAATAGTACGTACTATCGTAGAACTAGAAATTTTCTCAAAATTTCTCCTATAGATAGGGAAGGAAGTGGGAGAATTTTTTTCTTCTTGTAATCTAAATAGGGATGGAGGTGGAGAATGTATTATTTGAGAGTCTCACCCTATTTGCCTATTTTTTAATAAACTAGTCAGGGGCCACGTGCGATGCATGTGACTAAAAATCTTTAGAATATAATTATAAAATACATATATTTTTAATTTAATTTAGATAGTAAATGTATACAAAATTTGAAAGTAATGAAAGATATATAGGTTGTTATCAAATATAGAAAAATAAATCAAAATATTTACACTGTTATAAGATAGAGATAGTAGTCTGTTGCGATCTATCTGCGATAGATTGTGATATTTTGCTATTATTTATAAATATTTTTAACAGTTTTGTCGTTCAAAATAATTTTTCAAGATATAATGGCTAAAATAATATATATATAAAATTTATTTAATCATAATGAATATGAAATGTATAATAATGAATATGAAATGTGTTGGGTGCACTTTAAATTTTTTTTAACATAATTTTATAGGGTAAAATATATTTAGTTGAACAAATATAAATCTCATTGATTTTAAAACATAAATATTGGACATGAAGTTTGAAGTTAATGTAAAATAAAGACAAGATACATAAAATTTTTAAATAACTTTTGCATAAATAGTTTCTCAACTCCTCTCTCCATATCTCCATATTCCCCTAATTATCTTGTCCATATCTTTTCCCTATTTTTTCTATTTTATTATGCATCTCGAACATCTTTGATTTGGAAGAGAATAGTTTTAAAATATAATTTTTTTTAAGTGGATTTCCATACTATTTTTTTTTAATTAAGTTTGTTTAATATGTTAATTTTTTTTTTATCACACATGCACAAAATCTTTTCATAGTATTTGATTGAAAAAGTAATTTTTAAGACCAATCATAAATCTTGAGGTAAGAATAAAAGTATAAACTTATTCTATTTTATTAATTAAAAAAAAAAAGAAAAAAAGGAAAAGGGTCTATTAACATACCCTATATTAGTTAATCGTATGTACAACCATAAATTGATTATATCAACAACAAATTATATGAATGTAGTGATGGATATACAATAAGATTCTGAAAAAGAAAAATTAGAAGATTAAATTAATTTTAATAATTTATCCTTCCTTTTTTTTTTTTTCTACATCTTGATTCTCACTTTGACCATATGCACAACCATAAATTTATTTTGTCAAAAAAAAAAAAAAGAATAAAATTTATATGAATATAGTAACGGATATAGAATAAGATTCCAAAAAATAAAAAATCAAAAGATTAAATTAATTTTAATAATTTATCCTTAAATATTTTCTCAAACTCCTCTCCTGTATCTCTATGTTCGGTTTCCAAGAATTGGATGAAGGGTTTCCAAGAGGTCACTACTCCTCTCCTGTATCTCTATCTTCAGTTTCTAAGAATTGGATGAATGGTTTCCAAGAAGTCACTGACGATAAGTTTTCATGAGAAAATAATATTCCATAATATTCCCCCTCTCTAGATTGCGCTGCATTCCCCTATCTTAATTTCTCTAATCTTTCACTCCTCACCTTTTCACTTATCAAACCAATAAGAGGGGAGAGAATAAATATAGTAAACAATCTCAATTCTAACATCTATATTATGGGTATCACTCCATAATTAAATTCTCCTTACCATATGGTTGCCAAAGAGACCAAATTTGAGAAGCAACTATCACAAACATATGTGTTCTTGCACCACAAATATCAAAATTTTGTAGAAATTGGTGATGAAACTGGCAATTACCTTATTTATTAGAAGAGAGGGACAATCCCTTTGTAGATTTGCACAAAAGTATGATTTGTTGAGAATGGTTTGTGATTGAACTTTTTATAAAGAGATCGTTGTTTGCTCCAAAGGTTTCAAAATGAAGGGATATAAGGTTTAAGAAATTTTAGCTTAAAAGTGAACTTAAAATTAAAGGAAGAAAGATATCTCATTATATGGTTAGGATTTTGCCATAAGGTGTGAGGTTTAGATTGGATGGATCTTATGTTGTTACCAGTCGTCAGGAGTTTCCATTTGATGTGGGAAGGGTATCAGTGTGAGCATAAAATGGACAATATTAAAAATGTTAGGGGCAAAGAGGAATGTTAAAAATTCTCCCTTCTTAGCCCCTTTTAATATAGTATAGATTACACTAGTTTGAAGATATGTGGGAGGCAAGTGGGTAAAAATTTTAGAACATAAATTTTGAAATGAATATACTTTCAAATAAATTTAAATAGTAAACATTTGACATAAATTTAAAAGTATTTTTTTTATTGAATTGTTATTATTAAAACTATTTATAAAAACATAGTTCTTCCTAAACTTATTATAAAAATAGCGTTGTTTTGCGTCGTTTCAAAAGATGAGGTATTAATTTTTTTTTTTTTTTAAGTTTTTTTCTTGATTAAATGCTAAAAAGAGAAAATCTTAACTTACTCCATCAAGTTTGTTTTAGATTAAATGTAAAAAAAAAATAAAATCTTAATCTTCTCCATCTTTTACGAATCTTAGTAAAGAGGTCTGATTTAAATATAAATAATATTAATAAAAAATCATTTTTAATCAATCTCTATTTTTTCTAAATTCATTTTTTTAATCGGTTCTCTAATCTCCTAAATGCTTAAAAAAAATATTAACTTTCTCCATCTTTTACAAATCTTAGGATAGTGGTGTGATTTAAATTTAAACAATATTAATAAAAAAAGTCATTTTTAATTGGTCCTCTAATGTCCTACTTGGTTTCTTGAAGAAAAAAAGTGTTTTCATACAACCATTAATAGTTTTTTTTTTAAAACTATTTTTATGATTAAATTTATATAACCATCGAATATTATTTATTTTGATTCATACAATTTTGTCTCAACAAACTTCATACTTTTTAAGCAGGATCGAATAAAAAAAAAGAAATGAATTTAGAAAAAATAAAGACTGATTAAAAATAATTTTTTTATTAATATTGTTTAAATTTAAATCACACTTATTTCCTACCATTTGTAGAAGATGGAGAAGGTTAAGATTTTCACTTGATGGATGAGATTAAAATTTTCTCTATTTTTAGCATTCAATCTACAAACAAACTTAAATATTTTTTTAATACCTCGTATTTTCAAAAGACTAGGACAGATCTTCATCTTTTGAAAAGGTGATGATCGGCAAAACAACGGTATTTTTATAATAAGTTTGGGAAGAACTATATTTTTATAAATAATTTTAATAATAACAATATTAATTAAAAAAATCCATAGTAATAAAAGAGATAATAAGTATATAGTTCTATATATATGTTTTATTTAGTTAATTTGTAATGAATTTGAAATGTGCGTTGGATACAGTTGAAAATATTTGAGACATAATCTCTTAAACTAAAATATAAATGGTGAAACGGATGTAACATTAAACTGTAAATATTAGATCAGTTGAAAAGTAAATAAAATAGATAAATTAAGTAAGCTATTTTCATTTATAATTTTAAATGTTATTAAGTATTGAAATAAGATATAAACACATTTTTGAGAAGATAAAAGGTGAGAGGTTACATGAAGAAAAAAAAGAGAGAGAGAGAGAGTAAGAAATGTAGTTATTATTCAAAGGGATTTGTATTTGATGTAAAATTAAATAAAATTAAATAGAAAACAAGGCACAAAAAAGGAATGTACAACAAGGGGGTGATTTTGAAAGCAACATAAACATCAGATGTAAGGGCAAAGAAGAAAGTTATAAATTCCCCTTCATAGCCTTTATTATTATTGTATATATACATATATATTTCGAGCTTTGTTGTTTACCTATTAAGATAATGAATATGTTTAAATCATATAATTAAACCTTTAGATTATATATATGAATGCTTTGATAGATAATTATTTCAAGTATAGGAGATTGAAGTAATTTCTCTCTAAATTCAAATTTTTCATGAAAAAATTAACTATTTAAATGAAAATTTTAGTGAAAATTTAAATGATATGATTATAAAAAAAATCAATGGAATTTATTTAGTTGAATTGGTTATTTATCTTAAAAATAAATGGGAGATAATTTTGAGGAGAAACTGATCCTCACAAATTTTTCACAGAGAATTTCCGTTATGATCCTTGTAAAATTAAATGAAGACTTTTACGAAAATTGGGAATGGAATGAAGTGTGCGACAAGGACGAGGAAGTCATCCTCGATCTCTCACTTCGCCCCATGTATATAATCTCTATAATCTAACTTGATGAAAAATAAAGTGTTGCGAAAACCTTATGAAAGTATTCGAACCACATGCCTCTTGTCGTTAATACATACTATATATTGATTGAGTTACGATTGCTTTAGCCATAGATTTATGATAACTTGATTCCATAAATATTATGGTATTTTTTCAATTAAAAAAATGTACAATCACCGCTAAAGATAATTACTAAAATGCCCTCAACGCACTATTTGCTCAAGTAAACATTAAATTCTATGAACTTATTATAAGTGGCTCCAAGCTTTGTTCTAAATGATTTCTTCAAAGTTGCATAACCATTAGCACCAAGGTACTTGCCAAAGCCACCAATTATAGCAACATGAGACTCCTTCACATGATCACTCCTATACACTCCAAATAGCCTTAGCCCATCCTTGGCTTCCCCCTTACCAAAATACATTGTCATAGCCATCATATGCCCACCACTATCTTCACTATTTTCTACATAAAACCCTTCTATTCTCCCAACAACCATATGTAATTTACGCTTTGAAGTCCCAAACAACTCCTCATCAACCCCTCTTACTTTTCCATACTCCAACTCTTCGAGAGTTGTCCTCGCAGGAAATGATATTCCAATTGTTGAAAGATCAGGTGTTTGAAAAGAGAACGAACCGGTAGTGGTGTAGGTTTCAGGTATAGGAATACCTCCATTGGGAGGGAAAAAACCTAAGGGTTTTGAAAATGGTAATTGATTGCTAGTTGTTGTTGCTTTGGTGGTAGGTGATTTGGATGAAGAGTAGTGATGAGTTGTTGAATTGAGCACATCTCTCATGAAAAACGAAAGCTTGTGATGCCGATAATGGTGGTTTCGAGTTGGGTTTTCAAAGGTTCGAGCGGAGGAGGAGAGGTTGATGATGGTGGTGAAGGAGAGAAAATAGGCTGTGATCTTGATAAGTAAAGAATGAAAATGAAGCTTGGCCATATTTCTCAAAGGGATAGCATATGCATATGAGAGTTTCTGAAGTGCTCTTTTTATATAAAAAGAAACAAAAAGGCAAATGGGTTTTTGTTGGTATTTGGTAATGGATTGGTTGGGTGGATTCATGCCTAAGTGATTAACTAGATATTGTTGGTGGATTTAGTGTACCATTCATAAACCATAATATTCCTACAATGAACAAATCAATTGAGTTTTCTTTATATAATTAATATGTACTTCTCCAAGGGTCAAATCTCATGTCCTCATTTTTCCAAAAAAAAAAAAAAAAAAAAAAAAAAAAAAAAACTCATGTCCTCATTATTGCATTAAAAAAATTGTAGTAACTTTGTTTTAGTTAGCTTTTAGACATATTTTAATATTTGACTAAATATATCATTTAATGTAGTACTATTTTGTAATTTTGACGGTAACATTTTGAACTTTTAACTTTATAAACGCAAGTATTTAATCCTAAATTGAATAGAGGATAACATTTTTTAAAAAATAAGGATGATGAATTTGAAGATGAGAAATATATATATATATATATATATATATATACCCACTTTTGGTTTAAATCTTTTCTCTTTGAACTTTCACTTTGCTATATTTTAGTTTATGTGTTGGGAACCTTTCCAACTTCTACTTCAAGAATAGCAAAAACTAAAATAAAGCAATCAAACTAGAAACAAAATAATTAATGTGGAAAAACTCCAAACTGAAGAAAAAACTATGGACCAGAAAAATTTTACTATAAGAAAAATTATTATAAACACATATAATATTACTCTCTTCCAATCCCACTTACAGGAGTACTCTCTCAAAGCTTTTATACTACTTACACACCATTTTTTCAACTCTCAAACTAAAGAATAAAAAAGGAATTTTAACTAGAGTGAGCACACCTAAGCTTAAAATGTTTATAACTAAGACAATTTGAAACCAGAGGCATAGTCTTCTTTTATAATACTTGAAACCCATCACTTTCTTTAATCCTTTCAATGTGAGACTATTGCACTTCTAATATTGTGCCAAAACCCGACAAATTCTACCTAAGCAATATATTTGAAGAATCTACAACTTCTACAACATCCATTGTCTTCACCAAAAATCATAGATCTCAACTTAGAGAATTATAACCTACTATACCATGAAGAGTAGACCACTTGGAATACCACTTGCAAGATCAAAAGTTTCATTACTTTTCGACAATGTGCACTTGCACTAGACTTGGAGACTTTTCTTCAAATTGTTTTTGGTTGATCAACCATCTTCTAAGATTTTTCTTTTTCATCACATGTTGATAAACTCTGCTACAATTTATGGTGCAACTTTCAGCTCACTTGGAATTTCTTTAGTCATCAACATAACTTCCACCACACACTATGCATAACAACCAAGTCAATGCCCTGCATGCAAACTATGGAACCGCTAACATTACATCCTCTATCATGGTAAACCAGATGAACCACATGGATGAATTTTGTCTCTTATAAAGAAAGTCAATGTCTCCCTTGACGAGAAAGATAATGTTAGCATCCGATCTATAGCTCTTTGACGAACATGCTCCAGATTGTCTGTGTTCCCAACAGCCTATCTTCTGCTTGAATACTCTCTTCTTTGAACCTCTATTAGAATCACTTTGAAACTGCACCAGAACATCCTCATTGCTTAATTTGCACTTGTGTAACCTAGGTTGTATTAACACATCTCTTGACTTGCACTTGCCACAAGTTGAAGTTTATCTTTCCATCAAATTTCTCCACATCAAACTTTATTGGAATCATAAAGCTTGACACACATGTGCTTTACTTCTAGTAAATCTGCAAATAATGAGCAACCTACACTATTCACAAACGCCACAATCTATTTCAAGAATTCTTTTCTGATGTGGAAGTCCATGCAATGCTACAACCACATACCATACTAAAAAATTCAAGAAACTACGAACCTAAAACGATGATACCACTTGTTGGGGAAAAAACTTCCACTTCTATCCTTAGAGAAATATATATATATATATATATACTGGAAATACATTATTAACGTGGAAAAACTCCAAACTGGAGAAAAAACCACGGACAAATTTTTTTTCACTATGTGAAAAATTATTACAATCGTACATAATATTTCTCTCTTGATTCCAACTTAGGATCTTCACTCTCATTTCTTTGACCAGAGCACATGTTATTTGCACTAGAAGAAGAGACGAAAGGAGTGGGCATCATAGACTTTACTTTTTCTCGGAATTATGAGATCACTCTCTTAAAGCTTTCATACTATTCACAACCCTTTTTTTCTCCACTCTCAAACTAGAGAATATAAAAGGAAATTTTAACTAAAGTTAGCACAGCACACCTCAGCTCAAAATGTTTCTAACTGAGACCATTTGAAATCAACGGTATAAGCTTCTTTTATACTAGTTAGAGCTCATCACTAATTTCTTCAATCTTTTAGATGTGAGACAACTGCATGCACTTCTAATATTTTGTCAAAACCCAACATTATGTGCTTTCAAAATATCATTTTCAATGCCTAACCTTACCATATTTTTTTTCTATCTTTCATTTTTATCTTTATACTTTGACATATCTCTTTAGTCTAAAAAACATGAAAACATTTAGAGGGGGTGTTTGGCCCCCCAACTTGAAGTTATGGGAGAAGCGGACTATTATACTCACTGTTAAGGACTCAAAATATAATAGTGGTGTTTAAAACTATTTATAACCTACAATTATTTACAGTATTATTATTTCAAATTATTGACAGTATTATTATTTCAAACCCCTCTTAGTTATAATGTTTACTATTTTCTAATCAGACTAAAATATGATACATCCCAAACACAGACTATTATAACTAGACTACAATAATTTGCATCTCAAACACAAACTATTATAATTTACTAACTATTATAACTAATTTAGTGTACTTAACATCTTCTTAATCCTTATGTGGAGTATATTAATATGAGTAATGATTGAAGTTATACAGATTAGATACAAACATTGGACAATCTAATAGTAAACAATAATAAAAAACAGAGTAAGAACCAAAATGTGTTTTGCTTTTCTTTTTAAAATTTAGACTATAATGGAATAAAAATGAAATTTTTTTTTTAAAAAAATATATATTTAAAGAGGTCACAACTAATACTTATTGCATGCTATATATATATATATAAATAATTTAATTTTTCTTTAAGTGAGAACTATCAACTAAATTGTGGTAGTCTCATAGAATAAATTATGGTTAAAAAGTACTTTTAGTACCTAAACTTTCATTAAGTAACAATGTAATCTATAAATCTTAGTTGGTAATAATTTAGTTTTTGCATTTTTAAATTTGTAAGAATTTAGTCCCTTAACTTTAATAAGTAACAATTTAGTACCTATATTTTGAAAATTGTAACAATTTAGTTTCTATTATGAAAAAAAAACTCTTTAAAATCAAGTGTTAACTATTTGGGCTGTTTTCAAATATAGAAAAATGAACCAAAATATTTACAAATATAATAAAATTTTACAGTTTATCCGCGATAAACCACGATAAATACAAATAGTAGTCTATAGCGATCTATCATGGTGTATCACAGATAGACTGTGATATTTTGCTATTATTTGTAAATATTTCCAACAGTTTTGCCATTTTAAATAATTTTCCTAACTATTATTAATTGTTACAAATTGTAAAGTTTAAGGACTTAATCGCTACTTATTAAAGTTTAAGAACTTAATCGCTACAAATTTGAAAGTGCATGGGCTAAATCGTATTGTTCAAAAACTAAGGCCCTATATTGTAACCATTTTATTTTTAAAAATTTGGCATATAGACACTACTTTCAGTTTCAAATTTATCCATTTGTTATGTACTTAAAAAATAGACTTAAGTTTTAAAAATAAAAAATAAAAAATATAATAATTATCCAACGAGATCTAAATTATTAGATAAACGAAAGTTTAGGACAAAAATGAATTTTCCTTTTATCGTAAATTATTCGGGCCACCGTAATCCTCTACATCACGCATTCATAAACTCGGATCATTTCTTCAAAATCTGAGCCGTTAGATTCGAACGGAGTCGGCAATTGGCCCAAATCTCTTTGCCGCGCTCACCGTCTTCTTTAATCGAGCTAGGGTTTATATCGCACTCGAATTATCGCAATTTTGATGCATTTTCATTTACAGGGGTTTACACCTTCAACTCCCATTCTCTAAAGCCTTCTCCTCACCTTCGTCTTCATGACGAAGTTCTTCTGAAACCCTTCAGAACCCCCATTTCTTTACCTTTAAGCTCCCAAAACTCCTTTCTCTCGACATTTTCTCGGAAAATTAGACTGCACCCACTTACAGTTGTTTTAAGCTATGTACCTTTACAGTCTCACTTTACAACGAGCTACCGGGATTGTCTCGGCTATAAATGGAAATTTCTCCGGTGGGAAAACGCAGGAGATAGTTGTGGCCAGAGGGAAGGTCCTGGATCTCATTCGTCCTGATGATAGTGGTAAGATCCAAACTCTTCTTTCTGTTGAAATCTTTGGTGCCATTCGGTCTTTAGCTCAATTTAGGCTTACTGGGTCTCAGAAAGATTATATTGTTGTTGGGTCTGATTCGGGTCGGATTGTTATTCTGGAGTATAACAAAGATAAGAATGTGTTTGACAAGATACATCAGGAGACTTTTGGGAAGTCTGGTTGTCGCCGGATAGTTCCGGGGCAATATTTGGCTATTGATCCTAAAGGAAGGGCTGTTATGATTGGGGCATGTGAGAAGCAGAAGCTTGTTTATGTCTTGAATAGAGATACAGCAGCCAGGCTTACTATTTCGTCGCCACTGGAGGCTCACAAGTCACATACGATAGTATATTCAATTTGTGGAATTGATTGTGGATTTGACAATCCTATATTTGCTGCAATTGAGTTGGATTACTCGGAGGCAGATCAGGATTCTACTGGGGTGGCAGCAAGTGAGGCTCAGAAACATTTGACTTTTTATGAACTTGATCTTGGTCTCAATCATGTCTCTAGGAAGTGGTCAGAACCTGTTGATAATGGTGCCAATATGCTTGTTACTGTTCCTGGCGGTGGGGATGGTCCTAGTGGAGTTTTAGTTTGTGCTGAAAATTTTGTGATTTATAAGAATCAGGGACATCCAGATGTTAGAGCTGTCATTCCTAGACGTGCAGATTTACCTGCTGAACGTGGTGTGCTTATAGTTTCAGCAGCAATGCATAAACAAAAAACAATGTTTTTCTTTCTTTTACAGACCGAGTATGGAGATATATTTAAGGTTACCTTGGAACACAACAATGACAGTGTCAAAGAACTGAAGATCAAGTATTTTGATACAATTCCAGTTACAGCTTCAATGTGTGTACTGAAATCAGGATTTCTATTTGCTGCCTCAGAATTTGGAAATCACTCACTATACCAGTTCCAAGCTATAGGGGATGATGCGGATGTTGAGTCTTCCTCAGCTACTCTGATGGAAACTGAAGAAGGTTTTCAGCCTGTCTTTTTCCAGCCTAGGAGACTTAAAAACCTTGTTAGGATTGATCAAGTTGAGAGTTTGATGCCTATAATGGACATGAAAATCATAAATCTTTTTGAGGAGGAAACACCTCAGATATTTACTCTTTGTGGGCGTGGTCCTCGATCATCTTTGCGAATATTGAGACCTGGTTTGGCCATCAGTGAAATGGCTGTGTCAGAACTTCCTGGTGTTCCTAGTGCTGTTTGGACTGTGAAAAAGAACATCAATGATGAGTTTGATGCATACATTGTTGTGTCGTTTGCAAATGCAACACTTGTTCTTTCTATTGGTGAGACAGTTGAAGAAGTTAGCGATAGTGGGTTTCTTGACACTACCCCTTCCCTTGCTGTTTCTTTGATAGGTGATGATTCTCTCATGCAAGTCCATCCAAATGGTATTAGGCATATTAGGGAAGACGGGCGTATTAATGAATGGAGAACTCCGGGCAAGAGGACCATTGTTAAGGTTGGTTCTAATAGGCTTCAAGTGGTGATTGCCCTGAGTGGGGGAGAACTTATTTATTTCGAGGTGGACATGACTGGTCAGTTAATGGAGGTGGAGAAGCATGAAATGTCTGGAGATGTGGCTTGCTTGGACATTGCCCCAGTCCCTGAAGGAAGGCAACGTTCACGTTTCCTAGCAGTTGGTTCCTATGATAACACAATACGAATTCTATCATTGGATCCTGATGACTGTATGCAGATTTTAAGTGTGCAAAGTGTTTCTGCAGCTCCAGAATCTCTTCTATTTCTTGAAGTTTTGGCATCAGTTGGTGGGGAGGATGGTGCAGATCATCCTGCTAGCCTTTTCCTAAATGCTGCATTGCATTCTGGGGTTTTATTCAGAACAGTTGTGGATATGGTGACAGGCCAACTTTCTGATTCCCGATCCCGGTTCTTAGGACTAAGAGCACCCAAACTATTTTCTGTTGTTTTGAGGGGGAGGCGTGCAATTCTTTGCCTCTCAAGTAGACCTTGGCTTGGATATATTCATCAAGGGCATTTTCTATTGACACCACTATCATATGAAACTCTTGAATATGCCTCCTCATTTTCATCGGATCAGTGTGCAGAGGGTGTAGTTGCTGTGGCTGGAAATTTCTTGAGGGTTTTTACCATTGAAAGACTGGGAGAAACATTTAATGAAACAGTCATTCCACTTAGGTACACCCCAAGAAAGTTTGTGCTTCAACCTAGGAGAAAACTATTGGTTGTTATTGAGAGTGATCAGGGAGCATTCACTGCCGAAGAGCGAGAAGCTGCTAGAAAAGAATGCTTTGAGGCTGCAGGGGCCGGGGAAAATGGAAATGGCACAATGGAGCAAATGGAGAACGGTGGGGATGATGAGGACAAGGATGATCCTTTATCTGATGAGCATTATGGTTACCCGAAGGCAGAGTCTGAAAAATGGGTTTCTTGCATCCGAGTTCTTGATCCTAGGTCAGCCACTACAACTTGTCTGCTGGAGCTTCAGGACAATGAAGCGGCATTCAGTGTTTGTACTGTAAATTTCCATGACAAGGAATATGGAACCCTTTTAGCTGTTGGTACTGCGAAGGGGCTGCAGTTTTTCCCTAAAAGGAGCTTAGTTGCTGGATATATTCATATTTATCGTTTTCTGGAGGATGGAAAATCCCTTGAGCTTTTGCACAAGACTCAAGTGGAAGGTGTTCCTCTCGCTTTAGCTCAGTTCCAGGGAAGGTTACTTGCAGGAATAGGATCCGTGCTCAGATTGTATGATTTGGGGAAAAGAAGATTGCTTAGGAAATGTGAAAATAAGTTGTTCCCGAATACAATTGTGTCTATTCAGACATATCGTGATAGAATTTATGTTGGTGACATTCAGGAGGTATGCCACTAAACTACCATATTAATCTTTGCTTTAATTGTCTGCCTTCTGTGATAAATCCCTTATTAGTCTTTTCAGCACAATACAGTGCTAAGGTGTTCAAAATTTATTTTCGTTTAAAAACTAGATCATGCATATCACCCCAATGAAGATATACACATTTGCACATGCGCTTCACGTATGATCTGTTCCTGTGCAGTGGAGACTACATTTATGTTCGATACTATCAGTTATGCATCATTCTGATCAGACAATTTGTTATCTTTTCTTCACATTAAAAAACCCTGTAAAACTTTATCTAAAGATATCTCTTATGGTAATAATATAGTTATTTATGAAAAAGCTCTTATGTAGTTGTTACATCAATTTTTCTTCTTCTTCTTTTTTTTTATTATTTATTTATTTTATATATATATAATAATAATAATAAAAAAAAAAGTAGTTGTTACATCAATAAAATTGTGTTTCTTGTAAAACTATAAGAAAAACTACAATCCTCAGGAGAGCTTATGGACCTGCATGTAATGTTCCACCTATTTTGTGTTATGTACTAACTTGACAGTTGAATCTACCTTTTTCTTGTTTGCTTTTGCAGTCATTCCATTATTGCAAGTATAGGCGGGACGAAAATCAACTATACATTTTTGCTGATGACTCTGTTCCTAGATGGCTTACAGCATCATATCATGTGGATTTTGACACCATGGCTGGTGCTGATAAGTTTGGAAATATCTATTTTGTGCGGTTACCACAAGATGTCTCAGATGAGATTGAAGAAGATCCCACTGGTGGAAAGATAAAATGGGAGCAGGGAAAGCTTAATGGGGCTCCTAACAAAGTTGAGGAGATCATACAATTTCACATTGGTGATGTGGTTACGTCGTTGCAAAAGGCGTCTTTGATTCCAGGGGGTGGAGAATGCATTTTGTATGGTACAGTGATGGGAAGCTTGGGGGCATTGCATGCCTTCACCTCCCGTGACGATGTTGATTTCTTTTCTCACTTGGAGATGCATATGAGGCAGGAACATCCACCTTTATGTGGAAGAGATCATATGGGTTATAGATCAGCTTACTTTCCTGTTAAGGTAAATTCTGTGCTGCTCTTGATTCTTGCTTATTTGAAAATTTTTAATTCCTTCCGTGTTTATCGATCATGTTAGATGCATTTGATTGTTTGCTTGAATAGTTGTGGAAATTGCAATGGTTTCTGCAGTGGTTTCCTTCTCTACCCTGTTACTGGACTATATTAATGTGCTCAACCGAATTAAGCTGTTAGATAAGTCGAAACTTAAATTTCTGCAGTCACTTGATCGCTTATTTTTCTTCTATTAGGCCCCTGTTTGAACTTAGAAAATAAATGTTTTTCAAAAATTCATTTTCATTTAAACACTTTTGATAATAACTATTTTAAATCTTATGATTGAGAACTCTCTGTCTGAGGCCTGATTTTGTTTCCTATTAAAACAAAAAAAGATAAGAACTTTTTAATATAAAAACACTAATGGCTTTCAAAATCCATTTTGAGTGGTTGGCTAACCCTTGTATTTATTTCAAAATGACTTATTTTTTTAAAATTAAATACTTGAAAAGATATTCCAATCACACACTTGGTGTTCCATCATGTTTGCCATTCATAAGTCAATATCATTCATTTTAGAACCTAACCAATTGTCTTCCAATTCTTGATGGATCTATGCAGGATGTGATCGATGGGGATCTGTGTGAGCAGTTCCCAACCCTTCCCCTAGATATGCAGAGAAAGATTGCTGACGAATTGGACCGTACTCCCGGAGAAATACTGAAGAAACTTGAAGAAGTACGAAATAAGATTATTTGAAGGACAAACCACGGAAGGTAAAGAAATTTCCTTAGCATTTAAGAACTACTTCATAAGATATCGGAGAAGGGACAAAACAAATAATTGTTGGAAATTTGTGTTAATTCTTCAATGGTTGCAATTTGCAGGACAGAGTTGCCGCAGCTAGCTTTAGATGGGGTTTTAATGGCATTGAAGCTGACATTAATGAAGTGAATTAACAACCTTTGTACTTGCCACTCCGTAGGTAAAGGAGCAGACGATGCAAATGTCCATCTGATTTGAGAAAAATGGAGGTATGGCAGAGTGGAGTCTTATTAATGTATTTGAGATGTGTTCTTCAGTGTAGTTGATAAAGGAAGTGGGCTTTTTTGAGGGGTAATTTTTTCCATACCAATAGGGAAACACAGACACTGTGATCAAAGAGAAGAGGTCAAGCAAGTGGGATTCTTGCAAAATGTAGAATGGTAATGCCTTAGATTGTAGTTGTTTATAGATTTAGCTTCAATTGTAACTGATGTTATTGAGTTAATATTACACTTGCCCTTTCTTAAGAGCTCTGCCTGAAAATGTTAAG
This sequence comes from Citrullus mucosospermus, assembly GCA_030954485.1. NCBI lineage: Eukaryota > Viridiplantae > Streptophyta > Magnoliopsida > Cucurbitales > Cucurbitaceae > Citrullus > Citrullus mucosospermus. The sequence goes on from CM062056.1 coordinate 26,619,552, forward strand.
CCTTTTGTTGATAAATGTCAGGATGGGAATCCCATTTTCTAGTCAGGATGATGGAGGTGAAGAATTAATTTTTGTTAGATTTTGAGAACGGAAGTTCAAATCTTTCTGCTTTAGCTTAGGGCCACAGTCGCCAGCCGTGGTGTGAAATACCCCCATCTTAATTCGCTTTAATTTTTTATTTTTTATTTTTTTAAAAAAAGTAATAAAGCTAAATTATACATAATATCAATAACTTTGCACATTATGGGGAAAAATGTCCATCTTTCAAAAGTTTCAGAAATACCCTTCAACTTTCAAAAAAAAAAAAAAGCTAAAAAAATACTGTTAGTTTTGAATGGAACTATACTCCTACTGTTACTTTTGAATGAAACTGATGGTGTTTTGTTTTAAAAATACCATTGAACTCTTTAAAAGTTTAAAAAATGCCTTTAAAAAAAAAAGTTCAAAACTAATATCTTGTTATTAAAATATCTCTAAACCTTTAAAAAGTTGCATTAGTAATTTTATATTAATTATAAAAAAAAAAAAAAAAAAAAAGTTAAATATACTCTTATTGTTTATCTATACCTTAATCTTCCTTTTCCTTTTCCATTTCCCTTATCTCTTCTACTTCTATGTAGGACCTAACATTTCTGTATATAATTTGTTTGAGAATTTTTAAACTTTTTTTTTTTTTTTTTGGAAGCTAGGAGTGTTAATGCAACTTTCGAAAGTTTAAGAGTAGTTTTAAAACGAGTAGTAAGAATTTGTATTCATATGTTAATTTTAGATTTTTTTTCAAATTCGGAAACAAATCATTAACATTTTATATCTAAAAGTAACAGTAAGGGTATCTTTTAACTCTTTTTGATAGTTCAAGGATATTTTTGACACGGGTATTTTGTTTTACCCATAGTTAATAACTCATATAACTGATACTCGAACAAAAAAAACAAGCTCATTTTTATTTCATGTTTTTGTTAATTTTTAAAAAAATTTAACAAATTTGAGATGGGGCATTCACTATATATATCCTTTTAGTATGAAAAATGTGGGCATAGAGATTTCAACCTTGATTAAAAAAAGTAGTATATGTGAATTACCAAACTATGTTTCATGTTGGTGTTTGAAATAAGAAATTACATTTTGTATTAATGCTATTAAATAGTTTGATTTTAATCTTTAGTCCTTGAGATAATGTTTTTTTTTTGTTTTTGTTAGAATGGGTATTTAAAGGCCATAAAATTGGATGATAAAGAAAATTTAATCATGTTATTAATTATAAATTATAATTAACTCTTTAATAAGCATTGAGGCTAGTTTGGTCAACTTAACTAATTTTTCGAACCAAACCACTAAAGTGAAATTTGTTATGAAAGGACCCCACTTATTTGTCTCATTATTATCATTAATATTATCATTTACACTAACCACTTATTTGTCTTATTGAGTGATGATAGTTAAATTAAACTAATGAATCAATTTAAATTAAATTATACTTTTCAAGCTACTTGAACTTCTCTATGTTTTTCTTTGGTTTTTTTTTTTTTTTCCTCTTTAACTAATTGTAACCTTCAAGAAGTTGAAAAATTCAATTTTAAACCCTATTGGATAAGAATTTCGTTTTAGTTTTTAGAGTATAGTTCACAAGCTTAATTTTTAAAAATCAAATAATTATCAAACGAATAAAAAACCACACGATTATCTAACTAATCAAATTCTAGTAACAATCATGAAAAAACATACGACTCAAAAAGAATATTCCAATTTTACTTTTAGAAAAATTACAACTACTCAAAAATATTTACGGAATGATTAAAATAATATATCACAACTTTGTTTCACAACAAACCAAAGGACAACAATAACTTTAAAAAGATAAGATATTAATCAACTTTCTTGCTGTTGTTTGGCTTCCAAGAAACCATCATTTTCATGCTTCCTCTCAAGTTCTGACTTTGAATTTTCATAAGCAACAATACTCTTCTTCTCCAACCAGCTGATGATATCTGAGAACACAATGTCCATATTCTCCGGCGTCTCGCCGTACAACAAACCGTGCCACATTCCCGGATACATCTTCAACGTCTTGTCGTCGCTCATCGCTTCATCGTAAAGTTGTTTGCTAACCAATTTGTCCGTAACTCGGTCGTCTTCACCATGGAGAAGGAGGAAAGGTAGAGATACCTAAAGGACAAACAAACAAAAACAGTATAAGAAAAGAAAAACAACAAAGAAAACAGGAATTAAAGAGAAAAAATTAATTAATATAAATAAAAATACCTCATTGAGTTTATGTTCAAGTTCTGAACTAATCCTCAAAAGTTCATAGCCTGTTTTCAACCGAGGCCGGCCCTTGTAACAATATGGATTTTCCCTAATCTGCCAAACAGCAACATATCACAGAACATTTTAGTCTTTTTTTAAAAAAAAAAGAAAAAAAAGAAAAAATTAAAAATAACTGTTGTTTTATTTATTGGCACTTTCAAAATGTTTTGTAACTTTTGTTTTGTATGTTTTGTTGGTGAATGTTGAAAATAGGTGACAGATTTATGTTGATTATATTGTCAAATGCAAAACAAAATTTAAATGGTAAAGACAAAAAAAATAATCGATCTAAACGTGACATATGTCTTCGACTTAGATATAAGAGTTCAAATCCTATTGAATAGAAAAACAAATGAAGAAATGATCTTTTGTGGAGTGTCTAAAGATTAAAAACAAAATTCAAATCTAACTTAGATGTTAGCAACTTTGTTTGTTTGTTTTTTACCTTGATTGTTTCATTATTGATTTTATTTTTAATAGTCTCTATTTACCTTCTGTTTTAAACTGGCTATTTAATCAATTCCAATACAAATTAACTGTAAATGACTAAATTTAGGATTTTTTTTTTTGAAATAAAAAGACTAAAATTAGACAATTAAAAATACAAAAAGTATTAAATCAAAATGTTATTTTAATTTCGGAATGTTTTTTATAAGCATTTTTTTAAAAGAAAAACATTTGAAAAGTTTTTCACTTTGAATAAATGATTAAGAAAAGTTTAGCAAATTGAGTTATATTGAAAATCATATTTAATTGAAAGGATATAAAAAGGGAAAGAAAATATTTACCTGTTTCCTAATCTCAGGGACTTTGAAGGCAATGTCAATAATATCTTGAGTTGGAATAATTTTCCAAGTTGGGATTATTTTGCAAAGCTTTGTCAAAACATTTATCACCAATGGATTTGGTCTCATGTCCTCAGCAATCTGTCAAAATACAAATTAATTCTTTTATATTTTCAAATATTACCATTTTAGTCCCCAATCAAATTTTCAAAAAGCTTCATTCAAATTACCAAATATACCAAGTTTTTTTTTTTTTTTTTTTTTTTTAGTTTGACACAATTTCTTTGAATTTAAAGAGAACATTATCACATCATACTTTCTAAAATTATGAATATTTCCAAAGGTTTACTAAAAACTTTAAAAATTACAAAACTAAGTCAACTATATAAAGTTTAAACAATAGATCTCTTTTATTTCATTAGGTTCGATTTGGTCTTTGGTTCAAATTAGTTTTCATATTTTTAAAATCTCTATTTTATTTTGTAAACATTTTTTTTTTAAAAAAAAAAAACCAACTCTACCTCAATCTTTTTAAAATTTTATGTTAAAGTTTTGCAAATGGAAATTGAAATGGACATTTCAAAGTTATCCGAATAAAATTTAATAACATACCAGACCAAATTGAATATTTTAAAAATACTAATCAAAATCGCCAAAATTATATTTAAAAATAATATATATAAACGGTAAAACTAAAATAGTAACTAAAAAAAAAGTAAAAAATGTGATTTAAATTAATTGAATAATGTTAATGATAATGATAATAATACAGCTCGAAAGTCGAGATTAGCTTTTAAAGATTCCAATCCAACCATGGAAAAAGTCCAATGGTGGATTGGATCTAAAACTATTTTTTTTTTCTTTCTAATTTAATATTAAAGATTTTGATATGGTCAATTAAAATAAGAAATTAATTTAAACTGTATTATTTTCTAAATATAATCTTTTAATGTAATAATTCAACAGGCCTTTGCGTGCACATCAAATCACATGTATAATTATTTTTTCAATTTGCTGAATTTATTGATTCATAGATTATCGAAGGTAATTTACATAATCTTTGATCATACAAGTGAGAGGCTTGATTCCTATATTCTTTAAATTCAGATAATTTATTAAAATATAGATATAAATATATACATGTTTTTGTAAATTTAAAAGCCTATATATTTATTGGATATAAAATATTTTAAATCCATATAAAACTAACAAAATTGAAATCAGTAAATTTGGATTTTCTAACAATATAATACCGATCTAACGAATTCAACCAAAATTGATAATCTTTTTACTTTTTTAAGAAAAAAAAAATTAAACTTGTAAATGGTTTTAAATCTTTTATATTTCTAACAATTTAGTCTATGAACTTAAATACAGTCTAAATTCTAAAATTTTTAATTTTATATCATGAAGTTCCTAAATTCTTGAGAGAGTAACAAATTGTAATAAGGATAAATTTTAATTATTAATTTTTATAACTTATAATTTAATTAGATATTTAATCTACATTAATAGTAGTCTTTAAGCTTAATTTTCAAAAATTAAAAAATATATACACGATTCAAGACTTTTTAAGTAAAAGGATTCTAAGATGGACAAATTTAAGTAATGAGTTGGAATTTTGCCTTCTTTTTTTTTTTTTTTTTTTTCTAAGGCCAAAGATGGAATATTGTTAAATGAATGAAAAGAAAGGAAAGAAAAATAATATTAAGAGTTAAATAAATAAATAAATAAATAAAGGGGAAATTACCTTACACATTGGAGCAACCAAGATGGCACCATCCCAAAAATCTGGCTGTTTTCTGTGTATGAGTAAGGCCACTGCTCCTCCCATTGACTCTCCCAACAAATACCTTTTCTTCTCTCTGTTCTCTTTCTTTTCTGTTCCATATAAAAAATCAATTTCCCAATTAAAATTTAAATCTATCATAATCGTAATCGTAATCGTAATTCAGGTTTGTATTGTAAGAGAGGATGAAAGAGTTTTTATTTGGAATTCACACGAAAGGGAAAGGAGAAGGAGAAGGAGAAGGGAGGGTTGTGATTAGGTGCAGGCTAAGCCGTAAGTTTTTTTTTTTTTTGGTTGAAATTTTGGTTACCTGATATGGAAGTGAAAAAAGAAGAAGAATCTTCCACCACATTATCAAAGCTTGAAACATAGCCTTGTAACCCACTAGACTTTCCATGTCCTTCGTAATCAATTCCATATACTCCATATCCTTCTTTTGCTATTCTCCTTGCAGTACCTAAAATGAATCAAATTTTTCTCAATTTTCAAACTCATCCCCACAAACCCCAACTTAAATTTCACAAAAACCAACAATAAACAAAAACCCCAACTGTTCATGCTGATGCTACATTCCATTGCATATCCATGGCACATAAATATCAAAGCTTTTGGTTCTTCATTCTTTGGAATCCAACTGCACGTGAACAGCTTCAACCCACGTGCATTCACTATAAATTCCTGGGGCCAACAAATTTAAAAAAACACCCATTCATTTACTCTCCACAAAACCCCCAAAAATAAAACCATTTTCAAACTCACCTCTTCATATCTTACATTCTCAATCTCGATAGCCTGTGTGAGAACAGAAAACCCATTAGAAAAAGAGAGAGACAGAGAGAGAGAAAATTAATTAAAAAAAAAATTGAAGAAATTAGAGAGAGGGAGAATGACCATATTGAGAGATTTGTTGAGAGGGAAAGAAGAAAAGGGGATTTTGAAGAAGAGAGTAATGAGAAATAATGGAAAAGAAGAAGGAAAAGGAATGGTTGAATGAGATTTTGTGAAGATAATATTTGTCCTTATGGTTTTTATAAACTAATGATTAATGCAGAAACAATCGGGAATTGGGAATTGGGAATTGGAAACGGAAAAGTGCTTTCATTTCTACATACATTTTGTTGTTCTCAAATCTATTTATACACTTCACCCCCACCCTTTTACTTTTTCCCTAATTCCTTCTTTTGCTCTAATTTTCCCTTTTTTTTTTTTTTATTTTTATTATTATTATTATTATTATTATTTCCACCCTGTTTTTTTTTTTTTTATTTTTTAATTTTAGTATGACGGCCGATTTTTTTCTCTTTTTAAAGGCAAGTTTTACCCTATTTTTAGAGGAATACTTTGGGTGATGTTTGGGCCACATCTATCCAATAAAATTTTGCCATATTACACTACACTCTTCTCAAATATAGCAAAAGAAACTAAAATATTTACAATTATTGCAAAATTTCACTGTCCATCACAGATATACCATGTGGTTTTGCTATTAGTTGTAAATATTTCCAACAGTTTTGTCAACATAATTTCCCTATGACAATTTTTGTTTTTGTTTAAAAAAAAAAAAATTGAGTTGTTTATATATTTTATTTTATTTTTTTTACTATCTACATAAGAAAATGCATAATTAGGTGGTACAACCTAAGTTACACAAATCATTACGCTTATTGGAATTTGTTTGTCCCATCCTTGCCCTGTGCAAAGTGGGTCTCCATAAGACCCCACTCACCTCTAGTAGAAAAAATAATATTCTTAAATCATATTCAACTTAATAGCTCTTGAAGGATGAGTAATTAAAATGTTGATGGTTGATAGTAAATTCTGACCCAAGAAATTACTTGACCTTCACATATCACTCAGAGTGAATTTGTATTCTCATAAAGAGGTGACCTAAAAATGAAAGAGAGAGTAACACAACTGTCACACCCCACCCCAAGTTACCCTACCAAACCTAAGACGTGGCATGACGACAATCGATTCCAATTAAACTAGGAAATCTATTATCAAAATCTAAAACATTTTTCAAAATGAGTGGCTCGCAAAAACCTTTAATGTAAAAGTTATTAGAAATAAACTTAATCAAATCTCCTACAAAAATTTCGGTAGAGTTTCCCCCAGAAATTTGAAAAATTAACCATACCTGAAAATAAACTCTATAAAAACACTTCCAACATAATATTTCAAAAATCCAACACTAATACCAATGATACCTTATTCAAAAATTAGCTCCAAAGTCATCAACCCCAACAAAATCAAAACTGGTGAAAAGGTATAAACTTTCAATTTACAACAACGGTTTGGTGCAACACTTTTTTACACTTTTGTCAAGAAAAATTTACTTTCTAACCTCTCGATTTTGATGAATTGTTACCATTGGTCTCTAAGTTTTCAAAATACACAATTTTAGTCTCCCAAATTTTTAAAAATATGTGTATTTGGTCCCTAATTTTACAATATGCAACTTTTTAATTCTGAGTATGTGACATTTTAAATTTAAAAAATAATTATAAATAGAGGAGATAATTTTTTGGAAATGAACTTTTAATTTCAATGTTATAAAATTATTTAATAAAAAAAAAATACTTCAATGACCTTTTAAACTCATTCTTAAAAATCTGAGAACTAAAAAATTATATTTTGAACATCTAGAATTAAATTCATATATTATTAAAAATATGAGAACCAAAACCGTACATTATCTACGAGTGAAGAATGTAGCAAACTTTTTAGAGAAGAAGATTGATTCACTTTTTGTGAAACTACAATGATGTATTTATAAGAGAGTAAATCAAGACTTTCTCACATCACTTTTCCCATTTGATTAGACTGAGGAAGGCAAAGTTGGGGCAACCAGAGAAGATGAGTCGAGAGTCTGTAAAAAGTAGGCCCCATGAAAGAATAGGTCAACCTCGACTTGGAGGTTGATGTCGAGGTGGGTGCAGTTGCGTCGAATGTCGAGGTGGGTGCTAGTCATTTTTAAATTTATTTTCTAAACCTAAAAGCACTCCTAACATTGAATATGCATAAAAATGATGGTTACAAAGTCTAAAAACTAAATAATGCATAAATAAAAGGTTAAACACTATTAGATTGTATATTTATTTTCTGTTGTAACTATTTTTCTGTGTCTTATTCTTCATGGAATTCATCATTCTTCTTCCTTTTTTCCATGAATCTCTTTATATGAAACATATCTTGTGATATATCTATTGGCACACTTAGTCTCAGAATTTTATTTCAATTTGGTGCATTGACTCTTCAAGTGTTCTATGATGCTGATTGGGTTGGTGATTCTTTTGATCCCCGCTCTATTACTGACTATATTGTTTTCTTTAGATCCACTCCTATATATAGGTTTGCTAAAAAGCAACCAACAGTGTCCCACTCTTCCATGGAAGCTGAATATCAGACCCTCGTTAACACTACTCCTAACTTGTATTGGTTTTGCCAATTATGGTGCAATCTCTATGTTTTTCTATATGATCCTCATGTATTATGGTGTGATAATATGTGCCATTTTTCTGGCTAGTAGTCCTGTGTTTCATGCTCGCACAAAAGTATATTGACATTGACTCTCATTTTGTCCATGAAAAGGTGATTCAAAAAGATCTTGTTGTTCGCTTTGTTTCCTTGAAGAATCAAATTGTTGTAACAAATGATGACTTCACAGTCCTCATAAGTTTGGGGGTGTATTAGATTGTTGTTTCTTTTCTGTTGTAACTATTTTTCTATTTCCTATTCGGATTCATTCTTCTATTCCATGTAAAAGGCAATATTGTAACACATCGTTCATCAAGGAAATATGTAAGAGCTTCTACATTTCATATTGCCTCTCTTTTCTTTTCCACCATTCTAGAGGTCTCGTAGATATGTTTATGCACAAAATGTTGAATTCATTCTTAATTTTTAAGGTATCACAATATAAGTTAGACAAAAAAAAAAAAAAAAAAGTATATCTTTAAAGCTAAATCTTAGAACCAACCAATAAATTAGTGTAACTTTCTAACAAAGTTTTGAATAAATAAAAAAAAAAAGAGGGATTTAAAATTCATACCATGTGAACATATTACCAATTTCATTTTTTAAAAAGAAACAATAATTTTAATTTGTTGTTTTGTTGGTTCAAACACAAAAAAATTAAGTTAGCAAACTCAGCTTAGCGATAATTGTCATGATCCACAATTGTTATACTCGAAAGAAAAAAAAAAAAACACAAAACGAATCAAGTCGCCTACATATTCTTTAACTCAAAATAATAATAAATAATATAAAATATTTTCTTTTACATAATTGGATACATCTTGTAAATATATTTCTGATTTCAGATGAATAAATAGAAATTAATTGGGGAAAATAAAAGAAAAAATACCTAAAAATGTCAGCTGTCATTGATTTTAGATAATCTTCAACATTATAAAAGTCAAAATCCTATTTTAGAATTTCGTCATCACTCCGAAATTATTATAAAAAATATAAACGACAAAGGATTAAAAAAAAAAAAAAAAAAAAAAAAAAAAAAAAAAAAAAAAAAAAGATCGTGGTTGCGTGTTGTGCGTTGCGATTTGTGATTTCGGAAATCTGTTTCTTATTTTTATTTTTAGTTTTCCCACAATTTATAATAATTACTATTATTTTGAAGATTCGGAAGTCTGCTATTCCGGTTTTTTCTTTTTTTCAAAGGCTGTTATTAATTAGGTTAAAATAGGTTTATTCAATTTTAATCTCTCTATCCTTAATTATTTAATTTTAATCTATTTTCAATAAACTTAAATTTAGTCTCTCAAGTTAATTTATTGATGATTTTTATTTTAAAAAAAATATGTTGTTATTTATAGAAGTTTTACCATAAGTTTTAAAAACATATTCAAACTAATTCGGGTAAAAATTAACTTTGAGAGATCAAATTGAAAGTATAGGTCTAAAATTAAACAATTAAAAGTATAAGTACCAAAATGTATTTTAGCCAATCTTAGAAGATTTTATAATTAAGATATTTATATATAATTTTTATGATAAGTCATAATTTAAAGCGTAATTATTTTAAATAGCAAAGCTATTATAAATATTTTCAATTATAGCAAAATGTCATAGTCTATCATTAATAGATAATGATGTTTTGCTAATCCTCACCATATTAAGTTATTTTCTATATTATTTTTAGTTCAACGACAAATAAGAGTTCTAACTCAATTCTACAATATTTTATTTGAATGAATTATGTTTCGTTGATTTTTTCATATCTAATTTGAAAGATATAAGAGGAAGATTATATACTGACTACCTCTAATCTCTATAATTAAATTTATTATTATTTTTTAATAAAATTATTGACATACTTATTTATAACACATATAAATATTAAACTTTCGTTCGCTAACTATTTACTTTTTTATTTTTACAAATTAAGTTTATAAAACAACTTTCATTTTTAAAATCTAACTTAAGTTTTAAAAATAAAAAAATAGTTTTGTTTTGTTTTTAGCATTTAGTTAAAAATTCAAATGTGTTTAAGGAAGAAATGATAAAATAAAAAAATAATAATAAATAAATATATAAATAAACCAATTTTAAAATATCAAACACCAATAGTATTATCAAATTGGTAAACAAATAATTAATTTTTTTATTTTATTAGCATCAAATATTTAATTAAATATAAGTTTTATCCTCTATCTAAATAATGGATTTGAGATTAACGCATGAATAATTAATCTGCTAGATCATGTGTTGGTTGAGTTGTCTGTAACAGAGTGTTTGTCTGTTTCAACTGCATTCACTATTGACGTCTACATATTTATCGAGAAACTTCATCTTTCTCTCCTTCTCTTACTATCCCTCCAATACTTTCAATGACTCCACGCATTCGATCAACTCTCACAACAACTATCATATAATATCTATATGAGCAATTGAATTTCATTTTAAAAAGAAATCTTCTCCACTAGTACTAAATTTTCATATAGTATTATTATTTAGGAATCAATTTCTGTCTATACTAAGGTAATGATACCTTCAAGGAGTGTCATTTTCTCATTTGAATTATTTCGGACAACTAAAATGTGAACTTATTTAATTTTTTTAATTAAAATATTATTTTGGTAACTGTATGTTGAGTTTCATTACATTTTAGGAGACGTTTTGAAGCGCTGTGTTGGTTATTATAGTCGGTAGCTATTACAATATGTGGGTTATAATAGGTTGTATTGATTACAGACTATTTTAATCTTGGTTATAATATATAGTTTGTATTTGAGGTGTAAATTAATTTAGTCCGAGTAGCAAATAGTGAATACTATAGCAAGGAGGAAAATGGAGTATGAGTGGAAAATAGTAAATATTGTAGGGTAGAGTTTTGAAATAGTATTTACTATACTTAATTGTAGGTTATAAATAGTTGCAAATACATACCGTTATTATAGTCCATGTTGTACCTTAAATAAATTTTAATAAAAGTCCATGTTGTTGACTTATTGTTGGTTTTTTCTTAAAAAAAAAAAAGGTTGATCTCTGTTAGAGTCTGTTTATAAAATTTGAAAATATTTTTTCCATAAATATTTAACACATTTCAATTATTAAAAAAAATAATAAAAAAAAACCACCTTAAAAGACTAAATTTCTAAACCTAGAGGAGTTTGAGATGATGACATGAGATGATATGAGTTTGAGATATAAACTCAACTCAATGTTTGGGAGGGCAATTTGGTATATAACCGATATTTTATACAATGTACACAAACAGTGCACTCAGCCCTCATCATCACCGATATCCCCTTGCCACTCCAACCACCATCTCGAATAGCTAACTCTGGTGACTTCCATCGAAAACTCCGACAACCACCGTCGAAGACCAACTCCAGTCATCCAACCACTATCGTCGATGGCTAACTCCAGCGACCTCCGATGGTAGCCACCTCCACCAACTCCAACAATTATTATTTTAAATTATTAGTTCATTCTTATAGTCGTTCTTTATAGTAATTTGACATTAATAAAACCAAGTTTAGCATATAAGTAACAAAACAAACTTGTATATAAAAACACTTTTGAAAAAGAGTTATGCACGTTAGTGTTTTTATTTTAAACAGATTTATCAAAAGTGTTTAAATTAAAATAACTTTTTGAAAAACATTTTTTTCAAGTTAATCCAAAAAGAAGCTTGTATCATAGCAAAAAGATTATGAACTAGAATTTAGGAGGTAAAAGAAAGTTGTTAAATATATCTATTAGATAGAGGATTTAGAGGGATGTTCATGTAGTTTTTTTGTGTAGGTGGACTTTGACTATTTGTTGACACATATCATGTATAATTTGTTTTGTATCCTATGATTGGGTCAGAGAATATAGCTTTTGTTAAATATTTTTTGCGTCAATCATGTAATATGACATTAAGGGGGTCATTACATTACGATAATTACATTTGAAGATATTTTACTTACAATATAAATTCAAATTTTTTTGTTCCAATGAATCTAATATAATTTTGTCCTACTTAACTGGAAATGTTATATGCACAATTTTGTAAAATGATTGCTTAAATTAAAAAATTAAATTTTAAAATGCATAAGTAAACCGTAAACCTCATTTTCCAAAAATTCCAGTAATATATATGTACTTTCCAAACAAAAACAATCACCTTAAAAACATATTATTTATTTTAGAAAGAATTATACCAAATACCTGATATATGAACTCAACTTAGTATCCTAAACATCTAAAATACAAACTTATGAACTCTAGTGACATATAAATATTATAGACGTATAAATTTCATGTGTCATATTTCATCTCCCCAAACAACTTCTGAAATTGTTATGGAGTCCATGTACAATGAGTAATGGATTCTTATTTTTGCGGTTTTGCCACAACAGTCACTCTACTTTGTCAATATCTTTTATTTTCCTCTAGCGGAGATTTTGCCACGTGGTAGAGCACAATGAAATAAAAAAGGTTTAAATTGTCTATGAAAATATTGAAAATATATTAAATCATATATCAGTTTAAATTCTAAATCTTAACTTTAAACCTATAATATTATAAATATTATAAATAGTTCAGTGTGAAAAGTGGAATAAAATAAGGGACACCAATACACGAGGTCCTAATAAAAGACTTAGTATTTTACTCGGCTAGTTTTTTTATTATTTAAAAAAATGTCCAAATAACTTCTTACACAAAAATTAGGGTCTAATTATCTTTTTGTCCTCAGCCTATAATCGATTACACATATTTCACGAAAGGAAATTCAAAAGTCCCCTTAATTCACAGGCAATTTTTAATTTAATCAAAAAAAATTTCAAAACCCTCACCATTTCTCTTCTATCCCTTGTTCTCTCCACCTTCACAGGAGCTCACTGGCAACCACACAGGACGATGAATGGCAGACTCGAAGAGGACGAACAGTGATGGTAGACTCGAAGCAGATGACGAACGGTTGGACAGCGACCGACGGTGTGACTCGGACGATGGTGGACACATGACAGACGATCAAATGGTGGCATATGGGCATGGACAGTGAATGCAAACCAAGGAGCTTCTTTTATTATATATATATATATATATATATATATATATATATAAAAGATATCCCCAAGTATGATATATACTATAATTTATGTTAAAAAATTTATGATATATATTATAAATTACGTTGAAATTTTAGTTCATCTATGATTTGTATACTATGGTAAATATTTTTGTTTATATCCAACTACTTTGAATTAATGATATATACTGTGATAATATAAATAGAATTTATGATATATACTGTGATTTATATTGAACATTGAGTATCGAAACGTTCGAATGGTACAACCATCTATTTGAGTACATTTATATTTCATATATCAGTTGGAATATTTGCAAACATATAGTACAATGTTCTAAGGTATATTTAAAAATAACTATGAATCCGCCAGAAAAATCAATAAGTTACCGTGAAACAAGTTGTATTTGAGTACATATCAAATACATTTACTAGTATATTTCATATATTGGTTAGAACATTTGCAAAAATCTAATACAATGTTCAAAGATATATTTAAAAATAACATGAATTCGTCAATAAATCAATTGCTCGATATGTGAAATGCATTAAATAAAAAATAAAATCATATTAAATATATTTTCTTTCTCCAATTGAAAATGGGAAGAAAATCTCAACTTATAATAAATGCATTTTCTCTCTTCGCTTCGTAAATGTGGAAATATTTTTCAATCCTCATTTTCTCTCTAGCTGTCCACCACAAAGGATATTTTTATCCAAAAAAATCCATTAAGTCTTATATATAAAAATATTAAAATATTTAAGTTTGAAAACGGATTAAATCTACCGACTGTTTTCAAATATAAGAAAATAAACCAAAATATTTACAAATATAGCAAAATTTGATTGTCTATCTACGATAGCCAGCGATAAACTACTGATATATTTACAAATATAACAAATTATTGTACTCTTTATTTGGAATAATTAGAGTTTAGAAGATGAACGTGTGAGTTTAAAAAAGAAATAGTGTAAAATGAGTAGCTTTACGTTTTAATGTTTAAAAAAGCTTCTATCTTGAAAATTATGAGTTTTATATCTTTTGAACGCGGGATTTGAAGAAAAGAAAAAAAAAATGACTAGGACAAGAAAAGATGCTACCAGACAGATCAAAACCAAGCCAATATTACTAATCGATGCGTCGAGGAACTCGACGTCGAGAAGAAAAAGAACAAAGAGATGCAAGTTGGGTGGTGACTGTTGTGACACACAGAAGTATGTGCAACAGGTTATGAAATTAAATGCAAAAGATATCAGACAATCATGAAGATCACTTTTTGAATGCCTTTAAATAGCCCACCAAAGCTCAACATGAAAAATAGAGAGATTTAGTTGGCGAAAGCTCTGCTCATTCTCCCTCAACTCCATTGTCACCTTCTACCTCGAGCTCTTCTGTGAGAAAATTTTGAGTGAGAATTCAATATTGCTTTTTGGAGAGTGAGAATCCATCTCGTTCCCCTGTACAAATACATCAAACAACATTATCTCAAGCTTTCAAGAAACAAGTCGTTGTTATTGGCAACTTGACGTTATTCGTTTCATATTTTTCTTTCATTTCCAAACTTTCTTATTTGTATTGAGATTGTGATATTGAAAGACTCACATTTATCTTTAATACAAATTTGATCGTTCCATAATTCCCGTTCATTTTTTTTATCATATTCATTTTCTATTCTGGATAACTAAATTTATTAATGGGTTGAGTGGATGAAACTAACATTTTCAAAGTGTTGATTAAGTTGCATTCTTTTTGTTTAAATGTGTGCTTAAAACCTTGCAGAAATCTATTAAACAAATAGATTTAAGTAAACATGATCAACTGCTTGAGAGAGTAAGTGATTACAATTTCCATTTAAACAAAAAAAAAAATTAACCTAGAGATAAAATTAATCTTTTGTTTAGAAGAAACTCAACACGTGTCTTAGAAATAAGATAAGTGTGAGGACGAAGAATCAAGAGATGTGTCTTAATTTTGAGTTTAGAACATGAATGCCCACTCAAACAACATTTAGAAAATGTTAGTAAATTCTCCTCAACCCTACTTTCTCTATTGAATCTTCCACATCAACGCCGGTTGTTTGGTATATTTGTACTTGACATTTTTACATTTACCATTTTCCACGCATCATCATTTTCCATGTCCATCCATCCATTCTCATACTTGTACATCCACTTGTAGTTAATTACGGTAAAAAAATATGCAATGCATTCTTTTAGACGCATTCATTTTATAACACACAACCTCAATTCAACAAAAAATTTTAATACCAAATTTTCTCAAATCACTGAGTTCGACTATGGACTCCCCAGAAAATCTGTTATAAACTTACACTTAGTTTCTAAT
Source organism: Citrullus mucosospermus (assembly GCA_030954485.1). Lineage (NCBI taxonomy): Eukaryota > Viridiplantae > Streptophyta > Magnoliopsida > Cucurbitales > Cucurbitaceae > Citrullus > Citrullus mucosospermus. The sequence goes on from CM062056.1 coordinate 26,635,316, forward strand.
AGAAAAACTTGTATTTCACTAAACAAATTTTCTACATTTTCAAGACCAAACTCATACTTTATCCAAACTGATTTTAAACGCAACAACTACTATATGTGTCTCTATCTATGTTGACACATATAATAGTCTATCGCGATTTATTGTGATCTATTACAAATAAACTATGATATTTTACTATTATTTATAAATATTTTTAACAATTTTATCATTTATAATAATTTTACTAAAATCTATAATTTTAACTCCAAATTATAAGCCTGCACATTTCTCAGGACCCACCTACCGTAAAAGGCAATAATGCTATTGGTAAATTGTCGAAAAAAATAAAAGAATAATGCCATTGGGAAAAGTACCAACTTACTCGGTACAAATAATTGAAAAACTTTAAACCTGTTTTTAAATAGTTTTCCATTTGTAAGATTTTTTTATAAAAAAAATAATAATAACTGACACATTTGAAAGTGATTTTAAATTCACATTTTCATGTTTTAAATTCAAATATATTTGATAGAATAACTTCAAAAATAATTTCAAGAGAAAAGAGAAGATAAAAAAAAAAAAAGAAAAACAATATGTTGTTTTCAGTTTATGTTTTCTCCCTTACTTTATTTTATTGAGGCTTAAAAGTTAAAATAGTATTTTTTTTTTTTTCTGAAGTTGAATAATATGTGAGAAGAGAAATTCAAACTTCTAAATTTTTAGTTGAAGGTATATACTCTATGTAAATTGAGATATTCTCATTTTTTTTTATTTTGCAAAATTTATTCTCATGTTTGAATATTAAATATAATATAAAATATGAATATTACTAAGAAAAATGTACGAATAAGATAAATGTAGTGAAAATTACACACAAATTTAGTACAGCATTTTTTTTTATTTTTTAAATTAGTGATTTCAATTTGAGAGAGCTTATGTGCAAAATTAATGGGTTAATGTAGTGAAAATTATACACAAATTTTTATTTTATTTTTATTTTTGATGAAATTAGTAGTGAATTTGAGTTTTTTTTTTTTTTTTTTTTTTTTGGATAAATTCATGGATGAATGTAGTGAAAATCGAGGCAAGGAAATTATGGTGAAACTTAATACACCTTACTTCATTGGAAAAAATTAGTTTTTTGAACAATATAAATACAATAATATCTAAAGGGAAAAAACGACAAGATAGTACACTATCTTTTGCTATTTTCCAACCGCTAGTTTAAAATTTGCTACATGTCACATTTGATATCCATACCTAATCTAAAATAGGCCTTTACAAGTAGCACTGGAGTGTGACCATATTAGATAAATATAAAATTCTACTTCTTGATGAATTAACAATAAGAGGAGTAAGCACGTCATGTATTTTTTTTAACCTATTAGAAAATTGGAAAACACTAACAAGACTTATAAATTGCCCTCTAAATAAAGTTTTGTTCACGCATACTCAATTATTACTTCATATTTCAATTATTGTGTCCCTACTTAATATGAATCACATATATCATACACTATCGCTTTCCTTGGTCATCTCTTAGATATTGTAAGTGTTGAAATTCTCTCTTTCTCTTTGTGAAACTTTATCAGAATATATTGAATAATCGGTTTGATTTTACAAAGATGAATGGAAGATTAAATAGACACCAATCAACCCAATAGAATGAAAGAAACAAAAAAACAGAAAAATACTGGAAAGGAAAATATCGATAAGAAAAATACATGAAAAATATAATTAGAATAAAATCTAATTTACTTTAACATCCTCCCTCAAACTCAAGGTGATAGAGTGACAACCAACTTGAGTTTGTTAAGTGATCGACAGAAGCGTTTGATGAAATTCAAAGTGGCAGATCACAGAAATTGAAGAAAACTTCTAAATCAAATCACAACAGATCTGGGCTAGAAATATAGACCACAAAAGACTTATGGGCATTGGAAACAGAGGCTCATAAATAATTTTTGGATTAGAAACAAAGATCTGAAACAAAACCCACAAACAACCGATTTGAAAACGAAATAGAGATCCACGAACGCTAACCTGAATACAGAACAGAGACCAAAATAGAGACACCAAAAGATCTAAAAACAGAAAATATATTGAAATTGAATGAAAAACAAAGACTAAACAGGGGAGTCAATCAAGTAGGTGAACCAAATCAACTGAACCGAACCAAATATGGGCATACAATCTATGTGCAAGCAGGGAGGGCTTCAAATTTGTACGTATGAAGGATTTGAGCGACAAATATATGTGTGGATCTGCATTCGTCAATAGCTGATCGATGGAGGCAGAGATTAGACAAAGGCGGTAGTGGCTAGTGTAGAATAAGACAAAACTCTAGCAATAAGGGCTTTGATACCATGTGAAACTTTATCAGAACATATTGAATAATCAACTTGATTTTACAAAAATGAATGGAAGATTAAATAGACACCAACAAATCCAACAAAGGAATACTTCTCTACCATCAGCCAAGGATAGCCACAACTAGTTAGACTAGGAAAGATGATGGTTTCTCCTAATACTTTAAATGTAATGACGTTATTATTTATACAAATAATAAATAAGTGAAATTAAAATTTGAAATCTCATTAACAACATCTCAATTGTCCATATGTGAACTTTAAAAAAATAATAATAAATAAATGAATAAAATCCATATGTTATTGCCAGGCCCATGCTGCTAACCTCAATCCTCATGGCTCATATTCTTTTCTTTTTATTTATTTATTTATTTATTTATTATTTATTTTGGAAGATTGTGATTGTTGGCCCTTAAAGATGGGGTGTTTGTGTTTGTTGTGATTGATTTGAAAATTATTTGGTTTTTGTTTCTTTCTTTTAGAGTGATGTCTAGATTTTAATTTTTTGTGATGGATTTTCATGGAGCAGCCTGGGAGAGATTAGATTATTATTATTATTATTTTTTTTTTTTTTGTCTTCATTTGGGCAATAATTCTCCTTTCCTTCAAATTTTTATTAGTAAATAGATTTATCTTTATATATTATTTTTATAAGCAATGAGAATGAAAGTAATTCATACTTTTTCTTTATCAATGTTCAATGGTTGAACTAACCCTTTAATTTTGTTACTTCCAAATTCAATACCATATCAATGTTAAATAATAACTTTCGTTAAAAATATATATATATTATATATTAAGTGATGGAAAAGTCTATCATTTAATTTATTTTGATTAAAAACCCCTCTAAATCCACACTTTCTTTGTTAATTAATAATTTTTTGTCCAAATATGCTAATGCTAATGTGTATCCTCAATTATATGATCCTAATGGTTAATGTTGAAATATCGAAAATTTGAGTCTCAAAACAAATATTTATGTCAGTTGACCTTATGCTTGTATTGAAGATTCATTCACGTTGTCTTGTACGCCTTTTGTACTTTTGATTAATTATGGATTAATCCATATTATATGAACTTTTGTGGAATAAAAATCCAAACCTAAGAGAATCAATCAGGGTCGTTTGGGTCTCCAACTTCAATTAGGTGAGGTGGACTATTATATCACTCACTGTTTGGGCTTCCATTTATAATAATTGTTGTTTCCAACTATTATAACCCACAATTAGCTGCACTATTACTATTTCAAATCATTCTTTGTTAACTATTTTCTACCCATATTCTCTCCTTCTCATTAACTCATACTAAAATAGTATGTGCCCCAAACACAAACTATTATAACCTACACTAAAATAGTCTCATGGCATACAGACTATTATAACTCATAAACTATAATAACCAACTCAGCATCTCAAATACCCCTTAGTGTTTACGTTAATAAAATGTGTTTGCTAATTATATTACCTAGAAATCATACTCAATCAACTAGGGGTTATAGTTAGTCCATTTTGTTAGTTTTGGGTTCAACTAAGAATCAAATCAAACTAATTGGTTTTAGAAAGAAGAGATCCAAACAAATGTCCAAGTCAAAATGGATTGGTTCGGTTAATTATCAGGCTGGTTCCAAATTCTAATTTTAATTTCCAATTTTGTTTTGAATTGGCCCTTTTTGCTAATTTAAAATGGGTCCATTTCTTTTTTCTTTTCTTTTTTTTTAAATAGATTGGAATTAGACATTTTTATTTTTCTTCTTGGCACTTTCTAAATAAAAAATATACACACTCCACAATAATTGGTCTTTTTCTTCTTCTAAATAATCAATATATATGCACTGTAATAGCCAAGGATAGTTGCAAATATAGCAATTGAGTCTAAAATATTGCAGATATAGCACGATGCAAAAAAATTTGCGAATATAGCAAAATTTAAATTATAATTTCAAAGTCTATTAATGATAGATCATATCAATATTAGGGGTCTATCAGTGATAGATCATATCACTGATAGGAGTCTAATAATTAAAATACTAAAAGTTTTAGAGTTTATTTTTAAGGGCATATATACTCGATTTTTTATTGGTTTTTCAAACCAAGATCCAATCCAAACCAATAGTTTTTGGTTTTCTCTAAATATAAACCGATGTGCCCAATTCTATACTAAAAAAATCAAACCGTACCAATGGATTGGTTTGGATTGATTTGGTTGTTTGGTTTTTCGATTTTTTGTTGCACTCCTACAATCAACACCAAAAATGAGTGAAATTGCATACCAATATGATATGACATGAAAGTGCATATATATAACAGTATGATTTTACACACCAACTCCAATGCTTAAAGTTAGAGTAGATAGATGCTACAAGTTTAGAGTTTGGAGAATCAGTTGTCTTGATGCCAAAAAAATTCAGACAAGAAAAAACACATATGACCTTCACTTGAAAACAACAATAAATTTGTAATTTAGGAAAGAAAGAATATGCAAAACGAAGAAAAAAGACTTTGATGCCATAGTTGGAGATGGAGAGAATTAGTTTTTTTTTTTTTTTTGTTTCAAATGAAATTCTTTCATATGGAGTTTACCTTTTCCTCTTAAAATTAGGATGAGATGATTTTTTTATCATAAACAAGTTAGAATTATATTTGATTAGAATAATAATTAGTTGGGTATGAATTCATTTGAGATTAATGAATTGGGAACTCTCATGGGCATGTTTCTTGTCATTTTTGGGTTCGTTTGGGCTAAGGAAGCTTCTCTGGTTTTATCCTTGACATTTATTTTCTTTCTTAGGCTTCTTCATAGGTCCAAAATTACCCATAACATAATTTCCTACTCCCTTATTGGGACTCGATGCTAATGTTACATATTGGACTTGAGTCCCAACTTGAGAGTATAATTCACTGGCTTCTGTCTTTGTGTATATTCCCAAGTATATATACACACAAAATGATTTAGTATGTTAAAAACACATTTTATTTAAGAAATGTGTTTTTTTTATCCTAAAAGACATTAAGAGGCGTTTGGGGCACTAAGTTGGTCGTTATGGTCAATGGTTATTATAGTTAGTGGGTTATTATAGTTTGTGTTTGAAGTACATACTATTTTGGTCTGAATTATAATAGTTTTTATTTAGGGTGCAAACTATTTTTGTTTCGGTAGGAAATAGTAAATATTTTAGTAAAGAAGAAACAAGAGGATGAATGGATAATAATAAATATTGTAGCAAATAGGATTTTAAAAATAGTATTTACTAAAATAGTATTTACTATATTTAATCGTAAGCCATAAGTAACTGCAAACACCACAATTATATTTAGTATCCTAAATATGAACAAATTATAATAATCCATTCTACCAACTTCAAATTGTATTACAAAGTTGTTATTGGGTCCATATGTGAATGTGATTCATTTAGGAAAACCACAAAAATAAGTAGATTTATAAAATGGAAGCTCCATGTGACTGAGCAATTGAAAAAATATTATATTTTTGTTACGGTTGAAATTATGGAATACTTTCTACTCAGGACTGCAATTTGTTGATTAAATATTCAAAATAGATAAATAATTTAAAAATAACAAGAACGGGTCAATTGTGTGCTAATTATCAAGATTGTAAGATTGATAAAATAATATATATATTTTTTATTATACAAGTTTTATAAAAACATACATGCAGTTATTGTTATTATTTTCTTAATTACAGATTATAATGTCAATTTAAAAATAGTTTAACTACTCAAATTATTATGAGAAGTTATATGTTATTCACTAAAATAACCATATAATTTAGTCCTTTTTAAAAATTATTTATCAACATGTCCTGTTTTGATTTCTCAAATTATTAATGAAATTACAAGTTATAAATTTGGGACTAATGTCCAAAATTGAAATTGAAAACATAAGTTGACAAATTTCGGTGCGTGTTTTTGCCATGACGGTTGGATCGAATAAGATATTTTGGTCCAATTTGATAGTAATATTTGGACTTAAAAGTCAAATTGAGCAAAAAAAAAAAAAAAAAGGCTTAATTTGACCTTAGAGGTAGGTCCCTGAACCAACCAAACCTAAGCCCATAAAACTCACCTAAATAGATAAGTTTTCCTTTATTCGAAAGGTTCATAAATTTTACTGTTAGAGAACCTAGAGAGAATTATCAGAATTCCCCTTACAATTAGAAGACTTTTTAAGCTCTTAAAAACAGAATCAATTTTGAAAACTAAAATTATTTGGGGAATCGTAATAGGATAGGCTTGTATTGTAATGTAATTCAAAATGAATGTTTGGATTGAGCATTTTGGGCCCGATTGGTAATACAAAAGTCATTCCGTTCCAACAGTTTTCAACCCAATCCTATTTTTCACCATTTCCATGGTTCCCGATCTCATTTTCGTTTATTCCATAAGTGTTCACGAATTCCAATATACTCCTCTGATTCCTGGTAATCATATTACATTCCAGTTCTCCAAGCAACCCCTATATGTTTCGCTTACTCAAACCAAACGTATACATTCAACATCGAAAACAAGCTACCAACCCTTAAGAAAAATCTACATTAAGAACAAGCTAGAAAGTTCTTGAGACAAGGTTTTGAAGAGAAAAATCAAATGATCAATTATTAGAGATTGTACTCACACTATTAAAATTAATATAAATACATAGTTGATTCAACAAATTAAATTTCTCCACAAACCTAAAAGAATAATAATAAAAAATTTTAAAAAAAGTCAAAGATATGGTGAAAATTAGAATTAGAATAGTTTTGTTTTGTTTATTTATTTATTTATTTTTGTAAAGGTAGGCACAATTAATAGGTTGAAAATAACAATATATAATGGAAAATTAGAGACGTCATTTTCTTTGTAGTCAAAACATTGTAATTTTTTTTTCTTTTCTTGAAACAGTTAAATATTATAAGACGACAAATAATGTAGAATTCGATCATAATCTAACACTAAGTAGTCACTTTCTTCTATTTAAAAATAATTTTTTTTTTTTTTTTTAAAAAAGTCATTTTCTCAAGGAACTATTACTGGGTTGGTTAATATGTGTTTAATTCACTAAAATAATTGAATATTTTCCACCCTAAGCAACGGACTTTTTCCTTCAATAATACTTCAATTTTTATATATAAAAAAAATATATTTATATTTTTTAGCAATTTCCAAAAGATAATTTAATTAAATAAGACCATAAGATTCTTTTGAAATTATTAACTTAATGATCAAGACATTCAAACTTAAGAAGTTCCAAAATATACGAATGGTCATAAAGTAAATTGTTGTAATTTTTATTTAAAAAAAAAATCTTAAATCATTCAAATTTTAAAAAATTCCAAAATTTTAAAACTATATGGTGTTGTATATAATTATTACGAACCTAAAGATTTAGATAGTTGTTGTTAACTATTTTATTCACAATTTCTTAGGCAAACAATAGCGATTTGAATTCTTAATTGAATTTAAGAAAAACAAAACACAAGTTTTAGCTTGGATTTCAAAAACAATTCCAAAATTTAGTCAATAAAATGAAGGGAGTGAACAATCGTCCTGCAGTTTAGAAGCATTAGAGAAGCATTAGTTCTACTTTGATATTATTTAGAATTAAGAAAAATAATAATAATAAAAAGGGTAAACAAATTACATATCTTCGAACAATTATGACTCTGACATTGCAAGAGCAGGAAAATAGCATTTCAAATACATAGGATCCATCAATTATGCGACAACTACCCTAAGGTTCTATTTATGACCTAGGGCAAAATTACTTTAATTAAAATAAAATTTAATATCAAATATTAAAATAATAATAATTTTATGTAATTGAATAATATTCCATTATCAAATTCTCTATTTTAATATCTTATATTAAAATAAATATGTTAAATTATTTAAATCCAATTCAAACATTTTAATTCTCCTAATACATATTTACTCATTTGAATCTCATCTAAATTAAATATATATAATAAGGTATTTTAATACTTTAATAATTTTATTTTGATATTTAATGTATCAAATACAATAAATATGTCTTCCCTTCATTTAATATATGAAAAATATTAAATATTAATTTGAATGTTCAAATTTTCTTTTAACAAAGTTGATCTCTAATTATTCTTAAAATCTAGTAAGAGAATCTTATAGACCTACAAATTATAAGCTCTAATGATTCAAAATCAATTAATGAAACTCCTTAATTAATCAATTTTCATTCATTAACTATATAAGTCACTGCACTATAGACCTATAATTGCACTTTTATGCATTGTAAAACACGTTGTGTCCATTTGATATAATCATTGCAAGCAATGTGATCCTTCACGAGTTGTGTCGTAATTACAGCTAGGTCAAATGTCCATTTTACCCTTGTAATTAGATCTTACACCTTAAGTACCATCGATCCTCTAATAAACCATATGTTTATAATCAAATCATAAACTAAATATCACTCGCGCCAATGAGAGGGTGTACCACATTTTTCAAGTCTCAAATCAACATTTAAGAGAATTACTCATCTACTTAACTTATATGGGAAGGAGTGAGGTCCATCTTGTGAAATTATGTTCCCAACTCCCTAATTAGCCAGGTCTAGGCTTATTGGATCGACTACTTAGGTCATTCTCATCCATACAAATCAAAAGACAAGCTTTCATAGGCAGGATTTCATAACTCTCTTAGGATTCAGATTGAGTCACATATTATTCATCTTATGAAATGTTAATTTCTTCGATTAACATATTTATGAAAAGATATTAAATATTTCACAGTTCAATCTTTTACAAACTTTTTGTATAAATATCCCTGCTCACATATCTCCACATGAACGATTTGGACAAATCACTTGTAATAATTACAAAGTTGGTTGAATCTGTAAATGTCACAAGGATAAACCACCCAACTTTTTCCATATACTATAGACTCTTTAGGTTATTTCTTAAACATGATCCACTCATATGTCAACCACATACTGTTTATGATAATATCTAATAAAATTGGATAATGTAATATTGCATATAAAATAATTATTAAATAACAAAATAATTATTATATAAATCCCAACACAAAACATAGAATTCAGGGATGAAAGTGGTGGGTAGCTATAGGCTTTATTTTGAATTCATTTGGTAATTGTTTTGGATTTTGATTTGGGAAACTTGTGCTTGTTTTTTTCCCCAAATTTTTAGTGGGCCAAAAATTTAAAGCCCATTCCATATCAAATGCTCTTTAGTGGGCCCATCGGTAAAAGCCCAATCCAAATCCGGAAACAGCCCATCGAATTGAAAATGAAGGAAATTACGGGCGTCTTAAATAGGTTTGGATCTTCTTCAGTTTCTACAACCTAGGGTTTTGCTAGTTGCAGACCTCCGCCGAATCCCAAATCACAACAGCCGGTCTCTGCTTACCAGATTTTAATGGGTAAAATCTCACGAACTTCGCTTAACTGAAGCTTTCTCTTCATAATTTCTCCGTCGTTGAGCAACATTGATCGCTTCATGATTGATTTTGTCTTAGTTTTCTTTCTCTCTTCTGCTTTAAAATTTATATGGTCGGTTTTCTTGATTGAGTGCAGCGAGAATTAAGGTTCATGAGCTTAGACAGAAGTCGAAGGGGGATCTTTTGACCCAGCTTAAGGACCTTAAGGCGGAGCTTGCTCTTCTCCGTGTCGCTAAGGTCACTGGTGGTGCTCCTAACAAGCTCTCCAAAATGTACATTCGTTTATCTTTCTATTGATTCTCTTCTTCTTTGTATGTTTTCGTATGTATGTTGATTGTTGTTCTTTTGGGTTTTTGCTGTGATGTTTATTGGGTTTGTTTTGGTGGTTCTTCACTGCAGTAAGGTAGTGAGGTTGTCAATCGCTCAGGTGTTGACAGTGATTTCTCAGAAACAGAAATCTGCTCTTAGGGAAGCTTACAAGAAGAAGAAGCTTTTGCCTCTTGATTTGCGCCCCAAGAAGACCAGGGCCATTCGTAGAAGGCTCACCAAACACCAAGTAAGAGCTTTCTTCATTTGAAATTGCATATTAGTATATATTCCTTTCCCTTTTGTTGTATTTGTCTGTTTGCTTAAATTTCTGCTATGTATTTGATTCATTATCAATGTATTTGTGCACGTTTCTGAATAATCTATGAATTTGCTTTCCCCGTTGAATGGTTAAGGATTCTACTGTGTGGTATAATTTTATTGTTAATATTGTATTTCCCGTTGAAGCTTCGTGTAGTATTTGGTCATTTTCGCCATTTATTGGGCTCTTCGTTTCCTGAGATTGTTGAGCCACTGCATTTTAGAAGTTAAAGGAGACTTCTTTTTATTAGAAAGAAAAAACAGTATCAAACGGAATGATTCTCCAAGTATTGGAAGCCTTCTACATAGTTTCAATGTCTTAATGCTGTGAACAAAATTCTGTTTCATGCCTTATCTAGAATGTGCATATAACATATCTGAGATATCTCTTTATGGTAATGAATATTTGGGTTGATTAGAATCCTGTATTTGTTGTATTGAAATACTGCAAGAAGTGTAGGTCGGCATTTTTCCTTTTTGTGATTCGGCATTCATGTATTGTGTATTACAGGCATCACTAAAGACGGAGCGACAGAAGAAGAAAGAGATGTACTACCCATTGAGGAAATATGCCATCAAGGTGTAGGCTTTAGAGGGAATTGATTTATCGTCCGTGGTATCATGCATCTTTTACTCATTTTGGCTTTTGATTTATCTATAACTTTATTCAGACTTGAGTGCCTATTTTCAATCTTATTGTTAGATCTCTGAACTTTGAAGTCTTTCATTTTCCATGTAATACTTTAGTTTTCCAAGTTATAATGAAATGGTTTTGGTTAATGACCTTAGGCAGTGCAATCTTTTGCCAAGATGAATGTGCTCTGATCTTAAACCGCGTGTGTGATTTGTCTGGATTGAGATTTTTATGTATCAAGCTGTAAATCTGCAGTTCTCTTCTACCTTTGCTAAAATTTTGACAAGTAGGATCAAGCGATGAACTCATTACAGCTGAAGAACTCAATCCAGATACCTTGGATTTGGACGATCAGATTGATTTGAATGAACAAATTTCTTTATAAATGCGTTAATCATCAAGTATTCGGATGAATTTCTGTTGTGACAACAAATAGTAACAGATGTTAACCCTCTCATTACTTCGGTCATGTGGGGTTTAGTTTAAGGGCTCATTTGGAATGATCTTATGTTTAAAAAAGTAATTACGTTTAGAATTTAGAAGTCATTTCAAATCAACTTTAAATTGCATTCTTCAACCAAAGTAGTTTTGCAATTGTACTTACAAACGTTTCCGGGTAAAACTGAATCTTGTTGGACATGAAATTTTTTTACATAATGTTTAAGACTTTTTAGGTGAGGATTAATGTTGTATAAGAGAGATGTTGGAATGGTTGGTTATATTTTCATCCTTATTTATTTTTATTAAATGAAGTGAAAATTGTTGCAAATTACGATCTCAAACAATTCACTATGGGATGTTTGGTTTGCGATGCCAATTATTTCTAATTTGTTATTCGTTTTGGAAAGAAAGAATATACTGATAAAAATGTTAAGTAACAAATTAGTCCATGAATTTTCCAAGTTTGTACTTATTTAAAATTTTAAAAATTTAATTCATCAATACAAATTTAGGGTTTATGTTTAATGAAAGTTTAAACTTTAAATTTTGTATGTAGTAATTTTTTATTTTATATTTTAAAAAATATCATAAATCGATCTATAATTTGAAAGTATAGTCTTGAAAGTTGGGATTAATTTTACAATTTAACTTGGACAAAAAAAAAAAAAAAAAAAAAAACACGTTCTTAATAGAAATTTTTTGTAATCCCACCCTTTTCTTCACTTCCATCCATTTGAAAAACTAAATCAAACAAAAACTAGTAAACAATATGTTAAAAATCAATATTGGTCTCTGAAGTAATGGCTTGCACTAAGATTGTGAAATCTTTTTATTTTCATAAAAGTAACGATTTGGTTTCTAAACTAAAAAAATAATAATAATAATAATAAAAATAAAAAAGGTTTCTGTATATTCCTAAAACTCTTTATTTTCTCCTCACAAATTTCCCTGTTCAATCAGTGTGTCAGTTTGTGGTTGTTGACCATAAAAAAACCCAACTCTTCCATTTATAAAATTGTAGAGAGATTAATTTGAGTGAGTTGGCATTCAAACTAACAGAAATTCCCATTCACAGTAAGCTTAATAGAATCAAAGTTGATGTGGCCAGAAGTTACAAATACAAGAAGAACAGAGAATTGGTATGCGTCGTCTCTCCTTAGAAGCTTTACGAATATACAAAAACTCTCTCTCTCTTCTTTCCTCTGCAACTCAGAGGAAAATTCTGTTACTAATTTAACACAACCACCAAACTCATACCATTGACAAAATTCAGGAAATAAATATTTATTTATTTTTATTTTTTCCTTTCCATATTCAGAGTGAATTCATTTTGGTGTGGTGATGGATTGTGGGATGAGGAAGAAGCAAGCAAAAAGAGAAGATAATTTTGTTTGGTTGATAATTATCTAGATTTTATTTAGTGAAGGAAACAAAATTTGATCTTGCTTTTGAAAATCTTTCCAACAATGAATTCCACCACTGTGTTAATAAACCTGAGTTGTGGGTAGATTTATTGAGATTGACCGAAACCAAGAGTTTAGAGGGATAGGAAGCTTGAGATGACAGAGTAAGGCCCAGTGACACCCACTTCCGGTCAATAGGCCTTAATTTGTGTTGATTACTCGCTACCCATGAGGGAGTTGATCATACGGCTTAGAGAACTTCAGTAAGACACATTAGGATGCTTAAAGGGAGCTAAGAAGACCTATGAAAGAACTTAGAGGACAAATGAGAAAGCTTAGAGGGAGCTCAAAGGACCCATGTGAAAAGCAAAGAGGACTCATGAAGGACCTATGCAGAGGCCCAACAGTAGTATCATGGAAGACTCATGTAGGTTCTAGTGGTACCATGGAAGACTTGTGCAAAGAACCTTGCAGTACAATGGAAGACTAGAGGTTCTAGTAGTGCCATGAAGGGGCTCCAGAGGATCCCTAGAGAGGACCCCTAGAGAGGACCTAGTAGTGCCATGGAGGTCTTAGTATACCATGAGGACCCATGGATGTCCTAATGGTATCATGGAGGACCTTTGCAATACCATGAAGGTTCTAGTAGTACCATGGAGGACCTAGCAATACCATGGTCTTACTAGCACCATTGAGGACCCATGCGGAGTACATAGCAGTGCCATGGAAGACTCATGAAGGCCCTATAATACCATGGAAAGCCTAGCAGTACCATGGAAAGCCTAATAGCACCATGGAGGACCCATGTAAAGGACATAGTAGTACAATGGTCCTCGTAGTACCTTGAAGGACCCATAGACTTTCTAGTAGCACCACAGAGAACCCATAGAAGACCTTTATAGGAACCAAGAATGACATTTGGACATCCTCACTAGGCCAAGTGGCATTGATCTAAATTTCTTACAGACAGTTCATGAAGGAGCTAATGGCGGGGTGCCAAGTAGTTGAGGCATTGACTATCATTTTAGGTAGTGGTGTGGTAACCAACCGAAGAGTAACAACTCAATGGTTACATTAATTGAATAGAGGGCAATTAAGAGCCTATCTGTCCATTATGTGATACTAAGTCTATATAAATGATAGGATTCATTCGTCGTATGTTGAAAATACTCTCGATTATTCTCTAATACTATCATTCATTTCAACCTCTTATTGACTTGAGTGTCGAAGTGTCATTAGCCTGCCACCACATGGATGTTTAATTTTTCTTGTTTTGTATGACACTTGAATTATTTTTTTTCTCCAAAATAAAAATTCACTAGTTAATCTATTTTTGGTATCAACAACTTTATTAACACAACTAGACCTAATATAATTAAAAACAATCTTAATTATTAATCTTATTGTTAGATCGTCAGTTTTAAAACTTTTATTATTTAACAAAAGAGATTAACAATGGAGTAGTGCTTAAGTTAAAGGGTATGATTTTTACCATTATAAGTTCGTCGATGAAAAGTGTGGTTTGTGCAAGCTTTCCTCTAAATGATTATGCCCAAGTGGAGGAGAATGTCATATTGTTATTTGTGTGTCGTGAAAAACATTCTACACATACAAAGTTTAGGAAAATCTTTGGTTATTGTATACCACTAGCATCGACTAAGATGATACGAATAAGATATCGATTACCATTCTAAAGGTCAATGTTTAGATCCCTACCCCACGATTGTTCAACTCAAAGAAAAAATGATCTCAAAGAAGTTGATAAAGTTGTTGGCAAGATGGGTACTATTGTTTTAAGTGGATATGTTATTTAGTTGAAGCGCTTAAAACAATAGTGTACCCATCTTGGGCACTTGAGTCTTACCCATTAATTTGAGGATATAATTTAAACACAAGATAACATTATTTACCTCATTTTAAACATCAAGATTCAAAGCTTTCACCCCTTTTGCCTAACTAAAAAAAAAACCTTTAGATATAAATAGTATCAAGTTGACATTGGCTCCTTTTGCTTTTGTTGTAGGTTAGATGGTTAACATCTCAACTACCATCATTGATCACAAACATCTGAAGCAAATAAACAATAATCAAGATGGTGGGTCACAATAAAATCTTTAGATAATTAAGAGAGTACTTAATTAGTCACAACAAAGCTAAAAAAGGGAAAACTTTATTTCATTGAGGAAAGCATGCATAATAAATTAGATTTGGGACCATTATCTTAACCTTTTTTCAGCCTCACTTATTTCTCAAATTTAATATTTGGTGGCTCTAACTAAACACATGTGTTTTTTTTCTTTTTCTTCACTTACATCGTTTTTAAAAAATTATCTAGAAGTCAATAATACGAGTTTTATTTCAACCAAGCTATTCTCATTCTGAAATTTATTGGGTGAGCTAAGTCTCTATAAAACGTCTTAAATTATCCCCCAATATGTTATTTAATAATTGTTTAATAGTAAGTGTATTAATACATCTATCCCAAATGTCATATTCTCACTCCCACTGTCTTTGTCTGAACTTCTAAAAAGAAAAGAAAGTAGGAGAAGAAAGATTACTAACTCTAAATATAATAGAAAATAATAAGATGCAGCAGCAAACAAGAGAGATAAGGTTCTAAACTTCTTGTTTGTGTTCTTAACTTTCTTAAAGAATATCATTAAAATTGTTATTATTTAGTTCTAACAATATGCTATTTTTTTTTTTTTTATAAAAAAATGAATAATGTGACTTTAAATATGCATAATTAAAAGGGTGATGTAGACATATACATACATGTGTGTATACATACACACTATATTAAAAGGGGTCAGAGGGGAGAATTTTTAACTTCCCTCTTTGCCCTTAACATTTTTAATATTGTTCATTTTACTCTCACACTCATACCCTTCCTCGTAATGGAAACTTAAGAATGGTAATAACATAAGACCCCTTCAATCTATACCTCACACCTCATGCCAAAATCCTAACAATATAGTGAGATATCTTTCTTTCTTTAATTTTACGTTCATTTTTAACCTAAATTTTTTGAAACCTATATCTCTTCATTTTGAAACTTTTGAAGCCAAAAACTGCCTCTTTGTAAAAAGATCAGTCACAAATCATTTCTAACAAAACACAGTTTTGTGTAAATCTACAAAGGGGCGGTGCCTCTCTTCTAATAAACAAGGTAATCACCAATTTCCATCACCAATTTATGCATTTGTTCTTTTAGGAATTTTGATATTTGTGGAGCAAGAACACATATGTTTGTGATGGTTGCTTCTGAAATTTGCTCTCTTTGTAACCATACAGTAATGAGAATTCAATTATGGGATGATACTCAAAATATAGAGGATTGAGATTGTTTACTATATTCATTCTCTCTCCCCTCTTGTTACTTTGATCAATGAAGAGGTGAGGAGTGAAAGGTTGGAGAAATCGATCGTAACATATGGAAATGCAGCTTAGAGAGGGGGAAATATTATTTTCTCATGAAAACACATTGTCAGTGACTTCTTGAAAAACCTTCATCTAGTTAGGGGAAAGATAGAGATATGGGGAGAGGAGCTTGAGAAAATATTTAAGGATAAATGATTAAAATTAATTTAATCTTTTGATTTTTTTTTCTTCAAAATCATATTCTATATACACTACTATATTCATATAACTTTTCTTCTATTTGTTGTTGGTAGAATAAATTTATGGTTATATTGTATGGTCAAGTGAGAATCAAGATGTAGAAAAAAAAATTAAAACAAATAAGGAAAAGAAACATGGACAAGATAGTTAGGAGAAGATAGAGATACAAGGGAGGAGTTTGAGAAAATATTTAAGGATATTATTAAAATTAATTTAATCTTCTGATTTTTTTTTTTTAATCTTATTCTATATCCATTACTATATTCATATAAATTTTCTTCTGTTTGTTGTTGACAGAATAAATTTATGGTTGTAGGTATGGTCAAAGTGAGAATCAAGACTGTATTAAAATAAAGTGAGAATCGAGATGTAGAAAAAAAAATAAGGAAGAGAAATATGAACGAGATAGTTAGATGAATATAGAGATATGGAGAAGGAGTTTGAGAACATATTTAAGGAGAAATTATTAAAATTAATTAATCTTTCTGATTTTTCTTTTTCAGAATCTTATTGTATATCTATCATTATATTCATAAAATTTGTTATTGAATAAATTTATGGTTGTACGTACCCTTAACTATACAATGGTATGTTAATGGACTATTTCCCCCTTTTTTTTTTCCTTATTAATTAATATAATAGAATAATTTTGTAATTTTATAATTTTATTCTTCCCTCGAGATTTATGATTGGTCTTAAAAAATCATTATCAACTTTTTCAACAAATACCATGAAAAGATTTTGGGCTCGTGTGATAAAAAAGTTTTAACATATTAAACAAACTCAGGTTTTTTTAAAAAATAGAATGGAAATCTACTTTAAAAAATAATATTTTAAAATTATTCTCTTTCAAATCAAAGAAATTCGAGATACATAATAAAATAGAGAAATAGAGAAGAGAGATATGGACAAGATAATTAAGGGGAAGACGGAGATATGGAGAGGGGAGTTGAGAAACTATTTATGGAGAAATTATTTTAAAAAAAATTTGTATCATATCTTCATTTTACCTCATTAATTATTTTCAAACTTCATGTCCAATATTTATGTTTTAAAATCAATGAGATTTATATTCATTCAACTAAATATATTTACCCTATAAAGTTATGTTTAAAAAATTTTAAATTGTACCAAACACATTTCATATTCATTATTATTAAATAAATTATATGTATTATTTTAGCCATTGCATCATTCATTATTTTTAAATTTTGTATACATTTACTATCTAAATATATATTTTTATAATTATATTCTAAAAATTTTTAGTCACATGGTAGCATCTGACTAGTATATAGTATATATATATACACACATATGAAAAAGGAAATATTTGAGTTACATATACTAGAGTCACATGATAAAACATTTACTAAATTGGAAAAATATTAAAGAACAAAATTAGTAAGGACAAAAGTATATAATTTTTTTTTGAAAAGGTTAAGAACTAATATTGATACTATGAAGAGTAAAATAGTTACTACAAAAATAGATATTTGGAAAGTTTATTAGGGAAAACAGAAAGTTTATTGAAGAAGATAATAATAATTAATAGGTTTTTTTTTAAAAAAAAAAAAAAAAATGGATTTTAGGTGGTCTCTTTAATGAGGATTTATTGTTTTGCATCAGAAAGAAGAGAAAAGAAGGTCCAAATGTTAAGGGCTTTGTGATGAGAAGTTGGTGAAAGTGTTAAAGAATAAGCTGTATCCCTGTCTCCTCAATCCAACACTTTGAGAGTGACCATACATTGCATTCCTATTTTCCTCTTAATTTTGGTTCTCCAACTTACTATTTAAGTTCAATTATAATTTTATTTGGTATCTAAATTAGTTGTGGTTCAAATACAACTATGGTATATTCAATTTTTTAATTGAACTAACTAATAGATATTAAATTAAATTTTATATCTAAAAAAATTTTAAAGATCAAAAGACTTTATAAAATTATAAAATGTCACTTGTCTATTAATAAAAGAAAAAATCTTTAAACATAATTAGATACAAAATTAAATTTTGTTTAGACAACTTTTAAGTTTGACCAAATAGTTTACAAGTTGAAGTTGTAATTTAAATGGTATAGTTTGTATTATTTTCTCTCTCCCTCACCCCTTAAATTAATTTGTACTTAAAAAGAAAAGACCACACAGAAATCTTTGGCCTTTGTCCATAAATAACTTTGTAAGGTACAAAGTAGTTGTGTAAAACAACAGTGAAGATGTAATGGCTCTTTCTATCACGGCGTTTTCATGGATATTTGAACCTTCGACCTCCACGCGTTACATTTTCGTTTCTTTCGTCTTATCAGAAAAAAGTGTTTTACTATGTGAGCTTCTCCCCCACAACCTACACTCAACAGTGTTTTGGGACACAAAATTATTTGAAGACATTATATCATAATAATACAGAATTCATCAGCTACAAAATTTAATGCACTCTCACAGTGCATTTCCAGAGAAGGATAAATTATAACATCATAATTCAATACCATAATGATAACAAAAAGCAACAGAAGTTTCGAGTCTTTTACAAATATACCAATCAATCAACGATTACTGAATCATAATGTTTAAACCAAAGTGAACCGAAATCGAGTGGAATTTAAATATGATATATTTGTGATTTCTCAAAATGAGATCTTAAACATGATGGAAGAACTTCGCTGATAATCACTAAAGAAAATAAAGAAGAAACAGAAAACAACCAATCTTTTACAAGCAAAGCAAGTTGTAAAGTCACACTACCTCCCCTCCCAAACTTGAAATAGAGAAACAGAGAAGAAGAAAAAACAGACCTTTTCTCAAAGAATTTGTTGCTGTAGATTTTGTTTTACGTCGTCAAACTTAACGAATGATAGACGCTCGTCGTTGAGCCAACTGCACTTCTCAGCAAGCGGATTCTTGGTGTTTTTTGTTGGGTAGCTAAGGATGCAGTCTTTCCAGACATTCTCATCTTTCAAGTTGCTCATAACCTCCCAAACACAGCTGTTGCATTCATAGCCTGCTCCAAAGCTTATCATCAGAATCTTGTCACCCTTTCTGAGCCTTTTTTTGGCTTCCATGTAGCCCAAAACATACCAAAGGCCACCTGTGGATGTGTTTCCAAATCTATGGAGTGCCATTCTTGCAGGCTCTAGGTCATAATCGCTCAGCCCTAAGCTCTTACCGAGCCCATCGATGACTGCTCTTTCAGTTGGTGGTATCCCGAAGTGGTCGACTCCAGTCTTAAGATTCAAACGTACTTTCTTTGCTTCAATGTTTCTGTCGATGACTGTGTAAAGTGGATGAGTTAGGATGGCATAGCGAATTAGTTCCCTCAATGGTAAAATTCTAGGCAGTAGACTTTGAAGGTTGAAGGTGAGAGCTTGAGTTGCAACAGCTTTTATGTGTTTGGTAAGACGAAAACCTCGGTGACCATGGTCATCTTCAACTTGAATGGAACATCCATACGCTTCATTGCTTGATCCCAGATGTGTTCGAAGAATGCATTTAAGTTTCAGCAAAGCAGAATGCTTCAAAGCTGCTTTGTTCGTCAAGAGCATCGAACAACCTCCTGAGCGGTACAAACAGTTCGTGAGCATCATTGGCTGTTCCTTTCCGCTATACCAGTTTGGCCCTATAGATTCTGTACTAACAACAACAGCATAAGCATTCCTGTTTGTCTTGAACAAGTGTTTCACAAGATCAATAGCAACAATACTTGCACTACAACCCATCCCAGAGAGGTTGAAGGCCTTGATGTCTTCCTTCATTTTGTACCGGTTTATTATTCGAGCGGTCAAGGAGGGTGCTGGGGAGAACAAAGACACGTTCACAATAAGTATATCTATGTCAGATGGAGAAACTCCTGTCTTAGCGAAGAGCTTGTCAAGTGTACGTGAAAACACATCATCCATCTCCAAAATAGCATCTGATAGAGACGGGTTTTCTTCTCTGGCTTCAATCACGTTTCTGGGGCCATAAGTTTCTCCGCCCAATCCCGAATTGACGATGCTTTTGAGTAGGTATCTGTATTCTTCAAGCCCCAGGTTCTTGTTCCTCAAGATAATATTTACACAGGATTTCATGCTCAGTTTCCTGTCTTCAGAAGCTTTATAGCACTCATACCCTAACAGGTAGCAGCACTGGCCTCTCCTTTGCAGAATCAACTTCCAAATGCAGAAGAAAGCATAGAAAAGAGACAGAAAACACAAACATATTGCCATGAAAATCTCCATGGATAGAGTGAGAGTGAGGAGATCAACTTTGGCTCTTCTCATTCTATGGAGTGTACATATATTCAAGTTCTGTACCAACTAAGACAGCCATGTAATTTACTTTGCTCGCAAAGAGATGAGAATTCCAGCCTGTAAATGGTTTGGTAGATCAAAAGTGCCATTAAATTTTGATGGGCCAATAAAAGACACTATCGACCGAAGGTAACCAACCAACCCACCTCATATGGTTAAAATATGGTACATACTCCCAAAATTACAAGAAAACTTATTATTAAGCCTAGAATATGATCCACTTAGAAAACTAACCATTGGTTTTCAGATGTTTAAACCACACAAGTAATAGCCACTTAGAAAATTGTCATCTCATTAGGAAACATGATCTGAAATTCTCTCTTTGATCTGTTTTGTTTAGTTGAGGTAGGTGATAACTGAATGGAATGTCCCCTTGAGATGAAAAGTTATTTAACCGTTGGAGGTGAATTAAAAATCTGTATGTTCCTACAAGCTATAGCTATAGAATCAAGATATTACGCTCTCGTTTGAAAAATGGTTAGCCACATTGTAAACAGTCCCATTTAATAATTTCCCTTAAAAGATGAACACATTAACTGAGAGGAAACAAAACAGTGTCAATTATGAGTAGAGAGAGAGAGTAGGGAAATAATTATTTTGAATTCTACAAAGTTACAAATCAATAACATGGATAATGGCTCTGGTAGATTCAATATGGTAACTGGCAGCAATCATGAAACAATGGGAAGCCATTAATTACAATCTCAGAAAATGAGAATAAAACACAGATTGCTAATGAGATATCACATCAGAATTATAAAAATCACAAGACAAAAAAACAGAGGAAGAAGGTATTTCATGGATAAGAATCACTGAATCAGAAACCGTTTTCAACTCAAATATGCAATTAATAACATGGGTATATAATCAAACATGCATATGTTTCTGATTGTCCAAGAAAAAGAAAACCTCATTGCGATTCCATTGAAGAATCGATTAAAACTTTGAACTCATTACTAACCTAACCAATGAGGATTAATTCGATTGCCCCTTGAGGCATTCTCTTCTTCGATTGCGTCGATAAGGAGAACAGGCTCTCCTCTTCCATTGCCACCTGAAAGGGCGAGGAAGTTTTAGGGCTGTAGGGATTTGACACGTCATGGCGAGATGGCAGCACGTAGGATTTAGGGTTTTGCAGAGGAGAAGAAACAGTGAGGATGGTGGGTCCCTTGGTGGTTGGGAGCAAAGAATGATGAGAAATGCTAAGATCGATGAAAAATTACGGCTGAAAATGGAGGTTCTCCCATGGCGACGAGTGTTTTTCTGACTTTTGACTTTCGTGATGTGGCAGACGGAGGGAGACCGGCTTGAAATTGGATGGCGCGTCGGTCACTCCGACGGAGCCGTCTCCGGTGAGGTTCGCCGGATATTTTTTCTTTTCTGAAATTTGCTTTATTTACAGAGCAGCAAAATTGGAAGGAAAATGGTTAGAAATAGCCTTTTTCAAAATTTCAATAGTATCCCATTTTAAAATTTGTTATGATAGTTTTATTTTTACATCTCCCTCCAGATTGACCACCGAGATTTATTTAAGAAACTAACTTCTCTTAGGTTCTCCATTGTTTTTTGAAATCTCGAACTTTATTAACACTGGAATTCTACCAATATTTTCAAATATTAAATAATCGTTTCTAAATTTATACCAAATCTTACCTAAATTTTTAAATCTTTTCCAAATTTGAATATCTCTATCAAATCTTATATTAAATTTTTAATTTTTAGCCTAATTTATGCATTCCACAATTATATATGAATTTTCCAAGTAAATTTAAAAAGTCTTGGAATTAATCCTCCCCAGATTTCAAATATATAAATATATAGAATCTTGGTATTAATCTAACCTAGAGGTTATAGTTGGTTTGATTTTTTTGGGTTT
This sequence comes from Citrullus mucosospermus, assembly GCA_030954485.1. Lineage (NCBI taxonomy): Eukaryota > Viridiplantae > Streptophyta > Magnoliopsida > Cucurbitales > Cucurbitaceae > Citrullus > Citrullus mucosospermus. The sequence goes on from CM062056.1 coordinate 26,657,982, forward strand.
GGGGTCAACCAAGAACCAAACCAAACTAATTAATTTTGTTTAAAAAAAATCAAACCGATGTCCAATAAATAACAAAACCAATGGATTGGTTTTTATTTGGTTCGATTTATAATCGGTTTGGTTTTGACATTTTCATTTGTTTCTTCCAAATTTTATTTTTTATTTCCAATTTTTGTTTTGAATGGGTCTTTTTGCTACTTTTTAATTAAAATTGAGTCCATTTCTTTTTTTATAAATTGAAATTAGACATTTGTTTTTTACACTTTCTAAATAAAAAAAGCATACCCACTCTATAATAATTGGTTTTTTTTTCTAAACGGTAAATATATATGCACCATAATTATAACACTAAAATATTTTATTTTTAAGGGTATATATACCTTTGGATCAGTTCGGTTTTGATTGGTTTTTCCATCAAAATACAATGACTAATCTAAAATATTTTTTGGTTTTCTCCAAATACAAACCAATATGTCCAATTTTATACTAAAAATTCAAACCAAACCAATGGATTGGTTTGGTTTTTAAGTTTTTTGATTTTTTTGTTGCACTCTTAATCTACCCCGAGATAACACCAAAATTCTTTATATTTTCCAAATCTTAAGTTTTTTTTTTTTTTTTTTGCAATTTTTGATTTTGGGACAAATTTTAAAAATTAGCCAAGATTTGATATAAATTTTTGGAAATATTACATAATATTTGAAAAAATTTGGTAGAATCTCGATATTAACGTTGCCTGAGATTTCACTAAAAAAGTCAAAATCAATTGATAACATAGAAAATGTTAGATTCCTAAGTATATCTCAGTGGTCGATCTTGAGATGTATCGAAAAAAATTAATTTCGCTAGTTTTTAAAAAAAAATGCTAGATTTGAAAAGTGAAAACTTAAGGGACTGTTTCTTACCATTTTTCAAGATAGACTTTTTTTTTTTTTCTTAAATGACTGTTCAAGATTCAAACACTTTACCTCTAATTTTATTCATTCAAATCAAGTTATATCCAAACATTTTTGTTAAATGATTTGGGAAATGGAATGATCTGCATAGTTCAATGATTTAGTAAGTTATATTAATACATTAAACTCTTTAAATATAACTTACATACACATATATATTCAAACAAAGATTAGAGGAAAAAGTTCTAGAAGTTGTGTTGAAAAGTTTTGTATTTAATTTTTGGAGCAGGTTTCAGTTTAATCTATAAACTTTTTTAGATTAGTCATTGTCAAAAGAAAGAAAAAAAAACCATTCTATCTTTGTAATTAAATTTTAAAATACCAATTTAAATAGTTTGAATGTAAAAAAGTAATTATTATTGTTATTGTTGTTATCTTTTGCAAATGGTTTAACTCACGATGTTAATTTGTGCAACCGAAAAAAAAAAAAATATGTCTATGCGCCCATAATAAAAAACATAATTCAATAGTCAACATAAGCTATGTTAAACTAGTTAAAGAATTATGACATCATCTAAAAGGCCACATCACAATAAAAATAAATAAATAATTAATTAAGTAGACTATTTTTTTTTAATTTAAATTTTAAATAAATGAAGATGATGAGGACTTAAACTTTGATGTAATAAATATTTTACCAACAAAGTTAGGCTGAAAATAGCAATTTTGACTTGATTCAATAACCACAAATGGGGTATAAAAATTCAAATTGTTTAGTGAAGCGGATATAGGTTTCATTTGGGATTGCTAGCTTTTAGAATAATGTAATATTAGCTTTTAATATAAAGCATATTAGTGTTAAGTAAATTTCAGGTTTATATTTGAACAAATTGGTTACGGTTGTAATTTTAAATGATAAAATTATAAATTAAATTTTATTAAAAATTACACCTGCTTCCAAGAGAATGTAAAATAAAGTAGTAAAGAACTAATTTTAAAATGGGTGTGAATTGTGAAATGATAGTGTGATTTAGAGGTGATTTACCATTAATCTAAAATCACATAAGAAGATAGCCGGGTTGAGTCGAATTTTATTTTTTAGACGATTTTTAAATATAGTAAAATAAATTAAAATATGAGAAAATATGACAAAATTTAATAATATCATCTATAGTGTCTATCAGTTTATCTATCTTACATTTTGCTATATTTAAAAATATTTCTAGCAGTTTTTCTATTTAAAATAAGATGCAGTTGCAAATATAGTAATCATGCCCAAAATATTGGAATCTACCAGTGATAGACCATATCATTGATAGGAGTCTATCTCTTATACACCATATCGGTTGAAGTCTATCACCAAGCTATCATTGATAGACTTTGCTATATTTGCAATCTTTTTAAAACGTTGTCATACACTTAATTATTATCCTAAAGGCCATGTTTGTTTCACAAATATTGTCATGAAATTTCAGACAAACATTTAATATTTTTGTTTGTTGCATAGGATTTCACTTTTTAAAATCAGGATATTAATATTTAGGAAACTTTAAAACCCATCTGACATGAGTTTTTTAATACCCCATACTTGTAAGATTTTTATATTGGGAGATGAATATAGTTGATTAATTAATAAACTAATATCAAATAATCATAAGTATTAATTTTAGTTAATTACTGAATATAAATATATTATTTAGACTTAATAAATTTCAACTAATACATTTAACATTGATATTTTATCTTATCTTAATTATTTAATATAAAATTTTATTCTTAAATATTAATATTCTAATTCATTTATATTTATTTAACTATTTTTATTAATTAAATAAAATAATTTAAATAATATTTAATTAGAAAATATTCGTTTATTGATATTTTGAGTGATTAAATAAGTAATCAATATATAATATATAAACAATTAAATTTAATTATGACTAAGTTCTCTTACATTTACATTTGATTAAATAATTATTTAGTTTTAGTTTTTACATACAAAATTGGTAAATCAAACACATTCATTTATCTTTCTAACAGAAACATATTAATTATTCTACAAATCCAAACACAGACATTAATTATCTCACACGTTTAAACCCCAAACATTTTAATTTTAGACATTTAATATCCATACTCATGAAACAATATTTGTGACCCAAACGACCCCTAAAAATGTTAACCATTTCAATTATCCTTAAAATAATAAAATATTTAAACAATCAACCTACTTCACCAACAATATTTCATAAATAACCTAAATTGAAACAATATTTCATAATTAAATTCTTGCAATTTTTTTGGACAAATTTAACCCTGTAGTACTCTCTCTTATTTAATTTTCATAGTATTTTATCATTAAAATATTAAAGAAAAAATGAAATAAATATTAATTATTTAGGGAGTTTTTTATGTTTATTAATCATTAGTTATGAAATAGTTTTCGAGATCCGCCAGTGGGTGAGACAAAGGTGGGGATTTAATTATTTATTATTTTATTTGTTAAAACATATGTTATATATCCCTAAATCTTTAGAATATGCCATAGTGGTTATTTTCACAAAATTATTCATTTGTTATAAAATTTCTTCAAACAAAGTACCTAACTCCAAATGAAAATTGCATCATTTACCATACTTTAAACATGTATTTTTGCAATTTTCTCTAGCATTATTATTATATAATATGGGGGCATATATTTAATATACAGGAATAGATATATCTCAATAGAAATAAAACCAAAATTATAATAGGGTATATATTATATAACAACTTTAAATATGTAATTGTTGTTAATATATTTAAAATAAACATTGTATGTATTTGAAACAACGTTGTATGTATTTGAAATAAACCTGGTATATATATATATATATATATATATAAAATGAAATGTAGATGAGAACTAGGATTTGGTACTATAACTATGTATTAAATGCAACTACCTAAATTTGGAGATTCTCATTTCTAAATCAAAATTCAAAATTTTTAAAAAGATAAAATTGTGAGACAAATTAGAGAAGAACTAAAATCTCTTTAATTTAATGGAAATAGGGATATTGTGTTGGGATGAATTTTGAAAATTTTGGAAAAATTTATTTAGGCACAATTTTTTTTTTTATATTTGTGTCTTTTCGATTTTTTAATAAAAAGACCATAAATTAATGGGATATTATAGACTTTTAAGTTTGATTTTTATGGAATAGTCTATATATGTTAGACTATTCACTAAAAAAAGTAATAGTGGATTTAAGTCCTTAGTCCTAAAATAATTATGATCCTTTTCACATTGGTTAAGCTCAAACAAAGCACAAGTAACAATTGAGGCCCAATCATAGCCCAAGTAATAATTGAGGCCATGAGTGGTTCATGTGGCAAATTGAGAAAAAGTAAGAGAAAGTTTTGAGGGTTAATTAGAGAAAAAAAAAAAAATACTTATTTTAAAACATTAGTAGGTAAAAGGGGTAGTTTGAAAAAAATTAGGTAAAAGGTTAGTTTTTTTTTTTGTCTCACTCTCCAATTGGTCAAACTACATTTTGTATTTTTTTTTTAAAAAAATTATTTTTCTTAAATGTAAGTTTGAATTATTAATTAAAAAAATTTGTTTTCTTGGTATCATTTTGAACGGAAAAATGGACAGAAACCTAAAATTATTATTTCTAAGAGAAAAAATTACCAGGAATTCAAGTCACATGAAAGAAATGAATGGAAGCTCTCGTCACTTTTTCCGTAAAGTTTTAAAAAGTTCCGATAAAAAATTTTGAGGGAAAAGTGATAGAAAAACAAAAAAAAAACTAACGGCGTCCCACTTTTTCAGAATGCCGTAAAAAAAAACCAATGCACTCCACTTTTTCGTTTATTTTTTTGTGCGGCTACCATTTTTTCTAATTTTTTTTGTAAGTACATTCTTACCTAAATTTTTTCTAAAATTATCCTAATCTAATGACCCAAGTTTCAAGTATTATTATTTATTACACATATTTCAATTCATTTTTTATTTAGTAGCCACATTAACGATTTGTCAAATTTAACCCATAATCAAATTCAAATTTCAAAGTCCCCCAATGTAAAATACAAACAACCAAAATTGTAAATCAAACATCATTTTTTAATCTAAAAAATGAAAAAGAAAAATTAACATATCCAGCTCAGAATATATGAATTTTTTACAATTTGAAAGGTGGACGTATCATGTTAAGCCACCTCATCACTTTGTTATAATCCTTTACACAGTCTGTTACGAAGAAGAAGAAGAAGAAGAAGTAGTTGCCGATGAAGAAACTCCATGAAACAAATCCGACAAATAATTCCCCAAATCATCCGGCGAAAATCTGACACCCACATTCACTTTCTCAATACACCCATCGTAAAACTGTCTGTAGATCGGCAGAATTTTCTTGGCTATCGACATCTTCAATTCGTCTCTCAAATTTCCATCCTCCACTCTCCACGACCTCTGCTTCCGATACGCTTCTTCAAACGCCGCATTAAACCTCTTGAACCCTTCCGCCGCCGACCCCACTTCCTCCGACTCCCCCTCCGGCAACGACTTCATCACTCTGTTCCACGCCGTCGTTTCGTAATTCGCTGCATACACCTTCACTTTGCTCTGGTGATTCGCCACCCATTCGCTGCCGATTAGCGTCTTTAGATTTGTTGTCGCCACCGTCTTCACAATGAAATTCAAATTGTTCGCTAGGAATAAATACGATAACGATATGTCTCTGTACACCGCTGCTTTTGTGTCTAGTTTGCAGAGAAGGACTAGAATCAGCCACCCCAGTTGCGCCGCCACTGGCGACGATATTGCATCGTCGGCGGCGATGGTTTCCATGTACGACGGTGGAATCAGAGAGTTTTCAACGGTGAGGATGTCGGAGAGGGTTCCGGCGTAATCTCCAAGAGACGAGATGTAGCTCATTGCTGATCGGGTTAGTGGGTGGATTCCGCTGCCGGGGGTCGGATTTTTGGATGAATCTCTTTGAATTGATGATTCAAATTCAGAAAGAATGTCGCGGATTGAGTCCGCGAGTTTCGCCATCGATGTTTGAGCCTGCGTTATAATGGCGGATGTTGAAACAGAGTCGAATATGACTTCAATTTCCGGCAATACGTCGGAATTCGCCTCGTGAAACTCCATTAATAGAAAGATTTTGTTGGAATCTTTCTTCCCTTTTGCGACTAATTCCGGGAACTTAAACAAAGTGATTGCACCTTCTTTTGTGATCTCAGAAAAACAGGACTCTCTGATTCTTTCCGATCTCGAAAAAACATGGTCGCACAGAATTTTCTCGCCACGAAACAGAGTATTCACAGCGATCTTAACCGAATTCATCCAAGTCTTGATTATCTGCTCGAGCGAATCCCAATTCCATTTCAGAATTCTCGAAAATTTGAATTTCTCTGTTCCAAGGTGGTACAGAGTTTCATCAACAATCGATTTTCGGATTACTATATAGATTTTAACACACTCTTTCCCATACCCAGAATCAATCATACAATCCGCAATCGATTTCAAATCGGCCGAAACTCTATCGAACTCGGCGACGGAATCCCTAACGGTTTCCCCGTCGACCGTGGACCGGTCGGAGGACCTGCTGGAGATGGATTCAGGGTCTAGATTCTGGCGATTCTCACTCAAAATTTGGTAAAATTCCTTCTCGAGTCGTCTCATGGCGGCCTGCATCAACTTCTGAGCAATAACAAGGACGGATGAGGTGGAATTTGCCAATATGAAAAAGTCCATTGCTCGGCGGAGGCTGTTGACGGAGTTGAGGAACTCGTCGGATTCGGCTCGGCCATGGCGGAAGAGGAAGGTGATTCTGTTGAACTCAGAAGAATCAGGGTCCCATTTGGTGATGATGGGTTCGGAGTTAATGATGGCCTCTTCCATGGCCGCCGACAGGGAAGGGTCATAGCTGGACGGCGGGAGTCTCCGGCGGGCGGAGTTGGGAAAGGAAGAAGAGGAGTGGAGGGATTTAGAAGAAGAGGAGTGAGAGAAGCCAAAGAATTGTTTGATGTGCATTAATTTGGTGGCGTTGTTACTCTTTGGGGGCTCTGAGAGTATCATTGGAATTGGAATTGGAATTGGAATTGGAATTTGGGAGAAATGATTGTATAATAAGAGAGAGAAAGCTTTGAGAGATGGGTATGGCTGTTTGGGTATGTGAGTTGAAGAGATTTATAGAGGAAGAAGGAAGGAAGGGGAGGGGATGATTTCAACAACCATTCTTAGACTAAACAATTATTGACTCACTCAACATAACATTGTGTCATGTTTATACTTATTTTAATATGCCTAATACTTTGCCTCTAAACTTCTCTCAAACCACTGTTTTTAAGCTTCCCTCCCACAACTAAACCTAAACCCAAACCTAAAAAAGATTTCAACTACAACCAACATACACTTACTTATGTTTATGTATTCCTATTGACTCACACCAAAAAAAGAAGTAAAACATTTAAAATAATAATTACTGCGTCAAATTGTGATTAGACAATTTGGTAAGATGTACTTTTTTTTTTTTTTTATAATATTGGGGACACTATATGTATAGAGTAGTTGTTTTAAAGGACAAAATTACTAGTACTAGTCTATCACAGTGACATTTTACTATATTTGTAAATATTTTGACTAATTTTTGCTATATTTGAAAATAGTTATATATATATATATATGAAAATAGTGAATAAGTTACTAAATATCATTTTGAAAGTTAAAGGTTTAATCTATATGGTTGTCATTGTTAATTAAAAAAAAAAAAAAAAGGAAAATATGAAGTTATACCAAACTTTGAAGATTTAATTAACTAAAACCTTAAATTAATAATTGTATCAATTAGAATACTCATAATTATCTTTAGAATTCTATTTAAAAATAATTGTTACACAATTTTTATAGTATATAAGATTTCTTTAAATAATGCATGAATAACACGAAATATTAGAGAAAAGTGATAGAATGGACTTGGTAAAAGCAAGTTTTGATTAATATTTGTAGTTTTTCATCATATTATCTTCCTCTATTTTGTTTTACTTATATTTAGGAAGGATGAGTGAATTATTTTGGTGGAATTTTTGAAGAAAACTATATTTTTTTTCTTTTTGTGATTTTGAGTTTATGGAGTCAAATTAAAATAATTATAAATTGTTAATAAAGGATTTAAATTGATTCACTAAGGAGATGTTATACTTTATGTTTTACTACTCTATTAAACATTGAAATTATAAACTTGACTTTAAAATACATATTATTATATTATAAGATGTTGATACCCATGTTTTTTTAAGTTTGATGAGTTGAACATATTTACCTATAAAATTGAGATGATGTTAACATAAAATATATTCATGGTGAAATGTACTTTATGCTAATATTGTCTCAATTGGTTTTCAATATGTTTTTGTTAATCAAAGTATTTACTACTCTATAAACATTGAAATTATAAATTTGATACCCATGTTTTTAATTTGATGAGTTGGACATATTTACCTATAAAATTGAAAAATATATACATTTAACAAGATCTTGATAAAGACAATTGATGAATATGTTAACATCAAATCACCCGTGTTTTTAACATAATTTGATGAGTTGGGCATATTTACCAATAATGTACTTTATGTTAACATCGTCTCAGTTGGCTTTCAATATATTTTTGTTAATCAAAGTATTTACTACTCTATTAAACATTGAAATTATAAATTTGATATTTGTGTTTCTAATGTGATGAGTATGACATATTTACCCATAAATTTGAAAATATACTCATTTAACTAAATCTTAGGTTAAGACAATTGATGAATAACTTGGTCACAATATGTGAAATGGTGGACTAACAATGAGTAAAGACTTTGGAGACAAGCAACTTAGCAAACAAAATAAACTACATTTTTTATACACTTAAAAACTCAATGTTGTATTTTAAAGAAAAAAAAAAAGCGTTTATATTTTTTTTTTTGAAGCGAGTGAAGTTTGGTGGGAGAGGTTTGAGGTGGATACCTCGAGATCAGAGTTTTAAATTTTTATCAATGTGTCAATATTATATTAATCGATGTCATATTTGTAGGTTTGACATTAACTAATATAAAGAGTAAATTGACATTTCTATTATATTACAAAAAATTTGATAGAATGTATAATACAAATCTACAAATATGAATAACACATACCTTATATTAATAATAATATTATTTTAGTCTTGTGCTCTACGTTTTGTTTCATCTACATTATATACTTTCAATCAATTTTAATTTTAGTGTAGTTAATTTATTGTTTTTTTTTTTTTTTCTTAAAAAGACAAAGTTGGTTTGTATTAACAAATTTGAAAATATATTTACATAGGTTTTTTTCGTATGAAAATTATTATTATAATTATTTGATCAATTTAGATAAAAATTAATTACGAATGATTAATTATATGATTTAAGTATAAAGAATAAATTTATGATTTTGAAAGGAATAGACTAAATATACTTTTATAAATGTATATTTATAATTTCTTCAAAATTAATAGTCTAAATGGACATTTTATCATAAGATTGAGACCTAAAAATAATTTCGTCAACTTTTACAACCTTGCAAAAACGATGTTGGCGTGTTTTAGAACTCAGACATAACAATAAAAATTGACTAATTTAAAAAATAATATATACATTAACAATTAAAATATATATTTAGCTTATAAAAAAAATTTGAAAAAATGGTGCTTACAATTACCAAAAAAAAGAGCACAATTTTTATTAATATATTTAGACGGTTGATTCTAAAGCACTGAATTGTAAAACAAGTCACCATTTGAAGTAAGCAAATTTATATATATATATATATATATATATATAAAGAGGCTAATTTTTTTATTTAAATAATTTCCAAAGGCTATTTTTTAATGTGCTTGAGTTTATATTGTTTTGTTATCTATTGTTGAACTTGACTAATTATCTATTGGCTTCACGACTTTCTCAGAAGAAAAAACAAAACACATATTAAATTATAATACATAAAATAATTAACGGCGACATAATATATAAATAATTAACGGCGACACGTAGAATATCCATAAATTTATGGGTAACGTTGTTGCCCATAAGTTGAATGTTTCAATGTTTGGGTAATAGACTTAAAGGGTTATGTAGCACACAATCTCTCTATATATATATATATTTTTTTTTTCTAAATATACCTTTTTTCTCATCCATTTGTAAATGATTAAATTTAAAATGTCGATATCGAGATGTCTACGCTTCAATTTTACGAAAATGATAATAAAAATATAGACAAAATGTTGTTGTGGTGAATATTTCTTGAAAAACTATATATATATATATATAAAGCATACTTAAATTAATAAATAAACCGTTTACGATTTTTAAACAAGATATAAATATTTTGTTTGCTTATTTTTTTTATTTTTATATTTCATTAAATTTTTTTTTGATAAAATAAAAATCTGAAAATATAATTTTTTCTGTCTTTGACAACATGTGAGATGGGAGAATCAAACTTCTAATCTTGAGGTCAATAGAATAAACTTTATGCTAGTTGAAACATGTTTATTTTGGATGAAAATATAATTTGATAGCATGGAATGATTTGACTAGAAATGTGACTTTTGTAATATTAATTGTCTTTAACTAAGCTATATTACATCATTAATGACCAACTGGACATGAATTGGATTAGTAACTATAAGGGTAATTGTTTTAAATAGTAAAACTACTCAAAATATTTTTAAATATAGTAAAATGTCATTATCTATCAGTAATTGCTCGTAGATGATCTATCAGTGTCTATCATTGATAGATGACTGTAGTCTATCAGTGTTTATTGTTGTAAGTGATATTTTGCTATATATTTGTAAATAAGTTGGCTCATTTTGCTATGTTTGAAAACAACTCTAACTATAATTTAATTTAGAAGTTTTCACCCTTTTTTTCTTTTTCTTTTTCTACTTTTGTATTGTATTGCTATTAAATCATTTAATAATTTGCAGCTTGTATAATTTAGGTTAAATTATAAGTTTAGTTCCAAAAATTTTATACGTACGTTTAGTATTTGAACTTTTAGACTTGTGTAAAATAAATTTCTTAGTATCAGACATGTCTTTAAATTTTCAATATAAACGTTTGATAGAATTTTAAAGTTTCGATTTTGCATTTAACAAGTCGTTGATCTCTTCGTCATTTTTTAAACTCATAAATCTATTGTATATTAAAACTCAAATTTTATGTTAATTGATTTGTTAATTTCAATAAGTGTCAAATATGTGTCGTCAAAGGTTTATTCAAAACAAAATCGAAAATCTAAAAACCTATTAGACATTTTATAAATTTCATGTTCTTATTAAACACAAACCTAAACATTCAACAACTATACAGTTAATTAATCTTATGGTTGTTCTCACTTGTATTAGTTTGAAAATAATTTTGTAAAAAAAAATAGAATTGAAGGCTCAATATGTATGTGTTTGTATTATTACCCATCTTAACACATAGGCTTGCTTAGGTTATAAAGAGCAACTTCAATATTCATTTATTTATGCTTAAATTCTAGACAACAAAATATATATATCAATAGATAAAAGTAATGATTATAGACTTAATTTTTAAAAATAAAAAATCAAATGGTTGTCAAACAGAGTTTATTATAATATGAGTTTTTTTTTAATAAAACCATGTATGACTTTATCATCAATCATTGACTTGACCGTCAAATAGATTAAGATAAAAGACCAATAAATAATTTAGGGAAGTTACCCTAATTTGTTATGTGTAAAGTTTGTTATTTGATATGGTATTTACTAAAATATGATTTATTTTGTAAGCTCTATATCACTTCTTCATCATCAATCATTGACTTGACCATCAAATGGACTAAGATAAAATACCTATTGAATAATGGAGGGAAGTTACCTACACAACTATATATTTGACCACATGGACCCATTTCAAAAGTTTGATCATATCCGTCAAGAATGGTAGTATTTGCATGTGACATATGTAATAACATTCTACATTATGTTATTTAATTTAGATTTATTTCACATATAAGAGGTTATTGGTCCGATTTAGTATTTGTGGTATTTGAGCTTATTTCAATAATATTATTGTAATGAAAGTTGAAACCCTAATATAAAAATCTCTATTCTCTCTTTATTTATCTTGAAGAATATATATTTATTTCTTTATGAATCTTTATTCATATAGAGAAAAGTTTTTCTTTCATTAATCAGTTATTTCAAAATCAATGCAAATACTTGGCCCTCACAAAAAAAGTAAGTCTTCCATTACCTACTCGAAATTAATGATACTAAATATTTTTTTCCCCAATAATGAAAGAAACGATTTAAAAAAAAAAAAAAGAAAATTAATCAATTCATCCATAAGGCCCCAAAGTATACCTTCTTTCCTTTGGTTGAAAACCATAATGTAATGGACAACCACACAATTAAAATATTGTTTTCTTATGATTCCCGAAATAGAAAACCATCGCATAAAACGAATAAGGCATAGATGGAAGAAAATTGCGAATATTTTACATATATAAGTTTAGAAGTAAAGAAATGTGTTGTCGAAAAAAAAAAAAAAAGTCAAGAATTGAAATAAGTAGAGAGAGATTTTTGAAGTTTTGAAAATAGTAATTATTTATGCTTGTTTGGTAATTATTTTATTTTTTATTTTTAGTTTTTAAAAATTAAATATATATTTTTTTAATTTTTTATAATGATTTGCATCAGTATAATAGTTGAATTTTTAGCCAAATTTTAATAATAAATACACATTTTTAAAAGCTATTTTTTTAGTTTTCAAAATTTAACTTGATTTTTTAAATTATGGGTAAAAGCTAGACAATAAATGAAGAAATTTGAAGGTGAAAATCGAGTTCATAGGCTTAATTTTAAAAAACAAAACAAAAAATAAGATGGTTATCTAATGGACTAGTTTTTTATTTTTAACTTTTTAAAAATTAAGCTTATAAATATTATTTCTAACTCTAAATTTTTTATTATATTATCTATTTCTTTTAAAAAAATATATGACCAAATTTTGAAGAAAAAAAATTGAATATATATATATTTAATTTAGCTAATAATTTAAAATTAGGGGAAAAATTAAGACAAGTGGTCTGGTGGGGTAGAATTTAATTTAATTTTTTTTTAATGGAGATTAAAGGACCGGTCGGAATGACGTCACTTTATTGATGAACGATGATTAAAATATTTTTACTTTTATTTTTCATGGAAGTTTCTTTTATTTTGTTTATTCGTTTATTAATTTTTCCAATTGCTCCATACTTTTAAGAAATTACAATGAAGATGTGGGTGCCTATCTTAAAATAATTACCCCTTTTAAAATGTAATCTTTTAATTCCCGCGTCTTTAAACCAAGGCCGATATGTTCTTAAAGTTTCAAAATGTATTTTTTGTTCCTAAATTTATAAAATTAATGTTAGAGAAAATAGACAATTTTTTCTAAAACTAATTTTTTAATTTTAAAAAGAATAAAAATATATATTTTAGAGATCTTTTAAACGTATTCTTAAAACTTCAGGACTAAAAAATTACATTTTGAACACTTTAGAACTAAATATATCTATTCATAAAAACTCCTAGACTCAAAATGCATTTTTTAAAAACTCAGAAATCAAACGCACAAGTTCTTCAAAACATGATAACCAAAAACGGTAATTTTCTCGTTACCTTTTTAATCAATTAATTCTTATGACATAATAGAGATTTCTTTTAAATAATGTTATTTTAATAAGTAATGACAAAAATACAATTGAGACAAAAATAATGTCAAAAATAGGGTTAGGGAATCGTATGTACTGGGTCCACGATTTTAAGCTCCACTATGTTCCAGATTCTTGTAGCTGGAAATCGTGCACGGGGTCCATGAGTTCCATGTTGGAATTTCTACAAGTTCCATGTGGTCCCAAAACTCCACCCTCCCCTCATGTTTGATTCACCCTGCACTTCTTTAGCACTATTGAGAAACCTGTCGTGGGAGAGGCACATCTTAAAAAAAGACCAGTATACATAAAATAGAAGAACGATGAGTTTGAAACAAAAATCTGGTACAATTGTGTCACATAATATCAATCTAAAACAAGTACAAACCTATTAAAAATGTTACGTAATCACTATAGATGTATAGATTTGTTCATAAAAAAAGAATGATAAAAAATCATCAACCTCAGATTTATAATAGAAAATGTCATACCATTATAAATATATATATATAAATAATTATCCTAACTAGTAGTACTTAGAGATGTGATGAAGTCATTGATTTTCTTTTTTTAAGTTGCATTTAATTTGAGTTTAGAAAGTCAATGCAGTCAAGTAGTAAGAGATTACTGCTGATACCCTTTCCCACTTAATTGTAAGGAGAGCTATACCCCAACTTTATCATTTGCAATGATTTTATTAGTCAACAAAGAGGATGAACATAAAAAATAATTTTTTAGTACTTAAATTTTAAATTTTAGTTAAAATTTCATTTTGGTTTCTATACTTTGGAGTTTGTTTAATTTTAGTCTATGTACTTTCAATAAATCTTAAATTTAGTCCCTACTACTAATTTATTGTGGATTTTTGCATTACCTTTTATTTTTTATTAGGCATTTTTACTATAAATTTTGAGAACATATTATTGTGCTTATTTGCATGAAAATTATTGTGATTATTTAATCAATTTCGATAAAACTTAACTTTAAAAGATTAAATTTAAGATTTATTAAAAGTACAGGGATTGAAATTGAATATTTTAAAATATATTGACTAAAATTAAACTAATTACAAAATATTGAGGCTAAAATGGTATTTTGAACCTTAAATTTTTTAAAATGGCATGTTTGGTCTTTTTAATCTCCAAATTTCAAAGAATAGGTTTGAAGGTTACTAAACTAATTTTTTTTTTTTGTTGTTATTTTAATTGTTATATGACATTTGAAATTAATTTAAAAAATTATCTCCTCTCTCTCTTTCCACATTCTCCTCTCTCTCTTCCCTCCCTCTCGTTCTCTCAAAAATTCTTCTAATATTGAGTAGTATAAACAATTTTTCATACTATTTCTGTTTATGGAAGGTTAAAAAGTAAATATTTTAAAAATTATATAGAACTCATAAAATGAAATAATATATCGTTAAATAACGTATTAGATGTTGAATTGAATCATGTACACTAGCATAGTATTAGGTTTGTTCCTCATTTTTTTTTCTTTTTTGATAATTATTTAAAAGTGTATAGCTATTATATTTGGAAATAAATAAAATTAATTTGCTAAAAAACCTATTTAAAAGTGTATAGCTAGTTTAATGATTTAAAAATTGGAAAATCATTTGTTTGCATTAATTAATAAAAAATAAAAAATAAAAAAATAGGTTGGCTTCTGACTTAGTGGGAAGCCAGAAAAGAAAATAAGAAGAGAGAGAAGAAATAGCTTTCTAAAATTATTTTCTAATTTAAAATGTCATATCATTATATAATATATAAAAAAAAAAAAACAATACTTTTGGCCTCATTTAAACCTATTCTATCTATCCTATGTTAAAAGTGGTTAAGAGTGAAATTTTTGTAACTTTCCTCTTTATCCTTAACTTTTTTTTATAAAGACAATTTTACCCTCAAATTCACACTTCCACACATGGCTTACCTACCATCCATTCACTTTTTTTTTATACATCCTTTTTGCCCGGAGATTTTCCAATAAATCATAATTTGTCTTCATATTATTTCATACATTTTTTTATTGGATATTTCAACAAATTTATTTTGTCCTAATATCCTTTATTTTTTTTTCTCTTTAATAAAACCATTTATACACCTCATTTAACAAATACAAATTTATTCGCACAATAATTACACATAATTTTTTTTTTAATTTTAAAAAGAAATAATTGTTTACTAGTATCTTATTTAAAAGCATATATGAATATAATGTACCAATTCCTTCTAATGCATTTTTATATTGTGTTTTGCTCATTTTATTTGAATTCAATGTTTATGATTAGCATTTTGAAAAAGTAAAAAATATCATTAAATTAAATTTCAAAACAATTAAATATTAGTCTCTTTGTTTTAAATTGTTAAGTTTTGTTATTGAAAAAGATCAAGACAAAAAAATAATAGCTAAATCTATAAAATTCCACAATGTTTTTAGTAGATACAACATAGTTTCATATTAAAAAAGAATATCAAATGTATACCGTTATTAATGTAATTGATAATTAAGAGCATTTAAAATTATAACGGGAAATATTTTTCTTCAATTTATCAATTTAATTTTCTTTAAAAATCATGTCTAATATTTACAAAAATTATATTCGTTCAACATTTTATATTTCCCTCTATTAAATTATGGCTCAAATATTTTTAACTGCATCTAACACATTTTGTATTCATTATAAATTAACTAAATAAAAAATATATATAGTTTTAGTCATCATCTTCTTCATTACTTTTAAATTTCATACCTCGGCTTGTTACTTTAGCAAAAATGGCAAAAAACAAGCTTAGCTCGCATGATACACTTGATACACACTTGATACACCTGATACACGTGATATATTTGATATACACTTGATACCCTTTCGTACACTTGATACACTATTGTCTTAGGTCAAATATATTGTTGATACATTCATATCTTAGGTCTCATACACTCATGTGTTATTTCAAGTATCTACTAATTGATATTTAATACACTTAGGTCTTTTCATTGCTCAATTTCCTAAAACTTTTTATTTTATTCCTGTTTTGTTACTTTTCCTCTCCCTAATTAATTTGAAAGAAAATTTTGAACCAATTTATTTGATGTAAGTACAGTATTTTCAACCAATTAATTTTTTTAAAAAAATGTATTTCAGTTGATGATACACTAATGTTGAAATATAATACTGATATATTATTAATATATTGTTAATAAACTCTATTGAAATTATGTTGATATACTTTATAATGATACACTAATTTATATTCTAAATACACCTGACTAACATGTTGTTGATATTCTTTATAATAATACACTCATTTATGCTGCTAATATACTTGACTGACAAACTGCAAATATACTTTATAATGATACAAATGTTTATATTGTTGATACACTTGATTAATATACAATTGATATAGTTTATAATTATACACTCGTTTATACTGTTGATGCACTTGATCAATATATCGTTGATGTACTTTATAATGTTACACTCGTTTATACTACTGATACACTTGACTGACATACTATCAATATACTTTATAATGATATACATGTTTATATTGTTGATACACTTGGCTTAATATATTATTGATATATTTTATAATGATACACACATTGATTGATATTAAGTACTTGGTGATTGCTATCTGATTTACTATCTACCTTATGTACTTGTTGGGCTTATACCCAAAACTTTCAGGCTACCTAAAAAATAATGTTCATATTAGGAGTCAAATCACTGCTGGCAGAATTGGTGACCATCAATAATCATCTGAAAAATATGATGTCTCTAGTAAGAGTTAGATTATTATTGCAAATTATAGTTGATGATAAAATTGTAACACAAGTTACTCATAGTTCAACTCTTGTAAAAAAATGGAAGCAAGTTATTTAAAGAAAGTATAGAAAAAAGTGATGCAACAAAGAAGGAAAGAAATAGAGAGAGAGGAATTCTTTATTAAAAAAAAAAGAAAGAAAGAAAGAAAAACAAGAAGTTGTAAAAATTGATGCAGCAAAAAAAAAAAAATAAATAAATAAATAAAGGATAAGAAGAAAATATAGTGAATTGAAATAAAATCTATACTATATTAAAAGGGGCAATAAGAGAGAATTTTTAGCTTCCTTTTTTGCTCCTACACTTTTAGTAAATGACTACTTTGTCTTTCCATCTTTAGGGCATGACTCTTTATTTAGTGTTTATTGAGCGATGTTAGAAGAATAAAGATGCAACCTTATGTCGACGAGATACAACTCATTTGGGTGCACATGGTTACACATATTGAATCGGTGTATTAATTCATCACTCATGTATGAATGTGATCTATGTATAAAAATGTGACCATTCGAGTTTAGGTGTCCATTGATATCCTTTAATCTTTGGAACATGACTTTTCGAGTTTAGGTGTATATTGATTGTTTGTGTGTAGGTGGTTATACATCAAAAGAATGTATTCATTCATGTATGGATGTGATTTTCATATAAAAGACGACTTATCAAGTTTAGGTGTTTGTTGAGAGACATTAGAACAATAAAGGTGGTCTTTCGTCTTTTTACTTTACAATTAATCAACATGATTTACAATTAATAAATATAAATGAATTTTTAACATTTATACTACATCTTTAGAAAATAAAATAATAAATTATCAAATTCATAAACACATGTATCACACGTGAGTCATTACTAGGAAAATAAAAGAAGATCAAATTCAAGTTTTGTTCTTAGGAGAATTTTTTTAAAAGAAGAAAACAGAGTATGAAAAAAAAAGGAAAAAATGGGACAATTCAAGTTTTTAAGGAAGAAAGTAGGTAAAATTTCTTAAATTGTAATTCTAAAAAAATTCTTATATTATAAAAATATAAAAGAAGAAGAAGAAAAAAAGGTTGAAATTGTTGTAGAGCCATTTTAGGAAAAATAAATAAATAAAATAAGGTCTCGTCTAGTAATCATTTCGTATTTAGTTTTAGTTTTTGAAAATTAAGCTTGTAGACACCATTTTAACCTCTAAATTTCTTACTTTGTTGTCTAGTTTCTACCAATTGTTTAAAAAATTAAGCCAAATTTTGAAAACTAAAAAAAAACTTTTAAAAACTTGTTTTTGTTTTTGAAATTTGACTAAGAACTCAAACATTGTATTTAATAAATATGCAAACCATAGTAAGAAATGTAGAGAAAATATGTTTAATTTTCAAAAATAAAAAACACAAAACGAAATGGTTACCAAACGGGGCTAAAATAACACAACCAAATATTTTGCCATATATACAAAATTAAATTTAAAATGTTGAAGATATGCTTGCAAAATCATATTTTTAGATATATATATTTTCTTTTTAATAATACCAACAAAATAAAAGAATAAAGATAATTGACCTGGTCGTGCTTTAAATTTTGACCATAAAACACATGCCTCAAGGAAATGATCTTCATTTGATACATATTCTATAAAGAAATAAAGTCAAATATCTTTTTGAGGATACAAATGATTTTTTTAAAAGAAAAAAAGTACAAATAAACTTGATATATAATGCATAATCTAACAAGTTTTAAGGAAGGAATAAATTAAAGTGGACATTGTCTTAAAATGATTAAGAATGACCATTTGTTAATAATAAAATAGGATACCATAATATCAAATTAAGGTTATGGGTGAAAGAAAAAGATTATGATCTATTTTTGAATTGTTTCCAAAGCTCGCCTTTGATGGTGCCTCTCTCTATATATATATATTAAAATATATCATGATTTTAATATAATCTTAAAACATTTTCATTATTTCTCCCTATGAGCATAGTTGGATGGATATAAACTTGTACTATCAACTTTGAGATATGAGGTTCGAACTCCCACCCTATATAATAATGTCAAAAAAAAAAAAAAAAAATTCACCCATCTTCCTTTTTCTTCTCTTTCTATTTTATAAAACTATATATCTCTCATATATGAAAATGAGAGACTAAAATTTATAACTTTTTTTAAAAAGTATAAATACCATAATCACTATATATATATATATAGAGGTGGGTTTAATAACATAATTTGGTTACTACAACTTTATTTACATTTAGTAAAATTTCTTGAACTTCTATATCTGAAATGGGCTTCTATCGGTCGAGCTAATCAAAAAGAAAAGATTAAAGTAAACTTCGCTCCACTAAAATACTTATAAAGTATGTGGTTATGACAAAAATAAAGTATATGTTTGGGTAGAATAATACTTTTCTTGCCTACCTTTTTCCTATCAACAACTCTTCATGAAAATTAGGTAAGGAAAAAACTCTCATTAATTTGAGAATTTGTTCTTATTCATCATTATTCAAGGTTAGAATTGTAAATTGAAAATTTTGACTAATTGAATACTGATTATTTGTGAGTGATTTAAGTTGGGTAAGATATTAGTTTTTTCAAAAAAGAAAAAAGAATTGTGTAAGATATTAGTCATTTTCTGTTTGAATCGTCAATATTGAAAAATAAGATCTACGAGTAGTTTAAGAAACCAAATATATATATATATATATATATATATATATATATATATATATGTGAAGTGAGCATCAATTAATGAACTTGTAAAATGATCTGTAAACTATAGTGTGAAATTATTATATGGAAAATTGGACTCTATGGTCTATAGCATCACTTTAGGTTTATTTGAGATTTTGGCATGGATGTGTTCAGAGTTAGTAAAAATGTCACTTTTTTTTTTTTTTTTTTTTTCATTTATCCTAAAATGCCCTTAACAATATAGTTTATTACAGTGTAATTAAATCTTTCAAGTCACAGTTTTGGTTTTTACTTCCTTATTGTTTTTTTTTTGTTGGAGTAATAATGGTTTGCAAAACAGCTTATTGTTTTCAAAAATGAATTTTAATGAATTTTGTTTTAAAAAGCACATCCATTCCAATTTTCCCCTTTCTATGGTTTTTTTATTTTACAAGAACCCTTTTTTATATGTTATTTTTATTCAATATTTATAAAATAAACTTTAGGTATATTGTAATTGGTTTAAAGTGTGTATTTTAGTACACCAAATTTTTTTTGGTAGTAATTTAAAAACTATACATCAGTTTTGAATACCAATAAAATTTGGGATGGTGTGATTTAAAAAAAAAAAAATACTCTTTTCAAATATAACAAAAGTAACTAAAATATTTACAAATATAGCAAAATTCTAATGTCTATTTGCAATAAACTGTGATAGGCCGTATATTTTGCTATTAGTTATAAATATTTTTTTTAGTAATTTTGTCATTTAAGATAATTTTCCTTCTAAAAAACCTATACTTTTAGAATAAATTCATTATATTGAGGTATTAAAGAAAAGTTATACCTCTAGTCAAACTTTATTATATTCTTTTTTAGTTTAATAATACATGAGAGATTTGAATATGACAAACTCTTGTCTCCTTTTATTTAAAAAAAATCATTTAAAACCAAATTTGACTTGATCAAATTAATTTCTTACCAATTAACTAATTAATCATTAATGAAAGAAAATCGAAGAATCAGAATCCACACCACACTCAAGTTCATTTAAGTATATGAATAATAATAATAATAATAATAATAATAATAATAATAAAAAATTGCGAATGAGCTTATATAAATATGATGTGGTATTTTAATATGAAAGACTCATCATAGCTTAATAGGAATATGTGTATATACTATGGTGCTTAGTTTATGGCAATTATTTGAACTAAAAAATATATAGAAAAGAAAAAATTTCTTTACCCAACTTGTATTAAATTTATTTATATGGAAAGTCAACCTTTTAAGATATAGTCAATAAATTGAAGGGAAGAGAATGATTCCTAATGGCCACTTGAAGTTAGACCTTCATTTATTTATTTATTTATGTATTTATTATTATTATTATTATTATTATTATTATTATTTGCTGTTTTTTTAACAGTCTAATAGCAATTATTAACAATACTTATTATATACTAAAAAAAAAAGATAAAAAGTGAAAATAAATTCGCTAATATATTTCAAATTTAAACAAAAGGTAACAAAAAAAAAAAATATATATTTTTTTAAACGTATTATAAATAGAAAAAATGTTAAACAATTTACAAATTTAGCAAAAATTTACTTCTATCTGTGATAGATTGAAATAGATCAAGATAGACATGTATCCGTGTCTATATGATAAAGTGATAGATATCTATCTATGTCTATCGCGGTCTATCACAGATGGAAAGCAAAATTTTGCTATATTTGTAATTATTTTCAACCGTTTTTCTATTTTTCAAAACGTTCCCCCCTTTTTTTAGCACAATTCATCTCAAACTAAATATAAAGAGCTCCATTTCATTTGACTGAATGAAGAACAAAAATCGAAAATGAGATGCTATCAAACAAGTCATAAGCTTTCAATTTTTTGTTTAATAGGTATTTGAATTTTTTTCTAAAAAAGTCAAATAGGTCAAAGATCTTATTCAACACAATTTAAAAGCTAGTGGACTTATTAAACAAAATCGAAAATTTCGAGATTTATTAAATACTTTTTAAAAATTTTAAAAAACCTTTTTAAGTACAAAATTATAAGTTGAGGTCCGTCCTATCAGTATTTTCTAAAAGTACATTCTCCCACTTTATACATTTTTTTTTAATTTGAAAATCTATTTATTTTCCTAATAATTTGTTATCGTTCAAACTATATACAAACAAATATTTATAATTAGAAACCCAAACAAAGTGTTTAATTCATAAGGGAAATAATTTTTTTTTACTAATCAAACTTTTATTTTTGAGGTTGATATATGACTAGTTATTAAAATAATTTTGTCTTTAAATGTTAGTTGTAATTTTATAAATGATGACATATTTACTATATAATGTCGGTTTTGGAAAATACACCTCGTTTTACCGGATTTTTGAACTTTTATGGAAAAATTTGTATTATTTGAAATCCCCATCTTATTTGGACATATGATGGCAATTTTAAACCGCCATTTAATTTCATCAAAATGCGGAAAAAGACACCCCAAATAGTGCAGATAAGCTGACGGTTGGGTTTATTTTCTGATTTTTATATTTAATATAAATGGCGTCGTTTTGGAGAGAAAAAAAAAAAAGCCAACTTGCTCAGTTCTCCAAATGCCTTCTTCATTTTTTTTTGCTCCAAAATTCATCACAATTTGGATCCCACAATCCATTCTAAGGCCAGAGAATAACAAGACTCTTGTGATGGTCCACGAAGTGTTGGTGATAAAAAATTTGAAGGAATTTGATTCAATTTTAAGCTACAACAAGTTTCATAACCTCTGTTTTTCCGGTTTTAAACAAACATGTTTATTCTTCAAAATTGATATAATTAGAGTGCTTTAAATCTTAATTGCTTCTATATTTAAGTTGTTAACTCCTTCAAATATGTGAAATGAGTTTAAGAATGTTGATTTTGATGAGTGAGTATGTTAATTCATATGTGACATATATCTAAACACTATTCGTTCTTTGACATCTTCGAAATATTTGTATTTTTCCCTATGAAATCTTTTATCAATAAATTTTAGATATTGTATATATTTTTATCCCATATGATTTACATGTTTTGAAACTTTAGTGATTAGCTACTATGGTTAATAACAGTTATCTACATTTGGTCTCCGATAAAGTTGAGTATTTCTATTGGTTCTTATGTTTGGTGTGAATAATTACATTTGAAATGTTCTGGAACTTTTGCTTTAGCTTTTTAAGATTTTATCAATATGGACAATTCCTGGATAAACAAAGATAGGTTGTCAAATGAATACAACTTAGGTGTTAAAAACTTCATTGAAAATGGAATACATCATTCCAAGGGGTAAAAGTTCATATCGCGTCTGTGCTTAAATTGTGGAAATACACTCAAACAAGATGTTGACATAGTTAGAGACCACTTGTTTGTCTCTAGCATTGACAAGAGTTATAGGACATGAATTTTGCATGGAGAATAAGTGCCTATTAGGGATAAGGACGAAAATGTTAATACTTTAGATGAAGATGATTACGATGATGTAAAGAATACAACTGAGTTGTTTGAAGTTACACAGGACTATTTTACAAACAAATGGGAAAATTTTGACCAATTATTATGCACAAAAACCGTTGTACTCAAGTTGTCAAACTTTTACTAAAATTTATACACTACTAAAATTATATAACTTAAAAGTTAGATACAGATGAAGTGATAAAAGTTTCACTGAGTTATTGACATTAGTACACGACTTCTTGCCAAATTTGAATGAGATCCCAATTTCTGTGTATGGAGAAAAAAGGGTGTTGTCTAATTTTGGAATGAATTATCAAAAGATCCATGCATGTATCAATGACTGTGTATTGTTTAAGAAAGATCTGTCTGATGCACATTCGTGCCCAATTTGTAAAACATCTAGATGGAAGCTTCGTAAGAACTCGAATGAAGTTAAGAAAGGTATTCCAGCAAAGGTCATGTGGTACTTTTCTCCAATCCCTCGATTCCAACAAATGTTTAGATGCGTTGAGATAGTAAAGTTGTTAACTTGGCATTCTGTAGGAAAGAAAAATGATAGGTTTTTGCAACATCCAACAGATTCTCCGTCATGGAAATTAGTAGACAACATGTGGCCGGAATTTGGTTCGGACTCAAGAAATCTTCATTTAGCTATCTCCACTAATGGAATTAATCCTCATGGTGACCTTAGTAGCATATATAGTTATTGTAATATTTTTTATTTATTTGCTTTGATGAAGTTTACTACTAAGAAGTCTTTTACCCAAGAAGAACTCGATGAGGTACGAGTTGAGTGGGCGGAACATGTGTCAAACTACACTTGATCGAATTGCGTGGTGGTACAATGTATATTGTTTAGCGTTGCTATGAACTTTTGATATCCCTTAGACATTTTATATAGGTTGAAGATAGAGTGATTGAAATTTTGGTATATCTTATGAATTTTATGTAGGCTTGAGACATATTATGTAGTATGATAGTTATTTTGGTAGATCTTAGATATTTTGTTTAGGTTTCATTGTGCAACTTTATAGTTTGAAACTTAGTTGTGAATTTGATAAATATTGAAATGATATGAGAGATTGTGTTATCTTGAAGTTTGTCTCTGATATGCTGGATATTTGTGTGGAGGGATTAATTGAACTAGGAGCTGATGAAAATTATTAGTATTTGTAAAAATTGTTATTTATGCAGGAATTGGGTTCAATATTTGGTAATATATTTGTTATAGGTTGTAGTGAATATGATGTCAGTTATAAACTAACATTGAAACATACAACAATAACAACCATTAAACGTCATCTAAGCAAAACAACTTTGACTAGACTCAATGTTAGTTCACAGCTATCATTTATTACACATACATGTCGGTTATAAACTGCCATTATAACAAACTGTCATCATATATGTATGATGCTATGGGTTTGATTTCGGTTACCAACTGCCATTGTCACAAACTGCCATCGTATATGTATGATGACATGATTTTGATGTTAGTTACCAACTGACGTCGTAACCGACCACCATCGTATATGTATGATGGCATTGGCATGATGTCAGTTTGAAACCGACACCATAAACAAAACCGCCTTCATATATATATATGATGGCGGAAGTTTTGAGGGCGGTTACAAACTGCTATCAAATCCCAACCGCCATCGTAACCTATAATTTCACTGGATACAATGACGGTTTATCATTCGCCATCATATATATACGATGACAGTTCAAAACTGACATATAGCGGCTAAATTGTTGTAGTGAGTACTGACAAATAAATTAGTTAAATACTCATGATGTTGAAGAAAAACTTATTTTAAAGGGGTAGTTGCAAATATAATAATCAGGTTCAAAGTATTTGCATATATAGCACAATGCAAAAAGAATTGCAAATATAACAAAATTTAGATTTTGTTTTCAAAGTCTACCAGTAATAGACCATATTAATAACAAGGTCTATCAGCGATAGACTATATGAAAGTTTATCGGTGATAGAATCTATCATTGATAGATTTTGCTATATTTACAATTTTTTTAAAATACTGCTATATACTTAATTATTATCCCTAAAAGTGTTATCTACTATTTTAAAAACACTCTTCAATCACATTACATTTCTCCAATGTATTCTATAAGACAGCAAATATTTCTTTTAATTGTACAATGATATTTGAAAAAAAAACCTACAAATATTGTAAAATAATCATACACAATATGATTTGAAGCACTCTTTTGAAAAAATAAATAAATAAACATTTTCCAAATAAAACATGTTGGCTTGTTGACCTTAATCTTGAATTAATTAATTTTAATTAATTACTTAGTTAATATTTTGATAATAACAAACATGCTTTGATTCATTTACAATTTGAGTATTTTGAAGTGTCCATTACATAGAGCTCAAAATAACGAATACAACGCATTTTGAATCACTTAAATTGGAGCTCAAACATAGAAGATATAGCCAAAGCAAGCGGATGACATGATAGATTTTTTTCATCAAAGTGGACCAATTGAAAGGTGCCACTTGGAGCGTGAGAAGAATGACACATGGTGGGATTTTGATTATTGGTTGGTTTTTAAAAGAAAATGATTTAAAGAAAAATACATTATTATATTATTTTATGTTTGTACACAACGGTTAGTTGGACACATAGTGAGACGTTTTCTAAAAATAATGTTATTTTAATAAATAATGGCAAAAGTAGGGTTGGTTGAAAATATTCACAAAAATAGGATAGCGAAATCGTGGATGGGATTTCCACAGCATGTAAATTGTGGACCCGGTTCACGATTTACCTACCACATGACATGCAAATTGTGGACCCGGTTCACAATTTGCCCACATCTCCGATCGACGTTGACACTTGGGTTTTCTTCTTTTTTTTTTTTCTTCTTTTTTCTTTTCTTCGTGACTCCTTCTCTGTCCCTTTCTTCATTTTTTTCTTTTCTTCTTCTTCTCCTGCATCTTCTTTTTCTCTGACACGAATAGTACAAATTCCGACGTGACCAACTCCAGTGAGCTAGAGAGAGATCGAGAGTGAGAGAGAGCAAGAAAGATAAGACCGATCGTGAGGAAAAGAGCCAGACCGGCGAGAGCGAGAGTAAGAGAGAGAGAGAGAGAGAGATAAGACTGATTGTGAGTGAGGAAAGACTGATCTCCCTCGCTCTCTTTCTCTCACTCTTGCTCAGTCTTCCTCTCACTCTCGCTCTCGTCTCGCTTCCTTTCCTTACTTACAATCAGTCTTACCTCTCTCACTTGTCTCGCTACTTTCTTCACTCACAATCAGTCTTATCTCTCTCGCTCACCATAGTTGGTCGCGTTTGAGTTTAGACTATTTGTGTCAAAGAAGAAGAAGAAGAGTCGGAGAAAGAAGATGTAGGAAAAGAAGAAGAAAAGGAAAAAAAAGGGGGGGGGGGGATAGAGAGGGAGTCACAAAAAAGAGAAAACAGAAACAAATAGGAAAAAAAAAAAGAAAGAAGAAAGCCCAAGTGTCAACGTCAACCGAAAATGTGGGCAAATCGTGGACTGGGTCCATGATTTGCATGCCCCGTGGAAATCAAAGCAAGTTTGTTACTATCAAAATATTAACTAAGTAATTAATTAAAATTAATTAATTTTATATTAAGGGCAAAAAAGTTAACCTGTTTTATTTGGAAAATGTTTATTTATTTATTTTTTTTAAAAGAGTGCTTCAAATCATATGTATGATTATTTTACAATATTTGTTGGTCCTTTTTTTCAAATATCATTGTACAATTAAAACAAATATTTGCTATTTGCTAACTTCGTCCACAATTTCTCTATCCTATTTTTGTCAATATTTTCAATCCAATTCTACTTTTATCATTATTTATTAAAATAATATTATTTTTAGAAAACGTCCCACATAATGGGCTAAAAAGTCTATTATTTTATGTATGTGTCTATCAACTAGTTGATTTTAAAGATCTAAAGACCCAAATTAAGTTTTGATTTCACCGTCTTCACTTTCTTGTTAAACTCATCTTTTTCTCCAAATTTTAACAATAATTTCACATTTTTTTAGAATCCTCCATAATTCACCAAGCTATCATTGTTGCTCTCTCCAAGCTTCAATTTTCTTCTTTTCATCTTATTTTTGAGAGAGATATATTGTATTATGAGGATTGATTTGTTGAGTGCTTCAAACTTGTAAATCCACTCTTTTAGAGAGTTTGTCAAATGTGTTCTTAATTCTTTCAAAGCATTGTAAGGGTTGCTCTTGATCCCGAAAAAGAGCAGTTGTAACAGTTTAATTGTTATTTGTGGAAATGATTGAATTTGTTCCTAAACTCGCAAAAAGAGTGGTGTAGGGTTAGGCTCTGATCTGTGGAAAGAGTTGGTGAGATTTTTATTTGCATACCTAAGTGGAGCTTGGGAAGGGGACGTAAGCCAGATTGTGCCGAATCACTATAAAATTACGGTGTCAATTTTTTCTATCTCTCCTAATTTTTGCAATTAATTTTTATTATTATATTTCATTGCATGAAATAATTGCAATTTTTAATTCTTGAAATCAATTGCCATAATTGTTTATTTTGATTGGTAGTTCTTAAGATTTCACATCTTATACCAATCTTGTTGTTGATATTAAATACGGTGCTATAAAGTGTCAGTGTTAATTTATTGTCCAATTCAAGGTGAAATTATTTATATGAAACTATAGTTTAAATTAATTATTAGGAAAAGGTTTATTAATTCATTTAATTAAACTACATTAAAAAAAAACGTTTTTTTTTTAATTTTAATAAACCCTATTCGCTCTCTCTAGAATTAGCAGAGAGATCTTACTAACACGTGCTTAAATTTCTTGAATAAAAATCTATGCCTATTGCATATTGCTTGACTTGGTCAACTTTTCCAATGTAGATAATTCATATAATTAGAAGGAATCACAAGTGATAAGGCTTGTACATATTATATTATATTGAAATAATTAGATAAAAATAAATTGATTTTAAAAGTTATGGAGATGAGAACAAAGAAAAAAAAAAAACAAGAGAAGGAAATTGAAGGAAATTATTATCTCCAGAATCATGGGATATAAGCCTTATACATCTTATACTATATTCAAAATATGGCAAAATCATAAAGAAATTGAGTATATACACATATAGTCATGGAGGAATGAAGATTTTAAAGTTTCTAACTATAATTAAATTTATATTTATTATAATATTATTATGTTCCAAAACGAACATAGTTTAATTGATAGTAATATGATCGCAAAGATTCTAAATAATCATTTAAACTTTTGAGAATTTCTAGTTAGAAATAGCATTTCAACCTCATGAAAACCTAATCAAATTTTCTCTTTTTTGGTAAGAATCTTATTATTTATTATTATTTTGTCAACTTTGATACATATTCATCCTTTCTATTTTGTTTTATTATCAAGCTTAGCTTAGAGATCACAATCTTATTTTTCTATTATCATTTCATATGTAGCATTATTCTCATAACATTTTTAATGGGAAATTAATAATTTGAAATTTATGGGTTAGACTTAATTTCAATTTGCCAATCTTTAAAAATTTCAACATGGTCTCTATAAATTAGATATTATTTTAATTTAAACTCATGATTAAAAGGTTTTAATA
The DNA here is from genome assembly GCA_030954485.1 of Citrullus mucosospermus. Lineage (NCBI taxonomy): Eukaryota > Viridiplantae > Streptophyta > Magnoliopsida > Cucurbitales > Cucurbitaceae > Citrullus > Citrullus mucosospermus. Next base: position 26,687,198 of record CM062056.1, read on the forward strand.
TGGTCTATGATGCTTACTAACTTATTAAATAATAGTATCTACAATTTGTTCGAATCTTACAAATTATTCCTAAATTTTTTTTATTCACCCAAAAATCCACACATTTTCCTATATTATTTATTCAACACAAAACTGATTTTTTTTCATTAATATCGTCATTTTTTTAATTTAATTAAAAAATATAGTTGTTTGAAGCTCATTATTCAAATAATGTAGTTTTATTAATTCTGATCTCTTCAAGAGACAAAGTCATCTTTTTAGGGATCTCAGTAAATTTATTATAAAAAAGTCACATATTCAAAAGATCGAGGAATTTGAAAAAATTTTGAAAGAAAGAATTTGGCATAGAGGCGAAGGTTCTCCTGGAAAAATTTATAGTACTACCGTAGTACCATATTTCTTGTGCTCACATTATAAATTTTGATTCTTTAATACTTATGAACCCCACAATGATGATAGTAGGATCCACCATATTTAACAAATTACATTGACGTGACACATAATAAATAAAAATAGTATAAAAAATTTCCATAATATAGGAAATTTTCCTAGTTTTCCCTTAAATTGGGTGCATGGGTTCTTGCCCAACCCTCCCCAATGCATGCTTGCCTCCTTCTTTGTTTTAAAAAAGAATTTGTCTTTATTTGTTATTTGTTCTATTTTCTGGTTTTTTATTTGTTATTTACATTGTAAATAACCTAAGTATGATTTATTTTTAAGCTAATTGAATATTCTATTTTAAAAAGATAAATATTATACTTCAATTTTAAAAGAAAATTATCTTAAATGGTAAAAATGTTGAAAATATTTACAACTAATAGCAAAATACACAGTCTATTTGTGATAGACTGCGATAAACTACTATATGTGTCACTAGTCTATCGTGACCTATCGCGGTATATCGCAGATAGATCGTATAATTTTACCATATTTATAAATATTTTGATTCATTTTGTTATATTTAGAAAGAGTAAATAACAAACCAATACATCCCACTCACTTAAGGAGCACTACGGCCATTCTGCCAAACTCTCTCTCTTTCTAAATTTGTTTGCATTCTTCATCTCTTGAAGATAGAAGGAATGTGCAGTTTTTATTTATTTTTAATGAATTTAATTAACTTCATCTCTCGATGGGACGGGGATCAATGAAATTACAAGACTTGGGTAATAAGTTTCAAAACAAATATATTTTTGTCATAAGTTAAAAAAATGCAATATTAATAATTAAAAAAAAAAAAAATCTCCTACAAAACTGTGATGAGTAGTTAACAAAGTCTTCCAAATATAAAACACCTTCTAAAATAACCACTAATTATAAAATATTTCAAGCATTCAATATACTTTTAATTAAATATTGTAAGACGTGGATTTGTCACCTAATTTTGCTCCAAATAATTTTTACCGTACTTTCTCAGGTAGCCAAAATGGATTTCATACTTGCAAAAGAAATAAAATTGTGAAAAAGAATAATTTGTAAATTAAATTTAATTATTAAGACCTAACTTAGACATTCACTCCCAATTGTGCGACTTGATCATAGGTTCATCAATTAATTCTTATGCTATTATCGAATTAACCAATTGAATTAAATGAAATGCATCCTAACTAGTTGGTCAATCGCACGATGATTAAGGAATCCACTAAGATGAATTACTGATGGGAAATGTCTAGTTAGTCATTCAATATGATTCTCCTCTAGGTTAATTGGACAATATGTTTTGAGGTAATTTTACAACTCACAAACCAATTTAACCTATTGCCACATTGGATTATCATACAAGTTAATGTCACGCTTAGCATGTTAAACTATAGCAATTGATTACATATCATATGCAGAAATATAATTAAAGTTCGTTTCTAATTTGGGAAGAAGCAATATATAACACAAGAATTTAACAATAAACGATCTAAACCTCACAAGTTCACAAAATTGAGAAAATACTCTAAAGACCTAAGCTAGAAACCGTACCTTTAACCCATAATCTTCATAATGAACATCAAAGTAGAGTTTTGATACAAGAATTGACCAAAGAAAAGAAGAAAATAAAGATAAAGTGATGAAGAAGTCAGCTCGAATTCCCCCTCCTTTGACCTAGGTAGCTGAAGAAACCTTTTAAAAAATCACGATGGCGTCGTGACGCTAGGATACAACATCGCAATGCTGGCAAGAATTCCTTTGGAGTAGCGCGACGCCAACTGCTTTCACAAAAAACATCCTTCTCGAGAAAAAAACGTTGCGGCGACGCCCAAATAGCGCCACTGCGTTGAGACTTCAAGGGCATTTTGGTCATTTTGGCTTTTTATTTCCCAGTTAATACAAGTGAACTCCATTTTTGTCCCTTTTAGCTCCATTTCGGCTTTAACACTCGGTTCTACCTCACAAGTTGTCACATCCCCTCCCGGATTACCTACCTATCCTGAAAGGGAATGTGAAGACAATAGACATCACCCCTCTTGTGACGCATATTGTCTCTTCTTACCTTCCTTCCTGTGCATACATTTACTCATATACATACATAGAACTTAGTCATACTACACATGCTATTAATTTGATACAATTCCCTGTGTGGGGTACGCTTTAATTACATAGTATAACTTCAATTTAATATTCATCATTCAGTGTTCTCAACTTTCACCAACACTCCTCACTCAAAACTACATAATCTACATGCCATTTACATAAAACATATGCAACGTACAACTCTCAAACTGGACTGTATCTTGAGAACTCGAGGCTTAGGCAAGGAGCTGAAGTAGGCTAAGCACCAGGAACGTCCTTGCTACCTGGGGAGAGAAAAGGAAAACATTGGAAAACATAAGCTAACAGCCTAGTGAGTGACAGATCTTTATAAAACGAGCATTCATTGAAAATAGGCATGTTGCGTATAACGTCTAAGCAAGAGTTTAACATTTGTTCAACTAAACATGCTTTCCATAAAATCCATTAATCTCATAAATCAATTCATAAATCATACAAGAGTGTTTTCCAAAGAATTTATCAATATCAATTTAGTTTTTCAAACTTTTTCCTTAGTTGAGGCGGAGCAATGCTTCTACGCGCTCAACGTCGAAAATCACCTTAGTTGGGGTGGAGCAAAGCTCAACACTCCCAACGTCGAAAACGTCCCTGGCTTAATGCGGAGCAAACTCGACGCACTAGCCAAATCAACCTCTATGTGCACATAGGAATATGATGGGTTGCCCATGTACCTTCTCATGTCCTTGAGTACTGGGTCCCGGGGAAACTCACGTGCCTTCTCGTGTCCTTGAGCACTGAGCCTCCTCTAAAACGTTTTAGAATTTCGTTCACATAATAGTTCAATATGAAAATCCTTTCATAGAAATCACACAAAACTTTATTCAATAACATTTCACATAAATGCTTTCTATCAACTTTAGAAATATGTAACATGCTTTTTTAGAAGTGCAATCAACATTTTTCATATTAAACAGTTCATTGAAAATCATGCTTCATAAGAACATTTTCAATAAAATAGGATTGAAGAATAAAATAGTCACTAACAACTCTTTCTAGGCTTTACGTGGGTTATACACTTTTCTTATTTCTTCTTGGCCTGCAGAAGACATGTACATTGCGCTAATTAACATAAATTTTCTTCCTTTTTCTTTACTGACTTATAAGTGAGAATTCCAGCGATACCAGCCGATAAGGACTGTTACTAGCGATATTCGATGGAACAACACTAGCGTTACTTACCTTAGCAGCGATACTTAGCGTTATCTAGCGAGATTTGTGAGACGGAGGCTCCTTTACGTTTTAGCGATACCCGTCTTGCTGTCAATACCTAGACAGTGTGCCGATATTTGCTACTCAGCGGCAGTCTGCTCCGTTATTCCTTCCTTTCTTCTTGTTCTTACTTCAATCTATTGCAAGTCACATTTCCATACTGATTCAGGACTTCCTTTCTTCTTGTTCTTACTTCAATCTATTGCAAGTCACATTTCCATACTGATTCAGGACTTCCTTTCTTCTACAAACTTATAGGAAATTAAGTTCTATAGCTTACCTCAAAGTTTCAAGGCTTAACTCCTCCTCGTTCTCACGGTATTCCGGAATCACCTCCTGCTGTTCCGGAGTGCGGGATAATCTTGTAAACTCTGTTTTTCCTAAGGATTCACATAGTAAATCTTCAGTTTCGGCATCACCATCCTTTACAAAAGTTGTTAGGAATTATGTCCACTTACTAACCTCAAATTTTCAGCTCTTAACTCGGCTTCCTCTTCACGTTCTACTCTGATTATCAAGCACTGCTCAACCAAACCAAGTGACTTCAGTCATTCCTCTGTTCCAACTGCGTTTTCAGCATCAATATGAGTCGAATTCCGTCCAAAACCCTCAAGAACACCTTCCTCAATCTTCTTTTAAAGTTTATCTGAAGTATAGAACCGACTTAAGCTCTCGAAAATGTCTTAAGAATGATTAAACAATTAATTAATCCAACTATATATACTACCGACTTAGCCTTCACAAACACCAAGATTAATGTTGCCGACTTACCCCTCACCCGTAGGCTGGCACGGGGTTCACACTTCGACGCGAGGCGCTCATGTTAAAATTCTCCTCCAGCGCCTTCAGCAACTAACCTCACCCGACGCATGGCGTCGTCCTCAACGCCTCCTACTTTTGACGCATACAACTCAGTCATACACCGCTATCTTCGTCGCGCCAAGACCACTCTGTCTTCGATGCGGAGCGACTTCAACTCATGTCTGTCTTCAACGCATCAGCTTCAGCGCATGGCTGTCCTCAGCGCAGAGTGAATTCAGCGCATGACTGTCCTCAACGCAGAGTGACTTTAGCGCATGGTTCAAGCACGTTTCTTCCCCGCTAGAATTTCTTATCCTTCAACGCGGATAGCTACTTCAGCTCACTAACCTCCGTGAATCAACCACAACGCATGGACTTCGTCAACACTTAGCCAAAATTTTGCTTTCCAAAATTTCTTGCTCTCTCACGACCACTTCTCCCTTTGAGATGCATAGCCACAAACGCATGGCTACACCTCAACACTTGGCAACGCAAATCAGTGCTTACACAAGTGCTTGAAACTTATAAAATAACCAAATAAACATGTAAAATCTAGGGACAACCTTGAATTAAGCAAAACTAGATAGAAAATTTTCGGTGCTATCATATACTCGAGTATATATTTCGATTTTGACAATAAGTATGGAGAAATTTGAACCTTTCATCTTTTGGTAAAAAACACAGAATTTAATTAATTAAACTATACTTAAGATCACTTGTGAAATATGAAATATAAGTCCACTATGGAAATTGAGACCATTCAAAACTAAAGTACTAATAATAGAAGTGAATTGAATCTAATTACCACAAGCTCATAAAATAAACTCAAGTTTTTAGTGGAATTTATAATTCCTCAATAACATTTTATCATAGTATCTAACAAATTCTTTTTTTCTTTTTTTTTCCTTAGAGAAACAATATAATTTGGGAAGAAAAAGAAAAGGTTGAAATCAAGATATGAAGAGAACAACTTGTCAGAAACGATGAATTTGTTTTAATGCACAAGAAATTTCAGTTTTTAACAAATGGGAATTCATATTTTATAAAGAAATTGAAATAACTTGGTGAGAGGTTCCCACATCGCAAAGGATGAAACTAGTTGTTATCCAACACTTATATAAAGCCATCAAATTCTTGCTTCAAATTCCGGAGCCGTGCGGTGAGCACAGAGCGAACTATTCTTTCGCCTTTTACTAAAGAATACCGTGTGCCCGCCGCATAAAGCGGCATACGCCTATTTTTGGAGGGGTCCTTCCTTCGGGATTGGCCCCTACAATTTTACTCTCAAATATTGTTTTTATAAATAATGAAATTAGCCTTTTTATTTTTATATTGTTTTTTATTTTTGAGAATTTTACCTTTTTTTATCTAAATTTTGGACGGAAACTATAAACTTAATTTTTAAAAATATAAAACTAAAATCAAATTTCAAGAAAACTAACTCTTATTTGGTCGAGTTATTAAATTTAAATTTTCTATACGTCAACATTTGGGATTCATTTAATATTCATTTTAGTTCAACAAAATAATGAGCTTGGAATTAATATTTTTCTTTTTAAGTGTAATTAATAATGTAAAATTCATGATTTTCTGAGTGAGTTCATTAGAGGATCAAATTTACCACAATTATTGCCAACACCTAGAGGTGTAATTTGGCAAAATTGAAACATCACCAATTTTAGAAAGTTTTAAGAAAAAACGTTTGATAAGATCAACCTAGAAAATTTAGGGTGCAAGATGTAGTGGAAAGCAACCCCATCACACGAATACATTTGATTCATTATAATATTCAAAAACAAGAAAATGAATTTGGATGACATACTAAACTCTCCCAATTTTCTTATTTTAAGTTGAAATAATTATAATTACGGGAATATACATATTTTTTTGAATTGTTTTTAAATATAGCAAAATGAGACAAAATATTTATAAATATAGAAAATTTTAACTGTCTATTAGTTATAAACTTCTATCATTGGGTGATAGAACGCAATAGACAGTGAAAATTTTTTATATTTGTAAATAGTATGATTTTTTTTGTTCATTTATAATAATTTCCCTATCTTTTCTACGAAAGTTTATTTTGGCCCTAAACTTGACATGCTGTATTAACTTTAACCTCAAAATTTTAATTCCATCCATTTAAATTTCAAACTTGGCAAATTATATTAATTTTAACTTTAAATTTTCAATTTTTCATCAATTTAAACCTAAAACTTAAATAGTTATATCAATTTAAACCATCAATTAAGTTCCATAAGGGTTAAAATTGATACAATCTACCAAGTTGGAGATTTAATTTGATAAAATTAAAAGTTTAAGGTAAGAATTAATACAACCAGCCAAGTCTAAAGTTAAAAAAAAAAAAAAAGTTCCTTACTTCTTTGTAAATAAATTTGTAATTAAAGAGAGGCTACCAAGACAAATTGGGTTTGGTTAAAAAAAAAAAAAAAAAAAAACATTTGATTCTTTGAGTAAGCTCCAAGATCTTTGAAGACATGAAAGACAAAATTTTTCTCACAGTTTCTCATTTAAAACTTCCCTAGAACACACTAACAAAATATTATTTAAAAGTCCCTCTAAAACCCATGTAAATTATTCAACTGACCACAAAATTTAATATATATATATATATATATATGCAAAGCACCATACAAATGAAGTACACATCATAAGAAAATATAATATTGGTGTTGCACTCTCAAAGAACAAGAAAGGAAAAAATAAAAAAAATTATCTACTTTGTCATCAGTTCCATGATATTGAATTTTCGTCGATATGTCGATATTTATATTTTTATGAATTTGATATCGACATAAAATAAAGGATACATCAACATTTCTATTATTTCATAAAAAAAAATCGAAGAATAAGTAATTAATTGTAACTATGATATATAAACAATAAATATGTAACCTGTTTAGAAAATGTAAATTATTTACTTATTAATCTAATATTTATATTATAAATTTTAAAATTATCTTCTTATACAGATATTTTATCAATATTTTATATTATAAAATTAACATTTTTATCAAGAGAAATTTACATTAAGAAGTGAGAGGATTTCGGAAGTTTGGATAAAATTTGCAATCATTATTTTATCTAATAAAATATTATTAATGGAGTAACTTGGACTGCCTCCAACAGAGCTATTTGTTTAATTATATTATACAGTTAATTTGATTGGAATAAGTCCAAGAGATTTTAGGGGGAGAATTATAATCATCATAAGTTAAAAGGTTTATTTTATTAATTAAATTTTAAGTTTAATTCTTCCCTGTATAAAGTTTGTGTATGCAAAAACAACCTTATTAGACATGATTTAAAAGGTTTTTTTTTTTTTTACTTGTATAAAAAACTCATTAAATATAAATTTTAAAATTCAAGAGTGCTTACTTACTATTTATTACACTTTTTAACTTTCTTGACCTATTAAATACTTTAATTTTAAAGTTAAACGGTTATCAATGAGTTGATAGTCATTTGATTTTTGACTTTTCTTTTTAATAAATAAAGCTTATAAACATACTTCATTTTTTACTTTTTATGTTTTATTTTCAAAATTTGATAACTAGGCCTCGTTTAGTAGTTATTTCGTTTTTAACTTTTTGTTTTTGAAAATTAAGCCTAGTTCCTCCATATTTCTTACAATGATGTGCATCTATATTAAGTACAATGGTTGGATTTTTAGTCAAATTTCAAAAACAAGTTTTTAAAAGCTACTTTTTGTTTAGTTTTCAAATTTTTGTCGGGTTTTTTAAACTATTGGTAAAAACTAGCCAACAAATGAAGAAATTTGGAGATGAAATTAATGTCTTTAGGCTTAATTTTCAAAAACAAAAGCTAAAAACGAAATGGTTATCAAATGAAGCCTAAAAAAATAGTGCGCGTAAACTGACCCAGACACTCACGGATATATAAAAAGAAAAAAGTTCTCAAAAACTTGTTTTTGTTATTAGAAATTGGTTAAAAATTATAATGTCTACATAGAAAATATAAAAACCAAAATTTATAATGTTAAAAATTATAATGTTATTAGAAAATATGAACAAAAATGGTGAGAAAACAAACACAATCTTCAAAAACCAAAAAAAAAAAAAAAAAAATTGTTACCAAACTTTACCCTCACTAACAATATGGTAGTAGAAACCCACTATTGATGTATTTCTCTCACTCTATACAATATATATTTTTCAATTTGGATGCATTTCTTTTAATAATTTGTTAACATTAAAACTATTTTTCAAACAATGATTCGTAATTTAAAACCCACTTTGATTACATCGAAGTGTGTTTAATTCATAAGTAAAACCAACTTTTTTAGGGATGTTTCGAAAAATAGAAATTTTTTTTGAAAATAATTATAAATATAATAAAATTTTACTTTCTATTTATGATAGATCGCGATAGACTCAGATAAATATCTATTACTTTACCAGATGGACACAAATAAATGTCTATTGTGGTATATCATAAATAAATAAAAAGTAAAATTTTGTTATATTTGTAAATAGTTTGATATTTTTTCTATTTATAATATATATATTTATAAGATGTTGAGCTAGAGAATTGAATCATATCACCTTGAACTTGATAGTACATATTATATTATATTGAAAATATTTTTTTTTTTTAAAAAGAAAATATTGAAAATAAATGGATAAAAAAAAGTTGATTTTAAAAAGATGTGAAGATGAGAACAAAGAAAAAAAAGCACATTTAAAGGAAATTAACATATTTAGAATCATAAAAAGTGATAAGCCCTTGTATAATATATTGAAAATAAGGTAAATTATAAACAAAATGAATATATATAAGAGATGATTAGATTGACATTTATTTTAATACTATGTATGATAAGGATCATATAATACACATATGTATGTTGTTGTTACAACCAACTCAACATCACTAACCAATCAAATAAACCATACTTAAAAAACAAATAAAACAAACCATTTATTAAGAATTAACAAACAAACTGAAAAAAAATACAACCAATAATAACTCTTCTAAATACAAGCCATCTTAGTCCAATTAAAAACGAATTATATTGAAAACAAAAGTATTAAAAGGTAATCACAAGATTCCAAATAATTATTTGAATTTTGGACTTTCCATGTACATATTTAATAAGGTGGCTCAATATATATTGGAAACTTAGTTTAAAATCTTATATATATCATTTCAACTTAACGAAAAACATAATAAAATTTTGTATTATTGTAAGAATCTTATTATTTATTATTATCTTGTCAACTTTTTATTCATCTTCATCAACTTTTTTGTTTTATTATCAAACTTCGACATCACAGTCTTATTTTTCTTGTATCATTTTCTTATGTACATTTTTTTGTGGATTAAATTAGCATTATTCTCATAACATTTTTTATGAAGTTAAACAATTACTTTGAAATTTATGGATTAGACTCAATTTCAATTTTTTTTTTTTCTAATTTCATTTATTTTAACTTAATCTCATGATTTAAATGTTTTAATACGGTCTCTTAATTGTTTATTTGTTTGTTTTTTTTTTTAAACAAAATAGTAAATCTTACAAATTATTCCCAAGTTATTTGTATTCACTAAAAAATCCTAGATAACCTCATAACTATAATAAATATGAGACATTAATAATTTGTAAAATATATATTTTTGATTTCGACAACAAAAGTGAAGACATTTGAACCTCTTATTTCTTGGTCAAAATCATGTGACTTAACTAGTTAATCTATACTCAACTCATCTTATAGAAATAAAATTAAATTTTATAAGACTATAATAACCAATTCAAAACTAAGTACAAAATCATAAAATTGAATCGTTACTAATCACCTTAAAGCTAGATTCATAGAATAAAACCTAAATTGTTACTCAAACTCATAATTCCTCAATGATAACTAAGTTTACTATAGTATGTAAATTGTAGAAAATAAATTAAAAACAAATTGTAAACTTACCAAAAAAAAAAAAAAAAAAAAAGAAATTGAAATAATTAAGTTGCTGAGATTTTCCCACATCGGAAAGGATTAACTTAGTATACACATCCACCACCTATACAAGGCAACCAACGCCTCGGTTTGAAAGGTACGGAGCCGTGCGGTGGGCACAAAGCGAACTATTCTTTCGCCTTTTACTAAAGAATACCGTGTGCTCGCCGCCATAAAGCGGCATACGCCTATTTTTGGAGGGTCCTTCCTACGGGACGGGTCTCTGCAACTAAGTTTCAAATTTTAACTCAGACTTCATAACGATTGGAAGAGTTGTTTTTATTGGTTGGAAATTATTTTTATTTAGGTTGTGTAACAATTTTGATAAAGATTGAAGTTCGTGGAAATTTTCTTTTAGGGATAACTGTGGATTTATTAAATTTATTCAAACTGTTCTTATTTGCTATTGAAATTGAAACAAAAGATAATAAAGCAGGCGACGCAACTTTCATTTCGTATATAGATTTGAAACTTTTACAAAATATAAAAATGGAATTAAGCTTTTCTAACCCTTCCATGTGTATTAAAACTATATATTTCGAATTTTAAGCAATAAAAATTGGTTAATATAATAAAGGAAAAACAAAGGTTAACAAGTTCCACATAAAACAAAATTTACTTTATTAAAAAAGGTTAATAAGTTAATCTCACCAATTTAGAGTTTGGATTTAAAAATGAAAGGGAAGAAATTTAATTTTTTTTTAAAAAAACAATATTACAGTAAGTAAAATTAATAAAGTGCAAAATTGGAAAAAAAAAACAGAATTAAAAGAAAATGTAACTTTTTCTTAATTTCTTAAACTTATATACATAAAATATATTTTATATATTTAATATATTTTTATATATCTTAAAAAAGATAAACAGGGCGAGTTCGGGGTTGCAGTAGAGTAGGGATACTCTCCCATCCCCACGACCGGGGATCGTATTTTAATCTCCAATTAGATTAGGGATTCCTTGGCCCGATCTAGGAAATGACCTAGCTGACGAGTTTTTTGGCCAACTTTACATGTGTCCCCTCGTCTGTTAATAGATTTACCTCTAGCTGGCTGATCTTGATGATGTCATGTGTTTTTGTCTTGACCGTTGGATTAAATTAATTATTTTTGTCTAATCAAATATTAATACTTGGGTCAAGTTCAATATAACAAAAAAATTGGCTGAACTTACCTTAGCACAAATGTCAACCAAGCCCAAAACTCAATTTGTTGAGTAGACTGGACCAACAAAGTCCACACTCATTTACGCTAGGGAAACTCTATAAATAAGTGTCTTGCCTTCATTTTCAAAGGGGGAAATTGAGACAACAGAAGACTCAAGCTCTAAATACAAAAGCTCCCAAAATCTAAAGACAAAAACTTCCAAATTTTGAAGACCAAAGTTCTTAAGTTCAACTCCACAAAACACGTTTCTTCAAATACTATTTAAAATAATTTTTCCAATATTAACAGTAAACTTTTGGTTTGTTAATTTAAACCTAAAATTTGAATACTTGTATATCAATTTACAGCATCAATTAAGTTCTATTACGATTAGAATTGATACAAACTACCAAGTTTGAAGTTTAGATCAATGAATTGAAAATCTAAGGTTAAAATTAATAGAACTTATCAAGTTTAGAGTAAATAATTTTTTTTTCCTAATTTCTTAATAATAAATTGTAATTAAAGAGAGGCTACAGAACAAATTGGGTTTGATTAAAAAAAAAAAAGAAAAAAAAATTCAAAAATTCTTTGAGTAAGCTCCAAGATCTTTGAATACACGAAAAATACAAAATTCTCAGTTTCTCATTTCAAACATCCTAGAAAACCCTAACAAAATATTTATTTAGAAGTCCCTCTAAAATTATATAAATATTATATATGTTGCACCATACAAATGAAGAAGTACACATCATAAGCAAATATAATATTGAAGTTTGTCGTATATAGTCAAGAACAAAATAACACATCTATTAAAAAATAAAATAAAAATAAAAATAAAAAAACACATCTGCTCTTGGACACAAACAAACCACGACACACTTATTCGTCCCATGATATTAAATTTTCGTCGATTTCTTAATATTTTTACTGATATTTTTACATTTTCATGAATTCATCGACACAAGAGATTATCAATATTTTCATTAAAATCATTGATGCAAATGTAACCTAAGTAATATATATATATGTAATCTTGTCTAGAAAATGTAAATTATTTATTTATTAATAATACTTTTTTATTATAAATTTTCTAACAATATCCCTCTATACATATGTTTTATTCATGCATTATTATAAAATTAACATCTCAATATTTTTATCAATACCAATATTTTAAACATTCAAGTTTAAATTGTAAGTTTTGTCTCTATGATCTAGAGAAAGTTAAAAATTAATTCTTATGATGTTTATAATTAAAATTTAGTTTCAATATTTTAAAAAAAACATCTTAAATAATTTTTTCAATAGAAATTATGTACAAGAGTTTTATTAAACAATAAAAACCTATTTATAAAATTTTATTAAATTATGAAAACTAAATTCTAATTTCTAAAATTATAGTGATTAAATTTTAATATTTTTTATACTATACAAATTAAATTTGTAATTATGAAAGAGAAATTTACTTTTAGAATTGAGAGAGGATTTGGAAAGTTTTGGTGAAAGTTTCATTCATTATTTTATCATGATAAAAAATTATTAATGGAGTAACTTGGACTGCCTCCAACACAGTCATTTGTTTAATTATATTATATATCTAATTTGATTGGAACAAAGTCCATGAGATTATAGGGAGGAACCGTAATTGTTTATTTAGTTTTTAACTTTAAAAAAATGTCTAATAAATTTATTAATTTTTAATTTTATGTACGCTCAAAATATATTAGACACATTTTTTTTTTAATAAAATTCACGAATCTATTAGACAAAAAAAAATTAAATTTTAAAGAGTACATATAGCATATTAATTATTATTACACTTTTAGACCCATTAAATATCTTAAGTTTAAAGTTCAGCTATTAAAAACACAAAAACTAACCTTATAATTCAACTTTATTTATTAACGTTCCGTTTGGTAATCATTTCTTTTTTGGTTTTTGAATTTTGAAAATTAAGCTTGTTTTTTTCCACATTTCTTACAATGATTTGCATTTTGTTTAAGTACAATGTTGAATTCTTACACAAATTCCAAAAACAAAAACAATGTTTTAAAAGTTACCTATTTTAATTTTTTAATTTTGGCTTGGTTTTTTAAACCATTGGTAACAACTAGACAACGAAGAAAGAAAATTAGAGGTAGAAGTAGTATTTATAAGTTTAATTTTTAAAAAATAACGAAGAACGAAATAGTTACAATATCATGCTCTGTTTTATTTTTTTATTAGGAAAGTGACATTTAATGCTGGCAGCTAAAAGGTAACTTACTCCTCAAAAATAAATAAATAAATAAATAAATAATAAAAGTAACTCACTTCCACATGAAAAAAAAATCAATTGCATTCTTTTTTTTTTTTTTGGTACAATTGAATTCTATTTTTTACACTTAAAAGATTTAAATTAAATAAATATACGTCAATTATTCCAAAGTTAAGCCACTTTATCACTGATGTGTCGCTTAACACACATCTACAAATTATAACATTTAACAAAAAATTAACAGTAATTAGACTAGACAAACGAAAAAGTTGTGTGGATTTGAAATTTATATTTTATAATAATGAACACAAATTATACTGTTTAAATATTTTCTTAGTACAATAAAAAATAAAAAATTTGAACCATAAATTTTTTAATCACTAAAACATATTATGTATCAATTGAATTATGTTGGTTTTAAATTATCATTTCAACTTGCTTAAAAATTAGTAATATTAAATTAAACAATTGTTCTGCAGAACACAAACTTGACTTCACAATTCAAATCCTCCATAATTTCTTAATTAATAAGAACAAGAATTAAAGGAAATATCACCATGAAGTACTTTATTGTTGCATGCTTTCTAATTGGATACGTAATTTTTTTTTTTTTTTTAATAATTGAGTCAAGTCTAATTCTAAAAAGGAAAAGAGTCAAGTCTATATATATAATATAATATTGAAAATGAAAAACCTTTTTTTGTTTTTGGAGTTTGATCTCGTTTCCATTTACATTAAAGATTAAAAAATTCAACGTAAAAATATAAATCCAAAGACAAAAGAAAATAAAAATTACAAATTTAATAGAAATGAAACTCATATTTTGGGAATCCAAATTTGTAAACCAAATGTAAATTAATCTCTTAACATAGACCAAGATGATTTTTTTTTCCTATAATATTTGTAAGAATATAAAATTTATTTGTATTATATACAAATATATATTTTTAGAAAACACTTTTGTTATTATTATTTTTTTAAATTGTATTTTTTTATACCGTTCAGAAATTTCAATGTTTGTGCTTTATTTTACTTCTGAACATTGGAGCTCAAAATCCCACATCGGAAAGCGGCGATAAGTGGGACTTCCAACGCCTATATAAAGTGGGCAACGCTAATTCTACAAAATTACGGAGCCGTGCGGTGAGTGCAGAGCGAACTATTCTTTCGCCTTTTACTAAAGAATACCGTGTGCTCGTCGCCATAAAGCGGCATACGCCTATTTTTGGAGGGCCATTCTTGTGATTGGTCCCTACAATTTTAGTCTCAAACGTCGAATTTCTTTGTTCCGTATATAAAATATTTAATAATCTGAAAATTGAAAATATAGTTCAGCTTGTATTTTATTATGAAGATTATGAGATTGTGTCATTTATCCAGCTACAATTCTTCAGAGATAAAATGAAATTGAGCATATACTTCGTTATAAGTTTGTTTTATTGACATAAAGTTATCTAGATATTTATCTAATCCACACAAAATTAGATCTCAAATATGTTATATGAAATAACTTATATGAAATTTATATGAAATAACTTATATGAAATAACTGCTATATCTTGGTGATCAGTGAAACATGCCATAACAGTTACTCTCTTTCACACTATAACGACTACTCAACTGACTTGTCTTTTTGTAAAAATCTTCCAACAATATTATACGAAAACAACACAACATTGATAACCTAAATCAAATGAAGATATATTAAAGGAGATAGAACAAAGCATATGTCACCGGAACTTTTTTACACTCATGATTTTGAAGAAAATGACGATATCATTGTATAATAAATTTGTTTGAAGGATAACCTGACATACATATTTTAAAAACATTACCTACCGCAACCTTTGAAAAATTGGTGTAGAACATTAGAATATGGCGAATCAAAGATCTCAAGTCATGTTTCTATGAGGGGAGCAAATATATTGTATTTTTTTTAAAAGTATTAAGTTATATGAAATATGTACTTTTTTTCCATCACTAGGATTTTTTCCTAGTAAGGTTTTAATGAGACATATTTCATATATATATATCATAGGTATCTAAGAGAGAGTATTATAAATATAATAATAATAATAAATGCTCATTATGTATCCATGCTTGGTGTAAAGAGACGAAGTGACATTTACCAATTACCCATGTGTTGTCCATGTGTCTCAACCACACATCTCTACCAAGTAAATCTACCTCTACTTGCCAATTTGCCTATAAATAGTAGCATTTGGTGGAACAATTTTGCTATTAGATTCACTTATGTCATAATATTAGACTATTACTAATTTTTTTTTTCCAAAAAGTTGTGTTACATAGCAAATTTTAGACTTTTCGTTGGAAAAATAGCAAAATTGAGGTTTCATTGGCAAAATGGTAAATATTCTTCCATACACGTGATATGTAGTATTTGCTAATTCTTGGATTGCCCTTAGTATAACCCAGTCTGTTACAAACTCTATATTTGACGTGGTGAAATAATTAAATTGTTCTAAGTAGATTTTAAATCTAGCAATGCAAAACTAAAGAGATTACAAATCTTCATTCTTCTCTTTTTTTTTTTACTATTTAAATTCACACCCACTCCCCCTTTCATTCTCAACTTCATTCTTCAATCTTTATCTTCTACTTTCTACTTCTCTATTCTAAGCATGTCGCTCAACCACCCCTCAACTTTGTTGATGCTGTTTTTTTGCTCACTCTTTTCTTAAATCTACTTTAATCCAACTTGAAATAAATATTATAACAATTAGTTGGGCATTATCATTATATATATATTTGACGTATTCGTATCTTTGTTTTTTAGAAAATGGCATACTGTTGTATCTTATCGTATCCGTATTCGTGTATGTGCTCCTTAGATTCTCATCCTTCCATACTTACAAATTAATGATTACAAAATTGATTTTTTGCCATTTTTTAAATTTACAAACATTTTTACTATTTTTACAAATGAAATTTTAAAATTTGCTATTCCTCAATTCATTTTTTTTTTTTGAAACTTTTAATTACAAATTCAATTATAGTGGATTGCTTTTGTCATTCTAAGGTTTCCTGAGTTTTGACCGTAAGAGCGCCAATTGGAGTTCGGTCTAGTCTTTTCTTGAGTTGTTGGGCTTTGTTACGGATCATAATCTACTCTATTTGGGCCAACCAATTTATGAGCTCAGTTATTGGGGTTCGTCCAACATTGTCAAATACTTAGGCTTCCCACCCAATGGATTTTATTTTATTTTCCTTCTTTGGGAGTATGATGAATCTTTTGGATATAATTTATGCAACTGTCTTGGCATATTACTTTACTCTTCCAAATGCCAATAACACTTAAGAGGTGTTTAGGGAATCATAATAGGATAGACTTGTAATGTAATGTAATAAAAAATGGATGTTTGGATTGAGCATTTTGGGCTCGATTTGTAATACAAAAGTAATTCCATTCCGACAGTTTTCAACTGAATCCTTTTTCCCACCGTTTCCATGGTTCACAATCTCATTTTCGTTTGTTCTTTAAGTGTTCACTCATTTCAATACACTTCTGATTTCCAGTAATCCTATTACATTCCAACTCCTCAAATAGTCTCTCAGTACTTGGTTTAAGTTACATTGGAAGGTTAGAACACTAGTGTCACACCCCCTCCCAGATTACCCACCTAACCTGAAAGGGAATGTGAAGACAATAAACATCACTCCTCTTGTGACGCCTATTGTCCCATCCTCTATCCCTATCCCTGCATACATTCCACTCATATACAAACATAGAACTCAGTCATACTACACATACTTGTAACTTAATATGATTCCCTGCATAGAGTACACTTTTATAACATAGCATAATTTCATTTCCATATCCATCATACAACGAACAAAACTCCACCAACAATCCTCACTCAAATCTACATGATCTACATGCCATTACATAAAAACATATGCAACGTACAACTCTCAAACTTGACTGTATTTTGTGAACTCGAGGCTTAGGCAGGGTGAGCTGAAGTAGGCTAAGCACCGGGAACGTCCTTGTTACCTGGGGGAGAAAAGGAAAACATTCGAAAACATAAGCTAACAGCTCAGTGAGTGACAAATCTTTGTAAAACGAACATTCATTGAAAATAGGCATGTTATGTATAACGAATAAGTAAGAGTTTAACATTTTGTTCAAATTAAACATGCTTTCTATAGAATCCATTAACCTCATAAATCAAATCTTAAATCATAAAAGAGTGTATTCCAAGGGGTTTATCAATCACAGTTTAGTTTTTCAAACTTTTCCCTTAGTTGAGGCGGAGCAACGCTTCTACGCACTCAACGTCGAAATCGTCCCTGGCTCAATGCGGAGCAAACTCGACGCACCAGCCAAATCAACCTCTATGTGCACATAGGACTATGACGGGTTGCCCAAGTACCTTCTCATGTCCTTCAGTACTGGGTCCCGGGGAAACTCACATGCCTTCTCGTGTCCTTGAGCACTGAGCCTCCTTTAAAACGTTTTAGAATTTCATTCGCATAATAGTTCATATGAAAATCCTTCCATAGAAATCATACAAAACTATATTCAATAACATTTCATATGAATGCTTACTATCCACTTTAAAAACATATAACATGTCTTATAAGTAATGCAATCAACATTATACATATTAAACAATTCATTTTAAATCATACTTCATAAGAACATTTTTAATAAAATAGACTTTAAGAATAAAATAGTCACTCACAACTCTTTCTAGGCTTTACATGAATTATACACTTTCCTTATTTCTTCTTGGCCTGCAAGAGACATGTACCTTGCGTTATTGAACATTAGATCTTCTTCCTTTTCTAATTAACTTAATAAGCGAGAATTCTAGCGATACCAACCAATAAAGACTGTTACTAGCGATACTTGTTGGAGCGACACTAGCGTTACATTACCTTAGCAGCGATACTTAGCGTTATCTAGTGAGAACTGTGAGACGGAAGGCTCCTTTGCGTCTTAGCGACACCCGTCTCGCTAACAATACCCAGACAGTGTGCCGATACTTGATTCTCAGCGGCAGTCTGCACCGTTATTCCCTCCTTTCTTCTCGTTCTTACTTCAATCTATTAAAAGTCACAATTCCATACGGATTCAAGACTTCTTCTCTTCTACAAACTTATAGGAAATTAAGTTCTATAGCTTACCTCAAAGTTTCAAGGCTTAACTCCTCTTCGCTCTCACTGTATTCCGGAATCACCTCCTGCTGTTCCGGATTGTGAGATAATCTTGTAAACTCTACTTTTTCTAAGGATTCACATAGTAGATCTTCAATTTCAGCTTTACCTTCCTTCACAAAAGTTGTTAGAAATTATGTTAACTTACTAACCTCCAAGTTTCAGCTCTAAACTCGGCTTCCTCCACACGTTCTACTCTGATTATCAGTCACTGCTCAAACCATGTGACTTCAGTCATTCTTCTGTTCCAGCTTCGTTTTCAACATCAATATGAGTCGAATTTCGTCCAAAATCCTCAAGAACACCTTCCTCAATCTTCTTCTAAAGTCTGTTTGAAATATGGAATCGACTTAAGCTCTTGAAATGTCTTAAAAATGATTAAACATTTAATTAATCCAACTATATATACTACCGACTTAGCCTTCACAAACACCAAGATTAATGTTGCCGACTTACCCCTCACCCGCAGACTGGCGCGGGGTTCTCACTTCGACGCGAGGCGCTCATGTTAAAATTCTCTTCCAACGCCTTCAGCAACTAGCTTCACCCAACGCATGGCGTCGTCCTCAACACCTCCTACTTTTGACGCATACAACTCAGTCATACACCACTATCTTCGTCGCGTCAAGACCACTCTGTCTTCGACGCGGGGCGACTTCAACTCATGTCTGTCTTCAACGCATCGACTTCAGCGCATGGCTATCCTTAACGCAAAGTGAATTCAACACATGACTGTCCTCAATGCAGAGTGACTTTAGCGCATTGTTCAAGCACATTTCTTCTCCCGCCAGAATTACTTATCCTTCAACGCGGGTAGCTACCTCAGCTCACTAACCTCCGTGAATCAACCATAAACGCATGAACTTAGTCAATACTTAGCCATAATTTTACTTTCCAAAATTTTTTGCTCTCACTCACGACCGCTTCTCCCTTTGAAATGCATAGCCACAACCGCATGGCCGCACCCGAATGCTTGGCAATGCAAATCAGTGCTTACAACTAGCATTGGTTCTAGCATTTCCAAGCTAATTTTAAAATACTGAATCATAAAATTGATGTTAACAAGTCTTGGCATCCATATCTCCATGCACAAACACTCACTTCCTAAATTCTAAATTTGAGATGTTTACAAGTAAACTATGAGTTCCTTTAATTACAACGTAGTTTTAGTTTGATCTTGAATGGATACAAACTCGAAGGACATCCTTTTCAATCATGTTCTCAAATATGCTCAAATAAAGACGATATTCTAGCAAATTATTCAAATCCAATTAGAATTCCTCTACAATAGACAGCTATTCGTTTGTATGTCTTGACAACTCTTTACACACACCATTCAAACAAACTATTAATTTGTTGACCTAGTTATAGGTTCTTGAAGATGTCCAAAACAATCATCGTCCAAACTACACATTTAAAGGTTGCTTCTTGAACATATTGATATTCAAACATCATTCAATTTTCTTCTTATTCCCAATCCCAATAATCTTATTTTGATTATTAAGGTTCACTACTAATAGTTAAACGAGAAAAAAAAAATACTTAGTATATTATAGATTATACCCATCTTTGTACATTGTACCTAATTGTCAAATCATAGTTTATCATGTGATAAATGCTTAATTAAAATGGTATGTACAAAAAATGCACCCAAGTATTGTTCTAGTTAAACACCCTGCTGATCTTTTTCTTGCCAAACATTGATAATAAATTTATAATATTTATTTGCACATCTCATAAACTTTCCCATAATTAGAAATGGGAATTATTATTCTTCCCAAAAAAAAAAAGTACCTTTATAGTCCCATGTTTTTAAGAATAAATGTTTAGTTCCGGGTTTTCAAAATATATCTTTTAGTCCCAATTTTTTAAGAATAGATGTATTTGATTCTTAAGTTTTTTTTTATTTTTTTATTTTTTTTTGTAGATTTAATATGTCATATAATTATTTTTCTAATTTAATATGTCATATAAGGTTTGTTTTCAAATATAGTAAAATGAGCAAAAATATTTACAAACATAGCAAAATGTCAAGTCTATAATTAATAGACACTAATAGGCTAACGCCTATCAATGTCTATTAGGCGTTTATCAACATCTATTGTTTTGTTATATTTGTAAATATTTAAGCAATTTTGTCATTTAAAACAATTATCGGTCATGTAATTATCTAAAAGTCTTTTAAACTTATTCTTAAAATTTAAATGTTAAAATTTACATCTTAAAAATTAAAGGATCAAGAACACCTATTGTTAAAACTTCCACGACTAAAATATATATATATCTTTTAAAATTTGAAGAATCAAAACACATACATCAAAACTCTTTGGAGTGGATTTTTTCAATTTTATATTTGTATGAAATAAATTCATAGAGAGTGGTGGTGAGAGGATCCCACTTCACATCCCATTTGGGTTTTGATAGGTAGACATTAGAGAGAGCAACAGAATAAACATATTTTAGAAGGTGAAATTCCCACATCGGAAAAAGTAGTCGAAACGACCCGTCCACCTACTATATAAACCCGCTCACGCTTTCCTTAATCCCTACGGAGCCGTGCGGTGGGCACACAGCGAACTATTCTTTCGCCTTTTACTAAAGGATACCGTGTGCCCGCCGCCTTAAGCGGCATACCCCTATTTTTGGAGGGACTCTCCTTTCGGAGCGGTACCCACATCTAATTAAGTTACGAATATTTATGCAGCATATTACATATATTTTTTTGTGTATCATGACACTTTCTTTTCTGTTTGAGCTATATCAGCTTGGAGACACCATTTTTGTTTAATCTTAGTTTGTGCTTTTAATGTTCAAGCTAAGCTTTGGTCTCTCTAATGAATTTAGTTTCAAACTTGTAACAACAAACATTTCTTATACATAAATTGATTTTGATAAAAGCATCAAAGTTAAGACCAAAACAAATTTTGTTTGGATACGATATTGAAGAATTATGTTTGGACTATGGGAAAAATATCTCCCACTTTTACCTTTTAGTCAAATATTATATTATCTTAATCAACTACTTTTAATAATTTAGTAGTTAAATTCTTTTATTAAAATTCCTTCAAGAATGTAATCTTGAATATATATAAAATCAAGTATAGCGTCCTGTTTTAATTCCAATCTATATGATTGCTTTCCAACTGGAAACAAATAGAATGATGTAATACCAAAAAAAAAAAAAAAATTCTAATTTTCAGATTTCTTAATCTAAACATCACTTAAAAGTGATTCAAATATAATTGGTTTACATCATAAGTTGTGTTGAAAATGTAGTAAAATGATTAATCATCTCATAATAGCATAGGATAGTAGTTAAACTTATTTTTTGATTTTTTTTTTCGCAATTAAAGTTAACCAAAAATGCACCCAAGTATTGTTCTAATTAAACACTCGAACGATCTTTTTCTTTCCAAATATTGATAATAAATTTCTAATACCTACGCATTTCATCAACTTTTGAATAAATGAAAATGAAAATTATTATTCTTCCCGAAACAAATTCTGAAAATCTTTTATGAGAAAAGTTAACTTTTTAGTCCCAAGTTATTATGAAAAGCTTTTATAAGAAAAGCTAACTTTTTAGTCCCAAGTTTTTAAGAATAAGTGTGCAATAAGTGTGGTTGGTTCTTAGGATTCAAGATGTATCTTTTAGTCCCAAATTTTTCAAAGTAGGTGTATTTGATTTCTAAGTTTTTTAAATATACTTTTTTAGCCCTTGTGTTTTAAAATTTAAAATGTCCCTGAAATATTTTATTATTATTATTTTAAATGATTGTAAGGAATTTTAAATTGGAAAAATAATTAAAAAATTCTCTTTGCTCAAAAGTTTTCTAATTTCAAATGTCATGTAACTATTTAAAATAATAAAAAATTATTTTAGAGACCGTTTGAATTTATTCTTAAAATTCTTATATCAAAAGTACATTTTAGAAATTTAGGGACCAAATGCATCTATTTTTGAAAATTTGAGGACTAAAAATGTATATTTTGAAATTTTAGGGGCCAAATATGCATACTTCAAAACTCAAGGAGTGAACTTGGGCAAAGTTGCTGTAAGCCAATGAAGTTGTCACACCCCCCTCCCGGATTACCTACCTATCCTGAAAGGGAATGTGAAGACAATGAACATCACCCCTCTTGTGACGCATATTGTTCCTTCTTACCTTCCTTTTCTGTGCATACATTTACTTATATACATACTGATGGGCACTTTTAGTGTTAACCGCAAGTGTACGGGTCAAGTTATAATATAAAACGGTTAAGTCCGAGTATCGTTCCACTGGAGATTCAATTGGGAAGGTTAAAATTACATAGCTATTCTAGAATTGAGTCAATTTTATTTGAGGATTGAAATTCAATATTTTAAATTAGGGAAAAAGAAAAATCAAACAAGGAAAGTATCAAAGGGGGAAACACAAGTGTCAAAGAGAGTTCTAGGGTAGTGAATCCTTGTTTATTTCATCATGCAATATTATAGTTTTCATGGATTTTATTGTAATTCGTATGCCTAAGTCTAGAAACTTAATTCCAAATTATTTTCTCTAAAAAACAACCCTTTCTCATGCAACTCGATTGATTATTAATCTCTTAAAACCAATACAAAATTACATGGCATTAAAATAGTTTTTAGCAACTTTTATTGTCAACCTAACTACTCTCGTGATAGATTAACAATAATTCATTGTTATAGATCAAGTTAAACATACAATCTCTCAATCATACATCTAACCTAACATGTGAAGATAGCCAATCCACAAGAATTAAACACAATAACAATGAAAAGCATAATTATTTAAACAAAACCATGAGTCTACAAAATTAACATGAATTCATAAACAATTCATCAAATAACCTAAAACTAAAGAGTTTAACAATAATTTATTGTTATAGATCAAGTTAAACATACAATCTCTCAATCATACATCTAACCTAACATGTGAAGATGGCCAATCCACAAGAATTAAACACAATAACAATGAAAAGCATAATTATTTAAACAAAACCATGAGTCTACAAAATTAACATGAATTCATAAACAATTCATCAAATACCCTAAAACTAAAGAGTTTAGCCACTCATAGCTTGAAGCAACATGTTTGAGCAAAAATAATCAAAGGAAGAGTGTAAAGAAAAGGGAAACTCTACTGAAATGAGGTTCTTGATTGAGGCAGCACCGTCACGAACTCCTTGGCTCTCACGTCGGACTTCGAAAGGCACCAAGACTATCTCGAACTCTTTTCCTCTTCCTTGCAACTAACTCACTCTTTGAACTCTCGCTTAATTCTCTCTTTTTTGTATCTCTTTTTAGGTTTGCAATTTCTTGCTTTTTCTTGATTTTCTTCCCCGTTTGGCTGCTTGAAACCCGCAAATTTATAGAGTTTGGCCGCCCAAAAATTTAACCTAAAATACAAAATTTTCATTTAAGTAACGCTGGTGCCGCGACGCTAGGGTTTCGACAAAAAATAAGTTGCTCTCGGGTTTTAGCGCCGCGGCAGCGCCTTCCAAGCGCCGCGACGCTGTCATGCGTTCAACAAGGATGCGTCAAGGCAGCGCCATCTTGGCGCCGCAATGCTACTATGCATCCAGACTGATGCGTTTATGCTTCAGCGCTGCGACAGCGCTGTCTCAGCGCCGTGGCGCTATCTCAAAATTTGTTCTTTTGAGTTTTTCAGCTCTTTTTCGCCGTATTCTTGCTCGGTTTTGATCTTTTAGTCGTTTCTTCTAATTTTCCTCGTTTTAACTTGAAAATCACTAGCAAACAAGTGAAATCTAATATAAAACTCTCTTAAGTTGAGAGAATATAAATCACTTTTCAAGTGCTTATCAACACCCCAAACTTAGAGATTTGCTAGTCCCGAGCAAAGAATAAAATCAAATAATAGGGAGTTTAGATGAAGAAGTGTGCAATTGACTCATGTCTCAGAGAATAGCATTAAGAGCTTTAAGTAGAAACATGCAAGCATATCTATATTGTTATAATCATTCAAGGCCAAATCTTGCTATCTCCCATGTGTGTGTGTGCAAGCCTCCTTCAATTTAAAATACTAGAGCTCAAATTAGGACTTAAGAGAGTTTCTTTAGTTTTCCCTCTACTCTAGCTCATGCACCAATCTTCAAGCTTTCATGCATTCAAGTGAGTAATATGTCCACTAAGGTACCTTTCAATCATATATATTTTTTTCATGGGTCCAAACTTGCATTCTTTTACCTAAAGGCACTAGCTTTCACACATTCACTGTAGGGACTCGTACCTAGTCAATTCCCAAGCGTCCTTACTGATCACAGCAAAGGCAGCTCTTTTTACCCTTATCCATGCATACTCATTACAAGTTTAACATTTAAAAAGATAGACAAATAAAGCTCATATATTTTGTGTACACTTTTTTCCTTTTCTCAAGGCATGTATACTCGTTTCTTTTTCCTTAGTCTAAGATTACAAGCTATCATGCATTTCCACTCTCTAACCGGTGGGGCCTTTCGAAGTGACAACTAAATACACCCAACTTAATCCTTTTTTCAGTTAAAGATTCTAAATAAAAGTGGCTACTTGCTCAAGAATATGAGAGATTTTAAGAGGGACTTAAATGAATTTAATTCAAGATAGTGCTATTCTATTTCCACAATAAGTCATCTATCATGCAAATTCGAATCTCATCATGGGCAATCAACATCAAGGCACACAACCATAAACAACATTCCCATTAACTTTGAAAGCTCCAAAATTAAAAAAAAATTTTTTTTTCAAAAATTGTTTCAAAAATTGACATGCATATGATCATTAAAACCTTCACTAACATGCATAGCAGGATAAGAAAACACACAAAAGTATGAAAGACACCTCCCACCCCAAACTTAAAATCATGCATTGTCTCCAATGCATAAGAGCATCTAACAAGGAAAGAGCAAGCCTGGGAGCAAGCGGGAAGCCACCAAACAGGCTTGGTGTAAGGAGTACTTTGTGTGATGAACCACGTTCCTGAGAGATAAAGCATATGAGTGACTCCAAGATTTATTGAAAATAAAATAAAAAGAAAAGTAAAGAAAAGTAAAGAAAGCAATAAAATTGGGTTGCCTCCCAGTAAGCGCTTGGTTTAATGTCTTCTAGCTAGACGGGGCTCTCGAATCACGGTGGATCTCAAGGTAGTTTCTTCTTTTCATGCTTTGGATCACCTACAACTTTTAGTATTTGCCCACATTGACACTCACAAACATATTCATTAGCATTTAGTGAGTTAGTCAATAAATCATTATCAAGTTGAATATCATCGTTTCTAATGTGGTCAAGACTTATTAAAGGATCATCATGCTTAGATTTTAACGGACTCACCACTTCATTTTTAACATGCAAGGGGGCCAAAGGTATAGGTTTATCTATTTTGGAACATATTGGCAATCTATCTAACCACCTAGCATAAAATGCTATTTCATCAAAAATTGTATCTGCATTCTCAACATCCATTATGCTTTGTTCTAGATGATCATTAGCCAACATAACCTCTACATGCTTAAAAATAGTATGATCAATTATGTCTATAGCATGGCAAGGATTACTCTCATCATGATAACTCAAGGACTTGTAAATATCAAATACAATATTCTCATCATTTACCCTTAGAGTCAACTTCCCTTGTTGGACATCTATGATAGCCTTTCCAGTTGCTAGGAATGGCCTCCCAAGTATGATAGGAATCTCAGAGTCCTCCTCCATGTCCAATACTACAAAATCTGCAGGGAAGATAAATTTGTCAACTTTAACTAATACATGTTCAACAATACCTTTAGGATAAGCTAATGATCTATCAGCAAGTTGCAGGGTAATGGTGGTAGGTTGCACCTCTCCAATGTTGAGTTTCCTATAGACAAATAAAGGCATTAAATTAATAGAAGCACCAAGATCACAAAGAGCTCTAGTAACATTTAAAGAACCAATAGTGCAAGGTATAGTAAAACTCCCTGGATCTTTCAACTTTTGTGGTAGCTTCTTTTGTAGCACCGCACTACATTCCTCAGTCATGCTAATCATCTCATATTGCCCAAACTTTTTCTTTTTAGACAGAACATCTTTCATGAATTTCGCATAGTTGGGCATTTGCCAAATGGGATGTTAATGTGAAGCTTTTTGAATATGTCTAAGAATTTTGAAAATTGAGCATCAATCTTTTTCTTTTGCAATCTTTGAGGAAAAGGTAAAGTATTAGGGATAAAAGAAGTAGAGTTAGAAGTACTCCCTATGTTGGACTTTGATTTCTCCTTTTCCTTAGATGCACTCTCTTTTTGTTGGACATCCTCTATGATGGCTTCATCTTCTTCTTGTGGGAGCTCATCATCTTCATCATTAATCAAGGGAGTTGATAGCTTTTTCCCACTCCTCAAAGTCACGGCCTTGCACTCCTCTCTTGGGTTTATCTCGGGACAACTAGGGAACTTACCCTTTTGCATTGTTTGGAGGGAAGTTGCCATTTGACTAAGTTGAACCTCTAAGTTTTGAAGTGCCTTACCTTGGCTTTGAACGGTGCTTGCAATTGCTTGGACCGAATTCTCCAATGTGGTTGTCCTTGATCTTGACTCTTTGACAAAGTCAAGCATTATGTCCTCTAGTGATGATGTCTTTGCATTCCCCGCTCCATTGAATCCTTGAGGTGCTTGCAACACATTCTTGTTGTTAGCATATGAAAAATTCTCATGACTCCTCAAGTTGGGATGATAGTGAGTTGAAAGTTATTGTTGACCTTGGTATTGTCCTCTATCCACATAATTGGCTACCTCCAACTCACTTGGCTCTTGTTGACTTGCCATGGCCGCAAGGGAAGCTATGGATGATGGACTTGCTTGGGCTTGGCTTCCTTGAGAAAATTTAGATAAAGCATTAGTAAGAGAAGCCAATTGAGCTTTTAAAGAACTTACCTCATCCATCTCATATCGTCCGGTGGCTTTTGGGATGTTTGGAGAAGACCATTCACATGGCTAATTGTACGATGTAGTGGCCAAGTCTTCTAGTATGGTATAGGCCTCTTGAGCATTCTTTGAAAAAATTGACCCTCCAGCGGTGGCATCCAAGATGGATTTGGTTGAGCTTGCTAATCCATTGTAGAAGAGTTGAATTTGCAACCAATCCGGGTAACCATGTTGAGGGCATCTTCTCAAGAGATCCTTATACCTTTCCCAAGCCTCATATAATTGTTCATCCTCAAGTTGGCGGAATGTTCCAATCTCCGTCCTTAGTGTTTGAGATTTAGTCGGTGGAAAATATTTGTTCAAGAAAGCTTGAGCTAAGATCTCCCATGTTGTGATGCTATCCGGAGGTATGGTTTCCAACCAATCCTTAGCACGGTCTTGCAAAGAGAAAGGAAAAAGTCTTAGTTTAATTGCATCGGTAGAAACACCATTCATCTTTACCGTCCCGCATATTTCTAAGAAAGACTGCAAGTGCTTGTGAGGATCTTCATTGGTTCTTCCTCTAAAGGCTAGCTCTCTAGCCATTTGGTTCAATCCCGGTTTCAACTCAAAGTTGTTGACATTGATGGGTACATTCATAATGCTGGATTGATTTTCCGGTAATGTCGGTTGGAAGTAGTCCCAAATTGCCTTTGGTATCTCCTCTGCCATCTCCTTGATGTGATTGTGTTAAAACCCTTAGGTTTCTTCTACACGTCCTTTCAATCTCGAGATCAAGAGGGAGAATATTAGTATTAACTCGAGGCATAAACCGACAAAATAAAAAAAGAAAATAAAAAAAAGAAAAATAATATGAAATAAAATAAGGAATAAAATAAAAATAAAAATAAATAAACAATCAAATAATATACACCTCAAATTAAGATCTATCAATTCTAATGAATATTAAATAACAAAAACCGTTCTTTGGATCCCCGGCAACGGCGCCAAAAACTTGATGGGCACTTTTAGTGTTAACCGCAAGTGTACGGGTCAAGTTATAATATAAAACGGTTAAGTCCGAGTATCGTTCCACTGGAGATCCAATTGGGAAAGTTAAAATTACTTAACTATTCTAGAATTGAGTCAATTTTATTTGAGGATTGAAATTCAATATTTTAAATTAGGGAAAAAGAAAAATCAAACAAGGAAAGTATCAAAGGGAGAAACACAAGTGTCAAAGAGAGTTCTAGGGTAGTGAATCCTTGTTTATTTCATCATGCAATATTATAGTTTTCATGGATTTTATTGTAATTCATATGCGTAAGTCTAGAAACTTAATTCCAAGTTATTTTCTCTAAAAAACAACCCTTTCTCATGCAACTCGATTGATTATTAATCTCTTAAAACCAATACAAAATTACATGGCATTAAAAATAGTCTTTAGCAACTTTTATTGTCAACCTAACTACTCTCGTGATAGATTAACAACAATTCATTGTTATAGATCAAGTTAAACATACAATCTCTCAATCATACATCTAACCTAACATGTGAAGATGGCCAATCCACAAGAATTAAACACAATAACAATGAAAAGCATAATTATTTAAATAAAACCATGAGTCTACAAAATTAACATGAATTCATAAACAATTCATCAAATACCCTAAAATTAAAGAGTTTAGCCACTCATAGCTTCAATAACATTTCATAAGAATGCTTCTTATCAACTTTAGAAATATGTAACATGCCTTATGAGTAATGCAATCAACATTTTACCTAACAAACAATTTATTGCAAATCATACTTCATAAAACATTTTAATAAAATAGGATTGAAGAATAAAATAGTCACTCACAACTCTTTTTAGGCTTTACGTGGGTTATACACTTCCCCTATTTCTTCTCGGCCTGCAAGAGACATAATCCTTGCGTTATTCAACATTAAATCTTCTTCCTTTTCTCTACTGACTTATAAACGAGAATCCTAGCAATACCAACCAATAAGAGTTGCTACTAGCGATACTCGATGGAGCAACACTAGCGTTACCTTACCTTAGTAGCGATACCCAGCGATATCTAGCGAGTTTCGTGAGACGGACAACTCCTTTGCGTCTCAGCGGCACTTGTCTCGCTACTAGCACTTAGACAACGCACCGATACTTGGTTTTAGCAGCATCCTGCACTGTGATTCTTTCTTTCCTCTTGTTCTTACTTCAATCTATTAAAAATCACAATTCCATACGGATTCAGGACTTTTTCTCTTCTACAAACTTATAGGAAATCAAGTTCTATAGTTTACCTTAAAATTTCACAGCTTAACTCTTCCTCGTTCACACGGTATTCTGAAATCACCTCCTGCTGTTCCGGATTGCGTAACAATCTCGTAAGCTCTGTTTTTCCTAAGTATTCACATAGTAAAGCTTCAATTCAGCAGTACCATCCTTCACAAAAGTTGTTAGATCCTTCACAAAAGTTGTTAGAAATTATGTTAACTTACGAACCTCCAAGTTTCAGCTCTAAGCTCGACTTCCTCTACAGGTTCTACTCTAATTACCAGTCACTGCTCGAACAGTGTGACTTCAGTTATTCCTTTGTTCCAACTTCATTTTCAACATCAATATGAGTCGAATTTCGTCCAAAATCCTCAAGAACACCTTCCTCAATCTTCTTCTAAAGTCTATCTGAAATATGGAACCAACTTAAGCTCTCGAAATGTCTTAAAAATAATCAAACATTTAATTAATCCAACTATATATACTACCGACTTAGCCTTCACAAACACCAAGATTAATGTTGCTGACTTACCCCTCACCCGTAGGCTGGCGTGGGGTTCTCACTTCGACGCGAGGCGCTCATGTTAAAATTCTCCTCCAACGCCTTCAGCAACTAGCCTCACCCAACGCATGGCGTCGTCCTCAACGCCTCCTACTTTTGACGCATACAACTCGGTCATACACCACTATCTTCGTCGCCTCAAGACCACTTTGTCTTCGACGCGGAGCGACTTCAACTCAAGTCTGTCTTCAACGCATTGACTTCAGCGCATGGCTGTCCTCAACGCAGAGTGAATTCAGCACATGACTATCAACATAGAATGGCTTTAGCGCATGGTTCAAGCACGTTTCTTTCCCCCGCCAGAATTACTTATCCTTCAACGCGGGTAGCTACCTCAGCTCACTAACCTCCGTGAATCAACCACAAACGCATGGACTTAGTCAATACTTAGCCACAATTTTACTTTCCAAAAATTCTTACTCTCGCTCCCGGTCACTTCTTCCTTTGAAACGCATAGTCACAAACGCATGGCCGCACCTCAACGCTTGGCAACGCAAAGCAGTGCTTATAGAAGTCCTATGACTAGCTACACAATTCCAACAATAAAAAAAGATTTGGAAAAAATCATATCTATAATGGGGGGTATTTGGAACTATCATGACGTATTTTGTTTGAACAACACCCCTCTAGATCTTCAAGCTATCGATTTAGTCGTGGAAAAAGCTAGGGGTGTTCAAATAACCCAACAATCCCAACAAGCAAGACTACCCAACTCAAAATGTAAGGGTTGAGTTGGATTATTTTTGTTCTTGGGTTGGATTGGGTTGGGTCACAGATTGGCTAAAAAAAAATCCGGGTTGACACACCCCAACCCGAATTCTATATATATTAATAGAGTTAAAAAACAAGCAGCGGAAGAAATTAAGATGCAAAGCACTCTAATTACATCAATTTAAAGTAAAAACATGCTAAGATAAAATGAGATACAAAGGTAGTAACACTTACTTATTGTAGCTCAAAATTCGTTATCAAGAATCTCTAAAAATTGATCACGAATTATTCACAGACCACCACTAGATTTTATTATTATCAAGCCTTAGAACGGATGGTGGGATCTAAATTGAGCAGAAAATTGGAGCAAAAAATGTGTAAAACACAGTTTTGGAAGGGAGGAAACCATTTCCTGTAAAGTTCAAATGGTGTAAATGTCAACCCTTTCTTCAGCTTTTCTCTTCCTCATTTAAAGAGAAAATCTTGCATCTCTAAAATACAGACAGAAGGACACCACATTTGGTGAATTATGAGTTTGAAGAAAGTTGAATTTGCATATGAAGGAGAGGTCTCCAGCTCCTCCTTCACCATGTAACTGAAAGTAATCTTTTCAATTGAAAAATTGAGAAATCAATTTTGATTTCATAATGATGCGCACTTTTAGTGTTAACCGCAAGTGTACGGGTCAAGTTATAATATAAAATGGTTAAGTCCGAGTATCGTTCCACTGGAGATCCAATTGGGAAGGTTAAAATTACTTAGCTATTCTAGAATTGAGTCAATTTTATTTGAGGATTGAAATTCAATATTTTAAATTAGGGAAAAAGAAAAATCAAACAAGGAAAGTATCAAAGGGAGAAACACAAGAGTAAAAGAGAGTTCTAGGGTAGTGAATCCTTGTTTATTTCATCATGCAATATTATAGATTTCATGGATTTTATTTTAATTCATATGCCTAAGTCTAGAAACTTAATTCCAAGTTATTTTCTCTAAAAAACAACCCTTTCTCATGCAACTCGATTGATTATTAATCTCTTAAAACCAATACAAAATTACATGGCATTAAAAATAGTCTTTAGCAACTTTTATTGTCAACCTAACTACTCTCGTGATAGATTAACAATAATTCATTGTTATAGATCAAGTTAAACATACAATCTCTCAATCATACATCTAACCTAACATGTGAAGATGGTCAATCCACAAGAATTAAACACAATAACAATGAAAAGCATAATTATTTAAATAAAACCATGAGTCTACAAAATTAACGTGAATTCATAACAATTCATCAAATACCCTAAAACTAAAGAGTTTAGCCACTCATAGCTTGAAGCAACATGTTTGAACAAAAATAATCAAAGGAAGAGTGTAAAGAAAAGGGAAACTCTACTGAAAAGAGGTTCTTGATTGAGGCACCGTCACGAACTCCTTTGCTCTCACGTCGGACTTCGAAGGGCATCAAGACTATCTCGAATTCTTTTCCTCTTCCTTGCAACTAACTCACTCTTTGAACTCTCGCTTAATTCTCTCCTTTTTGTATCTCTTTTTAGGTCTGCAACTTTCTTGCTTTTTCTTGATTTTCTCCCTCCCTTTTGACTGCTAAAAACCCCCAAATTTTTAGAGTTTGGCCGCCCAAAAATTTAACCTAAAATACAAATTTTTCATTTAAGTAACGCTGGCGCCGCGGCGCTAGGGTTTCAACCCTAAAAAGTTTGCTCTTGGGTTTTAGCGCCGCGGCTGCTACTATGCATCCAGACTGATGCGTTTTTGCTTCAGCGCCGCGACGCTGTCATGCGTTCAACAAGGATGCGTTTATGCTTCAGCGTCGCGGCAATGCTATCTCAGCGCCGCGACGCTGTCATGCCAAAATTTGTTCTTTTGAGTTTTTTTTAGCTCTTTTTCACCGTATTCTTGCTAGGTTTTGATCTTTTAGTCGTTTCTTCTAATTTTCCTCGTTTTAACCTGAAAATCACTAGCAAACAAGTGAAATCTAATATAAAACTCCCTTAATTTGAGAGAATATAAAGCACTTTTCAAGTGCTTATCACATAAATCAAAATTTCTTTTAAAATTGTTATGATATTTGTCTTGGTTTAATGTTTGTAATAAATATCATAAATATTTGGTATTCAACATTTAAATTTTATGAGATTTTAGTTATTAGTTATGTGTTAGATAAATTTACATATTTTTAATTAAAAAGAAAAAAAAGTTATAACCCGATAACCCAACCCAACCCGACCTAAATTTTAAGGGTTGGGTTGCCAACGCAACCAACCTGAAATTTCGGGTTGGTCCAAAAAATACCTTCATCACAACCCAACCCATGTACACACTTATAAAAAGCTTTAAAGATTCTTTATTTGAAGAAGGAAGCCGCCCCTCCAAGGATTAGTCGGAGCATCAATTCGCCTGTTAGTCGTTGGAAACCGCCAAGAGAGGATTGCTAGAAGATGAATGTCGATGCCGCTAAAATGGAGAGTGCTCAATACGGTAGGACCAGTTGAATTATTCGTGATTGGAATGGTCGGCCTATTGGGGATGGGTGCATCTCAATATCTATTAGTTGGTCGATCAAGGTCTTTGAATTTTTGACCTTTTAATCAATATTATTATGATTGTCTAGTCAACGCTCAAATTAACTATATTAATAATTTAGTACTTAAAATTTTTTTTTTTAAATAAAATTCCTTAAACAAATTCTCATTAATGTAATCTTGAATTTGTAGAATCAACTATAGTGTGTTGTTTCAATTCCAATTTTATATAATTGCTTTCAACTTTAAAACTAATGAAATTGGAAGCAAATAGAGGAAGCAATGCAAAAAACTCTAACTTTCAAATTTCTTTAACTTAGATGGTGGTTTTCAAATATAAAAAAATGAACAAAAATATTTACAAATATAGCAAAACTTTACTGTCTATATGTGATAGACTGCGATAAAATACTATTTGTGTTTATTTGTATCATGATAGACACAAATAATGGCCTATTGCGATCTATTGTGATTTATCGCAGATAGACGGTAATATTTTGCTAGTATTTGTAAATATTTTCAACATTTTTGTCATTTAAAATAATTTTCCTAATTTAAACATCACTTAAATGACTCAAATTTAATTTGGTTTACTATCAAAGTTGTGTTGAAAATGCGGTAAATAACTATGGTAAATAATGATTAATTATCTCAAAATAACATGTGTTAGGATTATACTAAGACGAATTATGAAACTTTCAAAAAGGAGGGATTGAATTGTAAGGGAGTTCTACTTTTATCATGAACCACTTTTAAAATGTGTTCATATATTTATTTGGCACATTTCTTACGTTAATGTGATAAAGTATCAAGTAAATGTGTGTTTTTTTTTTTGTTTCCTTTATTTATTGTTGTGATAAGTATGGATTTAGGCCATATTAATTTGATTTCTTTTATTTTGTTGCTTATTTAATCTTTGAAACTTATGATAAGTAGCCTTCCTCCACGTATTTTAGTGCACTCCTGGTAGGGTTGGCAACAAGGTCGGGTCGAGGTGGGGTTTCCTGTCTCCACCCCCGTGGGGGAATTTACCCCTGTCCCCACCCCCATCCCTGCCATTTGTAGGTGGGGACAGGGGCAGGGGTTCTCCGTTGGAGAAACGGGTCCCTGCGGGGACCCATTCCAACGCAAGAACGAGAGTGTGAGAGAGAGCAAGAGAGATAGAGTTATCATGAGTGAGGAAAGGATGCGAGAGCAAGGCTCAACATCTTATATATATATATATATATATAACTTTTATATTTAATCGAGTCGGGTCGAGATACCCTCCTTGTCCCTGCCTCATCCCCAGATAGGGATCCTAAAAAGATCCCCAGTTTGACGCCCATCCCTAGTCAAACTGGGGATTCTCTGACCTGATTGAGTCTGGGGTCTCGCAAAGACTTAACCCTGTGGATTTTTTTGCCAACCCTAACTCCCAGTGATCTCCTATGACAAAAGCTTATTTGACTTTGAGCAATTTAATATGTTTCCTTAATTCTTGCAAAAATTAATTCTTGAGATATGAATCTAGATTCATCAATAATTTATGAATGTATACACTTACTTGCATAGTGCGTTTTTTACACATCACTTGTATAATGGTCAAGTAGATGATTTAGACACGAGGATCTTTGATTCTACTTTATTAAATCTCTTATGTTCAATTGTTTCACTTGTTAGATTGAGTCAAATGAACATTTAAGTTATGTTCTTGGACATTTTCATGGTAAATTTTACCAAACAAACCATCATCTTGCTTAATCAGCATGAACCTCCAAATTTGATTAATCACACCAATATCAATTGAACATTCAAATAAAACCGTTCTATTTTTTTTCTTGTTGGAAAGAATTAAAACATTAATGTAAACATCAATATAAAGATTTCAATTTTACAGATATATTGATAAATTATTGATACCGATGAATATTTCTTAGATAAAAAAAAAATTTATAAAAGTTATTTATAGTGATAATTGAGTTGTATTTACTTTTAAACTAAGTTATATCTTATTATGAATATCATATTCATATTGATTAATCTTTAATATGAATGTATCAATATATTGAAGTATTTTCCAATAATGACTTGTAGGCCATCTAACATTAATTTTAGTCCCCTATATCTTCTAATCAACAATGTAAATATTTGTGGATATGTCGATATATCCGTAGATCGAAAGGTTCGATATCAATATTAAATACCTATGTATGCCTCCAACATCTTTTATTAATACTTGTAAAACATAAAAAATATTGTTAGTCCAATATGAATAGAAACACTAATAATAATAACCTAATTTTTTTTTTTTATCAAATTCATGATTTACAAAAATATCCATTGATATCGATATTTTGTTGGTATATTTATCAATATATTCGTAAAATCTAAATGTCGTATCGTTATTGACATTGATAGTTTAATCTTTGCTTCAAATTCTGATTATGAACAATAAGGTTAAAAGAAAAAGAAATTTATATTTATTCACAAAGAAAGCTCTGAATATTAAATAAAAGAAATTAAATAAACAGATAAATAGTAGTGCAGCAGTGCTGAATGAATGGGTTCCCACGTGGCTACATCTCATTGGTTTATTGAGTAGAGCAGCACAGCGAACTTGGAATTCCCTAAAAAAACGAAAAATAAAGAAGACAGGAATACCCTTGGATGATGAAATTCCCACATCGAAAAGGAGTTGTTTTGCGAATCTGTGTCGCACCTATATAAAACCATCCAAGGCCCCGTTGGAGAAATCACGGAGCCGTGCGGTGGGCACAGAGCGAACTATTCTTTCGCCTTTTACTAAAGAATACCGTGTGCTCGCCGCCATAAAGCGGCATACGCCTATTTTTTGAGGGTCCATCCTTAGGGATTGGTCCCTATATCAAATTTTAGTAAAAAATGCGAATTTTAATTTTAGCAAATAATGAAGTTTTAGAGAACTAATTAAGAACAATAATAATAATGAAGGCAAGATTTTAACAAGCCTACGGTTGGTGTGGTAAACATTGTTTACCCTTATATGCTAGAAAGTTGAAACTAATGTATGATAATTTCATTCTCACAAAATATTTTCAAAACATCGGTTGTATTTTTAACTTTTAACTTTGTTTAGTTTGGACCCAAATCATAACGAAGCCTAGAAACAGTAGGAAAAAAAGAAAAAAAAAAAAAAAGAGAGAAAAAATGGTTGGGCCAAGTATATTTACCCAATTTAGGCCCAGACAATTGGTTAGGCTGTGGACCTTAAACTTTGTCTAGAAATGGGCTAATGTTTAACTTACTCCCTGCAAATCAGCAGTTTGTCTTAAAATTTTACCTCCAACTTTATATAAACATATCTTTTCATTAGTATACAAATGAGTATAGCATCTTGTTGAAGATTTTCTATTTAATGTCATCTTGAATATACAAATGAGTAGTATCTTGTTTTAATTTCACTGTAAAAAGATTTCTTTCAACTTCAAAACTAATGAAATTTGGAAGCATTTTAGATGATGCAATAACAAAATTGTAACTTTAGAATTATTTAATTTAATGATCACTCAAGTGACTTAAGTCTAGTTGGTTTATTTAAAAAATGATCAATTATCTCAAAATAGCATGTGATAGAGTTATATATCAAGACAAGTTACGACACTTCAAGAAGACAAATTGAATTGCAAGAGAGTTCTACTTTATCACAATCAACTTTGAGAATGTACTCATGAAATTATTTTGGCACATTTCTTACTTTAGTGTGATAAAAGTATCAGGTAAAATGTATGTGTTTTTTAATTTCCTTAATCTAATGTTATGATAAGTACGGATTAAGGACCCACTAATTTGATTTATTTTATTTTGTTGCATTTTTAATGTTTGAAATTTGAAGTAGAACACTAAATTTTGATTACACATTTGAGATATGACTAAAGTGATTTTGTGTTGGACTTGGACATATAGCAAATTATGTATGTATGTGGTGGGTCCCTCAAGCCACTTTATTTTCCTGATTTAGTCCTTCATCCACGTTTTTTATGTACTTAACTTCCAGAAGTAAATCATCTCACTCTAACAACATTCACCATTAGTGACATTTTTTGCGGCACATTTACATCGACCTCCCTCAATGTTAATGGATTTGTGTCCTAAAATCTCGTAATTAATTAATTAATTAATTAATTTAATCATTAATTATGTAATATTAATTTATTTATTGACTAAAAAAATTACAGGTTATTACATGAAGTCTTGAACATGTATGTAACTAACATATGGTGGATTATATAGGTAGATGAGTAGTTATCTTAAGTGCTGGTTTCAGGTCTTGAACAAGGGGTCTCATACTAACATATGAGTGGATCATATAAGTAGATGAGTAGTTCCCTTGAATGATGGTTTTAGGTCTTGAACAAGGGATCTCACCTTTTCACTAGCCCAAGAGGGACTTAGTTTATGGTTTGAAGGAAAAATAGGTAATTACAGGGGTAAAACGAACATTTGATCCAATTGTAATTATGAACAACTCATGAAGGACCGACTTGTTTATACTAACTATATCTATGGACGTAACTTGTCCTACCGTGCATAAGAGTTCAATTATGGGTCTATAGTGGTCTACTCCTGTAGTTAATGAATGAAGATTTTTTTTTTATTAAAGAGTTTAATTATTAATCTTGGATCGTTGGAGCTTATAATATGTAGATCCTTAAGGTCCCATTGCTAGCTCCCCACGGACCAATAAGCATCAAATATGATTGAAAGAAAGTTTGAAGTGTTCAAAATTTGAGAGAAAATATTAATTGTATTGGAGACGATTAATATATGATTTATTATAACTTTATAATATGGAGAATTAATTTATTTGATGAGATTCAAATAAATAGATTATTTAATTTGTATAAGATTCAAATTAAATAAATAGAGTGAGAATTAATTTATTTATTTGAATTGACTTTAAATAATTAATTATTTAATTTGGATGAGATTCAAATTAAAGATTAGGTAGAAAATAATTAAATTAGATTTAAATATTTTAAACCATTTAATATGAAATATTATTTGGATAGATATTTATTAATATTGGCTATTATTAAATAATTAATTTAAAATCTTAAGATTAGGAGTAATGCATAGACATAAATAGGGCCCTTGAGAGCCCTCATATAATACACACTCTCTTTTGAGAGCATTCATAAAATACACACTTTCTAGAAGAATAATCTCTACGATTATTCTAAGAGGAGAAGATGTTGAAATTATGGATCAACAAAGGTATGTTGCTTAACCCTTTCTTAATTATTTATATTTTTAATTCTTTAAAAAAATCAAAGAATGTGATCACAAGTTTCCGTCGGAATTCAATTTTATTCGACGCGACAAAAATATTTGGAAAAAACAATTATTAAAGACAGAAACTAAAACAATGTCGTATTTACAACATGATTATATGAGTCACAAAAAAGTTAATAGCTTTTAGCAACATATTAATGCATCACTCAAAGAAAATGAAAGTTAATGAATGAAATAGAAAGAAAAAGAAATCTTAGTTTTTGTTTCACTCCCTCCCTCATTTTCATTCCCTCCCATGCATATTTTCATTTCCCTCCTTCCCTAACTTTGAACAAAAGAGGATAATCAAATCAACTCCAACCCCTAATTCCTTTTGTTTTGATTTTTAATTTCTCTCCCACCTTTACATTTTGAGTTCCTTCTGTGTTCTTTTTTCCTTCTCCATGATGGCATCACATCTCTTCGATCATGAAGTGCAAGATTGATGAACACAACTTCTTTCTCCACGGATGTTTGTTAATTTTCAACGATGGTATGACAACCTACACGAGTTTGTCAGTTGACAACAACACCCACCTATGCTATTAACATTTGGTGGCAGGTATCATGCACGAAATTGAAGCTCTAATCAGGTTAGATTCGTAGGCAACGATTAAAATATCAATGTTAATACCAATATTAAGATTTCAATTTTATGGATAGAATGATAAAATATCGATATTGACGAATGTTTCCTAGGTAAAGAAATTTATAAAAATTAATTAAAATGAGAGTTGAGTTGAATTTACTTTTAAGGTAAAAGGTATATTTTTAAATATTGAATATCAATGTTGAATTGGATAAACCAACGAAATGAAGTATTTCCTAAATGGTGACTTGTAGGTCATCCAACATTAATTTTAGTATCTTCAAATTTCCATCATGAAATTAAGGTTAAAGAAAAAGAAAATTATATTTCTTCACAAAGAAAATTCTGAATATTTTATAAAAGAAATTAAATAAACTGATAAATTGTAGTGTTGAATGAATGAGTTCCCACATGGCTACATCTCATTGGCTTATTGGGTAAGGCAGCACAATAAACTCGGAATTCCCTAAAAAAAGCGAAAAAGGAAGAAGACAGTATGCTTGGATGCTTCCCACATCGAAAAGCAGTTGATTTGTTAACCAGTCCGCGCCTATATAAAGCCATCAAAGGGATTGGGGTTGATCACGGAGCCGTGTGGTGAGCACAGAGCGAACTATTCTTTCGCCTTTTACTAAAGAATACCGTGTGCTCGCCGCCATAAAGCGGCATACGTCTATTTTTGGAGGATCCTTCCTTCGGGACTGGTCCCTATAATCGACTTCTGAAACTTTTGAATTTTGATTGATGTTATAAATTAGAGTCCAAGTTTAATTTTTTTAATTTTTACGTCACCATAGTTGTTTCGTTCTAATTTTAAAAACATTCGTATGCGATTTTAACTGAAGTATTATAAATATAAAATTTCGAACTGTTTAAAATTTAATAGTTAGGGACCAAATATTGAAATACGGATATTCTCACCAACTTATACAAGTGTTAAGAGGAAGACTATTTTAACCTATACAAATGTTCAGAGTATTTGCAAATAATCTATAATAGGGCAAATGTTCAGAGTATTTGCAAATAATCTATAATAGGGCAAATGTTCAGAGTATTTGCAAATAATCTATAATAGGGAAGTCTAAAGGAGAATTCTTACTTTCCTCTCTGCTTAGCTAAATTATATATTCATATTGCTAGCTAAATTATATATCATATATATAATTGGAGTATAATTGGTTGAACACCATATCAATTAACTCTCATGTAGACCAACTTAAAAAATGAAACATAAATTAGAAATAGGTTGACGAACGAACCCCTGTAGAATTTGCATTAGACAACAAGATATGTGAAATTCCATGCAAACAAAATTGATACTCTTTGATATCAAACTTTTGATAACTTTTATGTATATAGTCATTTAGTTTGAAGTATCTCGTATATTTTATAACATCATGCAAAGACTGCTCATGTACACTTCATTTTCAAGCATCGCTCAAAACCAAATAATAATAATAATAATACTGCTGGTTACTAGTTTTAGCTCGAAACTTCTCCGGATTCCCTACAAAAATTGAATTCATAAAGCTAAAAACATACTTTCTTTTGACTTGCAAAACTAAAAAAATTGTACTTTAACGAGTCGTTTGATTTGAGGGTTTTTATTTTTTTTTTATAAATTTTATTATTATTATGGAAATTGACATAGACATAAAAAAAAACCATGTTTATTTCACTGTTTTTAACACTTCGCCCGAGAATAACAATTGCCAGATATCTCTTTTCCACATACAAAATTTTTCCCTTTTAAAATTGTAGGTTTTCTCTTTTCTTCATTTTATTCTATTTTTCATTTTATATATAATTCCACTTTGTATATATTAATTAACATTAATTTAACCAAATTAATATAAATATTTGTTTTAATAAATAAATAATAACCAATTAAAATATTTACTTACTTTATTTTTACAATCAAAATCTATTAAATTAATAAAATTATCTATTTGCATAAATTATTAATTAATGAGCTAATTATATAATATTTTAATATATTTAATTAGTAAACTAGGATTATGTAAATTTATTTAGTAAAATCATTATTCTTCAATAATAATAATTGATTACTTATTGTTTTTTATAACCAAACAATTAATTCTAATTTGATTCTTTATTATGAATATATCATTATTATTTATAATTGGTTAAGTTTTATGCCTTCATTCATTATTAACACATCATATTTATATAAAAAAAAACTAAGTATTCTTCATTAATAAGAAAATGAGTATATCAAAATTTCACTTTTTATCTGTGATAGATCTAAATAGACATTTATCCGTG
This sequence comes from Citrullus mucosospermus, assembly GCA_030954485.1. NCBI lineage: Eukaryota > Viridiplantae > Streptophyta > Magnoliopsida > Cucurbitales > Cucurbitaceae > Citrullus > Citrullus mucosospermus. The sequence goes on from CM062056.1 coordinate 26,729,460, forward strand.
TCTATCTCATAAAGTGATAGATATCTATCTGAGTTTATCACAGTATGTCACAAATAAAAAGTAAAATTCTGCCATAGTTGTAATTATTCTCAATAGTTTTTCTATTTTTGAAAACATCCCTTATTAATATTCTTTTATTTCCATATTATATTCTTATCTATTGTTTTTCACTTTTTTTTTTATATAATATAATATATTATTTATTAAATTATCTTGTTTATTATTTTATTAAAATTAAAATTAAGGAAATTATTTTAAATGACAAAACTGTTGAAAATATTTACAAATAATAGCAAAATATCATATTCTATCTGCGATAAATCACGATAGACTACTATTTGTGTCTATCATGAACAGATAGTAGCCTATCATGGTCCATCGCAGTATATTGCAGATAAACAGTAAAATTTTGCTATATTTATAATTATTTAGGTTTATTTTCCTATATTTGAAACAACCCTTAAAATTATTAATGTTGAACTTAATTAATTAAAAATGATTAAGGATTAGATTATAATTAATATTACATTAATTGGTTAATTTTAATGATAGATTACTCAATTTTCAAGTATTTATAATTAAAATCATTATTAATTCTTCATTAATTTATTATTATTAATGTATTGAATGATATTTATTTTTTAATTAATTAATCTAAGGTTGTCATATTTAATTTCTTAAATTAATTACAAACATAAGTTTTTTAAATAAAATTCCCGATAGCATTTTCCATGAACAACCAAACACAATCATCTTTAATTCTTAGATATTCCATTCTCAAACATCTTTTATTTCTAAGCATCTATAAAACCTTAAACCAAATGGTCCCTAACGGTGTTCTTCGTGTTGAATTTTCAGAAATATTTAATTGATTTAGATGAAAACTATAATTTGAGATAGGATTAGAAAATAATTAGACGTAAAATTTCAAAATTTTGTTGCTTGACTATATGCTATAATTTTTTTAACAGTTGTGAGACGAGAGAGTCAACCGCAGACTTCGAAGCCGATGGTTACTACCGTAGGGTGTAATGTTGCATTGTTGTAGCATCCCTATAGCAACTATATGAAAGTAAGTATAATAATAAATCATAAGTTCCAACTTGCTTTCTAATGTTTGTTGTGCTAATTAAAGCACTTCTATTTAATTAATTGCTTTACTAGGGTGAGTGTACAATTGGATTATCAAATAATTTTGTAAATTTGTAATGTGATTGTACTCTTACGAAAACTTATTAAAGAGATTTAGGATGTTTTTAACTATATTTTTAAGTGTTTAATTTATAAAATAAGTCATTTTGACACACAAAAAAAAAAGAGTGTTTTGACATTCACTTAAAATAGATTTAAATTGTATTTTAAACAATTTTTATCAAATGAGTTTAAATAAAAATGAGTTTTTCGAAAAATATTTTTTTCTCAAGTCAATCCAAATGCACCCATAGTATTTTCTCCTCCACTCTTGCATAAATTTATCTTTGTGAAATTGATCTTGGTTCACTAATAACTTCAAATCCCTAAAAACGATCACATATAGCTAAGTAGAAGACATATGATACAATTCTTGGTTCCACATTAATAAATATCTTATGTGTTGAATTCTTTAAATTGTTAGATAATGACCGATAAACACACTTTAAATAGCTAAATGATCATTTTAAAACTAAAACACTACTAAATCATCATCTCTCTTTATCATCATAAAACTTTGAATTTGATTAATCAAACATTTGAAGGAAGACTTTCATATTTTCAAATTTCATGAACATTGAGAGTATGTTAGGAGAAATTTATACTTCTCCACAAAAAGACAAAAAAAAAGAAAAAAAAAATCTGAATATTTATAAAAGAAATCGAATAAAGCAATAAATACTAGTGCTGAATGGGATGCCACATGCCTACATTTCATTGGTTTCTGCTACCTGCATAGTAGAAAATGTCAATAAAAACCTTGGAAGTTCCAAGTCCCACATCGGAAAGAAGTTGGTCAGTGAATATGGCCAGCGCCTATATAATGCCATCAACGTTCCACTGTCAAATCCACGGAGCCGTGCGGTGAGCACAGAGCGAACTATTCTTTCGCCTTTTACTAAAGAATACCGTGTGCCCGCCGCATAAAGCGGCATACGCCTATTTTTGGAGGGTCCTTCCTTCGGGATTGGCCCCTACAATTTTACTCTCAAATGTTGTTTTTATAAATAATGAAATAAATATTTTTATTTTTATGTTGTTTTTTATTTTTGTATCAAAATTTTGGACAGTAACTATAAACTCAAATTTAAAAAATATAAAACTAAAATCAAATTTCAAGAAAACTAACTCTTATTTGGGAGTTATTAAATTTAAAATTTCTATATGTGAAAATTTGAAATTTGTTGTAAAATTGAGAGCGAAAAATTGAGAATAAAATGAACTTATATGAAATTAGTTCTATATATAGCTAATACTAGATAGTGACATTCCTTATATGTTCAAACATTTATTCCAACATACAATAATTATTGAAAAGTTTAGGATGTAAACGAATGGTTTTAATTATATAATCAGGAAATTGTCTCTTAACTTAATTAATTGAGCAAGTAATCTTGCAAATGCAAGGTTTCGACTTGATGATAATGACACGTGTGACCATCTACTAGATGCGTTTATTAATACCATAAAGTATTTAAATAGTCCACTTGGTGGGTTAATAGACTTACATATATCACCATGAATTCGTTTAAAAAATGTAGGTGATTAGGTTCCTACTTTAGTTGGTGAATCTAATTATTAATTTGCCTTGAGAGCAAGCATCACATAATAATTTACTAGATTGAATAATCTTCTGGTTCTTCAATGGATGTCCATTTGAATTTTTAATGATTCTTCTCATCATTATAGATCACTCAACCGGTCATGGGAAATTGTAAATATATCTGGATTCATGAACTTCAGGTTCATTGTTGCATATGTTTCAATGACTCGTATATGAGTATAATATAATCCAAAAGATAAAGTAGCAGTTTTTCCAATATACTTCTTTTATGTGAGACATGAGATATGATATAAAGATATTCTATCTCATTTATCATATCAGTCTCAATATGATAACCATTGCAACGTATATCTTTAAAACTAATAGATTTCTCTTTGATTGACTAGAGAACAATGCATTGTTAATTGTAAATTTTGTTCCTCTAGGAAAAATAATATTTGCTTTTCCAAATCCTTCAATCAGGTTTGCGAACTTGATATTGTATTGTTTCCAGCATTGTGAATTTGAAAAAATATGTTTTATTTGTTAGTATTGTATGTGTAGTTGCACAGTCTGTTAGACATAGATCTTCATTCCTCATTTTTGAGTCACTAAATATATGAAAATTGTCCATGATTCTTCATTTAAACAAGATAATTACAATAATAAAACAAAACTTGTAATACAAGGTTTAACTAAAAAAAATATATATGAAAGATAATTTTTTTTTTTTACATATCTCAAAATCAAAAGAAACATTTGCTATGCCATCATTTGTGTTGACTTTCTCTTCAGAGATTCAAAGAAGTCCGCCACATCCAAATTTATCATATTAGATTGGTCAAATATATCATTATCCTGGTATGCAAAATTTGCTTCCACATTTTTCCCTTTTTTCTTTCAGGGAAGCAAATTTGCTTCCACATTGTTCACTTGTTCCTTCAGGGAAGCTTGATAGAGGTCAACTAGGTGTTTTGATGGACGACAAACACGAGACCAGTGCCCAGTCATCCCGCATCAGAAGCATTTATGCTTATCATCTTTTGAATTTTTATCTTGTGGAGCTTTTCCTTTATGATCATCATTCCGGGTGGTTCTTTTCAAATTTGGATGATTAGAATGACTACCATGAAAATAATAACTATTTCTTCCTCTGCCACAGTAACGACCACGACCACAACCTCGACCTCGACCACGATTATGGTGTTGTTCCAGTTGGTCGAGATTCATGGTTTTTCATCAATAGCTCATTATTTTGTTCAGCCACGAGAAGACATGAAATTAATTCAGAATATTGTTTAAAATCTTTCTCTCGATATTGTTGCTGCAGGAGCATATTCGAGGCATGAAATGTAGAAAATGTCTTCTCCAACATATCTGCATCAGTAATTTTCTCTTCGCACAATAATAATTTTGAACTGATTTTAAATAACGCGGAGTTGTAATCACTTACTGATTTGAAATCTTGGAGCCTCAAATGCATCCATTCATAACGAGATTTAGGATGAATGACTGTTTTCTGATGATCATATCTCTGTTTTAAATTCTTTCACAAGATACAAGGATCTTTTATTGTTAAATATTCCATCTTCAATCACTCGTGGAGATGATGGCGAAGTAAAATCATAGCTTTTGCTTTTTTCCTAAATGGATGTTACATTTCCTTCTTTAATTGCTTCTCCCAGGTTCATGGCATCGAGATGTAATTCAGTATCAAGCACCCATGAAAAATAATTATTTCCATTGATGTCAAGGGTTGCAAATTCTATTTTTGTAAGATTTGCTATGATAACACTATCACAAAGAATTATATTTATATTAGCAATTTAATATATATTAAACATGCAAAACAACGTTTAATTTACTAATTATAATAAAGAGAAAATGGCATACCTTCAGAATTTACCTTCAACGGAAAAACGGCAAGAGCTTGTGCTGATAACGTGTTGTAAAATTGAGGAGCAAAATGACGGAAAAACGAGAGCAGGAAAACTGAAAAATTATAATATTAACATAATAAAATAATAAAATAATATAAAATTAATTAAAACAACTAAATTAAATAAAATAAACTTAAAATAAAGAAAGTGGAATTTTATGAAATTTCTCAACACCAATCTTTTCTCTTATTTTCTCTCCAATGTGTGTATTACAATATCCACAAAAAGCCTCTATTTATAGGCAATTTGACAAGTAGGTAGTAGCATTTCATGGCCACAAAGGATGTGTATTTAGTAGACACATGACCTTTAGCTACTAAGCATATTTATATAATGGACATCTAATTTACTCTAATATTTATAATAGAATTTATTTAAAATTCATTTTAGTTCAACAAAATAATGAGCTTGGAATTAATACATTCAAATTTAAATAGAACTTCAAGTCTATAACTAATATTTTTCTTTTTAAGTGTAATTAATAATGTACCAATGTTAAATAATTTTATTCATGATTTTCTAAGTGTAATCAAATATTTCTTTTTATGGACGATCTCTTTCTAAAAATATTTTTGTGTGAAATATTCATTTTACCTCAAAATGGAACAAAATCTCTCCCTGCTTTGCATTAAATGCTATAAGACTTTTTCACCAAATCATATGAAACCATTCAATTTCAACTAACAACAAAATTAAATTATGAAATCATTCCATTTCAACTACCAACAAAATTGAATATGGGGATTCTAATGGACGGTCACTTTCTCATATTGTTCCATTTTTCTCATTTTTCTCTGTGAGTTTCATGAACTTTTGAACCCATTCTTTCACAAACTTCCGGTGGTCGCTTTCATCTTCGTCTAGAAATTCAGAGAATGTAAGTGTTTTTATTCCTAGATCGTTTAGTTTTATATAAACGATCGCACTGCTTACATACAAGTAAACGATCGATTAAATTCATTTAAGCGATTGTTTATAGCTTTGATCGGTTACATGATACTAAGCGATCACATACCTGATATTAGGCGATTGCTTACATAATACTAGGCGATCGCATACTTCTTACTAGGTGATTGCTCAATTTTTTTTCGACGATATATTAATAATTAATTATGTTGTTTGCAGATCAATGACTCTACTTCACATCTTTGTACGATTTGGTGGAGAATGAGGTCAGTCTGGATGCAATTATGTCAAAGGTCATATGAAAGGTCTGAAGATCAAAGATGATATAACTTGTAGTGAATTAGTGAGCATTCTGCACCAACGACTAAACATCGATCTCTATCTATTTGATATACACATCAAGTGTTGTTACAATCTATTGGTTCAAGTTCCTCTAATTGACATGGTGGATGATGAAGACCTTAACTTTTTTTATAAGGAGGTGATGCATCTTGGATGCCATTGTTTGTATTAGTTACACCTCAAGGCATGGAATAGATGATATGCACAAAGAATGCAATCCAACGATTGAAGCATTTTCAAGTATTCCAATGTATGATTTTCCCCACACGACTTCATTGGACGAGAATATTGAGGTATGCAATCTGGTAGATGATAGAAATAAAGAATGGGTTGGTTAGAACGTCCAATCTAGGTATAGTCCACAATATTATACTCATTATGTGTACGGACAATGTTCAAGACCACAAACAATCCCAACACCCTCCACTCATGTTCCAACACTGTCCATTCATGTTCCAACCCCATCTGTAGCAATGCCTTCCGTTCGAGTGCCCCCGCTATCCCAACCCAACCATCTGTAAACATAGTCGGACCATTAGAGGGCCCATCAGATGACGACCTCATCACAATACCCCATTATTGTTTGAACGACAAAGATATAAAGGAAGGTCAGATTTTTTTTTTTTTTCAAAATATGACTTGTCAGTTAAATTGTCGATGCTTACAATAAAGAAAAACTTTGGCTACTGTGTAAAGAAGTCTACAAAGAGTTTGCTAACAGTGCAGTGTTTAGTTGAGAAATGCAAGTGGATGGTTCGTGCAAACAAATTGGAAGGAAGTGATTCCTTCAAAGTGATGAAGTATCTGAGTGCCCATACATGTGCACTTGAAATGAGGACGGTCAATAATCAACAACCCAAAAGTTGTTCGAATATACAATCCAAGGGATATAATTGAATATGTCCGACGAGATTATGGTGTAAATATAAGCTATGGCTGAGCTTACCGCGCAAGAGAGTATGTATTGGTGTTTGCACGAGGGTCGTCAGAAGGATCATATGCTCTTGTTAATGCATATGGCGAGACACTAATAGTTGCAAATCCAGACACGGTATTTGAGGTTGAAATAGAGGATTGGCAGTATTTTAAGTACGTCTACATGACATTTGGTCCGTGTATTAGGCGATTCTTGAATTGTATCCGTCCTGTAATCATTGTTGACAACACCCATTTGCACGAGAAATACAAAGATATGTTGTTTGATAGCATGTATTGATGATAACAATAACATATATCCCATTGTGTTTTGTATTGTAGACGGTGAGAACGATGCATCATGACTTTGGTTCATGACTTATTTGAAAGACTCGGTTGGAGATATTCATAACTTAGTGATTATATCAGATCGTCACATCTTCATTAGGAAGGCTATCTCTAGTATATTCCTAGAGGCATTTCATGAACTTTGTTTATACCATATTCAGAATAACTTGATGGACATATTCAAGAATAAGGACATAATCATACACTTTCATTTTGCCGCCAAAGCCTATAGGATATATGAGTTCCAAGTCTACTAGACTAAGCTTCATAAATATCCCGAGGTGACAACCTATCTTGAAGAAATTGGATTACAACGGTGGGCAAGAGTGTATTAAGTCCATTATAGGTATGACAAGATGATAACAAATATAGTAGAGTGCCTCAATGGAGTCCTAAAAGACGCAAGGGAGTTGCCAATTACAAACACTACAAGAATTTTTGTCTGTCGACATTTTTTTTGCCAACGCAACAAAAAACGTCGGCAGAGCTAATTTATGCTGACAAATTTTAATGCATGAGCATAACATTATTTTTGCCGACGAAAATATATGCGTGGGCAAAAAGTTGTGTGGTATTAGTGAAAATCATTAAGGTTAGTTTCTGCTGATCTCCCCACGCAAGGAGTGTAGGCATAAATTTTTAGTTTCTCCCCACGCAATTTATGTGGCAAAAAACTTTTTAAATCCCACATTTTCCCCCATATTTTCTTAAAATTCTACCCACTTTCATATTTACCCACAAAATCCTTCCCCTTCTTTTTTTACTTTCCTTTCTCCCACTCTACCTCTTTTTTCTTTTTCATTTTATTTTCTTTCTCCAGAAAACCCAAAAATTTCGTTGTCCACAAAACCAAAATTACCTCCATGCTGAAATCTTCACGCCTGACAATGTTCTCTACTTGTGCTCGACACTCGACGGTTACCCACGAACGCCGCCTGATGCTTGTGCCTAACGCCCGACGATTACCCACGAATGTCGCCTAACACTCGTTGTACCCAATGCCCAACGCCGCCCTCTGCTTGTGCTCGACGCCACCCTCTGCTTATGCCCGACGCCCTTCCTGCTTGTGCCCGATGTTCTACTCATGGAAGACAACGCCGTTTGTGCTCGTGGTTGTTGCCATCGTCGTTGACTCCGCTCCTGCTCGCAATCTCAGTAAACATGGGTGAGTTGTTCATTGAGTATTCTTTTGGATCTAGAGTTGTCTTCTATAGTGATCTAGACTTGTTTATTGAGTATTTTTTTTTGGACCTAGAGTTGTCCGCCACCACAAATGAATGTTTGAATGAAATTAGTTGTCGTTTTGGAAGATTAGTTGTCATTTTGGAACACATATTTTAAGGTAGTGAACTTTGCATTGTGAGACTTACCAAATCTTATAACCACCATGTGAATGTTTGAATGAAATTGTGAGAATGATGAAATTGTAGGAGAATGATTAATGCTGATCTTTTAGGTTGATTTTGTGTTTGAAAGTCACACTCAGACATGTTTAAGTTGTTTTGAAAGTTAAAAGTGTCAATTAGACACTTTTTCGGTACTTTTTAGTTGGTTTTGAAACTCAAAAGAACACTTAGATACTTTTTAGGGGTTCAATTTAGGTTGGTTCATTTAGACACTTGAAGTCTATTAGGTGTTTGATGAAATGTATGTTATAAGTATATCTTTTGTTGTGCGTGCTTATCAGTTGGATTGCTTCTCATTAATTGTTTGCTTGCTTTGCTTTGCTTTTCTCGAACTTGTTTTTGGTATTTTTGTTGGCTTTTTGGCCCTTAATCTTAAATTAATTAATTTTAATTGATTTATTAATGAGTGTTTTGATATAACAAACCTGATTTTATTTATTAACCATTTGAGTGTTTTGAAGTGTCTATTGTGTGGGGTTTGGAACAAGGGTTCCAATGCAATTTGAATCACTCAAATCGGAGTTCAAATGAAGAAGATATGGTCAAAACAAGCTTAATGGGAAAATCCCGAACTGATGACGTGACCAATTTTTTTAATCAAAGTGGACTAATTGAAAGGTGCCACTTGGAGTAATGGAGAAGTGACAATTGATGAGTTTTTTATTTTTGGATTGATGTTAAAAAGAAAATGATTTTAAAAAGAAGATAAATTTAAAAAGATGAATTTAATATTATTATACATGTTTATGTCTAACGGCTAGTTGATTTTTTTTTTTTTAAAAAAAGATTAATTTAATATTATCATATGCTTGTGTCTAACGGCTAGTTGAGTTTAAATCTCCAACCATTCAATTTTCTTTTACAAAAATCTAATGGTCCAAATTAATTTAGTTTTCAACTACTTTCATTTATTTTTAAATACTTCATCTTTTCCAAAAAGTTTTACCAACTTTTACAATTTTACAATCCTCAAAAATTGAAAAAGGTCACCATTGTTGCTCTCTCTCCAAGCTTTCAAATTTATTTCTTTTCATCTTATTCTAGAGAGATACTTTCATTGTATTGTGAGGATTGAGTATTGTGAGTTCAAATTTGTACATCTACTCTTTTTAGAGAGTTTTAGTGTGTGATTTAAAACTTCAAGAATATTGTAACGGTTGTATCCTAACCCGTGGAAAGGATCGGGTTTGCTCTTGAACTTAAAAAAAAAGCAAGGTAGCGGTTCGACTCTCATCCGTGGAAAGAGTCAAAGGGGATTTTTTAATCGAAATCTCAAGAGGCGCTTGGGAAAGTGGATGTAGGTCGAGTTTGACCGAACCACTATAAAAATCACGGTGTCTTCTTCTCCAACTCTTTCTCAATTAATTTTGCATTCAATTTTTAGTAGCATGTTATTGATTACTATCCTTCTTTATTGAGATTGATTGAATCTTGTGTTTCATATATTTTTTTTTATTAATCTTGATATTTAGCATCAATTAAGATTTTTATTAATTTAATTCAAAAATTAATTCAATTAGTTTAATTTGAGCATATTTAGGAATAAGTTTAATTAAACCCTATTCACCCCCCTCTAGGGTGGCCATACCGGTCCTACACTTTTTACTTTTTTACTTTCGTTTATTATTCTAGTAAAAACATTAAACTAAAATACAAAATATATGAATTTTCATGATTAAGTTGTTTATAGAATTATCAATAACGGAACACTCTTATAGGTGGACAAATAAGACTTTCGAGTGTAACTTTTTTTATTAATCAACATGACACAAAATGAATGGGTTGTAGTTGGACAAATAAGACTTCAAAGTGTAACTTTTTTATTAATCAACATGTCACAAAATTCTCTTTGATACTTTTTAGGAAATTTTTTAGGCGAAGAACCTTCAAATACTTAGGTATTGTTTTTAAAATTAAATTTCAAAATTATATTTGTGGCTATTATGTAGTCATGGTAGCCAATTCATGCATTTAATACCTTTATTATATGTTTAAGTTATAATGTGTTGTGGTTATCTTATAGTTATGGTAGCCAATTCATGCATCTCAAGTTTGGTTGGACTTTTGTGTTTGTTTGATTGTTTTGGGACTTTTTAGCCAATTCATCCATCTTGCTAGACATCCTTTGACGCAGTAATATGTGATGTGCTTTGGGTTGTCTGCCTTCTTGATATCATGCACATCTTTCTTCCCACGCATGATAGTTTTCATGCTATTCAGTAGACGATTGAAGAAGATAGACGACCAATCGTAATTGGTGAAGAGTTCAAGGTCATCGACAAACCCAAGTGTTTTCATATCAAATTGGGTCTTCTTGTCTTTGCCCATCATGACCGTTTCAATATACAACGCGAGCGCAACTTTCACGGTATCCAGGTCGTTTGTAAACCGATATTTTTTTAAAGCAGCCTCAACATCCTTGACAAGTTTCTCCTTCTTATCATTCAGGTTCTTTGGTCCAAGGATGAGATGTTGTAGTCTCTCGCCACATGTATCTCTCTCGATTGTTTCTTTAGTCGACCAATCCGGTTAGATTGAAGTCTTCTTAGGTGAAGGTAACCTTCTTCCCCATTATGTTAAAACTGATTGAGTTGGCACTATCATTCCTCACCTCCTGTAGCAAGAAGTGGTGGAAGAGCTGCCCATTAAAGACGAGGTCCACGTCCAGTAGTAGACCAACACGTCTTCCTAAACATGTCCATTTGATCAGTTGTAAGCTTGTTCTTGATCAGGGTGGTTGTTTTGTGGACCATGCATGAGACAGTAGCAGAGGAATATTTATCCTCAGAGACGGCCATTATCAACTTACAACAAGGAAATGCAATACAACAGTCAGTTTAACAAAATATATGTCGCATAGTAATGACTAAACGATCGCTTAGTAAAAGCTAAACGATTGCTTAGTATGTCACACCCTACTTTTTAAAACCAATATATTGAAGAGCCTATAAAGGAAAGAAATAGGACAAGAGAGGTTTGTGCTCAAGTATTAGGTAAATATAAGCTGTAGATAAGTTTGAATTAGAGGGATTTGATTGAAAGGTTACGTTGAATGATTTCTGGATCATGGAATCAAAGTAATTCTTGAAGCTAAGAATTCTACTATGTAAGAATAAACAGACCAGAAGAACGCAACCATGACTTTGAGCTTGGAAATAAGATAGAAGGAAAGAAAGGAAATCTCATCAAGTGATGGGAAGAGTTAAAAAGTATAGCTGGGAGATAAATTAAGTTGGACGCATACCTAGTACAAAATCATGTTGGATGCATGGTCAAGACAAAGGAAACGCATGATAAAGGTGAAACACATAGGAGGAAATCAAGGAAGGAGATGTAAGCTTGGTTTAAATAGGATGTATGAGTAAGGATTTAAGTTGAGTAGTGATGCGTTGAAAGGAAATGTAAAAGAAGGATAAAACACATAAGGTAGAATCGTGGAAAGGGGCTATGATAATTTAAGGCAAACGCATAACTTCCATTAAGGAAGATTTTGAACTGGATAAGTTAGAAGGTTGAGAAGTAAGCCTAAAGGAAGAAGGCTGGAGATGGATATACGATAGGATTTATCGTTGAGAAAATAGCTCACATAAGGAAGAGGTTGGAAGCATGACCTTAGAATACAGCACAAGAACGCATGAAGGAATAATCAAGGAAAGGAGGAAGGTCATGGATGCAGAACGAAATAAAGGTAAACGCAAAGAGTGCAAACGCATAAAGGAAGGTTTTGAGTTGAATTTGGTCATTAAGGGTAAACCACATAGTTGGATGTTTATCACTCAAGAGAAGGGTTTTGTAGTTAAGATATGGATATAAAGGAGTGATGGACGCATGATAGTATGTGGTTAAGGCAGACGCATGGTATTATGCGGAAAGGAACAAACGCATAGTAGTGTGCATTTGAGACATTGACACCTAAGTAGTACGCGGTAGAGCAACATGTTCAAAGATAATATGGCAGAGAGTAGGGAAAGAAAGTAATGAAGCTAAAACCTTAAAGAAAATTCAATGGACGCATAGGGGCATAATGTTGGATGAATAGCTTGTATAGTGGAATATGTTGGACGCATAAGATAAGCTTATAAAGGCTAGGTGGCTTCATATAGAATTGACACCATATAAGTAGGAGGTGTTAGAAGGCATGTTGAGTGTTTCATGCAAGGTGACGCTTGGATAAATGCATGGTTAGTTAAGCATGCAGCGTGACATATGGCAAACAAGTGGCAAAAAGAGAGGAGAAGTAAGATGACAAACCCTCTTTTCTAAAGCTATAACTAGGACCTTGAGGAAAAAGGAGCGACTGATGATTCTTTAGTTTTCAATTCTTTAGAGAAAGGGCAGAGAGAAGGCAGAAGGAGGAATCCTTGTGTCCGTAGTAGAAGTCTGCGGCCAAGAGAGAAGATATTCTTGACAACTTAGCCATCTTGTGTTAAAGAAGTTGTCTTGCGTCTAAGGGGTCAGCCTTGCGTTCAAGACGAGCTCAACGTTTAAGGTGAACGTCGCATCCAAAGATAGACCTTGAGTTCAAGTGGGACCTTGCGTCCAAGAGAGGTCGACGCATCCAAAAGAGAAGCAAGAAGAGTCAGGCTGCATCTTGCATCCAAGGAGCAAGATTGCGTCCAACCGATCTGACAAAGGAAAATAAGTTGCCTTGCATTTCAGATTAGAACGTTGCGTCCAAGAAGCTCGAGAAAGAGAAATAGAAGGAAGAAAGAGGAACTATTCTTGAGCAAGTATAAGGTGAGTAACACCAATGTTTTTTAGAGTATAAATGAATTCTTTTTGATTTATATTAATGGTTTGGAATATGCATTCATGAGTTTTCAACGTATATAGATCATGTGTTTATATATAAAACCACTTGAGTATGTTGGTTATTAGAAATGAGTTTAGTAAGAAGCATGATGTTGATAATATAAGATTTTCGTTGAAAAACATACTGTTAGATCTTAAATGATGTTTCTAAAATATAGTGTATTTATTTAAATCTTAGAAATGGCACCCAAAGCTCAAGGACTAGAGGAAGGCAAATGGGTAGCCGGAAAATAGAAATGGGACCCCAATGCTCAAGGAGAAAAGGAAGGCATATGGGCAGCTTGGGTTATAACACCTATTTGTACATAGAGGAATATACGACGCTGATGTGTTAAGATTACTCCACATAGCTAAGGATAATCGACGTTGAGTAGTGTTATCGCCTCAACTAAGGAAAAGATATGAAATGAATTCGACGTTGAGAAGCGTAGAAGCATTGCTCCGCCTCAACTAAGGAGAATTATTAGAAATGAATAAGATTTTTGAGTATTTTCCTTGGAATAAGCATGCAAGACTTAACAATGGTATTTGAGTATGATTTAATATGATTAGAATCGATATTATATATTTTGACCAGTTTTACAATTGAAATAAGTTATTTGAAAAACTGTTACTCACTGAGCTGTTAGCTCATCCTTTTATATGTTTTCCATTTTTCAGATAGCATGACAGTTCTCGTTGCCGGTCAAAGTTGAGGTTTGTCAAGAGATAACGGTATCACCGTCCTAGGAAGAGTGTTTAAATGAGGGAAATAAGGTAAGCTGACAGTGGGAATCAACAAGAAAGTCGATGACTGTTGTCCTCACGCTCTTCTCGGGCTACAAAAGGGTAGTTCGGGTTGGGGTGTGACATAGTATGTACTAAACGATCGTTTAGTATACACTAAGTGATCGCCTAGGAGCAAAGCGATCGGTTAGTTAACTAAGCAATCACTTAGTACTCCTAGGCGATTGTTTAGTTAACTAAACGATTGGTTAGTTAGTTAACTAAGGTTGAGCAATCGTTTAACCTATGCTGAGCGATCACCTAAACTTAACTTAAAATACCTTTCAGATGAAACCGAAGACAATGACGAAGAAGAAGATGAAGACGAAAACGAAGACGACGAAGAGTTGAGAGAAAACGAAAAGTGTGAGAGCGTAAAAGTGTTGTCAACCTTGGAGCGGTAACTTAAAGCAAAAGGAAAGGCGTGTGCATCTCTCTTTTAATTTTGGGGTAAAATGGGTATTTCACATGCCCAAAAATAAAGTTTTTAGTAAGAGGTCATCCATAGAAAAATTTTTAATTTTTGGGTCATTTTGTGCAATTTTTCCTGGGAGGGGAAATTTAACCTAAAACTGAAATAACTTAACCAAGTTTCTATACATTTAAATGTTAAAATTAATTTTATTCTTAACATTTGAGTTTTATTTTAATTTAGTCTTTAGATTTTAAGGATTTAACATTGAATCCCATTTAAAATATTAACTCAATTATAATTAATTAAAAATCATAAAATTTTGAAATTTGGATCAAATTTTATGTTAAGACTAAAATGGTAACATTACCTAGGGACTCAATTGGACTGAAATTGTAACATTACTTAGGGACTCAATTGGAAACTAAAATTAACATTACTTAGAGATTCAATTGGAAACTAAAATTGATAACATTTTGAAACGTATAGACTAAATAGAAACTAAACCTAGAAACCTTTAGTGAATGTAAAGTATTTTCAAATTCAAAAAATTAAAATTAAAATTCGACTAATTCAATGAGTTAGCTCAAATTCAGGATGACGGGGTTGGTAATAGTTACTAATATATATATATGTTGGTAAATTCGCCACATTTATTAAATCTCTAGCTGAGGGCACTCCACGCCACTCAACTTGGGAAAATTATTTTAATAGGGTTGTTTTGTAAAATATTTAAGAAAATATTGTAGATTTTATGGAGAATTGTGTGTTGGTATTTTCTCTTTTTGGTCAAGGGTTGAACCCTCGACCTGATTCTTTTTTATTTTTTTTTTCCTTTTCCTTGCAAAAGTTGGGCGTCCTTCCCTTTGGTCGAAGGTTGAGGTGTCGAGCTTGCCTTTGGCCGACACCACCCAAGCTCGACGGCTCCCTTTGGTGGAAGGTTGAGGCGTCGAGCTTGCCTTTGGTCGACGGCTCCCTTTGGTGGAAGGTTGAGGCGTCAAGTTTCCCTTTGGTCAACGCCTCCCTTTGGTCGAAGGTTGAGGCGTCGAGCTTACCTTTGGCCGACACCACCCAAGCTCGATGCCTCCCTTTGGTGGAAGGTTGAGGCATCGAGCTTGCCTTTGGTCGACGCCTCCCTTTGGTCGAAGGTCAAAGTCTCCACCAAAGAGAAATTTTTTTTTCCTCTTCTCTCTCCTCCACAACTACAATATTTTACTAAATAGTTTCCAAATTACAATATTTTCATATTTATTTTTACTAAATGCAATATTTCAATAAAAGGTCCACTCAACTTCGAATCCTATCTTTTGTTTTTTATTTTACTTTTTTCTTTTTTAAAGAAAAACCAATAAAAATAGAAAGTAGGTTTTAGAGTTGCATTTAGTTACAGAAAAAATTTAAAATTAGTTTTAATTTTGTTCCTATTTTGGCTTCACTCTCCAGAATTTCTTTCTTTTCTTTCAAAATTTAGAAAAGTTTTGAAAATGTAATGTTTATTTTTTTTTCTCTCTCTTTTTTAATGTAATTTTCACATTCACGTTACGAATTAATTTCTTTGTCACTCGTCAAGATATATGTGTCATACTATTATTTCATAAAATTCAAATTCTTCTTTTTAGTTTTTATAATAATTTTATTGCGGAGTTCATTCTAAAACATTATGGTGAAATATTTATAAAAAAAAACAACAATAGAGATAGAAATTATAGTCATCATCTTCAATTACATTGTATGTATAATGCCTCCAATATAAACTTTCTTGCTTTGCCATTGTTTGCAGATATAACTAAATTTAATTTAACTTTCGTAGTCTACTAATAATAAACTATATCGTTAGTAGAAGTTTATTAGTGATAGAACATATTTCTAGTAGGAGTCAATCGCCGATAGATTTTATTATATTTGCAATTCTTTTAAAATGTTGCTATATATTTAATTATTATCCCTAAAGTATACTCAAGACAATTACTTTTTTTTTTAATATAAATGTAAAATATATATTTAATTTAGAGTTATTTTCAAATATAGCAAAACAAACCAAAATATTTACAAATATAGCAAAATTTTACAGATAGACAGCGATAGACTACTATCGGTGTCCAAATAGATTGTGTATTTTGCTTTTAATTGTAAATATTTTCAACAGTTTTGTCATTTAAAATTATTTCCCTTAAATTTATCATATATAAAATGTATATATAGGCTCGCAACTAATATACCTAGTTTATATATAAAAGAAACGACACAAAAGAAAAAAAGTATATTAATAAAAGAAACGACTATACAATTAAATGGGTGATTCTTGTTTTAAGAAAAAAAAAAGTGATATATTCAAGTCTAAATAATATGAAATTCAAAATTAAAGATAAGATAATGGTTTCAATTACAATTGAAACGAACTCATAAAATAAATATTAATATTAATGTATTTAAATTGATAATGGGTATATATGTATCATATTTTCAAATTTAATTAACTAGAATAACAATAAATACTTGCTAGTCTTATAAAAAGGACATGGACCATAAAATTTAAGTTACACCTAACAAAAATGAAAGGGACCAACTTTCACATGAATTAGATGATTTTCAAGAGTTATTATCTCTTTCCAAAATTTCAACGGGTAGAAAATTGTCAGATTATGATTTAATAATATCATAGTCTAATTAAGCTAGAATGAAAGTTTTATTAACTAATTGTAATAATTTCTATCAATTTCCATAATTTTTCTTGCAATTTCCATCGATATCGATATTTCTCCAAAATTGGTACATCAATATTTCCATCGACATTGATATTTCGAATCTTGCCACCTATATTATTTAAAATCAAGATCCATCATATATATGATATGACAACTATATCCAACCACCTCACCAAGATAAATTGATTGACTATATATGATCTTCAATATGTATGATAGTCATTTAGGGTTGTCTATTTTAAGTAATTTACAACCTATTTTTCATTATATGGTATTACATTGAACTCGGATAAAAATTGGTAGTAAAGATGATTGTGAGCCCTAAACCCAAAGAAATTGTACGAATATTCGATCAACATGCTATGAAGGGAAGGAAATCAACGATTCAAATGGAATTTAGAAACCGAAATGCTAGGACTTACTGATTATTGAACGATTGGAAGAAAAACACAATTTTGATTATGGATGAATAGTAGGAAGAAGACGAAGGAGTGAAGAAAACCGATGACTGATTTTCAAAATAGTGAATGTGGGGTTCTTCCATCGTAATTTTTTCTGAACCCCGAATGTAGTATAGTAATCACATTTGTTTAATTCCATTACAAGTGCCAATATAAACAACCTCAATCATAGTCAGATTACAATTGCAAACTACCTATGTAAACGAGCTCAAAACAATCCAATTCTCTTTGTGATTGAGACCCATTACCATTATACATTAATATAAACCCATTTTGGTTGCATAAATTTTGATTATATATTAGTAAACATGGCTTAATATCATTTGAATATGAAATACAATTTAAGTTTTTCTTTTACTAAAAATAACAATTTTAAATTTTTTTGATATCCGTGAGTGTCTGAGCAAGCTAACGCCCACCTCGACTAATCTTACGGGACAATCCGCCTAACTCTACAACTTGAAGGAATTGAATCCTCAGCGGAAGCGAGTGATTGCCATGTGCCATGTGCCATGTGCCATTAAATTTGTTTCAAGAAACCTAAATTACAGAGAACAAAAGCCTGGATAAACATAAACTTTAGCATGCTTTTGAGAAGATTAAGAGTTAGAAATAATCCTACCTTTGAAGACCGTCTTTGATGTAGGAAATCTTCTTTCCACCAACTCACGTACCAAGAAAACTTCAACAAATGCAAAACTTCTTCTTGGGACACCACGGATGAGGAGTTGTGGGCTCTCCATGGATTTTGGTGAGGGAATAATTCTTTTGAGAGGTAGAGAGAATTGGAGAGGGAAGAGTTTTTGGGAGGATAATCATGTGACTCTTTTTGTTTCTTGTTCCTTACCTCATTTGTAACTCCCCTTCCCGTTTACGTAAAAACTGTGAGAGATAGTCAAAATAACTCCCCACTACGTGTGAGTTATTTTTAATTAATAATATTAATTAAAATTAATTATAATATATTAAATTATATTTAATAAATATAATTAAATAAAATTATTTAATTAACAATTAATTAATTAAATGTCTCATATTTAATTTAAATATGAATCATATTCAAATAACCTTCTCTCACATAACCTGTAATTTTAATATGAATCTCATTCACATTAATTTTAACTTATAGTTTTTATATGAATCTCATTCATATAATTAATATTTAAATATTAATCTCTCTTATAACATAAAGTATAAATTTTGAATCGCATTCAAAATAAACTTTATATTATAATGTGTCTATATACATTATACTAATTGTATCACATACAATTAAATTTCTTATTAATTTCTTATTAATTTTAACAATTCAATTTAAATCCAGAATATTTGATTCTTATACAAAGCTTTAATAAGTTAGCAAGGGGACTTTATACACCATAGTTAGAAGCTCCAATGATATGAGATTTAACCAATTAAACTCTTTAATTAGATTAATCAATATTCATTAACTATAGGTCACTCCATTAAAGACTTGCAACTACACTCTTCGCACTATAGATATATTTCTGTCAACAGAATTAACTAATCAACAGTAAGTTGACCCTTCACAAATTACTCGTAACTACAGCTGGGTCAAATTATCGTTTTACCCCTGTAGTTATATTTAACTCCTTAAGTACCACTGATCCCTCTAATGAACAAACTATTTATAGTCCAACTATAAACTAACTCCTCTTGGACTAGTGAGACGGTAAGCCTCATTGTTCAAGACCCCTCTTAAGGGAGTAATTTATCTACTTTTCCTAAGCATGGGAAGAGATGAATTCCATCTTGTGAAGATATGTTCTCAACTCCCTAATCAAATAAATCCCCAAAATGGTAAGCTTATTGAGTCGGGGATTTGTCCACACTCACCCATACAGATCAAATGATTGTTCTCATAGACATGAGTTCATAACTTACTCAGGATTCAAGTCAAGTTACCTACAGTCATCCTATGATATATTAATTTCTTCATTTAACGATGTTACAAAAAGAAATTAAACATTTTGTTGTCTAGTCTTATATAAACTCTTTGCATAGGATACCACCACTCCTATACTACATACCTTTTGGTTATTAGGTAAACATTGTCAACCACATACATGTTTAAGTTTACCTAAAATAACCATGAACTCTACATACCTTTTGGTTATTACTTAAACATTATCCAATCTCGTATGTCAACCACATACATGTTTAAGTTTACATAAAATAACCATGAAATCTTAGAGACCCAAGAGATTTAGGACACACTAATCCCGACAATTTGGGTATCAAGGAAACTTGTAGATATTAATTCATAAGTAGGTGGCCACCATGGAATGAACCCATGACTTCTTAGCCATATATTAAAACTATGTCTCTTTTTTTACCACACTAGACTAACCTGTGATGGTTATGATATTATTTTTTATATACAAATATTTTGAATGGGATAATAAAATTTTAGAGAAGTTGAGAAAATTAGGGAGATATTAAATTGATTTAACATTTTTAATCTTAATTTCAATCTTAGTTTTTGAAATAAAGGTATTTGACCACACAATAAAACAATGTCACACACGATATGTTTGCAATTGCAAGAACAATAAAAAAAAGTAAAGAGATAAACTAAGATAGACAAAACACAAGGTTTGATTAAATACGACAAACGTTTGAGGGGCAATGTGCCCATGCAAAGATACTTTTACTAATATGAAGTCAAACAATTACAACGTTATATTTATTTGTAAACTAAAATCAAATACAGTGGCACACGAATAGCTCAACTCAATGAATGAACACTTAGGCTTCCTAAGCATGAGAATATTATCAAATAGTCACTTAGCCTCCCACCCCCTATGTGTGAGAATTCCTAATCTTTCCACCTTCTTATGAAAGCCTCTTCACGTAATGAACTTAGGTTCTCCCTAAGACTAAGTACAACCTTCGTATGAAGCTCAGTTCAACAATGATCACAAGACACTTTTCAAGATCAACACTGATGCAGAATCACTAATCTCTCCTTTGGCCCTCACAAAAATGAAACTCTTCAAAACAAAAATTTTCAAGAGCGACAACCCTAGCAAGACAACACCTTGCTCTAAAGAAAAGGCACATTGGAAAAGGTAATTAGGCTCAATCAATATTAGCAAAATAGAAAAACATAATTATGGAAAGAATCCTTAAGAAAATAATATCACAGAAAAAAACAAATAAGGGAAAAATAAATTTGTATAAGCAATAAGCCAAGAGACATCCGGTAAGACGTTTCATGAGACAACCATCAAACTAGCAAGCACCAATCACCCTTCAATGGGATGTGGAGGATTCTTTAAAAATAAAAAAATAAAAAAATAAAAAAATAAAAATTTAATTATTATATGAATATGGTTTTTTTTACCAAATTGAGTAAACCTCCTTGTTTAGTGGAAGATAAGTGTTGAGTTTTGGTAAAATGTTAGGAGTGCAATTGTCCCACATTGGAAGGATTGAAGAAAGTGATAGGCTCCAATCACTATAAAAGGAGCCTACGCGCTTTGGCTTTATACACTTTTAAGTTTAGGTGTACTAATTTTAGTTTAAATTCTTTTTTGTGTTCTCTCTAGTTTGAGAGTGAAAAAAAAGAGTGTCAATAGTATAAAAGTTATTTTTGTAATTAGGATTGGGGGAGAGAATTATTTTATGTGGTTGTAATAATTTTTTTACATAGCAGAATACTTTTTAGAATACTTTTTAGTCCATGGTTGTTTCTTTCGTTTTGGGTTTTTCATGTAAATTCTTGTGTTTTGAATTTTATTGTTTTATTTTAATTTTTTTATTATTTTTCTATTTATTTATGTGGTAGGTGTGAGAGGTTTTTTTTTTTTTTTTTTTCCAACAATAAGGGAGATGATTTTAGAAAATTAGAGGAGAGAAAGATATGGGATAGAATTTGAGAAAACTAGAGGGATGTTATGTAAAAAAAGTTATTTAATCTCCCTAATTTTGATGGCAAGCTTAATTTTACCAAATATGTTATTGTCAAATTGTATATGTGTAAAAGCAAATCATTCTTTATAAATGGAATTATAGATGTTTTGAATTGCAAAAGTTAAACCTCTAATATTTGTAGAGATACGTAGAATATTTAGATAAATGTGTTTGTTTTGTAGGATTCGTAATTGACATATCTTAATTTACATAATGTTCTAATTTTAAAGGAAAATTATATTTTTGGTCCCAAGTTTTTTGTTTAGCTTCCATTTAGCCTACATTTCAAGATGTTACACTTTTAGCCTTTAAATTTTGAGTTTGATTTCAATTTAGTATTTAGGTTTTGAAATGTCGAAACTTTACATTTGAAATTTGGATTTTGTTTAAAATTGGTCCGTTTCATGATTTACATTTTTAAAACCTTGATTTTTCATTAAATACTTACGTTAGTCTTTGTAAGTAATATCGATTACTTAATTTAGAATAATTATGAAATGAAAATTTAAAATTAATTTTGATAGTAATAAAAAAAAGAGTTAATTCTTTTAATTTTTTAAAATTACTTAACAAACATTTAACACTAAAAATAGAAAACAAGTATTTAATTAAAAACTCAATAAAAAAATGTAAATCTTCAAATATAGAACAAAATTGAAACAAAATTCAAAATTTTAGTAAAACGATAAAAATTGAAAAACTATACAATATAATTGAATCGTAGAGATTAAAAAATATATAGTGATAATAATAAAAAAGACAAAATGTTATAAAAGATGTTGGTGAGGGGAAGGAGGAGTTGGTGTTATTTATTATAATATGAGGAGCAACGCCGCTCTAGAAAGCCAGCGGTCCATAGAAATCTATAGAACATGCGCCACCGGTGGTCCGATAATGCGATACGAGACACCTAAAAGTTAAAACAGGCCGGCTCATAGCCCCAACTTGGTTACAAGCCGCCGTCACACTACTCAGCCAGCTTTCTTTTTCCCAACGACTCAAGCCCACAGCCAAGAATCGAATTATTGTTAAGGATAACACGGCATATATTTCAGTTATCTTAAACTTTTCTATTATTTTCACAAATTACACAAAAATTGGGATTCAATTATTTTTAGTTCCCAATCTATAATTATTTATGGTAGGCTGTTGGGAGAGAAAAAATACATTTATTAAATTATTTGATATTTCTTTTCATTTTAAATTGGAGAGAGAAAAAGCATTTAATAATTTTCAAATATCAAACAATCGATTTTTCTACCGAATTCATGGTATATTTTAAATATACCTTAGAACATTGTTTTAAATGTTTGCAAATGTTCTAACCAATATATGAAATATATATACAAAATTGACTTAATGTTCAACATACTTTCTAAGTATATATCGTAAATTTCTTTTATATCATAGTATATATAATCCCAATAAATCCAAATTTAACAACTCCCTAACAGGAGTGTAATTCAAAATTAATTTAACAACTTCAATATACCATAGTATATAACTCCACTCAACATTCAACATAAATCATAGTATATATCATAAATTTCATTCATATCATAAAAATATATATATACTCTGATATATATATTCGTATATACCTTTGTTT
Source organism: Citrullus mucosospermus (assembly GCA_030954485.1). Lineage (NCBI taxonomy): Eukaryota > Viridiplantae > Streptophyta > Magnoliopsida > Cucurbitales > Cucurbitaceae > Citrullus > Citrullus mucosospermus. The sequence goes on from CM062056.1 coordinate 26,752,751, forward strand.
ATTTAAAAATATGAAATGTATAATATATTTTGTGATATAATGAAATTTATGATATATATTATGATTTATGTTAAACGTTGAGTGATTTATATATTATGGTATATTGAAGTTGTTAAATTAATTTTGAATTACACTTCAAATAGGGAGTTATTAAATTTTGATTTATTCGGATTATATATACTATGATATAAAAGAAATTTACAATATATATTGGGATTTATGTTGAACATTGAGTCAATTTTTGATATACATCCTGTGGTATTTTTCATATATTAGTTAAAATATTTACAAACATCTAAAATAATGTTCTAAGGTATATTTAAAATAACTATGAATCTGTCAGAAGAACATGTTGTTTGATACATCAAATGCGTTAAATGAAAAATACAATTATATTAAATATATTTTTTCTCTCCAATTGAAAAGGTGAACAAATCTCAAATAATTAATAGAATATAATAAATACATTTTCTCTTTACAATATTAAAGATGTTTGTAAATATGGAAAAGTATTTTTGTCTATGCAACATTTCTCTCCCTAATTTTCTCTCTCCAACCGGCTACCACAAGGAGTATTTTTGTTGAAAATAGTACTAAATCTCTTATTTGGAATTGAACATTAATGAAAATAAGTTTTCGAGAGAGATTAAATCTCTAATAATTCTTATTGTTATGTACGGTATAATTTTGATTTATTGATACTAGTTATACTATTTTAAACTAAATTTGATCTTTTTTTTTTTTCTTTTTTCCCTGGAACTTTCCTGTCATTTTAATTGATCTTTAATATATATTAGATTTTTTCTTTAAAAAACATTAACGGACCTATAAACTTCAATCATCTAAAGAATTATTAAAACTAAAAACTAGACATCCCAAACATTTATGGAATGTTTTAGAGATTTAGCATAAGTTTAAATATTTATTGGACAAAATATTTAATGAATTTTTAGTTTTTTTAGAGGATTTCCTTAAATATCGACCTATTTAGGGTTCGAGTATTTGATTCTGAACCAACCTTTGGCAAAAAAACTTTGGGTACCTCGACCCGATGACACAAGGGAAAGGGGCTTTCTCGGACTTCTTTTAACTTGAATTGGTAATAAAATTTGAAAGACAATTGATAGTTTAGAAATATATTGATAAAGTTTAGAAATCTATTAAATATAGTTTAAAAAATTAAGGCCTAACATGTAATTTAAATATATTCTTTTAATATAGGAGCCATTAATCAAATTTGTATAAATTTAAATAGGACTTGGACTTGTTCCCAAAAATAAAAAATAGAACCTTACATATGTGTCATTTTCGATTTCTATTTGATGGGCTATTGGTTTAACGTTTTTATTTCTATTTTTATTTTATTTTATTTTATTTATTTATTATTATTATTATTATTATTTTTGGCGAAAGGTATTTTCTTTGAGTTGGACCATGTGTAATTGTTTCTTTAAAAAAACATGTGTAATTGTAGAAAATTAAAATTTAACCTTTTAATTTACGTTATAATATCTTAACTAGTTAAATTATGTTTTTTTTCAATTCTATTTTAAGTTCGAGATGGGAGAGAGTATTTAGACCTTTGATTTTTTTGCCAAAATTATCAAATAGAGTAGGAAAAACTCGAAATTTTTTAAATGCTTATATTCATTATACTTTTAACAATATATAACATTTTCTAAAATGAGCATGACTTAGTGATAATTAACATATACTTATTCTCTTGAGGTCGACGGTTTAAATCTTCTTATCCTAAAAAAATCATGTACATCAATATCATTTTGCTATGAGTTTTTTTTTTTTTTTTTGTTTTTTTTTTTCTTACAACAAATGTGTGTATGAAAATTTGAAACTCTAATCTCAAGGAGAAAAAGTAAATGTTAATTATCGTTTTGACTATGCTCATTTTGACATTTTAGAATTTAGTCATTTAAATATTGCGATAAAAAGGAAATTACACATTGAAAAAACGAGCATATCTCCAACTTATATAACATGCTATTAAATTATACAAAGAAAACTTCAAAATTGGATTCGCAAAAGATATTATTAGAAAAAGAAAAAAAGAGAAGAAATTACAACATTGAAAACAATGTTATAAAAGGATCTCGAAGGGGACCTAAATAATAAATAAATAAATAAATACATAAATAAATAAACATAAGATTTTGCCACCTGAGTGATGTTAAATTTTCAGCGAGTACGAAAAAGCGATTCGCCGCGAAGCCCGAAAAATGGTGAGAATTCACGTCAAGTCCGGCGACGATTCCGGCCAGAACGAGTTTCTATTTGAGTGTCCGAGCGACTCATTGATCGAAGAAATTGCTTCGGAAGTTATTCAAATTTTCAATCTCCAATCTAAAATCCATCGGCTTGTTTCAGTGTTCGAACCCCGTCTACTTCCCTTCCATGGCGATCCCAAAGGTTTGAATATTAGCAATTTCGAATAAATAATTTCTGTTTCACTCGATTCTGTTTCTTTCTCTTCTGTAATCATCTTACGCTCGTCGATTCGATGATGGCTGTGATGTGAAGCTACGCCTCTTTTGAGAGCCTTTTCAGAAGCAAAGTCCTACGCATCTAAGGTCTCTCTCTCTATTCCCATTTTCTTGTTGGCTGAGAAAATCTATGAGAGTTCTGTTCTTTAGTAAACCTAGATTGTGGAGAAGAGTGAATGCCAATTCATTGTAATTCTTTTGCATCTTCTCTTGAATATAACAGTTTATATTTTTCCTAATTAGAACTCTTTTAGCTTTGAGAGTAGATTTTTTCCCCTCTGAAAAGGGAATACTTGAGCTAGACTATTTAGTCTATTCTTTTGCATCTTCTCAATAAATTGATTTTATGTTTAGTTTTTCCCTTATTCGAAATCAATACTTTATTATAGCTTTGCAATTAGAATTGTCTTTTATTAGAGAAGGGAATGTTGTAATATTAGTCTATTCTTTTGCATCTTCTCATTGATTGATTTCAATTTTCTCACTACAGGACATGGTTATCCACAATAGGCCTTTATCCTATCTCGTGTTGAGACTCCATTTTGAGACTATGGAAAGGGAATTGGTAGCGAAGTTTGATTTATTGGGTGTCTCTGATTCCACTCAGTATCAACAACTTTTATCAGGTATTCTAGATTTTCTCCTCTCTCTTTTTGTTTTGCATTTTTCGTAGGTCTTAAAGAACAATAATATTATCAACCATTGCTCTAAAGGTGTATGTTGTACTTCCGTGTTACCCTGATGGTTCAGGATGATACCTTTGTCTTTCATATAATGTTTTTGGTAGGGACGCTATTAGGCGTATATTAGTAATTAGCTAGGAAGTTGGTTCGGGAGATTGGTTATGAATAGCGAGAGTGGTATTCACGATTGACCTGCCCCTAGCCTCTCCAACAAATCTCGAGGAGGAAGTTCCAGTGGGCAGCCACAAGAACCCACAACGAGACTCTGTAGTCCCTTATACAGACAGTTGCCTCCAGTCAAAAGACTTAGAAGGATAGAGATACTGGAAGTATTTTTGAAGTATCTTTTTGGAGACAATATTTATGCGATTCCAAGAAGTGAGACCTGCAACCGTTTGATCGATTGTTAGGTGATCCAAAAGTTGCTGAACTGTGGCCATCCTCCATTGAAGCCGTCTTTTAGTGTCTGAATTGTCTTGAAGAGAAAAAGGTTTGGTGTGCCATTTTTGTGTTGTGTGAAGATGCACTTTTCTAGTGGGAATCTGTTGAAAGGTCTATTGATGTTAGTAATGGACTGTCACTTGGGCTTAGTTCAAGGAGGTATTCTTTAGAAAATAATTCCCTGCTAAAAATGGCACACAAAACCTTATCCTCTTCAAGACAGTTCATGTGCTGAAAAATGGCTTTGATGGATGATAGTCACAGTTCAGCAACTGTTGAGTCACATTGAAATCTCGTAAATATTTTGTCCCCATAGAGATACTTCATGTATCTTGATCCTCCTGAGTTATCTAACTGGTAATGACTATGTACAAGGGATTGCAGAGTCTCCAATAGTAAGAACATTGTGGGTCCTTGCGGCCAAGGTTTAAAATGTCGATGTCGATGGAAATATTGGGGCCTTAATTTTACGGAAATATCGATTTCGATGGATATTTTTGAAAAAATAAAAAACATAAAAAAATTCAAAAAATAAATTTAAATTAGTAAATAAACTTTTTATGATTTTTAAAAGTCTATTATTTATATTATGTTTACATTAGTAACATTTTGTTGTTTGGTTATGTTTCGTGGTTTTTTCTACGATACAATGGAAATTTGGATTCACCTTTCATGTCAATGTCGAACTCATAGAAACATGGAAATATCGGCATGTCAATGGAAATTTAATACTATGCTTGCGGCTGCCCCATTGGAACAATGCTACTTTTCAAGACCTTTATCGAGGGTCGTCACTACATGCTTAACTATTCTAATAAAACTTAGAGGTTAAATTAGCTTCACTTTAGAAGAAGATGGCGTAAAAATGTATATATAGGCTACCTTTAAGCAAAATGTCAAAAAACAGGAGCCCAAATTATTGTGGTGTTTATTGCTGCTTGTTTTTGGTTCATGCACACTTGAAATATAAACTTTTGTGTTATGCATGTTAACACGAAGAGTATCTGGTCTGGTTCACTCAAATTCCCCAGTAAGGAACAATATTAAGTTTCAAGGAAAAATTACGTCAAATGAAGTTTCTACGGAAAGACCTCTCTTGAAACTATCTTCTCCAATGCTCGATAGAACTCAAATATATTGAACTATATAAGATTACAGAATTACGGTAATTGGAATCTTCCCTCTCTTGAGATGCCACTCAGCCTCAAAACTGTTTACTTTACCTCCATTCCTTCCCCCTCACTCTATTTATATGCAACAATTTCCCACCAACTCCTTTGCTAAATACTAATATATCCTTAATATACCTTATAGTTTTCCCACTTCTATCCAAATAACTTTCCTATCTACTCTTTGATAAGGTTATACTGTGATGAAGAAGAGATCCATTAACACATCGTTTTCAATAATCGTTTTGAACTGTTACTCAGAAAACAAATAGCTTTGTTTTAGATCAATCTTATAATTCTTGATGAAGGTGAGTAACTAGAAACGAGATTGTCTATTATCTCACCATTCAGATGTGGGGCTTCTTGACGAGGATACAACACAGCTAAAATTAGCAGGAAAAGAGCTTACAAGGGAGAAACAACTTTGTGACTATATTGGAAGAAATGAGAAAACTAAGGTATTTCGTCATTAAATTGTTTCCTTCATTTGTTTTCTTCCTATAGACGACCAATTTCTCCAATTATCTATCAGATCGTTCTTAAACTACAACCAGAAATCACACCCCCGAGTTGAATACTGATATCGACTAACAAGTGGAACGTGCTTGATGACGTTCTGTGAAACCTGGTCAAGTTCAAATTCCTGTTATTATGTGAAACTTTTGGGCTTTGATGCTCATGGGATATGGAAAAGTGGACAAGATTTTGGATGGGAGAAAGTAGATAAGATGTAAATATTTTTGTTTGCTGACTGATATTTTGTATCATATATCAGATGGATTTTGAATATGCTTAATCCTTACATCATGAGCTTCAAAAGTTGTGTTTGGTTGATTGGGTGACCATATTTTCTTCTCTCATTCATTCCTAATGGATTTATTATGGAACATCTAAGAGGGTTTTTGTTACGTTGAGTTGAATTGAGTTGGTAATAATGAGGGGAGTTAGATTGTCTGCGTCTGTTGTGTTGAGTTGAGTTAAGTTTGGGTATCTGATGCAGTTTTCTATATATATATATAATATATATATACATATATATATATATATATTTTTTTTTTCTTTTTGGATTTTTTTTCTTGGTATTTTTTTCTATTTGTCTTTTTTCGCTTCTTTTTTTTCTATTTTTTTTCCTGTTAGGTTAGTTTTTTTTCTTTTTTTTTTTTTATTTTTTTTCTTTTTGCTCTTTTTTTTAATGTTTGCTTTTGCAATTTAGATAAAAAAAAATTCTTGTTTTTTTTTATGTTTGTCATGCCCTCACTCTCTCTCTCTCTCGTAGTAATGATGACTTCAAAAACACTCTGGAGTTGTTATTCGTGTTGTAGTCGAGAAACAAGGCGTGAATTTGATTGCTTCGGTGTGCAAATCCTGCAACATCATTATCCCAATTCTATAATCTCGTAAAAAGAAAGAAAAAACCCTAACAACAGGAAAAAAAAAACATTTAGCAGAAACCTTTCGATTGTCGCATAACCCATTTAGAAAAGGGGGGAAACCAAGAGCAGAAAACAAGGGAAGAGAGAAGAGAGGAGAAACGAAAAGGTAGAAAACGAGGGAAGCGAGAAGGGAGAAACGATAAGGTGGGGAAGAGAGAAGAGGGGAGAAACCGTAAATTACGGTGAGTTTTGAGTAGGTTAAAACGGTGGGTTATTAAGCCCACTGTTTTTCATTATGGGCTTAACAAACATGGGTAATAAATACTCACTCCAACCCAACCCAACTCATACCCATCTATCAAACAGCCACTGAATGTTTTCTAGACTAATTGATTCAATGTTTAGGTTGTAAATTTGTTGGATTCACACCAATTGCATAGAATATTTTGGATGAGTTATTCAAATTTTGGTGAAAGAAAAAGGTGAAAACGTTATTATCTAAAGCATTTATTTTCTTATTTTGAAATATTGAAATTTAAGTTACTATTTTTGAAGTTATATTTAGGTTAAAATATCATTTTGTCTAAATTTAGTCATTTAAAATTAAATTTTATCAAAATTGGTTAAATAATAATAAGAGTTGTTTTTAATAAATCAAAATGAGTCTAATTATTTTATAAATATAGACAAATTTTACTGTCTATTAAAGATAGACTGCGATAGACTTTTATTGATTGAGTGACAAACTACGATAGACTTCTATCAACTAAGCGATAGAAGTCTATCGCGGTTTATCATTGATAGACAATAAATTTTTTATATATTTGTAAATAGTTTGATATTTTTTTTTATTTATAATAAATTTTCTAATAATGGTAATAATATATTGCAAGAAAAGACACTATATAAATATATTAATCGGTAAAGGTGATGTTGATAGTGGCTAAAATTTTTGAAAAAAAAAAATCAAAAAACCAATCATAGGGACTAATTTTAAGATTTATTGAAACAACTTATAAGAACTCAAATGAAACAATATTTAGAATACATGAAGGTTATGCTCCTAACTTTTTCATTTTTGAGATAATTTATGCTCCTAAATTATATATGAAGGTTATATAAAAATAAAATAAAAAATCATAAACAAATAGTTGTATGAATTCAAACTTAAATTTTATAAGTAATTCATTTTACTTTTATCTATTAGTAATTTAATATAGGGTGGTTTTTTAAATATAGCAAAATGAGTCAAACTATTTTTAAAAAAAATTAATATCTATTAGTGATAAACCACGATAGACTGAAATTTTTCTATATTTATAAATAGTTTGATATTTTTTTTTATATATAATAATTTTCCTTTAATAGTCATATTACTTATTTTCATTTAAAATAAATTCAATATCACATCAATTAAATTGTTCTCTTAAGATTCTACAAAGTAGTCAGAAAAATTATTGCATAATTCTTTCTAATAATTAAAGAAAAATAAAATAATACACAAAGTTGAAAATTCATTCATATTAATCCAAAGTCGCAACTGTTCATTTAATTTCAACATTTTTCTTTATTTAGTAATCCATACATTTTAAAAAGTTATAAAAATGAAATAGTAATTGTAAGTCTAAATTGATTTACTTAAATCCACGAGGTATAAATTAGTTTTCATCCTCTTCCATTTTCTTAAAATCGATATCACAATTACCGACATTGAAGACCTTGTAACTAGCATTTTCCATTGGAATTATGAGAAATAAATGAAGGGCCCAAGTTGAGACTTTGATAGGGGGCCGTAAGAGTCTTTTCAATTATGTCTATGAAACTCAAATTTCCATAGATAATAATGAATGTGACAAACCTCAAAATCAAAGCTGTTTGAGATAAAATGTGTTAGTTAGGTAAACCTTAATGGGAACGGTACAACTATTGTCAACATGTTAGTTAGGTGTTTGATAGCACCTAAAATATGTTATAACAGTTAAATTTAAATTATTTGTAAATATAACACAATACAAAAGAATTTGCAAATATAGCAAAATTTAATTTTGCTTTCAAAGTCTAACAATGATAAATCATATTAATAGCGAGGTTTATTACTGATAGAAGTCTATCATTGATAGATTTTGATATATTTGCAATTTTTAAAAAACGTTGCTATGCACTTAATTACTATCCCTAAAAGTGTTATTTAATGCAATTACCCTTATCTTTATAGGTCTCAGACATTAAAGAAGTAGAACCAAACAATAGAATCATAATAGAGCTAAAATGAATCAAAATGAAATTCTAATGCATCAACTAGGAAAGAAAAGGCAAAACTACCAAAATGTCCCTGAGGGCAGGGTGCCGTATAGAGCTGTCAAGCAACGTCTAAGTTAGTAGGCGTGTAAGGTTAAGAGCATCTCAATATCCCATGACACTGTACATAGAAAACCCCTAATGTATAAAACACTACAACACTCTAGAGACTGACAGAGATTTTTGTGTGCGTAACGCTGCACAACGCTACAACAAAAAGAATTTGAACGTCGCTACACCTACTTAATCTTCTTCAAATTTGCATGCCAAACGTAAATTATGTAGGTGTACCATAGAATAAGAGGTACTGTATGATTTCCTCTTACATAGTTACATATACATTAACCCTTACCAATTAAAAATATAATTCATAAACCAAAATTACATACATTCTAAAGTTCCATCACAATGTTCATTTATACAACTCAAATAATATAAATTTTTTTTATCTAAATCGATATTTTCATTGTAAAAAAATACGAAACATAAAAATAAAAAATAAAAAATCCACAAGTGTAAATCTATAATGTTATTTATGAATTCAAACATTTTTTTTTTGTTTTTTTGTTTTTATAATTATATTTCTAACTGACATTTAAAACATAAAGATAGAGTGGAGTGGGTTGGTTTATTTACTTCAAAATTTAAGTTTGGAAACAAGTTGACAAGTAGATTGTCAGACATAAAAGCCATTTCAGAGAGAGAGTTATTGAGAGGATACAGAGAGTTGACAGATTTTGTTTGACCAATTTATTATTATTTCTTCAATACTTTAATTGTTCTTCCTACTAGTGCTTTTGCATGTAAACCCATGTCATCATGCACAACCACACACTCACAAACAGTCCAACCTATAACAATAAAGTGCTTCTTCCAATGGAGGTTACATAATCCAATTTTTTTAGTTCAACCACATCAAACTATTCACAATAATTTAGTTTTAAATTGCTTAAAAAATGTTAAAAACAATTTTTTTTTAATATTCGTAGTGTCCGAGCCAGCTTATGCCTACCTTGACTAATCTCACGGATGACCTATCTGACCCTACAACATTTGTGTGTCAAGAAAATTCATAGGATATTAAATCTTAAGTACTTAGCTACCATAGATTTAGTTCCATGACCCTTAGCCCTTTAGTTCTTTTTTTATGTCAAAAGTATTGTTAAAAAAAAAAAAAAAAAAAAAAGCCTTTAGCATTTGACCATAATTAATGCATGGAATAATTTTTTTTTTTTTGAATAATTGTAATTGGTAATATTTTTAGGGCTAATAGTTAAGTTTATAACAACATTTTTAAAAAATAAAAACTATAGTAAAATCTATCAGCGATAGACTCTAGACTCCTACTAGAGATATAGTCTATCTCTGATAAATTTCAAGAGATGGATCTAAATTTTGTTATGTTTACAAATTATTTTGCATTATGTTATATCTCTTTATACTTTAGGTTTGATTACGATATTTGCCATGGTCCTTTTTTCAAATGAAATTAAGCAATGCTTTGGAGGGAGAATTATGTTAGATTATGTTATTCTAATTAAATATATAATTTAGATTTGCAATTTGAATTAGATCAGTTTTGAATTAAATTACAGCTTGGTTTAGATTTTCTGAGTATTTAATAGTGTCATTAGGGTTATTTTTTATTACTATATAAAAACCTGTTGTTTAGGGTTGTGTTTTAGTATGCAATTTCTATTCAATGAAATTATAGTTTGTTTGTTGTATTGTATTCTCTCTAAATTAATTATCAAATCATGTTTAGACTATGGTAAATTACTCATAATGAAAGGCACTTTCAAGGAAAGAGAATCAGACTTACAATAAAGTGCCTCTTGTTATTAAAGAAGAACCATCCATAATACAAATTTATCCAAATTATGAAACAATTACAATCAAATTTATTTATTCGAATTCAAGAACTAAATAGAAAGCAAGAAAAACAATCATGCAAGAAATATTAAAACTTAGTGAAGGATAGAGATTAATATTGTTGCTTAAATAAATCTATATTCCTAATGAAGTTCAAAGATTCATCATAGATCCAACTATACTTCTCCATGAAAGGGTTGGTCAAGCATTGAGGAGGATAAGTATCAATACAATCCTTCCATACATTTTCATCTTCCAAATCTCTTGTCACTTCCCATGCACAGTTATTGCACTTGAATCCAGCTCCAAAGCTTATCATTAATATTCTCTCTCCTTTCTTCAACCTCTTCTTTGCTTCCATGTACCCGAACACGTACCAAAAACCTTCACAAGAAGGTCGAGTTAGTATCTTTTAGGGCACATCGGTCCAATCCTTATTTGGCCGAAAGAATTTGTGGACCACACGACTAAAAGAACATCAATTTCATAACTTATTAACTTCCTACATTGTAGATCTACGATTAAACAAAATTTTCTCTTTCATGTTTTTAGACCCCGTTGAAATGGCGTTTTAAAATTTTATTTATAAAACATTTAGAAAATTATTCCAAACATCAAACTTTTTAAATGCTTTGAAACATTTTATTTATAAAACATTTAGAAAATTACTCCAAACATTATTTATATACATATACATTTGATGCATTTTGTTGTAAATATGATTTTTTAAATGTTGAGAGAAATTTAAAATTTGTTGGTAAAATTTCGAGAGGAGAGTATAATTATTAAAAGAGAAAACTTTAAGAATTTAATATAGATAGTTGGATAATGTAAGACAACCTAGTTCTTTTTATAATATTTTTGGAATATCTTATCCAAAAGTAAAATATTTTTTAATTGAAATTGCAATATATATATATATTTATCTTAAAAAGAGATTATTATTATTATTATTACTATTATTTGTTGAAGGGATAACTAGTAGTAACTACTCTTCCCTTTCTTGGTTCTACCCTTACCTGCAGATGAAGTGTTTCCAAATCGATGCAGCGCCATTCGAGCTGGCTCGAGATCGTAAACGCTAAGGCCCAAGCTCTTCCCGACGCTGTCAATAACGGCCCGGCCGCCGGGGTGAATGCAGAAGTGATCAACACCCGTCTTAAGATTCAAACCCGTAATTGTATTTTGATCTAAAGCACCCCCTCCTATGGCTTCTTTTGCTGGTTTTTCTTTTTGGCCAAGAGAATTAGCTATGACGTAACGAAGCAACTCCCTTAATGGTAAAATCTTCGGCACCAAAACCCTCAAATTCATTGCAAATATTTTTGCTGCTGCTTTTGGGAGGTTCTTTGTTAGCCTAAACCCACGATACCCATGATCGTCTTCAACCTTGATGCCAATATAAACGAAATAAATAAATAATAATCCAATCATTATTGATCTCATTTTTTCTGTTCATTAATATCGAGGTTGGAGGTTTAGTTGTACTTGTACTAAAAACAGCTTGTTTCAAATATAGTAAAATGAGTCAAAATATTTACAAATATAATAAAATGTCACCGATAAACATTGATAGACATTTATAGACTACTATCATTATCATTGTTCGTGATAAATATTGATAGACAGATAGACAGTCACATTTTGTTATATTTAGAAATATTTCTGGGATTATCATTTTAAACAATTGTTCGAAAAAAAATTGAATCCCAAATATGTTTAAAGATATAAATAAAAACTAAGGTTAATATATTCTTTTAATTTTTATTTTAAATTTTATTTAATAATAGCTTAATTAATTTAGACATATACATACTCGTTTAAGACGTGGAGAGTCTTGAGTTTTTCCTCATATGTTCAGAGCTTTAAAAGAAATGTTATTAACCATCACTTATTAAGGCTTGTAAATAATTTTCAAATCCAAGGGAGAATTAACTCACTGAAAACTAAGATATTGTTGGATAATCATTTAATTTTTAATTTTTGGTTTTCTTTCCTTTATATATAGAATTTGACTAGGAAGTCTAGTGTTTCGTTAACAAAAGTAAAACTCATCATTAAAAATTTAAAAGAAACTGACATAAATTGTTAAAATTAAAAACTAAAAATAAAACCACGTCATAAAAAAAAAGATTAAATTTACCATAACCTATTTATTTAAATTTTTATAAAATTTGACGTTGTACGTTTGCACACTATTGTACTAAAAGTATTATTTTAAAAACGAAAAGAAAAGGATTAAATTTACTGTAATTTATCAACTTGAAACAGTTACCTGAATACAACACTGGTAAGCTTCGTCATTTGCACCAAGATGGGTTCGAACCAAGCACTTGAGCTTCAACATGGCTTGATGTTTCAACTCTGTTTTATTCGTGAAAAGCATAGAACAACCACCCGATCGAAACAAACAATTGGAAAGAATCATTTGTTTTTCCTTCCCAATATACCAATTAGGTCCCATAGATTCAGTAGCAACAACGATGGCATAAGAATTATCATAACACTTGAACAAATTATTAACCAAATCAATGGCTATAATGCTTGCACTGCACCCCATTCCGGATAGATTAAAGGCCTTAATATCTTCCCTCATCTTGTAACGGTTAACAATCCTAGATGTCAAGCAAGGAGAAGGCGAAAATAACGACACACTGACGACCAAGATTTTGATGTCGGATGGAGAAATGAGAGTCTTCGCAAAGAGGTTGTCGAGCGTGTCGAAAATGATGTCGTCCATCTCGGCGATAGCATCATTTAGAGTCGGGGTTTCTTCGCGGCCTTCGAGGACATTTTTCGGGCCGTAGGTATGCTCACCGATGCCAGAGTTGACAATGGTTTTGAGGAGGAATCGGTATTCATCAAGGCCAAGGTTTTTGTTGCGAAGGACGAGTTTTAAGCAAGAATCGGTGTCGAGTTTTCGGGTCGGGTCAGTGGGTTTGTAGCATTGGTAGGCTAGCATGTAGCAACAAGGTTGGTTTTTCCATTGAAGGAGAAGCTTGAAGAGGGTGGAGATAGTGAGGAGAAGAGTGATTAAACATAGTGTTATCATGAGTCCTTCCATGTTGGGTATTTGGCTATAGGGTTTAGAAGAGGAGGGTTTGTGTTTAAAAATAGAAAAAGAAAAAGAAAAAGAATTTCTCTCTTTCTAGTTGTTAAAACAATGTTTGTTTAATAGAAGTTGATGGTTTTTTTTTTGGGTGAGTGGATTCAGGTAGTTTGGTGGTTTGAATTTAAAGCCAAGGGAGAGGGTGATGGTTTAAAGGAGGGATTAGAATTAATGTAATTAGAGAAAATATCAATTTATATCTCGAAATTTTAGGAATTGTAACAATTTAAACCACAAACTAATAATTGTATCAATTTAAATTCTGAACTTTTGTAAGTATATCAATTTATATTTTCATTTGGTAAAATCTCATGTGAAATTTATAATTGTATCAATTAAGGCCCAAATTTATAATTGTATGAAAATTGAGGAGTTCAATTCACAATCTTGATCGAACAAAATCTGGAAGAGGTGTATATTGATACACTTATTATAGTCGAGGGTCTAAATTGATACAATAAGTAGTTCATATTTAAATTGATACAATCTGTCAAAGTTTAGAAGTATAAATTGATTTGACAGATCTTTTGAGTTACTGGGAACTTAAATTTAAAATCTGCATTTCTCTTAATAGTTATTGGACAAAAATTTGAAGTATTTTTACGGTTTTTTCTCTCATGCTACCTTTAAACTCAGGAAAAAAAAAAAAAAGGGGAAGGAACAACCAAATTAATAAATCAGAACAAATATAATGAAATGATGCAGGCGTTTTTAAATTTTAATACAACACTATGTGGAATCAATTTCTTATTTTCTTTAAGAAATTTTGTAACTAGTCTGTGTGTAGGCACGCATATATACATTATAATTGATAACTTGATTTGTATGTTTTTACATTTTTTTTTCCTAACAATATACAAAAAGTCGAGAAATCAGGAGGTACATTTTTGTATCAATTCACACATTCACATTTAATATCAATTCTATTTTTTTAAAAAATATATATAATTTTACTATTTAAGATTTGGTTTACATTGCATTTAGGATCATCTATTATATTCAAGTTTGGTTTAAGTTGTAATCTAAATTAAGAATGGCAAATACAAATAATAATGACAAACTACTCTATTTGCTATCAACAAGAAAAAAAAAGCCTACCAATTTTTATCCGAATTCAATGCAATACCATAGAATGAAAAAATAGATTGTAAATAACTTCAAATAGACAACCCTAAATGAACTATCATACCTATTGAAGAACATATATAGTCAATCAATTTATCTTGGTGAGGTGGTTGGATATAGTTGCCATACCATATATATATATATGATGGATCTTGACTTTAAATAATATAGGGTGCAAGATTCGAAATATCAATGTCGATGGAAATATCGATATCCGAATTTTGGAGAAATATCGATATCGATGAAAATTTCAAGAAAAATTATGGAGATTGATGGAAATTATTACAATTAGTTAATAGAACTTTAATTCTGGCTTAATTAGACTATATTATTATTAAATCAGAATCTGACAATTTTCTACCGATTGAAATTTTGGAAAGGGATAATAAACTCTTGAAAATCATCTCATTCGTGTGAAAGTTGGTCCCTTCATTTTTGTTAATTGTTAGGTGTAACCTCAATTTTATGGTCCATTTCCTTTTTATAAAACAAGAATCACCCATTTAATTTTGAATTTCTATCTCTATTGTTTTTTTTTATAAATATTTCACCATAATGATTTAGAATTAACTCTACAATAAAAATATTAAGATTTACTACATAGATTTTAAAGTATAAAAATTAAAAAGAAGAATTTGAAACTTATGAAATAATGGTATGACATATATATTTTGACGAGTAACAAAGAAATTAATTCATAATGTGAATGTGATAATTACATTGAAAAAAAAAAATGTGAGCATTACATTTTCAAAACTTTTCTAAATTTTGAAAGAAAAGAAAGAACTTTAAGCGAAGATAGGAACAAAACTAAAACTAGTTTTAAATTTTTCTCCTCTAACTAAATGCAACTCTAAAACCTACTTTCTATTTTTATTGGCTTTTCTTTAAAAGGAAAATAGTAAATAAATAAATAAATAAATAAATAAATAATAATAATAATAAAGTAAAATAAAACGCAAAAATTTGAGCTATTACCTACCTCGTCATCCTGAGTTTGAGCTAACTAATTGGATTAGTTGAATATTAATATTAATATTTTGAATTTAAAATACTTTACATTGATTCAAAGTTTTAGTTATTTAAGTTTAATTTCTATTCAGTCCACACATTTATTATACATCCCAAGTATTGAAATTAGAATATACATTTACATTTTAATACTTAATTTAATTTATGGATATTGAGTCCACCTAAATTTTAAATTTCAAAATTTTACAATAATTAATTAATTATAATTCAATAAAATATTTTAAATTAGATTCAATATAAATCGTACCTTAAAATCTAAAAACTATATTAAAATAAAACTGAAATATTAAGAATAAAATTGATTTTAACAATTAAATTTAAAGAAACTCGGTTAAATTATTTAAGCTTTAGGTTAAATTTCCCCTACCTTTGGTAGACTTGACGAGTTATCAAAATTGAAAATTTTCAATATTGTATTGTAGGGACCAATCCCGAAGGAAAGACCCTCCAAAAATAGGCGTATGCCGCTTTATGGCGGCGAGCACACGGTATTCTTTAGTAAAAGGCGAAAGAATAGTTCGCTCTGTGCTCACCGCACGGCTCCGTGACTTAAAATTGAAATGATGATGGCTTTATATAAGCACTGGACCAATTCCCTTTACCAACTTCTTTCCGATGTGGGAGTTTCACCTTCCAAGGGTATTATTATCTTTTAATTTATTTATTTTCGTTTTCTGAGTGCTGCTCTACTATTCAGGTGCCAGAGACCAAAGAAATGCTGCCACGTGGTTACCCCATTCAGCACTAGGATTTTATTTTGGGATATTAATTTGTTGCCCATACCTCTATTATTTGGAAGCATAATCTTTTACAATCTAAGTTCCAAATGTTTGGCTTCATGATCTGAAGATTTTAATTCCATCAGAATCTTGGCAAATTTTAAAGCAATAGAAGGCTGGTCATGAATACGTTTTTCCCCTTTCATTCAAGTCCAACAACCAGCTTAGTAATCAAGTTATGTAATTCTCTGTTTGCTAATGGAGAATTTTGATAAATTTTTCTATATCACCCACGAAGAACAACAAGTTGCAATGGCAATAGACTTTGACAGACAGCAAGTTGCAATGGTAAATGGTTGGGGTTTACAGTAAGGTCATTTTTTGGAGTGCAAACGTGGGTTAGGGCACAAGAGAGGGGGAAACAATTATTTTAACTTTTTAGATATTTTAACGTTTTTTTAAGTTATTAAAATTATTTTTAATAACTTAAAAATGGGCCTATGCCGGATAAAGGGGCAACCACGCGGTATTCTTTAGTAAAAGGCAAAAGAAATAATAAAAAAACATAGGTCAAATAATTGTCACGCAAATTGTCTCATATTGTTGGACATAGTTATTC
Source organism: Citrullus mucosospermus (assembly GCA_030954485.1). Taxonomy (NCBI): domain Eukaryota; kingdom Viridiplantae; phylum Streptophyta; class Magnoliopsida; order Cucurbitales; family Cucurbitaceae; genus Citrullus; species Citrullus mucosospermus. The sequence continues at coordinate 26,769,689 of CM062056.1, forward strand.
TCACTTATATATTAATGATATCTCTCTTATCTTAACCAATGTGAGACTTTATATTTCCAATAGAAGCATCAACATTAAGTTTGTAAGTGTGAATTGTTGGTGACTCTCAATTGCGTAATGGTTTTAAAAGTTGCTCAACACGACAGTTTCTTGATCTTGACACAAGATGTGGGTTCATGTCGCATTGTATTCCTATAGATAATCTAAAACCTAATGATAGTATTCACTTTGTCTTTCGGTATTTGTGAATTTAATACATGTCACATCGATACACTAATACAAGTTTAAACTTTGAACTTTTTGAATTGTACTTAATATATCCCTAAATATTAAAACATATCTAATAAGTGTTTGAACTTTCAATGTAATATTTAATAGACATTGAATCTTAAATGTTTAAATATGTCCTTGAATTGCCAATTTTATGTCATAAGCTCCTAAACATTTAATATTACATTAATTATTGTATCCAATAGTTTTTTAAACTTTAAACATATTATCTCCTCTAAGAGGCCTTTGGGCCACCACCAATTTGGAATAGGTTAAGTGGGTTGTTTGGGAGGTGTGTTAAACAATAAGGTGTTAGAGGATAAATTTGAACCAATCAAATTTCACCACAACATCAAAAGCTTACATTTTATTAAATTTTGGGGCCAATTAAAATTATTGTGGGTCCTTAAAATAAAATTAGATGACAAATAAATGGAAACTAAAAATTTGTTAGGTGTCTTCTTGTTGGCTATTTGATCACTACAACGAGCTAAATCAAATTCAACATTATCCTAGTTCACAATTGATAATTTAGCTAGTATCCCAATTAAGCCTAAATTCGTAAATTGAATTGGTCTAAGTAAATTAAGTCGTTCTGGCCCAATGTGTAAGCCCCGCACCTATTTTTATGAGAACGTAAAGTAAGAAGGGCCGAGAGATGGGTGAATGTGTAAAAGTAGTTGGCTGGCTTGCGTTTGGAGTGGGAGAATGGCTAAGTGTAAGATATGCGTTGATGGCAATCTGTTGTGGAGGAAATAATTTTGGTGTAAACGCAAAGGTGGGGGAAGCTTATCATGCGCTGAAGTTGAGACGCGTTGAGGACGTAAGGCGTGGAGGATCACTTGGTATCGAGGATCATTATGCGTCAAACGCATTGAAGGCAATGTGCCGATTAGAAGTAAAGGCCACGGGGAGTTTGGGAGCTGATCTGCGGTGAGGCTGTTATGCGGTGAACGCTACCATGCGTCGAAGGCGAGCATGCGTTGGACAAGAAGTGTTGGCTGAGAGAAGGTAATGCGTACGTTAACTATTTGGCCGGAGAGTTTGAAATGAAATATCATCAGAGGCCGTGTGCGTTGATGAAGCTGAGCCTAGGAGATATGCGTCAAACGGATTAAAGTATAGAATTGAAATGGAGTACAAGTCGGTGGTATATATATAAGTGGACTGAGAATTCAATTGTTCTGCTTGCATTTCAGAGCTCGAGTTAGGTTCATATTAAGGCGAAACATCAAAGGGAGGTAGAAGAATATGTTCATGCTGATCTGAAGCAGAAATCTCATTGAATTTGTGGGAGAAACTTGGGTTTGACAGAGGTTTCGGCTGTTGTGGTCTTTTCAGAGTGATGCTCGGTTTTGGAGGAAGAACAAATTGAAGAGACGAAGGTTAGGGCTGAAACTTTGAGGTTAGTAAGATAACTCGATTTCTAGCAGGTTTCATGAAGGACGCTTGAGCTGAAATTGTTTAATTGTGTGTCAAACTCAGGAAGAAGAGATGGGAGTTGAACTGTCGAATGATTAGAGGTAACTCGGAGTTGTCGGAGGATATGTCCTAAACGGGGAAGATGTGCTTCATGAAATTTTGAGGTTGAAGAAGGAAGAAGAAAGGAAGAAGGAAACGGTTCTGTCACAGCGAAAGTATCGCTGAGTGAGCGAGAGACTGAGCAGTAGGGAAAGTAACGCTGTAACGCAAAGATAGGCTTGCGTCTTACAATTCTCGCTAGAGTATCGCTGGGTATCGCTCCTCAAGGTAGTCTCGCTGGTTTTAATCAACGCAGTGTCGCTAGTACAGTTTAAGTAGCTTTTGAGTAACGCTGGTAACTTACCATTTTCTATAGAATAACGATGTTATTGTATGCTAAAGGAAAAAGGGAGATTATGGAAACTAAACTTGAGGATTATGTATTTTCAGGCCAAGAAGAGCTCGGGGAGGCTTATAACACACTTAGAGCCGGGACTAATTGTGAGTGACTGTTTGTTATATCTTGTGTTAAACTTAGTACGTATATTGATGAGTAAACGTGATTAATGGTAGTATACCTTATGTGTGTGATGTGTTAGTGATTTAAGAGAATATTATTACAAATGTCTAAGCACATAAGTGGCTGAGGGACCTTATGGTGAAAGCTACATGTGAGTAAGCGTGAAAGTAAGTGCTGAGGGATTTGAGAAGGCACTTGAATAACAGTAGAGAATGGACTACAATGCTCAGGGACTGTAAGTGAAGGCATGTAGTAACCCATCACAACTAGCTCATGCCGAGGGATTCTGTGTGAAGGCACTTGAGCATAGATAGAGTTTGTTACCTGTGCCGAGGGATTTCATGTGAAGGCACATGGTATTGTAATTGTAAATGAGTAAGTGCTGAGGGACGGAAAGTGAAAGTACTAAATAGATGAATACTTGTGAAACAGGAGAATTGATAGTTATACATGCATAGTGGAAAGTGAATCTTGATAATTCATTGGGATGTGTTATGCAATGGTTACTATCTTACAAACTGGATTTAAGTTGTCATGATTAGTTTTAGTAGATTTAGTCACTCACTGAGCCTTTTGCTCATCCAGTTTGTTGTTGTTTGTTGTTTCAGGTAGCGAGCGTGTCCGGGACGCCTAGCCTACTGAAGAATCTCGTCTGGGCCTATCTGGAAGCAAACCTCTGGGATAGTTGTAAATATTTAGATTGTTCATATGTCATGTATTAAACATCTTTCATGAGAGTGTAGTGAAAAGGGGGACGTGTTGTACTTACTATGTGTATATACAGACATGTTAGTTAAAAGTTTACACGTTCTTCTAATGAGATAATGGGATTGTTGTATGATTTGCTATTCTTTTATGGTGTTTATATTATAGAGTCTTATGTTGGGAATAGGATCATGCTCCTTCCTAGGTATAGAGTAAATCTGGGTTGGGGTGTGACAATTTGGTATCAGAGCATAAGATTTTGGGCTGTGAGGTCATGCATAGTAGCTAGGACCATGTAAAAGTAAATTGATTACATACTATGTTATAGGAACATGCCCAGAGGTACCAAACGAGGTAGGCAGGAAGGCGTCGCGAAATCGCACGCTACCGGGGAGGAGAGACAAGCGTCTGAAGGAGAATCTAGTAATCCTCAGGCGAGTATGAATATGGAGGAACAACTTTGTAGCAGAATGACACACAGATTAATAACTAGTATGGAAACAGTTCAGGGTGACCCTGAGAAAAAGTTTGGCATTGAGCGATTTAAGGCATTGGGTGCTCAAGTATTTGAGGGCACCACAGATCCTGCGGAAACTGAAGCATGGTTGAATCAGGTAGAAAAATGCTTCAGAGTGATGCATTGTCTAGAGGACAGAAAACTTGACTTGGTCACGTTCATGCTCCAAAAAGGAGCTGAAGACTGGTGGCGATTGATAGAGCACAGAAGTGCAGATGTGGGCTCATTAACATGGGCAGATTTTAAGAAGTCATTCCAGGAGAAGTATTACCCTAAATCCTTCTGTGATGAGAAAAGGAAGGAACTCTTAAATCTAGTACAAGGAGGTATGACTGTAGCTGAATATGAAAAGAAATTCACGGAGCTTACCAAGTATGCTTTGGCATTGATAGTAGAAGAAGCTGATAAATGCAAGCGTTTCGAAGACGGCTTGCATAGTGAAATCCGAACCCCCGTAACAGCTAGTACAGAGTGGACAGACTTTGCAAAGTTAGTGGAGGCGGCTATGAGAGTGGAAAAGAGTATAGCAGGAATTGAGGGAGGCGAATCAAAGGCTGGACCGACTTATAGTTCTTCACGAGTACAGACCCAGTAGGGTGAAGGACGACGTTTTACACCGGGAGTTTCTGGTAGAGGTAAGTTTAAAGCCCGTACCAGCGGTTCGTACTTTTCAGGAGAAACACGGAAGGGAAACCCACAGGGAGGACGAGGGAGGTTTCCTCAGACATCGGTACCATCGGGTCGGTCACAGTACAATCAACCTAGTGAATCTGTGGCCAGTTCAGCACGGAAACCATATTGTACTTCCTGTGGCAACACCCATTGGGGACAATGTTATATAGGATCAGGTGTCTGTTATAACTCTGGACAGACAGGGCATTTTAGAAGAGATTGTCCTCAACCCAAGAAAGGAAGGGAAGCAGAGCAGAGATTAGTGGTGCAATCAGCAAATCAGTCTAGACAGGAAATGGGTGCTAGAGAAGGAACTAGTGGAGGTCGACAGAGGAGCGGCACAGGTAGACCCAGACAACAAGGGCAGGTGTTTACTGTAACACGGCAGGAGGCCGAGGCGACACCAGATGTAGTTACGGGTATGCTTACTGTTTGTTCTAATATTGCACATGTGTTGATAGATTTAGGAGCTACTCACTCATTCGTGTCTTGTAAATTTGCTGCATTTATGAATAAAGAATTAGAATCCTTGTTTGAAGCTTTACTAGTATGTACCCCTACTGGGGAAAACATTGTTATAGAACGGGCTTATTTCGAGTCTGAGATTGTGATTGATGGTGTGGTGTGGTTGGTTGATTTATTACCACTGGAATTATTGGAGTTTGATGTAATTCTTGGCATGGACTTTTTATCAAAGTATCATGCAAAAGTTGATTGTTTTAAGAAGGAGGTGTGGTTATCGAAGCCTGATGAAATTGAAGTAGTTGATTGTTTTAAGAAGGAGGTGTGGTTATCGAAGCCTGATGAAATTGAAGTAATATTTAAGGGGAGGAGACGAATTCTTCCTACTTGTGTAATCTCTGCAGTGAAAGCTAGGAAGTTATTGAGTAAAGGCTGTGAAGCATACTTAGCTCATGTGATGGAAGTAAAAGCAGAGAATTTAAAACCGGAAGATGTACCGGTAGTGCAAGAATTCCTTGATGTTTTTCCTGAGAAATTATCAGGTTTACCACCTGATAAGGAGGTGGAATTTACTATTGATTTAGTTCCTGGAACAACTCCCATTTCACAGGCACCATACCGTATGGCGCCGTCAGAACTGAAAGAGCTGAAGGTGCAGTTGCAGGAGTTAGTAGATAAGGGGTACGTTAGACCCAGTGTGTCTCCGTGGGGTGCACCGGTACTATTTGTAAAGAAAAAGGATGAAACTATGAGATTGTGTATAGATTATCGTCAATTAAATAAGGTAACTATACGCAATAAGTACCCTTTACCTCGTATTGATGATTTATTTGATCAGCTTAGAGAAGCATCAGTATTTTCTAAGATAGACCTGAGATCAGGATATCATCAGTTGAAGGTCAGGGAGACAGATGTGCCAAAAACGGCTTTTAGAACAAGGTACGGGCATTATGAATTCCTCGTAATGCCATTTGGTTTGACAAATGCTCCAGCAGTATTTATGGACCTGATGAATAGGATTTTTCATCCTTATCTAGATCAGTTTGTGATTGTATTCATTGATGATATCTTAGTGTATTCTAAAAGCAGAGAGGAACATGAGAGACATCTTCGAACTGTTTTGCAGATGTTAAGGGAAAAGAAACTGTATGCAAAATTCAGCAAATGCGAATTTTGGTTGAAACAGGTGATGTTCTTAGGACATATTGTATCTGAGGCAGGAGTGTGTGTGGATCCTCAGAAAACAGAGGCAGTTACTAGATGGGAACAGCCCAAGACAGTATCCGAGGTGCGTAGTTTTCTGGGACTTGCAGGATACTATCGACTATTTGTACAGGGATTTTCTAAAATAGCTTTACCATTGACACACCTAACCAAGAAAAATACCAGATTTTAATGGAGTGATGAATGCGAACGAAGTTTTCAGGAGTTAAAGAATAGGTTGATATCTGCACCTATTCTGGCATTACCAGAGTCAGGGAAGGAGTTTGAGGTGTATTGTGATGCTTCCCGACAGGGGTTGGGTTGTGTGCTAATGCAAGGAGGCAGGGTTATAGCCTATGCCTCTAGACAGTTGAGGCCACATGAAGTTAACTATCCTGTTCATGATTTGGAATTGGCTGCGGTGGTGTTAGCATTGAAGATATGGCGGCATTATCTGTATGGAGAGAAATGCCATATCTATACAGACCACAAAAGCCTAAAATATATCTTTGATCAGAAAGAACTTAACATGAGGCAAAGGAGGTGGTTAGAGTTGATTAAAGATTATGATTGCACCATAAACTATCATCCAGGAAAGGCAAATATGGTGGCCGACGCTTTGAGTAGGAAGTCTCAGAATGAAGTAAGTCTACTGAATGCAATAAGGGTGTCCTTACTCAAGGAGTTGAGCTTCGGCGTGGCTAGGTTGGAAGTAACTGGAACAGGAGCATTGTTAGCACATTTCCAGTTGAAACCTAAACTAGCAGATGAAGTTGTAAAGAGACAAATGGCTGATCCTATGATCAGTAAGTTAGTAGAAGAGGTGAAGACTCAGCAGAGAACAGACTTTGAGCTCAGACCTGATGGTGTATTATTGGAACAGGGTAGGATATATGTACCAAAAGATGAAGAGATTAAACATATGATACTGGAAGAGGCTCATAGTTCGGCGTACGCTATGCACCCAAGCAGTACCAAGATGTACAGAACGCTGAGGAAATTCTATATGTGGCCAGGTATGAAAAGAGAAATAGCGGAATTTGTAGCAAAATATTTAATTTGTCAGCAGGTTAAGCCTAAACGACAAAGGCCAGCAGGATTATTGAATCCACTCCCTATTCCTGAGTGGAAATGGGAGCATGTTACTATGGAATTTTTGTTGGATTACCAAGAACTTCAGCAGGTGTTAATGGGATCTGGGTGATAGTGGACAGGTTAACAAAAACGGCACGATTTTTACCAGTTAAAACGACCTACACTTTAGACAGGTTAGCACAACTGTATGTGGACAGGATCGTGAGTCAGTTTGGTGTACCTGTAATGGTGACATCAGACAGAGATCCTAGGTTTACTTCCAAATTTTGGGGAAGTTTGCAAAACGCATTGGGAACCAAGCTACAGTTCAGCACTACGTTTCACCCTCAGACCGACGGGCAATCTGAGCGGACCATTCAAACTTTGGAAGACATGCTGAGAACCTGTGCGTTACAGTTTCAGGGTAATTGGGATGTGCACTTACCTTTGATGGAATTTGCATATAACAACAGTTATCAAGCGAGTATTGGGATGGCTCCCTATGAAGCACTGTATGGTAGACCATGTAGAACCTCAGTTTGTTGGGGAGAAGTGGGTGAAAGAAAGTTAGTTGGACCAGAAATTGTGCAGGTTACAATAGAAAAGGTAGAACTGATTAAGGCAAATCTTAAGACAGCTAGGGACCGTCAGAAGAGTTATGCGGATAACAGAAGAAAAGATCTTGAATTTGAGATTGGAGACAAAGTATTTTTGAAATTATCACCGTGGAAAGGAATTCTGAGATTTGCCAAGAAAGGGAAGTTGAGTCCTAGATATATCGGGCCTTATGAGATATTAGAAAGGGTTAGACCAGTGGCATATAGACTAGCTTTACCTGTTGAAATGTCTAGGATACATAATGTATTTCATGTATCAGTGTTGAGGAAGTACATACCCGATGCTACTCAAGTGTTATCAACGCAACCAGTGGAGCTTAATGAAGATTTGAGCTATGAGGAAAAGCCAGTACAAATATTAGATGAGAAAGAACAGGTTTTAAGAAACAAAGTGATACCATTGGTTAAAGTGTTGTGGAGAAATCACGAGATAGAAGAAGCAACGTGGGAGCAGAAGGAGCAAATGCTTAAGCAATATCCAAGTTTATTTGAGTAAAGAGTGTGCTACCTACTGATTTCGGGGATGAAATCTTTGTAAGGAGGTGGTAATTGTAAGCCCCGCACCTATTTTTATGAGAACGCAAAGTAAGAAAGGGTCGAGAGATGGGTGAATGTGTAAAAGTAGTTGGCTGGCTTGCGTTTGGAGTGGGAGAATGGCTAAGTGTAAGATATGCGTTGATGGCAACGTGGGAGCCGCGGCGCACCATGCGTTTCAAGCAAGGATGCGTTTTTCAGCACTTTTTCTCCATATTCTTGCTCAGTTTTGATCTTTCAGTCGTTTCTTCTAATTTTCCTCGTTTTAACCTGAAAATCACTAGCAAACAAATGAAATCTAATATAAAACTTCCTTAATTTGAGAGAATAATAAGCACTTTTCAAGTGCTTATCAGGCACATGGTATTGTAATTGTAAATGAGTAAGTGCTGAGGGACGGAAAGTGAAAGCACTAAATAGATGAATACTTGTAAAACAAGAGAATTGATAGTTATACATGCATAGTGGAAAGTGAATCTTGATAATTCATTGGGATGTGTTATGCAATGGTTACTATCTTACAAACTGGATTTAAGTTGTCATGATTAGTTTTAGTAGATTTAGTCACTCACTGAGCCTTTTGCTCATCCAGTTTGTTGTTGTTTGTTGTTTCAGGTAGCGAGCGTGTCCGGGACGCCTAGCCTACTGAAGAATCTCGTCTGGGCCTATCTGGAAGCAAACCTCTGGGATAGTTGTAAATATTTAGATTGTTCATATGTCATGTATTAAACATCTTTCATGAGAGTGTAGTGAAAAGGGGGACGTGTTGTACTTACTATGTGTATATACAGACATGTTAGTTAAAAGTTTACACGTTCTTCTGATGAGATAATGGGATTGCTGTATGATTTGCTATTCTTTTATGGTGTTTATATTATAGAGTCTTATGTTGGGAATAGGATCATGCTCCTTCCTAGGTATAGAGTAAATCTGGGTTGAGGTGTGACACAATGTCCAATCAAATTCAAGCACATAGTAGGAGAATTAGACCAGAGAAAAAGTTAGGCCCAGATTTAGTTATGGCCCAAGCCATAGGTCAAATTCCTAAGCCTAAATGGGCAATCAGCCCAAGCTTACCTAAAGTCCCTGAAAACCCTACACAAAAAGTTGTTACGTATCATTTTGAGAATGATTGAAATAACTGAAGACCAAAACTCTAAAGTTTTGAAGATGTGAAGATTGAAGCTCTAAAGATTTGAGAAATATAACTCTTCTTAAACTCAAAGATCAAAAACAAAATTGCAGAACTCTAAAGCTTTAAAGATGTGAAGATTAAAGCTGAGAAATATAACCCTTCTTAAACTCAAAGATCAAAAACAAGATTGTATAGCTCTAAAAAAAAGTGCAACTCTCCCAAGAATCGGAAAACTGAAGACTAAAGACTTAGATAACATAAATTCCTCTTCCAAGTTTTAAAGCTTCAAGACAACAAATATTCAGGTAAACAGTTAGATTCAATCCAATTTGAATTCAATTCGACTTCATATATAATCATGGATTCAAATTTCAATTTACCACACAAAACTACAAGCTAAAATACTACATATATACACAGCACGTAACAGAGAACTTCAGAATTTACTTTAAATACTTATTATTTAGTTCAATAGCATCCGAAAATTAAGGCTTTGGTAACTACTTTAATTTTTACTAGTTTAAAACCTATTTAGTTTTTGGTTGGGAAAGAAACAAAAACAAAATAATTACCAGATTCCAATCTAAGAAAAAGGAAAAAGTGACAGAAAAAGAGGATCACTTAAAAAAGTCATCATACATTCCACAAATCAAAATCAATTACAAAAATGTTACCACGGCCATTGTAAAATATTCCAGACTAAAATTGATGTAGGGACCAATCCAGAAGGAAGGACCCTCCAAAAATAGGCGTATGCCGCTTATGGCGGCGAGCACACGGTATTCTTTAGTAAAAGGCGAAAGAATAGTTCGCTCTGCACCCACCGTACGGCTCCGTGTTTTGGAAAGCGGAACGTTGATGGCTTTATATAGGCACTGGCCATATTCACTACCCACTTCTTTTCGATGTGGGACTCGGAACTTCCAAGGCTATTACTAACATTTTCTACTATGCAAGTACCAAAAACCAATGAAATGTGGCCATGTGGCATTCCATTCAGCCCTAGTATTTATCACTTTATTCGATTTCTTTAAACAAAAAAATCAGACGTATATGTTTTTAAGCGTAGTGTCAATGTCCTTGAAGTTTGAAATTTTGGAAGTCTTCTTTGAATGTTCAATGTCCGAATTTGTTTGATTTTGAGTGTTCAACTGAATCAACTTTGATGTGTTGTGATGCTAAAGAGAGATGATGTCTTAGTATAAAAATGCTTTAAAACCTATTTAAAAGGTTGGTTCTTTTAAAAAGCATTCAACTTATAAGAGATTTAGGCTCTATTAATGTAAAGAAAGAGAGCAGGAAAACCAAAATTGTTTGAGACTATTTGGTAAAACAATTATTTAGGATATGTTTTGGGACTATCTTAAAATCGTTAAAATCACTTTTGTCATTTTTAAAATCACTCAAAATTAATTTAATTTTTAATTTTACACTTTTATGCGATTTTTATATTATCAAAATTAGTTGTGAAAAATTAAAAATATTTTTCACGGTGCTTTTGAAAATGACAAAAGTGATTTTAGTCATTTTAATATCACTCCTAAACATGCCCTTAGTGTATATGTATGGTTGTGAATTGAAATGGTCAAAGTCACTTTTTTCCTAATTAAAATTACTATGAAACAAGTCTTTAATTTATTCATTCAAAATCAGTTTAGAATTTAATTTTAGGCTAAATTATAACAAATACCCATGAACTTTTATCTTTGTTTCAAAAGTACCCATATACTTTCAAAAGTTGCAGTATTGCCCCTCAATTTTCATAAAGGTTACAAAGCTACCCGTGGAATATAAATTATTTAGAATTTCGAACAAAAAAAAACAAGATTTAGAATTGTGTGGCAATGACCTAAAATGATGTGTTGGATTCATCTTTGTTTCAAAAACACCAACATGTTCTTTAATGATGTGGTGGATTCTTCCCTCTTTGATATTTATATCTTTCCTAAATATATTATTTTTGTGAACAAGTATGTTAATATGCTTTTTGCTTTTGTCATGTTCTTCGTGAGGAAAGCAAATTGCTCATGCCTATGTGGCTTTGCTTCCTCTCAAGGTCATTCTTTAATCTGAAAAGATTTTTTCCATATAATATTCTCACTATCATTCTTTGATGAGGAGGTTGAAGTTCCAAATGCATATTATTGTGTCGTGGAGATGTCCATTGCCTTGAAAGAAAAATAGCCCGACCTCGATGCTAAATCACAAGAAGTAAATTGCTCCCCAAGGTTTACACAACACCCAAGCTCTGACATGCACTTGTCGGAGAACGAATTAGAATTGAACGGAAAATTGCTCAGAATAGTGACGAAAAACAATGTGCAAAAAGAAGAAGAGAGGTATTTTCAAACGCAAAACCTCGTAACTGTAAGGAGATGGTAGGAAAACATTATAATTAATTTGAAAATTAGTTTTTAGATCCACTTATCAATTTAATTTTAGTAAAATATTTTATAAATTAATTTTGCAAATAGTAATAACAACAGTAAACCTTTTCCTAGAAATAAAGAGAAAGGTAGTAAAAAGTTATTTCTAGAATCACAGGAGCGAAAGCAACACGTGCACATGTGGGGAAAGATCCTACTTCCATAATTTGGAAACTCTCATGCTTTTATATATATAGCCATTTGGCAAGTCTAAATCTTTCAATGTAGGACAAAACCTCTACCTTTTGTCTTTTTACTATGGGCATTGGCTCAAAGTCATTTCCAATAGAGGTTAGGTTAAAATTTACATTGTTGCAATGCCAAATGAACCGTATCTATGGAAATTTTGATTATTCTATAGTTGTATCTAAGGTTCAAAATATCTATATAGATGGAAATATCGAGGTCTCAATTTGATTGAATTATCGATTTCAGGAAACTTTTATAGAAATGGATGGAAATTGTTATAATTAATTAATGAAATTTTGATTTTGGCTTAATTAAACTATAATTAACTATTTTTAATAATCGTTTCTATAAAGTAACATAACATTTAGATGTATATTGTAATTATCTGTGTAAATGTTGGTACGAGATCATAAATTTAAAAAAGAAATGGAGAAATAATTAAAAAAAATATGAAGTTTAAGAATATTTTGATGTGAAATGATGTGAAAATGAAAGTTTTAAATAGTAAAAGAAAAAAAACTCACATCAATTCAATTTTGAGTTGAAACAATATGAAAATTTAATGAAAAAAGTGAAGGAGTTAGGAACACGCATGCGAAAGCAATTTGGATCTAAAGCACTCTAACTACATCAATTTTAAGGATTAAACATGCTTTGTTCAAGAACCCAAAACAAATAGTTTTGATACTTACATTAGTTGTAGCTCAAATTTGAAGCAATCCGTTGGTTATTTTTTTATCACGAACACTTTGTGGACCACCACTAGAGTCTTCCTTGTTAATCTCTAAGCTTAGAACGATTGTGGGATCCAAATTTAGATGAATTTGGAGCAAGTTTGATGGTTGGAATGAGTTTTGGAGAGATAAATAATTTTTTTAGATTTTTCTAGCAATGATCACCAGTCATTCACTCAAAAATCATTCTTCTAATTCTCAATATATAGAGGAAAACATGCAAACTAAAACCATCTCCAATTAATACCAAATTGGTGATTAATTGAGGGAAAAGAAGTGTTTAAAAGAGTTTCAATATGGCTTGAGAAAAAACCACCTCTACCTTTAATTTATGCAAAATGAATTTCTAAAATTCATTTAATAAATGAATTTTTTCTTTTTTAAATAAAATTAATTCATTTAATTAATTTTAAAATAAAAACATTAATTAAACAATTTAGTTAATATTAATTTAATATTAAATATAAAATTAATTTAAATAATTAATTAAACAATTTAATTAATTATATAAAAATAAATATTAAACTAATAATTTTTCCACTGATCTCGATATTTTTAATCTGACAAATCTCTATTCTTATGATCAATATTTAAATTTAAATATTTTCCAACTCTCCATTATTATTTAATTCATACTTAAATGGCTATATGTTTAACTAAAACATATTACTTACTCCCTCAACCGAATTTGAACGTTTTCAAATTCTTTCCTCACACTGTTCTAAAGTTTGGTCCAATATGAGTTAACAGGGGGACCTAATGGACCTAAAGATCATGGCTCCAATGATCCGAAATTAGCTGGCTAAACTCTTTAACCTAGCTAATTAACATCTATCGCGATATTCCACTATAGCCCAGTAGCTGTACTCTCCTCATTGTAGATATATTTTTGTTCACTTAATATAATCATGATTAGTAAGTCGATCCTTCACAAGTTGTTCGTAATTATAGTTGGGTCAAACTTACTATTTTACCCCTATAATTACATCATGTTCTTAAGTCCCACTGATCCTCTAATTAACAATTAGTTTGTAGTCCAACCACCAATCGAGACCCTCTTCGGCCAATGAGAGGATGGGGCCCCTTGTTCAAAATCTCGAATCAGTACTTAAGGGAACAACTTCTCTACTAACCTTGAATTAAGTAGGAGTGAATTTCATCTCGCAAGACTATGTCCCCAGCTATCTACCTGGTCTTATCCTTAAAATGGTAGGTTTATTGAGTCAACAAACCGGGGCTACTCTCACTCATGGAGATTAAAGGATAATCTCAAATAAACAAGAGTTCATAGCTTAGGATTAAGATATAGTTACCTAAGTCATCATATTGAAATAATCAATCTTAACATTAAACAATGTTATAAAGTAAAAGTGATTATCTCATGGTCTGGTCTTATACAAACTCATTGCATAGGATGTCCTCACTCTCATGTCTTTACATGAACAATATAAGATCACATCGTTTGTATCAAATACAAAATGAGTTGCAAAAGTATGTCGCACTATCTACATGGTTTTGTCTTTAAAATGGTAGGCTTATTGAGTCGGCGAACTCGGGCCACTCTCACCCATGCAGATTGAAAGATAATCCCAAATAAACAGGAGCTCAAAGTTAGCTCATGATTAAAATCAAGTTACCTAGGTCATCATTTCAAAGTAACTGGTTTTAAGTAAAAATGATTATCTCATAGTTTGATCTTCTGCAAACTCATAGTATACTCTCATGAATGATGTAGGATCATAGTGTCTTTACTTATTTTCACCACAGTTGTATTTTTTAAACATTTTAGAAAAGTATTTTTTAAACATTTTAGAAAATTCATGCTGATCACAGGTATAAATCATATTATTGTAAACTATCAAAATTATAACTTCAGTCTCAAATTTAAGATTCTATCAACGATTAAACAAAGAAATGATTCTCAATCACAAACTTTACAATAAGATATTAGCATTTTTAAACTTGAATTGATGTAGGGACCAGTCCCGCCAAAAATAGGCTATGTCGCTCAGAGAGGCAGGCACAGTGCACACGGTATTCTTTAGTAAAAGGCGAAACAATAGCTCCATAAGTAAACATAACATTTTGGTGGATATATATATATATAGTCGTGCTATACAGCTCACCATGTAGTTACCTTCCGATGTGGGATTTTCATATTCAAAATTACTCTTTTCAAATTTTTCTTCTGTCAGTGTCCTATAATTTATAAGCCATATGGAATCCCTTCTCAGTTCCAACTCCAATTTTTTACCATTTTCTTTGTAACCAAAAAGAAATTGAATTCTTCCATTATAATTTTCATTTTTATTAAGGAAACACTTGTATTCCAAGTTAAATAGATAATTAAGCTTAATTTTTATTTAAATTTTGTGTGTTTTAAAATATGTAATCAACATCGATAATATGCCATTAAACTTAATTTTTTTTATGTTGTAATCATCAATAATATGTAATTCAATTTGAAGAAAATTAATATGGTTAGTTATGAAACTTTGATTGTGGCTTAATTTGACTATAATTGACCATTTTTAATCATAGATCTTTATTGATTTCTTTCATTTGGTGGAGGTGTTTGTAGGGAAATTATGAGTTTTTATTTAATTCTTTCAAAGTCTTTTTCTTGGAAATGAACACTTTGGTTGGTAGAATTCACGTCAATTCAATTTTGAGATGAAATAATGTGAAAAATCAATGGAAAAAAGTTTGAATAAATATATGTTATTTTTCTCAGTTTCAGTTTCTTGGAAATGAAAGCTTTGGATGGTAGAAAAATAAAACTTATGTCAATTCAATTTTGAAGAGAAAGTATACATTGTAGCGTGAAACTATGCAATTCTTATAATCAAGAATAATCAAGACAAGACCATAGAATTGAAAAAACTTCCATTGAGCTAAGCCATAGCCAATTAAAAAAAATCGAAAATTTGAGATTTCGGAAAATTTCAATGAAAATTTCGAAATTTCAAAAAATCTCGAGAAATTTTCGAAACTTTTGAGCTAGTCAAATTTTACACTATGTCTCCAACAACTATTAAAGAATATTTTTGAACATTTCAAAAAGAAAAATTACATAATATAAATTGAAATTGCGTTGATAATCTTAATTCAACATGTGACATCAATTAAATACATTCTTTTAACATATTAACATATTACTTCTTTTTAAAATAAAAATTTAAATAATGACATGAATAATCCGAACCGACCCAAATGTTTTCATGGTTGGGTTCATTATTTAATATGGGTTGTATAGGTTGAATAAACTTACAGCCGAAATAATTGGGTTGGCTGTATAAAATGTTTCAACCTAACCCAACTCAATTCACTTTTTTGAAGCTCGATTTAAAAGCTCGATTTAAAAATAGCCAATCTTTATTTATTTATTTATTATTATTATTGTTTTTGAAAAATGGACAACTACACTCAACCAGTTTCATGGATTGATTTCTTTTGTACCCTCATCATATTAGATAATAGAGTATGAGGTCTCTTGGTTTTTCTACTGTGGGATCTTCAACATGGTGACTCTTTTGGTTCACCATTCTTGGTCGGATCTCAATTTTTTTTTATTGGACCCAAATTTCATTTTGGCTTATGGAATCTGATACCATATTAGATAATATGAGGTTTTATCTCAAAATCAATTGCCAATGAGAGGAGCAGCCATTTTCGATAGATGTATATTGTTATTGGTAGGATACCATAATTCCATATGTTTAAGTTATATTTATTTTTACCTTAAGTTTTGTTTTAAAATCTTTTGGCTTTAACTTTTCATTATCTTATTTGACTATATTTGTAAATATTTAAAATTTTTCATTTAAAATAATTATTTTTTTTTTCGAATTATAGATTTTAGATATGACATTTTATTTGAACTGGAAAATTTTTATATATTTTTAGTATCTAGTTTTTTTTTTTTTTTTTTACATTGTTTACATTTGCTGTTGAATTTACTTTTTTCTAGCAACACTTAATTACAAAGGTTCCATTTAATAATTATTTAATTTTTGTTTTTTGTTTTTAAAAATTAAGTTTATATAAACTACTCCCACCTCTAAATTTTTTTCTTTTGTTATATACATTTTACCACTAATTTAAAAAACCAAGCCAAATTTTAAAAACTAAAAAAAATAGTTTTTAAAAATTTGTTTTTGTTTTTGGTATTTTACAAAGAATTCAACCATTGTAATTTAAAAAAAAAATGCAAATCATTATAAGAGATTGGGGGGAATACATTTAGTTTTCAAAAAAAAAACAAAGAATGAGATGATTATTGTGATTAAAAAGTTGGTTTTTGGTGTTAATGATATGATATTTTATTTTTGGATATTTTTTCTGGTAAGGTATATATTTTGGTCAAATATTGAGTATTTTTTGGGTTGTTGATTATGTGTTTTTTTCCCCTATATTTAGCAGTTATGGATCTTCAAATGATTATGGATGGGAATTAGGATGGTAATAATTACTACCATAATTTCAATACTATGAATTTGTTCTTTCCATTCAATTCTACCAATTTCATTAGGATGAAAATTGGTTATATTGTCAATGAAGGTGTATATCGATTTACTATATACAACAATGCTACAAATAAATCTACTAATTTATTGCTTAAGCTAATTTTGTAAATTTGAAATGTGTTTAAAGAATAAAAATTTTGTTATAAATTTTGAGATTTTCGTACTGATAACTCATGCTCAACCCTAAATGATTACTATCCCAATTAAAAACAAATAAAAACTAACTTTCTGCTTATATGAAAGGACACTATTGCGTTTTATACCGTATCGAGCATTATGGATGACCATCTATCTATTGTAGTCTTAATGCGATGGCCATGTTTATCCAGATCTTCATTCTTCTCACATTTTGTTGTGCTTTCGACATGAATATTGCGGTGGAGTAGAAAAAAATGAATTATCGTGATAGACATGATTATCGTATTAAGGCTACAATAGATATGCCCATCCCTAACGTAATATTGTATAAAATGCAGTAGTGCACTTTGACGTAATTAACCTTTCTAACACAAATCTGCATGAAACGAAGTAATGTGCTTCGATGTAATTAGTTTTTTTATTTGTTTTCCAAGTGTGTTTTGAGGGATTTCAAGTCATAGTAGATTTCAAATGAATTTCGTTGTTTATTACTCTATAAAGAGAATGATTTTAAAATCAGGAGTGATTTCAAATCCTATTTTTATTTTAAAATTATTTTTCGAATTTCAAATCACCTGATTTCAAATCATTTCATTAACTTTTTTGTAGATCCAAATAGAGGATTAAAGTGTGAGAATGAGTCATTCATACAAAAACCTAATAAACTTTCATCTGCAACACAACACATTATACAAACACTTTTGGGGGAGGGGGACAACACTTTATACAATTAATAGAAAAAAAATAGAAAAATAAACAGTATACAATTAATTTGCTCACCTTTGCAATACACTAGCTAGTGCTTGAAGCATTGCCATGGCTTTGAACACGGCGCCTGTTTCAGGTGAATCCTTTCTTTTCCATTTTTCCATATTCAATTTCTCGAAGCGTATCGTGGTTGCTCTAATCTTGGAAGCAGAGAACTCGGTATTCGGAATCCTGATTGTTTCTTTTTTCTATGATTAGAGAACTGTAAATTGATTGATTATCAAAAGATTTCCTTTAGAAATTATGATGATATCGCCGACTATTTGAATTTTGAACATCGACTTTATGGTCTGTCGATCCAGGACAAAGTAACATGCTTTGCCGTCTTCTAGTCTAGGTTTCTAGATAGTGTAGTTTGCGCCTGAGTAATTGAAAGCTCAGAGAATTGATTCAGTCAAATTCGTGAATAGCTTTTTACTCGGCCATATCTATAGAATAATGAAGTTTTTAGGTTAATTTGTTGTGTGGATTTGAGCTAGATTGATGGAAAGTGCATAAGCTTCTAAATTAGTTTTTTGAAACTCGGGAAATTTGCGCGGCGTACGTACATTGCACGAGAATGTATGATGTAGGATTTCTTCTACTCTAGATTTCTGAGGCGTACCTAAGCCTCTGGATATTTCAAGTACAGGCATTCCGATTCTAGACTTTACAATTTCAAGCTGTACATTGCCTAATTTTTCAAACCTGTCTAATAAATTCCTCCCTAAAGCAGTGATGGTTTCCTACGTAATGGAAATTTTCACTCCGAGAGTGTTCAGTGTGAAGATAAAGGGATTTCTTGAACGTATAGCCGAGCTCTATGAATTTTGTTGATTAATGAGAAGGGCGTCTTTGGTGCTCATTTATTAGAGATTTGAGTTTATCTAATAAAAATATCGGAAATAGTTGCTGAAATTGTTTGAGACAGATATCTTATGTTGCATTTTTCATAAAGTCCTATATGTTGTACTCAACAGTACAAATTACAGATAGCCATGAACAACATCTTGCGTTGACTTGTAGCATACCCCAAGATAGGAATCTTGTAAGAAGAAAGAAGATGTCATTAATATCTTATAGGTCTGTACTTTCTTACTCTCTATGCATTCTCTATCAGCCCCTGCAAAGTTCTGGTATTTCCTGATCATCAGAAACTGTAAGGCTGGAAGATGATAATAAGTAAATCCCAACTTCACTAACTGTCTTCCTTGAACGCAATGGTTGCTGAGATTGAGACTGCTTGCAGTGTGCAATTGCTCCTTGAATTGAGTTCTCAATCTCTGAATTCACACTACCACATCTCTTCAGGTAATGACCGCTCAAATTGTTTGGACATGAAGAGGAAGAGGGATGTAATGGTGCAGAAGATGATGATTTGATATTCGGTTGTCTCTTAATGACCATTGAGAATGATCTTCTGTTCCGACTACTGTTTTCCGTGTTGCCTTTGTCTTTGTTGGAATTGGTGATAGAGCTTGAAATTGGTCCAAATGGCTTTCTCTTTTCCACTTTAGCACCCTTTTTGGAACATTCATTGGCTTTTGAAGCTGATCCTTCATCTGCAATCTTTGCAGCTGCTGCACAGGACTCATCTGAGCAACCTGATTTGGTAAACAAAGATTTGATGTAAGCCCTCGAAGCTTTCAGCTTGAGACCAAAGGTAGAACACTTAAGCTTTTTGGTCCAGGACTTTTTCGAACTTTCAGCATTCATATAGCTCACATCTGCTGAATACTCTAGAAGATATTCATCTGGATTTAGTTCCCTACTAATCCGACAAGATTCGGAAGGAGAAATGTTGCAGGATTCGAAAGGAGTACTGGTAGGTGTATTGGCAGAAGTGGTTAATGGAGTGCTGTAAAATTCTTCAAACATGTCTTTTCTGTAATCATAATCAGAACTAGACTTTTGCAAGAGTCTCTCTATCATTTGCAGGCGTGGGGGATGATGAAGGGGAAGAAGCTTCCCATTGTAGAAGAGCTCATCAGCTGGAGAAGTAGTGGGCTCTCTCCCCCGGGAATTCAAAGACATTTGAAACTCAAACTCTCTGGATTGTCGTGGAGAGCTTTTGGAGCGGCAGCGAAAGTTAGTGTATGAACCAATTTCCATGTCTATATAGTCATCATCAGATGGATCACAAGATGGAATGTCAACCGCCATATCTAGTAATTCCCTCTCTCTCTCTGGAATTTGCTTATATGAAACTGTGCTTTATCAGGTGGTTCAAGGGTAGGAGCACCTTTACAACTGAGGATGCTTGACTTTATATCAGGTCTATAGAGAATAAATTATGGGGAATTTATAATTGACACTCTTTTAATAATGCTTCCAAATAGGAAATTAGAACATAATTGGAGCTAACCTGATTATCACAATTTTATTAATCCTCAGTGAACTATTTCTTTTTCTTTTTCTTTTTAAACACATTGTGAACTATTTTTTTTTTTGGGGGGGGGGGGTGGTTGTGGCTGATTTCTCATTGCTTTTCACTATGCTACTACAAAAGAATGCACTAAATTAGTCTGGTCTCTTTCTTTAGTATTATTCTTTATAGTGATGTAGAAAACCATTAAGAATTTAAAATAGTGAAATTTTGCATCTTTTTCATGGGGGCTTACTTTGCTTGCAAATCACTGAAATTGGGTAAAATGTTTCTCAACCATTATTAAAGAATCAGTTGGGAAGAATTTGTCTAACAAAATAATACATAGAAAATTAGAACCAAATAAACAAAAAGGGTTAGCTTAGGCATTGACCTCTTTCCAAAGGAATAGAAGTAGAAGGTAACTCAAGCAAAACAACATTGTTTTCTGTAGCTTAGAGTAAAAGGGATAAAATCTCAAAGTTCCCTTTCTAAATGCTAATCTAAGATTCTTAGGTCAGGCACCTGAAAATTTTAAAAATTAGTACAGCCATCTTTTTCAACAGCTGTCTAGCTCTTCAGACAAAGATCAGTTTTAAGAACCAAACCATGCCCTAAAACCAGGCTTTATTGCTCTCTTACAACATGCTAGGTCCTTCATATTTCCATGTGGTCCTTGACAAGAATAAATTAATAAACAAAAACATGATTGAATACAGCTCCTCTTTCAACTACAACATTACTTGGAGCTGCTGCAGAAGCACTTTTGTCTGATTTTATTTCTTTCTACTGAATTCCTGGGTGGCTTTACTTTTTAGCAATCTTACCAATCCAAATGCACTGATTGGTTAGTATTGAAATCTTTTTCTTCTTTTCTTCTTTTCTTCTTTCTTTTTGTTTTATATGTTTTACTTCAAAAGCTTACTTTTAAACTGCTACTATAAAATTTTCAAGCAATAGGAAAAAGTTATTGACCTCATTGAGAATTAACAATGTCCAGACATTTAATAGTGGAGGAGGGAATTTCCGGATCAATTTGCTTTGAATGCTTGAGACTTTTGCTATTGTCCTCTGCTTTTTAATACATTCCTCCACGTTTTTGCTTTGTCTCACTCTCTCTAAAGATAACTTATTTTAGAATTTTGGAAGTCCGCAGTTCCAAAATGCAAACAGTTTTTGATATAATTAGCCTCAGAGGGTGAAACATGGACTCCAACTTGTGAAAATGCTTAAGAAGTGAGAAACAGGAAGCTTCAGAATTTGTCAGCTTCTACTCTGTGGGCTCTGCAAATGTAGCTCAAAAGCATAGTATTGAACTTCATTGGAAGATTTGCTCACTGTTTTAACACGATCCGAGTTAACTCGGAGTTAGTTTTGTCGGGAGGCTTGTGTATCTTTTAGTTTTTTTTTCTTTATCCTTTCTTAAAAATAATAATGGTAATAATAACAAGGCTTGTTTTCAAATATAGGAAAATAAATCAAAATATTTGCAAATGTAGCAAAGTTTTTCTATCTATTTATGACAGTCCGTGAGACTTATTTATGACATCGATAAACAAAGATAATAGTATATCGCGTTATATCGCAAATAGACTATGATATTTTGCTATTATTTGTAAATATTTTTAGCAGTTTTGTCATTTAAAATAATTTTCTTAATAATAATTATTTTTTTATAAAAAAACTTGGAATTATGTAATTTGTGTTTAGATTATACATAGGAATAAGTAATACAAACCAAAGTTTTTGTAATGAGTTTGATCTTGAAATTTATTATCGGTAGAGTATAGTTTACTTTGAAATTGGCAAATCTATCAATCAAATTACACAACCAGCCTATGTTTCCACAAAATCTCTAGGAATATTTAATATCAAAGTATCTACAAATATATAAAAATTTCACCATCTATTGCGATCTAAGTGAGATTTTTCTATATTTGTAAATAATTTGATACATTTTGCTATATTTGAAAAGGAATTGGAAATATGTGATTTAGTTTTTCAAAGTTCAATTTTTTTTTTTTTTTGGACAATGAAGAAGTTTAAAGGTGAGTTTTACTTCTTTTTTTTCTTTTTCCCTTTTTTATGATATTTTTGGTGCACTAGGTTTTCACAAAATTCAAAAGCTATTGAAAATGTCATGGATAAAATTTTGAGACTTCTTTTCATCGTTGCATCGCATTCTTCATAATTATAATTTATTACTAAATCAACATCAATTTTCAAACATAATCAAAATATGATAATTTATAAAGTTATCATATTGGATCTAGCAAGTGTCTAATCTCAATCTAAAAAATTTTTAAAAGTGAAAAAACAACAAATTTTGGAAGGGTGTTTAAAAAATTCATCCATTAAAAAGACAAAAATCCACTTGCGATCACAAAGGAGTTTTTAATTTGCCAATTTGATTCATAAAAGAAAAGGATTGCTGAAAATTCCACATTTTTTAGTGTAAAATGAAATAGAAAACAAACTAAGCAGCATAAATATCTTGACACAAAGCACCATGGAAGTCCCCTATTCAGATTCCATTCCAAAAATTCTCTAGATTATATATGACAACAATAAAGCAGTTTCATTTTCACCATAGTTTATAAATTCCACCTCTATGATTTTACATAATGTACAATTGTAGCATTATCATTTGAAAACAGTTCCAATCATTACCCTAATTTATAAATTAACAAATTAAACCCTCCTGTTGATAAGTTTGAAAGAAACCTATGTACTTGATGCCCATCATTAAGATAAACTACAAACTTAACTTTTAGATTTCACAAACTACAAGCTTTCAGAACTAATTTTAAAATTTTAAAAAAACATGCTTTGCAGAATAAACAAATCACAAAAATATAAATTTATAAGTAGCCCTTCAGAGAGTGAGAGACCAGCTCACTGACATCACAAAACAAAGTAACTCAGATATTTAATCAAACATCAAGCTAGAAATTCTAGAGAGAGAAAGGAGAGAAGAGAGAGAGTCCACAACTAAGAGCCACAATTAATACCCATCTCAGAGACCCACCACCCAGAAAATCAGGATGAAAAGCTATCTTCTTATTGGCTAAGGCCTAAGGGTTGACAATTTGAAACCTTTTGTTTGTTTTTTTTTCTCAAGCTATGGTTCTTATTAGCAATTTCTTGCTCTATCCAATAATAAAATTCTAAGAGGGTGTTTGAGCCCCAATTTATCTTAGATAGAGTGAATTATTATAGCTCATCTAATGTTTGGGCCTCCCATAATAATAGCCAAGTTCCAAATTATTGTAACTCACACTTAGCTACACTAAAACCTTTTGAAAACCTTTAGGGATTGTTTGGGGGCCAGACTTAGAATGTGAATGGGTTGGAATGTAATCTAAAATCCATGTTTGAATTGAGCGTTTTAGACCCAATTTATAATAGCAAACTCATTTTGTTTAACAGTTCTCAATCCAACCCTCTTTTCCATCATTTTCACGCTTCACAATCCCATTTCCATTCTACCCTCGATTCCTCACGCATTCCAACACTACTGATTCCCAGTAACCTTTATTACATTCCAACCTCCCAAACAGCCTCATTGTTTACCATATTTACTATTTTATAACTATCCTCTCCCTCATTTGTAACCCACACAAAAATAATCTGCACCCCAAACATAGACTAAAATAATTTGTACCTCAAATACAAACTATAATAACCACTTAATATAATAACCAATTCAACGTCTAGAACCCCATGACAATGAGTTGCAGCTAAAAAAAAAATAAAAACAAGTGCTTGAGAACTACCCTTTCAAGAATGATTTGGGCCAGACATGTTTTCCAGCCCACTACTTTCTGTGCCCTATCCTTTAAGGCAGAGAAGGCTCATTAACCATCATGTTGTCCTTTAAAAGATAAGACAAATTCCAACTACCATATCAAGGAAACCTTTCTCAGACATATCAGTATTAACAAAAATCTCCCAACCCCACACCAATTAATTTTGTCAGAAAACATTGGGGTCTCCCACTAAAGGATGGTTTGCTTAAGAAACTAAAAACTTACCAGTTTATATCTAAAAGGTTGGACTTACTTTCATATCAAGTCTTCTTGATTTGACTGTTTCCCTTCTTTGGCTTTACATTACAACATAAATGTTCCAGAATTTATACAAGTGAACAAATTAAAAAAAAAAAACCACAAAATATACAGAGAACAATTACAAAGGAAAGATTATGATCAAATCATGCAGTTTCGGGGGTATGCCAAAAGCAAACCTATGACCTTTCTTCATAGTAAATTAGGTTGGTTCATTCATGAGTACATAATATGATAGCTAGTTCTTTGAGTCACCTGACTTCAGTTCCCTTTCGAGCTCGTCGAACTCCCATTCACCAATGTCTTCTGCTGAGTAGTCATGACCGACTTTCCCAAATTCTGATTCCAGCTTCGCTAGCTCAGCTGCAGCGTCTAGTGTTTGTTCTACCTTGACTGAAGGTAGTTCGGGATCCTTGCCAGTTTTGATTTTTGAGTTCTTGTTGTCTTCAGTCGGAGGTTGGGGAACATTACTACTCTCCACTTCCTCTCTAGATTCGTATTCAGATTTTGGAGGTGGAGTTTCAATTTCTAGATTGGGTCTCTCGATAGATTCAAATTTTTCCCGCAGTTTTTCAATATCATTAAACAACTCTTGAACTCTAGAATCATCCTTCCTGAATTGAGGTAAAAAGAAGAGTTGCTTTAGAGTAATGATGAAATGTGACATAGAGTGTTAGAATAGAATGTGCATGTCACAGAAACTTGGATCATACCTGGAAACTTGAGCTTGCTGAGCCAAAAACTGCTCTTTCATGTTATCCACAACACCGAAGGTAGTTATTATCTGAAACAAGAAAACGAATCAAGGTTATAATTGTTCAATATCCAAGATGAAGTCAATATTACACTTGGCAGGAAAATTGTAGGCAGTATATATATCCTATAATTGAGACAATTTTTTTTTCAAAACGTTCATCAAAAACTTCAAAAAAATATATACAAAACAAGCCAAAAACTGCACTGAAAGACAAGCCCCATGCGAGAACACACTCAAAATTTACAAGTCATGTATAACCATCCCAAGTATCCATATAAGATATATCAAAAACCGAGAAACAAGTCGAAACAAAGAGAGAAACCGAAAGAAAAGTAGTGAAGTGCAGCTTAGCATTCTAACATGCTAACAATCTTAAACAAATCTTGAATATGTCTCCTTTTTCTCTCAACATAAGTACCCCACACGTAAGAGTCAAGGATCTGAAACAGTAAAACCTGCCTCTATTATGAAGGTATCAGAATCTCAATCAACAAATCATACAAGACAAATTACGAACAAATTTCCCAGAATGTTAGAAGAAACCTGCCCAAAGGAGAGGAGAAAAACTAAAGAAACGTAACCTTATGATCCTTACCACCCGCTAGTAGTGAGAGGCAATGCTGCATTAGGAAAGGAGGCCGGAGGCATATGATAACAGATCTCTTAGTCTCCTTGAACAAGTTTTAAATTTATACAAAAATACATATCATCAGCTTTCCACCTTTACTTTGCACAGGCCATTCCCAATAGAAAAATGGAGACAGGAAAAAAGGAAGAAAAAAAAAAGGGAAAAGAAATGGGATATGTTCAGAGACACGGATTTCTAAAGACACCACCACAACTACTTTGCATGTGAAGCCAATATTTTTTATCTGAAGGTTCTCGATTTCTGACCTCCCTCACAGATAGATTTAGACACATCATCCCATCTGCAAAAGAGAGAACTGCTTCCCTTATCCACCCACTCCCAAGGAATCCCTCGCTAACTTCTCCAAAACATTAGTCATAAGCTCAATTTTCTAACGGAAAAGAGTAGCAGATGGAAATCCTACTTGAAAGTAATTGGATGAAGGTCTTTCTCAAAAGAAGACTAGATTATTTCCAACTTTTTTCTATGATAGGTTCCAAAAAATGCCTAGACCTTGGCTTATGTCGCAACCAGAGACCACAGTACTAAGGTAGCACAAGGGAAGCAGGACGACCAAAAAACCAAGGAAACCAGCATGATAAGCAATGTGCACTGTAAATACTCCGCTCTATTGATGGTAAGAGATCTGAACTCGACTACAAAGTGGCAAGAATCCCAATGGTGTCCAAATTAAAAATTGAGACATTTTGGAAGGAAGAAATTAGATGCACAAGTCAATATGATTTGAGACTGGGTTACTAGATTGCAACTACTTTCTTTTTCCATTTCTTCTGTTTTTGATAGAACAGATCACGCCAACTACATAAATTAATAATGCAGAAAAGATCATTTAATTAAAAAGAAGCACGAGCATCATCTTTTCCTTCTATTCTTAAAGAAGCATTCCTGCCAAAAAATGGAATAACACAGAATAGCATATGAGAAACCAAACCAAACATCCCACCTTATGCCAAAAAAGGGGGGGTGTTTAATGAGAAACTGAATTAAGATGATAGAAAGGTTTACATGAATCTGCCCTCTCCAAGGACAAAAACAAATAGTCAAGCCTAGATTTCTACCCTTTATGAATCTGGCCATTACTTACAAAAGAAGCATTCCTCTGTTTATTATAATCATAATTTATAGCTTACTTCTCTCATTCCCAATTAGAAATGTTTTTTGCAACTTTCCTTAGGCATGGAGTTTTATCTCCCCCACTTTTTGTAACTATATCACATCAACTAAATGTTAAAAATAATAATATAAATAAATAAAACTATTCAAAATGTAAAACAAGAACTAGATATGTAGCCATTCCATCTTTTGAGCATGCTGAAACTGTGGAAGTGTAATATGAGCAGATTACTGCTTATATCTGCCCACCTGAATGAATGGGGAAAAAAATGACCCAAGATATATTCACATCTTCGTTATAACTAGGAGGGGGAAAAACTGTTGGATAAGCTGTTTCAAATATATATATATATTTGGATGGGCAATGTGAACCATTGTTCACACAAATCAATTAACCAACGGCATCATTGATTGAAATTAAAATTAATTTGGATAAGTAATCAAAAGTTTATACCTTTGCTTCATAGCCTAGATATTCCTTTTCAAGATTATTTGTTGGGCTTAGAACTTTTGACTCATCATTTTCCAGTGTGGATTCCTCCGACCTGTCCAGAGTGATCTGATAGATAAGAAGCCATGCTTCAGAACAAAAGGATCCTGATGACAAAAGACAAGGTTACCTCTGCCTCAAATTCTTTAAATTCTCCACAAATTTTTCAATACGGCTGATTGACGGCTCCAACTCTTTCTATATCAGGTGATCCATGCAAGGTTTCAAACATGGGAGATCAGAGCTTATTCATAAATTATAAATCATATTTCATGTTACCTTAAGGATACATGTATTCTTCAGAGAATATTACAAATACCTTATAAGCAGATAGAAGATCAATGGCCAAGTTGACAAAGTAACCTTCATGTTTTTCCAATGCATCACTTCAGATAGAAAAGAAAAGAAGCAAATATTTAAGTATATAACAAACCTCAATTGAAAGAAGAAACATTGTGCAATGCTCGTTTGAAGATTCCCTACTAGAGCACTCCAAAAATCCCTTGGAAAAGTTCTAATACTAACCACAAATATTGATAAAAAATAACAAGCATGGCTTAAAATACATACTTGACCTCCTTTTCCTTATTTTCTCTATATAGGCATTGGATATTCCACGTATCTTCCAGAAAATTAATCCAAATATTCAAAACATTTGATTCTGCCTTACACGAGGCAATGGATTTTAATAGCTCATCCTCCTGAGAGAATTCAGAGAGAACATATAATGAATAAAGATGAGAAGGTACAAGAAAATAACATAATAATACATCAGAAGTGAACAAAAAGTGCACCCTTGTCTTTAAATGTGCAACAATCTTGTTGTTGGCCTCCTCAAACTGATCTCTCTCTTCCACCATATTACGTAGGCGAGCATGCGCAGCAGCCAAGGAGATATTAACCTAGGTCATTATACCATACAGTGACAATATATGTTCAGCCATACAGAAACGTGGAAAGTGGGAAAAAGAACAAAAATTTAAAATTCTTTGGATAAACAAATTTCATAATCCACTCATGAAACCATAGCTAACTCTTTTAATCTAGGGATCAAAGACAGTATGATAACACACAAGAAATTGGGCATTTCTAACATTACAAGTTTACAATCACCACAATATTTACAAGTTTATATAAAGATCCTCAGGCAACTCGGGTATCTCAGGCACAGGCATGTCTTCTATATCAATGATAATACTATAGCATCAAAATTGTGCAAAAGTACGTCCATGAGCAGCACAAGTGGAAAAGAGTTCAATTCTTCATTATATCATGGTTAACCAAAAGACCATGGATGGAAGACAGAGAAAAACCTTTTTCAATTGAGCTTCAATATCATCTCTCTGTCGTTCAAGTTCTGCAATTTCTGTAGCTAGTTCCTGTAAATAATTTAAAACATAAACTCAAGATGTCAACATACAAAGTTAAAAATAATCTGTATGGTTGTAATTAAATGTCATCTCTATAGTCTCTACCACTTACATGAAACAGAGTTCAAAATAGATATGAAATATGATCGAACATACACAATAAGATAATGTTGCAAAGTAGGTCCTTAAGACGATTCAAGATCAAAAACATGATCAAGATCCTGACATACTGTCGAGAATAATTTTTAAATTTTATCTTCAAAACTGTTTAGCAAGCATATATCTAGCAATTATTTTCTACCCCTTGGACATAATCGAAGGTATCTCTGATTCCTCTTTTTGGAACCCCATGCTGTATAAGGTGAGAAAAAAGACTGGCCTTGTTGAAGATATTTTTTTCTCTGAAGGTGACAGAATGACCCTCATTAGCTCGGTGTTGAGTGGGATGCCTATCTACTTCTCCCTTTCCAGAACTATGTTCTCTCTTGATAACAGTCTTGAGAGAATTATGAGAGAGACTTATGAGGGACTTCCTCTACGAAGAGTAAAGGGGCACAGCTTGTGAACTGGGAGGAGGTGGGGAAGCCGGTAAGCCTTGGGGGTAGAATTAGGGAATCCAAGGATTAGTAACAGAGCCCGATTAGCAAAATAGCTCTTGCAATTCCCCCTTGAGTCTACTACCCTTTGGCATAGGATTATAATGAAGAAGTACTGTCGTCATCCTAATGAGTGGATACTTGGTGGGACCAAAGGAACTTACAGAAGAAATCTATGAAACGAAATGGCAAACGAGCTCTCTTGTTTCTCTAACCTTGTTCATTGTTTTTGTGGGTCGAAAAGGAAATGTACTTCTAGGAGGATAGGTGGGAGGGACCCCTCTATTTTACATTTCTACGATTGTATCATTTGTCCTCTATGAAACGCTGTTTTGTGGCTGGTGTCATGTCTTGTTTTATTCTGGGAGCTTCCCCTCTCTTTTCCGACGTTCTTTGTTCAATAGGGAAACAGCGGATGTAACGATTCTCCTATATTAGATCAGGAAATTTCAACTTAGGCAGCGGAGAAGGGATGTTTATCTTTGGAATCCTAATTCTATAAGGGATTTTCTTGCCACTGATTCTTTCCCTGCTTCTTTCTTTCTTTTTTTTTTTTTTTTTTTTGAACGGAAATGAACTTTTCGTTGATACAATGATAAGAGACTATTGCTCAAGATACAAATTCACAATGTAAGCACAACGTGAAAGTGAAAATACAAATCTAGAGATTTATGGATCAATAGGTACATTAAGGCATCTCAACTAGGTTGACATCCCATAGCGCCCTCATCATATCCGTTTACAAGATGAAGCCATTTAAGCAATAGACAAAGATAACAATCTTGACTACAATAAAGAAATAAAAGCACTCCAATTTAGACAAATGTCTTGAATAGAATAATGCATTAGGTTCAAAATGAAGCTATTTAAGCAATAGACAAAAGATAACAATCACTGAGTCTCTCATTAGGTTCAACATTTCGAAACCTAGGACTAAATTAAAATCAAGCTCAAAACTTAAGTACTAAAAGTGCAATTTGTTAAATTGGTTGGTGAAGATATCTTTTATTATTTCCAAGCAGATAGTGTTTCATTATTTCTTTTGGGAGGGGAGCTCCTCACCCCTTTTGCCTTAGGTTATACATTTCTGTTTCTTATCCCACATACAAATAAATAAAACATATTAAATAATAATAAAACTACCCCCCCCCCCCCACATGTGATATAATTTTCTAAAATAAAACTAATTTTTATTTTAATAAGCCAAAAGCTATTTTTAAACAGTACTCCAAAGAACACCCAACCTTCTCTTTTTCACCAGATTCACTTGCTTTGTTGATACGAACATTTAGGGCTTCCTCTTTTTGCGATCTGCAAATTAACATAGAAGGACAATGTCAAAAATATATGCATGAAATGTCAAAAGCAAAAACAGGCATCACTCGTGGTGCACCACTTTTTAAATAGACAAAAAGTCAACCTGAAACGACTAATTGGATTAGAAAGATCTACTTCCATTCCAACAAGAAATTAGTAAATAGAAGAAAAAAGAGAATTACAAAGAACACTTGATAAAGAGAACCTCCAGAGAGGTATTAAGCCTAAATCTATCTCCTAACTCCTACCTCCTTGGCTTTTGGCTACTCCCCAGAATGAGAAATACATATATTTGGTTCTAATTTCCAGATATCAAGAAAATGCACCATCGCATCAGTCCATAGCCATAAGATCTATAGTATAGGTTCTAGGCAATGGAGAAACCCAAAACACTCTTCAGCCACTAAGTATTTTTTTCTTTTTCTTTTTCTTTTTTTTTTTTTTTCTTTAACAAGAAACAGATATATCATGTATTGAAAGAAAGAGAGAGACACAGCCTAAAGGCAACGGGTTGAGAAAACCCCTCCACAAGCTTAGATAAGAAAAGTCTTCCGATTGTGAAGGATCACAGGCAAGCTGGAATAACAAACGAATTTCCAATGACTCTAACACAAGGAATTAAGGCCCAAAGGCTTAAAACCTGTCATCAACGAGAAGAGTTTTAAGGGGAAAAGAGTTTGATAAGCTATAAACCATTTCTCGTGTTGAAGCCCCAAACAGTTAATACAGAGAATATCAACATATATCAGCAAATAAAAAGCAGCTACACGTATGAATTCTTATTCATAGCCATTTAGGATACTGGGATCTTTACCTATGATCTGTAATGCGCTTTTCAGCTTTCACCGAGGAGTTTGAAAGAGACTCTGACAAAACTTTCAGTTTATCAATCTGTATATAAGTAGACAAGTTTACAGCTATATACCACTTATTGCAGTCCATAAGCTAAATTTAACACAAGAGAATGGGTAAAAATAAAAATTTGACTGACAAGTTCAAGGCATCTCCAGATCAATACCTTCTGAGCATGGATTTCAGGAGAATCTCCATTGTTTAATAATTTTTTCTTCAGCAGAAGTCCTTCCACTCTAGAACAAATTCGTATGTGTGAGAGTGCTGCTTTCAATGCCTGCCACATGGATGGGACAGTGACCAAAGACCTTTTTCCACTCCGTCAAATTCATAAATGAACATTACTTGACGGTTCATATAACAAGGTGATTACTAGTAACACAAACTATATGGTACATGTGAAGATGTCACTTTTCAGAGAAACAAACGTTCACCCAGTAAATTGCACTCTTCAGTCTGATAATAGCTAAGTTGGAATGAGAAATAAAG
Source organism: Citrullus mucosospermus (assembly GCA_030954485.1). Lineage (NCBI taxonomy): Eukaryota > Viridiplantae > Streptophyta > Magnoliopsida > Cucurbitales > Cucurbitaceae > Citrullus > Citrullus mucosospermus. The sequence continues at coordinate 26,801,684 of CM062056.1, forward strand.
TATAATGTACAGCCCACGGACAGTGAATATACTGATATCCTAATAAAATGTTTAAGGTTTATTGGATGAACTCCTCATAAACAATATGATAACAGATAACAGATGCTCACTGCACGGAAATTCATGAAGAATGAATTCAAGCCATATTTATCAGCCGCACTAAGGTGTGTTTATTTATATAGGAAAAAGATTTTTATAAAAATAGTGGTGTTCTGTTACAATTTCTAAGAGCGTTTTTAAACAATTAAAAGCACTTTTTAAAATTTTCGATAATAAAATATATAAACCCTCAAAGTGCATGTAGACAAAGCTTTGTATGGTGCTTACAAAATAAATGGTTCAGTCAAAAGCAATTTTTTTTTCCCCAAAACGCACCACAAACTCATCCATAGTCAATGCATTAACAGATGCATTTACGTTAATCGGTGAAAAATTCCATAGTTTCCATTAAAAAAATAATGACAATAAATAACTTCCATTAACAGGCTCACCTCAATTGTTTCTATTGAGGTTTCTTCTGATGTCTTGCCATAATCTGCATTTGATGACATCGGGGAAGCTGACATTCCTTCAAGTCTTGTCTTCAAATTGGACAATTCAGTATCTACCCTGTGGCCAGAATGAAGACAAATAATAGAGAAAAGACCATTATATTAGCTTATTCTGACCATTTAACTTCTAGTTCCATTTTCCCCTACGAAGTGCGTCTTAGCAGGTGAAGTAGTGCTTCTGGGTGTAGTTCAAATAAAGAGACAACATACCAATCCCAAAAATCATCTTATTAGCACGCAGCTTAGACCTGAGGCATTCTATATCCTCTTCATTATTTAGGACATGCATACAAAAGTTGAGAATTATTTTTTCATATGAGAAACTGAAAATCATTGAGCAGGTATCTAGCATGCAGCAGCATGAAATCAAAAAAATAAAAGCTAAGAAATAGAAAACAATAGCACATTATCTTTGAAGGTGAAAATCTATCCCCTAAGACCAAGGCTTGAAAAGGAAAGATATCTGGTATCCAACTGTTATTCATTTTCTTCAATGTGCTCACTATCTATAGGTATGACAGGATTAATATAGAGGTCCGATGAAACGACTATGTGGCACCTTTTTTTCTTTGAATAAGAAGCACAACAGGACCAAAATTTGTTTATAAGAGAGGCCTGAGAAGATTTTATATACCACTAGCAAGGTAAGGAGACCACAAAGGGACTCCCTCATAGACATTAATCAACAAAAAGAAACCTTTTCTTAAATGAAACAAGAAGGTTAAAAATAAACCCATGATCCCTTAAGCTACTAAACCCACTAAATAAGCATAAATGCAATATAGTAGATGTAATAAATAATATAACACCACACTCATACGAAAGCTATAAAAGTAGAGATCAAGAGGTAAAGAACAAAATAACCCATTGCTTACCCACCTCCCAAGATCAGCACTGATCTTCAACCCTGAAATTGCGCTTTGTGCAAATTGGAGTAATTCCTCCCGCTTCACCTGCATTTAAGATCTCCCATAAAACTTTGCACAAATAAAAGAACTGGAAAGGGGAAATGTGATAGGCCTAGCAGCCCTGTCTTACTAATTCATAAATCCGCACAGCAGAAATCATATGAAGACCATTAGAGTTGAATTTGCAACATATCAATGATTAATAACAATATGAAAAATAAATTTAAACTTTAAAATAAAAAAAATATAAAAAAAAGAACTTTCTTTTCCTTTCTTTTTCCTTTTTTTCAAACTTTCATTGAGAAAAAATGGAAGCACACAAGGGTGAACAAAAAGCGAAGCCCACAAAAAAAGGGAACCAAACAACATACTACAAAAAGGGGCTCCAATCCAACAACAAAATAAGACCTAACTAGTAGTACAGAAGACTTGATCACCGAAGCTCAAAGAGAAATATATAATCTAACAAGGGACCAAACATCGTTACAAGACCTCTCCATGCCAGAAAACAGTCTATTATTTATCTCACCAAAAGCCCAAAAAATGGGACAAACACCAGCCAAAGACCCCGCAAAAAGAAAAGACACTTCTATTCTCTTCTAACTTGTCATGTAACTCTTTTATTTCATTAGGATATAACTATTACCATCGGTTATTCTTAACATCTATTATGCTTCAGAATATAACATCTCTTAACATCAAAATATTAACAGAGAATGAAAAAGCTTTAAAGCAATTAGCTACTTCTGAAAGACCTGAGATACTCGGTTCCCAAAGGGATTGTAGACAGCCTACGAAACTCATAGTTACAACTTGTACATGTTTACACTTGGATGATGAAATCCCCAGAGAAATAAAGCATTTTCATACATAAAGCAATTGTAGAATGGTAGGCTCCTTGTGGATTTCAAAACTTTAAGGCAGACAGTATATATTTTAATTCTTAAAACTTTACCAATACTTCATCATCATAGCTGGAAAAAGATTTTGCCAGATCTTGTATGCTGCTAACTATTGCATTATGAACTTCTTTCCCCCCAATTAGACATAATCTGCAGGAAATCTTATTAGAAATGTCTTCAATAAAAATATGATCTCAAAGAAATATTAGTGTAAATTCATATTCCCATCAGAAACCAAACAAGAGAATTAAAATAAATAAACAAACAACAACAACAAATACAAGATCAGATAAGAGAGCTTGGAATAGAGGCACAGGAGGCTAGAGCAGATGACTCATTGACTGGAAACCAATCTGTCATATTCAAGGTAACAGATTGAGGTCAAGAAAAGTAAGGATAAAGACGGTCAGGGTCCCTCATCACAATATGACTTGAAGATAGAACTCCAAATATCTCCACCTCATACGAAATATTAAAATAAAATAATCCCCTTAACTTCATAAATATGAACACAATTTTTTCTTCTTTATACGAATATGAACATAATGAAAAATTGAAGCGGTGCATCTCTTGGATTCTTAATAATTAGTACTTCAAGACAGTGATAACGATCTATACTATTAGCTTAAGTGAGGGACAGACCCAAACATGTCCAGGAGAAGGGACACTTCTTCCTCATTTGGCGCTTCGAGAATCTGTGGCACAGAAAATAGTTAATTTGTTGGTGTCTCCTTCATGACCAATTAAAAAAGAAGTTGGTGAATGATAAAATAGCAACTTAGCAATTCAAAATATGATGTCTCACTTGCATTCATTTCCTCCATATTCAATAAATCTAACTGATTCATAAGTCACGTCAAAGAAAGTGGAATTAAAACTTGTTTCCATCATCACTTCATGGTACAACCTTTTATATCTTCATCTCACACAAATACCATATGCTGCCTCTCCATTTTCAGTAGAATCTAATTAACATGCATAGTTCAATAACTGAAAGGAAAAAAAAAAATCACAAATTTGAAGCTTTTGCAAAAATTTCCATATTCCCCTTAACAAAAATTACATCAATCAGCACTGAGATGGCACAGTTATACATTGAATTCCCCGTTTCCTTTTAATATTAAAAAAAATGGTTACAGATTGAATTCAAAATTGACTTTTGAAATAAAAGAAATATTCTTAGGTGGCTTATTCAATATCGACCAATGTTGTCAATAAGACAAGTCCAAACGGCCTACATAATCTCGAATTCCAGACAAAATTGGAAAACTGTACTTGTAACTACCCGCCATGCAATGGTCTTCCTTCTCTCAAATTTTAAATTATACTTACAAGAAACTACTGGTGTTTTATAATGCAAGAGTTAGTTTTTATTTCTTAACAGATTATTTATCTTATTTGATGAACTATGCACCTCTTCATCAACAAATTTGATAATAAAAAGTACAAGTCTTTTTGTATGAGTGTTCCATCCTAGTCAAAAGCTAAAATGGGTCATTCAATTTGGGCCCAAAGAGTTCTTGATCCCGCATCAAAACCTATGCAGAAACCTGGTACTAATGAACAAATACATGATTTTATCCTTTTTGAAAATACCAAAGTAATAGGGACACCCTAAACATGCACAATTGCAACTTCCCCAGGAACAAGTCACAGATTTAGACAAAGGACATCATGAAATTAACATACCATAGATAAGGTGATTCCCTCCAAAGCTTGACTTTGAAGAAAGACCTCACAAAAGTTCATTGGTTCCCCTCCAACATCAGGATCATAATACAAAACCTATTCATAATGGCAGAGGTCAAAACGTACTAAACACAAAAGTAAAAAAGTTCTCCAGACTAACTACTCTGGCTACTATGAGCATAGCTCGATTAACATAAAGTATGTGTCCTTGACCAAGAGGTCAAAGGTTTGAGTCCCTCACTCTACATATTGTTGAACTAAAAGAAAAAAAAGACTAGAAACTAAAAACCGCTCATAAATAAAGGTCAAAGAGTTTAATTTACATCTCTAATTGGTGCACAGCAAAAGAATGCATAGTTATAGGCTTAGATATCCTTCTGGATCTCCATAACATTGTAAAATCAATGTGCAAAGCAACTTTAACATCAATTTTCAAACTCCACAACGTTAGAATGTGGAATTCATGAAAATGCACCAAGGCTTTTGAAAAATGCATCAACTATGAACTATATGTGCTCATAAGATATGGGTAATCGGCACAAGTATTTATAAAAATACTTGAAGGGAGAGGTGATCAAAAAATTTGTACTCACAATAGCAGGCTTTCTTGGGTTCTCCTTCGCATCTTCAAAAGCAAGATGTTGCTCCAGGGTCTTTGCTTTCTCCTCCGAGGGTTCATCAGATAATTTTTTTACCTCTTTAAGTACAACCAACCATCTTTTCAACAACTGAGCTCTTTCAGGGCCCCTACAAGACACAGCAGCTTCTTCCAATCTTTGTATAGTCTGCCTAATACTTCTGAAATTCCGTGCCCCCTACATCAATAAAAGCAGAAAAACAAACTGAATTATAGAACCGCCAATCTCCCTGGTATGGAAACCGTAAGGCGTTAAGCAGAAGAAGCAGAACCAACCAAAAGTACTCAGAAAGAAATCCTGGACCCTGAGGTAAAAGATAAATCTAAATGGTTGAAAAGAAATTCAGTATTAGATTGAACGATGGATACACCGAATCTTCAATAAAGTTCTAGGAAGACAATTCTAGGTGACAGTTCCCAGAAACGTCAAATAGGTTTGCACTTTGTTTCCATGGAAAGCCGCTGAAATCGATATTCAGGACTTTGTTTTCCATTTCTCCGTTTCAATGTTCAAATACCATAATTATTACCCCTAAGGTACTACCTCGAAATTCACCCCATCCTCGTGTTCTCACAAAAGATTCTCCATAATTCAAGTCGATTTCTAAACGCCTCCGTGTGACATCTAAGCAAATTCTTGAATTTTACATAAAGAGCAAAACATAGAGAGATATCAACGAAGAAAAATGCACAAACTTAAACGGAATAATAAACGAGCCATCCAACATTTCCAAATCCCACCACAGCTCAAAAATGACACGAGACGAAAAAAAACGAACGTGGGAAGATATCAACGCGAAAAAAAATGCACAAAATTAAACGAGATTATAATAAAACATTCAACATTTCCAAATTCAACCACAGCTCAAAATGACACCAAACCAACAAAATCAATAAGGGAAAAAAAAAAGAATGAAATTGAAACAAGGGAAGTACAATGCGATCTTGGAGAATTTTTGCACCCTCCGCAACGGCCTGTCCGGCGTGGTGAACGACGGTATCGGCATAATTCTTGACGACCCGAGTGAGGTTATTGTTATTCCCAACCTCTACTGCTTTGCTCACTGCCAATCTTAGCCACGACATTCCGAATTCCTTCTTTATCTGTAACGAGATTTTGGGTAGTAATAAACAATTGAATGATGAGGAATGAGAAAATTGGCTATGGAGGAAGATGATTATCAGGCATGGAAGACAGCTTTTGGGGGTTTATGTGTTCTGCAGAAAATGGCGCAAAGTGTTCCTCCGCAATGGAGAAGCATCAAAGTCAATTGGGGAGAGTCAGCGATACAGAGGAGTCGAAACGCTGTCGTCTTGAAATTTCAATGGGTGGATCGAATCCGGGCCCATATGGTACACGCGCGGCCCAATCCCATATAGTACTCCCCCGGGCAGGCCCAATTATAACCGCCACGTCCCATCTGTTCTAGTATGAAAAGATTTTTTTAAAAAAAACAAAAGTAAATAAATAAATATATAATAATGGAGAAATTATCTTAAATAGCAAAACTGCTGAAAATACAAAATACACCGTCTATTTGTGATAGACGGTGATAGAACAAAATTAGACCGTGATAGAACAAAATAGACTCCTATTGGTGATTATCGTGACATAGATAATAGTCTATCGTGATCTATCATAAATTTTGCTATATTTGTAAATATTTTGGTTTCTTTTGCTATATTTAAAAGAGCCCTAAATAATGATAAGTTTATCTAATTAAAATTTGGAGACAAATAAATGGCAAAGGAAAATGTCATGCATCCCATTTTTTGCTATTTGATCACATTGATAGGCTTATCTAATTTAACGACAATTAAGCTTGAACCATGATCGATATATTTGGCTAAAGGTTTAATTTGATACGACCGAATAGTTAAAGTTGTTTGGATCCAACGTCCGGCACAATTCAATCCCATGGTAAAAATTTGGGGCAATAGCATAAATGGGCAAATTTAAATATGCATTTTAAAATATGGTCATCGCACTTATTCTTCGAATAAATGGCAGAAAAAAAAATCAGAATTTTTAAAAAGATTTATCAAATGTAAAAAATGTCCCTTAGTAGAATATCTAGATGAAATTCTAAAATTATACAAAATCCTAACCTATTTAAAATTCAAATAGAAACAAACTAATTGCTTAAATCTAGGAATCTTTGGTTATTCATTTAAGTGAACCAACATTTCGTTTGAAGGGAAAAAATCTTTAAAATAACTCCTAAAAAGGGAAAAAATGGTTATTGAAAATTGATTAAAAAAATATATCACTTAACATAAAATTTATAGATCATGTAAAAGATTCAAAAATCTAAAATATGTGTGGCAAAGAGAAGAATAATCTAATTTGGGATGTGTATGTGAACAAAACCGAATTTTAAACTACAAGCATCTCATCCTATTCACTAGGGCAACGTATATAATCAAGCCATATACTCACTTACCTGCTTCTTTATTAGTGAACAAACCCTCTCTACTCCATTAATCATCTAATTTCTATAATTGTAATTAGAGCATTTGTGTTTTGGTCTCTATTTTTTGAATGTTTTATATTCCCAATTTTTTTTACTTTATATCCTTAACATCCCTTCATTGTTAATCATCTTACATTTAAAACACTAGACCAAATACTTTGTATTAAAACCAATTAAAAATTTTCATCAACTAAGCTTCACATGTATCTTCTACTCGTAGAAAGCTAGATTTTTTTTTTTTTTTTTTTGCCACACATACCTTGTACTAAAACTTGCTAAAATTTTGTTAGACTTTTAGAAACACAAAATAACTTCTCTACTAAAGACAATTTAAATCGATAGATACCTTGTAACAACTAAAAAATACAGCTAAAAAAAAACCTAAAGTGAGTCTCCTAAATATGTATCTTGTATTGAGCTATGCAAATACCTTGACTTAAAAAATAAAATTAAAAAAATTTAAAAAAAAAATCTTCATCAATTGAACCACACAAATATCTTGTACTTTTATTTTAGTAGATGTGGTTCACAAACAATATGTTTGCTACGTCTTGTTACAAAATTACAAAATGTCATAGAATGAATAATGGTTAAATAGTTTATATAGGACACTTCTCTAAATCCCTTGAACTCATCCATTTGCAAATTGAACTTCAATTCGATTCATCCCCTCAGTATGAGTTTAAGCCCTTGAACCAATAGTTTCGATTCGTAGATTGTTATCTCTATCTCGATTTATCCTCCCAATTTGGTTCAAAAGCTTGCAAAAACTAGAGGAATTTGGCACAAAAGCTTCCAAACACTAGAGGATTTCAAAAAACTAGAGGATAACAAATGCTGATCACTAGGGGAAATTCAATAACTTCATTGAATCTCAAGGGAGAGATATAGTAACAACAAAAGTAAAATCAAGTAAGAAATTATAGAATATATATATATATATATATATATATATATATATATATATATATGAAAATTGATTTGAATCTATCTAAAGAATAAAACAAATCTACGATAGTGATTCAAAATTTATAATAAAATGTGAGATAGAAATTAGATATTGGATATAAGTTTGTATGATTCAACTACATCCTAAAATAGTATACAATTTAGATTACACCTATGGGTAGTATGGGAAAAAAGTAAAAAAGTATTAAAGTTATTTTGCCATAAATAAAAGAATTTTGTTTTTGGACATTTTTCAAAGCTAACATTTTGTTTTGGCCATACGGTACAATTTTCTTTAAAATTTGGGTAAAAAAAAAATTGGGCCCAAAAAACAACTAGGTCCAAGTCCATTTAAGACCCATGACTTACTCCTTCATTTTAAGGGGTGGTTGAAAGAATTGAAGACTAAAGCTCTAAAACTCTCAAGTTCTGAAGATCAAAACTCTAAAGACTAAAGCTCTAAAACTCTCAAGTTCTGAAGATCAAAACTCTAAAGACTAAAGCGCTCAAGTTTTAGAAGATTGAAACTCTCAATCTTTGAAGTTTTGAAGACTAAAACTCTCAATCTCTTAAGCTCTGAAGTCTAGATCTCTCAAGCTCTAAGAATTAAAGATCGAAGCTCTCAAGTTCTAAAGTATTGAACACCAACGCTTTTAAGCTATGAACATCCAATGATCTTAGACTTAGGAGACTAAAACTTCTCTTGAGTTCCTGAAAGTTTCAAGTTGAAGCCCCAAAAAGCTTTTTGGAAGATTTAAACTTCTTTTAATATTTGAGAGAAAGAATCAAAAGAATATATATTAGAAATTATACCTACTTATACTACAAATCAATACAAATACTAGTTCGTTCAATTAATTTCCACAAATTTCATCAAACAATTACTCTTGATCTTTTAAGAACGTTTTAAAGTTACCATTAAAATATAAATACTTTAGATTGTTAGACAACAAAAAGAAAAAATTTTAAAAATCAATTTGGTGATTTAATGGAACCATGTATAAGTGACTATGATGTTTGCTTTGGTTAAGTTTAATAAAGTAATGACATTCCAAATAGGGTCGATAGTTCTTTCAATATTCTAATGACTTTTCTATTGTAAGTAACTTTTTAAATGTTTATGAAATGTCAATGGTAATATTGCAACTTCTAAAAGAACTTAAATTTTTTTTTATTAAGATGGAGCAAAGTTGATGGATGATTTTATTATATAATATAGTATATTATTTTTATAGATATACTCATATACACATTCTTTTTCTATAACTACTTACATTTATACTTCTTTTTAAAATTAGTAAAGTTACATTTATACCTCTTTTTCAAATTAGTAATGTTGACATCTTACTTTGAGATTTGAGTATTTATGCCTTATTTTGGTTGTAAGTTTCAAATATTTTATTTTATATTACAAGCAAACTTATTTTAGCGATTGTCATTTAAATATAATCAAAGTTTTAACAAGAATTTACATTTTTTTTTTTTTTACTTGATCAATAGATATGTGCAAGTGAAATGTCAGTAGACAATAATACAAGACATCAATTGAATCTAACATATAATAAATGAAAATAAAGTTGTATGTGTACACTTATCAAATGCAAATAAGGAAAAAGCAATCTCTCCTGCCATGAAGAAACTTCTTTCTTACCTATTTTAGAAGTTAAAAGAGGTGTATTTGCAAAATCATACAACATTTTTTCTTTTTAATAAGAATAATGATTCTCTACATATTTCTATAATGATATGATATTGTTTACTTTGAACCCAAAATTTCATGACTTTGTTTCTTGAATCACCAAAAAGGTCTCATGCTAATGGAGTTATTGTCACTCATAATATGTGGTCATGGTCCTCTCCTTATCTAGACAATGTTGAACTTTGATCACACTCCCAACAATTCTCTCCTCAAACAAAGAACTGTATAATTTCCCCTCAAGTAAAGGACCACGTAATTTCTCCTAAAATAGTCACCCATTTGTTCACCTCTCTAGATTTTTTCATGCTCTTATCCAAAGTAACTCTTATTCTTTTTGGATCACCTCACATGTCTGGTAAAGCTCAACCACAAACCATTCTAACTATGACATCAAAATTTTCCACCTTTATTTGGCATTCATCATTGCCCACAAACATGGTATTTCTAAGTCAGGGTTCTGATACCACTTGTTAAGGATGAAAACTCTCTGCATATCTCCATAATTGTATTATATTGTCTACTTTAGGCGTAAGTCATCTTAAGTTTATTTTTGGAATCATTGAAAATGTCTCATTTATGAGAGATGTTGTCCCTCACTTATTTAGTTAGATAATCATGATCTTCTCCTTATCTGGTCAATTTTATATCTTATTAAATCCTTATACTGTGGCCCTAAGAGTTCACAACTCCTCAAACTTCACAACTCCTTGGAGTTCACAACTCCATTCCTTGCCCTAAACAATCCTATAGACTTTACCAACTTAGGTAAATAGAAAATTGTTTGATTTTAATAAATTTTATAACTCCACTCCTTATCCAACTGATAATTTTTAATGGTGTTTTCTTTCTAAAAATGTTTCAAATTTCTATTATATATTAATTCACACGTATAAAACGATTTCTCATTTTTCCCTTCCTTTAGAAGGAAAAGAGTCAATTTCATTTTTTTTTTTTTTAAAATAACGAGAAGTTGAATAGTAAAGTTTTTTTAGTATACAATTGGAGATGGAGAATGCAAACTTCTAATCTATTGATCAAAAGTGTATGTTGTATGTTAATTAAATTATGCTCACGTCGATGCTAAATTTTAAATTTGTTATGAGGTGGTGTCAAATGGCAACAAATAAATAAATAAAACAAATTTAACTACATTATCTAATATTATAAAGCAAGTAGACAACCATGAACCAATGGAGTGTGATTACACTTCCTAGGAAATTAAATTACATCAAGTTGACCTCAAATTTAACATATGCTCTAGTTTCCATCGACCTTGCTGTTAAGAGTAATGTTATTTTCTATTACTTATATTTATTAATCTTAATAGATATGATTATATATTATAAATATATCAAACCCAATCTCCCACTCCACAGCCACAAAACAATTTTGCTTTCACTTTTTAGCCACAAAAATGCTTTCAAGTTCAAGGATTTATCCTCATGCGATGAAGAATGGAGCATTATATTGGTGGTGGTTTATTTTGTTGGCATTCCATGTCCTCTCCGTCTATTGTCGCTGTAAATTGCTTCTATCTCTATTATGTTATTTTAATATCTTTTCAAATATAGTAAAATTAACTAAAATATTTATAGATATAGCAAAATTTTACTGTCTATCTATGATATACTGCGATAGACTGTGCATTTTATTATTAGTTGTAAATAGTTTTAGTAGTTTTACTATTTAAAATAATTACTCTTGTATTTTCAACTTAAACATCAAATACTCAATTCTCATTCTCTGCATTATTGAACTCATCAAAAGCCAAAAGCAAGAAAAAAAATAGTCAGAGGTACTAAACACATTTTGAATTTATTGATTAGTTATCAACTAAATGTGTTTTTATTTTATGATTTTGTTTTCACTTTTTAGAAGCTAAGTAGTACCCTAACAGACATTAAAGTGGTAATTAACACATATATATATATATATATATATATATATATATATATCCATTTTGTATTCATTTATCATTTTTGTGGTTTTTAGTTTTTTAAAATTAAGTATATTTACTCTCAATTTCTTCCCGTGTTTTATATTTTATATTCTTCTTAAGTAAAAAAGAGATAATTCCTAGCCAAATTCTAAATTCCAAAAACTTTTATCTTTAATTTCAAAAGTTGGCTTGATTTTAAAAATATTGGTAAAAGATAGATAACAAATCAAAGAATTTAGAGGTAAAAAAGATATTTAGTAATTGTTTTAAATGACGAAACTACTAAAATGTTACTATCTATTAATTATAATAGGCACTAATAGATATCTATCCCTAATAAACAATGATATTTTACTATATTTATAAATATTTTGTTATATTTAAAAACAATTCAAAAATATTTGTATGTTTAATTTTTAAAAATTAAAAATTAAAATCAAATAGAGACTAAATGGCGCTACGTTTTATAATTTTGTTTTCACTCTTCAGAAATACTATAGACATTGTAAAAATGTTTAATGTTTTAAATGTATAAAATAGGTTATCAAATCCGGGCTTTCAGGGTAATTAACATGCTCAACAAGTTATCAAAATGATTTGATTAGAACATATAAAAGTAATCCTTTCTCTTCTTACCAAAAAAAATAAAATCAATTTTATTGTAACAATTTTAACCCTAAATTTTTAATTTCAACAAATTGTTCCTAATTGATTTAATTATTGTAATTTTGATCATAAATTTTAAAAACAAAAAAATATTTCCAATTTTAGGGTGTGTTTGTGATTAATTTAGAAAATAAGTTATTTTGAAAAGAATTGGAGTGTTTGATGACCCTTCAAAATAGATTTTAAAGTGTATTTTAAACAAATTTTATTGAAAAAATTTAAATTACAATGAGTTTTTTGAAAAACATTTTTTTTCTCACATCAATTCAAATGATTTGCAAATTAATTAAAAAAAATTAAAACATTTTTATTTAATTATAATAATTTGTATGATACAAAATTGATAAGCAATATAAATAAACATTAGAACTATCTTTGTAGCTTTGACAAAGTTTTTTTTCTTTTTCGAAACTTTGATAAAATTATTTAAAGGTTAATTTATGTATTAATTAAAAAAAATCATTTTTAAACCTCAAACTTTCATAAAAGTAACAATTTAGTCTTTAAATTTGGTTTGTAATGATTTAGTCTTTATATTTTATATTTTGTAACAACTTAGTTCCTGTATAACAATTTAGTCTTTATATTTTAAAATATGTAATGATTTAGTCCCATTGTAGAAATTAGTATTAAGATTTAACGAGATTTATTGCATAAATTAATCAATTAACTGATTAAAGACTCAATATTTTTATAAAATACAAAATTCCACATCATGAATAATAAAATTGACATCTGATTTCGATAAATTTCTTTACTTAAGGACTAAATTGTTACAAATTTGAAAATACAATGACTAAATTGTTATATAGTAAAGTCTATAGACTAAATTATTACAAATTTAAAAGTACAAAAACCAAATCTTTACAAACCAAAGTTTATGACTAAATTGTTATTTTCATGAAAGTTTAGAAACCAAAAGTATTTTTTATCCATAAAAAAAAAAATTGTCAAACCAAACATGACTCAATTGACATATGAGTGTGTTAGTAGCCGTATGTAGTTCCAACCCACTACCCTCAATTATATTTAAAAAAAAAGACTTAGATTGTATTGAAACTAGTGGACTTATAATTAGGTTTAAATAATACTATGGTCCTGCACTTTTGGCTTTGGTTCATTTTGGTCTAATTTCAAAAAGTTCATTTTGATCATGGTATTTTCAAGGTTAGTTCATTTTTGTCCTCGAATTTTAAAAAAGTAACTATTTTAATCTCTTAAAAATAAAGTAAAAATGAAAATTTAGGGACCAAAATGATCAATTTTAAAAATAATGAACAAAAGTTGAAAATATAGGAATCAAAATTAACATTTTAAAAGTAAACCAAAATAAACAAAAACTAAAATTACAGGAAGTAAATAGTATTTAAACCTCCCCTCTCCATTATTATTATTATTATTATTATTATTATTATTAATGATAATGTAATAGAGTTAAAATAGAAAATTTCCGATTTTTTTTTTTTTTTTTCCAGTCTCTTCGACGGAAGATTGGGTGAGCATTGACTGTGGCAACGAGGATTTTCTATTCGACAACCATTTCGTTCTATGGGACTCCGACGATGGATACACCAACGCCGGAATCAACCAAAAAATTCGAGTAAATCAAAATCAACCGCTCGAAATTTTGGACACCCTCCGATCTTTCCCTTCCTCAAGCGGACAGAGTTGCTACAGATTTAACACTTACCAACAAAATCTACGGTACCTCGTAAGATCGGGATTCCTCTACGGCGATTACGACGGCTTGAATCAGCCGCCAGCGTTCGATCTGCTTCTCGACGGCAAGATTATGTTGGCGATCGAGCCGGCATCGGCGACGGAGGTGGTAATGGACGAATTAGTTTATACATCGGAGAAATCAGGATTTATGAATCTCTGTTTGGCACGGAGGAAGGACGGCGGAGTTCCGTTCATCTCTTCGATTCAGGCTGTTCCGACGGGCGATGATTTGTATGCGAAGATGGAATCGAACGAAACCTTTCGGCTTGTTGCTCGGATTAACTATGGGAGAGACGATGAAGGGTATAATTCTAAACTCCACTTTAAATTTCCAATAAATTTTGCAGTTTTTTCATAGGCTTTACCTGATTTTTTAAAAAAAAATTTCCTTTTTTTTTTTCACAATATAAATTAAATTATACAAAATAACCATAAATTATAGGATCAGTTTCTCGTATTTTCAGATATGTGTTTGGTACTAGAATTAAAATTGAATTCTAATTTAATCGGTGGTTTAAAATGTGTTTGATTCTACTCATGTTTATAAATCATACAATTGTGAGTAGTTACCCACTAATATTTAATTTACAATAAATTATTAATTTATTTATTAATATGATTTAGGTTAAAAAATTATATAATTATTATTTTATAATATTATATAATTTATAATGCATTACAGAATGCATATGACCATTTTTAAAAAGTGAATTGAGTTTATAACATAAACATATTGTATTTATCTTTATTTAATATAATATTGCATTTTAAAACTTAAAATTCAAAACCTAAATACAATAAAAATATAAAAAATGTTGGTTTCAGTATTTGCACTGTTTGGATCATAGAATCCAAAAACAATTTTCAGAAATAGAATTTGGATTGTTCGTCAAACACATTTACTAAATTCAGTGAATCTAAAATCATAAAAGAATCCAGATTCTCTACCAAACAAGCCTTATCTTTTTAAGTTTTGAAAGTTTTATTTTGGTTTAGGTACTAATTTAGTCTCGATATTTTTTACTTTTGTTTCTCTGGCCCATATACATTTAAAATATTCATTTTAATTCCTATATTTTTAAGTTTGGTTCATTTTGATTCCTATATTTTGGTTTTTGTACTTTTAACTTTACAAAATTGATTATTTTGGTCCCTTAAAAATGTAAATGAAGGAAACTGATTGGCCAAGGCCACGTTTACTTCAGTGAAACATAATCCTTCAATGGAAATGTGAAATGTGGGCCCCAGTTGATTGCGGTTGTTTACATGTGTGCCATGTAATGTAATCGTAATAAACTGTGGGGTCTGCCTCCAAATCTATCATCATAATGCACAATCTGATTGAGGAACAAAGGATGCTCAATCTGATTGTGTTTGGAAATTATGTGGGACTTATTACCTTTACCGTTATGAATCTGTCATATTTACTCTACCCTTACCATTATCGTTACCGTTAGGGTCAAACGGTAATAGTAACTGTAAATGTGACAGATTCGTAGTTTTAAGTAAACATGATAAAAAACAATCCAATTATGTTTATTATTCATGCCTATTACAATTGGTCCATCAATGGAATTCATTATAATTACACCAATTTTCATTATAGATTGGTAAACGTGGCCCAAAATTAAAAGTATAGAGACCAAAATGAACATATCTAAAATATAGAGATAAATGGTATTTAAATCAATTATTTTTTATCCCAGCTTTAAGTTTGTTTCAAAATATTCTTTTGTTAGTTTTTCCATTAAAATTGTTAGACCAACGAGTGAGGTGTAAAATTAACGAGATTTATGATAAATTTCAATTATACTTATGGATATAGTCACAATTATTTATATATAATATTTGAAATATCCATTTCATTGGCTTTCCATTAACCTTTAAAATCGTTTCAAAATGGATTTTGATGCCAACAAAGAATTTCAATCATATGGAGAGAATGAGGCTGGACTCCATACCGTATAAATTTGCTTAATGGATAGTGATGCATGGAAGATAATAATCATTTATTAGGAGACCTATGGCCATATGATCTATGTGTTGTATTGTACTTTCCCTCAATCCAAGATGTGGTTTAACAAAATTACTCTCTTAAATTATGAAACAAAATAGTTACTCTAATCATGATTATAGCACAATCATTACATGAACAAATGTTGTTATAAATAGTGAGTTTGTGAGCATTATGGTCCCTAAACCTACTTTTAGATTGTTAGATTTAGAAGAACCAAGAATCATTCTTGTTTATGTTCGAACTATTGCTCAATTGAGAATTTTCATTGCGAATTGTGAGACATTTTGAACAATCAAACTACTAATCAACAATGGTCGGAAGTAAATGACAGCCGGCCTTAATTTTAGAATTTTTATTGTGGTTTTTATAGATTTAGCTTTGTATATATAAGTCGCAGTCTAAGTATATATAAGGTTTTTAATCTAACCTATAAATAATAATAATAAATAAATAAATAAATAAAACTTTAAGCAAATTGTAGACATTTATCTTAGTGATTGTTCCCGACTAGTTTGGGTGTCAAAATGTCTCCACAATTCACAAGAAAAAATTTTCAAACAATGCAATCGTTAGTCAACATATTGAAGAACACTTAGCTTGGTTCTTTTAAATCCTAACAATCTTTTGAAGTGCATTTCTTTAGTTTGGAAGAGTAGGTTTATGGACCAAATGTTTATACAATTATTATTAATAACCCCTGTATCACTATTGTGCTATAGTACAATTATGAGTGGTTGGAGTAGTTATTTTGTTTTGATTTTGTCTGAAGAGAAAATTTTAGGTACTGTCTTCCTTCGAAGTTATCTAATAAAAAAATATTTTAATTGTCATGTGACAATTATTTTTAAAGAAAAATGATTTTTTGAACTTTTCTTGTGTAAAAGGAAAGTGAAGCATGGAATTAGGTGCATTTTAGGTTACACCTAATCATTGCTTTTGTTAGACAACACCTTTAATAAATGAGTATTATCTTTGATACATTATATGCTCATTTTAGTTGGTCTTAAAACATTCAAAATGATCTAAGATTATATGGGAAATATATTTAGGAGATAGAGTTCTAGATGAAATATATGAAAGCACATGTTTAGATGAAAGTCGTACATGGTAAAAATCAATAATGACCTTTGAATATTAAAAAAATGAAAACATTCTCTTTTGATTATGATATAGGTTTGATTATCTTGGATTTCTTTCTTTGTCTTCTTCATTCATATCCTAATATTAATTATAGTCAATTGATCATGTAATAGAGAACTTACATTTAATCCATCCTTAGTAGTTTACTCAACCATTCAAAAATCTTGTTTCCTCCCAAATCTTTTGATTGCCATAGGAGAATGACAATATTTTACCCCCTAATCTTTAGCTCACCACCAATTCATACTTCCATATTTAAATAATGTCAATGGTTAAGGGTTAAAATAATATTTTGGTCCTCATTTTATGAAGTTTTTCTAGTTTTAGTTCATATACCCAAATGGTTAAGATTTATTGAAAATGTGGGGATTAAAACTAGACAATTAACAATATATGGACTAAAAGTTGAACAAACTTCTAAATATAAGGACCAAAATAGTATTTTAACCTTATATTTTTTTTTAATGATGAGCATAATTGAAACCTACCACATTTACCATATGTCATTTTCATGTAAGCATAAAAGTTAATGAAAGGATAATTTTGAAACAAATTTAAATTATAGGATAAAGAATTAAACATTCAAAAAAATTCAAAGGTATAATTGAAATTGAGTTTAAATTTTAGTAGCATTTCGTAAATTTAACCCAAAATATATTCACATGCGTTTTTAAAAAACCATTAAAAAAAATTGATGCAAAATTGGCAAAAACTTTTTTTCTTGAGTCGAATAATTTATGTTTTATCCATTAAATTATATTGAAATTTGACATATATTGCAAGACTTAATTTTGTATCCCGGTTTTGTCAATAGGTTTTGAAGACATTGAATATCTATGTTTGTTTAACATATTTTAACTTTTCAAAATCTAATAAATTATGAACTTAGAAACTTAAATCTTTTATGTTAGCAAATGAACTAAATTGTTGAGTACATCAGCTAATTCAAAAATTTAGGTTTTAATAGTAACTATTTGGTTTTAATTTTTAATTTTTAATTTTTAAAATTAAACTTATAAACACTTGTCTCTATTCTAAATTTTTTTGTTTTGATATCTACTTTTCACTTATCTATATTATTTTACCAAAAGGTTAATGAGATAAACTTTTGATTTCTCTTTTTACCCCTTTTATTGAGTGGTTCTAGAGATATATGAGGAAATTTAATTATATCTTTTTAATTATATTTATTATTCATTTATATATTTTCAGATAGGATTTTGCTTCCAAGATTTTGAATCTAAATTCCTCTGTTTTATAAAGTTGGCCTAAATTACATCACCTTTTAAGTGTCTAAAATTTGTTCCATGAGATTTTTTTATGGAATTTAAATAACTGTCCATTCTACTAAATTAAACAATATTGAAGGTAAAAAAATAATATTTAAATATAGTAGTGATATAGAGATCATTCCGTTCCAATTAAAATTTGATTAACAAAATAACAAAATAAGTCATATTAAAATAAATGTATCAACAAAATAATAGATTAGAATATATTGTGATTTATATAAATGGGTAAGTTCATACATTCTCCATTTATGCGACATGGCTAGCTTACACAATTTGATATTATTAATAATAAATAAATATAAATTATACAAATACTTTTTTTAAATTTTTTTTAAATTAAATAATATTTGGAACTAAAGAATTAAATGTTATAATAAATAATATTACATTTATTAGAATGAATTGTACCAATAACTTATGACATGTGTATTGCACATAGTAGTAAATTAGTGTTTTAAAAAATTAACTAGAAAATACAATTTTAAAAATTTATTTTTATTCTTAGAATTTAGCTAGTGGTTTGAGGGTACGACTCGAGATTAGAGTCTTAAAATAAAAACTTGATTTTTTTTTCTTTATTTTATATAAAAAAATAAAGAATAGATTATTCAACTTAAACTACGCCTAACCATTATCCGATGGGTAGCTACTTGAATTCAAAGGATGTTATATTGGAATATTGGAAAATTTTCGATTCATTTAAAATAATTTCCCATGTTTCTACGAGAATAGGATTTCGTCATCCAGCGATGATTACGAGAGGATTTGGACATCGGGAACAACTCCCCCAAACTGCAACAACGTACCGGCGATTCCCGATTTCGAATCACCGGAGAACGATCCTCCGTCGTTCGTCTTAGAGGAAGCCATTGAATCCGTCAACGCTTCTTCTCCGATTATCCTCACCGTCGATTTCCCCAAATCCTCTTCACAGTCCCAATCGGCTTACTTCGTTCTCTATTTCACCGAAGTGGAGGATCTCTTTAACGAGAACAACAGAACCATCGACATCTTCATCAATTCAGTGCTAATGTCCACGATTACTACTAGCATACGGAGATGTACGGTGGTTACTCTGTTTCCGGTTGATTTTAACGCGTCGACGGCGAACGTGACGCTTGCCGCTGCAAATTCCTCCGCCGGATTCCCGCCGTTGATCAGTGCTATGGAGGTTTTCACCAAAGTTATCGTCACCGGCGGCGAGCCATCGGTGCACTTTACTTTCTTGTCCTCTGTTTTGATGTTTTGCGTTTGTGTTTTGGTCAATTTACTGTGATTATGACTCTTTTGAACGCACAGAATGTTGAAAACTTCTTAATAACTTAAATTACAATTCCCCTATGATTTTCAAATTATATTTTGGAAGTTTTGAATATGTTTTAAAGAATATTTTTATTTAAAATAAAGAAAAATTATTAAGGACAAAACTATTGAAAATATTTATAATTAATAACAAATAACACATTTGATAGTATATCATGACACATATAGTAGTCTATCGTGATCTGATAAACAGTAAAATTTTGCTATATTTGTAAATATTTTGGTTATTTTTTCATATTTGAAAATAGTTAAAATAAAAGTGTTAAATTATTGGGTATTTTATTGATGTATAGGATGATTTACAAGAAATAATACATAGGTAAATAGTATGCTAAGAAAGGAAAGTCTAAGGGCCATTTGGATTGACTTAAAAAAAATGTGTTTTTCAAAAAACGCATTTTTATTTAAACTCTTTCGATAAAAACTATTTAAAATACCTTTCAAAATCCATTTTTAGTGGTGGCCAAACACTCCTATTTTTTCTAAAAGGACTTATTTTTTAAATTAAACAATTGAAAATGTATTCCAAAGACACTCTGAATCTAGTCTAAGTTAGTGATCAATTACCGTTCAAAATATAAATATACAGTAATAAAAAGGATATAAATTACGTCATATTATTTACAACTATACAGAAGAATTAGATCTACAAGATTTGATGATATAGAAATTTCATAACTCACCCAACTTAAAAATTAAAAAAAAAAAAAAAAAAAAAAAAAAAAAAAAAAAAAACTCAAGTAATTTTGCACAAGATATATGAATGCACAGTTAAAGTTAAGTATAAGGTTAAAAAATTGCAATATTTATTGGAGTCTCAATTTTAGGGTGAAGATTAATATACGTTTATGAATTTAGAGGAAATGATAATATTTTATCTATTTTGAATATTAGTTTTATGATTAATGTTAGAAGTGTTGATGGGGTGGGGTAGTTTGGTTTGATGTTTAATGGAGGTGTGAGTTAAAATAGATCTTATTGATCAGTTTTATATATATATATATTTGGAGGCATATGGCTTATTGATTTGGAGACATTTTTGGATTAATTTTTAGTAGGAAAAAAACAAAAAAACGTTGTTACCAAACATTAGAATATAGTCCACTAATTGAATTTTTTTTTTTTTATTATTTGTTGTTTAGAATCATGCAATGCTGCTTTTGGGATTTGGTTTGTTTTGGTGTAAATAAAAGAGTGATTGTTTGCAAGTCTTCTCTTACTGTCATCAATTGGTTGTAATTGGTTGAAGAAGACATAACACTTCGAGTAGCATGTATGTATACCATTGTGTGTATATACAACAATAACCTCATACCCCTAGTCCCTAATACCCAATTAGACTCATATTATATATATATATATGTTTGAACAAGTGGAATCTCTCCTTTAGAAATTACTTACTCTCCTTTTTGGGTGGTCGAATGGAGCTATTTATAAGCTTTCATCTTACCCACATCTATGATTACATGTGACGGTGACGACAGTGGTGTCAGTGATGTTTTTGGCATTCGAGGTTGCAGTGTCCTAGATCGGATCCAGTTTGGTTATTTTTCATTTGGTATATATTCACTGGCTCGACAAATTGACCCAAATCACGAGGCACTAAACATTTTCCTTTTGGGACACACTTCTCTTATGCCTCCTTTTGATACCTTATGGGCTTGGGTCGTGACTTGGACAACTCTCAATAACTTATAAGTTTACTTTTCGAAAATACAAACAAAAAATTAGATGATTATCAAATGATGCTTAAACTTTTAATTTAATGTTCGATTATGTACATTCATTTTATTAATGACTTAAAATGGTAGACAAAATATATTAATTGAATAAATGATTAATAGCCAAAGTAAGCTTAGTTTAACGGTAAATGATGATTAACTTAACATGGCATGACTCGATACTATGAGAACAAACCGAGTATATCTATCTTTTTATCATTTCATTTATCTAGTTAATCTACTCCTTCGGTTTAAATTATAACTAAGTGGTTCTATCAACTCTTCTTATCAAGATTTAATTAATAATATTTTAGATTTTATTAAATTCATGGTCACAATGGGAACTGGAATAAGGTAATTAAAATTCTTCAAAGTGTGGGACTTTAATAAATGTAATTATGAAAATTAAAGATCTGAATTCATAATTTAACTTCAGATATATAAAAGGTGGGAACTACCCCATTTATTCAACCTCGTGTGAGCTCAAGACAAACTGACATTTTGACTTTTGGTTAAAAGCTATAAATTACATAATATTATGTTTATAAATTTATTATTAAATAATTAAGTTTAACAACCAAACATCTATCGTCTTCTATTGCCTTTCACGATCACTCTCAATCTTAATTAAATATCGTTTTCTAATTTGACCACTACCACATAATTATGCATATGGTCTTTTGTTTTATCACATATCTTCTATTATTTATATCCATTAATTATTAAATAAAATTGCATTTGTGTCATGTGAAATTTTTAATTATAAATCTTACCATTAATCTATTATAAGTTAAAATACCTATTTCAAAGCTAATTTTGTGTAATTTTTGGTAATGGATTCGATAAATCTTAAATTTAATTTTTATTGAAATAAATTAAATATAATAATAATTTTTAGATAAGAATATATTTTTAAATTTTATATTAAAATTAAAAAAATTAATAACAAATTAACTGTGAAGACTAAATTTAAGATTTATTATAACAATTCAATGCGAAAATGGTATTTGACCTATTTATAATTTTATAATCATCAAATTAATCTTGATAAATTAGCTTTATTCATGCTTTACATTTGGAGCTAACATGACGTGCATACTTAATTATAATTACGTATTAATTTTTTAAATTTATCCCAAAATAATTACGCTTTTATATTTTTCTAATTCAACGGGTGTAAACAAGCTCAAAGTCTATGGATTCATTCCTTATTATTGTAAATTTATGACTTTAAGAAAATGGTGCACATCTTGTACCGTGGTCCAATATTCAACTCTAAATACTTCCATTGGAAAAATATATTTTTAGAATATTATTAACAAAAATATTTTGAATTCACTATACTCTGACTTGATATTATGACATTAAATTTAGTTTCAAAATATTTTTGGTAGGTTTTGGGTGTAGTTTCAATTTTGTTTCTCCTTTTCAAAATGTTACCATTTTACCCTTGAGATTTGAATTTTGTTTCAATTTAGTTCCTATGTTTCAAGATTTACAATTTAACATAGATTTTCTTCCCGTGAAGTCAGATTATGATCGATACGATTTAATGGAATAGCCTCTAAGTACTCACTTTAAGTCTTTAGCGTTAATATCTATTAATTAATTTTAAAATGTTATAATTAAATAAATTTCACTATTTTTTATCACTATCAAAATTAATTTTAAATTTTCACTTCATAATTATTTAAAATTATTCATAAATATTAACGCCAAAGTTGAAAGTGAGTATTTAATAAATAAAAAAATCAAGGTTAAGAGTAGGTGTAATAGTAGGTTCGTTTTTGTCGGTTTTAGGGTCAACTTATAATCAAACCAAACCAATCGATTTTATAAAGAATGGATCCAAACTGATGTTCAATTAAAGAACAAACCCAATGGATTAGTTTTTATTTGATTCAGTTTATTATCGGTTTGGTTTTTTTATTTTTGGCATTTTTTCCTTCCAAATTTTTCTTTTTTCCACTTTTTTAATTAGTCACTTTTGCTATTTTAAAATTAAAATTGGGTTATTTATATATATATATATATATATTGAAATTGGCATTCTTGTTTTTTTTTTCTTAGCACTTTTCTAATTAAAAAGATATAATTGGTTTTTTTTTCTAAACAACAAATATACATGCACCATAATAATTAAAATACTAAAAGATACCTAATGTTAGAGATTATTTTTAAGTGTAGGGTGCATTATACTTTTAGTTTGTTTCGATTTTGATTGGTTTTTCTAATATAAAAACAGATGTGAACATATTTTGATTTTCTTCAAATACAAACCAAGATGTCTATTTTATAGTAAAAAAACAAATCAAACTAGTGGATCGATTTGGATTTGTTTGGTTTTTTGGTTTTTCAATTTTTTGTTGCGCTCTTAGTTAAAAGTGTAAATCTTGAAACTTAAGATCAAATTGAAACAAAAACTCAAAACTTAAGTACCAAAAATGTAATGAAACATAAGAATTAAATTGAAATCAAACTCAAAATTGAATGAATAGAAATGTAACATTTTAGAATATAGAGACTAAATAAGAATTACAAAATTAACTAGGTACCACATAAATTTAAATCTTACGTGTGTACAAAATTCATGAAGTCACTCGGTTGAATTTCAAGTGGCCCCTATATTAACACATTTTTCCAATTAAAGTAAATGCACTTTTAACATTAACTCATGTGTGATTTTGACATAACCATATTAGTCTCGACATATTTCCTCCTTTCACAATTTAGTACATTTTTCATAAAATTATTGATATAGTTTTTCTCGGCGCTTCTTCACCGAGATCAAGTCCAAGATGAATATCGAGATTCAACATGATTTTTTCAAATCTTACTTAATCCTTACCAAATCTTTCCCACATTTTAAAAAACCACACTATAATCACCCAAAATTTATCGGAATAAAAACTATTTCGATGAATTTTTAAAAAATATGTTAATTGCGAAAGATAAAAACTTTTTAGAGCTATTTCTGAAAATTTTTCGATACAAATTACAAACACCAAAAGTAAATAAAATAAAATAAATGGCTTTTGTGTGGATTGTGAACTGCCGTCGAATTGGGAACGTTGAAAGCATTTTGGTCTTCATCCTGCCTTTGATGCCATATTATAATCAAACCCTATCTTTGAAAAATCATGTATTTGTTTAATTTTCTAGTATATCGTTTAGGTTCAAGTAATTTATTTTGAAAAGTTCTAAATATTTTCTAAATTAGTAATTACTAAAATTATTTTTAGGTTAGATTACCCATCAACTTTTGTATTTGTGTCCAATAGTTATACTAAATTTAAAAATTCATTTTTGAACTTTTAAATTTGTATTTAATAGATTTTTTAACTTCAATGATTTAAAATATATTTCAAAAATTTTGATTGTGTCTGATTAGTGCAGATGTATTTTAATTTTTCTTTTAAAAATAAAATTTGGGTCTAATAGGATATTGAACTTTTTTTTTTTTTTGTCCACATGACTCATGAGTTTTTTTAGAAAAAACTATTGAATAGGCAACAACCTATTAGACATAAAATTGAAATATAGGAAATTATTAGACACCAATCAAAATTTTAGAACTTATAGGAGAGCTTTTATAATTGAGATAATTATAATAATATTGTGGTTTGGTAAAATATTTAGAAAAATATTGTGTTTTTAAAAATATTTTAAAAAATGTTGTAGATTTTATGGAAAAGTGTGAGATAACCCTCGATCTTCTTCTTCTTCTTCGTCGTCGTCGTCGTCGTCTTCGTCTTTGTCTTCTTCTTCATCTTCATCTTCTTCTTCGTTGTCGTCTTCTTCTTCTTCTTCTTCTTCTTCAGTCTCGCTCTCTCTCACAGACTCGCTCTCTCGCTCTCTCTCTCAGACTCTCTCTTAGTCTCACTCTCTCTCAACTTGCGGGAAATAGGGCCCCCGCAGGGACCTGTCTCCTCGACGGCAACGGACGACCAATGGAGCAGCAGCGAATCTCTGCAAAAGTCAACGATCAGCGGCTACAGCAGGTAGCGGCTGGTGACAGGACGTGATGAGCGGCTTGGTCGAGTGTTGAAACTTCGACCTTCTCCTTGGTCGAGAGTTGAAATTTTGACTTTCTCTCTCCTAAAAAACTACCACATTTTTCTAAATATTCTCCAAACAACCATATTTTCCTAATTTTTTCCCCAACTACCATATTAAAATAAAAGCTCCTTTATAATTTGGGGACATATTAGACATAAACTCAAAAGTTTTTAGTCTTATTAGAAACAAATAAAAAATTTAGACCCTATTATCTTGGGGATGTTCCATGGCACCCTGTCGCTAGGGTCGTTGGGTTCTTCCAGGTTCTATTATTCCGAAACCAATCCCCTTTTGGGGGACTAACCCTGTATTGAATCTTGTCAGAAAGATGAATATTGATTTATGAGAGGTGATGTGGCCAACATATGACATTCTTTGGGTTATTGAATCTTGTCAAAAAGACGAAAATCCATTTTTTTTAAAGGTTTTAAGCGCCTTCTCGAGAAAGATGAATATCGATTTTTGAAAGGTAATGTGGCCAACAAATGGCCATCTTTGGAGCTTGAGATTTTTTTTAGAAAGATGATAATCAAGTTTTGAGAGATTAAGTGACACTTTCATATAGCTTTTTTGGACGCCTTCGAATATGTGTTGGGTTGTGGCCGGTAGAAACATGTCAGATTAACAGACCAACATGATACTTTTGTCCTATTATTACAAATAGGTATTTCTAGGGTTTGAAAGCAAAATAAAAAAAAAAATTAAATGATAATAATGATATTTAAATGTTAAAAGGGTGTTTGGGGCTCCAACTTGGAGTGGGTTGAATGAGTTATAATAGCCCACTCAGAGTTTGGGGTGTGTGTTAAAATAATGGAGAGTAAGGGTAATTTTAACCCTCGTTTTGCTATTGTAAAACTATTTATAACTCAATGGTTAAAATAACCAACTCTCCCCAACTCCACTCACCAGCGACCAACTCCGACAATCAACTTCTACGCCAACTCCAACGACCACCTCCGCTGACTAACTAGTGAAGCTCACCTCTAACGTCCAATTTTGGCTACGACCGCTTCCAACGACTACATCTGGCAACTAACTCAAACAATCACCTCTAGTGACCACCTATGCGACCAACTTCGGTGATCACTTTGGTTGCCCAGTCTAGTGAAGACTGCCTAAGACCCTCAATTTTGGCAACGCACTCTCGCAATCACTTTGGCGACGAGCTCATAGTGTTGAATAGTCTTTTTTATAGTAATTTGGCATTAATAGAAACACTATGAGAACGACAAATGAAACAACCCTTTGTATAAAAACAATTTTGAAGTCAACTTATGTACATTTTGAAACATAGAGACCAAAATGGAAACTAGACCCAAAACCTATGGACCAAAAAGGTGTTTTTTTTCCCTTTCTTTTTCATACTTTTTTTTTTTGTAGTTTAGTTCTTTAAAAAAAATTGAAATCGAATAAATTAAATAAATTCTAGGGAAAATTGCAAGAATCACTATTAAAGTATGGTGGTAGATGCAATTATAGTCTCAAATTTTCAGTTGTCAAAATTGAGTCCTCAAACTTATACAAATGTTAAAATTTGACCCTCAAACTTATGTATTGGTAGAAATTGGATCCCCAAACATTTAGTGGCAAAATTTAAATCCTCAAACTTATGTACTATAATTGTTAAAAATGGGCTTGAAAACAGGTATATGAACAGTAGGAAATAACTGATAAAAATGTAAGGAAATGTTTATTTTTCAAAATTTTATCTAGTACTAAGGAAGAAGAAAATAAATCCTGATACAAACAAAAATTTTAATTAAAAAAACAACTCATTTTAACAATTGTGTAACTAATTAAAAGTTTAAGGGTCAAAATTGTATCATTGTGTAAGTTTTGAAGTCAATTTTAATAATTGTATAAGTTTGAGTGTCCTACAAATTTTCTATCTCTTGATTAATAATATATGTTTTAATCAATTGAGTTGCGCACAAATTAAGAAACAAGTTCAATTAATTTATGTGGTCGACAAAATATGATATTTAAGATATCATTACTTATATAATAAAAAAATAGCAGAAAAAAATCAAAACTCTTACTAAAATAACTTGTACCTAAAACATATACTATTATAGCCGAACGAAAATAATTTGTACCTTAAATACATACTATTTTAATCTATCTTTAAAATAGATGCTATTATAATTTAGATTCAAACGATCTACGTGTAGAATATATATTATTATAATCTCCAAATTATTATAACACATATTAATGGCCCCATAAAGCCCCTATGATGATACAACATTTGTAACTTAATTAAAACGCAATTAAAGAGCGAACAAGTAAAAAAGAAAAGACAATGATATTGTGATATGATAGGTGACACTTGGAAAGGTGTGTCTTCGAATATTTTGTCATTTGAACAAACAAATGATAATTTTAAATAATTTTATTTATTTATTTAAAAAAAAAAAAAAAAAAAAAAAAAAAAAAAAAAAAGGTTCCGTCCGTATCAAACCATCAATCAAGCACAGTGGGGCGGGCAGTGGCTTTGGCAAAAACGCGCTATTTCGCAATTCTGACACTGACAACTTCTCTTAGTTTTTTTATTCTTAACGATAATAATAACAATACTAATATCCTCATCAAAATAATAATAGTAATATCTGTTTTTTAAAGATAAATTTCAATAATTTTTATAAACTTTTACATCTAAGAGCTCAAATTTTAAATTTGAATTAAGGTCATGTTTGCACAACTCCAATGAAAATCTAGTCTAATCATAATAAAAATAAATTATAATATAATCAATTATTTTGATGGTGTTTACTACAAATAAGTTGTAATTGCAATTAAAAATATAGATTATTATCAAAATGCCTTTATTATATTTCTAATTAATTAAAATATAGTAGTTATATGGTATAAGAATTAAAATGTCTTTATTGTTTTTATTTATTTATTCAAAATTTTTAAATTTTTAAATTTTTTAAAAAAAGTAACAATTCAATTAATTTTAAAAAATAAAGGGTGATTAACGAAATAATATGTTAACTTTTTAATTATGAATATTGATATTGATTTAGATTATTGATGTGAATATGAATTTCTAGACAAAAATAGATGATAAAAAGGAAAGTGCCAACTTTTAATTTGGTTATCAATATCGATATTGATATGATTATCAATATCGATATTTAGATATCAATATAGATTATTGAATATAAATTGTTGATATCGGTGTAAGTATGGATTTGTAGATAAAATGGTAAATGATGGAATATTAGTAAAAAATATTGTTTAGGTCTCACGTAATAATCAATGAGAATGAGATGGATGTGTGTAATATGATTAGAGACTTTTTAGAGTGAGTCTCGTTCTTCATTCTCATTGCAAAGTGCAACAAACGCAACAAATAATAATAATATATGAGTCCCACATTTTTTATTATCATTCATTAATTGTGTTTGTAGGTGCATAAACAAGACGAAAAATCATTTTGTTTTTGTTTAGTTTAAAGAAAAATAAACATTTTGTTAACTTATTGTTGAAACGAAAATTAATTATAATATAGTATAGTAGTACGCATAGCATAAGATGTAGATTTTAAATTATACATTTGACTTTTTTATTTGCTTTTGTTTACTAGGTAAAAGTAAGCTAACTTAATTCGTATAAAGCATGTTAACGACTAAAAAGATTGTAGTTTGGATCTCTCGTTCCATATTGTATTAACAAATAATTAAACATTTAAAATAACGTAATATAATTTGGAACTAGAGAAGAATCAAAATATTTCACAAGTAGATTGTAGACTAAAAAAAACATATACTTCATGATCAATTGATAATGGTTAAAAAAACACTTTCAGTCTCTAAATTTTTATAAAAGTAACAATTTAATTCATGAAGTTTAGTTGGGAATTATATAGTTCATGTACTTTTAAACTTGAAACAATTTGGTATTTAGACTTAAATAAGTAACAATTTAGTTCATATAATTTATAATGTATAACACTTTAGTCCTTATTGTGAAAAATATTATTAAGATTTAATAAAAAAGATTTTACATATTTACATCAATAAACTAATCTAGAATCAAATCTTTTATAAACTACAAAAACTAAGTCGTTTCGTAATAAAATTTGACACTTAATTTTGAAGAGATTTTTCACGAAGGATTATTATTACAAATCTCAAAATATATACTAAATTGTTACTTATTGAAGTTTATAAACAAAATTGTTACAAACGTAAAAATACATTAAAAAAATTATTATTATTTATTATATTTTTTTTTATAGTTTAGTGACTAAATTTTATTTTTAATCAAAATTAATGCTAGGACATGATGGGAGAAGAGAGAAACAAATCAAACAAATAAATCACAAATATAATGAAAGTTGAAACCATTTTTCTTCTATTTCTTTATATTTGGGGATGATTTTCTTTGTGAATTTAGTAGTCTATAATTTTCTTTGTTATTTCTCCAATAACTTCTCATTAATTTATTCATGATCATCTAATAAAGTTTTCAATCTTGATTCTTTTCTACTTCAACTTTTTCAATGTTTGGTTTTCATAGTAAAAAATATTTTACTATGAAATATTAAAGAATTTTACTAACCTTTATTAAAGTAATAATTTATTTTAATGCAAATGTTCTATTGTACTTTTTTTTTTCATTTTAGTTTTGTACTTTTTGGTTCATATTTTGAAATTTTTTTTTTTGGACTTTTTTCCTTTTATATTTAGAAAACTCAAAATATATAAAGTTGGGTATTACGAGTTGTACTTGCTAAATAAATTGAGCTATGCACATGTTTGACAACAATTTTTGTTCATTCATGGTCACAACTTTAGACTTTGTCTGTTTCCTACTCTACATGTTGTAAAAAAAAAGTTTAAAAATTATTTTAAGTAACAATTTAGTTCCTAAACTTTCGTTTGTAACGATTTAATCCATGTACTTTCAATTTTGCAACAATTTAGCCCCTAAACTTTATTATGTAACAATTTGATAATTGTACTTTAAAATTTGTAATGATTTAGTCTCTATCACAGAAATTAGTGTTAAGATTTAATTAGTTTTTTTTTTTTTTGCGTAAATAAATCGATAAACAAGTTAGAGACTCAATATTCTTATATAATACAAAGTCTACATCATAAAATAATAAAAATTAACATCTAATTTTGACTCTTTTATAACGTAGGGGACAAAAATGTTACAAATTTGAAGGTACAAGAACCAAATTGTTACATACTAAACTTTATGGACTAAATTGTTACAAAATTGAAATTATAGGAACTAACTTGTTACAAACAAAAGTTCAAGCACTACATTGTATTTAGGAACCAATAATATTTAAAAAAAAAAAAAAAAAAAAAAAACTATACGAACTTTTTGAAAATATATAGTCTAGAATGAAACATTTAAAAGTACTTAGGTTAAAAGAATAACTTTAAAGTAATAGACCATAGACCAAAATAATATGAAAGGATAAAATAACATTCAAACGAAAATATATATATATATAGACGTTGATCTTGATTGATTCTATTCTAAACAAAAGAAGAAAAGTAGAACCAAAATAGAATTAATTAATTCTTTTTAAAAAAAAAATATTAAAAAATAAAATTTCATGAATTATTTTGCCGGACAAAAATATTCCTTCATATCCTTTCCACTGTTCCCACCAACACGAAGCTTCTCCGCCATTTTCATACCAAACAATGGCCGTTCCACCAACTGTGGGCCTTCTGTGAGTCTCTTCTCTTCGAGTCACCGATCGCCATAGCTGTCCTCCTCTTTCTAATCCATCGAGTTCTTTGTTCAAATTTCTTTGACCCCACTCTTGCTTATCCAATCTGCTCCGCCTTTCCATTTCCCTTTTGGCTTTTTCAGTCGTATTCTGTGAATTTGTCAAACATAACGTGATGGGTTGTTTATTGTTTTGCTTTTTGATGCTTTGAAATTGAATCAAACCAACTTTAATCTGTCTTTATCGCTCTGGCTTCTATGATTGCTTTCCTTGACTAGAGGTTTTGGAGTTCTTGATTGTCATTAAGAGTGAGATGCTTCTCGGTTGTTTCTTAGTACTTGCTTTAATGGCGGATGGTAACGGATTCCTTTTTTAGTTGAGACCTGAGGTGATTCTTTTGCTTGTTCACTTTTTTGCTTCTGAGAATTAGCTTCTGGGTTCTTGTTATCTTGGTAATTGGATTCGTTTTGTTTGGAGTTTTCTGGTTCCAATCTGGTTTTTCCACTTCCACCTCTGAATTTGTTTGATCGACTTGAGTTTTGTTGAGTATTGATTGGTAATAAGAGTGAAATTGCTTCTGGGTTGTTTCTTGCTCTTGCTTTAATGGCGGACAACAACGGCTTCCTTCTGAGATGATTAATTCTTTCGCTCATTAATCACTTGTTTTTCTTGGATTCTCCTTCCTTCTTCTTGGATTCGTTTTGTTTCAATCTGATTCTTTCAATTTCTTTTCTGTAGTCTGATCATCTTCATTGTTAATCTCGAAATTATTTTCTCTGTGAGAGCTGCTGCCATGAGAGCTTCAAATCCCTATTTTCTCATCTGGATTCTTTGTGCTTTGTGTTTATCATCATCTCTCTCATCAGAATTCACTCCCGATGATAATTTTCTGATCGATTGTGGATCATCCTCCAATAGTACAGTGGAAGGTCGTTTATTTCTATCTGATGATTCCAACCCAAATGGGAAATCTCTTTCCACTACAAGCAATGTATCTAGTTCATCTCCATTATACTTGTTCTCACCTCTATTTAGAACTGCAAAAGTATTTGAAACAACTTCCCAATACAACTTCAAAATTAAGAAACAGGGCAGGCACTGGATCCGCCTATACTTTTACCCTTTTGTTTCTGGGAACTTCAGCTTGAGTTTAGCCAAATTCTCAGTTTCTGCTCAAAATATCACCCTTCTCAAAGAGTTTCAAATCGACAGTGGCTCGGTAATCAAGGAATATTCTTTGAATGTCACTTCCAGTAATCTTGTTCTTACATTTACTCCCATGGTGAATTCATTTGCCTTCATCAATGCCTTGGAAGTTGTTTCTGTTCCTAATGAACTGATTCCCTCGACTATCACCAGTGTTGAGAAGGTCAAAATTAGTTTGGAGAACAGGGTATTGGAGACAGTTGCTAGAGTGAATATGGGCAATGAAACCGTGTTGCCGAATGACGATATTCTCTCACGCCTTTGGGTTGCAGATGGTCCATTCTTGATGCATAATGATCAGGTTGTCGTCGGAAAGTTTGTGTCAAATCTCACAAAAGTGAATATGACAAGAGGTTCTGAAATTGAGGCTCCTCGTTTTGTGTATGGCACAGCAACTCGGTTAGGAGCTGATGTGGATGCGAATGCTAATGTCAATGTATCGTGGTCATTCGACATTGATCTGGGATATGAATATCTGATTCGTTATCATTTCTGCGATATTATTGATCTTTTTCTTGGACCAATTTCATTCAATGTTTATGTTAACTCGTGGAAGGTTAAAGATCATCTTGATCTTAGTAGTCTCACTTCACATATCCCAGGTGCACCCTATGTCCTGGACACTATAGCCAGTCCAATTGACAGCTCTAAGTTCAAAATAAGTGTTGGCCCTTCCAATTTTCATGAGTATTCAGCTGCCATTCTTAACGGGCTCGAGATCATGAAAATTAGTGATTCTCGGAGGAGCCTCGATGAACCCTCTGGTTTACACTCAAAGAAAGGTTCCAATGTTAAAGTTGGTCTTATAGCAGGCTTGGTAGCTGGACTGCTTGTTCTTGTTGTTTTGGCCACTCTTGTCATTGTGCTGTGCAGAAGAAGGAGATCCGCGCTTGTTCGTCACTTGAAGGAAGAGGAAAATTTTGGTGCGAATGGTAGAGAAAGCAACTACATCATTGGATCTGTTGCCTTTTCGAACTCAAAAATCAGTTATCGATATCCTCTTGCAGCTATTCAGGAAGCTACAGGTCATTTTAGTGAAAGTTTAGTCATTGGCCTTGGTGGGTTTGGGAAAGTTTACAAGGGGATGTTGAGGGACAACACAGAAGTGGCAGTGAAAAGAGGAACTTCTAAATCCCAGCAGGGTCTTGCAGAGTTTCAAACTGAAATTGAGATGTTATCCCAGTTTCGCCACCGTCATTTAGTTTCTCTGATTGGGTACTGCGACGAGCAAAACGAGATGATTATAATTTATGAGTACATGGAAAAAGGGACCCTCAAGGACCATTTGTATGGATCAGAACTTCCAAGTTTAAGCTGGAAACAAAGGCTTGATATTTGCATTGGCTCAGCTAGAGGACTTCATTATCTTCACACTGGCTCCACAAAGGCAATCATACACAGAGATGTCAAAACTGCAAACATTCTTCTTGATCAAAACTACATGGCCAAAGTTGCAGACTTCGGACTCTCGAAGATTGGCCCCGAATTCGACAAGACTCATGTCAGTACAGCAGTGAAAGGAAGCTTCGGCTATCTCGATCCCGAGTATTTAACGACGCAGCAACTGACCGAGAAATCAGACGTGTACTCTTTTGGGGTGGTTATGTTTGAAGTCCTTTGTGGTAGGCCTGTCATTGATCCATCTCTTCCAAGGGAAAAAGTGAATTTAATTGAATGGGTAATGAGGAGGAAGGACAGAGATCAACTGGAGGCGATAGTAGACGCTCGCATTGTCGAGCAAATCAAGCTAGAATCTCTGAAAAAATATGTAGAGACGGCCGAGAAATGCTTGGCAGAATGTGGAATGGATCGTCCGACAATGGGAAACGTTCTATGGAATCTGGAGTGTGCTCTCCAGCTCCAAGGGGACGAAAAATCTCGTCATGGAAAGGAATCATCCTCACAAGCTGATCTTTCCAACCACTGGGAGGCGAGCGTATCAACGACTCAATTCAGCACGGGAAGTGCGGTCGATATCGCGGGTATTTCGATGAGTAAGGTATTTGCTCAAATGGTGAGGGAAGATATGAGATAGGCTACACTTATTTTGGCATTAGAAAAGATCACACGAATCATCAGTAGATTTTGTATAAAAGTGAAGGAGTTCAATCCTGTTACGTGCATCTCATATTGTTCGAGGTGTGCCTGTTGATTTATAATTTATACATACTTTATATAAGCATTGAAAAGATTGATTGTCCAAACTCCCTTGGTTAATATTGTGTAATTCTTTTTGAAGAAATTATATACCTGTTTGATAGCAAATAAGTTTCTTTACTAATAATAACCTTTTGTTTTCTTTACATATGCTTTATTTTTATTTTTTTATTTTGACAAACGAAACCACAAACAACAAGACGAATTACAACCTAAACCTCCTCATCCAGATGAAGGGGAGAATAAAATCTACAAAAATATCTTTTTAGATTAGAGGACAACCTTGACGAAAAGCCAAAATTGCATGAGTTGCTTTGTTCTCCACCTAAGGAACATAACAAAAAAGATAAGCATTAAGAGTCTTGTCCACAAAAGAAATGTCCTTGAACTCTTAGCTAAGCATGTCTTTGAACACCTAAAATGATTATTGAGAGTGTTTGGGGTAAAGTTATCAATTGCTATGAGTTGGGTTAAACAGTGTTTTGGGCCTAATTTTGTATATCAACGATATTTTATACCCACGTCTACTAACTTGGTAAACATGCACTCAACCCACATCACGATTGATGCCCTTGTTGCCACTTCCAGCCAACTCCAGCCACATTCGACCACCACTGTCGATGGCAGACTCCGGCGACCCCCACCGACAGCTACATCCATCAACTCTGACAATCATTATTTTAAATTATTAATTCATAGTATTTTATAGTTGTCATTTGTAGTAATTTAACATTAATAAAAACACTTTTACCATAAAACAAATCAAACAAATGTGTACATAAAAACAATTTTGAAAAAGAGTTGTCAAATACATGATTGTTTTTATTTTAAAAGATTTTAAAATTATTTAAATGAAAATGACTTTTTGAAAAACATTCTTTTCCAAGTTAATCTAAAGAAAAGCTTGTATCATGGCAAAAGGATAGGTATGAATTGAAGTTTGGGAGGCAGAAGAAAGTTGTCGAATATGTCAATCAGATAGATGATTTGGATGGACGTTTATGTAATTTTTTTTTTTCCGTGTAAATGGATTAGGCCATTTGTTGGCTTGTATCATATATAATTTTTTTGTAACATATAACTGGGTTGGAGAATGTGTCCATTTATTACATATTTTTTTGTGTGTCAATCATGTAACATGACCATTAATAGAGTCATTATAGTATAGTTACATTTTGAGGATATTCCACTAACAATATTAGTCTAAATTTGTTTTGTTCTAATGAATCCAATATAATTTTGTTAATCTTAACTAGAAACGTCATATGCACAAATTTGTAAAATGATAGCTTAATCTTTTTTTTTTTTTTTTTTTTTTAAATAAAATGGTTGATTCAATAGCAAGCTCCAAGCTCCATTTTCTAAAACTCCCAACAATACATTTGTACTTTAAAAAAATAACAATAAAACAAATTGCAATCCATAGTTTATTAATATATAATATATATAGATGTTTTCAAAAATAGAAAAATGGTTTAAAATAATTACAAATATAACAAAATTTTATTTTATATTTATGATAGACAACGATAGACCCAAATAGACATCAATCACTTTACTAGATAGACACATATCTAGGTCTATCGTTTGTCTATCACAAATAGAAAGTGAAAATTTGCTATATTTGTAAATAATTTGATATTTTTTTCTATTTATAATAATTCTCTATGTATGTGGGGGGGGGGGGGGGGGGGGAGGAGTGGGATAATCACCATGAAAACAGATTATTTATGTTAGAAAAAATTCATAGTTTTTTTAACTTATACAAAACAACTCTACACCCTAAACACAAACATATAAACTCTATCGACATATAAATTCCCTAGAACTCAACTCAGAGTGCCAAACAACCTCTTAATGTTTTTCATTTGTCCTTAAAAACAACATATGCAACCTCCTTTCTTATTTCTTTTAAGTAATTAAATATCTTTTTAAATGTAAGATACCTATTTATTTTGTCCAATTGTCTAATTTATTTTTTAAAATATATTAAATCAAATCAATATTAATCTAATGCGTATACTATGTTATTATTTTAATGCGTATACTATGTTATTATTTCGTTAACATAGCTCCATATCTAGAAAAGTACAGTAGTACTACGATTTGTAGTTGTTATTATTAAAGAACGACATGTCTAAATTTGAATAGAATGAGTAATTTTTGCCCTACTATAATCTTTAATTTTGTCATTGGTTTAAAAAATACTTACAATCTTTCAGATGTGGTATTATTACCCTTAACCTTCTAGAAATGTTTCAAAGCTAACTTCATAGAATAAATCATTTAGAATTTTGAATGAAAAAGAGGACATATGAAGGTAACATAAAATGTTGTTGTTGATGGTTCATGGAGTCTTAATTTCACTTGAGGTCATTATAATTCTAAGTTTTGAAACGTTTACGAAAGGTTAAAGGTAAATACTATGTTTTTTTTTTTTTTTTTTGTAATTTGGCAAAATGAAAATTGCATTAAACTTTAATTCACAATCTACCAATGTATTTTATTTTATTTTATTTTAAGAATTTAGAAGCTAATATAACCATAAAAGTTTTGGAGTTAATTCCAACATAATTTTAGTAGTTAATTTTAGTAGTTAAAGTATTAATGATTTGTTAGATGGGTCTTTATAAGAAATAATTTGTTAAGTCCATTTGTTTCCTAAGATTTTTTTTTTTTTTTTTTTTAGGATTTCAGATAGACATCTAATATCTTTCTTTTTTTCATAGAATTTCATCTTTTAGACCCAAAAATATTATTATCTAGTGAATTTTAAAACTCATTTGACACGGATTTTCTAATGCACTTCATACATATGTAATTTTTATACATGGAAATGAAAATATAGTCTAATTATTTAATTAATTAATATCATTTACTGATACTTTTAACTAATTATCAAATATAAATATACTAAAGTCTCTTTTCAAATATAGCAAAATGAGTCAAATTATTTACAAATATAGAAAATTTTTGTTGTCTATCATTGTCTAGACTACGATAGAGTTCTATTGCTCAAAGCTTAAGCGATCTATCACTAATAGACATAAATATTTTTTCTATATTTGTAAATAGTTTGATATTTTTTCTATTTATAATCATTTCCCAATATAAGTATCTAGAATTAATAAATTTCACACAATACATTTACGATTTTAGGTTATATTAACTATTTAATATAAACTTTTATTATTAATAATTAATATTCTAATTATTTATATTTATTTGATTGTTTTTAGTATTAAATAAAATAATTAAATTAAGTTCAATTAATGTTAATATATAAATATATTAAATAATACTAACTTTAATTTATGTTTTCTTACAATTATTTAATTTTAGTTTATATATAGAAAGTTGATAAATTAAACACGTATAATTAACTTTTAGATATTAATTATCTCATATATCTAAATCCCAAGTATTTAATATTCATATTCATGCAACAATATCTGTGATCCAAATGACCTTTATAAATTTAAATCTTCTTTCTCAATTTTTTAATAGAACCCTAATAGTTTAGCATAAAAGATTTAACCATCCATCCTTCAAGTGACAATAAGTGAATCATGCTCTTTCCAAATTCATAATTTTCTTTTAAAAGGAAAAAAAAAATTAAAATTTGGACAAAATTTGCAATGAACTTATTCTAATTTTTAATTTTGGTCAAGAGAGGCAACCTTTTTGCTTAGGGAAATTTATTTAAGTGTATCTAGTAATCTTGTTTTGTATTTGGAGAGGATCAATTAATGAGAGTAATATCTACACTATTATAAATATAATAATTTTTTTTTCCAAATTTTTGTATGGAATGCCCTAAGAAATGAGCTCAAATAAGATTTGACCCACTCCTAACTCGATAGCATTTTAAGTTCATGCTCTTGTTTCTTTTTTTCTTCTCTTTGTCGGTTCTCTTGATTAGTTTTTTATTCTACCTCTCGTTTTTCATTATTGCTTTAAGTTTTCGCTCTTGCTCTCTTGTTTCCGACAAAAGAGAAAATAAAAAAACAAAAAATAAGCAAAAAGAAATTTAACAATCTATTTCAATAATTTTATGTTGACATGACGTAAGTAAAAGGTTAAAAAGAATGAAGTTTCCAAAAGTTGAACATGTTTTATTTTAAACCAAAGGTGTGTTTGGAATACATTTTAAAGTTTAGTTTAAAAAATAAGTCATTTTGAAAAAAAATTGAAGTGTTTGGAACCACTCAAACTAAATTTTAAAGTGTATTTTAAACAATTTTTATTAAAAAAGTAAAAAAAAAATGAATTTTCTAAAAAAAAAACCTTTTTTTTTCATTAGCCAAGGCAAACCCAACCTAAAAATTTCGATAACTCGTACAATTATCACAAATTTCTCCAACGAGTGGAGTGGCGGTGGAAAGAAAATGAATGTCACGGTTCAAAAATCACAAACATACAAATTGAACCGGTTCATAAGAACCGCTAAAATCTCCATCATAAACGTGGGCCGCAATTGCGCTGCCCATCCGGCCTGGACGAACCCTCTCACTCATCAGGAGTTGATAGAGCGAAACCCTAGAGAGAGAAGAAGAGGAAGAAGAAGGAGAAGAAAAGGAGAAGGACATTCAGGTTCAGAGCCTGTGGAGCCCTGGAAATGGATAGGGTTTCCGAGAAGGAGAAATCAAGCAAGCGTTCACGAGAAGAACGCGATCGAGACCACAAGCATCGAAGTCGAGATACCGAGGATAAGCATTTCTCCAAGGATGAAAAGCATCGTGAATCCGATCACCACCATCGCCGGCGGCACCATCGATCGGACCGTGATTCGAAGCGCGAGCGTTCGCATGAGCCGCGCGAACACAAACATCGGCGTGATAGGTCTCCTGATGAGCGTGAAAGCTCCCAAGACCGCGATTTTAAGCGGGAAAGGTCTTATGATCATAGGGAGGAGAGAGAAAGAAGTAGAGATAGGGTTCCGTCTAAGCGAGAGCGGTCGAATGAACCTGGAGGGGTGAGAGAGGGCAGCGAAGAGCGGGGCAAGCTGCGCGAGGTGAGGCGCGAGCAATCAGACGATGAGCGGGAACGGGAAGGGTCGTTCGAGCCAATCCAGAATTCTGTACGTTCAAACAAGAGGAAGGAGAGGAGAGGAAGTGAGGATAGATTTGATGGCGGCGAGAAGAGGGCTAGGGCTTTGGAAGATGGAAATGAAGTGAATGGAGCTGAGATGGATGAGAAAAAGGAGCGGAGGAGATTTGCTGACGGTGAGAAAGATGAGGAAGCAAACTTGAGTGGTAGGGGAAGGAGGGAAAGGAAGCGGTTTGAGGATCGGGTAAAGGAAGAAGATAATGGTGGAAATGTAGATGAGAAGCATGCGAAAGTGAATGAATACAAGTCCAAGGGAGACGTCGGGGATGGGAAAGTTCAGTATGGAGGCACCACTGATGAAAAAAGGTCACTGGGGAATGTAAGTTCTATTTTGCATATGCTGCATTTTATCGTAATGAATTACACTGGTATATTTTCTTCATACAGCATTGGCATCTATTTGTAAAACCCTTAATTGTTAGACAAGGTTCACCCAAGTCCGCCAGATAACCATATCGATTTTGTTCTTTTGAAAATTAAGCCTATAAGCACTATTTTCCCTTTCTTTGTTCTCTAAATTTTAGGAGTTTTTTCAAAATCTTGAAGACAACAAAATTTCAGAAAAATCTGGCTAAGAATTTAAATGCTTTCTCAAGATAATGAAAACCTTGATTAAGAATTTGTGAGAAAACAAGCACAATTTTCATATGCCTTGGCAATGGAAGTTCTGTCATATATGTTTGGCAATGTATTTTACTTTACATTTCATTCGGTAATTCAATCTAGTTTCACTTTGTTTTCAATCATCAATGGCGGGGAAAGTATTTCTTGTTTATGAAAAATGGAACAAAGTACGTTTGAGGAGACTTCCAGAGTTTCTTTATGTCTTGGGAACACATCAAGGTTCTTTCCTTTGCTGACTTCACTTTGCTCTGCCACTTTCTGTTGTTTCTTCCCCCTTAGGCTTAGGTATGTACATGGGTCTGGGCCCACACTAATAATCCTTCTAACTAATTTCCCCGCTTGACCTTCCTTTCTTTCCTCCCTTTTAGAGATTCTTGTGTTAATGTATTGCATCTGAAGGGAGATCCATCTGAGCCATAGAGTAACTAAACCCTTATCTTCTAGAACTGGTAGGAAATTTAATTATGTATTATGTGATTGTGTCAGCCCGTTAGGTTGTCCTATCTTGTTCTTCGTTTCTTCAATGAAGCGGTCTGTCTCTTATAAATATGTACATTTATGTGATTGCCATTGTGTGACCTCTTGGCTTGAAATTTTCCTTCTGAAGAGGGGGTTTTCATGTGGGCAAACTATAATCATTACAAAACCTAAGAATTGTCATTGGCAGGATATGTATTATTCATAGGAACTTGAAATGTTTAGTTGTGAATAAATTATGTTCACTAGTCTTATTGTAATGGTGCTGTTGATAGATGGCTATAAGCTTAAGAATTTTATTTGATTAAGTTATGCTAATTAAAGTTACACCATAATGGATTTTCTAAGTTTAAGGTTTGAGGTGATTGTATTCTGTTTCAAACAATATATGTCCAAGTCAGGATATATATTCATTCTTTGGTATATTAAGCATCTTGGCAATTTTCTAGCAATTAGGTTCTGAAGTGGGAGCAAGTCTGAGTGTTATTTGATGTTCTTGGATGTAAGAGCTGAAATATTTTGTAATTTTGTTAATTGTTTGGTTAATAGCGCACACAGAGGTTCCTTGCAGTGATTCGTACCTTGTTTACATCTGTATTTTTAATATGTATACATGGATTAATTCTATAATATTGAGGAAATTCTTCCATGATTCTGATGCCTTTGGGTAGTGCTAGTAGTGAGCTTAATGAACTAACGTCCTAATCTTGCAGGGATCTATGGTTGAACCTACCGATATGTCATCAGCAAGTGTGCCCCAGAATTTGTTACACCCTAGTCATTCCCTTCCTATCAAGGTATCTTCAATTTCTACCACAAATGAAAATAAGGGAGTTAGTATTACCAGATCTCATGAGGTTCATGGAAAATCTAGTACAGATGGGTCATCTTCAACTGCTGGGAAAAGTGGAAATCTCTCTCTTGATGCTTTAGCAAAAGCTAAGAAAGCTTTACAGATGCAGAAAGAATTGGCCGAGAAGTTGAAGAAAATTCCCCTGGTAAGTTAGGCAACATAGATACTTTGATCCATGTTAACTATTTTCCCCACTCTGAGGTTGGTTTTACATATATATGGATGCATTTGTGCATGTGTGTATTGGGTGTTTCCTCTGTGTATCAATTTTTACTATTTGATCTTATAGATGAAGAAGGTTGGGGGGTCAAGTTCTGCAAGTAGCTCAGTTGTGAAATCAGAGGAGAAAGCTAAACCATCAGGTGGTATATTGGGGCAATTGCAAACTACAAATGATGCTACAACTCT
Source organism: Citrullus mucosospermus (assembly GCA_030954485.1). Lineage (NCBI taxonomy): Eukaryota > Viridiplantae > Streptophyta > Magnoliopsida > Cucurbitales > Cucurbitaceae > Citrullus > Citrullus mucosospermus. Next base: position 26,843,912 of record CM062056.1, read on the forward strand.
TTCGACTGGGGTAGCATCAAGTTCGTTGACAGTACCTTCTGCTGCCAATGCACTCGATGGTGGTATTAATGTTCCAGCTGGCCTTACCTCTATACCCCATTTTGAAGCTGTCAAACGTGCACAGGAGCTTGCTGCCAGGATGGGATTTCGCCAGGATCCAGAGTTTGCTCCTCTCATAAATTTGTTTCCGGGGAACATAGCAACGGACGTTGCTGTTCCACAGAAGCCAACCAAGGCCCCTGTTCTTCGTCTTGATGCACTTGGCAGGGAAATTGATGAACAAGGAAATGTGGTCAATATAACCAAACCCAGCAACCTTAGCACTCTTAAGGTTTGGAATGAACTTACATCTCGTTTGGAGTTTTTTTCTTTTACTAACATTGAAATTTGAATGGATTGACATTGTATATATTTTTAACTTCGCAGGTTAACATCAACAAGCAAAAAAAGGATGCATTTCAGATTCTTAAACCTGAACTTGATGTGGATCCAGATTCAAATCCTCATTTTGATGAGAGGATGGGTATAAATAAAACTAAACTGCTGAGGCCAAAGAGAATGAGTTTCCAGTTTGTTGAAGAAGGGAAATGGTCTAAGGAGGCTGAAACCATAAAATTGAAGGTACTGATATAGTTTCTTCCATAGTTGTCTTTGGTAAAAAGAATGCTCGTACTTTATATTTAAAAGAATCCCTTATATTTTTGTTATAGAGTAAATTTGGAGAGGCACAAGCCAAAGAACGAAAAGAAAAACAGGCACAATTGGCCAAGGCAAAGGCTGCACCTGATATAAATCCGAATTTGATCGAGGTATCAGAGAGAGTTATGGTGAAGGAAAAAACGAAAGAACCAATTCCTGAAATTGAGTGGTGGTAAGTTGATATTTTATATTATGGTATTTCCTGAACTTTTGTATTCTATTTTTTCTTTAGAAAATTGTAAGCTAAAGGTTGAGTAAACTGCATACATCTTTGTCCCGTTCTTTAATTTTCTAGCATTTCATTAATTTCTAGCTTATATCGGGATGTCTTCTGAGATTCAATTCTAATACACTATTATTTTTTAAAAAACTATCTAGGGATATCCCGCTTTTGCATTCCGGAACATACGAGGATATGGGAGATGGTTTTGTGGCTGATGACAAATTAAGGAAGGATAAGATCACCATATATGTGGAGCATCCTCGCCCTATTGAACCTCCTGCCGAGCCAGCTCCCCCCCCTCCTCAACCCCTAAAGCTAACGAAGAAGGAGCAGAAAAAACTCCGTACACAGCGTCGTCTAGCAAAGGAGAAAGATAGACAGGAGATGATTAGACAAGGCCTGATAGAGCCCCCTAAACCAAAAGTAAAAATGAGTAATTTAATGAAAGTTCTTGGCTCAGAAGCAACCCAAGATCCTACTAAACTTGAAAAAGAGATCCGTGCTGCAGCTGCTGAGAGGGAACAAGCTCACATAGATAGAAATATTGCACGAAAACTTACCCCTGCAGAGCGCCGCGAGAAGAAAGAACGTAAACTATTTGATGATTCAAATTCGCTCGAGACATTTGTGTCTGTTTACAAGATCAACGATTTATCACACCCACAGGCCCGGTTTAAAGTCGATGTTAATGCTAGAGAGAACCGTTTGACTGGATGTGCTGTGATATGTGATGGCATCAGTGTTCTGGTCGTTGAAGGGGGAAACAAGTCCATCAAGAGGTACGGGAAGCTTATGCTCAGGCGTATAAATTGGGCTGCTTCTGTGAAAGAGGAGGAAGAGGAGGAAAACGACGACAAGCCTGTTAACAAGTGTTCATTGGTATGGCAAGGAAGTGTTGCCAAATCTAGCTTCAATAGATTTTCAATCCAGGAATGCATGACCGAGGCAGCTGCTCGGAAGATTTTCGCTGATGCTGGTGTTGGTCATTATTGGGATTTTGCTGTTAACTATTCCGACGATCAAATATAATCAAACTCTTGTGCTGGTAGTTGATGCGATAAGCTGATGATTTGCTTCAGTGTCTTGTATGGTCGAGAAGCAGGAAATGCAGAAATGTTCAAAGCGAATATATCATCATGTTATTGCCAGTCTTAGCCTGTTTCGATTAATAGGTTAGGTGGGAAGATTTCATTATGTTCCGACTCACCTATCTAATGAGTTCCGAGAAATTTTGCGGATTTCATGAATCAGAACTGACTTGTGTATGAAAAAATGTTGTAATTGTTGGTGATCGGTTGGGGTAGCAAGCAAGAACTTTGAAATCTTATTGCCGAAGACCGTCTCAAGAAACTGGTATTATGTCCAATATTCGTCCATAGCCTTAATTTCTTGTACTTCTATAGAATCTAGAGTTGTGACTCTTTTTTCCACTCTTCATAACTGAGGAATGATTTGACACAATCCATTCCATTGGGTTAGTTAGATGAAGAGAGGTGGCTTTAAATAATTTTCTACTCAAACGAAAAGGTACTTTTTTTAAAACTACTATTGCCCTACGGTTATTGTAAACTCTCTGGTTGATCCTCTTCTTCTTCCTTGTTTTATCTTCCTGTTTGTTTTTAATTGTAGGTTCGTAGGGGATTTGAATCCATGGCGAAAAGCTCTGACCAATTGAATTTCATCAGTTGAGTTGTGGTTAAGGGTGAGTGAGTTTGATATATCCATGCCAAATACTTTTCATTTTAGTTTTATGGTAAAATTTAAATTTGATAATCTTCTTTCAACACTTGAAGGATTCACTCGAGTTTGTTATAGAATAGCCAAAGTAGTGTATTTTAAAATGATTATAAACACATTCTAGTCGAAAGTGTTATTAGTTTATACTCTTTATAATACTTTTAAAGTTGTTTTTGGATCAAAACTATAGGCCAAGAAAACTTTTACAAGCCCACTTTTTACATGATGTATTTGGTGCGTTCTGGACTCGTTTCGAATTATACCACTTTCAAACATCATTTCAAGGTTCCCTTTGGTTTTTAATTCTAGTTTCCAATTTCCCTTGTGTCTTTTGTAAGTTAAAAGGTTGAATTGAATTCTTAGTTAAATTTCAAAAAGAAAAACCAGTTTTTAAAAACTGTTTTTCTAATATTATTAATATTAGTTTAAGCTTTCAAAACTTAGCTTGTTTTTTTTTGGAAAAAGTAGATAAAAAATAAGAAATTTAGAAGGTTGAAAGAGTGTTGATGGTTATTGGGCCTAAGAGAAGTTTTTGAACACCATAATTTTTTATTTTTTATTTTTTGGTATATACACATTCAAAATGGATTGATAGAATCAGTGTTTTGTTTTAATTATTTATTTTGGAAACATAATAGTAAAGAAAATTAGTGCTTGTTTTCATTGTGTTCCAACTTTCAATAAAAATCATAGATTAGCTTGACCTTTCTTTTGGTTTTCATAAGTTGGGATTAGCTGTTTGATTTATATATAAGGAAAGCTAGTAAGCTACTTGAATTTAATTGGATTTTGTGTACGATAAAAGATACCTAATACTTAAAGACTGTCATCAAAGAAGTAATTAAGAAGTGTTTGAAACTTATGAAATTAAATAATATATTTCACCAAATGACGTGTCAAATGTTCTACTGCAATAAATTGTACTATAATGGATGCCACGTCATACATCATGAGTTCTTCCATGTCAAGAAGTGAATTTCTAGTGCTATGGAAAAAATCACACAATATTCTTTTTATCATTATTATTATTTTGTCGTTAAAGAAGATTTTATAGTTGGTAGAATATGTGAAAGGAGTGCACTATGTATTAATACTATAATTTTTTTTCATAAAATCATTATTCCTATTAAATAATCTTTTAAATAAAAAATTATCAATATTATTACTACTCTGACTTATATATTTATTGTCTTAATATGATAATTATATCGATGAGTACGATCATTTGCTTGTTCACTTCTTCTGGATCGATTGCCCAACATTCCTCCTTTATTTAGCATTAATTGACATGAAGTTTTATTCTAAAGGTGAGAGGATCGATTCTACCGTGTTCAAATGCACGTGTGGTTTTCCTATTTATGGTAATTGCAATAGAAATCACTTTTAAGGTTGATAATTAATGTAGAGTGATATTTCTAAAGAAATGTAAATATGACTAATCTATTAACAATATTATATGGGTTTGATTGTTATATTTGCAACTATCTCTTTTTATTTATCCAGCGGCTCTATTTGTATATCTTACAAATTAGTTCTCTACCAAGTTACATTTGTAAAAGAAAGTTACTTTATGTATGTGTCTATTGTGCGATCTATTTGTATGTATATATATCATTATTATGATGACGACGATGATAATAATAATAATAATAATAATAATAATAATAATAATAATATTGTTTCTTTGTGAGGAGAATGCATATAGATAAGTGCAACTTGAGTTACATCTTTCTGTAAAACATGTTAAATGTGACGTGTTAAAATTAGTTTTAATACAAACTTAGTTTTGATAAATGTGTTGAAATTAGTTTTAATACAAACTTAGATTTGATTTTATCAAAACTGAGATCTTGATTTTAATAATTAAATTATTCTTCCAAACTAAATTGAATAGTGAGATTAATAGATTATATACTTTTGGTGTTATGTATATAAAAGAAATTAAAGATATGGACAAATATTTTTAATCCTTTGTTGTTGCCATTTCGAACCTCAAGCTGTAAACTTCATATAGACTATGAAACGATTAAAAGTCCCGTCTAGTCTAAATTTTTAATTACAACGATCATGTTTGATAACACTTCATATTCGCTGATTTGGAAAAAAATAAACCACAATTTTTTTAGAACAAATTCGTAAATTTCAAGCAAAAACAAAGAACTCAAACTCAGCTTTCCGAGGGAAAAGAATTGATAGCAAAATTCTAATCACATAAGATTCTCATACAATTAAAATACAATTTACTTTTATTTCTATCCATCTTTGCTAGTAATACCAATAAATAATGAACAGTTATGATGATTTCCTGAACAGAATGCTATTCTCTTCTACAATGTGTTTTTTGCTCCTCTCTCCCATTTAAGCCATATATTGGTAGTTTCACTTAAATCTTAACACTGTACCCTGTCCATCTTCTACATTGTTACAGACCGGAGACGGAAATAATGTAATCTTCCTCCGAAAGTTCGGTCGATATGAAGCACCCCTTGTTTTGTAGATCAGCTTGTTGAGGACAGTAAAAGTGTCCAGTTTCTCTTACAAGCTAGGAACAACTAGATGCAACTACTTTTTTTTCCTTTATGAGGGTGTTCGTGTAAAGAAGTCATTCACAGCAAGATTTGCATCTCCATGAGCCACTGCGTCATCCGGCTCTGGCATATAGAGAGTTGTAGATGAAGCCTGCAAATGGGAAATCAATTCATCACATTCAAACACGAGACAATGTCATTTCCAGGTTTACGTTATAATTGCGAAGTGGTGAAACAAATTAGGCATTGCTTTTGATTCATTTTGCAAATTAGGCATCCTATTCACGCCCATGAAACAAATTTTACCCCGTAAATAATACATAAACTAAGTAATGCTCCGATGTACTTTAAGCCAAAATTAAAACATGTTGAACATGATGTACAATACAAGCACTTAGTAGAGGAAAGATGAAGAAGAATCACTATTTATGTACATGCTCACTTCCATTCAGGTTTTCCCCTTTTCCCTCCGCTGTTTGGGAACAGGACATTTTCTTTTTTAATATCTATGAGTAGTGTTCAGGTTAATTTGTGTGCACCTCTATTTTTCCAAGACAACAGTTTGACCATATTATATTTGGTTAACTTTTACGCTATTAAACCTTATATGGATGGAAATCGTGGCTTGACCTCATCTCCTCCCAACTCTTAACCACCAAGAAAATTTTAAGCCTCCCAACTCTTAACCAACAAGGAAATTTTAAGGAGCGGCACAACCTTCTAGTGAGGATTTTTGGACTTCAGCAAGACTCCATGCTTTTTCCAGAAGGATATTTTAACCTTCTAGGTTTTCTTTTGTTTTTTTCTTTTGTTCAAGAAACCGAGATTATATATAGCATCTCTTCTAGTGGGCTTTTCTTGTTGTCGGGCCCTTGGTTTTTCATTACCAAAAAATAAAAATACACAATCAACTCGAAAGTCAATCATAGAGGTGAGAATGAACTTACTTTTGCATCAAGTTGCATCTCTCCATTATTATCTGTTATGAGGCAAGCTCCATGCCCTTTCAACCATTCCGTGCATTCTTCCAATCCATCCACCTCCTTATCCCTAACTTCATCTCCAGATGAAGTCGAAAAGCCCAAGACCTGCGCAATGTAAGGAACAGGTAGAGAAGGGCGATACGACCGAGACATGCAATTTACAGCTTTGTATCGCATCTTTTCTGCGTAGAGATCTGCAAAGAGGCAAAAGGGAAATGAACGGCTTGTCCTTTAAATCAATTGGCATTTACCGGCATAACATTTCTCAATTAAGTAATGTTCGTATGTAAGGGACCCACCCATCAGACATGCATTTAAGTTGGGAGCTGCTTTGTAGAGTCTGAAGAACTTGACATAATTCCCAGAGGTGACAGCAGCACGAACTGCAAGAGCATGGTTCACAGCTACATCCTTTTTTGCTTGATCTGACAACCTTTTCTCAGGACAAGTAAATTCAACAACAAAATCAACTTTCTTAAAGGTTTGGAGCAAGTGGAATACAACTAAAATTCTATAAGTTAAATTCACAAAAGATTAACCAGGAATCCATATTCAGAGCAATAACTGTGGCTAATTTTCAATACCACAGCTGCCATGTTTTGCTATAAATACAAGTCACGTGCTAACTAAATTTTGAAAATAACCAACGCAACTGGGCATATATATGCTCTCAATCACTCTAGAGACTTTAATTCACCAATGGTTCTTAAAGAGTATCTTGACAATTCACGAGAATTGTTTTGAAGGATACTTCAACAATGTAGCAGCTAGAGTGCAAGATCTCTTTTGTTTTGAAGGATAAATTAATGTACAAAAACAGGAGATGATTCTCCACCCACCTTGACATCAATGATAAAAGATCTCTTTTGTTGTTAGAGTGCAAGATCGCACAGAGTAAGTTATAAGCAGCAAATTCCATGTGACATCCCTCTATTCCCTCGGCATACAGAGTCTTTAGCTGTGATTGGCACTGAAGGAACAGAAAACAGAGACTTGAAAGTTAAATCTTCTTAGGCAATTCCTTTTTTGGATTCATAAACTGTAAAAGATTTCCAAAATCATTGAAGTAACAAAACTAAAATACTAGACTTTGAAATTAAACAGTGGACTGAAGTTATCTTTTTTTTTAAATAATTTTAAAAACTAATTATAATATATATAGATAGATAGATAGATAAGAAACAATAATAATAATTAATATTATTATAATTACAATAATAATAAAAAATAAGAAAGAAAAGTCAAGAAGCTGGTGTCAATGTATTCAAATTGAAACTCCAGCAATTAAATTTCCACACAAACCTGATTATACTCGGGCAGGTCACCAACTTCTAAGGCTAATCGACCATGAGTCTCGTATACCTAAGAGGTTTCACCAAATATTAAAATGGTTCTACACAGAAGATGGGCTTGCAAATAAACATTGAATTGCACATGACCATATAGTACCTATGAAAACAATATCCTTTCTGACCAGATAAGAGAGATGACAAATATACCTTAGCTGTTAGTTGATTGCGAATTCTCTGTACAGTTAAATCCTGACGAATAGATTTCAATTGATCACACTTGTATAGATAATTCTTTTGAGACATTTGAACCATACTGAGAGCTTTTTCCAAAACTTCTTCGGGTCTTACCTGTAAAGTAAAGATCAAAATGAACATAATAAAGTTCATAGAAAAATTACTAGCTACCATTTTCATTCAATCTCAATTATGACTGTCCTGAAAAGAACATATAAATTTATTGATACTTACACTGCTTGGGTCAGGAGCAGAAGTAAGACGGAGATAACGTTTCTCAATTTCCTGGCAAGTCCCTTTAATGGTAAGAGCATCCCAGTCAATATCTTCAACAGCTCTGCAGCCACCGTTTTCTAAATTTTTTCCAATAACCAAGGCACTAGCCCTTCGAGTGTACAAGCTTCCAATTCCAGCATTTTTCGGTTTGAAGTGATTATTTTCTCCACGATGGCCATGCCCTTTTTCAAAACGCTTGGATCGGTTTTCCCGTTTCTTTTTCTCTTCAGGCGAATTTGCGAGTGCCATGGCCCCAGAGTAGTATGCTGTCAAACTTTGCTCCTTATCACTATCACTTGATGCCCCGTCATTATCAGGTGCACTCCCATCGGCAACTCGCTGCTTCTTTGCTGGTCCTTGGGAAATTTTGCCCACAGTTCTCTGATCCCACAGAGGAAATCTTGAATTGCTCACATCCTTTGTCTCAGAATTTCCTGATAAAGTCTGCATGCGATTTCTCAAATCAAGCAGCTTAAACTACTACTTAAGAGAGAAAATTATAAACCGAACATTGATAAATTATAAACATTCCATATTTAGAAATTGGGCAACAAAGAGAAAATATATATTACCGGTGTATAGCAACAAGAATTATATAACACCAATCAAGATTGACTATTACCATGTCATTCAAATAAAGAGAGGAACTGTCAACGGAATGGCAGAGTAATAGCAATAGGCAAGTAAGGAATGAACCTTTACCTTTTTGTCCCTTTCGCTAACATTGGCCCAGCCACCGTATTTTGCAGCAGCACCATTACTATAAGGAGGAGGTGCTTCAGCTGGTTTTTCCACTGGTAAAGGTTCCCATCTACTCTTGGATCTTCTGCTTGGGCTTCTCTTGGACTTTGACAATGAAGAAAGAGGAGTTGAAACCTGTAGATTGCTGCAAAAAATTAAACCTCAGATTCTGTTTCCATATTGCAGAATATGAATAATATATGGAGACTCAAATATTTTCCATAATTTCAAAGAGATAGTTGTTACTAATATCAGCACTGAAATTAAATTTTGGACCACTTGTACTTGAGAATTTCATTCAAAACCAACCCAAAGTATCTAATGCCCATGCTAACAAAAATATATGGGTTAAATAATAATTTTCTATCCACTTATGGAAGAATGTAAAAATTCTCATGTTCTCCAAATGTATTCTTATCCATATATATTATATCCATGAGTGTGCGGGTCAGCTTGTGCACACCTCGACTAATTTCAGCCTGACCCTACAACATTTGGGTGTCAAGAAAACCCGTGGGATATTAAATCCTAGGTAGGTAGCCACCAATGGATTGAACCCATGACCCCTTCGCCCTTTGGTCTTCTTTTGATGTTCCCACTACCACTAGGCCAAACCATTATGGTTTATCCATATATTTTTAAAGGGATACTTTTAGCTTAAAAGCTTCCAATTGAGAGAGAGAAAGATAACCCCCATGGTCCTTCATATTTCTTATTTCTTTGGGTTATAAGAAATATAGAAAAGCCACTTCCTTCGATGAAAAAGGGAAAAAAGGAACCATGATAAGCAATCAACCCAAGGATTTCATGCAAATTGAAATTCATACAACTTCCATGATATGATGATATAATATAATGTCATATAAAAAATAAAAACAGTTAAAATCTCATATAACAAATGTTCAATTGGGACGGTAAAGGGAAGAGCCAATAATTCATTAGGTTAAAGCATCAGGTAAGACAGCATACATCAATTCAAATAAGCACCAATATAAGCTTAGAGGGAGAGATATATATACTCTGAATTAACTGCATCTGCACTTGGCAATGGAAACAGAGGCTCAACGTCCCAGTCTTTTGTATAAAGCGTGCCATCAGCAGTTGCTTTCGTAATCATCTGAAATGAAAAGAAAGAGCTACTCAGCCAAATGAAGACTAAAAGATCAAAATGAAGAACAATAACAAGCACAAAAAAGCAAAGGCAGTATGCACCAATATGAGATGCTCTACCGAAAAAAGATAGCAAATTCTGTAGCTTATACAATAAATAGTTTACAGGAAGCCACCAAAAAATGAACCTTAAAGTAACATGGTTATTTTAAAAATTAATGGATAAAGGATTAATTTTTTTTAAAAGAAGGGGGGAATTAGCCAACGTATATTTGATTAAAAAATGAACACAAGCAAATCAACTGAAAGATTAAGATAATGGCACACTTCATCAAAATTGAAGCTAGAAGATAATATATAAAAAGCTCAAATGGTTATAATGCTTTTTGCAATATAACTTCAATCAAAGGACAGTACCTCCTTTAGAACTGATTGACAAGATGTCATCAGCTTCTCATCTTTACATCGTGCCAAAGCCCTCTCAACATAACCACGCAATGATTTAGGGAACATTCCAGGCTGCAAGTAAAAAATATATATAAATATATATCTTACAATATAATAAAATCAAAATATTAAGGCAGGGATCTAGAACTCCAGGGCTCAAAAAAAAAAAAACATATAACCCCCTCAGCTGAGAAAGGGGACACCAAGTTCACAATGCTCTCAAGTCTCAAAGACTTCACCTTTCTCTTTTATCATATTCATAAGTACGAGTGAAATCATAGCTAAGACTCAGATAAGAAGCATTAGGCTCTTGTAATTTCGCTGTCTTCTATTGTTAAATAATAATAAATAAATAATAGTAATTATTAATATTATTATTGTTGTTCAAAAAAATTTTGTTGTCTTCTATTTAGCACATTCAACACCAGACAGATGAAAACACATTGAACGGTCATTGTTGCCTTCTTTGGTTATGGATATCAATCCTTCAGACTACCAGTACATTGTTATAACCAATTGCCATAAATACATAAATATTGCATTTATTTTCAGAAAGAAATTAGTAAATTAGAAAAGAACCTTCAGGACAGACTCTGTAGTATCATTGGACAATTCTTTTTCATTTGGCTTCGGCAATGAAACACTGACGTAAGCAGGTTGTACAGCAGCATCAGCTGTGGAGCTATCCTTACTGGTTTTTAGTATGCTCAAATTGGAAGCAATCCTAGGGTTTGTTGGAATCTGCAGCTTTGTCCGTCTAGCTTCTACAGGTGGAACAGATTGTGAGGGTAATTGATAGCTCTGGGGAGCCAAATGTGCTGGATATTGTAAATTTGGTCCCTGGGGACCTGCACTTTTCTGTTGATCCTGAAAGCTATCATAAGAATTTTTTAAATCTAGAGGCTTTTCAAAGTGAGGTTGAGTAGCATTAGTAAGGTGCACTTGAGAATTTGGAGCCCCATGCTTCCAGTAACCATCATGATTACCACTATTTACAGCACCAGGCTGGAAAAAAGGGCAAAAGAATAATGGTTCAACTTACCAAATAACCATTGCAAATTTAAATATAAATAACCACAAAGTTTAAGCAGTGTCTGCAATAAATTGCAATGATTTAAGGATGTCAAGAAAGTAATCAACATCAATGAAAATTCATATGACTATTATGAGCAGAATTTCAAGTTTCCAGAGGGAAAAAAAAAATCAATGATTAGAAAAATAACATGAACCATTGGCCAACTTTTTATCAAACCATCAAACATCAATATTTAAATACAAGGGTCTACAAGGAGACAACATGCATCAAGGTCCAAACAACTAAAGAGAGGCATAAAAATAAGAGCGAAAAGAAAAAGGGAGCAGAAAAATAATAAAGATCATCATGGTTAAACTAACAGAATTAAGTGCTGACAGAATCACCCATTTGCCCATCCTATCACAGCTCCACAGAAGCATGGAATATACATTCAAGATAGAACAAATAAACTTTGTATCAATTATACCACAAAATACACTAAGCAAAATTAAACAATGTACATGCCCTTCCATAAGAAGTAATTCCAATCATGTACATGGTAGAAACGAAATTCAAACCTGAGCAGAAACCAGTTCAGATGAACCAGATTCTGGTCTCCATGAGGGAGTATATGAAGGTGGAGGTTGACTGTTTGGTACAGGATAATTGGTTGAACCATGAACTGGATACCCTGCATTAGCAGAACCCGGAGTGGACAGTTTTTCAGTCCCAGGGGCACAGCTAACTTCTGTTTGACTGTAGTAATCGGCCCACTGCTTGCAGTGCTGTTGATACTGTAGAGAACTTGCATTTGTAGAACTGGAACTGTAAGCTCCACTTGAATCAGGTGTGTACTGAGCATATTGATTAGGAACGTAATTTCCATAATTGCCACCATTCCATGAGGTAGTCTGATTGCTATAGCTGCTAGTTGGGTAACCTCCAGCTGTCTGATAATCACCAGGATTGTAGTAAGTGGTTGAATAACTTGTAGACCCAGCATAAAACCCTGTATTTTGATATGAGGAAAGGGGCTGATAAGGAGCACCTGTGTTTTGATATGCTCCTACAGGCTGTGAATAAGAATGGTTGGGTTGCTGCTGATAGTTGTTATAGTAACCTTGGTAACCGGCATTTGCATAACCATAAGGATCAGCAGAATTGGAATATTGAGCATAGGCATTGTAATCTTGCGGCGCATTTGATGTCACAAAACTTGATGAACTACAAGCAACAGAAGACACGTTTAGACCATCTTGCACATTTCTTGCAGGTGGGAGCACTTGTTGATTATATTGGTAAGTGGAATTTGGGAGCAACCCATTCTCATTGGAACTGCCATCCACCTTGTGATTAGCCCATGTTATGGCTTCTGGAGCAGATGTCAAAGGAAGATATGTTGTTGTCGCCGCTGATTGATTTCCATCACCAATGTGTTGGTTCTGAAAAACAATATATATGGAAATATATTTAGTCAGCATTGCCATCAAACATTCAAATCCGAACTTGTATGCATTGAAAATCTATATGACCATGAAAGTGGCAAAAATATTGATTTCATGTCTCTGATTAACAAAACCAGCAACAACATAAACACAACATGCATACACGCATGAAATAAAATAATAGTCATCTATGAGCATAAGCTAAAACCGCTACCTGGGATGTTAAAATTTTTGTATACACCATAAGTAAATAGAATCTTAATCATTTTAAGGCCCCAATATTCTTCTATAATCCCTGAATCTGCTGTGATTGTAACAGAATATAATTATATCCACACAACTTGGTTAGGGTGTTATACTAGTGCAGTCAAGATTCCCCAAAATCATGCCAAAGAAAGAAGAAACAATATACTCAGTCACCTTTATCCCCCTTGTCTCAAATTGCATTTCCAACTATTTCAAAATATTTCTTCGCAAAAACCAAAGCAAGCATTTAAAGTACTTAGGTTCAAGTTCAACGGATCTCAAGGTAGAAATAACACAAGAATCAATATAGAGCTAGAGAACTAAAAGAACAGGTCACATTTCCATTACTCGTATGGGCATATCAACAGACTTCGTTAAGTATCAAAACAGAAAGCGGTTCCAATTCCAACTTACCGAATGAGCCAAGCACCTTTTGTTTCAAGTTTCATATCCAGTTTAACTTCTAAGTAAACCACAAAGTTCAATATAAATAACACACAATGTATAACACTGATAGCCTATGCAATGAAATAGATATATACCTCGAGCGAACTGGGTTGCCCTGGAACTAAGGTTTCAGTATTGCTGGCTTGATTCATCGTCAAATTAGCATCCCGGAGCGCAGCAAAATCTTATAAGCAACGATTAAGGTTTTTAATATAGTCTAACCAATTCTCTCTACGGAAAAGATGCAAAACCCTAACGGACTCGCAAAAATCATACCAAAATCAAGTCCCCAATCTATCCTGAAGTGTCTAACAATGAATAATCGACCACTAAACGCAGTGACTTTCTCGCACCGGATTCAGTCGATCAGAAATCGATTGAAGAAACCCGGGAACAAAATTTCGAGAAGATCAGAACCAAAAAAGAAAAAAGAAAACTAAAACAGCACAAAAACAAAACAAACTATTTTTCTAATTGCAAAGCGATAAGAAAGTACAAGAATCTCGAAGAATTCCAAATGCAATCAGTTACAAAGCACACAAAAAAGAGGATGGATTCGACTGAAATTTTATCGGAGAGGGAGGGAGATTAAGGAAAGGGTCCGGAACCGAGAGGAAAATTTTTGGGATTGGAAGAGGATGATTATTTTTAGTTTCGACTTCTTTTGCCCTTTAATGTTTTCTCTAACAAAATTTTCCTTTTCCGAAATTTCTTTGACTATTTTATTTATACGAACAGTTGTATCAGTCAAATTGCATTTTTCTTTTTTTTCAATTTGCATAAATGACATAAATTACAAAATTTATTTATCTATTTATTTGCAAAGTTATTGAATTGCAATAAAGATACAAGTTGATCTTATGAAGGTTAAGGCACAAAAGCATCATGGCCCGAAAAGCTAACAAAAGAATAATGACTATAACTAGTCAAACCAACAACCACAACTCGTGGAAAAAGGTTTTAAGGAGAAGAGTTCTCTTGATTCTTCCCAATAGAAGTCATTGTAACAACTAAGAAAAACTTCAAATCACACAATCTGACTAACCACCTAGAGAAGATGTAAGATAGCTCCATAAACACAAAAATTGTGCGAGCCAAATATGATAATAATAGCATAATAAGGGACTCCTCATATTTTGCGTCTCAGTCAATTGCATGAACTAAAGTGATACTATAGATACGACCCAATTTGTAAATGTTACAAACAATTAGATTCAAATCTTTCACATATAGACATGCGAGTAGGGGTGTCATGTACAATAAGTTTGTATAAGACCAAACTACAAAATATATAATCTATCTTTATAACACTGTTGACTAAAGAGATTAATATTCAAACAATGACCATATATAGCTCGATCTCAATTTTTAGTGAATTATGGACTCCTGTCTTACGAAGGATCGTTCATGACTTGAATAATGGGCCCACTCTCTCACTGGGCCGAGAGGAACTTGGTTTATGGTTGGACCATAAACAAACTGCTCATTAGAGAAATAATGGTACTTAAGGAGCAAGAGGTAATTACAGGAGTAAAACAGTAATTTGACTTAATTGTCATTTCGAACAACTTGTGAATGGTCGACTTAATTGTAAAGGTTAAACCCATGGACACGAAATATTTAACCATTAATAAGAGTGTGGCTATGGTATTTAATAGAGTGTCACATAGTTAATAAATGTTGATTAATATAGTTAGAAATTTAATTAATTAATCTCAAAGAGCTTATAATTGTAGGTCCAGTAGGCCCCCCTATTAGCTCACAACAGTAAATCGGGGACTAAGAATTTTGAATGGATTTCAAATTGTTCAAATTGGTAAAAGAAATATATATTAATATGATAAATATAAAGCGTAATGTATAATGACACATTATAATATATAGTTAATTGTACAATGATACATTATAATACATAGTTGGTTATAAATATGATTTATAACTAAAACTGAGATGTTTTAAAAAATAGAAAAATTATTGAAAATAATTATAAATATAGCAAAATTTTACATTTTATCTATGATAGACCGCGATAGACCCAAATAAACATCTATTACTTTAGCAACATAACCAATAGACACAAATAGATGTTTATCTAGTTCTATCGCATTCTATCACAGATAGAAAGTAAAATTTTGCTATATTTGTAAATAGTTTGATATACTTTCTATTTATAATAATTTTTCACCAAAACTATATATTAATTGGGAGGAATTATATCTGGAATATGATTCAAGTATTGAATTAATATAAATATGATTTATATTAAAACTATAAATTTATAATAAATATGAATTAGATAGAAGGTCATGCCAGTTACCGTCAAGCTAAACTAACTTTGGTGAATATGATTTAAATATTAAAATTAAATATTGAATATTTTAATTATTTTAATTAATTTATTTATTTGATTTTATTATATTTTGATTTAATTTAATTTAAAATAATTTGAATTTAACTAAATTAAATATTATACGTGAACCAGGGATTGCAAGTTGCAACACACAAAAATTAAGTTGCAGCACACAGTGTTGCACCACGACATTTTCTTGCAAACCTACAGTGGCTAAAAACACGAGAAACGATAAACATCTATCGCAACACCACTACGTTGTAAGTTAATTCTTTAAGTTTACATGTTTTCATTACGGAAAGACATCATATTTAAGTGGGACGACTAAGACAAGACCATGAAACGTCATTCCAAAGAGTGAGAGAGAAATTAGTTATAAAGGTCATTCGCGAGGTAGAGGACGAGAGCAGAAGGCGGATCGAACAATCTACACATTGTCGATGACGATAATGCATCATTCCCTTCCCTCTCTCCTTTAATTTTATGTTCAATGGTTGTTGTGTGTTGAATTGTATATAGCAATCATGAGTAGTTGAGCTTATAATCTAGGACATTGAGGAGATTATGAATGTTTGTTGATTATTGTATTGACATTGGGATTTGAAGGGAATTGAATCCCGGCTGAAGCATGCGATCTCGTTTTTTGATTTATTGAAAGAATTAAAAATACAAAAAAGTAAAGAAAAGGTTAAGCATCAAACATTTGTCAATCTATAATTTCAATAATTTCCTCGAACTGATAGTCTTCTCTCCTTGTAGTTTTCTTTTTCTAATAGATCTTGTCACACCCCATCCCAGATACACCTTATACCTAGGAGTGAGTGTGAAACTGCACTCTCTATATAACATATTAAGACTAAATGCCAGTTAAATCTCAAATAGAAACACCATTGCTATTAAAGTATTTGAAAACATACATTCTTTCATCAAGTATTCTTTACATATATATGTGATACAAAACAATTCTCCCAGCACTCGTAGGGAACATGTACACTACAAAATATGGTCACAAACTGAATATTTACAACTATCCCAGAGGTCTGCTTCAAGATAGGCTCAGACGAGATACTTCTGTAGACTAGGCGTCCCGGACACGCTCGCTACCTGAAACGACAAACAAACAAACAAATTGAGTGAGCCTAAAGCCCAGTGAGTGACTAAATTCATTCAACTGTCACTAACAAACATGAGCTAGCATAGCCATTAATAAACACTACAAATCGCATTTTTAATCACATATAAATGTCTAATCATCATGTTTCACAGATTTGCAAACTATCGGGTGTCTTCACATTCTGTCCCTCAGCACCGAATTCAATTATGTCAACATTACCATGTGCCTTCACACGAAGTCCCTCAGCACTGGTAATCAGTCAAATCTCCGCTCTAGTGCCTTCGCTCAAGGTCCCTCAGCACGAGCTAATATATGATGGATTTCTACATGCTTTCACTCAAAGTCCCTCAGCATTGAAATCCATTCCATTTAACTATTCAAGTGCTTTCACATGGGGTCCCTCAGCACTGAATTTCATGTTCATATTCACTTAGGCTTTCACCATAAGGTCCCTCAGCCATACTTACATTTAGACAATAAAGTCAGTTTCCTTTGAACTTTATGGCATAACATACTCACTACAAATACTACAGAGTACCATAATTTCTTACTCATCCACAACCAAATAATTATACTAAAAATAACCACAAGATATAGTAGAAAGTCACTCACAACTTGTCTCGGCTCTAAGTGGATTATTAGCCTCCCCGTGCTCTTCCTGGCCTGAAAATACACATTTCTTACATTCAGTTTTCCTTAGTCTTCCTTTTTCCTTTACACTCATTAATAACATTACTCCACAGACAAACTAAAGACTACTAGCGAAACTTCATTACATATCACTGCACCAGCGATACTAGGTTGAACGTAACTAGCGAGACTACCTGAGGAGCGACACCCAACGAGACTTCAGCGAGAATTGTGAGATGCAAAGCCCCTCTTGCGTTACAGCGACACTTGTTTCGCTGCCCTGTCTCTCGCTCTCTCAGCGATACTACCGCTGCAACAGAACAGTTTCCTTCTTTCTTTCTTCTTCCTTCTTCAATCTGCTAAACATCACATTCTGGCCAATTTCAGAACTTACTTCCTTCAACAAACTTATTAAGGTATAAGTCCTTCATCTTACCTCAAAATTTCATAGAGAATATCCTCTCCGTTTAGGACATATCCTTCAACAACTCCAAATTGCTCCTAATCATCCGGCAATTCAGCTCCAATCTCTTCTATTTGGAGTTTGACACACATTTACACAAGTTTAGCTCAAGCACCCTTCATGAAACTTGCTAAAAATCGAGTTAACCTTACTAACCTCAGAATTTCGGCCCTAACCACCGTTTCCTTAGTTCGTTCTTCCCCCAAAACTGAACGTTACTCTAATTGAGTAACACCAGCTGAGTCCTCTACTCTAGCTCAAATTTCCTCCACGGTAACGACGAGATTTCCACTCCAAATCGACATGAACATCTCCTTCTACCTCCCTTCGTTATTTAGCTTTGAAATGGAATCAACTCAAGCTCTGAAATGTAATCAAAACAATTGAATTCTCGGTCCACTTATATATATACCACCGACTTAATCTCCATTCCGTCTCTATGCAATAATCTATTCAACACATACCTTCTATGTTTGGCTTCAGCAACGCACAGCCTCTGTTTGTGTGTTACTTTTTCAAGACTCCCTCGCCTGACGGTTAACAAACGCATTATTCTCTCGGCCAACCTTCCTTGCCCAACGCATACCCACTTTCGACGCACGGTAGCGTTCACCGCATAGTGGTCTCATCGCAAATTGGCTCTCAACGCCTCGTGGGCTTCAACTTCCAACGCCTTGCGACCTTCAATGTGTTTATCGCAAGATAACCTTCGATGCAAGGTGGCTCTCCATGCCTCGTAACCTCAACGCATCGTGGCCTCAACGCCTAACAGTCTTCCCTCACCTCTGCGTCCACACCAAAACTGCTCCCATCAAGGCGTGTTGCCACCAACGCATAGCTAATACTTAGCCATTTTTCTGCCCCCAATCACATTCCAGCCAACTATTCCTACCAAAACGCCCATCTCCTGATCTCTTCTTATCTTGCTTTCTCTCAAGATCAAGTACGAGGCTTACAGATCTTCCTTGCTATGACTATGGTAAGGATCCAGTTTATGGGAACCGCTTCTTGAAAGAAGTAAGGGAATAGGAAGAAGAATTTTCTTAGAACTTTTCTAATAATTTTAGGAGAATTTATAGTGGGAGAGTTTTAGAGTAATCATAGAGATTATTCTTGTAGAGAGTGTGTTCTGTAAGGGCTCCCAATGGCTTTATTTATAGAACTCTATGGTTACTCTTAATCCTAGATAACCTATCTGCAAAGATTTTAAATTAAATATTTAATAATATCTAATATTAATAAATATTTATCCAAATAATATCTCATATTAAATAGTTTAAAATATTTAAATCTTATTTAAATATTTATTTTATGTCGTATCTTTAATTTGAATCTCATCCAAACTAAATAATTAATTATTTGAATCCAATTCAAATTAATTAATTAATTTTCCATCTATTTATTTATATAGATTTCATCCAAACAAATAATTAATTATTTGAATCATATTCAAATAAATTAATTCTCCATATTATAAAGTTATAATTTGAATTTTATTCAAATAAACTTTATAATAAATCATGTAATTAATTGTATCCAATACAATTAATATTATTCCTCATAAATTTGAACATTTCAAAATTTTTTTCAACTTAGTTGATCATTGTTGGTCCATGGTGAGCTAACAAGGGGACTTTATGGACCTACATATTATAAGCTCTAATGATCAAAGATTAACGAATTAAACTATTTAATTAAATTAACCTTCATTCATTAACTACAGGGCAAACCACTATAGACCAATAGTTGAACTTTTATGCACTGTAAGTTGTGTCTATGAATATAATCAATATAAGTAAGTCGATCCTTTACGAGTTGTTCATAATTACAGCTAGGTCAAATGTTCGTTCTATCCCTGTAATTACTTTTTATTCTTAAGTACCACTGATTTCTCTAATGAACAATTTGTATATGATTCAACCATAAACTAAGTCCCTCTAGGGCCAGTGAGAGGTTGGGGCCCCTTGTTCAAGACTAGAAATCAGCACTTAAGGGAACTACTCATCTACTTACCCTATCTAGGAAGGAGTGAATTCCATCTTGTGAAGTTATGTTCCCAACTCCCCATTTAGTCAAATCCCCCAGATGGTAGGCTTATTGAGTCGACAACTCGGGCCACTCTCACCCATACAAATCAAGGGACCGCCCTCACAAACAGAAGTTCATAAGTCACTAAGAATTAAGATCGAGTCGCACATGATCATTTTATGAAATATTAATCTCATTAATTAGCGGATTTACAAAGAGATATTAAATATTTCGTGGTCTGGTCTTATACAAATTTTTTGTATAAGATACCCCCACTTACATGTCTCCATATGAATGGTTTGGATCAAACAATTTGTAACTATTACAAAGTGAGTCGTATCCATAGTGTTACTAGGATAAGACACCCAACCTTATCCATATACTATAGACCTTTAGGTTATTTTTTAAACATGATCCACTCGTACGTCAACTACATACATGTTCAAGGCTTCGTGCAATAACCTTGGATTTTTTTGTTAATGGATAAATTAATATTGCATAATTAATAATTAAATTAATTAACTAATCAATTACGAGGGTTTAGGGCACAAATCTCAACAATCTCCCACTTGCACTAAAGCCGGTGAGACATGTATCCTAGGGCATACTTTATACCCAACATGATCTCCCACTTGCCTTAGCGAACAAGAGACGTATCTCGTAATCCTAGACATTCTAGGTGACTCTCATACACTTTAGCCTAGAGAGTTCTTTTTATATAAATCAAACTATATGTCATTGAATATCATATTGGTCAAACATGATACTTTCTCTCCATATGTCTTTTCCTAGAAGTTGATGTCTACTAATATCCTTAGTCTTAGCCTTTGCACCACTATTATCTCATAAAATGTGATAGACTAACTTAGAACTTAAACACTTTCAGAACTATAAGGATATTTTTATGACTATACAAAGTTTTGCTTCATAAGCAAAAACAAATGTATTGTGTACCAATCTCCATCACATAGGATAAAATTTTATCTTACCATAGATTTTTCTAAATCTTTGTAAGACTCAATGTATATTGTGAAAGATCAAATTTTAACATTATACACAAAATTTATCATTATCTATAGATACTTTGAGAAAACTTTTAATTTTCTACTCAATGGTCACACCATTGATATAACCAATTTAACCAACAAATTGCATGTTAAGTCTCATTTATGCATTAATTATCTCATACTGAGAGAAGATAATTAATTATATGTCCTCAACACTTGAGGTGTCTTAGGATACTCTTCCTTAGATTGAACTTCACTCTTGAATGATACATTATCATTCTTTTGAAGTTGTGCATCAAATATTTGACAAACATTTTGTAAATGTAAGATGTTTGAGATAAACTTAACATTATGTCCTTAATTGGTTAGGTAGCTAGTCAAAATTTTTATGTTATATTACATCATTCATACACCATAAACATAAAACATGAGAAATATCCACTTGTCAATTGATGACTCTCTTGTCTATACAAGATCATTAATATTTGTTCAGAGTCATAGGTTATGACAACTCTTATCAAACCTTATATTCAAAGATCTAATTGTCTGATTCGTCTCTCAAACAAACCTATACAATTTTGCAAACTCTTTACATTTGATCTTCGAAAGTTGGACTCCTTAGTTTGTTTGTGTAGATGCATTCTTTAAATTCTTTTCATAAAAGAATCTAAAGGTTCATTTTACATATCTCATATGCAACAATGAACAATGCTCAAAAGACTCGATTATGGCAACGAGTGAGAAAATTAACCCATAGTCTAATTTCTTTCAATAGGTTTTACTCTTTTGCCATAAGTCTTACTTTGAAGATCTAAAACTTCTTATCTACGCAGGTACGTCTCTTTTCTAGATCTATTCATATCCTATGAGTTTTATCCCATCAAGAAAATCTACAAATTCAAACTGAGATGAAGTACGAAAACTTTATCTTGAGTTCATGACTTTGACTTAAAAATCCTTGTCAACATCCATCAACACGACTTTTAAGGATGATAAGCCTTAAATTTGTCAACTAATATGACAATTTTGACTTCAACTAAGTCATAGTAAAGGTTGAGTTATCCAATAACTCTCCCACTACGATTGACTCATGTTTAACTAGGATTCATTTGACATTCAAATGTAATTAAATGATTAATAACACTTATTAACTCTTAGTGGATTTACTTAAAACCAAAGTATCAACACTATCTAACCTTAGTAAAGGTTTATAGTATTTTATTCGACATTCCTTATAAAATTAATATTTGTCATACAAATACCTTATTGTATTTAGGATGGCACAAAAGATCATTCTCTTCCTCCATGAGGGCAGCCTACTCTTAGGCATATCTGTGAACATATATAATCATTTAGGTTTGTTTCAACATGTGCATCTTAACATACCCATATCTGAATGTTGTAAACTAGTTTACTACTATTCCATAATCCAAAATTGTTTCCCATACAGTTTTGGAGGGAATAATGTTCATAGTGCAAACTCTATTGCATGCCCTAACCAGAGTATGACAATGATGTATAATTTATTAATGATGTGGCCATGTCTAATAAAGTACTCATCATTAACATGACCAAGTCCAACAAGGTCAACTCTCTCCTTTTGAAGCATAATTTCATTCGAATTGTATTTAATGCTTAAGGTTGAGATATAATCTAATTTTCTATCAATTAGGCTTAGTACTCGTGAGTTAGAGGATGAGAGAAGAAGACGGATCGAACAATTTACACATTGTCGATGACGATAATATATCATTCTCTTCCCTCTCTCCTTTAATTTTATGTTCAATGGTTGTTGTGTTTGAATTGTATATAACAATCATGAGTAGTTGAGCTTATAATCCAGGACATTGAGGGGATTATGAATGTTTGTTGATTATTGTATTGACATTGGGATCAATATCAAATTAATTGCATTTCAATATCATTGTTTTTTACTCTTATGACCAACTAGCCATTGAATGATTTATCTGATCGACAGAGAGAGAAGTTTGTTGGAATTGAGATTTTAAATTATAATTGATCCATACATGCAAATGATAGATGATTATGAGAGTTGTAATTGGAAGATTATAATGTCGTGTGTAGTTAATCGGTTGCATGAGAGTGTGTTAGTAATTAGACATTAGAATGGGTCGAGCTTGAGTGAGTGTGAAGGTAAAAAATAGACATCATTGGAACAAAACAAGGGTAAAGAAAGAAGTTAAAAAAAGATTTTAAATAAGCGCCTCAAACTCGTTACCACATTTTTTTACTGCAACCATTTGTGTTTTGATTTTTGTTTTAAACTAAATAAAGCTCCACAAAAGAGGCAATAAAAGCCCATAGAAACTAGTCCCAGTAGCAAAAGTTTTTATATCAACACTAACAGCACAAAAGTAACTATGAAAGAAAATGAGTATTCCAAATGACCCTTGGGTTTTTTTGGCAAAGAAGAATAACTTTGCCCACAGATAGAGACGAACGGGTATCACACCATAAGCTCCTTATTATCGTCAAACACATTGGAAATATTTGTGAGATATTTCGCTTCATTGTTTAATAACCCCACAAAATCGCGAGCGTTAGTCTTAACAACAAGGACCAACTAGGGATGCAGAAGGAACATGGATAAGCATTTGAGACCTTCACAAATGGCCTTCGCCTAGGGTTGGCAAAAAAACCCGCGGGCCTTAACCTAATCGGGTCGAGGAATTCCCTGTTTGACCGAGGATTGGGGTCAAATCGGAGATCCTTTTTCGAAGACGAGAAGAGTATCCCCGTCCCAACCCCGATATTCCCCAACACCTCTCTCTCGCTCTCTCTCCCACTCTCGCCGTCGCTTTGTCTCGCTCTCTCTCTTTCACACTCTCGCTTCGCTTTGTCTCGCTCTCTCTCTCGCCCAAACCCAACAAAACCCTAATTACACTCCCTCTCGCGCTCACTCTTAGTCTCATTGGCTCGCTCTAGCTTAGATTAATGAGGAATTTGCGGGGACAGGGATTCCCCCCGTTGCCAACCCTACCTTCGCATCTAGAACCTTAAAATGCTAGCAAGTAGAGTAGTAATATATATATATATATATATATATATATATATTGGTAAGAAAATCCTAAATTAACTTATTTATCGGTCACTCCCCATGTTGTATTGGAAGTTTTGTCTTAAAACAAATTGAATTGTTCACTAATATTGTGGGAAACGACACTTGGAATACTCCTAGTTCACTATTTGCAATAGTATATGCTTGCACTTGACCTTACAAGTTCATTATTATATCATCGACATATATTTTGGTCATCAACTTTAAATCTAACAATTTTAATGTTTTGTTGCTCGTATTTTAGGTTTGTTTTCTAAATTGTAGTCAAAATTTCAAAACTACATGTTTATATATGATTAGAAAATTGCAAAGAAACAAACCCATTTAAAAAAAAAAAAAGACAAAACTGTTACCTAAGGGACTTTGAAATCGGATCCATTTTAGAACGTCTCAGCCCAGCTATTGAGGTCCATTTCAAATAATTTAGCCCAACTTGGGCCTTACAGCTGTTTTAGAAAAAGAAATGAATATAAAATGGTATGGAGCGGCATACGGAAATCAATTTTGCGAAAGACGTGAAATTTAGGGTTTCATATCCTTATTGTTTTCAGGTGCGCCTCGCCTCCTCCGAGTTTTCTAGGTTTTCTTTCCTCGAATCCTCCGACTCCATATTCATAGCGTTTTTCTATTGAATTTTTAGCTCAATCAAGGTTCTTGTTGTCTCTAACTTGATTATTAAAGAAATTTCTTAGCTTTTTCTCTTCGATTTCTCAAATAGTTGAATCGTATTTATGTTCATTTGTTTCGACGTATTTTGTTTTGAATACCTGCTCAAATAATTGTTTTTTTGAATACTGTCGCTGATTGGGGTACTGTGGTTGTTGATTTTAGATAAAATGCCTCGATATGATGATCGTTATGGTGGTACTCGGCTCTACGTTGGGCGCCTTTCTTCACGGACGAGGTCCCGTGATCTTGATGACCTGTTCAGTCGTTATGGAAGGTATGTAGATTATTGCTGGGTGTACTATTCAACCGTGGTCGAATTTGTGTGCTAACATTAATTTGATGAATTCGGAAAGTTCGTGTGTTCAGTTATGCCGTATGTTCTTCCTATTGTCCCGGTTTTTCTATTGCTAACATCCTTGTCAGAGTAAATTTTTAATTGATACTTCTCTCGAGACCTCTTGAGGTATTTGCCAAGCCCTATTTTGGGTACACAACTGTGAATGTGTATTTTGTTATATCCATGAAAGTGTGGAATTGTTGATGGGTCTGTGTGGTTTAACTTGAGTGATCTTGTTGAAGGTTTCTTGGCTTATGCCAAACCTGGAGGTCTATGGTGAGAGGGTTCCCTTGGTGGATTTGGCGAGTCTTTCTATTATGTTATTGCCTGTTTTTATGGAAATGCCAAGAATCTCAGAATGGTGTTTAGTTCATCTATGAGGGGCGAGGTGTCAACCCTTTGATACTTGTATCAAATGATGGCCTTACCTGTTTCTGGAACCAATTTGCGCAGAGTACGCGATGTGGATATGAAGCGAGACTATGCATTTGTTGTATGTATTTCCCTCCCTATACTTCTTTCATTTTTATTCAAGCTATATTTGGGAGAAAAAAATGCTATATGTTGGCATCCTTTTTCTGTACTTACTGGTGCATGTTAATTTTTGCAAGCGTGATCTTTTTCTTGGTCTATCTGCTTAAACATCTGATAACAGGAGTTTAGTGATCCCCGTGATGCTGATGATGCAAGATATAGTTTAAATGGGAGGGATGTTCATGGAAGTCGTATCATTGTGGAAATAGCTAAAGGGGTATGTATCATAATCTTTCCTGACAAAAGCCTTTCATAAACTGTTCAATTTCTTTCAGACAGTTGCCTCTGCTTTTCCAGTCTAGTTATCATTTTTATCTTTTAAGTGGTTAACTATGTCTCCCGTCTATGGTGGATTCATATCTTTTATGTGATTTTGAATTATTATTTTGGTACTTGGAACTTGGAAGATATCATTCATCATGTTCGTGTTCAATTTTACTCTTTTCATTGTCACATTTGTTCATTTTTATAAAGGCTTTGTGTAGTTTTCCTGGCTTGTGCAGGTAAGTTAAAGCTTGTTCATATCTTTTATATTCATTTGTGAACTTTTTTTTTTGAATGTAATGAAAATTTACAATTTTGATTTAGGTACCGCGCGGTCCTGGTGGATCTCGTGAATATCTCGGTCGAGGCCCTCCTGGAACTGGCCGTTGTTTCAATTGTGGGATTGATGGCCACTGGGCTAGAGATTGCAAGGCTGGAGACTGGAAAAATAAATGTTATCGATGTGGCGAAAGGGGTCACATAGAGAAGAATTGCCAGAACAGTCCTAAGAAATTGAAGTATGTCATCTTTTCAATTGTTTTTTATCTTCCCTTTTAATTTTTCCCTGTTGATCATTCTGAAAAATGAAATTGTATGGCACAGGCGTGGAAGTTACTCACGTTCACCAAGCCCTCGCCGTGGTAGAAGCCGCAGTCGTAGTTACAGCAGAGGTCGTAGCTACAGGTCTGTTTCAATTGAACCATCTTCATTTAGTCTGGTTGAAGTTTTCATCTTTCTCGAGTTTGTTGATTATGTATTGAACTTAAGGCTTGTAACTTCCTGAGCATTTGTGTATTGTGTCCACAGCCGATCTAGATCGCCCGTAAAAAGAGAGAGAAGCCTCGAACGATCAGATAAAAGATCAAGGAGCCCAAGAGGCAGACCAAGCCCAAAGAGGCACAGTTTGTCGCCTCCTCCTTCAAAAGCTATGAAACGTAGCCCCACTCCTGATGAGAGGAGTCCCGAAGAAGCAAGACGTAGTCTCTCCCCTGGAAATCGCGACAGTCCTAGAGGCAGAAGCAGAAGCAGAAGCCCAAGAGGAAGGAGCAGGAGTCCAATGGATGAAGGTGAGGACTTCAGTGGTGGTGGTGGAAGTAGAAATTACCGAAGGGAAGAAAATGGCTACAGTCGCAGCCCCAGTCCGTTGCCTAGAGAAGAAAGGAGTCCTGTAAACGACGAAGATAACAACGGTTCTCCAAGGGGCGGCAGTGAGTCTGCATAATAGACAGTTCCTTATTTTGCTTCTGCTTAAACACATGAGTTTGCGTTGGAATTTTATAAGCGACTTGTGCCTCAAGAGAGACTTTTAAAATAGATCTGTATTGTGATTGAATCCCGCCTCAAATGTTCATCAGCACCGTATTTTGTCCATTTATCTCCCAGCTTAATTATGATAAATTATATATAATAATCCGTTTCTTATTAGCTGTTATATTCTATTTTTGTTTGGTCACTTAATTTGATTATGATATTTTTATTTTCTCGATCTAACTAGGATTTGTGAGCTCTGTCTAGGGAGCATTTTGGTATTTACCATCTTAATATCCTGTATACCATCATATGCTTTGATCAAAGTATCGTAGCAGTTGATCATGAGTTCATAATTGAATTGTTTGTATTGTGCAAAAGATTGAAGATCTACGGACTTCCATAAATTTGTGGTGCTAAATTGGTATGATGAAGATGAAGTAAAGGAGGGGTTATTATTATTATTTATTTATAATTTAATTTAATTTATACATAACTAGTTTATTGGATCTTAACTAAGGTAGATATCATAGATTGAATCCGTAACTTTTTTAGGTATTCATGAAGATTATTTCTTCTGTTTTGCCATTATATCATTACATGATAGTTTGATTTTGGTTGTTGGTTTCGGTTGTTGGAAGTATGGTCTGTGTAAAACCTTAGCTACGGCTTTGCTTTTCTTCCATAGTTGGTTTTGTATAAATTTGAGCTGAAGAAGATAATTTTAATGTGGACTGGGTTTTCAAAATGATTGAATAGATTTTTAAGAGCAAATTATCAAGAGTGCTTCAGCAAAATAAACATCTCCTTACGCTTTTAATCCATTTAAAAATTTCTCAAACTGAAGTAGAATGGTCAATAAATAAAGAATTTTGCTTGATATTATTTCTCAAGTACCGAATAAATTATAGGATTTCAGCATTATAGACGTTATTTACCATAGGAACGTTCTTAATGCCTAGATTCAATTTCCACAATGGCAAATGTTGATTGAATACTGAATAGATGAGCGAAAGTTCGTAATCCATTTTTTAACATGTTGATTTCTCTTCGTTTTAATGTTTTTAAGCCAGAAATATTGATTTTATTTGTTAACATGAACAAGTTTCAATTTTTTTTTTTTTTTTTAAATTTTTTTTAAATTTTTTTTATTAACTTAACATATTTGATATATCCATACTTTTGCTGATACTTCTATAGGAGACATTCAAAATTTATTCGTTTCACTTCTTTGGTTTTTTTAAGAGTTAATTTTTGTTATGTTTTTCACCACTTTGAAATCTGCAATTGAACAACGAGAAACAAAATTTTCAAAAGATAAGTTGAAAAAGTAGATTACTAAGTAAAGAAGCTTCATTTTCAAAGCAAGCAGGGTTTCTAAGAAAATGCAACATTTTCAACCAAATAGAAAGAACAAAGATGTTTAATTTTTATTTACATGTCATCGTTCTTGGAACATACAAGGAAATTTCTTTTGTAAAAATATACCCCCACCCCACCCCGCAATGAAATATCAATTTCCATAAATTCATGGGGCCATATTGATAATCACCAGTATTAAAGAAACAAAGCATAGAGATAACAGGAAATGTGATTTCCACCTACCAATATATTGCAACTCTATGATATGTATGCCTTCACCAGCTCTGAATAGTTGCATACAAAGCCTGTTCTTGGACAAGTGATTTTACCACTGTTTTCCTTGGCCATTCTTTCCAGAGCCTGCCAAGCGCCAATCTTGATCACAAACTAAATATTTCGGACTGAACTTTGCTATAAATTTTCTGATCAATTCATACAAAGAAATGATGCTAACCTTGGCGCTGTAGACATAACCATTCGGAAGAACTTGTGGCGGATTCTCGGTGTCCATGAGCTCTTTTGTTATGTAGCACACGAGCTTCGAGTGATGCTGCTTCGAGTAAGGCAATGGGACTGCCAGCTTCCTAAAACTTTCCTGTGATAATGGATCTTCCTTGGTGCAATCATCCTCATAGCAGTATCTAAGCAGGTCAAGGCAAATTTATCTGTATTCATACTAGTTGATTGAAAGATCATCTCAGATGCAACATGAGAATACTTTTAGGTGAAAAACATTTTCTGCAAGTATTTCTTGAAAAAGCACCAGAGTATTCCCACTTTTAGAATTTTAAAAAGAACTCCTGATTTTTCTGAAAGTTGACCTGCCAAGTTAAGGGGTGTTTCTTTTATTTCTACATGTCTATTCATTAGACTGCAGTGAATATGAATCATCCAGCACGCATATGCGACGAGTAAATAATAGGGATACGGAGTTTTTAGAGCAGATAAGCCCGCTTGGAGATAAATATTTAGCAATGGCTCAAGTGTCATGCCATATATTTTGCAGAACTCTTGTCTAAATACATCCACAAGATGATCCCACTGCTTTGGTTCAAATAAGACCTATAAAAGCACAGAAAGGGGGAAATAATTTAAACCATATGGTTTCACATCAAATTAGATGCAGAGTACAAGCTTTTAACATCGAGAACAAACACAATGTCAGTATAAAAACCATCATATTCATAGTAGAGTCATAGACTAGGAAAGCTACACTTGCATTCTAAAAGACTTGAGAAAGGAAGGACATATATTAAACAAAAAGAGTTAACATTATGATGGAATCAAGAGGGATTTGGACTCGGAAGATAGTAATTGATGAAAGAAAAAGAAATCAAATCACTCTTTGCGATGTCATAAACAGTCAATCTAAATCAAATTCTGCCCCAAGAACAACAATTGGCAACTGTTACTTCGATACGATACAATTTTCCCCAAGATCTTATCTATAGTTCAAACTAACATAACCAAAAATATATTTTTAAAAATGTAAAGTTTTCCCTAAAGAAACAGGATGAGATGATTCACCTTGTATACGGCGCACTCTGTACTGCTCTTGAAAGCCAAAGTTGCCATGACCCGCTGCAGTTCTTTCATATGGGTAGCTCCCCATGGAGCAAGGTACTTCCGTGCATATGCAATAGCTTGCATGTTCTTGTCATCTCGTACCAATTCTATGAAATCTTGAAGCCTCAATTGAAACTCAAGTTTGCTCTGTCATCAATAAAAAACAAGTTATGCAAAGCTGAAAGAACCCATGTGACCCTAAACTGCATTTGAAATTGTCCAAAAAATTATCGGTTATACAACAAAATTTTGGCTATAGAACAATGATATCCTAATGGTACTTTACAAGCATGGTGATTCCCAATATTATAGCTATAAATATAAGTATCCAAGAAAGAAAAAGTGGAAGAAGATTTGAAATGCATTATACTATAATAAGAAATTACTTGAAACTAATAATGACCTTCAGCAATCCCATTTTGAAAATTTGGGGCCATCTTCTACCTTCACACAACCATTGCGTCCTAATGCTAAAAGGTTTTAGATACAAAGCTTTTGACAAACCAATAGTTCTCAACCGTTTGTTTGGTTCTTATCTTATTGAACTATTACACTATAATTCATAATTAAACTATTTTTATGCAATACATTTATAGAAAGCAATTGTTATTTTAAACTCACATTAAAATGGATGACTACGATATGGATGAAACTAATTTGACCGGTAACAACTTGTGCTAACATCATTTTTGAACAATCACCCACAGAATGATCAATTAGAAACATGCCTACTTCAAATTGAATCTTAATAAACAATACCTTTTTTCCTATAGAAACAGATAAACAACAACTCAAGAATTTAATATATATATATATATGTATATATATATATTTAAGAAAACCATGTCAAACCAATGATAATTGTGGAATTATCATTTATTGGATGCCCCTCTATAATTAAATTCTCAATCCATCATTAATGTTTTTTTAGAAGGCAACCCATCATTAATAATGGTTCCAAAAACCTTGAAAAGCTACCTAAATTGCAGGAACAACAATACAAGAACATAATAAACATGAATTAAGTTAGTTCATGAGGAATTAGTTCATAAGGAATAACCTTCAAATAAACCCAAGTAGGTCTAGGAGATTCAGAAACCCATCAGAGACACCATACACTATTTATTTTTATGTTTTAATGAATAACCAATCTTTTATTGAGAAACCACACACTATTACAGTCCCAACATAAAATGACTTCTGAAATGGTATGGAGTTGCAACAAAACACGTAAACCAAGCCTACAATTAACATGACAAATAAATTACAACACAAAGAACTCAATTGCATCATAATTATTGATATACCTTGGGGTGTATTAGTTATGTAAATGAAAGACTCTTGAGAACCACCACACGTACCTTGGACTTCTTCAACCTTGACTTGTTATCCGAACACCAGGCAAGTGCAGGTGCTATCTCCTTATTCTGAAGGGCATCAATAACCCTTTTGGCTTCTTGAAAGACATCAATGTCAACAAGATCCTGAGATTTACGACTAACTAGTCAAAAGCACATTGTATATTTCAGGATGCAAAAATCTCCTTTTTTTTCTATTTTTTTTTTTCCTTTTTAACTCTCTTTCTCTCTCTTAAACAAATAGTAAGGTGCTAACATTCAATGACATTTGGATTACCTCAACAAATATTACATGCATAGTCATTACATAAGATAGACGTATCTTCCATCCCCTTTTTGGGATAAAGAGGTGTAATCTGTGGTGTTGTACTTTATTTTCTATTGTTTGAGGGATATGGTAGAGAAAAGGAAGGACTTTTTAGGGGTTGTTAGGTTTAAAGCGTCCCTTCTTTCATTTTATCTTTGATGAAAGCACGTTTTCTATTTTTCTTTTTTTTAAACATTGCATCAAGGTTTTATAAGTTGATGCAACTGCAATACATCTACAGAATACACATCCATCTTCAGTAAAATGGATCTCTTTTCATTTGGACTTAACTGCAACTTAGAATAATGAACTATTTGCCATAAAGTCGTAAACTTCTCTATCAATGTTCAATTTTCCATGAAAGTTGGACCATATGTTCACAAGGAAACACTTTTTGGTCAAGACAAATAAAGAACTTTCCCCCTTTCTCCACAGCGAAAAACTTCAGTGCATATACTAATCACTAGATTCACTACTACTTGAAAGGAAGCGAGAAGGTGATCAGTCGGCAGACTCAGCACTGACCTCAAATGCTTGTAATCAAAATATTATAATAAACACTTTCAAACATTGAAGTATCCTCGTTAAATCAGTATATAAATGATGTGCAGGCAGCAGTTCTTCAAATCAGCAAGCAATTCTTTAAGTGTAAGTACCTGAATATTGCTGCTCTCTGATAACTTCATTGCTGTGTCGAAATATGACATCCGCAGCATATAATCCACAAGGATCCTTTTCAAGCGTGTGCTGTTCCATTCCGCCAAATTATCAGCATCGGCCGATTCTAAGTGAACAAGTCTAGCACGACACTTCTGTGCTTGCATCTGCTCTGTGCGACTGCCCTCTTCCAACTTAACAACAAAAAGAAACGAAAGATAAGAGAAAGGTGAAGTTTTTCTATATCAATCTTTATCATGAAAGAGCAATCCAATATTTTATTTTATTTTATTTGGGCTAGTTCAACAATGAAAGTGCAATCCAATATTACCACACAGTTCTTACTAGCTACCCGTATAACCCAAGTCTGGAACCACATCAAATAATCGAATTCTAAACTTCATGAAAATTCAACGGCATCAAGAAAAATGTGCCCCTGAGTAGCAACAGATGAAATCATGGATACAGTACAGTGATTCCTTTTACGAATAAGGCAAAAGAAACATCCTAAAAAGCAGCTTTCCGTCGCAAGATTGACCTTCGCTAAAAGAATTATAAAATAAAATGTTCAGGAAAATAAATTATAAAAAAAAAAAAAAAAAAAGGAAAACCTAGAATCAACTACCTTTCTCTTCAACCCCTGCAATCTGGATACAAGCGAATTGAAGTGGTGTACGGCCTCTTCCCTCGACATGCTATCGCGATCGGCGGCTTCCGTGACGCTGGATATCACAGCAGAGACCTCTTTCTCAGCAACACGATGATTAGCTCGAATCGTCTTCTTGTAGTGCTCAAATGGAACCCTAAGAAACTGATGTTCCAGCTTTAGAGACTCCGGCAATCCGCTAAACTTGGAGGGTGTAGGGGTGATTGTTGCGGCGGCGGCATTTGCCATGGCGGTTTCAGCGGCGGAGCCGTTGGGAATGGAATCGACCTCCATAGACGCAAAGGGAGACGTGGATTTGGAGAGAAAACTTTGAATTGTATTGGAAGAAAGGTACTATGGAAATTAAGCAGTAAGAATAGTAATGAAACAAATCAGATTTCGATGATGATGTTGATAACCGATAAACAGTACATAGTACACCCCGTGAACGAAAAATGTTACCCTCTTTCAAATTTAGGCCACGATTATTATAGTGAAAATATAATAAATCAATAGCAGTGTGAGATGTGGATTCTATTTAATTATTTGTTGTGTTGTTTATTTGTGTTTTATATGTGTATTGACATATAGGCCCACCTACAAATGGGTAAGTTAATGATGAGTAGAGGATGACCAATTCAATTAATTACGTCGTATCATTATCGTTACTATTATTATTATTGTTCCAAAAAAAATTATCAGTTTTGACACTTTTATTATTACAGGTAAAAACAACGGTAATAGTAACAGTAAATGAGACAAAATTCATAATTTTAAGTAAACGCAAAAAAAAAAAAAAGCAATCCAATTATATTTGCGATTCATATTCATTACAATTGATTCGTTAATGAAATTTACAATTACACCAATTTTTATTACAGTTTGGTAAATGTGACCTTAATTCAAAACAAACTTGGAATCAATGTAATCTAAAAAAATGAATTAATTTAGACCTACAAAACGTTTTCACATTCAATTTAGATGTTTAATTGATAAAATTACTAGTTTCACGTGATGTTTATCGACGTAATGGAGGGTGTAAATAAATACACTCGCGAATGTTTAGGGTTTAAATCGATACAATTATTAGTTTAGGGTTTAAATGGAAAATTTTCCTAATTTTAGAACATGTTATTAACATTTAAAATTAATTTTAATGGTGTGAACCTAAGTGAAATTTCAATTGGTATAAAGTATAAACTACCACCCAAAAGATTAGAGGTTCAGTTTTTTTAATCGAAATTGATTAAATAAAAACAATATTGTTCTTGTTTAAAAAAAAAAAAAACCATTCATAACTACAATTTAACAAGGAAATGCTAATAGAGATTAATTTTGAGTAAAATAAACTAACTAAATGAACTGATTTTAAAATTTATTGAAATTGCAAATACTAAAATAAACATCTTTTAAAATTAGTACAAGAATCAAGATGGTATTGTCATTTTTTTATTTTATATTTATATAACTAAATTTATTTTGGTGGTGCTAAAAATTGGTCAAAACAAAAACCAATTTTTTTAGAAAACAAATATACTAGCAAGATTGAGAATAATGACATTTTTTAGTTAGGTTGCAACTATCAACTCTTAATGATATTTTGTATATTAATTTATTAGGTCAATTTGACATAATTGCGATTTGCTCTCTAATTAAAAATGGAAAATTATTTTAAATGATCAAATACTAAAAATATTTAAATAATAGCAAATATCACTATTTATTATAAATAGATCGAAATAGATTATGATAGACTATTATCTGTGTCATCACGATACAAATAGTAACTTATTGCAACCTATCATAAATAAACAGAAAAATATTATTATATTTATAAATATTTTGATTCATTTTACTATATTTAAAAACAACTTACGAAAAATTTTGAGAATTATCTCTTGTGATTATTTGATCTTATCAAATAAATATATCATTCCACCAAATGAAAATAGCCTTTACGTAAACCAATGCCTTTTGTTTTTCCTTTTAAAAAATGCATAAACCAATATTTAATTCCCACATGCAAAACTTGTTAAATAAAATAATTTCTATTGTTGATGTCAAAATTGAGACAAATAAATGCAATTAGCATTTACATGACATCACTAATAGTGAATTTGTTTGAAGTAGAGAATAAGATGACCTACAAAAGAAAAAATTTGCTCATTAGTATGGTGTTTAGCCACACATACTTCGATGAAGTTAAAGAGTGAAAGAGCGTGGAAGCTAAAGAGTCTAAGATTATGATTCGAGTTACCTCATATGAAATTATAGTGATTTATTTATAGAGATTTATTTATAGAGATAATTGACCTAGGTTGTTTCGATAGGGTTTCATATTCGCTTCAAGATAATCATATAATTTATTGGGCCGAAGGACATACCTCGTTTCGCATTTGGCTAAGGGATTTTGGTTTTAGGGCGATGATTTGGGTCAGGGCATGTCCTATTAACTATTTTGCTAGGCTCGATCAACTTCGATCTTGGTTGACGCCTCGACCTCGGGCAGACACATTGTGGGCTTTGAAAATAATGATAGCTTTTTAAAATTTTTTAATTAATTAATTAATTATTTTTATTTTTATAGTTAGGTTGGAACTATCAACTTTTAAATGATATTTTGTACATTTATTAGGTCAAATTGACATAATTGCAATTTGCACTCTAATTAAATATCTTGAAAGTTGTCTCTTGTGATTATTTGATATTTGTCCAATTAACATGTTATTCGGCCAAATGAAAATAGCCTTTACATAAACCAAAGCCTTTTTGTTTTCCTTTTATAAAAGTGCATACCATAAACCAATATTTAATTTCCACCCTAATGTAAAATGCAATACTTATTAAATAAAATAATTACCAATAATGATTCGAGTAGTTATGTTATATCACCCCAACGCTTCAAATCCTAATCCTAATTTGTGTTCAAATTTTTAAAGAATTTACTTTTAAAATAATTTTGAAAATATAGGAATGTTTGTGTAACAAATTTCAAAGTTAGGATATTCTTTTTAGTTTAAATATTTGTATTTTTAGTTTTGGTTTATTTTAGTTTTTTATTTTTTAAATATTTATTTTGGCTATTATACTTTTAATTTTAGTTAATTTTTGTTCTTATACTTTTAAAATGTTCATTGTGGTTATTGTATTTCTTAAGAGTGACTATTTTGGTGTCTTCATCTTAGTTTTTAAGGGACAAAAATAAGGCATATTTAAAATTGCTTTTGTCAAATCCAAAATTATTCTAAAACACACTTTTAATCACTCAAAATCAATCCAATATTTAAATTTACACTTTTAAACTCAATTTTTGTACCATTAAAATTGATTTTGAATAATTAAAAACATTTTTGAAGTAATTGAAAATGTCAAAAATGATTTTCAATAATTCACATAATTATTTCCAAACATGCAAATGGTCCATTTTTAATAGTAGAATACTAAAATAAACTAAAGTTGAAAGTAATATTAATTTTTGGGCAAATTGCAAAAACCACACCTAAACTATGGTAGTAGTTGCAATTAAACCCACAAACTTTCAATTGTAAAAATCAGGCCCCTAAACTAACAATAATTATAGAAATTGGACTCATAATCATTAAAAATTTAACCCTTAAGCTTGTATGAATATTACAATTTATACAATCATATAAGTTTGAATGTTCAATTTGACCTCATTTTAAACACTTATGAAATTTGAGGGCTCAAATTTTAAAATTAAAAGTTTGACGGTATAATTGCAACTACCACCATAGTTTAGGGGTGGTTTTTGCGATTTGTCTTTAATTTTTAAAATTTTTTTTAAGGTTTAATATTGTTTTGGCTACTATACTTTCAAAATGTTCATTTTAGTCCTTATACTTTCAACTTTTATTCATTTTGGTCCTTATACTTTCAAAATATTCATTTTGATAATTTTAATTTCAACTTTGTTCATTTTGGTCCTTGAACTTTCAAAAAGTTACTATTTTGATCCTTAAAAATGAAAATGAAAGGACCAAAATAAAAGTATAAAGACCAAATAGAACCAAAATTAAAAATACAAGGACCAAATTGACTTTTGGTAGTATATAAACCAAAATGAACTAAAGTCAAAAGTGTATGGACCAAATAGTATTTAAAACAGTTTTTAAATTTACTTTTTTTTTTTTTTGGGTAAAAGAGGGTGCACGTGTACTCGCCCTCACTCTATCACTACCCAACAAATCCCGCTCCATTTCCTCGTTATTGGAGGCTCCAAAGAAAATTTAAATATATTTTTCGAACAAAAACTACCCTTTCCATATTTCAAACAGTCAGAAGGAAAATAAAGGAAGAGAAATCTTGACATTGGAAGTTTGGATTGAATGCAATATCCTCACTCAATTTCTGATGTAATTTAGTCTTCAATCGTTCAATCATTGTGAATCCCCGCCAGAATTGTAACTGCTGCAGCCGCCGGCCATGCAATACCGCCAACTCTCTTAGCATTTAATGCTTGATTTCAACTTTCCTGAAATTTCGGAATTCTGAGTTGTCTTTGGCGATTTGAATTTTGAATTCGGAGTAGAAAGAATCCGGAGACTATCGGTATGGTCACGAATTTATGACTCTTTTGATTTCTGCAATCAGTGTGAAATTATTTGTGTAGATTGTAGTTGATTTTCTTGTTCTTTTCTGAATCGCTATTGTCCAATGAAGTTGAGGAGGATTTTGTAGTTATAGTTGTTGCTGTTAGAGGGTGAGTGAAGTGAGAATGTTTATCTTCGGTTTTCTGTTTTTTTGGAGTTTCTTCGTTGACGTAAGATATTGTAGCCGCGAGAGAGGAAATTGACTCGACCAGAGCTGAATACTTTGACGATCGGGTTTGGTTTCGATCTCGTTGAGTTGTTTTATTTATAGCTTTATACGTCGTTTCTTCACCTCCTCTGTTGTTATCGTATATACTTTATCGACCAAATAGAGCTCTGTGAATGAAAATCTGGATTCCATGAAACAATGTTTTTGAAATGTTCTGTAATTTTGCGCGGTTTGTGTATGGAGACGATGTAAACTCTTCAGTTTTCGATAATTTCCTAGTCAATAGTCATTTTAAGGCTGTCAGTGAATCAGCCTCTTTGTCATTCTCCTATATGTCGAAAATCTCGATCGTTTTGATGGTAGAATTTTGTATTTATGTTTCGATACTTGCTTCTCTGTGTCTGTCTATTAACAATGCTCTTTGTTAGGTCTGGAGTGATTGAGTTGGACATGGTATGGAGAGAAAATACTGGGATTGAAGGACAGAAACTTCAATAATCAACAGTCAGAACCAAAGATGAAGAAGCTATTTCTTAGATCGTTTGGCACTGGCAATGGGAAAAATAATTTAGCTCTTCCATCAACAAATGAAAGCCAAACTCACTGGGAACATCCATTTGAGAGTAGGAAGAGTAGTTCTACTAGTAATAAGGCTGGAAGTAGTCCCCAAAGTACCAGGTCAGGGAAGCAAATGGATGATAGTGAAAGGTCCAGCACCGGTCCTAAACTTAGAAGGACCCAGTCGCTATCTTCTGCTGCATTTAGAGACCAAGGTCAAATAGACTTTTATGGTTCGAGTGATCCAAGTAGATCTCCTGGAAATGCTAGTAGTGGCATTAAACGGCAACAGGATCAGTCATCTCGGTAAGGATGTTTATTCTGCTAAAAAATATGGTAAATATTAAGATCATGATCAGAGATCATCTATATAGTCTGATGAAAAATGTGTACTGAATTGTATGGTGTATTATATTTCTTGATTGGTTGTTGTACCATAATATTCTTTAGTTTAATTTGTGATCTCGTGGTTTTTGCTAGTTGCCAAAGTCCATCTCGAGAGATGCAATCCAAGGCAAAGCAGATGGAAATGCCACATGATTACTATACCTCGGGACCTGTTAGGCCATGCTCCAGAAATTGCTATGATTCTTCAGGAAATTCTTCCACCAGCGCCAGTACTGTTTCAAATAGGGTCTTAGACCGCTACATTGATGGTGAACAACACCAGGAAATAAATGGATCCATGAATAAGTGTTCTCAGAGAAATAATGGGTGGCGGCCTCCACGAGCTCAGTTTCTGCCACATGCTTCAGCAACGGCTAGTATTAAAGATAAACCAAGATCCTATTCATCTAGAGAAACTAAAAGTTCTATATCTCGTTTATTATCTGGAGAAGTGGGAGAATATGGATTTGGGAACGACTCACCTCGAAGTATTGCAAAGAACGTTGTTGACAGACTCTCACAACATCACGTTGTGCCTAAAGCAACCTCAAAAGAGTTTGGTGAAAATATACCCATCACAGTTACAGATATTCATACTCGATCATCTAATATATGCTTTGATCCTAATTCAGATGTGGCAACCCGATCATGCTTCCCTACAGATGAGTCTTGGGAAACAGTTAGCGGACATATTTACGAGAGTTGTAAGCCTGGTGAACCTAATGAGGACTTTGATGGAGAATTACAAAAGAGGGCCAAGGAAGCAGAGGAGAGGCTCACATTTCTGTCTGAAGAACTTGAACAAGAACGTTTCAATCAATATAGGAAATTTGATGTGTCAGATCTGATCCAGATAATTAAAAATCTCACTGGGGAGAGGTTCACATTGGCATTTGAAATTTCAAACCTTCTACAGTCTCAAATTGCTGATAGGACATGTGCCAGAGAAAAGCTCAGACAGGCAAATACAGAATTGGAGTCCAGAACGCAGAAACTGGAGAAGGAGAAAATTGAGTTGCAGGTAGGACTAGAGAAGGAACTAGACAGAAGGTCAAGTGACTGGTCATTCAAGCTTGAGAAGTACCAATTAGAGGAGGAGGGGCTAAGGGGGCGAGTTAGAGAGCTAGCTGAACAGAATGTCTCGCTACAAAGAGAGGTTGCTTCTTTAAGCAAGATGGAAACAGAGAACAGAAGTATAACAACTAATCTCGAGCAAAATACCCTGGACCTAACAGCTAAAATTGATGAAAAGAATGAACAAAATAAATATTTACAGCTAAGCCTCTCTAAATTAGAAGAAGATTACAGGGGAGTAATAGACGGCATGGATTGCATCAGAAAGAATTTTGAGGAGAAAGAGAATGAGTGCAGAGAGTTACATAAATCAATCACAAGGTTATCAAGGACCTGCAACGAACAAGAGAAGACTATTGATGGTTTGCGGGAACGATTAGGTGAGCAATTTGGTAATATTCAACCAGTGGAGAAATTAGATAAACAATTTGAAAGATTGAAGATGGAACAGATGAGATTAACGGGAGTGGAACTGGCTTTGAGAAAGGAGTTGGAATCCTATAGGGTTGAAGTTGATTCTCTTCGACATGAGAATATAAACATATTGACTCGCTTAAAAGACAATGGGAATGAGAGTGGTGCTATAACCTTCAAGTTGGATAATGAAATGTCAGCTCGTGTTTACCATCTTCAAAATCAAGGCCTCGTATTACTAAATGAGAGTACTCAATTTTGTTCCAAGTTACTTGAGTTCATTAAAGAGAAAGTTGGTCAGTTTCATCCAACTAAGCATAGAATGGAGCATATCAAGAATGGTTTAGATGGACAATTTTTTCTTGAATCTGAAATGAAAATTCGGGGCCTCAAGCATGGGATTGAGAGCCTGACAATGAGTTTACAGAAAATATCTATGTTGTTGCAAGCGAAGTCTAACCCCACTTCTCAGAGTTCAAGTGTAGACAATGCACTACAACTCAATTGTCAATATCCAGAGGTGAGTAATTTCTGATTTTGTCCCCGGAAATGGGACAGTCTACTGAATGCAAACTCTCGCCTTCTGTTTTCTTCCAAAAAAGAAAAAAAAAAAAAAACTTATAGATCATAGAGTTGATTTTAAGTTATTTCCTTTTGGTAGGTGGGGGGAGTCTAAATGGTCAATCCATATGGCTTATTCTGGTTTTACTACTTGTTTTTTTACTACGGCTGCTACATTTACAGTTTTATACTACTTACTTCGTAGGACGGTTTAAGATCTGAACTAAAAGCAGAAACTTTATTGTCAAGCCTATTGAGAGAGAAACTATATTCTAAGGAGCTGGAAGTGGAGCAGTTGCAAGCTGAACTGGTGACAGCAGTAAGAGGGAATGATATACTAAAATGTGAAGTCCAGAATGGAATGGATGGCCTTTCCTGCCTTAACCATAAGATGAAAGATCTTGAACTTCAGGTAGTTTCTTAATGTCAACTTGATCTTGAAGATAAATTTTGTTGAATATGATGATGACTTCATCACTATTACGCATTACTGATGCTTTATGAAATTTTAGGAATGTTCTAGCATGTGTTATTTTCAACCTAGCATGTTTAATATCAGTTCTGATTGATTATTATGCTCCCACATGACTAATTTTGACCATTAATATTTTGAAAAATATATGAACTATTGTCTTTTTCTCTATATTTCTCTGCTTCTATCCCCTGCATCCGTCATTAATTTGTGGTTGACGTGCTCAGGATTATTTGTCACATTACAATTTCTTGCAGTCTTCTACTTGATTTTATGCTAGTTTGTTTGCAATCTGCAGTTTAGGGTGTGTTTGGAATGCATTTTCAAGTGTTTAATTTAAAAAATAAGTCATTTTGGAAAATAAATTAGAGTGTTTGACAATCACTCAAAATAGATTTTGAAGTATATTTTAAATAATTTTTATCAAAGTAGTTTAAATAAAAATGAGTTTTTGAAAAACATTTGTTTTCCAAGTCAATCCAAACAGACCCTTATTAAGGCATCAATTTTCCTATTCAAGTTGTGTGATGCATATAAATATATTCGAGGAAGCACCGTGTCTACACTTGGACACTCAATAGTTAGTTGGACACGCGTTACACATGTAGTAACACCATGAATACATGTCAAACACTAGTTGTATAGAGTAAATATGGCAACATTTATTAAACATTTGTTAAGCATACCAAATAATGAAAAATAATAAATTTTGGGAGTGAGAAACATCAAACTCATTTTTTTATCCTATAAGTACACAAACTTATTGCCTTGTAATTGTTTCATGCTAAAAAAAAAGATATATTTTTACATGTGTATTTTAGACCCCGCTTTTTGAGTTTTAGTTTTTGAAAATTAAGCCTATAAACACATATTCCGTCTCTAAATTTTTTGCTTTTATGTACTTTCTACCAATGTTTTTAAAACCAAGCCAATTTTTGGAAACCGTTGTTTTTTCTATAAAGTAGTTTTTTGTTTTTAAAATTTAGCTAAGAACTCAACTATTTACTTAATGAAGATGAAAACCATGGTAAGAAATTGAGAGGAAATAGGCTTAATTTTAAAAAACCAAATGGTTATCAAACAAGAATAAACATACATCCTTGCCATATCCATGTTTTTTTTTTGTTTTTTTTTAATTTTTAGAGAGCGTATCAATGTATTCATGTTTCGTATCTATATTCATGCTTCTTAGAAGACTAATTGTAGAATATAGTCTCGATTCCTTTAGTTCCAAGAGTTCTGGAATCCATCAAATTTAAAACTTCGGTTTCGTTTTCTTACAGTTGCTGAAGAAAAACGAGGACATAAGCAAGTTGCACAGCGGGCTCGAGGAGTCTACAAGGGAATTAGAAACTCTAAGGGAGATATTAGAGAAAATTTCAAAGGAGAGAGACATGATGTTGGAGGAAGTAAACAAATACAGGGAAAAGAACATGCTATTGAACTCAGAAGTTGATGTGTTGAAATCAAAGATAGAGACGTTGGAAGAGGACATTTTGCTGAAGGAAGGTCAGATAACAATTTTAAAAGATACACTTGGGAGTAAATCTATTGACCTTCTTGCTTCTCCCAGTTCTACGTGGGAATTTCAACTGCAGTAAAAAAAATAAATAAATAATGATAATAATAACAACAACAATAGCTGGAGGATTTTGCCGAGGCCTGCCTGAAGCAGCAGGTAAATTGCACAGTTACTTTAGATAAATGCCTTAATTTCTTTGCAAATCAGCCTTTTGATTTGTTTTTTTTCCCCTTTCTTTCTTACTCTTGATTTTGGGATCTTCGACAAAGTGGAAGATTTTGAAAATAAAAACACATTGATTGTTTTATTATGCTTTTTTTTTTTTTTTTTTTTTTTTTTTGTTTAACTTAACCTCACATTTAGTTGCTGTATCTAGTTAGCTTATACCCTTATGAGCAAAAGGTAAACTTTTGGTATGGAGTTATTCCACATATTGCCATTTATATATATATATATATATATTTTTTTTTTTAATACTTTTATTAGGATGGTTCCTCTAGAAGTAAAAATGTTAATAGAATTTTCAAAATCACTGGGTTGAAGTGGTGTTTAAAAAAAAAAGAAAAAAGAAAAAAAGATTTAGGTACAATTAATTTTATAAAATTGAGTTTCATACCATCATATTCATATTTGGTTCCAAACTCTTAGACATGATTTTGAATAATTATTTTTAGTTTCAAAAGGGATTATAGAATTACCTAATTACTAAAAACGAAAAAAGATTATTCTTAAATATAGGGGTAAATTCAACATTTCAATAAATAAATGAAATGAGGGCAGGATTTTTGAGGTGATTCCGGATTAATCACTCCATCAACTAATTGTTGAAAAATCAGGCTTCAAATAATTTTAGATTTTCCTGAACTCAATTTCAACATTTGCCAGGCCAAAACCACTCTTAAACATACCAAAATGTTGTAAAACTTTAGAAGTACTTTTGATGGCCAAAAGTATTTAAAACAGTTGCAAAATGCATCCTAGCCTCTAGAGTCAATTTTAGGACTAGCAAAATAGTATCTCTTTAATGGGTCTGTTAATGTTGCATCTTAAAAATAATAGCTAATGGAGGAAATTACCAATTTTACTTCCTTAACCGTGTCATGAAATTGACAAAATATGGCTATAATTTGAGAGCAGACTCTTAAAATTCTTTCATTTATCAATATTATATGCGTGCAATAGAATTTCATCCAATAACATAAATCATAAATTCATCCACCAAGGACAACTCAAACCAAGTTACGGCAATTTGAAAGTGGTTTTCTTAATAATCATTTGTTTTGTCAATTTCAACTTTCGCTTTTACTACAACACTAAGATTCTTAGCATTTAATAATATAATAGTATGGAATTATCATTTATCCTGAAGTGAATCCAACACTCGTGTTATCAAATTGAGAATATGAAGAAAAGACAAAAGAATTAAAACAAAAGAGCGTTATTCTAAAATATCTAGATTGATTATACCAACCTTTAGGATTAAATTTCGGACTATTTTCAAATATAAAAAAAAAACAGCAAAAATATTTATAAATATAGAAAATTTTTTCTATATTTGTAAATAATTTGGTATTCTTTTCATTTATAATAATTCCCTTTAATTTTAGCATCATTTCCAAATTAGAGAAGAATTCTAGTACTAGTATAATTTTTAATACTACCATTCTTATTTCTGCATTGTTTGTCATAATAGCCATATTTAAGAACATTAAATCTTTGAACTAAGCAATAAACTTCTCAATGATATATCAAATTGTGAATGAAATGAGTAGGTTTTCACACCAAAAATCTTCTCTTA
The DNA here is from genome assembly GCA_030954485.1 of Citrullus mucosospermus. NCBI lineage: Eukaryota > Viridiplantae > Streptophyta > Magnoliopsida > Cucurbitales > Cucurbitaceae > Citrullus > Citrullus mucosospermus. The sequence goes on from CM062056.1 coordinate 26,888,519, forward strand.
CTTACTCCATGAGATACTTCTATTAGAAAAACTATTGAATTCATACTCAATTAATAAGTTGAAGTCCACTTACTTATCACATGCATGACATATTGTGCAGAAGTCGATAACTTGAGGATGACAATGGTTTGCGTCCAACATGTTCAAGTTGGAGGGAGGAGGATGGGGTAAAAAAGGGTAAAATTTAGGTGGCAATGAGAAAAATTACATCCTTGACAACAATATTAGAAGAAGAAATACTCTTTATGGTAAAGGCAAACTTTGGACTCGATAGTGTTCCGAAACATCAATACATTAATTTTTACGGTAGTATTTTTTTTTTTAAGCACTATATTTTTCTTTCTTATTGAAAGGTCTTAGTTAGCTCAAATTTAAAATTTTGAAATGGACTCTTTAGGATCTATTTCAAAATTTGCTAAAATTTCAGTTTTAAAAAAAATAGATCCGGAAAAACAGGCAAATCTTATCAGAAATTTGGTTATTATAAGTATAATAAGTGTAAATACAAGAATCACATGAATAAAGATTAAAAACAATGTATATTGGAAGATTATGGTGTCCACTGACCTCCACTTGTACAATGAAAATAACATTATGTTTAAACACAGAAACTCTTTAGGGCGGTCTGTTTTGTAAGACATATGAAGAGTAGCGAATCTCTGTTTCTTTATTTATTTATTTATTTATTATTATTTTTTTTTCCTCTTTTTCTTCTACTCCTTCCTTACTCTACTTTTTTTTTTCCTGCATCTTCTTCTCCAACTTCTTCTCTAGCTTCTTTTTCTTCTTTGACACGAAGAGTCCAAATTTCGATGCAACCAATTCCGGTGAGCAAGAGCGAGAGAGCAAGGGTTAGAGAGAGAGCAAGAAAGATAAGAGTGATTGTGAGTGAGAAAAGGAAGCGAGAGTAAGAGCAAAAGAGGGCGAAAGCGTGAGCAAGATTTATTTAATTGAAATTATCCCTTCCATCTATTTTGTTGTTTTTATCTCTTTTAAACTTGGGTCACCAAAATTGTGGTGACATGGATCAAAATCGTGTACCCCGTCCACAATTTAGCAACTCTATTTTTGTCAAATTTTTTCCCTTCACCCTATTTTTGTCCTTAGTTATTAAAATAACATTATTTAAAAAAAAAATCACATATATCACTCTTATTTATTTACATTTTATAACTAAAATAAATACTATCAACTAAAATTTTTACGAAACAAACATGTTTATCCAAGTCTTTTAGATATCTGTACAAGTATTCATACAAAACAAACACGATTATCTAAAGATGCCCGATATATGTAATTCTAGACATCTATAATTACAGACATCTAAAGATTCTAAGCATCTACATTCCTAAAAGAACAAACCGAACAACCTTTTAAAGCATCCTTAAAAAACCCTAGTTAAATTAGGAGTTTAGCCTCTAAACTTTTAAGTTTGAATCTAAAGGATCAAACTATCTAAAAGGTTGAGCAATTATTTTAAATGTCAAAGTGGTTGAAAATATTTACAAATAATAGTAAAATATCATCGTCTATCGCGGTTTATCGCATATAGACAGTAAAATTTTGCTATATTTGTAAATATTTCAATTCATTTTTCTATATTTAAAAACAACCTTAAAAGGTTTCTAAACTTTCAACTTGGTGTCTCACATATCTTTGAACTTAAAAAATGTCTAACAAATCTTATAAACTTTCAATTTGGTGTCTAATAAGTATGACACATTCGATAAAATTTAAAATTAACTTATCTATTTGATAAAAATTTTGGGTTTCATGTCTTAGAATTTATCTAGTAGGTTTGTGAACTTAAAAAAGAAGAAGAAGAAAGTAGGATACAAATTCATACGCCTACCAGACATAAAATTGAATCTTTAAAAAGTAATTATACAAGTTCACGAACCTATCTTTTTAAAATTTAAGGAACAATAGACAAAAACTTAAAAATTTAACAACTATAGAAATGCACCTGGATGGGTAAGGAGTCACGTTGACGCTGGTTTCCAGAAGTCAAAGGGCTTCCGTTGCTGAAATGTAAAGAAGAATTATGGAATATAGTGCTTCAATATAACAAATTATCATGAAACAACGTTGTTTGCGAGCTAACTTTCTGTTGCTCAAAAGAAGTTGCTTCTGATTTGTGTGTAAATTCAAAGCAACTTCTTAAAGATTTAAAGGGGAAAACAATTTTGAATTTCTGTAAATCAACCCCACCTGTCTAACTAGTTTCGTACGTTAATTAGTTATATTACAAACACTATAAAAAAGTTTAGTGAGAAAGGTATTTGTATTACATGACCATCACTACAGTAAAAGCACTTAGTCTATATGTGAATATATTTTAGCAATCTTTAAAGGGAATGATATAGGGGTTTTTTCCCCTAAAAAAAGCGAGGAACTATTTTAAGATAAGCAATCTTCAAATTACAAGGATCAAAATGATAATTTGACAAATTTTTCTTTCACTTGGGAGATAGCAGGCGAGGAACTTTCACTCCTAATAGGGTTTTTAAGATAAGCAGAAAGGTACACCACATTTCCAAATTTAAATGCTGGACGCTCAAACTAGAACATAGTAGTCATATTCTATGTAAATAAAACGTAGTTGAACTTACCTGGGCAATTGGAAGCCTTGACCTCACTGATTCAATCAAATCAAAATCAATGTCTGCTACAGCAATTCCCGTTGCCAACCGATCTGAAACAAATGAAATATGAGGGGGAAATATTAGCATAGTAAACTAAATGCAGCTTATCGATTCTCTACATGCTCCTCTGAGGAAAATACTGTACTCTAAAACATATAATGTATATTCAGATGTATTTGAGCAGATTAAATAGGATCCCAATGTAATAGGGCAAAGCTAGCGAATAACGAATATTTTCAGTTGATAACATAATTCCCAAATTTGTGATTTAAATCCACCCTCAAGCAGGGATTCGAACCTTGCCCTTCTAACGTCTAAGGTATTAGATGCTTGAGCATGCCTGCATTGGTGCGCCTGCTGCGTGTGGGTGTCTGTCTGGGCGCATACCCACCTGTGTAAGCTTGTGTCTTCAGCCCTCCGCGGGTGTGCGCTCACCTACGCACCTGCCCAGCATGAGTGAGCCACTTGGCCCCTCCACCTTAGCCCAACAAGCCAAGTTATGTGCATTGAGAGATGGGGTCCTAACATTACTCGTCACGTGCTCGCCTCTCAAACATCTTTTTTTTCCTCGACTTGTCAGTGCTAAGAGGTTCACTAGACCACCTGCCCATGCACATGGACCGCAAGACTAGTTATCATAACCCCTCCTAGCCAACCTCCCTAATCAAACTCATATGGTTCACAATGTATGATTACTGCTAGTGTGGAACCAACCATTCTCCTCAACTCTCTCAAGCTCTTCTTTGAAAAATAACTCACAACAACCTCCCAAAAGGTTCACACAACTTTTGTAGGACAAGTAAGAGAGCACCGACATACAACAAAGCCACAAAAAGCTAATCTTTACCGAAACCTTTTTCCCAACCTCTATATACAAATGTTGTATGCATGTCTATATACAAATGGTGTATGCATGTGCCAGGAATAGTTTTACAATGAATGTCACTCTACCGTTGACAACCCTAAGGCATCGACCTTAGGTGACAAGATCCCCATGACCTAACACTATGCTAGGCTAAGCCTATAGACGGCTTCCCTCCAACTACTACATTGAAATGATACCCTTGATGAACTTCAACCCTTCCCAAGGAACTTCGATACACAGCCCGTAGTCTAAAAGTCACTTCATAGAGGAGATTCCCTCAACTACATGTTCACTAAGGAGTAAGATGGGATGAGATGGATTGAATGAATTCCACCAGTTGGAAGCACCTCTTAGAGCCCACACCTCCAAATCACTTTCCCTCACTTCAGAGTGTGGTTGAGAGATACGTGGGAGATTCTGTGAGAGCCCTAATTAGGAATATAGTAGGATTATTAGTAGAATATTAGTATAGTTATTAAAAGGAGCATATTAGTAAAGAACTAGTAAGTTTGTCAAAGCTTTTAGTTATAAATAGAGAGAATGGGGTTGGGAGGAAGGGGTAAAGAATTTTGTGGATTATACATTGGGGAATTTGGGAGAGACTAGTCCTCTCAAAAGGCTGGTTTCTTAAATCGCTGACTGACCCAAAAGTTTACTCGATGGGTGAAGGTAAATTTAATATTATATCACCTAATACTCCCTCTCACTTGTGAGCTTGAAATATGTAGAAGACCCAATAAGTAGAATCTATTTTAATTGGGAAGGAAAAAACATTAAAGGAGTTTGAACATAGGACATCCTTGACCACCAACTTTTATACCATATTAAATCGTTGATTGACCCAAAAGTTTAAGCTGATGGATGAAGGTAAATCTAATATGATATCATCTAATAGATATATTGTAGTTTCTTCATTGATAATAGAATATATTTTTATCTTTAGTGTTCTTTGTATTCTTTGTTGCTCTTGAGTGTTCTTATTAGGTGGTACCCTAACAAATTTAGCAAATCTTAATAGTATTTTCTTTAGGAGCAAAGCATAACTAAGTCTTCCTCCACCTTCCTTAACTTTAGGAGCAAGGCAAGACTAAGTCCTCCTCCACCTTCCTTAACTTTAGGAACAAGGGAAATCCAAATCTTCCTCCACCTTTTTAGCCATGTTTGACTTGTGGACCAAGTCTTTCCTCCCCTTCTTAAGTATGTCTTCTTGTAGCACTTCGTCCGTTCACACTTAGATAATGAAATATCCTTTGCAAGTCTGCTAATTCTTTTTACTTGAGGTAGTTCTTATAGCATTACCTAATCAATTTCACTCTCTGCATAAAGATGTGTTGTGATTGTAAAGCACATGATTTTTGGGTATGGTAAGTCCAATGAAAGTCGTTGGTGTTCTTGACTCACCAAGGATATTTAATAAAGAATTAAAATTATGTGCCAATTATAGTTGCGGCTACATGTCTTGATAACAAACACGGTTCACTGTCGTGAGAAAAGAGGATGAGCAAGGCAAAAGAAAGGCGAGGAGGTCTCCGTCACCTTCTTTCATGCAGTACAATTAATTTAGTTATTCAGGCTAATTGTGATGAGTAATTTAATGAAGCATTGTACTTTATTACAGCCATATCCACAAGCCTATTGCAGGCAAGTAAAAGATTGAGCATCAGTAATCCCCTCATGAATAATACCGTACTTTATTACAGCCGTAGCCACAAGCTTGTACAATTACCCCCTCATCTATTGATTGTTAAGAGTTTTGACATAAAATTGACTGGATTAACCTTCGCTTACAGTTAGGAAAGGTGAAAAAACTATGCAGAACATAGAGTTGTAAGTATGGTAAAAAGTTTAGAGCTACTGTTAGCAGGGCAGAACTGGTACACTATTATTCACTAAAATAATTTGCCATCGTGAGGCATCCAGGACATCAGACCACGATGAAATGTTAACATAATAAAAATTCAATCTTAGAGTGAATCTCCTCATTGATATTAAGAGATAGTTTTACAGTAACATCAGTACATTATGCTTCCTTACTATGTAAGATCATTAATACAAGTTGATTATTGAGGATAGTTTATTCATCTACTTAGATTTTAAAGAGGCAATAAAATACTAGCAGTCTGCCAGCATCTCTGACATAACTAAGAACATTTGGATCATTTCATGCTCAGATGACGGAAGGTGAATCTCATAGTTGGTAGGACTATCCACAAGATAATTATGTAAGATCATTATGCTTTCTGGCATTCAATAAAAGGTGAGGAAAATGAATCTAGAAGGGGAAAAATAACAGTTCTCACCAGATAATCGACCAACTATTTTTCCCCATGGATCAATGATTAAGGAGTCACCATAACTCTCTCTTTTCTCGTTAGCTTTTCCCGCTTGAGCGGCAGCTATGACCTGACAATGCGTTTATGTTTATTTTTTCGGCATAGAAGTTAGCAATAAAACAGAATAACTACCTTTCAAAGTTATTGTTAGATACATGCACTCAAGATTATCTAACAAACACACACCAAACAAATATCCAGCCGATTATCCAATCCAAACACAACAAGAAATTATCAAGCCACAAGCTACTGATTTATTTATCCACAATATGTTCTTCATACCCTCCATGGCTCTCCCAAACCCCTTCTTAAACCCCTCAATCTTTGTCCCCACTGGTCCCCTCCTTTCCAACCGAATTGGCAGCCACGTCCACCCCAAGTTTCCACCCCATAATCTCACGGTTAATTCCCTTTTTACCCCTCCTATAATAGGTGTAAACAATCGGGGGTCTAACAATACCCCCCTCGGCAAAACCCACCTTGTCCTCAAGGTGGAATGTTGGAAATTGCTCCTTGACGACTCCACCTCCACCCAGGTAGCATCTATTTCCAGTTGGCCTTCCCACTTGACCAATATTTCTTCCTTCCCTCCTTCAGTGTTCCATCGCCTTCCCAAAATCAGCTCAGGCTGCACATTCATTTCAAAGTCTTCACTAAGGTCTGGTATCATGGGAAGGATGGTCTGTTGTTCGCCTATTTTCTTCTTTAGTTGCAACACATGAAAAACATTGTGTATAGTTGTTGTGGACGGTAGCTTCAACCTGTAGGCCACTTATCCGACCCTCTCTATGATTTCATACGACCCGAAGTATTTAGGGGCAAGTTTTTCATTTCGTCGTTGTGCCAAGGACCTTTGGCGGTATGGCCTTAGTTTCAGAAACACTTCCTCCCCCACCTCAAATTGAACTTCTCTTCGATTTCTATCAGCATATAGTTTCATCCTCTCTTGTGCCCTCTCAAGTTGTTCTTTTAAGGTTGCCAACACCCTATCTCTCTCCACCAATTGTTGATCTAAGGTGTCATTCGTTGTTCTTCTGTCCCCATAAGCCAACAAGGTAGGAGGATCTCTTCCATACACAATGCAGAATGGTGTCGTTTTAATGGCTCCGTGGAAAGTCGTATTGTACCAGTATTCCGCCCAAGGCATCCATTCATTCCATTTCTTTGGTTTTTCATTGCAAAAGCAACGAAGGTACGTCTCCAAACAATGGTTTACCCTCTCCGTTTCCCATTTGTCTAGGGATGAAAAGCAGTGCTCCATTTCAGGACGGTGCCTTGTTGAGTGAATAGTTCTATCCAAAAATTACTCAGAAAAATCTTGTCTCTGTCAGAGACTATGGATTTAGGGAACTCGTGTAACCAGACAATCTCCCGGACAAATCCTCCTGCTACTTGCTTAGCCAAAAAAGGGTGAGATAAAGTGATAAAGTGATTGTACTTACTTAAACGATCCACCACTACCATGATGGAGTCCACCCCTCTCGACTTTGGAAGTCCCTCAATGAAATCCATGGATATGTCTTCCCAAATTCTCTCAGGTATGGGTAGAGGTTGGAGAAGCCCCACTGGAGAGAGAGATTCAGATTTATTCTTCTGGCAAACTAAACACTGGGCTACGTACTCTTGAACTCTCTTCTTCATTCCCTTCCAATATAATTCTCCACTGATCCTCTTGTAAGTTCGAATATATCCCGATGCCCACCCATCACGGAATCATGGTATAATTGCAGCAGAGACGGTATTAGGGATGATGAAGCAGAAATAACCAATCTTCCTTTGTAAAACAGCCTGCCATGCTCCCAACTGAATTTCGGTATGTCTACTGGATTTTCTTGCAGTTTGGCAATAATCGTCATCCTATTCTACCTCCTTCCGCACCACTTCACTATCCAACAAGGCTGGCCCCATTAGCACTCGTAACTCCGAATCTGGTGCTATCCGTGAAAGAGCATCCACAACTTTATTGTTTTGTCCTGGTTGGTATAATATCTCAAAGTCATAGCCCAATAGCTTAACCAACCATTTTTGAAACTGAGGTTGTACCTCGCGCTGCTCTAATAAGAATTTGAGGGCCTTCTGATCAAATATCACCACGAACTTCTGTCCTAAGAGGTAGTGTCTCCATCGCTGCATCGATAATACAACAGCCATTAGTTCCCTCTCATAAATTGATTTTGCCCGAGCTCGTTCAAATAATTTCTGACTAAAAAAGCGGTGGATCTGTTCTCTTGCATCAAGACAGCTCCTAATCCAAATCCCGAAGCATCGGTTTCCACAATGAAGGTCTTGGTGAAGTCGGGCAAGGCTAACACCGGTATGGTTACCATAGCATGTTACAACTTATCAAAAGTCGTGGTGGATGCCTCGCTCCATGAAAATGCATTCTTCTGTAACAACAAAGTTAGAGGAGCTGCTATCTCTCCATAGTTTTTAACGAAACGCCGGTAGTAACCCGTCAGCCCCAAAAATTCCAGCAGCTCAGTAATATTTTTAGGAATTGGCCATTGCACCATAGCTTGAATTTTACTCCCATCGGCTTGCACCCCTTGGTCAGATACCCAATGACCCAAATAATGAATCCTTGATTGTCCGAACACGCATTTCTTTTGGTTGGCGTACAATTGGTGATCACAACACGTTGAACACCATATTCAAGTGTTTCTCATGGGAGTCGAGGTCCAGACTGTACACTAAAATGTCGTCAAAGAAAACCAAAACAAAACGTCTTGGAAAGGGCCAAAATACCTGATTCATCAATGATTGGAATGTGGCCTGTGCATTAGTAAGTCTGAAATGCATCACTACAAACTCATAGTGTCCCTCATGTGTTCAGAAGGTTGTCTTAGGTATGTCTTCTTCTTTCATTCTTATCTGATGATAACCCAACCTCAAATCCAACTTGGAGAAATAGGTTGATCCGTGTAGCTCATCAAGTAGTTCCTCTATCACAGGTATGGGAAATTTATCGGCCACCGTCGCTTGATTCACCTTCTGGTAATCCACACAAAAACGCCACCTTCCATCTTTTTTTTTACCAACAAGACTGGACTGGAGAACGGATTCCTACTTGGTCGTATAAACCCCACTGTCAACATCTCCTTAATCAACTTTTCAATCTCATCCTTCTGATTGTGACTATATTTATAAGGTCTAACATTGATTGGGTTCTGCCCCTCCTTGAGTATAATTTGATGATCAATATTTCGCTTCGGGGAAAAGTTAGGTTGGCAATTGGAATATTCGTTCATACTCTCTCACCAATCGGTTAATTACCGGGTGGAGGGGTTCCTCCTGCGCCTTCACTGGATCAATCTGCCCCTCCCCTTCCTTTTCAATGGACAGCCCTTGAAATTCCACGAGAAACTCTTCATCCTCTGCTTCCTAGTTACTGATCATGGTCTTCATGGTAACCTCGGCTTTAGTGAGAGTCGCATCACCCTTGAGCACTACCTTTGCATTCCCTCTGGTGAACGTCATCCTAAGGTTAGGCCAGTCCACAACCATATACCCCATTTAATGTACATCCCAAGGATTACTCAATCTAACCTAAATCCAAGGGTAAGAAATTCTCCAAAACCGTGACTCTCGGTAATTCGACTATCACTTCCTTGCAAACCCCTTTGCCTTGCAGTGCCATTTCGTCGCCAATAACGATCCCATAGTTGGTCGTGTGTGACACTGGTATTTTGAGATCCTCTACCAGTTGCCGGTGTATGAAATTGTGGGTGGCCCCACAATCGATCAGCACAATCGATCCCATAGTTGTGTTTGACACTGGTATTTTGAGATCCTCTACCAGTTGCCGGTGTATGAAATTAGGGTGGCCCCACAATCGATCCTATAGTTGGTTGTGTTTGACACTGGCATTGAGAACCCTAAAACAGACCTGAGGGCCAGCTCCACCTTCTCTGTTACCCCTTCTAATTCATCGCTTACCTCAGCTTCTCCAATTTCTTCAATCACTTGGCCTTCGCCGGCGATAAATAAGCAGAGTTCTCTCTTCTCTCGAGTCTTACAGCAGTGGTCGGGGGAGTACTTCTCGTCGCATTTGAAACACAACCCCTTTTCCCGCTTCTCTCAGATTTCTGCATCAGAAAGCCATCGGGTCGCCCATTCTCTTCTCGGAGCCTCGAATTTTTCGGGTATTTGGATTTTGCGGCATTGGGCCGGTAGTCCGCACCTTGGCCCATTTTATTAGACTCTTGGACCTTTCCCTCCCCCTTCGTCCAGACGGAACCCTTGATTTCCTTGATCGCCTGAAGCTCATCGTCGATGGCCTGCGCCTCTCTCATAGCTTCCTCTAAGTCTACTGGATTCCGACTCTCCACCTTGGCTTTCAACTCCGGATCCAATTCGTTGATAAAGGTTCCTTCCAACACTGACTCGGATATCTCCGATACCGGCGCGAAAAACCTCTCAAACTGTTTTCGATATTCAGCGTAGCTCCCTTCCTATTTGATCGCTAGAAATCGTCTCGTCAGGCTTCCTGTAGAACCATCGAAGACTATTGAAGTGACTAATTCCTGGAAATTTAGAGGCGTTGAGGACAAAGAAATTGTTAGAGTTACCCTTTTTTTTATCTAGTAACACCATGCTTGATGTTAAGAAAAGATCTTTTACAGGAAGGTTGGCTAGAGATTTTTTGTAAAAACGCTAGTCCCATGAGTTCATAATGAGAGTATTTCAATCTTTTTTGATTTCATGTATTATTCTCATCTCATTATGCGCATCACATAAAGGGGGAGCCATATGAGATGAAAATCTCACATACAGTTCTGGAGCGGAGATTCTTTGAATGGAATAACGAACGACCGTAACGGATGTCGGCTCAATCCAAAGGAAATTATGTGGAAGCTTTACAGAATTATTATGAAGCTATGCGACTAGAAATCGATCCCTTCTTTAGTTCCTCCCATGTCCAAATTGGTTTCCGATTGTTACTCCAGCGATACCAATCCACCGAATCGTGATCGAAGCTGATGATCGCCACCTTAATTTTCTCCTCATTTGTCAGCTCATGAATCTCGAAGTAGTGTTCAGCGCGATATACCCACGAGTCAGGGTGATCTCCCTTGAATATAGACATCTCTAGCCTCTTATATTTGCCTCTATCCCCTCCTCCTTTTGCTTGAGACGATTCGCCTTCCTCCACCTCTGTTCCTGCTCTGCGTTTCAGAGACCCCTCCGTTACCAGGGAACCGTCCTTCCCTCTGCTCAAGGTGATTTCCCTCATCTCCCCCATCAACTGATCGACGTTCTTACACATTGCGAAGACCAATTCCTTCAGCCCAGAAATATCACGATCGTGTGTTTCCAATTTTTCCTCTGTTTCCTTCATCGCCATTTATCTTGTTCTCACCAGGATGAAAACTTGCTCTAATACCAATTTGTTAGATACCTGCACTCAAGATTATCTAACAAACACACACCAAACCAATATCCAGCCCATTATCTAATCCAAACACAACAAGAAATCATCCAGCCACAAGCTACTGATTTATTTATCCACAATATGGTTCATCACAAGAAATTCCAGCAGCAACAAACATTAAAACGACAATGACAAGATAAGAACAAAGAGAAAAGATATAGGAAGAAATTGGGCAATTTCGAGAGTGCCTCCCTCCCCAAGCTTCAGTTAGCCTTCATGTTTTTCATACCCTCCATGGCTCTCCCAAACCCCTTCATAAACCCCTCAATCTTTGCCCCCACTGGTCCCCTCCTTTCCAACCGAATTGGCAGCCACGTCCACCCCAACTTTGCACCCCATAATCTCATGGTTAATTCCCTTTTTACCCCTCCTATAATAGGTGTGAACAATCGGGGGTCTAACAGTTATTTTCCCCCAACATTTGTTAAACAAAACGAGAAGCTGGTATGCTAGTGTGTTGAAAGGAATTCTTACATAGCATTGATTCTCAATTGCACGAGAACGAAGAAGAATTTCCCAATGTGCCTCCCCAGTTTCTTTTGTAAAAGCTGAAGGAACCAATAAAACCTGCCGGTTTTTATCCAAACTCAAGCAAACGTTAGCAGCCAGGAAAATATTATATCAATAAACACTTGAATCATTCATACCTGAGCGTTGTGTTGGAATCTCAACTGCTGGTAGAGCTCTGGAAATCTCAAATCATAGCATACAGTCAGACCAAGTCGTCCAATAGGACTGTCAACTGCTACAATGTCTTCTCCTAAAATGTGAACTAACTTATTAAGATGCACAAATTTTTTCCAAATCATTGAATATAATTGACTCATGCCACATTGCCTCACCGCAAATTACTTTGACATTGTAGCCACGCTAAGGGTAGTCTCTTAACATAATGAAGAAAGGAAAAATGACAGAGAACCATTATGCATATTTCTGCATTCATAAGATTTTAAGGTTACCTGCCTTTGTATAGCTGCTTTCTTTATATACTCTTCCACCAGGAATGTCGACATCAAACCTTTACATAAAATAATTGCACAGCATAAAGACGAAGCATCCAAAATAATGCAGGAAATGTACTTATCAGTCACATTAGCTTCCAACACAAATGAAGTAACTTTCACTATTACAAATGTAAAATTCAATCAAGTGCCCAAAAGTATGTGATCATTGTCTCTCTCTCACAAACGCACACGCATTAATATAAAATAAATAGAAAGTGTATTACAGGTGTATTTTCCTATAACTGCTCCTGATGGTTCCAGTGTCGTCAACTATGACATGTGTGTTATAGAAATGTTGATCATCGGGTCCCTTTTCTTGAAAGCCTCCAAGTGATAGCCATATGCTAGATTCTCTGCAAATTAACTCAGAGTACACAGAAATTAGAAGACGTTTTAAAGATGTTCATGAAATCACTATTTGTTACGGTAGATTATGCCTATATACGGGAACTCAAACCAATGTGAATTATCAATTATGTATGTTTGCAGAGAAGCAACTCAAACAAAAGTTACACTAAAATTACTGTGATGATAGAGATTAAAATTTGAGTAACAAATTCATTTTTGTGTCTTCGACAGAGATGTAACAGCCTAAGAATTACGAACAACCTTGCCAAAGAGCAGTATTGATTCATAATTGGACCGTCTAAAGGCTCTGCAATCTTTTGACTTTCCCCATCCTTGGCAGGCATAAAAGAAAAATCTTCTGGGAAGCATATCAATTTTGCTCCAGCTGAAACTGCTTCCTATGAATATGTAAGTAATCATGTTACCTTGATTAGCTGAAAGCAAAACCATTTCAAAACAGGAACAACGATAAATTTATTGATAAATCAGTCAGCCAGACATCAAATCCACTGTTTTCTAATCGATAGCTCATAGATTCATATCGATAAATTGCATTCACCTAACAGGTAATTCAAGAAACTGGAAGAAGAAGAAGAAAAGAAGAATAAAGCTCCGATCAGCGGAAAGCGGCAAAACATCAACTCAAAGTAATATCGCGATGAGGTAAACTCGTGACCAGATTGTTTGCACTCGTTATTCTTTTCTTTCTACATGAGGACCGATAATTTACTCCCAAACATAAATTCAAACAAGCATTTCAAACAGAAATTAGCCTGTTAACGGTCTTGATTCATAATATATCGATCAATTATGAAAGATGTTAAAGACTTTGTAGATATCGACAAATGCAGAGATAAAATGATAATTAAGACACGAACAATGAGGAATGCTGCGAGTTAACATACTTTGACGAGGCGAGAACAGATGGCGAAGTTGGAAGAGAGGTCGTTGATGGAGGTCATTTGAGCGGCGGCGACTCGAACGGAGTTAACTGCCATGTCCGCCAATCCTCCGTTTGCGAAATTCGAACGGATCAAGGGAAGGTGATTTCGAGCTGATGCAGTTGGTGTAGTGAATTGAATCAGGTTATGTTTGGGAGATAGCCACGGAGGAACGGACATCTCAGTTTGATCGCAACCACATTTTTTCCATGAAATTTCAAGGAGCGAAATGGAACTGAAACTTTTCGCTTGACATTGGAACATACAGAATTTCATATGCATATATCTGAAGAAAAAAAAAAAAAAAAAAGTCAAATCAACATTCAATTCTCTCGCACCCTAAATCGTAAAACAAAGTGGGGTTTGGGATGGGTAGGTAAGATGAGATAACTTTACATATGAATTCGACTCACTCATGGTCAATTTAATATATGACTATGGATAGTATGCTCAGTCCCCCTCGTCATTGATGGCTCATTGCTCAATTTAGATGACCACCTCCAATAGCTAATTAGGCCAACCACCCCTACAACCAACTCAAGCAACATCGAACTGTCACTATTGACGACCAACTCTGATGACTATTATTTTAAATTTTGATTGCTTACACATTTAGACTTTAATTGACATGCGAGTTTTTTGCTTTATAAACACTCGTGACATAAAATCATCAATAAAATCTTAATTTAAAACTTAAAAATAACTATTAGTTTAAATATACATATAAATTATCAATAAATGTTTATGTTTAAGTTGACACATAAAATTGTCAACAAAATACCTTTGTTGACACAAAAGTATGTAAGTTTTGTCAAAACGTTAAATTCCTAATTTTTTTTATTATTAGATCATAGTATTTTATAATCGTTTTTATAGTAATTTAATATTAATAAAATTAAGGAATCATATAAATTTGTATTTAAAAACATTTTTAAGAAAAAAATTGTCAAACATATGATGTTTTTATCGAAAGTATTAAAATAAAAATAACTTAACCAGAAAGGTCACATATACCAATTTGTAAAATGATTACTTAAATTAAAACAAATATATATTAAAATGCATGATCCATAAGTAAACCTTATACCTCATTTTCCAAAACTTCCAACAATATCCATGTACTAGGACTTTGAAATCAAAATCTAAATTTTGCTATATTTGCAAATTTGTGTTTGCATTGCGCTATATCTGCAAATATTTTGAACTTGATTGCTATATTTACAACTGTCCCTTACATACATGAAATATATTATGACACAACTAGGGACGTTCAAATTATATTTAGTAAAATAATGTAAGTTTATAAAAACATGACAAATAAAATCCAGTATGTAATGAAACAACCAAAATCATAAATAGTATAATTGGTCAGGATAACCTAAAAGCCATTTGAAATAATGTAACAATGATAGGCCATTATATAATACCATCATAGAACTTCAGTATTCCATAACAAATCACATGTGTTATAATTTTTAAATTACAAACAAATAGACGAAAACAATGCCAAACATCAAAAGGGAAGAGGTTCGTCAAAGCAATATGTGAAAAATGCATCAATCTATCAATCTCTCAAAGTGATTTAGTTTGTGTTTTTTATGTAGACACCTTTGGTTGCTATTTCCAAATTTCATGTTCTTTCAAGTTTTCATATAACTTTTACAAGTTTATACATGGACTGTACCCATACACAAATGGATGCATCTTTTCGATGTCTAACCTGCTCCACCTAAATAAGCGCATCCTATGAACATCAATTGCACCTATTTGGCTTAATAGACATTTATATCCAAATAGTCATGTCTTATCAATTAATTGCAAAATGGGATGTGTTTAAAAGATGTGTACATTCAAACAGTCACATCCTATTAACAAATGACAAAATAGACATTTACTAATATTGTAGGGACAAAAAAAGAAAGGAAATAATCTCCCCTTATGGCCCCCTTTATATATAATATAGATGAGATTAAAAAGGTTCTTTTTTAAATTTTGATTCTAAATTTAAAATTTTAAAATGAATATTTATATTTCAGAGTAAAATTGTTAATAAATTAGGATAATTGTTTTAAATTACAAAAATTGTTGGAATTATTTTCAAATATAGTAAAATGTCACACACCGATGAACATCTCTATCACTATGATAGATTAGTAGTTTAGCAATATCTATCCTTGTCTATCATTGATAGACAACAACCCTAATAACTATAATATTTAATATTTTAAAATCTATTTATTTTTTGTTTTAAAATATGTATTTGTATTGTAAAACAAATCATCATACCAAATTTTTAACTTTTAACATTCTCGTAACTTAATTAATTACACTTTATACTCAATCTAATATTTGGTGAGAAACTACTTTTTGATTTATAAATATATTATACCAAACATTTATTGAAATCCAATGTATAACTCTACTACAAATTTACTATAAAATATATAAATATGACTACTAATATCAACTTTTTTTGTATTTGTTTTTTTAAAAAACAAATTTAGTTAAAATTGATCTTTTAAAAATAAAAATATATATATATATTAAATGTTACCCGTTTTAATGAAAAAATTGTTACAATTATTTTTAAGTAGATAGTTATATTTTGCTATATTTGTAAATAAGTTAACTTATTTTTTAAATTTTGATTTTAAAACATTGATTATTATTATTTGTGCAAAAAGGGAAAATGGTAACTTAATTATACAAAGTGAGCATTTTTTTGTACTATTAATTTTTTTAGAACAATACTAACTAATACCTTCTTCTCATAAGGTCCAAATGAGATATGACTACTTTCTTAAAACAAAGTTTTATAACTTTTCGTTGAGGTGACACAGTGAAATCTTCTCGTTATGTTCTCTAGGGAAAAATAAAATAAAATAAAAAAATCTCCTCTCTTGTGTACGTATGTTGATGCTCAATTCTCTCATGTACGTGTGTTGATACTCAATCTATACTCGACTATTCTCTTTATTTACTCTCATTACTCATTTAAATCATGAATTAAAAAAAATGAATGAGAAAGTAGAAACAAAAATTAGAAGGAAGATAATTTCTTTTTTTATAAAAATAGTAAATTGCAAAAATCACCTATGTAGTATGACACAGTAGTTATAATTGTAGAAATTTTACCCACAAATGATAAAAATTGAACCTTCAAACTTATAAAAATATTACCATATTTAATCTAATTTTAACACACTTTTAAGTTTATGAGTTGAGATGCATTGTTTGGGAGGCCAACTTTGTATGTCATCAATATTTTATACTCCACCAACTGTGCACTCAACCTTATCACTAGTGACTACCTCCAGCGACCACCTCCGACAACATTCAACCACCGCTATTGACGGCCAACTCCGACGACCAACCAAATTCGAGCTTTGTTGACATAGGACGTTTTTTAGGCTCGTGACATAAAACCTTAATTTAAAGCTTAAAAAGGATTATTAATTTAAAAATACATATAAAACATCAATAAATGTTTATATTTAAGTAGATGCACAAAATTGACATTAAAAATATCTTTGTTAACACAAAAGTATCTAGTATTTTATAGTCATTATTTATAGTAATTTAAGATTAATAAAATCAATTTCATCAAGTAATAAATCAAACAATTTATATGTAAAAACACTCTTGAGTAAAAAAATTGTACGATATATAGTGCTTTTATTTTATAAAGTTTTTATCAAAAGTGTTAAGATAAAATAAAAATAAAAATTAAAATGCATGATCTAAAAGTAAACTGAGTTGTATGCTTAAAAAAAACAAAAAATTATTATCCTAAAATAGATTTGTTATGTAAAAAAATATACCAGATAGGCTAACATATGTAATCTAATATTCTAAACACCTAAAACACAAAACATGTAAACCCTAACTCCCTCGTATCTCCCTACACAGCCCCAAGTTTAAGAATACAATGGGCACCTACATCCATACTTGAAGTGTGGGTTTTGTAATTTGACTTTAGAAGCAAAAAAAGTAGCCAAAGTGGAATATCAAGTGGGTGGGATTTCACAAACACCTCGTTCTTGGGGAAACGAACGTCCGTTGGAGAAGTGCATCAAAAAGCAAGCAGTTGATAATGGAAGAAAATTTGCGGAATGGAATTTCTGAATATTCGAATGTTAAATGCCGGTGTCAGATCAGTGGCTCTCCGAATGAATCGAGGGTCCATCTCACTAGCAAAGACAACGCAAACGACTCAATTAGCTCAATTCTTCTACGTTTGAATTCGAAGGGTTGATCGTTTCATTTCTCACTCCTCTGCATTTCAATTTCTCTCCGGATAGTTTACCTCTCAGTTCATCGCGGAAGTGATCTGGAGAAACTTTTTCTTTCGTTTTCGTTTTGGGAATTTCTTCGGTTCATATTTTGTTAGGGTTTTTGCTATTTGTCCTTTTTGCCAATTAGGAAAGAAGATGAGCAGAATTAACCTACAATGGCGGGTTCGTTAAAGGTCAAAGTCAATGAGTCCGGGCAATAAATTAGAAAACCATAACTGAAGAGTGCCAAATTTAGTAAGTCAAGAAGAGCCTTTCGGAAGCGAGGGCTTTTTTTGTCTTCGTTTCTTAAATTGTTCCCAATCCAAGGGATTCTGTTGTTGGAGAGTGATCCATCTGTTTCTTTGGCTCAAAGAAACAGAAAAATAATAAAATAATAAAAAAAATAGAAAAGAAAAGGAAGAAACCCTGAGGAGGAGGAGGGCCAATTAAACTTGTAGGAATTCTCTCTTTCCAGATCTACCCGTTTCAACGTTCTGACAGTTTTTTTCTTCTGTCAGAACACCCGAAATTCTTTTTACTCGATTCCCTTTTATAGTTTAATCATATAATGCGTTTCTCAATCTATAATTGAGCAATTTTGCAGAAAAGGGCCTGCAAGATCTCTGGCAATCTGCGCTCAAGGTTTGTAATAGCTAATTGTCTTCCTTGTTATTGGTGTCATTGTATTCTCTATTGTTTCTAGGTTCAATTTTGTAAAGATGGCGATCACATTTTGATTCTTTAGGCGATTTATAGTTATATACTGTTGTTATATATTTATATGTATCAGTTTTGAAATTTCATTTTTATTTACTGTGACCATTGTGTTTGCAGTTCCTACGTATAGCCATCAAGAAACTCAATGTTTTCTCATTCAAGCATTAATGGTTGCTGCTTTGATCAATGGTTTTCTGACATCTGAAACTTGTTATTTCGATTCCTATATTTGTGAACGAAATCAAGCAAACTTCTGGTTTTAATACTATCGTTCTGGTCCATTTGAAGAATGGTTTTTGATTCTGGATCATTTGGGTGAGAATATGTGAGGGATGGTATCTGAAACTTTGATGAAGATTGTATCACCTTGCTGGAAACCCTTGGTTGAAGGCGAAAATTCCAGTAGAGGTGGGGATGCAAGTGGTCGGGTTGACGGGCTGTTGTGGTACAAGGATTCTGGCCGCCATATTAATGGGGAATTCTCAATGGCAGTTATTCAGGCAAATAATTTGTTGGAAGATCGTAGCCAACTTGAGTCAGGACCACTGAGCTCATTTGAATCGGGTCCCGTTGGAACGTTTGTTGGAATTTATGATGGCCATGGAGGACCAGAAGCTGCAGAATTCATAAATGATCGTCTTTTCAATAATATGAAGAGTAAGTTACATTTACTTATGCTGAATACCTCTTGTATTTATTCTTATTGGAAGTAGTTCGTGCCTTTTGTGTGCTTCTCATGTGATTGTCCTTGTTAGAACAACTTTTAAGTTTGTAGTCTAATAGCGAGTTTGTTATGATTTTTGAAAAATGTGTTGATGCACTTTGGGGGAGAATCACTAATTAAGTGGTTATTAGATAAACATGAGGTTCCATCTCAAAACTAATTGGCAACAAAAGGAGTAGTTTTTGTATCTTTTAAAAATTGTGAGGCGTCTCCATCTTTCTAAAGACAAATCTTCAATATGCCTCCTCAAGAGATTGTGCCTCTATTGGGTTTACCATTCTTGGGTTAGAATTTTTTCTTTCTTTTTTTTCTTTTTTTGGATTAAATACTCGCTTGGGTTTCATGGGCTATGATACCATATTAGATAAACATGAAGTTTTATCTCAAAACCAATTGGGAGTAACCCATGTATCTTTAAAGTTCTCATCTTTCCAATGTAGGATCCTCACGGTTGTCACCCTAGAAGCACTTGTGTTTTTAGAATTCTCAGAATTGCTTTGATTATAGGAATTTGGAAACGTGCTTTTAATTGGTTAAATGCACTTTTTGCCCTCACAAAAGTCATCCTAAATGCGGCTAACTATCAGTTTTATTCCTCCTTTTTAGTCAAGGTTAATGGATCCCAATCTTGAGACATTAATATTGCTTTATCGTGAAGTAATTTATCTCCACCTTTTTGTAATTTTAGCTTATCTACTCTCTTATCATAATGGAGTTTTTTCTTTTGTAACTATTTCATTTTCTAGATCTCGAGGACACAGTTGTACAACCTATAGAACAAACCTTGTTCAAGTAAGGTCGTTCAAATAGGATTTTCTTTTGTATTCTATTTCATCAACCAATTAAATGGTTTTTGTTTCCTCTCTCTCTCTCTCTATACACACACACACACACACACACACACACACACATATACATATATATATATATATATTACAAAATCATGATGGATTAGACATGAATTTGATTGTCTTAGCCGAAGGACTAGAGATTGCATAAATAAATACAAGGAACCATCAAGTGGAAATGGATCTTTTTGGTGCTTGAGTCACACGTATGAGAGGAACCATTGCATCCTGTAGAATGTTAGTCTCTTATGTGAAAATGAATGAAATAGAATTAGATGATTTATGGACCTCAGCATTTGGACAAAAAGTAGGGCCTTCATCAATATGCTGAATCTGCAAATGCTGATTTAGGGGAAAGTGACATTATTCTTTCAATTCCAAATTTCGTAATTTGTTAAAAGTCGTGAAATTCTGCAATGCTGATCTTGAAGAAATTGCATTATCTTAACTTCTAAAGAATTCAATATCCTCCTTTCATTGGGTGCATGTGGAAGTAGTTTGGGTTGGAAAGTATGTTTGTGTACATAAATTTTCTAGATTGTAACTGAAATTAGTCTAATTTGAAGCCCAAAGCAAATGATGGAAGGAAACTGTCGTGGAGTCTGGTTGTGACTTTGTGAGTGCTTATGGTCTCCTACCAATTTTCATTATATAGCTAATTGGAATGTTTACACTTGACAGCTTTTCATGGTGCAGAATTTATTCCAGAAAATCGGGGGGTATCTGCTGAAATTATTAATAAAGCATTCTTGGAGACGGAGGAGGAATTTTTGTCTCTTGTAAAGAAACAATGGCTTATGAAGCCTCAAATTGCTTCGGTTGGTTCATGCTGTTTGGTAGGCATAATATGTTGTGGATTACTGTATATTGCAAATGCTGGAGATTCTAGAGTGGTGTTGGGGAGATTTGAAAAAACTCATAAAGAGGTTAAAGCCATCCAATTGTCATCTGAGCACAATGCTAGTATTGAATCTGTGAGAGAGGAGCTGCACTCGTTGCATCCCAATGATCCACAGATTGTGGTGCTAAAGCACAAGGTGTGGCGCGTGAAGGGCGTTATACAGGTTTGTTCTTGAACCCCTTTGACAGAATAAGAAAGGAAAATTGAAAAAAGAACATTTCCAATGTAGCTGAACAATTGGTTATAAACTAGAAAGTTTCACTCTGCTGATGTAGCTGTTCATGTGTAGGTCTCAAGATCCCTTGGTGATGCTTATCTGAAGAAAACAGAGTTCAACCAAGAGCCTCTTTTGCCGAAGTTCAGACTACCAGAACCATTCCACAAGCCAATACTTAAAGCCGAGCCTGCTATTGTAGTGCAGAAACTGTACCCAGAGGATCAGTTTCTTATATTTGCTTCAGATGGTCTTTGGGAGTATATAAGCAATCAGGAAGCTGTCGACATCGTCCATAGTTGTCCACGTAACGTATGATTTCTGTTTAAGTTTTCTTTTCTTCTTTTGCTCTATCTTTGCTAGGCTCTTCCGTTTGCTTAGAAGTACAGCCTCCCTCTGTGGGAAAGGATTTCTTGCCATTGGCAAGCTATCGGAGCAATCATACCAATGGCTGAAGTCTTGGAAGGAAGTTTGGTCTGATGCTCACTCTGATGCCTCCTTTTGACTTTCTGTGATTCTCCCTTTTCTTTTGGTTACAAGGAAATTGATTTTGACTCTATAATCGCTCTTGATTCCCTTTTTTGGTTGTTACCTTGTTTTCTATTTACTTGTATCAATTTTTCTTCAATTTCTCTCCATGTAGAATATGTCATTCCTTTCTGTTATAGAATATGAATATAGTGTCCATTCGTTGACATTTTGACCCCCCCCAAAAAAAAAGGAAAGAAAAGAAAAAGAAAAGAAAAAAAGAGAGAGAGAGAGAGAAAAGGGAGAAGGTTTAAAAAGTAGGGATAATATGCCATTACTTTAAATTACAAATTTGGTTCTTGAAGGTTGGTATATGTCTATTTGAATCCTAAATAGGCCTGTGGCCAAATTCTTTATTTAAAAAGTGGCTAATAAGTCTTTAAATTGTCAATTTTATGTTCGGTCATTAAATGTTGAATGGTGTGTCTAATATGTCATTTGACTTGTTCAATATTGATATTGTAAGTCTCTTATGCCATTTCCATGACTAACTTACAGGGGGTTGCTAGGAAACTCGTTAAAGCCGCTCTTCATGAAGCTGCAAAGAAAAGAGAAATGAGATATACAGACTTGAAGAAGATTGACCGCGGGGTAAGAAGGCATTTTCACGACGACATCACTGTTATAGTTTTGTTCCTCGATTCACATCTGATTAGTCGCAGTCCAAGCTACGGACCAATGCTTTCAATCAGAGGAGGTTCTGGTATCCTCGCTAGATCATAGTTTGTGAAGCCTTAGCATCATCATCTCGTGTGCTTTTTACATCCACCTACCTCCATTTTTTCTCATTTGTATTGCAAAATTAATTTTTTTGTGTTCAAAAGAGGAAAGATTTGGAAACTATGACCCTTTTCTTTTCCCATTCCCCTTTTCCCTTTTCTTATTTTTCTTCTTTCATTTTGTGTTTTCCTTTTTCATGTATAGCACTGTTATTCGCTAAGAAGTCTCCTTATTGACATTTGTGTCAATATTATAGAGAGATAGATAATATTGATGAGAGGAGTATTCAATCTCTATATTTTATATGAGATTATTTGCGTCTCACAAGTTTTAAAAAAGAAGGTTTCTTCCTTCTTCCTTACTCCCTTTTGAAAAAGAGATAGCACATTTTTAAATTATTAAAAATAAATGATGATACATAAGGGATGCTTTATTATTTTAAATATAATTGGTTTTGAGTTAGATGAGATGTGTTTTATGACTCTAGGAGTCGTTTAATGTAAAAAGTGGGTATAAAGGAAAATTATTATAAATGAAAAAAATATCAAATTATTTATAAATATAGATAAATTTTACTGATTAGCGGTGATAAACTTCTATTGTTTTTTCTCTTATTGAAATTTTTTTATATTTGTAAATAGTTTGACTCATTTTTGAAAAGAACTCTTGAATAAAAGTAAAATTCAAGTAAATTTGATTTCTTGATTTATGAAATAAAAATATTTAAAATTATAAATTTGGCCTGGTAAGACTAATTAAATTTAGAAAAGAAAAACCAAGTTATTAAGTTTGGTCTCTATAAATTATAAAGAAAATAATTCAAAGTAAATTTGGTGCTTATTTTATCAAATAAAAAATCAGTTTGTAAGTTTGGTCTTTCTATTCTAAGATTACTAGTTAGCGATGGACCTGTGCATGTGTATTTTTAATTTTATTATTATTATTATTATATATATTTTTTTTTTTGGGGTAAAGTGTGAAAATAATCTTTTGCTTAAACTGTTTTCAAATCGATTACAAGAAATAATGAAATGTGGAATTTTATAGTTGTGTTTATAATTATTTTTCTCTTTATAAAATATTAAGAAAATTATTTTAAATGATAAAATTATTAAAATTATTTATAAATAATAGCAAAATATTATAGTTTATCTATGAGATAATAGTCATAATAACAAAATTTTATATTTGTAAATATTTTAATTATTTTTATATTTAAAAATAATCCATAATATTGTTGGTTGAAATGATAATTTTAATGGACAAAGTGAAATGTTTTGAATACAGTATATTGAAAATTTCAAGCACCACATTTTAATCCACCTACTAATTATATTTATTTTAAAATAAATAAATACATTGAACTTGTGTTAGGATTCAATACACAATACATATAATAGGCTTTCTTCAACAACAAATGAAAAGCTTTTAGCCAACTGAGCATATTTTGAACTACGTGTCACAATCAATTGCGGTAAATTTTTTTTTCTAAAAAACCACGTGTCACAACCTATTTTCTTTTGCAAATTTAGCAAAATCATACCAAAGCAAATCAAAAAGCCAAATTTCCAAACCACCCTTCTACCGTTGAAATAATTTATTTAGGTACGAATTTTTTTTTAAAATAATGGTTTTTTAAAAAAGAATTCGAAAAATAGGGTGGGGGAGAAAGAATTTGGAAAAATAGGGTGGGGGAGAAAGAATTTTGAAGAATAGGGTTGTGAAATCGTGGACCCGGTCCACGATTTTGTGAAATCGTGGACCGGGTCCACGATTTCCAGGGTACGCTGACACCGGCAGTCTGCATGCATTGACCGAACTCGTGGACGGGGTCCACGATTTCGGTAATCGTGGACCGGGTCCACGAGTTCCTCACTTTAAAATCCGACCGGCAGCCTCTCATTTCCACCTCCTTCCTCTCATTTCCACCTCCACCATCTTCATTTCTCTCTTTTCATTCTTCATTTCTCTCCTCATCTCTCTCCTTTCACTCTTCATTTCTTTCCTCCTTTCTCTCCTTTCTCTTATTTCAGTTCTCGTGTGAGCAAAACATGGTAAATGTTGAAGAAATCATTCAACATACAAGGAGGCTCAATGTTGCTGATACTGATCGAAAACGTATTCGTCGTAGACGACAGAGACAACGTGACGAAGGTGTTCCAGAGCAACCCGATGACCAGGAACCTCCCATATTACAACCAGACATTGCATCCGGTTCTGGCCATCAACAGGAATATTATGGACACCATGAATTTCCATCTGTCGTCACCCAACAGGATATCGACGATGTAATCCACCAGCAACAACAAATTGAAGTGCCTGTGCCTCGTCGTGGACAACGTGTGCGAAGAAGACCACCATGTGGCACTTGATTTGTATTTTAAATTTTCTGATTTGTATTAACTTTTTATCTTTAACTAAATGAATTAATGATTTTCCATTACATTTTTAAAAATTAAGAATCAATGAAACTAAACAATAATTGATGAACACAAGTAATAAGCAAAATTTCATTTAAGTGGGTAATTAATTAATTAACTTATTTATCATGGGAAAAAAACCGGATGTTTTTGGACGTATCATGAGAAAAGAACGGGGGTAAGAAGTCTTTTTGATCAAAACTCGAACCATAAATACTATCTGAAATAGTGAAGGGTGCTTGATAATATTCCATTCCTTGAAAGCCTGTGAATACTAGAGCTGAAACGGTAGCTACTAAAGCGTAAACTGCTCGTTCCTCCTTCCCCGCGATTATAGCATGATAATTGGTGTGATTATGATAGTTTTGTATGTTTGGCATAAATCGTGGACCCGGTCCACGAGTTTGGTCAACACTCGTGGACCCGGTCCACGAGTATGGGCGAAATCGTGGACCGGGTTCACGAGTTTGGCCGAAATCGTGGACCCGGTCCACGAGTTTGGTCAACACTCGTGGACCGGGTCCACGACTTACTTACCCACGAAAAAAATTGACTGAAATCGTGTACCCGGTACACGATTTCACCACCCCAATTTACAAATTATTTTCCAAACCACCCTACTTTTGTCATTAGTTTCTAAAGCACCCTATTTTTCGAATTTTTTTTAAAAATAACATTATTGTTTAAAATAACCCTTTAGGTACTTATCTTAATAATATACCATGATCAACACACTAGTAATATATTTGCTACACTTGAGACACTGCTAACTCGATAAATTGTTGTTACACTTTATTGATATACTGTTGATAAACTTGATAATGATGCACTCGATTGAGTTGATATACGATACACTTAGATTTAATATTAAAAAAAATCCAAACTTCTTCTTTGCATGTAGTAGAACTCCCCAACATCTCTCTTTCACCAACAAGCACCGCTCCACATCATCATCGTCGGCTACCACTCCACCTCCCCATTACTTACATCCGTTGACCTCCCCATGTCCATTAGCTGATCGCCGCTTTTCTCTCTCTCTCTCTCTTTCTTTCTTTCTTTCTCCCAACATCTCTCTTTCACCAATTTCACACCATCTGCACTCCACCTTTCCATCACTTACCTCCATCGATGGTCATATGTTTAGTTGCCAATCTTAGCTTTTCTCTTTCTCTCTATCAATTGTTTCTGACAAATATGCAATAAAAAATAATTTGAAATTTAAATTTGAAATTTTTGTCATATTTACAAAATATTAAATATGGGTGACACACTACAAAATAACATTTTCAAATTGTTACCTATTCTAATTTGCCTAAAACAAAAATTGACATGTTTTTTTACTTCTATTTTTTCCTAAAATTTGGGACTAAATTTAAGATTGTATTTCAAAATTTATTTATCAGATAGCTGATTAAAACTAATATAAAAGTTTATTGGTTTAAGTTAGAATTAGTAATAATTGTTTATGAATTATGGCGGCCTTGGACATGGAGTTGAGTTGTAATAGGAAAAATAAAAATAAAATAAAAAAACGAAGCAATTCATTTGACAATCGATGGCGACTTCGACACTGGGCGGCACCATAGGCTTCTCCCAGCCCTCGTCTTCCTCGCATATCTCAGTTTATTGCATTCCCTTTTCAACCAGCAGATTCAGTTTCTCGAGGACCATTCTTTCTCCTCTCAAGCTTGAAAAACCACCATCTGGAAGAAGAGCCAGAGCTGTAATTGCTGTGAAAATGGCTGCTGAGTATGTTTACTTTTTCCCTCCTTTCTTTGCTGTGTGAGAAAATGGAGGACTAGAACTGAGACAATGAAGGGGTGTGTGTTTTTCTGTTCGTTCTGTGAGAAGGAAATAGCGAGTTTGAAGTTTAGGTTATTTCTTTTTGCTCATGCTATCGAATGGAATGGGTTTTCTTTCAAATTTATATTTCTTCGAGTACAGATGCAGGGCAATTGAATGTTGGAAGGTATAAGAAATTTGATGGAATCGAGGACTAGGATTATGTTACAAAATTGATAGAAGTACAATTTTGAGTTCGATGATCCTTTTGATGGATTATAGAAGAAGTTGCAAATAGCTTTTACGAATTTACATTTCTTGTATAGATGCAGTGCCATTGAATGTTGGAAGGTAGAAGAAATCTGATGGAATGGAGGATTAGGATTCTGTTACAAAATTGATAGAAGTACAATTTTGAGTTCGATGATCGTTTTGACGGATTATAGGAGAAGTTGCAGATAGTTTTTTGCGAGATTATATTTGTTTGTAGTTTGATATTTTAATGTTCTTACTGATTTATTGTTTATGTCGATGTCTTGGAAATTGTGAATAAGAGAAGCAATTAAGGTTGAATTTATATTAGTGATTTGTTTAATTTCTGTCTGTATTCTCACCTTGTGTTTTGTGTGTGAAAGGGCTTTTCAGGAAGTTTTTCCTCCAGCCCTCACTTCAGCTTCAGAACCACCTCCTCTCTTTGATGGAACAACGAGGTTGGTTCAATTTTCACCCATCCACTGTAATTTATTGACCCACTAAACAAGATGCTCAAGTTGTTAGACCATGGCATTCTTTTTCTTTAAATATAATCTTTTAACACTTGCTCGAATGTTAATTTAATATGTGATTCTCAATTTCTCAACAATTAAACGTTAACATCAATTGAGGATGACACAACATTGTAGTGCTTCGAACTCCGGGGATCCTGTCTTGATATCATATATCATGTTTAAGCATCACCAAATCTAAAATTATAAGTTGATACATATATATCCTTAACGTTCATTGTATCATATGAAAACTCCTTGTTATATGTACGAACAGCGTGCCAATTTTATGCTTTGTTTGAATGTCTATGTGAAGTTGACAATGCTGCTATTTGTCTTCAACAATTGTAGGCTTTACATATCTTATACATGCCCTTATGCGCAGCGTGTGTGGATTACTCGGAATTGTAAGGTTGTTTCTCTCACTCGCCAAATAACTTCCACGATTAAGCATGTTTTCTTGTTTTTCATGTCAGGTTTGTTTCTTTTGACACGTTTTGAAGATCAACCATTTCTATCCTTGACATAAATTATAAGTTCATGATATTGTTTTGGAGCAGGGTTTGCAGAATAAGATACAATTGGTTCCAATAAATCTACAGGATAGGCCATCTTGGTACATGGAAAAAGTTTACCCACCTAACAAGGTTAAGATCTTCGGTATATATGAATTATAATCATGGTAGTCAAATAACAACAATTACATTGTTTATTTTCTTGTGAAGAAGAAAGAATTTTGATGCCAAGTTATGTGATATGTCGCTTTGATGGTGTTAGGGGTGAAGTTAGAAATTTTCACGAAGGTGCAAACTTTTACATTCAAACTTATGTATTTGCATAGTTAATAAGGGGATATTAGATAGAACTTCAAAATCTTAATTCTTTTAGATGTATTCTTGCATCCAAAACAAACTTACAAGGCAATTGCCTCCCTCCGTCCTTTCTTCTCTGCTCCTCTTGCTCTAGTGAGGTTTTCGATATTAGGAAAAATTGAGAGAGAAGTGAGTGACAAAAAGTTTTAGCTGAAAAAAAGAAAAAGAAAAGAAAAGTGGTCACTGAACTGACCTTTACACTCGATGTCAAAAGATGGCCATTGTTGAATACAATTAAGCTGCTGACTATTTCCTCTAAGATGTTTTTGACTTCTGAATCCTATCGCAGGTGCCAGCTCTTGAACATAATAATGAGGTCAAAGGAGAGAGTCTTGACTTAATTAAATATATTGACAGCAATTTTGAAGGGCCTTCATTATTTCCTGATGTAAGTATCCAGGATTTTTTTAAAAAAAATTTATTTGAATGCCTCATCAGCTTGAATTAAATGTTAATTAGCACTGAAGCATCCTAAATCTTAATATATAGGATCCGGGAAAGCGAGAGTTTGCTGAAGAGCTGATAGACTACGTGAACTCTTTCACGAAATCTGTGGTTTCTTCATTTAAAGGAGATGGAAATGAAGCTGGTAACATATTAGCAGCTTCTTCTTCCTCTTCCATGTTGTTAATTTTCCAGGAAAACACAGTTGAATGATTCCAATGATATATCTTTTCTCAGATGTGGCATTTGACTACATCGAATCTGCTCTTTCAAAATATGGAGATGGCCCGTTTTTTCTAGGCCAGTTTAGTCTGGTAAGTAACAACTTTCACTTTTCATGGTAGGTCAGACTTTACATTAGTTATTGTTGAAGTTGATGTTGATGGAAATTTAATAGAGATTGTTAATATTGATTGATATTTCTATTATAGCCATGGTAGCTTAAAAAAACTCACAAAAACCATTTAAATGAATTATAAATATTTTAGGCTTCTTATATGAGCTAAAATTCTATATTGGTGTATATGTTAGATGTTAGGGTTTTTTTTATTTTATTTATTTATTTATTTTATTTTTTATTTTTTTAAATTTGTTGATATTTTTACCATATATCTTAAAGTTATGTGGAAAGAAATTAATTTATACTCCTAAATTTTTGGGGTTGTCTCAATTAAAATGTTAAACTAATAATTGTATCAATTTCAACCATAAATTTTTATAAGTGGTTCAGTTTAGACTCTCGTAAATTATTTATAACTATTTTCACTTAATTCCATTTAAAATCAAACAATTACTTTCTTTTCAAAAGCCTACCAATGTTTCCTAAATAGGTGAGAAAATTAGAGGAAGACTAAAGGACGAAGAACTACTCATATCAATGAGAAACTTCTACTGTCAGTTTAGTTTCAGCATTTCTCTCCAATACTAAGTAAATGGAGTCTTATTCACATCTGAAAATCATGCATTAATGGTTTTAAAATGGAACTTCTACAGAAGGTTTAAATTCACTCATTTATGAAAATTTAGGGATACAATTATCAGTTTGGAATTTTAGGTAAGACAAGTCTGAAAGTTTAGGGGTATAAATTGATTTTCCCCCTAAAATTAATGTAAAACCCTTCCATTAATGAGAACATCAATGAAATCCCATATACCATATATTGTATAATTTTTCTTCGCTCTCAGGTGGATATAGCTTATGCTCCGTTTATTGAAAGGTTTCAGCCGTTCTTATTAGAAGTAAAAACATATGACATCACTGCTGGCAGGCCAAAACTAGCAGCTTGGATTGAGGTACTGAAAATATCTCTTTCAAATTGTTGAGTTCACTCTTCATCTATCATAATACTAGTGAATGATTGAACCAAGAGCTATGGGGGGATGGCCATGAATCATGATTTTAATATAGTGTAGTAAATACCATTTCGATCCCCTGCAAACTACCGGGTCTAGTTGTAAGATTTAGTACGATGACTAAAATTTGACATGTGAAAGTGTAGGAATTAAAATGGAATGAGACCCAAATACAAGGATCAAAATAGTATTTTAACCTTGTGATATATTGATCTCTGTCCATTGTAGTAAAATTAATAATATCCAAACAATTTTTGCTTTGAATTAGACCTGACTGGAAGAAAGCATGATCATGGCAATGGGGCACTGGGGAGGAGATGTGAGTGGGTCGGGCCGGTTAACATCGAGACCAACATTAATTGTTTAACAATCTAAGTAAATCACCTAACCAATACTAAATCCAAACCGAATTAATTTGGCAATTTTGCTACTTCTCTTTGTTGAGGGTGTTTGGTTTGCCATACTATTTGGCACGCCAAGCTCTAAATTGCTATCTACATATGTGATGTCACAGAGGTTAGTTGTGTGCCTTGAGACTGGGGTCTTAACCGAGGGTTTCTATAGTATTTGCTCACTTTCTATTGCTTAGGAGATGAACAAGATCGAAGGGTACCGAAAAACAAGGGGCGATCCACGGGAACATGTTGATAGCTATAAGAAGCGATTCTTGGTAAATCTCTCTGACATTCCAACATATATTTTTTGACATCTATAAATGTTAGTATTAACTTGCACACACCTTAACACACCTTAACTGTATGTTGTACGTAATGGCAGTTATAGATCTTTAACGCAAGAGAGGCTACCAAGGCATGTTTTATTCTTTTTTTCTTTTTTTTTATCTTTAACCACTCACATAATTCTCTGACATAAAATTTTTTATATGGTAATTGTTGGAGTGGCGATAGAATATTAAATTTATCTTCTCATCTACTTAAGCTTTTGAGTCAATCAGTGATTTAACATTAACATATGTTTTGGGTTAAATTTAATAAAAGGAACTCAAGATCGGAGAAACATCTCACTTTTTTTTTTTTCTTTTTTTTCCCTCTCTCTAAAGCTAATCAGTGAATGGATGAAATTTTTCTAAAGCTAATCTGTCACAACAATTATTGAAAAACTGAATCATGAGAATGAAAAGAAGAGAAGTTTGGATAAATCTCATGAATTGGATGAAATTATTATATGGTTTGTTTATTCTTTTTTCCTGTGCAGAGCCGTTTGTGAAAGCCACAGCAGCAGAGGGTCCCATGCCAATGGTTACCTGAACACGTGCTGTCACGTGTGGATGTTGCTTCTTATAATGATGTAACTTCTTGTGTAATACTTCTCAAATAAAGGAGCTTTTGAGATCATTGTACCTTCTTCCTTTCTTTTAGATGGATTATTGAAAGAACCAAACAGAATTGGTCTAAATCCAACCAAACTTGGTTTCATTTGAAATGTATTTTTACCAATAAAAGGAACTTGTTTGGTTTGCGTTTGTTGCAAGTTGAAGGACCCAGTTCGGTTTTCAGTTTTTGACGAAAACAAAAGTA
The DNA here is from genome assembly GCA_030954485.1 of Citrullus mucosospermus. Lineage (NCBI taxonomy): Eukaryota > Viridiplantae > Streptophyta > Magnoliopsida > Cucurbitales > Cucurbitaceae > Citrullus > Citrullus mucosospermus. The sequence continues at coordinate 26,920,185 of CM062056.1, forward strand.
AATCAAACCATTTACATGCTTTACACGCTTGCTTATGTTAAAATACTAATTTGATCCCTTTATTTTAGGTTTTGTTCTATTTTTGTTCCTATATTTATTGAAAGTAGAGCTTAAAATTGGACGACTGAAAATATAGACTAAAATGGAATAGAATCCTAAGTATTGGACCAAATTGAAAATTTCAATTTTAATATATGGATTTACTTGAGAAGTGTTGCAATTTTAAGGCATTCATTATGTTGAAGGCTTCATCTTCACACTCCGTAATGGCAGATGAAATCCGCATAGAGTTTATCGTTCAAGAGATGAGTCGTGTTTATTTTATTCTGATTGTTTCCTATTTTTGTCCCACAAAAGAAAGTTTTAAAACATTATTGGTAAAGGTATTCTTTGAACATGAACATGACTCGCCTAGCATACACGTGGATTATCGACTTTGAAGTTTTAAGTTGGATCTCCCACCTTATGTAATTGTAATATATATATAACTGATAGAGCTTTTTTTTTCTTTTTCCTTTTAATTTGTGAACTGTGACAGAAATATACTTTTTGTACATTAATTGGATATAATTTTGTGCTAAACTTGATTGCAAGTTATTGATTGAATTACACTTTTAATTCCTAAACTTTAAAATCTATTTCTATTTACTTTAATTGTGTTTTATAGATTATGAAATTTTAAAAATATCTAATAAATTCCTAAACTATCAGTCTTATTCCAGCATCTAGACTTTTACTTTTGCATCTAATAAGTTCGTAAATTTTTAAAATCACAGACCTATTAGACAAAATTGAAAACTTAAAGATCTATTAAAAGAAATATTGAAAATTAATAACCTATTAATATTAAACAGTGTTCCTTAACCAAATAAACAAAATGTTGAAAATTCACATACCAACTTGAGAACAAATAATTTTGCTCGGTCACTTGATCCATAATTAAATCAAATAAAAGTTTGGAATGGTTGAAATAAAAGTTTGTTCTGTAAACAACATTCCAGTACTACTTGAGTGTAGTATCTCCATGCATCCCTTCAATTAGAAAGGAAAAGAAAATTCTAAAAAATATATATTAAAAAATTGCCGCAAGGCAACTTTTGATTGGACACTTACATGAAGCTCATGAGAATTTTCTCATGAGAAATAAGTACAACCCAAAGTGCAACCATTTTTTTTTTCTTTCCAATGGTTTGGGCAACTTAATAACCTTTTTCACTTAGATACCATAACTTCCAAACAAATAGAAAAAGTTTAAATATCAATTCAATCCACAATTTCGATATGTGTTCTACTCATCAAAGTAGTTCAAATAAATTTAATCTAAAAATATAAAAATAAAAAAGAATACTTATAAATATATCTACAAAAATTGAAAACTCAGCACCCCTGAGAAATGTCAGGTCTATCTCAGCATTGACAAAAAGTCTCAAGAGATTGAATTTGAATATCAATGAGCATGAGATAAAGTGCCACTTTATAATTACTCTTTTTTAAGTAGTTAGTAAAATTATAGTTACATCCAGACCTCACATTCCAAACTTCCAGCCTTCTGCAGGTCAGTAACCATGGCTGCTGTCTTCTTAGAGAAACCTTCCACAGATTGTAAGTCACTTGGGAAAATGGCTTCAACAATCTCTAAATTTTGGGCATCAGCACTAACAGATCATGCAATCAGTCAATTTTGGCAATGAGATAGATAAAACCTTGCATGTGTGATCCAACAAAAATGAAGAGAATCGAAAGGTTGGGTCCGGTTGTGCTAGCGAAGCAAAACTTTCGATATTTTGCGGGAATAAATAAATAGTGACCACACAGCAAGCCAAGCTGATATGTACAACAAGACCACACCAGTTGCTACTACAATTCCAGATCCTCCAAGACTAACAGAAAAGAAAAATGAAATGATTAGCTTTGCAGATATAGAAGGGTGCCCATTTGATAATAATATTTTTGTTTGTGGTAAAAAATATTCAAGGGATTTTATTCGCAATTTCGAAATTCTTGTGTCGTCTAAGCTGTGAAAGATAAGAACGAACCTGCTGTCTCGGCTAGCCAGAAGGAAGGTCAGTGCAATCATCTGTGTCGCTGTTTTCCACTTCCCCAAGTTATTTACGGCCACAGCCTGTTTCTCAACATGTTAAGTTCAAGTTAAAAGTTTCATCAAGTCAAACAAATTGAATTGGTTTAAATTTTGGTTTCTACAAACCTCTAAAAGCTTACTATTCTGGGAAGCAGCCCATTCTCTAACTGCAGACATGGTTATCTATAAATAAATTGCAAAAAAATCAATAAGATATCCATTATAAATTCGAAAAAAACAATAAATGAATCAAATATACGAAAGCAGGAAAAAAGGAGTAAAAGAAAAGCAGGCACAAATCAACGTGTGCCACATCTGATGTGCATAACTCATATGGGCCAAAGAGTCCAGTTTAATAATCATTTAGGCCTCATTTTGTAACCATTTCGTTTTTAGTTTTGTTTTTAAAAAGCAAACCTATAGACACTACTTCCACTTTCAAATTTCTTCCTTTGTTGTCTAGTTTTTACCAACAATTTAAAAAACCAAGCCAAAATTTGAAAACTAAAAAAAGTAGCTTTTAAAAACTTGTTTTTGTTTTTTAAAATTTGACTAGGAATGCAACCATTGTACTTAAGAAAGATGCTAATAATTGTAAGAAGTGTGGAGGGAATAGGCTTAATTTTCAAAAACCAAAAACAAAAAACGAAATGGTTACCAAACGGGGCATTAGTTTTTTATTTTTGAATGTAATTGTTTTCTCACAATTTCTTAATGATATTTTCATCTTTCCTAGATAGACACTAATTTTTCAGTTTCCAAAATATAGTTTGGGTTTTTGGGTTTTGGTTTTTGAAAACACTCACAAAATGTAGACAATGAAACCCAAAAAAAAAAAAAAAAACAAAACAAAACAAAAAAGAAAAAAAAAGAAAAAGAAAAAAAGAAGAAGGTGGTGAATGTAGTGTTTGTAGGCTTATTTTTCAAAAACCAAATGGTTATCATAAAATCTAAATGAGTTAAAAATGATTGAGAAAGTAGTCGGGAGAAAAGAAAAAGCCTGAAAAATTCTAAAGAGGTTGAGGCACCGACAAGGCCAACAAATTACCTCCCTGCCAATAATTGCTATTGAAGGTAGAGTCAGAAGCCAAGGAATATGACCAAACACAGAAACCTCCAAGGGTTGTGTACATAGTAAGATCAGTGTGGCAGCAACCATAAGCTGTAGCAAAGAAATGTTAATTCATGAAGAATGTTTGAACCATATCTGAACTTAACAAGATTGGTTCTATTTCTTTCAACTAGATCCAACAAAGAAGAAGAACCAACCTTATCTGCTACCGGATCAAGAAACGCACCAAAAGCAGAACCTAACCTCATCTGATAAATGCATTTACAAATTAGGACCAAACCGATTGAGACATCTATCAAATGATAGCCAACACAGGTATGGGGTTCAAGCATATGAAGATTATACCTTCCGAGCAATATAACCATCAAGCCAGTCTGTAACTGCCGCAGCAATGAATATACTAGTTGTTGCAGTCGTTCCCCACCAGTTATCAACATAGAAGGCTAATAACAGAAGCACATATTGTTATGATTACAATTCAAGCGCACTAAAATTAACCTTTACTTTGATTTCTAAAAACTAGAGGAAGCGATTTCGAGACGAACAAACAAATCATCAACATAGAAGATTAATAACAGAAACATGTGTTTTCGTTTTTTATTATTATTAAAATCAAATGCACTAAAATGACTCTTTTTCACAACCAAATGCATTAGACTTGAAAGCGGCCAGTAGGTTTTCAGAGACAATTAGGGAACAAATTCAGGCATTCGTGATGTAACAGTCTAATCCACCATAAATCCTTGAAATCCACAATAATAATCAAATGGTACGACAATGGAAGATTTTGCGTAATAACAAGCTATAGAATCATTGGTTGCAGGCTTTTAGTGCATTACCAGTAGCAGCACAATTTGTCCAATGATAAAATAACTCAAAGCAAAGATTAGCAACGTTCGCTAAGCAGAATGAAACTAACCCATATTTACACAAAATAAAGCAAAAAAAACAACAAAAACTTTTCCTTCCAACAAACGTAACACATTATATAGATGAAACCCCTTTAACAATCGTTAGGTTAGCACAAATCACATACATGAATTGATAACGTCGATTTCCAATACAAACCCAAAGATAACAATCCAAATGTCAGGACAATACACATCGTAACACGCCGCGTACAACATCTATAGATCAACTATTGATCGCTTATCGATTTGATGAAAACAAACATAATTGCGATTAAGAAAGAAGGCCTAATTTGGGAACATACTGCAAACGAATATCGGAACAGCGGCCACTCGGGCAAGGGTCAAAATGGTGGGCAATGTGAGTAATTTGGAACGTTGTGGTTCGTGTTGGTGCATTAATGGCGATGAAGTCTGGCTATGGAAGTCGTCTTGAAACCAGACATTGTTATGGTCCTTGCTCTCCGAACCCATATCAGTCACAAATTCAGAGCCGGCAGATGGAGGAGAAGCAGAATCAGAACCTGATCCTGACCCAAAAACCCCTCCTTTTTTTTCGGTCGAATTGGAATTAGACCTTTTAGACCCCATCGATAAACATTTATATCCGCTACGAAACCCTAAAAGTTTAGGAGGGCCCTTATCGTACACGAGTCGAGCGCGTGGTGCTAACGTCCACCACCCAACTCCACCTCCATAAACCACTGAATCTCTTTCTCCGCCTGGCGGCGGTTGGGGAGGCCCGGCAGCGGAAAGTGGAGGGGAATTTCGGCGGCCGGAAGAAATGGAGCGCAGCCAAATGGGGAGGTTTCTCTGGGGGGAAGAGTAGAAGAAGAAAGGGATGTGGGAATGGAAAGTGGCGGCCATTAACGATGTTTGTTTAAGGGTTAACATAATTGATGGGATTGGTGGTGGAGATGGGATGAGGATTCCTTGGTTTTAGGTGGAATTTGAGGGAAAGTGGCTGGTTGGATTGGAATTGGACTTGCTTTTTTACATGAATTTGATTGATTTCTGTTTGAAGGTTGCTGTTTCATTTCGTGTTTGCTCCTAATTTTGTGGATTGGGTATGGGTTTGTTCTTTATACATTTTGCTTTCGTTTTCTTATTGCTAATCGCTATCACCTCCCTAATCCTTCCATACCATATACATTTTTACTATATACTTTCATTTATTATTACGGTGGTGGTGGTTTATTGAAGGCCATAATGAATTATAATCATATGCTCTTTTTTCTTGTCTAGACCAAATTATACCAAATATCTCTAAGTTTCTATTTACTTTTAAAACATATTTAAAAAATATATTTCTCCTAAGTTTTAGATGGCAATCGTTTTATTGTTATATAAACAAAAATAGTTAATATCATCCTACTTCTCTGTTACCATCCTTTTTTTCCTTCCCTCCAAGATACCATTTTAGTCTTCTTTTTTTCTTTTTTAATTGTTTGACCTTCGTTTTTTTGTATTTTAGGAAAGATTTTGATTTTGAAACTTTGTAAGATTTTGTAGAATTTTATATTTTAATTTAAAATTTTGGTTGATGAGAAAATTGGTGTAAGCTAAAAATTGAAAAATTAGAGTATCTATAAAAAAAAAAAAAAATAGATTATTTATATAATTTGTTTTAAAATTGGTTTTTTTTTTCACTTACAAAAATCCAAACAAATTGATTACGGTAGCATTTTCAAACTTTTTTTAAGGATATTTTCAAAAATAGAAAAATTGTTGAAAATAATTACAAATGTAGCAAATTTTTACTTTATAACTAAGTCTATTGTGGTCTATCAAAAGTGAAATTTTGCTATATTTGTAAATAGTTTGATATTTTTTCTATTTATAATAATTTTTTTATTTTAAATTTAATTTTGCAACTAGGTATTAAAGGTTTTTATTTATATACTAAGGTATTCTTAATTTTGCAACAATTAAACATGTATTATCTCTGAATAGGAGAGGTTTAATCCTCATCTTCATATTTGTTGTACTACAAAAACATATATATGCATTCTCACAAGTGTATTAGTGTCTTAGAATTTGTAATGGGTAGTTAAGTGTATGAATATTGCTTGTATATCAATATTCACAAAAATATCATTGATTCAATAATGTTACATTCATATGGTATATTTGCATTCATGTCATGACAAATTAAACACATCGTAATATTTCAATTATATCAAGTATATCATCTGTCAACCAATACTCGTAATGAAACATGTCAATGATATATTAGATAAGTATATCTATTAGTCATTAGCTTTTAGAAGTAGTTTCAAATTGGTTCATGAGTTTAGAATGTTACATTTTTATCCTTAAATTTGGAGTATTGTTTCTATGTGGTCTCATGCTTTAAGAACCACACTTTTACTGTAGGGTTTTCACCAAATACTTACATTTTGTCGTATATGTCAATGACTATTAATTAGTTTTAAAAAATAAATTATTTATAATTGAATTATTTTCACTCATTTTCCATTGATATTAAACACACTAAAAAAATTTATATCATAATTATTAAAAGCTAAAACAAAAATCAAAAGTGAGAATTAGTGCAAACTCGACAATAAAGTGTAAACTATTGGAACTTATAAACAAAATGAAGACTAAACTTGAAACTCAAAATAAAAAATGTAACATTTTGAGAATTAAAAACCAAATGAAAAATAAAACTCAAAACACATCGATAAAATGCAATTTTTCAAAATTTAATGACCAAGTGAAAACTAGAACAACCCAATCACTTTTCCTTAGAAGCTCTAAAACAAATGATAACAATGTTGGGAATCTCACAAACTAAGCAATTGAAGTAAAACTATTTTAGAAAGGAATATATATATATTTTTTCATATTCAAATATTTAACTTATTGATTGAAAGTAGATATTTTATGCTAGGTGACATGTATCAAACAAGATTATGTTTACTTATTTCATGGAGAGTTATCTCAAATTGGTAGTACTCCACCAGTTTTCATTCTCTTATCATTCCCTTCAATTAGATGGGGTTAGGTTGTTTTATTGTTGAGTTTTGATTATTGAATTATATCATTGCGAAATAATTAACTAAAGGCTTTCTTTTAAATTTAGTCTATAAAATCTGGAGTTTGTGACTATTTGTTTTCAAAAATCACAACATTGGAAGTTTGTGTCTATTTTCAAAAGTCAGACGTTTAGAATAGGTGGATAAACTCTTAATTATGTGTCTAATACGTTTCTAACAAATTTAATTTTTTTTAACTAATTGTTTTATTATGTATAAATCTTGATTTTGTTTCTAATGAAATTTTAAACCTTTAATTTTGAGTTTACTAGGTTCGTGAATTTTTTAAAATTAAAAAATTTTAAGGATCAAAATAATAAAAATAAAAAAGTTTAAAAACGAAATTTGTAATTTAATCGTAACTACATGTGTGAGAATCTAATTCTTACAAGTTATATCTAAGTTGGTCACTTTCTATTAATTTTCATTATAAACTTTTAATTTATTCAAAATGACTCTCTAAACTTAGTTAAATGTTGTAATTATACCCTCTATACAATGTTTACTACTTTGCCTAATAATTTTAAGTAGTATATGTTAAAACGAGCTTAGCTCGGCAGTAATCGGCATGATCGTCTACTATTTTTGTACAAAATATATATTGTATAATTCAATAATGACAATTTTTTTTTTAACAATATGTAGGGTAAAGGAATTGAATCTCTGACTTTGAGCTTGACAGTACAAACATTATTGCTCATGGCAATTCAATAAAAGACAAATGAGCATAATTTGCTCTAATACAATTTCAAATGAAAATTTAACTGAAAATTTCAACTATTTTTCACGATAAAAGCTAAAGGATATAACATTTGTCTAAATTTGAGGTAGATCATGGTGAAATTGAAAATTTATAGTTAAATTTTATACATTAGACTAATGTAAGAGTAACAATAAATGTAGGTTTGGATAAGGATTGATAAGAGTTTTTTTCTTAAACATATTTTTTAAAAAAGTCATGTTTATTCGAACTATTTTCAAATATAGGAAAATGAAAAAAAATATTTAACTGTGCAATAAACTACTATTTGTGTCATATGACACATATAATAGTATATCGCAAATTGATCGGTAAATTTTGCTATCATTTGTAAATATTTTCAACCGTTTTGTCATTTAAAATAAATTTTATTTTTATTTATTATTATTTTTTTTATAAAAGTCGTTTAAGATACATTGTAAAAGTGTTCCAAAAATTAATTTGAGTAATTGTCATTACTAATTTTTTTTTTTATAATAACTTATTTTAAAAATTAAAGTTAAACCACGCCTTCCTTAAAAATTATTTATTTACTTTTTACTATTCAAAAATCAAAATAACCTCCCAAATCCCACGTATAATGCGGGGGACAAATGCGCAGAGCCAAAGTTGAAGTTATTGAAACGCAACGACGAGAAAAACAAAAGAACAAATAGTAAATCTTATTTTGAACAAAATGACCACAAATCAACTAATAATTACAACTCAAACCATAAGGCTCATCTTGTAATTAACAGTAACATGAAGGACCATTATCATAAATAATAAAATGATTGGATAAAGAAAAGAACAGCCTACTGTACTCCTTTGTACAATTTCAACGTCGTCCCAAAAAATTCCTTATCGACATGTCGGATACTTTTCATTTTGATCCCAGGGTTATTAAAGTCATTTCACGCATATTTCATTTATTTACTTTCTTTATCAGCATAATCCATTCACGAGAATAATGAATACCCACCGATTTTATTTTATTTTCATGAGAGATCCCACCGGAATTGTTTATTTATTTATTTTTATTTGATTAAAAGCGCGTTTGAAAAATAAAAAGAAAAAGCAAAGGAAGTTCTATAAAAAAAAAAGGCAGATAAGAAAACTCTTAATTCAGCTCCCTCAGATATTTTTATTTTAATTATTTAATTATTTATCATTTTTGTCTTTTGAAATGTAACTTCAAGGTGACGAAATTTATTTTATTGTGATAAATACTTGTTTTTATGAATATTCAAAGAAGACTTTTTGTGTAGCACTATATCTTCATTCATATGAAAAGGCTATAATGTAAAAGTAAAGTACACAAAATCAAAATTGTACTAAATATTTGTATGCGAACTTGAAGTCAATATATATATATATTCTATTCAAAATTTAATTTAAGGGTTGGTTTGATGATTTGTAGAGACTCATTATTATTATTATAAAATTTAAAATTACCATGATAAATACATCTGTCAAAATAAGTATAATTAAAGTGAAATTAGAAGTTTGACTCTTTACTCTCGCAATATTGGAAAAAAAACCAATAAATCCAAAACTTAAAATATACCCCTGTGACATGTGCATATTGCTTAAAAAAGTATTATAATAAAAGTAGAAATATTTTACTAATTAAATGTGAATTTTAAAAAATTCAAATAGGTGAAAAAACTTATTAGAAATAAAATAAACAAATTAGAAATTTAATCAGTTAACAACTTATTGATTTTTTGCAATTTCAATGAAGAAAAGAAAATTTAGAGACGTATAAACAATTTTAAAAATTGAAAGGACTAAACAAATACAAATTTTAAAGTTAAAAAAGTAAACTTGAAAATTAACCAATAGCATTAAAAATTTTAAATTACAGTAATAGAGAATTGTCGGCGGTGCGATCGAACGATCCAATGCCTAGAAGGACCCGAATCTGAAGATTCACGTGCTGACGTGTCCAAATCAAAGAAAATCACCGCAGGCACTTTTTATCTTTTCTCCTCCTTCCCGGCCACTGAAATTACCAAAAAGGACACGGAAATCGAGATCTAAAAAATTATAAAGAAAAAATAAAAAAAAATCACAAGCAGTTATATAATTCTCATTTGCTTTGGCTTTGGTTTCGTTTCGGTCTTCATTATCTTGGACTCTGTGCTAAGTTACCAGAGCCACCTCCGCTAATGGCGTGACGCTAATCGCGCCCATTTCCATGTGCTTCACTCTCTCTCTCTCACAGTCGCTTCAAGTACACCGATTCCCTCTCTCTCTCTCTCTCTCTCTCTCTCTCTCTCTCGCTGAATTCAGTTGCAGAAAATCAAGGGAAATCCGAGATCTCCACCTTCAATTCGGCGGGAAGCTCTCTGTTTAGTTCAATCTTCACCAATGAAGGCTGCCAGCAAAGCCTCGAACCATCTCGTCGCCTTTGATCACAAGAGGTAATGTCTTCATTCATTTTTGTAAAATTTTTCATCGGTTCTGGTTTCTCCACGTGTTTCCGAGACCATGGGAATCAATCTGTCAAGCTATCTGTTTGTAGGGTTTTTCGTACATCGTTCATATCTGATCTAACAGATTTCAGTTTGCGTGACAGCATTACACGCATTTATTTTGTTAGCTTGCACCGTTGGATATCCCGATCGTATCGGGTTAGCTGGCTTTGTGGTTTGATTTGGCGAGCCTTAGTTTTGGTTGGTTGTGAAATTTGGCTTGTGTGTTTCTCTCTCATGTTTTTCGAGTTGTGGAGAAATGTGTGCCTTCTGTTTTTCTTGAGTAATCGTGCTTCGAACAGTGGGATTGCTTTGGTAATTAATGTCTGTAACGGGATTCAATATACGGAGGCGTGTAATTGAAAAGTGAAAGTGTGATTTGTTAATATCGAACGCTATGGAAAGTGAAATTCGGCATTCAGAAATCAGAATATGTTATTGTCCAGTCTAAATTGCCAGTCGTTGGAGGATGATGGCAGGTAACTTAGACTGGGTTAGTCTTGGAAGTTCACCTTTGCGGTATCTGCTTCTATTTTATGCTAGCCTCGGTTTTGAATTGTTCCAATTTTGTAAATTCATCAGGAAATTGCTTGTTTGGTATTTCTTTTATCGTACACTATGTAATGTTGGTTTTCTAGAATTGAAAAATTGGTTGATATTGGTACAGGGATGCATACGGATTTGCGGTGAGACCTCAGCATGTGCAAAGATACCGAGAGTATGCCAATATCTACAAGGTTTTATTCCACTTACAACTGTTCTTCCGGAAACGTATAAATTGGGAACTTAAGGATTTTTTCTGTTTACATTTAAATTTGTCACCAAAAAAAAAAAAAATGCATATAGTGTCTGGCTCATTCATTTGTACATGTAAACTTAGGAGGAAGAGGAGGAGAGATCAGAACGATGGAAGTCCTTCCTGGATCGTCAAGCAGAGTCTGGTCAGTCACTTGTTAACGAGTTATCAGATAAAAAGGCATCGCATGTAGAAGTTGTCAAGGAAGAGATAGAATCTAGTATAGAGGAGGATGGTAAAAGAGAAGATCTAAGTAGCCAGAATTCAGGTTTTGACGGCAATAATGCCCCTCAGAATGCAATTGGCTTGAATAACGAAGATGGATCAGAAAAGGATACAAAAACTCACAAGATCCAGATATGGACTGAAATTAGACCATCACTCCGAGCAATTGAAGATATGATGAGTGTTCGTGTAAAGAAAAAGAAAGATTTGTCTAATCATAATCACGATACTGGAACCAGAAAGTTGCTTTCTGCTATAGAAGAGGCTAAATCACCTCGTGGAGTGTCTGAGGAGGACTCTGAGGATGAGTTTTATGATGTGGAGAAGTCAGATCCAGCACAGGAGACTCCTTCAAGTGACAATGTCAATGGCACTGTTGTGGGCATTCCGGCCTTTTTGTTGCCAGTCGAATCTTCATGTCCATGGAGGGAGGAGCTGGAGGTCCTTGTGAGAGGTGGAGTGCCAATGGCTCTTCGGGGTGAGGTAGGAATTCTCTCTCAATCTTACTTTCTTTCAAGTAGCAACAGATTTTCAGTCTACTCAAATTCTCAATTGCTTCTCCTATGTGCAATTTCAGCTTTGGCAGGCTTTTGTGGGGGTTAGAGTGAGGAGGGTTGAAAAGTATTACACAGATCTCCTGGCCTCAGATACAAATTCTGAGAACAACGAGGAAGCTCACAGTCTTCAATCAGACAGTAACGCCATAGGCTCCGCTACTGACTCTATGTGTACAACTGAGAAATGGAAAGGGCAAATAGAAAAGGTCTTTGCATTGTCATCAGTCCCTCTTTTAAGTATCTTTACACTTCGCTTTTTTGAAATCCCCATTCTATCCATCCTTTGAATGCAGGATTTGCCTCGCACTTTTCCCGGTCATCCTGCTTTGGATGTGGATGGTAGAAATGCATTAAGGCGTTTGCTGACTGCATATGCTCGACATAATCCCTCTGTTGGATATTGTCAGGTAATGTTGTAAGACCTGAATTCGTTGGGATTATGGAAAATTATTTTCATAGCACTGGTCAAAAGGGCTGTGAAACTCATGACCATTTTTAAGAACTGATTCTGTGTTCATTTAAAAGAAACAAATAGGAAAGACAATCTTAGAGACCCAGTAGCTCAAATGTTGTTTTTGGGCATTTTGCCAATACATAAGGTTTCATTTCGTGGTCGTTCTCTCTGGCCTACATCTTGATGGCTCTTGTTTTGATCTGTCTTCAGGCCATGAATTTCTTTGCTGGCTTATTGTTGCTCCTCATGCCCGAAGAAAATGCTTTTTGGTAAGTTTTCATACTTTTTTGATATGGATTCTTGTGGCATGGGGTGGATAGGTAGGTCTACATTTATATCAGAGTGCTTTTTGCTGATGGAACGTGGGCAAATTTTTGCAGCATATTTAGCAATTCTTTCTTTGCTTTAGTAATATATTAATTTTTTTTTATAGGAATACATACATAAACTGTGCTGCACTTGGAGCTTTTTGGAGATTATAATACCATCCCTTAAATGACAATCTCATTGGTTTTACTTGCGTTTTTTTTCTTCTAAATCTTTAGGACCTTAATGGGAATTATTGATGACTACTTTGATGGGTATTACTCCGAGGAAATGATTGAATCTCAAGTATGTTATATTTTTTAAGTTTGTGGCAATGCTTATATCTGTTTTCTCCCTGATATTTATTCTACAAATTTTACAATCTGTAGCCGGTCGAATACTAACAATAATTTTGATGATTCCTTCTTTTATTAGGTAGATCAACTTGTATTTGAGGAGTTGGTGCGGGAGAGATTTCCTAAAATGGGTTTGTATATCCATGTTATTTTTCATTGATTTTGAATGCAAAGAAGCGGGATTTTTCTCAGTGCTTAGTTTTATTTTTTTTTCCCTTTTCTGCTGCAGTCAATCATCTAGATTACCTAGGAGTGCAGGTGGCATGGGTTACTGGGCCGTGGTTTCTATCCATATTTATGAACATGCTGCCATGGGAAAGTGGTCAGGTTTTATGCTGTATCTTTTTAATTATTATTATCTTTTTTTCTGGCGAATTGTTCACTTGAATATATCTGACATCCTGGTGGTGCAATATCTCGCTGTCTTGCTGACACCTGCTCACATTCTCATTTTTAATTATGTGGTTATTCCGTGAAGTCACCTGTCCTCTGAGCCTCCACCTTTCTGTTGATTTCAGTTCTTCGAGTTTGGGATGTTCTTCTTTTTGAAGGAAACCGTGTGATGCTTTTCAGAACAGCACTTGCATTGATGGAGCTATATGGTACTGGATGAAAGCAATTTTTTTATATTTGTCATTTATTTATTGGTTCATACAACAGTTTGTACTCTACTATAGATTGTTATGCTTCGTGAAATTTCATTTGGTTCTCAGTTACTTGTAGGCCCTGCGTTGGTTACTACAAAGGACGCTGGAGATGCTGTGACTTTGCTGCAGTCACTTGCTGGCTCAACATTTGATAGCAGCCAACTTGTATTGACTGCTTGTATGGGTTTCCAAAATGTTAATGAAAGTCGATTAAGAGAGCTGAGAACTAAACACAGACCAGCTGTAGTCACTGCTATTGAGGAAAGATCTAAGGGGCTTCGGGCTTGGAAGGATTCTCAGGGTTTAGCTTCAAAGCTTTATAGTTTTAAGCATGATTCAAAATCAATGATAATACAAACAAAAAATAGTTCACAAGCAAATGGTGATTTGTCGCGCTCAGAGTCTGGGTCCACCAATGCTGATGAAATTCTTATTTCATTGACTGGGGAAGATGAGGTTGATTCTGTTCCCGATCTTCAAGACCAGGTCTTTATATGTTTCCTTTCTTCTCAGCCTTTTCTCTGGGTTCAAAGGAATTAATGTTTCATGCATTGGTTTTAAGTTGGTAATCCTGAGATTATGTTCTCATACTGCACATTGGTTTTTAATTAATCGTCATGTGGATATGAAATGTACAAAATAATACTATCACGTCGAATTGGTTTTTATTCATTAAAATATTGATAATAACCAAATATCAGATATTATCCCTCTAACTTCATGATGGTTTTCTATGTTAAAAGATTACTTACACGGTTACACCCTATTTCTTGTGGGTCATTGATATCAGGTTTAAAAGCATGTTTTGTTTAGTGACTGGAAGAGATAAAGTAATCAGCTTTTAGACTCAGCTTATTATTGTTACTGTAGTACTGTTTATTTTTAGACTGATATTTGAGTTCCAAGAGGTAGTTAATAAAATAACCTTTATTGCTAGCTTTGGTTTGAACTTTTGCCAACAACATGCAGGTAGTGTGGTTAAAGGTTGAGTTGTGTAAATTGTTGGAGGAGAAGCGATCTGCTATTTTAAGGTACATATTATTTATTTAACGTAGGTTTTCGTGGCTAGTACACTCACACATCTTTCTTAATAACTCAATTACAATGCTTAATGCTACTGTGGTGACTTATGGTGGCAATGACGCAAATCATAATTGTAAATTATCTCTATGTGATGGATGATTATGAAATCTAAATCATACCTAGTTATTCTAAACCACCAACAAACAACTTCACGGCTTTAGCATAAGCTTCTTCTTTTCAAGTTAATTCAATTAGAACAAAGAGAGCCTTGCAAATGTAAAATAAAAAAGACCATGAAGTATGCATTGCACGTGAATGCTAACTAGTATAACAGAAGCAAGAAATATGTAGAGAGAGAAGTCATTGAGAGAGTATCTATGTTAATAAAAGATGGAGTGATGAAGTGCATGAGATTATTGACAGGGTGTATGTACGGAAAGTAATTGGTGAAACAAAGTGTATGGTTGCACGTGGGCATGCCTAGGTGTGAAGCTAAGTGAGCGAAGTGCCCTCTTCTCAAGCTGTGCGGCTCACAACCTTCTAAACATCTTTATTTTTATTCTCCTTTCTACAAATGGTAAAAATTCAGTTTGGATGCTAGTGAAATTAAGATTTTCAAAGCTAACGGTAGAAAACATGTAAAAGTTATTAAGAGGAAGTTTGTGCTGAGTGAAATTAAGGAAAGAAAGTATGCACTAAAAGAATTAATTGATAATGTATTTAAGAAATTGTAACCATCATGGGTTGACCTAGTGGTAAAAAGGAGACATAGTCTCAATATGGCTAAAAGGTTATGGGTTCAATCCATGGTAGCCACCTACCTAGGATTTAATATCCTACAAGTTTTCTTGACACCCAAATGTTGTAGTGTCAGGCGGGTTGTCCTGTGAAATTAGTCGAGGTGCACATAAGCTTGAGTGATAAGCTGGTCCAGACACTCAAGGATATTAAAAAAAAATGTATTTAAGAAATCATTAAAACACTTATCCACTATGTTTTAAAGAATACTTCTTAGTGCTTTTGGTTTCTTTCAAAAGTGTTTTTCATTTTGCAGTAAAACATAAGCATTCTCTTAGAAAGTGCTTTTAGGCATTTAAAAGTTACTTCTAAAGGTTAAAAGCATTACCAAATATATGTGCATGTGAAGAACCTTTGATGTCTTTCCATCAAGCGCTCTCATCAGTAAAAGAACTGAGTTTTACTTTGTGAACATTGCTCACTAATGGAGAACAAGCTTCGCATTATGATCCTTAAGATGAGAGGTGTGCAACGGAATCAACACAAATGATCAAGGGAAGTCTGAAAATGAGAAAAAAGATCCTTAAGTTATAGAATGATATCTAGTTCTTTGTGGTGCAGTGTTCAGAATACTGTTTTATGGGTTCTCTAGATTACAGTTATATTGACAACCCTTACACTCATTCTATTATATTCCTTATTTCTACCATCATACATGACCTTCCTGTATTTTTTATCAGAGCGGAGGAGCTGGAGACTGCTTTGATGGAGATGGTTAAGCAGGATAATCGTCGGCAATTGAGCGCTAGGGTACATTCGAAATACCTTAAGACTGGAGTTCTTTTCTTTCTTCCTCTGTGTTAAGCATCTCATGCTGTTGATCAAAGATTTCTGTATTAATCTTCAACCTTTTTGGTGAACAACCTTCCTTCATGAATATAGGCATTATAACTCTTCCATTTACATGGATGATTCGTTCAGCACTAAGTTAGCAGTTCTGCTGGTTTTTTCTTGAATGATTTATTCAAATTATGTAAAACGAAAAATCCATTTTTTTACTTTTCTCTTATGTTATCTTTGTTGTTCCAAATAGTAATTGTAATATGCAATGATGAATAGTTTTCTAAACTCATTATGTTTCTAAACTTATAAAAAGAACAAGGAAACGAAACTGAAAGAACAAAAGGTATATATTTACCACTAGTTTTCCAAGTGTAAAATAATGGACAATTTTTAAAAACTTATTCTAGAAAACAGTTATTTGAGCATGATACAGAGCAAATACCAAAACAGTACTGTTTTTTTTTTTTTTTTGGGATAAGACTTAAAAGTTTTTGGATAAGAACAGTATGTTGCTAAAGAACTATTTGTTTGAGGAACTGCATCAATGTATAGGTTGAGCAACTGGAGCAGGAGGCTGCAGAGCTTCGACAGGCTCTTGCCGACAAACAGGAACAGGAGACTGCAATGCTTCAGGTTTCTTTCATTATTATCCTTCTCTCTGAAGTTCTGATTATCTTTCTTCATTTATGGGGATTCATGCTTTGTTTTAGGTCTTGATGCGGGTGGAACAAGAGCAAAGACTCACTGAAGATGCTCGAAGGTTTGCTGAGCAAGACTCTGCAGCACAAAGATACGCAGCTCAAATGCTTCAGGTTACCTATGTTAATGGCTTTATTTTATGCAATCTTTCTAATTTCTCTTCTAGAGGGAAAAAAGGAATCCTCTTGAGCATCAGGCCGATTGTCCCTAATCCATGCGTATATTTTTTAAATAGAAAATTCTGTCCATGCGGTGATTTATAAGATATCTTTTCCTTGCAATACCACCTTCAACTTATTACACCGCCAAACTTCCAATGGTAAAAATTCAGCCCTCAAACTTATACAAACATTAAAATTGGAACCTCAAATTTATAGATGGTTGTATAATTGGACCCCCAAGTAATAAAGATTGAACTCTCAAACTTACACAATTGTGACAATTTCTACCATTATTATAAATTTGAGAGTCCAATTTTAACACTTATATAGGCTCAATTTTTACGATTGAAAGTTGAGGTGTAATTGCAACTACACCCTCCCCCTCCCCAAATATTTGGTTGTGTCTGAGCAAACTCACAATCACTTTGGTGTTAGAAGACTCATAAGATTATTATCCTTGTACATACATTCTCCGATGCCATTTGATCAACCTGGCGGCTTAAATAGACCTGCTCCATAAATTCTGCCCTATCCTTGGAGATATTATGAAAGATTATGCACTTCTCCCTACCCAAAAGTATCTCCATCAGCGGACTTTACTTTTGCCCCCATTCTTAAACCACTTTAAAAGCTTCAAGTATTAACTCTGAATACTTCTATACACACAGCATTTATATCTTGAAAGAAAACGTTGAGGATTTTCATTCAAAACTTAAAAGCAATGAGAAAATGGAGGAGCAGTTATCCTCCATTCTTTTTTTTGTTGAATAACTATTTTTACACTATTGCAGAGAGGATTATATGAAGATTCTTTCTTTGGATTCTATCGTGGGTTTTGGCAACTGAATGCAGTAGGTCAATTGGTTATCATGTGTGAGAATAGTTGAGGTGCATGCAAGTTCACCTAGATACTCATGGTATACAATAAAACAAATTGTTATTGATTGATTTGAGGGCTTTAGAGAATACTAGAAAAGCAGATATTACATGGGAAAAAAAGTGAGATATGTTCATTCACATGCGAAGTCCAGTTCATAGAGGAGATGTTTTCAATGATATGAAAACTCACGAGCTTCTTTCCTACCAAGTCAGTCAAAGGATGGCCCTTGACAGGTTAATCCATAGCACTTTAGCTCTGTCTTTAAGCCAACATCCAGATAAGGTTTCTGCCATCCAGCCTTCCGCATGCTTTGGTTTACATCCCTGAAAACCAAACAGATCTACTTAGAATGTTCTAAGAACTTCTGTCAGTCCCTGAGGCCAGACGGCAACAGATCCAAGATTATTGTCCATGGGAAGTTCAAGGTCTTTTTTTGAAATGAAAACAAAACTTTCATTGAAGAAATGAAAAGAGGCCAGGTACAATGAAATGAAAAAGCAAGATAAATCAAATACAACCGAAAGAAACCCAAAGCTGCACTTGTTCAGAAAATTAACACAAATACAACCCAAGATAGAACAATTGGCTCTTTGAACGAAAATGAGACTTTCAGCTTCCTCAATAAGTGATAAATGTGATTGGTTCTTGATGAGAAATGAAGAGTCATTGTGAATTCCAATTGGTGGCCGTTGAAATTCCCCAAACGAGTCACTGTCTTTTACTTTGTCTGAGGAAGGAAGAGGGATGAATCTGGAGTCCATGGGAACTGAGGAAAGAGGATCTAACCGATTTATTCCATGTGAACTTAGATCACAGGACTGTCGGAGTTCCAAAGAAATGTCTTTGTCTTTATCTAAATCTGGGAAAGATACATGTAATGGCTACCAATTTCCATATGAAGGGGAATTAACCGATTTCCAAAAGCAACATTCCCACCATTAGAGTTATTATCACCATCGGAAATGATGCCTTTGTCATTAATTAAAGCAACGTTTGGACCATCAGTCTTAATGCCTTGGGAGAGAGTTTCCTTGACACCCAAATGTTGTAGAGTTAGGTAGGTTGTTTTGTGAGATTAGTCGAGGTCCGCATAAGCTGGTCTGAACACTCACGGATATGGAAAAAAATGCCTTGGGAGAGAGATGTGGCTGCCTCTTCAATTGCAACAGCTGGAACAATTAAAACCCCTTCATTACTTCCAGCCAACTTATTATTTTCCTCTAAAATCGAAGAGGCTTTTGGACTTTCTTCTTGAATCTTGTGAGGAGAGAGCATCTTTCAATCCTTGAAGAACTCTTTCTTGATCAATGGAATTTGTGAAGGCAAAATCCAAAAGGCTGTCCAAACTCAGAAAATTCATGTTCTGAGAATCCCAAGAGTCCAATGGTCAAAATTAATTGAAAAATCACCAAGATTGAAACCCTTGATATCCAATGTAGTGTAACTGGGATGAAGCCACAAAAATTCCTTTTCACTTTGATAATTGCTGAAGAATAATCCAAACAATTAAGTGTTTGTGAAGAGATACTTAACAGGCCGTCTAATTGCTGTCCAATTGCAGCAAAAACGAAGCTCTTCCAATAAGCTATAGGAAGATTTCTTATATGAACCCGACCTCCATAACTCTTTAAAAATGTTGGTTTAGAATGAGCACGATTTGACCAATGATCCAATTTTAGATGCATTCTCCCAATTAGCTTCCATTTACCAATTTGCAAGCAAGGAACTACATCTTTCTTCACTTTAAGGCCTTCTCATTTAAAATGGATTGATAAAGACTTGTGACTGATTTTTTTTTCTTTCCAAAGACTCTTCTTTTAACTTCCCTCCAAGAGTAGTGAGCAAAAAGTCTTGAAACCACAAGCAAGGAGTTTAGATTCAAATCCAATACCTCAGAATCCTTCTTAACCCAAAACGATGAATTATTTTCTGAGGACAGACTTCGAGCAGCAATGTGTGGTGCGGGCTGACAGAGCACATCAACAAAGGACCTTTCCCATCTAGCTTCTGAAATTGTGCCTTCAGGAATTTCCATTGCTTCAACATCATCAGTCTTTGAAACCTTGAATTCAACCACTGAATCTTTGAATCCGATCTGAGGATGAAGATTATTTAGCTCCAAAAGAAAATCTCTAATCATATCCAAAAAACTAGCCGACCTATTTTATCAACTTTAGCAGGGACATTAAGGTTTTTCCTTCCTCCAGTAGAAGGCCAAACTGCAAATTCTAAGAAACAGCCCGCTTGATTCCGAAATTTCGCAAGCTGATCCACTTCCCAATCATTTTTCCTTTTCTTTTGGAAGAAATTCTTCATGGGAGAGTGAAACAACTCCACTAAACCAGCTTCAAGCCATTGTAAAGAAAAAAAAGAAATAAAAAACTTCCGCTTATAATTCATATCTTCCAATAAGAAACCATTTTCCTCTGACCAAATACAACAGTAAGAATTTCCAATGCAGTAACTCTCGACTTCCCTCTTCTAAAAGAAGAAAAACTCTGGAAGATTAAAACCTCAGATTAAATGGCCAACTGGGGGAGAAATATAAGGGTACGCAACAGAAAAGCTAACCGGAGAGGAGGCTGAATGGAAGGGGGTCGGAGGAAGAAGAGGAGAGAGGAGAGAGCATAGTTACCTCGTATAGACCAAAGGAAATTTCTAAAACATCTTTCTAGTTTCTATGATTGGATCTACCTCTTTCAAACGCTATCAGTGTTTCATCATAAATATAATTTCCTGGCTTCATTATTTTGGGTCAAAGCTGCAAATCTGAGATTCAAGCCCTCATATCCTTGTCGTACTTTCCTCCTTGAGCAACTTCGGGAAGTTCCAGGTAGGTCCAGGACAGCTTCCTGCAACACAGTCTAAATGGATGGCACGTGGATGACTTCCTCATCTTGGATGTTGATGAAAATAAGGATAGTTTGGTAATTTTTTTAATACCTAAATTGAGTTCAAAAGTTATGAAAATTTCCACTTGAGAGGGACATTTTCCTTGCAAGAAAAAAATGTACAATGAATAATCCCGGAAGGATTTAATCCCATTTAGAAGCTATGACGTATGAACTATAGTTTTGACTCCTGAGAAGGTTATAACCAGTTGCTTATATGACATACAAGCCTTGACAAATAAACCTCCTTTTCATCAATCAAAGAAACGTTTCTTGTTAAACAAAAACAGAAGCATAAATCCTTAGGTTATGGTATTATCAATTGTCATATTGTAATTGTACTATGATAATGTTTACTACAAATTAGTATTTGTTTTAAATTTAAAAATGAGCATTAGGTTTAAGTCTCCACCTCTGGGTATGAGTAATTGGATTAATTGCTTCTGGTGCTGATCTTATGCTAGAACGACTGTATTTGTGTAGGAAAAGTATGAACAAGCTACTAGCGCACTTGCTGAAATGGAGAAGAGAGCAGTTATGGCAGAATCTATGTTGGAGGCAACCTTGCAGTACCAATCTGGCCAACTCAAAGCACAGCCTTCTCCCCGCTCTGTACATTCTCCTAGGTGTGTAGTTAACTTATTTTAAAATCCCTTTTCTTCAGCCCAGGTTCCATCTTCAGAGTTAATGAAATGAATTGGAAGTCTTTTAGGATTTTTTGGATTGATATTCTGTGTTTAAAAGCACCCTTTTTCTCCACTTAGAAACACTATTTTAATACTTAGAAAGTGAATCCAAGTAGGCCCATAGTATGTTTAAGTTCCATAGTATGTTTAAGTTGAAATATTTAGGGTTTATTTGGTAGAGAATCTGAAAGTAGATATTTGAAAACAAGGGATTCAATGGAAACGATGTTGTATTTCATGTTTTCAGATATGTGTTTGGTAGCAAATTCAGAAATTGGATTCTAACTTAAACAATTGTTTTTAATGTGTTTGATACTATATTTATAAGGAAAATTATTATAAATAGAAAAAATATAAAACTATTTACAACTATAGAAAAATTTATTAGTGATAGACCGCGATAGACTTCTATCGTTTAGAAGTCTATGGCTGAAGCGATAGAAGTCTATCACTGATAAACAGTAAAATTTTTCTATATTGTAGATAGTTCGGCTCATTTTGCTATATTTGAAAACAACCCATTTAGAAACGGTAAAACTAGTTGTATTTACTCAACTTAATATACTATAAACTATTTTTAATTAACTTATGAACTTGTTTTATGTTATTTTTTTTTATAATTATTATTTTGGAATATTATTTAATTTATAATACATTACATAATACATATTTTGATTTTCAAAAACTGAATTGAGTTTACAACCTAAAATGTTATCTTTATTTATTATAATTTTGCATTATTAATTTTTTTTGGATAAGAATTCTTCATATTAGAATTTAAAATTAAGAAATTGGATTCACGGAAACATGTCTGTTTCCAGATTATGTTTTATGTTTTCAGATTTATTGAGTTCAGCAAATATGTCTTTTGGCAGGCAATTTGGTTTCTGTTACTAAAACCTGTTTTTGGATTCTATGATCAAAACAGTGCAAATTCTGAAAACTATAATTTTCAGAAAATGTTGTTTTTTAGACTCATGTTTCTTCTAGAAATCAAATCTACATTAAATTGAAATGAGACATTATTTTTCTCAGATCTTTGCCTTCGGACTCTTCATTAAGGAGCAGTCAAGAGTCTGCACAGGACTTCCCTGCAAGAAAAATAGGTTTGCTTGGTCGACCATTTGGGTTTGGCTGGCGTGATAAAAACAAGGTTACTGCCTAATTTCCTTTTACTTTTATATGAAGGTCTATTCTTTCTGCTCATTCTAATATTTACTTCGTGAAGTATCTGATTTTTATTTACTGCAAAGTTATGAACTTGTAAAAACTGCAATTTGATGAAAACTTTCACTTTAATAATATTCCCATATTTAATAAAATCTCATAATTAACCTCAACCATAAATTTGTATCATAAATAATTATGATAATATTAAATATTTCATCTAAATATTAGAAATATCCTTATCAATTTTCCCATATCTTTTAAAATTAAGAAAATAATCTTTGGAAGGTAGAATTGTTAATCTTTTTAATTCTGGAAAAGTAATATAAAGTATAGTGTTCACAATTTTTCTCCTGTGAACTGTTTTCATTGAGAAAAGTGAAACATAGGCCACCATCTCAAACACACGAACTGCCAGCTTATAATCGCAAGAAAGGATTCTATTGTTGGTAATTAACGAAATATCTCACTTTGAATGAGAGATGAAGAGCCTTTTGGTCAAGGTTGATCTAGGATTACAAAAGAATTTTATGTTCTGGGAGCTCTACATGAAGATGCGGACTATATACTATTAAGAAATAATTTAAGAGGTTTTATTTATTTAGTTATTTTTTTTAAATTTTTATAAGAGATGTTTTCAAAAATAGAAAAGTTGTTGAAAATAATTACAAATATTGCAAAATTTTACTTTCATAGACCTAGATAGACATTTATCACTTTGTCAAATATATACGGAAAAATTATTATTTTGCTATCTCGGTCTATCACATATAGAAAGTGAAATTTTGCTATTGTAAATAGTTTGATATTTTTTCTGTTTATAATAATTTTCCTTTTTATAAATGTTTTATTATTATTATTATTATTATTATTATTATTATTATTTTAAATTTTATATATCTTATTTCCGTTGCACTTAAATCACCAGCCTGTGGGGGCTTCTGATAGCCAGTCATCAATGAATCTAGGCAAGTTTTAGAAATAAGGATATGGTAAAGTGCACTCGAAATGAAGGAAGGATGTGCTTGTTAGCAAACGGACATTGAAGGAAAAGGTGCTCCAGCGATTCTTCCTTAGAAGACAAAACGTGTCATAGCCAAATTGGGGAAAACCTTTACGAGCTCTCTTAAGTTTGTCGAGGCAAGGGACCATATAAACATCTTAACCTTCTTAGGGACAAGCTTTGGTGAGGTCTCTGTAAGCTTGAGGAAAGCTGATTTAGGTGAATAGATCTGAGGGATGAAGAGCCCAACCTACCTTGTCTTGACGAACTCCTAAATGAACGGAATTTATTTTCTCTGTAAGAGCGACTCAGCTGCCAATCTCTCTATCAGAAAGACCTTTTCATTAGGCTTCTCTCCTTCAATCATAAATATTAGCCCTGGTATTTTTTCAATTTTTCTCAATGAAAGTTGGCTTTTACTATTTTAAAAAAAAATAAAATCAATCTGTGATGAGGGAGGTCCAAATGTCCTCCAAAAAATGCAAATTTCTATAGGATATACATATCAATCTTTGTGATTAGGGAGCTGTACATGCCAAAAGTCCTCCCATAAACGGATCCTGTGACCATCTGCTACTTCAAAATTAAAAACTTGAAAATGAAGGTGCTATTCTTTGTAATGTTGTGCCATGGCCTGGCTATTCTTTGTAATGTTGTGCCATGGCCTATGGCCAATCTTTGCTTGGTTGTTCTTTGCTTTCTGGTTCCCTCAGGCATGTTAGATAGCTGCACCTAGTAGCCGAGTGTTCTACCATTGAGTTAGTTACCCTAAATGTATATATGTGAAAAAAAAATAATCTGCGTAGCTACAGTCAGTATAAGAGAGAGAGAGAGAGAGATAAATTAAATCATATGACGTAATCAAGAATCTCCAATAAATATAGACTTACAATATCACACAAAAGTTTTTTTTTTTCTCTCCCACTTTTTCAATGCAATGAAGTATGGTCTCTCATAACTAACTTCATTTATACACCATTGGATTATATTTGATGTACTGTTGCATATTTCATTCCTTAAAAAAAGCCCAGAGAGCAAACCTGAAGGGGAAATCACAGAAATTACTAAAAGACTGTCCAGTCTAGGTTGATCGTGTGAGCGCTGTAATTATAAAAAAGATTGTGAGAAGGATACTCCAATTAAAGGCCAAAAAAGATGGTGTAATTACAAAAAATATTTGATGCACTGTTGTGAATCACTCTTCTCCACACGATGCTTTGTCCTATTGAATACATCTCGATATCTCCATAACCACTTTAGGAGGACTTTGTTTCTCTGCTTGAAGGAGCCAATCCCAACGCCACCATACTGAAGGGGAAGGAAGAACCACACCTCCATTTAGTCAAATGTCTGCCTTGATCTCTGACTACCTGCTCCAGATGAAGTCGTCCCTTATCAGCTTCTTCATCCCCTTGATGACTAAATGGATAATTATAGGAAGGTGGAAATCATAAGAATACTAAAATGCCCCAAGATAGGAGGTAAGAATTAAGACATAATATTTCAAACTTCTTACCGGACACTCTTCAATGGTCCTATTTCTTTCAAAGGTGCCATAAAAACTACTTGCCAAAGAAGCATCCTCGATCATGAAATATTGGATGAAGGATTGCTTCAAAATACTGCAACAATATCAAGAGACAATCCAAAAACCTTTTTCGAGGAGAGTGTGTGGATCCATGTGGTGCCAAGTTACCTATTTCAAGCCATTTCCTACTTATTCTAGTCCTAGACACAACCTTCCAATTATTGAGATGAGAACCTCCACTCTCTCTTACACCCCACAAAAGGCCTTCAAGAATTTCTGAAAACTGGATATAACAATATAATTTAAAAGGAGCCCTGAAGATGAAAAGGATGTTAAGTAGGATCCCACATGCTCGGATTGTATAAATGCCTAACGGTCTTAGAAAAGAAGCTTTCTTCCAAGTCAAGAGCCTTTTCAAACCTTTCCCACAACGTGATCCCAAATATCAAGGATTATGGAAACCCTGATAGAATTTTATATCTTGGTCAAATTGAACAGCTACCATACGATCCACTAAATAAAATAAAAGAATATTAAAAATCTTAAAAATTGCATGAGATAATGATTTTCATAATTGCCCCATTTATTACCTAATTCATGGAACTCGGGGGTATGTCCCAGCACCAACTGGGGTATATACCATGAACTTAGTCTTGAAAAATAAGTTGGGATGTCTGGCAAGTTCGGACCCTTGTAGTCATTTACCACAATTTCAAGTCCTTTATTCGTTTGAAATGGGCAGCGGCACATTGAAGTAGTATACCTTAAAAAAAACTGAGAAGTTAGCACCCGTTTATGGATCCCATAATATTAGAAAAGAAAACTATTGTCCTTGCCTGGGCTTTACGAGCCTACTGCAGGAACTACAGCATAGAGAAACAAGATGAGACTTGATTTTCTTGAGAAAGGGAGTTCAGTCAATAACCTTTATTGTTCTGTGAGGAAAGGACGCATTGTTCTGGGGATCAGCCAATTGAGTCAAAGGGCAGTTGGTATGCTCTTTGGACGGAACCATTCTCTCAACTTAATTTAACTTTCAGTTTTCTTTCTTTCTTCTTTTTGATTGCATTCTGATTTTGACTTTGTCATGTGAATTAGGCATCAAGTTCTTCAGTGAGTTGTCTGCAGTAGGGCTTTTATTATTACTATTATTTCTATTATTATTATTATTATTGTTGAAAGACTTCATCTTATTCAATAGGTCATGGGGTGCACAACTGAGGACCCACCCATAATAATATCCCTTATAGTCGTCTGATACATAAAATTTTCTGTCCATTTAAATTATTAAATTTCTGCATAGGTTGTTTGGAGTTTGGGCCTCGTTCTTTGAACTCAAGCTGTCTCATTGCTGGACTATCAATTTGATTCTTTCAATTATCATTTTATTCAAGGGCGCATTGCAAAAACTACCCCTAAAGTATGGTAGTAGTTGTAATTATATTCTCAAACTTTCAATTATATAAATTAAGCCCTCAAACTTATACAAGTGTTAGAACTAGATCCTCAAACTAGATTTTTGAGGGTTTAATTTTAACACTTGTAGAAGTTTAAGAGCCCAATGTTTACAATTAAAAGTTTGACGGTGTAATTGTAACTACTACCATACTTTAGGAGTGGTTTTTATGATTTACCCTTTATTCAATGAATAGACCTTTAGTGCGACGAAAACCACTTCTTCCGTAGTTATCTTGAAACCTAATGATCTAACGTCTAGCTTGCTTCGTGCTCCACAGGGAAAACCATCCAATACTGAGGACCCAAATGATGGAAGCAAGTCTACCGAAGAGGAAACTTCAATCCAGAAAAAAACTACTGAAGAAGAGGCACAAAATTCAGGCGTTGATCAGAAACAAACCAACGGTCTCCATGACGAGTAAACTCGATGCTCGTATATATACAAATTTCAATACACCATGATCTTGGAGTCCATTTTCTGTAACTATATATACCACTTCAAGGAATAGTTTATAAGATTTGTTTATCTTTGTTTATTAGCATAGAAATATATATATATATATATATATATATATATCAGGTAGAACCAATTTTTTGGTTGATTCTTTGTTTGTTTGGTTATATTACAGGATAATAATTGTAAAATTTTTGTATTAAAAAATCTTGTTATAAAACATTTTACTGGTAAGACATACTTGGTGATGATAAGGAATTTGTTAATAGGCCATAAAGACACTCTGGACTTACATCGTAAGTCAGTATACGAAGTCTAAAATTTTGGCGATACCAATCGTAACGACTTGACTTTCGAGATCTTTAACTAGGGTTATTACTTCATAAGTGCCAATTTAAAACCAAAGCATTTTGACTATAGAAGTAAAAATTATTAGAACAAATATGACAACTTCAAAACAATTTATAAATTAAATAATAAATAAAACTTTTGTTCGGGGTCCTCTAAAAAATATTGGGTTTTTTCTAATATAGCAAAATGAGTCAAACTATTTACAAATATAGAAAAATTTAGAACTATTAAGTATGAGATATTATATGGGTAGAAATTTATTAATATTGGATATTATTTTGCTTCCCATTTGTCGAAAAGGAAGATGCTGAAATTATGGGTCGACAAAGGTATATTGCTTAATCTTTTCTTAATTATTTATATTTTTAATTCTTCCAAGAAATCAAAGAATGCGATCACACGCTTCCATTAGGATTCAATCCCTCGTTCATACTAGGCTCTAGGGGTTTACTTGAGTCCATACAATGCTTTGTTCAATCCCTTTAAGTCATACTAGGCTTGAGTTTGTACACATAATCAAGATGATTAGAATCAATAAAACACTTGGGTTTTCAATATATACTTCCTCGTTTAAATACATATTAAGAAAGACACTCTTTACATCCATCTGATACAACTTAAACTTGGAAGACAAGATATTCCAAAAAGAAGTCTGATTGCCACAGGAGTGAAGGTTTCATCAAAATCCACACCTTCCACTTGAGTGTACCCTTGAGCTACCAGACGAGTTCTATTTCTAGTAATATTGCCATTTTTGTCAGGCTTGTTCTTGAATATCCATTTAGTCCCGATGACATTAACAGGCTCTGGACGAGGAACAAGAGTCCATACATTATTTCTCGCAAATTGTCCAAGCTCTTCTTGCATGATATTGACCCAACATTCATCCTTAGGAGCTTCACTTACATTATTTGGTTCAACTGAGGAGGTAAAGCAAATATTGCTGATTATCTCTAGATAGTTGACTTTATTCTTTCGTCTGGTTGTCACCCATTCTTCAAGATTACCTATTATGTTATTGGAGGGATGATTCTTGCAAACCTTGTTGGACGGATGCTTGATGCTAGATTCAGCCTATTTAACAGCTAATTGATTGGCTTCCATATCGCTTCTGGAAACATGTCAAACATGTCAGAATGGGTGTTCGGCACATTCGTTTTGACAAGGGAATGTATACTTGAATTCTCTTCATCATCAACAGAGGGGACACTAGGATTAGTTGCATCATCAATCACAACATTAATGGATTCTATGACATAACGAATCTGTGTATTGTACACATGATATGCTCTATTGTTTGTGGAATATTCGAGAAAGATACCTTCATCTGCTTTGGAGTCCATATGCGTCAGACTTCCCTATCAACAAGAATGTAACATGTGCAAAAACTATGGAAGTATTTTACATTTAGTCTTCTCCAACTTCATATTTCATAAATCGTACTTGAAGTACCTGGACAAAGAACAACATGGTTACGAATATGATATGCAGTATTGAAGACCTCAACCTAAAAATGTAATGGCATATGTTTAGCATGTAGTATAGCTTGAGCCATCTCCTACAACATCTTGTTTTTTCTTTCTACAACCCCATTCTACTGAGGGGTGATTGGAGTAGAAAATTCGTGATGAATGCCAACTGATTCACAAAATTTTGCAAATTGAATGTTTTCAAACTCCTTACCATGATCACTTCTGATTTGTTTCATATTCAGATCTTTCTCGCGCTGCAGTTGCAAACATAGAGTTTGAAAAGTAATAAATGCTTATGATTTTTTTGTGCAAAAATAGGACCCGAGTATACCGGGAGAAATCATCAACAACTACTAAGACATAGCACTTCCCTCCCAGACTTTTTGACTGAATTGGCCCATAAAGGCCATGTGGAGAAGCTCCAAGATATGTGTTGAATCAGATTGAGAAACCTACTTATATGAAGCATGAATTTGCTTTCCTGACTGACAATCACCCCATATAGTTCTTGTGGTAGAGGGCAGAGATGACATACCAGATATAGCTTTCTGTGCAAAAGCGTTTTGAATGGTTTTCATACTTATATGACCAAGATGCTTATGCCAGAGATTGACTTTGTCTTTTCTAGAGAGATGACACATTGAAGAGACATTTTCAGGATTTCACAAGTAACAGTTGTGTGAGGACTGAATGCCTATCATAACAAGAGCCTTAGTATCATATGTAACAACACACATATCTTTGGTAAAATTAACATTCAGTCCCTAGTCACAAAGTTGGCTTATACTGATGAGATTGGCATTAAGTCCTTTGACTAGCATGACATCATCTAAAGTAGGTAGGCCTTGAAAGTTCAGCCTCCCTTTTCCAATAATCTTACCAACAACACCGTCTCCAAAAGTGACCTTTCATGCACTCACAGGTTTGAGATAAGATAAAAAGTTTCATTCACTGGTCATATGACGTGAACTTCCACTGTCATAGTACCAATCTCCTCTAGTAAAAGATTTGAGAAAGGTCAACACCACGTTGCATTTGGTCTGATTATTCTTCAATCTCCAAACTTGCTTCAACTTTTGCCCTTCTGAATGTTTGTTATGGGAATATTGAGGAGCCTTGCCTAAATTTGAGGTTCTACCAAGCAAACTTAGTAACTAATAACAAAAGGGCCGTTTATGACCTGCTTTACCACAAAACTGACAGATCCACCGGGGTCTTTGATGTCTATTATTTTCCTTTTGAAACCGCCCAGAAGATGTTTCAGCAATGCTGTAAGATTCAGGATTTAGAGCTTTGACAAATTTCATCTTTTGCTTGCCTTTAGACTAAGACTATATGTTGTACTGACTTTCAGATTTCGAAAAACCAAGTCCAGAATTATCATCAGTGGCCTTTCCCTTAGACAAAAATTTTTCAAGAGAGTCTGTACCAGTGTTGAGCGTACTGATATTTTTGCACATAGTTTCTTTCTCAGCTTTAGTTTGAGACAATTCACGTTTCAGTTCTGCTATAGTGGTCATGAGCCCGTGCTTATCAGTTAACACCTCAATTCTCTCTTTCTACACATTAAGTACCTTTAGATCATCTTGCCATTTGTTGAATTGGGCTTGATAGGAGGGATCGTCAGAAACTAATTGAGAGAAATTGTCAATATTATCAGTAAACATGTCATATTTAGAGATCTCAACTGACGAGGTGTCAGAGGAGATGTTACTGACAAGCACTTTGACCTCTTCTTTAGACTCACTGTTGTCTTTAGACTCATCGTCAGACAAAGTTAAAACAAAACTTCTATTATGCTTCTTCATAAAATTGAGACATTATGCTTGAAAATGCCCATGCCCTTCACACTCTCTACTTCTGAAAGTCCTCTCCTTTTGAAAAGTAGAACTCATAGGTTTTTCACCATCTTTTTTGTTGCCTGGAGTTCTGAAAGTTGTTTAAAAGTGTCA
Organism: Citrullus mucosospermus; assembly: GCA_030954485.1. Taxonomy (NCBI): domain Eukaryota; kingdom Viridiplantae; phylum Streptophyta; class Magnoliopsida; order Cucurbitales; family Cucurbitaceae; genus Citrullus; species Citrullus mucosospermus. The sequence continues at coordinate 26,951,149 of CM062056.1, forward strand.
CCAACCTTTTTTCCAGATTTCTTCCCAAACTGTTTGAAAACACAATTGAATTGCTTGGAGAGTAAAGCAATAGATTTAGGTAGACAATTTTCAGATTCCTTGCTAGGGACATCAATTTGTTGCTCAGTCAGGGATTGCAAAGCAATACTCTTATTCTTCTTTTCAAGTTCCCGTTCTAAAGATATTTTAAAGGTGAGTAAGTAACCAAATAACTCATCCATTTTCAAAGAAGATATGTTTTGAGCTTCCCCTATAGCAGTGACTTTCACATCGAATTTCTTAGGCAAGGACCTAAGAACCTTGCAAACAAGCCTTTCCTCTAATATCTTCTCTCCAAGAGCAAATGAGTCATTGGCTATATTTAGTAATTACCAAACATTAAATTCAGTAATGGACTCTTCATCATGCATTTTTAAATTCTCAAACTTTGAAGTCAGCAATTGAAGTCTTGATATTTTGACTTTAGAGGTCTTTCATGGGCAACGAATAAAATATCTCAAGCCTCCTTTGCAGAAGTGTTGATTAATTGAAATATGTTGCGATCAACACCATTAAATATGACATTTAGGGCATGTGAGTTTTTCAACGATGCTTTGTCTTCAACCTTTGACCATTGTAATTATGGTTGAAGAATCTCCTTTTCATCTTCAGATTTGGTGGCGGGATGGGACCATCCAGTAACCACAACCTTTCATGTCTTACTATCAATAGATTTTAGAAAGGCAGTCATACAAGCTTTCTAGTATGAGAAGTTTGTCCCATCCAGAATGGGGGGTCTAGTAGTTGAGCCACCTTCTTTGATCCCGTTCATGATCGGAGCATATGAGGTAAAGGTAACCTGCTCTAATACCAATTGAAAAAGTTATTAGATGACTCATCACTTAAACACAAATGTTAAATGAAAAGCATAGACAATCACTTCTAACAACTAACAAATTAAACAGTAAGTAAAGATTGATTGCACATAAGAATTGGTAACTCAGTTCGGTAATGACCACCTACATTTGGGGGGCAGTGTGCCCAGAAAGATAATCCATTAATATTGAATGGTTAAGTGTTTACAACAATGTACTTGTCTGTAAAGTATCAACTTCTATAGTGACTTTTGTAGAGTTTAACTCGCTAAACACCTAGGCTCCCCTTAAATGTGAGACTCCCTCTCAATATAGTACTTAGGCTCCCTCTAAATGTGATAATATTAGTGGAAAAACACTTCGCGCATCCGATAGTATGCGAGACGCCTCTCAGCGTAGTTATCTTCCTTGCAACTCAGTGAACTCCCTTCATTGATGAATCTTAAATCCCCTAAGATGGAGACATCCTTCTGGAGAATGAAATTTTAGGTCCTCCCTAAGATCGAGAATCCCTTCTCTATAGTAATGTCTTAGGTTCCCCCTAAGACAAAAATTATCTGCAAGGTTTTGCTCTCAACGAATAATGAAGATGCACAACGGAAAGAGGAGAGCAAAGAACAAAGTACACTGTTGCGCAACTTGGGCACTGAGAACAAAAATTTACTCTGTATGATACACAAAAACGGCTATCTTAAAAACTTCGTTAATCTCCTTTTATAAATCGATGCCAAAAAAGGAAAAGTATATCTAATTGGAAATGATAAGCATCGCTTCCATTAAGGAAAAATATCGAGAAGAATATATCAGTGGGAAATACCCAAATAAGGAAAGAAAATATTCTGCATGAATTTCTAATGTTATAGACAGATGTTAAGACTATATTTGTGACAACAATGAAAACTCCACAAGCTGCCTTAAAACAATTGAGAGCCAACAAAAAAATCTCCAACAGTTATTTTGCTTATTTTTTTTTATATACAGATAAAAATTCTAGTAGTATGAAGATTTTCTTCATATGGTTTTCGTTCTTCCATTTATCGTGTTACCACGTTAACATATTTTTTTAAAATAATTATATATTGGAGTCTTTTGACATTGAAGATAAATTTAAAGTGTGAACAAAGAGAGTAAAATTTTTCCTAATGAACATTACACCATTTTTAAAAATACGTTGACATAACAATCGAAATAGCTGAAAATTTTTAGTGCTCTCGTAGCATCATACTCCATGTGTTCATACCATAAATTTGTCTTCATAAATATTTGTGGATCTCACATTGATGTTAGTAGATCCTTTATTATTTTTAAAAGTGTATTGACGTGGCATAACAAATGGAAGTAGTATCAACCACTTTTCATACCATTGTAGGATAAAAACAATTTCCCATGAAATAGAAGTAGTAGAAAGTCCAATAAAAACATGTGGGACACTATTTGTTGCCGAAATGTTGCCATTTGGCGACAGTCAGCAGTGCCATTTGTAGCTTGTGTGGCTAATAAATATATAGCCTATACAATAAATCTAGACAACCTCGAGTAAGGCCATTTCTAGTAGAATAGTAAATTGGGTGGGAACTTTGGGGCCATTTTGTTGGAACTTAGGGTAGGTCTGGTAGAAAACTTGGAGACACAAATTTAAAAACAATCAATTAAATGAATCCATGCTGTATTTCATGTTTTCAGTTGTGTATTTGGTAACAAATTTATAAATTAGATTCTAATTTAAATATTCGTTTAAAACTAATTTGATACTATATATTTATAAATCATAAAATTAATTCAGTGTAATTATCTTTAAAATATTTAATTGACAATAACCTAATACTAATTTATTTATGAATACAATTTATGTTCTAAGAAATTTATTTAATTATTATTTTGAAATATTATATAATTTATTATACATTACATAATATATTTATATTTTTTAAAAATGAAGTGAGTTTATAACATGACATATTGTATTTCTAATTGTTTTAATCTTTATTTAATATAATTCTATATTTTAAATTTTAAAATTCAAAATATGTATAAAAAAATAAACATAAAAATGTTGTTTTTAGAATTTGCATGATTTGGATTACAGAATCCGAAAACAATTGTCAAAAATAGAATCCAATTTGTCTGCCAAACACATTCGTTGAATTCAATGAATCTGAAAACATAAAACAAAATTTAGATTTTCTACCAATTTGATGTCTAATAATTCTTTTAAAAATTATTTTAAATTGATTTCTAAACTTTAAAATTGTTTATTGGTTTTTAAATTTTAAATTTTGTATTAAATTAACATTGATTTTTGACATATTCAATTTCTTGAAAAAGTTTTATGTTTAATAAAATCATATAAATTTTTAATTTTGTATTTAGTATAATTGAGAATTTCTAAAAAAAATATAATAGGTGTAGGATATATTAAACACATAATTTAGAATCCATGTTTAATGAAAACCTATTAAGTAGTTTTAAAATTTAAAGTTTAGAGATGGTAGTTGTAATAATTCAACTCAAATTTGAATACTAGTGGTGTAGTTAAGTATTAGCGATATTTTGTATTAGTAAATGGGCAATTTTAGGATTATTGTCCAAGGCCAGCCTCCTTCCAACCGTACCAAAGGTTATTATTTTATTAGTAATGTTTCTTAGGGGTAGATTAGGTTTTTTGTTTGTTTTTTTTTTTTTTTTTTTAATTCAGAGATTAGGTAATCTAATCTAACAATAACATGTTTGTTATGTGGGTTTGCTTTGTCTTAACCTACTACACGTTTTTAAGGTTTATTATACACCATGTTACAATTTACAAATCATAAAAGTACAAATTAAATACGGCTTACACAATAAATAAATAAATAAATAAATATATATATATATATATATATATTAGTAATATTTTGGTGTACCCTAAAATGCATTGATCATTGTGCATCTCTCTCTAATCATACATAAAAAAGAAAAGAAGAGTGTTTCTAAGAAAATCAAATCAAAAATATTTTTTTACGAGAAGAATAAAAAGAGTTTGTCACATTGCAAAGTATGGTTGGACAATTGGGAGAGTCATACTAACAACTCAAAATTTGATCCCAAAATATGTCATACATTTTAAAACCAAAGTCTTTTTTAACATTTTGCTTATGTCATCTCAAGGTGAAATTAGCAAAACAGACAATTTTGCTCACACATTAGGTTTTTTTGCACACAGATTAGGTTTTCACTCTCTCTCTCCCCCCTCTCACTCTCGGTCTCCTTTCTCTCTTGCCTTCTTGCCTTTTTTTTCGAAAAAAAAAAATCCACATATTCGACACTCCAAACTCACCTCCCTTGTTGATAATGATGAAGAGAGACAAAAGAGTAAAGATATTTTGGCAATATTGACTGCAGATGGTGTAAACAAGAAAGTAAAAGTCTTCGGTTTAAAAAAGTGGAGCAAAAACCATTTTTGACTTTTGTTTTTTTTTTTTTTTTTTTGTTGATGTACAATTATCTTTTGGATAATTGGGTAAGATTCATCAAGATAGTTGTAGCCTAAGATGTAACTAAGTTTTTTTTTTTTTTCTTTTTTTCAATACAACAATTGCGGGAGGAGAAATTGAACCTCCCACCTTTAGAATTGAACCTCCCACCTTCACAAAATGTACTTTAGTTGTCCTCTCTTTTTTTTTTCCTAACAAACCAAACGAGAATTCCACGAAATCTCTCCTCACATAAAAATAATAAAACAAACAAATAAATTCTTTGAGAATGTTTGCCTTATTAATTTTTTCCTAACAAACCAAACGAGAATTCCACGAAATCTCTCCTCACAGAATCTTTTTTTTCCCCTAATTAAAAAAAAGTTTCTAATTCTTGCTAGACACAAAAGACCATGGTTATCATCCACTTGTACAAGTCATTACATAATTTTTTTTTCCAAAAAAAAAAACACTTAATTTTGATGAAATTTGTCAAGTAGAAGCTAAATTATTATATATTAAAATTTAAAAACTAAATTATACATATTTGAAAGTAAAAAGATTAAATCATTTCAAATTAAAGTACATATATTAAATTGTTGGTTCTATAAAAGTTTAAGAACCAAAATTGTTTTTTTAACTTAAAAAGTATTTAATGAATTTTTAAACTTTCAATTTTGTGCATAATAGAATTCTAGCATGTCCAACCATTTAAAAAAATTGACAAATCTATTATACATAAAATTGATTTTGTACCTAAAAAATCACTAAAATTTCAATTTTTCTTCTAATAAATTTGTAAATTTTTATTAGAAAAAACAAAATGAATAAGTTCAAGTTTTTTCTAAAAAATAAAAATATTAAATAAGTTCAATGAGTTATTAAACACAAAATTAAACAACATATTTTAAAAAATTTATACACTTATTATTAGAAAAAGGTTAACGAATTTATTAGGACTTTTTAAAATTTGAATTAAAAAACTTATTATTCAATATAAAGTTGAAAGGAATGATGAAAGTTGTAATTTTGTTAAAGAGAAAATATATGCTATGTGTTGCTCCACCATTTGCTATTCTTTAAAATAATGAAAAACAGAGGATGACATGTTTTTTAGATCCATCCAACTACTAGGAAAGCTATTGGTAGTGGTAATTTCAATAATTTCTTACCCCAATAAAGATATAAATTATGCTCTATTTATTTTAAATATATTTCTTTCCAAAGACATGCATTGAAGTCATTATCGTAAATAATGTATATATTATTATTGTCATTATTAAATCAAAGTCTTTTTCGAAAAAAAAAAAAAAAAGAAAAAGAAAAAATCAAAGTCAAAAGTACAGCTTTGGCATTTGCAACTGTGGTCGTGTGAACATATGATTTAGATAACTTTTGTAATATCAATATTTAAGGTTGAGTTTAGGAACAATTTTATTTTTTGTTTTTAAAATTTATATTTGTTTTTTTTTTCTTCCTAATTTTTTTAATTATAATTCTAACTTTGTTTAAAAAATAACACTTAGAATTTCTAATAAATTGTAAAAAAAAAGAATATATTTTAAAAAAATTATTATAAATAGAAAAGTATCAAACTATTTATAAATATACAAAAATTTCATTGTCTATCAGTGATAGACTGTGATGGACTTCTATTGTTTGAGTGATAGAAGTCTATCGTGGTCTATCTCTCAAGCAATAGAAGTCTATCACTGAAATTTTTCTATATTTGTAAATAATTTGACTTATTTTTCTATATTTGAAAATTATACTATTTACAAACTGTTTTTTTTTTTTTTCCAAGGTTTGTTTTTTTAAAAACATTAGTAGAAAGTAGATAACAAAATATAGCAACTTGTGGGTGAAATCAATATTTATAAGTTTAATTCTAAAAAACTAAAAAAAAAATAGTTATTAGGCAGAATCTAAGTCATTTTTATGTTTCCCAAAAGGTTGTTTGTTTAAATTTTTTCCAAATATTTTTAATGTTATCTTCCACGATAAATAAGCAAATTAGCGTAATTGGCATATCTTCCTCTCTAGAGGTCGGAGGTTTGATCCCTCAACCCCACAATTGTTGTACTTAAAAAAAGCAAATTAATCGATAATTCACTAAAGGTTAAGCTACAAATTTTAATCTTTGAACTTTAAAATTTTTTTAAACCAATAGATCTAATCAACACAACAATGAAAGTTTGAAATTCTATTATACATAAAATTTAAATGTTTATCTAATAGATCATTGACATTTTAAATTCTAAATTTCTCTTCAGAATTTTTTATCTAAGAAAGTTCTCATACCTATTCTATCACGTAGAAAGTTGAAAATTGGAGAATTTATTAAGTAAAAAATTGTAAGTTTTAAAATTTTGAAGACTAAAATTGTATTTAATGATCAATAAAATATGAGAGCGATCATATAAAATTGAGAATAATTGGGTACTAACCAAAAAAAGAGAGAATAATTGTACAAATAATTCTTTTTTTAAATTATTAATTTAAAAAAAAAAAAAAAAAATTCTCTTTGTTGATTCTCTCCCCATATTCCCTCATCACTATGGTAAGCATATGGACAAAAGCTCCATAATCATCTCCTCATTGGAGAGTCCTCCCAAATCTTCAAACAAATTGGGATTTTAGAGGGACAAAATATTCCATATAGAACTGTTTTATTTATTTATTTATTTAAAAAGAAGGAGAACTGTCTTACTTAAATCTTCTATTATGAGATGATTTTTTAGTTAAATAATACTTTTGGTTCATAAATTAATAATGTTCTAAGACCCGTTTGATAATTATTTGGTTTATTAAAATTAAATTATAATTATTACAAGTATATTTCTTTGCTTTGTTTTCTACCTTTTAGGAGTGTTTTCAAAACAAAATCCAAGTCAAGTTTTGAAAACTAAAGAAAATAAGTTTTTAAAAATTTGTTTTATTTTCGAAATTTGGCTAGAAATTCAAATGCTTATTATTATTATTATTATTATTATTTGATAATATATGGAGTGGGAGAATCGAACCTCAAGTTGATAGTACAAACACTACATAAGTTGAGTTAGACTCAATTCACTATACCAAATATTTAGTTATGAATCATGATAGATGAAAAACCATGTTAAGAAAGTTTTAATTAAACAAGCACAATTTTCAAAAATTTTTTTAAAAAAAGAAAACTAAATGAATTTTCAAATGGGTATCAAATATTCAATATCTAGTTTGCATCCATCTAGTTAATGCAATAATATTTATAACAATTTAGTCTCTAAATTTTAATATATAACAATTAAATTCTTATACTTTCAAATTTGTAGGTGTTTAGTTACAATAAATCTCATTGAAATTAAAATCGAAATTAAGTATGGATTTTTTTGTTACGTAATGATTCAATCTTTATAATTTGTAAACAAAAAAATAAAAAGATTAAAGTGTTTCAATCTAAAATTAATAGATTAAATGGTTACTTTCATGAAAATTTAGAAATTAAAAAAAAAAAAAAAAAACTCAAGATGACGTCTAACCATTTACTATGATTGAAAATTATATAATACAAGTTTATCTGAGTTAATTTGTAGCTTAATCACTAATTGCTATGGTTTTGGTAGGTTAGTTATGAAGTTATGTGAGTCAAAAAATAATTAGTGGTTAGAAAGATCTAAGTATTGTCAAAAAGGAAAAGAAAATCAAGCTAGGCTTTGTTGAGATTCTAACATATAGAAAATATTTGGAAAAAAAGGTCTTAAATTAATTTTTTAAAAATAAAATAAACTAAAATTCCACAATATGCAACTCGTTTTTGGATTTTTTAAAATCACTTTCACCCTCATGATCTTATGCCATCTTGGTTTTAGGTTCAACTAAGTTCTTATTTTTAAAGGTTCAATCACCTTAATGAATTTGAAATTAATAATATAAATTTATATGCTCGTATTGTAGTTCAACTACGATAAAAACTAAAAAAGATAAAAAAACATTATCTTATATTACAAAGATTGTTTCGCAAAAAACTTTAGAGGATCGAAAGTTTATAATGCTTCAGACTTTTTATTGTGAGTAGTTTACTTTACTTATGACTCAAGATGTAATTAAGTAGTTTGTTTCAATTTTTACCTTTTTGGTTATTTATCTTAAAGGTGTATGTGAAAATAAAAATAATATATTATAAGTTATTCTTGAATTGATATAAATAAAAAAAAAAGTCATAATGTATAGTTTTATTTTATTATATTTAAAAATTTTAAAGCTTATATTTTAGTTGGATACCTCCAAATATTTAATTTTTAGTTGGTGTACAATACATTTTAAATTTAGTCCATTGAATTTATATTTTATTTAAATTTATTAAATAATAATAATAACAATTTTCGTACCATAAAAAACAATATGAAAATATATTTCTAAAATTTACAGAAAAATGTTAATAAATATAAAAAATTTTCAAAAGAAATCAATGAAACTAAATTCGAGATTTATTGTCAATAAAAAAAACTAAAATTAAATATTAAAAAATAAACTAACTAAAATTGAACAAGTGTGGAGTGAAGTAGGAGCCAAAAAGTAGTATTTTAACCATTTTACTTTTTTGAGAATCCTTTTAAACCCATCCTCTACGATCACTTTTGGGCAGTCAATGGAAAAAAGAACAAAAATACGGGGGTGTTACATAAATGTATTAAAATATAAGGACGTCTCTGCAAGAAAGAGCTTGGTAAGAAAATAAAGATATATGTCTTTGTCTGGGAAGAGTGTGAAATTTTAACCTTCTCTCTCTTTCTCTCAGTTCTCTCTGTAGGCTTCGGTGATACTCTGTGAGGTGCGAGAGAGAGAGGGAGAGAGATTACGCCATGGGATGGTTTCTCTGTTCTGGAAGTTCGAATAAGAAGGAAAAACATCAGCAGCGGCAGGTTCAGAAGAAGGACGATGATCCGATCCCATCAACTTCAGGTAAATTTATGGACAATGTTCAACAATTTATCGCTCTTATTTGCGTTCAATTCGAGATTCTACTGAAGTTTTTATGCAAATGTACACTGCGGAGTTTAGTTTCCTCGACTTTGGGTAGAAAATCCCACGGCAATCGCAATGGTCCTGCCATTTCTGGGGATTAGCAAGGATTTCAATGGGAGGTGTTTTAATTGTCCCTTTTGCGTTTTTGGGTTTGTTTTTGTTTATGTGCTACTGGGTTTTGTTTTCGGCTTGAATTGAGTTCTGAAAGCAGCTTCAAGGAATTTTTGGTGGTCTTTAGATTTGTCATTGGAGTCTTTTCTTCCTTCCTTTTTTTCTTTTTTTTTTCCCCCTTGAATTGAAGGCTCTTTGAAGTGGTTTGACATTTTAGTATCTTATAGCGAATCTTTGATGTATTTTCTCTTGCTTTTTATTTTTTTTATTTTTTTTATTTTTGTCAGAGAATTATGAGACATCTCTTTAAGATGCTTTATAAAACCCCTTCTTAAGAATTCTCATTTTGAGTTGTTTTGCTTTACAGTATTTGATGATGCCTGGATTATTTACTCTGTCACAAACTTAAGTCAATTCCATTCTACTGATGGTTCTCTCTTTTTTCATTTTCTTCTTCCCTTTGGTGACATCTACTATTTCTTTCTGAGTTGTTGCACCAACTTTTTCATTTTGGGTTATTGGACTGTTAGATGGCATGTTCTTTTGGAAAAACTGTGTTTGAATGCATTTCTGGTCTGCCGTGGAATGCCGCTATTGTTTCCTACTATTTCTTATTAAACGTGTGCAAATCATTCTCTGTTATCTATAGTTTCTTTTCAATGATGCTTATTTATTTTAATTATCAACAGTTCCTTTTACTCCTTTACAAAACCTTATTTACTGAATATTGTTTTGTAAAACCATTTTTCATATGCAGAAAAATTGATGGTAAAACCGACATTTAATGGGAAGAACGAGGCTCTGAAAGATGGAGGTTCTGATCAAATTGCAGCACAAACAATTACATTCTCATTCCGAGAGTTGGCAGCTGCAACAAAGTATTTTAGAGCCGACTGTCTTTTGGGTGAAGGAGGTTTTGGTCAAGTTTATAAAGGACGATTGGAGAGCATAAATCAGGTAGATTTTAGGTATTTATTTCCCTTCATTGGAGTAAACATGACAATGTTCAAGTTCATTGCTACCTTGAACTCGTATTACTCTACACAGCACACACAGTCTCAAGTCAAGTTTGTCTTTGTCAGGTTAATTTTCTATTGCTTTATTTCTTCATCCATGAAGTCTTGTAACATTGGATATCTCTGCTATCTGTGATGCAAGATCGAGCAATCCTAAAATGTTTTACATACCTATCTTATTCCATTGGATGAATTTTGGTGGAAAGCTTTTTTATCAATATAGTTGACCTCACTCCTGTCAATGATGTCATTCTCTTTAAGAAAAGATGAAATTTTAGCATTGGTCAGCAATCTGCATAACTGCTAATTAAGGAAGCTGAGTTGGAATATGCACCAACTTTGCACCCCTTGCCTGTTCTGTTGATCTTACTACAGGACAGCTCATATTGAATATTAAATCATTCTGTAACAATGCTTTATGGTGGCACATTTGTTCTGAAAACATTCAGCCATTCTTTAGTCCGAAAAATAATTAAAAATTGTATCTTTAGTATACTTACTTTGATGAAACCGTCTGCAGAAATCTGGAGTTGTCAGCAAAAAGAATTGTTATTGTGATTGCCTAGTTGCTAAAATCATCATTCAACCTGAAATTTTTTTGTACTATATATGTATATTGGACTGTAAGTCTGTAACTATTGAAAAAAATGGAGCTATTTGCAAAATTTTGGTATTGTCTATAGCAGCTTGATTGTACTGGAAGGAAAATAAAGATGGGAAGGAAAATAAAGATGTAAAATTGAGTATTCTCTCTCTCTCATGCAAGTAATGCACAGACAAAAATCTAAAGAATAGAGGAGATGAACCAAATATCCAATTTGCTGCATTTGTTTGGAAGCTTTTATTTGAAACGCTGCACGACTTTTAATTTCCACCCTCATCCTATACTGGGAGTAGTCTTCAAAATGAGTTTTAAGCTTGGTTGGTATTGCAGGAAGATTCTGATCTTTGTATGTTGAATTCAGGTAGTTGCCATCAAGCAACTTGATCGAAATGGGCTACAAGGAAACAGGGAATTTCTCGTTGAAGTACTAATGTTAAGCCTACTCCATCACCCAAATCTTGTTAATTTAATTGGCTATTGTGCGGATGGTGATCAAAGACTCCTGGTTTATGAATACATGCCATTGGGATCGTTGGAAGACCATTTACATGGTTTGTATTTACCACAATGTCTATTATCTTCATTTTTTAGTAATTTTTCCTTCTGCATACTTCTTGAATTTTGTTTATTGTGAGGTAATGACATCATCATAAAATGCTTGTGCCAGATCTCCCACCTGATAAAAGACGACTTGACTGGAATACAAGAATGAAAATAGCTGCTGGTGCTGCAAAGGGCTTAGAGTATTTGCATGACAAAGCTAACCCCCCAGTTATATATCGTGATCTGAAATGCTCTAACATCCTGCTTGGTGAAGATTACCATCCTAAGCTTTCCGATTTTGGCTTGGCAAAATTAGGCCCCGTGGGGGATAACACTCATGTGTCCACAAGAGTGATGGGAACATATGGATACTGTGCTCCTGAGTATGCAATGACAGGCCAGCTCACTTTAAAATCAGACGTTTATAGCTTTGGAGTTGTTCTACTCGAAATTATTACTGGGAGAAAAGCTATTGACAATTCAAGAGCCGCAGGGGAACATAATTTGGTGGCATGGGTAGGAATCATCTCTTCCTTTTCATCTTTTAGTATCCAGTTCATGCCTTCCAATTTTACTGTTTTACACTAATTAGTCGTTCTAAAGATCACCCTCGTATGAAGGTAATTTTTGGATTTGTAAAATCACATGGTTTACCCACGATCACAACTCTTGCATACTCACACCATAACGTGACTCTCATTGAGATAAAACAGAAGTGAAACATAGACTGAGTTGTGCTACCACGCATGGGGCTGAAATATGTTTTATTCTTTTGCAGTTTAGAAAATGACTTTGTTGATTTGCATGTTCATTCATGATAGAATGGTCATTTTATTGCTGGTTTTTTTTATAGAGTAAAACTTAGGTGCAGTCCATGTTGCACCCATCACCATGCATCCCCATCAATCACAAAAGAAAAAAATATAGAAAAAAGGAAAAAACTTTTTCAAAAAAGAAAGTTCGGCATGTGGCAACTTGTGATTGGACATTTGTTGGATTACACAAAGATGGATGCAGCTCAAGTTGCACACAAGTATTTTTCTTTATGCAATAGTTTAGACCCATGGACATGATGCAGCAACTATTTTTATTTGTATGCTTCTCTACACTCTGGGTCATAACTTGTAAGAAGCTGAACCATGATTGTGTCTGCTGTCATTTGCTTGAGTGTCTATTGCTGTTACCTTCCTAATTAACTATTTTAGAGATTTTGAATATTGTGGATCTGGAATTACCTTACAATTCCATTATACGACTATGATTTTGTTATATATTCCTTGGAATATTACAGTTCAGATACATGAGCATGAGCCGAATCTAAGTAAATATGTAATGTGCTGCATTTTCAAATGCAATTTATGCCAGATTAATTTGCAACATTATAGTTGTTTATATGTCCTGTAGTAAATATGGGAAGGATCATATATTTGTAGTCTGAAAAATCTCACTTTTCTTCATCTCAGGCTCAACCCTTATTTAAAGACAGAAGGAAATTTTCGCAGATGGCCGATCCATTGCTCCAAGGACAATACCCAGTCAGAGGCTTATATCAAGCTCTTGCAGTAGCTGCAATGTGTGTTCAGGAACAGCCTCATATGCGACCCCTTATTGCTGATGTTGTCACAGCCCTTTCATATCTTGCTTCCCAAAAATACAACCCCGAAACTCAGCCAGTTCAAAGCGCTCGCAGTAGCTTGTCCACACCTAGATCTTCTAGAAGAGAACTGTGAAGTTGTTCAAACAAGAAGCTAACATGAAACCAATTCTAATCATCGGATTGTTGCAACCTTCATAACCCCTTGTCAGCTTTCTCTACGTTCTCATGCCATACACTTGATTTACGTTGTCACTCTGACTCTCCGAGGTTATCAAACTAGTAGCCAAGCTAGGCATATCTAGTGGTGTCTGTTTACTGGCCTCTTCCTAGCTGCAGATAGCTCTACTCCCAGGTTTTGATCTACTTAGAAAACTTTTAATTCTTTTGTTATAATTTTAATATCTATTCTTCTCCACCTGTTCCAAACCATTTCCTTCTTGCACAAGATTCTTTATGTACAATTGAGCTTGGTGTTTTTGTATCTATATAGAAATAGGTTTCTGCTTAAAGCATTATCCCACCTCACCTGAAATGTTATTACCGTTTCGTAGGGAACAGTTAACCCACACCCCCCCCCCCCCACCCCCCCCCCCCCCCCCCCCCCGCCGTAATTGCTGTTGATCCAAGTTGTGCATTTGTATACACTTTGATTTGCAACCATTCTTGAGGCATTTTGATCTTTTTTGGTTCTTATCAACGAATTTGGGCAACAATTACTCTACAAATATGCAGACTTGGAATGTAAACTGATTCTGATACGACAGGGGCAGAGCCAAGAACAATATATGAGAGACAATTGATCACTTGATTTGTCTTATTTTCAAAATTTATATGAACCTTTGTGCTTCCAGCTGTGATAGTGTTCTTTTTGCAGTTCAACAATCGTAGAAACGAGAAATCGAATTTTGAATTTTGGAGGAGGTAACAAGTATCTTATCTAATTATTCTCATTAATGCTTAAATTGGCTCTAATAGAGTGTTTTTTTAAAACCATAAAGACAAGATGAAATGAATTTCACTTGGTTGCCTTCTGCTTTTGACTTCCCAGGATCAGCAGGGCCACATTGTAAGTGAAAGATACTGAACAAATGGACCTCTTTTTACTTTTACTTTTACTTTTACTGGGAAGCATGAATTGGGTTGGGGTTGGGAGCAATAGAAAATAAAGCATTAAAGCATACATCAATTTACAATAATTTATCACTCCTTTTGGAAAATACATTATTCATCCAAGTAATATATACATACCACATGATACATATTGAGAGGGTTAAGGAACGGATTATCACTTTAAATGTCTCCTGCCTTTGATGGTTGAACTTAAAGTGGGAGAGAGTCAATTCGAAGAATTGACTAAAGGGTTATAAACTAATTATTTGGCTTTTTGAAAATTGTGTTTGTTTTTATCATTTCTTTACAATAGTTTTTTTTTTTTTTTTTTTTTTAATTGCATTGGATAGTATTCTTAAGAAAAAAATTACAAACTAGCATAATCTATCACTGATAGACTTTTAATAGTGATATGGTCTATTATTGTTATTAATATGGTCTATCACTGATAGACTTTGAAAGTCAAATTTATTGCGTCATATTTACAAATTGTTTTACATTGTGTTATATTTATAAATACATTGAACTTGATTGTTATATTTGCAATTATTCCTTTTTTTTCTTAACTAAATGTTTGAATTCTTAACTAAATATAAAATATAGGCTTTAAAAACTATATATTTTTTTTAGTTTTCAAAACTTGATTTGATTTTTGAAAACCATTCTAAAAAGTAGAAAAAATAAAAGCAAATAAATAGGTGAATCTATTGTTTTGTAATGATTTCATCTTTAATTTTTAAAATTTATACTTATTTTATTTCAAAATTCAAATTATGGTTTTCATTTTCTTGAAAAAGAAAAAAAATAATAACTTTCAACTCCTACTCAAATTCTAAAAACAAAAACAACTATTTGAAAACTACTTTTCTTAGCTCTACTTAGTAATCATTTGGTTCTTACAATACTTTTCAAAAATCAAAAATAGGTTTTTAAAAGGAAAATTATTATAAATTAAAAAATATCAAACTGTTTACAAATATGGAAATAGTTCATTGTCATCCATAATAGACCGCGATAGACTTTTATTACTTGAGCGATATAAAGTAAAATTTTTAAAAGCGAAGTCTATCATAGTCTGTCGTTGATAAATAGTAAAATGTTTCTACATTTGTAAATATTGACTCATTTTGCTATATTTGAAAATTGTCCATTTTTACAACTACATTTTTTCCATTTTCAAAATTTAACTTGTTTTTTTTTTAAATATTGGTAGAAAGTATATAATAAAGCAAGAAATTTTAAGATGAAAGAGATGTTTGTCGGTTTAATTTTTAAAAGAACAAAAAATAAAAAACCAAATATTAGGTCCCGCTTTGGTAACCATCTCATTTTTTGTTTTTAGTTTTTGAAAATTAAGCCTATTTTCTCCCAATTTCTTTCAATAATTTGCATATTTCTTAAGTACGATGGTTGAATTCTTAGTCAAATTTCTAAAACAAAAACAAGTTTTTAAAAGCTACTTGTTTTGGTTTAGATGACAAAAAGAAGAAATTTGGAGGTGAAAGTAGTGTCTATAGTGTTAATTTTAAAAAACAAAAACAAAAAACAAAAAACAAAACGGTTACCAAACGAAATTTTAGTTTTCAAACCTTAGGTTGGTTTTTCTAAGTTTCTCTACGAAAGATTATTGTATCTCTGATCACCTCGATAAACATCTATTCGCGTCTATCTGGTATAGTGATAAATTTGCATTTATCTGATAAAGTAGTCTATCATAGATAAAAAATAAAATCTTGTTATATTTATAATTATTATCGATCGTTTTTCTATTTTTTAAAACGTAGGATTAGTGACTATAAGTTAAATTTTGGAAAAAGACATTAAACAAAATTTCTTTTAAAAGTAAAATTAAATGATGGACTGGATAAAGATTAAAGCAAAATTAAACTGAACTTGCACGATAGAACCAAAGGAAAGATCACTGTGTTTTGCTATCTTCTTCTTCCTCGCTCTGCTCCGCCTGTCGCCCTAAAATCGCGAACCATAATGGACCGATTGACTTCGAATTTGCTTGATGAAGCTATAGGTTTTGATGATCCCACTAAGCCCTCCCCTCTGATCGGCCGTCTGTTGCTCGTCGAGGATTGCGTTGAAACAAGCGGTGCTTTTGTTCTTCATCACCTTCTCAAGCGCGCCTTTTCTTCTCGTCACTCGTCCAATGCCGTCATCTTCATTGCATTCTCTCAGTCCTTCGTCCATTACGACCGCGTGCTCAGGAAACTGGTGCGTTCTCGCTATTTCTGTATGTCCAGGATATTTATAGGTTATATTTTTAGTTATTTGTTGTGGCTGGGTTTGGCGACGGAGTTATTTCGACTGTGGTATGAGTTCCTATCGCTCATTTGAATTTGGTTGTTGGTTAGAGGAGCCATGGTGGAAATTTATTAGAAGATTATAGCGCAGGCTAATGGAGTGTCCTTGATTTCTCGCCGTTGCTATCAGTGTTTTCAACCTAATGAGTTTTAAGAATTTACATGAATATGATTTGTTTCAAGAATTCGTTATTGGGTGATTTGTTGACATTCTTTTTAGTGGAATTGTAGTTTATGAAATTATTTAGGCTAGTTTGATATTTGTTTTTAGCTTTTTGAATTTCGAGAATTAAGCTTATCAACACAACTTCTGCCTATGGATTTGTTTGTTTCGTTGTCCACCTTTTAGGGATATATTAAGAAAAAAAAAAAAGTTTTTAGAAAGGTTGTTTTTGTACTTGAAATTTGATTATGAATTTGAATCTTTCAACTGAAAGGAAATTGTAAGGAAACAAGCACTATTGTCAAAAATCAAATAGGACTATTTTCAAAAACTATATGACGGAGTTAATCATTGATGAGCTTAAAAGGAAACATTTCGACTTAACTAGCATTTTAGTGATAAAAATTGAAAACAATATTCTTGATGTTGGATCTCTCTTCGCATTCATATGTGCTACGATTCTGTCAATTAATTACTTTAATTTAGCGTTCAGAATGAGATGTATTCATTTGCAGAACTATGTCTTAATCAGGGGTGTAATTTAGCTGCTCAAAGGGACAGCGGTAGGTTCGTATTCTTTGACATGCTTACGCTGGGCTGTTCAGGTGAGAAAATCAGGTATAAGATCCTCATTTAAGCATTTAATTTTATTTTCCCTCCCCATTTTTCAAACATTTCATTCTTTTCTACATCTGTTGAAGTAGCTTTATTTCCAACTTGTATTGAAGAGGATTTAGTTACACTTAGGAAGGGTTGGTTACACATCCAGCTATTGATGAGAAGTAGGTTCTTTTCCCCATCTTCATTTGCAGTGAAGAATTTCTTTTTCCATAATTCATTGACACAACATACTTCCTCATCACCGAGCTTGGATATCTGGATAGCCAAGAAATAAGGATGGCTAGTGTATTTTTATTTTTATTTCTTTCATTTCCAATTTAAAATAGAAAAATGTCCCCTCACTTATCTTTCCAAATTAGCGTGTTTTTTTTAATCTTTTTATCCTTTTTTTTTTTTTTGAAGAAACAAGAATTCCATTGATGAATACAAAAGAGGAAGCAAAAGCTTCCGAAAAATGATTCCTCATAGCTAAAAGTTTAGTGTGACTAGTCCTTGAAGGACTTCGTAAATTTTCTCCAACTAAAAGCATTAAAGAGAACCAAGTCAATAAAATGATCACGAGCCTTATCTTTGTTACTGAAAATGTGGTTGTTCTTCTCTTTCTAAAGGGTTCATAACAATGCTCTGATAAGATAGTTCCAAATGGTCCTCTTTTGAAGTGGTGGCCCATGAGCATATAGGAGAGGAAGTCATGAATGCTGATAGGGTATGTAGGTGCCAACTAAACGCTTCCAAAATCGAGGGCCAGAAGTGCCCAACAAAGGAACAAGTTTATAAAGACAGACTGATGGGGATACGTTTTGATGTGGAGCTTCTTTTGCATTCTATCATTGGTGTTGATATTGTTGTGGCTGAGCTCCCAAAGAAAAATCTTTGCTCTCCTAGGGTACCTTCCATCCCAAAGGCATTTATTGAGGGGCCTGTCTCACTGTTTTGGTTGTTTTGGAGAGCGATTATAGGATTATAGGACTCCACTGAGTAAATGTTGAATGGTCTATTGGCAAACCCATTTATCCATAGTATTTGAAAGAGCAACCGTTTTTAGCGATTGTAGCAAGGAAGCCTATTCATTGATCTCATTTTCTTTTAAATTTCTATGTAGGTCAAGAGTCTATGACTTGAAGGTTCAATTCCAGCTTTCTGAAATGAAAGTGTATGACTTGTATGTTAGTCTGTAAAGATCGAGGAAGGATTGAGGCAACTAGCTTGCACCAATCCATTGCTCATTCTAGGAAGATCTCTCCTTTCCCTCACCAATTTTTCGCCTACAGAGGTCTTTAATGCTGCTAGATAGCTGAAGATCTACAGTCAACAGGCTTCAGGGATAATTCCCTCGAAGGGGGAGGCCATTGATAGCAAGGGTCAAATAAGTGATACTTAGACATGATAACCTTGCTTCAGAGGTTTTGTCATATATTAGTGAATCTTCAAATCCATTCAGCAAGTCAAGCTTCATTTTTATTTTATTATTTTTTCTTTTACACTGCCAATGCCCAAGCCTCCGAGGTTGGGGGGGCTTATTCACAATATCACATCTAACATTGTGCATCCCTTTCTCCATCTTAAGGCCCCTGCCAAAAGAATTTTTTTATGACCGTTTCATCTGTCCTGCCACCTCAACTGGAATGTTAAACAGAGACTAGTAATAAATGGGGAGATTGGAGAGCGATGTATTTTAAAGCGTTTTACGGCTGCCTTTAGTTATATAGCAGTATTTTCAATTATAGAACTTATTTGTCTTGCGTTCCACGATTGGCTCCCGAAAGGTGCTTGTTCTTGGTTTTTCATATGTAGTTCATGGCATAAAATCCTTGATATGATACAATTTTTTCTGCTACCAGATAGAAGTGGAAAGGAAACTGATGAAGGTGTTCTTGTTGGGCTGTACTGCAAAATTCAAAGAGCTGTTAATGCTTTAATTCAAGAGAACAAAAGGCATGTCACCATTGTGATTGATGATATACCTCTTTTGGAGGTTGCTGCCAATGGTTCTATAAATCATGTCTTAGACTTCCTTCATTATTGCCACACTTTAACATCAGAAATTGTAAGACCCTTTAAGCTAACTGATTCTTATCTTCTTCACATGTTCTTATCATATTCAATCTCCAGTATTCATACTTTGCTCTTGCCACAGGGTTGTTCCATAATTGCACTTAATCACGAAGATGTTTACGTGGACATCGAAAGGCCACTGATTCTACAGATGGAACACCTTGCTGACGTTTTGATAAAAGTAGGACCACTAGCCACAGGTATAGCAAAGGACGTTCATGGGCAGGTACCGTTTATTGTTTTTATAACTTCCATGTTTATCAATATCATTTTATA
The DNA here is from genome assembly GCA_030954485.1 of Citrullus mucosospermus. NCBI lineage: Eukaryota > Viridiplantae > Streptophyta > Magnoliopsida > Cucurbitales > Cucurbitaceae > Citrullus > Citrullus mucosospermus. The sequence goes on from CM062056.1 coordinate 26,970,867, forward strand.
TACCTATTTACGTTTGATATATTTTCCCCTACATCTTCCTTGGTTGAGAATTGTGCAACAACTTGAATTACCTTTGTTTTCCTGATCTTAATTACCTATGATTTCCTCCAGATTTCTCTCATTATATGTGCGGAGCAGTTGATGACATTATTGTCTCAATAATGTGATTGTATGGTGTTTAGTTCTCTAGATGTCAATGATTTCATACAAGTTCTATGCTGCAAGCAAGGAAAAAATCATTGAAAAATAGTCTTTCTTTTGATTGGAGGCTCTCTTGACCCCACTTTTCATTAATTCTATTATATGAATAATATCACCCAAAAAATCAGAAAATACATAACCTTGTATACCCTTGTATATCGGAGAGAATATGAGCCTAATGAATTCACATTGTCTCCTTAATGAATTCACATTGTCTCCTTAAGACAACTTTACTCACTGTAGTGCCTAAGTTTCATGAATAAATTGTCTCCTAAGATAGAACAAACTACCTTTCTTATAGAAGCAACACCTCATCCACAAGATCCGACGACTTTATGGACTAATTCGTGGATGTTTCAAGGAAGAAAAATGCTTATAAAAAGTTGAAATGCAATTTGAAGAAAAGACATATTTATAGATCGTGACCATTCGAATAATCGTGTCTTTTCTTTAATTTGGTTATTTATGAAAAAGACATACTTTCATAAAACAATACAACTCTACATGAATAGTCACATCTCATTTATTCCAACAAATTCTTTCCCCAACTGTTTTAGATGTAAATTTAGGTAGTACTGTTGAGACAATATGATGCTAATTCACTGTCAAGCTGCTAATCATACTTTTTCCTGTTTCATCGTTGGACTCGAATTTATTCATATTTCCTACTGCCACTCGTTTGAGCGATCTTAATCATGTTTCATTTTCTTCTCTGCAGCTGACAGTTTTGAACAAGCCAGTTGGAGGTCTGCAAGACAAGTTGAGAAACAGAGTGCATAATTTTCACTTTTACATCAAGGAAAATGGTACCGAATTTTTTTATTCTGGAAGCAGAGCTTGAGGATAGTTTTGGGCAAGAAAAGTAGACAGATGTGTTTTGATAATTATACCTTTGTAGTACCCTTTGGCTTTTATTAGCCCAACTTCGAGCATCTGTTGCTACTCTTTGTGATGCAATTAGAAAGGCGCTCTATTGAGATTCTAACGAACAGAAAAAGATTTTTTTTCACAACAATCAATTTGTTCCCAGTGAAAACACTCAAGACATCTTTCTAACCTCTTTATTTGACGTTATATCAAAGGGTAAAATTACTTGTGTTCTACGCATGTTAAAATGAATTTCTCTCCTTGGTTGTTAGTTCTATTTATTTCCCACTCGGATTGAAAACTTAAAAAACTTTTCAAAACCTAATTCTTATTTTTAAATGTGGAAATTGTAGTAGGAATTTTGGAAGGAAAAAAAAACAAAATAGAAGATTGAGAACAAAATCTCACGTTATTGCAAGAGGGTTTTGTAGTTGACCACTGATTTTTAGTTTTTTTTTTTTTTTTTTTTTTTTTTAAACTAATAGATCGTTTTAACTTTCAAGTTTAAATTTGGTTTCATCTTCAAAATTAGTATTCAATTGGATTTTTCTTTTTCTTTTTCTTTTTTTTTCCTCCTCTTTTTGGCCCCTTCCAACTTTTAAAACCTCAACCGTCACTCTCATAATATCCTATGATCGATTTCTATTCTAAAACTTGATCCTATCTTGCATTACATTTCCAAGATATTGATTGCATAAAGTGAATCAATATGGCATAAATTAACATCAATTTTTTTAACAAATTTAATGAAGTATATGAATAACCAAATCGAAACTATAAATTTAATCACTTTATGCAGATTTCAATAGAGCATAATCAAAATATCAATGAAAGAGAATTCATCATTAGCCTATTTTCTATCTATTGGTGGTTGCTATGAATGTTCAGAATGACTGAAGCACAATCACAATAGTTGCCCACACAATCAAATATATACCCCTCTCTCTCTAACCCAGAATTCTAAATTCTAACTCTTAGAAGAAAAACTATACTATTATTAGTACAAGAGTGTTCCCACTTCCCAGTTCTTACAATTTTATTTACTCCAACTTGAGCTTAAGAAAAAGCAATAAGAATATGCATTTACTTTCAAATGCAAAGAATATTTGATATATTGACTACCATACAAGAAAGAACGATACTTTAGGCTGCAGCTGATTGTTTGTGGCTGAGGTCCTCGAGATTAAGTGCTTGAAGCAACTTTGGCCAGGATTCGGGAATCCCTCCAGGAAGATCAAACTCTAATAGCTTCCCGCGACTACGGTAGAAATCCTCAACAGGTTGGCTCTGCAAGAACGATTCTTAATAAGCATGATTGAATCGATGGAGTCTAAAAGCAAATCATGAAGATAGATGATGTAGTTAGGATCAGCCATGTGATGTCAACATGTTTGTACTTATCGAGTCTGTTGCTCTGCCAGAGTAACAATTGATTCGCACCGAACTTTCACACGCATGATTACACAGCACACAAAACGCAACACCCATGTAAAAAGAAAGCATCAGAGGAAGCATCCGTATTCTTTAACTTCTCTATGAAGTTACATGTATGACAAATGCACAATGCAACCTCCCCCTAGTCTCCTCGGTGAGAAACTAATTGTGTATTCACCATGAGAAACATTTAAAGAGAAAAAAAAAATGAATTGTGACAAACCATCAAAGAGCGATTTTAAAAGAAGATTTGCATCATTTAATTCATGTCACCAAATTGGTAAGTAAACTTCTTGTAATGAACATACCGTTTCTTTGTATATTCGGAGTCGTTCCTTCACAACTGCTTCAGTATCATCAGATCGTGTGATAAGTTTAGATGCACAGTTGGGAGGAGGAAGAAGGGGAGCCATGTACAATTCAGGTCTGCCTTCCTCATCCTTAATGTCAATACAAGATATGTTATAATTTCCTCCACACTCGCTGCATATTCTCCTGCCGAGGCATTTTGCAAGCAGTGCTTCTTCTCGCAGTTTTAGATTAACCACCAAATCAATATCAGTCACCCCTTCTAATATTTCCTGAGAAACAAAAGGAAACAATGAGCGGCATAAAAGACGTAAGAATGGCTAACCAAAGAAAAAGTTTACCAACTTTTGCCACCAGAATAAGAAATGAATTTTATTAGGGGGATGTCAAAAATTTATGTCGTCATTAACCAACTTTTTCGTTCTCTCTCCAAGACAACAAGCATTTCCATATTAAAGAAAAGGTCCCTTCTTATTTCCACATTTATCACAGAATGAGTCATTAACCAAAGCAACCCATTTACAGAGAGAAATGCAGGGAGTAGAAACCCCCGATGTCTTGCAGATCAATAAGAGAAGGTGGTTTCTTTTTTTTTTTTTTTTCTTTTTTTTTTTTTAAATTTGTTTCACCAAGACTCTGTAATTGAACATCCATACAACAGGTATCATAGTGTTAAGAAGCAAAGAAAATTTCTTTATACAACAAAGATCTCACCGCTTGTCTAATAGTCCGAGGGAAACCATCAAGAATGAAGCCTGATTCACCCTTAGCTTCACCAGCTCGTAGACGTTTGGATAATAAATCAAATATGATTTCATCTGAAACCAATTTTCCTTGACTAACAATCTCTGCAAGCTGCGAAAGTTTGAGGTATGAATAAAAGGGTTTGAAGAAAAGGCAAACAAGAACACATTGCTTCAAAGTGAAGGTAATACACTTTCTCCTTCTAACTTATCGTAGTCATTCTGAGTAAATCCACTTCCATTTATCAATGTGCAAACAAAAGAAGACTTCGTTTAATCATTCTAATTAGTTAAGATGTGGATTTTTCATAACTATAGGAGTTATATAGCATTAAATTAATCATTCTCTAAATCCAGATTCAAGCATGTATGAACAGAAGCCATTGTAGGCAACAAAATTCTTACATGCATAGGAAGAAGAAGAAGAAGCCTGATTCTTCGTAACCCTCATGAATTTCAGTCTTCTTTCAGGAACAGAAATTTAAAATTCCTTTGGTTTCCAAAAGCAATAAATTCATGATCACAATTTTCAACTCAATAACCGAATCATCACTATTTCAAAAATCATTTCTCTAATGAAAGACGGGTTTCATTTCATAAACCACAGTCAACTCGATCTCACAGTCATTTCATCTCTAATTTCCAATTACTCAAAGAAACGAAACGCATATATCCACTTTAAAACAGCCAAAACTCAGATCAAATTGAACAGAACATTTCTCAATTCTCAACATAGTAACCCAAACAAAAATCTACAAACCTGAGAAGCAAGAGGACCATAGGAGGAAAGCTCCTCACGGACGAGATCACCGGTGGCGATATGAGGAACACCAAGCAAACTGGAGAGTCGAGATGCATAAGTCCCTTTCCCAACCCCAGGACAGCCCAGAAAAACCCACTGCACATTCCTGTCCGTCGGACGATCACGCCGCGGAGATGAACTCCGGTTCAGCAGAGTCGATTTGAGGTCAACTTCAGAACTCGAAGAAGAAGAAGAAGAAGAAGAAAAGGCCTTCCACAGAGCATAATAGCTGAACATGGAGGAAGAGAAGGTCGCCGGCGGCCTCGTTCCGGCAAAGCGGTGGAGCGCCGCCATGAGTGGGCAGTGCAGATTTGGGAGTTGCGAAAAGCAAAAAAATAGTGCTTTGGCTTTGCGCTTTGAACCAAGTTCGGTTAGAAAATCTATTTTTGTCGAACGGTGGCCTTCTTTCTTTCTTTTTCAATTACGAAAAATCCTGCAGTCTCGAGTTTCACATGGTGCAAATGTGTAATTACATTTTACTTTTGGTCCCTCACTTCTACTTTAACTTTTTGTTGTAGTCTTGGAACCTAAAACTTTTTTTGGGAATAAAATTGAGGAGTTTTAATAAATTTTAAATTTAATTTTCGATTATATATATATATTTTTAAATTGGTTAAATAACAACAATAATTATCATATAAGAGGTATGTTTCGAAAATTTAGAGTAAAAATATCAAAAAAATACTAAAAAACTTTTGAAAAATCAATATGAACTAGCAATAGGTGGTCACAATAGATTGAACCTTTAGACCTCTTAATTATTTGTTGAGACTATGTTTCATTTTTATTACTAGGTCATGATGGTTAATAATAGGGATAAATGTAAGCTTTATTAAAATTAGAATTTTTATTGTACAAAGATTAAAATTGAACAAATTGATCAAAATATTTTTTTAACAAAAGAAATACCCTACTGATTGACTTACCAATGCTTGGTTTCCAGTCCGATACAATGACAAACTTCATAATGGCTCCGACTGCCTACTTCACTCTCTAAAAAAACCATGTCCATGCATCATCTGTCTCACCATCCACCACGACAAATGCAATTGGGTATATATGTCTATTCCCATTAATTGAATTCGCACTAAGCATGACACCCTTAAACTTCTTGCGTAAGTGTGTCTCATGGACTACCAAAACACGTCGCATATAGTTTAAAAAACCCTTAATGCAAGGACCTAGCACCGTAAACACGTACCTGAAGTATTTTCTATCATCAAGCTTCAAAGCATATAAGGTCCCGAGGTTCATTATTTTTAGTGTAAGTGGCCGAAGGACTCCTTGGGTCTACCTTGAACCATTATTAAAGCCTCTTCCTTTAATCGCCAACTCTTTTTACACCTTCTAATCAACTCAAAATAACATTGTTTCTCTCAAAAGTCTACTAAGTACAAAAAATAATAATAATAATAATAAAATAAAAAATAAATAAATAACATGCATTTTCCTAAGGTAAAGTTTATTGGTATAAATTAATTTTTTTTTCTAATGTTTTATTTTGATATTGACATACTAAAAGTATAGTAGCTAAAAGAAAATGAGTTACCAAAGTGAATAAATATATAATACATTGTCAAAATATCTTTCACAGTATTCCCAGCTCTTTTATTTATTTATTTAGTTAATTTTATTATTATTATTATTATTATTATTTAGGCAACCCACCTCACATGTTAAGTTAGAGAGAAAATAAATGAAGATGATGTGGCTTGTTTGTTATCTTTGATATCGATGACAAATTTGTCTAATATTATTCTATTAGTAATTTTAAAAAAAAAAAATATAACGTCTGGGATAGTTTAATTGGCATAAAAATAGTCGATTTCCCAATACTTACGTGTTGTTAACTTTTAAATTTAGGTTAAAATACACTTTAAAATTTTTTCGATTTTAGTTTATATATTTTCAAATGTTCAATTTTGATAAAATTTAATTTTTAATGACTAAATCTAATATTTATTGAAAATAAAAAACTAAAACATGACATATGAAAATATAGAAACTAAAATTAAAACAAGTTTAAAATGCACGAACCTAAATGATGTTTTAAACCTAAAATTTAGTACATTATGATTTTTTAATTTTAAATAAGTCTCTACATTTTGAGAAAGTAGATTTTATAGGAAAAACTAATTGAACAAGTCCAAACCCTTTATTTTACCATCTGTATGAGAAGTGTACAATATAACCACGCTGTCACATTTATGTCGTCAATTATTTATTGATCATATGTGGATGATAATTAATAACACAAGAAGCTATGTCTTCTTCTTCCTTCTCTTTCATTCTATTATTATTTTTTCTTTTTTTAAAAAAAGAAAAAAAAATTGCTTTCTTCATCCTGATCCATCTAACTAATTTTTATTTCATCAAATAAAATTAATTTAGTTTCAAAAACTAAAAAGATAGTTTTCAACCACTTATTTTTATTTTCAAATTTTGGTTAAGAATCCACATATTTCAAAAGAAAAAAAAAAAAAAAAAAAAAACAAAGTTATCTATAGAGTTGTGTTTTTATAATAAATCATAATCTCATCCCTTGGGAAGCATTATTATAAAAATTAAGGATTAAAATATTATTTTCATCTTTTATACTTTGCAATTTATTTAATTTTAATTTCTCTGTTTCTAAAAAATCTTAAATTCAGTTTTATTGCTAGGTTTTTTTTTTTTTCTTTTAATCTATTTACATTTTTTTCATAAAATTTAAAAATATATTCACATATTGCATTTCCTTGCATGAAAAACTATTATCATTACTTAACTAATTTTGGTAAAAATTAATTTTGAGAAACTAAATTTAAGATTTATCGAAATTACGAGGACTAAGATTGGACAATTAGAAGTACATGAACTAAACTTGAACAAATTTTAAAGTAAAGGAACCAAAATTATATATATATTATTACTAATCTTTTAACCAAAATTAAATTAGGAAACTAATGGTCTTTCTTTATTTTAGTACAAACATTCATTAACCTCGTTACCGTTGGAAGCATTATTATAAAGTTTACATTATGTCAAAAGATCGCTTGGTAATAGAAGTAACCTTTGAATTTTTTGAGGGATTTAGAGGGATTTAAAGAAAACATGCTTAACATAAGCCTAGCACAGGCATTTTTAGGTAAAAAATTCAATTTGAACATAACTCAACTCATTTTTAACTTCTTTTCCAAGTCAAGAATTCATATTTTTCTCTCTACCTATGCGTTGTTATATTTTCATATTCCGTATATATTTGGTCCTTTAACTTAAAAAAATGTCCCTTCAAAGAAATTTTTTATTAAAAAAAAAATCTTTCTAAGAATGTTAATAAATTTATATTTAATATAAAGGTAGGTTTCATAAGCTTTTAAATTATTCCATGGCTCAATAAACTTATCTATTGTGACAAGTACAACGATACCCAAGCACAACCATATATTAAACATAGACTTAGGGGTGTTTGAGGTAAGGAGTTGAAACTCTAAAGAGTTGTGAACTCTGGAGAGTTATGAACTCCTAAGGCCATAGTATAAGAAGTTAATATGGCATAAAAGTGATATTTTTAGACGTGGGACCATAAACTCCTTAGACCAAGTAGGTTAACAAGGAGTGGAGTTATCTATCTTAATTATTTCCTTTATTCAAGTACTTTTTTCGTTGCCAAATTGCCCGAGGCCTACGCCTTTTTGAATCCAATAGTAGATGTTATGTCAGTAATACCTCTATTCTTTTTTCTATTAGCTTTTGTTTGGCAAGCTGCCGTAAGCTTTTGATAAGATTTTGAATACTGTCCGAGACAAATTCATGATTTACTAGGAAAAAAAAAATTCTCACAACTCCATACTGCCCAACTCCTGCACTCTTAACTCCTTGGTCCAAACACCCCTTTAGTTTCTTTAACTCTAGAGTCTAAACTACACAAGTCTATCCTATAAGCCAAACATCTCCGAAGTCTACGAGCTTCGAAACTCAAACTTATCGATAGATTGATGGGAAAGAAAATAAGCAGGTCGATAGAGGGAATCGAACATCCAAGCACCACCATCTGTTACTTCCCTGCTCCGGTAACAACTGAATGTGTTCATTCATATATATATATTGTGCCATGAATTCTATTGTTTTAAGACTCACTAGCCATTTTAGTTTGGTTTACTAAACCAGATAGCCTATCAAGTTTTCCAAAAAACTGCAGAGGGAAGTCAAAGTGATCGAAGCTAAGAAGTCAAAGTTCGAGTTTGAAGCTCCTTTTAGACGAAAGTATGTTTAGATAACTGTTCGTTTTTCTCTTTTCGTTTAAATAGATGAGTTCTAATTAGAAGATAGGAATTTTTTCTTCCTTCTAAAATCAGGGTAGCTTCAATCCTAATCTAAACCTTTATAGGTCACTCAAAGTCTCAAACACAGAAAACTATCTTGCAAAAGGCATCTAATACCTTGTGTAATACAGCAACAAATATATGCTAGAAGTCCTGAAAAGGCTTCACTTAAGTGTGACAAAATGTACGACACAGAACAACGTTATCCAACAAACATACATAAAATAAATCAAACAAGCAAACAAACAATTGAAAGTTAGGACAGCTTCTAAGGTGGTTCTCTACTTTGGAGGCAAGTCCTAGAATTCTAAAAGAACTTATTTCCCGCACATGCCTGCGGTCAAGCTTCCCCACTATGGTCACCAAACACACAAATTGCAACTTCATGTTGAGGGCTGTGTGGCTAAGTTATATCAAGACAGAGAGGCTACAATTCAGTTTGTTTTCTAACCAACATTTGAATGCCTCTTTTCAAGCCATTGCGGCAATTCTTTGAAATCTTTGTTAAGGATCTTAACTCAGATTTCAGATGAGTTTTGGGTATTTGGAATGATGAAAAGAATATTTTTAGCTAACTAGAAAAACTCAAAATTCTCATGATGTTTGGTTACATGGTACAGAGTGATTTTGGAATTTCCACAAACATATAAAAAGAAGAAAAAGTGTATTTCACCACCCCTCAAAGCATTATTTTAGAAAGTAATTTCAAACTCACTCCAACTGAAACACACGGCCATTAAACAGACAAGCAATAGAAACTAGCAGCCTAGCACCATTAACACGCAAGTCCAAGAGCAGTTGCAGTAGAAGAACAGCAAGTTCGAACACAATTTTACAATGCAACATTAAGAGCTGCCTAAATATAACAAAACATCTGATAACCATTTGATTTTTAAAAACTACGTTTACCATTGCCTTCACTTATGACTTTTCTTGTTTCGTTTCTACCTTTTAAGAATTGTTTTCAAAATCTATGTTTTGAAGGAAAAAATAGATTTTACATCTGTTTTTTTTTTTTTTTTTTTTCTTTGTGCAAGTAAGGGATTTCATATTTGGTGAATTTAGTAGGCAGATTGCCGTCCATTTGCCTTAGGGAGAAATGGCTTGGGCGAAACTCTAGTATTCTCACATGAGGAACAAGACTATGAAGCCTTTCTTACCTCCGAAACATTTATTTCTCTGAGTTGGTGTAAATCAACCCTCTTTTTGTAATTACGGTCTCACTAATCTCACGAACAATTGGAGAAGTTTTTTTTGGTAATCCACTAGATAGATTTCTCCTTTCGTAATTTCATCTCATCAATAAATTTCTACTATTTCTATAAAAGAGAAAAAAACTAATAAACTTGTTTTTTTAGAATTTCCCTATGATTTCAAATGCTTATTTTCTTAGTAGAGATAAAAACTATTGTAAAGAATTTGGGAGAAAATGAACACGGTTTTCAAACACCAAATGGTTATCAAACATTGCTCTCAACATCTCAATCTTAAAATCTTAAAATATTTTTCCTATGTTAAAAACCTATAAGCAAACAGTCAAACACCACTGATGGAAAGCTTATAAATTGATAATCAGGCTTGTGAAAGATCAACAGCTTAGAAAGAATTTCAACTTTACACCAATTCTACAATGCTCATTTCTCATAGAGTTTCTATTTCACCTCATAACAACTTTATATTGATAACACCAAAAGGCCAAAAAAAAAGGGAAACCAATCATACATTCTGCTGTAGGCAGCTAAATCAGAAGGGGGTTTTCATATTAACTTACAGTTAACAATGGAAGCTCTTCTTCTATGTACATCACTGTCCAGCGCCGCCGCCTTGCTCCTCCAATTTCTTCACGTAGGCCTTCAGAACCATCAACAATTCCCTCGCCGGAGCCTGTATCGTTCCAACCAAGCTTGACGCCGGACCCTGCAACAGACCCAACATTTTGGCATAAACCTCCGCTCTCGACGGCATTGTCTCTAACGCCTTGAAATCATCCGGCCCGTAATATTTCCCCTCGAAAACCGCTCCGGTGAAATCATTATCCTCGAGCTTCTTCTCCTTCTGGAAATCCCTATAAGGCTTAATTGCGGCCGGAATTTCCTCGGAGTGGACAAATAGCCAAACATTCATGCCCTTCATACAGGGCTTTAGAGCTTCCCAAGAGGTCCCTTCAATCGCTTTAAGAACGAGCGTGTTTTTGGCGACAATGAGTTTTGAGGTTTCGGGAAGAGATCGACGGAGTTCTTGAAATTGCTTGACGGTGAACCCTTTGTACTTGATTCCGGCCAATAGATAGCAGTCTTCGAGCTGTTGTTTGACTGTTTCCACGGTTTCCTCTTTCTTAGTGCGGGAAATGGCGGCAGCGACCTTGAGGCCGCGATAATGGCGGCTTTGACTGGTAGAATGGCGGGGGAGAGAGAAGGAAAATGGGTTTGTGGGTCGGTTTAGGGTTAGAATTTGAGAAGAAGAAGAAGGGGGTGTGAAGGAGGTAAAGCTTAGAAGAGAAGCTTCCATGGCAGAATTTCAGAGGTTTGGGGAAGAAGAAGAGAGGACAGAGTTCAGTTTGGGGCTTATCTTATCACTGCTTCGGGTTGAAGACCATGGCCGGGAGAGAAATGGAAATTCCATAAATTGATCCAAACTTTTGAATTTTTTTTAATCAACCAAAATATTTATAAATATATAAAAATTTTATTATCTAATCTGTCATACATTATTATAGATTAATATATGTGTCTATCTATATCATGATAGAGACACTAGTATATCGTAGATAAATTGTAATATTTTACTATTATTTATAAATATTTTTAAAAATTTTATCATTTAAAATAATTTTCTAATTTAAATAAAAATAATAAATATTAGAAAAGTTGAAGCTATTTATTAAATTAAATTTGAATAATTAAAAATATGTTTTTAACTCATTTTCACCCTTTCAAAATATATAAGTGTATCAATTTACACATTTGGTGAATTTTGTTTAAAAACATATAGTGTGAAACTTAAATTTGTTATAACTAAACTCCTAATTTTTGTAGAAAAATTATTATAAATAAAAAAAATATTAAACTATTTACGAATATATAAAAATTTTACTACAATAGACCGTAATAAATTGTTTTCGCGGTCTATGTCTTATAGACAATGAAATTTTTCTATATTTATAAATAGTTTGACTCATTTTGCTATATTTAAAAATAACCTATTTTTTTAGGTTTGTTCTATCTTTAAAAATTTTAACTAGTTCCATTCGAGTTTTTGAACTTTTAAATTTTTCATGTTTTAGTATCCGAAATTTTAAAATTTTATTTTTAGACCATAAACTTAAAGTTAAAAGTTATTTATCTTGGTCATAATGTTATTTCTTTTTTTTTTTTTTAGTTGGTAAAAATTGCCAACTCAATGTTTGGACCAACTCATTGCAACTCTTCCTTCCTCTAATGTTTTTAATGGCTCCACTCGTCGGCTACTGCCAGTGACTACCGATGTCACACTCAAGCAACAAACTTTGAAGACTAACTCCAATGACCACCTTTAGCGACAACTCCGATGAAGACCACCTCCAATAATCAATTTCGATAACAACTACCTTTGAAGACCAACACCAACATTCACCTCAGGAAACCTACTTTGGTGAAGACCACCTCCCACAATCGACTTCAATGTCGACCACCTTTGACGACCAATTATGATGATCATCTTGAGCGATCAACTCCAACCATTGACTTTGTCATTCATCTCCAACAACCAACTCGACTAATCATATACTAAAAGAAAAATAACATGGTTGAAGAAAGTGTTTTAAAATATAAATGTGAAATTATTAGTTTAGAGTGTTTATTAGTCATCTTATATAGTAATTTTCTACCGAGGTATTGTCAAAGGATGATCATATCATTCTTGTAGACATACCTGTCACAAATATCTAGAAGACCGACTGCTTCGTATTAACAACCCACCATAATACTAGGAAGAAGCATTGTTTGCGTCTACTTGGTAGGATTGAATAACTTGATTGTCTTAATGAACAATATTTTCACATCATTTCAGTACCTCAAAATTGAATTGACTTGAGTTTTATTTATTTCACCATCCAAAACTTTCATTTTCATGTCATTTTACCTCAAAATGTTCATAAACTTTATATTATTTTGTAATTATTTCTCTATTTCTTTTTTAAATTTATGCTCTCATGTCGATGTTTGCTTTGCGCAAACATTTACAATATACATTTAAGTGTTGTCTTACTTTATAGAAATGATGATTAGAAATGGTCAATTATAGTATGATTAAGCCACAATCAACGTTTTATTAACTAATTATAACAATTTTCATCAATTTTCATCCATCTCTATAAGGTTTTCCGAAATTTCCATCTACATCAATATTTCCATAAAGTTGGGACCTCGATAATTCAAACCTTGTTTGTAGGGTTATTGATTATATAAATACTAATATTATGTCTACATTAAGTGCAATAGCTACATGTACAAAATTGTAAAATATATTTTTATTTATTGAATTCACATCTCAAATGAGTGTCAAGAATTTGGAAAAGTATCTGTAACTAAATGGTGGAACTAAGAGTTAAAGAAAAGCAAAACAAATAGAAACCATAAAAAATGCATGTTTTTATAGGTTACAAAAAACTGCACCAGATATCTATGACTCAACACAACTCAACTTTGCACCCTTATACAAAAACAATTATTATCAACTTAGCTCAACTTTGCACCCAAACAGAGATAATTATTAACAACACAAACAATTATTACTAACTTAATTTAACTCAACTATGCACGCTAAACGTGCCCGTAGTGTGCATATTCAAAATTATGTCATTCATTTTTAAAAGTTCAATGACTAAAATATGCATTTCAAAAGTGACTAAAATATGCATTTCAAAAGTTCCAGCACCAAATAACAAAAATTGAAAGCTTAAGGACCGATATCAATATTTTAAAAGTTTATGGATTGGAATGGAACAAGCTTGAAGGTTGAGAGACCATTACGAGACTTAAACCTTTAATTAAATTAAAAACCAGAATTAAATTTTATGCTAAATTATAAGACTAGTCCCTAAACTTTCATGTCTTCATCTAGTAAATCCATGATTTCATAATCTTAAGTTTAATAAGTTCATATTCTTAAGGTTTTTTAAAGAAAATATATCCTCAAGCTATTAGTTTAATGTCCATATATAATAATAAAAATAATGCCAAATATATAATAGTTCAAACCTTTAACTTTGATTCTATTAATAACGTGTTGTTAATGCTATTTTTTTTAGTATAAAAAATAATGATATGAGGATTCGAAGCAATGACTTCCTAAAGGATATTACATTTCAATTATTTTTGAGTTATGCTTACTTTGACATATATTGTTAACACTATTACTTAAATGTTGACACAAGACGCTTAATTGAACCAATGACTAATGGTTTGATACACAACATTGAGATCAATAGTATAAATTTTATGTAAGCTAATATATGTTCATAATGGCTTAAATAATCACCTTTTAGTCTAATCAAAGCGTGATATCGACGTTTAAAGTCACGTTAACCATTATGAGTTGGTACCCAACTATTGTAGTTTTAGTTGGATTGTTGATATACATAAAAGTTGACCAGAGACACTCATGAATATCAAAAAGACATTTGAAGCCTCAATTGATGATCACAATTTTGGTTTTGGAAAACTAAACTTATAAATACTATTATCATCTATCATCTATGAGATTATTTGTTTTGTTATTTTTTTTACCAAATGTTAAATTCAAATTGAGTTTAGAAAAAAATCATTTCATAATGATTTTGTTTTTATTTTTTAAAATTTATTATTGTTTGTCTGAGATTTACTTGGTATTTTTTCTTAAAAAAACATTTAAATTCTTAGTTAAATTTCAAAGAATAAGAGTTTTTGACAACTATATTTATAATTTTCATAAAAAAAAAACATAATTGGATTAATTTAAAAACATTAGTAAATAATGAATAACAAAATAGTCTTCGACTAGTATCTTTTGTTTTCCAAAAATTAACTTATAAAACCCAACAATATTCGTTAACAAAAATTTCAAAATTTACATCCAATTTTGAAAACTAAAAAGAAATCCTGGTTTATGTTTTTATAATTTGATAAAAATTTAACTACTTACCTTAGAAAGATGAAAATAATTCTTATTATGAAAAACTAAACCTAATTGCAAAAAGAACCATAACTTAAAAATAAAATGGTCATAAAATGAGATTGAACTTAAACCACAACTCTGAATCAAACTCGGCTTTGATTAAACTCTCCCTTCTTTTTTGTTTTGTTTTTTTTAGTTGGGCCTCGTATAAAATGTGGCCCAAAATTAAAGAAAACTCCAAATCCAATTCTTAGGCCCACAAATCTGCAGAAAAAACACGAAGATCAAGAAAAGATTGCCAGCTTTTACGGCCCACTAATTGTTGGGCCGTCGTTCGGTCGGCCCAATTTAAAGCTAAAAAACCACAAATGAGGGAAGGACATGATTGTCATTTAAACATAACAAAGCGAAATCTGTCTTCCCCCCATCCATCCTCTATTCTTCAGGTTGCAGAAGACAGGCTCTGATAAATCTGTTCGTACAAACCCTAATAATCGAATATCTTTTATAATTTAAACGAAATCTGTTTTTTATCTTCGATTTTCGTTGTGTTCCTGGCTGTCGATCGACTTTGAATGCGAAATAAGCATGCCGCCGAAGCAGCAATCAAAGGCCGAATTAGCGAAGAAGGCGAAGGTCGTTGAAGACAAGACATTCGGTCTCAAGAACAAGAATAAGAGCAAAAACGTCCAGAAATATGTCCAAAATCTCAAGCAATCCGTCCAGCCAAAAGTCGACCCGACTAAAGTAGCTGCCAAGGTCCGGTTTTCTTCTCCATTTCCGTCGAAGTTTAATCTGCTGGTTAATCAAGGGGACAGTTATGAATTAATTTTGTATTTGAAGTTTTATTAATTCTACTTTGTGGAACCAGAAGAAGTTGATTGATTTATTTTGGTATTGAGCAGAAAAAGAAGGAGGAAGAAAAAGCTAAAGAGAAGGAGTTGAATGACTTGTTTAAGATTGCTGTTAGTCAGCCCAAAGTACCCGTTGGTATGTGCGCTTTATTGTATTTCGTCTTTGGTTTTAGTTGAGAGTTGTTATTTGCGTTGAAGCTTTCGCATTGAACTGATGTGATATTGGATTTTGGTTGTTTGGTTAGGTGTTGATCCGAAGTCTATACTTTGTGAGTATTTTAAAGCGGGACAGTGTACGAAAGGTTTTAAATGCAAGTTTTCACATGATTTGAATGTTCAGAGGAAGGGTGAAAAGATTGATATATATAGTGATAAGCGTGATGAAGGTGAGTGATTATCATTTTTGTTTTCTACAAGTCATATACATTTCATTTCATAACTTCTTATGATTATTCTTGAATTAAAATTCTTCATGGCTAATATTTTTCCTTAGAAACGATGGAGGATTGGGATCAAGAGACGTTGGAGAAGGTCGTCGAGTCAAAAAAGAACGAGTATAACCTCAACAAGCCAACTGAGATTGTATGTTTCTCATGTTTCCTTCATAGCCTTCTTACGTCAAATTGCAATGTCTAAGCTTGTTTGTTCTGATATATTAACTCAAGCATGCAATTCCTTTTCTATCATCCTTCCTTTGGATCGTAAGAGTTAGAGTCTTAGACCTTTTGTAGAAGAGACTTATGCCTTCATGAGAATGCACTGAAGTTTTTACACCTCGACCTCAAATTGATTAGAAGAATAATATGAATTTGTTGTATCGTTAAGAAAACATTGACGTTCACTTGTGAATTTGGTTTATAGTCAATTCTCTTCTAGGCATCGACTTCAGCCATGTTTTATGTATTAACTGGAAATACATTTCCTTCTAGTTACATCATTGGGCAAGGTTATGTTATCCAATCTCTCGTGAATTAAAAGTTAGGGGATTTTTTAGAATTGGGCACATACCTGTTTAATGTATGTGTGCCTGGGGTTTTTGATCAACTTATAATTTGAAGGTCTAAGGGATTGGTCTGGAGAGAACTGACCTTGATGCTTGTTACTGTAGAAGTGAAGCTTGCTGGTGAATAGAAAAAAGCTCATATTGGTAATACTTAAATTTAGTATTATTACTTATGAACTTCTGTTTTCAACGCATGGATTATGTTTCCAATCTCCAGCTAATGATTTTCGTTTATACTGAATCAGCATTGGCTTGCAACTTTTCTAAATCCTTGTGGTTTTTTGGACATCTGTATATATGTTGCTTGCTATAGTAGATCCAATGTTGAGATAATGTTCATTATCCTGTTATAATAATCTGTTTAAAATGGTAATTTACAGGTCTGCAAGTATTTTTTGGAAGCAGTAGAAAAGAAGCAGTATGGCTGGTTCTGGGTGTGTCCTAATGGTGGCAAAGAATGCCATTATAGACATGCTCTTCCTCCAGGATATGTTTTGAAGTCACAAATGAAGGAACTGCTGGAAGAGGAGAGTCAAAAGATTGCCATAGAGGAAGAGATTGAGAATGAGGTGAGGATGATTCAATCTAATTGCTTATGATTTGGTTTTTCCTTTTGACGTTCACGTTTTAAAATGAAAAAAAAATGCTTAAAAAAATTTCACGCTACCTCTTTTTTACTATGTTTACTTGCTTATCCCAGCGTGCAAAAGTTAAAACCACCACTCCCATGACACCGGAGCTTTTCTTTCAATGGAAGAAGAAAAAGATGGACGAAAGAGATGCTGGTTTGGCTGCACAACAAGCAGAGAGAGCTAAGAATGACCGCATGAGGTTTCTAGATTACTCATAGTTAATAGTATTTGTAAACAGTAACTAATAGTAATATAAGGTTATTTATTTTTTCTTTTTTTCAGTGGTCGGGAGTTGTTTCTTGCAAATGCAAGCTTGTTTGTGGATGATGCTGAAGCATATGAAAAATATCAGCGGGAAGAAGAACCTGAAGCTGACGAACCAAAGGTAAATCCAATATCTCTTTGTTTGAATATAAGGATGGTTTGGGAATGTTAGTAACTTAGTGTTTATCATATATTAGTGCAATATACCATGTTGAGGTATCTAAAGAAAGAAATAGTTTCTTTATCATCCAAACCTTTTGGTACATTAGCGATGAAAAATTCTATTTGTTAGAGGACAAATTGATTTATTCCATGTGCCCCAATCACTATGAAGTAACTTAAAACTTTCACCTTTTAGAACTTATCAACGAGTAAATACAGAATTATGATGAACCTCAGTATCATTTTTCCTTGAGAAAGAGTTAAATTGGTGGCTACTTTTTTGGTTATGAATGTGACTTGTGAATTCTATTTGTAAGGCAAGTGCAGCTTTCTTTTTCTTTTTTTCAATGAGATAAATATTGTTAATTAGACTTTGTTCTGGAAAATATCTTGTCTATATTTTTTTACGTTTCTTTAGTGATATTTGTAATTTTGATTGTATTCCATTTTTTTTTTTTTGGGTGGTTCAAGAAAGAATGTCCTTTGTCCACAGAGGACTAAGAAAAGGAGGACAAGTAGTTCTAGCCACAAAGAGACCGAGAGAGATGACTTAAAGACTCTCTAGTTGGTGTAATATTAAATAGCCCAATTACAAAATTTCCTTCTTGAGGTTTCACTACTTTTGAGTCTTAAAACAAGTTAAAATCCTAACCTAACACATACAGACTGAAAAATTCTCATTTCTCCCCAAGGACTGCCGTCAGATAGCCATAAGCCCATTTGATTTGAAGGGCTTTAACTTCCGGGGAGCTTACCATTTGAAGTTACACAAGGTAAAGAACATCCGTGTGCTCTCAGAAGAAGGCAAGTAGCACAAGGAGATGGTTTTGGTTTTCATTATCTTGGTTGCAAAGGACTCACCAGCTCTAGCTTGGTAAATGATTTAAGCTCATCTAGAGATGGATCGCATGGATTTATCTTTCTACGAATAGCTGATCAAATAAGGATTTTCACCTTCTTTTGAACTTTGGACTTCCAAAATATATTGGAGAATGATCTTGAAATAGCCTCCCACTGCTTGTCAGTGCGTTCAAACTAAGGTTAATTAGTGAAAATCCTTTGTTTATCTAATTTCCAAATTCTACCATCAGCTTACCTGTTGACACAAACAAAACTTTTTTTGCTGAGGCTGGCCCACCTCCAGCTTTCTATAGATGGGATTCTTCTTTGGAGATATTTTCTTGATATCCATTCTCATTAAACTCCTTACTTTTTACATTGGCCCAATGATCGCTAGGCTCCCATCATGATTGAGATTCTTCCTGAAAATGTGATGAATATGAGATCTCAATTCTCAATCATCTTCCAATTCAAATGCTATTACACTTGAACTTGGAAGCACGATAATCTGTTCTCTTCCCATTCTTAGGAAATCTCTCTAAATCGTTCATCAATCTTATTTGACAGAATCATGAAGATGTGATAGATAGTACTCCTTAAAAACCTTAAGTTTGAAGATAAGCTTGAGTGGTGGAGCTTCTTTCATTCTTCCAAAGATCTGATACCACAAATTTAGAGATATTAGGATTTCTCCCATGGCCCTATGAGAAAACAGTTGTGAGTACCTCGCCAATCTTGGATCTTCCGTAATTATTTTGGTGGTAGATGCCTGTGATCTTCCTCATTCAGCCAAGCATTGGTGCTATTACAATTCAGGAAGTTTAACTCTCTTAAAGTAGAGAAAGAACCTGGTTTTGTCCATTGCTTCAGGATCTTGAGAAAGGAACTCGATGATATAGCATTCACTCGGAAGCTTCAACATACTAATCAAAGGAGAGCTTCATAGAATTTCCTTCTTGAGATCATAAAGATGCTATCTGGGGGACGTTAAGGATCTGCATGTCTAGTTACATCTCAACCATTGGTAGAATCATTTGAGAAGTAGGTCGTTGGCGAACAAAGCATGCACTTAAGGTTAATAATAGGACAATGTGTTAGAGGAATTAACACTGAATGGATCTCTATGGCCTTCCATGGGGTTAGATCTTGTAGGAGCATTCCCAATAACGGTTGGGCAAAACCAGGACTTGTTTGTGGACTTCAAATTATTACACCAAGTGGATAGAGATCACGACCCTAAAGGCATGCTCGGGTAGTTTGAGGCTAGATTGATTTTTGTTTAACCAATGAGGTTTGCTTTTGTAGGAATCTCAATATCAAAACAAGCAATACCCACCATTAAGAACCTCATACAAGGGGAGAAGTTCACGGTTTGAGAATGATTATTAAACCTAGTCATTCTACTGTTGGGGAATTAAGATTAAGAATACCAATCAGTAAAGGGGAAAATTCAGAAGTGAGAAGGTTGTTAATCAACTTGCTAAAGCTTTTATGTTCCAAAACGCCCTAAAAAAATAGAAGCCTAGATTACACATTTACAATTGCTCTTCCCAATCACAAGAATCCAAGAAAAGAGGATTCTTTCTTTAACCCATATATATACAAACGATTTTATTGATTGAATTAAATATCCAAAGAGGCACAAAAAGGGCCCAATCAATGGGAATACAAGAGATGCTCCTAATTATTAACAAGAAATGAAAAACTATGACTTTTGATGGCCTGTAAGTTTTTACACCAGAAGAAAGCGTCGAAAATAACTAAATCTAATATCCTTGAAGGATTTGGTGCTCTCATGGACATTTCGTTCATCCCAAATCTTCCACTAAACCGCAGATAAAATGCTAACCCACAGTTGATCTTTTGCTCATTTAGACGGGTGATCAATATACAGCATCTGATCCCAATAATGCACGTCATTAGGATTTAGGGGGACTGTGGTCCATTGAAAGGCATTAAACAGCTCAAGCCACATGTCAAAAACATCTAGTTAGCTATTGGGCTAATCACGGCCAGTATGCTCATACAATCTCTGTTTCAACGTGAGAAAGGTCAGACTCCACATGAAAGCAGAAGCCTTTTGAAACCACTTCAGAAGTTCTAAATCTCCGATGCAAAGTCAACCAAGAAAATAAAAAGCATCTATGGGATTTGTGACTTCTAAGTTCGGTAAACAGGGAGATTATAGCCTTGGGGAAGTTGATCAAACAGGAAATTGAAGTATGGCGAGGGGGGGAGGAAAAAACCTTGGAAGAATTAAGAGATCAATGATGAAAAATATGATAGGCCCCTAGTGACCTAGGTGTATACTCAGAGAAAGAAGAATGAAATGAGTAGAGGGGCAAAATGGGCAAAATGATGTATGAAGAGAATAGGCATTGTGTTGTCTGTTTTTCGTGGTTGTGAAGCTGTATAATTGTATGGGTTCCATTGGGATTTTGTTAGTTGGGATTTCGTCTTTTTAAGGGGCTAAGGAGAAAATGTTTCTCTTCAGCTTTTTTTTTCTTTAGTGATATTTGCTTTTGTAGCTCTTTGAGCAGAGAGGGGAAATCTCAAAACTCCCTTGGCATTGCCAAATCAGTAAATATATAATTTGAATACCATTAAAATACCATCCCTATTAACCAAGCTTGAAAAAATTATTCGATGTGGCCGCCACGATAGTATTGTATCTACATGTTTCCTAATAAGAAATGGTTTTGATAAGTTTGTTTTTGTTAATTAATATTTTGCTTTCCTTCAAATACTTAGCTGACCCTACGAAAAAATCCATGTCAAGTTGATTTGTTTACGGCGGGTCAAATAATAAAAGCTTCCAATGATTCTTACATCTTTTTTATGATCACGTTCAATTTCAGGCCAAAGATAATTCAACTGGTGGACCCAGTACCTCAACAAATGTTGTTGATGATTCTGAAGATGTTCTTTTGGATGAAGATGACGATGACGAACTGGATCTCGACGAGCTAAACGAGCTTGAGGCAAGTTTATCTAGAACATCAATTCAGATCCGCGAACCAGGTATCGAGGCTTCTTGAGAGATAGGAGATATTGTTCACTGTTGCAGAGTATGTGTTTGATATTTGGTAAAAGAAAAAAAAAAATTGAAGAACATAATGGATTGGAGTTTTATGTTCTCTTATTTGGAATTGGAATGACTCTTGGTTGTCATATAACATATTCAAATTTTGTCTCCCATGGTCCTCCTCTTCTCTTTTTTCATTTGTTTTTGGAAGCTTCACTAAATTGAAGTGTGCTGTTCATCCTTTTTTATATAGCTTGAAATTTTCTTTTTAGTATAAACAAAATGAGCATAGTAGTACGGTAATTGACATCTACTACCTTTCCTTTCAGTTACTACCTTTCTTGGAGTTGGAGGTTTAAATATTGTTTTCTTCCATTTGGTATATTGGACATATATATATAAGCGGATAAGATATTATTTACCCGGTTAAATATAGATGGTTCAAGGAATTAGATTGTTTTATTATTAATTTGTACCTTTAAATCTCTAAGAGTTGCAGCATTTTAGAACTTTCTTGAGGAAATTAATTTAGATTTTTGTTGGTAATTTATAATTAATTTTACTTCATTTCATTCAAAATAAACTCAATATAATTTGAAATAAAATTATTCTAAAAAAATATGAAGGAAAATCATTCAATTTCTACATTTCTATGTAGTATTATGATAATTTTTACATTTAAATATATCTAAAATGATATATTATGATTTAAATTAATATAATTATTAGTTTGAGGTCCTGAGTAAGTACAACTTTGATATGATCCTTTATAATTTATAAATCTACATTTACCATTTTTCATAATTAATATATAGCAAAAATATCATTAAATACTTTTGAATAATTATCGACATTAGTCCACAAATTTTTTAAAGGTATTACTAACCATACCTTAACATTGATATATTTTCAACTGGAATATATTATATTTGGTCATCTGAACATATATCAGTATTAATTGAATTTACATTTAACCAACATCAACATCAACATTATTATTCTTAGTGCAAGCATAATTTAATTGCATACGAGTGAGTTAATTACTATAAAGTTTGTGTTCAAATTTTCGTACTAATTGTATTAAAAAACCATAATTATTATTAGTATATATTTCTTTATTTGGTGATACATAGATGATAGATTATAAATATCCAAGACAGCTTTTGGTAAAGTGATTGTAATAAGAACTTAAAATAAAATAAAGGAAAGTCATTGTAATAATCAACCCACTTGATGAACCTAGACAACTTAAGAAGGTCCCACAAAAGGGAAATAAATAGATAACATTTGAGAAAAAGCTAGATGCAACAAATGTTAATAGTCTACTTAAAAAGTTAAATCAAACTAGAGAATAAGATATTAAAACTCTCGTAATCATTATTTACCATTTAAGCAAATTGATATCTAAAGTAAGCTTAGCTCAACGATAATTGACTTGACTTTTCTTTTTAGATTGAAAAGTTCGATTCTCGATCTGCAATTATTGTACTAAGAATGAGCAAGATCAAGAATAGAAGGAAGAAGAAGATGAGAAATGATTGATTTTGTAATGAGCAAACCTACATGTGCAAATAGATAAAGCTCCCTTTTTAACTTTCTTCACAATCTCTTTCAATATTTTGGCTTTGATAGCTCCCCTTCTTGGAACAATTGGAACACTCTCCATGATTCTCTTGGCTTCAATGGTGGAAATGGAAACTTCAAGAAGGGCTGTTGGAAACAAGGATAAGAACTAGAGAAAAGAAACAGGAATGATCAATTGGTGAAGATTGGAGAAGATATAAGGGTTAGGGTTATGAAGGCAATTATTTAGAAGTTGTGAAGGGTTTAGTGATGATGTATTTTGCTGACGCAATGACGGACGTTTGAAATATTGTTTTTTATAGTACAGAAAATGAAAGCCATAGTGAGGAATCATATGCATGCATGTCCACAACTAAAGTATAAAGTTTGGGACCAACATAACTTAATTAATTTGAATGTATTTGTTTGCAGTTTGAATCTTGTATTTATTATTGTACTAAAATATAATTAAAGCATAAAATTTGGTTCGAGAGTTTTTTGAATGAAAATTGGCACAGATATACTAAATTTATGTTTGTCACACATTTTTTAATACTTTGCTTGAAAATATGTTATCATATTCTTTTCCACTTGATAGGAGTTTTTTTTACTCTTCTAAAACTACGAGTTTTCTCTTTTCCTCCCCTAATTTAATTTTTTATTTTATATATAATGTTATTTTAAATATAGTTAACTAATTAATTAACTAGTGATATTTATTTAACAAAACCAATAATTATTTGTTATAATAAATCAATAATGATCAATTAAAATATTTACTAATTTTTTTAAGAAATAAAAATTTATTAAATAAATACAACTACTTATTTACATAAATTATTAATTAACTAGATAACAATATCTTAAATAATTTAATTATAAATTAATTTAGTACAAAAGCTTGATGCAAGTTGCAAGTGTTCACGTTAAATTATAATATAAGACGACAAAGTCTGAATATCATTTTACTGGGGATCCAATTTTATGTTTAATTTATCTAGCTATTGTAAACTCTACTTTTATTTGTAAGTGTTAAACATAAGTACGTGGTACCGAAGTGGACTAAGTTATTTTTCTCTTGTAGATCGAAGGAAGAAGGGGAGAAAGCCGGAAGTAATTTGTGATAAGTTGCATATTTAAGTCATTAAGAGCGAATCAAGCTAAAATTTATCTTGATTATTAAGTGTGGCGTAAAAGCGGATTATTTCTTTATTTAGTTATTTATTTATTTAAATTAAAGAAAAGAAAGAAAGAAAAAAGAAGGGAAAGAAAAGGAAATTATATATAAAAAAAAAAAAAGTGGGAGTGGAAGGAGTTGATGGTTAAAAGGTGAAGTGGGTGAGTTTGCCGACAAGTTTTCTTCCATTTTCCAAGCTCAAATCGATTCTACTCTTCAGTTGGGCGTCGAGGGGTGGTTGAAGAAGAGATCTAGGAAAAATTTATGTAGGGTTTTGGCCGGTTTCATGGTAGAATTGAAGCTGAACCAGAAGCTTCGTTTGCTGTCGCGCAGTTTGAACAAGATTCGGTGTTTGGTGAATATCGAGCGGAAGAGTCAGAGTTTGAAGCTGAAATTTTGAAGTTAGTAAGTTAACTCAATTTTTAACAATTCACAGATGGTTGAGCTGAATATGAAGAGAAACATGTTAAATTTTAGGTGGAACCAACTGGTATGAATTTTTCGACTGATCTGGAGCAAGGCGAAGTAAATTGAGAATATCTGTCAAACGAAGAGGAGTTAAGCTTTGAAATTTTGAAGTAAGCTAGAAAACATATTTTTCTACAAGTTTGTAGAAGGGAAAAAGTTCTAATTCGGGCTGGAACTATGACTTTTAACAGCTAAAAGTTCGGGAGGTAGCGAGATTAACAGCAGAAAGAAGCAGGTCTCGCTGGAAAGGTTAAGCGTGAAGGAGCGAGAGCAAGACTAGTCTCACTGGTCAAAATTGTCTCACAAATCTCGTTGGTTTGTGGCTCTCGCTGGTCTCGCTCCTCCGTTGATACTGCTGGTTTTTGGCTTGTTTTGCTAAATTAGTCTCGTTAATGGCTTAAATCTTGATCATTAATGAACTTTTAAATGAAGTATAGCCTCGGTTGAGCATTTCTTCATGGAATATAGTTTCGGTGATGGTTTTCTTTAGGTAGTTTGGTCTCGGGGATGAATATTAGACATGTCTAAAGTTTGTTTCTTATGTAAAAGAAATGTTAAGGAAATCTAACAAAGGGAAACGTATTATTTCAGGCCAAGAGAAGCTACGGAAGGTGTATAATCCGCTCAAGGCCTAGGACAAGTTGTGAGTGACTCTCGATTCTAAAAGAGTTTATTTCAAGCATAGTTTCTTGTTTGAATATATGTTTGAAACTTCACTATATGGTACATTTCCATGAGTTTTAAGTGAATGTCTTGTGCTATATAATGAGATGTATCTGAAATATATACTGGCTGTGCTATAAGTTTGAGTAAAGCATGCGGTTTATGATTAATGAAAGCATTTAAGCATGCGAATAGTGTTGAGATGAAAAGAATGTCTTAAACTCATGAATTTATGTCATGTTATAACTTTGTTTAAATGACTCCCAATGTCGAAGGACTCGGAGAAGGCATATGGGTAAATTATGTATGAAATGACTCCCAATGCCGAAGGACTCGGAGAAGGCATATGGGTAAAGTATGTATGAAAATGACTCCCAATGCCGAAGGACTCAGAGAAAGCATATTGGTAAATTATGTATGAAAATGACTCCCAATGCGGAAGGACATGGAGAAGGTATATGGGTAAATTATGTATGGAAAAGGCCCTATGCTGAAGGACTCAGAGAAGGCATGAGAGTGGTCGGGAATTTGTTAAGGGGCCCTGTACTGAAGGACTCAAAGAAGGTACTTGGGTGACCCTGATTATGAAATATGTGTATAGACGTTGGGTGTGTTGAGAATACTTCGCCCCAACTAAGGTTAATTCGACATTGAGTAGCGTTGAGCCTAGCTTTGCCTCAACTAAGTAAAAGTTTTAAATAAACTAGTATATGTGTATCTATTTCACAGATGATTATGTATGTTTAAGCTATGAGTTACTCACGTTATTGTTAGTTATGTTAGTTATGGCTGGAATCTATGTTTTACATACATCGTTTAAGGAAAACTTAAAATTAGTCACTCACTGGGCAATTGATAAGCACTTTAAAAGTGCTTATTATTCTCTCAAATTAAGGAAGTTTTATATTAGATTTCACTTGTTTGCTAGTGATTTTAAGGTTAAAACGAGGAAAATTAGAAGAAACGACTGAAAGATCAAAACTGAGCAAGAATATGGAGAAAAAGTGCTGAAAAACGCATCCTTGCTTGAAACGCATGGTGCGTCGCGACGCTAAGGCAGCGCTGCCGCGACGCTGAGGCAAGAAACGCATCAGCATGGACGCAAAGCAGCAACGCGGTGCTGGGAAGGCGCTGCTTCGACGCGTACTTGGTGAACGCAAGACAGCGTCACGGCGCTGGGACGGCGCTGCCGCAGCGCTAAAACCCGAGAGAAACTTAATTTTGGTTGCAACGCTAGCACCGCGCGCCAGCGTTAACTTAAACGCAAGTTTTGTATTTTAGGTTAAATTTTGGGCGTCCAAACTCTATAAATTTAGGGGTTTTCAGCAGCCAAAAAGGAGGGGGAGAAATATCAAGAAAATCAAGAAAGTTGCAGAACAAGAGAATGATCCGAAAAGGTGAGAATTAAGCTAGAGTTCCAAGAGTGAGTTAGCCGCAAGGAAGAGGAAAAGAGTTCGAGATAGTTTTGGTGTCCTTCGAAGTCCGACGCGAGAGCCAAGGAGTTCGTGACGGTGCTGCCTCAATCAAGAACCTCTTTTCAGTAGAGTTTCCCTATTCTTTATACTCTTTCTTTGATTCTTTTTTATCAATATGTTGCTTTACACTATGAGTGGCTAAACTCTTTGGTTTTAGGGTTTTTGATGAATTGTTTGTAAACTCATGATAATTTTGGGAACTCATGGTTTTGTTCAAATAAATATGCTTTTCATTGTTATTGTGTTTAATTCTTGAAGATTGGCCACCTTCACATGTTAGATTAGATGTATGAATCGAGAGATTATATGTTTAATTTGATCTATAACAATGAATCGTTGTTAATCTATCACGAGAGTAGTTAGGTTTACAATAAA
The DNA here is from genome assembly GCA_030954485.1 of Citrullus mucosospermus. NCBI lineage: Eukaryota > Viridiplantae > Streptophyta > Magnoliopsida > Cucurbitales > Cucurbitaceae > Citrullus > Citrullus mucosospermus. Next base: position 26,998,160 of record CM062056.1, read on the forward strand.
AGTTGCTAAAGACTAGTTTTAATGCCATGTAATTTTGTATTGGTTTTAAGAGATTAACTATCAATCAAGTTGCATGAGAAAGGGTTGTCTTTGAGAGAAGATAACTTGGAATTAAGTTTCTAGACTTAGGCATAAGAATTAAATCCATGAAATCCATAATTTTGCATGATGAAACAAACAAGGATTTGAAACCCTAGAACTCTCTTTGACTCTTGTAATTCTCCCTTTGATACGTTCTTGGCTTGATCTTTCTTTTTTTCCCAAAAAAAAAATTTGAATTCAAATCCTCAAATAAAATTGATTCAACTCTAGAATAGCTAAATAACTTAAACCTTCCCAATTGGATCTCTAGTGGAAACGATACTCGGACTTAACCGTTTTATATTATAATTTGACCCGTACACTTGCAGTAAACACACAAAAGTACCACATCAGCAATTTAGCTCATGTTTTCTTCATTTCTCTGTTTTCCAATTAGCGAGGGTGTCCGGGGTGCTTAGCCTACATAAGATTCTCGTCTGGGCCCGTCTTCAATGTTTAGTATTTTGAAACTTGTAATATTTGAACTTATTCAAGTGTTGTACATATAGAGAGGGTTAAGGAAGTTGTTTAGAAATAGTTGTAATAGTATATCATTTTGAGATAGCTTGGCTGTCGTGATAACTTAACCCTGGTTTTATTTATGTTGTTAAAATATTGTGTAACTATTTATCAGGTAATGGTTAAGGTTTAGGGTTGGCAGTAGATTCGAGAGAGGGTCGGTGTCTACTGTCTTCACACTCACTCCTGGGTTAGGAGGGTACCTGGGATGGGGTGTGACAACTATTCTAAAGGTGAATTAATTTTATTTGAAGATTGGAAACCAAGTTTTTGAGTGTGAAAATCTTGAAAGCAATAAAAAAAGCAAGTAAAGTTGAAAAATGAAGACTTAAAGAGTGTTCTGGGTATTCTTATTTAATCTATTATGCAATATTCTAGAGTTTTATGAAATTAATTGCAAATCATATGGCTAAGTCTAAAAACTTAAGTCCGGATTATTATTATTATTTTATAAAAAACAATTTTTTCTCATACAACTTAATTGATTACTAATTTCTTGAAACCTACTTTCAAAAAAAAAAAAAAAAAATTCTTTAAACCAAATTAAACCAAATTAAATCACATGCAACTTAGATTTTATCCTCAAATATTATTCTCAGGTATCTATAAATCTTTAAATCAAAGGGCTTTTAAAGAGATCGGAAAAATCTAAGTACTATTAAGACTTTTAATTTCTAACTGGTTCAAAAGTTCAATTTTGTTTTCAATCAATTTTAAAATTTTAGAATTATCTGATAGTGGCAGCTTAAATACAAAATTACAAGTTCAGAGATAATCTAATAGTTAGAAAGTGGTTGAATAAGAAAGTTTGGGCAATCACAAATTACCACATTTAAATTAACGATAATAATATAGTTAGATAAATTTGAGACCAATTACAAATTTATACGTTATCGTATTAAATTGAAAGAAACAAAATGAAAAATCTAGTCCAACCCAAATTATGTTACGTGGAAATTGGATCTAAGAGTTTTATTTTTATTTTAGGAAATAGAATAGCTCTAATTATGACAAATAGGTACTTTGATGTAGTGGATGTCTAATTTTGCAACCTCATATAGTTAAGGAGATCACATCCTTTAATTTTGGGCACAATATTTAGTTAGAGGTTGGGTCAAAATTTAGACATATTCATAAGTAAAAAATTCATAAACATGAGAACAATTGAGGGAAACTTTAGAAGAACAAAGATTACATGAAAGACTAAAATCTAAATGCCCCTCAAGACTTGAATATACCAAAATTTCTTTAAAATTTTTAGACTTTAAACACATGCATACGAGACTTCAAATAAGGATTCGATCTTTGAGGAGAGGAGATCAATAAGCCAAGAGTGTATCTAAGAAGTCAAAGGTTGATAAAAAAAGAAATCAACAAACTAAAGACCAACTTTAGAAGATGAACACGCTTAAGAACAAGTCCTTGCGTCAAGTATACGTCTATAAGATAGAATCAAAACGACCTAAAATTATCACATTTATATAAGTTGAACTTTCACTTCCACGAATCAAATTTCTTTTGAAACCACATATAAACAAAAACTAAATTCAAAATTTAACATTTTTCCCCTAAAAATAGATAGTTTCAGATATACCTTTTCCCTATTTAAAAAAACAGTCGACCATTAGTTCAAAACACACACAAAGTAAACAAAAAAGAAGGAAGAAAATCAACGTAATTTGAAACAAGACTTGTCTTATTGTATTTGAACTAGATCTTCAAGTTATTTTTATTTTTATTTTTTTGAAATTTTTGCAATCCAACTGAGCAATTAGTGATTGTTTTTAGTTGTTAGGGGTGATTTTGGACCAAAATGTATAATCAACACAAAATAAAGACATACAAATATGCAAATAGGTTGAGAAAATAACAAAGTTTGGACCAAAGATAGCACCCCAGGCCTAACAGAGGGCTAGTTCAAGTCAAATTAAAGCCTAAATTAATGTTCTCTGTATCGGCCTAAGGCCGAGGTCGAGCCTAACAAAATAGCTAATGAGGCATGTCCCACGAATGCCCCAAGCCAAAGCATCACCCTAGGACCAAAGTAGGCATAAGGGAAGATGCTTGACCTTGACCAACCCTAGCCAAACGAGAAATAGGGTACACCCTTCAGCCCGTTAAGTTGTATGACTATCTTAAAGTGACTCTGAAATCTTATAGAAGCAACTTAGGTCAACCTTCTCTATAAATACATCATTATAGCTTCATATGAGGTAACTTGAATCCTATTCTCAAATTCCCTAGCTTCCACACTCTTTCACTCTCTAACTTAAGCATTAGTGTGTCTGCGATAAGCATCACACCATCGTGCATGTTTTCTTTTTTTGTTGGCCACATTCTTCTTCCCCTTAAAAAAAATTAATTGCTGGTGTCACGTGTGAAGGGATTGAATCCCACAGTGGAAGTGAATGATCACTTTGCTTTCAATTTTGTTTTGGAAATCATAACACAAAAAAGAAGAAAATACAGTAAATAAGATTTACAACATTCATGGGTTAAGCAAAATTACAGGAAAAGAAGAAAGAACTCACCTTTGAAGACCGTCTTCAAGAATTCCAGCAACTTCTTCTTCCTCAACGAATCGATTTTCCACGAACAATATTGCGATGCCACCGTAGGGTTGGAATTATTATTTAAATCTTATTCAAATACAATAAATCTATTTTTATTATAAAATTTAATTTGAATCTTATCCAAAATTAACTTTAAATAATAATGTATTTTTATACATTATATTAATTATATCTTATAAATTAATGAATATCCTCTTTAATAAATTTGAACAGTTAAAATTCTTTTAAAACTAATGGTCCTTGTGTACCTATTATGAGTTAGTAGAGGGACCTAACAGACCTACTGTTACATCCCGCCCCAAGTTACCTTGCCAAACCTAGGACATGGCGTGATGACAATAGATTCCATATAAACTATGAAATTCATTGTCAAACTTTAAAAACGTTTTTAAGCTAAGTGACTAGCAAAACCCTTCGTTGTAAACACCATTAAAAATAAAATTTACCAAATCAAATTCTATAATCATTTGAAACAAGTTCATAGAAACTCATTAAGAGAAACTTGCAAATTTTTTTTTTTTTTACAAACCATTTGAAATTAAGGCTAGCGATTCTAGCTAATTCGATGCTAAAACAATAATAGCAAAATGCATATGTAATTATGCGAAATCTAAAAAAAATTGGTGGACAAATCTCAACTCTCGTAGGCCATTGGAACCTCAATGCTACCTCGTGAAAAAAAATAAAGGAAAAGAATGAGCTAAAAAGCCCAGTGAGTGGAGAGAGTTCGTAAGAAAATAAGTTTAAAAGAAACTTCGTTATAGTAGCTCTAGAAAACATAGGCATGGACTGATAACAAAATCATCACTAAATCTATACCTAAATCGCTAGTCATATTATGCATCGAGTAGTCTCAAGATACATAGCAGAGCAATCTTTAGTCATACTATACACCAAATAATCTTTAGGTACATAGCAGAGAGAAACTCTAATAATACTATGCACTGAGTGATCTCCAAGTACATAGCAGGGCAAATCTATAGTCTTACTATGGCACTGAGTGATCTCCAGGTACATAGCAAGCAAATCTCTAGTCATATGTGCACGTAGAGCAGCCCTCAAAGGGTAAAACACCTCGACACAAGACCCAAAACCTATGTGTGTGCCAAAGTGGGTCTCAAAGATCTCATACATATCATGTCCACACTACGAAAACACATTCACGTAGGTGTATCTAGGGAATTACCATAGGTACAAAATTTAGTGGTTGAAAACCACTTTCAACTTAAAGTTCTTCATTCTTAGTTACTTTAAAAACCATACTTCCACACAATTCTCAAACATTCTAAAGTCATACTCTTCTTTCTTAAACCACATTTCTCAAAGCCACAAATACTTAAACATTTGCGAAATTGGCTAGAACCTAGATATTTATAGAAATTCACTTTTCATAGGCTCCAATAATAGAAACAAGTCATCGTACAAAAAATTCCACATAAACATATATCTCTCTTAAAATTCAATCTTTAGGCATAATTTGTTTCGATAGTAAACAATTAGGAAATGAGCACAAGTTCTTTGAAATCTCAAGTACCAAAATCAATGGTAAGAACACAAATCATAATTTGTTTCAAAAACTCAAAAGAAAACATAAATTGTTAAAATGGTAAAGGTGTTTGCAAAATAACCACTCATAGTACTGTTGGTAAAGAAACTCGGGTCATAAGCTGTTTTGATCTTCGATTTGCCTGAAATGGTAATTTAGCCAAGGGTATAAGAGCTTTTGAATCCCAGTATGTAGCATATCTTTCACCCATTATTCTTAATGGTGTTTACAACGAAGGTTTTGCTAGCCAATTAGCTTTAAATACGTTTTTAGAGTTTGACAATGGATTTCATAGTTTATTTGGAATCTATTGTCGTCATTCCACGTCCTAGGTTTGGCAAGGTAACTTAGACTCGGGTGTAACACCTACGGATTAGAAGCTCTAATGATCCGATATTGACTAATTAAACTCTTTAATTACGTTAATTAACATTCATTAATTGTGGTCACTCCATTATAGACCCACAATTATAGACCCACAATTGCACTCTTTGCACAGTAGACTATTTTGCGTCTATGGATTTAACCATTATAAGTAAGTTGATTATTTACGAATTGTTCGTAATTATAGCTGGGGCAAATTACTGTTTTACCTTTGTAATTACCTTTTACTCCTACCATTAATCTCTCTAATGAACAATCTGTTTATGGTCCTACCATAACCAAGTTCCTCTCGAGCCAATGAGAGGACGAGTACCCTTTGTTCTAGACTCGAAACTAACACTTAAAGGAACTATTCATCTACTTATCTTAAAGACAAGAATGGGTAAATTTTCATCTTGTGTAGTTATGTTGCCAACCCCACATTTGGACAAGTCCCCAAAATGGGAGGCTTATTGAGTCAGTGACTCAGACCATTTCCACTCATACAAATCAAATGACAACCCCATAGAAATTAGGTCATAACTCACTCAGTATTAAGATCAAGTTACATATGGTCATCTTATGAAATTTTAATCTCTTTAGTCAATCGTGTTACAAAGAGAGATTAAGTATTTTGCAGTCCAGTCTTATACAATTTCATTGTATAGGATACCCCCACTCGCAGGTCTCCACACGTATGATTTGGATCACATCGTTTGTAACACTTACAAAGTGGGCCATATTCTAATAAATCTTATCCATATACTATAGACCATGTAGGTTATTACTTGAACATGATTTACCTATATGTCTAATACATACTATTCAAGTCTCATCAGATAACTTTAAATTTTCCTATATAAAATAACTAATTATTGCATATTTAAATTAATCAATTATTATATAAAATAACTAATTACTGTAAGGTTTCAAAACATCAATCCCAACAACGTGAAAGTCACGTGCTTTTTGTTTTTTTTCTAAATTTTTGCATCAACAATAGTAGGTCAAATTGATTCTTCAAAGCCAGCCTTTTTTTTGCCAATTGAATAATAATATTTAATTGTGACACTGGTCAAAGATCCACTTTCATGTTCCCTTTTAATTTTGGTCAAACAAACTCCAAGAAAACACAAAATTAAAAAATCCAACTCCAATATGTAATTGATGAATTAGATGGCTCTTGAAACCTCACTTTTATTGGGTGGTCAGAAGAACAACTTTCCAAAAAAATAAATGAATAAAACAATCAAGCACTTATTTCAAATTCTATATTTGCTATCTTTAGACTAGTCAAACACCTTTTTAAAAAGAAAAAAAAGAAGATAAAATTATAAGATAAAATTTTCAACTTTTTGAATATAGTTCTATTTTGGTATTTAAAGTTTTAAAAATGCTTGTTTTAGTCTCTCGACTTTTAAAAAAAATGCTTACTTTGGCTTTGCTCTTAAAATTTTGTTTACTTTTTCACAAAATAACCAAATTACTTGTATTTTTGGATATTTTTTGGATGACTTAGTTACCAAATAAGTCAACACATTAAAAAATCTACGGTTTCAATCTTGAATAAGTAGGTAAAGTGATTTTGTATGAGATAACTTGAAAATCATTTTTTCGTTCAAGAATTTGGTTGTTCACTATTTTGGCGCATTGATAATTGACATTTTACTTCATCTTCATCCTACTCAACACATCTAGAACCTAAAAGTACTTCATCTCCTTTTTCCCACACGATATTTCCTCTGTAATCCCTTCACTAGAAATGTCCGTACACTCCACCCCTCCACTCTTCCCATCAATGCACAACACTTCTTCGATCTCTTTGACGATGGTGTTCATTCCTACCCTAACACCATTGGATTCGGGGACGATCCGATATCTAGGGATTTCAAGGTGGTTAGGGATGTGAATTATGTGGATCCCCCTTCCTTTTTTCGCCCTCTGAGGGCTGAAGTGTACCATTTGAGGAAAGATCGATGGGATGAAATCAAATCCCCTTTCTATGGTTGTGCTCATGAGGGTTCCTTTGAAATGTATTATCAAGGATTCTATTATTGGTGGGCTGATTCTATGCTAGATAAACTCTGTCCTAAAGAAGGAAGACCTAATATTTTATGGTGGTTCAACATGAGCGAGGAGGTTTTTGACCACATTTCGGTACCTTCCCAGAATAACAATGGGAGGTACAAAGGCATGGGGGTTTTGAATGGTTCTATTGTGCTGTTTTATCATACAGACCCTGGGGATGAAAAAAGCTTCGACGTTTAGAGGATGAACTTCAAGGATGGTGAACAAGAATCAATGGGTGGTGTTTTGTGGTCAAAGCTGTTCAGAATTGGCCTTGTTTTAGGAGCTCCGATCCCTTTGGAGTTTATGAGCTCTGATCAACTTTTAATGGAAGACAAGGAGGGTTAGCTGTTGTTGTACAACACTAAAACCCAACACTGCAAACATCTTCCACTTAAAGGTCTTCCACATTTATTTCAAGCTATTGTTTTCGTCAAGACTTTGCTATCTGTCAATGGAGGTGATAAATAGCTATTGTTTTCAATTTTATTTTATTTTTTTATTTGACCTCCTTTTCAAGTTCTTAGATCAATAAAATCCTTTAGGTTCATTTGAAGTGATCCCATATTAGCTTTTACACACTATGCTATCATAAGACTATTTGCACCAAATTTTTGTCTTCCCTTCTTGTAGCTCTTCTTTTGGTTTTAATTTTTGGCTAAATTTATGAGGTATATTCTAGGCTAAATCAATTGCTCCTACTCAAAAAGTTTTCAAATAATGTTAGGTTAAATATAAGTTTAGTCACTCTATTTTAATAGAGATTGTTCCAGTTGATTTATGAAGTTCAACAAGTTTCGTTACATCATCGAACTTTTGCCGTTTAAACCATTACTCGATTTGTGACACAGCAACATTGGACTAATTAGTGACAATTTAACATGACACGGTGGCATAGGATAAGACTAAACACCCCCAAATTTAACACTAAACTAGGGAACATTACCAAAATGTACCCTTTGACTAACTCTGATGCTGGGTTATTTTGATAAATAATGTTATTTTAATAAATAATGACAAAAATAAGGTTGGGTTGAAAGTATTGACAAAAATAGGGTAGCGAAATCGTGGACAAGATCCATGATTTCCACCTGGCATGTAAATTGTGGACCCGATCCACGATTTTGCCCTCCATATGGCATGCAAATCGTGGACCCGATTCTTCTTTTCTTCTCTGACTCTTCTTATTCTTCTGGTCCAAAATCCGATGCAAACTCCAGTGAGCGAGAGCGAGAGATAAGACCAGGTGAGTGAGAAAAGAAGCGAGACGAAAGAGAGAGCGAGAGCGAGACGACAGAGACGATCGATCGCCTCTGTCGTCTCGTTCTCGCTCTCTCTTTTGTCTCTGTCGAGTGCGAGGCGAACAAGACGAAAGCGAGAGCAAGAGAAGAAGAAGAAGATGTCTTGCTCTCACTCTCTCTTTCGTCTCTTCCGTCTCTCGCTCTCACGTTCGCCTCTGTTGGTAGTGTTGGATTTTGGACCAGAAGAAGAAGAATTGGAGAAGAACAAGGAGATGCAAGAGAAGAAGGGAAAAAAGGGAAAGGAAGAAAGGGAAAGGAAGAAAGGGAAAGAGAGGGAGTCACGAAGAAGAGAAAAAAAAAAAAAGAGAAAACCCACGTCGGACAAATCGTGGACCGGGTCCACAATTTGCATGCCATGTGGAGGGTAAATCGCGGACCGGGTCCACGATTTACATGCCATGTGGAAATCGTGGACCCCGTTCACGATTTCGCTACCCTATTTTTGTCAATGCTTTCAACTCAACCTACTTTTATCATTATTTATTAAAATAACGTTATTTTAAAAAAAATTCCTGATGCTTTAGAAAAATAACAACATAACCATAAACAAATCATATGCAAATCACCCGATAAACAATTTAACTACTAATCCAATCACGAAAACCAATATTCAAAACATTATTGCATCATTCAATCTATGGTGGTCACCTACCTAGGATTTAATATCCTACGGGTTTCTTTGACACCCAAATGTTGTAGGGTCAGACAGGTTGTCCCTTAAAATTAGTCGAGGTGTATGTAAATTGACTCAGACACTCACGAATATAAGAAAAAAAAAAGAAAAAAAACATTATTGCATTATTGGCTTGTGCAAAACTATTTTGAGCTTCTGTTTGGATCTACCCAGTCTTGCTATCCTAATACTACCTAGTTTTAGGACATAACAGTAAATGGTTATACTTTCTTTTCATTTCTTGTGAGCGTCCAAGCAAGAAAATTTAATTCAAGTCATTTTCAAATCACTTTGAACGCAAATAAGAATTCGAATTCATTTTCATATTTTAAAATCTTAGATTTGAAAATCATTTCTACCCAAAACCATATGTTAAACAAAGCATAATAAACATTTGTCTATGGACTCAATGTCTCAATTGATTGAATCACTAAGAAACTTAAATTCAAGACATAAAATTGAAACCCTAAACCCTAAATTGAAATTTCAAACCATAAACCATATTGAATAAAATATATGGTTATTCTTTAATTTAATTAAATTATAATCAAAATGCTGCCGCCAATTGATGCCTTGTTCGAAAAAAATAAAAAATAAAAAATTGTTGATATTTGGTATTCGATTATCATGTACTGAGGGAATCGACATGAGAAAAAGAATAAATTTATCTATACATATATATATTGCACAAAAATAATAAATTTGAGAGAGGTTGGAGAGAGATTGAGTTTAAAAAAGATTTATTTGAGCCGAGATATGGTGAAAATAGAAAGATAGTTTATTAATAATTTCTTTTTAAAAAAATCCCAGGCAAGGCTGAACTTCCCCTTTTATTTTTATTTTTTCTTCTAATCTTTTGTTTATTTGATTTATTCCAAAGAAAATAAAAAAAGATTAAAAAAAAATTCACAAGAATTTTCTCTTAACATTATAAAAAATAGGTTGGAATGAAAAAATTAAATTGAAAAGATTGAAAGAAAAAAAAAAAAAACGAAGTCAACTTGAAGTAAAAAAATAAGCAACCGAAAAAAATTAGTTAATGAATTATATATTGAAATAATGTTATTAAATTATTTTAGAAATCAATTGTAAAATTCAAATTTCAAATTAGGGAATTTGTATTTGAGAGTTTATCCACTTTGCATATTGAAGTGGGAGGTGGATATCTCTCTTTTAACCTCATCTTTCGATCTCAAATTCACCATCTTATTCAGCATGTTTGGTGTCAATTAGCATGTAAATTTGATTTACATGGTTTCTCTATAAATAGATGAAGAAAATCTGATAGAAGGGTTAGCAGTTTTAAGTGAAACTTTACGGGAAAGTCTCACTAACTCCAAAATTGAAATATGTGTGTATTATTCACATTTCTGCTCTTCTTCATCTCAATTCGGATCCCACCATTCTTTCTAAGCCCTGAGAATAACGAGGAAGACACTAACGGTGGTCCATGAAGAGTTTCTGATCAGAAATTTGGAGGATTTCAACTCAAATTTGAGCTACAACAACTAAGTGTTACTTTCTCTGTATTTTAGTTTGATTTAATCATGTTAAATCTTTAATTGATGTAATTGACATAATATTTGGTAAAGATAATTTAATTAGGAGAAATTTTGAAAAGAAAGATTGCATAATATTTAAAAAAGTTGGTAGAATTTCGATGTATAATTTGCCCCAGATTTACTGAGAAGTCCCAAAACAATTGATAAGTTAGAAAAATATAAATTTTAAACTAACTCTCTGTGGGCTATCTCACCTGAGAGGGACCAAGAAAAACTAGTTTAAAGAATTTTTAAAAAACGTGTTACATGACGATTGAAAACTTGAGAGTGCTATTTCTGACAATTTTCCAATTTTAAGATTTAATGTTTTAATAAGATTGTATGTTAATAGTTGATTGTGTGTTAATAGCCAAATACATGTTTTATTTTATTATTTATTGTTTAGGTGTGTTTAAGGGGAGATTTTGAATTTGGAATATTGTGAGATTAATTTTGTGGGAATGTTTTAACTTAAAATTTTTATTTTTATTTTTGTTGTTTAGAAAATTGGTGTAAAAATTGAAAAAATATATAAGAAAAATGAGAGTATTTATATGTAAAAAATGATAATATCTATATAACTTGTTTTAAAATTGAATCTTTTCGAACTCAAGAAAACTTCAAACAGATTGATCATCATACTAACAATAGCATTCTTAAACTTTTTTTTTTTAAATGAAATTTAGATTTAGTTTTGCAAGAGATATTAAGGTTTTCTGTTCATAATACTAATGGTGAAGGTATTTTTTAACTTTAAATTTAAGGGTATTTTTGAACATTTTAAAAGTTTAGGGGTAATTTTAAAACAAAACTTTAACGTTTCCATCCAAAACTAACGCTAAGGGCATTTTTAAACCCTTTTTGAAAGTTCAAGGATATTTTTTAAAATTTTGAAAGTTTAGGGGTATTTTTAACACAAAGTGTAAAATTCAAAGGCATTTCTTATAATTTAAAATTTTTTTTCAAGCAATTTAATTATTGTAACTAAACTAAATAAAAGTTAAAAGAAAAATTATTTTAAATGACAAAACTGTTGAAAATATTTACAAATACTGACAAAATAGTCTATCGCGGTCTATTGCAGATACATAATAAAGTTTTGTTATATTTTGTAAATATTTTGATTTATTTTTTTATATTTGAAAGCCTCCAAATTAAAGAAGGAAAATTATGGAAAAATTAACATAAAAATTATGACAGAAAGGTGATAACCAGCAAATTAAAAATTAGAAAATTATGGCAAAATTAACATCAGAATTAAATTTATTTATATAAAAGACGGACTAAAATAGGTGACTACCGCTTGAAATTTATAGTGACACACAATACAAATTTTACCAACGCTTACTTATGTCGAACAAGATGCTTGCAATGACCAACAATCCATATTTGACAACATGCTTACACATTGCTACAAATATACTTTTAGAGACAAGCTTGTTGCTAAAAATAAACTTTTAGTAATACATAAGTGTCATTAAATGTTAAGTTTTAACGACGCACGGGGAATTGGTCACTAAAACTTGTTATTATGCAGCTACTGCGACATTTGCCGTGACATACCTCCACATGTTGCTAATATTTTTAGAGCGCTTCTCAGCTTCTAGCAACACGTTTTATGCGCCATTGAAAGTGGATTTTTTTTTTCTTTGTTTTTTCTTTTTGGTGGCTCTGCTTGGAGTTATCAAAGTCGTTGGTCTTGAATGCTTAATCGTGTCTCTCCCTGATGTTTGGATAAGGTCGTGATTATTGCTTGGTAAATTTGAGAGGCAAGGAATGACTTGGTCTTTCGGATGTAGCCGACTGATTCTAAAACCATTAATGCTTCTATTCTCTGACATCCTGGAGCTTCCCCTTAGGTGTGAGGAGGTAAATAGGAAAAGCATCATGGAGACCCCTATTAAGACCCTCTCTCCACCTTGATGGCATCCTTCTGAGATTTCCTACTAGAAGTGAAATATTGATGTTGCTTTGAGCTTTGAGGATAAGTTGGTGCTTTGAGAGCATTTGGGTTGTATTCACTTTGTTGGTCTATAAAACATATGTACGAGTTTTGAGTTTAATAAATTGCATCTCAAAGTGTAGCAATGTTATCCGAACTTGATTTTAAAAAATTGTTGCAATTTTATTACTTAGCTGAGCTTCACCAAATCATATAAATAGAAGCTGTAGATTTCAAGTTACAAGGCATTTAGTAGTGGTGTACATCAAGGCATCTAAAACCGATCTAACCAACCGAAACCAACCAAATTGTGCTTGATTAGTCAGATTTACCTCATAGTCGGTCGGTGGTTGGTTTTTACATCATAAACCGACCGTAAGTGTGTATTAGTGTTTTTTCCTTTTTTTTTTTCTCTATTCTTCTTCTATATCTACTAGCCACTAGGGTGCATGAATTTTTATTCTTCTTTTATATCCACGAGTCCATGAAGAAGGAAGTTTTTTAAATGAAATTTAATAAGAATGCATCCAATAGGCCTTTAAAAAACCACTAAACCAACCGATCGACCGACGGACAAATACTACCCATATTTTCTAGTTGGTTTTTGGTATCGATTTTCTCCGTAAACGGATACTGACCATCCAATGTACACCCCTAGTGCTTAGGCCCCTTGGTTGCTTCCCAAACCAAAATTACTTTCTTATAACTTCCCCTTCCTTTAGCTAGTGATAAGAAAATTAGAGAGCTCCCTATGTGGCCACTCAATTTAATTAGTTCCCACTTGTAATCTATCACTCTCTTCTAAAACAGTTAATTGTAATCTAAAAGGTGACACCAAACTCGAACTGTAAAAAACTTTTGGCTTTAGGCAGCTCCATTATCTCATTGGTTGCTTGCAAAAGCTTGCGGTAATAGCTTTTCTCTGCTTCTTTTTTTGGTAAAACAGACGCAACCATCCTTTGGAACCCCAATCTCGGGTATATATATACATATATATTTTATATAACCATTTCTCTTTTTTGAAATATTATTACAACTAATCAACAGTAAATTAAGTATTTAGGTAATAATAATAATAATAATAAAAAAAAAAAAAAAAAAAACAATGTAATGGAAACAGATGTATATAATTAATAGCGGCCGGGATAATGTGACATTGATCTAATTCAATACACACATACACCAACCTGTTATTTTCTACACTTATCCTAATACATATGAAATAAAAAATATGAAAAAAGGTGGACACGTAATCTGACTTTGATAATTGCAGTTGATCAGACTCACTCGATCAACATAAAAACACATGACGATCTCAAGCAACCAACCTCCTTTACAACGAAGAATTGGTTCTACCCCAAATGGTGCAAACACAGCATTATGAACGGCTTGCCAAGATTTCATCCTCCCCTCAGGTATTACTCCACCCTCTACAAGGGCGCTAAGGAGGTCAGCTTGGTTGAGTAATGTGCAAGTCCCGTGCTTTCCCCACTCATGTCTCCAAACCGTAGATTGTCTCGCGGTTCAAAATCGGGCCAATACACATTCAATGTGTAATCTTCATCATCAAATGGAACAAACAGGTAGCAAATAGTTTTATCACATATATAGCACTGTTACAAAAATGGATTTTAATGACATAATTGTATAGCCAAATTGAGGAAGGAGAGTGAAAAAAGTGTTATAAAATGTGAAAAATGCACATTCTTTTTTCATTTTAGGGTGAAATTGAATAATTTTTGGAAATATAAAAGTACTCATGATTTACTCATATCTCTAAATTTTATTTTGACGGTCTTTTTTTTTTAGATGAATTGGAGAATTGGTGGTTAGTAGTGGAATTGCTACTTTTTTCTTTCTATTTTGTTTTCCCAAAATCTGTTTTCAAAGCATTTTCAATTTACTTTATCATGTTGAATTTTTGTTGGTTTAATTTTGGATTGTGAGTTTGTTTAGTTTTGCACATATTTAATCTAGCGATTTATTTGTTTTGTTTGAGTTGTAGGGGTTTAAGGAGCCATTATCCATCTTACATATTTGTAGGGGTTAAAGGAGTCATCATTCATCCTACATATTTTCTTTTAGATATTTGATATACAAAATTTTCTTTTAAAGCCTTGCCATTTTGTTTTTTTGGTTGCTATTTCTTAAGTTTTTTCTTTTTGTTCCTTTTTTTTAAAAAGTTTAATGCATCCAAAATCATTTATTTTAATTTATTTATTCTTTTCTAAAATTTTTATTAACTTCATTTAATTTTCGATGCATTTCTCATTTCGTGCAAAGTTGGAAAAGAAAGAGCTTGCAAAGAATGAAACAAAATAATCTCAAGCTAGTAGATATACACTTTCTCTCTCATGATTTTATGTGATCTTGATTTATTTTATCCAATTTGTTTGTCTAATTGGAATAAATTTAGATATGAATATTCACTATAATTAAAAATGGTTTGATTTTATAGATTACAATGATATTCATCATCTTTTTTTTTTAACTAGTTTTCAATCTTTTAAATTTATGTTCTCCCTAATTTCAATATATTTAAATATTAAAACACACTTGCATAAAATTATTTTTTTATGAAATGTTAGGGAAAAGAGTAACGGGAAGATATGGATAGAGAAGTTAAGAAAATTTAAAATAAATGAGGTAAAATTGATTTAATCTTATGATTTTTTCAAATATAGTAAAGTAACTAAAATATTTACAAATATAGCAAAATTTTAATAGACTACTATCGCGGTCTAACACGATCTTTCTTTTTTTAATGGATTCATTTTGAATAAAAAATCAAAATCAAAATCATTTTTTTTTGTCCAACAATAAATATTCACATAAATGTTAAAATTAGAATTTCGAGATTCAAAGAAAAAAATGAAAATTATTGTAAACAGAAAAAATAACAAACTATTTACAAATATAGAAAAATTCTACTGTTTATTAGTGATAGACTACAACAGACTTCTATCGCTTGAGTGATATAAGTTTATTGTTCAAGCAATAAACATCTATCATTAGACAGTAAAATTTTTCTATATCTGTAAATAGTTTGACTCATTTTGCTATATTTAAAAATAACCAAAAAAAAATTATTTAATATTATACTTAATAATTACAAATGAATTATCTATTCAACCATTTAATAAGATATAATACAATATCAAAATTGTTGTAAAAATATTTAATAATAACAATAGTTTGTTCATTTTCAAAAAAATTAATTAACTATGATATAAATTAATAAAATTAAGATTTCATTAATTAGACAAAAACAAGTTTACTATTTAACGTTTTTGCATTTTTGTTTTATTAATAACTTATGAATGGAAAAAAAAAATCAATTTATAATTTCAAATAGAACATAATATCTTTTTTATGTAAATAAGATCAAATTTGTAGAAAAAATAAGTAATAATAAATAGTTCTTTCTTTAATTTTATTAATCAAACAAGTAGCATTTTGTATAAGTTTGTATAGTCATGCCTCAACTCCTACATATGTATATTAAATATAAAAAGGTATAGAGAGTACACAATCTTTAAATACACATTTTGCTTTAACATTTTTAGTAAATTATTGTGTTGCCATTTTTTGATGGGATGCAAGTATAGGTATTCGTCCCAAGGAAAATGGAGATAACGTTTCGATATTTAGTTTACATAAAATATATTTATATATTTAAAATTTTAAGTTTTAAGTTTTAATTTGAATTAGTGAATTAGCGCATGACATAACTTTTTGAGATAATAATATGAAAATTTTTTAATTAAAACTAGTTTAGAAAAAAAAAAAATCTCAATTTTTATCTTAAATTTTTCATCTTGTATCAATTTTCACCCCAAAATATTAATTTCGGTAAATTCGACAAAAGACTTTGTTAAATGTTAAATGTTGTAATTTCTACCTCTTAGATTCAATTTTACTATTAACAAAAAGTAATTGAAAATGTTTGCACCATGGAGCTTAGTTTTCCTTTTAGTTTGCTATATATATATATATATAACTCCTCTCAACTTCTAATACTTTAACATATAATAATTTGATGGATGGTTTTAAATATTAAAATATATATATATATATATTAAACTTTTAAACAATTTTCATATCCTTTTAGTCTTTTTAACAATAATTTTCATATCATTGAAAAGAATAATAAATAGCAGTGAGTTGGGTAACTCACATCAATTCTAATACCATTCTTTTTTAGGTAAGTCATGCTTTATCAACAAATTCTCCTCAATCCTCAACCCACTTTATAAGCTCAGAGAAATACTCAGACTTTGGAATTCTAATCAGAGTTTTATTTTTATTCTTTATTCTTTTAATATATATATATATATATATATATATATATATATATATATATATATATATATATATATATATATATATATATATATATATATATATCATAGTTTAGTTGCTTTGGAATTGCTTTGCAATGATCCATTAACATCTTCAGATAGGATTCGAGATTGCTTTCGAAATAGATAGCTTAACTTCTAAGTTATGTTTTGAGATATGGCTAACGTTTTTTCTCCCTTGATATATAGCTAAATAGATAAACCGGTGATCTTATCTTTGTAATTATTGTACTTAATAATTAATAATGATAAATAAATCGATATCTCCTATTTGTAAACATTTTTTTTTCATTTTTGTTATTTGGTTTGATTATCCAATAAATTACTTTGTGTAAATAAAGAGTTGATTAACTTTCTAGATTTGTTAGTTTAATTAAAAGCATTCGGTAATTATTAATTTAAGAATTTCAAATTTTTGTTTATATATATTATTTGTTTGTACTGACGGAGATGGCGACTTAATTAGCCTTTCAAGTTGTTCCCAATATTACTTTAATTCTGAAATTTTGGTGAAAGAATTCTTTTGTGAATTTGTTTTGTTTAATTATGAGGTGGAAGTTATTTTGATGATTACACAATTCATGTTAGGGAAATTAGAAAACTTTAGATTTATAAATAGACAATTTTCAAAAGGAATTTTACTAAAAATATTAACTTATACTCTAAATTTTATTTTGAGAGTGGTATGATTTAAAATCTTTAAATTTTAATAATGGATTTAATTGGTTAGTGATTTATATATAATTATTTTCATTTGATTTTATAATAAAAAATAATTTAAATTATATTTATAAATTATAAAGATAATTTAATGCGATTTGTTTTTTTTTCCTAAAAAGAATTTAAATTATTGGAATCTTCACATATGAAATATAGATATTGACATTTTAAATGATTGTATTATGTTTTGAATGAATAATTTCTAACAATGTCTGTGAATATTCATATAACTATGTTTGTATTGCGTGTTCATGTATGAGTATGTCTTAAGATTATGAACAACATTGCCCATGACTAGTTTTTAAGTATTTTACATATTAGTCCAGCATGATTTAAATTTATATCACATGCATTTTGGTCTTTATTAATTTAATATTGTATTTGTTTGTACAATAAATAAATTTATATATTAGTTCCAAAAGAAGATAATTAATATAATTGGTCGTTTTCTAATGCATATATATATATATATATATATAAACTTATTTTTAAATTGAAAGTGCAAAGTAAAAATAAAAATTGATATTAACATGACAAGTGGATTTCACAATACTCGAAAAAAAAATCAGATGTTATTGGCTAATGGGATATTAATTTTTTTTTTGTTAAATCACATATTAATTTTTTAGTTAAATTAAAATTAGAGTTGCTAACTAAACATATGTCAACTAGTATTTTTTTCTTTTTAAGTCTAATAATTTCAAATTTTTGTCTAGGATTCACTCAATCAAAATATTAAAACTAATGATAAGGTTGAACTATAACTAGATTTACAATTATTTCTACATTTTAGAATCCCACATTTTCACATTAAAATGTATAATTTATTTTATCTTAAAAAAATTTATTTTAAATGACAAAAGTGCTAAAATGTTTACAAATAATAGTAAAATATCACAGTATATTTACGATAGATCGCGGTAGACTATTATTTGCGTCTATCATGACATAGATAGACTAAAAAATTATATTATTTTTATAATTATTTTGGTTCATTTTCTTATATTTGAAAAAATCATATCTTTAATTTCATTGTTATATATATATATATATATATATATATATATATATAAAATCAATAAAAATTTATGAAGAGAAAGAAAGTGGAAGACTTGATCATAAATTGCTAATGGATCAAAACCTCTAAACATAATTTGAATATTATCTTTTTCAAAATAAGGAATTTTTTTTTTTTTAGAAAAAAATGAAAAAAAACAAAAAAAAAACAAAAAAAAAAATAGTACAAAAGTATATTTCTTTTTTTTGCTTTCTCATGGTTAGATAAATCATTTCAGTACATGTTAATTTAACAAAAAAAAAAAAAAAAAAAAAGTATAAAAGTATATTTCTTCACCACTCCACCTATGACCACAGTACTTTCACTTTTACAGGTTTTAAGATGGCAACCATAAAACTTAGTTGTACTTCTTATCTTCCATGAACTTAGGGTAAATTCCGAAAATTACAGTTTCGAATAAATTTTGCTTTGTACAGTAAATGTCACAACCAAATGTAATTTACAACCATTTTTCACACCACAATTATCGTGCCTTTACAATACACCATTTGTGCCCTCAACTAGGAAAAAATTTGTGATTAAATTAATGTGGTAAGCTTTGATTATGTACAAATAAATTTATATTTCTACTAATTAAATTTAAAGTTATAGCTAAGCATATAGTTAGCCAGGTACATTTATAACTTGAAATTTAATAGAAATATAAATTATATATCTATTCATAATCAAAACTTGTGCCCCAATTAATCGTGGATTTTAAAGGTACGTGGTAATTTTGTTCATTGTCGTTCAAACTAGAATTCATCGAAACAATAGTTTTGGAAATCTACCCTAAAAACTAGAGTTGCTATGGTTGCAATAAGTTATAAAAGTAAAATTAGTGAGTGGTGAAGCAATATACTTTTTACTTTCTTTTATTTAAAATTAACTTGTATTAAAAATGATTTACCTAACCATGACAAAGCAAAATAGTGTTTTTCCTAAATATTCATGAATATTTTTTTTTCTAAAATAATATATACATAACATGCATGTTTTTATTTTTTTCAAGAAAAAGAAACCCTTTTTAAAAAGATAATTTTCAAATTATGTTTAAACGTCAAGATTTTGATCCATTAGCCTTCTACTTGCTTTCTCTTCATAATTTTTTCCCATTGATTCTTTTTGTACATTACCAATTGAGATAATGAAAGATGCAATGAATTATACATTTAATGTGAAAATGTGAACATTCTAAAAACTAAACAATTGTAAATGTACTTACACAGTGATAGTTTAACTATATAATTAGTTTCAACTTTTTCAGCTAAGTGAATCTTTAACGAGATATGCTTAGGTTAGCAACTTTAATTTTAATTAGTTTTTTTATTGAACTTTACCAAATTTATTTTGTCATTATATGGGACTAGAGTAACAAAAATCAATATGTTATTTGTGGTACACTAATTTGTATGGTAAAACAATGTGGTTAAATTATTGAGCATTTTTAAAGCCTATAATTTTGAATCTTTATGTAAGATTCATTATATACCGAAGAATGTTTGAAACTAACAAAGTTAAATTATAAGTATACATTTGTAATTTTTTAATCCCCATTAGTAAATATGTAGAACAAGAGTCATGGAAAAAGCTATGAAGACGTAGAAAGTGAAAGACTTGATCTTGAACTTTTAATGACATCAATTGTGAAGTTTAAACATAATCTCTTTTTCAAAAAAAAATTATTTTTTGACATTATAATGAAAAAAGTGCATACATACATATATATAAAAATATATACATCTCTTAGTGAATATTTAAAACTAATCAAAGCAAAGTATTTAGCTATTAAAACTCAATAAGCAAAGTATTAAGTAGGTATATAATTAACAAATTAGACATTTTGAAGTTTAAAACTATAATCTATGTAATTTAAAATATGTATATGTGTGGGAAAATATTTATAATTATAGGTGTAAACCAACTTCTTATTTTAGAGTTACATCAAATATACATTTGCACCTATCTAATACATATGATATCAAAATATGTGTATAGACAAGAACATAACGAAGAATTACTTATCTCTCAAACCGTGCAATAATAATGTTTCGAACGTTTTTTCAATAATGAATCCTCCCGTCTTATATCAATCTTTGTTTTAGTATACTACAAAACAATGATTAATATGAAATTTCATAGTTATCAATGTAGATTGAAAACATTTTGGTAGCATCTTTAACTCACACTTGGCTTAGATAAAGACATGCTTCTAATACTCATTAATTTAACCTAATATCTTACAAATTAGTATATATATAAAAATAGTATTTCCAACCGCTTCACAATTTTTACGATGACACCAATTGAGAATAAAACTTCTAGCTAATTGTGGAAAGTGGTGAAATAGTATTTATATATACTAATTTTTAAATAAGATATCTAGTTAAATTAATGAGTATTCAAAGCATGATTGACCTAAGGCCAATTGAGGTAATAAGCTACAAAAATGTTAACGATCTACTTTGATAGCATGAAAATATCATATTAATTAATTGTTGTTTTGTGGCAATACTAAGAAAAGGATTAATGTCGGACGAGAGGATCAATCTTGACAAATGATGCAAAACATCATTATTGTGTGATTCGAAAGGCAACTAATTCTTCATATGTGTTCCTTTATTCATGTTTTGATATCATGTATTAGATAGGTGCTAGTATGTATGTGACCTAACCCAAAATAAGTAGGTCGGTTTATGTCCTCGAGACATTGATATTGGTATCTACTAAAATATATACCGAAGTTATAATTTTTTGAATAAGAGAGATTATGTTTATACGCATCAAAAGTTTTATCTACTTAGTAGTTCATGCTAAGTCTTCCACCTTCTATCTCTTTATAATTTTTTCGATTGATTCTCTTTTACACATTAACTTAATGAGACAAAGAAATTATAAATGTATACTTATAGCTTAACTTTATAAGTTTCTAATTTTTTTTTTCTTTTATCATAATGAAAGATAAAATTTTGAAATTATAAACTTAACTATTGATATATACTGAGCTTGGATTAACTAAAGAAAAAATATTTTTTTAAAAAAAAAAATCAATTTTATTCAAACTTTTTTTTGATAATAACCATTTAAATTAAACTTTAAACGTGTTTCCAAAGCTATTTTGAGTAGTTATCAAACATTTCAATTTTTTCCAAGATGACTTATTTTCAAAATTGAACGCTTAAAAAGTTAATCTAAATACACCTTTAGATTAAACCTTGATTTTTTTTTCAAACCATTTTTTTTTTCAAATATAGTAAGATGAGCAAAAATATTTGCAAATACAGAAAATTTTCACTGTCTATCAACAATGGACTTTAGGTCTATTGCAGTTTATCCCCGATAGACACTGAAATTCTTCTATATTTATAAATAATTTGATATTTTTTCCATTTATAAAATATAAAATTATCTTAAATGGCAAAACTGCTAAAAATATATACAACTAATAGCAAAATACACTATCTATCGCGGTCTATCGTGGATAGATAGTAAAATTTTGCTATATTTGTAAATATTTTAGTTTCTTTTGCTATATTTGGAAAGAGCCCTATATAATTTATAGCATGTTAATGAAAAATAACATTACATATAAGTTTTTTAATTCTTAGTTTTAACAGAGTTATTCAATGATTGGATTGTATTAAACAAACAAAATTTGGTGCAAAACTTGGTATTATTGAAATTAGTGAATTTTTGGCGATAGGTGCATTGTTTTTCCCTTTTTTTCTTTTTTTTCTAAATAATTGGATTAATTAATTAAAATTGAACAGTTGGAAGAAATGCAATATTTATCTAAGTCTGTGATTCAATTATGAAATAAAAGTTTGAATTAAAAGTTTATAATTAAGATTTATACAATTTCACAAAGTTTAGGGGCAAAATTCCATTAAAAAATTGTAAAAGATATGGGTAAAATTAAATTTTAATTTTGCCCTAATTTGTTAAAAATATAAAACAGGACTAGTCGCCAATGGGCCAGCCCACCTAGAATCCATTTGGGCTTGAGAATCATCCATTTAGTTCCAAAGCCCATTTCTACTCTTTCCTATATCCAATGATAAGTTGATAGCTAATCTCTCTTCTCTCTCTCTCTCTCTCTCTCTCTCTCTCTCTCTCTATACTTTTTTCCAAAGGATTTTTCTTCTTATTTTTAAATCTTAAAACCTACTTTGTTTTACCAATTGAATTTCCCGTACCTAAAGAAAACAACTAAGCCTCCAATTAAGTCGCAATTCAATAAAAAAAAAAATTAAATTCTTAGTTGGTATCAAATCAACAATCTTTGAAATGATTATCTCCAGATTGGAAAATTATTATTTTAATTTTATTTAAATAGTTTATATATATATATATATATACACACACTTTTCCTAGGTTGCTTCATAAGCTTAATTTTTAAAAATAAAAAACCTAATTACTTGCTTATCAGTAATTTATCTCGTATTTTAATTTTCAATATTCGATATTTTTTTTCAACACGTGTTTCGTACACGCTAGAATGATTGATGGGTCCCACTTGGAATATAATACGACGAGGTAGGATGATCCAATGGTCCATCACTTCAATAACAGTACACGTGTACGGCCTGGACAAACTGACGGAAGGCGAAAACGAAACCGGATGGCATTATAGTAAATAAAATGAAGGGTAGGACCAAATCCAAAAGGAATAAGATAAATCAATAATTAAAAAAAATGAAAGGAGAGGAAGCGGCCACGACGTCGGATGTAGCGAGGGTTGAAAACCTCGTACCCCTTTCGCCACAAACCTTTTTTTTTTTTTTTTTTTTTTTTTTTAATTATTAAGTTGTGTTTTCTAAAAAAAATGTTAAAAAAATCGTAATCAAGTTGTTTTCTTTTTTTGGAGTTTTGTCCAATTATTAATAATTATGTAAGTTCCCCCACTTGCCTCTTTGAATTGATGGCTGAAGATTTTTTTTTTTTTTTTTTAAAATTATCTTTTTAACATTTATTGATTTTACTTTTTATATTTTGTTTTTCAAATATATTACTTTTATTATTTATTATTATTATTTTAAAATATGTAACCTGGAAATTTCTGAAGTCAAAGTCTATATACATATTTTGAAAGAATGATGTAAAGACATTGATATTGATTATCTGTCTAAGTCCTACAAGTTTTCTTGACTCTTAAATATTGTAGGGTTAAGTAGATTATCCCCTAAGATTAGTCGAATTGTGCACAAGCTAAGACAAAGACACTCACTGATAAAGCGTACCAAAAGAGACTTAGTTTTGTAATGAAAAGCCTATAAACAAAATTAAGTTTATAAAGATTATGATCATATTTTACTAGGCATTTCAAAAGAAAAAATTTAATGTGAAAACTACTAGAAGAAAATCAAGTTTATTGTCAAACACGATGAACAATTTTTTTAAATTTCCAGATTTTGGCTTAGCTTCTTGAAAGATTTTAAAAAAAAGTAAATAAGAAGGCAAGAAAAACTATACATTTTAAAAAACATAAATCCAAATATATATTTATCATCATAAATTCTTGCTTTCACATGGTTAAACTAACAAATGACTTTTTTTAAAATAAAATAAAATAAAAAATTCTAACGAGAAAATTAAACAATATAACCCAATTAAATAAAGACGGGTAGCAAATTATTATAATGATTAGTTGATCATTTATCGACGCGTGAGGAACAATATTTTGTTTAAATTGAGCATAACATTATATTTATTGGTGCTACTCGTCAATGAATGAACAACCAATCATTAAATTCTTGTAATGATTGGTTGTTCATTTATCGACCATAGAATAATGTTTAAAACTTTAAACTCTAATTTTAAATCTTAAACCCTAAATTTAAACATCATATTTATTGGTGTTAAAGTAAGCATAACTGTAGATATTGACATATACTGCTCCTTTGAGATCAAAGCTTCAAATTTTCAAATCGTACTTTTTATACTAAAATATATAGATTGATACCAATTTGAATATGACATGACATGCAATTTATTTTAAGTCATTGAAATAAGTTTTGGCCATATAATTATTACATAGCCAAAATAGTCCAATGATAATGTTAGAAGATAAGTACGGTTCTTAATTTCCCGAATTTGCCGTACCTTAAAAAGATGAACAACGTCTTTGACTTTTTTAAAAAAAATAGTTTGCCAATTTATTAATATAAGTTAGGAAAAAAATTAACCAATCATTTCTCACCTTTAGAAACTTCCCCTGTTTCTTTTTTAGTAAAACAATAAGTTATTCAAATGATTTTAATTAATTAGAAATCAACGTGGACTGTGTATGATGGCTTTTGAATAAATTATTTTTTTCAAAAAATATTTTAAAACTACGTCGTTATGTTGGAATAAATAATTAAAATTGTGCGCATTTTGGGGAGAATGTTACGGTTTTAATGAATTTTAATATTAACCTTTTTCAGTAAAGCCCTATTCATCCAGATGTCAATTTTAATTGAAATAGTAAATTGAACTAAAACTTTAATTATATGGTTGGTTATTCATTTATTTTATTCAATTTGAACCACAAGTTTGGTCTAATATCGCAATTGGGCAAATAAAAAATCCATATTCAATGGCATGAAAAATAAATAAATAAATAATATATATATAACGATAAAAAAAATGCGAAACTAACTTATAAAAGGGGTTTTTTAAATAAAAAGTTACTAAACATATGAATTCAATAAAAATATAAGAAGATTAGCCGGAGTTATATATTTTTTTCAATATTAATTTTAATTTGATTGATTTAATATTTGGTCAATGTTTCACATACTGTCTACCCTCACTACCCTCCCAAAACAATTTATTTTTAAAAGATAATGAGATTTAATTAATCAGTTATTATTTTATTGTTTAGGACATATAGAAATTTAAGTAATTAATTAATCAACTCGAAGACATAAATATTATTAATAAAATCTTTGTGATATAAGCAGTGACGTTAATTGCCTATAATGACGCGCGTGTCTCACGCACAGAATGTAGTACTAAATCGAAACTTGGTCACGCGTGGAATTGCTTAGGAAACACCACTGAAAGTTCTCCACGTGGCCAGCTATGATTCGTTGTTTGTACCTCGACAATGATTTTCAATCGATTTCACAAAATATTTTAATTTGAAATATATTTTTAGTCCTTTGTTGATTTTTAAGTCATGTAGTCGGTTTTCTAATTTTAGTATTCATAATTTTCGTAAATCTTAAATTTAGTTCATAAATTTTATCAAAAATTGATTAAATAATAATAATAATTTTTATCTTAAAAATATATTTTGTAAATATATTTTTACAATTTGTAAAGATGATATCCATATGGATATATTAACTAAAATTGGATGCGTGAAAAGCACACAAATAAAATTAAATTAAATTACATGAATGAAAATGAAGTAATATTTTAATTTGTATGGTCATGTGGTGCCCTTGCACAGGAAAAATAAATATTTTTGTTTATTATATTTATTTGACTAATTGTTCCTGTTTTATTTCTTTCCTTAAATAAATTGATTAGATTTCTTCAAGATTTTATATTATTTGGTAGTGTATCATCAAAAACGACAATTATTTTATATCTCTGAAATACTTGTTAACGCCAGATTTTGGCCAAAGACAAATGTACTTAACCTCCACATGACAAAAACGATAAATTTATAATTCGAGGAAGAGAAGACCTGTAAAACAAATAAAAAAGACTTTGATGCCTAAGTCAGCAAGATAACTAAATAATAGAGAAGAAGTTAAAAGTTCTAAGTTCCTTCATTTGGAGCTACAGTTGTGTATTTATAGAGAAAGTTGACTTAGGTTGTTGCCTAGGATTTTAGAGTCGCCTTAGGATAATTAGATACCCAAGGGGTCGAGGGGAAAGTTGAGGCCGAGCATCTTCCCTTAGCATATTTTGGTCCTAGGGAGATGCTTTTGGGCCTAGGCATATGTAAGATATGCTCATTGACCATTTTGCTAAGGTCGGTCTTGGTCTTGGACTTGGTCAAGGCTAACACTGAGCATGCTAACTCATCTTCCCTTGGCCCATTTTGGACCTAGAGTGATATTTTTTGCTCAAACCTCGCTATTTTTTCAGACATCATTGTTGCTATTCTTATTTTATGTTGATTCACTCTTTGGTCCAAAATCAACTATAACAAATACTTATGAGTACAACATCATAAATTCATATTCTTCTCCTATTTTTTACTTAACTAATTATCAAAATGAATATATAATTGTTCATTTCTCAACTATTTGTTGAGCTCAGGTCAAACTTTTCTTAAAAGAAATAATCAATATTTTTCTATTTTTAAGTTTCTAAGTGGTGATACAATTAAACAATAAAAAAGATATTCAAACTTACAGCTATTTTTTTCTTGACCAACACCGCCAATATTTTTGCCTTAATTTTCTTTTAAAAAAAGGTCTCAACCTTTTTAAATATATTCAATATTAGAAAAATTTATACTAAACGTGTATTTTTTGCCAAAAGAAAAAAAAAATTATATATATATACACATACACTAAACGTGAAGATAAACAGTATTTAATTAATTTCTTAAAAATTAACTAGAAAATGCTCTCTTTTTCTATTGTTATATGCAATGAGTAAATTTTAAGGTTTTACTTTATTAAATTTAATTGGATTTAATAACAATATTCTCACCATCCAATTTGGAAACTTCTATAAACACTACCTAATAAATTAGCCAGCTATAACTTAAATCAACAAATCATATAATCCCGATATTGAAAATGTTAAAGCATATGTAAAAGTCAAATGACGGTTCCAATATCATAATATGCCAATCAAATGTCCAAAGTTTAACCAAAAATTATAATAATAATAATAAAGTCAACAAACATAAATGGTCTCCCTCGCAACAATAGCAATGCAATTAACTTAATTTGTGTATTAAGTTATTAATTTAGTCCGCGTTGAAATATATTTGAATCTTAAAATTTCATTAGAATTGATATTTGATATATTTACTCATTTAAGTATTTTCATTCTCTGCCTAATGTTTAGAGAAGTGCACTATATAAACATTATAACCCTATAATTTTGTAACATTCTCTCGAATAAAATTGTTCTCCCTCTGTCCAGTTAACGTAGCTAACGCATTGTTAGTGAACCACATAAAATTTATGTGTCAATCTTCTCTATCTTTTACGTTCTTTTGTATTCTTTAATTGTCAATTTCGTAACAGTATTTGTTTGACAATTTTTTTTAATTTTGTTTTAAAAAGTTAAACTTATTAAACTTACTACAGTTTTATTGTTTTGATACTTAAAATTCAAGCTAAATTTTGAAAAGTTAAAAAAAAAAAAATTGACTTACAATAATTCGTGTGTGATTTTAAGGAATCTGATAAACTTACCCAAAAAAAAAAAAAAAAAAATTATGTGGAAGCAAGCATAATTTGAAAAAATAATAGAATAAAATGGTAATTAACAGAGTGTTAAAATTTATATTTAGTATATTGAAATTAAAATTTTTAATTTGTGAATATATATATATATATATATATATATATAAAATTGTTTTTTTTTTATTTGTAATTTTCTTTGATATTTTTGAGTAACTTAAAAAGAAGTAAATCATGTTCAATTGGTTGATAGAATCTAAGCCCATCATGATCTTGGGACCAACTTTACAAAATTTTATTTTGTTTGAAATATTAGTAAATTTGAAAGAGAAAGAACATGAAAAGGAAGAAGAAAGGGATGTTTAATAGCAATTGATTAACGATAAATTGGAATGCTTTTCTTTAGCCTTCATCCATTCCTCTTTTCGTAATGAGCTACTCTCTAGCTCCCTTTATATTCTTCCCATTTTGTTTCGAATACATCTTGCCTCGAGGTATGATGAGGGTGCTACAGAAGTGTCAACTTAGTTGAAATGTTCCGATGCACATCCTAATCCCATATTTGTGCTTTGTTAAAAAAAAGAATTAATTAATAATATAGAGAATATTTTTATAGGGTGGTCTTGCAAGTTCCAAGATGCTTTGTTTTCTTTTCTCCCCATTTTTTTTTGCTCATTTCTTTTTTTTTTTTTTTCTCTCTCATTAATGGTTTTTTTCGAAAGAGTAAAGTTTAGAACAAAAGAGTTTTTTTAACACTATAACCATTTTTATTTTTAAGTATAGTTTTTGAATTTATTTTTAAAGTAGTCAAACAAAACGAACATGTTGATTAATCCCCATTAGCAATCACTATTATTTAGGTTAAAGTCAAGGACCATCAAGTATTTTAGAAACTTGTAAACTGAAATATACTTTTTGAAATCTCATGAACTACATAGATGGACCAATCAAAGTATGTGATAAGTTTTAGGGTATGTTTGGATTTATTTGAGAAAAAAATGTTTTTCAAAAAACTCATTTCTATTTAAACTCTTTTGATAAAAAATGTTTAAAATACACCTCAAAATCTATTTTGAGTGATTGCTAAATGCTCCAATTTTTTCTTCAATGACTTATTTTTTAAATTAAACACTTCAAAATGTATTCCAAATATACTCTTAATTTGTTTTCATAGGTATTGGCTTGGGTGCTATGGTTTTTCAAAATTTTATTTTATTTTATTTTATTTGGTTTCTTTACAAGAATGTTGCAAGTGGCAATTTAAATTTACTACATCTTGGAAAAAAGATAGAGATGTTGTAAACACTAAACTATGTTCTTGTTGTTCAACTATTTTAGCCATATTTTAACATTTTCTTTTAATTCTTTCTTTTTCATGGATAGGTTCAAATATTCTTTTTAAGTGTGTCTATTGGGTTGTTAAAATTTAGGTGAGAATAAAAGTTTCACCCACTCAAATACTCGATTATTTTTTTCCAAACACAAGTCTAAACATTAAGGTAATAACAAAAATTGAATATCACATTAAATATATCAAACATATGTGCATCTCAAATGGAAAAGAGAATATCTTGTAGGTATGTGACGACCAAGTTAATGCAATCCATTGTTATACGAAAAGGGTAAATTAATAAGAAGCATTGCATTGGGCCAACAAACAGACAATCAAACCTATCTTGAGCGTCTCTTTACTAACACAGCAAAACATCCAAATCAGGTTTTAGTGAAGTGTCAAAGAGGGTAGTACTAATACAGGAATACTCTACCTCTTAATTAGGAGGAGAGCTCATTTAAGTTTCCTCAATAGAAGCCACAAACCAATGTGTACAATAAAAAAAAAAAAGTTCAAACTAAACAAAGAGACACATGGTTGCTTCATAAACACAAAGATTACGCTCGCATCAAATAACAATATCTCCAATAATTTAAAAAAGAAAAAATAGTGCACTTGGGTGGTGATATTTTGATTGCTCCCATTTGTTGGGGAACCACATAGCCAAAGGAAAGGACAAACGTTATATTAATAATGTCCTCCAATATAATTGAGCACATTTAATTTACAACAATACAGCTGACCCACCCTTCCAAAAAAAAAACACAAACAAAATAATTGCTCTCGCATTTATTTTGTTTCATCACTTTCCCCTGCACCATTATTGTAATCCACCTTCATTTGTGCTCCTAATTTTTTCTTCCCATCATTTTTTTTTTTTACTAAAAAGGAGGGAAAAAAAAAAGGTTTGTACATCAACCAAATCAAAGTGGACTCTTTGATTTGAAATCTAAGCTTGAGTTGTTTGAAAAAAAAAGCTTCCCCTTCTTTGTGGTGAGGGTGTATTGTAATAGATAGTATTACGAGGATATAGAAAGAGTGAACAAAAATGAACGTTGATTAGATAGATGTGGACTTATCATATAGAGATAATTAGTATGGTCCTAGGAGATCACCTAAACATCGACCTATAAAAACCCTACTAAGTCACATGATCAAAGAAAGAAGTTTTTGTCCTTTTGAGTTGAAATATCAGTTTTGTCCATGTACATTGTGATTGATGTGTTCCATTTTAGTCCTTAAATTATCAATGTCTAAATTTTGTATTTGTATTCTAAAAAATTTAATAATTAATTCATATGATTGGCTTATCGATAACTTAAAAAACAATAATATATATATATATCTATATATATATATATATTATAGCTCTCTCTTTATAACTTTTCAAAAGATTTTTTCTTGAATAAAAATTCTTTTCTATTTTATAAAATTTAGTAAAAATTAACTTCTAACCAACCAAAAAATGAGTATAATGGAGTTATTAATATAGAAAAAGGTTAAATTTTAAATAATATTCTTGAAAACTATTGGATTTGTTTCAATTATACTCTTAAACTTTGAAAAGTTTCTTTTTTACTGTTGAAATTTAAAATTTATTTCAAAACAACGCTTGCTTACAATTTTTTGTCACTAAATTCACTAAAAAAAATTGTGAGCATGAAATTAAAAAGAGAAATATGACAACAAGTATAGTTTCACATACCATGTATTATTATCTTTTTTTAATGCATGGGTTTATATTTCTTCACCATAAAACAAAAGTTTTTGTCCATGAATCGTAAAAATAGTTTTGAAACAAACTTTAAATGTTAAGATGAAAATTTTCAAAATTTTCAAAATTTAAGATGTAATTGAAGTTAACTTCATAGTTCCTGAATATTTTTTTATAATTTTTCAAAGTGAGGATAAAATAGAACACACGTGTAGGGTTGAGATTGAAAGTGTGGAGTTGAGGGGAGGGCATTTTGGTAAATAAAACAAATGGTAGGGCTAAAATTACAAGCAGAGAGATGTCGTACAAGAGGAGAAGGAGAGGCCACGTCATAGGGTGGGGGCACAGAAACCTCGTACCCTTCTCCACAAAGTATACTATTCAAATTATTTTCCTAATCACAATATCACATCTCTCTTCTTTTATAATTAATATTTTGGTTAAATTATATTATAGGTTTAGAGCTTTTGAGACACTGAATTAGTTATTATAATATGTGAGTTATAATAGTTTGTGTTTAGAGTATATACTATTTTCGTGAACTAGTAAATATTGAAACAAATAGAAATTTCAAATAGAGATGTCCTAGAGTGCGATGGGGCCAGGGATCACTTCCCTGCTTCTCATTTCATTACTCGTCCCTGCGAAATTTTCTTTGGGTATTGGGGCGGAGATTTTTCATAGGAAAATCACGCGGATCGGGTTCCTAGTGCGAAAATTTTTTCCGTTCAATTTGTTTTTGTTAAAAGAATCAATCAACTTAAAATCACTACCATGGGTAGATTTTAATTGAATAGTTAAATTTCTTACTATGTTTTTTTTTTTAAAATGATTAGTACCACATGGACAATTTGAATTGAAAGAGAAATTTCTCAAAAAAAAAAAAATTAGAAGAAAGAAAGAATTATCACAAATTATTCATAAATATAATCTAAATTTAAAGGTTAAATTCAAATATATTAAAGGGTTGTTTTCAAATATAGGAAAACGAACCAAAATATTTACAAATAAAACAAAATTGCATCATAGATCGTGATAGACTACTATCTTTGTCATAGTAGTCTATCGTAACTTATCGTTGATAGGCTATGATATTTTATTATTGTTTGTAAATATTTTTAACAGTTTTGTCATTTAAAATAATTTCCCTAGAGTAAATATCTTAACCATTGTTGGAGATTGTTGATTGGCCCTCTATTTTCTCTAAGGTAGTTTGTGAAGGTGTTTAATTATGACAATATTTATTTCTGTAGAATATTTCCTTTTTATTCTTTGGAATTTCCCTGTAGATTTATTTTGTCTGATATTTTCCTTATTCGGGGCAGTGCTTATTATTTCAATTGTGGAGTTTATTTTCTTTCTTGACCTCGTTTTATAAAAAGAGATTAATGATGATCAGCTAGGGATGCTGCATTTATTTGTTGTGACAGAGTTTCTCTTCTTGGTAGCCGAGGAGTGTTGTGCAACATTGACTTTTGTTCTTTGCTAACTTTATTCAGCTGTGCAACTTCATCAACGAGAGCAAAACTTTGAAGATAATCTTTGTCTTAGGAGGAGTCTAAGGCATCACTACAAAGAAAGGATTCTCAGTCTTAGGGGGAGCTTAAGACTTCATTCTCATAAGGATTTTTCCATCTTAGGGGACTTAAAATTCATCCGTGAAGGAAGTTCACTAAGTTGTAAGGAAGATAATCAAACTGAGAGCCTAAGTACAATTGAGACGGAGTTCACTAAGTTTCACACACTGTCGGAAGCCAAAGTGTTTTTCACTAATATTATCACATTTAGGGGGAGCTTAAGTACAATTGAGAGGGAGTCTCACATTGATGCATGCCATGAAATGCATGTTTTTAAAGCTTATTTTAGTATCTTTTCTTATCAAAAGTAATCTTTGGCATGTTAAAATCCTCAAATTATGTTTTAAATAGTTAAAATGACTAAATATGAGGTCTTCAATTACTAAAACTGTCTTTGATGCGCCCGTATCAAAATCCTACATTATGAAAATGTCAACCAATATATAACCTTGGAGAGTTCTTTGATAAAAAAAATATGAAATTTGACATGAATGACTATGTGTCAAAATTAGAAGACATAGACATCATTTACAACATCATATTCATCTATATTTACGTGTCAACTGTTGGGATTGGTGTATCTTAAATCTCTTGGGTTTTGTAGTTTTGTAAATTGTAAATGTATTTTATTTATTGGATAAAATAAGAAGTTTTTTTATCTATCTTATGCAGTAACTCAATGCAATAAACTAAGATTCCATGGTTATTTTTATGTGAACTTAAACAAGTATGCGGTTAACATACAAGGTTGGATCATGTTTAAGTAATAACCAAAAGGTTTGTAGTATAGGAATAAGGTTGGGATGCGGATTCTGGTAACACTACGGATACGACCCACTTTGTAATTATTATAAGGATTTGTAAAGTGTTACAAACGATTTGATCCTCATCGTTCATGTTGAGACATGTGAGTGGGGGTATCCTATACTGAGAGTTTGTATAAGACCGGACCACAAAATGTTTAATTTCTCTTTGTAACACCGTTAATTGTAGAAATTAACTTTTCATAGGATGACTATAGGTAACTTGACCTAAATCTTGAGTGCGTTATGAACTTCTGGCTATAAGAGAAATCTTTAATCTGTATGTGTGAGAGTGGCCAAATTGCTGACTCAATTAGCCTACCATTTTGGAGATTTGTCTGATTAGGGAGTTGGAAATATATCTTCACAAGATGGAATTCACTCATTCCCGTGTTTAGAGTAAGTAGATAAATTACTCCCTTAAGGGCTGATACTGGGTCTTGAACAATGATGCCTCATCCTCTCACTGGCCCTAAAGGGATTAATTTATAGTTGGATTTTAAATAGTTTGTTCATTTAGAGGGATCAGTGGTACTTAAGGAGTTAAATATAACTACAGGGGTAAAACGATAGTTTGACCCAACTATAATTATGAGTAATTTGTGAAGGGTCGACTTACTGTTGATTAGTAAATTCCCTAGACATAGAAATATATCTATAGTGCGAAGAGTACAATAGCAAATAAAAGGAAATTTTGGTTAGGGGTACCCCTAAGAAAATCAATAAAAGAAGCTTCATGAATGAAAATCCACATAAACAAATAAGTAGACGAGTCTCAAAACAAAATTAGATAGTTGGACAAAATTTCATTAAAACATGCAAGACTAAGCGGAAGCTACTACAGGTCCCGTGATGCCATCAAGGATTCTTCTTATCATTCGTTGGCACATTCCTTCCTTTACCTGAAAAACATATAAGAGGAAAGGATGATTAATTATATTACTCAGTAAGTGACCCCACTACCGGAGTCGGGCTAGGCACCTAAGTCCATTAAGTGCGTCAAATATGAGACATGCATATCTATCATACTTCTATAGGAGAATGGTT
The DNA here is from genome assembly GCA_030954485.1 of Citrullus mucosospermus. Classification (NCBI taxonomy): domain Eukaryota; kingdom Viridiplantae; phylum Streptophyta; class Magnoliopsida; order Cucurbitales; family Cucurbitaceae; genus Citrullus; species Citrullus mucosospermus. Next base: position 27,032,740 of record CM062056.1, read on the forward strand.
ACACCCGCCCCACCGTTGGTTATGGATGCCCACAAACCTCTAGTGAGCCCCGAAGGAGACTCTTACCTCTAGTGATCCCGAAGGAACACAAACCTCTAGTATACCCGAAGGAACACAACCTCTGGTGAACCCGAAGGAACACAACCTCTAGTGAACCCGAAGGAACACATCCTCTAGTGAACTCGAAGGAACACAACCTCCAGGGAACCCGAACGAACACAGCCTCCTGTGGACACCCAACCAACGTAAGGGAGTCACCACTACTCATCATACATGATCAACCAAGTTCACACTCATTCCATTCCATGGATTCATACATTAACAGTAATGTTCATAAACGTCTCATAGCATAGGCTTATACACTAACAGACACATACAACTTTAAGACATGGAAATTTCATACAAGCATATTATATCATAAGTGGCTTTAGAAACCTATGACATGGTTCAGGTAGTAAGATCACTTACCTAAGGGTTGATCCATAAGGCTAACCACACGGCAACTCTCGCAAAATTCCTGAACAAACTGGGAATAAAATTTCCCTAACTTAAGTTATTCATCAAGCCTAACCCGTAACAAATAAATTCAAAGTTCATTTGAGAGAGTCCTTACCCAAACGTGGCTAAACTCGCAGTTTCCTCCGATCCTACAAACCAAAGTAATCGCCGACCACCTATCAAGATTTACCAATTTATTCATATTCCCAAAGATTTACCAAATTACGCCACTAACCTACTCAGGTTTGAGATACCCACTTAGGGAATACTGATCCGGCGACTGACGGTCAGGCGAGCAGTTAGTCGCAGCTGAGAACGAGATTCTGAGCGAGAGCGAGAGAGCGTGAGAGCGTGAGTCCGTGAGTCCGAGCGAGAGAGAGGGAGAGCGTGAGAGTGTGAGTTCGAACGAGAGAGCGGGAGAGCGTGCAACTTCTGGGAAAACGAGCGGCGACTGAGAGAGAGAGACAACGGAGGCAGAGGTAAGAGAGAGTGTGGCGGTGGAAAGGGAGAACGGAAAAAGAAGGAAGGGAGGCGGCGGCGGAGAAAATCGGGAGAGGAAGGGGAAGAAAGTGGCGGCGGATAGGGAGAGGGAAGGGAGAGAGTTTAATTTCTTTTTTTTTTTTTTTTTTATGCATAATGACTTAAATTAACTTAATAGAAGAATTTACCTCAATGATTTGGGTTGTCACAATATAGATACATTATAATATAAATTTTATTTTGAATGAGATTCAAAATTTATACTTTATATTATAAAAGAGATGAATATTTAAATGAGATTTAAATATTAATTATATGAATGAGATTCATATAAAGACTGTAGGTTAAAATTAATATGAATAAGATTCATATTAAAACCATAGGTTATGTGAGAGAATGTTGTTTGAATATGATTCAAATTTAAATTATATATGAGATATTTAATTAATTAATGGTTAATTAGTTAACTTTATTTAATTAAATTTATTAATACATTTACTTTTATTATTATTATTGTTATTATTATTATTATTATATTAAATAACTCTCATGTACTCTCTCTCACACTACCAATATGGAAAGTTACAGAGAATTCCTATACAACAAAAAAAGTTTTGTGATCTAATTCTTTATCCCACTCCAAGTTCTTTCTTCCACACAAAGAGTTCTTCTCCCTTGCCAAAAAAATATAGAGAGTCCAAAAACTCCTCTATTGATTCTTCCTAGAGGATAGCAAGGTAGCCATTGTGGTGGTGTTCTTAAGATAAGAAGTTTCCATATTGAAAATAGTCTTCAATGGTAGTAAACATCGATTCCTCTTAATCTTCTCTTAAGCATGCTAATATTTAGTTGTTTATTCATTTGGTTGTTCTCTATATTTTGTTCTTTTCAAAACAAGTTTAATGACACAAGTTGATCATTCGCTTCCACTGGAAATTTGATTCCTTCACTTAGGTATAAGGGACACCATAGGATAAAAAATAAGAGCAAGAATTAATCTAAGTAGCAGCTAACCATAGGCATATAGGCTTAGCTCCTTAGGCACCTAAAAGACTTGATACAAAGACCGAATAGGTGAAGATTCTATCCACTAGTTAAGCAATGTGCTGATATGATGCGACAACATCACTTGAGTGAAAATGAACTTAGGCAAAAACATAGTTGAAACCCGACTTCCAACATTGATTATCTTTATCTTTTTACGTTTTATTCACATCAACTCACAACAATTTCATTTTAGTTACTTTAGTCACTTGATTGCTCTGCTTAAAAACAAACCTAATTAGATTGCTAGTCTTATAGGATTCGACTCTTTGAATACTCCGAGATTATTACTTCATCGACAATGTATGATTGCACTAAACCATATTTATTTCTATTTTTCAACTCTCATACACGATTGGTCGATCAAGTTTTTAGTGTTATTGTCAGGGACTCGATTAAATTTTTTGGTTTGTTTAAACGTTGCTGGTCAATGCAACCACACCAACTCTATCTCAAGGAAAATACTAACTCTTTTTTTTTTTAGTTCGTTTTACAGTTTTTTAAGAATTAGTGCATGAGAAGAAGGCCTTGCCTTTTTTAAGCAGATCCTGAGATAGAAAATATCTCCTAAGATAGAAAGGACCTTTATCGTAGTAAAAGGAGAGAACAAAGACGAAAGTATCTTGAGGAGAAAGAGTTAAGCGCAAAAGTTGATTTAGAGAAAGTTGCGTTTGTGAAACAAATTCAAATGAATCCATTTGAAAACAATCCTCCTTTTCCTCATCCTCATCCTTGTCACCATCTACCTCGTGGCCTCCCCACTCCCTCCTCCATTCCCCGCTTAAACGGAGAATCTCCTCCCCATTTAGGGCAGGGCCTTCTCCCCTAGCGAAAACGAACATCACTAATTTCAAATAGTATTACTATAGTTAATTGTAGATTATAATAGTTGTAAGCATTAAACACCACTATTATAACTGGAGTCCCAAACATGAAGTGGGCTATAATAGCACACTCCAGCAACTTCAAGTTAGGTCCAAAACAACCCCTTAGTGTTCAAACTTTTAAGTTTTAATTTAATTCATCTTTAAACTTTGAAAAACATTTAATAGATTTTTTTAAATTATAATTTTATCTTCAATAATTTAAATTTGTTTGTTTGATATGTCAATGACTTATTCGATATTTTTTAATGACAAAAATAATTGACAAGTAAAGAATAAAGATGAAGAAGATGTTGCCACAAAAATTTACATGGTTCGCTCACGATTTGTCAGCTACATCAATGAACTAGAGGGAGGTCATTTTATTATCTCTAGGATAAACGATAAAGGTTTAAGGGTTTATATCTGGTACTACTCTCTTAAAGCCTAAACATAATAGATCTCAAAATAAAAGTCCAAAACAAGAAACTGTATAATAATCTCTTATAACTTAAGTCTCTTATAACTTAAGTTTTAGAGGTGTTGCCCTCGAACCACCTACCAGGGTGTGTTACCCCTAGACTCCTTGGTAATTTGAATCGTTAGATAACTTATTCAAGGCATATCAACATTTAAAATTCACATATCCACTTGAGACAAAATTAAAAATTTAGTGCTTGTTTGGTAGAGAATTTGAAAATAAAGAATTCAATGAAAACAAAGTTATATTCCATGTTTTCATATATGTGTTTAGTAGCAAGATTCAAAAATTGAATTCTCTAATTTAAACAATTGTTTAAAATGTGTTTGATACTATTGTTCGACGATATCTTCGAAGAAATTTAGTTCATTGAATTTGAATTTTATATTTGTATTGATTCCAATGTTGTGAATATAATATCTAATATTTGATCATTTGGTTCTTTCTCTCAAAAAGGTAAACTTTGATCGTAAGGCTTGTTGATCTTCTTGGATGATCAACCTTTGGGCTTGGACTCAATGATCTCCTTGGGTGATTGGCCTTTAGGCTTGTTGATATTCTTTTGCGATCGGCCTTTAGGCTTGATGATCTTCTGAGATGATCGACCTTTGGGCTTGTTGATTGGGTTGGATCGGCCTGTGGCTTGTTAATCGATTTGGATCGGCCTCCAGCTTGTTGGTCTACTTGTATCGGCCTTTGGAGTTTCTGACTTCAAGAACTTTCGAGAGAGTCTTCTGATCCTGTGGAAGTCTCATGAACTTTAGTCTTTAGATCTTTAAGAGATCAAAAGTTGATATTTGGACCTTTAGTCTTCAAAGCTTCAAGAGGTTTGTATTCTTTAGAGGCTGTATTCTTCAGGTCTTTAGAGCTTGAGGGAGTTGTGTTCTTCAGATCTTTAGAGCTTCAACCTTTGGATCTTCAAAACTTTGGAGCTTCAGTCTTCAGAGCTTCAATTCTTCCTATCTTCAGGAAGTCGTAATCTTGAGGTCGATCAGAACTTCAAAGTCTTGAAATCTTCAAAACTTTGTCTTCAGAACTTCAGAGCTTCAGCACTCCATTGTCCACGCTTCCAACCTCCCCAAAATAGAGGGAAATGCTTCTATTTATAGAGGTTCCCCATGGCCATACATGGGCTTGGGCCGAGTTTTTTTTGGGCTTGGGTCCAGTTACTTTTGGGCTTGGGCTTGGGCTTGGGCCCAATATCTTCTTTGGCCCTGAAAATTCATAAAGGGCTTGCACTGTATTGAACTTTGGTCCCCGAACAATTTTAACTACTCGGCCCAATCCAATCTATAATTTTCACGAAGGACTTGGACTTTTGGCTGAAATTTCTCCTTCAACAACTATATATTTAGTTGACAATAAACTATTATTAATTCATTTATGAATATGATTTATGCTTAAAAAATTATATAATTATTATTTTGTAATATTATATAGCTTATAATACATTATATAATACATATTATATATTTTTAAAAAGTTATTTGAGTTTATAACATGACATTGTATTCCTGGATGTTTTTATCTTTATTTAATAGAATTCTCCATTTTAAAATTTAAAATTCAAAATATGATACAATGAAAATATAAAAATGTTGTTTTAAAAATTTTTGGATTTGGATTATAGAATTTGAAAACAATTTTCTGAAAAAGAATTAGAATTATATGCTAAAATAGAATCTAGATTTACTACCCAACAAATCCTAGGTTTCATTATATTTTCAAATCCTACCATGAGCTTATTAAACATAAGGACTTGTTAAATATTTTAAAAATGTGTGGACCTTTCGAAAAATTATTAACTAGTAGCCACAAACCGCAAGAAGTTCAAATTCTACACTTGTAAATTTAACTTGTGTTTTTTTATTTTATTTTTTTATTTTTTCTTATTTATTTAAATCCCACAACTTAAACTCAACATTTTATTTGATCTTTCTATTTTCTTAATAAAATATTTTATACTTTGGTCCTCCACGCCCTGTTTATTTTATATTGACCATTAATTGTTTAAACCTTTTTTAATTAAAAAAAAAAAAAAAAAAAAAAAAAAAAAAAAAAAAAACCTCGTTAAATAATGTTCTAGCTAATTTTTTTTTTTTCACCAGTTGGCCATTTTTCATTTTTCAATGGGTTGCTGCTTACATGGACATGAAAAGAGTTTAAAAGCTTGTGTAATGTACATCGTATTAAATTTTCATCGAAATGTTGATATTTTCATATTTCTATGAGTTCAATATGGATATGAGGGAAGGGGTAAATCAAAATTTTCATTATATCATAAAAAAAAAATCCATGAAACATAAAAAAATAACTAACAAAATGTCACTAATGTAAAAATAATATAAATAATAAACATGTTAACTAGTTTAAAAATTAAAATTATTATAAATAAAAAAATATCAAACTATTTACAGATATAGAAAATTTTCACTGTTTAACGATATAATCGCTCGCGATTGAAGTCTATCACTAATAAACAATGAAATTTTTCTATATTTGTAAATAATTTGGCTCATTTTGCTATATTTGAAACTTTTTTTAATATATTTTTTTTATAACTTTTCTAGAAATATCAACCAAAATTTTCATAAAATTTAAACTTCGATATTTACGTCGATATCAACATTTTAAAATTGGTTATTGGTTTAGTACAAAGTTTTATTTTTTTATTTTTTTTTAATAATAATAACGATTTGAGATTTTTAAAAATGGAAGGATTTCCAAAATTTCCGAAAGAATGACTAGTGGTAAGTTTTTTTTAGTGTAAAATCATCTTTTGGACTAAAAGCAAAATAAATCAAAGCTTAGAAGTTGAATAAAACATCTTAACATTTCAAAATTAGAATATTAGGAAAATAAAAGTTGCTTCACCATATTATGACTTCAAACTTCTACAAATTAATGGTTTTTTTTAATATAATTTATCTAGCCAGCTTTTGCTTTATCAGCCATCTTACCAAATTCGATCTTTTATAATATATATACAATTTATTTTATCAATTTGAATATAATTCATGGATATTTTCAAACATAACAAAAGTAACCAAAATATTTACAAACATATTAAAATTTTAGTGTTTATTTACGTTAGATCGCGATAGATCACGATAAACTACTATCTGTGTCACAACAAACACAAATAATAATCTATCGCAGGATATCGTAGATGGACTGTGTATTTTGCTATTGTTTATAAATATTTTCAGCCGTTTTGTCATTTAAGACAATTTCTCTATAACTTAACTAGTCAAGGTATAAATTATTCTTTTAAAAAAATTATATATTATTCCTCAAGAAATTAAATATCCAAATTTTCAGTCTCACGAATGGTTGGATTTTAAAATAAATTTGGATTAGTCTCCTATTATTTGTTGTCTTCATTATTTTTATTAATTCATATATATTATATTAAATAATTACAATTTTTTTCTACTATTGTACTTGCACACAATATAACTTTGTACTATCAAATTTGTGTGTACTACGGGTTTCTTCCGCTATTAAAATAATAATCAAATTGATTAATGTTTTTTTTTATTTAATTTTTTAAATAGCTAATAAAATCAAGGTTAAATTACAAATTCGGTTTTTATAATTTGAAAAAATTTAGAAGTTAGTTTCTATGATTTGATAAGACTTTCATAAATAGTTTTTATAGAAGAGACTATTTATGAAAATTTTAGCAAATTATAAGGACTATTTATGAAATTGTGTTAAACCACAAAAACTAGATTCTAATTTTCTCTAAACCATAAGAACCAAATTTCTAATTAAATTTGGAATCAAATTTCAATGCATTGACTTTTATAAATCATTCCATATATATCATTAGAAAAAATGTTTTTTTTTTTTTTTTTTTTTGCAAATTCAAAAGTAGACTTTCAACGGGCTTAAAACGTTCTATGTTATCCACTAGGAATTGAATGAATAATGTGATGTGAAACTTTCGTAAAAGAAAAAAAAAAAAAAAGAAAGAAAATTCCTTAAACTTCATTATCCATTTGGCCTACCAATTGGTAACCCCACGTCAAAAAGTGAAAATGCCAATGCCTTTATTTAGTAAAGGCATAAAAAAGTATAGACTCAAAAGTATAAAACTAAAATTGGACTAGAGATATATATTTTTAAGTATTTGGAATATATTTTTAAGTATTTAATTTAAAAAATAATTCATTTAAAAAAAATTGGAGTATGTAATCCCATTCAAAATAGATTTTGAAGTATATTTGAAACATTTTTTTAACAAAATAGTTCAAATAAAAAGGAGTTTCTTAAAAGATACTTTTTTCTCAAGTTAATCCAAACGTGCTTATAAGTTGTGTTTAAAAAATAGCTATTATGGTCGGTTTGGATTAATAAGAAAAAAAAATCAAAATAGTCATTTTTATTTAAACTCTTTTGATAAAAATGGTTTAAAATACACTTTAAAAATATTTTAAAAACAATTTTGAGTTGTTGTCAATTTTTTTTTAGTGGCCATTTTCGAACATAAACACTTAAAAAGTTAAACATCCTACTAAAATTAACAACTCAATTAGAAGAACAAAAATAAATAAATAAAGCAACTCCAATAACTTGATACTAAGCTAATGGTGGATAATAATCTTTTCATTTTTTGTCTATGCTTTTGCTAAATTCTTTTTCTTTTTTTTTTTTCTTTTTTTTTTTTTTAAATCCTATCTTTTTGCCTATAAAGTCAAGTCATTTTAGCCCTTTTCTTGATGAGTCAGGCTTTCAATCTTTTCATCAAGGCTTAGTGGCTTGGTAGTATCAATCTATATTTTTACTTAAATTCATTTAAAATAAAGAAAAAAAAATCACAAATAACTTCCTTTAAATCATTATTTTACTTAATCTATATTTTTACTTAAATTCATTTAAAATAAAGAAAAAAAAATCACAAATAACTTCCTTTAAATCATTATTTTACTTAATCTATATTTTTACTTAAATTCATTTAAAATAAAGAAAAAAAAATCACAAATAACTTCCTTTAAATCATTATTTTACTTAATCTATATTTTTACTTAAATTCATTTAAAATAAAGAAAAAAAAAATCACAAATAACTTCCTTTAAATCATTATTTTACTTAATCTATATTTTTACTTAAATTCATTTAAAATAAAGAAAAAAAAATCACAAATAACTTCCTTTAAATCATTATTTTACTTAATCTATATTTTTACTTAAATTCATTTAAAATAAAGAAAAAAAAATCACAAATAACTTCCTTTAAATCATTATTTTACTTAATCTATATTTTTACTTAAATTCATTTAAAATAAAGAAAAAAAAATCACAAATAACTTCCTTTAAATCATTATTTTACTTAATCTATATTTTTACTTAAATTCATTTAAAATAAAGAAAAAAAAATCACAAATAACTTCCTTTAAATCATTATTTTACTTAATCTATATTTTTACTTAAATTCATTTAAAATAAAGAAAAAAAATCACAAATAACTTCCTTTAAATCATTATTTTACTTAATCTATATTTTTACTTAAATTCATTTAAAATAAAGAAAAAAAAATCACAAATAACTTCCTTTAAATCATTATTTTACTTAATCTATATTTTTACTTAAATTCATTTAAAATAAAGAAAAAAAATCACAAATAACTTCCTTTAAATCATTATTTTACTTACTCTATATTTTTACTTAAATTCATTTAAAATAAAGAAAAAAAAATCACAAATAACTTCCTTTAAATCATTATTTTACTTTCTTTTATTTTTTTCTCTAATGATGAAGAGCAAATATCAATTCACGTCTTTAAATTTTGATGTTCTAAATATTAATAATTTTATTAATTTAAACCATAAACTTAATTTTATAGGTAAATGAAATCAATTTAAACTCTCATTTGTTTGTTAGTGATGTGTAGCTATTTTCACATAATTATTCTATCTAAAATAGTTCAATATCACTTGCATAAAACTTCCTACTATCGATTTAATCTACTTCTTATGAGTTTCTCTCTAATTTACATTAATTCTTGTGATTAAAGAAATCTTATATATATAACGGTTTAAAAATGAAATTTTAAGAAAAGGTCAAAATTAATCCATTTCGAAAGCCTAGGGCTTAAATTGATTCAATAATTAATTTGAGGTTTTGATTGATACAACTCTAAAATTTAGGGATTACAAATGATGTTTGTAAAAAAAAATAAACAAAAATAAACAAAAAAAAAACTTGATTTTATGAAAAACTTTGACAAAAACTATTTTTGTTTAATTTCACCTAAATTTAAAAAATTAATCACGGACAAAAAAATTTCAAAAAAATAAACTAAAAATCAAATGTTTATCAATCAAATGCACCCTAATTCTTTTAAATATACTATTGATTTGGTTTGATTTTTTTTTTTTTTTATGCCGTTGACAAAGTCAGAAAATTACAACCTTTAAAATCATGAATTTTCAGAGTTAATTGTATTAAAAATAAATAAATAAAATGTAGCTATCGTATTACCTATCAAATACGAATCAGCAGAGATAAGTACGGAATTTCTAAAATAAATTATTCCGTACTTTGCTTATTAAATTAAGAATATAATTATTTTTTATTTGTTGCATTATCAAATTATTTATTATAAACTCCAAGTTGTTTTGTTTATTATTATCTTTAAATAAAAAAAAAAGAGTTCAGATCTAATAAATGATTTTGAGTTGTTATAAGTAACAAGTCTCATGCATTGGTTGACTTTTTAATTAGTACAACATTGCATATATCTTCATTTCTTAATGACTTCAAAACAATCCATGTTATTAAAATGTTTGAATTCAAGTAATTTAGAATCTTTTTCATGTCAAGTGATTTTACATTAACCTAACTGAAATATCAAAGTGTTATTAAAAATAAAAAATAAAAAAAATCAGTTAACTAAAAATTAAATTCACAAGTGATCTATTTAAACCCATATTTTTGGGTTAAATTATAAGTTTAATCCCTAAATTTTGATACGTGAGTCTATTTAATTATTGACTTTTCAATTTTGTATCCAATGGAATTATGAAGTTAAAATTCTAATTTATATCTAACAAATCAATTTTTGTTAATTTTTTTTGAATATATTAGAGACCCATTAGACACAAAACAGAAAGTTAGTGACTTTGATAGTTAATAGACATCTTTACAATTCAGGGAATATGTAAACACAACATTGAAAGTTCAGCATCATATTAAACTCGGTTGAAAATTTAGTGACAAAATAACACAAATCTTAAAATTTAGGGACTAAAAGTTAAATAATTAAAAAAAAAATTGACTCTTTAAACGAACTTAATGTTTACTCATTAAATTGGTTGATTTCAAAGTTTCTTTTTTCCATATATGCATGCATGTCATAATTATCAATTTTCCAAAACTTTATTCATTAGTCTTAGCAAACTAGTGACATGTTTGAAAGTGATTTCAAAATAGTTAAAATCATTTTTACCATATTCTAAATTACTCCTAAGTCCTAAACATGTCTATAAAAGATTTAATCAATTTAATATTTAGTTTTACATTTTTAAACACAATTTTTTTTTTTTTTTTTTTTGATAATTTTCACTAATCAAATGCACATTTGAAATTGTATTTTAATATAAAAAAAGTGATTTCAACTATTTTTAAAATTATTTTCAAACATCTCTTTATATATGTCTAAACAAAATTACTTTCTAAACACATAATTTAAAAAATAAAAAATAAAAGAACCCACAATTTACACTTTTTTTTTCACGTAACTATCAAATTTCTTTTCCAACTTTAAGAGTTTGACTCCAAAAATTCCTCAACTATTAGGGAAAAAAATGTCTAAATTCGACCTTGAAGTGATATCTTTCTCATAAACATTCTATAAAAGTATTGAAAATAACTTGTAAATAATAGTTTTTTTTTCTATTATTGTAGAAATAGTTAACCATGAAATCCACTCACGAATTCATATCATCCAATTCAACGATTATTTTTATTAAAACAAAATTTAGCAATAAACTAAGTGTGCTAAAACAAACTATTTATAAAGACAAATTTGACTCGAACACGACACTTAAAAAAACAGTACAATAAATTAACATCACAAAAAGAAAAAAAAAACATTTTTTTTTAGGTTTAGAAAGAACATGAAGAGGAATCAAATGCATGGTGGATACCAAATACAATATGGAATCCTATGCTTTATGGATGGAAAATATGTTGGATTTTTTAATTTTATTTTATTCACTTATGGACCACTAAAATTTTCAATTGGAAAAAAAAATCAAAAGTCAAATCTTCTTAAAATAATATTTAAAAATATTGTCTCTCTCCCTCTCAACGTTTAATCTAAATTAATTATGAAATCAATAAAACTTTTTATTAAACCAACCACTTTACACATCATTCTATTCGTCATTTGAACCAAAAAAAAAAAAAAAAAAAAAAAAAATTACAGTTCGTTGACAAAATTTCATTTCTATATCCAATGTATGTCCTAAAACTTTAATAAAAATGCAAGGATATAGTTTTTTTTTTTTTTAATTAAGCCTATAAACACTTTTTTTTTTCATGCTGACCAATGAATTTATTGCTTTCTTATCTACTATTTACCAATATTTAAAAATAAAAAACAAGTCAAGATTTGGAAACTAAAAAAATTAGTTTTTAAAAAACTTATGTTTTTGTTATTTGATGAAAAATTCAACTATTTTATTTAGGAAATATTTATAACATTTCTTAATTTTCAAAAATCATTACCGAATGAGGTCATGAGAAGCGCAAAATCTAAATTTCAATAACTATTTAAGCACAAAATCTTATTTAATTATCTGTTATATAATCTTTAAAAACTAATCATTTTGACGAAAACATCAAACAATATTTTAAAAAATTCAGAAAATTTTAATTAATACAAATTTAAAAATTCAGGAGCAATCAGAATTCATAAATAAATCTGAACATTAAACCGATCGTGGCGATCACTTCTTGAATAAAGAAAATAAAAAAAAAAACCTACAAATTTCACGATAGTCAAATGTCATCGATTTTTGGTCGCGAAATATGTAATCCTAAATTATATATATATAGTTTATAAAATATATTAAATTAGGGTTTTTGAAGAAGGAAAAAATGATTAGAAAGAGTATTAATTTATGGTAAAATAAAATAAGAAGTAGGAGAATTGAAGTGATATAAGCAGTGACGCCAATTGTCACTTAGTGGCGTTCGTGCAGCACACGCTGAGGTGTACGGTCACATCGTCCAGCTCATCGCGACTTGACTCGACGCGCCACAAGTGCGCGTGGAATCTTGTTCTTTTAGAACAGTTTTCCCCACCTTATCTTGTTAACATTGATACCTCCACGTGGCCTTATCTGGTTGGTTACCTTCTCATTTAATTTTTCGTATATTTTATTTCCCATCACACTAATTTCCGATTTCTTTCAATACTTCTACTATTTTATTTCTTGTCAGATTCAGTAGTGTGTGGATATATACATGTGTGTATATATATATACTTGTTTGTATGTTTGTTTAAGAAATCTGTATCTTAAATTTGATTCTTCAAAATTAAATTTTATCATTTTTGTGCACAAAAGACACTATTTAAATGTATTTCACAATTTATATAGAGGATGTTTATAGAGATCAATCTTTTTGGAAAAGAAACCAACTGATTTTCTTTTTAAATGCATACAAAATTATTTTACAAATAATATCAAAATATTATAATTTATTTTAGTCTATTCTAGATATAAAATTTTACTATATTTATAAATTTTAGTTTATTTTTCTATGCATTTATATAATTTTCGCCTAAATTATGGAAATTTTAGTCTTGTATCGCGGCTATGAGTTGGAGAAATTGACCATGTGGAGATAAGATTCAAATCTTCCATTAATTTTCTTAATACGATTTTTCATATATTTTTTATTTAAATATAGAAGGGTTCTTTATTTGGTTTTTGGTTTTTATTTATTTTTTAATCTAATTTTGGTTCATCAGTTTTAGTTTTTATATATATGTGCGAAATTCTACTTCTAAAGAAGAAGATGACCATTTTGGAGCCACATAAATTGGGTAAATTTTGAGTGGTAAAGTAGTAGCAAATACAAAATAAGTATTTCCCAAAAAGCTCAATATAAATAAAAATTTTGTAAGTATGTGGTAAAAATGTTTTTCTTAAACACTCCTTAAGTTTAAAGGACGCTCTCAAATGAAAATAAAGTGTATTAATGTATTAAATATTACAAAGCGGATAATATATATATATATATATATATATATATATATATATATATATATATATATATATATATATATATATAAAATTATTATAAATAGAAAAAATATCAAACTATTTACAAATATAGAAAAATTTTACTTTTTATCCATGATAGACACATCTATCCGTGTTATATATATATTTGAAAAATTATTATAAATAGAAAAAATATCAAACTATTTACAAATATAGAAAAATTTTACTTTTTATCCATGATAGACACATCTATCCGTGTTATATATATATATATATATATATATATATATATATTTGAAAAATTATTATAAATAGAAAAAATATCAAACTATTTACAAATATAGAAAAATTTTACTTTTTATCTATGGTAGACACATCTATCCGTGTTTATCTGTTAAAGTGATAGATGTCTATTTGGTCTATCGCAGTCTATCACTTTAACAGATAAACAGTTTTTCTATTTTTTAAAACATCCATTTTTTTTAGTACAATTGGAGGTAAGAAGATTCAAACCAAAGATTTCATGCCAGTTGAGCTATTGCTCAATTTGGCTTTAATTGCTCAATTTGGCTTTAAGGCTGATACTATTAGATGCATAGATTTATTACAAATTACAGTTAATACCAATAAATGCAAACTTATTAATTCAACTTAGTAGGTAATTAATTGATAGTGAAGACTTATTTAAGTTACTTAAATGGTAAATAACTAAAATTATGATAAATGCTAATTAAGTATGAGAGAATTTTGAATAATATATCAGTGTTTTAAAGCGGGTGAGTTAATTACTCTAAATTAATAATCGAGTAATAAAGTCAATAATTTGGGTGCTATAGTGGGCGAGATTATTGGAATAAATAATATGTGACTATTCGTGTAGAGTTTGTTGTTTCATAAATGAACAAATTTTTTCGAAAATAACCAACTTGAAACACATTTTTATATGTCTATTGTATAACATCCTTGGGAATTATGAAAAAGTCGAAAACCTTATGAAAATACTATGTTATTGTGGGGGTATTTGGGAAAAGTGAATGTTCCCAATTGATAATCCAAGTTTTAGGATATTGGATAACAATTTAGAAAGAGGTTGGGATATGTTTGAGTTGGCTACAAAATTTTGTATGGTATTCCTAAAGTGTGAATACAACTTAGCTAATTGTGTATGGTATTCCTAAAGTGTGTGAATACAACCTATACCTCTTAAGTGAATAAGTAATAAGTCTTGACACATATGACAAACACTTAATACAATTAGGCAACTATATTTTTTAGTGGAATTATCACGATTGACTTTGTAAAGTCAAAAGATATTACTGGAATCTGCTTGTAAAAGGCCTAACCATAGAGTTTGTTGAATGTTCTTCAAGGAGAATGAGATTATAGCCTATAATTTAAAAAGTTAACTAGAGAGGCAACCAAACCTAGTTGACAGAAGATCCCAAGATCTAGGTTCAACCAGCAAACCAACCTTTGGATAGCTAGTGAGCACTGCGTTGATTTCTTTTTCTACTCATTCTAAGGATGATGAGACAATGCAAGTGTGGTTTTAGGGTAAGCAATATGCTTTTAATGATTTCTATAAGTGGTTTAATAATTATTTATGAAAAGAGAGTATACAATATTTTTTTTATAGGAATCACCTATGTGAGTGTGAAGGGGTGAATTTTTAAGGTGAATTCTCTAAAACATTCATGAGACCAGACGGTGTTTAAGGCCAAAATGAACGAAGTTATGAGAATAAACTTTGTTATAATGAGAAATTGTGTGACTTCAATTATCTTAGTTTACTTTAGAACGGTTGACAGTTCAAGGCATCAAGTCCATTAATTAACCAAGTAAACTTGATTGATGCTCACTATGGTAAGTTCAAAATTTTTACTACTTATCTCGATGCAGATTCTTCATTGGAAAATACCAAACGTTTTCTTTTTCTTTGATTCTAAATTGTCGACTTACCATTTATGGGGGGATTGTTGGAATAAATGTTACGTGGTCATTAGTGTAGACTTGCATTGTTATGAATGAACATGTCTTTTTTAAAATAACAAACTTGAAGAAAAGACATGACTATTTGAATGGCCATGAATAATCTATAAATATGTCTCTTCTTCAAATTGCACAAAAGAACTTTTTTATAAGTATTATTTTTCTCCATGAAATTTTCTCCCTTTTAATAAATTTTTTAAAGTTCGGTTTATTTCCACAAAGTATAGTTCGTTGGATCTTGTGGGCAAGGTGTTTGTTGGGCTTTATACCCTAAAACTCATAGATTGTAAATGTAATTATTTGACCGTCATTAAATCGTTAATAAAGAGTCATTAATGTGTTGCTTCAATAAGCATTATTGATTGTTTTTGTTTGTTTTGTCTTAATAACCCTAAATCCAATAAATTAACATCCTAGGATAATTGTATGTGGGAACATGCAGAGATCAATGTTTAAGATACAGTCTAAAGGGTCTATAGTATATGGATAAGGTTGGGTACTTTATCCTTGTGACACTGTGGATACAACCCACTTTGTATTTGATACAAACACAATTATCTAATGCGTTCGTGTAGGTGACATGCGAGCAGGGGCATCATATGCAATGAGTTTGCATAAGACTGGACCACGAAATAGTAATCACTAGATGTAACTCTATTGACTAGTTAGGTTTCTATGTCAATAGAATAACCTAGGCAACTTAACCTTAATCTTGAGTATATTACGAACTGCTGTCCACGAAGGATTGTACTTTGATTTATATGGGTGAGAATGGTCGTTTGCCTACTCAATATGCCTACCATCTTGGGGACAAGACCAAGTGGAGAGCTAGGGAAATAATTATACAAGATGGAATTCACTCATTCCCATCTTTAAGGTAAGTAGATAAGTGTTCTCTTAAGTGGTGTCTCTGGGACTTATACAAAGGACCCTACCCTCTCACTTGCCCGAGAGGGGTTTCTGTTTAATGGTTGGACCATAGACAGGTTGTTATCACTAGTATTTAAGGATTTAGAAGTAACCCAGGGTAAAACGATAATTTTACCCAACTGGTGTTACGAACACGTGTGAGGGACTAATTTGCTGTTATTGGTCTATATCCATAGACACATAAATATATCTGCGACCAGAAGAGTGCAGTTGTGGGTCTTTAGGGAGTGTACCTACAGTTAACGAATATTGATTAATGTGGTTAATGAGTTTAGCCGATTAATCTCATATCGTTGAAGCTTCTGATCTGTAGGTCCATTAGGTCTCCTTCCTAGCTCGTAAAGAGTGATGAGGTATTTATGTCTTGAATGAAATTTGAAATGTTCACATTTACTTAGGGAAATAATATAATGTATGTTGATACATTATAATCTAAAGTTTAATTTAAACTTTATAATATAAATTTTGGATATGATACAAAATTAATTTTTGAGAGAATCAAATATTTGAAAGAGTTCAAATAATAATATGAATTAGATTAACATTAAAACTATAGGTCAAAATTATTGTGTAATAGATGTCATTAAAACTATAAGTTATGAGAGAATAACAATTGAATATGATTCAAATGTAAGTTATATTAAATATTAGATATTTAATTTGAAAATTAATTAATTAAAGAATTTATTTTCTTAATTTATTTTAATTAAATTTGATTAAATGAAATTAAATTAAATTAATTAAAACTATGGGTTATATGGGAGGTTTTCATTTAAATATGATTTAAATGAAATAATTAATTAAATTAGATTTAATTAATTATTATTTATTATTTATTTATTTGTTAAATTAAATAATTTAATTAATTAATTAATTAATTGAAAAAGGTAATCCGACTATGTGGTTTTCCCACGTCTCCTGCTCCCTCTCCCTAAATATGCCTGCAAAAAAAACATAAGAAAAGAAGTTATTTTTTCTCTCAATCGATAAAACTTTAATCTTTGGTGCTCTCTCTGGTGCTCTCTCGTTTTCCCAAAAAGATTAAGATCAAGGATCCACAATCCTTACCTCATCCCTTAGAGAATAGGAGAGGTTCGTGGTGGTCGTGTCCAAAGTCAACAACGAAAGTAAGATTCTATCTCTAATACATGCTTAGTCTAGAATTAATACAGTAGGTTTTCTGTATTTTTTTCTAATGTATTGGTATTTCAAAATCCCAATTATTTTGAATTTGGTTCTGTACTGCTTCCACTGTGTTAGGGATTTCAATCATTTCATAAGAAAGGTTGTTGTATCTTGGGAGACAATTGGAAGACTGAATTCATCGCCCAATTCCACTCGAAACAATTTTCCGTTCTCACCAAAATCATAGTAGTAATAGGCATAGGTCGAACACAAGGAGCCCTCAAATTTCTCAATTAAATTGCTTATAGGGTAACCAAAGGGGGGAAGGGAGTTTTTGGGGTTTTTTGGCAAAATTTTAAAAGTACAGTTGTCTCATATCAAAAAAATTTAGGAAAGTCATGGGTTTATCCTACATTGAAATGGTTTAGGAAAGTCATGGACTTGTCCTACATTAAAAAGAGTTAGGAAAGTCATGGACTCTTTAAGCAACTATAAAGGAACCTATGTCTTTGGTTTCAAGTCGTCCCAGTTAAAAATACTTTAAGCTTGGTATGCTTACTCTAATTAAATTCCTTATGTACTTTATAGTTTGATAGTGCGAAAAAGTTGTGAGCAGTCAGAAGCTTTGAGAGAGTGCTTTTGTAATTGGGATTGGAGAGAATTATTTTATGTGATTGTAATAATTACTCACATAGTGGATTTATTTCTAGTGGGTTGTGGTTTTTCTCCAAGTTTGGAGTTTTCCATGTAAATTCTTGTGGTTCCAGTTTTATTGTTTTCTTTTAATTTCTCTGTTATTTTTCTGCTTGTTCCTGCGGTAGAAGTGGGAGGTTTTTCCCAACAGGGGTTTGAAGAAATTTTATTGCAAATAAAATTTTATCAACTTAATATAAAATTACGAAGAAACGATTTAAAAACCAATATGATAAAACCTAGCTTGGGTTGCAACGAAATTTTTTCTATTCGAAATATTCGATCATTGAATTCTCATTATCAAAATCAATTAATTGATTACTCCTACTTAGAATTAGAAATGCTAATCAAACGGTCATCAGCAACTAACTAGTTTAATTCGAAAAGATGAAACGCATGCATAATCAAATTATCCTAATTACATTATGATCTAAGACACACTAGGAGGAATGTTTAACATGAAAATCCATGATTAAACATTGAATCAGTTTAATCCTAAGTTGGTTAGAACAATACTCATCAAGTTTGATTTGCAAGCTAACCCAACCTTACTTCTAGGGATTAACATACAATCTAGTGTCACACATCGTACATTAATCAAAGCAATGATTATAAAATCCTGAAACGCACAATAATACAATCTAATTCAAGATAAAAAGAGAATTGAATCGACAATACAAGATTAACGTTGATTTGAAATATCACTAATACATCAAAGTTGGGAAAAACTCCTAAAAACCCAAGCTAAAAGTAATACCTTAGCCCATAATTGACATACCGATAAATGGGGGAGAGTTCTGATACATAAACTGACCAAAAGGGGAAGAAAATAGGAGAGAATATGTGGTGGAATCGGCAGAAAACGGCTGGAGATCGAACTCTGTGTAAACCTAATTGGCTAACAATTTCTTTTATGAAATTGCAACCGTGTCGCGGTGCTTGACAGAAAATGTTGTGCGACCAACTTTGAAGTATTGCGGGCTTGTTGCATTTGTCCAAAAAAAAAAACAAAAAAAAAAACTCTCGGGAAAAAGTATCGGACTGGCACCTAGGCGGTGCCAAGGATCCATGGCTTCAGGGGCAAAATGGTCATTTTGTCTCTCTCCTCCCAGTTGATGTAATTATGCTCTATTTTGGTTTGTTTTGGCTCCGTTTCAGCTCTAATGCCCGGTTCTACTTCAAGAGTGCTCGAAACCTATCAAATAGCCAAATAAACACGTAAAATCTAGAAACAATCTTGAGTTAAGCGGAGCTTAAGCACACTTTCGGTGCTATCAACAATTACTTATGAACCTCAAGCACTAAGATGAGTAAAATTGTCTTAAGGAGACAATGTGAAGTCGTTGGGCTCAGATTCTCTCATATATACAAGGTTACGTATATTCTAACATTTTGGTGATATTATTCATATAACAGAGATTTTGCTTAATTTAGGGTTGTTGTAGCTTTTAAAAGATAATTGTTAGTATAGTTATGCTTCTGGAAAAATCAACAATAATATGAAAAAAATCAGTATGTTGTACCTTTAAGCTTTATACCTAGACAAGTTGTTTACCCTGTTTGGTAAATAAATATTAAAATATAATATCTAAAATGGACCTACTACATTTTTTTAATTTATAAAATATTATATTTTCTTTCCTTTGGATTAATTGCTAAGCATTATGGGAAATAGCTTTAACCTAAAAAAAATATCAATATGATATGATTTAAAAGAAAACAATTGCAGAATTAGAATACGGATTTTTGTTAGGTGAGAAATATACTAGAAATATAAAATAAATCTTGTTTTGAAGAATAAAATTAAGAATTTATTAAAAAGTCACATATATTCTATCATAATTTAAAAGTGGGTAGAAGTTGATTTTAAAAACGGTGTGTAATGAAAGTTTTAAAAGTGATTTTAATAGAATCACTAACAATATGTTATACCTAGTTCATGTTTTTTTTTTTTTAAAGAAAAAAAAATCAATTTTAACTCATTCAAAATTAATGCCAAATATATCATTTTTAGGCTAATTTAAATGGAGTTAAAACTAGATTTCTTATGGTAAATGATTGAATACAAGAAGAATAATAATAATAATTATTATTATTATTATTTTCAATTCAACAATTGCGAGATGAGAGTTTGAACCATCAACTTTGGAGATGATATAATTAGTGTCACATCCAATAAATTCTACTTGAATTGAAAAATTATTCTTCTCCGTTTTCAATTAGGTCAAATTATTATTTTTTAAACAATTCATAAAATGAATAGCATTGAAATAATAAGAACTAGAAAATGATCAAATCAGTTCTTTATTATTATTATTGTGATGGTTGAAGTTAATTTCTAAGAAGAATGAGAGTCTACCATAAAAGGTAAGAAATTTCACACTAATTCTTACATAACTTTCAGCATAACCAATTTAATATAATTTTTCTCAACTCATTAAAACAAATCTTTTTGTAACTGGCACTAATAATTTATTTAACCAAAATATCTCCTACCAAATCAATTCTCCAACTTAAATTCAATTCTAACTTATCCTCATTTTTCTTAAATTAACCAAATTCTTAAATTTCACTCAATTCTTAAATTTCACTCAATTCCAAATCTTCAAATTAAATCAAACTTTTAACTCTCCCACAAATAAATTCAATTTTTGAGTAATTGAATTAAATCCAAATTTTTTATCATGATTACTTTGAATTGAATTTTTTTCTAACATAATCCAATTAAGCCTCAAAATTCAAACAATTAACCAAATAATTCAAGATAATTAATTTTTTTAAAAAAATACATAAAAATTTATAATGTCACATATATTATCATTAAACTATAAAATTTAAAGTTTAAAAATAATATTTATATAATAATAATAGAATAATATTAAATTATTATAATAAATAAATAAATAAATAAATAAAGAGACTTAAGAGGCGAGGACAAGGACAAGGACGAGAAATGCATTCGCCATTCTTGTCCCCATTTAGTCTATAGAAAATGTTTTTCTCATTCTCCACCCCATTAAGAACGAGTCTCGCGAGACCGCGTTTGCATAGAAAAAATAGACATCTCTATTAAATTTTGTATTACAACTTCACAATTTAACAATAAATTATTTGGTCATGTGTATCCACTATGAGTGAAAGTTTTTCACTCCTTACATGTATAAGAGAGAAGTAGCACTGATTTATACAGATAATCATTAAGAAACATGAAAATTTTAGAATCTCACTTTGAATAATTATCACGACACAGCTAGATTGTAGTAGTCTCATTTTTATAATTTATTCAATTTTGCATTGTAGTTGACTTTTATGGGAAAAACAGGATCGATCTAGAATGGTGAGCAATGTATTTTCAATTTTTTAAAATTATCCTATCCTTTCTCTTTTGTAATTTTAAACTTTTTAGTTTTTTTTTTTTTTTTTTTTTTTTTTTTTTTTTTTTTTTTTTTTTTTTAGAATGCTTTGAGTGGTAGTGACAATTTCTTTTTCTTTGTTGTTCCATTTCTTAGAGAAGATTTTATTATTTTATTTAAGAGAATCTAAATAAATGGGTGGAAAATGAATTGCTTTTGAAGGATGTAAGCAAGGAATATATTAAAAATGGTTTTAAATTATGCAAACTATGAAGATATTCATATGCATTTATTCCCTCTAATTTGTAATCTGCCATAAGCTAATGGACTTATTTCTTTTTGAGGAAGTCTTCCTTCTAAAATAGTTATAAAAATCAGATCTCTTCCTACCCTTTGAGTTATAAGATTATGGGTAAATTGCAAAAAATCAATCTTAAAATATAATATTAGTTGTGATTAAATCCTTAAATTAAATTTTTTAATTTTAAAACATTTTTTAAAAGAAAAAAATACACCTTGAATTTAGGTCTTATTTTGGGTTTTAAACTTATCTAAGTCAAGTTTAGATTCTTAAACATGTTTTAATAAAATAAAATTGTTTTGACTTTAGAATTGTCTCTCTCTTTTATTTGACAATATAAATCTTTTTTTTTTAATATTTACAATTATTCTACTATTTAATAAACATAAACCATCATGAATTGGTCTCGTAGTAAAAAAAGAAACATATTATCAATAAATGGCTAAGAGATATCTATGGTGGTCATCTATTTAGAAATTAATATCTCATAAATTTCTTTAAAAAAAAAAACAAAACAAAAAATTCTACTAACTAATATACATGCACTACTGTATTAATGTATTAATAGACATATTTTATTTATTAATGTATTAATAGACATATTGGAAGTTACATTATTTATTTAATAAATATTCAAGGGTAGAATAACAGTAATAACTAAAATGTTTACTTTTTTTTTTTTTTTTCTAGCAATGTTAAGTTACTAAAGTAGTCGATTTTCTATACATTTGAATCAACATCAAAATTTTGAGAACTAAAATAAATATTTTTCAAACAAAAAGTTGAATTTGTAATATAACATATGGTTCTGGTCACATGTGATCGAAAAATTATTTAAAAAAATAAACTTACCAATTAAATATTCACTAAATCCAATATATTCGCGTAGGGCGTAGGCCTCGTTTGGAATTGTGAAGAAAGAAATTATGAGTGAATTTTAATTGGATCAACTCTCACGTGCAAAACGTTTGATAGATACCAATTTTAGATTTAGCATCTCTAAAACTCTGCCACCTTCCTTAACCACTCACAAATCCATCTTTATTTAAATTTTGGTTCATTAAAATTTTGATAACAATTAGGAGTTGTTTAACATGTTAGAGTCGAGTTTCTATATCTAGAGCTTATATGTCAGTAGAGTTGTCAAAGATATCTGGTACCTTTTTTTACATCAATAATCTGTTTTTCTAATTATTATTTTTGTTTGAAAACTTTTTTATTCAATGATTCATACATATATTTTTTTTAATAAACTATAAATTACACTTTATTTTATTGTTTTTTTAACACACATTTATATTGTTGGGAGTTTTGGAAAATGGGATTTAGGGTTTACTTTTGAATCATGCATTTTAATTTTTTTAACAAAAAAATTAAGCAATCATTTTACGAATTTGTGCATGTGACGTTTCTAGTTAAGTCATTTTTATTTTAACACCTTTGATAAAAACTTTTTAAAATAAAAGCACTCACATATTTGATAATTTTTCTCAAAAGTGTTTTTACATATAAGATTATTTGATTTCTTACCTGATAAAAGTGTTTTACTAATATTAAATTACTATAAAAAAAAAATTGACTATAAATACTATAAACTAATAAAAGAATCGAGAATTCAACATTTGAGAGAACGTACATACTTTTATGTCAACAAAGGTATTTGCATCAACTTAAATATAAACATTTATTGATGTTTTATTGTACTTTTAAATTAATTGTTACTTTTAAGCTCTAAACTAAAGTTTTATCAGGTAAGAAACTATATTTTTTATTCAATGATTCATACATATATTTTTTTTAATAAACTATAAATTACACTTTATTTTATTGTTTTTTTAACACACATTTATATTGTTGGGAGTTTTGGAAAATGGGATTTAGGGTTTACTTTTGAATCATGCATTTTAATTTTTTTAACAAAAAAATTAAGCAATCATTTTACGAATTTGTGCATGTGACGTTTCTAGTTAAGTCATTTTTATTTTAACACCTTTGATAAAAACTTTTTAAAATAAAAGCACTCACATATTTGATAATTTTTCTCAAAAGTGTTTTTACATATAAGATTATTTGATTTCTTACCTGATAAAAGTGTTTTACTAATATTAAATTACTATAAAAAAAAAAATTGACTATAAATACTATAAACTAATAAAAGAATCGAGAATTCAACATTTGAGAGAACGTACATACTTTTATGTCAACAAAGGTATTTGCATCAACTTAAATATAAACATTTATTGATGTTTTATTGTACTTTTAAATTAATTGTTACTTTTAAGCTCTAAACTAAAGTTTTATTGCTGGCTTTATGTCATGAGCGTCAACAAAACAAAAAAAATTGTGGTTAACAAAACCCAAATTTGTAGTAGTCATAATTTAAAATAATAGTCGTTGAAGTTAGTGGAGTGGTTGCCGTCAGATATTGCTGAAGTTGACCGTCAATAGTCGTGGTTAGATGTTGCAAGAGTTGGCAGCAGACGATGGTTGTTAGAGTTGGCTGTTGGAGGAGATCCTTGGAGTTGGCCGTCAGAGGTGGTTGCTAGATTTGGACATCGAAGGTAGTCGTTGGAGGTGGCTATCGGAGGTAGTCATCGGAGTTGGTCGTCGAAGGTGGTCGCCGAATTTAGCCGTCGGAGCTGAACAATGAGGCATCAGCGGTGATGAGGGATGAGTGCATTATTGGTGGACATTGAATAAAATGTCAATCATATACGAAGTTGACATCCCAAACAATTAGTTGAGTTCATATCTCAACTAATCTCATCTCATCTCATCTCTCACCCCAAACACCCCCTTATTATTAACTTTTATCTCTCACCCCAAACACCCCCTTATTATTAACTTTTATTTGATAAATTAGATTGACAATCTTAAATGTATAATTTAAAAGGAAATTATTTTAAATGACAAAATTACTAAAAATATTTATAAATAATAGCAAAATATCATTGTCTATCTGTGATAGATCGCGATAAACTACCAATCTATCAGGTGAAATTTTACTATATTTGTAAATATTCTGGTACATTTTCTACTATTTGAAAACAACCCCAATTATCATGTAAAACTTTAAGTTATTATCCACTAATAAATTATAAATTAAATATTGATATGAAAATAATTAAATTAGTAAAGTCTACTTGAGTCTTTATAATTAAATTGTATCAATTTAATATTAATTTATTGAAACTATTGCAATAATTGTCTCTAATTTAAAATTGAAATTTACGAAATTTAAAATCGATTTTTTAAAAAAATCAACAATTATTTAACTAAGCTTAAAATGCACCAACTCCTTGACAAAACAAACTTAGCTCAGTGGTATTTAATGAAACCTTACATCCTAGAGTTAAAATTTTCAATTTCTAATCACTATATTGGTGACTAAGGGGTAGTGATTTTTTTCTTATATGTTAGATGATCAAAATAGAATAAATAAGAAAGACCAATTATCCAAAAACATGAGTTTAACATCAAAAGACCCATTAACTTTTTTTTCACTAAAATAGCAAAAAAAGTGCTTACAATTTTGTCCATGCCTGCACAGCATCACGCAGTGCCTCATGGTGTCATGCTCAACGTTGTAAGATAGTTATGTGCAAATTTTCGTCAACATCACGACACTACATCATAGCAACGCAGTACCATGCTAATTTTATAAATATTGCATTAGCCACCTAAGATTAGAGAGATCTGATTCCAGCGGATTTTCTTTGGGATTCTCTCTAATTTATTCTTCTTTTTGTCAGTATATGTATCAAAACTCTACCCCTTGATCGGCATGTCAACTATGGGCTAAGGTAACGTTTTCTAGCATGGGTTTTAGAATTTTTCTCCATATTCATGTACTTGTGAGTGCTTGAACCGAATTTAATTGTGTTTGTTGGATTCAATTCTGATTTATTAGATTATGATCATATTGTCAGACACTTGTGGATTATATGATTTATTGCTTTAAATTTGCATATAATAAGTGACATGTAATTGTATGTTAATTTGCAAGAGGTAATAGGTTAGATTATTTTGCGAATTGATAACGATAAGCATTGCTCTAATGGACTTAGGATTGAATCAAACGAATATTTAATTAGGCGCCTTAAAATTGAATATTCAACTTAACGTTTCACTAGATGTTAATGCAATAAGGGCAATCTAGATTCTTCATGTTTCTCATCAATTCACACCTTGGACTAATTAGTTAATCCGAACAACTAATTAGCTTTTCTATTTGTTCGGTTAAGTACTTAAATTAGGTCATGAGAATTAATGATTGAGTATACTGGATAGGGAAATTATGCAATAACCCAAGGTAGGTCATTCTCCTAGATTATCACAATTTTCATTTTGCTCCATTATTTTCATGCAATTTAATTTTCTTGCCATCAACCAACTTCAAACCCCCCCCCCTCTCCGCCCTTGCCGTAACCATGGACAGTGAATTGTTTAATTTAGAAACTCTTATGTTCCCTATGTTTGACCCGTGCTACCACTACTACAGAATTTGGCAGAAACAGTTAAAATTATTTGGTACGTAATTAGGCGAATTATGCTACACCATTGATACAACGAGAGATTGCTTTCTTGTAGTTGGGAGATAGATTTTTGTGTGATTGCAATAATTTTTTACATAGTAGAAGATGGTTGTTAAGGGTAGCCTAAAAGAAGGGCATTTAAACTCCAAACTAATAAATGAAGAGGAAAATATACACCGTTTGGAGGAGATTAAATGAGAAAAGCAAATGACATGAAATGAATGAAAAAATAATTGTGGATCCTATGTAACTCAATACGTGATTAAAAAAAAAAAAATTGTGGAGCCCACAGTTGATTTCCATTGCAGATTTGGTAAATATGTAACGAGGTAAGTTCTTCAATCTTTTTATTCTCATATATTTCATTCATCAAAGAGAATAATACCGAAGGGGATGAAGGAAACTAGCATCCTTCTACATGAATCAAGATTACATCAGAATGAAACAGATTTTGAGAATATAAAAATATGGTCAGAGAAATACTTAAAATAATTGATAACTACTATATATACCAACAAGAAATTGATTAGATTATTTTCATATAGTTAAATTAAGATTAGCAACTCAATTTTAATTTATATTATGGAATTATTCTTTTCAAAGTGCTAAAAGAATTATTTTTAAGAATTGTTGGAGAATAAATAACCAACTAAATCACAAAATGAAATAAAATTAAAACAAATATAAATAAAATATTTTGAAAAAAGTTAATAATAAATTCACGTTGATTTGTATTATTTTCATGAACCATTTGATCTCAACTCGAACCACATAGGTTTGGTTTGGTTTGGTTTGGTTGTTAAGTTGTTTTGGTTATCAAGTTTCTTGAATATCGGTACAGAGATTCATTAAAATAATAAAATGACATAAATAACATGTCACTTTCACGAAATCACAACGACCTCCTTTAGATTTATACATTTAAGGCCATAGGTCACAAAATCTTATTTTAAAATTACAGGTTTTACTGTCCGTGCTGTGAAAGCGACGCGTGGAATTTTTACCATCGTTGATTGGCATCGGACGGCTGAGGAGCCGTCGATATTGGGCGGGACCGAACGGTAGAAATGATTAACGTGTGAGTGAATGTACTAAGTCTTTTTTTCTTTTGGGGGGTAAAGGTGGGAAGTCACGTGCTGGATTATGAAATGTCCCTTCTCTTACTCGAAAAGGCATATCTCTTTTAATGGTTTGATTGATATTATTATTGTTGTTGTGTACTATAACTCTTTCTTCTCAACTTGGACCACACCCCCTCATTGTGAGAAATTCCCATTTTGCCCCTCTTGCCTAAATTACTTCACTATCCTTGTGATTCTATTATCGCTTCTCCAAATTTCAAATTAGTATATTAATATTCATATGCTTGAAGCCATATTGTGTCCATTTGATAAGCATGCAGCCGATAAGGTAGATGAAGATATAAACCAAAATGGCTTTATTTATTTATTTATTTTGAAGAAATATATAATTAGGTCCAGGATGGGATTCAATTTTCAAAAAGGTAGTTGTGAATATAGTACACTTTTAATATATTGAATACCAGTTGGTGTAATTATAGTGATATAAATTGTTTTGAAGTTTTTGTGGTGACTGTAGGTTTTGCATAAGTTATGTGACGAGTAATATTGAAAATAATAAATGTATTTAATAATATTAGCATGTATTTTATTTTTCTGTGGTATTGAGTTATTTTGTATTTTGATAATATCAATTTTTTATTATTGTGTCAACTTAACTGTTGATTAGAAATAAAGAAAGTAAATTTAATTAAATTAATTTAATAATAATCAAGTTAATTAATTTAGTCAAACATCTTGCTCCGTGATAGTTCATTTGACTTATATTTTCTCTCTCTCTCATACATTTGAAACATTTTAAAATTGGTATACATAGGATTAAAGTCATTAGAAAAAATTATCCAACTCAACAAATAGAATTTGAGACTAAAAAAAAAAAAAAGAAGAAGAAGAAGAAGAAAAGAAAAAGAAGGAAACACCTTTCAAAAAGAGTCCAATGGACATGTAATTGTTCACTAAGCAAAAGTATAAAATTGATCAAATAAAATTTAAGGCGGTGATTGGTTGACACCAAGGGATATGCATTCCTTTGGGTGCTGTTTGGATATGCATCTTGTCTTATCCTTGAATATTTATCTATATTTGTGGGCCAAACATAAGAGGTTTCAAGAAGCTTTCTTAATTTACTAGGAAATGGACAACACATGCACCCAAAAAAAATTTGAATGCATCCATTATATATCTTATTTAATAATAATTGTACTAAAAATATAATATTTGTAATAATATAATAATCATATATTTCTTTTTCATGCTCTTAAATTATTGTTCACTATTTTCAACTTTGTCTTCTGGCCAATGATGTGTTATCAGTACTATCTTTATTTGTAGCAATGCAAAACTAATGTCCGCATGTGAAAGTAAAAACAACAACGAAACATCCTTCTATTTCTATTGAATATTTTCTATTTCCGCAAATTTACTCTTGAAACCATCCAAAAGATCTTATGCGAATCAAGATATTTGTTCTCACTTATATAACTTATCATAATACTACTTTGAGTCTCTTCTCATCTAAACACTTCCAACCGCCTGCGCGAAAGCTTGCTCTTGTCAAGGCTCAGAGCAAAGCCTCACAAACAAAGATATTTTCCTTCTACTAATCTACCTAGCTTGATAGGTCTACTCTCCATCCAAATCTAGTGCTTGTTTGAAGTGCATGTTCATCTACAAGAACCGCTAGCTACTTTTGTTCTTCAAAATCGCTCAAGATCTCACCTACATAGGCGTGCTTGGACTATGCTCTTATACCTATTGATAAGGATAATAGAACATCCACCTACTTCCCCACTTCCACAATGTCGTGATTGTTCTCTTCCGGAATAAGCACTCATGGCTTTGCTTTTGAAACCAGCCAAAATGTCTCATACCCAACAAAGATATTTTGTCATCATTTATATACCCATGATCGTTCTCTTTCTTAACCAATGTGGGACTTTGTTTACACCCAGCAGAAAGATGCATATGGTTCAATGAATTAATTAAAACATATATTATTGATACGAAAAGAAAATTAAAGCCCTATTTTGTAACTATTTCATTTTTAGTTTTTGTTTTTAAAAATTAAGTTTATAGACACTACTTCCATTTTTAATTTCTTTGTTTGTTGTCTAGTTTTTACTAATGGTTTAAAAAACCAAGCCAAAATTTAAAAACTGAAAAAAAAAAATAGTTTTTAAAAACTTATTTTTATTTTTGGAATTTAACTAAAAATTCAACCATTATACTTAAGAAGAGATACTAATTATTGTAAAAAGTATGGAGAAAATGAACTTAGTTTTTTCTTTTTTTAAAAAAGGAATGATTATCAAAGAAAGTCTAAGAATTCAAATTCTCATTCCACATGTTATTGAACTCATAAATAACGTAGAGTTTGTTTGCAAAACAAGTATTTTACTTATATAAAGTATTTAGACGAGATGTAACTATTTAGTGGAGTTCTCAAAATATTAAAGTTTATTTGTAGATGATGATGTTGTTTGGGTACATATTTATTTAAATTAAGGGTTAGGGGCAATTTGTCGAACAACAACCAAGGAAAGAGGGAAAACCCAATTTGATCATACACTTTTGATTGGTCAGATGCGACTTCCTTTAATTGGTTTGGATGGAACATGAATCCCTTTTCCAATTAAAAAATCATAATTTTTCATCGTAAAGATCATTAAGAATTTATTTATATTTTTAAATGACAAGTTTAATTTGTGAACGTTTAAGTGTATATATATTTGGACCCTATACTTTAAAATGTCTAATAGATATTTTTGGACTTTAAATTTTGTGTTTAATAATCCTTGAATTTTAAGAATATCTAATAGGTCCCCAAACATTATTTTATGTTTAGTGAGTTATTGACATATATAATATTTGTATAAATTAATCAATCTAGTTATTGACATATATAATATTTGTATAAATTAATCAATCTATTAGATGTAGAACTAAATTTTATGTCTAATAGGTTCTTAAATTTTCATTTTCTTGTTTAATACATTTGTGTATTCCAAAAATGTTGAATAATTCAATGACATGTCATACACAAAATTAAGAATTTAGGATAACTTACTACAAACACTTTACAAATCATAGGGTTATTAAACACAAAATTTAAGTTCATAGACCTAAATCGGTAGTTTTGTTTACGCAAATTGCAAGAGCCACTCTCGATGCACAGTAGTAGTTACAATTACAAGTGTTAAAATTGGACTCTGAAACTTATAATAGTTATAGAAATTGGAGACCACCAAATAATAAGAATTGAACCCACAAACTTAGGGTGCTTGAAATACATTTTCAAATGTTTAATTTAAAAAATAAGTAATTTTGAAAGAAATATAAATGTTTGGCAATTACTCAAAATCGATTTTAAAATTCATTTGTGTTTTTATTTTAAACAGTTTTAACAAAGTGTTTAAATGAAAATAAATTTTTGAAAAAACATTTATTTTTTAAGTTAATCCAAACGAGTCCTGATACAATTGTTACAATTTTTATAATTTTGCAAGTTTGAGAGACCAAATTTTAACATTTTAATAAATTTGAAGATTCAATTTTTATAATTGAAAATTCGAAGATATAAATGAAAATTCGAATATTGTTTAGGATAGTTTCTACAATTTATAATTTTTTATCAATAGAGCTGTGAATAATTTAGGATATAGAGAGAAGGAAGAGAGAGAAACCTTAATGGAGACAGGATGTCCAATCAGTGGTCACTGACACCCAAAATGCAAAAGCAAAAAAACAATCAATCAAAAGCTGCAAAATGTGATGCAATCATGACCGTTCATTTTTTTAAATTTTAATTTTAATTTAGGAACAGAACCAATAGTGATTTGAAATTTATGTCAGCCAACCACAAGAATCTTTACACATCCCCCCCACTTTTGGAACCTTGCTCCTTTTCTTTCTTATCACCAATCAAAATGGGTAGCCCACAAAATCACAGCCATTCATTTGCATATCAATGGTCAAGATGCTTCACTTGATGATTATCTTTGTTTCTTCTTTTGTATTCTTTCCCTTCCTTTTTTTTTTTTCTTTTTTAGAGTATTTAATATTAAAAACAAAAACATCTACATCAAAGCAAGTTTTATATGATATAATTTATTTTCTTTGGAAAAAAAAAAAAAAAAAAAAGAAGACAAGAAAAGAAAGAGCAATGAGAGAAAGAGGAAATGGGGCCCACAAATAGTGCTTGTCCTCTTTAGGAAATTTCCATTAATGGTTGGTTTGAGGTATCAGTGGAATGGGATTTGATTGGACTCAAATTGGGAAAATTGCCACTAGAAAGCTAGTTTCACCTACTTTGTACCAATAATTTTTCACTTATTGTTCTCCTCAATTCCCATCTTTGCCCTTCAAGATAAAATTTTAGGTTTACATTTAATTTATATTTGTACTTTTATATTTTATATTTTCTATTTTCTTTTGATTATATCATAACTTTAATTTATAAATGTGTTTATGAACCTTATTGAGTATCTAGTAAGCTAAATTTTCAATTTTATATCTAACATATCTTTAAATTACACAATTTTGATATTATTTAAAGATACAGGCTAAATGAAAACAAAGTTAAAAGTAATTTGTAACCTATCTGTGTTCTTCTTTTTCTCATTTTTCGAATATACATGTCTAAACTAATTATTCTATGCGACTTCAAATGTGTTAAGTTCTTATATGAGCATGCCTCGAAGCTACATTTGTCAAAGTTGGCAATGAGTACAATAATATAATGGTGAACTTGTATTAGAGTTGTAGCTTTTTAATAGTCGTAATCTATACAATAAAACATTTGGAAAGTAGTTTACCCACCAAAATTAGATTTTGAATCTAGGTTAATTAAAACTAAACACACTTAAGAAATACAATAGGGTAAATTAACTTTTTTTAGAATAAAACTTTTTGTTAACCTGTTTGGGGAGATGTGTTCTTGAAAGGTAATTGCTTTCATAGTACATCTCATTGGGGTATAGAGTTTGATTGAATTTGTCATTTTAGTTTTGACAATAAGTTGAGGAGAAAGGTTTGAAAAGTAGCTTAATGTGTTTTCATTCATTATAATTTGAGGGACTGTAACATTTTATTTCATGGGTGCTACATCGCATCCCCTAAGTGATTTTTCAGGTTGTGCGATTTGATGTACTTCATGATTGCACTAAGTGGTGTGGGGCTTTCATTGAAGAAATTTATGTAGATTTGTCCTATTGGGATCTGTTACCTTCATATGTGTTATAAATGTATTTTTGGTGAGTTTTATTTGTTTTATTTGTCTTATGTTACGTCTAGTGTAGTTGTGTGTTGTTTGTGTCTAACCTAATGGTATGAGGTCCACTTTTCTTTATTGCAATTCATTACCTTTGAAAAAATAATTAAAAAATGAAACAAAATGTTAGACAAATCTTACATTATTATACAATTCTATATATTTAAACACTACCCATGAGAGATAGATAGAGAGAATAATGATAAATGGTACAAGTTATACATGGTTTGATTTATTAATATTAGAAAAGAAAAACTATCATCAAAATTAAATAACAAAAAACCTAGTTAGAGTGGGATTCATCTTCTGGAAGCACATAATATTAAACAAAGCCTGGTTCTAGCATTGGGAATGGGTCTGTTATATTAATTTTTACATAATTACAAAATTTAATACTCCTTTAATTTATTGAAAGGATGATTCTATGGGTTATGATCATGACATGCTTACTAATCATCATCAATTTATCAATTTTGTCAAAGTAAACATAATTCAACAAACATACGAATGTGTGTTACTGAATTGACTAGTAGGTTTGTAGTTCATATCTCCCTATCTCTAATATATGAAAAAAAAACAATTTGTTGATATTAAATTAAATTTTAATTATACTACCAAAATGCTAAATTGACATATTAAAAGAAAAACAAAATATTTTTCAACAACCATAACTAGCATTAACAATAATTAACATGCACTACTTTATTCAAGGAGCGAAAGTTGAAATCTTCATACCAAATTTGTGTCCTGAAAAATTATCTATAGTAATAAATGGACTAAATATGTGATGCAAAGGTAAACATCAAATTTTAAGAGTGATGTATATTTATTTTAGGTCAGTCACAGATTGGGTTGTTTTGAAATATAGGAAAACAAATCAAAATATTTACAAATATAACAAAATTTTGTTATTTATTTGCGATAGACTATTATCTGTATCTATTTGTTTCATTATAGACATAGATAGCAGTTTATCGCAGTCTATTGCAGATAGACTATGATATTTTGTTATTATTTGTAAATATTTTCAACAGTTTTATCATTTAAAATAATTTCTCTTACAAATTTAGTCTATTAACTTTAAGAGTTGTGTTAAAACTTTAAAAGTCTCTAGACTTAAAAACTACCTAATAAATTTATAAACTTTTAATTATCTATCTAAAGGGTATTCAAACTTTCAAAATATATAAATAATTCATGAAGCTTCAATTTTATCTCTAATAGCTTCAGACACGTTTGTAAACTTTTTTGAAATATTGAATGTGTAAAAGACTTATTTTTAAGATAAAATTAAAAATTTATAGACTTATCGTGACACCAAACAGAAAGTTTAAAAATCTATCTGGACACTTTAAAATTTTAAAAATAAATAGCCACAAATGTAAAAGTTAATAAAAATAAAGTAAACTTAATTATATTTGTAATTTCACTTCTTTTTAATTTGATGAAATGTTGTTCATTTCAAGGCTACATTGCAAAATTTTAACCAGAAATCATAATTTTTTTTAACGTAATCAATGAATTATTAATGAAATTAAAAAAAAATTAACTAGATAATTACTATTCAGAATGAAAAAAGAATTCTCCACCAAGCAATAATTTGCTTTCAATTACATCATTTTCATTTAATAATGTTTAAAATTTCATCCCTATTAAACTATTGCTGAAAATTAATAATGGTGGATAATAGAGATATAATGGAATATATTACAACATTCAGACTAATTAAAAAGAGAAAGAAAACCTAAAACATTAATAATATATTTAATAGAAAGGTTATTCAAAGAGAAAATCCGCATCTTTCTAGCTGTAGCCTGTAGGTGGACGCGACGAATCCGAACCGTTAGATCCGTTGAATCTCGTACGTGGAATGAGTTGAATATTCAAACTGATGGACCAGTCCAAACGTGCCAGGTTAGACGGTTCCACCTTAAGAAGGTGGTCCTTCGCGTAGAAAAACTCAAAAATTAGGTACGGTCAACGCTGTCCGTGTAGGATTTTTAAGATCATCCTACGTGAGATTAGTGGTCCAGCAATTGTGTGCTTTGGCGAATAAGAAAATGCCACGTGGTCGATATTTGGAGATATTAAAAATATGTGGAAAAGAAAATGATGAAATTAAATAGTGCGTTTATAATTATTGTTGGGGTAGATGTCGGTCAGCTAGATAGGTGACCGACCAATGAAATAGGAGATTAATTGCGGTTAGGAGAGGGTGAGGGTGACTGGATGAGGGTGAAGGGACCGTGTGATAAATCTTGGGACGTTGCCCGTTTTGGGAAATATTTAATTTTTTTACTCTCTTTCCACAAACTTCTTTCCAAATGAAGTTTATTCATTTTTTTTTTTACTTTTCAAATTTCTAAATTTAATTTTTTTAGGAAAAAAATTAATATCATAATCAGTTAAATTATGCTCGTCCTTCAAACTAGTATGATTTATGAATTTAGTAAGTTCATGTTTGGTTGCGTATAACAGTGTAGCACACAATTTATTTGAAAGGAATTTTTAGTAGAAAAATTTATGTTAAGGTTGGACCACTCTTTTGTATTTTTCGTGGGTGGTACTTATTTTATATATATATATAAAAAGTTAGGCTTCTAATTATAATATTATAGTATTACTTGTGTTCATATCATGGACTTAGTTGAGTACATCAAATTTAGCCTTAAATTTTCAAACATTAACTTATTATTGGGTGAAATTAAAACTATTGAAGTATTGTTTGATAATGATTAAGTTTTTTGAAATATTTTTGTTTGTTTGTTATCTAGACAACTGTTTCGTTATTCTTAAAGAAATATTTAAATATTTTTCCAAATTTTTGTAAATAAAAATAAGTTTTCTAATATTTTTAGTTTACATCAAACTCGACCGGAATATTGAAAATATTTGTATAATATACAAAATAAAAAAAAAATTACAAGTAAAAATAATATTTATAGATTTAATTTTCAAACTTAAACATATTATTACTTCTCTTATTTTAAGGTCAGGAATTATAATATTTCATGTGGGCATTGCTCTTTGGCTCACTTTTGGTGCATTTAAATACTTGAGCAGCTTGCTTTTTTTTTTTTCCGCCAAATTGAGTGTAGTTGAATGACAATTCAACTTAGACATCAAAAGTTTAAATCTCTGTAACCCATTTATATGAAAATAAACTAAAGATTGAGAAAACACATGGAGGCAAAAACTTTCGTGGCACTTTTATATTACTTTTTTAAATTTTGAGGACGTAATAGAAAGTAGGAAAAATTATTGTGTTGTTTGGATCAATAGAATGGAATTAGGATTATTAGAAATTTGGTTCCAAATTACCATGGAGTTTGCTATTTGGAATTTAGATTATGTGATTTTGATTATATTATTGTTTGGAGTGCATGGTTGGGTTTACAAGTTTTCTGATCACTTTGTTTGGATTACAAGGTTGGGTTGGGTTGGATTTTTCTGTTTTTTTTTTTTTAATTATTATTTTGAATATTTTTGTATTTTTGTTTTCTTTATCATATTACCTAAGTTTGTGACATTATATAAATCCTAATTTCATGAACTTTATGTAATGCCTTGATTTTTCAAAAACAATTATTTTCAATCAATTTGAGTTTAATTTTAGAGTTCATATGGTTATTTTTTTTTTGGAATAAGTTGTGGGTTGGATGGAATTAAATTTTGATTTAATTTGGTTTTTAAATAGAGGTTTGAAATCTACCAGATTAAATCAAGATATTTTAGTCTTCAAATTTTTGGATTAGGGATTTTAATGGAAGCCTCAAATTTATAATTTTGAGAATGTAATGTAATTTTTATTTTTGAACCTAAATTGAGTTTATTGGAGAAGAAATTTATTTTATTTAGATTTTTTTGGTAAAAAAGTTGGAGAAGATATTGAGATGTTTGAAATTTAATAAGGAAGAGAGATATTTGTCTTGGATCAAAGTTAAAATTAGGTTAAAATAAGGACATGTTTAGATTGACTTAGAAAAAAAAAATTTCAAAAATTCATTTTCATTTAAACACTTTTGATAAAAATTGTTTAAAATAAAAACATTAATGTGTTTGGAAAGTTGTTTTAAAATCGTTTTTATATATTTGGTTTGTTATGTACTACAAATGTCTTTATTAGTATCAAATTACTATGTTAACTTTGACCCGTTGGTCATATGGGGTGATTGCTGCGCAAAATTGGCAGTAGTTGTTACCAGAGGCGGTCGCCAGTGGTAATGGTCGGAAGTGATTAATAGTGGTAATGGCCAGAGATGGTCGGCGGTGGTGACCAATGTTGGTTGTCAATGATGGGCAGGAGTGGTTGCATGGAGTTGGCTGGTGCTGTGGTTGGAGTTGGTTGACAATTGGGTGGTGACCGTCAAGGATTTTTGTAAAGAGTCAGATGGCAATCGTGTGGTAGCAAAGGTATGTGGGAAACGAGGTTGAGTTGATGGTTGGACCATTCCGACCTTGGTCCATTACAAAGGAAACAAACATGAACTTGGAATTAAGAATGTGTTTGGAATACCATTTCAAGTGTTTAATTTTAAAAATAAGTCATTTTAAAAGAAATACAAGTGTTTGACAACTACTCAAAAATGAATTTTGAAAGTCATGTATCCTTATTTAAAACATTTCTTATAAAAAATGTTTCAATGAAAATGAATTTTTGAAAAACTTTTATTTTTTAAGTTAATCTAAACATATTCTAAATCTCATTACAACGCATTACAAATCCATCTCATTCCATTATCCCAAATAATTCCTACAGATTTTAAGAGATTCAAGTTTAATAACATTTTAGTTCTTATACTTTTTATTGCAACATTTTAACACGTGAGATTTAGTTTTAGTAGCATTTTGTTCCTTACCGTCCATTCTCTATTAATTACCAATAGAAAACTATCACCATGTATTTTGAATCTTTTAAAAATAAAACTCTTTTTAGTATTTTTTTTTTTTTTCAATCTTTGTTTTTTTCTCCTCTCTCTCTCCCTCCTCTTCTTCTTTACCCCCTTCTCACTCTCCATCCATATAAAAGCACGGAGAACTGAAGAGAAACAAAGAATAAAATGTGTATTTTATTTTAAAAAATAAAAGATATTTGTTAGTAATTAAAAAAAAAAAAAAAAAAAAACCTAACACCAACAACTAAAATATTACTGAAATATTAAAATGTTGGGTTTAAAAACTCACGGACAAAATGCTATCAAACTCAAATCTCATTGACCAAAAATATTATTTTTCATTAAAAAGTAAGCAAGAACTTTTAATTACTCAGGTATAAAATAAATGTTGTTAGGTACTCATTAACGTCATTTTGTTTCATCAATTTTAAATGTTCACACTTTCTTTTGTTTTGGTCTATAAATTTTCATATGTTTCATGTTTTATTAGTACAACAAAAGTAAGTTTGAAAATTAGTATGTTTATCAATAAATTTATTGAGAAACTAATACAAACATTGTATACCTCAATGCTTATTGGCATATACTCTTTTTCTCGAAATTAGAAGTTCAAATTCACAAACTTTTCCCATTTGTTTGTTGTACTAATAAAACATGAAACGTATTTATATATATTTCGTCAATTTTCAAATATTTTGTTCCATTGCTTAAACTTTGAATTAAAAGATATTTTAATTTCATAAAAAAATATATATTTTTTAACAAATGTAATCAATTGTCATCTAGTCAATTATCAAAATTTGAATTATTTTTATGCCTGACATCCAATCTCTAATTATTTTGGAATTGTTGTAACTTTTAAAATAACGAATGCCAATACTGTGTTTTTTTTAAAAAAAAACATCGGTAATATGAGATAATTTGATATTTGATAAATTCTAAATCGATACTGAAATGTTGCGTTAATTAATTAACATTAAATTGTTGTAATTTGGAACATATTATTTCTATTGTTTTTAATAATAATATTTAATATCAAATTTGTTATAAGTTGTAAATTATTATATGAGATGTTTTCAAAAATAGAAAAACTATTGAACATAATTACAAATATAGCAAAATTTCGCGAGAGACGCAATCGACATATATTGTCTATCTGTTAATATTCGTCTATCTAGGTCTATCACAGTCTATCAAAAAGTAAAATTTTGCTATATTTATAAATAATTTGATATTTTTTTCATCTTTATAATAAGTTTTCTTACTATCTACAATATTTGATAAAATAGTAGGAAAATATAACTGTTAAAAGATTGAGGCCCAAAATATTTTGTTGCAATTAAAATCAAGACGGTATAAGAAGAATAGAGGGAAACATACGTGAGACAACATACTTTGCTACCATTTAAATACAAATAGTAAAATATATATTAAGAAAATAAAGATGAACCATTTTTTGTTTCATAAAAAAAAAAAAAAAAGAAAAAAATCAATAGTTTTTATGTTATTATTTTAAAAAAATTCAAAAGCCTATCTACGTGATTTTGCATTGTAGATAAGACCAAATTAGAAAGTGATTTTTATATAAATTCATAAATAAATAGTTACAAGATTCTCTCAAAATTGCTTTTGACTTGAAAAGCAATTTATATGGACATTAACTAACAAATGTAGATAATAAGTATTCTATTCTGTTATTGTTCACTAAACTATCCTAAATCTAATTATCTTAAAATTAAAGAGACAAAAAAAAAAAATTAAAAGGTAATTTATATTATACGGACACTAGTGAATCAATATGTACTTCTCTCCTGAAGTTGAAGGTTCAATTTACATATCTACATTTTGTTTTACTAAAAAAAGAATAAAAGAGCACCATTTGATAACGATTTTGACTTTACTTTTATGTTTTTAAAATGAATGCGTGTTTTCTTCTAAAATTCATACAATGATTTTATATTTGTTGAAGAAACACTTGAATTCATAGTCAAATTCTAAAAAAAAAAAAATACAATTTTTTTTAAAAAAAATACTTTTTTTAAGTTTTCAAAACTTGAATTAGCTTTTAAAAGAATTATTGGAAAATAGATAACAAGATAAAGAAATTTTGAAAATTAAGCTTATAAACAAACTTCTATTTCTACATTTTATTGTCTACATTTTAAAAGTGTTTTAAAAAATAAAACGAGATTTTGAAAAAAAAAAAAAGAAATTAAAAATTTATATTTATTTTTAGAATTGGACTAAAAATTTATATATATATATACACACGTATGTATTAAAAAAGATATGAAAATCATAATATGTAATTCAGGAGAAAAGAGAAAGCTAAAAAAAGCAAAATACAAAACTTTGAGGGAGAAATTACCAAAAAAAAAAAAGAAGAATGGAATTAAAACCTAATTTTAAATTCTCATTGGAACATATACATCTGAGCACGGCGCCGTGTTTGGCCATCGACACAATTAATAATACCCAACTTAACTGTTTTATTTATTTATTTTATATTTATAATATTTATTATTTTAGTTTGCTTCTCACATATTCTTTAAATTTAATGCTAAAAAAGAAGGAATGGGTTTAAAACTATTCCTAAAATTGCTTTGGCCTTCACAGTTTCAAGATTTCATCTTTCTTTTTCTAGACCTGTCTTCCCTCAGCTACTTCCTTTTCTGCTCTCTCTCTCTCTCTCTTCCTCTGTCTCTCTCTCATCAAATTTTAGCCATAGCCATAGCCATAGTCATAGGAGCTTCATAGACCAACCCCCCCCCCCCCCCCCCCCAAAAAAAAAAAAATTTATTGTTTTTGCCTTTTTAATCTCTTTTCTCGAGAGTTTCTTCACTGGGTTTTGATTTTAATGGGGAGAGAAATTCAGGGTTTGTTTTTTTCTCAATAACAAAGAATAGAAAAAATAAAATAAATAAAAATAAAAACTTTTTTTTCCTCTCTGTTTTGCTCTTTTTTTTTTTTTTTTAAGAACGATCTGAAAGAGGAAGAAGAAGAAGAAGTGATGATGTTGGATCTCAACGATTCGATTATGAACCGTGACGAAACGACGGCGGAGCGGATCGTAATGGAAGATTCAGAGACTTCAAATTCCTCCGTTGTTAATGCTGCCGACGAGGTTTCCAATAGCAGAGATGAGGATTCCTCTGTTTTAATCTTCGATATTCTCAAAAGGGAAAGTTCCGGCGGCGGCAGCGGCGGCGGCGCGTCCTCGGAATTGGTGACTCAGACACTTTTTCCGGTGGTTGGAGGATGGGGGGATTCTGGGTCTTCAGTGCCCAGAACCCATTGGTTGAACTTGTCGTCGACGGCGGATTCCGGCGGCGGCGGTGGACAGCCGGAGTTGAGAATTGTGCAGCAGAAACAGCAGCAGGTGAGGAAGAGCCGCCGTGGGCCGCGCTCCCGGAGCTCGCAGTACCGAGGAGTTACCTTTTATCGGCGAACTGGAAGATGGGAATCTCATATTTGGTAATAAAAAAATTAGGAAAAAAAAAAAAAAAAACTCAATTTTGTTTTGTTAAAAAAAAGAAAAATCGGTTCTTTCCCAATTGGGAATTTCGTATTTTTCTTTTTTATGGAAACCTTTTTTTTTCTAATTATAATTTGGTTGATTTATTTGTCCTTTTTTTTCTTTTTCAGGGATTGTGGGAAACAAGTTTATTTGGGTAAGGAAAAAAGAAACTCAAAAGAAGAAAAAGAACAAGAAAAGTCCAATTTTTGTTAATAATTCATACTCTTTTCTTCTTTTTCTTTTTCTTCTTTTATTTCCTTTTTTGTACATTCCATCTAACAAAGAGTTTTGATTTTGAATTTTCCCAGGTGGGTTTGACACAGCCCATGCTGCAGCAAGGTTGTTTATTTTTCATTTATTTTTATTCAATTTCTTCTGTCAATTTATTTAATTTTTTCCTTTTCATTATATTTCTAAGA
This sequence comes from Citrullus mucosospermus, assembly GCA_030954485.1. Lineage (NCBI taxonomy): Eukaryota > Viridiplantae > Streptophyta > Magnoliopsida > Cucurbitales > Cucurbitaceae > Citrullus > Citrullus mucosospermus. The sequence goes on from CM062056.1 coordinate 27,074,451, forward strand.
ATTGAAAGCTTAATTTTTGACTCCACCGATATCCACATCTTTTTTTCCCCCCTTCTTTGTTTGAATTTTTATGGGGTTTTCGTTTTGAGCTAACAGGGCTTATGATCGAGCAGCAATAAAGTTTAGAGGAGTCGATGCAGACATAAACTTCAACATAAGTGATTACGATGAAGATATGAAACACGTGAGCAATTCCTTCATGATTTGAAATTTCATTGTTTGTCATAAAAATTTAAAAAAAAGAAAAAAATGTTTGGAATGTTACTGGAATTCATATAGTTTAAGAGTCAAAAGTCTATAGTAATTTTTTTATTTACTTTGCTTTCTCTTGGGGTTACCATCTAAACACGGAATTCTAAAGATATTTATTTGAAATCTTTCTCGTTCTGTACGTACGAGATTAAAAAAATCAAATAATTTTTTGAATTTAAAATAAAAATTCTTGTACATTTGTAGATTATGATGAAATTGTTTTTGCAGATGAAGAATCTAAGCAAAGAAGAGTTTGTGCATGTTCTTCGTCGACAAAGCACTGGATTTTCTCGTGGAGGATCGAAACTAAGAGGACTTTCTCTTCAAAAATATGGAAGATGGGAAAATCAAATGAGCCAAATTATTGGGAAGAAGTGAGCAAAATAAGACACCCTTTATAAAATTCTTCTTTTTGTTTAATTTTAAATATGTTGGTTCTGATCATTTGGATTATGTTCTATTGGTTATATTGTGATTAATTGTTGGAGGTTTATCTCTTATAGGACACAATAAGTATAGGATTATTTATACTTACTATTGCATTATACACTCATTTTTTTTGACTTATTGTTGTTGGTTGTTTGTTTGAGAAAGTGTGAGAATGGAAAAGAAGAACTAAAGGGATTTTTTTTTTGGATTAAAACAGTGGAATTGAGCAGAGGTCTTACAAAGGGGAAACAATGGTGGATGCAAGCAATGGAGGTACAAGAAAAACAAAAGGAATCAAAATTATTCTAAGTTGTGTTTTAGGTTTTTTCTTCTTTTTTTTTTTTTTTTTCCTCTCCCTTTTTGTTTGATTTAATTTCTTTTAATAGAAGAATTTTGCTTTAAATGTAGGCAATGGGCATAATCTTGATCTGAGCATTGGAGGAATTTTCAACTACCATTTTAGTAATTCTCCTCAAAAACTCAACATTGAGAGACCAAAGGTAGCTATATATTGATCTTTTATTGGTATTATTTGATGTTATTTCACACAAGGAGTAATATCTATTTCTTTGGAAATAATTAAATCTCAAATAAAAGTGAAACGGAATATATTAAGGATTTGTCTTGTAATTATTTTATTTTTGGTTTTCTGTTTCTTACTTTATTACCCACTTCTTAAATTTATTTCAGAAAACCAAATAAAAAATAGTGAAAACAGAAGAATTAAGAAAAAAGAGTAGTTTCTAAAAATTTGACTTAAACTTCAAATGAATTGTCGAGGAAGATGTAAAGTTAGACATAGTTTTCATAAGCATAGAACTAAAAACAGAATGAGTCATTAAATGGAGTCTAAAAAAACTCGAGTAGAACGACTTGTTCGAGAATGTTTAATGAGATCATACCCGCTGTGTGTATGTGTATCTATATATATATATATATATAAACTTGCTAATGTTTTTAGGAAATTTGAAAAAGAAAAAAATGGATAATGAAAAGGAAGTATTGAGAGTATAATAATTGAAGTGTTGTTATCTTTGTGTGTGTGGGCAGAATGAAAACAATGGTTATGCATGTGGTGTGGCTGGCCAACAACCTCATATTCCTCCTTCTATGTGGTCTAGTTTTTACTCTGGTTTTTTAGCAGATAATGAGGTAAATTTTCAACTCCTTTATATTTTGTGTTTTGTCTTTTATTTATTTATATATATATATATATATAGTAACTTTTTAGAACATGAAGTGGCATCTTTTTTGTTTGTTTGTTACATAGTAAAATCATATGGAATTTGGATTCATGTTAAATGGTTTAAATAAAACAAATTTGAGATACCATAATATAATGAATGAAATTAAACATGATAATTGGTGAAGTAAAACAAGATATAGACTTTTTTTCTTATTTTGCTAATTTTATTACCAACCTCACCTCTCTCTCTCTTTCTAACTCTTTATTACTAGGTTATGACCAATCATATATGTGTCAAATATTTCAGAAAGTAATTGAGTGATTCTTTTGGACATCCCTAATTAGAAAACTCGATTTTTTAATTTGAATCTGACATGTTTTTTTGTAAACAAATTTTCTCCCTTTATATATTTGTCGTGCATTCCAAATTGACTAATACAAATTATATCAATATAAATTGATCATACAAATCTATAGACTAGAATAACTATCTCTCGTTTAAAGTAACTTTATTTAAGTCTATTTGTCTTATAGTACAAACATTTAAATTCAAACTAGCCGAATTTTTTGACATGCCATGAAGCTCATTTCAAATGAAGCAAAAGCTATTTGAATGAAACAGAGAAGAAGTCAAAATGATGTTTTTTTTGTGTGTGTGACAGGAAAGAGAGAGAGAAAAGAGAAACGACTCAACGAAGAGCCCTACAAGTTGGGGATGGCAAATGCCAACGTCGACGTCGATGTCTATATCAATGCCAATGCAAATTCAAGGAAATATGAGTGGAAAAAGCAATTACAAGAATAATAATAACAATAACAATAATAATAATATGAGTAGTAATGGAATAATAGCAAGAGAAGAAGCTCATGTTTCCAAGATTGCAGCATCATCAGGATTCTCTTCCTCTTCTAATTTTGGTTCACTTTATGCCCAAAACAACACTGCCCTCCACAGTACTCACTGCCCCAATATTTCTTGACAAAGTACTATTATTATTGTTTTTTTTTTTTTTTTTTTTTTTTTGGAGGTAATGAGAGAAGAAATCAATTATTATTTATTAAGTCCAACCCCAAATTAATGTCAAGTATTTTCCATTTTTTTTTCTAGGGGAAAATTTGGAGTTTATTCCTTGTACATATAATTAAGAAGCATGATTTGAGGTTGGTTGCTTTTTGTAACCAATTTGTATGCCCACTCCATTCTTGAAAGTTTTTTTCTTTACTTTCTTTTTTTTTTTTTTTTTTCCTATTATATAGATTTTATAATGATATTATTGGGAGCTTTTTCTTTTATGCCTATTTTCTCTTTGTGTTCAACTCAATTTGTCAATTGTAATTTATCACATGATATATTCTTTTAACTTTCCTTTTTTAAAAAGATAATGGATTTGGATGAATTTAGTAAAATATTTTGACAAAAAAAAGAAAAAGTAGTTTCTTCCTCTTACTAAATTGATATAATTATAATGTATTAGGAAGTTTGGTTGACAAAGGAGAATCTATGACCATATAAAGGAGAGGGCCCAAGCATATAGTATCATTATAGTTTAAAATTTCGGTCCAAATCTCGAAATTTTGGCGAGGGAGAACTTTGTTTTTCTTTGAAATTTTGATTTTTTTAAAAAATTTATTTAAGTAACTATATCTTAACATTTTCAATATAGGATGACATGGGAGTAATATTGTAGTTTCCAACAGAATTATCAAGATTCTGGATTAGATGCTTCTTGGTCATATTTTTGGTATTAGACATACAATTTATAATAAACAATTTACAATTATTTCATATGCAAACATTTCATCTCCTTTAATTTTGCAATTAAATATTTGATATTATTTTGTAATTATTTTTTCATTTCTTTTTTTAATTTATGCTCTCGCATCGACATTTACACAAATATTTACAAATATATACATCTAAATGTTGTCTTACTTTATAGAAATGATGATTAAAAATGTTTGATTATAGTCTGATTAAGCCACAATCAAAGTTTCATTAATTAATTATACAATTTCTATGAATTTCCATTAAGTTAATTTCCACCAACATTTCCATAAAATCGGAACCTCAATATTTCCATTGGCATCAATATTTCAAACCTTTGAGTACAGTGGTGATAAAGATACTAATTACAATCTTAAATATCGATGGCTTGGCCTTGATCTCTCACGAGTCACCTCTATAATGTTGAACAAAAAAAAAAAAAAAAAAAAAAGAATAAAGTACAAGAAATATTCTTCATTCTCTAAAAATTATTTGATGTAGGATCCACAACATGCTTTAAGTATATTTTATGAATTTCATATTTAGGCGGGATAACCTTTTTATTTAACCTAATATTATGTTTGAGTGACATAAGTGGAATCCAAAGCAAAGAAATTTGGATACTAATTATTATTCAATGTAGTTTTTATAACATAACATGACCATTAGATATATAAGAGAAAAAAACAATGCTTTCATTTTTCTGACTAATTGTGGCATAAGTAATAATATAATACTTTCACTCTCCATTCGTTGGAGAAATCGTGCAAATATATAACAGAGTTTTTACAATGTAGTTGCTATAGGTTTAAGATTGATAGATATGAAACAGAGTGAATTAATTATGTACTAAGTTATTATATATGATGGATGTATACTAAGTTGCTAATCTACATGTTCATATACTAATTGAGAAATATTATTCTCCATCTAGAAATTAGTGAATGTAGCTCTACAATGTAGTTATTGGAGAAGTTTTTATATGTAACCATTACTTTGAAAATGAAATAGTAATTCACCCAATATTAAATAATTATTTATAAAGATAAAATTATATGTGAATAAATACTCTTGAAATACTGAAGTTTTTTAGGATAATGATTAGGCGTAGTTTACTACATTTTTTAACAAGGAAGGAAAGAAATTAAAAAAAAAAAAAAAATCATTTTTTTGAGGTTTTTTTTTTTAAAATACAAAAACTACTATGTGACCGTCTTTTACTAAATAACAAGTTGCGCTAATAAATGCTTTAATTTTTAATTATTTATCTCATTAGTATATAAAAAAAAAAGAAAGAAAAACTTTATCTCTTGAAAGTGACAACCCTATTGCGATTGGCACTTTGAACATAAATGTTATAATGATTGTTTGGCATTGACTCTAATAGAAATCCTATTTATAAATTAAGGAAGATGTAAAAATTATATATGAATAGCAAAGTCTATTACAAATGGTGTGATATTTTGAAATTAACTCATTTATAAGTTTCTTTTTTTTTATTATTTACTTCATAAATATATTTTTAAATTTCAAACTAAGTTTTGGAAATTAAAAAAAAAAAATTTATTATAGAAATTGACTAGAGGCTCAAATGTTTTCTTTAAGAGGTGAAAATCATAGTAAAAAAAAATATATATATGAGAAACAAAAATGGATTAGAAGACAAAAGTCTTTATTTGATAAAAACTTTATTTTTTTTTAATTTTTTAAAATTTTATTTCTCAAAGTTTTCCTTGCTTTGATTTTTAATTCTTTTAATGAAACATTTGAATCTTTATTTAAATTCTAAAAGAAAAGTAATTTTTAGTTTTTAAAATTCTTTAATTTTTTAGAACATTGGTAAAAAAAAGTAGATATCAAAATGAAGAAACTTTTAGTAAAAGTAATGTTTGTAGTCTTAAAATACTAAACAAGGTCAAAATCAGTACTAAATGGAAACTTCAAATTTCATTTCTACAAAACATAAACAACTTATAAAACCTCGACGCAATTAACAAGTTTAATAAAATAAAATAAAATAAAGAGTTGATAATAAATCAACATCGCCAACCGCCAATATAAACATATTTGAATATTTTATTACGCATATTGTTGAATCTAACCATTTTTTATACCTGAGTGTAAATGTCAATTCTTGTTTCCCAATTGAGTTGACAATAAATCAGCAACAACTTTTAAAATTGATGTTGTTTTAAGGAAGAAAAGAAATTGTAATTCAATTCCTAAGATTGGGTTATAAATAATATAACTCATACGTTGAAAATGTGTTTTAAAATAAATACCAAGAAAGTATGAAAATGGGAAAAGTTTTGGGGAAAGAAAGAGGATTTGATATGACATGTTTTCTTTCGTACGCAACTTGCTTTGGTTGCTGCCGACACAATAATATATTGTTTTTATGATTTATTTTTAAAAGAAAACTACCAATTACTCAAGTACAATTTATCCATGATTAAAATATTCGTTGATACCATAAAAAAATGCGCTATCTAGTTTTTACTTTGAGGATATCGAGCACTTGAGAGATAAAGTTGGGTGTTAGAATTGAAATTAAACTAAAGCATGTCAAAACAAAGCTCCATTGTATCAATCGAAAAAAAAAAGTCAAAATTACCAAAATACCCTTGAAGTACATTATGCGTGCATGCGCGTTAGTGCCACAACACCACCTCGGCATTGCGCAAATACCCAAGATGTTGCTTTTAAGCAGCGTTGTGACGCTATACCCTAGCGCCACGACACTCGTTCAAATTCCATACACCTTAGTCACCTAGGGTTAGAGGAGTTTGCCACCAGCCGAATTCCACACTTATTCTCTCCATTTTCTTCAGTTTTCTTCGTACTTTATTTATCAAAACGATACATCGATGTCTATGATGAAGATTATGGGTTAAGGTACTTGTTCTAGCTTAGGTATAGAGTGATTTCCCCTTTCAATTGTAAACTTGTGAGATTTTAGATCAATTTATATAATTTTCTATATTGTTCTTGATTTCTTCTATGTTTTTGCGTATTTCTTGATTATCTATTTTCATGATTGTTTGACAAACTTGATTGAGATTATGTAATCGGTTGCTAGGGATTAACAACAATATTTGACATATAATTGCAATTTAATCTAAAAGTAGTAAAAGGTTAGTTAGGTTTATAATATGTTGTTGATAACGAAGAAAATTGATCTATCAACTTAGGGAGGAATCACTTTGAATGTGTAATGCCACATTCTAATTGAATGTTCAACTTAGCAATTCTCTTAATCTTAATGCGGTTAGCCAAATTAATTAGCATGTGTTTTAATCTAGTTAATTTAGTTTGTTTGATTATTTGGACTCTCACCTAGCATTTCTAGGTAAGTTGGCTAAGGAAAGATAATATAGAAATTAATTTGATAAATCCATAATCAGTTATAAATTGGGGAGTAGCTCGAAAGTCTAGGCTAAGTCTTTAATTATTGAATTTAATCCCACAATTTACATTATGTAATGTACTTTCTTGCATTTGAAAATCATATATATAGGATTGATAACATTTAAATTAAGAAATTCAACGGTTCGCTAATGATTTGACCCGTACCATTACTAGAGAGTTAGGTAGGAACAAAATTTATTTGATTTGGGGTTTGCGACAACTCTGCCGGAACAAATTGGCGTTGTTGTTGGGAGCCAATTAGTTTATCTCTTAAAAGGTTCAGTTCTCTTATTGTTCTTTAATTCACTTTCTTTGTATGAGCTAATTCTACCAAGGATCTAGTTTGTTGTATTTTGCAGAATTAGGTAGGGATGAGAGGCGACTTAGGAAAGAAGCTAGGAAACAAAGAGCTTGAGATGTACAGATCCGTGCAAAATGCACATATGAGGAAGAAAGATTTAGAGAATTAGCATATTAAATAACTAATATTTCACACATATCCTAAACTTTAGTAATATTTCCTAACATATTTTGTAACATTTTGTGACATTTTTAGCCTTTCGATAGAATTCTCTCTCATTTTTTTAATTTCATAATATTTGTAAGTAAAAAATTTCTATCATTTTTTTATTTAATATTAATTATATAAATATTTTATTTTTGAAATATCATTAAGTACATTATCTCTCATCAAATTTTTGAAATATTTAATTGACTCCTTATTAATATTATTTTCAAATTTTAACTTTACTTTTGTTATTTATTAATTTTGGTTGATATTCATTTAATGCAAGATATATCAAATTAATGTTTCCTTCATTTTAGGAAGTTTTGTTTATTTTCTTCTATATTTTTGCTAGTTTAAAATTGATTCCCTCTCCATTGAGACCGCAGTATATGTTGAACATATTAGTAATATACTGAAAAATATAAATGTACGTTGCATATATCATAGTTTATTTTTTAGTGTGTTTACAAATATACTAAAAAATATAAATATAATCACATACATTGTTCAGTATATAAGACTATATTGAAGAAATTATCTTGTTCATGCACTTATCAAATATACACTAGTTTATTTATATTTATAACATTGTATATATCAAATATACACTGTTTTCTCCTCCCGTTATAATTTATGAGCAACAATTTTAAAATTTTTGGAAAAACATTCATACTTGCATGAAACTTCTTCCTTTGGTGTGTGTGTATATATATATTAAAAAAAATTGAATAATAAGAAGTACTAAAAAAGGTAAATTAGGTCAGACTTTTGTTTAAAATGATGGCTTATTAAATTATTCAGATAAAAAAGATTAGATAATTGTATAATTAAACCTATTTATTTAGACTATATATAAATTTCTTTTTTAAAATAATAAAGATTACAATATTGGAAGGTTGTTATAGTAATTGACCTAAAATTTCCTAATAATTTTTGCGTCAATATTGAAAATTTTTAATTATTTGTGTAATATTAGATCTTATTGTGGCCCATTCGCGGAGGAAGCCCGTAGAATTTAACCTTTTCAATACGAGAAAACCCCAAGGTAGATTGGGCCTTACGGCCCAATAGAAACCTCCAGCCCAGCCCAGCCCAGCCCAGCCCAGCCCGGTATTGAGAGCACTAAAACTTTGTAGGGTGTAGAGCTTTTTCAGACTAATGTTACTTCTTTCCCGTCGTCGTCTCTGAACATCAAGCAAAGAGATGTGGCGCACCATTGACGCCCATCTGAGGTCCGTACGCCTCCTTCCGAATCTCTCTGCTCATTCTTCTTCTTCTTCATCTTCAGCTTCTTCTCTCTTCTCCTCCGGCCGTTCATTTCTCGCTCGCTCGAGTTCGACTCTCCTCTCGCCTGTACCCAAGCCTCACTCGATTACTCTCTCCAAAACCCTAGCGTCTCGTTCTACCATTAATTGTTTATCGAGTGTTTCGTGTTTTGGCCTTGGAATTCAACGCTTCGGAGGATCGAGTTGCGGTGTGTTGGTGTTGGCGAAATGCATTACCTCTTCAGTGCACACGTTGGAGTGTAATGAACCAGTGTCGTGTTCGGAGGTTGGAGACGGTGGTTTTCGGAGTGTTGGGGAAGGAATTAGTGACGGTGAAGGGGATGAAGTCGAGGAGGATTCTAGACCGTCTATTCCTGTCAGAGCTTATTTCTTCTCCACTAGGTTTCAATTTCTTTCACTCTTACTATTTTATTGCTTGGTTGTTCAATTGTGTTTGATTTTTCATTCAACCAAAACAAATTCACGTTCCTTGTGATTTTAGTGTAAACTTTACTTGCATTGCATTTCGGGAATTGTTTGTGAACTTGTTTCCGAGAATTCTGTAATCAAGTCATAAGGTGGCGTCCTTTTGGTCCACATTTTTCCCCTTCGCCTTTTGCAGTTCTAGATGACTATATATGTTCATTGTTTTTCAATGGTTCTGGGATTTGTTTAGACCGAAAAGGTAAACTAAAGATTTCCATAAAGTTTAAGTCATCACACAGTGAGTTACAAACTTGTGTGTTTCTGATTTTTTTCTCCATTCCACTTTTTCTTGATTCAGTGTGGATTTGAGAAGATTGGTGGATCAGAATAAACGTAACTTTATCCCGCCATCATCTCGTATGACGAATTATGTAGTCCTTAAGTTTGGGGATCTTTGTAATGTGAACGTAAGTTTGCTTTCTAGTGGACTATTGTTCATCATTAATTGGATGAGTACACTAAGACTTTTTTTCCCTCCTTTCAGACTCATGGCGCCAGCATAAGTGGAAGTGATTGCTGTTTCATGGTAGTTTTTCAGTATGGCTCAATTGTGCTGTTTAACGTTCGTGAACATGAGGTTGATGGGTATTTGAAAATTGTAGAGAAACATGCATCCGGATTGCTGCCTGAAATGAGAAAGGATGGTAAGGATCTGAATGTATTTTTATACAGATTTGTTTCTACTTGAGTTATTATCTTTGTTATTGTTGGTGGTGGTTGTGGTGATATAAAACACTAAGGTTTCATTTATCAGACAGGGGAGTAAGAAAGGAGGAGATAAGCCATCCTCCCTTCCTAGAACCATCTATAAGAAATGGCCCGTCTAAGTTGTTTAGAATTGTAGAGTAGTTTCATAAAAATATCAACAAGAGGCACTTTGACAAGATGTAATATGCTGTACACAATTCAAAAGATCGTCAGAAGAATTATATCTATCTTGAAAAGTTATACGTTCCTTACTATTCCAATTGATTAAAATTAGCCTTGACAACATTGCCTCATGAAATTCTTTCTGCCTTTTTATTATGTTTCCTGCTTTACTGCTTTCAGTTCCATTAAGTATGTTGCCCTGCTATTTTGATGGCGTGTGTTGCTTAAAAATACTGTAGTAGAAATGTATGGTTGTCTGAATTTGGAAGTTGTATGAGTTTGTAGAGTATGAGGTTAGAGAGAAGCCTGCCTTAAATACATGGATGGAAGGGGGCTTGGACTACATAATGCTGCAGTACTTGAATATTGATGGCATACGTACCATAGGTAGCGTTCTTGGTCAGAGTATTGCTCTTGATTACTATGGGCGACAGGTAGTTACCATATCTGACTGGACATTTTAATGCTGGTTGATGTTGACGATATTTGACATGATCCAACCATACTCTTAACATTTGCTTCAAAGGTTGATGGGATGGTTGCGGAATTCACTGACATCAACCGTGAAATGGAAGCAACTGGGAAGTTTAAAATGAAGAGGAAGAAGCTTTTCCAGTTGGTGGGAAAGGCAAATTCAAATCTTGCTGATGTCATTCTCAAGCTTGGACTTTTTGAGAGGTAAGTTGTTATTTCCTGCAGGAAATAATTAGTTTGTTGTATATATAGAATTTTACTATTATCTTTACAAGAGACAAATGTCCTTTGATGTGATTGAGCAAGAAGAGAAGTAGCCTTTCACGTGGTAATTTTATATTGTTTGCTTGCTTGGTGTCGCTTGTTTTAGTGCTGCTCTTGGCTTCTTGTTTAGGACTTGTCATTTGATATGATTCTTGTTCTTTTACTTTCTTGTTGTTCTAATATTAAACTTATCTTCACCCATCAATTTAAGCTTTTGAGTCAATTAGTGATTTAATATGGTATCAGAACAAGAAGTCATTGGTTCAAACTCTTGCAATGTCATTTTTTCTCCAATTAGTACCGATTTCCATTTGTTTGGTCTTGTACAAATTTCAAGCCCACATGTGAAGGGGAGTCTTAGAGTGTTAATATATATAATATTAAATTTACCTTCATCCATCAACTAAAATAGGTCAATTTGTGATGTAATACTTTTTATCAACATTTGGCACAGGGAAGTGTTATTCATATTCCCTAATACTTACTCTTTGGGTTGTTTCTTGTGGATATTACAACACTGTTAAAATTTGGAAACTGATTCTATTCTGTGAACCATTCCCTCTCTCTCAATTAACAACATTTGTATATCTACTTGTGAGTGTGCATACTGTTTCCTTTTGCTTATCCCCATTCCTATATAGAATCTAAAGATTATATATATATATATATATATTACCTCTTTTCAGATCAGACATTGCATGGAAAGATGCAAAATATGCTCAAATATGGGAATATCTCAGAGATGAGTTTGAGTTAACACAGAGATTCGCAAGTCTGGATTTCAAATTGAAGTTTGTGGAGGTAGAACCATCTACTTAAGATGAGAATATGTTCCTCTTGATTCTTTATTCGTTGATATGCACATAAAGTCATCTTGAACTCCACCCAATGACTTTTTGTTCCCCCCCTTTTTTGTCAGCATAATATTCGCTTCCTACAAGAGATTCTGCAAAACAGGAAATCAGATTTTTTGGAATGGCTGATCATTGCATTGATTGGTGCAGAAATTTTACTCTCACTTTATGACATTATTCATAGATCAGCAGCTAATCTTTAGCATTGTTTGCTTCCTGATCCTTGGAGTTGGAACTGGACAGTTTTGGCTTCCTGTATCGGGGTACGTACATCGCTGCTGCAATTTATACAATGTACATATCTATGTAAATTTGGAACATTCTGCGATACAACTCCGATAATTAAATTATCGGCTCGCTCTATAAGGGTGCAGAGTGCTTATAGTTAAGAGTATTTAATACAGTTTTACATTCCTTTGTGGAAGAAATGAATCTCAATCTTGTCTTTTCATTTCCTTACTGTTTATCATTCATCTGACTGATAAGAAGAGATTTGAAGTTCCAACTTGTTTCTGAATGAAAGCATTTAGTTGAATCTTTTTTTTTTTTTCCTTTTAATTCTATTTTATGCGAATGGTGTTGGGAAGAGAGAGGCTGTAGATTCTAAATCTTTTTTTTTTTTCTCATTCTTTTAGGATTGTTATTACATATTTTAATATTGTTCTTGATCGAATTTATCCTCTTTTATTTCTTTTCAAATTATTGGCTCCGGCTCAAAAGAATAATAAAGGTTAAATTATAAGTTTAGTCATTGAACTTTGAAGTTATGTCTATTGGTCTTAAAAAATTTAAATGTTTAATAAGTCTTCAAACTTTTAATTTTGTATTTAATTAGTTTTGGAATGAATTTAAAACTTTTAATAAATAATTAAATTATTAGATATTAATTTGATTTTTATGTCTAATGAGATTTTAAATGTTTGATAGATTTGTGATTTTTGGGAAACTCATAAGTTTAGTGGCTGGTTATGTAATTTTGAAATTAAATTAAAATCGGAAGGTTGGGTGATCATTTCATTGTTTATGTATGGAATCCATTTTAAGTTGAATTTTATACATCGATGAAAGCTTTTTTTTTTTTTTTTTTTTTTTTTTTTTTTTTTTTTTTTTTTTTTTTTTCTCTCTCTCTCTCTCTCTCCAAATGCAGTAATAACAATTCAATCGACGGGGAAGAGGTATTAATTTCATGTTTTTCGATTGATATTATCAAAACTTTATGATATTCAAACAAAATGCTTTGATTCCTCATGCGCGAAATGTTAGGATTGGTTTAGTATGTTTTCTCCCTCAAATTTGCTTGATAAAAATTAAAAATTAAAAAAAAAACCCAACAAAGTACAAGTAGTCATCTGATGTTATGTGGATCACTATCAACAAATTTATGAAATGAAATATTTGTTCCATTTAAAAAGAAGTTTTAGGAATCTAATAGCTTCACTTAATTATCAATGACCATGAACATATGTCATGTTTACCAATTCATAATGATAATTGATATAATTGTAACGAGATTTTATTGGTAGATCAATTGTATTAGACCATTATAAATATGAATTTGTCACATTTACCGTTAATGTTACTGTTTAGGATTAAATAATAATAGTAAATGTGACAGATTTTGCGGTTCTCATGTTGTCACAATAACAATAATGGTAACGATATCAACTAGTGGGTCCCTTGTAATTTTGAAACACAATGTTCGCTCTTCCACGCCTCAATTGGATTGCATTTTTCGGTTAGAGACTTGGAAGTGGACCCCATTTTATTACACGAAAACAACAAATGTAATCAATATTACCATAGATTATTACATTTCCTCTAGGATAAACATGTTCATAGTTATAAGTCAAAAAGTTAAAGGTTTGAATTTTTTATCCCATATCTACTCCATATATTAAGTTCGTAATAATAACAGTGGAAACGTTCTTTAAATCTCTTTGCCAAAATGGAGAATGGAAAAAGGCCAGACAGGACACCAAACAAGTTCATTACTTATTTTGAATGAGAAAAAAAAAAGGGTAATTGGATAAATACTCTTTTAGTCTACAGTTTTTCTATTTGGTCACTAAATTTCAAAATATTATACTTCTATCTTTGAGTTTTATACTTAGAAGAATGGATTCTAGCTTTGCAGAATAATACCAAATATCAAGATAAAATAATATAATATAAAATAAGACAAGATAAGTAAGATTTGACATAGCTTACTTGGGAATAAGAAAACCTATTACCTTAATCCCCAAGAGTGTTAAATTAAACCCTAAGTCAAATCCCCTATAATTAAACCACTGTGGCTCCATACAAGGTATCTAATAACTTTTGACTTATTTTCCATTGTTTAGTTTTCTTATTAACTTAGATGTCAAAGTCATTTTTCTTTATTTTATAGATCATCTCTTTCCTAAATTATAAATTCAACTATTGGTGTCATTTAAGGGTTAGGTGTGTTTCCCATGGTCTAAATTTTGCATCAACTCTTTAGTTTTTGTTTGGTCTTTAAATTTCAAAATATTGCACTTTTATTTTTCAATTTTGTTTTGAATTTTATTTTTATTTATACTTTTATCTTTTGATTTTTTTTTACCGAATATTCACTTTCAATTCTTCATTCTTGGTATTAATTTCTATTAATCAATTTAAAAGAATTAAACTCATTTTCTGTCATTATTAAAATTCATCAAAAGTAAGCTTTAGTGAATACTCATAAATAAAAGTAAAAAATATTGAAATCTAGGAAGAAATGAAAACTAAACTCAGAGCACAATGTTAAAATATAACATTTAGAAACTTAGGGCCAGTTTGATAACCTTCCATTTTCTGTTTCTTGTTTCTCGTTTCTTCTTTTTTAAAAATAAGAAACAAGACTATGTTTGATAACTATTCTTGTTTCCTATTTCTTAGAGAAAAAAGAAAACAAAAATTTGTTTGATAACTATTTCTTGTTTATTGTTTTTTTTTTGTAACGATATAATATATATATATATATATAAAAAGAAGATATGTCGTCATACATTAAACATCGGAAAATATATTATCAAATTTTTTTATATCATCTAATAGAAGTAAATCTCAATGACAATTAAATACAATTACAAAGTTGTATCATATCCTTCATATGTTGGTCAAATTTGATCGACACTGTCATCTCTAACTCAAGCCATTTGATCAAGTCAAATCCAAATTGGAAGTTGAAGTTTGAAATATAAAAAAATTAATATACATATTAAAAATTAAAATAACATATAAATAATATCAAAGAATTTTAAAATAAAAAAATAAAGAAATAAAAATAAAGAAAGCAAAAGAAAATTAATTATCATATACGCCTTATACCAATACACCAGAAAGAATAATAATTTTTTGGAATGGTAAAATAGAAATAGGAGAAACTACTTTTTGTTGTTTCTCAATTTTAACCCATTTTTTAGAAATATTTTTTAAAATTTAGAAACAAGTAACAAGAAAATTTATCAAACAAGTCTATTTCTTAAACAATGAAAAACATAAATAAGAAACAAAAAATGGGAACATTATCAAACGGGAACAATGTTCCTGAGAGCGAGACAGATATATATATAACGGGTGGTTGGAGATAAATCGAAGCAGGGTCGGGGATACCCTCCCTGTCACCGGATGGGTATCCGGAGAATGTCTCCGATTTGACTGGGGTTTTGACTCGATCGGAGCGGAGCTCCGCGGGTTTTTTTTTGCTAACCCTATCTATGTGTGAATTTTTTTTTTAATATTTACTTTTGCAATATTTAAAAATAGCCCATATATAAATAAATAGCTTTATTTTTTAAGCGAAAGACAAATGGGCGATTTGCGGGGCGCCAAAAAAAAAAAAAAAAAAGTGACGATTCAAATCTTCATCGTCTCTAAATCAATCCTAACAAATTTGCGGCAATTTCGTTTCGGAGTGATCGCATCAATCGAAGAACATGACGAGCCTCCGATTCTTGTTCAGCAATGGCGTCGTATTGCAAGGCTCCGAAGCTCCTCCGGTCGCCACCTTCCTCGAAACTCATCCTGGTAAGGTAACCCATATTTTGCTGTCTGATTTTCGAGAAATGTTCGGCTGTATCTCATAGGTGAAAGTAAATTTAAACGTTTCGATTCTGAAGAAAATTTGCGTAATTCAAATCCATAGTGTTTGTTGTCTCTAATAACGTGTACTAGAGTCTTTAGAGAAGCATTGGATAACCGTATGAAAGCAAATGTAATGTGAAGTCGTTTGGCTAAGCAATTTGCTTATTCGAAAAACTGAGGCGATAGTGTTTCGCTGATTTTGACTGTCAATTTCAATTATTCCAGGCGCTTATACAACAACTCGGTCACATAATAATGCATCGAGCATTCTGTTTTGGGATAGGCACATGAAAAGGCTGAGTCAGTCGGTGAAAATTCTGTCGAATTCAAGTCCACTACTCTTGTCTGAATCTAACAGAACAATCAATAAACTGGTAAAACCGTCGTGGATAGATTCTGTTCCCTGGGAACCAGCTATCCGGACGCTTGTTGATGATTCAATGAGAAAAGTGTTGCCAACAGCATTGAATGAGAGACTTGGGGGAGAAGAATTGACAATTACAGTGCTCGTAAGTGTGAATTTGGAAAATTTGGGTGAAAGTGACGGTGTTGTGGATGTAGAAAGACTTAAAGAGGCCCTTGATGTGCACGTGCATGTTGGTAGTTATGTTCCTCGTGAATTTGGTGTCCCGGAAAATGGTGCGAATCTGGCTGTGGTGGGTCGAGGGAGGGATGTTGCTGCGGCAAAGTACTCAGATTGGGTTAGGTGAGATCAGAACTTTGATTGTTTGGATTGAATGTAGTTCACTGTTACCTTAAAAATAATAGGAGGGCAAGAAATTGTTCATGTTTTGATTCAAATTCAAACAGTTGGAATATCAAAACGAGTGGTTGGAATGGAGAGATTAGTTTCTCATTGGAACATGAAATATGAATAGTTTTTAACTATGATTTTGACTTGGTTTGTTTAACCATTTTTTGGGTATTCAATTCTATCTTTGTTTTTATGTTTGTTCTTTGTGAAATTTGTTAGGCGTAGGAAGTCTCTGGAAAAATTGAGGCCTCCATCTGTGACCGAGCTTTTGTTGTCAAATGATGGTGATCATATACTTGAAGGCTGCGTGACAAACTTTTTTGTTGTTTGCCGCAAGGTGAATAAGCATAAATTTCGAAGTTGATGCATTGGTTTCTTTAAACAAACCTTTTCTTTTCTTTTCTTTCTTTTTTGTGAATATTGGCAGTTTTTCTTGTCCTCTTAAATTTTATGTGCATAGTGTTCTATGAAAAACCTTTACAGAATAATAATGAAGCCAAAGAGACAAGCGTTCTTGATTCCGCAAGAACATATTCCTTTGAACTGCAGACAGCTCCCATTAATGATGGTGTTCTGACTGGAGTTATTCGTCAATTAGTCATTGAGTATGTCCTAACTATTTAGAATCTTTATATTATTGTTTCTGCCTTATCTTGGATTTTCATTTTAGTTTCTAAGATGTAGTTCTTTTAAGAAAGTATCAGATATAAAGTCCGTTTTTGTCTTCATGATTTATGCATCTGAACTTATTGTTTAGCACAGGCTTTTCAGTTTTAGCACTTGCCAATTAGTTGACTATGTTTGGTTGTCTACCAATCGCAGTTGTAATTTATCTAACCATCAATTGGGCGATTAAGAGCTTAACCAGCTCTCTTATAATACAAACAAGTGTTCAACTTGTAATTTTTTCCAGTCATCAGAGAAATGAGGGTTTTATTCAACAGATTGTTTTGTAGAAATAGGCATCCGACGTTTTCTTGAAAAAGAACAAGAAACTTATGCACATTAGGTGTCAAGCAAGTGCTTAGCACCAGGCAGGTACGTGTCCTTTAGAAAGGTTGGCTTTGCCTCACACCTTTGGTGAAGAGCACCTAGACCTGCCTTTTGAATCAGTGGGCAAACTTTACTTCCAGGATTCCTAAATTGATTCTATTTGCAGAAAACTATAGAATTTAATATGGTTAAGCTAGACACACCAAGGCATTAAAGATAAATTTGCAGATGCAAAAATCCATGTAAAAATAAAGCAGTGGGTTACAATCATACAAAACATTAGCGCTGCAGGAACTTCATGTTTAGTTGTTTTCCAGATCTGAAGTGGAAACGTATAACCTACAAAACTCTTACCACATCGCATGTAGCTGGCTATGGCTCTATACTTATCCAGTACCTTTTTCCTTCTCATTTTCTTTTTCCAATTATACATACGAATCCTTGAACTTCATGATTGAAACATCTTAACTTATTTTTCTTATACAATTCCATATGTTATAGCCAAATGTACATTGAGGAAAAGTTTAATTATATGACATTATGGAAATTGAATAAGGATGATGATGCACTTATTTAATCAAAGAATATGGGTCACATATTCTTGTCTTTTTCTTTCTTTCGTTCTGTTTTTCTTTTTTCTTCTCTTCCTGTTCCTGTTTCTTTTCTTTCTTCCCTCTTTTGTTTGGTGCTTAGAATGCATAAGTTCCTTCTGTAATTTGCTCAAACTATCCATAAGTCTTAACTGATATTTTGTAGAGCTTGTTCAAGCAACGGCATCCCATTTCGAGAAGTTGCACCTACTTGGTCAAGTAATGAAATATGGGAAGAAGCATTTGTTACAAGTAAACTTGCTAGTTTTCTTTCTCTCATGGCTTACTTGCTTCTGCTGTTTCGGCTTTTTAAGTAGTGTTTTTTTTCCCTTAGCGGCATGCAGTTGATTAATTAACTCTTTGTTATCTTGATTGATTATGATTTGCTGGCTCTTGTTTAACCGTAAAGTTTATTCGCATCTTCATTCAGATATTTTTTTTTAAGGGATTATGAAGCTAATTTGTTTTATCGTTTTCACTGGAATTTTTATTACAAAATGTAATATCACTCTGATTTGTCCTTTTACATTGAAATGTAACCATCGGCTATACAGGTTCAGCTTTTCTTTCATATCGGTAAGTTGGTAGCATTAGTTACTAGAACTTCCTCAATTAGCTACTATTAGTTTGCTAGTCCAAATATTTATGCTGTTGTAATAGAATACAGCTCACCTACTTACATCAATTTCTTCCCTACCAGAACAAACCAACTTGACCTCAAATCAGGCGGATTTCATTACTTGCTTTGTATTAGAATAGGCTTGCCACTTTTTCTTAATAAGCAAAATAAAATTGAACTGTCTTTTACCCTTGCATTAACCTTATATTAGGTACTATATGTTTATCATTTTGAACATAAAAATGGGGCATATACACCTCAGCGACATTGAGGCAGATCTTTGAAGAGATGGGGGGAGATAAAAGTAAATACGTAAGAATGAAGGCAGCATGGAGGAGAATTTTCGAAAGCAATGGAGAAATGATGATGAATATTTTACATGATAAATGTTGGAGCTGTTTTGCTTCAAAGTTTTTTGGATAATACAAATGGATTTGGAATTTAATGAATCTTGTCCATTTTCTGGACGGAATTCTCATAGCTGGTTCTTGCTTCTTGTTACTGGTTCTGGTATTTCATTTTTTTCAATTCATTTTTGCACTTTCTAAAAGTTCATCCATTGTTTCTCTTACAACAACTCCATTATCACTATTTCACGTTTCTTTTGAATTGTAGAAGTTTCAATATTTTTGTAAAGTATGTGCAATTTTACTTAATATACTGGAGGGAGTTTGAAATCTACATGTTTAACAGGTAGCTTGAGAATCGTGGAGCATGTGAATACTATTTGCATCCCTAGCATATGGGACTTGCTCGACTCGAAAACGTGGAGTGATATATCATGGAACAAGAAGTCGTTTAAGGTTCATTAAAGTTTCAACACCTTAGAAACAAACTTCTAACATGTTTGGGAATGATTCTGAAATGGTGAAAGTCACTTTTGTCATTTTAAAATTACTTAGAAAATGCTTTTAATCACTCATAATCAATTTTATTAACATGAAAAATGCGTCTAAAAGTGTAAAATTAAATATTAAATTGATTTTGAGTGATTAAAGGTGTGTTTCAAATGATTTTAAGCATGACAAAAGTGATTTTCACCATTTCAAAATCGACATGCACAAAAATCTTTTCTTTGGCTTTAAGTAATATGCTTTCCCCTTATTTGTTTGAATTCTTCTCTGCTTAATACAGGATGCTCCTGGAATGATCTCAAGCACAATCCAGGTGAGACGATTTCCTTGCTAGTTATAATTTGCCAGTTGCCTATTTTGGATGTCCGCTCCTAATCTTAACTCTTAGGGCATGCTTGGTGGGAGTGATTTTGAAATGGTTAAAATTCCTCTCAATCTTTATAATCACTTCAAGACATGCTTTTAATGACTAAAATCACATTTAGAAGCATAATATCAAACATTAAATTGATTTTGAATGATTAAATACATGTTTTGGAGTGATTTTAAATGACAAAAGTGATTTTAACCCTTCCAAAAATCATTCCCAAACATACTATAGCTACATTACATTAACTTGTTAGCCAAACACTCTTTGGAACTGTGAAATGACTAATACAGATATTTTTTCTGATTGTATTTGGAACAGAAAGAGATAATGGAGAAAGCTGTTGCAGAAGCATTCCCGATTGGTTACTTCGTATAAAAGGTGCTATAAACAACTCTTGTAGATTAGAACATGGTGAATTTTTTGCATTTGAGTATAGTACGTGTGTAAATTGCAAATAAAATTAAAAACAAATGAAGGGGGGAATGCTAAGCTGGAATTAGGACTTTGGAAAAACACGGACATAAAGGTAACGGCAAGAAGCACATATACGGATACGAG
This sequence comes from Citrullus mucosospermus, assembly GCA_030954485.1. Classification (NCBI taxonomy): domain Eukaryota; kingdom Viridiplantae; phylum Streptophyta; class Magnoliopsida; order Cucurbitales; family Cucurbitaceae; genus Citrullus; species Citrullus mucosospermus. The sequence continues at coordinate 27,095,039 of CM062056.1, forward strand.
ACACAGATACAACACTATATACGGCAATATGTCATTTTTAAAAAATTTAGGACACAACATGACAAGGATACGCTTATTAAAATATATAATTTTAAAAAACATATATATCATCTTTATATCAAAAGAAAATTCAAAGTAAATGGGTTGATGCACTTATATGCTTAAAAAAACTTAATTTGATATATCTCACACTCAAAATTTATTGTTATTGCCATATATATGTCCTTTTAGTCTCCACAACAAGTGTCCTATGCATGTCTAACACATTTGTTGCACTAGCAAGTGTCCAATACGTGTTCTACAAGTATAGGAGTGTCCAAGTGTTCGACACAGTGACACACTAGCCAAACTAAAGTGTTCTGTTTGGCTATTATTTCTTAGGTTTAAATTTTGTTTCTTTAAAATCTCATATGGGATTATTTTATTTTGGTCCCTCCTTTTTAATTTTTAATTTTTTTTTTTCAATTTTAGTCCTGAGTTCTACTTTAATCTTTAAACTCTTCATCAGGGACAAAAAAAAAAAAAAAAAAAAATATTCCTTTTTGTTCAAGGACCCAAATCCACAAGAAATCTGACCCTTAACACACTAGGATGTGACTACATAAAGATATTTTATAATTTTTCTGCAATATAATCTTTTTTGAAAAAAATAAGGGCGAGGACATACTTTTGTATAAAGTTTATGAATTAAGATAAAAATATTTGAAAGAGAACTTAGTTGAAATAAGTAAAAGTTTCGGAAGGATAATGGAATTGAAGGGTCATTTCTATAATTATATTACCAATATTATGTTTTTAGATTGGAAACTGATTAAAAAATTATTTTATCCTTGGTTTGGTTTGGTTGTTTTTGTTTTTGTTTTTGTTTTTTTAGCTACTATTTACCCTTGAATTATTGGCAAAACACTGTAGTAGCTAATGTGAGTATAGTTGCAATAATTAAGACAACAATAATGTTTTGGTTAAAAGTACTAAATCTCCCTCACATTTGTACATAATATTACGAAAAGCAAGAGAAAAATCTATCCATTGGCTTTTGCATCAAGCTTGGGTTGGCCTTTAGGTCATCATGCTTTATATCATGATTATGATTCCAAGTGTTTAAAACTTATGACGTTTTAAAAAGAATAGAGATGTCCAATTAATGAATGATTAGATTGACATTTTAGAGACAAACAAGGAGAAATCATAATTATTTTGAATTAGTTCGTTTAGTAGAATGATTTTTTCTTTTCAAAAGAGTAGAAATACATTTTTTTTTTATTTTTTTTATTTTTTAATGTAAGTATACATAAAGAATATAGTTTCGTTTTACCACGGTACTAGTTTTTCTCTTTTTAAAATATAATTAATTTACTATTTATATTTATACTTGGTATCAAATATAACACAAATTTAAAGCAGAAATTAAAATCAAAATATTATATTATACCATATATTCGTCATAATTTTATAATTTATAATTTTAAATATATATTAGTAAAATTCCTCAAAAGAGTGTAGCTTGCAATTCTTTAAAAAAAAAAAAGAAAAGAAAAAAAAGTGTAGCTTGCAATTCAATTTTATAAATAATATGAAATAAAATGAAGTTGGCTTTTATTTCATATTATTTTCTTATATATTTTTAAACCAATAAGGATATTAATGTTATGTATAATACCTTGGGGGCTTGAAACGGGATTGGTTGGGAGCATATGTCACGTTTATGTTCTAAAAAGTTTAAATACTAGGAAAATTATCTAACTTTATATTCTAAGTTTTTGAATTGTATTAATAAAATTCTTGCATTAATAATTGTATCAATTTAAACTCTAAATTTGTAAATGTATCAATTTACACCCTCTAGATTTCATTCATCTTAGGAAACTAATAATTTGAGTCAATTAGACTCTTTAATTTTCATAGATTAATCAATTTAGACCTTCATTACGATTACCTTTTAAAATCATTAATCATCCATGCATTAATTCTCAAATGTGTGTAGATTTCTTCAAATGTTGGTTTTACAAAATGGACGATTTTGGAGTAAATATATAGTTAATTCTCAAATGAAATTTTGAACCAGAATTTAAATTGATTATTTTTGAAAACTTAGAGGTTTAATTAATATAATTATGACTTTCACATAAGATTTTTCAAATGGAATATATGGAGGGTGATGATTGATACACTTATAAAAGTTTAGGGTTTAAATTAACAAACTTATTAGTTTAGGTTTTAAATTGACACAACATGGGAATAAATTGATATTTTCCCTAAATACTATTTTTATTGTACCTTTTTCAAACTGTTTTTTTTTTTTTTTTTTTTTTTTTTGGTTTACACTCTTTGTAAAAAGTAACAATTTGATCTTTATTTTTAAAATCTTGTCCACAATATAAACTGTTTAATATAAATCTATAGCCATGATTTAAGAAATTTAGTGATATACAACTATTAATAAGAGAAATTTGGTATGGTAACATGTGAAAAATAGCCTCTCATGTTGCTATTATTATTTTAGTACAACAATTGTAGGAATAGGAATTGAACTTTTGACCTATAGAGAGGAATGCTATGCCAATTAATGGTGGAACCAACTTTTGACCTCATAAAATTTTGTGTTATTATTAATTAGAAATTAATATCTTAGGTCTTCAATATAACATCAACTATGAAGTAATTTATATTGTTATTTGAAAAAATAGTTTAGATTTGCATATTAAAGGTTGTTTTCAAATATAGTGAAAAAAATATCAAACTAATGAGTCAAACTATTTCCACATATAGACAAAATTTTCATTGTCTATAAACAGTAAAATTTTTATATTTATAAATAGTTAGATATTTTTTCTATTTATAATAATTTGTTGCATAATCACACCAATTTAATTTCTTCTTAAAAAAAACAAAATTTAATTAAAAAAAAATTTCTTATATTAATTTCATGTATTAAACCACTCGATGACCACCATTAAATTTTATAGCCAACTTATTAATCCAATAATTTAGATTGCATTTCGAACCTTAAAATAAATATAAACATTTATAGTACTCTAAATTTAAAAACACAATTTATTATTTTGTACTAAGATTATATTTGCAAAGTAGAACTGATTTTAATTTACAATTCATAAGAAAAGATATTAAGTTTGCCAAGGTGAGTTTAGTTCACTACAAGATTAGAGTTTTGATATCCATTCATAATTGTTCTACTAGAAGAAAATATTCAATCAATCTAGTGAATATGAACATAACTAAACGAAAGCTAAAAGAAGCTAGTTGGTCGGATGGATCCATGTAGGGATTAAAGGGCATTTGTTTTTCCAAATATGTGTGTGTATATATATTAAACTTTAACTTAAAATTCAAAAAGTCATATTGGAATTTAATCCAATCGTTGACCATGTGGCACTTACTCATCTCTTGGAAGTCACATCATTAACAAGTTAGTTGATTAAAATATAGAGGAAGAAAAAAAAACATTTCTAAGTATAAGGTATAAAATGAATCATCTATGGATCAAAACGATATTTAGGTATAAAATGAATCATCTATGGATCAAAACGATATTTAAGTCTATCTCAATATCTATATGCTTTCAAAAGTATTATCCATTTGAATAACAAACATAATCTAATGAATTTACTAGGTTGTAAACATTTCTATCTTTGTATTTTGAGTTTTGTTTAATTTTAGTTTTTATATTTTTAAATGTCTCATATTAGTCCCTATACTTTTAATAAATCTTTAATTTAGTTACTTGAAGTTAAATTTTATCAAGACTAAATAATAATAACAACAATATTCATGTGATGAAAATACAATATGTAAATATGTTTTCAAAATTTATAATGAAGATGCTGATAGATAATAATTCTTTTTAAAAAAATCAAGGTTAAATTGCAAATTTGCCCTATGGTTTGGAGAAAGTTAGATCTTAGTCTTTATGGTTTTAAAATTTAGAATTTAGTCCATATGGTTTAATAAAACCTCATATATAGTCGGACAAAACCTTCATAAATAGTCTCTAAAATAGGGACTATTTTCTAGAATTTTATTAGAGATTAATTTTTTTTTTCGAACCATAAGATTAAATTTAGACTAAATTTGAGATTTATTGGAAATGAAAAAACTAAAATGGTTAGAGGAATATGGTATTTTAATTTTAATATTTATTTATTTTTTTAAAAAAGAAAAGGAAAGAATTTCCAAAAATAGTAAAAAGTGAAGGCAACAGCCATGATAAAAATGAAACCAAAAAAGGCAAAAAGAAGAAGAGAAAAAAGGGAAAAAAAGGAGAAGAAAAGAAATCTATAGAAATCAAAACCTTCTTCCCTTCTCTTCTCTTCTCTTCTCTTCTCTTCTCTCTCACTCAATAATTTTATTATTATTTTTTTTTTTCACTTCTCTCCACTCCTTTCTTCAGCGTCGGATCTTTCAATTTTTTCTCATAAAAACCAACAAAAATTCGACCAATCCACAATCTCCTTTCTTTCTCATTACAACAAGCGCGCCAAATACAAAAATTTCTCCTCTTTCCCTCTTCTTCTTCTTCTTCTTCTTCTTCTTCTTCTTCTTCTTCCTTTCAGGTACTTCAATTCTCTTCCATTCCCACTCACTTTAGGGTCCATCTCCATGCTTTTCTCTCACTCTTTTCCTCTTCATTCCTTCAGGATCTCCCTCATATGGCGGAGCCTCCCACCAGTCCGGCCGGCGGCAGCCACGAAAGCGGCGGTGAGCAGAGCCCTAACACAGGTGGCGTTCGTGAACAGGACCGATTTCTTCCGATCGCTAATATTAGTCGGATCATGAAGAAAGCCTTACCTGCTAATGGCAAGATCGCTAAAGACGCTAAAGATACCGTCCAGGAATGCGTCTCTGAATTCATTAGCTTCGTTACTAGCGAGTACGCTTTTTTGATCTGTTTTAATTTTTACGATTTCTTGTGTTTCTAATTTTTTTAATGTCGATTGGATTGGATTGGATTGGTTTGGTTTGGTTTGGTCGATGTGTGTAGGGCGAGTGATAAGTGTCAGAAGGAGAAGAGGAAGACTATTAATGGAGATGACTTGCTTTGGGCAATGGCGACGTTGGGATTTGAGGAATATATTGATCCGCTTAAGTCGTACCTTACTAGATACAGAGAGGTAAATTTGTTTTTAATTTCTATTGGTTTTATGTAGATTTAATTGTACATGAATATCACTGATGCGGATTGTTGTAGACGTCCATGACTTCAGCAATTAGACCTCTTCTTGCACTTTTATTTTACTCGCTGCAGTTGATCAGGATATGCTTGAATTAGTTTTGTTCTGTTGCTTTTTTATTTTGAGGTTATATAATTTGTTTGATCTCATCTCTATGATGTGCTCACATTTGTTTTCTGTTTTCTGTTCCTTCCCTTTATTTGGTGGGGGCAATGGTGTTGCTTCAGTTGGAGGTAATTGAAACCAGCTCTTAAACCTAGTATTCTACTGGTTTATTGTACCCCCACACCCCCCCTCCTAACCTGAGCTTTTTTTGAGAGAAAAGTATCGGCTGAGCTTTTCTGGTTGAATGTAAACTTTTCCAGTGTGATGCTAAAGGATCTTCTAGGGGTGGTGATGAATCTGCTAAAAGAGATCCAGTTGGAGCCTTGCCTGGTCAAAATTCCCAGGTTTATTTACTTTTTTTAAATTCTTTGTTTACAGAGAATTTCTATTCATCGTCATAGATACATGTCTTGATTATCCTTTTTTCTTTGTCATGTAATCATACGTTGGCTTTTGGTGTAAATATGTTCAGCAATACATGCAGCCGGGAGCATTAACCTACATAAACACTCAAGTAATAATCTCTCTTCTCTAAACTTGTCAACATACATGCTGTCCAGGAATACCCTCTTTTTCATTGCTAATAATTGGATTGAATTTTCGTTTATTATTCTCTTCTTGTTATTTCCAGTATGGTCTTTAATTGTTGAATGTAGCCCTCACATATAGATACATCTCCTACCTGTTTTTTTTAGTACAAAGTTAGCTTGTCAAGAAACTTGTAGGATTTCATTCTACGTGGTAGGTGGCGAACATGGAGACTGAATCCATTCCCCCAAAGTCCATTTTCGTTTTTCCAAATGTCTAATGTCAGCAGGCCAAAACCAACCATTGGTGGTTGATATTTAAATGATACACTTTTAATGTTTATATGAAGATATATTATTCTACCTTTCAAATATCCCATAGTCAAGAAAAAATTCTAGACATTTTTTTTTTCTGTTGGAGGAATTTCTAGACATTCTAACGTGTCCTACAGTTTCATTGTTCAGAAAAGAAGATTTCATGGTCTCAAAAAAATTTCTGTAACTGAAGAATGTAACAGTGTTCTAAAATTTCGAATGTGATAGTTATTGGTTTATCTTTATCTATTTATTTTGAAATAATGCTTAAATACAACGTTTTATCGTTCTTTCATAGTTCTGCCTTCTTGGTTTTCTAGGATGAAAAGAAAATGAATTGCATTAGTTTTTTTGCTACCTCTCATAATAGGGTCTTGTGTGAGGAGGATATGCATGTTTACCTGTTGCATCGATTCACTGCAGTCTATAGAACTAAAAATAATTTGATTTGTACTATTCTTCTTGCTATTTGTTCTAGTATAGGAGGATATGCCTGATTACCTGTCTCATAGATTGTAGTTGCTATAAAATAGCTACGTAGTTGGTCAAATCATAATTTCTTCTTTATGCAATGATATTATATCTTTTAAGAAGGCCATGAAGGCTTTTATGTTATGGAGGTGGTGTAAATTTGTTTCTACGATGATGGTTAAATGTTTAGTTTTGAACAATCTGGCCTTAGTGTTTTTTAACTTCTTTTCTTTTTTCTTTTCCTTTTTTTTTTTCCTCATAAAAAAAAAAAGTTATTTTGTTATAATATTTGGCTTTCAATTTAGCAAATTGAAAATACAAACAGAATATGGGTTAAACCAGTCGGAAGGATTAAATCCCTAAATTCATTCCAAATATATTAATAGAGTTATAGAGCTATACGAAAGAGCTCTAATTGTTAGTAACGCCAGCAACTATTGGCAATCACAGATAGTTTGAATGTTGCAAGATTTAAAATAGACCTCTACAAGGATGATAAATTATGAGGAGCAGCTACCACGCTGAGGGCGTTACTCACATGAACATCAAATTCATAGTGGAAAGACATTTGTTTTAATCACTATCATGCATCTAATTATCATGGGGTGATAACTTGAACTCCTATCAACCTAGAGTTCTCCCTTTCCCCATGAAAGCAAAGGCTCCCCCATAAGTCTTCCAAACTTCCATTCTAACAGGCTTATATTTGGGCACAAGACTACAGAGGATTGGAAATGATATATGCCAGGGTTGCTAAAACATTATTAAGTGAAGAAGGCGTACTTTTGTATCAATTAGTTTGTGGCAGGCCAGATTTCCATACTCAGTTCTGCTTCTGCAACCAGCCTTATGGAACTTTTCTTTCCTTACCCACTTTCAATTACATACCAAGGAATCAAAGAAGTTGCTTGGCTAATCAATTCTTGATTTGATGTCTCATTGATGCAGTGATTATTAATTTATGATGACATAAGCTTCCTTTGCTAACTTTGAGCTTGACGGTTTGAAGAACCAGGGTAACAGTTATGACTTATGAGTACAAATCCTCATGGCAGCATACATGAACGAATGTCTTATGAGCTCCCTTTTTTTTGGTACTAAAATTGAGGGGTATGCACGGTAGCCTCTTGTTAAAATAGGTGGAAGTCTGTAGATCGTCAGTATCGAAATGGGCTAGAATGAAAAGAAGTGTTGAAATATGAAATTTTAGTAAGCTTTTGATTTGTAGCATTTTTACGCTCATTTAAACTTCAACAAGATCTTCAAATCGAGTAACAGGTTTAGATTGTCAATTTCATCCTTAATTTGATTGATATCTATACCCTTCCCAACTATCTGCTGTGGAACAAAATGTTGTCCTTACACTAATAGAGTTTAGGATTATGAAATGTGGTGGCTAGTTTTAAATACTAAGGAATGCTGGCTGAGGTGTCTGCGTGAGGGTGACTCAAATGTTTATTTTAATTTGGCTGTTCGATTATTATGCTTATTGGTGCATTATTTTTTAGCAATAAACAAAGGGCTTTTATTATCAGGGGTTATATCTCGCTCTTTTCCCTCTCCTATACTTGCTGTATTCACACAATTTTTCCCTTTAAAGAATGTGTGGTAGAAATTGCTTTGTGTTCTGCAATTTTGTATGGTCTTTTTAATATCATTTTATTCTTGAAAAAATCGTGTTCTATTTGAGAAGCGCCATGGGTTTGCTGAGATCATTAAGGGAATGAATGTCTCATTCTGGTTTTTAAAATATGATTTGTACAAGTTTATGCAATTAGTTTCTTTTAAGATTTTTTGTGGAATGAGCCTCGGTGCAATTGAGACATGCATGAGATTTTGCATGTAAAAATTCATAATATTTTGTAGGGGCTAGAATGTGTTGTCTGATAAACGGCCTTTAGACGGTCTCAAATGAAAATAATTTTGTACTTCTATAACAAATGTACAGCATTGGTATCTATTTACCTATCTATATACATGTATGTCTTAAAAGAAAAAAAGAAAGAATCCTTCGTTTTATAGAGGTTAGTTGTCTGATGAATATTTTGGCTGACTTGGTGATATTTTCTTCCTGCATCTTATGTTTTGCAGGGACAGCATATGATCATTCCTTCAATGCAGAATAATGAATAGGAGTCTCCTGCATTTCCACTTGGATTGCCTGAAATCTGAGGCTGGTAGAAGCGTTCAACACCTACATAGCATCTTTACAGTTGATTTGGCTAATTTATTATGAAGATGATGATATTATAATATATATATTTCTGGGGTTTCTGTGTTGGATTTGGATTTGATTTTGGTTTAGGCTTTAAGGTGGGCTTCGATTTTATTGATGGTCTCGTCAGCTAAATGTTATTGTAAATTTGGGACCTTCAATTTAGGTAATTTGGAAACTGGAAAATATTATCCTCTTTCCCCTCTTCTGTTTCTTTTGTTTTGATGGCACTTGTTTGGAATTATTAAGAAAGTGATACATAATATCCCTCTCCCCTTCCTTTTTACCATGAATTTGTCTTCTCTCTCTCTGTACATAAAAATCTTAAAGCATATATTCCATAATGCCTATTTATTCTGCTGACTCATCAGAATTCTTTGACTAGAATCTGACTGTAGGCCAACTGTAAGCGACTTTGACTTGGTGGGAGCGACAGGGCATTGTGGACTCCGCCATCTTCTTAACAAGCATCTTGCTCGGCTCCCTCATACCCAACCCAACCCAACATATCTCATAGCAAAGGAAAACAAACCAACCAATCAAAGCAGCATTTTGGTGAGATCATACTATACACTTTTACTTCAAACCACTTACAAACTCAATCCAAATGGGCGGTTTGTGTTTATGTTTTGAAGGAGAGATTTTGGCCCAAGAAACCTTCATTTTAAATTGAAATGGTCTCTTATAGATTGGATTTGAAATAGTATGTATTGAGGGCAAAATCTGTACAAAGAAACTCACTTGGCCTTCACATGTCACTAACGGTAAAATTTGTATTTTGAAAAAGAGGTCACATGCAAAACAATTAGAATAACACAATGGTGTGGTAATTGCCACAGACACACTAATGCTTGAATTAGTGTTCAACACAAGGGTCAGCAAACAATTTAGGAGAGAAAGTGAACTTATCTAAATGTGGAACTATCATGCGTGAGTTTAAACTTAGGATTCCTTCATCATTTTAGGAAAAAGGACTTGATATCTTTTCGTCATTTTAAGGATTTGGACACTCAAGGATTGGAGGACACATGGTAGCACCATACAAGGGTCTATTGAGAACATGCTTCACAGAATGGGACAAAGTTGGTTTTAGCCTTGGCCTTAAAGGTCGCATGGTCCAATTGCTCCATCCACTCTTCATTGACATCTATCATGAGGTTGTTTCTTGTATGTCTTGGGTCCGTTTGGGATGAGGCAACTTTTTTAGTTTTACCCTTAGATTTAATTGTCTAAAATTACACCCAACACTATGTGTAAATTAGCATTAGAGTTAGTATAGTAGGTTAGTTAGAGAATGATTAAGAAAAAGTGAGGGATTTGTGATGTTATAATCTAGGTAGAAGAAGTGGAAGGCAAGGTTATTATTATTTGTAGTGTAGTGTAGTGTAGAAGAAGAAGCAGGAGCACGTGGTGGACATAAGTCACGAAGCTAGAAGGAAGTCACATGAGTAGCACGTGATGTGAGATATGAGAGTCAGAGAAAACATTATAGTGAGGTAACTTTCTCTCTCTCTCTTTTTCTTTCTCTTTTAAATGTGTTTTGAATTGATGAATTCCATTAAAACCAGTGGAAGATCTTCCCATCTGTCAATCCACTTTGGTCAGCCAATTGGTTGGGACAACGCATTCCCACAGACCCACTTGGTGTTGGCTGTTTGGTACGGAAATTCATTAATCCCACAGCTCTGTTTTCTTTTTGTTGTTTCCTAATCCTTTTCTTCTTCCCTCTCCCCTAATTAACGCTTTATCCCTTCTTTGATTTCATTTCTTTAATCCTCTTTTTCCCTTCTCTCTCCTCTCACAATTATCACTTTTCTGCCCATTAGTCCCTAAAATGCAAGTGTTGTGGTTAATAAGTTTCTAAAGTTTCAATTGTGTATTTAATAGGTTTTTGATACATTTAATTTTTATTTTTAAAAAAGTTTAGTTGATGATTGTTTAGAAGATGTAAAATTGAATTTTATCTATTGAAACCTTAATATTTTTAATTTTATGTTTATTACATTCGTGAATCTTTTTTTTAAAAGAAGGGGCTTCTACATAAAAGGCTTTAAATAAGACCTATTTTATGTTAATGTCTTAAACATTCTATTTTTTAAATTAAAAAAAAGCCTATTTGGTTTCATTTTTTCATTAATATCATGGTATATTTACAATTTTGGGCTTTTATATATATATATATTAAAAAAAAACAAAATCTGAAACCGTTCGGATCCCTCCTCACGCCCGCAATAATGGTTTTCAAAAACTTTTCCTATTTCCAATAAATTGCCATAGATGTCTCTTCAGTCCTCACCATTCAAAAATTGTTCGGAACCCTCCTCCTTTCGATTTCCCTCTCTCGGAACCGCCCCTTCCTTTACAATCGACAGCCAACAAGGACGACGAAAATTGGACATGATGCAACTACAAATGATGGGACGGAAAAAAGATGGACGTCGACAATGCAAGTGCAAGTTGCAGGCGGTTGGTGACAGGAGATGGATGTTGGATGACGACGTGAACAGATCCCATAGGGAAAATTGATCGATTTAGCGTCGGGTGAACAAATCCTCCTTCCTCTCTTGTATATATGTTTTATGTTGAATATTGAATACATATATTGAGGTAGATATTTTTTTTATTTTCAACTACTTTAAATTTATGATATATACTATGATTTATATTGAACATTGAGTCAATTGGTATAATTGATAAAGAAATTTGATTAAACAATGTGTACTCGAATTTTATATATTGTACTATCATATGGATATTGTTATATCGAATCTTTCGAATGGTACAGCCATCTATTTTTGTACATTTATATTTCATATATTGGTTAGAATATTTGCCAGCATCTAATACAATGTTCTAAGGTATACTTAAAAATAACTACTAATCTGCCAGAAAAAATCAACCATTTGCCATGAAACTAGTTGTATCTGAGTACATATCAAATATATTAACCATATATTTCACATATTGGGTAGAACATTTGCAAAAATCTAGTACAATGTTTAAAGGTACATATAAAAATAACATGAAAAATGAAGAAGACGCCCGAAACTAACAAGTTACCATGAAAATAGAAAAATATATCATATTAAATGCATTTTCTCTCTAAATGAAAATTGAAAAAAAAATTATATTAAACGAATTTCTCTCCAATTGAAAATGGGAAAAATATCATATTAAATGCATTTTCTCTCTTCATAATAAATACACTTTATTTCTTTTGTTAAGGGAGCTTCATAAATAGAGAAATTTATATAAAAATGGATATAAATAAATTAAAAAAGGGTAAAATTGTCCAAAATTAATATTAAAGACTTCTTTGAAAAAAAATTCAAATTTAAAGATATTTATGAAATATATGACCCATAGATGATTATTTATGTAAAAAAGCTCTTAAAAGAATGTTGAATTCATCATGGACTTATGAGATATGAAATTTTAAAATATAGGAATTTATTGGACAAATAATTGAAAATTTAAGGATCTATTAGACATTTTTTAAAGTTTTGTAACTAAATTGATATAAAATTGAAAGTTTAGACCTAGTTTTGTAACCATTTAGTTTTTTGTTTTTGTTTTTGAAAATTAAGCCTATTAACACTATTTCCACCTTCAAAATTATTCCTTTGTTATCTACTTTACCGATGGTTTAAAAAATCAAGCCAAAATTTGAAATTTAAAAAGAAAATAGCTGTTAAACACTTGCTTTTGTTTTTGAAATTTGGTAAAAAATTCAATTATTGTATTTAAAAAGAAGCAAATCAAAGTAAGAAATGAGGAGAAAACAAACTTAATTTTAAAAAATAAGCTTAATTTAAAAATAAAAAAACAAAAAACGAAATAGTTACCAAACAAAGTCTTAATAATCTATTAGACATTTTTAAAGTTTAGAAATCTATTAAACACGAAATTGAAAGTCTAAGGTCCTATTAGACACTTTAGAAAATTTAGAGACATAGTTGTAACTATGTCTTATTTTTGTTATCAACTAACCAAATAATTAAGGGATTTTTTTATTTTAATTTTTTTTTTATAAAGAAACTAATGGGTAACTTTTATTTTTAGTATTTAGGAGAAAATGGTAACTTTTGTGATATAACAATCTACGTGTTCCTTTCAAAAAAAGAAAAAAAGAAATTAATGTTTGTATTATTTGCAAATTACTATATTGGTCTTGTAGGATAAACCAAACAAAAAGGAATTTGGAAATTTTGTCTTGGTTTCTTGTGTATCTTGTTTTTGATAATTTTGGGGAAGTACAATTAGGCTATTTGTGGGCAAAACTATCCTTGAACCAAGTTCCTACTTACCACATGCAAGATGCTATATATATATATATATTTTTTGAGACACTATAAGATTCTATCAATCTCATTGTCTTTAATAAATATTCTATCATGTTTAAAATCATGATATTTTATGTACTAAAATCATCCATTTCAAAAATTAAATTGAGACTCGTAATTATAAACACTTTGTTAAATTATTTTTTAAAAATAGCAAATGTTTTTCTTTAAATTAAATCAAATATATATATAATTTTTTTTTCAAATATATTCCTTTATTAAATTGATCGTTGCCAGTTGAGCTATTTTCATATGAATTTGTCACAACTAAAAATCATATAGAACCACTATTTTACGCTAGTTGTGTCAAATAAAATATATATATTAAAAGACATTTTTTATGCTAATTGAAATTCCAATAGAAGTAAAAAAGTGGAAGAGATTCAAGTACCTAGTTAAGATCCGGTTTGATAAAGATTTTGTTTTTAGTTTTCCATTTTGAACTTTATTCTTTTTTCATCCTAAAATTGATTTTTATTTCACATTTCTTGAAAAACATATTTAAACTCTTAGTCAAATTATGAAACAACAACAAGTTTTTGAAAATTACGTGATTTATAGTTTTCAAAACTTAACTTGGACTTTAAAAACATTAATAGAAATTGGATAAAAGAAAAAAAATCAAGGGGGAGAAGTATTTATAACCTTAATTTTCAAAAATCAAAAACCAAAAATTAAGATTTCATTTGGCAACCATATGGTTTGTAGTTTTTGAAAATTAAATTTAAAAACATTACTTCCACTCTTAAGTTTTCATATTTTGTTATCCACTTTCTATCATTTTTTCCAAAAATCAAGTTAAGTTTTTTTTTTTTTTTTTTTTTTAATTTAATTATTGGATTTGACTAAGAATTCAAATGCTTCTTTAAGATAGGTAAAATCCACAACAGAAAAATTAGGAGGAGCAATCACAAATTTCATAAGCAACAAACTTAAAACGAAATCAAGGACTAAACAATTACCAAACAGAATCAAGTAATTAACTTATTAAGGGAAGTTTTCTCACAAACCCTATATAATAGATCATAGGATATTCTCTCATGATGCCCCTATGTAGTGGATCCATTTGTTTAGGAAATAAGGTCACAAGCAAATTAAAGAATTACATTATGAGTTTGTTAAGTTCTGACAAAATATTAGAAGTGCAGTTGTCTCATATCATAAAGATTGAAGAAAGTGATGGTCTCTGAGTACTATAAAAGGAGCTTATGACTCTAGTTTCAAATTGTCTCAGTTAGAAATATTTTAAACTTAGTGTGCTAACTCTAATTAAATTCTTTTTGTATTCTTTAGTTTGAGTGGAAAAAATTGTGTGAGTAGTCAAAAACATTTAGAGAGTGTTATTGTAATTGGGGTCGAGAGATAGAATTATTCTGTGTGATTATAACAATTTTTCACATAGTGGATTTTCTTCTTGTACGTGGTTTTTTCTCCAATTTGGAGTTTTTTTTACATTAATTCTTGTGTTTTCCGTTTTATTACTTTTTTTTTTTTCATTTCTCTATTATTATTTCTACTTATTCCTGTTATAGAACTAGGAGGTTTTCCCCACAGAGACAACAACAAAGTAAATCATTCTTTGCAAGGAGAAAGAAGAAGATAAAATGCTCACTCTTCAGACACCCTACTCGCAAAGGAATGAGTCAGAAAATTGTGACAATGCTTCATATATGAGAAAGAAACATAACTCAACTTACTCGCCATAGACTTTAACTAAAAAAAAAATAATAAAAAATAATGTCCTCCAACAGCTCAAGGACTCATCATTGAGAAGGAGAATATAGCGTATAATGAATACGTTTAAATTGCTCATCCACACTTTTATAGTAAATAAGAGACTAAATTTCCATCTGGGAAAAAAAGAAACCAAAGCATTTTATACTACAAGTTAGATGAGGATTTTGTCTTTGTGGTAATTTTTTTTAAAGATTGATATACACTTAATTCATTCGTCTTGAAGAAGTGAATAGTTTGATTTCCAACCAATCTAAATATAACTTAATTGGTTAAGACACATGTTAGTCGTTAATCCCTCCTCTCCCACCCTTTGCTTATGTTAGCACCATGGGAAATTACCACTTTATCCCCAAATGCATTTCTTCCTTCTTCTTGGTTTTGCCTCGATTTGGAAAAAAAAAAAAAATTCTTTTCTGCACTCATTCTCCTCTTCTTCTCTTTTGCATTCTTCTTCTTCCACTTCTTGTTGATTCTACATTGTTGTCTTTTTCATCTTATTCTTCTTCCATTTTTTTCTACATTTTTCTTCTTCTTCTTCCTTTTTTCTTCTGCGTTCTGTAACTTTTTTTCTCTCTCCCTTCTTCATCTTGCAATTTTTCACAAAGAAAAAAATTGCAGTTGTATTTGATGAGGAACTAGAGAAAGGAGCGAGAATAGAGATCGAGAAAACTAGAGCCAGAATTCGAACAAAGAAAAAAATCAAAGAAAAAATTGCAGTTGTGTCTGATGAGGAAATATAGGAAAGAGCGAGAAGTTAGAGTGAGAATCGAGAGCGAGAATTCGAACAAAGGAAAAAATCGAAGAAAAAAATTGTAGTTGAGTTTGATGAGTAACTAGAGAAAGGAGTGAGAATCAAGATCGAGAAACTAAAGCGAGAGGAAGGAACTAGAGTTAGGCCCTTGTTGGGGTTTTAAGGTCAAATGGGTACTTGCACATATGACTAACGTAAATAGAATACTATTTTCCATTCGTTTTTTAACCTTGCATATCCGTATGAAAAACCCTCCTAGATAGAATCAACAACAATTCTACTGTTCATAATAGGATTAAGTTTGATGATTTAAAATTAAATCCACACTATATTGTGCAAGTGTAAATTAAAGTATAGATTCTGAATATAGAGTATTTGGGTAGAAGCCACATGCATGTACAAATGATACGGTCCTGCAAAGCAAAGGATTTATTATGTGGCCCACCATGACCCATCTATACATTAATTATTATAAATCAAAGTACTTAAAGCCTCTAACATTTCTAATCTATGACACACACACACTTGTCCCTTTAAATATTTTTATCCTAATAAAAATAACTCCCAAAAGATACTTTTAGTATATTTATATCTTTTGAGGCTAAGCATGCCAATTTCACACCCAATAGGTTTCCCTTTTTTTATATATATAAAAGAATTTAACAACCTTTTATTTAACTAATAATTTAGTCTTTACACTTCATAAGTCGATAATAATTTATTTTCTAAACTTTAATAAGTAATTATTTAGTTCCTTTACTTTACAAGTTGAATTGCGAAAATTTTCATCAAAATTAAGTGTCAATTCTACTATATAACTACTTAGTTTTTACAGTATATAAATAACTTCAATTCCCGATTTATCAATCTATGTGTGTAATAAATTTTATTAAATCATACTAATATTTTTAACGATATGAACCAAATTATTATAAATTGTAAAATACGTGGACTAAATCGTTACTAATCAAAGTTTAGAGACTTAATTGTTACAAATTTAATTGTATAAAGGCTAAATTATTACCCTCGTAAAAGTTTGAGGATAAAAATGTGTTTTTATCATTTAAGAGGGAGAGAGAGAGTAAGAAAAGAAAAGTGTGATAAAAAAAAAAAAGAGGAAGAAATCAGAGGCAGCAAGTTGTTGTTGGTATTGTTATGATATATTATTTGCAATAACAATAACACAACAAATCTTACAAATCATTTCAAAGAAAAGCATTTAAGCACAAAAGGTTGCTGTTTGGAAGTTAGCAAATACCAAAAGAGAGAGAAAAAGTAACAAAAATTATTTTAAAAAATTGAAGAGAATAGCCAGCTCACAGGAACATGACCCCTTGCTGAGGGCTCTGCTGAGACATTTTTTAATATTTCTTTTTTAATTTTTTTTTTTTTTTTTTTTTAAAAAGCAAAACAAAAATTTAATTAATTAACTTAAATCTTATTCTATTCCATCAACTTTAACTAACTGTCTATGGATGGTCTCTCAATTAAGAGAATCATTTTACTCCCTCAACTTTCTATTTTATATAGTTGATTAAATGGTAAATTATGTCTCTTTAATGTGAAGAGATTTAAACTTTTGTTATTACAATTTGATAAAATTTTCATAAATAATTCATGTTGTAGGAACTACTTATGAGGATTTTACCAATTAGATTTATAATTTAACTTAATAAAATATCTAGTTCATGAATCTTCAATTCTTTATTTAATAAATCCGTAATCTATTCTAACATATTTTTTAAAACTATTATAAACTTCTCAAACATAAAATTCAAAATACATGGATTTATTAAATTTTTTTTTTAAATACTACAAGATTTTTGGCTTCTATCAATGGAGATTTGTGTTGGGAGAAATTTTTGTTCCAAGTGACTTATTATGAAAAGAAAAATCATAATATTTACTACATTCATTCATTGTTTGTCATAACATTAGCATTTAAAAAAAAATAATATGGAATCCATAAAATAAATTAATATATCATTATTTAACGACGTGTCAAATTATGAACAAAAGTAGTAGTAGGTTGTAGTAGTACTAAAAATTTAAAATTTTTTAAACATAAAATTGAAAATTTGAAAAATATGTAATTCAATCAAACCGTTTTAACTTTTAGACTTTAAAAAAATGTCTATTTCGTCTCTCTATATTTTGACACTGAGAATGCTTGTCATCTCTCCCGCTACCAAGATGATCGTTTTTTTTAAAAAAAAAAAAAAAACTTATAAATAAATAAATTAATAAATAAATTAAGAAAAACTACAAATAACAAAAATAGAGGGGTGCCCCTAAAAATTCATATTCAATTAGAGAAGAGAACGTGTAGGGCACTGCCATTGGCTGGCCTCATGCATGGGATCGCATTTGTTCTTTCTTTTCTTTTTTTTTTTTTTTTTTTCTTTTTTTTTTTTTTTTCTATGGTCAAAACTCAAAAATACCTTAAGAAACAAAAGGAAAAAAAGAGAGGATGAATTGACGAAAATAGCCCTGGTGGTGTAGTTACAGCTGGCCACGTTAGCCCATGCGTCGTCGCAGTTGTATTGTAGAGAGAGAAAGGTGAGTGTGCAAGTCACGTGGCGTTGGGTCACGTGCATTGTTATAATTGAAGAACGGAATGCATGAATGAATGAATTAGCAGTAAGACATACACGCGAGGCTGCCCGTATCTTTGTAGGGACCTCCCATTTCTTTTCTTTTCTTTTTCCTTTTTCCTTCTTCATCTTCTTCTTTATAACTTCTTTTTTGGTTAAAAAACATTGCCTAATTTATATTTATATAATACTCGTATTCATTCAAAAGTTGTAAGATTTTAAAACTACACATGGCCGTTCATGTTGGATTTTTTAGAACTTTTACTAAAGCTACCACTAAAATCTCTTGGACCATCGTAACCATTAACTCTTCAGAAGTACTACTGTTTGATATTCTCTTCAAGGCCTTATGTAATCATTTCATCAAATTTCTCCAGTTCAGACAATGTTGCAACCACAAAACATACTAAGAAATTCAATAAACTATGAACTTAAAGTTGGATGTCATTTGTTTGAAAAAAAAAATCCACCCACTACTAGCGTAGATATACGTAGAAAAATAATAGAGAAATTAAAAGAAAACAACAAAACTTGAAACACAAGAATTAATGTAGAAAAACTCCAAATTTGAGAAAAAATTACAGACCAGAAAAATTCTATTATGTGAAAAATTTATTACAATCACACAAAATATTTCTCTCTCCCGACCTAATTACAAGAGAACTCTCTCAAGACGTTTATACTACTCACACCCTTTAATCCCACTCTCAAACTAGCTAGAGAATACAAAAAGAAAATTTAACTAAAGTTTGCACAGCCAAGCTGAAAGTGTTTCTAATTGGGTTGATTTGAAATCGAAGGCACATAGCTACCTTAGCTAGATTTTGCATACATCACATATGTTACAGGCTAGTGATTTAAAATGTTGGACACTAATTGAGACTCAATAGGAGTTGCTCTGAACTAGAATATAAATTGGAAGGTCACCCCGTTACAAATTCTTTTTTCGTCTAACATTCTAATGAATTTCTACTTTAAATGTAGTTTTGAAACATCTATAAAAGGTTAAGGATAATGTTGTAAATTTTGAAAGAATAATGGTACTTTTTAAACAAATTTATGAGTTTGTGAGCATTTTTTATAATTTAACCAAAATATTTTAGTTCCTAAATGTTTGTGGAGGCAAGTAAGTGAATTTTTCTTTTTATTTATTTATTTATTTATGAAAGTAAGCTTTTAATGTCCTTAAATCATAAATCTTTATGGTCCTATGACATGTTTTGATACAAATAAATATTTAAATCTCATTAAAAATGAGTAAGAAAAGAAATGCAAAGTATTAATCAAAAGCATGTTGTAAAAATCTATAAAAAGATATAGTGGGAGTAAGGCTTGTAAATCCGTAGAAAATGATATTGCAGCACTACCTGAGTTCTAAGCTACAACATGGTGGAAAGTCCTCATGCTCTGAACCAACATATGGGCCCAACTTATCATAACACGCTGCCAAGCATGCCAAACCACTCATATGCTAAAAAAACTTAAAGGAAAAATTATTGTTGTAGCATTGACGAAATTTGAAACTGCAGCATAGTCCTCATGCTCTTAATTGAAAAATTGGTCAACAGTACCCTAAGATGTTAGTTTATCATCAGAACACATCAAATCAACTGAAGATGGCAAAGGTGCATGAAATTGTCAAGTCATCAACATGTTGTAGCATATTCATACTTTGAACACACACTATATCCTGAAGCACTATCATATCAATCTAAGCATGTCAAATCACCTAAGAGCTACAGAGGTATGGGAAACTGTCTTAGTATTGAATGTTACAAAGATAAAGGGGAGGTGTTGTCACATCTGTTTGGCACAATCTATAGCATCAAAACTTGTAGAAGCATCATTGGTTCCCAAGTGGATCCCCTATATTTTCTCTATAAAAGGACCCAAGTTTTCCACCAATGGAGGGGAGAGCTGAAGTACAAGAAGAAAAATTTTCAGTAAATGGGGAGCCTCATGCAGAACCTTTGGAGATCATCGAAAGACCTCTTGGTTGGAATTTGAAGTTGCCGCATCACAAACAGATGATGCACATCTAGTTTTCTCTAAACTCTCATCTATTACTCTTTTGTTTGTTAATGATATTAACATCATGACTATTTGTGGCTAATTTTTCATGTGTATCTTTATGTTGTAGCATTTTACTCATATTAATCGAATGTTTCTTTAAATCCTATGTGTATCTTTTTGCTTTAGAAATTCTTTAACTCAGAAAAAATGTTTTTCTTCATCTGGTCAATCGAGGTAATTACACATAAACCTTAAAGTAAGTGTGTGGAAATATTTAAAGTAACTTAGAGTGTAGGAATATTACACCAATTTTTGTTAGGGATAATAAAGACACTCAGAAGCCATAAAGAAACGGTAGTAAATGCATTGAATTAGTACAGATGACCTCCAACTAGTTCGATGTTCTATACTACATCGCGAAAGATGGGTGCAATAGGTTTTCTTGCTTAAAGAACTCATTGTGATTTGAGGAAAATTATGATTAATACTATTGTTGCAAAAGTATAGGAGAATTAATAGTCAAATTTGCACATTTGTCAATTGATATTCACTCATTTTTAGCAATCTTTTTACCTTGTTAATTTGTACATCAATTTATTCTTTTTTACTATTTACGAAGCTGTAGCACTAATACTTAACCCATAGTTATTTGTCCATCATTTTTACACAACATTGAAGAAATGTTTTAGTCTTCTTGATTCATTACGTGTCCACGAGGAATCAACTTTGGAATACTCTAACTACTACTTGTTGTTGCATTGATTTATACTTGGGTTAATGCAATATGTGACTTACTTGTGTAATGTTAGCGTTTATAATCATTATTAATTCATACAACACAACCTATTTTCTCACAGTAAAAATAGCCGTTAGTAAGCAATAATATCATAATCCCTAAACTTTAGTTTGTTATGTTTTACTTTTCAGACTTTTGATTTTGTAGCAATTTAAATCTTAGTTACATTAGTTATTGTGCTTTAAAAATGTTGGTTAAATTATACAAAATACCCTTAAACTCTAGGCTACATTTCAATTATGTTCTTAAATTTGAAAATTTTGATTGTTAACCTAGAATCTTATTAGTTAAAATAAATTATGGAAATTTTGTAGCAGTATATTAGTGTATGTAAAAATTAGAATGTGTATATGAAATTGTTTACAATTTTGCAAAAGGGTAAGAACATTTTACTACTTAATTGATCATTAAATTCATTTATATAAATGACTTTTAGACATTGTTGCCACGTAAATTTAGATGAATATGATGTTGTAAATGATGTTAAATAAGTCTTCTAACTTTTACACATTGTCATTCGTGTCAATTTTCGTCTTATTTTATCGAAGAACTGTCCAAGGTTATATATGGGAACAAATTTCAAAGTTTTGAATTAAAAGATAAAAAGAAGAAAGGTAGACACAAGGAATAATTTCTTTGTATTGAATGAGGTGAAGACCAACAAAATATGAAGAACAGTTAGAAGCCTCGTGTAATACCCATATTGGGTACCTCAGAACAAATTAATACAATGGGAAATAAAGATAAATAGTCTTGCAAATACTTAATGAAGAATAGACTTTATCGTCCCCCTGCAAGTTGAACTGGTGGATGAAGAACGGAAAGCTTGGTCCTCAAATTACAGAAACGCTGAGCAGGCAACGGTTTGGTGAATATACCCGCCAGCTGATCTCCAGAGGGTACAAAACAAACCAAAAGCTGACGACGAGCAGCACCTTCTCTAATAAAATTTTGATCAATCTCGATATGATTAGTTCGAGCATGAAACACAAGATTAGTTGCGAGAAAGATTGCACTAACATTGTCACATAATAACAGAGGAGTAGAAGATAAAGAAAAATTCAGTTCTGTCAACAAGGATTGCACCCAAATTAATTCATTAGCCGCTGATGCACACTTTTCATGTTACTGCAAGTATACAGGTACGGGTCAAGTTATAATATAAGAGGGTTAAGTCTGAATATCGTTCCACTGAAGATCCAATTGTGAATGTTTAAGTTACTTAGCTATTCTAGAATAGAATCAATTTTATTTGAGGATTCGAATTCAAGTTGTGATTTAGGAAAAGCTAGTAAAGAAAAGCAAGTAAATGAGAAACACAAAAGTCAAAGAGAGTTCTAGGGTATTGAATCCTTGTTTAATTCATTAGGCAACATTCTAGAGTTCATGGATTTTATTGCAACTCATATGCTTAAGTTTAGAAACATAAATCCAAGTTATTTTCTATCAAAAACAACATTTTCTCATACAACCTAATTGATTACTAATATCTTGAAACCAATATAAGTTACGTGGCATTAAGAGTTGTCTTTAGCAACTTTCATGGTTAACTTAACTATTCGTATGATAGATTAACAACAATTCATTGTTATAGATCCAATTAGACATACAATTATTTCAACAATACATCTAATCTAACATTCAACCATGACCAATCAACAAGAATTTCGCACAATGAAAAGCATACTCATTACAACAAAACCATGAAGAGTCTACAATATCAACATAACTTCATAAACAATTTATCAATACCCTAAAACTAAAGAGTTTAACCACTCATAGCTTTCGGCAACAAGATCAAAACCAATTTTAGCATAAAAAGAGTGTAAAGAAAGGAAAATTCTACTGTAAAGAATGAGAAGGAACCGCCAAGATGTCCTTAGTCTTCACGTCGGGAACTCGAACGGCACCAAACTCTCTTCTCTCTTCCTTGTAGCCAACTCACTCTTTGGGGCTCTGTATTGTTGTTCTCATTTCTTTCCAAAATTGTTTATTTTCCAAATAAGAAAAGTTGGCGCCGCTGCACTGACCGACAAAAAATGGTGGTGTCGCCGCGCTATATGTCATTAAATCCTACCCTTAGCGCCGAGTTGCAACGCCTTGCCAGCGCTGCTGTGCTTTGCTTGACTGATACTCTCGGGAAAATGCGTCGTGGCAGCGCCGAGCTGACGACGCGACGCTACCCTATTTTTGGGAATTTTGTGATTCTTTCCTCTTTTTCACTTGATTTTGGCTCGGTTTGGTTATTTTGGCTTTCAATTCTTGTTTTTTTTATATTGACTTGAAAACTACTGACAAACAAGTGAAATCTAATAGAAACTTCCTTAATTTAAGAGAATAAAAAGCGCTTTTCAAGCGTTTTTCAGCAACATTTGACATTCTGCATTATTCAGATTCGACATTGGAACAAGTGACTACTTTTTGTCTCGAGAAGGACTATAAACTAAATTGCCACCAAGAAACACATAGTAACTGCTCGTACTACGACGATCATCAAGGCAATTTGCCCAATCCGCATTAGTGTAGCATGTCAAAGCTAAGTCAATAGATTGAGAAAGAGATATACCAAGAGAGCTTGTTGCTTTGAGATAACGTAAAATATGTTTGATTTCTTGCCAATGAATTGTAGTGGGAACATGTAAAACTTGGCAAACTGTTCACTGCAAAACTGAGATCAGGTCTAGTAAGAGTACAATACTATAAAGCACCCACAATGCTACAATAAATAGTAGGATTGAGAAGAGGATCCCCATCATGCGCTGAAAGAGACAAACTGGTAGCCATAGGAGTAGCAATATATTTGCAATCAGACAACTAAGCATGATGAAGCAAATCAGAGATATACTTAGCTTGAGATAAATGTAAAGAATCATCTTGACGACACACCTGAATGCCTAAGAAAAATGATAAATCTCCAAGGTCCTTTAAAGAGAAAATGACATTCAAGTCACTGTAATATCATCCACATAAATTAGAATTGTCACCAAGACAGAGGTACAGTGATAAACAAACAAGGAAGAGTCTGATTTTGGAGTACTAAATAAAACCCCAATCGAGAAGCCATTTGCTAAGCTTGAGAAATCATGCTCGAGAACTCTATTTTAAGCCATACAAATCTTTACGAAACTTACACATATAAGATGATTTGTCTTGATCAATGAAGCTAGGTGGTTGTGCCATATAAACATCCTCAGTTAAATCACCATTTAAAAAGGCATTATGCACATGTAATTGCTTGATAGACCATCTAAACTGAACTGCCAATGACAACACAATTCGAATAGTGACTGACTTAACTACCAGGCTAAATGTTTAAAATAGTTTATAAAGGAATCGAATTATGTGCGGAAGCCCGTGAATGCATGTACTTTTAATTTACGTTTTGAATTTACAGAAAATACAAAGAAATTTAAACATATTTTAATTAAGCATGTTTTACTGTGAAGAAATTAAAGGAGAAAGAAAATACCTTTGAAGACTTCTTCAATCTTCTCGAATTCTTCAGTGTTTCCACGATCTCTTCAATTACGAACAGAACACCACCACCAAGATCTTCCCCGCTATTCTCATGCAAGGAAAAGGTTTGTGGGAACCTCTTTTGGAAAATTGAGAAAAGTTTTTGCAGAGATACTTTTTCTCTGTAACTTGAGAGTGTTGAGAGATTAAGAGAGAACGGTTGAGATTCCATCATTTAAAAAAAAAAAAAAACTTTTTTATGAATGAATAACCAATTGATGGAGAGGGTGAAGTTAATTATGATTAACTTCACTTTAACTATCTTTTAACTTCCCTTAGGAGTTAAAATTTAACTAAAGTTAAATTAAATCAAATTTAATTTAATTTAATTTAATTTAATATTAATTAATCTAATTAATTAAATATCATATATTTAATTAATATTACATTTTAATCAAATTCAAATGTATTCCCCTCTCATAACCTATTGTTTAAATATGAATCTTTAATTATATTATGTTTTAACCTATAGTTTTAATATGAATCTCATTCATATTATTTAATATTTGAATCTTATTCAAATATATTATTCTCTCATATTATAAATAGTTTAATTTTGAATCTAAGTTAAAATTAACTTTATAATATAATCTATATATATTATATTAATTGTATCATATATAATTAATATATAATTCCCTCATTAAATGAATCTTATTCATATTAATTTAATATTTGAATCTTATTCGAACATTAATACTCTCATAATATATAGTGTAATTTTGAATCTAATTAAAAAATAATCTTATATTATAATGTATCACTATACATTATATTAATTGTATCATATACAATTAACTTAAAACCTTTGTAATTTGAACGATTCAAATTCTTCAAAAACTAAATATTCCTTGTTTTACCCTTAGTGAGCTAGCAGGGAACCTAATGAACCTGTAGATTAGAAGCTCCAATGATATGAGATTAATTAATTAAACTTTTTTATTAAATTAATATAATAAACATTTATTAACTCTGAGTCACTCCATTAAAGACCCATAGCTGCACTTTTCGCACTGTAGACGTATTTCTGTGTCCATGGATATAACCAATCAACAGTGAGTGGACCCTTTATAGTTTGCTCGTAATTACAGTTGGGTTAAATTACTGTTTTACCCCTGTAATTACATCTAACTTCTT
Organism: Citrullus mucosospermus; assembly: GCA_030954485.1. Classification (NCBI taxonomy): domain Eukaryota; kingdom Viridiplantae; phylum Streptophyta; class Magnoliopsida; order Cucurbitales; family Cucurbitaceae; genus Citrullus; species Citrullus mucosospermus. The sequence goes on from CM062056.1 coordinate 27,120,748, forward strand.
AAGTTCCACTGATCTTCTAATGAACAACCTGTTTATGGTCCTACCATAAATAAAACCCTCTCGGGCTAGTGAGGTAGGGGGCCCCATTGTTCAAGACCCCAAGTCAACACTTAAGGGAGCAATTCATCTACTTACCCTAAAGACGAGAATGAGTGAATTCCATCTTGTGTAGTTATATTCCCAATTCCCTACTTGGACAAATCCCTAAAATGGTGGCATATTAAGTCGGTCAATTTGGCCACTCTCATCCATACAGATCAACGAACTGCTCTCATAGACAGGAGTTCACAACTCACTCAAGATTAAGGTCAAGTCACCTATGGTCATCCTATGAAATGTTAATCTTTTCAGTCAACAGTGTTATCAAGAGCGATCAATCATTTTGCAGTCTGGTCTTATACAAACTCTTTATATAGGATATTGTTGTTTGATTTCTATTCGATTTAAATTGTTTCATAGCTTGTTGCACAAAAAATAGATATTATACTTTCAGCACAAGGATGCGTCGAGAATTACTCAAGTATGATCATGATTAATCAAGTTTTCCTATAAAAAGCCCAAGTATAAGCTCTTATAGGTTTTCTGGTGAGTTCAGGGTCGAACGCAAGGATTTGTAATAACTAGGCGTTGAGAATAGATGCATGACTATGCGGTGAACTGTACAAGTAATATGTGCATGTGTTGGTTGTATATGTCTAAAACTATACATAAAGAATGAATAAAATTTCCTACAACTAACAATGAGGTGGACGCAGCGATTGTTAGTCAAATGTCATTTAGTGTCAGATAGCATGCGTTGAGAATGAATGGAACCATGCGATAAAAGTATAGTTAACGCAGGAGCTAGTTGATTACTTAAGCATATCCAAGGGTAATTACATACGTAGTTTGTGAATCCATCTCTCGATGTTTCGACGCCACATTAATCTTATCTCTAAGACGCATGGTAAGTTTGCGTTGGCAAAAGATGAACTACATCTCTGCACCTCATCTAGTCTCGATAAATGCTAAAGATTAACCATCCACTCTCTCAAGCTAGACAGTCGTGCTTACTACTTTTGTTTGTCAAACAAAGTTATGTAAGCTAATGATATGCATTAATCAAGATGTAACATACTTAATATTGCTTAAGAAAAACTAACTCTAACATCTAACTCACTTAGCATTCAAACAATCATGGTGTAAGGTATTTAATATGGAAATAGATGGAAGATAATCGTCAATCAAACTTATATTAAGGAAATAAACCATTCTCTCGAATGTCATTAACAAAACATAAGTAAGAAGGAGGGAAATGGAGATAAAACGGAAATGGAAGACGTCAAGCCGCCACTGGCAACGTCTTGCTTCATGGAGGCTTCAGTGAAGGTTCTCACTCACTGGGAAATGACTCTGAAAGTTCTCAGAATCCTTCTCTCAGAAGAGCTTGAAATGGAGGCTGGTTATGGTGAGGGAGAAATTGTGCAGAGCTTTTGCCTCTTGAACTCGTTTCTCTCCTCTTTTTTGAATGGAGAAGCTTTGGGCTATTTATAGGCGTCGAAAAGTTGAAACTCATGATGACCTGACACCTTTACATTAAATTCCATGCCCTACTACACAGACTTTTCACATCGTCGGCCAATTTGTTCTGCCATATTCTGATAGCGTGTTATACTTTTGCATATTGACATGACAGCTTTTGCCCAGGCGTCTGTATCTACTTTTTTCGACGCATGGTCTCAACGCATAGTCTCGACACATGGGTTTCCACTTGTTCTCGCAGCAACTTCGTCTCTAGTATTTGGGTTATTTGTGCTTCTTTTCTTCTTAATCATGCGTTAAGAACAGAAAAGCTCAATTTTTCAGGAATTTTCTTCTGTAAATAGTGCCAACGCAGGGTAATATATTTTACATAATTCAACTACCAAAATCATGCGTTTAGCTCTAAAGTTACTCTAATTAATTCAAATAGTGAGTATAATAACTTGTATTTCTACAAGTTATCAGATACCCCCACTCACACGTCTCCACATGAACGATTTGGATCAAATCGTTTATAACATTTAACAACTCTTGTAACATTTAAAAAATGGGTTGTATTCATAGTGTCACTAATAGGCACCCAAGCTTATCCTTATGTTAAATCAGTATGTTGAGCAAGGAAGGTGGTCTCATTGAAAACAATATGTCCTGAGACATAGATACAACCCAAAGAAGGATCAAGACATAAATAACCTTTATAACTCATACTGAACCCAATAAGAAAATGCATTCATAAGAATAAAACAATGGTTTGTGTGAATTATAAGGCTGAAGAAACAGAAAACATGCACACCCAAATACCCGTAACAGTTGGTAGTCAGGAATATGACCAAATAACTTAACATAAGGAGACTTGTAACCTAAAACATGTGTTGGTAATCGGTTAATGAGGTGAATGGCCATTTGGAAAGCAAGCTCCAAAAGAAAGTAGGTGAATGAGAGTGAGCAAGTAATGCAAGGCCCATCTCAATAACATGGCGATTTTTTCTTTCAACAGGACCATTTTGTAAAGGAGTGTAGGGACACAACACTCTTATGAATAATTCCAAGAGAGGATAGAATAGGGCCTAGGCTTCTAAATTCACCACCCAATCAGTTTGGAGACTTTTAATTTTCTTGTTAAATTGAGTTTCAACTAGGCTTTTGAAGTGATGAAAACCAGAAAGTGTCTCATCTTCAGACATAAGTAAGTAAACCCTAGGATAACGTGTAAAACAATCCCAAAATAAAGTGAATAAGTGTCTCATCTTTAGGCTTTTGGCTAATTGATAACACATCAGGGCAGAATGGCCAAGTTTGTTACAAATTTGACACTAAACTTTCTGGTTAGGTGTCTTAAAAGGCCATCAAGGGGGTGTTTAAGGTTTACCCAAAACACATGGAGTAGTATTAACAAGGGGATTATGAGAAGTTTGTGGGAATGATCGAAATTGAGGGAAGTTTGGGGGGAATTTAGGTTGAGACTTCTTGTTATTTTGTTGAATGGAAAGGCTAGTAATGTGAGCTTGAGCCAAATTTAACTGATCAACCAAAGTGTGTTTTTCCAATCTTGCCTCATATCTTAATAATAAACTACGTATATCTTCTAGGGTAGGAGTATCTGATTGATTCTGAATAGAAGTAACAAAAGCATTGTATTCCACTCTTAAGTCATCCAAAATGTGACCCAAATGATCTCGATATGAAATTGGTTCCCCTATGGCAGCAAATTGATATGTAATTTCCTTAATCTGGGACAAGTACTGGTTAACAGACTGACTATCTTTTCTAATTTTATGGAGTTTAGCTTTTAAATCCATTATTTTAGCAGTAGTTTTGTAACGGCCCGACCTCCTAGGACTTGAACTAGGTTGTCACTATTTGTATGCATTCATCTTAAAAGACTATTTTTCATAATTTTACTAAAAATCGAGGAAACATCACTAAGGTAAATAAATTTATCATCGTCTAAACCAAAAACTTTTAGTCGGGTACCCCTAAAACATTAATGTATTAAAGTCGAAAATTTGGTATAAAGAAATAAATAAAGGAAAACATAGTTTTAGTTCAAATAACAAATCACAAGTACTAAAACGAAAGAAAAACATGAACACTCGTGCGGAAGCATGCATTAGTCTAGTCCCAATGGCACCGTCAAGATTTTCTTTCATCATTTGCCGATGTGTCATTTCCCTTAACTAAAAAACAAATCATGAAAAGAATAAATACAAAATACTTAGTAAGTAACCCCACTACCGAGGTCAGGCTAAACACTTATATCCAATAGTGCATCATACTAGTGAGACTTACATAAATAACTAATCCTAGATGACCATCTAGTAAGCAATTTAACCTATCCTAACACACATCTGGTGGCCCGAAGGCTCACAAACGTAGTAGGGCACTTGTCAGCACCCGGTAGCATAGTAGGAAACCTGTAGGTTTTCGGTAACATAGTAGGAAACCCGTAGGCTTTCGGTAACATAGTAGAAAATCTGTCGACTTTCGGTATCGTAGTAGGAAACCCGTCGGCTTCTAGTATCATAGTAGCATTAGGAGGGTAAATCGTCACTTTCTCTAAAGATCACATCATAAATCATATCAAAGATGTTCTAATATCATCATACTTATAAAACGATTCTATATATAAGTAACTTAATTTCACCCAAATTAAGCAAATCATTCAAAATTATCTACAATTGCTCGGCTCAAGGGCAGTTCCAGTAATAAAATTACTTAACTTAGCATTATGTCCAAGCAATCAATTCTCACAAAATTCTTGAATTAAAACCCTAGAACATAGATCCAAACTTAAATTAAGTCTTTAGCCCTGATTCCAAATACAATTTACTCAACAATTAAACCAAATAATCTTACCCAAAATGGAACTAAGTCACAATCTTCTAACATACTTCAAACAATGGGTCCAACCAAAATGGACCATTTAACCCGCTTGGATAACTTGCTTCCAGTTCCAAAATCCTTAGAAGTTTGAATCTAAAACCCAAACTCAATGGGTAACAATAATTAAAATCAACACCAATGGGTAATCACGAAATTACAAGAAAAACAAAAGTACTTACCAAAACAGTCCCGACTTAACCAAATCTTGAAATCCGGACGTAACCCACAAGAAACAGATGATGCTGGAGAAGTTGAACAGAGAGAGCGGCTAGGCGGTGGCTTGCAAATGACGAACCAAAATCCACTGAAATTCAAGATTTGCTTAAATAAATATATATATATATTTAGATTTCCTTTTTTCTTTTTCTATTCCTTTTCCTTTTCCCAAAACAAAACACAACTTATTTAATATAATTTTCCTCCACCTATCGAATCAAATCTTTTTCAATCACTGCTTAATAATTTATTTAACCAAAATATATGCCTAACAAATCAATTCTACGACTTAAATTCAATTCCAATTTATTTTCATTTTTTTTCTTAAATTAATCAAGTTCTTAAATCTAACCAAATTTCAAATAATTCAAATATTTTATCATGATTACTTTAAATTGAATTATTCCTCAACATATTTCAATTAACTCTCAAAATTCAAACAACTAACCAAATAATTTAAGATAATTATTATTTTTTTTAAAAAAATTAAACTAAAAATTTAGATGGGAGTGATACACATATCTAAGAGACTCCCATATTTCATGAGCAGTTTGAAAAGAAACAATCTCACCCATCTTTTTTTGGGGAAGAGAGGAGTAAATCCAACACATCAATATCCTATTTAATGGGTGCCAGTAAGTAAAATTGTCACTGACCTGAGTTTGTTAAACATCAAGGAACTGAGGGGGGCAGGGCTCACTACCATCTAGAAATCCTTAAAGACCATTGACGATGACTGCATTCATGAGTTGGGTCTTCAAGGAGAGGTAATTGGTGTCATTGAGCTTGGTGGACAGAGGTTGTGGTAATGTGGGGAACATTGGGGCAAAGCCAGGATAAGGTGGTCTGGGAAGAAATTGGGGAAAATTAGGAGGTTGATACTGTGGATATTGTTGATATAGAGGCTGGGGTGGGGGCATAATGTGGGTGAAAGTATGGGGTTGGGAGGATTGACGTTTGAGAGAGGGTGTACCTCAAAATTAAGCAATATTTTGTGTAATTAAACCCTTAAAATTTGTAACAATTTATTTTTTATATTCAAAAACCTCATCAAAGTTAAGTGTCGGTTTCTATTACGTAACGACTTAACATGTAGTTTATGAACATGTTTAGTTTTTAATTTGTTTATTGATCTACCATTATAAAAAATCCTATTAAATATTCTTAATCACACATTTTTAACAATACACATATACTACATTATTACAAACTTTAAATTGTTACAAAATTGAAAGGGCATATAAACTCAAAAATCAAATTGTTAATTCTACCAAAACTCAAACCAAGGACCAAATTGTTAATGTTCTTAAACCAAGTTTTTATTACTTATGTTATTTATGGCCCATTCTCTACTATTTTGTTGTGTTGAAACATAATTTGTTAGTATAATCAATATGTCACCTTTAATTGATAGTATTGCATGTAAAAGCTTGATAGAATCAAAATTGAAAATTTATCACAACTAAGACCTATTGGACTGTGAGAAAAGTTAAAAGGCATTTTGGAGAATCGATTCAAATTCTATAATAGTCTATATATAGTTGTCTCATAACTTTAGCTAAAATGTACTAAACTAATCTAAATGCTTATAGATATTTTAAAATAATAATAAATTGAAAGTTTGATGCACAAAAACCAACTTAAATGCTCATGAATATTTAATAATAATAATAATAATAATAATTTTAATAATAAAATTAAAAGTTTACAACTGTAATTGATTTATTTATTTATTTATTTATTTATTTGGTTGTGAGTTGTATGTATAGATTGATATAATAGCGTTATTATTATTATTTTTTTATTCTTTATGAAATATAATTTTTGTTGAGGATTGCCTAGGTCAAAGTTCAAGTCTACGGACAGGCCCAAGTCCAAAGAGTGCCGGGAAAGCACATTGGTGAGTATGTGGTAGATGAAATTCGTCATCAAATTTCGTGCCAAATAATTTTTCATACTTACCAAAACTGCCGAACACAGGGAGCACAAGTATTTTTCAATGAAGCAGTTAACAACCCGAGAGTGACCAAGGGGGGTTTTCGAATTGTTTGTTTAATTTCTAAAGTAAAACAATAACAAGGAAAAAAAAGCAATAGCAAGGGAATCAAGTTACGAATTTGTTGGATTTAAATTCAATTTGACAAAAACCTAACTCGGAGTAAAATTGGACCACTCTCAATTTGCTACTCAATCATTGATTAATCACATAAATGCATTGCAATTTGTCCTTGTTAAACTTAGCCAATCACTTCTAGAAAGGCTAGAAGGAAGTCCTATTAATCAAATTGATTCTTATGTTTAGATGAAAGACATCCTAAACATGCAAACCTATTAGCATTAAGTTCGAAGGCTATTGCTTAGATGAACAAAATAATTTGGAAATGCCTAATTAAGTGTTTGATGTGAATCCCTCCTAAATTAGTTAGATGAATGCAATTGGATTGGAATTGCCGAATCAATCTACAACCCTAATTTAACCTTTGTTACTTGGCGATCTAAGAACCTAACAATTACGATCAAGTATAGATCTATAACTATCAATTAAACATGCTTGACTAATTTGTCAGATAATCTCAAACACATTCAATTGTAAAATCAAACAAGGAGAGAATTCAATTAACTATAAAATTGCAAGGCAAATATCATTCATAACCTCATGAGATACAAACTAAGAGTTAAATCCTAAAACCCGAGCTAGATGATAGTACCTTAGCCTCGATACATCATAATGAGCATCCAAGTAAAGTTTTCATACAAGAATTAATTAAAGAAGGGAAGAAAATAGAGAAAATCCTTCAAAACGTTGGTTGGTGGCTCTCCCTTTACCTAAAAATCGAAGGTTCCAAAAAGAGAAATGTTACTACTTCAAGATTTTGATCGACCTGCTGAGCTGGTAAATATATACCAATCGAGAAATGAACGAGTCAATAACAAACTGCCACCCTGCAACCACATGTGCGAGAAACATCCCTGACACCTCTTGTCGTCGCATGATATAACGTATCTATGAGCATGTGTCGAAGGATAGCTTAGCTTAATTTGACCGCTTCAAAGGGGAAAGTAAGTAATCTCTAAAAGAAAGAACTGACCTTATTTCTTTTCATGCTTAGTTGAATTACTCACTTCTAATACCAACATAAACATTGGAGTGAAGTATGCTCTCGGCACAAAATTGGTGTAAGAATCTCTTATGCATGTCAGTTAGGACAAGATCTAGATATGACTAGAAGGAAGCAAGTTAGAGGTCAAGGCTACCAGATATCTACTACAAAATTCAAAAGGTAAACAAGATGCAAGCACGAACAATTTTAAATTTTAAATTTTCGAAAAGTGATTTGAATCTATATTTCGCAAGGAAGTGTATTAACAACTTGTTAGCTGAACGCTTATTAATTTGAGTTGGTATATAGTGTTTTAGGAAATAAAGTATGTTTTGTATTAATTAAGTGAACATGTATCGCATGACTTACTTTTAGCAGTTTACTTTTGTCTCAGTTTTATTTTGTTTCTTTTTATCTATTGATTATCTATTTTTAAGAATACTAAAAGTTATCATGAACTTAATTAGAATATTCAATGGTTTCAAGTAGACTAAAAGTCAAATCGATTATAAGTTAGAAAATAAAAACAAAGAGAAATAAAATATATATTATAATTAATAAAGAATCATCCAAACAAGGTTCAAAGTTTTAAATAGTTAAAGGACATATTTAGCAGAGAATTTGGAAATAAAAATCTAAAAACAAGGAATTTAATGAAAATAGAGTTATATTTCATGTTCTCAAATATTTGTTTGATGGTAAATTCAAAAATTTGATTATAATTTAAACCATTATTTAAAATGTGTTTAAGACTAAATATTTTTAAATCATAAAAATAGTAGTAGTTACCTACTAATATTTAGTTGATAATAAATTATTATTAATTTATATATATATATATTACCCACTAATACATTACATAATACATATTACATTTTTTAAAAAATGAATTGAGTTTATAATATGACTTGTATTTTTAAATGTTTTTATCTTTATTTAATATAATTTTTCATTTTAAAATCTAAAGTTCAAAATCTAGATACAATGGAAGTATGAAAATATTGTTTCCAAAATTCGTATTATTTGGATCACAAAATCTGGAAAAAAAAAAAATCAGAAACATAATTTAAGTTGTCTGCCAAACATTTGAACTTAGTAAATCTGAAAACATATAGTAGTCTATCATGGTCTATCACAGATAGAGGAAATTTTGCTATATTTGTAAATATTTTGGTCATATTTCTATATTTGAAAACAACTTTTTTTTTTTTTATATTTACATTAGTGACATTTTGTTGCTTAATTTTTATGATTCGTGAATTTTTCTTTGATATAATGGAAATATCGATTCACCATTCATGTCGATATTAAACTCATGAAAACGTGAAAATGTTAATGAAAATATGGCCATGTCAATAGAAATTTAATATTATAGTTATCTCTTTCACATTAAGCTCTTATCATAAATAATCCTAAAAGGGTGTTTGGGGTGAGGAGATGAGATGAGATGAGTTGAGATATAAACTCAACTCATTGTTTGGATGTCTCGTTGCTCAACCCCAGCGATCTCCTCTAGCGACCACCTTTGATGGCCAACTTCGGCAACCAACTCCGATAGCCATCTCCGGCAACCACCGCCTACGGCTAACTCCAACAACATCCAACCATCATTATTGATGGCCAACTCTAGCGACTTGCAACGGCGCCACTCCACCAACTCCGACAACCATTATTTTAAATTTTGACTACTACAAATTTGGGCTTTATTGACACACAAGTTTTTTGTTTTTGTTGATGCTCGTGACATAAAACCATAATTTAAAACTTTAAAATAACTATCATTTAAAAATACATATAAACATCAACAAATGATTATATTTAAGTGGAAAAGCGAGTTGTGATTGGCATAACCTTCCATGAATCCCCCAACCCCCAATTATTGTACTAAAAAAAACTGTTTATATTTAAGTTGGAGCACAAAATTGTCAATAAAAACACCTTTGTTGACACACATAAAAACACTTTTGAGAAAAAATTGTTAGACACATGAGTGCTTTTAAAGTTTTTATCAAAAGTGTTAAAATAAAAATGACTTAACTAGAAACCTCACATGCACAAATTTGTAAAATTATTGCTGAAATTAAAAAAAAAAATTAAAATGCATGATCTGCAAGTAAACTGTAAACCTCATTTCCCAAAATTCCCGACAATACATGTATGCTTAAAAAACAATAAAATAAAGTGCAATCTATAGCTTATTAAAAAAAAATATATGTAAAATTATTGAATAAAAAATTTCCAAACAAAAATAATCATCATAAAAACAAATTATTTATGTAAAAAATAAAAATACTGCAACAAATATCCTTAACATATAAACTAGCACCCAAAACATAGACATATGAATTTCACGGATATATAAATTCTACAGACACATAAACTCAACTTAATGCACCAAACATCACCTAAATTTGAAGATCACTTAAAACTCTACGATAATGCTATGGCACATCAGGAGCTCTTGAAATTGAAATATGCCAAGCTTAGAGTTGAGTGAGTTTGCATTTGCAAATTGTATACATAAAGATTAGTTTATAAGAAGTTTTGGTCTTGCATTAAATTTGTGAGTTTGTAGATTTATAAAAATTATTGTGTAAAAGTCTTGCTCGAGGGGTGGAATTCAAAGTTTGAGTTCATACCATTGGTGAAATTTAAAAATTGAAAAAAAAATTAAAGTTTAAAAGATTTAAAAAACAAAACACATCCTTTAACTCTCCACGATGATTTAGATATATTATTAATCAAATATAGAAAACAAAGTAAAGATTTTCTACTTTTTTAGGCCCTTTTAGCAACCATTTCGCTTTTTAGTTTTGTTTTTTAAAATTAAACATACAAACATTACTTCTACCTCCAAAGTTCTTCATTTGTTATCTAGTTTTTAGTAATGATTTAAAAAACTAAGCTAAAATTTAAAAACTAAAAAAAGTAGTTTTTAAAATATTGTTTTATGTTTTGGAATTTGGCTAAGAATTCAACTATTGTATTAGGAAAGATATGAATCATGGTAAGAAATGTAGAAGAAATAAGCTTAATTTTCAAAAACAAAATAGTTACCAAACGGAGTCTTAGTTATCAAATTTTGACTTAATTTTTAAAGTATTAATAGTAAGTAGATAATAAAACAAAGCAATTTGATAGTTTCAATCCATTTCAAACTTGAATCATTTATAAAATTAATGTAAAAAACATTTGATTTACAATACGCCTTTTTGCTCCACCAAATTTCCAATACATTAGAATCTCATGCAAACTTATTTTGTATTTATGTTGTTTTTTAATTAAACAAAAAAGCAATTATAGGTGAAATATTGAATATCGATCTTAATTTGTGTATTATTTATTGAATTATATCTAAACTAACTTGTCTTTATATTTTTAATTTAGCATAAACATCTTATTCTTAATTTTGAAGAATTTATTCTTGAATCAATAACTGTTAAATTTTTTATGAGACAAGACTAACCTCTTTTTAAAAATTTATTTTTCTAACCCATTTTTCAACTTTTTAGAATTTTAGAGATGGGTTCCACATGGTGAAATAGCGTGAATACCCCAAAGATCTTGTTCCTCAACACTCAAACCACATCTTCCCCAAGACCATCTCCTTCACAAGAGTCCATTTTTTGCCAGTACTCTCTAATGTCTGTCATTTGTTGTAAAACACATCATATGTGACTTGATTTCTAGTCCCATAAGGTTTCCGTAAGATCATGTTAGAAACCTTACGGGAAAAGTGACAGAATGCCTAAATTTCACGAAAGTTGGCGCGTATTTGGACATTCTGTCACTTTTCCCATCACCTTCATCAACTTACGGAAAACATGAACTTACGGGAAAAATGACAGCGATCAAAAACGGCATTTCAAATTCTTTTTCTTGGTGATTTCAGTCATTCCTATACATATTAAACCTCCTTTACATGAAAATTTTGGATTTTCTTTTGCGTTTTTTACCGCGAACTATTCAAAAACCCAAAATTTCCAGAAATCAACGTTTCAAAAAAGTTTTTTGTGGGTTTATTTTCAGAAAATCAGGTCACATAAGATGTGTTTTACAATAAATGACAAACATTAGAGAGTATTGAAAAAAAATAGACTCTCGTGAAATAGCAATTTCCCTTACAAATTCTAATCTTAAACTTGAATAAGGTGAGTTACTACTATCAAATAGTTAACTTTTCATTTTGTTTTCTTAAAGTTGACTAAATTATGAACATAATTGTTATATATCCTCAAAAGAAAGTGAAATTTTTGTAAATATTTGAAACATAAAAATGGATTTAATTGTTTGAATTAAATTTATTGTTAGAAACTTTAACTTAGATTGAAACTATCAAATTAAGATGATGTTTTATGTACAAATTTAACATAAACGTATGAAATTTAAAATTTGTAGTTTCTTCAATTTCAATGAGTTATATTTGATTTTGGTCAAGTAACAACTCAAGTGAGTTAAATTTGACAAATGTTTTAATTGTATATTGATTTTATTTTATTTTGTATTTTGGAGAGTTACTAAGTTGCTAGTTTATAAATAGCAACTTGTTTATTTATTTGTAGTATCTCATTCCAAATTGAAGAGTTCTCTCCATTCTTTATTTCTTTTTTTTTTTTTTTTATCTTAAGTTGAGTTGAGAGCAAATTATCCAAAAGTTCTGTTAAAACTGAGTAGTTTGAGGTTGCACTTTTACCAGAGTTAGTCGATAGGTTCTGCTGAGGCAATCGTTGTAGTCTACTTGCAACCCATGCAAAACGAATAATTGTCTTCAGGACAACGCTTATCAAAAGCGTGCCTCAACTACACTTAGAATCTCTAAAGGTTTTGAGGTTTTTTCAAGTTTTTGGTTATTTTCATATCTAAGTCTTGTTACACCCATTTGGCTTACGTTTGAGTTTGAATATTATACATTAAGTGTATTGTTTCTAGTTGAGGTGTAATCAGTTTACTAGTGTATTCAATTCTTATATATCATTTTCTCCCAGCAATAGAAGTGTTATATAATATAAGTAATTTGGTTGTTGAATTATTTGTGAAGGAATGTTTTTTAATAAAATACAATTTTATAATTTAATAGGTTGATCTAGTGATAAAAAAGGAGATATAGTCTCAATAAATGGTCAAGAAGTTATGAACTCAATCTATGGTGGCCACCTACTGAGATGTGCTTAAGTTGGCTCAGACACCATAAAAAATATTAATTTTGGTGTTAATTTCAATCAACTTTTCAAATTAAAATTTTAATTTAATCAAATTAATAAGTTCAAAATTAAAATAGCCTCGCTAAACTAAAAATAAACTTTTCAAATTAGTATTGTTTTTCTTTTTCCGATTTTTCATGATTTTTTTTTCTTTTTTTTCTTTTTTGTTTGGTATTACGGTATTTTGAAATTTTTCTACAAGGCAGCTTGAAGTTGGCATATGCCATTAAGCTTCAAGAATATTGATTTATTATATTCTAATAAAATTTTATATTTTAAATATAAAAATCTTAGTTACTTTTGAGAATCATATATTGGAGTTCAAAGCATAATTTAGAAAATGTTTATAATGAGAAATAGAAAATAAATGCTCAAAAATATATTTACTAAAATTCTAAAAGTTGGAATTTAAATATTCACTTTTAAAATATATTGTTTCATTTTCCTTACACACACCATAGATCTTATTAAATTATTTGGACTGTTTTTTATTTTAAAAAACAAATTTAGATGGCTTGGAAATATATGAGAATATATTTCTCTTTGAAATATAATAATTAAATATTGAACTTCCAAGGCACAATAATTGAATATCTATTAAATCACATGATTGTAAATAATAATAATAATGGCAAAAAATGAAAATTTGAGCTAGCAGCGAAATATGGTTTTCCAAAATAATAATAACAACCAAAAAAAATTATTTTAGAGTTATTTTTAAATATAAAAAAATGAAACTTACAAATATAACACAACTCGATTTGTTTCATGATAGATACAAACAATAATTTATCATAGTATATCTCATATAAACGATAGTATTTTGCTATTATTTATAAATATTTTTAATAGATTTTTTATTTGAAATATTTTTTTATTATTTTACTAACATATTTGCATAATAAACTACAATGATATATAATTAAGGTAATTGATCCATTTAATTGTCACCTTTATTTTAGATTTTTTTAAGCTCAACACTGAGTTTAAGGTTCCAACTTTAAAAATTTTGATCCGATAGTGCACACCTTATATTAGTTAATTTGTACTCACCGTAACATTTTTTTATTATATTTTTACACAATTCATAATCCATATTATCATATTATTATAGTATTTTAGTCTTTATATTAATAAGGAGCCATATAGAAATGTTAGTTCTCTTCTTTCTTCTTTTTTCTCTCTTTTTTTTTCTTTTTTCTTATAAGAATAACAAGTGGAGTACGAAGATTTGAACCTCCTACTTTAAGAACAATGAATACATATAGATAACCGTTGAATTATCTTCGCTTTAATATAAAAATAGTAGTCCTATGAAAACTAAATAGATATTTTTAAATTTAGCTATATTTTTAGCTAATTATCATATACATACGCAAATTATTTTTCTAAAAAAAAAAACTTTTCATAGTGACACCTTGTGATAATTATTGGTCTGTGTATATAGTAAATGTTGTAGTGATGATAAATTACCTAGATTATTGAAAACTCTTACTAGAATCAATTGAAAAAGTCCCTTAGTTACATCCCCTCTAAATACCAAAATATACATATACATTTTTTCCTATCTTGTTAAAAATAATAATAATAATAATAATAAATAAATAAATAAATAAATAAAAACTTTATTTTATTCAAAGATTAATTTTACTGAGATAGATAAGATGACGTACAAAACTATTATCCTCTCCTAGTTGTTTGGTTTTTGAAAATCTAAATAATCAAAAATGAAAAATATAAATGTCTAGTATTTTAAATTACCATGTTAATTTTAAATAAATAATTCATAAGAATTTCTTAAGAATATTTAGATAAATATGTTTGTTTTTCGAAATTTTAATATGAAAATGTATTAAGATTATGTATTATATGCCAATCAAGCCCTAACTAATTTTTAAGTGGTTTACATATTATTGTAATCTAATTTAAATTCGTGTAATATTTTGGTATTTATTACTTTAATATTACATTTTTAAATGAATTCAGTTTATAAAATTAACTAGAAAATAATTTCAATAATAATTGTAGAAAAAGAGAAGACTCGCTAAATATAGAAGTATATTGACCAACTATTGAAAATATATAATAAAAGGAACATTGCACTTTAAATTCAGATTGAAAATAAATGAAGATATTAGTTAATTTAACAGAAGTTTGTTTTATATCAAAATGTTAAATACAAATATACTTAATTGCATATGGTCATTTTTTAAGTATATGAACACACAATTAATTATACTAAAAAATAATACATTATTTTATTTTAAATTACAAACTATAAAATTTGAAATAAAGAAATTTAATGAACGTCAAAAATATTTTTAAAAAATTGTGAAGGTCAAAGATGTCATTCCATAATGTCCTCCACCTGAGAAAGAGACCCTCAGAAGTACAAAAATATACTACTAAAAAGGTTTTGATTTCTAACAAAATAAGAAACCTCCAAATTACTTTATTGTCACTATGGCTTTCAAGTTAATTTCTTCTAACTCATGGATAGGGTTGGCAAAAAAATTCACGGATCCCGATCCGATCGGATTGGAGAATCTCCGGTTTGACCAAAGACGGGGTCAAACTGGAGAGATTCCCCGGGTACCCGTCTGGGGTCGAGGTGGGGACGGGAGGGTATCCCCGCCTCGTCCCCGGCCTCGACCCCGCCTTGATGTATCCCCACCTCGTTGTCTCGCTCAATCACTCCTCGCTGCCTCTATCTCGCTCTCACTCTCTCATTGTCTTTAGATCTCGCTTTCTCGCTAGCTTTGTCTCTCACTCTCTCTCACAATCCCGCTCTCTCTCATTTTCACTCTCTCTAAATCTCGCTCTCTCTCAGTTTCACTTTCTCTCACAATCTCGCTCTTGCGTCGTCTCACTCGCTCTCGCTGTCACACTCGCTAGAAATGGGTCCCCACAGGGACCCGTTTCCCCGATGGGGAATCCCCGCCCCCGCCTACAAATTGTGGGGGCAGGGATGGGGATAAATACCCCCACAGTGGCGGGGATGGAGAACTTCCGCCCCCGTTGCCAACTCTACTCATGGAATAGCATAAAAAAGAAATCACTACTTATAAGACGATTAGAAATGATTTAAAAAATGCTAAAAGTATTAAGGCATATTTAAGAGTGATTATGTAATGCTTAATTAAAAATACTTTTGTTATTCTCAAATCACTTTAAAATGTGTTTTTAATTATTCAAAACAAATTTTTATGTTAAAAGTATAAAATTAGATATTAAATTAATTTTGAGTAGTTAAATGCATGTTTTAGTGGTTTTGACCCTTACTTTCAAACATACACAAGTGACTCTTCTAGCGGTGTATATCAAAGAAGTGATTTCATAAATAATAAAAAAAAATAAAAGTAAAATAATAATAAAAACTACTTTTTTTTAAATGTCAATCAAAATGCATAATAATATTCAATTAGTTACTTTCTATAGTTGAGAATTAAACGCAACTCATGAATTGTGTTTTTAAAGAAGTCTGAGCCCGAACGATGAGCATTATACTTGCATATATCTTTTAAAAAGTTTTGTCCAAAAGCGGTTATACAATTTTGTTGCCTTTGCGTCTTCATGTTTTAGTATATACTTTCATTTATTTTATCTAATGTTTCCATGTTCTAAAAAGATAAATATTAGAGTTTATAGTGAGTCCAACAAATTTAAGATATAAGATATAGAAATCAAACTATTGACATTTAAAATCGTAATTCGTATCTTATCCACTAAACTAAATATAAATGGATAACTTTAAAGCTTACTATTAAATATTCAAATTTGTAAGATATTTTCAAATCTAAATTATTAAAATCACACGTTTTACATTATTAAAGTTTGCAAAGAAGAGAAAGAGAAGGGAAGGAAATCAAATTTTGATTTGTGGGATGATTATGTAATGGTTGAAGCTAATGATTTTATTTCTAGAAACTTTGGGACAAATCTTTCACTTTTAACTTCATTTAAGGGTCCTTTTGATAACATTTTCGTTTCTTGTTTTCTGTCTCTGTTTCTCATTTTTTAAGAAACGGATGTGTTTGATAATTGTCCTCGTTTCTCGTTTTCAAAATTTAAGAAACGTACCTAAGAATTGGAGAAATTTTTTGAAACCACCAAAACTAGTTTCGTCAGTTCCATTCTCACTCAATCTCTTCACGTTTTAGGGTTGTAGTCACACTTTCTTCTCAGTGAAAATCATACTCGCTCTCCTCTCAAGTTAGGGCTTCCATCGTCTCTTCTTCCACTCTCTCCTCTCAAGCTAAAGCTCGAGCACACGAGGTACTCAGAGTATTCTTCCTTCGTCTATATTATGAATCAACTTCATCTTAATTTTGTTTTCTGGGTTTTTTAATTGAAAAGCTAGAGAGAAGGAGATTTTTCCTTGCGACGCAACCAACTCTCTCACTCTCGCTTTCGCTTCCTTTCCTTACTCACAATCACTCTTATCTCTCTCGCTCTCTCTCTCACTCACTCTTGCTCTCGCTCTCTCTCTCGTACAAATTCCCCTTTTTATATTATATTATTACAAAAAGAAGAAAAACAAGAAACGAGAAACCATTATCGAACAAGTTTCTGTTTTTGTTTCTTTTTTTTTAAGAAACAGGAAATATGAATAGTTATCAAACACAATCCTGTTTCTTGTTCTAAAAAAAGAAGAAACATAAAACAAGAAATAGGGAATGAAAAACAGGAAATTGAAAACTAACATTATCAAACGAGCCCAATAATATGACTTTTACCTTCAAGAGAATTTTTTATAATTTTCTCGCCATCTTTAACCCAAAAAGTTGTTGACAATTCATAAACTTTCATAAAAAAATCAAGTTTATATATATATATACATAACTATTCTTGATTAACTATACCAAAATTCACAATTTAAAAACAAAAACAAACAGCTATGTTGTTGTTTTTGTCTAAAATTCTGCCAATTTAATAATATTTGTATATTCTATAATCAATTTAATAATATTTGTATATTCTATAATTTTCGTTAGACACACATTTTTTAGTTTAAGGCACTTTTATTTAGCCTTTGAATTTTAAAAAGGTTTAGTTGGTATCTAAATTTTAAAAAAATATTTAATTGGTCTTTTTTACTTTTAATTCTGACCGTACATTTTTATTTTAATTTCAATAGATCATTGACCTACTAGATATTTCTTAAAATCTAGACCTACCAAATAAAAAATTCATAAGTTTGGGTTTTATGAGGCATAACATTTTATATCCAATAGATAAACTAATTTTAAAGAATCAAATATGCTAAAGACCTATTAGACACAAAATTGAAAGTTTGAGAATCTAGTATATACTTTTAAAGTTCAAGAACTTTATTTCTAAAAATACGTTAATGTGTCACACAATATTAGTGGACTCTATATTAATATTAGTGTGTCACTCTAAAAACACGCTAATGTGTCACACAATAAATAGAGGAAGTATGGAAAAGTTTCCATACTCACGTAGTACTAGAAATTTTCTATGCAATTCTTCTCTCAAGGTCGAATGTTCAAATAGTTGTACTAGAAAAAGAAAAGTTTAGGGACTTTGGCACTTATAAAGTTAAAATACTGTTTTTTTACATGAGTTTAAAGACTTAATAAATACAAAATGAACAGATGGATCAAAATGATATTTTAATTTTTAACTAAAAAGAAAAAAAATAAACTTATCATTTAACTAATGATACTTAACCTAAATAAATAACTAACATTTAGGGAAAAAAAAAGAAATTAAATAATTCAAACGAGGAGAAATTTGGAATTGTGCCTAGACGCCGAATGGATTACCAGTCAAAGAGTCAATAAAGATTTGTGGAGCTGGCGGTTAGTGGACACGCGCTTCTATGTCAGACGGCTGAAATTTTGGTGGACAGCCAATTCAGCTGCGCGTGGAGAGAAGTTTAATCATTAAGCGCGTGGGTCTATGATTCCCCTCACAACAGATCATAACGTCCATCAGAAACGGTCATGCTAGCACATTACTGCCCCTATGCGTAGTGCTACCTATAATAATTTCTATTATGTTTTTCTTAATAAAATAATGTGAATCTTACATTAAAATAATAACACACCGTTTTTCAAAACAAATTTTAATCTTTTTTTTTCCTTGATTATATTCTTGTCACAATTTCATATTGTATTTTTCTTAAAACAATTTATTTGAAGAATTTTTAAAAATAATTTTAAGTTTGGAGGGGATTAGAATATCTAATTTCTCAATCGATTCTTCATACTTTATGTCAATTGTGTTATGTTCTACAATAATTTTAAGTTCAACAACATGTTGAGGGGAGGAATTTGAACACCCTTTTTTAATTAGTGTGAAAAATTCGAATAATTGATCTCATAGTCGAAGACCAGTCGACCACCCAAAAAAGAAAAATAATTGGAATATAAATGAGAAACCCCAAAAGGAACGTCATCAAGTGTCAAACCATTCAATCCTGAGAAACTCAACCCTAACCAAAGAATGGGGTGCAGAATTGTGAAGACGAGACACATACTGAAAAGACATCGAGGAAAAGGTCGTAACAGTTTTTTTAATAACAATAACTAAATTTGTCACTTTCGATTCAATTATCGTTAAAACATTATTGCTCATTCTAATAATAGTCAAAAGAGTAGGACTATAAGATTACTTGACTAGTTAAATTTGAATATATCTAGAATGATTTATTGCTTAATTACAATGTCCTTTTTAGTGTTATAGTTCAATCATAGCCATCCACAACAAGATCCGAACTCTTGACTTCCAAAAGAAGTTACTTTTAACTCTTCTCTAGAATATATAAAATTGTACTTAGCAAACAATGAAAATCCAAACTATTTAAACTTTTGATTCATAAAAAAAATACTAGAAATATTTAACTACCAAACTATACACGAAGGATTAAAATGTCAATGTGAAAAAAAAATAACGGTATTTCAATTTTACAAAAATATCAATAAAATGTCAATGTTAAACAATATTTCTAGAAAAATTATAAAAACAAAAAAGTCCAAAAATTATTTAAATTAATAAATAAACATTGCATACTTTTTTTAAGCTATAAACATTGTTGTCATTGATGTGGCAACTTTCAAGGATGTCAATAGGAGAGTAGGGAGATTTGAACCAAAGACCTCTTGGTTGTTAACACATCTAGATGTTGGTTGAGCTACATTTGTTTTGGCTCAATGTCGAAATTAACACATGAAGAAGTATCAACATATTTGTAACATGATTTTTTTTTATTGCAAAAACTATGGATATTGGGGTTTGAACCTTTGATCTTTTGTGAAAAAGATTATACTAGTTACCGTTAAACTAAATTCAATTTGGTTGTTATATGAAATTCCTTATGGTAGGAGTAGTGGGTGGATGATTTAATTAGGGTTATGTATAAGGAAAAAGACTGAATATATATGTTATTTAATTGGGGTTATATATATATATGGTTTTGATAAGTTAAGATTACTACTCTTTAATAATTGTAATTTGTAGGTAAGGTCATTAATTATCCGATTTGCTAAATAATTTCATTAAATTAATAACATATATTTTTTAAAAAATAAAATAAAATAAAATAAAATGGTTGTGTGTGTGTGTGTGTGTGTGTGTGTTCACGTTGATGATAGATAGCCTTGGGCAATTGCCTATCTGTCAGCCTCTCTGTCTCTCTGTCTTCTTCCATTTCTTTATTTCCATACCACTCTGTTTCTTCACAACACTTCCCTTCTTCTTATTTAACCTTCTTCTTCTCTTCCTCACCACCATTTTTCTTTCTTTACTTATACAATTTCTCTCCCCATTCCATTCATCTTGCTGTTTTGTTCCATTCCGCTGCAAATCCCACACTATGACCATGATGAGCAGCAACAACAGCAATAATACTAATAATGCAGGTTTGTTCGGCGACACGACGTTGACGAAGGTCTTCGTTGGGGGATTAGCTTGGGAGACTCCAAAGGAAGCCATGAGAGATCACTTCGAGAAGTTTGGTGAGATTCTGGAGGCGGTTATCATTTCCGATAAACTCACTGGCAGATCCAAGGGCTATGGATTCGTAAGTGATGGATTCGATTGACGGAGTTAGGGATTTCGTTTTACTTGATTGATTGATTCTGAGTTTTTTTCTTTTAGGTTACATTCAAGGACGCGGAATCGGCGAAGAAAGCTTGTGAGGATTCCGCTCCGATCATCAATGGCCGTCGAGCTAACTGTAATCTGGCTTCGCTTGGAGCTCGGCGCGGCGGCTCTAGGTCGGCTTCGGCTACTCCTCCGCAAGGTCCTCAACCAGGTTAACTTCCTCTTCCTCTTCCTCTTCTCATTGTGCATGATTTGGCAATGGCATTTGAAGAAATTAGACGGCGGAGATCTGAATTTGGTTTGTGATCTTTTGAAGGATCCAACGGTGGAGGACCGAGGACGACGTCACCAGCCGCACCGGGAAATCATGTGCAGTGGTACTACCCCGCGGGGACTCATCCCACGCCGTTTCATCATCAGCCTCATCAGCCCGTCCCTTTCTATGGGTATACCTTAAGATCCCATGTCCTCTTCCGTATTCTAATACTACCCATTTTAATGGACCTTTTTTAAAAAAATATATATATATATTTATTTGGGTTTTTTCTTGTAAATTAAACGCAAATTTCATTTTCTTTTAGATACTCCCCAAGCCCCACTTACATCGCCACCGATATCAGTTACAACCACGTAAGCCATCCTTTTATTCCTTTATTTTCTTTTAATTTCTTTAGCTTATGTTGATTTAATTTAATAAGACATAATTCAAATTTTTAGTTTTAACATTCTGCATGGAATTGGGTAGAATGATATATAGTAAAACGGCGACGTTTTTTGTGATGAACAGAAACTGGGGTATATGAACGGCCATTACACGCAGATGTATCCGGGCCAAGCTATGGTAGGGGCGAACACATTGATGCCAATGTACCCGCTCTATCATTACCATCAATCACACGCCATGGGGATGCCGGCCCACATTTTCCCTCCTAGTCCCACCACTGCGGGCCCATTCGCCGCGGTCCCACCCACTTCTATAATGTCCAAACCAGCCTCTGTTGGTCCCAACCCAGGTCCGTCAGTTTAAACTTTTAGATTTATGCGTAATTTAATATTCTCTTGAGAAGAAGTTGTGCATTCTATTTTTTAACAGCTTTTGAAGTTTTATTAAAGTTTCTTATTATTATAATCTACATTTAGTTATAGTTTTTGAAAATTGTCATTCTGCTTTGTTATTATTTTATAACCTTCTCCCCTCCAGCTAATTCACCGTTTCAAGTAGTCTAATTGTGGTCTGATGATGACTAGAATAGAACAACGGATGGCCTTCGCCCATTGTTTTGCCTTTTGCATGTCGTAAAAACACAAAAATGGTCAATAGTCAAACGTTATTAACAAGAGAAAAAAAAAAAAAAAAAAAAAAAAAAAAAAAAAAAAAAAAACAGCAGCAAAAACAGATCAGAGTCGTCCTTCACGTGAAAGGGTGATTTTAGTAAAAGCGTCTCCTCCCCCACTGCCAACTGGCTTCACTGGGTCCCACGTGGCCAGCTTGATTCGCCGGTCGTGCGCTGGTCTTGCTGTCCCTTTCCAGTTGTTAATAATCCTTAACATGAAGGACTCTTTTGCAAAATCAACTACTTTTCTAGATTTCTAAATGCCAGATGAAAACTATAAAAAAAAAAAAAAAAATTAGTTTATGTTTTTCAAATTTGACTATAAATCCAACCATTCAATTTGTTATGCTAAAAATAGTTTCTCCATATATGTGTTTAATAGTCCTTTTTCTTGAGTATATTTCTTTCATAATCATGTTTCTAAACTTGTTGGAATTTTTACATATTTTTAAAGCTCAAATCTTAAACCCCATGTCAGTTTATATGATGTAATTGTGAAGTAAATGATGTTTGTTGTAAACCTAGAGAGTTTTTGATTTGAAGGATGATCATTAAACTGATATTACAAAGAAACAGTTTGCTTGGTTGTGGAATAATAGGTACAGTTGGAGGAGGATGCAGGGGATGATGATGATGGTAAAAGAAGAGCAGAGAAGAATTAAGTATAAAAAGAGGCCAGGCAGGCTAAGAGGGACTCCATTTTTTTTTTTTTTTTAATTTTTAATCTGAACATCTCATTCTCTTAGTACATGGCAGGCAAGGAAAAAAAAAAAAGAAAAAAAAATAATAACAGAGACAATGTGAAGCTGGTTGGGGGGCTGCTCAGAACTACATTATTTTAGGCTGATCTGTTGTAGCTCTTTATTTATTTCTTTCTTCTTTTAATTATAAACTAATTTTATTGTTATTTTTTTCACTCTCTCTCTCTCTCTCTCTCTCCTCTAACATTGAAAAACAAAGCGTCTAAATATTACTTGGATCTCTGTAGTTTCGACTATATATTCTCAAATTGGAGTTAATCTCTTTTAGTGACTCTACTACTTTAAAAGTAAAGGGATGCAAGTGAACATTTTTTAAACTGTAAAGGACAAAATAAATGAAATCGGAAAAATATAGTAAAGAAAGAAAAAAAAAAAAAAAAAAAAAAAAAAAAAAAAAAAAAAAAAAAAGAGGCAGAAACAGAAAAGAGGGGGCAAGGGTATGAATATGTATGGTGTTGTGTTCGGATGTTGCTTTTAATGAATGGCCAGCTTAACCTTCTAACTTTAATGTTTCTCTTTTTGCATAAAGCCCCTTCATTTCTCTCTGCTCAATCAGCCTTCTTTTAGAATAATTAGAGGAAGAAAAAAATAAAATAAACTAACTGAAACTAAAAGTAATGGCATGGCCGCATGGGTTTAGGAAAGTATGTATTTTTCATTATTAAAATTTTAATAATTAATGTATTGGGTGATTTTAGAGATCAAAATATATGAACCAAGATCACATCCATTTACACCAGTAGGTGAAAGGTAATTTACCAATCGTAATGTAAAAAATGAGTTCCAACTGATTACTTTTGTTGTTGTTTAATTACTTGCGTTCCATGAGTTGTGGGGCTTGACTTGAAATCTGTAATTAAATTTTGCAATCTAATTGAGGAATGAAAAAGGTGTTCAATTGGATTGTGGTTGAAAATTACATGGAACCTACTATTTTTATCGTTAATGTTATCGTTACTGTTACAAATATTGTTATTGTAACAATATGAAAATTATAAATCTGCCACATTTATTATTACCTTTACTGTTATCGTTACTGTTATCATTAAGGTCAAACAATAACGGTAACAGTAAAATGTGAGGGATTCATAATTATAAGTAAACACGTTCAAAAGTAATCAAATTGTGTTTGTGATTCATGTTTATTGCGATTTATCCATTAATAAAACCTCATTTCGATTATACCAATATTTATTATAGATTGATAAACGTGGCCTAAATTAAGTCGAAAAAAATTAATTATGTCATTTAAAAACCATGACGTGATTGGAGTCCCCAAATGGTGTGAGGTTTTTATATCCTTTGTATTAGGGAAAATTATTCCTTGGTTGTGCTAACTTCTTTCTTTCTTTCATAAGGAGGCTTTCAAGCATCATTAGCTCACAAGTTCTTTTGACACCTAAGCCCAACTTTTTTCTAAAATATAATGGGGATATCCATCAAAGAATATAAAAAAATAGTTGTGGATAAATAGCGGATTGATAGAAAGAACTAAACCACCAATGATAATTATTTAGTCCATGTTTATTTAAGGGAAAACATAATCTATCGATGGTAATTTGAAAATAGGTCTCATTTGATTATCTTTGTTGTTGTTTACATGTATTCTGTAATGTAATGAAATGTGGGGCCTATTGCCAAATTTGTAATCAACCAACGTAGTCCAATTGCAGAATTGAGGATAATCAATCTGATTATGTTTGAAAATTAGGTGGGATCCACTTACTTTTTTCATATACTTTTGAATGATTTTCTAATTTTTTCACTCATATGCTATTATTGTTACTGTGACCGTTATCGTTACAGATATTATTATTGTTACAGTATGAGAATTATGAATTTGCCACTATTACTGTTACCATTACATAGGTTGTTACTAATTGACCCTAAACAGTAACGGTGAAGCTAATGGAAAGAACACAATGCAAAGTAAACACGACAAAACAAACAACCTCGATTATAATCAAATTACGTTTGCAAACCATTAACATTTGAAATAGTAAATGCCATATCCACTTAATTATGTTCAAATTGACAAACCAATATTTATTTGACCATGTTAGTTTCTATTGCTTTGATGAATTTGCTGAGTTCTATTCTTCACATTTAACTATAGTGTCCAAATAAACATCATGTATAAAAATAACCTAATTCTCTTTGATTAAATGTAAAATAAACTTAATCAACATAGCTAGCTTGAAATATTCCACGAGATTTTCAAGAAAATTTAATTCGTTGAATGAATTTTGTATTTGTATTAATTTTAATATAATTTAATATAGTAGATACAATCTCTAATAAATTATCATTTGACGCTTTCTCTCCAACGTCAAGTAAAATTTTTTCTTTCAAATCTTCTTGGATCTTCAACTTCAAAACCTTTAAAAATTCTTCAAGAGTTTGAGAGAAGTTTTATCTCTAAGTATTCAATCTTTAGATTTTCAAGAGAGTACACACTACTAGAGCTTTAAAGCTTTTAGTCTTCTAATCTTTAAAACTTCAAGAGAGTTATATTCTTTAGATATGCAAAGTTTCAATCTCGGTTGTCAAATCTTCAATGTTCAGTTCTTTCAAATCTCTCCACAATAAAGAGTAAAATGCTCTATTTATAAAGTTTTCAAGGACTTTAGGTGGTCCTTAGCCTAATTAGCTTTTGAGCCCAACCATTGGACTTGGGCCAAAGCTGGGATTGAGCCCAATTTCACCATGAGCTTTAAATTGAGTTGAACTTTGGACTTGAGCGACTTTAATTATTTGGTCTGATCTAATTTATAATTTCAGACTCAATCGAGCTGCTAGCCAAATTTTCGATCGTGGTCCAGGCTTAATCAACGTTGAATTTGACAAGCCAATTGTTGTGATCAAATGACCTTGACATTTTTTAGTTTTCCATTTATTTGTCTCCAAATTTAAATTCAAGGATAGAATAATTCTTAATTGGCCCCGATCTAATAATATGAGCTTTCATTGTAATGACGTAACAAATTTTAATTGTCCAAAATTTCTCATTCAACAATTACATTAGGAAAAGTTAAAACTTTTTTTTTTTTTTTTAAATTTTAAACTATATACATAATTCCACCAAAACGAGTTTAACTCAGTAGTGATTGACATAAATTTCCACCTCTAGGATGTAAGGTTCAAATTCTCCAACTCCCAATTATTGTCCTAAAAAATAAATATACATAAGAAATTTATGAATGTTGATCAGAATTCATCTAATCACTTGAATTGACCAAGACATTCAATTTTTCCTTTTTTTTTTTTTTTTTTTTTTCAATTTTAGAACTTTAGTTTCAAAATTTGAGTTCTCCTTGAAAATATTGGTTGAATTTTTTTTTTTTTTTTTTTAAAAGAAAACTCTAAAACTTAGTCTAAAACAAAGATAACTTACCTAAATGACGACTTTTTTTTAGGAGTACAAATTGATTTAACAATAAATTCATAGTTTTCATTCAATTTAACGAGAGAATGAAAGATAATTTTTTTAATTCAATAAAGGTTAAATTGTAAATTTACATTATCTAAAGGAGTCAATTTTTTTTCAAATTAGTCTTTTTTCAAGAACATGATATTTTGGAGGTTATTTTTTCTTTACAATAACCCATGTATATCAAAAGAACTTATATTTTTTTTTTAAAAAAAAAAAAACAATAATTGTCAAATAAAATCTTTACTAATTTTGAGCATTATCAGAATTTTAGGAACATATATGAGTTTGAGAATATTAGTGTGACATTTGCAGGCACCCAATACCACTATTACAAAATAATTTATAGTTAAAATGTTAAGGAATAAGGCAAAGTACAAAAATGCAACTCTCCAACTTAGACAAAAAGATCCTTTGATTTGACATAAAATGTCAAGATATACTATTTCAAGTTTTATGACATCAACATCAATACTACTAGAATTTATTCCATCAAATACTCATTTGATATGTTTTTAATATTGTCTACTATAGACATAAAATCCTCACAACTCTATTTTTAAAATTATCGAAAGGACCTCATATATCATTTGGAGATAGTCGTCTCTATCTAAATACTTATGATTTTCTCTTTATCTTGCCAATGTGAGACCTTTGTCCCATTCCTTATAGAAAGAGAGAGTTAAAACGTGTGGAAATTAATATGTTGGTTGATGCGTAAAATTGAAAAGTATATGATACACTATTCACAATATCATTCATATAAGTTGACGCATGTTAGATATTTTAGATAATGTGAACAATATTTTTTGAGTTGACATGAATGGTAATAACAATTTTAATCAACTTTTCATTTAAGCCTTTCAATTTTGTACACATCAGCCTCATGTCAATTTTTAGCTTTCATTTTGATGTAAATTTTTTTAAGAATATTTTTATATGCTAATTTTAAAGTTCAAAGGTTAAAATGAAAATGTTAAAAGCTTAGAGACATAATTGATTATTATTATTTTTTTCTTCTTTCTTTTGGGTCAAGAACATAATTGAAACTTATTCAAAATTCAAGGGTATTTTGTGTCACGCTTTCACATATTTTGAATGGTCAGGTTTTCATTCTTAAATAGGTAAAAATTTTAGGTGCAACAAAAACTACATCCATCTCTTTTCAATTATAAAAAGAAAAAATTTCTAAAAGAGAAAGTTTGTCACATGGCAATTTGTGATTAGATAATAAATTGAATAATTATGAGAAAAACATTAGGGGTAAGAAAGAGGTAAGCCTTAGTTGCAAGAACAAATTAAAAATGAATAATATAGTTATAGCCTAACATATATATCAGTTTGTTCCTTGTTGAACTCTTTAAGCCTATATACTTAACTAAAAGTTTAGATAATCTCCATCCCACGTGTTGAATTTAAGAAAAGAAACATAAAATAATGATAAAGTTATATATATTGATAGCCTTAACCTAGTCTGGGTCATACCAAATTTAGTTGTTTTTGAAAACTTCAATAAGTAAATCATTTTTATCTTATAACATTTTTTTTTTAAGAAAAAGAATTGTTATATTTCTAAATTGTATAATTTCAGACACATTAAAATTTTATTTTGGTGGAAATTTGTGAGTGTAGAAAGATAGTTAATTTTGTACCTTCATGACAAGGGTTATACAGTCGGGTTGGGTTGAGAGTTTTTCTTAACCAACACAAAATTAGAATGAGTTGAGTTGACAATCCAAAAAATTCAAAATAAAGTCTCCAACCCAATCCACCAACTAATAACTAAAATTTTATAAAATTCAAATGTTAAATACTAAATATCTATGATATTTATTACAAACTTTAAGCAAAGATAAATATGGTAACAATTTTTAAAGAGGAATATTAAAAATTCACAAATTAGTCAATATAAAGTAATCAATATATATATATATATATATATATATATATATATATATATATATATATATATATATATAAATTCGGATTGAGTTGGGTCAACCCTAAAATTTTTTTAGCCAACTCGTGACTTAACCCAACTCAACAAAAATAGAAAAAGTTAGCCCAACTCAATCCAAGAACAAAACTAACCCAATTCAATCTTATATTTTAAATTGGATAGTGCGAATTGTCGCATTATTTGAACACTACTAATTTGTAAGAATTAATTTTATATCAACTTTTTAAGAGTTATGAATTATGAGAAATGTTTGAAATGGTTTTATTTTTTATTAACTAGTAAGTGAATGTACCATAAATTGAATAGAAGATTACAAAATTATCTTGTTCAAGTCCAGAGTTCAATTCAATTTGATTAAAAAATATGGTGAAAATTGTTTTGTTTTTTCTTTCCTTTTTGAGAGTATATGGAGTGAGAAATCACACCTTTTACTCTGTACCAATGCACTGTGTTCATTTTGACTGGTGAAAATTAGTTAACCTTGCTAAGTTAGGAAAACCATTTTCTTTTCAAACAATTGAAACAAATGCCATATACACATATATATATCTTGAAAAAAATATCTTATTCAATTGAGTTTCTATTTTGTGTAGATTGCACATGCATTTTCAATTTTTTAGTTTTGAGTTTGATTTTATTTTAGTGTCTAAATTTTAAAATATTACCATTTTACTGTAGGAATTTGAGTTTTGTTTTAATTCAGTTATTAAATTTCAAGATTTACATTTTTAATCTTTATTTTCACTAACTAATTTCAGTTTTTAGTATTAATATCTATTAATTAATTTATAAGAATAAAAAGAATTATAATTTATTAAGTTTCACTAATTTTTTCTATCGCTACTAAAATTAATTCTAAAATTAATTAAAACAATAGTATCAAATATATAAAAAAATAAGAATTAAAAGTGTAAATTTTATAATTCGGAGACTAAATTGAAACAAAATTTAAATCTTAAGAGTAAAATTATAATATTTTAAAATCTGGAGATTAAATTAAAATTAAATTCAAAATTTAAATATTAAAAATTTAATATTTTAAATCACAAATAAACTAAACTCAAAACCTTAAAAGAAAAAAAAAGGAAAAAAATTGTATCTCTCTTCTTTTCTTATTTTTGAAAAAAAAAAAAAACAAATGCCATATTTAAGACTAAATTTTAATTAAACAATAATAATAATTAAAAAAGTTAAAGCATTTTTAAGCAAAGTATTCCGAGTAAGCTGAGCCATACCAAATTACCGGAAGGTTAGAAAAAAAAGTACCATAAAAAAGAATGGATGCTTTTTTTTTTTCTGACTTTTATTTGTTAAATATGCAAATAATAATAATAATATTATTATTATTAAAATTAATTCCAACTCTTTCGAGTTTCGAAAGCTTTCTTCCAAAATAAAATTCAGGATCTCTCTCTAAAACCCAAACCCTCTCTCTTCACAGAGACAAGACTCCATTTTTTTTTTTTTTTTGGTTCTGGGAAAGATCCAGTGAGGTACACTCGTTTCCTTTCTCTGCTACTTGCAATTCTCTGTTTATCTTTAATTCAAACGTGTTTCTGTTTCTCAATTATGATCTTTCACTCTTTCTTCGCTTCCTAGATCCCGTCTGGTTTTCTTAATTAGGGCTTATACTCTTGTCCGAGCTTTTTTTTTTTTTTTTTTTGAGCTATTTTTTATTTTATTTCCTTGATTTTTTGCCCCCCTTTTGCGAAAAATTACTCAGATTCTGTTTTTCATGGAAGAGCCGGATGAGAGAGATGCTTCTGGCAGTGTTTCGGAGTCAACTGTCACTGCTAGGGAGCATTTAGTGGATGATTCCGGTGTTAGTGTTAGTAAGGACGGGGTTCAGAGTTCGTTGTCCGAGGAGGTGGGGAGACCGGAGGGGGGTGATGGAGCTTGTAATGGTGGTGGTGAGGATATTATGGTGGAAGTTTTGGGTTCTGATGTTTATTTTGATGGTGTATGTACTGATAGAACTGCTGGGAATTTGGATGGTGGTTCAACTGGGGAGGAACCCAGTGTGGAGAGGGATGGGATATCTCCTTGTGGAGATGCCGGTGTTGTTGATGAGCCTGATGTAGGGG
Source organism: Citrullus mucosospermus (assembly GCA_030954485.1). Taxonomy (NCBI): domain Eukaryota; kingdom Viridiplantae; phylum Streptophyta; class Magnoliopsida; order Cucurbitales; family Cucurbitaceae; genus Citrullus; species Citrullus mucosospermus. The sequence continues at coordinate 27,151,309 of CM062056.1, forward strand.
TTTCTGTTGGCATTGAAAGTGAGGGAGTATCAGGAGTTAGGGAATCAATAGAAGGAACATCTCAAGAAGGTGTGGAGGGTGATGAAAGAGCTGTTGATGCAATGGTCCTTGATAATGATGCTCGGGTGGATGATTCTTCAATAGTTGCAGGTCATGTGGACAGAGAGACTGAAGCTGCTCATGTGGAGGAGGAAAACACTGGAAGCAACGAGGCTATGGATGTAGATACTCAGGTGGTATCCAGTCAAGATAATCTAGTCCATAATAGTCCAGATGATAAAGTTTTGAACAATGAAGAACCTCAGAGAGTGGAGTTTCATTCTGAGCAATCAAAGAGTTCTCCCACAGAAAATGGGTTTGTAGAAGACTTAGTGCATGCAGATGGGGGAACCCAACTTGTAAAAGAGGAAGCTTTAATAAGTGATGGGGATGAAAGTCTGGAAAAAGGAACAGGTCAGAGGAGTGTGGAGGAAGAGCAGGTTATTGATACACCAGTTGACCTGCAGGGTACAGGACTTGGAGCTTCAGCTGTTGGTGCACGGAGTTCTGGAATTAAGACTTCAACTTCTTCTGCAGATGGTAGTGAAAATCCAAATTCACAGGGCCAAGATGCTACTGAAAAAGATGCTGACATGTTACCTGAAAAAGATTTGAATACTGAAGTTGTTTCTCATAGTGATGGTTCAGAGAAAGACCATTCCAATTTGGAAAGGGATGAGAGTTGTATAGCTGAGACAGAGCAAGGCGATATAGGAAAAAGTGATCATATAGATGATCAGAACCAAGTTGCTGGAGGAGCGGAACTTCCCAATAGCATTTTGACTCATGGGAAGAAGATTTCTGGTGATGAAAAGCTTGGCTTGTGTGCAGGGCCAAAGTCAGTTGAAGTCCCAGAGATAGCAGCACAGACACTTGATGGTGAGAATTTGAATCCAAGTATAGCTGTTCCTGAAAGTGTGGTGAAGTCGGATCCATTTTTAGCTGTTACTGAACATGTGGTGAGTACAGATTCAACATCATCTAGTCAACCAAACCATGATGCTGAGGTAGATGTTACAACAGAAAATGATGGTAAAGTTTTGGCTCCGAGTGTTGCAGTTTCTGCTGAAAATGAGCAAAGTTTGATTGGCAAGATAGAATGCAGGAATGTGGAGCCGGATTCTCAATCCAATGGACAAGGAGGGGGTATTGGCATTGAAGTTGAGGAAAATGCTGTTATTGACAATAATCAGGCTGATTTTGAGACTGTGGAAGAAATGGAAGTTGATCAAAATTTCAATGCTAACCAGATGGGTTTACATGGCGAGGAAGAAATGGAAGATGTGACAGGCATTGATAATGATGATCAAATAGAAAGTTCTGTACAATTGCATCAAGCCCGTTATCACCTGCCATCAGAGAATGAAGGTGATTTTTCTGTTTCTGATTTGGTGTGGGGTAAAGTGAGGAGCCATCCTTGGTGGCCAGGTCAGATATTTGATCCGTCTGATTCTTCTGATAAGGCAATGAAGTATTATAAAAAGGACTACTTTTTGGTTGCTTATTTTGGGGATCGTACATTTGCTTGGAATGAAGTGTCTCATTTAAAGCCATTTCGGACACATTTCTCCCAAGAAGAGATGCAAAGCCATTCAGAAGCTTTCCAGAATTCTGTTGAGTGTGCTCTAGAAGAAGTCTCTAGACGATCAGAGTTGGGGCTAGCGTGTGCTTGCACACCCAAAGAAGCTTATGACATGATTAAATGTCAGATTATTGAAAATGCTGGTATTCGAGAAGAATCATCTAGAAGATATGGTGTAGACAAATCTGCCAGTGCCACATCGTTTGAACCGGCTAAATTAATTGAATACATCAGGGACTTGGCGAAGTTTCCATGTGATGGCAGTGACCGTTTGGAACTAGTGATAGCTAAGGCCCAGCTGACAGCTTTTTATCGTCTAAAGGGGTATTGTGGCCTGCCTCAATTCCAATTTGGTGGCTTGCCTCAATTCCAGTTTTGTGGGGGGCTGGCAGACAATGATTTAGACAGTTTAGGCATTGAAATGCAATCAAGTGATTTTGTTCACCATGCAGCTCCTTATCAGGATGATGCACAGACGTCCCCTTGTAAGGAGAAATTGGAAGGTCGGAGTAATTCTTATCATAAACGCAAACACAATTTGAAGGATGGTTTTTATCCTAAGAAAAAAGAAAAGAGCTTGTATGAACTAATGGGTGAAAATTTTGACAATATAGATGGAGAAAATTGGTCTGATGCAAGGAACACTTCTACACTGGTGTCACCTTCTTCTAAGAGACGGAAGACTGTCGAACATCCTATTGAGGATTCTGGTGCGCCAGATGGAAGGAAAACTATTTCCGTTGCGAAGGTTTCTGCAACTGCACCTCTTAAACAGTCTTTCAAAATTGGTGATTGTATTCGTCGGGTTGCAAGTCAGTTGACTGGTACGCCTCCAATCGTCAAGTCTAATAGTGAGAGGTTCCAAAAGCCAGATGGAAGTTTTGATGGGAATGCGCTCTATGAATCTGATGTTTTCCTCCAGAACTTTGATGATGCCCAGAGAGGAAGGGTAAATTTTCCTCCAGAGTACTCCTCCTTGGATGAATTGCTAGGTCAACTTCAATTAGTGGCAAGTGATCCAATGAACGAATACAGCTTCTTGAATGTAATTGTCAGTTTTTTCACTGATTTTCGAGATTCATTAATCTTGAGGCAGCAGCCTGGGATTGAGGAGGTCATGGACAGAATCAGTGGTAAGAGGAAAGCACAATTTACTTCTACTGTTGCTTCACCACAGACTTTTGAATTTGAGGATATGAGTGACACTTACTGGACGGACAGGGTAATCCAAAATGGGACTGAAGTTCAGCCACCTCGTAAAAACAGAAAACGAGATTACCAACTTGCAGTTGCAGAGCCAGAAAAGGCTCTTCAAGGGAGTCGCAGGCCGTACAAGAAGCGACATTCTGCTGGAAATCATGCTATGTCAGCTGAGAAGTTTACTAGCTCTGTATATCAGCCATCTCCTGCCGAACTTGTAATGAACTTCTCTGAGGTGGATTCAGTGCCATCAGAAAAAACCCTGAATAATATGTTTAGGCGGTTTGGGCCCTTACGAGAATCTGAGACAGAAGTTGATAGGGAGGGTGGTCGTGCAAGGGTAGTTTTCAAAAAATCTTCTGATGCAGAAATTGCTTATAGCAGTGCTGGAAGGTTCAGCATCTTTGGACCAAGACTTGTAAATTATCAGCTCAGCTATACTCCTTCTACCTTGTTTAAAGCTTCGCCAATTCCCAGACTTCAAGATCAGGAAATGCATCTTGATCTTAGCACGACTCAGTTCCAAGAAATGCAACTAGATTTATCCTCTTTCCACGACCATGAAATGCAGCTCGATTTGTCTTCGATTCATGACCAGGATATGCAACTTGATCTTTCCACGATTGAATACCAGGAAATGGAATCTGTTCTTGGTTCACACCATGACCAGGAGAGTAAACCTAATTACACTGCTCATCTTGGGGAGATGCAGGCTGGTTTTTCAACAATCCAATATGATAGGCAATCTGATCTTTCCTCTATGCATGACCAGGAACTGCCAACTGTTTTTGTTTCAAACCAGGAGACCCAATCAGTTCCTGTTACTTCTCAAGACCAGGAATTGCATCATAATTTCACCTCAACCCAGCTTGCACAGGTGCAAGCAGATCACACTCTAACTCCTCCTCATCATGATGAGCCACCAGTTTCTGCCTCAGCCCTGGAGCAGAATATGCCACCAGTTTTTGCCACAATCAAGCAGGAGAAGCCACAGCCAGCTATTACTACACTCCAAGAGGAGTCACAGTCAGTTCTTGGAATCATCCAGGAGCAAGAGACGCACACTATTCTAGACACCGCGCAACTGGGTAGGATGCAGGCGGATCTTAATCCAACTCATCACGAGATGCAAACTGTTCCTGCCACAAATCTGGAACAGGAAACACAGCCAGTTTTTGCCATGATCCAGGAGGGGACACAGCCAGTTCTGGCTCCAAGCCAGGAGCAAGAGAAGGTAGCTATTATTGGCACCACCACGGTTTGTCACAAGGAGGAGCAGCCTGTTCCTTCAGTACCTCAGGAGCATGATATGCAACCTGTTCTTGCCACAGTTCAGGAGAATGAGATGTTGCCAGTTCTTACCTCTGCTCAGAATCATGTGAGGCAACCTCTGACAACATCGGAGGAGTTATCGGGGGAACCTGTTCCTGCCATGACAGAAGGGCAAGAAACACAACATGCTCTGGGCTCAATGAAAGGGCATGAGGAAGATGATGTTCTTGGAACAAAAGAGCAGGAAACTCAATCTGTTACCCCTGCAACTCATGAACAAGGAGACACGCAGCCAGTTGTCTTAATGGGGGACGAGGCAGAAGGAGAAACTCAGCTGGCTCCCGGCTTTGCAGAGGGACAGGAAACACAAGTTCTTGACGCTATGGAGGTACATGAGTCTGAGCATGATCTTGGTGCAAATGAGCAGGCCACTCAACGTGTTACTGTAGCTGATGAACCAGACGATACACAGCCACTTGTATTAGCTGGTGAGGAGGCTCAGGAAGATTCTCAGCCTATACTTGCCTCAACCGAGGACTTGGAGACTGAGCCAGATTGTACCTCAGCTCAGGAGTTGGAACATAATGAGGATTCTATGCAAGGGCAGGAGTTGCAACCTGATCACGTGACAACTGAGGAGGAGCACGACTCTCTTACATCCCAGGTGCAGGATGTGCAGTCCAACCATGCTACAGAACTTGAGCAGGATCTGCTTCCTGATAATACTGCAAATGAGGTGCCAGATGTGCAATGTGATAATGACATGAATCAGGAGCAGGAATTACATGGTAATGACACGGATCAGGAGCAGGAGGCACAACATGGTAATGACACAAATCGGGAGCAGGAGGTACAACATGGTAATAACTCAAATCAGGAGCAGGAGATGCAATATGATATTCCTACAAATCAGGAGCAGGAGAAGGAAGATGGTAAAGCCACAGATCAGGAGCAGGAGAAGCAGTGGGACAATCCAACAGATCAGGAGCAAGGGAAGCTATGTGACAATGCAGCAAATAAGGAGCAGGAGAAGCAAGTGGACAATGCAACAGAGCAGGAGCAGGAGATGCAATGTGACAATGCCACGAGCCAGGAGCAGGAGATGCAATGTGACAACCCCTTGAGCCAGGAGCAGGATATGCAATGTGACAACCTCACGAGTCAGGATCAGGAGATGCAATGTGACAACGTTACGAGTCAGGAGCAGGAGATGCACTGTGACAATTCCACAAGTGAGGAGCAGGAGAAGCAATGTGATAATGCTACAAGTCAGGAGCAGGACAAGCAATGTGATAATGCCACAAGTCAGGAGCAGGAGATGGAAGGTGATAATGACGCAGATAAGGAGCATGTAGTGCAATCTGGTGAGGCTGCATCCAATGAGCCTGCACAATCTGATCGTGAGCAAGAATTGCAAGCTGATCATGATGCCACTAATCAGGAGCAGGAGACACAATCCAATTTTGGCACACAAGAGTCGGAAATAGAATCCGATGTCGAAAAACATCCTACCCAGGATCAGATAATGCAACCTGATCTTGCGGCAGTTCCAGACTCAGACACACATACTGATCCTGTCCCCACGAAGGATCAGGAGATGCAACCTGATATTTCATCTCTGGGAAAGAGCACAGATTAATTTTCAGGTATGCCTACCTTAAAACTTTGTTTGACGTACCAGGATAAAAAGGTTTCTTGCAATATCAAAAGCTCTTTTTGTTCTCCACTCAAGAACACAAAGATGTTGGTTCCTTTGACCTTGGTAGTTGTTATTATTATTCTATTTTATTTTTTTCATGGAATTAAAGGCCTCCCAATCGCTACACACCTGTTCACTTTCATTTGGTGGTCAATTTATATGTATATTTGGGGAATGGGATGGACTGCTTTCAACATTTCACACAATTTTATGGCCTTGTGTTTCTCATGTACACAATCTTGCCAGTATTATATTTGGCTTTGATATTGATCATTTCACAATTTCAGGTTATACGCAAATGCAATAGTCAACTGAAGAACACAGTGCCGCTAACAAGAGAATGATATGACAGGCGCCAGAAGAGGTAACCGGACCATCGTTTGAAGAAGATGCATCTGGTTTAGTTGCATTCGGAGTTTGCTTGATGCTTGGTCCCTTCGTTTCATTCTCAAATATTGCCAGGTTTTAATATTGTAACTTAGATCCTCCCCAGTGGTATTAGTTGAATGTAAATTTATGTTAGCTGAAGTTTATCCACCTACTTTCTGTTGATTTTTTTGGCGGAGGCCGGCTTTTGAATCTGATACATCCATCTGGCATTGTACATGACATTGTCCAATCACAGCCATTGAAGTGAAGGATAGGAGGGGCTTATTTGGAAGCCAAATGGTTTTGAAACTTCATCCAACAGCTTGGATAGTTGTTGCTCCAATGTATAGCAAATCTTGGGGGTTTGAATCATGGGGTTCGTTCTTAGAATCTGAGCCCTCATTTTGATTTGATGATTGAAATTTTCCTACCCCGCGATTTCTTGCTTGAATGATGAAAATATATCATTAGAAAGAATATAAAATGGAAGCGTTTTAGATCGAATTAGTTTGGATGGGATAGTCGTTTGTACTCCTGAAAGTGCCTCTGATGATTGCTGTTTTTCATTTTTTGAAAAGAATGATGGGGGACTGGCATGACAATTATTTGTTTTACACTCGCTAAAACTTTGCTATTTGTTTAAAAATGTAAATAGTTGGTGGTGACGTGGATTGGGATAAGGATATTTTAAAAAGAAATAATAGTTCATTGGCAAACTTCAATTCTCAATTTTCGTTACTTGGGCCTTTCTTCTTTTCAATGACTACTAGTAAATTAGTAATGATTTAGAATAGGCTTTGTAATGTTCAGAATCCTCAAAGGTTACATAAATGTAACATGGACATTTTCATATCTATTCTGAAATAGATGCGAAAATTCATAAATGACAAAAGTCATGTGGTTTCATATGGGATTGATGATCTTCAATGCTGCATTCGATTCGTTTACTTCATTTCCCCAAAAATATATTAATCTATATAGAAGTGAAAGTACGTACACTTGAGCAGGCAATCGCATTTATATAAGTACATAGTTAGTCTATATGAATTGCTGTGTACAACAAAACTAAAATGTAAACTATGCAACATTTTTTCTTAAATGGGTGGAGAATGAAATTAATAAATACAAAATAGAAACAAACATAGAATAAGCTTTTGAATGTGCCCAGATTAAAAAACAAACTAATAAAACGAAAAATAACAAATGCCGGCACCAGCGCGTGGAAGAATGGAGAATAAAAATATATTCGTAAACATAAAATAATAATAGTAAAAGCAATAAATTAAAATAATAATAATATAAAAACAATGATTAAGTGCTTCACTTTCACTTAAATCTCAACTTAATCTCATATTAAAAAAAAATAATTAAAAGAAACATTTTTTTAAAAAATGAAAATAAACGTGCATAGGTTTCCCATTATTTTGGATGCAAGCCTCTTTTTTTTTTTTTACTATTTTTTATGTTATTATTTTTATATTTTATATTTTTCTTGGATTCATCCATGACTCAAATTTTGAGGGGAAAAAAAAAATGAAATCTACCATTTTTGACTATTTTCTCAATATTCTTTTCTCTCATAGTCTAGAAGTACTGAATGAACTTGGAACAATTTTCTAACCAATTGTAAGATCTTCAAAACGTTACTCCCATTTAGGGAGAGAGAGGACAAAGAGAAAGGGAAGACTAAAACCAAAAACTCATTCTCATCAAAATAAATGACAAAATTTCTATTCTTCACTGATTTACCACAAACTTACATCCAAACAACCAAGAACAAACAAAACAAAAACCTTGTAAAACCTACAGTTGAAAACACACATTCACAAAATTACACTTTCAAGTCCTTCCCTTTCTTTTACCCAACAAGAACATAAATTGCATATATAATTCCAGGTATATATCCCAAGATGGTCAGCAACAAACAAATCCAAAACTCCACCTGCACTTAAGAGCACATGAAAAACTGATCAACAAAACACAAATTGAAAGAGAAGAAACACAAGTTGTGTAAAATGAAAAACAGAGTTTGAAGAAATCACACCCCACAGCCATAGCGAAGGAAAACTCCAAGTGGTGGTAGAAGTATTGCTAATATGATTTCTACAAAAGTCTCAGAACCCATAACTTTCTCTTTCAGCATAAGAGGAACTTTGGGGAAAGCATAAATGGGGTTTTTTATGTTTTCAATTTGGAAGGGAAACCCAAAAACCAGGGGGGAAGGTGGCAATGGTTTAAGCTTTTGGGAATGACACGTGGGAGAAGGATTAACACGTGTGGCACTTTTGCTGTATCTTGATTTTGAGGGGATATTTGTACAAATCATCTCAGTAATCGTGTAGATTTCACCATCTTTTTGTTTGACCCAGTGGATTGAAAAGTAAGAGGTGTCAACTTCACATCTTCTTTAGTCTAAAAGTTTCAATTCTATATTTTATCAAATTTTTTCTCTCACCCCTTTGTGTAGTCTTTCATTGTCACTATTCACTTTTTTTTCTAAAATTATTTTGTATATTCTCTCTCACTCTTGCTATTATAAGACGAGAAGAAATAATACTTCGTAATATTTTATTGATGAATGACTTTGTTTTAAACACATTGTGGAATAACCAACTAATGATATGTGTAACATACTCTAACCAATCACATTAATATAAATAATATAGCAAAAAGAATGATGGATGAGGTAAGGATTCGATTGCACATTCATGAAAGTAGCAAAAGAATAATCATTGGTTAAATATGTAGCCATTGACAAAAAAAAAAAAAAAAAAAAAAAAAAAAAAAAAAAAAAAAAAAAAAAATCGAAGTGGATGCAAGAAAGATAGAAGCGGCAAAAAAAAATAAACTAAATACTATAATACTGTTGTAAGAATGAGTAGTGACACAACGGTAACATTGATACCAATAAAATATATTATAATATAATAATTAAATAACAAAATAACAAAATAACAATAAATTTAGAAATAGGAAAAATCTTCTTTAATTTCTCACCAATATTTACAACCTCAACATTCATCGAATGTCACTATTTATAGGCAATTTGGCAAGGGAAAGATGGAAATACATGACCACTAAAGATTTATGATTACGAGACACATGAGTTTTAGACACTAAGCATGAACATTTAAATTATATATATATATATTTTAGAATATTTATAATACTCCTCCTTAGTTGGAAAAAAAATACATATTTCATATAATCTAATAGTCCCTAAAGATTACAGTATATTTACTCTTCCTCATGGAAATATCACTTGAGATCTCTAAGTTGTCTCGTTCCAATGTTGTGCACCAATTTTTCAAAGGTTGCGATTGATAATGATTTTGTAAATAAGTTTACCAAGTTATCCTTCAAACAAATTTGTTGTATAGTGATGCTGCTATTTTTTTCAAGATCATGAATGTAGAAAAGCTTTGGTGAAATATGTTTTGTTTTATCTTTTTTAATATATCTTGCTTTGATTTGGGTTATACATTTTGTGTTGTCTTTGTATAATATCGTTGGAAAACTTTTACTAGAAGACAAGCTACATATGTCACAAATGTGTTGAGCCATTGATCTTAGCTATACACATTCTCTACTAGTCTCATAAATTGCAAGAATTTCAGCATAATGTGAGCAAGTAGTCGTTATGATCTGTTTCACTAATCGCCATGATATAAATTTTTTTTCTCCATGTACTAAATAACTTGTTTAAGATCTAGTTTGTATGGGTTAGATAAATAACCTGCATCTTCATAACCAACTAGATTACAATTAGATTTGTTAGAATAAAATAAATCAATGTAAGTTAATTCTCAAATAAAACATACCATATGTTTAACTCTACTCCAATATTCTCCTTTTGGAGGAATATTATATATATGTAACAAAATTACTAAAAAAATACTACAAAGTGCAATGTATAAACTAGTAAAGCTATATAAGTGCAGTTATTTCTCAAAATTTATGGTTCTTCGAGACCTAATATTCTTCATCATTTTCTTAAGAAACTTTATTGCCTTTGAAATCTCTTTAGGAGATTCTACTCAAATCAACAATATATATGTATATATAATAAATCTCCGGTTGTGATTTCTTTATAAAAGTATATGGACAAACAAGGTTATTTTTGTACCCTCATACTAACAAAAATTGAATAAGATGATTATATCACATTCATCAGGAATATTGAATCTCTATGATATATATATACATACGATTCTCTAATGTTTCAATTATATATATGATACCTTTAATTTTTCAGGAATTTTCATAAATAAATATCATTATTAAGAGATTCATATAAATGTGGTATAACTGCATCCATAAGATTTATATTAAACTTTTCATACACAATCAGATAAATTGGATATCTCATGACATTGTATATCGACCATTAGAGAATATTTTTTCTTATAATCAATACCAGTCTATTGCGAGAATTATTGTGGGATTTATCTCACTTTATATCTTGTGACTTCACTCTATTTCTTTTTCTTACAAATACTCCACTTGTATTCCACATATTCGACATTCTCTGTTATCTAGACTACTAGTCCTCATGATTTGAAAAAAAAGAGTTTATTTCTATTGGATTGTTTATTTCCACATAAGTCAATTTTTTCTATGTCGACATTTTTCATACTCACTTTCATAAATAATATCGTGAGTAACATTGTATGCAAAAATGTCGTCAACTTATATGGTTCCATCTTTTCATGTCATGACATAATTGATCAAGATCTCATTATTATCCTTATTTACTTCAATATTCTTACGAGTACTCATATTTAGGATTTATTCTAGAACATCCATATTCTTAACTGAGTCATTTTGACTATTGATTACTTCTTTTTTTAGGATTTATATCTTTGGAGTCAAATAGTCTATCACGCTTTTGGCGAGTCTCAAACTCATTAGTGACAACTTGTTGCATTTAGTGGAGCATTTGTAACTAATATATATGACTTGGTCACTTCTGAGCATTTATAAATGCATCTGATATTTGATTTTCTATATTTTGCATATTAATTATCTTTTGAACTTCTAGTTTACATTGATCTGTACAAGAATCTAAATGAGACAACAGCGATGCACTCCATGTAATTTCTTTTTTCAATTTCTGAATTCCTCCCTTTATTGTTGGAAAATTTGTCTCATTAAAATGACAATCAGCTAATCGTGTAATAAGTACATCACCCGTCAGGAGTTCAAGATATCTAATAATGGATGAGAAATCAAACCCAACATTATATATTCCCAACCTTCTTTGAGAGGTCTCATTTTAGTACATTGTTTTGTGGAGTAATTAGAACATATAATGCACATCCAAAAATTTGCATATGGAAAATATTTGGCTTATTACCATAAGTTAATTGTAATGGCGAGTACTTATACTAATCTATTGACCTAATGCATTCAAGTAACGCTACATGCAAAATAGCATGACCTCATACAGATGTAGGAAGCTTAGCTCTCATAAGCAATGATATAGCAATAATTAACTCTAACTGCAGACATTTTATAAATGATAAACCATTTTGTATATGATCATGAGCTATAGGATGTTCAACACTTATCCCAATTGACATACAATAATTATCAAAAGCTTGAAATGTAAATTCACCAGCATTATCAAGAAGAATAGTTTTAATTGTATAATTAGGAAATTGTGTCTTAACTTAATTATCTAAGCAAGTAATCTTGCACGGTTTCAACTTGATAATAAGCACACGTGTAACCATCTGTTGGATGCGTTTATTAATACCATAAATATCTAAATGGTACACTTGGTGGGCTAATAGGTCCACATATATCACCATGACTTCGTTTTAGAAATGCGGGTGATTTAGTCCCCACTTTAACTGGTGATGGTCTAATTATTAATTTGCTTTGAGAGCAAGCATAGATAATTCATTAGATTGAAGAATCTTCTAGTTCTTCAATGAGTGTCCATTTGAATTCTCAATAATTCTTCTCATCATTAAAGACCTTAGATGACACAATTTGTCATGCCAAATAGTAAATATATATAGATTTATGAACTTCAGGTTCATTATTGCATATGTTTCAATTACTAGTATATGAGTATAATATAATCCAAAAGATAAAACAGACAATTTTTCCAGTATACGTTTTTCATGTGAGACAATAGATATAAAGATACTCTATATTATTCTTACTATCAGTCTCAGAATGATAACGATTGCAACCTGTATCTTTTAAACTTAATAGATTTCTCTTTGATTGATTAGAGAACAATGCATTGTCAATTGTAAATTTTGTTCCTCTAAGCAAAATAATATTTGTTTTTCCAAATCCTTCGATTAGGTTTGCAGAACTTGATATCGTATTGATTTTTTCTTTCAACATTGTTAATTTGGAAAAATATTTTCTATTTGTAAATATTGTATGTGTAGTTGCACAGTCTGCCAGACATATTCATTTCTCATTTTTTAGTTACTCAACATATGAAAACTTTTCATGTTTCTTCATAAAAATAACGACAACAATAAGTAATGAGTCGTAATAATAAACAAAATAAAAAATGTAAAATTAAACTTTATCAAGTAAATACGAGAAAAAACATAATAAAATATTTTCATAAAGATTTGTTGCTTCATTTTCTCTTCTGAATATTTAAATGAATTTGCAACTTCTAAATATTTCATATTTCAAGATTAATTCATCTCTTCAGGAGACTTGCAAAGTTTGCTTCCTCACATATTGTTCCAATTTTCATTTACTAAGACATTTTAATTTCTTGAATAAATTAAATGTACGACATGTCTCTTTTTGTATCACATCTAAAATGTGGAACTTTTCTTTAATCGCCATATTATTTATGGTTTTCTTGAAAATTTGGATGAATATAACGACCATCATGAAAAGAATATTTATTTCTTCCTCTACCATAATCATGACCTCGACTACGACCACAATTATTTAAAATTCACAACTATCGCTTCAGGGAATGGTGTTGTTCCAATTGGTCGAGATTCATGATTTTTCATCCATAATAATTAAAATTCACAACATTTACTTTAGGGAATGTCATTGCTATAGTTGGCTGAAGTTCATGATTTTTTTTAATCAATAACTCGTTATTTCGTTCAGCCACAGGAAGACATTAGGTGAGTTCAAAATACTTTTTAAAATATTTCTTATCGCTACTGCAGGAGCATATTCGAGACACAAAATGTAAAAAAATGTCTTCTCTAACATATTGATTCAAAATTTTGGAGGCTCAACATCCATTCATAACTAGTTTTTAGAAAGAATAATTGTTTTCTGATAATCATATTTTTATGGCATCTAGGTTTATTTCGGCATAAAACACTCCTGACAAATAATTATTACTCTTAAAATCAAATATTGCAAATTCTAATTTTGTAAAATTTTTCATGGTAATACTATCACAAAATATTGTATTTATATTAGAAATTTAATATATGCAAAATACCATTTAATTTAGGGATGTTTTAAAATATAGAAAAATGAGTTAAACTATTTACAAATATAGAAAAATTTCATTGTCTATCAGTGATAAACTGCGATAAACTTCAACTATAGAACAAGATACACTTCTATCACTTCAGAAGTTTATTGTAGTCTATCATTGGTAGACAATAAACTTTTTCTATATTTGTAAATAGTTTGATATTTTTTTTTATTTATAATAATTTTTCTTTAATTTATTAATTATAATAAACATAAAAACGACCTACCTTTAGGACCTACCTTTGGCGGGTGAAACGATAGAAGCTCATGCTGATAACGTGTTGTAAAAATGAGGAGCGAAAAGAGACACAATGGGAACATGGATACCAATATAATATAATATAATATAATATAATATAATATAATATAACATAATAATTAAATAGAAAAATAACAAAATAACAATAAATTTAGAAATAGGAAAAATCTTCTTTAATTTCTCACCAATATGTGCAACCTCAACATCCATCAAATGCGCAATTTGGCAAGTAGGAGGTAGAATTACATGGCCACTAAGGATTTGTGATGATGAGATACATAATCTTTGAACACTAAACATGACATCTAAATTACACATGTTTTAGAATGTTTATAATAAATACCATATAATAAAATGGGAAGAAATAATACTTCTCTTAATTTATTATTTATTTATTTTTAATGAAGAACATATCTTTATATACATTACAGAATAACCATATCTTTAGCGACTATGCTCCCCATGAAGGATCTATTCTGCAAAGAATCCGTTTGCATGTTGAGGAATTCGTTTGTAAAGAATCCAAGGCTGGAGAGTCAGATGAGTCAAGTGATGTAGTTCTCGCGTGAAGACGGCTTTTGGAAGCAAAACGTTGATGCGTTCTGACTCGATCGTGAGGGTCTAGAAAGGTCTCTTGTCTGTGCGGATTTAGAAAAAGTGGCTTTGAGTTGGGTGATTAAAAACCTAAAAAGCGCTTGCTGTGATTAGAGGCCTGTCTAATCTCTTGATTTGAGTTAGTGACAATTATTTTCTTCCTTTGATTGTGGAATCAAACTGTGTCGATCTTGTCAATGTTGTTAGCCATGAGGGTTGAGATTTGTTTGAAATGAGTGATTTGGTGGAGGAGATTATCTCCTTGTCTGAAGGTGCCCAGGTGGTGTCCTTCGCTTTGTGTTCTAGATTCGCCAATGAAATAATTGCATAGAAGGCCTCTTATAAGGGGGCCAAATGAAAAGTCACCCTAAGTTTTAAAACCAATGAAATTTGGACTTTTGTGGATGTAATCAACTTATAAAATTACCACTTTAACACTTCCTCCTTCTTCTTTCTTCCTTTGTCCTTTCACAACCTTTTTTTTTCTTTTTCTTTTTTTTTTTTTCAATGTCTTCTTCTTCCTTTTTCCTTTTTGTTGGTTTTTTTTGTGTTTTATTTTTGGCGTTTTCTTGCGTTTCTTCTTTGAAACTTTCACTCTCACGACCCACTTGGTTGAAATTTCCAGTCACCCTTTTTTCTGGCGATTCCTTCTCTTTATGTTGTCACCTTCTTCTTCTTCTGGAATCAAATATGTAAGTGAGACCAAGAAATGAGAGAAAGAAGCGAGAGCGAAAATTCAAAGGAAGAAAAAAACTCGAAGAAAAAACCACAAAAAATGGCGAGGAAGAAGCTAGAGTAAGAAGCGAGGGAAGAATTCTCAAACGAAGGAAAAAATCAAGGAAAAAAATTTCTTGTTGTGTTTGATAAGGAATGAGAGAAAGAAGCGAGAGGAAGAAATGAGAAGCGAAAGGAAGGAACAAGAATTCGTCTGAGTTATAGGCCTTCACACGTGGTCTGGGGACATGATGGTAATTTCACATGAGGCTGACATAAGCATAAGGGTATTTTTCTAGAAAAATTGAATCTTGAGCCAAATTTCATTTGGACCCCTAAAAAGGGGCCATCCGTACAATGAATCCACTAGCTAATGGGCAATGCACCCTCTGGCTCGTGAGGCGGTGTATTTTGGTAACTTTGGAGTTAGTTTTGTAAATCTCTCTTCTTCCTCTAAAGAAATTGATAGGGTTCTTTTGGTTTGTGTGTTTGGTTCTCCTATGCTTATTAGATATATTTTTCTAAAAAATTTGTAAATTCGTAATTAAATCAATTAGATTTTGGCAATTTACCCTTTTAAATTGGGCTATATTTCTTTAAACCTCGAATTTGTATTTGTAGCCATTTAGAAAAGTACCCCTTCTTCTTCTTCTTCTTCTTCTTCTCTCACTTTTTGAGGGTTCTTAATGCCTAAAAGCTAGGAGCCATTATTGGGTGGCCATGGAAACTCCTTCAACCTCAAATCAGCGACCAACCCAGCAAGAAACTCCAGAACAACAACTGATTCAAACCATAATAACGATCTTCAATTCCACCAAAAAGCCTCTCAGTGCACTCGTCCCCGACGCCGCACACCTTTCACCTTCCCTGATATCCTCCATTTTCGCCTCTAAAGCTCTGAGTTCTCAACCCTGTGTTCTCCTCTCTCTCTTCAAATGGGCTCAGAAACATGTTCCCTCTTTCTCTTCCCCATCTAACAACTCTCTCTCTTCTCTTCTTACTCTCTTGCCTTCTCTGTTTAGCCATAACAAGTTCTCTGATGCCAGATCCCTCCTTGTTTCCTTCATTGCCTCCGATCCCACACACGAACTCCATAGGTTGATTCTCCATCCCAGTCGTGATCTTCCGCGGCCGTCCAAGGCTCTTCTGGATACCTCCATTAGCGCCTACGTGCAAATGGGCAAGCCCCATCTTGCTGTCCAGATTTTCAAGAAGATGAAGCGGCTTAATTACCGGCCGAATTTGCTTACGTGCAACACATTGCTCAATTCCTTGGTAAGGTACCCTTCTTCGAAGTCCATTCTGTTGTGTAGAGAGGTGTTCAAGGATTCGATTAAACTCCGCGTGGAACCAAATACTAAGAGCTTCAATATTTTGATATATGGGTATTGCGCGGAGAGTAAATTTAAGGATGCACTGGATTTGATGAATAAAATGAGTGACTATGGTTGTGTACCGGATAACGTGAGTTATAATACGATATTGGATGCATTGTGCAAGAAGGGTCAGTTACAGGAGGCGCGGGACTTGCTGTTAGACATGAAGAACAAAGGGTTGTTGCCAAATAAGAGTACATATAATATTTTGGTTTCTGGGTATTGCAAACTAGGGTGGTTGAAGGAGGCTACCAAGGTGGTTGAACTAATGACGCAGAATAATTTGTTGCCTGATGTTTGGACCTATAATATGTTGATTAGTGGGTTTTGTAATGATGGTAAGATTGATGAGGCTTTTAGGCTAAGAGATGAGATGGAGAAAATGAAAATATTGCCTGATGTGGTTACCTATAACACATTGATTGATGGGAGTTTTGAGTGGCGGGATAGTTCTGAGGCATATAGTTTGATCGAAGAAATGGAGAAAAAAGGAGTGAAGTGTAATGTAGTTACTTACAATATAATGCTGAAATGGATGTGTAAGAAAGGAAATATGAATGAAGCAAATACCACTGTTCAGAAGATGGAAGAAAATGGATTCTCCCCTGATTGTGTGACGTACAATACTCTAATAAATGCTTATTGTAAAGCTGGAAAAATGGGAGAAGCGTTTGAAATGTTGGATGAAATGATCAGTAAAGGTTTGAAATTTGATACTTGCACCCTGAATACCATTCTCCACTCTCTCTGTGGGGAGAAAAAGCTTGATGAGGCATATGACTTACTATGTAGTGCTAGTAAGCGGGGTTATATTGTTGATGAGGTTAGCTATGGTATTCTGATTATGGGTTACTTCAAAGATAAAAAGGCAAACAGAGCCTTAAATCTTTGGGATGAAATGAAGGAAAGACAGATTATTCCAAGCATCGTCACCTATAATTCTATAATTGGAGGACTATGTCAGTCTGGGAAAACCGATCAAGCTATAGATAAGCTGAATGAGCTACTTGAGAGTGGATTAGTCCCTGATGAAACTACATACAACATAATTATTCATGGCTATTGCTGGGAAGGGAATTTGGAAAAAGCATTCCAATTCTATAACAAAATGATTGAGGATTTATTCAAGCCAGATGTCTTTACTTGTAATATTCTTCTTCGTGGGCTATGTAGAGAGGGTATGCTAGAGAAGGCTCTTAAACTGTTCAATACTTGGGTTTCTAAAGGAAAAGACATTGATGTAGTTACATATAACACCTTAATATCTAGCCTGTGCAAAGAAGGGAAATTTGAGAATGCTTACGATCTTCTTACTGAAATGGAAGAAAGAAAATTAGGACCTGATCAGTCTACATACAATGAGATTCTTGGTGCTTTAACAGATGCGGGAAGGATTAAGGAGGCAGAGGAGTTTAGGTTGAAAATGGTTGAATCAGGAATATTGCACGATCGAAATTTAAAATTGGACCAAGGGCAGTATGTGCTAACCTCTGACATGTCAGAACACATTGATTCCAAGTCTATGGCTTACTCGGATCAAATCAATGAACTGTGCAATCAACATAAGTATAAGGATGCAACACACCTATTTGATGAAGCTACAAAGAAAGGTGTTGTGTTAAACAAATATACTTATCTAAGTTTGATGGAAGGGCTGATTAAGAGGCGAAAAAGCACATCAAAGGCCAGCCGATCATGATGAAATCTTTATGACTTTACCAATGTCAAATAGGACCAGCCTTTCTTCATGTTCTACTCAAATCCAGAGGGGTTTTCAGCACAAGGATGTAGGTATGTAGGGACAAGGTTACTTTACTAGACATTGGTGTGCTGTGTACTCTGATGATTTCACTCATTTATCGTTTTCTTTTGTTTTGGTTCTTCGTATGTATTTCTTTCTACTTCCTGCTTGCATATAGCCGTCTATCATGTGGTGTGATGTTAACTAGAGTAGTTAATGTAAGTCCTTCTAGAACTTCTTTATTCAAACATCAAATGATAGCTCAAATGGCCATTAGATACAACCTAATATAGGCTGGACAGTAGCCCCAAAAAGGTAAAAGAACAACCAAACGGGTAAAACATTAACCCACGACAATTAAAAGCCTAAAACGTTACTTTAACCTAAGTAAAACAATATTTACACGAGATCAAGAACTAAAGCAAAGAATATTCAAGAAGCATTTACAAAGTGTCACAAGAAATACTAGAAAGCATATCAGAAGCCACACGACATCAGTAGTTCTTATGGTTATTGGAAGAAAGAACTATTCAGTTGCACAAACATTTGCAATTGATAAAACATAATTTATCCATATGTGGTTTCTTAAAATTAATAAATCATCATACTAAGAAATTTAATGGGGATGAAATTAGTTTGTAATCGAAGTTGTTGCATAATTTTTATGAGTTTAACCCTTAATGAAAATTGGTCGCAGGTTTCTCTCTCTTTCATGCACAAAAAGATCTATATAAGTAGTCATTGTTGCCTGGCTTAGTGGGTTATGAAATTTTGTAACTGTGATGAAGGTCAGGTACATTCTTAATATTGAGTGAATCTGCCTTGCTGCTACAATGGTGAGCATATTTAATGAATGAAATGCTTCAAAGAAGATGTTAGGTGCGACAACTTCTTTACTAATTAAATGGTCTCTCTTGCCAAACAGATTCATTCCATACAAAGATGCAGCTTAGGTGTGATGGATCATTTTGATTCATTCCATACTTGGTTGAGGTTGACAGCCAAGTGAAAATGAAAGCGGTTTCAGGAGAGAAGAATCAGATTGGTGATTTAGTTTTAAGAAAAACTCTCTGGTTTTGAAGACATTCAGACCCACCCTTCACCAATATGACTAGCAGGGAGTAATGATCGAAGCTTCAGAACAAAAAGATATGATTCTGGATGCAGAAATGTCTGATTTTAGGTATAAACTGTGAGCAGGAAAAGATTAACAGATGGGCTAACTTGGTGGGTTGTGATGTTGGCTCCTTTCCCTCTTCCTACTTCAGTCTCCCCTTCAGTGTTAATCCGGGAGCAATCTTGTTTTGGGATCCCCCATGGAAAAGATTAGAAAGAGATTGGCTTGTTGGAAGAAAAGTTTTTCCTCGAAAGTCGGGAGAATGACGCTTATCAAATCGGTGTTGAGTGGTATCCCATCATTACTTTTCCTTGTTCAAAGCGCCGATTTTGGTTTGCAAGAGTATCGAGAAGATTATGAGAGACTTCCTTTGGAAAGGGGTGGAGGAAGGGAAAGGTTCTCATTTGGTTAGTTGGGAGGTTGTGGGAAACTTGTGAATCAAGGGGGGTTGGAGCTCGAAAATTCATGGTTACGCAACAAAGCCTTATTGGCTAAATGGCTGCTGAAAAATATATTTTTTTTATCTTATTTCTATTTGATAGAAAATGATCTTAAATAAAAGAAACACCCATTACAAATAAGGAAAAAATATACAATAAGGAAAAATAAATACAACAAATATTTCACAATAAATACAATGGAAAATATTAACATAAAAGGAAATAATCAACACTCCCCCTCAAGCTGGTTTAAAAATATCACTTACAGCTAGCTTGTTAGTCAACTTGTTGAATTGCCATTTAGGGAGACTTTTAGTTAATACGTCTGCAATTTGCTCTATTATTAGAAGGTAGGGAATGCATATCACTCTTGCATGAATCTTTTCCTTTATGAAATGTTTATCAACTTTAATATGTTTCGTTCTATCATGAAGGACTAGATTGTGGGTAATAGAGATTGATGCCTTGTTATCACAGTAAATGTACATGGGCATTGTCTGAGAGAATTTCAACTCTTCCAACAACCTTTTTATCCGTATGCCTTCATAAATACCATGGGCTAATGCCCTAAATTCTGCTTCAGCACTATATCTTGCAACCACACTTTGTTTTTTACTACGCCAAGTAACTAAGTTTCCTCCAACAAAGAAGCAATAACCATTAGTCGATCTTTTATCGGTTGTGCTACCTGCCCAATCAGCATCAGTGTAAACCTTCACCTGTAGGTGGGTATGTTTCTTGAAGACTATCCCTTGTCCTTGAGTCCTGAAATATTGCAGGATTCTAAAGACGACTTCAAAGTGAGTTGGCCCAAGGGCATGTACTGGCTTACCATACTAACTGCAAAGACAATGTCAGGACGTGTGTGAGAGAGGTATATGAGTCTCTCCACAAGGCTCTAGTATTTTCCTTTTTCTTTTACCTCATTTTCAGCTGCAACTTCCAATTCTAAGTGCTGCTCAATGGGAGTTTTTGCTACCCTGCATCCAAGTAAACCTGTCTCTTTGAGTAGGTAAAAAATATACTTGCTTTGGTTGACAAGAATACCACTTCTAGACCTAGCAAACTCCATGCGTAGGAAGTACTTTAAGGATCCTAGGTTTTGATTTTGAAGTCATTCGCCAACTTTTCCTTTGCAATGGACATTCCTGTCTCATCATTGCTTGTAAGTATGATATCATCAACATACATTATCAAAACAACAACCTTGTCATTTTCTGTATGCTTATAGAACATAGTGTGATCGACTTGAATTTGGCTAAATCCATAGCTCATGACTGCCGTTCCAAAATGTTCAAATCAAGCTTTAGGAGACTGTTTAAGGCCGTATAATGATTCTTTAACTTGCATACCTTGTTAGCCCCAAGGTTTGATTCAAAGCCAGGCGGCAAGTACATAAACACCTATTCTTCAAGATTCCATTGAGAAAAGCATTCTTAACGTCAAGTTGATAGAATGGCCAATCAAAATTAACTGCAATAGACAACAAAATTCTGATCCAGTTAATTTTAGCTACAGGGGCAATGTTTTTTGATAATCAATTCCATAGGTCTGGGTGAACACCTTAGCAATCCATCTGGCCTTGTGCCTTTCGATACTACCATCAGCATTACATTTTACAGTGAACACCCACTTGCATCCCACTACTTTCTTATCTTCTGGTAGATCAACTATGTCTCAAGTACCACTTTGTTTCAGCGCATTCATCTCTTTCATCACTGCTAATTTTCAATTCAAATCATTCAGGGCTTCATGTATATTCTTTGCAACAAATAGGTTGGTTATTTTGGATGTGAATGCTTTATGACTGTCAGACAATCTATGATAAGAAAGATAGTTTGCAAATAAATATTTTGTACATCGACGGGTAACTTTTCTATGGGCAATTGGAATATCAAGATCAGAGACATCAGGTAACATATTATGAGAAGGAGAGCTAGGAGAAATACCTAGATTTTCAGAATCATTCATCGGGGCATTAGATTGGTCCTGTGTTAGGTCAATTGTCTGATTTCTATCCCTTTGAGTCATGTTTCATCTAGTATAAAATTGAAGTTTAGGATTTAGACTTGTCAAATCAATTTGTAATGTTTCTCCCCCAGTCGAAGAATTTTTCACACTTAGGATCGATTGACTAGAACTCATAATGTTAAGACTAATGATGTTTTGGAGAGGTGAAGTGTCCCAAAAATTCTCTTCAAGAATAGATGTCTCCCTTTGAAGAGAATTTGAGCTAAAAAAGGGTTGATTTTCCATGAAAGACACATCCACACTCTCAAAATACTTGTGGGTCAAGGGTCAAAATATTTGTACGCTCTACAAAAATGCATTTAATAACCCGAGGGTCCAGTTTAGTTTGGGAAAGGAGAGGACTATGAACATCAACAATATACCCAAATAGTTTTAATGGTAACTCCGAGAACAGTTGGGTCGTAGGAAAAAGCTCTTTGAGTTGATTTAGAGGAGTTCTAAAATTCAACACCTTAGTTGGCAATTGATTAGGTATGCAGCGGTTAGAACAACATCACCCCATAAATATTTTGGAACATGCATAGAAAACATAAGGGCACAAGCAACTTCAAGTAAATGTTTATTTTTCTGTTTAGCAATACCATTCTGCTGAGGAGTATCACGACACATAGCTTGATGAAAAAATACCCTTATCTTGTAAAAAAGTGGTTAATTGTTTGTTGAAAAATTCAGTCCCATTATCAGAGTGAAGAATACGAATTTTAGTTTGAAATTGAGTCTCAATCATTTTATAAAAACGAACAAAAACCTCTTTTACTTCTGACTTTTTAGTTAACAAATAAAGCCAAATCAAACGAGTGTGATCATCGATAAAGGTAACAAACCAACGCTTGCCATTATTAATCAAAACTTTAGATGGACCCTAAACATTAGTATGAATTAAGTAGAAAGGTGATGAAGCCCTGTAAGGTTTAGGTGAAAAAGTGGATCGATGATGTTTGGCAAAAATGTAGTTTTCGTATTGAATAAAACAATCAATTCCTTTTAATAAATCTGGAAACAAATATTTCAAGTAAACGAAATTGGGATGTCGTAATCTACGATGCCAAAACATTGTAGTTTCTTGAACGGACAGAGATCGACAGTACTCAAGCCCTGAACTTTTTTTTAACTAGTTGAAACTTCATGAAAGTAATAAAGACCATTAATCATCCTAGCACGTTCAATCATCTCCCCCGAGTCTTGATCCTGAAAGAGGCAATGAGTTTCACAAAAGATAACACGACAGTTAGCATCCTTAGATATTTTGCTCACAGATAATAAATTACAAGCTAATGTGGAACATGAAGGACAGAGCGTAATATGAGTTTTGTACTTAGGGGATAGTTCCGTTGCCTGCAATAGACGTGAAGCTACCATCGGCAATACAAACTTTCTTATTGCAATACACAAGGGAGTATAATTCAAATAAACAAGAGAAACTAGTCATATGATTAGTGGCTCCGGAATCGATGATCCATGGAGAGGAATTTAGACACGATAGAGCTTAAGGGGAATTACCTATTTGTGCCAAGGAAATACTAGGATTACCTAATGAATTGGACTTTAACAGCTTTAGGATTTGATCAATTTGCTCTTTAAATGGATTGGAATCAACATGATTCACAGTAGAGGCATGCTAATGGGAGTTTCTCTCAAATTGTTTGGAGCTCTTCCAATTTGCAGGTTTTCCATGAAGTTTCCAACAAGTTTCTCGCGTATATCAGAGTTTATTGCAGTGATCGCACCAAACACGAGGCTTGTCATGAGTTTTGTTGGATTGATCAGAAGCTTTCATTGCGTTATTTTCAATCACCAAAGCTGAATTTTCAACACATTCTTGTGGCTTTCTTCCCTACGAACTTTAGAAAAAACATCATTAATAGTTGGAATTCCCTAAGTATCTTGCCTCTAACCTCATCAAACTCAACATTGAGACTGGCAAGGAATTTGTAAATGCGACCATCTTCTACAGTTTTCCGGTAATGTTTTTGGTCACCTGTGGACTTTCGCTCATACGTATCAAATAGATCATCCCATAA
The DNA here is from genome assembly GCA_030954485.1 of Citrullus mucosospermus. Classification (NCBI taxonomy): domain Eukaryota; kingdom Viridiplantae; phylum Streptophyta; class Magnoliopsida; order Cucurbitales; family Cucurbitaceae; genus Citrullus; species Citrullus mucosospermus. The sequence continues at coordinate 27,175,254 of CM062056.1, forward strand.
TTCCTTTGCAGTAGAGTAGCACATGTAGTTAGTGCTGATGTCTTCTACCATAAAATTGATGAGCCAAGTCATAACCATGGAGTTTTTCGCGTCCCACACAGCAAATGAAGGGTCATCCAGACTGGGAGCAATTTTGTCTCTAGTGATATAACCCAACTTTGGGATCAACGAAGAAAGTTATCCCTGTTAAGCCGAATGGTGGTTATTTGGATAGTGGGAGTGTTGGAATGGATCTGATTGTAGAAGACTTTAGCAGCAGGCGCCTTAGTGTTTAACATGTTGCTGAAGAGATGAAATACCCAAAAAACAATAGATCTGAATAAAGGAAATCAAATAGAGGCTTAAACAAACCTAAAACAAAACACGCAGCGGCAACAGAGACAAAAGGCGGGCGGTCGGCGGCAGTGACTGGCCGGAAACGACTTGGACGGTAACGCAGATGTGGTCAGCCATATATTGGAAACTCGCGTCAGCAGCGGTTGGGAAGACTTTGAGCTTCGCGAATCGAATTCGGGCATTGACGGCTTCGGGCTTCGCGAACCGGTGGAGGTCTGAATGTCTAGGTGGTGTTCGGCGGCTGAGATGTGACGTCCGGTGGGGATCTGGTGTGCAGCGGCGGCAACAGCAAATCTAGGGTTTTTAGTTTTTATTTAGAAAATTAGGATTTTTTGGGGTTTCAAAATTACTGCTCTGATACCATACTGAAAATGTATTTCTATTTTTTCTCTTATTTCTATTTGATAGAAAAATATTTTCTTAAATAGAAGAAATATTTCACAATGAATACAATGAAAAATATTAACATAAAAGGAAATAATCAACAATAGCTTTGGCGGTTTTCCCTTGAATCTGAGTCCTTCTGGCAGAAGATTTTTATGAGTAAGCATGGTCTCCATCCTTATGAGTGGGTGGTGAAAGGGGTTAAAGGTACACACTGAAACCTATGGAGAGATATTTCTTCTTATCTCCCTTCTTTTTCCCACCTTGTTTTCTATTGGTGGGAGACGGTAAGGAATCATATTTCTAGGAGGATCTTTGGGTGAGGGATAGACCCCTCTCATATGTGTTTCCTTGGTTATATCATCTGTCCTGCTTTAAAAATTGTCGCGTGTCCCATTTTTTGGTTTGGATGGGGAACTCTGTCTCTTTCTGTTGGTTTTTGTCGGCTTTTGTCCAATAGGGAAACGACGGAGGTGGCCTCTTTTCTTTCCTTGATTGAGGGTTTTGATTTTAGGCTTGGGAGAAAGGATGTTCGGGTGTGGAGTCCTTCCCCTATGGAAGACTTCTCCAGGAAATCTTTCTTTAGGCTTTTACTTGACCCCTCTCCAGTTGTTGAGTCGGTCTTTGATGTTTTATGGAGGATTAAGATTCCAAAGAAAATTAGATTCTTTTCTTGGCAAGTTTTGCTTGGGTGTGTGAATATAATGGATAGATTTGTGAGAAAGATGTCTTCGGTTGTGGGCCCATTGGTGTTGTATCCTCTGTCGAAAGGCAGAGGAAAACCTAGGTCACCTTCTTTGGGAGTGTCAATATGCAAGATTGGTGTGGAATGACTTATTTTTGGAGTTTGATTTTGCGTTTGCTCGTCAGAGAGATGTTCGTTTGACGATCGGGGAGTTCCTCCTCCATCTGCCTTTTAGAGAGAAAGGTTGTTTTCTTTGGTTTGCGGGAGTGTGTGGAATTTTATTGGACATTTGGGAGAGAGGAACAGCAAAGATTTTTGTGGAGTTGGAAAGGACACTAGTGAGTTTTGGTCCCTTGTGAGGTTTCATGTTTCTTTGTGTGCTTCGGTTTCGAAGACTTTTTGTAATTATTTCCTAGGCAATATTTTACTTAGTTGTCCCTTCCTATGAGGGGTTTCGTGGGCTTGATTTTTTTGTATGCCCTCATATTCAATCATTTTTTCTCCATGGAAGTCCTGCATATTATCTTAGAGGTAGAAGGTAGTCTAGACCTTGATATTATAGTGTCTCCTTGAAATCTTATGCAAATACGTTATCATTTTCTAAACCATTATTCTGAAGAAACTTTATATCAGGAGTGTAATATCACTCAAGTTTCACATCAAAGCTATTCATTTTTACATTTCAGAGTCTTTTCTTTTCTCTAGTGCTCTTCATTCTTTACTACCAAATGATAGACTTTTACAGCATTTATCTTCATGGATTTGGTAAAACCAGGCAGGCATGTTTTTCTAAGCAAAGGGAAGAAAGCTCGACAGAGACCGGCCCAGCTGCATATCTCATTTTCGATATACTGATACCTACTGTCTTAACATGTCACAGCAGCGCTATTGCAGAAGTGCTTCATGTAGAAAATGCCAGCCTTACATTGGATCAAGTTTGTACCTTTTCCTTCTTTCTCTTTCCTGTAAACCCATCTGCCATGTGCTCTACTTCTGAATTCATTCCTAGCTTCCTACATATTATATTGATGTGCTTAGAGATTAATTTCATATGACGTTGGATGAAGTAGCATCTTGTACATTTCTGTATTTAATAATATAAAAAATCTGTTGTTGCATCTTAATATTGCTTGTGACTTTTGGTATTTGACATTATATAATATAATATCAACTGTCAGATGGAAATTTTCGTTATACATGAGGGGGAGTATTAGAAACAGTAACTTCATCGTGTTGACGTACTTATGGGCTTATTTGTTTCAAACTTCCAAAAATTTTCTTTATTATTATCATTTGTTTAATAATAGAAAAACCAATCTTTCGCAAATGATAATATGCAAGGGAGCAATAGAGGAGAGGAGATAGCCGACAACAAAAGAAGCAAATAAAGCAATTCAAAATTACAAAAACTACAAGGCAGGGTTCTACTTGTTCTCGTTAATCGTTAGAAACAAAAATTATTACAAAACTTCTTGCAAACAAACCAAAGATTCCTCCTTGAAGGCCTCCTAACTCCATAAAAGTTATCTTCTACCGAGCTAAACAGCAGCAGAAAAGGTAACACACTAAAAAACCTCTCCCTCCTTATCTTGAAACAAAGGGTAGAAAAGGACCTCCTCTATCATCGAATAATACTATTTGTTTCAAGCCAACTCCATATTGAAAGTCTACAAAAAGATGTCCACATAAAATGCGCATTTGAGCATTTCAATTTTATAAAAGTGTGGTCCAAACCCTCAGAAACACTCTGGTACATACACTATTGTAGTCCCAAAGAATCCATTTGAATATGATCGAATGTGTCACTTTCCATAACAAGCAAAAGAAGGCTAGCCTTTCTAGAGGATTTTAGTATTTCTCTTTATTTTTTCATTCCGTACTTTTGGTATGTGACTATGTACATATGCTTATTGTTCATGGTTCATATGTTTTCTAATCTAGGAATGAGGTCTTGAACCTTTTCACTTTTCTTATGAAATGGTAATAATAAACTTAACTTTCATTTTGATTTCGATTTGGTTTCTAAACTATGAAATGCTATTTTGGTCATGGGCTTCATATAAGAACTCTCTCAATCTATTAACTTTCCATTAATAATTTCTATTAAATCATATACAGAAAATTATGGCAATGATTCCAATGGTTTTTGTATATAGAAAACATTTGTAACCTCTCGGACAAAAGAGAGATAAACACGAAAGTTTGAGAATTTCAACTTCAAGATTAAACTCCTCTATGGTTTTGAACTCTCAAGTTTTGTTTCATTTTAGTTCTTATACCTTTTAATATGTTTTATGTAGTCCCTTAATTTTCTAATATACTCTTTTAGTTGTAAAATAGATCTATTTTAGCCCCAAGTGTCTAAGGTATGAAAAACTAATAGCCAAGATTTAAAATGGTATTTGAAAACTAAAATAGAATACGATGAACAGAAATCCATGAGATCAAATTTGTAAATCGTGAATTTCTCAAACTGTAGAAAATGAAACGAATCCCTTTTTGTGAATTGATAGGACATAATATGCATAGATATTTTGCATTAATTTGATTCTGTTTATAGTATGATTGAGAAGTCAAAAGGGAAAGTAGACATCCACTGACTGACCAACTCCCACTCTCCATCAACCAACATGATACCTGCCTCCCCTTCCTTTCTCCCTTTCTTCACTTCATAGCCTTAGTTTTTCCATTATCTTCTCCCACCAACATCCTTATCCTCTCTCATTTAAATATATATATATATTTAAGTCTTCAAACTGCCAGAAAAAAATGTCTGATTGTTACTGTTGTTTCTACTTATCCATATCAAGGAAGTAGGGAGCATAGTTTAGGTTGGAATTCTATTTGGATTGTTGATTACATTGAAAATAATTGTACTGATTAATTTGTTGATGGAAATGATAGATTAGGACAGATTTAATTGTTAGGTATATTCTCAACACTTGTCTTCACGTGGGAGGTTGGATCTTAAACAGCGAGATGGATAGATTTGAACTTATAATTGCAGGTATAGATATAGTATAGAGGAAGGTAGTTGATTCACCTTCACCCTATTTTTCCTTTCAGTTTGGTATTAAAACATAAGACTTCCCCCTAATTTGCTCTTTCATCCTTCAAATGAGCATGAACAAACCAAATAGTTGGCATTGTTCATCAAATAAATCTACATCCGAGTTCACATTAGACATCGAAATGCGAGAATGTCATTGCAAGAAATGGAGAAAGAAGAGGTGGGGGAGGAATCATTGGGGGGGGGGGGGGGGGGGGGGGGGGGGGGATGTGTGAAAAGAATAGAATAATACGAAATTTGACTGTCTGCTTTGAACAGGGTGAAGTCCTAACTAAACATAGACTTGTATTATAGTATGGATTACTTTGGTTTGCTTGTTGTAATGCAAACCAGATTGCACTCTGCTACCTTTCTTCTAGTTTGACTGATTTGAACCGAAACGAGAATGTCGTAGCGAGAAAGGGAAGATTCTTTTTTGGAAGAAGGGGTGGGGGAGGAGTCATTAAACCCAATTTAGGGGGGATGAAAGAATAGAATAATGTCAAATTTGACTGAATGATTTTAACTAAGTGAAGTCCTAACTAAACATAGACTTATATTATAGTAAGGATTAATTTGGTTTGCTTGTTGTAATGCAAACCAGAATGCACTCTGTAACCTTTCTTCTAGTTTGAAAGGTGTTTTTGATTTGTTGGAAAAATAAGATGTTGTGAGGCTTTAGAAGATGGATTTTGACCCAACTTTTTGAGAATTGGGGGCATACAAAGAGCCCCCCTTCTGGTGCCTTCCAACTTTTTGTAGAATAATAAATCAATACATATCATTCTACAGTACACTGCACTTATTACTCTGACTCACAAACTTTCATTCAACTTGCACCCAGAATTGGGTGCTTTAATTCTAATCTTGTTTAATGGGATTGAGATTGAGATGGGATTGTTTAAAATTAATCTTACCATATGCTTTTTTCCTTTCTTTGATTCCTTTTCTTGTATTTGTTTGGCAAGAAACATCATTCCGTTATCTTATCTTTATACTATCTTTTGTTCACTTTTAGCTGACATGATTTCGTATGGTAACTAATCTTTTTTGTAGTTGCCATTTGTTTATTTTGAAGCTGAGATTTAGCACTTTGGAACTTCATTTGGCAACAATGTGAAAGCGATTTTGCTTTATTTGTGGCCTCTCTTTTCCTTTCACAATCCCAAGTCCCTAACAACCTCCTTGGCAATGGAATCTAGTAGGGAACAAATGTCGTAGTTTGAGAGGATACTTGAGTCATTTAAGGGATCTTTTAGTAACGTTGATGTTTCAAAAATGCTAGTTAACTATTTCTGTTTCATGTTTCTCATTTTTTAGAAATATTTTAAAAATTGTATAAAAATTTTGGAAACAATGAAATCAAGCTTGTTGTTTATGTTTTTAGTTTTGTAAGGGCACTTGTAAAAGTATTAATTTTTAAAGTAATTGTTTTAAATGACAAAATTGTTAAAAATATATTCAAATATATCAAAATGTCATTGTCTATTAGTAGTTGACATTATATCAGTGTTTATAGTGATATTTTGCTATATTTGTAAATAAGTCTACTCATTTTGCTATATTAGAAACAACCTTAATTTTTATCTTTCTTGAATCATGAAGATGCAAAATAAATATCTAAGAATAAAAATAACATAAAAACTGTTTTAGAAACTAATTGTCATATAAGTTTGACATTTTTAATTCAAAATTCAGTGAACAAGAAATAAAAATGATTGTTAAACAATTTTGTATTATTAAAAAAGAGGAAATGAGAAACCTAAAATAAAATAGTTACTAGACATATCCTAATTTTTCGACTCTTAGAAATTGTCTCTTGCTTAGTCATTTATGCTACCTAGCATTTAAGTTGTAACGCATTTAGATTGATACGTAAAGTACTTGTTGTACTTTTGAGATGAGCTTTTGGCCACTAAAAGAATTGGTGAGCAAAAGCAAGATTTAAAGTATGGAACTATTGAAACTTGTTTTTAGCTGAAATGTCATCATCCTATAGAAATTTAGCTGGATTAAACACCAAAGTTTAGGACAAAAAAAAAAAAAAAAAGGGCATAGGATACTAAATCCAAATGAAATTAGGAACCTCTTAAAAAAATTTAATTATTTATTTTTAATGAAGAAAAATGTTATTTTAAATTAGTTGGTTTGCCCTTAGAGAGAAAGCGTGTGGGTTGGAGTTCCCAAACGCCAACGTTAAGTCCAAATAAGCAACCACGCGTGGACTTTTTTTTCACTATCTATCCCAATTATTTAATGCTATCCAGTTTTTAATTTATTATTATTTTTAAAAATTATACCACTTCGACAAATATTCATCTCTCTTTTCCACGTGTAACTCCTAACATTTTCACCAAAGTTACTTAAATTGCCCTTTAATTGTATTTATTTAGTTTCTCAACTCTCAATTTTGTATCTAATTTGACTATTCAAAATTAATTGATCTAGCTCAAGGTTGGCAACAAGGTGGGGATTCCTTGTCTCCGTCTTCGTGGGGGAATTTACCCCATCCCTGCCTTATGTAGGTGAGGATGGGGGTAAGGATTCTCCGTCAGGGAAACAAGTTTCCACGGGGACCCATTCCCTGAAAGCAAGCGAGACGACGCGAGAGGGAGAATGAGAGAGAGAGAGAGACTGTGAGAGAGAGCGAGACCAAGAGTGAGATGCGACGCGGATGGGGTCGGGGACGAGGTCGGCGTCAACTGTTGCAACTTAAGAAAAAAACATAGATTTTAAAAAATGAGGTGTATGTAATTAGGGTTTGGTGTGGCGTGTGGGTATTGGGTAGTAAATAGTAATTTCTACTTTTATTTTATTTTTTAAACAAATTGTTAATTGTTTGCCTTTGGGCGAGAGAGAGTGAGAGTGAGACAGCGTGAGAGCAAGACAGAGAGAGAACGAGAGCGAGAGCGAGACATCTTCTATATATATATTAATGGGGGGCTGTCAAGGATATATCGGGGCGGGGTTGGGCCGGAGATGGGGCAGCAATACCCTCCCCATCCCCGCCCTGACCCTGGAGAGGTACCTGGGGAATCTCCCCAGTTTGATCCCCGTCCCGGTCAAATTAGGGATTCCCCGACCCGATTGGGTTGGGGTCGGAGACGGGACGGCGATACCCTCCCCGTCCCCGCCCCGACGGGTACCCAGGGAATCTCCACGGTTTGACCCCCGTCCCCGGTCAAACTAGGGATTCCTCAACCCGATTGGGTTGGGGTCCGTAGGTTTTTTTGCCAACCCTAATTTAGCTTTAAAAAAAAAGTTAATTGATCTATTATATTAAGAATTTAATTTTATATTCAGTAAATTGCAAAAATTATCTCTAAAGTATGATGGTAGTATGAATTACACTCTTAAACTTTCAATCGTAAGAATTAAGCTTTCTAATTTATTCAAATGTTAAAATCAGATTTTCAAACTTGTAATAGTTGAGAAATTGGGCTTCCAATTGATAAAAATTGAACCCTTAAACTCATATAATTGTTACAATTTCTACAATTATGTAAGTTTAAATAGTTTTTGCAATTATCCCTTTTATGTTCAATGAAAAGGCCTATTTGGTAGAGAATATGTATTCCATTTTATCTTACATTTTCAAATTCACTGAGTTCAACAAATATATATTTGTTAGACAACTCGGATTCTGTTTTTTGAAAACCGTTTTTGGATTTTGTGATCCAAACAGTGTACATTCTGAAAACAACATTTTCATGTTTTCATTGTATTCAAATTTTGAATTTTAAATTTTAATATGCACAATTATTTTAAATAAAAATAAAAATATTTTAAAATACAATATGCCATGTTATAAACTCAATTCATTTTTTTAAAATATAATATGTATTATGTAATGTATTATAAATTACACAATATTACAAAATAATAATTATATAACATATTCATAAATAAATTAATAATAGTTTTATTGTTAACTAAATGTTAGTGGGTAACTATAACTAGTTTTATGATTTATAAATATAATTAGTATTAAACACATTTTAAACCATTGTTTAAATTAGAATTAAATTTCTGATACCAAACATACATTTGGAAACGAGAAATACATCTATGTTTTTATTAGATCTCTTGTTTTCAAATTCTATATCAAATAGGCCTTTTTTTTTTGTGCGTGTTTAGTAAGTTTATGAATTTCAGAGAAAAAAAAATGCATTGAGAGATTAAAGACCTATTAGAAATAAAATTAAAAATTCATAGATTTTTTTGGAACAACATTGGAAACTAATAACCTATTAAACACTTGAAAATTGAATAATCCAATAGTAAATTTATTATAAATACTTCAATTATAAATGTAAGTGTTTATATATTTGTGAGGGTTGGAATGTTTGGTTATCTACCTTCCATTTTCCAAGTCTCAAGTGATGTTGCACGTGATCTTGACATTCATTTCACAATTCTATATATCTAAATAATAACTTTACATTTATTTTCTTTTTTTCTTTTTTCTTAAAAGAATGTTTGATGATACCAATATCCATTTTGTATATTATCAAAAGATTTTTTTTTCTTCAATTCGTACAATCCCTTCTGGTGTGAAAAGGGGTTTTTATTCATTGTATTTATCTATAACGAACCAATATAATAAGTATAACTTAACGGTGATTGATATAGAAAATAATATGTTTTTTCGAAAGCGTGTTTGTTTAAGAAGCATAACAATATTTTTAATGTGGGCTAATGAGATGTTTTAATATTGATTAGTGGTTACTTGATGTGTCAAAACTCAAAAAAGGAAAAGTATAAAATGGAAAAAGACCAATTTTGGTAGTTGCATAAAAAAAAAAAAAAAAAAAAAAAAAAAAATTTGAAAAGAATAAAGAAATTACCAAACATATCTTATCATAATTGCGTTAGTTTACGGTAAAGCAAAAGTAGTTGCTTTCGTTTTTATTTTATTTTATTTTATTATATTATTATTATTATTGTTAATATTTTAAATTAAAATATTTATTTATTTATTTATTATTATTATTATTATTATTTTTTTTGGGTTTTTGAGAGGTCCACACGCTATAAAGACTCCTCTCTCTCTCTCTAGATTGGACACAATGTTATTTGGTTGGGTTTAATTTCTCTCTTTTATTTTGTTTTTAGATCTTCTCTATCTCATACGACTTTTTAAAGGTATTTAGAGTATTGAGTTGAGATATGATATCTATAGAATTTATATGTCTCTGTTTTGAGTGTCGTGCAAAGTTCATATATCAAAAATATTTGGTGCAATTTTTTTTACATAAAAAAAATTGTTTTTTATAATGATTATTTTTGTTTGAATTTTTTTTTATTCAATAATTTTCTACATATTTTTTTTAATAAACCATACATTGCACTATATTTTATTGTTTTTTTAAGTATACATGTATTGTTGGGAGTTTTAGGAAATGAAGTTTAGGGTTTACTTTTGGATCATATATTTCATTTTTTTTTTTTTTTAAATTTAAGCAACCATTTTACAAATTTGTGCATGTAACATTTCTAATTAAGTTTTTTTTTTTAATTTTATTTTAACACTTGTAAAAGCTTTTTAAAATAAACTCATGTGTCTACCAATTTTTCTCAAAATTGTTTTTACATACAAATTGTTTTATTTTTTATATGATAAAAGTGATTTTATTAATGTTAAATTACTATAAAGGACGACTATAATATACTATGAACTAATAAAAAAAATCAGGAATTTAACATTTTTAAGTTTGTTTGTATGGTCCTTGAATTTTCAATTTTATGTTTGATAATTAGGTTTAACTTTTAAATTTATATGTTAGTAGGTTTTTGAACTTTCAACTTTGTGTCTACTACATTATTGAACTTAAAAATTGGTCTCTGACATGTTTATAATTTTAAAAAATTAATTGATGTAGTATACATAAAATTGAATTTTAAGTAGAGTTGTGGATTTTAAAAGGCATCAAATGAGTCAATGAACTTACTAAACACAAAGATTGAAAATTCAATATCCTATGAAATTAGAAGTTTTAAGAATCCTTCAGAGACCAAATAAACATAAAATTGAAAGTACAGATACTTGTTAGACACTTTTTAAAGTTCAAAAACTAAATAGACACAAATTTAAAAGTTTAAAAACCAAACTTATAATTTAACCTATGCTTTTTAAAGTATAGATGAAAAGATGAAATTTACCTACTATACCAAAAACTAAAGAATGATAATAACATGATATCATGCAAGATGTTGTTTGAGAATCCATGTGATGTCATTTCCTTCTGTTTTATATAGATTTTCATGTATTTGGTATCCTAAAAATTTTTTAGCCTATGAATGAGAGTATAGATTCAAATATTAAATTCATTGCATCTCATAAGCTTTTAACTTTTGAGTGTATGTCAATATGAGTATGACTAAACTAGCATAAACGTGTATTATCAATCTCAAGGTTAGAGGTACAATCCTCGTACCTCACATCATATGTCATAAAAAAATAAATAAATAATAATTAGGTGCATAGTCTGCACCTATCCCCATACAATCCTCATTTATTACATAGTAGAAAAATAACACTTTAATTTTAAAAAAAATAAAAAAAAAACAAAATTCTATGCCATATGGCAAAGTTTAATTGAGCAACTAGATTAGATGCACAAAGATAGGTCATCCCAGCATGCACAAAGATAGCAACTAGTATAAACTTATATTATTAGTGTTTGATCTCCCACCCCTACACCACGCACCATAGAAAAGAACAATGATTAGTCGCAACTTAAGTTGCACCTATCTCAATCTATCTCTCATTTATTACTAGTAGAAAAATAACAATTCCAAATGGCTAGGTTGATAGCTGTTAAAGCAAAGGCAAGTATGAAAAGACGTATCACGTTGTAAGTAGCTAAATTATTTCTTGATCTATGAACCGACTTTATGAAAAAATTAGTCTTTCGGCTGAAAAAATAGTGTGACTGTTAGGTCTGGATAAGCAGGACCTCTTGGTTTAGAGGAAACCAGAGATGTTGGCTAAGAAAGCTAAGCATGCATTTTCTTAAAAATAAAAAATAACATTCTTTGTCACATGATAAATTTTAATTGGACAACTAAGTGGGTTGACAAAGATAGATCGACTTAAATTTTTTTTTTCTTTTCTTTTCTTTTCTTTTGAGACTTTTTGGAGATGTGATTTTTAAAAATTTTGTCTTAAAAAAGGTTTAATGGGCTTTGTGTTTAAAAAGAGTTTAGCTAAGGTGGTAGCTGACAGCTACCCTGATTTTGTGCCAACAAATTTATTTATTAGGTTGGTTGTCTCACACAATGAGAGCCATTTTAATGCAAATTATTTAGACTTTAATTTTAATTAATTAGGACTAAAGTTTTGAAAAGATTGAAGAGAAAAAGGTGTTTGAAAGGGAAGATTCTAAAAGTTGGAATAACTATTAAGCACCCCTTCTTTAATTTGATGCCATTTTACTTCACAATCATTTCATCAATCCCTTTTCTTTTTCCCTTTTTTCCCTTTCATTTCATGTATGAACTTTGAACTATCCTTTATTTAAACAAAGCTTCAAGTCAATATTTCCATATAACCTTCATAATTTCCACATGCAATTACTCTTTTCCACTTATTGGATTAGACAAATAAACAATTAGATACTCTAGTAAAAATTGAGTTTGATTGACACGTAACTTATATTTTATATAAATTAAAAATAAATTTGTTATTTACTCAGAGAATTTTTGACATCATAACATGTTAGATTTAGTCACATGATGTTAAAGGGAAAAAAAAATTGAAAGTGTATATAGAAGCAATATTTTAGTTAATTGGTTGGTTTAAGGAGGACTAATTAATCCTATTCACTTAGTATTTGAATTAATTGTCAAATGAATTAGAATTTTATGGCCATAGGTTGTTGGATTTAGAGCTTGTGTACTAAGTCTTTTTTTTTTCTTTTTATTAAGGGTGTAATAAGTTTTAATTAGATTAATTTAACTATGTTTCTCATTTGACATAGACGTGATGATTATAAAATATCCAAAATATCATCTTTTTTTCTTTTACAGTAATAGACAAATAAACAATCAAATAAAAATTACATTTTTTCAAGTGAGTTAACTCAAAAATAATTTTAAATACTTCAGTGAAGTCTAAATCTGATTGACGTGTAACCAATGTTTTATATAAATTAAAAATAATTACATTATCTAGTCATAGGAATTTTTTTTTTCCACCATGACATGTGAAAAAGTAGAATAAATATGATGTAGATTCAGTCTTCAACAAAGAAAAAAAAATATTCAAAGTATATAGAAGTAATTAAAGTTAATTAGTTAGTTTAAGGAGGAGTAATTAATTTTTGTCACTTAGTATTTGAATTGATTGTCAAATGAATTAGAATTTCATCCCCACATGCTGTTGGATATATAAGTTATTTATTTATTCATTAAGGGTGGAATAAGTCTTAATTAGATTGATCTAATTTGAAAATATTTCCAATGTGATGATTGCTATAAAATGATCTAGAATATCAATTATGTTCTAGAATCGAGAGACTTGTTAACCATATTCTAAATTATAATCAACATATTTATATTTATAAAAAAATATTATTGGGTTCATTATTATTTCAATACGGATTCGATACATATACATACATAATAATATATATTATAATCGTCACACGTTCATACAAAAATGATATTATTAAATTCGAAAAAATTCTAGTTCTAGCCAATTAAAAGGATCTTCCAAATATGAACTTTTAAATGGCTGCTTTTAGAAAAGAAAAAAAAAACTTTAGTTATAAGCACTATAATAAAAAGTGTTGAAGAACAAATCACTTTGACTCTGTTTAATGAATTATATACTTTTAAAATTCATTTTTAACTTGATTAAATAGATTCTTAAGTGCTTTCTCACCCAACACTTTAAAATGTTTTGTACATTTTTCAAATATATACACTTAATTTAGAACCATATGTAGTGGATCATTATCATCATGTTGTTTACAACATGTGCATATTGTACTTATTTATATATAATACAAAAATTGGTTTTTGGGATGTATATTTGAGGAGGGAGACAACAAATATATATATATATATATATATATATATATATATATATATATATATTAAATAGAATAAAATGAAAACCCTTCAACTAATTTCCTTGGAAAATCCAAAGTCAATACCAAGATTTTCTAAATTGATGAAAATAGAGGCAAGTGGGTGTAGAAACTTAAAAAGAGGGGTGTTTATGTAAAGTCTACCTTGAAAATGTCACATTCTACTAGAATACTTTAAACTTTTATTCAAGATACTTTGGAGAGTTAGGTATATGAGTGTTTTTTCTCAATAAAAAAAAAAAAAAAAAAAAAAAAAAAAAAAAAAACTATTTATTAGACCGATAATCTCTCTTCTAAAATTAATCTATATTTTTAATATTTAAAAATATATACTTTTTGGAGAAAAAAATCTTACTCTAAACTTGAGAAGTGGATATAAATCAATTCATCTTCTAAACTTTCAATTTTATCAAATTGAACTTTAAACTTAAAATTGTGTTGTAGTGTAATGTTATATAACTTCTTTGTTAATTCTAGAAAAACGAGATCTGAAATCTTCTAAAATTTATTAGTTTTAACAAAAATCATCTCATTAGGGGTATATACATAAAATCAACGTACAAGATAGACTAGTCAATTTTTTTTGAAACCCATCTAAGTTCATGACTATACTTTTTGTAATTTTGTTAAAAGATTAAGTAAATTTGACTCATTTTTATTATATCTCAAGATTAAAAATAAAAATAAAAAAAATTATTATTCCTACTTTTTAGTATTTGCAATGTTTTTCTTCATTTTTTTTAAACATAATTCAAAATTGAAAATATAGCATTAAAATCAAGCTCTCTCTCATTCTATCACTTTCTTGCTTCTCACAAGCCTAATGGTTTTTTTTTTCTACACCAAAATCTTCTCATTGCCCACCAAAATTTGCCCTTTTTAGAAGAAAATTGTTGAATTAGTCCCAAGTCACTGTCAGTTTAACACTTCACAGTTTGGTTGTTTGGGCAAGAAAATTATTACGTTGTCTCATTCCTCCCAAGTCCAACCCAATTTTGAAAAATAATACTCTTTTTTCCTTTTTCTTTCCCCATAAAGTTTGGATCATTAGTCACAATAACTACGAATTCGAACAATAACATTAGATCGATGTAGAAACTGTGAAGTGTCGATTTGTCGAGCGTAGATATCAAGTATTTTTCATATTTCAAAACATGTTTCTCTTTCATAACACGTAGTTAATTTTGTGTTAGATGGATATGTTTTTTTATTTAATAAAGATCAATTAGTTTAGTAGGGACTGTTTTTTAAAACTTAAATTTAGTTCCTATATTGCTAGTTTATCGTTGATTTTTTTCATAAACTTTTATTATCTATTATTAGCATTTACCACTATAAACTTTGGTATTTATTCACATATTTTATTTTCTTGCATGAAAAGTATTATCATTATTATTTAACCAATTTTGACTACAAATACGTTGAAGGACAAACTCTAAGTTGTATTGAAAGTATATGGACTGAATTTGATGTTTTAACCTAATTAGTTTTCATAACTTATTTCTTTTTTTAAAAAAAAAATCAAAATAATATAAGACAAAATCATTGTTAAAAAATTTGGGAATATTTTTTCTTTTTTTCAAAATGGAAAACTACTTTTGAAACTTTTATCTAAATATTAAAATGACATAATTTTTAGTTTTTAGATTAAATTTTTATAAAAGTAACAATTTAGTTTTTAAGTTTTAGTTTGTAACGATTTAGGTTTTTATATTTTTGTTTTGTAACAATTTAGCTCATTAACTTTACTATGTAACAATTTAGTCCTTGTACTCTAAAATTTGTAACGATTTAATCTCCATCGTAGCAATTAGTGTTAAGATTCAATGAGATTTTTTACATAAGTAAACCAATAGACAAATTAAACATTCAATATTTTTATATAATACAAATTTTACATCATAAATTAATAAAAACTCATATCTAATTTTGATGATTTTTTTATGTTAGAGACTAAATTGTTACAAATTTGAAAGTACAATGATCAAATTGTTATAGATTAAAGTTCAGAGTTGTAAGTATAATGACTAAATCATTATAAATCAAAGTTTAAGGATTAAATTGTAACTTCTATGAAATTACAGGAACCAAAATTGTTTTTTAACCTCTAGTTTTTAAAATTAATGGTTATAATGTTTCTAAAAGTATCTCAAAAAAAGGTTTTACAAAAAGAATAATTTCTAGCAATAGGGAATTAAAAACAGGACAATTACTAGAGAAACTTCCCAACACAATTTCCTCACTCATGCTAATTATTACTTTTTCTTCTTCTTAACGTGGACTAATGATATTTATCATGCATAATAATGAGGATTAGGAACAGTAATTTAATCTATTTAACCATTGGTTAATGATAATATCAAGATCCAGTCAATGCTTCAATTGTAGTTAGTTTGAAGAAAAAGAAAAATATATTAAAAGTGCTGAAAATGATTAATTATATTAAAATTACAATTATAAATAGTATTGGACATGACATTATTACTGCCTAAGAAACCAGTCCAAAGCCATTCTACCAAGTCCAAGAAATGGTCATGCATGGAATTTTCAAACATTGAATAAGAATAATTTTTTAATTAAAAAAAAAAAAAAAACCAATAGGCAAATTGTCATTAATTTTTTTTTTTAAAAAAAAACTATTACAACAAAAGGCAAATTTAAATAAATAAATAACCCCTCTTGCCAATGGCTTGCTTACTATTCAAATTTGGAGATTTAAAAATTCAGAAGAATTAAGAATTTCAAAAACAAAGATTTTTTAAATGTTAAATTATAAATTATAATTACCAAATATTTATTAGTTAATCAATCTAAGTATTTTAATAAGATAGCTAGAGATTTCTTTTTCCATTGAAATATATTATCATAGATTAGGAACAAGTTTTTTCTTCATATATTTATAATTTATGAATGGGTGGAGAGATTTAAATCATGGGAAAAAAAATTCCAAACCAATTGAATTTGTTTCATTTCAGCAATTCCAAAACAGATGTGATTTGTCCATCATATCATTCATAGAGAATAATTTGTTAACTTAAAGTTTATTGCTTTAGCTTACTACTTTAATGGAATAAAGCAAGAAGTCAAGTAAATTAGAAGCAATAGCTTTCTCTTTGTTTTTTATTTTTACTTTTATTTTTTCTCCAAAGAAAGGTAGTAAATTATGAAGTCTTTATTAAAAGTAAAAGGGTTTTTTAAAAAGTACTTTTGAAAGGTCAATTGCCCCTCCCCATAGGGCCTTCCTTCAATCTAAAAATCAATTAAAAAGAAAAATATATTAGTGTTATGCTTGGGGTAATTCTAAAATTATTAAAATTACTAAAAAAAATACTTTAAATTATTCAAATTTTGTTTTAATAGTGTTAAATATGTGTTTAAAAGTATAAAATTAAACATCAAATTGATTTTGAGTTATTAAAGTTGAGTTTCAAAGTAGCTTTAAATATGATAAAAATGATCTTAACTCTTTCAAAATCATTCCAAACATGTACTAATTTGACTACAATTGAGTGGAGTTATACATTAAATTTTATCATAAAGTTCTCATTAGTCCTTAAAAATAAGAATATTAAATTATGTTAACCATAAATAATCTAAACCTTTATGAGAGTAAGACTAGCTATTATAAAGTTTTTTTTTTTTTTTTCACACAAAACAAAATGTTGGAGGGACTGAACATGTAAGCATATGAAAGTTTAGCATTCAACCTAAAATTTAGGTTAAAATATCATTTTAGTCTCTGTACTTTAGAGTAAGTTCAATTCTAGTTTATATATTTTCAAATTTATAGTTTATGTATTTCAATAAATCTTAAATTTAGTCTCTCGAAGTTAATTTTTGTCGAAACTAGCTAAATAATTATAATAGTTTCCTTAAAAAAAATAACTTGCATGTGAATATGTTTTCAAAATTTATAATGAAAATGTTAATAGTTTAAAAAAAATTCATAAAAATCAACAACAAAAAAAAATTAGTAATAGTGACTAAATTTAAAATTTATTAATGAAAGTATAATGACTAAAATTAGACATTTGAAAATATATGAACTAAGATCCAACAAACTATGTTTAACCTAAAAATTAAACTGAAAGAAAAATTGTGAAATCAAATTGGTATAGCCTATTTTATTGTTTACAACAAAAACAAACCCAATGTGAGTTCGTAGAAGTAATTAATAAGTTCAATTTCAATCAATCTTGATGAGTCATGAGTCAAAATTCTATTGAATATACATATATTATTCTTGTAAATTTTAGGCTAAATAAACTTAACAAGTTGAATATATATATGAAAAGAAAATTATTTTAAATAACACAATTGATGAAAAATATTTACAAATAATAGGAAAATATCTCAGTCTATTTATGATAGACTGCGATTGACTACTCTCTATGTTCATCATGATACAAATAGACAAAAATAGTAATCTATCGTAATTTTTCTATGTTTGTAAATATTTTGGTTCATTTTTCTTTCGTTATATATATATTATTTTATTTATTTATTAAATTAAAAAAAAAAAAAAAAGAAAAAAAAAACCTCATCTTCTCGATGTGGCTAAAAGGTAAAACCCAACCTTTAGAACTAAAACAAAGCATTTTAAAAATTTCAAAGACAAATGTGTAAGATTTGAATTAGAATTCTTATTCAAACTTGAGAGAATAAAATTCAGAACTTTGTTATAATTTATAGTTGGATTCATCACCTCCTAACCTTTTCAAAATGGTTAGAAATGAAACCTTTAAATATAATAAAATATGCACAAAACATTCATAAACTATAATATTAATCATTAAAAATTTTAAAATTTTGGTTTTTCAAATAAATAGTAATTCCACTACTTGATTTGATTTGAGAAACACACAGACTAATTAATATGATGTTTGGTAACTATTTTCATTACTAGATTTCTATATATATTTTTTTAAAAATGAGTAGTTACTTCTTCAGTATGGTTATCACATTTTTTTTAAAAAAAAATAAAAATAATAAAAATAAATTTGAATTCTTTGTAAAATTCTAAAAATTAAAACATTTTTTTATAAAAATTTACTAAGATTTCAAATGTATCCTTAATAAAAAAAAATAATAATAATAATAATAATAATAAATAATGAAGATTAAGGTAAAGAACATATTAGAAAACAAGTAGAATTTTAAAAAACTAAAGAAGCGCGTGTTTGAGACAAGGGCTCAAACGAGAAACCTAAACAAATAAGTGTAAATGTAACATCCCAAGCATTAGTTCCCGCCAATTCCGAAGACATAGTTGAATCATCCCATACCATTATTGAACTAAAAAAAAAAAAAAAAAAAAAAATTAGTTCCCTAAGTAATTTTGATTAAGAAAGTAAAAGAAAATGGCGTAAGCAATAGTGTGCATGACGTGGGGCAGACAAAAGTCATGGCTCTCCTCTCCCCCACTAAATTCCTCTCTCTATTTATATGACCTTTCTCACCCTCTTTCGTTTCCAAAACACACACCCACCAAAAATATTTTCCTTTCTTCCTTTTCCCATTTCTCTCTTTCTCTCTACAGAATTAAATTAAATAATTTTTTAAACAAGACAAAAATAGTATGGCTTACGTGGCCAAATGTAGTAATTCTCCTCCAACTCCCATCACTGTTCCTAACCCCTTATCTTTCTCTCCAATGTCTTCTTCCTCCACCGCCACCAATTTTGCTTCCCCACCCACTTCCCAGCCCTCCTCTCCTCCTCCGCCTGCCGTCGTCCTCAGCCCCTGCGCCGCCTGTAAAATCCTCCGCCGCCGCTGCGTCGAGAAATGTGTTTTGGCTCCATATTTCCCTCCCACTGAGCCTCTTAAGTTCACCATTGCCCATAGAGTTTTTGGTGCTAGCAATATCATCAAGTTCTTGCAAGTATGCCCATTATTTATTTATTCTTTCCACTTTTCCACTTTTTCTTATTACAAATTTTCTATTTTACTTTTACATTTTTTTATAATTTATTTATTTATTTATTTTTTTTTTTATTATGCTCTCTAGTTCGAATCTCAACTAAAAAGTTTCCCAATTATACTATGAGTAATCAATCCTATGTATTAATTTTAGAAGTAATAATGGCCATTAACTTCTTTGGTATTTCTGAATGTAAGAAAAATAAATGAGAGGGGTATAGTTGGATTTAACTTAAAAACAGAAATTAATTGATTTGACTTAACTACGTTTTGACTTTTGATGGGACTTGATTAATTTTTAATCCCGTAATTTATGGAACTTTGGTTTAATTAAATTTTCTTTTAGGTTAAAATGAATAATATTTGTTAGTGAATAAAGTTCTGCTGGCGATTGAGAAAGATCAAAATTTGTTTGAGTTACATGGTTTCGTTTATTTTCTTTTCTATTAAATGGAGAAGTAGCGAACATTTTTATTATTAATTGACATTTTTGTAACTTGTTGACTTTGTTGAATTTTATTGAATTGAAAATTAGAATGGAAGATTTTGTGTTCAAAATTGGTACATATAATGTAATTTTTCTTCTTTAATTAATATTGTTTTAAAATTTTATAGGAGCTTCCAGAGTCTCAAAGAACAGATGCAGTGAGCAGTATGGTATACGAAGCAAATGCTCGACTACGAGATCCAGTTTATGGTAGTGCGGGTGCGATTTGTCAGCTGCAAAAGCAAGTGAGTGAGTTGCAAGCTCAACTAGCCAAGGCTAGGGCAGAGGTGGCTAACATGCAGCAACAACAAGCCAACTTACTAGCCTTGATTTGCATGGAAATGAGGCAGTCACCAGAACCCGTTTGGCCGCCGCAGCTCATTGACACTGCATGTTTCCTCGACGATGCCACCCTTAGCTCGCCGTGGGAGCCACTTTGGACATGATCTCACTGTTCTTGTTGCCATTCTTTTGCAACAATATTTGATTTGGGTTAGAGAAAGATTTAAGTTAATTGTTATAGTAAAAAAATATACTCTAAATATATATATAAATGGTAATGTTGATGGTGATAATAATGATGATTTTAATGATTTTAACTTAAATATGAAATGGGATCCAAGTTTTTCCCTATAATTGTAATCTTGTGAATTTTAATGGAGAGAGAGAAATGAAAGAGTTTAATTTGGACTTTAGGAGGGTGGTGGTTGTTTTCATTTAGAAGATTTGCTAAACTTTTCTAATGAAACCTCCTTTCGGGTAACCTAATTTTTTCCTTCTAAATTGGAATTATTATATTGGGGAATTCTCCCTCCCTTTCTTCCATGCATATCATTACAATTTTCCCATTATTAGATCTCTCTTTCCTTTAATTTCTTGCCCCCTTTATTCAATGCAAAGAAAAAATAATAATAATACAATCAAATGAGATAATAATGAGGAAAAAAAAGGTTAAGCTCCTCATAAATAAGTAAACATGCAGCCTATTTTAGTATAATTGGAGTTGGACCCCTTTATTTATTAAATGTGTTATGTATAAGGACAAAATGGACCATACAAAAAAATTGAATTCAAATTTTATTTTCTTTCTTATTTGAAAGGTAATTAAGATTGAAGAGTCGAACATGATAGGAATAATTTTTCTAACCAATCCTTTCCAATCGTATTGTCTCTATAGAATCAAAAAGAAAATAAAGATTTGAGGAAAATAAATAAAGTTTCTCAGTCCATCTACATATTTATACATAAAACTCACTTTTTACCTAAGAAATATAATATGTCGGATTTATTTAATATTTATACATAAAACTCACTTACCACCTTGGAGAAATGAGTACATACTAAAATTGAGTGATTACTCAAGTTGCAACATGATTTATATCAATAAATTATAATTTTATTTTATTTTTCTTTTAGTTTAATACATAAGAGTGGTATGGCTTATAGGTTTAATTATATTTAACCAAATAAAAGCTACTAATTAGTAACATGTCAAGTTTTGGTATAGTCTTTATGGCCCATAGAGTTTTAATTCTACCTTTCATTTGTTTCAACTTAATTAAACAAATTTTGGAGGAAAAAAAGTTGCACCATAAATTGACTTCATTTGCAGCTTTTTTTTTTTTTTTTTTTTTTTTTTTTTTTGAATCCTCTATATCTTACTCTTGTTTCTCTCATTTTGGTCACATTTTTCAAACATCCAGAAGAAGAAAGAAAATAAAATAATCCCAATGATGTGTTGAAACTTTATTCTCATTTTTCTGTACATAAGTAGGACTAATTTAATCAATAAAATAATTTTTAAAAGAAAAAGAAAATGATGGGTTGCAGTGTTCATCAGTATTATAATGAAAAATAAAAGTAATTAGCCATCTAAATTCAATAGTCAAATGGTCGTAAACTTTATCCGTTCAAACTAATTAAGATTTAAATATACTTAATCTTACAAGCTCTTAAATAACTTCAATATTTTAGGGTTAAATAGTTGTTCTATTCTATGGAATTATTTGAAATGCTTTACCAGCATAAATTGTCAAATGATTTAGACATATATTTTCTTTTTATCAAGAATCCTTCAATTTCACGTGTTCGTTTCTAGTATGTGTGGAGAGAAGAATTAAACTTCTAATCTTGAAGTCAATAGTCAATTGAGTTATGTTCAATTATATCTAATTTCACGTGTTATTTTTTAAAAAAAAATGAGTTTCTCAACAGTAGATGTTATTAATATATATATATATATATATATATATATATAGTTTTCTTATTAGATTATTAACTTGGATGTAAATGAGAGTGCAATTATTGAAAAAGTTTTATTTTAATTTAAATAATGATAAATAGAAAAACAAAAAACAAAACAAAATAAAAAGGTGGACAGGTTTCAAGTTTGACTTAGCTTGTGTACTAGATTAATTAACAAAGTACTACTATAAGGACAAATGGTTTTTTAAAAATGTCTATGACTTGGTAGAAATAAAAATAGGAAAAGATACAAATTCGAAAGGTTTAAAAACTTAAATTATTAGACATTTTTTCAAATTTAAATATAAATTATAAACTTAAAGACCAATTTTATAGACCAAACTTGTAGTTAACCTTTTTTATAAATTAAATTATAACTATCCTAAGTCTTAATTATATATAATATAAAGATTTGAAATTTCCGTGTATATATCTTAGTGGGTGAAAATAAAGACTAAGGTTTGCTTTTTAGTAGTGATTATTTTACAACTATGGTTGAAGGGGAAGAAAAGAGGGAGGGAAAAACAAATATATGGCTCAATGTATATGTAATATTATATTAGTGGAGTGAAAATTATTATTAAGTTGAGAGTGACATAAGATGAAAGTGAAAAACAAATTTAAAGTTCAATGGATTTGATGTTAATTAAAAGTAGTACATTAGTGCATGAAAGATTTTCTCCATTACTATATAGTAAAATATCCACTACTTTTCTCTAGGTTAAATATTTACTAACACAATTCAATTGATTAATCAAAATATTAATATTCAAATTGAAATTTTAAATCATTATTTTAAGTTTAAATACCATACTTTATTCCTATAACTTTCAAAAGTGGTATTTTGGTCTCTATTTGCAAAATATTAACCTACATTTTTAGGAAGAGAATGAGATACAAATTAAAATTAAGAAGCTAATAAGATGATTACTTTTCAAAAGTATAGGAACCAATGTTTTAAAAATATAAGAATCAAGTTGAATCAAATTTAAGTCATTTTTCAAGATAGTATTTAATCAAATGTTCAATTTGGCCGTCCTTACATATTGTTCAAAGGACAATTTTGCTCTATGTCTACTCTCTAAAAGTGGTTATTTTGGTTCCCACCTAGCAAGATTTTAACATAAAATTTTAGAAAGAAAATGAGATAAAAATGAAAACCCAACTTATATACTAATAAGTTCCTTTTTAGTACATGTCAATTAGATGAGTATTCACTAACATGCGACTCAGCCACATTATCTACTTGTCTTGAACTGCTTTTAAGAGTGAAGACAATCCTCACGAGGCCACAAACTAACACGAACCCTTTCACCCGATATAGAATTACTCCAAGTTACAGAGTTCCTATGATTGAGTCATCGAAAATGAATGGGCACCTTATTGGTATAAGTAATAGCTTTAACTTTTTTAAAATCTTTTTTAACCATACTTTTATATCTTCAGATTCATCTCCGTACCACATCTTACTAGCAAAGGTTCCACTTTGATACAATACAGAGCTATGAGAAATTATAAAGATCTATATTATATTATGTCATATATTTTTAAACCTTAAAAAACTATATTATAGAAATAATTTTATTACTCTATTTTTTTCTAATTTATTTACTCGAACATAAACACATAATTTAAATTTTACATTTAAGAAATTAATAATTTATGGACGAACAATAAATAAATAACAAAAGAATTTAAGGCTATTATTAAACACACTCTTAAACTCGAGACGAGAAATTAAAATCCACCGACCTTATTTACCACCGGTTTTTTTTTTGTTTTTTTTTACTTTTTTGTTTTTTGAGTGTTCGAAATAATTTACCAGCTAAGTGACGGTAATTACTGATAAGCAAATAATAAATTAACGCGTTTTTTCTTTAAGAAAATAACTAATAATGTCAGAGAAGTAAAGTTAAAATCAAGTGCTTTTTTTTTTTTTTTTCTCTTTTTTTTCCTATTCTTAAAAAAGTTAAAATCAAGTTTGTAATTAAGCAAGGCACGAAAATTACTGATGTGTCGGCATCTTTCTTAAATATTTTGAAAAACTAAAAAAAAAATTAAAAAGTATTTTTCTCCAACATGTCGGCCCATCCAATGGCCAACCTTGTAACCAAATCACATCCACACATTGATAGAGATCTCCTAGTTCGAAAATTTTAGGAAAAGAAAAAAAAAGAAAGAAAATTATTGGTTTAATTTCAAATTTTTGTCTCTATAACTTGAAATAAATTAAAATTTAGTCTCTACAAAACTTCATAAATAGTCTCTATAATTTGAACAAATTCTTATACGTAGTCTCTATTAAATAGACTATTTACGAGAATTTTACCAAACAAGAAAAACTAAATTTACAATTTAACTAAAATAGTTTAATTTATACACTTATCAATTAAAAACGCAAGATGAAATTATTGGAATAAAATTGTTATTCTCACAAAATTATGCTAAAGTAGCTAGAGAAATTATTACATATAATTCTAGCTAAATTAGTAGAGAAAATTAAAGTAAATGAGAAAATAAAAAACCACTCAAAATAATACAATTTTGCTACCATTCATTTGATTGTATTTCTCTCTAATATATGACCTTAATCTCTACCTTTAAGTGAGTTTTGATATAATTATTATTTTGAGGTTTTAATTGTTATCAATTTAGATTGTTTTTTTTATAATTTAAAAGTAAAATACAAAATAATGAATAATGAATTACATCTTTCTGTTTTGTTTTCCTTTTTTTTTTTAATGAATATGATAATTATGGAAAAGAAAGAAAGATATTGTTGTAGATTTCTAAGATATCAATTTTGGAAGTATACAGAAAACAAAGACATCAATATACTTCCTTTGATATTTTGTCATTTTTTAATGTGTTTTTGATTTGTGATCTTGTGATTGATGATGATATTTCATAAGAGTCTCACTTCAATTAAAAATAAAATGAAATAAATAATTTCAAAACTCACAGCCGTATAATTTAGAAAAATCATTTGAAGAGGGTGCTACAATGTAATTGACTATTTTATACTAGAAGAACTTACCAAAAAAAAAATAAATAAATTAAAAAAAATTATACAAGTCAAAATATATATATATAGATATAATTTTCAGATTCCCACCTATCAAGAGACCAACTCAATAACTTTTGTATTTGATGGTAAATTTTCGACATATTCAATTTTTAAAAAATTAAAAAAAATTAGTTTTAATTGGGTTGATTTTTCTCGATTTTTTCCTTTTTTTTTTTTTTTTTGTGAGAATTTTTTGGTTTTTCTTCCATCCAGAAGTTTCATTGCAATTATTTTTCTAATTGGATAGACGGGAAATGGTTCACCGACCTTTCTAATATATTTTGTTTAAGTTATTTGTTTTTTTCTTTTTAATTTCCTATTTTATTATTATTATTTTTTTTTTTACTTTGCATTAAAGACATAAAAATAAAATTTCGATGTCCTTTCAAAAAGATAAAAATAATAATAATAAATAAGATTTTGATGTATGTAGTAGTAGTATCGTATAATCTGTTTTATAGTTATTTTGTCTTAAATTTGTAAAAAGTAAAAGATATTTAATAACAACCATTTCCGCTTGTAACTATTAAGACTTTTTTTTATAGAAAAATTAACCAGTATTTTATGAAAAGAAAGAAAACAATAAATTTTAGTTTAAATTTCGAAGAAAATTATTTTAAATGATAAAATTGAAGAAAATATTTATAAGTAATAGCAAAATATTACAATCTATCTATAATAAAAAGCGATAGATCGCAATAGACTACTATCTGTGTTTATCTTCGCTATCTATCGTAGATAGACAGTGAAAATTTGCTATATTTGTAAATATTTTGGTTCATTTTCTTATATTTAAAAACAACCCAAGTTTTAAAGTGTTGTGTTTCATGTACTAAAACTTGTGGTTTGTAAGCTTTACACATATTCTCAATAAAATTATTATCGAGGTTTATTCAGTAAAGATGTTATTGAATATAATTGCATTTATTAAACCCAATAAACTAAGAACCTCTAACTATAGTTTGAATACTTAGAATTTATGTGTAAACATAAAATTGGATCAAGTTTAGGTAATAGCCAAAACGATTTATAGTATAGGGATAAGATTGGGTAACTTATCCTGGGGACACTATGGATGCGATCCACTTTATATTTGATACAAATGATGTGATCCTATATCGGTCATGTAGAGACATGAGAATGTGGGCATCCTATGTAATGAGTTTTCATAAAATCGGACCATAAAATAATCACTTTTACTTTATAACATCGTTTACTGATAAAACTAATTATTTCAACATGATGACCTAGGCAACTCGATCTTAATCTTAAGCTAACTATGAACTCCTATTTATTTGGGATTATCCTTTAATCTGCATGAGTGAGATTGACCCGAGTTTGCCGACTCAATAAGCCTTTCATTTTAGGGATAAGACCAAGTAGATAGTTGGGGACATAGTTTTGCGAGATGGAATTCACTCCTACCTAATTCAAGGTTAATAAAGAAGTTGTTTCCTTAAGTGCTGAGTTCAGGTCTTGAATAGAGGCTCCACCCTCTCATTAGCCCAAGAGGTACTCAGTTTGATGGTTAGACCACAAACCAATTATTCATTAGAGAATCAGTGGGACTTAAGTAACGAGATGTAATTAAAGAGGTAAAACAGTAATTTTGACCCAGCTCTAATTACGAACAACTTGTGAATGATCGACTAACTAATCATGGTTATATCGAGTGGACAAAAATATATCTACAGCGAGGAGATTGCAGCTACTAGGCTATAGTGGAGTGTTCTGGTAGTTAACGAATGTTAATTAACTAAGTTAAAGAGTTTAGTCGATTAATATCATATCGTTGGACCTCATAATCTATAGGTTCATTTGGTCCCTTTGTTAGCTCATGGACTAAACTTTAGAGTAGTGTGGTGAAAGAATTTGAAAATGTTCAAATTCGTTTACGGAATAAGATTTGCGGTTTGTTCGTTTTAATTATGAATTAAAAGAAATTGAAGAGTATGAAATATTTAAATGTGATTTTAAATATTGATTGGATAAATTCATCGGATTGGAAATTGTCGGGTTAAGTGGAAAAATTATTTATTTAATATTTAATATTAATTTAATATAATTAATTATTATTTAAATTTATTTTATATCAAATTATTATTTATATTTATCTATTTGAAATAAATTTTAAAATAAATAAAAAAATTGAAATTTCAAATTTTGATTTGGGAATTCATGGTTTTTTCTACTAAATGCATGTTGAAGTAGGAGGTGGAAGTGTGTAAAACACTCTTGACCCAACATCGAAACACCTCCTAATTGAGTAGGTTAATCACCTTCTTTGGTGTCAAATTGCATGTGAAATAGTTTTGCATGAATTCTTCTTTATATAGAAGAAAGAAATTTGGAAGATAGGTTGATCTTCTTGTTGCTTTTTGCTAAAAAACTCCACCTACTCAAAATACTCCAGAACCTCTCAAATTTGCTCCAAATTCATCACAACTTGGATCCCACAATCCGTTCTAATGCTAGAGAGTAACAAGAAAGATACTTGTGGTGATCCAGAAGTGTTCGTGGTCAAAATCTTGGAGAAAATTGATTCAATTTTGAGTTACTAGTGACATTCCTCTATTTTTCTGTTTTGGAAACAAGCATGTTTAATCATTAAAATTGATGTAATTAGAGTGTTTTAGATCTTAATTGCTTCCGCATTTATGTTCCTAACTCCATCAATTGGTATCAGAGCATGATCAGAGCACTCAATTTGCATTAATTTGAGTTTGGTGGGTATAATTTCATGAGATGAATGTTGTGGTTGCTAAAGTCGGGAATTTTCTGGTTTTGGCATCTAATTCAGCTTTGTTATGTTTAGGCCTTTAACATGTGAAGAAGGGTTTGTAAATTTGCTAGTCAATAGAGTTGATCTTAGTTTGTAATTTGAAAAAATCGAAGCAAGAACTAGAAGTTTTGAATAGCAGAGAGTAGGTTCTGCCGCGGAGCGACGCTCCTTCAACAGCGATGTGACAAGTTTAGAGTAAAAATTATATGGCTGAAAGTGATAGATTTAGAGAGATTTTTGCATTATTTCATTTAAATTATTGGGTGGATTAGAAAAAATTAAATAAATGGTAGAAATTGCAACATTTATATGTCTGATTCAATGAAATAGGATGTGACAAGTTTATAGTAAAAATTGAATTTTTTTTTCTTCTGTGTCTTATCTTAATCAAGCTAGTTTCAATTGCTAACATTGCTTGATTAAATGTTCGCAATCGACTATAGATTCATGATCATATATGAGCAAGTAGTCTTCTCATATCCTTAGTGTCTATATTCTTTGCACTAGGGAAGTTTAAATAACCCGATAACCCGAACAACCCGAACTACCCAACCTGAGGTAAAAGGGTTGGGCTGGGTTATTTTTTCTAGTTTTTTTCGGGTTGAGTTGGGTCTCAAGTTGAATTTTTCAAAATTCGGGTTGAGTCAACCCAACCTGAATTACTAATTATAAATATATAAGTGAAAATGAAATTTCAAATTATGGTTTTTTATCTTTTTCATTTTGCTTGTCGTCGCCCTCTCCTTCACGAGTGACTCTCCCGTGCCCCCATGCACTGCTCTTCGATTCGACTCTCCCTCTCCTCTTGGTCTCTGCGACTCTGCCAACTGCCTCCCCCTCTCCTCTCGCTCTCCAACAGCGACTCTCCCTCTCCTCCAACTCTCCCTCTCTTCCCGGTCTCCCTCTCCTCTCGTGAGTCTGTGACCTCCTCAGTCCCTAAGATCCAGCTGTCCAACCTCAGATCGACAACCCAACAACCCAACCCAACAAGTTGGGTTGGGTTGGGTACCCTATTCGGATTATTCAGGTAGCCAACCCGACCAACCTGAATTTTCGGGTTTGTTCAAAAAATTTCCTCAACCCAACACGTGTACATCCCTAGGAAGTTATTCTTTGATTTGGCTTTTAGCCAGACTATCTAAGGAGATTTGCTACTGTGGGAGAACATGTTCTCATAGAATATCTCACTAAGATTCAAAGCTTGACTTAATTTATCATATGAGTGCAGATGATCAGTTGCGGTGTAAGGTCTGGAGAGTAGTCTATTGTATTTGTTATTTGTCATATTTGGAGACAACTTAATTGTTATATCCCTGGGCAGACTTACAACCTTCCTAGATGGTTAATCAGATGGTGCAATCTGATACTTTTATGTATTATTCCAAGTGACTTTGAGCTTTTATTTTCGTTGGCTCTTATCCTTAAAACCTATTTACTTGAGTTGTGTGAAATTCTCTCTTGTTTTTTCTTGTGATTGTGCTTGACTTCAGGGTGTAAAGTTCTTTTTCTTTATTGTATTAAAAAATAATAATAATTTATATATACATGAACAAGGTGATGCTTGAACTTCATGACCTTAATGGGTCTTCTCATTTTCTAGTCTATATCATACTAATCAAGTAAACATTGTGAGGCTAATTAATCAAATTAGTCCACCAACCTACAAATTTAAATCCCATTTTTTTATTAAAAAGATGCAGCATTTTTCCACATAGTACCATATAATAAGAAAATTTAAAAACTTTATTTTTTATCACTATTTTGACTTCCTTGTCAATGTTGGTCTTGTTCTTGCATTGCATGTTCTTGATGTCAAACTATCAATCTCCCCTTTCTCTTTGTAATGTGAAAGCTTTGAAATATTGAAAGAATAAATAATTATGGATGTTTTAATTTGGAGTGTTCATATATATATATATATATATATATATATAAAGAGATGAAAAAGAAATATAAAAAAGGGTGTGTGAAAATGGAGTTTGTTCATCTTTTTCAGTTAGCTAGCTTATGAATGAGAAACATAGAAAGTTGTAATTAATTTAATGGTGGGCATATTGAAGTCTTTCATTTATGTATCAACTTTTTTCCTAACTTAGATCTACAATTAATGTAAAAAATGTCAAAGAAAATGACTATTTCTCTTTCATTTTAATTTGATGGTCAACCTTATATTTTGGGATTTTGTTGTGGTTGTAGCACACACATTAATTATAGGAAAAATATATGGGCTCAATAATAAATTTGCTATTTGCTATTTGCTTTTTGATAAAGTTAATTTTATTTTAAGAATAAAAATACTAATGTTTGAGAAAACCTTTTATTTAAAGAACTAATCGATTGAGATATGTTTCGATTGAATGTATATGCCCTTTTTTAGTTTCGTTCTTTATTTGTTAAAAGTTACAATTTGATTTTTTTTTTTTTGTTGTTGTTTTTTTTTTTTTTTTTTGGTGTGTCATTCAATAGAAATTGATGATCTTGTAAAGTTGTGTAAAGTTGATTTTATTTTTATTTTTATTTTTTTATAAAAGGTGTGTAAAGTAGATAAATCTTCAATTCTACTCACAAAGCAATTAAAACTTAATAAAATTTTTCTTAAAGTCAAAAGAGAAAACATTATACAACTCAACTGAGAAAAATAAACCCATAAGAAGATAAAATTGAAACTTTTAACATAGATCAGAAAGGGAAAAAAAGGGCACAAACATTAAGAATGAAATTAAATATTCAACACATTCATTGAATATAAAGTACAAATTCTGTCCTATACCCTTCATAGAATAAATTATCATATTGTATATACTAAGTCTACAACATTGTTTAACCTTTGACATAGTCTTTCATATTGCTACTTTTTGTACTACTAGAGAATGTAATATAGTTTTTTTTTTTTATTTTCTAATTTAGAAAAATGGGTTTATACTTTGTAGAGTATGAAAAGCTTTCAAGTTTCAATATGAACCCTCCCAAAAAGAAGAAGGAAAAATCAATGGCTGCCAATTGCAAATAGGCTCTCTCTTTTGTACTTTCTAAGTTTGGTTTGCTTTATTTGGTCTAAAAGGTTTTCTATAATCACATATCTCACTATTTGATCTTCATGAACTTAGGATTGTGAAAATAAAATAAGTTGAAAAAGAAGGAAAGCTACTACTATCAAATCATTCTTTCTTTATTTCTTTTTCTTTTCTTTTTTATTTTGAGGACAATCAAATTATTTTGAATAAATACACATTTAAACATGTGAGATAATCTAGAGGGGGCTCAAAAAAATCCAATGACTTGATTGATAGTATAGTTTGGGTTGGGTTATCAACTCATTTGGATTGGATTAGGTCCAAACAAGTGAAAATGTTATAGATTGGGTTGGTTCATGGGTTCACCTTAAATAACTCAAACCAACCTGAAACCAACTCGAACCATTTTTAATTTTAATGAATATTATTTTTTATTTATGATAAAATTATAGATGTCTATATTTATTTTAGTTTTATTTAATTTCATGTTGTTTTGGATAATTTTTTTTACAACAACTCCTAAAAACTGGTACTTCGGAAAAATAATTTTTATATCAAAATTTAATTGTTAATTCTAATTCAATATATGAAAATAATTAAATAAATTTTTTACATATTACCATTTTACTTCTTTTTAGAACAAAAAATTAAATAAATAACTCAAATAACCCAAACCACCTCAACCCAAATGTGAACAATTAGATTGAGTCCAAAAAAGTTCTTCAACCCAACCCAATCCACAAACACTACATTAGAAGATCAAAATGCTTGAGAAAATACACATTATTCTGTTAGTATTATCATAAATACAAATAACCATCTAAATTGAAAATTAATTTTGTTATGGTTCAAGGCGAGAGAAGCAATGGGAGATTATTTATCATTAGTTTTTTTATTTGGCTATTTTTCCAAAAATAAGGAGTGAGCCATTCCTTCCAATTTCTCTAAATTTTTTTATATTTTAAGTCCGTTACTTTAAAATGTCTAAACTTAGGATTTTCCACACTAAGACTCTAATTAATAATAAGTAGAGATTGGGAATCAAAAAAAATGTGGACTAAGTATAAGTCTTTCTAGATTAAGGTATGTCAATTTTATAAATCTTTCTAATTTTAAAACTTCTTTGAAGTGAAAAGGACTAAATGAAGTATCCAAACTACAATAAAATAAAGACCAAGATAATAATTTAACCAAAGAAAGTAATCAATTCAGAGTTTAGTAACCAACCCACTTACACCTTTTATCATTGGTATTTTAAAATGTGTAGATTCGATCTAATAAATCTTGAAATTAGTCATCTTCAATGATTTGAAGTTTAGTTACATTCGCCTAAAAATAAAAAATAGTTATTTACAATCTAAATATTAAAATTAAAACTTTAGACAACACTTGTAAACCATAATGGTTGTGGAGCTGATAGTATATCGAAGAATGAAAGTCACTTCACTCATATAGACCAAGACCAAATAAGCCATCAAATTGTTCAAATAAATCATAGTTTAGTAATCAAATCAATTCTACCTCTACAAGTCTCCAATTTTAACCCCTTTATTTGCAACATAATATGCTAAAAGAATCTATAGATTAATCCCTTCTAAGTCAGATTTCAATTAAACTCTACAAAGTCATAAAATGATGCTTCTCTTCCAATCTATTCCTTCAAAATCTCTAAGAAAACAGCATTTAGCAAAAACCAAATATGTATTACAACACTTATAAAGTTAAAAATATAATCTACAGAACCAGATCGTACAAAGAATAGATAATGAGTTCAAACCAACATTCTCAGAAAACCAGATCATCATATATTATCACCAACTCAAGTCTCCTCACAAGCAGAACGAATTTTCCAAGTTGATATCATATCAGATCCAGAAAGAAGACACTTAATCCAAAGTCGTTATACTCGTTTGTAGAAGAGAACATAGGCCCTGTCATGTAACACGTTATTCTTCCCAATTGCCATGACAGATGCATCATCAAATCGAAGCCATTGGTTGTTATGGTATCTAACATCTGCAGTGTAATGCCCCTTTGAGGACTCTCTTCCATGATGGGTTATGGTAGCTACAAGTTCATATTTTCTACCCTGAAAGAATTGCAAAAGGAAACAATTAGCCAACAATCTTTCTAATTCATAGTTGAGAGCTTACATTATAAGAATTAAAAAAAATACAAGAAAGACTTCGATCCAAAAGAAGAACAAGATCATAATTATAAGAAGGCAAAGCCCCTGATTTCTCGACCCCAATAAAAAGTCTATTATTCTGTCATGTCAAATACCCCACATAACAGCAAAGAAACTAGCATGCCAGAAGCACCTCCTCGAACAAAAGACCACCTATCTCTATTGTGCGCCCATAATACCAAACAACCTCAACCGACAAACGTAGAAGACCATAGCGTGAGAGACAGTGGATTGTAAGTACCTCTTTCGATGATGAGACAAGAAGATCACGGTTTAAAACCAGCTCAAGTGGGAAGTGCACAGCCTTATTCAACTTGGTACTTCCATGGCTTCCATAGCCAAAACGCTTCAGGTGTAATATCATTATCTTTGACTGTTTCTGTATCTTCACAGATTTGCTAGCAGCAACAACACCAGCCTGGACAAATTATATCTCAATTTTAGAAATATATGAAACTAAAAATATGCTAGGTGAAGAGTGTCTGCTCAACATGCACCCATCAGAACTTGAAGACAATGGAGTTCCAGTTTTATCATTTTTTAAAACGGAACTTCAGCCTTCAAATAACAAAAATATAATCCATGAAGAAAAATAGATTTCAACAATCCTATGTCCGCCAACCACCTGCAACCTATAATTAATCTTAAACCAATCAGATTTTTTACTAACCAATTTGAATAAATATCCATTCCATCATTATTAATAAAGAACACCTCCAGCAGATTATTGTTGACAAGTTTTCTACAACTATGCAAATAAAAAAGAATTTGCCGATAACTAAATCAATACGTTACAAACCCAATTTCTAATTTGGGACCAAAATTTCAATCTAAAAGGTGATAGAATGGAGAGGTCTTCCTGCAGAAGAAATATCCTAAATCCCGGTTGGGCCAGAGTCATAAATGCTACAGGCAGAGTAAATAAAATAATGAATGGAAATGCATGGAAAAACATTCATCCGGGAGTTCAAAGAAAGAGGGTTCCATAGATTTATAGGAGATAGAGTATACCTTCCCAGCAGCTGATGGTCGGTACCCTTCAAGAGTTTCTGGTGCCGAAAACAAACGTAGAGCATCCTCGATAGTGCGCACAGCTTCAGGGTAAATATCAAGGTGCAGTGAAAGAAATGGCTGGACAGTACCAGAGTCTTTATTTCCTGCTCAATTAATTCCATGTCATAAATTGGATCAGAGGTGATGATATCAAGAAGAAGTATGTTATTATCTCAGCAGCAATAAAACATTCAGCTTCTGGAGATAATAATCCATGTTCATTAACCTAAAACTCTTTCAATTTCTTCAGACCCATAAAACAAGACTTGAGCCATCTCAAACAAACAAACTAAGTGAATGGAAAATAATCGAAGCAACCAAACAACAGTGTTCATCTAAATAGAAGTCAGAGAAGACCCTATATTAATGATGGCTTAGATACATTAATTAAGG
Organism: Citrullus mucosospermus; assembly: GCA_030954485.1. Taxonomy (NCBI): domain Eukaryota; kingdom Viridiplantae; phylum Streptophyta; class Magnoliopsida; order Cucurbitales; family Cucurbitaceae; genus Citrullus; species Citrullus mucosospermus. The sequence goes on from CM062056.1 coordinate 27,209,950, forward strand.
GGAAATCGCAAACATGGATCATACACAGAGACTGCCAAACTGCAATAGTTTGAAAGTTAAGTAGCCGCAAAAAATTCCAAACATAACAAATTAATGGGTAAGAAGCACAATAATTCCAAAAGACACTAACCAAATTCTAAATGACAACTATCTGCAACAATATTCCATTTGCATTAAAAAGCAAAAGCAAAACAAAACCAGACCAAAAACCCAGGACTTTCATGCATGTGTATGGTAAAGCTTATACTACCTTTTGCTTTCACCATGCTTGTCAGTTGCCCTCCAAAGATTTCACTCAACTCTGAAGGAACAAAACTCTGTGTTCTCATCACTGCAGTTTTGTTCTTCCGCCCAACTGTCTCCCATTCATCATCTTCTGCAGAAGCAACTACAAAAGATTTACCCCCATTGGTACTCGAAGACGTTCCATCAAGCTTCAGCAATTCAGCATGCATCCGATCCATGACAAAACTTAAAAATTCTTGTGCGTCTTCCTGCCTGAATAAGCATAATGACAAGAATTTAAGATTCATTCATTTCAAGCATAAAGAGCATTTTAGAGGTGATAATTGAATCTAAAATTTTGATAGATATCATGTCAAGCAGTGGAAGTCTCCTTTTTTATTGAACTTCCAGTAAAAACTTCCCTTAAAATGAAAAGTGGAAATGGATCACTGTAAAAATCATCAAAAGGCTGCACAAAAAAAATTGAATAGGTATGCAACTCTTTTCAATATATCTTTCTACACTTATGACAAAGTATAACTACGTTCAACAGGATGCTAGAACCCATTTACACTCTTTTTTTAATTTTTCCCTTTTTCCTCCTTTTCATATTAAAAAATTCTTGTATAAGTTCGATGTACTATGAACTTGAACTTCAAAATTATATTTAACACCTATATAGCATTTAAAATAAAGTCCAGAAAAGCACATAAATTCAGATAAATACAGTGGGTTAAGCATTTCAAAATAAAAATTACTAGTAACATAACCTTTAGTTATCCATTGAAAAATATGACCATTAAACTTCAATATCAACTGTCAAATATCAAAAAAATATTTAGAAACTTAATGCAAACCTCACGTGGAAGGAAGTCAGCTAAATAATTCACAAATCATAATTTGCATGAGATAGAGATCGCAAGAATGAAATATCTGCACAAGGTGCAGAGAATTCTACAATCTCTTCAATTTTGAATAATATTACATCTATGATGGACAATACTGACAATGAAAAGGCACCACTGTATCAATGGTTACATTCAGCTTGACTGCGGATTTTAACATAAAAAAACCACAACCAAGGATGAGATTTCAGCATTGAAACAAAGAGATATTAGCAAAAGATCCACAAACCTTGGACGGCCCAAGATACCACTGGGTAGATCTGGACTAAAATTTTTAAGAACGTCATCAAACATGAGAGGGCTAAAAGGCTTCCCAACATCAAAAACAGCCACATCCCTATTCAGAACAGTCGAACTAGGTACTTCAAAGGCAGATATGAACTCTACAAATGCAGTTAGTGTGGAATAACCAGCCTGAAAAATAAGTGTCAAAAGTCAAAGGTTTGCCATGTATTTACAGAAACAATAGTATTAATCATGTTCAAAATATACTTGCTTCGTTTTTTTATATCACTGTAAGAATATAATAGGAAAGACAAGGACCTTGGGGATTTCACGATTCCTTAAGTTTCTCAAGAGATCAACAAAAGGAGGGCAGGACAAAAGGGCCTGCAGAGTTGAGTTCAGAAAGCATAAGTTCCCCGGATTTATTAAACCTCGAGGTAGGAGCTTATTGGAGGAGGTAACAGAGACATTGGGTGCTCTTCTGAAATTCTCTTTGAGAACATTTTCTTGCAAATGATCGATACTACCATTTTGCTTGCTATCTTCTGCTATCAGTCTTGAAAACTGATTTAAAGAATTGTTATGACCATTTGATACACATGATGATGAAGCATCAATGTCGTCTATTTCCGTTGTTGTCACCCCATTAGTACAAGAGAAGCTTTGGTTGGAATTGTAATTACATCCATTCTCCTTTGGCACTCCTGATTCCAGGGGAGAATGACTTTTTCTTCTTTGGCCAATTTTCAGTTCAGTATCGTCCTTAGCTAAATCAGTGGACCCAAAAGTAACGGATCCTGTTGAGGAACCAGAAGGTCCATTCAGTTCACTGTCGGCAGAACTGCCCAATGATTTTCCATCTGTAAAATTCAGAGAACCAAATTGCACGTTAACATTGTTGACCAGCTTTCCGGGATTAACATTCAACTTAGGTGGCATCCATGAATTGGTTTCGTCTTCAGTGAAAGACCCGAATAAGAGAACCTGATAGGAAAAGAAGTCTATGAGTCCAGAGGTCTTAAACACACCAAGGCAGAAACCATTAACAAATACAATGACAAATAACTTAAATCCATTTTATCAAACCGTAAAAATCCTCCAATAAAATTTCGCCCTTAGCTATTAAATGTCATGTACCAGAACCAAAAACGAAACTAACGTCTAATAGTAAATTGAAAATATTTGAGAGAATGAACAAAAGACGGGAAAACCCCATCTACACTTCGAAGAAAGTTCTCAATTATCAACGTGTAAGACCATGCATTCCCTTAGATGCTTCCCAAAATCCACATGGCTTTTGCTCTCGATTGTATAACACATAATTCAGCCATGTATTTACGTGGGTCAATGAATGGACAGGACGCCAATAGGATTTTCTTTATGCACCACTGAAATTTGTAAAAGATCACCCATATGCAACATTTCACTTAATAGATAAACATTCAGTGAAAGGAGTAAACTTGATGGAATACTAGCAGTTGCATGCTTGTTATCAAATAAAACCATAAACTCCATACCGTCAAACTCAACAAAATTCCAACCAAAATAAACGAAGCGAAACTTAAAAACCCAATAAAAGTAAATGAAAAAAAGAAAAGGGGACCTTAGAATCGCTCATGTCTGAAAGTGGATTGGAATTGCAAGGAGAAAAATCTGAGATCAAAACAGGGGTTTTGAGAATAAAGAAGGAGAAAAGGAAGGAGGCATATAGGGGAGGAACCGGAGTGAAAGGCTAGGGTTTTAGAAGACCCTGAAGGATGAGGAGCAGATAAAGGCAAACCACCGACTGAAGACATGAAAGGAGAAGAAACAGAGCAGTGGGTAAAGAGAGAGAGCGTTTGACAATGGAACCCTCTCTATGGCCCTCCTCGCCGACCAGAACCACAGCACAAAGCATCGACTGTGCACCTACGAGAAGAAGAAGAAGAAGAAGAAGAAGAAGAACAGAAATTGTTTTCCCCAATCCGTTTAGGGCTTTGAATTATATTTGGAAATTGGAAGCCCTAGCCACGGATGGGCGATTATTTATTTCCATTAACAAATTATAATTTGTTTACGGTTTAATTCTCAGATATTTATAGTAATTATTTTCCGGAGATATTTACTTAATTTTCCTTTTTCTTTCCATTTTACCATCCATTTGAATTTTAGAAAGTAATTTTAATTTTTACATGAATGTATTTAAAATTTTTATATTTGGATCGTATAAAAAAAAAATAATAAAAAAAAAAAAAAGAGTTAAGAAGATTATTAATATAAATTTTTAATTATAATTTGTTAGAAACTTAGAATATTACAGTAATTTACCATCATTTTAATTCAAAAAGCCTGTCATTTAGCCTAGAAAGTCTTTTTTTAATCTAAAAATAGGATTTGATGTCACTTTAAATTTTAAATCAATTCTTTTTGTTAAAGTAATAAACAATAGAATTCATTTAAAATTTCTCAAAATCACGAAGTAATTTCCAGGGCTTTCTCTTACTATTTTGAAATAAACTTTTCTACATCTATTTTTGTCTACAGAATTTTGTAAAAACTATTTTTTTTTCTTTTTGTGGATATAAGAAAAAACAATTATTAGATGTATTTTTTTTAATCATTTTCTTTGTCTTTTCTTAATTATGTATTTCTAAATAATTGTGTTTAATTAGATGGTGCGCTCATGTATAAAAAGATGACAATTAACCATATGTTTGCTATTAATTTAAACTTTTAGTTCTTCATTGTTACTTCCCTTCTTATTCTTTTTGCTTTTTGTAGTTTAATTTTTAATTTTGTCAAATATACTTAAATTTTTCTTGTTAATTGATCAAATCATATCTAAAAGTTAGGGTTGTAATAGCCTGAATTCTCTTAAAAAAAAAAAAGAAATTCATTAGATTGACGAGAATGATGGTTTAGTTTAAATTCTTTTAATTACTTATTCTTGTGTGTACATTAAATTCTAACTTTCATCTTTAACTTAATATAATTATGTAATTTTCTTAAAGTTTTATTTAACTTAATTTTCAGCATTCTTCTAGTAGTTGACCACTTAGTTTCTTTGTTGTTGTTTTCTCCGTTTTAGTATTCTTCTTTTAGTCATTTTGGGTAAATATTTCCTTGAATAAACTCTTTATTTTTTATTTAATTTACTAGGAACTTCTATTCATCTCAATATTTGTTATTTATTTCTTTAATCATGAGCTAAACTTTTCTTTGGGATTCAAATATGTGAATGCCTGCAAATGCCTAATATGTAAAACAAAGTGACTTGACTCAATTCATAGCTTGGTTTGCTTTTATTGATTTTTATTTCATAATTTTTAGTTTAAATTGATTACCTAGATTAGTATATTAAAATTGAATCTAACACCGAAAGAGTTAGGTAACATTTGGTTCTTAGTGATTTAGGAAAAGAGGCTAGAAATAGGATTTTGTTTTTTACCCTGAACATAGGGCAAAACCTTTAGAACCATAGGATTGTTTTCTTAACTACCTATCGTATAGGTGTCTAATTTGATTCACCAATGCATTGAATTTGAACTAAGTTAAAAGTTTTCATATTAGGCTACATTTATTTTAAAAAAAGAGCATGAACATGTTGAATCCCCATTTTCTCATTACGTTTGTCAAATTAATTTCCTACCAAATATCCAAATCAATTTTCTCTTGTTACTAAAGTTGCAATTTTGAGGAAAATTTTTGTTGTTTCTAAGAATTTTGTTGAAAAGTTGTTCCATTGAGATATGACTTGGAATTCTTCCAATTTTTTTTAATACTAAACGACATTGTGCACTTGCACTAGACTTTCCAATTAGTCATGGTATATTTCTCAAAGGATTTTCAAATCTAAGCGTTGTCAATCGATCAATTAGTCATGGTATATTTCTCAAAATAGAAAATTTGAACCCGAATCTGTCAAAGAATGTCGACATAAAATGAATTGGTTATGTGAAAATAATCAATCCAAATCGAGCATAGCTCAATTGGCATCCGAATTTGTTAATAACCACGAAAATATATAGAATACTATATTGTTTTTTAAGGAACTGAATTCCTCAGCGGAAGCCCGTGAATGTGTATGCTTTTAATTTACGTTCTGAATTTACAAAACATACAGAAAATTTTAAAACATACTTAACCAAGCACGCTTTACTGGGAAGAAAATCAAGGTGAAAGAAAATACTTTTGAAGACAACTTTTCAATTTTCTCCAATTCTTCACTACATCCATGATCTCTTCAATCATGAACAAGACACCGCCACAAAGATTTTCCTGGCTATTCTCTGGTAAGGACTAGGTTTGCGAGAACCTCTTTTTGGAAGACAATGGAATAGTTTTTCAACATTTTAGAGAGACTCTTTCTCTACAATTTGAGAAAGTGATAAGAGAAAAGAAGAATTGTCGAGAGAGAGATCGTTGATTTTAAAATTAAAAAAATCATAGAAAGGAGGTTTCCTTAACCACCATTTTAACTCCTCTTAACCATGGGGAGTTAAAATTTAACTAAAGTTAAATTAAACCAATTTTAACTTAATTTAATTAATATTACATTTGAATCATATTCAAATGTATTTCTCTCCCATAACTTATAGTTTAAATATGAATCTCATTTATATTATGTTTTAACCTATAGTTTGAATATGAATCTCATTCATATTATTTAATATTTGAATTTTATTCAAATATATTATTGTCTCATATTATAATTCAAAATTAACTTTATAATATAATATATCTATAAGCATTATATTAATTATATCATATAAATTAACCTATAATTCCTTCACTATATGAATCTTATTTATATTAATTTAATATATGAATCTTATTCAAACATCAATACTCTCATAATATATAGCTTAATTTTGAATCTAATTCAAAAATAACTTTATATTATAATGTATTTCTATACATTATATTAATTATATCTCATACAATTAATGCACATTTTCTTATTTAATTTGAACAATTCAAATTTATCCAAAACTAAATAATTCTTGTTTTATCCTTTAATGAGCTAGCAGGGGACCTAATGGCCCTATAGATTAGAAGCTTCAATGATACAATATTTTAATTAATTAAACTCTTTAATTAAACTAATCAACATTCATTAACTGTGGGTCACTCCAATAAAGACCCACAGTTGTACTTTCGCACTGTAGATATATTTATGTGTCTTCGGATATAACCAATCAACAGTGAATCAACCCTTCACGAATTGCTCGTAAATACAGTTTGGTCAAATTACCATTTTACCCTTATAATTACATCTAACTTCTTAAGTCCCACTGATCCTTTAATTAACAACTTGTTTATGGTCCTACCATAAACAAAACCCTCTCAGGCCAGTGAAAGAGATGGACCCCATTGTTCAAGACCCAGAGTCAACGCTTAATGGGAGCAATTCATCTACTTACCCAAAGACGGGAAGGAATGCATTCCATCTTGTGTAACTATGTTCCCAGCTCCCTTCTTGGACAAATCCCCAAAATGGTAGGCATATTGAGTCGACGAATCTGATCACTCTTACGCATAAAGATCAAAGGATTGCCCTCATAGACAGGAGTTCATAACTCACTTAGGATTAAGGTCAAGTTACTTGTGATCATCCTATGAAATGTTAATCTCTTCAGTTAACGGTGTTTTAAAGAGAGATCAATCATTTCACGGTTCAGTCTTATACAAACTCTTTATATAGGATACTCTCACTCACATGTCTCTACATGAACAATTAGGATAAAATTGTTTGTAACACTTTACAATTTTTGTAACAATTACAAAGTAGGTCGTATTCGGAGTATCGTCAAGATAAGGCACCAACTTTATTCATATACTACAGATCATTTAGGTTATTACTTAAACATAATCCATCTGTATGTCAACCACATACGAGGCTTTAAGGCGTACATCCCAACAGTCTCTCATTTGAACTAAAGCCAGTGAGACACAAGGCAGTGAGACATGTATCCTAGGGCATACTTTATACCCAACATGTTCTCCCACTTGCATTAGTGCACTAGAGACATGTCCGTAGTCCTAGACATTCTAGGAGGTCCTCTCACACTTTAGCCTAGAGAATCCTTCTATATAATTCAAACTATTATGTCAACAAATACTATTTGGTCACCACCATGATGTTTCTCTCATTTTATTCTATTTACTAATATCCTCAAACTTAGCCTTTGCACTTTATCTCATAAAGTGGATAGACCAATTCGTATTTGAAACATATTTCAAACATTTAAGGATATACATGAATATGCATGTTATTGCTTCACAAGCAAAATATTGTCTTGTAGTCCAATTTACACCACTTAGGATAAAACAAGATTTATTTAATTCTTGTATGAAAAACAGTGTATCCCGTAAAAGATCAAATCTTAAACTTTATACACTAATATCTCATTATTCATAAGTTTTAATTTTCGAAACTCAATGGTCATACTATTAGTTTAACTGATATAACTAACCAATTGTATATTAAATGTTAATTAAGTCTCACGTAAAATTTACATCTCCTCAACACTTAAGGTATCTTAGGAAACTTTTCCATTTAGGCATATCAACTTTAATGTAGTCATTCCATCTGAAGCTACTGCATTGAACATTAAACAACAACTTTGTAAATGTAAGATGCGTAAAACAAACTTAACATCATGTCCTCAACATCTCTATGTGGACATTTAATATACAAAATCATTTTCACATCACTATTTGAAATTGGTTAAATAGTCAAATTTTCATACTGATTTTTACTTCATTTAGAATGAGTAAATATCAATATATAGATAAATGTTCACTTTTCCCTTTTTCTTGTCTGTACAAGAATAGTAAATCCTGATGACACCATGCATTTTCATCATTACTGTTGGATTGAATAAAATAATTTCATCCAACTTGATATTAATATTTAGGCCAAAGTCTAATTGAGCAACAAAAATAAGGCTTAATTTGGCCTAAAGACCAATTAAGGCCCAAATCCAATTAGATGAGGCCAAATCCATGAACTAACTAAGCCCAAACTCATAAACCCCACCTGAAAACTTTATAAATAGAGGAATTCTCATCTACAAGGGTTAGAAATTTTGACACTTAGAGAGCCTAGGGAGAATTCTATCTACTAACTCCCGAAGTTGTGAACCACCCTTGAAAACTAAAACTCTTTGAAACATAGACATTCAACTTCAAGAACATCCACGCGCTCTGCACATCAAGAGTACACATTCAACTAAGTCCAACTCCATGAAACACGTTTTTCAGGAAACCTTGTGCAGACACAAATAATTAATATTTAATAGTTTATAACTTTCATCTAATTCATATAAATTTCGATCTTCAATAAGTTATGTAGTACATGTGCAAGACATGTTATGTTATGATAGTATATGAAACAGACTATAACAATCACTAAACACTCCAAATCATGTTGACATCTTAGTGATTCACGAGATCATTCAACAATACTATATAGAGACAATACAAAATGTATAACTAAAATCAAAGGACAATATGTTAAAAGGAGATAAAAACAAAACATATCTCATCAAAACTCTCTTACACCCGTGATCTTGGAGAAAATGAGGATATCACCATTCAACAATTTTTTTGGAAGATCATCTAGTAGAATTATTTATAATGGCATGACCTATTGCAACACTAGAATGCAACAACTCAAAGATCTCAAATGATACTTTTTATGAGGAGTAAATACGTTGCACTTTTTTTCCTTTGACTATGATTGTTTTTTCGTTTTTTATAGCAAAGTTTTTAATGAGGTTTGTTAAAGTATACGAATAATGTATTATTTTTCTATCACTATGATTTTTTTACACGGGATTTTTTCCATAAGGTTTTAACGAGACATATGTTTTATACACTATGGACATCAAAGGGGGAGGGTTATAAATATTATAAATATGTAGATGTCCATAACTATCATATGTTACAAATTTATCCATTAATTTCCATAGCTTTCATGTCCCATTTTTATGTTTGGTTCTTGCAACTATTCTCATAATCTTTTGGTAGAAATCATTTGTAACACACATCACAATTGAAAACAATAATATTAATCAAATCTCTTACTCCAAATTTGATAATATTTAAATGATAACAAGAATTTAATATAATATAACTATCGTCAAGAAAGTGAGATAAACAAATGTTGTTAAAGTTGGCATACATAAAACCAATATTCATTTTTGTCAATTTCGCGGCCATCGGAGAGTTACAACCGGGAATTCCGAAGGATCCTCGCCGGCGGCCATGCCGAATTCAAACTACAATCACTTGCAGACTCCACTTCGCCATACTCAGCCATCTTCCTCATCGTCTACTTCCAGACTCCTTCTTCTTCTGACCTTCCTTCCTCTCACTCTCGCATCCCTTGCTTTTGTCCTCCAATGGCGCGGCGGACTCACCGACCCCGCCACCCGTTGGTCTCCGCCGGGATCCTACCAGTTCCCTGGCATGGAAGCCTCGCCCCTCTCCCCGATTTCGCGCCACTCCACGCCTTCCGCCTCTGATTGCCTCAATCTTGGTCGGAGTGTTTCGCCTTCGTTCCCGTACTATCAGCACTGGAAGTTCGATCGCGGATCAAATTTGAAGCCCAAGGTCTATTGCTCTGCTTCTTCTATGGAATTTCACTTTTACTTAGTGTCATGAAGTTGATTTAAACGTTGTATTGGTAATTAATTGATATGTGGAATGGAGCTAAAAATTGGGAAATGGTTATGAAGGTTGTTGTTCTGTTTGTCGTATGATGGCTGATGAGAAAGGGAAAGGAGTATGTTCGAGATAACAATTTTTGTTTTCTGATGGGAATTTTGAGGCTTCCTTATGCTGATTTGGATGGAAATGAGTACATAAACTTTTCTTTTCTTTGTTGTGTTTCTTTGTTTTTTCCTCTCGATGTGTAGATATGCATTACAACAAGTACGTCAGCAGGATTAGAGCAAATCTTGCCTTGGATGTTCTATCACAAGGTCATTGGGGTTTCCACCTTCCTACTTTTTGTGGAGGGAAAAGCTGCATCTCCTGATGTGACTAGAGCTTTGGAGTCAATTCCTGTGAGTTACTTCTAGTTGGAGCCAATCTTTATTGTATTTGAGGGTTTTTTTTTTTTTTTTTTTTTTTTTGGGTGTGTGTGTGTGTGTGGGGTTGGTAAACTACTTGTTAAGCATGAATTTGACATTGGTTTTCAGGGAGTGAAATTGATATTCAGGACAAAAGAGTTAGAGGAGCATCAGGCAAAAAGGTGTAAAACTTCTGCCATTTCTTTGACAATAAAAAATATAAGAAACAAGTTTCATTTAGGGGAATGGAAGGGCTAAGGAAGTGCTCATTTCTTCGATTTTCTTTAGAAATGTCATAGTAGACTGGAAGTTCTAGAACCTAGTTATTGTAAGATGTGATATTGGTTCATGATCATTTTCTATAGTAAGGGTGTAAATGAAAACTGAACCAATTGAAGGATTGATGAAACGAATCAAGCTGAGTCATTTCTGTTCATTTTGACCAGTCTTTGACATTTGATTTGGTTTTATAATAGTCAACTCCCATTTTCTATTTGATGCTGCTACTAATTAACCAAAAAAAACCCAGTCTGAACCAACTCACGTACACTTTTGTTTCATGGAACATAAGCTTTTATGCAATTTTTTATGAGTATGAAGATTAGAAGGTCTCTTGCATCGTTATCTGCTTCTGAATTCTGATATAACATTTATTTGTAAATTGTTATCACAAATACAGACACATACGGACACAATATACGCAAAGTTTTTTGTTGATGCATGATCTTGAAGTGAAGAAGTAAACAATAAAACTTCAATCGGCATTCGACAAGAATCATAATTATAGAAGTTTGAGTGCTCCAACTAGAAGACTCAAACTTTGCTCAATCCCAAGTATTTATACAAATCAAGATACTATACTTAACATGCCTATTGTTACTTCTGAACCAAAATTTCCAGAAAAAGGAGAGAAAAAAAAAAAAGAGGAGCAAAGCTGCATTAGACAGAATGGAAACCTTCTTAAATCTGGGGCCACACAGTGATTGGTGCAAATTGCCTTAGTTCTCCTAGGAAGATCTGTAATGGAAATATTAAGAATAAGAAGCTTGCACCAGAAATTGTTGGTATTAGGACCGGGACCAGCAGTGGGCAAATAGGTGATCCAGCTCCTACGAAATATCTGCATATATATCACCAATTTAGCCTTAGTGATAGGCAAGTGGAGGGTCTTTTTCTTTAGAGGAGAAAATCATATCATATTTATTTAAGAGTGTTGTCATTAACGATTTATATCTTGTTATTTAACTCATTTTTCAATGTCGTTGTCTGGTTTCTTTTTGCTATCCTCAGTCGGATCTGGAATGAAACATGGCTTTCTGGTTTCTTTTACAAACCTTGCAATTATGAACTATTTGTGAAGCAATCTCTCAATATGGAGATGGCCATCATTATGGCAAGGGTATGGAAAGTGTTCTTCTTATGGGCACTACTCTGTCGCTACCTTATTCTGTAATGTAACACTATTAACTTGTGCTGTTTAGTTTCTTCTCTCTCCTTTTTAAAATATTAGGATGCTGGCATGGATTGGATTATTCATCTTGATACTGATGAGTTGGTACATCCAGTCGGTGCTCAGGAGTACTCCTTGAGGCAGTTGCTGCTTGATGTGCCCGGAAATGTTGATATGGTTATTTTTCCTAATTACGTATGTGTTCATTCTATCTTTTTGTTTTGTAATTCGTTATTTCTGTTGTGAAATGGTGAAGCTACTTGAACTTGTCAACATTATTTTTCTTCTACATTTTGACATTGTTATGAGCCACAATCTAATCGTAATGTTGGTGTTATATAGGAAAGCAGTGTTGAAAGAGATGATATAAAGGACCCTTTTACTGAGGTAGTTTCTTTCACTATCCATTCTTATTATTTTACTTATTTGAGCTGTTTGGCTGTAAATTTCAATTTCTTATCCACCGTGATTGCACTTGTGCATTTGAAATTTAAATTCTGCATGCAACTACTATAGTTGGGCAAAAAGGTTTCTATTGCTTGATGATATATGGGACGCTGTAATTATCTTTTGGATATTTATATATATTTCTTTCCGTTGCCACGGCCATTTTATGCCATTGGTTTTTCTTCTTTAAAATTTGCATGCTTTCATTCTCTCGTTCTTCTTAATGACACTGGTTTTTCTCGAATAGCTAGAAACTATGAAAGTTCATGGAGTTGTTTCTAAAAACTGTACTCCCAGTTCAGAAGAATTTTAAATCATAAGAAGGTCAAATTTTAAATCATTTTAAAATTTGAAATATATTTTGTGGTGTCTTATATTCACGTTCCGGAGGAAAAAAAAGAAAAAAAAAGAAGAAGAAGAAGCAGAATCCTTCAATACGGCTCTCTAGTCTCTTTGCCTTCTCAGTGTTTATTATTGGCAGGACACATCTTGAGCGCTTTTAGAGTAGTTGAATGAGTGGCAGTGCCAAAGCAGAGGAAGAGGATATGGAGAATGAATCTGATTTTCATTTTAATTTGGATGAGTGGGACTGAAGTGAATTAAACGTGAAATGATGTCCATTAGTTGCCATTCCAGTGTTATATTTTGTACTACCATATGGGTTTCTCGCTTTAAGGAGGAAGCATTTTAGTTGTAATGTGCCTTGTATTTTGTTTTTATATATCAAAATGAAACTTGTGTAAAGCATTAGATATTGCTTGTTCTTAATATGCACCTACTATTTTAAGACTACTCTTTCTATGAACTCAGGTCTCAATGTTCAAGAAAAATTTTGACCACCTGCCCAAGGATACATATTTTGGCATGTACAAAGAATCAACTCGTGGCAACCCAAATTACTTTTTGACTTATGGAAATGGGAAATCGGCTGCTCGAATTCAAGATCATCTTCGTCCCAATGGTGCACATAGATGGCATAATTACATGAAAACCCCCAAGTAAGTTGTTTACTGTGATCTTGAAGTTTTGGGATAGCCATTTTTGCAGCACTAACTATGTTTGTGTCAATATCTGCCAGTGAGATTAAATTGGAGGAAGCTGCTGTATTACACTACACATATGCAAAATTTTCTGATTTGACCTCTAGACGGGACCGCTGCAGCTGCAAACCTACCAAAGATGATGTTAAAAGATGCTTCATGTTGGAATTTGATAGAGCCGTGAGTTCAGTTTTTCCTGGTCTTGTTTAGCATATAATCTTCTGTCCACACAAAAAGCTTCTTGAACACGGTTATGGAGCAGTCGTAGTGTAGTTTGAACCAATATTTTAATTTGATCTGGATGAAGAGATATTTTCATTAGTTACTGCTTACATATGCTGCGTTATAAAATTAAGAAGTCGTTATACTTAAGGATTGCTGGTAAAACTATTCCTTTTCATTCAGAGAACTGGACCTACAATATTATTTAAACGTTAGTAATGACAATTTAGTTACATAAGATAATTGAACGGCTTTTATCCTCTGCCACTTCGCATGAGGTAATTGTTTATCCATTTATTTATTTTTTGTGTACATTACATTGGTCTAAAATTTCCTAGATTTGGGAAAAAAATTTTATCCAGAACTGATGAGTTTCTTTTATGTTTTATTTTTTGATGACCTCATCCCATCATTTTTGAATGTCTAAGCAACTGTATGTATTGCAGGCATTCATAGTTGCTTCTACTGCAACCCAGGAGGAAATGATGAACTGGTATTTCTCTTTATGAAGAAAATATTTTTGTTTTGGATTGTTGTAGATTTGCTTCTTTTCTAGGTACCAAGAACACGTAGTGTGGGGTGACAAAGACGTAAAAATCAAGTTGTTGAGGAAGGGCATTTTAACACGAATTCATGCTCCTATGGTAAGACTTTTATTTGATGTCTGTAGTGTGACAAATTAGGAAGAGTTGGATAGCCCTTTGTTTGTTCATTAAAACAATTCAGTTACAAAGTTCACATTGGAAAACTATTTTCATCAAGTGTCCGAAGCATTGGGTTTTTTTTTTTTTTTTTTTTTTTTTTTTTTTTTTTTGTTGAAATAATAGCTTCCCTATTATTTATGTTTTTAACCCTAGCTTCTTATAGCTTGAAACTGCCTTGCCTAGGGAATGAGGATTTAGAAGTTCATGACAGAGAAAGTTATATAGGTCTTCAGTAGAATTGACGAATTGGCTTTGGGTAGCATGCTACCTCTTTCTCTCCCGTTTGTATATCCCCGTTATTTCTGAACATAAAAAAGAAAGAAGAAAAAAAAAAAACCATTGCATTAGGAATGGGACATCCACGATACCCAGTCAGAATCTGGGATTGTCCAAACTCCAAAGTTTAGTTTTTAGGAACTAAGAGTTATGTTCATGTAAGTCAAGTACAATTGTTCATATCCAACATGAGCATGGCTAATATATCAATGATCTTTGCTTTAAGTTGGTTTGAATCCTTATCGCACTCATAATTATTATAACTATAATGCCATATTCTGAAAAAATAAGTGTTCAGATGCCCAGTGACTATGGATTAGTATCGAACTTATTGCACCCAGTATGAAATTCTCCCCTCTTTTGGTTCAGGTGATTATACAGGGATTAAGGGAGAGTGGTGTCTTCGATTCTGTTATCACATCTGCTTCTGAAACTCAATCAAAAGAGAAATTTTTATCATCCATCACTAGCAGTAACTCGAGCAAAGCAATTGCGTCTCAGTCTCTTCCATCTAGGAGGGTAGGCAGAAGTGAAAAGTACCAAGCAACTGCAAGGAAGGCCCTGAACATTGAAGCTGGTGAGTGGCATGAATCCGCCGTCCCACCACAATCTCCTCCAGGAATATAAACTACAAAACAACAACTTTAAACCTGGTAGGAGCTACATATAATTCTTGTAAAACAACCATCATTGCTTGGTTTCCGGTTTGTGGTGTGGATTGCCTTTTACTGTCCTTCATGCATTACAAATACCTTAGCTACCAAGGGCTGCTAGGAGTGAGAAAAGAACAGCAGATAAAAACTATTCTTTCTTCATTGTATAATACATTGTACCAATTATGAAATTATGCAATCGATTTCGAGTATGTTATTTTGTCCTTTGGTATCAATGCCCAATATTTTATGGGGTTCTTTTATTCAAGCATTGTAGCTGCAGAAGGGTTGAGGAATCATCATGGTGGTGCCTAACTTCGAAGGTCAGTTTATTTGATTGCATGCACAAAACTTGTAGGACAGGCAATAACTGGAAAACGATTCATCCATAGAGTATTGAAGTTCAAACTGATAGTACAGAATTTACACACTCACACACAAAGAAGAACCTGCGAGCCAATTTGGCTTTTGCAATAGACAAACAGTACAGTGAAGAATTGAACTTAGATCTGATTACTAATCAAACATTGGTGGAATTATCAGGTTTGAAAAGTGGCTGCGGTGACGATGTCGAATGAGCTGCACCACTACTACCAGGGGGCGGCGTGGGCACACCAAATACCTGCGCATTAGTCCTTATGTCTTGTCTCCCTTTCGCTCGGCCTAGAAAGTAACACCCGAAACCGAGCAACAAGCAGAAGAAAATCAATGGCAAAGAGATGACTACCACCAAACCCATCTCTGATCACAAGCAAAGAGAGAGAGAGAGAGTTGAATGGAATGAAGAAAGAGTGTGAGGTGAGATTATATATACAGAGAAAAGGAGAAGAAGGAACTGGGCTTATTCTTGAATGCCTTTTTTTGTGTGTTTGAAGGCTTCAGATTCTGTCAAGAAGAGAAAAAGTAAGGTTTGATTTATATATATCCTCGAAATTCCATCCAACGGTCAGCTTAACGTTGAAGCTTCAACGGTCACTTTTTCCAACAGAGACAGCCATTCAAATGACAGCTAGATAATATAAATGCTTTCTTTTCTTGTCTTCTAAACTTCTTATTCCTCCTCTTTGCTCCATGATTTCATCCTCATTGTTGCCTCCAGATTCTTCTTTTGCAGCCTTACTTAATATTTTTAGGTTAAATAATTTCTTTTGTTCATATAGTTTTCAAAGTTTAAATTTGTTTCATGTTGGTTAGTTTCTTATTTTACACTTGTTTTCTTTGAACACTAGCTCTTCATATCCCTTTGCCAACATGAATACAACTTGTTAATGATATAAAATATGTATTCTTGATCAAAAGGTAGATGTTCGAGTTCTCTATTCGTATATTGTTGAACTCAAAAAGGATAAAAAGAAACTCGTTAGATCCTTTTTAGTCAAGTTTAATGAAAGTGTGTTATATATCTAAAATAGATATCATTTTCTGGAGGATTTAATAAAAGGGTAGGAATTGAATTGCAACTTTTAAAGCTATTTGTAAATTAGGTAAAAACAACTAACTAATTTAATATTAATTTTAATATGTTTTTTAAATTTGGCAAAGTTATGAGTATCTTTGTGTAAAAAATATTCATAAATTTTCAAAGTTTAAAAAGAAAAAAATACTAGAATTAAAAAATACTCTTACCATAAATTTAGATGGAAATCGTGAGGGTTTTGATCTAAAAATATTTTTTTGAACTTTTAAAAGTATAAAAAATAACTTTAAACTTAAAAAAGTATTAAAAATACTCTTGAAATATATCAAAATGATAGTAATCAATTTGTTTAAAATTTTTAAACTCTAAAAGAATCAATTTTAAAACAAATTACCATATTTTTTTCTTTTCATATAGACACAGAGACACATGTCATTTCTAAATCTTTATTCTTGGTCTCTCTCTTCCCCACCCAAAACGGGTCACAAAACCAGTTTTTATCATTGTTCTTCTTTTGACAAATCAAAAGACTTGACATTTTTAAAGTTAGAGATAAATATAGAATAAACTCAAAAGTTAAAAAAAGATTTAAACAAGAAAAAGAATACTTAAATAATTAGTCATATTAATTTCATGGTTCAAATGTATTATTCACAGTAAAACATGAACTTTAGATTAATTCATTATAATTAATTAAATACTTGAAAAATCAATCCATCAAAATAAATTCCATCCAGTATAATGTTTGGAATTGTAATTACCATTTTCCAATATATAATTACCAAATTCAAATTCAAATTTGTTTAAAAAAATATAAAATTAAAAGACGGTTGGATATTTATAGGAAGAAAGTGAAACTTTTGTGAATATTTAAAACATAAAGAAATGGAATTAATTGTGTAGATTAAATTTTATTGCTAGAAACTTCAAATTGGATTGTGATTGAAAGAACCAGATTAACATGATGTTTCATATATAAATTTAACATGTTGAGAGCTAAATTTGTAGTTTTTTTTCAATTTGAATGAGTTAAAATTTGATTTTGGTTGAGCAACAACTTAATTGAGTTAAATTTGAAAAATGTTTCAATTTTGTATTTATTGGAATTTATTTTGTATTTTGGAGAGTTATTAAATTGCTAGTTTGTGGAGAGTTACTAAGTTGCTAGCTTGTAAATAACAATTTTATATTTTAGATAGTTACTAAGTTGTTGGCCCATAAATAAGTTTGTTAGTTTGTGACATCCCACTTCAAAAATTGAACAACTCTTTTGTTTCTTTATATTTTTTGGTTCCAGATTCGAAGTAATTGAGACGATTGGTGCAATCTACTTACGTCTAAAGAACGTTTGGGCTGAGGTCAAGCAATTGTTTTTCGGATTGAAAAAAGCGATGGCGATTTTCCTCTGTTCCAACAGTTATGGGGTCCAACTTCGTCGGCCGCCGCTACATCACCGTCGCCCCCCAATCTGCTGCAATCGCACAGCTTTATCCGAGTTTTCTTCCCCGGAGAACCTCCTCTCCGGAGAGGCAGGGATTTGACAGAGCTGGCTTTAGCAGCTCCTCGCACCTCCACCCATGTCTTTGCATTCGTTTTCGCTTTCTCTCTCCTTGTCATCACTCTCATCAGCTCTCTCAAAGTCGGCGATAACCTCGCATGAGGCTTCATTAAGGAGGTATTCCATTTCAGTTTCTATTTTATAGGGATTTTTCTATGATTGGAAGTTATCAGTGTTTTTGGTTTGAATTCGCTAAGCTAGTTTTGGTTTCGTCATTATTATTGTTGGTCTTATTATTCGTGTTTAAAGGCCAGTAATGGAGTAATGTATAGTTACAATATTGATTATAGTGAAAGAGTCATACATATTGAATAATAGTTGTCTTATAGGCTGGTTTGGATTGAACCGATTAGATTATCAGCTGACTTTATACGATTCGATGTTAGAAATCTGTAGTCTATTTAGTATTTTGAGTAGGTGACCACCGTGGGACTTGATTGTGACTTCCAAAGCATTTGTATTTTATAATTTGGATGCTTTGTCTTTTTTTTTTTTTTTTAACCATAATCAATATTTGGATGCTTTGTCTTGGGTGAGTGTGAGTAATTTTAGGTTTGATACGCCTAATTAAATGCAGTCTACCCCTTTTTTTGTAGTTCTTGAATGATATTATTACTACTTCTTCTTTATAATCTGGAGTAGTCGGAACTTTGCTCCCCTACACCTGGGTTGTATTTGCCAAGGCACTCGAAGGTTCAAACTTGGGGCCTCTAAGCTGGTTTACTTTTTCTGTTTATTATTGAATACTTGTTCTAATTCCTATGCCCCTTTTATGGCCCAAGAAAAGTATAACTTCCCAAACTACAAGTAACAGTAGTGGTGTAACTCGTTTGTATCAGAACTTTTTTCCCCTGTCATCAAGCCTCCAACATCACATGGATGATGACAATCTTCACTTCAACTTCAATTCCCACATCTTCTTTGCACAACTAAGTCGTAATTCATTCTGTAGGAAGCATTTGGATCAATTATACGTCCAGTTAATTGTGTCTGGACTACACAAGTGTGGTTTCTTGGTGATCAAATTTGTCAATGCTTGTTTGCATTTCGGAGATGTTAACTACGCACACAAGGCTTTTCGCGAAGTCTTAGAACCGGATATTTTGTTGTGGAATGCCATCGTAAAGGGTTACACTCAGAAGAATATTGTTGCTGGTGCTATCAGAATGTATATGGATATGCAAATGTCACAGGTGCACCCGAATTGCTTCACATTTTTGTATGTGCTTAAAGCATGCGGTGGAACATTAGTTGACGGAATAGGTAAACAGATGCATGGCCAGACATTTAAATATGGCTTTGGATCAAATGTTTTTGTGCAGAATAGTCTTGTGTCAATGTATGCTAAATTTGGTCAAACCTCGTCTGCTAGGATCGTGTTTGATAAGCTGCATGATAGGACAGTTGTTTCATGGACTTCCATCATTTCTGGGTACGTTCAGAATGGTGATCCCGTGGAAGCATTGAAAGTTTTCAAAGAAATGAGACATTGTAATGTAAAGCCTGATTGGATTGCCCTTGTTAGCGTCATGACAGCATATACGGATGTGGAAGATTTGGGACAAGGAAGGTCCATTCATGGTTTAGTAACTAAATTGGGTCTAGAATTTGAACCCGATATAGTGATATCGCTCACTACTATGTATGCAAAACGTGGATGGGTAGAAGTTGCCAGATTTTTCTTTAATCAGATGGAAAAACCAAATTTAATATTGTGGAATGCTATGATTTCTGGCTATGCAAAAAATGGATATGGTGAAGAAGCAATCAAACTATTCCGCGAGATGATTTCCAAAAATATCAGGGTTGATTCTGTTACTGTGAGGTCTACTATTCTAGCCGCTGCCCAAATCAGGTCTCTTGAACTAGCAAGATGGTTGGATGGTTATGTCTCTAAGAGTGAGTACAGAGACGATACTTTTGTAAACACGGCCCTTATAGATATGTATGCAAAATGCGGAAGCATATATTTTGCTCGTAGTGTTTTCAATAGAATGGTCGGTAAAGACGTTGTCTTATGGAGTGCAATGATTATGGGGTATGGATTACATGGTCATGGACAAGAAGCCATCAGCCTTTACAATGAAATGAAGCAAGCTGGAATTCGTCCAAACGATGTTACTTTTGTTGGTCTTCTCACAGCATGCAAAAATTCAGGTCTTGTAAAAGAGGGATGGGAGCTTTTCCACCAGATGCGAGACCACGGGATTGAACCACATCACCAGCATTACTCTTGCGTGGTCGATCTTCTAGGACGTGCAGGCTATTTGAATCAAGCTTATGATTTCATTATGAGCATGCCAATTAAACCTGGAGTTAGTGTTTGGGGGGCTCTTCTGAGTGCTTGCAAGATCCATCGCCAAGTAAGGTTGGGAGAAATTGCTGCAGAACAACTTTTCATATTAGATCCATATAATACAGGGTATCATGTGCAACTCTCAAACCTCTATGCTTCTGCCCATTTATGGACTCACGTGGCTAACGTTCGATTAATGATGACACAAAAAGGACTGAACAAGGACCTCGGACATAGTTCTATCGAGGTAAACGGAAATCTCGAAATGTTTCATGTTGGCGATAGATCACATCCCAGATCAAAGGAAATTTTTGAAGAGCTTGATAGATTAGAGAAAAGATTAAAAGAAGCTGGTTATGTTCCTGATAATGAATCTGTTCTACATGACTTGAATGATGAGGAGATTGAGGAAAGTCTTTGTAACCACAGTGAGAGACTAGCAGTTGCTTATGGTATCATTAGTACTGCTCCTGGAACTACACTTAGAATAACCAAGAATCTCCGAGCATGCGTTAATTGCCATTCAGCGATAAAGCTTATATCAAAGCTTGTCGATAGGGAAATAATTATTCGAGACGCAAAACGTTTTCACCATTTCAAAGATGGAGTTTGTTCATGTGGAGATTTCTGGTGAAGCCTGGTTAGTATTTATACTTTCTGCAACTTTACACCTAATGAATTTACTGATGTCCATACTGGCCTATGGCCATATACTAACCTGCCTTACTTGAGTCTGATGTGAAAGGGAGGAATATCCAAATTTTCTGTAAAATGGTATCAATTTACAAGCTAAATAATACTTCATGATGGCATTTGGTTGGGTATCACTAAAGATTTGCAAGATTTGCATTGTGAAGTCTTGACTTTGAAAAAAATCTGTTATGGAAGACTGGATATATTTCAATATCATTTTAATTAGTTAAAAAGTCTAGTTAAAAAGACTCTATTTGATAATCATTTTCTTAGAATGTTTTCATATTTCAAAAAAAAAAATACTTAACCTCGGGTCATGAGTAGTATAAAAAATCTTCTATAATCTTTCAGCTAAAATACTTTTTCCTTTTCTTTTTTCAATATTAGAAGTTGAACCTTAATTTTTCAATGGTAATTAATATTTTATTCACCGAACTATACTTGGACTTAAAATGTTCTATTTAGTTAGTAGACAAAAACATTTGTAAGTCATAGCATTACATTTATGTGATGCATTTAACAAAAAAATCGTAGATGGGATTATATGAATTTGTAGTTAGTGGAAAAAAGAAAGCAGGAATCAAAATAAGATTTAAGTTTAATCTATCATTTGTGAAATCGAATTAAATATAGTACATGCTACTATTAATTCATACTACTTATGACCGGAGGCTTAGTAAACACAAGATTATCATTTTTAAATTTCTCTCTTAATTGTAAATATTTTCAAATGTAGCAAAATATAACTGTCTATTGGTGAGTGTTTATCATTGGTATATAGTGACATTTTGTTCTATTTATAATATTTTGGTTAATTTTGCACAAATTTGAAAACAGCCGTGTAACAAAACATAATAGAAATAATACAATTTTGACTACAACATCAAACCAGATTCTAAACTGAGATTTAATAAGTAATAGTTAACAAATTGGAATTTATTTGTTAACATATTTTTTTCCTTCCATTTAAACTCATTTCGATCATTCTTTTAGCTGCTTTGATCGACACAATTGCTGTGGCTCATCAGGAATAAATCTTTAGTTAGAAATAACATAAATTTCATTTGTATTATTTATATTATGTTTTGTTATAGTGTTGTTTTCAAATATTTTAAAATGAGTCTACTTATTTCCAAATATAGCAAAATATTACTATCTATCTAAGATAAAAAATGATTGACTACTATTATCTATCACTGTCTATCAGTGGTAGACATTGGTAGATGTCGTTCAGTGGTAGACATTGGTAGATGTCTATCATTGTCTATCATTAATAGACAATGACATTTTGCTATATTTGAAAAATATTTACAATAATTTTGCAATTTAAAATAATTATCTTACATTTGTTAAAAATCACTATTTTCTAGACAATTTTTCTCAATAAAGTAATTAAAAAATAAAAAAATAAAAAAATTTTAGTACAAAATCCAAACAAACACAAGAAAAGAACCCCCCCTCCAAAAAAAAAAAAAAAAAGAAAGTAGTCCAAGTCCTATTCGATGTATGGCAGGTGGACTACTTGAAAGTAATTTTTAACTATGTTTTTTTTGGTTTTTTGGTTTTTGTTTTTTAATTTTTTTTTTTTTTTTTTTTTTTTGTGAATATTGGTTGAAAATTGTGTCCATATTTAATATGTTTTTAAACTTTGAATAATTTCAAATAAATACAAATTATAAAGTTTAAAGTCTAAACCTATAGTTTAACTGCCAATGCAAGTTTATCTTAATAGCAATTGACAAAGATCTTCTATATTAAAGATGGGAGGTTAGATCCTCATCTCCATAATTGTTGTACTAAAAAAGAAAAATTTATAATTTAACTTATAATATACGCAGAGAATGGAAACATATTTGGTTAGCTCAAGGAAAAATCAATTTTGACACAAAAATTATAAAGTTTGTATCAATTTTTACCTAAAGTTTTAATAAATAAGTGTTAGCAACTTAATCCTAAACTCTAAACTTTAAATAGTGTTACAATTTTAACCTTTCTTCTAAAAAGTTCTCTCATGCGCTGCGCCTAACATTTTTTTTCAAAAACAACACAAGAGAAAACTCACGGTCTGAAACATATCATTGGGGAAATAACCATAATAGAGGGTTGAATCTGGATTTGAGGGTATATTTTTTATTGTAACTTTGAAAACATTATTCTTAACATATTTGTGTTCATATGGAGTATATAATATAGCTGTAGGATACATATATACTGCTTTATAGTATAATATACTGTCTATAGCTTTGATCTATCTATACTGGTTTGTGGATAATATGCAACTTGTAATGAATTGAAAATTTTGAGGATTGGGTTATGTTTGGTGGGCAGATATAGCGTATATTGATTACATATACTAATGTGTATATGTTATATCATAAACAGTCTTAACACATGGGCTTGCGTAAACCTTCCTGGACACTTTAGTAATTAAGCGAACTTCATGGTTCTTCATGTAGATCAATTTCATTCAATAAGGG
The DNA here is from genome assembly GCA_030954485.1 of Citrullus mucosospermus. Classification (NCBI taxonomy): domain Eukaryota; kingdom Viridiplantae; phylum Streptophyta; class Magnoliopsida; order Cucurbitales; family Cucurbitaceae; genus Citrullus; species Citrullus mucosospermus. The sequence continues at coordinate 27,233,597 of CM062056.1, forward strand.
AACACCTATGATAATAGATGATATAGAGGTATATAATTAGTAGTTTGTTTGAAACCAAAATTTGAATTACTTTATCATTTTGGTACATATATGAATGCTTTCTATATGTGTATATTTGTAGGATGAACAAGTATGTATCCAAGAAGAATGAAAACCAGAACTAGGGGTCCCTACTGTAGAACCATTTTACAAACGTGTATTTGGAAACATTTGTGAGGATTTTGTTCCTCTTCAATCGTTATGCCACAAGATGTGGAACAAAATAAGGATGTTAATTGTTGTGTATGATGATTTTCATCAACCTGATATTGGAAGAGAGATACCTGAACAATAAATGGTATTGGTCAAAGTATATTTTGTTTAATACATCTTTCATTACTCATAAAATGTCATTAATATTTAAGAACATTTGCAGGATAATGAACAAGTGGATATATACCATATTGGTTAGTACATAGAATAAAAGACGTTATTAAACAAATATACACAATTAATAGATGTGGCACATGAAATATAATTTTTTTTTATATATAAAAATGTTTGTTAAAATGATATTTACTAAATACTTATGATCTATAAGTAATAAGAGAGATATGTATTACGTGGTTAAATTTGTCAAAGAAAATATATGAATTTCTAGTTTTGGAATATTATTAGATTTTATGTTATTCATGGAATAATGCTTCGTGAAGTATGACAATTCTGTAAATCTTTCTATTTTATTTGAACTTTCTTCCATTTTGAATACTTTTTGTAATTTAAATTTTATGTATTATTATACTTCAGAAGTATATAAACACTTTGGAGATATCATTTTTAGAAGCACATACTTTGCATCAATAACTAATTATATCATTTAATTTTTTTTAAAAAAAAGTAATGCAATATATTATAGGAAAAAAAAAAGAAGGTAAATTTAAAAAATTGACTGCAAAATTGTTGTATTTGAAAAAAATCGGTGTAATATGAAGCTTCTAATCATTTTCATAGACCACACAAAATGTTGCTATAAACTAAAATATTTGTTACTATCAACAAAAAGATGTCGTAAAAGACAAAAACATTTGTTGTTATAAACAAACAAAAGTGTTGCTACATATTAAACCATTTAATGCTATAAACAAAAATAAGTGTTGTTATAGGCTAAAATATTTGTTGCTATAAATCGAACAAAGTATCGCGTTAGATAAAAATGTAGTAAGCGATTTGAATTTCGATTTCAACAGTTTAAAAAAACACTGTAATTGATTGCTTTTCTTGTATTAATATCACTTCACATATCACAATATCAAAAATCATTCAACGAAACTTGTTTGCATACATTATTTAAGTTTATTTTATTTTTTAAAGGGGAAAAAGATGGGATATTGTGAACATTTTCCAATGGTTAATGAGATTCACTTTGACAAATTGAGATTAGATTGAATGGCTGACATGAAAGCCTGATTGAGCTGTTCCATAGTTTCAAAGAGGAAATAATTAAAATGGTAATAATTAAGAATAATGAAGTTTTGTGGTTTTGTGGTTTTGGTTAAAGATGCAAATTAAGCACTTCTTGAGTTTTTACTGAAAATGTCAAAACTATTAAAACAACCACAGTGCTTATCCACATTATGTCTTACTCAAAACAAAAAGTCAATATCAACCACTCACTACTCTATTTCATCACATGCTTTCCATTAGCCTTTTGTCATTTTTAAACTTAAAAAAAAATAATAAAAATAATAAAAATTAAAATTAAAATTAAAATTAAAATTAAAATTAAAAAAAAAAATTGGTCATTGCCTTATATTTTCTTCACAGGTAGTAGAAAGAAAACTCTGTTGTAGTTTTTCTTAATTTAAGTTTCATAATGTTAGATATTCTTGTTTGCTTGTTATATTATTAATGATAAATAGTAGAATAAAGAGTGATAGATAGTACTCTATCAATGTCTATCACAGTGTGTTTGTTGATATTTTGTTTCATATATGACATATTGTTTTAATATAATTTTTAAACCGGTGGAATATAAGCTAATAATGAATGACCAACAAAAAAAATCTGAGGATAACAGTGTATCTAAATATAGATATACTACAAATGATAAAAAAAGAAATTAGATGAAAAAACTGTAGGTAATTATAGGAATGGTTATTTTGGCCACTTTCTTGATATTAAAATGTCTAGAGTACTCACCTAGTTCCTAAACTACATGATTAGAAAAGATAGATATTACAAAGCAAGAGCGAGAGATTTGGTCACGTCAAAATTTCACTATTATCGCTTTCTCTCGCTCTCGCTTTCACTTCCTTTCCTCATTCACAATCACTCTTATCTCTCTCGCTCTCTCTCTCACTTTTGCTCTCCCCCTCTTGCCTCTCCGTCTATTAGTGAGATGAAGCAAACCTGTTTCAATTGATGAAGATGCTGATGAAGCCAATGAAGATGCCGAGGATTCGAAACCGACGATGGAGAAGAAGAAGAAAAAGAAAAATCGGTTGGCGATGGAGGAGAAGAAGAAAAAGAAGCGGCCGACGATGAGGAAGAAAAAAAGAAGCGGACTTGAAACATCAATCGATGAAGATGAAGAAGCTGATGAAGAAGAGGATGCCGATTAAATGAGGAAGTAATCGCTGAGATTTCACACACAAGTTCAAAAGACGAGGGTAGATTGAGAATTTTTTAAAAAAATGAAACAAGAAAAGCTTGTGTCCTATTCTCATTTTTTTTTCTATTTCTGTAAATAATTTCATCTTTTTTCTATATTTGAAAAGACCCCTAATATTTATGTATTTATCTTAATATCTTTTTTGATTTTTTTTTTTTTATTTTCGTTAGTATCCATCAACATCAACATTTTATCAATATTTTCATTGATATTTCCACATGTTTGAAACTTCAAAATTTCTCTATATTGATATTTTAAACTTTGATTGAAGTTTTGCTCTAGTTGTTAACATCTTCTTATAATAAGAATAGTTATATTATATTTGTAGTTTAGAAAATTTTATGTTTGTTCTTAATTTAAGATTAGGGTTACTGAATCTGATTGCAATTTTACCCAATTAGAGTGGCCTAATCATTTTGTATATTCTTTGCACATTTGGGATCCAAGGGAGATGAACCTTGAGATCTTTGACCTTAAAGAGTTAAATGATCTAGGACTAGACATTAAACAACTCCTATATATGGTTTTCCTTTTCTCAACTAGATTGTTTTTTTAAGGAATTTCTAATTGCTATAGAGTTGGGAAATTAGCAGATGTGTTTGATAACAAATCTTCGATCAAAGTGTGTCAATCGTTTTCTCGTTCAACGTTATCGTCAAGATTCAAATATTTGGTCAACTTTGCTTGAATGCATATCTCACTTACACATTCCAATAATGACAAAGAAAAAAAGATGGTTTTCCTTGAATAGTTTCACAGCCACTCGTTTTGACAATTTTTTTAATACTATTTTTCTCAAATTGTACTGATTTAGTTACATAGAACTATTCGATTATGTTTCTCTCCCCCTCCCGATTTAAGATTGTCTGTGATTAGCTAAACTTTAGAAACCAAAAGTAGAATTTAATTAAACTTTAGTTTTGCCAAAAATTTTAGAAAAAATATATATAGATATATAAACCACAGAAAGCAAAGAAATTATTCGTAAACAAACTTAGTTATGACCAAATAAAAAATTACCACTATCTATGACCTCAATTCAATTGTGTAATGTGTATGTTGATTTTCAAACAAAAATAAGATTTCTCGAAGAGTGATTTCAAAATATGTTTGCACATTTCGATCTAGTGAGCAGCGACAATATTTATCTACATTAATCACCTAAACAAGTTTGTGTTAGGTATCAAACTCAGGTAAATTCCCCCATAATTAATCCAAATAATAAAAAGATTTTTAAAAAACAAGACTCCAATTTGAGCAAGCAACATTCAAGTCTATCATCTCAAACTCAGTATCTAATTTGCAATTGGATCCACACCAACCCAATTCATTATATAAGCAGCACATGGCATTACCTCAACAAACAAGCTTTTGTGGTTTGAAATGAATACACCACTAAGATGCAGGCAGAGAGGATGTGACTTTTTGACCTGAAAGAAAATTGAGAGTTCAAATGAGTTAAAATCACCTTTAAATTAAGATATTTAAAAGAAAAAAAAAAATCTGCACAATATATATATATATATATAAAGAATAAAAGGTGGACTCATGCATATACAAGTGACATTTTCCCCAATCACTTTCCTATGTGGACAAGTTATTTGCTTACAACTTAGTTACCCATTCAAAGTTGCAAAGACTTATAAAGACAACGACATAAGAGGTGAGCAGATGAAGACATCTCACCAATCAATAATCTTTTTGCCATATAAAATATGCCTAAATTAAAGAAATATTCCAAGGAAAGAAGAAACTAACTGTGAAAGTTGTTGTTTATTATTTATATAAATGATCAACAGAAACTCATTTGACCCCTTTCATATATTTAAATAGAGTTTATATTATTACATATATTCGTAAATAGTATTAATGTCATGTGTTTAATTCAGTTTAAATAATGATAAATTAGTTCCTATCAAAGGTGCAACAAAAACCCCACACCAAAATAGTAAAAACAATGCTTTTGATGCAACGGGGAAGACATTAGGCCAAATCCATGGCCAAACAAGAGAAATCTATCCCTAAATTGAGAGAAACTCCCTAAAAACATTTTCTTTTTTTTCATTTGAATAAGAAATCCAAAGAAATACAAAAGGTCCATACATGGGATTACAAATAATTTCACCAATTAGTAACAAGGAGATTTACGTTGTAATTAGTAAAAGGTTGTAAATTTTACATCAAAAAAGAGCATCGAATTATATGGCTAGATCAAACACTTCCGTAAAGGTCATTCTTTGTCCTTAAAAGACCTTGAGTTTCACTAATCTCAAATCTTCCAAAAAATTAGACAAACAGTGCGTTTCGAGAGAGTTTTTGGTTGCCATGAAAGGGTGCTCATTGAATAACCTTTTGATCCAATCAATGGAGCCCAGTCGAAGGCTAAGAACAATGTTCTATTTTAGAAATGATACTTCAAAAGCTCCCTATTACAATCCTAAAGTGGTTGTTTATCTAGCCTTACAATAAAATAAGACAATTAACTAATTCATTCTAAAATACTAATTAATCTAAATTACTATTAACTAAATTATACAAATAATTAACTTATTCTCCTCATCAATTAATCACAACAGTATAAAGCTTTTCAACTAAATGATACAAAAGTAAATTTATGCGGCTGTCTTGAGTCTAAAACAGATAATATCACATCAATGTAGATACCAAGGACAATATTAAACGTAACGCTAGTCGCTATTATAATGAAAAAACATCACTTAAATATTACTTCATAGTTTATAGTATACATTTGTAACATCTAAAGAAGTTCTACAAAATGCATTTTCGATTCCTTTCACTTTAAGAACTTAAATTTCACATCAAACCCCACAAAAACCACTTCTCACAAAACTACAAGCACAAACCTATTCCAAGTTCTAAACTACAAATTTAAAAAAACAAAAGGGGCAGAACTTTCAAAGAGTATGAACATCTCTTTTCTTGTCATTAAGAAACACTTTGATTAGTACAGCCATTAAGTTGGTCCTAGATTTGAGCTTGTTTACACAAAAGGACCACAATGTTGAAAGCTCAGTTCCATCCCATTTTGAAAAAACCTTCTACCATTTTACATTTCATAATCAAACACACAAAGACATAGAAAAAAGCAAAAACAAAAGGCAAAAAATCTCATTATTAGATGCATGCATTTGCTTGGTGACTGTTCACAGATCAAACCATATATTTCAATGAGAGTGAAAAAGAAAAGGTGTAGCCACATTAAGCAGTAGAACAAAAATATAGCTATCAGAAAGATTGAACCAAAGATCCAAAATGGATGTTTCAAAGAGGGAAATAAAAAAAAACATGTACTGATCTTGACTAGAAGATGAGAGAATTTTAGTGCTGGAAGGAAAAAGACTGATGAGCAATAAAAAGATGCGGAAAGAAAAAAGAGGATAGATTAACAACGAATGCATTTAAGGTAATGCTAATTGACACTTAACTTTTCTGCATTCTAGGTTTTCATTGTTTGAAGGGTCACTTTCAAATAATTATATTTGATGGTTTTCTTATAATATGCTTGTTATAGGATGAATTAAGAGGATCTAATTTATGTAAGCTGACATTTACTATACATTCACAGTGTTTTAAAAAACCCTTTCAGCCCTTTCAGACGCATGCCTACGCGTTAGCACCGCACTTTAGGCACACACCTTCTGTGAAGTCCTAAAGCCTAAAGGCCTAGGCTTTGGAGCTTTTTTATTATTTTTAAATAATAATAATTAGATTTTTTTTTCATTATTTATTAATTAAAAATAAAATTTACCAAGTCTAAAGGCAAAAATCTTTGTGCTTAAGGTTTTTTTTTTCATGTTCCCATGTCATCCATACTTTTCTTTTCTTTAGGTAGAACTTTTATATATGGTGCGCCACACTTTTTTTTTCCCTTACACCTAAGTTTCAAAAGACTATTGCATTTGAGCTTGGAAAAACACTGGTCATCATAACAAAACTAGAGATCAATTGAAGGTTATTGTCATTTTCAATTTATATACACTATACTAATTCAGATTTCTGTAACCTTAATTTACTCTTGGAATTTATAATTTGTAAAAGTTGATGCTACATAATGTGAGTTTCAAAAGGCTTGAATTTGTGACCTGAGTTTTTTTTTTCCTTTTTTTTTTGTTCTTTCTTCTTTTTCTGGTGACCTGAGTTAAACTCATAAGTTTAGCAAATCTGAAACCTAAAATAATTAAGCAACAAACTGCTTCTTAACCCTGAATAATACAAACTCAACACTCCCAAGTGTTAAATCTCGTGAATCAAAATCAATATCTAAGTTTTTTTTTCTTTTACTCGTAAGTGGAAGAACTAGCTTGTAAATACTTTGGCTATTCTCACGGAACAACTGCCTAACTACTAATACGATTGGTTGCCAAAAATAACTAGAAGGTTATAAATCTTAGGTAGATGGCCTCTATAATTTGAACTTGTTTCCTCCAAACCTCTAAGTTCTTGCAATGATAGTAGTGTTGAAAAATGAAATGAATCAAAAGATATTAAAATTTACTATACCTTGGTAATATAAATAAGCATTTAAGTTCTAGTATGCCTATGATCTAACCGGGCTGAATAACAAAAAAATTTCTAGTACTACAATAGTACATACTTCTTCCGTTCAATATTTGATACATTATTAAATAATAAATTTAAATATTATTTTGGTCCTTGTACTTTTGGCTTTAGGCTTTGGTTTATTTTAATCCCTGTACTTTTAAAATGTTCATTTTAGTTTCTATACTTTCAACTTTAGTTCATTTTGGTCTCTATACTTTCAAAATGTTCATTTTGGTCCTAGTACTTTTAGTTTTGGTTCATTTAAGTCCTGAAACTTTAAAAAATAAAAAGACCAAAATGGTCACTTTTTAAAACTATAAGATCCAAAATGAACATTTTGAAAATATAAAGATCAAAATGAACTAAAAATTCAAAAGCATATAGATCAAAATAATAATTAAACCCAAATAATATATTCTTATTCTTTGGATCCCAAACATGTATTAAATGCTTCTTTTATAGCAAGCACGTATTACTAGAAATATTTGATGACATACCAAAGTGGGTTCAAGATGTCTAATCTTCAGAATATGCGATTGATCAGTTAACCCTGGGAAGGGCGTACAAAAGAATATAATGCACAGGCTGAAGATTCTCAATTTTTCATAGAAACAATAGAAGCAAGCGACAAAGTAGTCCAAAATGAATGGTAAGTACTGAAATGGCAAAAAAAATGGTATCCACATATGTGCATGATTCTCAAGGTGAAGAAGTTGAAGAACCTAGTTTTGTTGAAAACGGATTCACATTCCTGGGTGCGGTGGGGTAACTCCAAAAATCCAAAACTTGAGTGCTATCCTAGCTATACACTGCAAAGTGAGATCTTGCAGATCAGAGAAAAAAAAAACAGTCGGTCGTGAACTTGGACAAGAAAACCATAAAAAAACATGATAATAATTTACCACAACTTTGTTCACATTTAGAGAGAGAGAGAGAGAGAGAGAGAGAGGGAGAGGGAGGATCTTTAAATAATGTTTAAAGCTGGGAATAAGACATAATGATAATTTGGCAACTAACAAAGGAATATATAAATAAATTAGTCAGGTAATGGGAGACAGTTCATTACCCAGCCTCCCCTTCCACACCTCAAAAGTGACCCCTCAAAATGCATATTTCACAAACTTTCGGGAAGTAATTATAATTATTCAGTAAAATAATAAACAAAACGACAAAGATTGAATGCCTCACTAACATAATGGGAATGATTAGAACAAAGTGAACAGCGCCTCTAATTGCACATTTGGCAAGTGACATGAAATAAAGTCCATTTTGTAACTATGCGTTAACATCATTTTTTTAGAATGGCTACGTGTGGTTTCTTGGCTTTTACGATAATGATATATTTTACATTGCTTTTGTTGGCATTAAAGATTTTGTTTTTGCTCTCCAGATTTGTCGAATATTTTAAAATCAAAAGAAGGTTTAGACAAAAATGATTAGGAAGAGATTCTTATAGCCCTTAGATTTCCGGCTATAAAGAGGATAAAAAAGAGGACAAACAAACAATGACTGAAGAGGAATATTATTTAAAGTGGGGATAGATAGGGAACATGATAAGAATTCACATTTCATAAAGTTTCTCCAACCAATCCTTCTAATCCCATTTCTATAGTTTGAATCACATCATAACAAGGGCGGCGACCATCGCCCTAAAAGCCAAGATACTCATCAATTGATCGGCTAGCGATAATTTCTCAACTTTTTACTTAGAATTCTTCATTTCCTTCTCCAACTATACACAATTAATCGGCTAGCGATAATTATTCAACTTCTTACCTCAGCATTCTCCATTTCATTCTCTAACTATACAATTCCGATTGGCTTGACATTCAACCCGAGGTGGTTTCTAGTCCAATGGTTGAGGATTATTTAACAAGAATACAATCAAAATTAGAAGAGCAAGTGAAAAAAAAAGATTAATCCTATGAGGTCCACCTAAGATTTCATGTTATGGCATTGTTGGGAGTGATTGGATCGAACAACTTTACACAGATGAAAGGAGATTTTTGCAGTCCCCAAGTGCAGGCATTAGATGGACAGGAGATGCCCCATGATATAATTTAATTCGTCGGTGTTAAAGTGGGGATGGAGCATAGAGGTAGAGCTCCAACACAATTAAGAGTCCACTAAGGCTAAAGAGTCAAAATAGATTAATTTATTGGTGGTCGGTCTCCTTCTAGAAAACATGTAATCATCAATTAGGTTTTTCACCACAGATGGTCACTCTATTATGTTGGTGTAAAGTCTGGAATTCACACTACAAACTTAATATTTAGATAAAAGCAAGAGATTGCAATATCCATACCAAATTATCACAATCTTAATTTTATAATCTCAGAAAGGGGATGACTTTGCTCTGAAGAGCAAGGGAAAAAAGGAAGTCTCAGAAAGCTATCTCATATGCAGTTTTCAAGATGATTTTGTTTATATTGCCTTTGTATATAAAACTTACAGGTCATTTTCAATCCAATAAGCCCACAAACTGCAACAACCTTAAAGAGCTTCGCTTTTGTAACGCCACAAGTCAAATAAGTTGAATGGGTGATATAGATGTTGTCAGCACACTGAAAACTCTAGATATTCAGGAAGGCTGTTAAAGAAAACCATAAGGCAGATTTTGATTGGATACCGATGCTATAGCCAATCTAAGATAGAAGAAGACATGCCAATTTGTCCATGAGGCTTATCATAAAAGAAAAACTCCATCACGGGTGCCACATAATGTAGATATTGACTAATTTTCTTGAGGGCCAGAGAATTAAAGTTTTGAATTTTCCATATGTAGCAGCATAAAGGAAAGAGGGGAAAGATGCTTTTCCCTGAAATTTGTAAAATTCTCATTGGTTCTCACATACAAATTGCAACAGAAAGGGAAAAGGCCATAATTGCACTGAGATTTTATTTTAATGGTAGATAACAATATAAACAAAGATCGAATCTTTCAAACTTGTCAAATTGTTGGGAACTTGGGTTTCAAACCTGTGGAAGTCGATAGATGAACAGTAAGCGTTGAGTGCCACCACGAACCTGTCAGCCCCATGTTCGTTCCTTCTTGCTCCTTGCCTGTAAAGAGTGGCCCCAGAACGGGGCCCGACAAAATCCCCATCATATCTCTTCTCCCTAAAAAGCATGCAGGCAGTTAAATATCACGTGTAGAATGGACCCTCTGATGACCCACTGATCCTTCTGTCTTCGTCTCCAATGAATCAACATGGGCCAGTATCCTCTCTGACTGAATCTGAAACTAGATACGCAATGTTAAATTCCGACAATAATAGGATTGGAGAGTAAACTCATCATTAATGTCAGCAGTCATATAAGGCAGAGGAATACGTTTTTCCGGCCAAGGCCATGCCTTTTTTCATTTCTAAAAATGGGAAAGTATCCTTAACAAGGTTAATGAGAGAGAAAGGTTCTCAAACTGTTTGTCTTTCGTGAAAAAAAGGTTGGATTTTTAACTGTTTTTAGAAAAGTACAAAGATTTATGAAATCTTTCTTTCCGGTGATTTTCCTCTTCAACTTGGCATATTACTGATGTCTTCTCTTCTTAACGATTGAAACAAAAAGGAAAATCCCGAAACTCTTTCCCTAAGTAGGCAGTCTTCATACGTATTCTCCCAACCGAAGTCTAGTTGACTCAGCCACTGTAATCTTAATCTCCCTTTAAATCCACCTCCAGTTCAGCATTTTCTAGGTCCTCCAACACCTCTTCTGCCTTTTCTCCTTGAAATAACAAAACATGTTACCGCTCCTTTCATCTTTAACTTCAGAGACTTGTACCCAAAGAAAAATACGAAATCCACCAGTTAGCTTCCTCAGACAAAACAATATGCTTTCCATTCGAAGCTTCATGCTCTTCTTCCTGAGTTTTATTGCTGTTAGGATGAATTTATGCTTCACAGGCATCCCTTCTTCACTGAAGATGCTTACCATCAACGGGCATTTTGAATTTGATAAAGTGCAATTTGCCGCAAGAGATTTTGGTAATAGATATCAATTCTACCCTGCAGCAATATTGCATCCATCATCAGTTTCTGATATCGCCATGACTATAAAGCATATTTGGAAGATGGGACCTCGTTCACAGCTCACAGTTGCAGCTAGAGGCCATGGCCACTCACTTCATGGCCAAGCACAGGCCCACCAAGGAGTTGTGATTAACATGGAATCACTTCAGGGCCCTCAAATGCAGGTTCATAGCAGAAACTTCACATACATCGATGTTTCGGGAGGGGAGTTATGGATAAATATCCTGCACGAGAGCTTGAAATATGGGTTAACACCAAAATCATGGACAGACTACCTACATCTAACTGTTGGAGGTACTTTATCCAATGCAGGGATCAGCGGACAGGCATTTCGGCATGGCCCTCAGATCAGCAACGTTTATCAGCTGGAGGTTGTAACAGGTTCGTTGCCATATACATTATACCATTATATACAAGAGTATGTCTCTGGCGCCTGTAGGCATGTAAAAAGTTAAGAGTAACGGGGAGGGAAATCCATGCAGTAAATAATTGCAGTATGAATGGTAAGCAAAAGTTGGGGAAGAACTTGAAAAGATAAAGGGCAAACTATTGACTTGTCTTCTTAACGCCATTTCCCATAGGTGGTATTTTAAGTTGCCAAGGTCTCTTACGATTTCGTCACCCAACCATAAAGTCATTAAGGACAACTAAAAGTTATCAAAAAAAGAAATTAATTGCTACCAGGCATATCATTATGTTAACTGACAAATGGAGTGAAACTGAATTCAGGAAAAGGTGATGTGGTAAACTGTTCAAAGGAACAGAACAGTGACCTCTTTTACAGTGTTCTTGGAGGATTAGGCCAGTTTGGAATTATCACACGAGCAAAAATTCTACTTGAACCAGCGCCAACAATGGTAAGATTATTGTTTGTAAAGGCAACTTCGAAGATTTCGCCTGGAGTAAGTACAAAGGATTGTTCTAACACAATTATTCTATCTTTGACAGGTAAAATGGATAAGGGTGTTGTACTTAGACTTCACTACTTTTTCCAGAGAGCAGGAGCTCTTGATATCTGCAGAAAATACATTTGATTACATTGAAGGATTTGTTATCATAAACAGAACTGGTCTTTTGAATAATTGGAGATCATCATTCAATCCACAAGACCCAGTTCAAGCTAGCCAGTTCAAGTCTGATGGCAAGATTCTTTACTGCTTAGAACTGGCAAAGTACTTTCACCACAACGAGGACAACATTGTCGATCAGGTAAAGTACCCACACTAATTTATGTAAAAATAATCAAATAAACGGCAGATAATACATGGGCAAAGATATTTGATTCAGAGGATTTCATAGGCACATGCTTTTACTATGCAGGAAGTCACGCGCTTATTATCTCAGTTAAGTTATATCCCATCAACACTTTTCATGTCAGAAGTTACATATGTGGAATTCCTCGACAGAGTTCAAGTATCGGCCGTCAAATTACAGTCAAAAGGCTTGTGGGAAGTCCCACACCCATGGCTGAATCTCCTTATTCCAAAAAGCAAAATAAAAAAATTTGCAGATGGGGTTTTCGGCAATATCCTGAAGGAAACAAGCAACGGTCCTGTCCTAATCTATCCTGTTAACAAATCAAAGTAAGGGATTATCTAACCAAGTTACTGACTAAAATATTCTTGCAATATGTATTATGTTAATTCAAGTATTTCTGACTTTTCAGGTGGGACAATAGAACTTCTGTAGTTATTCCAGAGGAGGAAATTTTCTACCTGGTCGCATTTCTAACCTCTGCAGTTCCCTCTTCTAGAGGAAACGACAGCTTAGAATACATCTTAACTCAGAACATGAGAATTCTGGATTTCTGTAAAACAGCCAATCTAGGAGCGAAACAATATTTGCCACATTACACTACAAGGAACGAATGGCAGGCCCATTTTGGCCCAATGTGGGAAACATATGTACAGAGAAAAACAGCTTATGACCCTTTGGCAATACTTGCTCCAGGTCAAAGAATATTCCAAAAGGCAAAATCCTTGTCATGATGGCTCCCACATTTGAACTTAACACGCAGAAGCCACCATAAAATGCAGGAGCCGTCTGCTGGCTGTAGATTTACTAGTATATTCTGCGCCTTCTTTCCCTAGTGTATAGGTTAACAAGGTAACTGCAGGATAATTCAAATTTTATAAGGTGTCAAATAAAATATGGATTTATTAACTAAATTTGGAAAGCGACGAGGAACAGTGGAACATTGATAGATGTATTCATGTATATATCAATTTTGTAGTATCATACAACATTTCTATGATAAATCCAGGAAGACACTGTGAGTTATCATTTTTTTAAAAGATATGGATAGTTCAAAAGCTACCTTGATTGAAAATTTTACCGTTGTAAACTAATGAGGAGCAAGTAATTTTTTATTCACCCATGGCATCTCTGCATTCATATTCTTGCGCAAACAGCCATAGGCAAGTGAAATATTGATAAAAAGCTAAAAAATATAGCTTCAACCGAACTCCTATAAACAATGCAATATGAATCAAGATGGTGACATTCTCTAACTTCTAACACTTGCTATTAGTATATAGAAAAGTACTTTAAGCACGGACGGGGTATCAAAAGACAAATGTTCTATATTCATACCAATTGGTCATAGTGAGTAATTAACTATAGAAGCTTCACTACAAATATAAAACTTAAAAGCATTTCAGTCTTCTTCAATTAATTCTATGAAATTTGAACTTTCATATACACGTTAGTAGAAAGCTGATGAATTGAGAACTATATTTTCTCCCTCCTTAGTAAAGTGACATCAAGAACACAACTACTATTCTCATAATGGTGGCATTCGCTAATTAAAATGGAAAGTGATCACTATTACTCACACTAGAAGCTGAAACCTTCAAAAACTTTTAACACGTAACAGCCTGCTGAATCTTCTACCACAGTTTTGTTAATTTAGTCTAGAGGCTCAAGATCCAAAAATTCAGTTTAATGCATGGACTGCTCACAGGAAAACCAATATACCAAACGGATATCTTTTTTGGTCCATCAGCTCCATAAGTTGAGTGTTAAGACAGCAAGCCAGCGACAATGCCAATGAATCTATATGTTGACACGAGATTTCAATCACAGGTACACGGCTGAAAACCTACAAAAGAGAAGCTAACACCAATGTGGTGCTATGTCCATCACACTTCGATGCTCAAGTCAGTGCTTAGATTGTAGTAGTGTCGAGTTAAGCTAGGTAGTTCGTGTATCTAATTAGTGGGATGAGTGCATTCTATTTAGACCTTTCTTCACTCACACATTCTTCAGAACCATACAAGGAATCAACAGGAAGTAAGGAGAGGAGGGGCACCTGCCTCAGCACAGTTCTTATTGAGCTCGGTAAGCTGTCTTCCTTTTTGGGGCTTGGATCTACTCCTCAAAAAGTCTTGTAGCCTGTAGGGAGATCTGCTGCTTGTCAGTCCAGGTGTCACTTCCAGAACGCCCCACATGGCAATGGCCCATGACAAGTACAACTGACTTCACCCATAACACTATCCATTGTTTGTTTGCCAGAAACTGGGAGAGGAGCTTAGAGGTGTTTAGTTTCTGTCGAGTTCTTTTCTCGATAGACGAGTTGCTTATGTCATGTTGTTTGCCTCTTATTCCTTCTTCCCAGAAAAAGCCAAAGACCATCTGGTAGAATGCAATCTTTACTCTTCTCGACAATATATAGATCTACTTAAAAAGGCGTGAAAAGGGATGTAAACACAGTTTTGAAAAGGGTTTTTTCACTGCATCTCTGGGCTCCTTCATACAAAGAGTTTGTTGCCATTCTTTGTTTTTTATTTTGACAAGTTGATGAGCTTGATCTTGTTTGTCACCCCAGCTGCAGTTTCAGGGTCGCCAACTGTGACTTATTAGTTATTAATATTCTTCTTTAGCTGGCGCAAGATTTATCTGTTAGCCTTTGAAGTATGAACAATCAAATAGGTGCATGTGTTCACAAATAGTTCCACATAAACAACTTTTTTTCTTCTTCAAATCTAACAAGTTATTAATCTTTGTTTATGTATGAGCACTTTTCTTGACTATAGAAAAGTGCAAAAGAAGGAATGGAGGACTAGATTGATCAATTAAAAAGAAGCTGCTCCAGTAAATCTCTAAACACGTTGAGGAAGCTTTTTACATATTGATCTAATCCCCGTAAGAAATAAAGGCCACGCAAGGGAATTGCAGTGCTGAATCTCAATGGCTAACATGCCATAATGTAAGAGGATTTTTCTAAAAGGTTAATCTAATATACACCAACCATCCATCTCAAGAAACTGTGAGGACCTGAGGGTTGACACCAACCATCCATTTCTAACTTCCAAAGTTGAGGAGATGGTCCTTGTATTTATAACTGAGCTTCCTATTCACTATCCTTCTTATAAGGCTACATAATTACATACTCTTCCATTTTTCTGAAGCTACCTATTCAATCAACCTCAAGAAAAAGAAAGAACCTGTAAGACAGCTGACCAGGGAAAAAAAAATTGTAAGGAAGCTGATGAAATATGGGACTTATCAGTTGGAACTGTGGGGTTACTTATTATCTATGTCACACAGGACGTGCATAATCACTGTCCTAATCTTCAGGAAAATATGTCATGGTCCTTCCATGGTTCCAGCATACAATGATTCAGGGATCAGACTAAAGGCCTCTAATAGTTGAAACCATTAACCTGCTAGTGCTGTGATAAAATGAAGCAGCAATCACAATTAAACTACCACCCCTTGAGAACAGGCACCCAACATGACAGAGACTAACGCTATATAGTTAACCAATTATCTGGTGCATTGAATGATTAGATTCTCCAATAAGAAAAGACTACTCCATATGGTTCATCATAATTAGATGGTCAACATAAGACGAGATGCCAGTACATCCTACAAATGGTTTCCACAAACTTGACTCCGATGAAATAATGATTCGCTCTGAAAGGATGGCTTTTAAACAGATTGTACAAACTTATTGACGAACTATGTTTGATCTTCTTCTAATCATTTGTTCCTTTCAAACTTTCTAATAACTGAGAAAAATACTATATTAAAGGTACCAATAGTCCAAATCCAGCAAAAAGAAGATTATAAGAAAACCCTACAGTTTAGTTTTTCAAAATTTAAGGCACAGTTACAAAAGTTCCCCAGATTTTTTAAGAACATTAGGAAATTATAAATATAATTAAATTTCAACTCTTCTTGAACCATCCCTTTTATCTTCAAAAGTCGCCCTATTTATTTTCATCCAAATCTGAAATCTCTGGCATAATCACGGCTATCAAAATGAATTTATAAACTTCAGTCTCATTTTAAAATCACTCCTTCCAATCAATAACACCAAAGTATTTTTAACTCTCCTTAGAAACAACAGACCCTAACAGATTTAAAGATTTCTGAACATGCTCTACAGATAGCACAAGTCCAAGAATAACACACAAAAAATGGTTGATCACCTCTTCTTCCAAGTCCTCAAAAACACTACTCAGCAGACTAAGATACGAGCATGAGTTCCTTTGCATCCAATCATTAATTTGGAAAATGCATTCAATCATTTTTTTTTCCTGAGAAAGGAGCTATAAGAAATACCTGCCAGATTGTCGGAGCAATCCCCATCCATAGTAGGCGGGCAGCTTCTTTAGACCATATATCTACCAATGTACTAACCTGTCTCTGATACCAAATTGATAGGACGCAAATATATTGAATGAAAAATAGTTACAAAATTACAAGATAAATCAAGTGTGCGAGGTACTTAGACCCTCCCATTCTTGAGAATACTCTCAAGCCCTAATTCATTCCACAAAATATTCCCTATCTTCCTCCTTCCCTTCTCATTGTACTTATAACCAAACTTCCCTAACGTTTCTAAACTAATTGCTAATATGCGTTTAATACTCTAATTAATTCCTAATACCATTCCTATCAGATTCTTCATTTGCACATGAAAATCCTCAAAGCCTCCAATGGCTAGCATTTAGTATCAACAATATATAGGGGTGGAGCCTAAGAAGCATAGACACTTTAGTTTGACTAGAGTGTCTGCACTTGGCGGACAATTGGACACTCCGACACGCACTAGACACATATCAGACACTTATTAGTGCAACAGATGTGTTAGATATGTTAATAATAGAACATTGCTAAGTAGAATAAAAAGACACATATGACAATAATATGTTAATAATAAATTGTGTGTGAAGTACATCAAACTAATTTTTAAGCATATAAATGCATGAACCCATTTACTTTGAATTTACTTCTGGTATAAAAATGACGTGTGGCTGTTTCCGTGTCGTGTTCGTGTCTCGCATTTGTATCCATACTTCTTTGCATAGCACACTCTCTTGACCATGTTTCTCCCTTTTAGAGGCTATTTAACTATGATCCTAATTCCTAAGCCTTACTGTGCTTCCTTTTTCTGCGTGAAGATATTTATGAAAAAAACAATAGCAAGAATGGTATTTAGAAACCATGAAATTTGAAAATGTTTTTGGAATTTATGGTTGGACATATTGTCAAATTTAGTCATAGTTTCACAGCACCCACAATATAATGATAAACCACCGTTGGTTTTAGTATAAAGTCATTATAATTTTCTTCTTCCCTGAATAGGAAACTCAATGAACTCCTTTAATTTTGATTTTGATTTTGCTTTTTGTTATTTACATTTCTTTTCATGTAGATTGTAATCTATAATAATTATCTTAATTTTGAAAATTTTATATCCCTTTAGTTTTTAACCAACGAAGACAATGAGGAACTTTAATGAGTTACCATCCCAACTAACTTTTATTCTAGTCATGACATTAACCCTTAGGTTAACGATAATAAGGTTTGGACTTCCAATTATACTGGGACCATTCACAGTTTCCTTTTTGCTTTCTGATTTCCTGGGTCTAATCTTCCCTCTTTTTGGGTGTTGTTTGCAAGGAGACATCTATAGATCAAGACCATGTATTTCTCCACTGCCCTTCTCATCATAATTGGGGTTCAAAATCTTCCAATGCTCTGGCAGGAGTCCCCTTTAACCAACATTGTAAGAACCTAAAGGATGAAATAGTTTTTCCCATACCTTCCACAATAAAGGTTGAATTAGCAAGCTGGTGTTCCATTGTGGGATTTGGCTGGAATGGCATGAAAGATTCTTCGATGAACAATTTAAGAGTACTAAAGAGCTTTGCTGCTTTGGTCATATTAATGCTTTACTTTGGATTTCCAGATCTTTTGATATCTTTTGGTATATTGGTAGGGCATATACGTTTCTTGATATCTCTTGGTATACTGGTAGAGCGTCAGATACGTTCTTGCAATTTTCCCCCCACTTCACCCCGCTTCATGCCCCTGCACCTCAACTTTTTTGCATCCTTTGCATGCTTATTAGTTATTTATGTAATCTTAATTCTCTTCATCCAAAATTAAAACTAAATAAATTATGTATTTGTTATGAGTTCCCTGATTATAATTCAAACCTTCCCGGTTCACCCCATGAATTGGGGACAAGTTAAGAATATATTTTGAGGTTACAACCTTGTGGGTTCAGTAAAGGTTTTAAATACAGATGCACTTTTGATCTCAATTTTATAGAGAATTTAAAAAATAATAATAAATAAATCAAGAAACTCGTGGAATTATTTGACTTAATGAATAAGTATTTCACACTTCTTAAATGAGTTAAAATGCTCATTATCAATTATCATTAGAATCTATATCCATAGAGATTGATGTTTTTGTTGATAGTATTTCTATTTCGATGTCAAACGCTTTAATTCATGGAAACAACAATAAAGTTATCATCTTGTCAATAGACTTTTTATTCATGGCGCAAATCCCAGATGCTACCTACCTAAAGATATCAATGCTCTATCATGACAACCAAATGTCATAGGGTTAGTTCTTAAAAAAATGTCGTAGGGTCCGGAATCAGTATAAAAAAAAACTTCAAACATTCCCTGCTTTGTGGCTCCTATACTAGCACACACATGGTATTAGAATCAGGGTCCAAGGACCTCAACTCTCACAGTCGGATATGTGGCCCTGGAAAAGTAGAAAACTAGAAAAAGAGACCCTCTCTAAGTATGGCAGAACTTACCAAATTTCTTCTGGAGCAGTTCTGTTCTAATCGAGGGACAAAGGAGGCTTGACTGTGGCTGATAGAGGATGTAAGAGTAAAACTCCACAGAGTTCAAGATGTCCTGCCAAACATCCATCACTCAGATTTCATCACAAACTTAAAACCGTTCCCTACAGTGAGAAGAGTTATTTGAATGTTTTGGTCAAAGAGGCAAGATAGACAAGTTCATCAATCTTCAGACGTCACAAACTTCAAATTGCTAAATGTCTAACCTTCTTCAGAATGGAAATAGTTCGATGGTTATATCTTCATTTCCAGTGTGTCCTGAAACTTCATGATGGAGAAAGTAAAAAGAAACTTCATCAGCAGCCTAAGCTAGACTAATGCTAGCAATTCCAGCACAAAAGTTTATTAACTACACTTGGAATTAGAGCCTGAGAATTTACTTGGGTTTTCTGGCTGCCAACACCAGAAAAAGACCAAAAAATAGGTACAAGTCAGCAGAGCTGCAAGTTCCAAATCACCTTGTTTTTACAAGCTTATTTGAGTTCGAAAATGCCAATCTTATAGCAGACAAGTTTCTACTAACGAACTTGTTTCTATGCTTCTTCATTTCTTAGTCAAACTACAGTTGGAACAAGTAAGGACCGATTGAATTTTTTTTCTTTCACCTTTTAAAATTACCCTATAATATCTATAACTGCAATCTTCCTTCATCTAAATTTCTTAAGACACACTTTCTCTCTCGAGCCTCACCAAATATAACCAGTAGCAATAAGGATTAGGCCAAGGAGTAAATTATCATTGTTCATAGAAGTATCAGTAGTGTGTCTGTTCATACTAGATGTCATGTAGACCACAGACAAGCAGTTACTCGATTCTGATGTCTTCCCTGAATTCAAAAAATAAAAAAGGAGCAATAATAACTTTTATTGTCTCTAATATCTTTCACCACTACCTTTTGGCGACCATTGACGGAGAATATTAATTATACAAAAAAGTTATGTACTCAATATAGTAGAAAATGCACATTACCTTTCTCCATCATTTACCTCCGTGTAGTCATGACTTGTTCTTCCCCTCAGAGAAGCACAATACCGACCATGAAGTATATCTCATCCTCTGAACGGTTACTGATCCAAAATCAAACTGCAGTGAGTTCAAAGAACCTGATCCACCTTGTACTAAGAATTGGGATCCAAGAAGGGCCTGATGAGAAAACATACAAAACCCACTTACTAATCTGATCGAGGTGCAGATTAACATTGTTTTAAGGGGAAAATACATATTACCTCCAACCATCTTTCATTTTTCAATTAGATCTTTTGACCTCAAGAATTAAGCTATACAAACCATAGACAATTTCCAGAGAGACAATAAAATAATTAACTTGAGAAATTGGATTCCTGCAGTATTTAGATCCAGATCCGACAGGCGAATCCCCTAATTTAACTTCCATCCGACAACCTACTTAAAATATCTGACATATTTAGCATGTCAACAAAGACTTTTACATGTATCCATATAATAATGAAACATGCATTAGTAAGAAAGCTAGATACTGCAAGTGAGAGCGTAGTCAACAGTAAACACGTAATTATTAGAGAAACATGTCCGCCATATAAATAAGTGTTGGAATGACTGGAATTTGTTATCTGGCGCTTCAAACGACCTAGTATGGGGTCTTGCTGCTGACCGGAGGCAGTGCGCCCTGGTGAGGGTTTGGGGGCGTGCACCCAAAACCTAAGTAGAATCCGTGTTTGTCATTATTTGATTATTTATGGTTATTTACGATTATGACCCTAGGGCTTAAAGAAGTGCACTATAATAAACTCTCTAAACCTAGGGCACCAATTGGTTATGTAATTTGTAACATTCTCTCTCATAAAATTGTTCTTCCCCTGCCCCTGTGTGTCGATTCTCTATTCTTTACACTTTTTGTATTCCTTAATTGTCAACTTCGTAACAATAAGAAAAGCTTATCCTCCTTTCTACTCATCCCTCTTTAACAGAAAAATTAGATACTGCAAGTAAGGTATGTTAATGGGATTGTGAATGCAACTTACGAAGGGTCAATCCATATAACCTAACTACATATCAGACCCACATTTAAATTTGAACATTAAGGTCTGGTTAAAAATTTTCAATACATCAAAAACTCAACTTTCACGATCAAAATTTTAAGAAGCAACTCAAGGAGAGTACTATAGTTGGAGAGAATAGCATTGCCTCCAAGACTTCACCAACAAAATTCGCTCCCACGGGGTTTTGCAAATTCAATTAACCACTCTCAGCAGCTCCCCGATAGAAATACACCGTCTACATTTTCAAAATTTTCGTTAATCAAACATCATCCACCCAACATAGATCTCTTGAATTTCAATCGTTGAAGTTCACTAGAGTAATAATAACACCAGAAAATGGGGGAAAACGATACATGAACCATTTAGAATGCAAAACCTCCAGATAGACGCGAAGAAGAAAGAGTGAGAACTGGCATTGACGTAAAATCATAAAAGGAGTAATGATTAAATCTTATTCAGATCAGAATAAAGAGAAACGAGGCAAATGTAAGAAAATACCTGGCAAGAAAGCAAGAGGAAGAAGGAGCATAGTCGGAGAAGAAGACATGAACGGCGAAAATTCGCCGTCGCCGACGAGGCCACCGGGAACTCTGCATTCGAAAACGGAGATTCCTCGACAACTTCTGGCGGTAGAAATTCGCGGGAGAAGGCCTCTTCAGTCTCTAAATTCCAATGATGGGTGACACGTGTCACTCTATCCCTTTTCAGGAGAAATTTAAATTTTATTTCTTACCGCTCCAAATTTTGTGTCTCAAATCATTACAAACTTTTTAAAAATTAATTGATTAATTTAACATAAATTTTATTTTCACGTATAGTAGTCCTTAAACTTTTAATTTGATGTTTAATTGTAAATTTTTAAAATTTAAAAATTTAATAATAAAAATTTATAATTTAAAAAGTTTAACTACCAAAAATAGACTCAAATTTGAAAGTTTATAGATTAATTAATCTAATTTTGAAAATTTTGGTTGATTTAATAAATAATACATCTATTCTTCAAAATTTCTAAGGGATGTTTTTGTCTTTCAACTTTAAAAAGTGTGTAATACACTCACTTTTATTTTTATTTATGTGTCCAATATATTTCCTAACCTACCAGATGATCCAGACCCATAAAATTGATAGAAATTATTATTATTATTATTATTAACTTCAAAACTAAATAAAAATTAATTTTAAAATTTATTGAAAATATAAAAACTAAATCTAGAAATTTAAACATGAAGAGACTAAAATACAACGAGAGCCAACGTAGGGAGACGAAAATATTATTTTCATCTAAAATTATATAATTTAACAAATATTCTATGTTTATGAAAAAGAATAAATGGTGTATATAGCAATTTGGCCCAAGATTATCCCAAAACTAGCTGAAGATTAAAAATTATAAAAAATATATATAAATAAATAAACATTAATTTGCCAAAATTTTCAAAGGGCTCTACTAAAATAGTAGTGTGTTAATAATATGGGGTATAAAAAGATTTATGTAAAAATGTCCAACAATTTTGTCAAACTTTTCAACCTCTTTAAAGATTATAGACAACCAGTGTGAATATCATCATTTTCAAGTATATTGAATAATGAGATAGCAATTCAAGGTAAGAGTAGATCAATAATTCAAGGTTGTAGTAAATTGAAGTGATTAATGCAATTATGACAAAGCATAAAAGAGTATGTTTAAGAATGTTTAAGAGTATCTTTATTCTTGAATTAAATATAGACGACTCATAATAGTGTAATTTATAGCTATTTTTTTTTTATGTATTTTAATTTTCTTATCCAATTCTTCTTTAATATTTGTTAAAGAAAAATCCTTAATTTAACCACAATTTTTTTTTTTTTTACTTTTTTTAGAGTTGTTTTCAAATATAGTAAAAACGACCTAATTTATTTATAAATATAGCAAAATATCACCGATAAGCATCTATCAATGTCAGTGTTAGACATCGATAGATGTCTATCAGCGACAATGATTGATAGTGACAATTTGCTGTATTTTGAAAATATTTTTAACAAATTTGTTATTTAAAACAATTACCTTTTAGTTTAAGTAAAATTATGTTTACTTAATTTTACTTTTTTATAACATTGGCTTCTCGACTATCCATCGTCTTGATATATTATGAGCATATACCTTACGGCTTATAATTTCGATCAAAAGATCACAGAGTCAAATCCTCTGATCCCACATATCATTGAATTCAAAGTGTGTATGTGTACGTGTATTATTAATATTAACCTTTGTTTAAAAAATATTGAATATGACACATAGACTTATGAGATATTTTTTACAAAGTTCATAAACGTTAGAACTACAAGTGTGTTAGTAATCACAAAGTGAGTATGAGATGAGAGATTGAATCTCTAACTTCTAAAATTTGGAAGTTATGTTGAGTTAGGCTGACTTTGATATTTAGTAAAGAAATTATTTATTTTTAAAAAATGGAACTATTTTAATTATTTTTAGAAAAACAAAAAATCCCACTAAAAAACAAAACACCTAGAAAAAAACAATCTTGATCATATGCACGAGTGTAATTATTTTATTAAATTCAATGCATAAGAGATTATTTTGCACTCATAATCTCAAATCTCACTTATCATAATAATTAAAACATGGATTCTTAGTACAATAATAATTATACTTAAGACACAAATTTCTCCCAGCAATCAAATTGTAATTTTTTCCATCAAATAAATGAACTTTAGTGATTATTTGAGCACCAAGATTGCAACCTAAAATATTCAAACTCCTACTTCAACTTTGCTTAAACTTTATCATTCTAGCTACTTTATCATTATTATTTCATTTTCTTTTTATACATCTAAGGTTGTATTTGAAATCACTCATATTTGTTAGTTAATGTACTATCACACAATTTTTAATTCGTTCATAAAATGTCTTTATCGACTTAGGATAGTGGCTGAGTTCTTTGAATTTTTGCTATCTAATAATTCCTTTTGTTATGTTCTTGAGACTTTTGTGTCAGTCACAATAGTAGTCTTAATCGAGTTGATTTATGATACATAAGTTCATGTACTTTTATCTTAGTTCATTATTTTAATCGTTGATAGAAAAACCGATGTAGCCAAATTGATAGGTAAATTCATATATTACTTTTGTGTGTTGTATTATAATTGTATTAATGATATTATAATTTAATTATGCGTTTAACTATATAACAATCCATGATAGGTTAAAGCATGAATGAACCAGAAAACTAAAATTACACAAAGAGGTTAAAAAAGTAACTAACCACATGCTAAAATGTTAAGCCTATGTATTGAATTTTGATAAACTTAAAAGGAAAAAATATTTAAATTATAAGTTTAATTCCCAAAATTCGAAGGTTTGTGTCTATTTGGTATTTGAAATCTCAAACGTGTTCTATAGGGATTTGAACCTTCAATTTTGTATCTAATAAGTCCCTAAATTATAAATTGTGTGTAGGTCTCTAAATTTCAAGTTTTGTTTCTAATAGGTCTCTAGCTAATATATTCACTTCTTTTTATAAAAAATAATTGATATTTGATCTATTAGATATAAAATTGAACTTCATGTCTAATAAAATCCTAAAATTTTAATTTTGTGTTCAGTAGAAACGTAAAATTAAGAAATAGGTCAAATAGGTCTATACAAAATTTTAAAAATTAGGGATCTATAGAACACAAAATTAAATGTTTGATCATTTATCAGACACTTTTTAAAATTTAGAAATTAATATAATGAAAGTTTAAGGACTTTTTGATAATCAATTAGTTTTTGTTTTTTTAAAAACGGATATGTTTGATATTCATAAGTTTTTTTTAAAAAAAAAAATTAAAAATGATTTTGAAAATGTTAAGATTTTTTTTCAAAGAAGAAAAAACGTTTTAAAAAAACAGTACGCATGTTTTTCTAGTTTCAAAACAATTCTCCACAGGTTAAATATAATGTCCGAAATATTTTATTTATTTTACATTTCATTTTCGCTCTCACTTCTCCTTTTTCATTTTAACAAAAGATGCCTTGCATTGTTTTAAACAATTTCAAAATTCAAAGTTAAAATTGTTAAAAATATGAATAAATTAATTTGTGTTTTTTTCTATTCATAAAACGACACCATTTCATAAAATAGTTTTTTTTTCAAAGTGATATTCGATTTGTCACAAACAGTTTATAATAACATAGAGAATGGTTCCTCAGTTCTCAGTCTTTTTTTACATTCAAATTTTGTGGGGGGCGTGTTGCATTCATAGATTATATTAATTTGCCCCGTTAATTCGTGGAAGACAATTGTTTATAGCATTTTTGGGCAAAGTGAATAAACATGTCTTAAGGAGATAATATAAACTCATTGAGTTCGCATTAATTGTTTTCATTGTTGCCCTCGAAATAAATCCACGTTCAAAATAAGTTGCAAAGCCCTCAATACAAGTTTATTTTTCAAGAGAAATCATCAAATGATCATTTATTATATATTGTATTCACAATACTTAAATTAGTACACATACGAAATTCATTCAACAAATCAAATGTCTTAAAAAATTTCGTTGAACATTAAAATTGTAGTTTAGCCTTTAATTGTTTATCGATTGTATTGGTGAGTTAAAAAATGTAAAATCAATTAAAAAAAAACATGCAATTACAATAGTGAAAATAATGAAATAGAGAGAGACAACACAAGACATATTTAACGTGAGTCAATTTTTCAACTTACTTCATAGGTCTTGAGATAATTAATAAGATTAGTTGATCAAATGATAATTGTTTAACTCTGTATCTACTCCTAAAACTTAGTCATATTTCTCTAAATTAAAAAAAAAAAATCACATTTATATAATTTTAAATGGTCTCAACAAAATATTACAAATTAAACTTCAAACAATTGAGAGCGGATAAACAAACCTTCCGCCTTATTTTGACATAAGTAAACTTTATTAAACTCTATTAAATTGAACAAAAACAAAATTAAGAACAGTAAAAATAAAATCCCATAAAATCGGAATAAAAAACAAAATAGGCTTCATTTTTTAAAATTAACCCATACATGCTATTTTCACCTCTAAATATTTTCTTTTGTTGTCTAGTTTTTACCAATGGTATAAAAAACCAAACTAAATTCTAAAAACTAAAAAAGTAACTTTTAAAATTTTGTTTTTATTTTTACAATTTGGTTAAGAATTCAACCACTGTATTTAAGAAATATACAAATTTTAATAAATATGAAGAAAATATGTTTAATTTTCAGAGGGTTCTATAATCTCTCTCAATCTCTCTCATTCACTCTTCTCCCTAGTCAAATTACATCAATGACTCAACCAGTTGTCACTACTTATCCAAGTTTTAATTGGTTAAAATATCATCTTATTTTCTATATTTTAGGTTTTATTTTTTTTAATCCCTATATTTTTCATTATCTAAAGTTCCTCTCTATATTTTGAATAAATCTCAAAATCTCAAGTTTCAGCCCCTGCTATTAGTTTTGTTCTTGACTTTCTTTTCGAGAAAATAAATTAGTATGGATTAACATTCAATTTATGTTTTGAAAATATATTTGTTGAATAAGAAATTTTAGATTAATCACAAATTGTCACTCCATTTTCTAAATTAACGACGAAATTATAAATCATCAAATTTTGGACTAATTAAAAGTGAACACATGTCCCAAATTGAAATTGAAGACATAACTTGGAAAATTTGGATGATGTCGTTGAATCAAGTAAAATATTATGATCCAATTTGGTATTAATATTTTGGTCCAAGTCTAATTGAGCTAAAAAATAAGCTTAATTTGGTCTAGAGGTCAACCAAGCCCAAGATCTAATTAATTGGGCTCAAAAGCCAGTCCATGGATCAATCAAGCCCATCAAAGAACTCTACTTTCATTTGAAGAGTTATAAATTTTACATTAAAAATAGCCCAAAGAGAATTTTTCCAACAATTAGAAAAGTCCAAGCTAGGGGTGTGCACCATTCGGTTCGATTTTGGGTTGAACCCCGAACCGAACCAAAGTGATCGTTTCACAATAAAGAAAGAGCACCAAAAACCGATTTCCATCGATTTTGGTTCTTGAAACAAACCATCCTGATTAGATTCAAGTTAGTTTGGCTCGATTTTTAACTGATGGTTTAGTTTTTTTTTTTTTTTTACTTTGTTTTTTTCGTCTCTAACAAAAACATATAACATATAACAAAACACTTCAAAATTTCCCATTTTCTTTCCCACTTTAATTAATTTTTCTTCCCTTTCCAATTTCCATGGAATCTACTCACACGGCGAACAGGTTTTTTTTTTTTTTTTTTCCTTCTTCTTCTTCTATGCCTATCACCAATACTTTAATTTTCTTTTTATAATTATTTTTTTTTTCATTTCTTTGATCTTTTAGATAAAGAAAAGTGAGAAAATAGAATATTTTTTAAAAAAATATTCTTTGACACCAAATCCAAACCAAAAAATGGAAGATAGAACTTAAAAGTTAGAGAAGAATGGAGATTTAAACCAGAAGAAGCAAACTACGGCCAGTGGCATGGAGAAGAGAAGAATGAGAGTGGAGAGGCCGAGAAGGAGTGGTCGACTGAATTTGCTTTGACTAGATTGAAAAACTTTTTTAAGAAAGAACTCCAATCTAGTGCAAGTGCACACTGTTGAAAAGATCGGAGGTATTCCAAATCGTCTTTCAGGGGAACGATTTTTCAACAAAATCCTAAATGACAACAAAAAAAAAAAACAAAAAAAATCTCAAAATTGCAATTATAGTAACAAAAAAAAAATGATTTGGGATTTTTGGTAGAAAAATTAAATTGTCAAACAAATGTGAAAAAATAGGGATTCACACGTGTTCATTCATACTCCTTTTGAAAATAAATTCAGCCTAGTATGGAAACTTTTAACTTGACTCAATTTCATTGCTTGATGAACCGAATTCAACACCTATTCGATTTTCTAAGAAATGTCTTTAGAAATCTAAGTCATCAAACCTATATTTCTATGGCTAGTGTGAACTTAGATAATTAAAAATACAATCTTTTGGTTCTAAAGGTTTTGCTCGGATAAAAAACAAAGTCCTATTTCTATGCTTTTTTCCTAAATCGCTTTTATGAAAACTAAATTTCACCTAACTGTTTTCGTATTAGATTCAATTTTAGTATAATAATCTAGGTGATCAAGCTAAAATCAATAAAAGCAAACCAAACAATGAATTGAGCCAAGTTACTCTATTTAGACTTTTACTACTTTCTTTAAGGCATCCACATATTTGAATCCCAACGAAAAGTTTAGCTCATGATTGAAGAATTAAAGAACAAAAAAATTAGATGGAAGGCAATTCATAGTAAACTAAATAAGAAACAATTACATCTAAATGAAAATACCTAATCGAAAATTAAAAAAATAATAAATACATAAGCAACGTCTTGCCTTCCTTGAATCTACTTGCTCCTCCTTTTTCAAGGAAATCCAAGCTATTACAGTCCTATTTTTCGAATAGGATTGGATCAATTAGCAAGAGAGAAATGAAATTAAGAAAGTAAAATCAAACTACTAAAACTAAAAGAATAGGAAGAAAAGAACAATGAATAACAAAATAAACTCAAACTAAGAACACTTTATTAGATAAATTGACATAAATTGGAATTAACATACATATACTAAGTTGCTAGAAAATTAAATTTGCATAAACAAAAAAATACAACTCAAACTAAAATTGGAATTAAAATAGTGAAATAACAAGTCAAGAAACTAAGACTTGAAGAAATAGTTGCTCACTAGCCTTGATCTGTCTTGATTCAAGTTTTTTCAAGATGAATCGAGATGTAACAACTCCAAACTTTCAAATCAACTGATCAATACCAACATAGCA
The DNA here is from genome assembly GCA_030954485.1 of Citrullus mucosospermus. Classification (NCBI taxonomy): domain Eukaryota; kingdom Viridiplantae; phylum Streptophyta; class Magnoliopsida; order Cucurbitales; family Cucurbitaceae; genus Citrullus; species Citrullus mucosospermus. The sequence continues at coordinate 27,262,822 of CM062056.1, forward strand.
GCTCTGAAGTTCAAGAAAAATAGAGGAAAAATAGTAAATAAAAGTGCATAAATTTTTTATGTGTTGGAGGAAGGATGGATGAAGAATGGATTTATGAAGGGAAAACTTTTGGAGCCTTTTTATAGATCCCAAGAAGTGGTGGTGGATGCTGAAGATGAGTTGACCATGGATTGTCCTAATTTGCAAAATTGAAGAAGAGAATCCCTAAATTTCAGCCTCATAATCGAATCTATAATAAATTTTTTGCTATGGTTGATTGTTGTAGCAATTTTTTTCTAGAATGTTGTAGCTATTTTGGCTTCAACGAATTTTTTGCAAAAATATACCAAAATTGAAAATAAAAATTAAAAAAAAAAAAAATCTTGCCAAATTCACTCTTTTTTTATATTTAATATTTAATATGCCATATATGAATTATTTGCTATTTTTAAACTTGATTTTTCTATGAAAATGAATAAATGTATGCAATTTTCATCAAAATCTTTAGGATTAAAAGCTAAATAATTCTAATAAATGAGAATTGTCAGGAAGACCGTCGAGAGAAGAGAAGACCATGGGGAATCGAGGATGGACTATTGGATTAGCCGATTAGGGTTTCTTTTTTTCTTAAAAATCAAAGTTTTTTATTTTTTTTTTATTTTTTATTTTTAAAGTTGGGTTGGCTGATAAAATTTTGCGCTGAGTTGAGGGTGGAGAGGGAGAAGTATTGGGCTGAGATATAAAAATTAATATATATATTATGGGGTTCGGTTTGGTTTTTCACGATTTTTTAGGATAATGAATCGAGGTCTGAACTGAGGATCAAACCGAACCACTTGGTTCTATTCTTCAGTGAACCAACAATTCCTTATTCTTAAAAAAAATAATAATAAAAATAAAAATAAAAATTGACTAAACTAGCTAGTTCGGTAGTTTTTTGTGGCTTTTGCACACCCCTACTTGAAGCTGAACACTCCTTGAAGACACAAGTCTCCTAAAGGAATAAACAATCTTCTAAAACTTCAACTTCAAGAACAAATGCATGCTTCGCTTTCTCAAATCAAACGTACGCAATCAACTGAGAGAGAACTGGATGATCAAGTAGTAGAGATCGAACCACATCCGCATAAATCAACATAAACACAAGTTCAACTCTAGAAAACACGTTTCTCTAAAAACCTCGTGCAAACAATATTTACATAATATCTTTATTATATGTAAATTATTATTATTATTTAACCATTTTTTTTTTATAAAATTGACCTTAAAATTTTAAGATTTATTGAAATTACCATCAACTAAAAAGATTAAAGTTGCATTTTAATCTTATTATTTCCTACGGAGTATAATGCATGTTTTTTTTTTTTTTTAATTACAAGTTTAGTTCACAAAATTTTAAATTCGTGTCTACAAAATTCTTATGCTTCTAACAAGTATTTAACAAGTTTCCGAACTTTCAATTTTATAATTAACAAGTCTCTAAACTTTAAAGATGTCTAAGAGATTCATCAACTTTCAATTTTCATCTCTTTGACATAATTAAAATTTTTTAAAGTTAAAAGATACATTAAATATAAAATTGAATTTAATATTTAATAGAACTCCTTTTAATTTTTTTTAAATTAAGAAATTAAATAGATGAAAGTCCGAAAGTTTATAAATTTCTTTCACTTCAATTTATTTTCTTTTTTTTTTTTTAATATTTCTCCCCCACAATGCGATGCAAAACAGTAATTTAAAGGGTCTTTTGGATACACTAAAATTGTAAAGATAGTTTTAAAAAATAACAATTATATATTGCGATGTCTATCTTGTGGGCCAGTTGCATATATATGATCAGACAAGTGATATCTACTCAAAAAAGTGAAATTTATTTATATTCAGACCATAATAAAAATTTATAAAAAAATAAAAAATAAATAAATAAATAAAAAGAAAAAAACCAACTTATCACTTATTTGCATTGTTTTCTTTTCAACACTATTTGAGCCACTAGAGCCAACATGTTTGTGTAAAAAAAAAAAAAATAATAAATAAATAAAATAAAATAAAATAAAATCACCAAAGGATAGTTTTAAATATAATTTATGTTATGTTACAAATAGTTTCTGTTTTTTAATTACTACAATTATGAAAATTAAAGAGAAGCCTCCCATCTAAAATTAGGTCGCGTAAATATTGTTGAATTAAGCTCATTTTGCCGTAGTCTATATTGCTAGCATATATTAATTCTTCTAAATTTATTTTTAAAAAATTAATATTCTCCATGTACCTTACTAAAAATTTGGAAAATGTATTCAAGTTGTGTTTTTTTCCCATCTATCTCTCTTCAATGAAGGTCTTTATTATTATCATTATTTTTTCTGCAAAATCGTGGAAATTGAGACTAAAAAAATAAAAATTTAAAAGTTTAAAGACTAAAGTAGTAATTTAACCCACACATTTCAAAGAATAAATACCAAAATAATACATACATTTTATTAGGCAGAGACAATTAATCACACAACACCACGACAAACTCTCTCAAAACTCCTAAACAAGTCGGACGGAGAGAATGCCATCTAGAAAATATATATTTCTAAATCAAATAACAATCTTGAAATGATATCAAAGAGTAAATTTGTTCATCTCTAAAAAAAAAATGTGACAAAAATGTATAACATTAAGTACGTTCTAACAAAAAGAACGTCCCCAACGAAAATCCCAATTTCAGATAATGAAAGCTCTTCTTCCATGTATCTTTAAAATTATATTTTCTTTATAAAAAAAACTACAAAATTAAGAATATATATATTATAAATAAAGAATCTCAGAAACCGTGCAGTTTTGTCATACGTGTGTGAATAAGTTATATTTTAAGGGGGAAAAAGGCAAGTGGAAAAAAGAATGAAGGGTCCATGTTAAAAAAATAATAATTAATTAATTAATTAATTAATTAAATAATAACAACCCCCAATAATTTTGAAAGCAAAATATTATTCTCATCCACATACTTTTCAATTTCATTTTATTTATATTACCTTCAATAAATTTTGAAATTTATGATTATAAGTTAAATTTTACTATGGTTAAACCATTAGGATAATTATTTTAAATGATAAAATTTTAAAAACAATCCTAACAATTAAGTATTATCAACATTGATTGAAGAAATTTTTATCTTTTTTAGAACATTTTCAAAATAATTATTTTTACCATTTATTAAAATTACATAGACTAAATTTAGATATTTGAAAGTAGATGAATTAAAGTGGAATGAAACTTAAAATATTTGATATCTTAATAGTTTATATTTGGGAAAATTGCAAAAACTACCCCTCAAGTATGGTGGTAGTTGTAATTACACTATCAAACTTTCAATTGTAAAAACTAGGCTCCTAAAATTTCAAGAAGTGTTAAAATTGAGCCTCTCAAGCTTACAATAATTGTATAAATTGAACTCATAAATGATAAAAATTGAACTCTCAAATTTATACAATTACGTAAGTCGGATGGTCCAATTTTAACACTTGATATAAGATTGAGGACTCAATTTTTAAACTTGAAAGTTTAAGGGGATATATAATTACAACTATTGTGATACTTTAGGGGTGGTTTTTGCAACTTGTCCTTTATTTTTTTAAAAAAATTAAAATTTTTTTTGAACAAATTGCAAAAGTTGCCCTTAAAGTATGATGGCAGTTGCAACTATACTCTTAAACTTTCAATTTTAAAATTTGAGCCCTCAAAATTTCACAACTACTAAGATTTGGTCAAATTGGACCTTCAAACTTATATAGTTGTATAAATTGTAACATTTGTATGAACTTGAGAGTTCAATTTTTATCATTAATGGGTCCAATTTCTATAATTATTGAAAGCTTGAAAATTCAATTTGAACACTCACAAAAGTGTAGGAGTTCAATTTTTAAAATTGAAAGTTTGAGCGTAAATTACAACTAACACTATGCTTTAAGGGTTGTTTTTGTAATTTATCATTTTTGGAAAAAAAAAAAATTGCATTGCATGTATATAGACAGAAGAGAGAGAGGGTTTAGAATTCCCATGTGACATGGGTGGGTGGGTCCTACATCACAACCTGGCATTTTCCCACTCCAATCAACCCATGTGATTTTCCCAATTCCTTTATTTTCTCTCTCTCTCTCTCTCTCTCCATCATTCCATCAATAACCACTCAAATTATAATAATAATAATAATAATATTTATAAAAAGAAAAGAAAAAAGAAAGTTGAAATCTTTATCTCACCCTTCTCCCACACATGCAAAAACCCCAAAAAAAAAAAAAAAAAAAAAAAAAAACAATAACAGAAGAAAGAAAGAAGTTAACTTTATTGGGTAATGATTTTTTCTTTAAGAATTGTATTTTGTAAAATTTTGTAATTTCTTTTCGAGAGTTTCTATTTGGTCTTTAAATTGAAAATGTTATACATTTAATCATTAAATTTTGATTTTTGTTTTAATTTAGTCTCTAGATTTTAAGATTTTACATTTTTAACCTGAATTTTTCGTTCAAAATTAAGTTTCAATTATTGACATCAATGTCTATAAATTGATTTAAAATAATTGTGAAGTGAAAATTTTTAATTTTATTTTAAAAGTGATGAAAAATAGTTAAACTTAATTAGTTATAATTAAGTTAATTATTTAAAATTTATTAACATACATTAAAACTAAAGATGAAAAATGAGTATCTAGTGAAAAATCAAGGTTAAAAATGTAAATCTTGAAATTTAGGGATCAAATTAAAACAAAACTCAAATGGAAAGAGTGAAATTGTAATATTTTGAAACCTAATGATTAAATTGAAACTAAACTCAAAACTTAGAGACTAAATGTGTAACATTTTAAAACCTATGGACCAAATAGAAATTAAATTCAAGACCGATGGACTAAAAAGATTTTTTTTTCTTTCTTTACTATAATATTTACATTTTTTAGATATTTTAAAAAAGAAATATTTAAGTCTCGCTTATTACTCTTTTATATTTTTTATTTTTCAAACTTTGGGGGTGTTTAGAGAACCGTAATCGGACAGGTTTGTAATGTAATGTAATCCAAAATGAATATTTGGATTGAATGTTTTGGGCCCAATTTGTAATACAAACGTGATTCCATTCCAATAGTTTTCAACCCAATCTTATTTCTCACAATTTCCATAGTTCACTATCTCATTTTCGTTTATTCTTTTAAGTACTCATGCATTCCAATACTTCTCTAATTCCCAGTAATCCTATTACATTCTAGCTTCACAAACAGCCCCTTTTTTTCTTTCCTACTACACGTCTTAACCACCCATATTCTTAAATAAATATTTTAATTTTTTTCCTAATTTTCAAAACTCGACTTATATTTTGAGAACACATATAGAAAGTAGACAACAAAATAAAGAAACAATAGGTGAAAATAGCGATTTCTAAACTTCATATTAAAAAACCAAATAATTATTAAATAGGAAGTTAACTTTCAAAGTTTAGTTTGAAATCAATGCATTTGATAAATTTATAGCCTAAAACACAATTAACACAACTTGAGTGATGAGTTAGTAACAACTTACTAAACATTAAATTAAAATTTTAGAGAAAATTTTAAAGGAGCTTTTTTAGTTTAATGACATCCTTCCCATCAAATTGAATTCTTAAAAATAATAAAAAAAAATATATATATATATAGACTTTTTAAAGTTCAAACTTTATCAAACGGCTGTATATTTCTCATTCTTGTCACATTTTTTATTTGAAATTTACATACGTTATTCGAGCTTTGACATTATTTTAAGCTACTCTTTGATTTGTAAAGATGTTTTTCTTAACCATTATCCTCCCATAATTTGCAAAGAAAAGGTGAAGGAAAGTTGGTTTGTTGTTCTTTGTTTCGTCTTTAAACTTATATTTAAACACATTAGTGACAACACTTTAATTAATGGTAGACTTTTTGTTTCGTGTCTTTGGAATTTATGTTTAATTCCTCCAATTTTCTTATCACCTTTCTTAAATTGTTAATCAAATTCAAAAAAGGATATCAAATTTTTAGAATACAATATTATATACCATATTAATTTTCAAAACTCAACTCGATTTTTCAAAAAATAAATAACAAACCAAAAAAGTGATTAAGAAATTAAATAATTATTACTTGAAAGAACTACTATGATTAGATTCATTATAATCTATGGCTTAAACTTTTGGATTCATCCGCGACAATAAACAACATAAGAAAAGTATTAGAGAAAATGAAATTAAAAATTGAATATTACAGTCCCCCACTCCCATCATCACCATCTTCTTCTTCCTCCTCATCCCCTACCATTTTTTTCCTTACTACTACACATTTTAAGTACTCTGTGGAAAAAAAATAACCAAAAAAAAAAAAAAAAAAACCTTCTTTCTTTCTGTGTGTTCCTTTTTTTTTTTTTTTCTTTTTTTTTTTTTTTTTTTTTTTACTTAAACCTGTAAATTCAATTTTTTTAACCCTAAAGAGATAGAAGATGGGTTGTTTTCTACTGCTCTTCTACTACAACAATAATTAACAACAAAGAAGAAAAAGAAAAAAAAATGGGTAACCCCACTTTTTCCTCTTTTTTGTATGCTTCTTTTTCTTTTTTTTGTACTGTTGATGATGGAGCCTTTGTGGAGCTACTGCTTCTGCTCTTCTGCTCTTCTGCTGATTCTCTATAGATATTGTTTTCATATGGTACTCCTCTGTTTTGGTTAATCACTTTCTTTTTTTCTTTTTTTTCTTCTTTTCTTTTTCTATATTTATTTCCTTCCTGGAATTGACCAAACATGATTGTTAAAATTAAGCCTTTTCTTTTTTCAAACACTCCCATTTGCCTTTTTTTTTTCAATGGGGAAATCATTCAACAAACAGTACCTGCTGCTGCTTTGGATGCTAAATTCCCACTGGACATGTCGGCCCACCCGTCCCCGCGTACATTCCGATCGCGCCGTGGCTGGACGGGAACCTGTAGTAGATAGATTATTGTTTGTATTTCAAGGAACGCTGTTTGTATGTTTGTTTGTTTGTTTCAAGTTTGTATTGATACTGACCTTGGCATCTGGCAATTGTAGGATTTGAAAGATGTTGCTACTTCCAGAGAGGAAGTTGATGTGAGAATGGACGACGATGCATCGTCGGAGTCGTTTGCTGCTTCCCCGACAGCTGTTATGTCGGAGAAGTTGGTCGCGTACTCGCCGGTGGCTTTTGCAGGAGATGCAAAGGGACTATCAGGGAGATTATGTTCAAAACTGCAATATCCATTATTACACATATTACAACAAAATCTTTGACTAAAAGAAGAATCTTAAGATGAAAAAAATTACTATCAACTGTGTTTTTACCATTCAAGTAAATCACTGTCATCAATCTGAGATCTCTCCTTGTCATTCCCACCTTGAGCAATTGTCGCTGAGGTTCCGTTATCAACTGGCGATGGCTGCCGTGGCATATCAGTCAATGACGACGGCAAGATCGAAACAGGCAGTGGCGTCCGCACAGGTGTAGTGCCATTCTCTGCAGGCAAAACAAACAAAAGTTGGGATTTTGGAGTTGAGCTTAACACAAGTTGAGATGAGATTCATCAATGGTGATGGATTACGAATTTCACCTCTCAAGATATCTGAGGTGCTGCTACTGCTAGTACTACGAATGGTGGGGAAGATGAGATTTTGAGTGAAAGGGTTTGGAGAATGCGTCGGGGAAGGAATCGGGCTGCCGGTGGACAGAGCACGGTGGTGGTGGTGGTGGTGAGGGAGCTGATTCTTCTTCACATCAAGAAGCTGCAGATTCAAAAGGCGTCGACTTTGAAGATCAAGTGTTTGTAGATCAGCTTGTTGTTCTTCCAATTTCCTTCGCCATAGCAGATCTTGGTGGGAATTATAAAACATTCTTGACCCGAGTTGAAGATGATCATAAAGCTCTCTGGAATCTAAACCAGTTGGAGTTCCACAAGGGGAGAAATCTCTATCGATTTGTTGCTGCTTCCTGTTAGAACAACAGAATCTAAGATTATCACAAACAAACTCTAAAAAGGAAAGAAACAGAGTAGAAAACAGAGTGAAAGAGAGAGTGCCTGTACTTGTCTGGGACTTTGCCTTTCTCCTTGTAAGGTTTAACAAGAACACGAGCATCACAAACAAAATGGGGATTTCCTTTAGCCAAAATGAGCTTCACTGTTTCAGGATAAACAAAAGTAACAAACCCAAACATTCTCTTCTGTTGATATGGGATTCTCACATCTTGAACTGGACCGTACATGCTGTACAAAAAAAAAAAAACACAACAAATTTCAGAAATGGAAGAAGAACAAGAACAAGAAGAAATGAAATGAAGAATTGGGTTTGTGAAGAGAAACCTGAAATAATTTGACACATCTTCTTCTTTGAAAGTGCTATCAGCTGGGAAAGTCAAGTAGATCTGTCTTGAAGCTGGATTGATGATACCGGCGCCGCCGTTCAACGAGAACTCGTTTCGCTCTAGCCGACTGGACCGGCCAAATTTGTGCAGATCTTCCCCCATCATTAAGGCTGCGGCGGCGGCTGCGGCAGCTCTGAAAACATAGTTGAAGAGATGAGGATTTTTTCCCTTTTTTTTCCATAAAACACATGACATTCTTCAAAACATGAAAAGCTTATACCTCTGGGAATCGTTTTGTTGCTGTTGGAGAAGGAAGTTGATGGATTTTGGAGAGTAAGGGAAGGAATTAGCAGAAGCTATAAGCTGAGAAGCGGCGGCGAGGCGCTGCTGAGCAGAGGATTTGGATCTGAGAAGTTCATGACACTGCTCCATCATCTCGATCTTACTCGGCGAGCCGACGGCGGCGCTACCGTCGGTGTCCCCAAGACCACCGTGGAGAAACCGGCAACTGGTTCCATTCTTACAAAACCCTCTAGCGTAGTAAAGACAAGGCTTCCAACCCAACCCACAATTCAAATCCTCCGTTCCCAAACACGCGTCGTTCACAGAGCAGCTCCGGCGATGGACCGGCCCTCCACCCCAAGTGGCATCTCCGCCATAAGACCCAAATCCTCCACCGGTGGGACTCGACGACAAGTCCGCCGGCGGGAAAAACAAGTCGGAATTTTTAACACCGATTGTTGGAGAGCCATCGTTGAGGAAGGAAAGCTGGTCCTGAAGCTGAAATTCATCGATCATATCACTCGCCGGAGCTCCTCCAGCACCAAAACAAGACGACCCAAGTGGTAAATTCCCAGGACTAATCAAATGATCATCAGAATTTTGAAGCTCAGATGAAAAACCAGCAGCCCAAGAAACAGAACTGGAAGAAGAAGGGCTGGGAATTGTAAGTGAAGGAGGAAGACTAATCCCCAAACGAGAAGAAGAAGAAGAACTCTGCCTCGAAATAGCAATAGGATTCGTCGAAAGAGCAAACGGAGAAGGCGAAGAACTCGGCGTCGAAGGAGTCGACGGCGAGTTAACCGCTGGAAGACTCAAATCCTTCCTAGCCTTAAGAATTACAGAGTGAAGGAGAGCTTCAGGGCCAAAAGCCAATCTAATCATCTCTTTTTCTCCATGGTCTTGAATAAGAAGAAGGCCCATGATTTTAGAAGCATTTTCAGGGTCCAAATTCTGGATTCTAGAGAACACAATTCTTGAAGCTTCATAAGAATCCATGGAGGGAGAGAAAGAAAAGTTTGAGACCCACCAACTAATAAGAGGAAGGAAGATTGTTCCCTCTGTTTTTGCTGGTTTTGAGGACAAAAGTGAAATCTTTTACAAGTAATACTTGTTTTTCTAAACTTTGTTTCTTTGTTTTCTCAACGTTTCACCTACCAAAGTTGTCGAGATCAAAGAGATGAGATGGGATTAGAGTTGGCGTAGCTTCACTTCAGTCTCTTATTCTCTTTACTTTTCTGTCAAAAAGCTTGTTCCTGAAACAACATACCCAAAAAAGAGGTAAAGAAAAGGGAAGGTTGAGCAAAGGAAAAAAAAAAAAAAAAAAAAAGAAGAAGGGTTAAAAGAGGAAGTTTGGTGTCACAAGAAGGTATTCTCGTGTGGGTTAGATGAAAAGAAAAGAAAAGATAAGAGCTTGCCTTCATTAAAGGGGAACCCCTTGAAAAGAAAAGAAAAAGGAAGAAGAAGAAGAAGAAGAAGAAGAAGAAGAAGAAGAAGAAGAAACAGTAAGAGAAATGTAATCTTTTTAATTACCCATGAAAGAAGAAGAAGAAAGTTGAAAACTTTGATGATGAAGCACTCTGTAATGGTCAAAGTTTGATGTTTTTTTTTAAAAAAAAAAAACAATAAAAGCCAAAGCACCGCCTTTAGTTGAAATGGGTTTTAGTTTTTGAAGAAGAAGAAGAAGAAGAAGAAGAAGAGAAGTATGATTTGGGTGTTCAAAAGGAAAACCTGCATCTCTGTTTCTTTCTTCTGCTGCTGCTGCTGCTGCTGCTACTCTGCCATTGTTTTCTGAAGCTGAGCTTTCTCTTTCACTCTCTCTCACTAACTTTCTCTCTCCTTTGAATTCAAAAAAAAAAAAAAAAATCAATCCCTCAAAGAGAGAGGGAGAAAGAGAGGGTTTGTTTGATTGATGCTTTGGAGTGGATCCAGATCTGTGGTTCAAATAGCGCACGTTCACTTGCCCCAAACCTCTGACACTCTTTTTTCTTTCTTTTTTATTTTTTACCCAAAAGAAAAGTTTAAAACAAATAGAGAAAAAAAAAGGGGAAAAAAATGTTTTTTCAGCTCATTCTCGAGTCTAGAACAAGACAGACTTGAAAGAAGAGAAAAATGAAAAAAAAAGAGAGAGAGAGTTTGGAGTGGAGCGCGTGAGTAAACGCGCCGCTGCCCCACTCTTTTAATTCTTCTAGAAATTCTTAACCTAATCAAATTTAAGTTAAAATACTATTTTAGTTACGATCATTTGAAGCTAGTTAAATTTTGATCAACCTATATAGATATAGTGTAGGGAGTTTCTCTACCATCATAAAAGTTAATAGAAAGAGATATTACCAAGTAGATTGTCTTTCCATAGTCCCAATACTAATCTATTGACAGTTGAATTTTAAAAAAAGTTATATATTAGGATTTTTGTTATGATGTTTTTAAACATATTTTTATTGCATGAAAATTATTATTATTATTTAACTAATTTTAAAAAAAAAACTATGAAATATTAAACTTAAAATTTATATATTAAAATTAGACATTTAAAATTTTATTACTAATATTGTACAAAATTTCGAGTAAAGAGACTCATTAAGACCAACAAACTTGAAAGAAGAGAGGATAAAACAAAGTAGTTTAGAGTGGAGCGCGTGAAGGAAACGCGCCGCCGGGCCGCGGCACATATTGAAATCAGGCGGTGATGAGAGTGACAACCACGATGGTGTGGGCCCCAATGGTTTTATATTTTTATTTTTAAAGATTACGTATCTCCTTTTATTAAAAATTGTATATTTTAAAAAGGATGTCCCACCATACTCTCATCTTCAAATTATAATATTAATAATAATGATATGATTTTTTTTTTTTAATTTATATATATTTTATGTTTTTTATATCAACTTTGTCTCCACAATGATGTTGTTCATGTTTTTTAGTTTTTTATTTTCGTGTTATTAACTTATTATTATTATTATTATGCAAAGGAAATTATAAATTTCTAAACAAATGTTTTAAAATACAATTTAATCCTAATATTTTCAAATCATTCAACTAATTTTTTTTTTTTAAACTGATTCATAACTTGCCTTATTTATTTATTTTCTTATTTTTAGAATCTAGTCTGTCTTTCAATTCCTTTCTTTTTCTGTGTTTATGCATATGAAATAATTTGTTTTTAAAACTATTAATCATTGCAAAGTGTGGAAGTTGAATCTAAAATGTTGTATTATTATTATTATTATTTTAATAGGATCAATCAATACTTTTAATTCTCTTAATTTTCGTTAAAGTAATAATTTAGTCCCTATCTTTTCAAACTTGTAACAATTAAACCTGAAATCTTTAATAAATAACAATTTAGTACGTGTACTTTAATATGTATGAGTGAATATTTATATATAGTAATATACATGTTTTTTTCTCCATCAAATTAAACAAAAATTTAAGAATGAATCAAAATGTTAAAATTAAATTTCTTTCCACTCGAACTTAGAAATACTGGTAATATTTTATTCTAAACTTTCGATTTCATCAAATTGATTTTTTTCTTTGACAAAATGTAGAGCGGAACGAGAAAACAAATTAATAGTATAGATTTTATTGGCACGAGGTAAAATTTGTTAACACCTATTTGAAATGGCCTACTCTACCCATACTAAAATAGTAGTAGAAATTGATTTTTTTTTTCTTTTCCTTTGGTCAAGTGAAGTTTATACTTGAAGAATTTCCATGGGGCTATTAATTATGTAAAAAAAAAACCCTCAACTACTTCACTGATTCATTAAAATAATTTCATTCAAGTACTATTGAATAAATATTTTTACAATTATTTATGCATTAAAATAGTCCCATTCTTCTTTGATTGGTGTTTTTTTTTTTAGAAATTCTTTTATTGGCTCTATTGTACCATGATTACATTTTCTCCCATATTTTAAAAAAGTAGTATTCTTCCGAAGATTTTTAGTTAATTTTACCTAGATTCTCCTTTATAATTTTTATTAGAATAGTATAAATATATATTTCCATGGATTCTGTAAAAAAGTTTAATTAATTATTTAAACACACAATAATTACCAAATATGATTAAAATATCATTTTTCATCATTGAGTTTCTTTCTAATTTTCAGTTTGTATTTTAAAATATTTAAATTTAGTCATTCAACTCCCAATAAATTCTCAAAATTAGTCCTTTTTAGAGATTTTTATCAAAATAGATAAGAATAATTTTCATGCAGTATAAAACATAATGTGAATATAGTTTTCATAGAATATTTTAAGGGTTTGTTGAAAGTGTATATACTAAATTTAGACATTTAAAAATTTATGAACTAAAAATGAAATAAACAAAACAATATTTTAACCTACTAAATAACAACTCAATAATATAATATATGAAGTCTTTGCATAAAAGGACATAATTTTCAAGTATAGTAGAGAGTTTAAATTTGGGAAATTATCTTAAATTGCAAAATTATTGAAAATATTTACATTTACAATTAATAGCAAAATACACCGTCTAGACCGTGGTATGCTACTATCTGTGTCATAATTGCGATCTTTCGCAGATAAATAGTAAAATTTTGCTATATTTATAAATATTTTAATTTGTTTGGCTATATTTGAAAAGAATCTTTTAAAATTCTATCAAAAGTATTAAGAGAATACTTAACCTTCATGCTAATTTTGGAAAAGAAAAAAATAAATTTAGAAGGGGAATAAAGGTCATGGTATTTAACTAAATTTCTCAAATAATTAATTAGTAAATGAAATAATACTAAAGTTCCAACAATAAATTAAACAAGACTTCAAATTGAATCATCCATTTACTCAACTTTATACTTGTTGACTTGAATATTGAGCAAAAATAAATAAATAAAAAAATAGAAAATATATGGAAAAAAGTAATTAAAAACCCAAACCTAAACTTGGAAATCAAGTCCTATTATATTCAATCAAACAAAATCACAAGATATCTCCAAAATCAACACTTGTTCTTAACATTTTGTTTCTTTAGAATTTAGTTTCTTAAGAGACAAAACCATAACTCAAAAATATAGTGTAAGGAGAGAGAGCCAAAAAAAAAAAAAAAAACTTTAAATCATAATTAAAAAGGTATTTTAATTTGTTCATGTTAAATATATATATATATATATATATATATATATTAAGTTTTTTTTTTCTCTTGTCGTTATTAAAAGATGCCCCCACCACTATTATATTTTATTTTAAAATTTATATTTACCCTTTCTCTCTCTAATGATTCACAGACAGAGAGATGGTTCAATCAACTTTATTTAGTATTATTATTATTATTATTATTATAATGTTCCTCCACTAGTTTACATTTTTTCCCAATAAGTATAGATACTACTCCGTTAATCGATAGTTTCATCGAACATTATTCGTTGGTTTTACAAAATATTAATAAAGAAAAATTTATAAAATAAATGGAAGGAATTAATATCTACGACAGTACTATTAAAACATTTTTCATTTGTTTTTGAGTGAGTTTTGACATACTTCCATTTATCTCCCATCCACTATATTATTTGACCTACTAAATTTGGTTGTAATCGAAAGAAATTTAATAAATAGACGACAATCTAAATTAATTTTCTTTTTTTACGCTAGACTCATGGTAATAATAAAATCAATATGCTTATAATATTGAAATCAAATTATATATAAGTTGGCCCGAACACTCGTAAATATATAAAAAGTATATAAAGAAAAAAAAGTTAGTGTTTTGAATTTTCTCTCCACCTTTTGCGTTGATTAGTGAGAATGTAGGGTTAAGTATTCAGAATTTGCAAAAAGTTGTTTCTTCTTTTATTTATTTTTTTTTATTTCTTTTTTCCCCTTCAAAAAGAATTTCACTTTTGCTTCAAAGTAAGAGGAGTTTGGCTTTTTCACATGCTCTCTCATTATTCTGCCATTCATAAAATTCATATTATATTTTTAAAAAAGTCATAATAATAATAATAATAAATAACAAAATTTATTCTTGTAAGAGATGAGAGGATTTTTGCTATTGTGTCTTAGATACTGTACACCTTTCTCTATTTGCTATTTTTAAATTCATTTGGTTATTTCAGTTATTGATATTGCTTTACCAATTATTTTTTACATTTTGCTACTTATTTCAATTGTTTATTAAAAACTATGATTGCTTTGCTATTGATTTTTTAGTTAAATGAGTAGAAGTGTTGATTCCCACCTATAATTTTTAAATCGATAATACATTTTTTAACTAGTTAAATTATTTGTTTTTTTTTTAAAATTATAGTCATTGTTGTATTGAGTCAGTTTATTGTTTTTCCATGAATATAATAGTTTTAATTGATTTCCATATTTATTCATCTCAAGTCATTAGTAAATTTAAATTTTTGTTTTTTTTATTCCTTAATTTTAGTTTGAATTTAATTTCTCTATTTTTTAGAAGTTATTTTGTTGTTGTCCCTATCATTTAATTAAAATTTATCAAACACTCACTTATTATTATTCTCATAAGAAGTTAACACAAAGATTGAACTTTTAGAGATGAAGGTCATACCAATTATCATTGAGTTAAATTAATTTTGGCCATTAATATTTTTATTTTATTTCTTTACAAATATATGCAAATTATTATATATACTTTTTGTGAATTTTAATGTAAATGTCACACACATGTGATAATGTGAACACATATATATGACCACCCACATTCTCTCTTTCTCCTTTTTATTTCAAATTTGTTTAATGTGTTTCAAATAATAATAATAATAATAATAAAAGTTCTTTTAAGAGACAAAAGGTTGCTATCTTTGTTTGAAATAGAAAACCTCTCATCTACGAAGACAACATCACCAAAAAGATTTCAAATAGCGATTGTATAGAATTGAGACAAATAAATTTATTAGACAATTAGATACATTAAAAGTAACTTTTTTTTCCCCTTCTTTGACACATGTGACAATTCTATTATAGAAATTACACAATAACATTAGAATAAGAATGAATTTGGTCTACCTTCAAGGGAGAGAGAGAGACAAAAAAAAAAAAAGAGAATGAGGAAATGATATGTAAAACTCAAACTTTATATTGTCAAGCTTTTAAAATTGTTAAATTATATATGTCGTCTTTACAATTTCAAGATACTTGTACGAATCCACATTTTAGCTTACTATTCTTGATATATATAAATAAAGTATATTCTTAACAATATAATGAATAGGATGACCCCAATTGTATTGACTCATGCAGTGTTTTTTTTTTTTTTTTTTTTAATTATTCAAAATGAAAATTTTCGTTTATCCGAAATTTATTTTGATATTTCAATACGTGAATTGGAAAAGTGTGGCATGGATGTGATTTAAAAGGGCGTAAAAGGAGTTGCCAAAATTTGTAAAATTGAAGACAGTAGGGCAATGATCAAGACCCTTCATTATACATTAAGTTCAATATTTACTGTGATTAGATGCGAAAAGCTTGCAAATGTAAAAAAAAAAAAAAAAAAAAAAAAAAAAAAAAAAAAAAAAAATGATATCAAGTTTGAAAATAAAAGGAGAAAAAGAAACATAATAAACTTTTGAAAAGCAACAAAGCATGGTAGGGGGAATAAAGTTTGAATTTTTATTATTATTATTATTATTATTATTATTTTTTTTTTTAATTTTTTCGAATTGGGTCATACAATTGAGAGAATTTAGAGATACCATTGTTTTATTGAGTCTCATTTACTCACTAAGCCAATCAATGCATAGTGATTCTTAGATTCTTTTCTCTTTTGAGTTTTTTTAAAATCTTTTAAGTTACACGTGTCACTAACCCATTGCTCCACCCTCCTAGACTTATTACTCATGTAGCCATCATGTTGAAATTCTATGTATTTTCATATGACAAGACAACTATATATTCTAATTTCAAACCATATAGTTATCTCTCTAAATTCCCTCTTCCTTTTTTTGGAATTCTTTTTATTTACTTTTAATTAAATATGTGTCTTCTTTTCTTTTCTAATTTATTATAGTGTTTTTTTATCCCAAGATTCCAACTAATTTAATAACATAATTGTTTGACCTTCAAAATTTTATAACATACGATATAAATAGTTTAGTAGCTAACCCATTTATGTATATCTGCGTGACTTCCTATAATTTGATACTTGTATAACATATAGATCAATATTATGTTTATTTTTGTTCGTGAAAAGTAAAAAGAGCATAAAATTAAAATAAAGGAAAACTATTATACCAACGGTGTCTAGTCTTTAAAATTTTTGTTTATCATGTTTTTATATGAATTTAATTGAAAAAATATATATAAGTTACTTTTTTAGTACATATATAAATTACTTGG
The DNA here is from genome assembly GCA_030954485.1 of Citrullus mucosospermus. Taxonomy (NCBI): domain Eukaryota; kingdom Viridiplantae; phylum Streptophyta; class Magnoliopsida; order Cucurbitales; family Cucurbitaceae; genus Citrullus; species Citrullus mucosospermus. The sequence continues at coordinate 27,279,761 of CM062056.1, forward strand.
TGTTGTATAAAAATCGGCATTTATTTGAAGATTCAAATCACTAACCTTCAAAGAAAGAAATTGACATATGATCTAAAGTTCGGTTATGTAGTCTCTTAACAATTAATCATTCTCGTATTAAAAGAATTAATAGTTTAATGAGATATGAGCATAAACAATATCAAATTTTTACATCTCAATATTTTCACATTTTAATAGGTTCGCCATTAACATGAGGAATGAATTGACATTTCCGTTATATCCTAGAAAAATCTACGAAACATAACAAAATAAGCAACAAAATATCAATAAAATAAATGTCATATAAATATTAAACATGTTAACTTATTTAAAAATCATAAATATTTATTTATAATTTTTCTAGAAATATGCAATGCATTGACTTTTTATCAATAGTTTTATCTATCTTTTTTTCCATTGTTGTAAAATTAAGATTTTGATATTTTTATCTACAACGACATTTTAAACTTTAGATGTGATTAAAATTAATTCCTAACCCTATTTAGTCCATATTCTTAGTTTAATAATTAGTCAACCGCAGTTGAGCACATTTAAAATGAAAATAATAATAATAACAATAAGTGCAATATAAAAATTAAACTTTTGAGGGAATTAAATACTTGAGGTCACATCATATAATATCACAAATATGATTTATTTAATGTTGAAGTACTATTAGAACATTATGATTATATGTAAGACAATAAAGAAGGTTGATCAATCACTTCTCTTCATTTGATGGCATTGATTTGTGTACTGTTTTAGCCACATAAGCACTTAATTAGATAAGTACAAATGTGGATAGATATATAATTATTTATGACAAATTAATTTAACAATATTAGTGTTCATTTAAACTAATTAATTAAAGAGATTAAGGGTGGACACCAAACTCATTCACATCAATGAGATTTTTGTGCCATGGCATATTTGTAATGTTGTATGCAGTGCATAAATATGTAAAAGAAGATAAATTTATTAATATTTTTTTATAAAATTGATCTAATTTAACACAATATTTAACAAAAAATTTTTAAAATATATTTTATTTTAATATAATAAGTGAAGTGTGGAAATTTAAGTTCCTGATTTTAAAGAAAAGTTATTACATGTAAATTATGTTTATTTAAACTTATTTTTAGAATAAGTATCTTTCTTATGTGTAGTTTTATAATAATTAATAAGTTAAACGAGTGGTATTGTTTATGACTTTAAATTAAGTTTTTCAAAGTCTTCTTCTATCTATTTATGTTTTTTCTAACAAAAAAAATTAAAAATCATTCCATAAGCTATATTAAGAAATTTCTAGAGAGATACTTATGGAAAAAAAAAAAAGAAAACACTTTCTGTTTAAAATATGTATTTTTTTTTCACTAGTTGTTCCATACATTTACATAATATTAATCCTTCACCATCTTTTGTTTTTTTTTCGTTCTCTCTATGGTTTATGAAAGCAGTTTTAGTCCCAATTTTTTCGAAAAAAGTAGTAATTTAGTTTCTAAATTTTAGATTGTATTGTAATAACGATATAATTTTTATATTTTTTAAACTGTAACTATTTAGTTCATAAGTTTTGGTATGTTATAACTTATCTCTATAATTTGAAATTTGTAATAATTTAATTTCTATAACGAAAAAGAATGGTTATGGATCCACGAGAGATTTTTGTTTTTTTAATTTTATTTTCTATATATATAAATTGAAAAAACAATAAACTATAATCAATCATGTTTATAAAAACAAACAATAAGTAGTAATCTTTTTAAAAATGTCTCTAAGTCGTTTATTACATACTTAAAATTTAATTTTTAAAAGAAAAATCATAAAATTATTGAAGGAGTAAATTATTACAAATTTTAAATTACTATTTTCGATAATCTGATAACTTTGGAAAATAAAGAATAAATTACTTCCAAAATACAAACATATATAACACGTTTACAATTAAATGAAATATAAAGTCTTCACAAAAGCATAAAACTATTTTTGGAAGGAGAAAAAGGAGATGAAAAATAATTATAATGCACAAGAAAAAGGGATTTTTGTTAGAATACAAAGATTTCTTCTTCAGCTTTGAGAGGGGATGTTGTCGGATTTGTTGTTGGAGATAAAAGAGAATTGATTGATGAGATTGAAAAACAAAATTGTAATAATAGCCAAAAAAAAAAAAAAAAAAGACTGATGTGTGCTACATATAACTAATACGTCATTTTAATAATTTTATAATTATTTTTTAAAACGTATTGTTTGAGATAACTTTTTGAGTATTAAAAAAAAAATGTTTTAAGTTTGAAAGGAAAAAGGAAAAATAAAAATATTTGAAAAATTATTATTAATAGAAAAACATCAAATTATTTATAAATATAAAAAAAAAAATTTCATTGTCTATCGTGGTCTTATCTCTAATAGACAGTGAAATTTTTCTATATTTGTAAATCGTTTTCCTCATTTCGCTATATTTGAAAACAACCAAACATATTTTAAACCTTTGGAAAATATTCCAAATAGACACATAATTCTTTAAAATTTAAATAGCTAGTGAAATTAATTAGTTATGTTTTTTTAAACATGATTGGCTAGTGAAGCAATTTAATGAACTACATAAAATTTAACTTATAATTAAGCCCCAAACATAGTCCCAAGAAAGTCTTCAAACCTAACTACAAAATACATTAAAAAAAAAAAGAAAAAAAAGAAAAAAAGAAGTTAAAATTCAACAATAAAATGCCTTAGCCTAAATTAAAGCATTTTAGATCATTCATAAAGGTATGGTATATGTTTAGAAATATAGAAAATTGATAAAGGGAGAAGAAATTAATTTTCACCAATTTTCAAGTTTAGAGTTTACTTTAATGAAATTGGGAGTGTAAATTTAAAATAAATAAGAAAGCTATGTATGAAGGTAAGCACATGATTTCTAAATGTAATTATAACTCGTCTTAAGCTAATTTTTATTTTATTCTATTGAAATTAATATATTGCATATTTAATTTTGCCCAACCTATAAAAGGAAAATCAAACAAATTTTAAATCTCTTTATGTTTACAATACTATTTTATGTCATTTACTAAAAAAATCTTATAATTCCAAAAAGTGTTTTCAATTAATTTTTTTAATTATGTTTTTAATTCATTTTAATAACATTGGCTAAATAACTATAGTAAATGGTCACGTATTAATTAAATATGAAATTGATAACCTAACTTAATTTTGACTTGGTTGATATGACCATTTCTCCCCCTTCATCTAAATTATTGTTACTATTGTGATGATAACGTTGATGTTGAGTAATGAAATGGACAAAAACAAAAAAAAGAAGAAGAAGAAGAAGAAGAAAAAAAAAGAAAAAAAAAAAAAAAAACCGCCCACAATTTATAAATTAATACAATAACAAAGCATTACATCACACATTTTATTATGTTTTGGCATTTTTTTTCCACGGTATATATTTATGGGTAAAATACTTACAATTAGATTTTTTTTTTTTTTTTACACACTACGGGATTTGAACAATGGATCTCATGGTTGATAATACATATTGGATGTTAGTTGAGTTATACTCATTTTAGCTACATTTGGTGTATTTTTCTTGCATGAAGGTAATATTATTTGTTGATGCCAAAATTTAGTCAAGAAAAAACGCACCCGACCTTTATGTGACAACAACGGTAAATTTGTAATTTGGGAAGAGAGGATCTGCAAAACAAAGAGAATGAACCCTGATACCTAAGTCAGTAAAAGAACTAGATAATAGAGAAGAAGTCAGGAGTTCAAATTCTATGTCAAGTTCCAGATCTATGTCCAGTTCAAGATCCCATATCGAGATTATGAAAGTATAATGATGTATTTATAGAGAGGATGAAATAGAGTTCACTTTTTCCTTTATGATTAGATTAGATGGATCTTTCTCTATCCCAAATAAGATTAGATTTGATTGGATAAATGATTTGTTTACACTTGGACTTATTTGAACCTAGTCCACTTTATTTTGTATTTATGCATTTATTTCTCTTTCTTTGATTTTTCGTCTATTTTGTCAAGTCCAAATTCAACTACAACATTATTATTTAACCAATTTTGATATATAAAAAAAAAAAAAGAAAAATTAACTTCAAATACTAGATTCAGGGTTTACTGAAAAATACATGAAATGAATTTAAATTTTATTAAAAATATAGACACTAAATTTAAACCATTTAGAGTAGAAGACCAAAATACAACGAAATCTAAAATAACACATTATAGTAGGTTCTTTTAATTTCATAATAAAGAAAAAATATAGAAGAAAAATAAGGTGTGGGGGGCACTTTCAATAGTGAGAATGGAAAACTTTTGCGAATGTCACGATTTACCCAATTTTTTACGTTTCATATGAAAAAATTTTGTGTGAAATTTACAATTATATAAGTTAAAATCCTAAAATTTTATAAATGAATCAATTTAGATTTTTAGATAAATTTTTTTTTGAAAAATATTGATTTACTCTAACCATTATTTTTGTTAAACCGAGATATTTGAAAAAATCTATACTCATTTGAGAATCAATGTACAAATGATTATCAAAGGTAATCATAATGAATGGTGTAAATTGATTGTCTCATGAAAATTTATGAATTTACTTTATTTAAATTATAAGTTTCGCACTATATTGATCAAACAAAATTTAAAAAAATAGTATAAATTGATACAATTACAAAAGTCTAAAGTTTAGATCAATACAATATAACTACCATTAAAATTTAGATATATAAATTGATATTTGGCGTGAAAATTAACGCTAAATATTTTAGTTTTAGTTGATATGAATAAATCTTAATGACAAGGTTTGTGTAGGGGATGAATTTGGATTAGTGATCTAAAAAAAGACAAAAAAAAAAAAGAAAAAAAGTGTGAGTGTGATACATCGGACAAAGATACTGTCCCCGGTCGGCCGCTTGTTTTGTTGAGACCGAGAGTGGCAATTTGGTAATTTTCTCTTCAAATAGGTTTATTTTTATTGTTTCCTTCTTTCGATCCCCAACACACAAACCATTTAATTTAATTAATTTTCTTTCTCTCTCCTCCGGCGCGTGTTCGTCACAGCTTTAGGAGCGCGTGAGAGTTTTGTGTGTCATCTTTTGGATTTTTCATTCATATGCAGTTTCTGTTTTTTTCAACACATCAATTTCCCTCTTTTTCTTTATCTTTATTATGAAATAAATAATAATAATTATTATTTATCTTTTTTTTTTTATTTTAATTTAAGAAAAAAGGAAAAATCATTTTTCTTTTTCTTTTTTTAATCCTTCCACTTGACTGTGTGGTTCTAGAATACACACTTTTTCTTTTTTCTTTTCTTCAAAAGGTGGTTGAATTACATTACAACTTAAGCATTTGGGTAAAATGTTTTTGTGTGATTTTTGGGGAGTCAATTACTTTTTTCTTTTAGGTTTAGAATTTTTTATATTATATAAATTTTATTTTTTCAAATAATTAATTTTTTATCATTATTTTTATAGTCCATTTTTTTTTTTAAAAGTGATTAACCTAAAATCACTTTATAATAATAAGATATTTGTAGATAAAAACACAAATTATCATTCTAAAAGTTGATATATTTAAAACTACTTTTAAGTGGGTTTTTTTTTTTCTTTTATTATTATTATTATTTATGTGTTCAAATACTTGTTAAAAGATATTATGAAGCACTTGATCTTAGTATTTCAGTTTTTTTTTTCTTTCCACAAAGCACTTCAATAATAAATAATTATTTTTAGGTAGAATTGTTTTTTACATGACAAAAGTGAATTTGACTGAGTAGAAAGTACTTTTAAATTAAACTTAGCCTCGTAGCGACTTTATAATGAAGTTTGAAAAGGTTAAAAGAGTGTTTAGCCAAGTAGAAACCCTTTTACGGTTTTTATTGAGTTTGATTAAACAGTTAAAAAAAAAGTGTTAGTTTAAAATGTTTTTCTAGATGAACAACTTAATTAGCATTTCTTTCAAGAAAATATTTAGAGAAAAAGTACACTTAAAAACACTTTTTTTTTTTTTTAATTTTTATTTGAAGTGTCTATCTTAAAAATGAGTCAAAATTGCTTTGTGTCATTAAGAAAGAGAGAAGGAAGGTTGAGGACATAAAAAGCAGATTTTGAGTCCAAGCCTACTAAATTAAAGTATTTCAATATAAGCAGACCAATATATTAATCAATACCTTGTTTCAATTGAAAGTAGTTTGAAAAAAGTCATAAAATTTACTGCATAGATTAGGAATCAAATATAATATAAAGTTTGATTGCTGTAATGGGTATATATGAAATCTTCTTTATAAAATACATGCATTTTGAAAAAGACAAGTAAACCAGCCTAGTGGGACACCTTTAAAGAAACAAAAATCAATAACTTTTGTGGTTGTGAATCTAGAGAGAAATTAATATATATATATATATATATGGGTAAATGATTAATAAGTGGGGGCTTTAAAGGTAAAAGAAGGGTTAAATAGGCTTTTGCAATTAGGAGTTCCTATATAAATTAAAATAGAAGAAGAAGAAGAAAAAAAAAAAAAAAAAAAGGACCCATCTATAATCATATAGTTAAAATAAAAAATATTAAGCATATTAAAACAGTCATATGACTCAAGTTATTAGACTAATCAATAATTTAGTTGAGTTTCTGATTGAGTTCACAAAAAGTGTCTTGACCTAATTTAATACGGTTTGTGAAGACTCGTAATACATACCATGCTAGATACGAAAGGTGCCCGTTATTCCGACACCTATTATCCTAAGTTACAAAGTATAGGGGGAAATATGTATGTTGTATGATTGAGATATCTTTATGGCCAATGGCTAGGGACAGAGGCTTATCAAAACAAAGCTAGTTGATAGGTGATTCAATATCATTTCCTCTATTTGACCCTACAAAACAAAGCAAATGTGTCCTTAAATTTTACTTCCAATTCTCAACTCACACTGTCTCCCACCACCATTATTGAACACACCTACCATTTCTCATAAAAGCTATGATCCACACCAAGAAATGGCCCATCCCCCCCTCTTTTTTTCTTTTTTTTCTTTCTTTTTTTTTTTTTTTAAAAAATTCTTCTTTTTCTTTTTCGATGTGTCTCGTGGGAACTATTTGACACATTTTCCTGTTTCGAGTAACAACCTAATTTTCGTCTCGATTTTGGTTTCTATATCCTACACTAAGGAAGTTAATTTTGAAATTTTTTGGCCCAATCTTGATTTGTATTCCTTTTTGTCCTTTTGATTAAAGAAGGTGAAACATTTTTGTTGATAAAAGAAGAGAGACATTATTTTTTATCATGGTGAGAGGGGATTGGGAAGAGAGCTAAAGATTCCCATGTTTAATTTAGTAAACAGAGAAAAAGAAAATATTGAGAACGATTTTTTTTTTTTTTTCGGATTGAAAATAATAATTTAATCTTTAAATTTTAGTTTATAAGATTTTAAAACTTACGTATTATTAATTTTAAAATTATTTTAATCTATGAACTTTTGTTGATAAAAAAATCAAGTCTTATACTATTTCATGAAAGTTGATGAACAAAAAAATGCGTTTAATTTTCTTTTTGTAATGTTTAAACGCTCAGAAAGTGATAAACAGTGAAAAGTTGGGAAAAGCTTAAAGTAACGTTTGATATTTTGGGCTCCTTTTAATAATTGTTTTATTCTTTTAATTGGAAAAATGTAAATTTGTCCTCCAATCATTTTCTCTACTTTATAATCTATTTATTTCTTTTAACATTTAATAGATGAAAAAAATATATATTTTGGTTCACAAATTTTAGGTTAAAATTCTACCGTTTTATTCTTTAAGTTTTGGGTTTGATTTCAAATTGGACAATAAATTTCAAAATGTTACAATTTTATTTTTGAAATTTGAATTTTGTTTCAATTTGTTCTATATAGGTTTCAAGATTTACACTTTTAACCTCAAATTTTTAGTGAATACCTACTCACTTCTAGTCTTTGGTATTTATGTTAAAATAATTATGAAGTGAAATTTTAAAATTAATTTCAATAGTGATGTACCATGGTGTAACTTACTTATTTATAATCCTTTTAAATTAATTAATAGACGTTAACATTAAAGACAAAAAGTGAGTATTTAGTTTAAAATCAAAGTTAAAAGTGTAAAATCTTGAAACATGGATATTGAATTGAAACATAACTCAAATATAAAGGTAAAATTATAACATTTTGAAACCCAGTGACTAAATTGAAAACAAACTCAAAACTTAAAAATTAAAAATTTAAGAATTTGTTTAGTAGAGAATCTAGATTCTATTTTATGTTTTCAGATTCATTGAGTTATTCAGCAAACATGTGTTTAGTAGACAACTCGGATTCTATTTCTGAAATTTGTTTTTGGATTATATGATCCAAATAGTACATATTCTGAAACAACATTTTTATATTTTCATTGTATCTAGATTTTGTATTTTAAAATTTAAAATGCAGAATTATATTAAATAAAGATAAAAACATTTAGAAATATAATATGTCATGTTATGAATTCAATTCATTTTTTAAAAACTATAATATGTATTATGTAATGTATTTTAAATTATATAATGTTACAAAATAATTATTATATTTATAACCTTTTTTTTTAACATAAATAATATTTATAAATAAATTAATTATAGTTTATTGTCAACTAAATATTAATTGGGTAATTAGTTGAGTAACTACAACAAGTTTTAAGATTTATAAATAGATAGTATGAAACACATTTTAAACAATTATTTAAATTAGGATTGAATTCCTAATATGCTACTAAACACATATATGAATACATTACAGATTTGTTTTCATTAAAAACCTTGTTTTCAAATTTACGTTTTCAAATTCTCTACCGAAGAGACCATTAAATTTTGAAACATAATCACCAAATTTAATTGAAACTAAACCTAAAGTCTAGATATCAACAACGTATTTTTGGCCAAAATTTTAAAATAAAGGTGGCTTTAAGTTCTCAAAATATATTGTAAATGTTTGATTTTTGCCTACCCATAGAAAAGAGAAAAAGATTGCATATTAAAGGAGGTATGATTTTTTTTTTTTATTTTTTATTTTTTGGCTAAGGATTAGAAAACTATTTAAGATCAATTCTAAATTTGGAAACGATAGATCTCCGTGGAAAATCGTGTCTTTTTAATTTTTTTTTAACGTTTTGTTAAATATGATGATTAACGGTAGTTGATGACGTCTTAAATTTTGTCGCAAAGGAAATTATTAGTTATTTGATTGAGCCCTCAAATGAAGGAGAACGAAGACGTTTTTTTTTTAGATATTCAATAGATAAATTTTGATTATGTGACACCTGTCGAACATAGAAGTAAGTCGATTCTATAAATGTTGTTAATATTATTTTGAGTAGTTTTAATATTTTTATAAATTAAATTTATTTACCTAAACTTTCACTTTTGTAACAATAGTTTAAAGTCTCAATTAACTTTCAAACACAAAAGATAAACTTTAAACAATTTACTACAATTCTAAAAGTGTTTTCCTAGAATACGTATCTAATATTTTTTTAACAAGAAATGAGACGTATGTAAGATTAAACAAAACTGTTACCACTAAGCATAATTATGAAAAGAGAAAAAAACATGAAAATGATTTCCAATTTTTCAAATGTAATAAAATAAAAAAAAATTCAGAAAAAAACAAACTATTTTCAAACAGATGCATTGCATTCTATAATCAAAGTAGCCAAAAAATGTAAGAAACTTCATGCATTGGGCCGAAAACAAATTCAAAAAAATTAAATAAATTAGCAAAGAAAAAGACAGAAAATTGGATGGAAGGTTAGAAACACTTAAATTATAATAATTACATTTGCAGGTTTTTCATGAGGAGTCCTTTCCTATAAGTAACAAAATAACAATAATTAATAAATAAATAAATAAATAAAATTTTAAAATATCTTTTTGGTCCGTGTACCTTAGTTTTGTTTATTTGTTGATTTTAAAATTTTTAATTGTCTAATTTTAGTCTAATTTTTAATAAATTTCAAACTAGAATCAGATTCAAAGTAGATTTATTAATAAATATATATATATATATATATATATAGAGTAGTAGTAGTAGTAGGTTGTTTTAATTTAATAATAAGAAAAACATATGGGAAAAAATAGAGTATGGTGGGCACTTTGGGAATGAAAACTATTCAATAGTGAGAAAGGAAATGAATTCCAAATGAATTTGGAAAGCTATAATTCAAGCTCAATTCCATTTTATTTGCACTCAAAACATGGCCCATACCCCTATACATGTCCTTTTCTCTTTGCTTTACACTCTATATATATATCTTTTATTCAATCATTAGATTAACTTTGTGCTACATACATTACATTATAATTTAATTAATATGTCGTCTAAATAATCATAGTCAAAATTTCATTTTAGCTATCAGATGTCTTGTGTTTGTTTTAATTTTAGACACGTGATAAGATTCTAACGTTCTCATTAATTATTATGTTACGTTGAGATCTTATATTTGGTAATAAGATTTACTATATAGAGAGATGTCTTATAAAATAGAAACGACATGAAGTTAACAGTTGAGAATGTCGTTAAAAGAGTTCGTTATCTAATTAATCTATTTAGATAAAAATGAAAAGGGGACATTTTACCCTATTCTTAAGATTTCATCAAAGGGTAAATTTGCCTTTTGAAATCTATGTCCTTTTTTCCCCTATAATGAGGCTTTCCCAATGGAATGATGGGTTAAATATATATACACACAATATAATTTTGTAATAAGAATTATACAATAATTGACACATCACATAAACTTTTAACAAAGCCAACTCATTAGTATCTAAAAGAAATGAGCTCTTTATGGGTTGGCCCCACATTACCAACTAACTCCTTTATATGTTTTTTTTTTTTTTCATTATTATTATTAAATTTGGAAGGTAATGATGATGAAAGGGTAATAAAGCAACTAGCATGCAAGGGAGCAGGGGAGGAAAGACCCAACAAAACACAGGGTCAATTTTGTAATATTTGGACATACAAACAAATTTATGTTTATTTGCACCAAAACTTTTCATTTTTTCCATTTACCAATCAAACTAACTTTTAATTCTTTTCTTTTTTTCTTTCACAAAATTTTAGGATTTATTTAATTTTGGTTACTGAGATTTTAAAATAATAAATTTTAAAACATATATTTTTGAATCTTGCTATCTTTCTATTAATTATCTATATATCTTTTTTTAGTTTGAGATTATGTCGTAGTTTTTAAAATAATTGTTGACAATCTTGTTTATAAAAAAATTTGTGAAATGAAATAAATTAGTGTTTTGCAAATTTCAACGTGAAACGTGAAAAAAATAGTTTACAACATTTGGTAAATAATGCTAACTTGTTGTAATTAGTAACGACCAAGTCAATATGATATTGTGTAAATAAATACTAAATTATATTTTTTTTAGATATAATAACTAAAATATACTTATTATTAATAATTTTACATAATTGTTAAATATGATATATTTTATTTGCTCTAGATTAATTTTTAAATATTAAAAGAAATAACTTCATTTAAAAAAATGGAATCATTTAACCCATGAAAAATAGAACATAGATTTGATTGGGTGAGAAAAAAATAGTTATATAAAATAAATATAAAATGCATCTAAGGAGAATCTAAAAGAATGTAGAAAACTAATTTTAAAATAGGTATGAAATGAAACCAGGTTTTAAGAGTGATTTCAAAAATTTGTTATTTTATCAAACACATAAAATGTTATATATATATATATATATAATCACTTCTATCCTTTCCAGGAGGAAAGTAGCTCTGAATAGTAACTCTAAATACATCCTGAAATGTTAAGTATTTATTAAAATCACATAAGTTAGGTAGAAACAAGGATTTATTTGAAAGTGTTTGGACAAATATATTAAGTAACATAATGGTAATAAATACTATAATAGTAATTTCTATTAAAAGTTACCATTGACCAAGTGAGAATCCAATCTTTTATTGATAATATCAAATTTCTTCATGCTTAACTTGACAACGTAAACAAGTGTTACATAAACTCTCATGCATTCTAATTTTTTTCTAATCCAGTTTTCTTTTTCTTTTCATTGACTAGTTTTGAAAGGAAGAAAATTTAGTTTGAAAAATTTATACTACTTTCACAGTGTCTACTCTTTGTGTTACCCTAGAAGTTTCTCTCTATAAATAGTTCTTTAATATTACTACACCTTCCTCAATGATGTTGATGTAGTTAACACAATAAATGAGATTTGTACTCATCTAGTCATACTATATAGTATACGAAATTTTCCCAATTCATTTACGACACACATGAAGATATTTTTGCAATTGTATGGATGAAAGTATATTTTAGAATGAAAATGTGAATATAATAGACAGAGAAGAGTTTTATTTTATTTTTATTATTTTTCTTTAATGGAAATCGAGAGAAAAAAGTTGGTACAAGAAGAGAGAGAAATGAGACGAAACAGCTCTTTCTCTTTAATTTATCGTGTGCAAATGTGATATAATCATTTGGACTTTTGGTCATGGTATATTCCTTAACTAACTGAGATATTTTGAAATTGACAAAACAAGGAAAGAGAGTTAGTCTAGTGGATTTTGTTTGAATGAAATCATTATATATTTTTCTTATGATAAATGGGTATGAGAATTTGAAACTTTAACTTCAAAAAGGTAATATATATCTGGCGTGAATTGTTGTATTTACTAATTTGGTTTGTAGCTAAATATAAACATTTTCCTAAGTGAGAATATTATTTTTGTGAGTATTAACTTATCTTTTTTTGAGTGTTTGTTTTCAGCAAGATTTGGACATTTTGATGACAAAGAAATAAATGCTATATTTTTGCTTTAGAATTGGGTTTGATCATTTGATCTTGTGCTTGGTAATATTAAGTTATGCTTGAAGAAGAAGGTAAAGATTTCCCCATTTTTGGGTTTGATTGAATAGAGAAAGGGAAAAAAAAAAAAACATTATACATTAATTATATCAAATTTCTAAATATGAAAGTGTGCTGTTTTTAATATTTTATGTAATTCTAATAAAAAAAATAAAAAATTCATCCATCAACTTGTCAAGTTGTAATAATTTTTATCATACATTTTTAATTTCATCAAATTAGATAAATGAAATTGAAAATGTTGCATTTTTCTACTTCACTCACTAATCTCAACCCCCCCCCCCCCCCACAAAAAAAAAAAAAAATCTTCCTTTGATAAAATCAAGCGATTATATTACATTAATATACAAATTAACTATCTAACAACTTTGTCAAAATTCATAAATTTAAACAAAAATTTAGCCTTAATATCAATATTTATATGAACTCTTTTTAAATAATGTTTGACAGCCAGGACACTTTTTTCAGATAAATTTCTAAAAGGAGACATGTGAGAGGCTAAAATTATCATTGTGATTTTACCATTTTTTTTTTTTCAAGTTTAAAGTTTAGACTGTAATACAAATCTTAGTTTAGAGTACGACTCCATGAAATTAAACGTTTAGGGATTATTTGATCCACCAACTTCATAAGTCAATATTAAATTACTTAACTCCACTATTTTCAATAGTATTCATTATTTTACATTTATCAAAGAACTTAAATTAAACAACTACGTACTTCAAACATAAATTTTCGAACTTCGATATAACTTCAGACTTCAGATCTAAATTCAGCTCTTTAAACATTCACTTAAGTATAAATTGATACAACTTGACAGATCCTTTTCGGGTATGATATGATATATTATATATGTATATGGTTGAGTGTCACAAAGAGGGGACCGAATAAGTAATGATGGCTGCGTTTGGAAATAGGATCTTTGATGGGGTATCCTTCTGTCTCTCTGTGTCCTTTCTTCTTTCTTATATGAATTCTTATATTTTTTCCATTTATCAAACTTATATACAATTTCTATTTCAATAAATATATTTCTCTCTCTCTCTCTCTCTCTCACTCTAAATTTTAACTTTGACTTTTCAATTTCATTAAAGTATACCTTAAAGTTTAATAGGTAGTACAATTTTTCCCACAATTAGTTAAGTTTTCCTTTCCTTCTCTGTTTTACATATTTGTAAAGATTTTTGACTTGCTAAGACCACTCTTTTGTTTTGTTGTTGTATTTTGTTTTCGTGAAATATTATTTAGTTCGTTAAATTATAAGTTTAGTTATTAAATTTTAACATTAGCGAATATTTGGTATCTAAATTTTTATTATTGTGTTTAATAAGTCTTAAGATTTTTAATTTTGTATCTAATAAGTATTCACACGAGGGTTTCGGAGAAACGTGTTTCGTGAAGTTAAACTTGAGTATATGTAGATTTGACGTGGATGTGGTTCAATATTTAGTACTTGGTCCTCTAATTTTCTCTCAATTGAATGCATACGCCATGAATGTTCTTGAAGAATCTCTGTATTCTTCAGCTTCAGGAGTTAGGGAGTCTTCTAATTGGAGAGAAAATTCTTTCTAGGCTCTTTGGAGTGTAGAATTTATTAACCCTCCAAATGGAGTAGAACTCCTCTATTTATAGAGTTATCAAGTGGGCTTCACGGACTTGGGCTTAGTTGGTCCATTGACCTGACCCTTGAATCCAACTAATTGGATTTGGACCTTAGTCGTCATTTGGGCCAAATTAAGCCTATTTTTGGGCCTAATTAGATTTTAGCCCAAATATTAATACCAACCAAATTATTTTATTTGATCCAACAGTCACGAAGAAAACACATAGCATCATCGGGATTTGCCAGTTCATGTCTACTATTTCAATTTGGGACAAAAGTCACCTTATAATTAATCCAAAATTTAATTATTTATAATTTCATCATTAATTTTAAAAAAATAACGTGGCAATTTGTAATTTGTCCAAAATTTCTCATTCAACAATAAGTTTCTGACATTTTTTTAAACAAAAAGAAAAGAATTGATTTATTAATTATAAATTTGAATTTTATGTCCACTGGAGTTTTAAACGTGTCTAATGGATTCGTAAACTATAAAAAGATATGAGTTCAAGTTTTAGGGACTAAATTTACAATTTTAAAAGCATCGAGCCTATGTTGACGCAAACCTCAAACTTTAGAGACTAAAATTTGTAATTTTACCTAATTTATTCAACCATGAATATTTGCATTTTGCCATATATTTGACCATTAGCAAATACAACCATAATTTTAATTTTGTATAATTTCATTTTTTTCACTCTCAACCTTTCTTATTTCATTTATTTATTTTTTATTTTTTAAAAAAGCTTTCATATTTAATTGGATATTGCCATAAATTTAAGCTTTAAAAAAAGAAAATGTTGATGAAGTTTATAACATCTTCCATTTTCCTATTGAAAGTTTCAATTTATTCATGGGAGTATCGCAACGTTTTAATCGATTCCATATTCAATAATTATATAGATGGCAAAGTGATGATGTATAATAAAAAGGTTTTTTTTTTTTTTTTTTTTTTTTTTTTTTTTTTTTTTTTTGAACTTGATTGAATTTTATTTTGTAATATATCAATAACTTAATTAAATGGAGTAATGATCCAAAGTTGGAGGGCTTAATTGGAAATTTGAATAGTTTTAAGGGTTAAAAAGTAAAAGTAAAACTTAATATATTTGTGAGTTTGTAAGTGCAAAGAGAGGCTTCCACCATAGAGCTTGGTTGAGGGTCTATTAAATTGGGCCCAACACCTACTGATGTTTCGGTATCTTCATCCAAAAGGCCTGGAGTTGGAGCTGGTTCATTGGGTTTACAATGAAAATGCACTGATGCAGAAACCTTCTGTTGGCTGTAGGAACTGACTTCAATTTGCACTTCTTGTCTGGACAACAAAATCCAAACACCACCACTGCAGCCATCCCACTTTCTACAATATGATCCGCATCACCACTGCTAATTGGAGCCAAATATCAGCACAATGGATGCCTCCTATAGTTGAATCAAATCTTTCGATGCCCCTATTAGCTTTGCATTGTCCGTCCCACCAAAATTTCAGCACAACATTTTCTTAAAACACAATCCAGGCAATTCATACAGCCTCCGAATCAACTCCGTTCTTGTTTTCACCTCTCCAAGGCAACACAAAGTTGGTAGCATACTCGGTTTGGTTTGATCCTGTGGTTGTTGGCACTTCTGACAAATCAATTTGGAGGCTCGTGGTCTTTAGATCAATCTTGTAAACAGTTGGACAACCATCGACATTAACTCCTCCAGATGGTGTGTTGATCATCTCTTTCTTTCTCTATTGTAGATTGTTTTCATCACAGTCGAATAGAACTCAAGGCCAGCCTCCACAGCATATGGTGATTGTGATTCATTGTTATGGACTGCAAACTTTGTGGGGCTACTGGCTTTTGCAGCCCTGAACTGATGTACAACAACAGAAGAAGCTCAAGGTACGAACTGAATCAAATGGGTGTGCTTTGACTCAAGAGCTTTCATGGTTGTTGTTGAAGATTCTTTTGGAAAGTTGGGCAAAGTTTTCTTTTCATTTTCAACGACTTTAGCTTTCACAAGAACATTAGGCTTACATTCACCCATTTGAACCCTTGGACAGTCCTTCAATTTCAACTCAAGAAATGGGTCTTTTTCATGGGATTTGGATCCCAATCCTGATTCTGAGGTAGAGAATGAATCAATGGCTTCTTCGAACCTGAACTTGGATGAGGTCTGTGTTGATGGGGATCAAACCCAGAAGAACCAAAAGGGTTATTCTGATTTAAACAATCGTGTTTTAGATCATAAAAACATCCACAATCATGGCACAAAGAATCTAAGCCTTCATATTCAATTTTATGCTGAATTTCCCCAAATTGGATACTCAAAATAAGGGGATTGCCATTGCATAAAGTTATCCTAATGCAGATTCGAGCAAACATACATTTCTCTAGTCTTTCAGTTACCGGATCGATCTTCACGAGATAGACGCCGATGGCTTTCGCAATGTTCTGGAAAACCTCCTTGTCGTAATACTCAATACTGAGCTCCAGCAGGCGAATCCAGACATCAACAAAAGGAATCAAGGCTTCCGAGGGTTTAAAAAATTGGGAATCCATGGATGCAAAGGTGAGTAATCGACCAAGGACGCTCTTCGAGAACTTTGAAGTAGTCCGAAGAGTTGGAAAATTTAAGGACAAAAAAGCCAAGCCCTAGCTAGATGACGTCCAAATCTCCGGGAAGACGAAGATGACAGTGAAGACGAAAGGCGAGTAGCTGTGGATGGATGTTGTTGCCGACGATCCAGGCTATAAGAGAGTGATATGAGCTGTTTGTGAGGGAGTAAGGTTACAGACGGAGGCGGCGACGGTTGGATGATGGAGTTTAAAGTCGGATGAGAAAGAAATGGGTGTGGTGTACTTCTTCTTGCAAGTGCTGGTGGCGGCCGGAAAGGGAGTGTTTGGATTGAAGTACTGGTGCCATGAATGGGTAATTGGAATTTGGAGGAGCAGAAGCAGATGATTGAGATTGGAGCAATGGGATGGCAGATTAACGTAGGAAAAGAGGACCTAAATCTTCCATTTGAGTATTGAAATCCATAGCAAGTTTGGATCAGAAGTGATATAGAATTTGCAGAGAAATTTGGAAACGATGATGGGTTTTGAATTCTTGGCGGGAACATAAATAGAAGCCTTTTTGTAGGATACCCCGAATATTCCTGATCTAGATAAAATCGTTTAGCGGTTCGGTCATTTTTATTATTGGTCCAATCAAGAATCAACCGAACTCATCCATTTTAAAAAAAAAGCAATGGATTTTATTTATTTATTTATTTACTATACTATAAATTATATGGCAAAACACAAAACTCTTCACAATTATAACAAAACATGTATATTGATTTTTGTAAGTTACATGGTGGTTTATTATTATTATTATTTATTTATTTTTTTTCTCATACCTTCTTGATGCTAGAAGCATTATTTTGAATCTTTTTCTCGCATCTTCCTTTACATGCTAGAATTTCTTCCTTTTGTTTGATCAACTTAACTATACCATTAAGATTAAAATATATAAATTCAAATTAAAAATAATAATCAACAAAAAAAAAGTGTGACTAAATTACATAAACTCAATTTGAGGTACTCCGAGATTTTTTTTCAAATGTGTTAAAACTTACATAATCCAAAACTTGAAATTTACCTAAACTCAAAATCTTAGAATTATTTGAATGGGTCCTTGAACTTTTAAAATATCTATTTTAATTAATAAATTAAAAAAATACAATTATGAATCTTGTCATCTTATATTTATTATCTATGTATTATTCTTAGGCTTAGTTTGAGATTGTTGTAACTTCTAAAATAATTGGTGGCAACTGTGTTTGTAGAAAAATAAGTTGTAAAATGAAGTAATAGTTGTTTGGTATAATTTAGCCTCAAGAATTCAATACAATATGGTTAGAAACTAAGTAGAGGAATGAAATTGAAAGAGAGGATGAAATAGTCAATAAATATTAAAGATGAATTATGGAGGCTGAAAATTTGAATCGATTTTTGCCCTAAAAATTGCCAAAGTGCTGCGGCACTACTACCCTTAATCGAAGTGCCTCGCAGCAACGTTGGGGTGGCACTACGGCGCCTCCCTTGAAACATCGTCTGCATGCGCGACTGAGGATTTTCGGCACCACATCCGTGCTCTCGGGAAAAAGACACCGGTTGAACTGCCAGGGCACTCCAGGGTTAAGTCAGCTACTAGAAAAAGCGACGAGCAGGCACCTCACCCCTCTCCTAAAGGGTAGAATTGTAATTTTACTCTTCTTCTTGGTTGATGCTTCTAGAGCTTCATTTGGACATGTTTTCGCGATTCTACTCTCATGGTCAATTTTACCTTTTTAGTGCTTAAAACTTACAAAAGTCAAGAAATAAACTAATAAAATAATGGAAAGAGCACGAATTAAGCGGAGAAGTATAACACCTTTTAGGAGCTATCAAATTTTCATAAATGTTTCAAAGTCATATGGTGATGACTTAAAATGAAGTGGTGATCCAAATTTTCTTTCTAGGTCACTATCACATTATTTAATATCTCAACTTTCTTCCAAAATTTTGAAAAATTTCTAATTCAGGTATTTGTGAAAATTCATAGGTATGGATAGATTTGAAATAAATAAAAAAAATTCAAAGGTGTTTTTTCTAATTTAACCATATATTATATTTAATGTTTACAAAAAGCAAATAAATTTTGAACATGCATTGAATAGTTATTAGGAATAGCTACATTAAATTATTATATCAATAACTATATTATTCAAGCCTCCTCTAAGGATTTCTCCTCTTTTTGTATTAGATAAGAAAGAAAGGGTTTTTTTTTTTTTTTTTTTGAAAGTTTTGGTGTGTTTTTATAGTTTCATTTTGGGTGTGTGTGTTCTCTTCCCATATGTGATCTATTTCTATTTTCGAGAACTTATTATTGTTGAATTGAAGATGAAGAAAATTTGGGCTTGAACAAGATGATAAAGTGGGCTTTGTAGGCCCAGCCCATTTCAGGAAAGTGTGGTGGAAGACTTTTTGATTATAATTGTTTTTGACTTTTGGTATGGAGAAATGAGCGTAGTGATGGAGATATTAAGTATGCCATAGAATTTGTTGACAAAAATTGAAGGTTGAAAACATATTTTAACTTTTTAAAGTTGAGGTAATTATAGAGTTGTCCATTGGGTGGGGCGAGGAATGGGAAGCTTCCCGTCCCCTATTCAATCCTCATCCTACGAAATTTGTTAACACATTTGTTGGACTTTCGATTGTACTTTAGTAATAACCTGATTATAATGTACTAGAAAAACAATATTTTATAACAGATAAATAAGGATTGAAATCAAGTACACGAGTAATAGTAAATGAACAAGCACTAGAATTATACATTAGAATTAAAGAAGCTTTATTTTATATAAAAAGTTGTTAACTATTTACAAATATAGAAAAATTCCCACCATAAGGTATTAATTTTTAAAAAAGTTCTTTCATCAATTAATCATATTTTTTTAATTATTTTTATGATTAAAGTTATATATTCATGGAATGTTATTTATTATGAAAAGATGATGATCATAGTATTTTTTTTTTATAAATAGTTTTAATAATAACAATATTAATAATAATAAAAAAAAATCCATCACCTCTTCCCTTACACTACTCTTATTCTCCTCTTCCACGTTACCGTTTCGGGTCAGAGAATTGATATCTTGGAGAGATAGAAACAAGGTTCTCCTTCGATAACGAAGAACTCAACCCTGAGATATCAACTCCTTGTTTGTTCTCATTTCACAGCCACATATTCAAAATCATCACGTCGTACTCTTATAGTTGAGGATCACCGAAATCAACTATCTCACTGCGCAGGCTTTTGCGCAAATCAATTCTCCATACTCGCTTGCTTCTTCTCCTTAATCCAACAAGGCTCAATCGAAAAAATCATTATATCAGATGTATCAGTAGTGAGGGCATTTGCGACATCTTACCTCTTTTATACATGGGCTAGCTGCACTTTTGCCATTTTTCATACCACAAACATGTGGGCTATGGCCTAATTAATATATTTTATTTTGCCCTTTTGCAACTACCCTAATACATAATTGTGTATATACATGTCACCCAATTAGGTAAAATTATGGAGACATTTTCATTTAAATTAAAATTATTCAAACTATAAAAGAAATTCAATTACGAGAGTTCATTTTTAGAATTTAATTTCAAACTTTTATCTAAACTAAAAAAAATATATTTTAAAAAATTATTGGAGGATTGTTAAACAAAAAAAGAAATATAGATGCAATATACAGTCCTAGACCTAATGCTACAAATAAAATTTCTAAAAAATAAAAATAAACAAATCTTTAATACGTGGAAACAATATTGCTATTAATTAAAATAAAAATAAAAATACCATAATACCACCAAAAAGAATTATAGTTTTAATTTAGCAATTTATAGACAAAATTTAGATATCAAAACTAGAATTTTTATTTTTATTTTTTATTTTTTAATTATTATTTTTTTTTCCATGTCAAGGGATGTAGAGTTTTTTCTTTTTATTATTTTATTTTATTTTAATGTGATATACAGAGAGTTTGTTATGATTTAGAGTTTTTTTTTTTTTTTTTTTTAATTTTAATTGAATGATTTCAATGTGAGATATTTTTTAATTTATTTTAAAATTAAATTTAAAATAATAAAATTCATGTGAATGATAAATTTTTTTTTGTTCCACGTGAAACTTTTGTTTTCTAACCATAAATTTTGGATCTTAAATCAAATATTAGAATCAACTAAATTTTAAGCCAAGTTTAAATTATAAACTATTTAATATGGATTGTTTAATAAACTAAATATACAATAATTTTTTTTGTTCCACGTGAAATTTTTATTTCTATTGACAATTGTTGATCTTAAATCAAATATTAGAATTAACCAAAATTTAAACCAATTTAATATGAATTTTTAAATGAATTAAATTTAAAACAACATTATATAATCCTATAACCAATTACTACAAGGGACAAAAGGGAAAATTGAATGTTTGTCCCCGTAGCCCCTTTTTAGATAGTATTGACTTATTGAACATTGGTTCGAATCATTTCTTTGCAAAATTATTGGTTCCGATCTGACTATCACACCAATCTTATTATTAATAAAATACATATTTTTATTAAAAAAATAGATTTTTTCTTTAAAAAATAAGATGGGTAAATTGCAAAAATCACCACTAAATTGTAGTTGGAGTGACAATTATATCCTCAAACTTTCAATTTTAAAAATGTTAAGGGTCTAATTGACCTTCAAATTTACATAATTGTATAAATTGTAACACTTGTATAAGTTTGAGAGTTCAATTTTTATCATTTGCAGGTTTAATTTCTACAATTATTGTAAGCCCGAGGGTCCAATTTTTAACACTTGTAGAAGTTTAAAGGTTTTTTTTTTTTTTTTTTTTTCAATTGAAAGTTTAAGAGTTTTGCAATTTGCCTAAAAAAGATTATGTTACAAAGGAAAAAAAAAAAAAGATAAGATTGGTAAAGATTGGTCGAGTGTTTAATACCCGACCTAAGTAAAGGTAAAAAATTGAACACTCGACCAGAGTGAGTTTAAACCCAATTAAATAAATAATTTCTCAAATAAATAAATAATTTCCCATCCATCACCTCTCCAAAACTATAATATTTTCCCAAATACTCTCAAAATCACGATATTTCTCTAAATATTTTCTAAATCTACCTTTTATCTCCAGTTTTTCTCTTTTCAATTAAAAAAAAGAAAAAAAAAAAAAAACTTAGTCAACGGCAAGATGCAATGTAAAAAGACGAAGGAGAAGAGAGAAGAACAAATGGGCACGAGATTTACCGTGGTTCAGCAGTAAATGCCGACATCCACCTCCAAATAATCCATTATATCAAAAATAAAGTTACACAAGATCACAACATAATTTACCCCCCACCCCCCATCCCAACACAAATGGCTGACTTTCAAGCCGTTCTCAGCAAAATCAGAAACAAAAGCAATCATTAAGCAGTACAGTTCTTGAGATTATAGATCTCCAAGAAGATGGTGTCGTCTAATACTTGTTTAATTTCCCAGTTTACATCATCAATATGCCAATGAAGTCATCGGCCAGTTCGAAGTATAGAAGAAAGGCAATCCCCATGGTCCGGAAGATGTTTCGGTATCTACATCTGAAGGACTAAACACTGGTACATTGGTTTCAGAATCAAAAGATACGGATGCAGAAACCCTCTGTGGGTTATATGAGTTAATTTTGGTTTGCACATCTTGCTTAGACAATAACAGCCAAACACCACTATTGTAGCCATCCGGCTTGCTGCAGTAAGAGCTGCAGAAAGCGAGTTCCCGCACGACCTGATCTGCATCAACACCATTGATCTTGGGGCCAAAGATCAGCACAATGGACGGCTCGTGTAGCTGAATCAAATCCTTCAACGCTCTCATTAGCTTGGCATTCTCCGTCCCATGAACCTTCCAGCACAAAATCTTCTTAGCACATGATTCTGATCCTGACTCGACCTCCAAACCAACTCCACCCTCTTCTCCACCTTTCATAGTTGGAACTAACTCAATTGTGTATTGATTTTGGTTTGTCATTGAGGTTGTTTGCACTTCTGACAAAGCAATGTTAATGTTTGTGACCTTTGGATCCAGCGTGTAAACAGTGGGGCAACTATCAACATTGGTCTCTTTAGACAGTGTGTTGGTTATCTCTTTCTTTCTTGTCAAGCATTGGATTGCATCCGAATGGAACTTGAGGGTAGCCTCAGAAGCAGGACATGGTTGTAGGGATCGAATGCTTGCAGTTGGTGATGGTGGTTGGCTTTTATGGCTTGGAATCATGGTGGGGTTGCTGGTTTTTGAAGCCTTGGACTGATCCTCAACAACAGAAGGGACTGTGTGTTTTAACTCAGGAGCTTTGATGGTTATTGTTGAAGATTGTTTTGGCAAATTGGGCAATGGTTGAACAGAGGTTCCACATTTCTCTTTTTGCTTTCCAGTTGCTTTATCCTTCACATGGACATGTGGAGAACTTATTCTTACACTCGTACCTGCTTTTCCAGATTCACCCATTGGAAGTTTAGGCAAGTCAATCAACTTCAAATCAAGCTGTGGGTCTTTTCCAATGAATTTAGATTCCCAAGCTGATACTGGCGAAGATTCAAAAGGAATCAATGGCTGCTTTGAACTTGAGCTCCAGCCAAATTCCTTAAAAGATCGAGTTCCAGGGTGATGGGGTTTATCTCCATGGGGATTGACTCCAGAAGAACCAGAAGGATTACTCAAACCCAAACAATTATGTCCCAAATCACCAACATGACTACACTTAGGACACAATTCAAAACCCTCATACTCAATCCTTTGTCGAATTCTACCAAGCTCGATCATTGATGGAAGAGGATCGCACAGATTTACCCTAATGCAAAAGCGAGCGAACTTACATTTCCATCGATCTCTAGTTACGGGATCGATCTTAAGAAGATAGCCACCAATGGCCTCTGCAATCCGGTTCAGAATTTCAACGTCGTAATACTCGATTGAGAGCTCAGGGAGGCGGATCCAAACATTAACAGAGGAATTGATGGCCTCAGAGGGTTTGAAATCGGGAGTCCATGGGAAGGCATGGATACAGAGATTAGGGATTGACCAAGGAAGGTCTTCTAGGGCTAAATAGTCAGTCTCAGAGAATTTGAGTACGAAATAGCGGAGACCAAGCTCAAAGACCTTCACATCTTCGGTGAGACGAAGATGATGGCGAAGGCGAGCGGCGAGTTGGCCTGGACGGATGTCCTTTCCGACGATCCGAGCTATGAGAGAGTGATTGAACTGTTGAGTGATACGAGTAGTTTCAGAGGGAGAGAGCTTACAGTTACAAACGGTGGCGATGGTGGTTGAACGGTAAGATTCGAAGTCCGATGAGGAAGGCATCGGTGGTGGTCCCTTGGGCTTCTTCCTGCTGAGATAGTTTCTAGCGGCCGCTTCGTCGTCGCTGGCGCCAGTGAGTTGGTTATCGGATTGAAGGTCCATTGGTAGGTGATGAAGTGAGTATGAACGTTGGGGGAAGGGGACTGAAATTGAAACTTTGGGAGGAAGGAATCATCGAATTCTTCCATTTCTTGACCTTTTCAAAATTTTGTTTAAGAAATTTCCGCTTCCATTTCCACTACACTAATCCACACGCCCACCGCACCACAACAAAAATCAAAATTAAAATTAAAAATCTAATTTCTTCTTTATATTTTTAAGTTTAGGAATTTGTTAAATTCCAAATTATATATATTTCTTTTTTAAAAATACTCTTTATACTTTCATAACTCAACATTACCACATTTTCTTTATAAGCTCACTACCCCCTTGATAACTTGTGGAAATACAAGTTATTGGAGTCACTATTTGATTTAATTAGAGTAACTTTGGAGCTAAACGCATGATTTTGGTAGTTAAATGATGAAAAATGTATCACCATGCGTTGACACTACTTACAAAGGAAAATACCTGAAAAACGATGAGCTTTTTTGTTCCTGACGCAGGGTTAAGAAGAAAAGAAGCGCGAAGCACGAAGAAACGAAGCTGCTGCGAGAACAAGTGGAAACCTGCGTCGAGCCTAAGCGTTGAGACCATGCGTTGAGAAAAAGTAGATACAGACGCATGACCAAAATCTGTCATATCAATATGCAAAAGGATAACACGCTATCAGAATATGGCAGAACAAATGGGCCGACGACGTAAAAAGTCTGCGCAGCAGGGCATGAAATTTAATGTAAAGGTGTTAGGTCATGAGTTTCAACTTTTCGACGCCTATAAATAGCCCAAAGCTTCCCCATTGAAAGGGGGGAGACCAGTTCAAGAGGCGAAAGCTCTGCACTTTTTCTCCTTCACCATAACCAGCCTCCATTTCGAGCTCCTCTGAGAGAAGGATTCTGAGCATCATCAGAGTCATCTCCCAGTGAGTGAGAATCTCCACCCTATGGAATATATGATCATGAAGCAAGACGTTGCCAGTGGCTGCTTGACGCTCTTC
Source organism: Citrullus mucosospermus (assembly GCA_030954485.1). Taxonomy (NCBI): domain Eukaryota; kingdom Viridiplantae; phylum Streptophyta; class Magnoliopsida; order Cucurbitales; family Cucurbitaceae; genus Citrullus; species Citrullus mucosospermus. The sequence goes on from CM062056.1 coordinate 27,305,300, forward strand.
ATCTCTATTTTATTTCCATTTCTCCCATTCTTGCTAATATTTTGTTAATGACATTCGAGAGAATGATTTATTTCATTAATATAAGTTTGATTGACTATCATATTCCATTCATTTCCATATTAAATACTTTACACCATGTTATATAAATGCTAAATGAGTTAAATGTTAAAAGCTAGTTTTTCTTGAGCAATTCTGAGTATGTTACATCCTGGTTAATGCATATTTTTAGCTTGCATAACGTTGTCTGACAAACAAACGTAGTAAGCATGACTGTCGAACTTGAGAGAGTGGATAGTTAATCTTTAGCATTAATTAAGACTAGATGAGTTGCAGAGATGTAGTTCATCTTTTGCCAAAACAAACTTACCATGCGTCTTAGAGATAAGATAAATGTGGCGTCGAAACATCGAGAGATGAATTTACTCACGCAGTTTGTGTAGGTATGTAATTGTACTTGGAAAGTTTAGGTAACAACTAGCTCTTGCGTTCAACTCTACTTTCACCGCATGGTCCCATCCATTCCCAACGCATGCTATCTGACGCATTGTTTCATATGACTACCCAACACCGCGTCCATTCCATTAATAGTAGTAGGAAATTATTTTCATTCTTTTTGTATAGTTTAGATACACAAACAACAAACGCACATATATTTACTTGTACAGTCACCGCATAGTCATACATTCAGTCTCAACGCCTAATTATTACAAATCCCTGCGTTCGACCCTGGACTCACCAGGAAAACCTATAAATGCTTATATTTGGGTCTTTATAGGAAAACTTGCTTAGTCATGATCACATCTAGAGTAATTCTCAACGCATACTTGTAGGGAAATGACAAATCTGTTTTTGTGCAACGAGCTAAGAAAATTCAATTCAATTAGAAATTAAACGAACAAAATCCAACGAACACCCCTCCTCATTTTTGTTCTAATAAATTTCTATTCTAAAGTATTGAATCCTCCCTACAAATTCAAACCTGGATGTTACAACTTTTGGGGGGTTGATTTTTTTGGGATGTAGCTTACTAGAAACTTTAGGTACCCAAAATTATTGATAACCGAAATTACATATGTTCGACATTTTTACATAATTATGTTTGTCTTATACGAATATTTTTATAGATATTTGAAAATATTTGGATAACTATGTTTGTTTTGGAGGATTTCCACTCGAAATTGTCTTAAACTTATGTAATGTTCCAAGAATGTCCTTTATTAATTTAAATTAATATAAAGAACTTATATGATATATTTTTTTATTAATTTGAATATTGTTTGTATTATTTTTATATGTTATTTTTTTAATAAAATAATATATATTTAAGAGTTTTTATAAAATAAATAATTTACATTTTGAATTTGAAATCTTTCTAAAAAAATAAGTCCGATATAACAAAAAAAAGAAATCTTAAGTAGAAAATAGAAATATAAAGAAGAGTGATATATATATATATATATATATAAGATAAAAATAGGATGTCCTTGACATGAGAATTCTGAAAGCACATATTTCAAGAAGACATCCAAAACTCTCACGATGACATTTGTAAGGACATTTTAGGATGCATGAAAATATCTAGATATCAATACATCTAAGCATTATTGCAAAATAAACATGTCTACATGCCCACTTCCTAGTAATCTTAGATGCCCACAAAACAAATGGCCTCTAAAAGTATATGAGTATATTTGGAAGCAAAAGAGTACTTTTTTTAATAAGTTAACCTTTGGTTAAACTCATCCATTTGAGATTAATTAACACAACCATCAAATTTTATAGACCAATTTTCAATTTAGCAAATACTTATTTGGTTTGATGGTTCTGAACCATTTTTCTTAAAAAAAATATCAAAGTTTGGACAAAATTCAATTTAATTTAATGTGCAAATCAAGTATTTAATAAATTTGTTAAAACTTACAAATTTGATAAAACATATATATTGTTTTTCTTTGAAATCTTATCAAATTTGTACCATACCAATGGTTTATATCATTAGAAGTATATGAGTTATTTTTCAACAAAGTTTCAAACAAATACCTATCAAAAGTAGGAATTACAATACATTTTCATAAGTTTTGGTTACAATTTGATAATATTAAAAGTTTAGAATAAAATATTGATACAATTTAACCAGTTGAGGGTTAAAAAGTGGAAAGAAAATAAACATTAAAAATTATTATTATTATTATTATTTTTTTAAGAAAGCTAAAAATGGTTACTTTCCCCTTCTAATTAGTTTGAAAGTGAAATAAACATTAAACTAACCACGAATTTGAGCTTGTCAATGAAATAACAGTTCTTTCCCCTAAAACCATCATTAAGAAAATAGTTTAGTCAAATAGTTTGCGAAATGCTGAGCTGTTTGTGACGTGTTTGTAGTTATCCATTAGCTTCTATTTTATTATTATCTTTTTTAAAAAAGATTATCCCTTAGCTATTTATTTCCGTTTATATATGTGTGTGAAAAAAAAAAAAAAAGAAAGATGAATTTGTGGGTTAATTAGAAAAAAAAAGGTATTTTTTTTAATTTTTAAATTAGGTAAAAGGGGTAGTTTGAAAAAAAAATTGGGAAAAGGGATAGTTTTTTTTTTTTTTTTTTGTCTTTATTTAGATGTCAGACTCTGTCACACCGTTAAATTGATCAAACTGAACTGAAAAGGTTTTGATGGCATTCTGCCTTTTTTTTGAAAAAAATTGTTTTTTTAATGTAAGTTTGAGAGATAGAGCAAGAGTAAGAGTGATAGAGAGAGAACGAGAGACATAAGAGTGATTGTGGAAGCCAGAGTTAAAGCAAGAGCGAGTTTGGAAAAGTTCTGTTGAAGTTTGAAGTTTGAAGTTTGGTCGCGTTGAACTTGCCGGGAAGGGAGTTTTCTGTCACTTTTCTCGTAGAGTTCCAACAGTGCCCCTTACCGAGGAGATTCCAGGCGCTCTCTTGTTACCGATGGTCCAACATACGATTGTCGTCCAATGGATATTTGAGGGTTTGTTTTGTTTAAAACGTGGCTGAATGTTATAATGTTGTTTTGAAAGAAGCTAGGAAGCTACCAATAACTACACTAGTTCAAGAAATATTCTATCAAACTATCTCCTACTTAGCTGCTCGTCATGTAGAAATAGAAAAACCGCTCTTGAGGTTGGGGAATGTTTCACAAGGTAAATTGTGCACTTAATAAAAGAATATTAATGCTCATATTTGCTGTTAAAGTAAGTAAATAATTTCTATTTTTGTCATAAAGTAAGCAAATAATTTCTATCTCTGTCATAGGTTTGTCATCAAGAAATTGACTCATTGGGAAGGATGTGCAAATACACACAAAGTTGACATATTTGACTAGAGAACAAGCTTGTGTTATGTAACAACTACAATTAATCCAATAACACTGAAGGGTGGAACACACATCGAAATAAAATTAAGTGAGAGAACATGCACATGCAATAAGTGACAGAGTTACAGAATCCCATGTTCCCATGCTATTGCTGCATGTAAACGTTTTGGTCTTGATTACTTAACTACATAGAGGACTATTATAAGATCCCCACTTATTTGTCCTATTATTCATCTCAGTTCGAGCCTATCCCTAATAAAAAAATGTTGGCCTAACAAGACCTTCACCACTATTTATCCAGATGAGTCAAGGGTTAGAAGTATTGATAGACCATGTACTTCTCGAATGCAGAACGAGATGGATTGGAGAAAGGCATCAGTCAAGTCATGTTGTGGCATTTGTAGACAAGAAGGACATAACCAGAAAAGATGCCCTAATTGTGGTAGTAACACGACGTAGTAAATAGGAGTTATTGTTATTATACTTGTTGATTGTAAACTATTTCCCTGATTGTAACCTCATATTGAACTCGAGTTAATTCATTATTACATTATTAATTCTAAATTTAATTTTAGAATCTTAAATAAAAATAACTTTACGGGAAAATAAGAAGGTTAGGATGGAAAGGAATGAAGAGGAGAATTTACGAGGAATTGAAGTCACAGGAAGGAAAGGAATGAAACTCTCTGTCACTTTTCTAGTAAAGTTATGATGACGAACTTTACAGGAAAAGTGACAGCGAGCTCAATTCCTGGTAAGTTTGAACTTATCAGGAACGAATTGAGCTCTTTGTCACTTTTCTCGTAAAGAGTTGATTAGAACTTTACGTGAAAAGTGACAGAGAGCTACCTTCCCGGTAAATTCAACGCGACCAAACTTCGACAGAACTTTTCTAAACTCGCTCTCGCTCAAACTTTGTCTTCCACAATCACTCTTATCTCTCTCACTCTCTCTCCCTCTCACTTTTCTCTCGCTCTGTCTAACTTCCTAGTAGGAAGGAATTGATAATTCAATTTGACATTAAAATATATATATATTTTAAAAATGTCAAAATACCTTCAAAACTAATAAAAACCAGAAACACTTCACTTTTCCGTGCGACAGACTCTGACATTCAAATAAAAGCAAAAAAACCTACCGTTTCTCTATTTTTTTTTTTTGAAATTGGTATTAATTTGGACTCTAAAATTATAATTTGAATTTGGACTAAACTCATAATTGAATGGGTAAATATATTTCGATTTAACTATGCTCCAACTGACATTATTGCATGGTTCCTCCTTTAAAGTGGTACGTGCCCTGAACATGATCTGCATAAAAGAAATCTTCGTATAATACCATGAAACACAACATATTTAAAGTGAGACATGTCATAAAAGTGGTCTATGTCAACCTTTTTTTTTTTTTTTTTTTTTTTTTTTTTTTTTTTTTTTTTTTTTTGAAAAATTAACCTATCTTATCTTTGCCGATAGAAAAAGGAAGATTTTAGTTTTCCTTAGGAGATAATAAAAACAGTGATGATGAAAGATCCAATTAGTTGAAATTAAATGGATTGATTGGGAATATTTATAATTCAGTTTGGAAAAAATGACTGAAGGGGAAAAAGTGAGAAAAATGTTTGATATGTGACATCCTAATTTTTAGAGTGCATTCCATAGAAAGAAATGCTTAAGATGGTTAAAAGTGGGGAGTTTTCTTCAAGATTACGGTTTTGGAGTTTGACGTTTGGATCCATAGCAGTATCAATTGGTTTGCAGTCAGGCATCCCTCTTTCTTTAAGTATGTCAAGAGCATACTTTCGCTGAAAAAGACACACCATACGATGATTGATCTACTTCAATGCCAAGGAAATACTTGCTTGGTCAGGAAATGTTGGAATAAATGATGTTTCCTGTGAGTTATACCATTGGAATCATCCCGTGTGATGACAATATCATCAACATAGACCACCAAGTAATCGTCCATCCACCTTTGTTTTAGTTTAAATAACGTCTTCTTTCTAAATATCTCCCTATAAACTCAGTAAAATTCTAAAACATCTTAACACGAATATCATAATTTCACTTCTCCAAATGGTAAAGAAACAAGTTTTTAAAAAGGAGGCCGTTTGTATAGATTTTTTTCTCATTTTGGATGATTTAGAATTTTAGAGCAATTTTCCAATTCTGTGGTCGTTAATTTACAAGTGGAGAAGAACAATTGGGCACAAGATTTTCCAGTGGCTCAGCAGTAAATGCCTACACCACTCTCCAATAATTCACTATAACAAAAGGACAGTTACAAGATCACATCTCTCTCTCTCTCTCTCTCACACACACACACACACACACACACAAGATCCCATTGTCTTTCAAGCCATTCTCAGCAAATCATGAAACAAAACCATATAAATCTTTGTGCTTAAGATCTAAGAAGATGGTGTCTGACATTTCTTTTACCTTATCTCATCAGTATGCCAATGCATTAGCCGTCCAATAAGTCGAAGCACAGAACGAAGCCGGTCCCAATGTTTGCGATGAGGTTCCGGTATCTTCATATGAATAGCTAACCATTGGTTCAACAACCTGTTGTGTGCTGTATGAGTTAACTTCAAAGACTTCAGTTTGCACATCTTGTCCGAACATAAACAACCAAACACCCCCATGATAGTCATCAAACTTCTTACAATACGAACCGTGGAAACCAAGCTCGTTCACGACCTCCTTCACAACATCATCAGTGATCTTGGTGCCAAAGATCACTACAATGGATGTCTCATACTTCTGAACCATGTATTTCATTCCTTCTATTAGATTGGCATTGTCCATCCCACGAAAATTCCAGCCCAACAGTTTCTTAGAATCTGACGCCGATATCGCCTTCGTTCCACTTCTTGGAGTTGACACAAAGCTGATAACAAACTGGATTTGTTTTGGTGCAGAGTCTGGACTGTCTGAAAGACCAATTTGAAAGCTTGTGATAGATTCATTGATCGTGTAGAGAATTGGGCGACGATTGATACCGAATCCATGAGATGGTGTGTTGGTTATCTCTTTCTTAAGTATGGAGCGTTCGATCCCACTCGAACAGAACGAGGGGACAGTCTTTGAAGTAGAAGTAGACGATCGTTGTTGGGTCGAAATGCTTGCAACCGATGATGATGGTTGCGGCTTGTCGTTGTGGACTTCAAGTGTGGTGGAGCAGCTGGTTTCAACAAGTGAAGGGGATTTAGGGGCTAAAGCCACAGACAGATTCAAATTGCTCTGTTCTAACACAGGAGTTGTAACTGTTGACGAAGATGCTTCTTCAAGTTTTGAGGAAATGGAGATGGGGTGGCTTTGAGGTAGGTCTTCTTGAAGAGCAGACTCTTTAGGCAAGTTGGGCAATGTTTGAAAAGAGACTCCACATTTCTCCTTCTGGTTTTCAATTGGTTCAGCCACCAATCTAGGTAATTGAGGTAGCTGAGAGCTTGTTCTTGTTCTTGTAGCTGAATTTTCAGAGCCACCCATTGAAGGTCCTGGCAAATCCTTCAAATCCTGCAATGGGGCTTTTGATTCTGTTCCAGGAACTTGGCATCTAGACTCCCATGCCACTGAAGATTCAGAAGAAATCAACGGTTGCTTTGGATTAGAGCGATCCCAGCGATTATGGGGTTCAAATCTAGAAGAACCAGAAGAATTCAAACAATCATGCTTCAGATGAACAACACGTCCACAGCGAGGGCACAACAGATCAAAACCCTCGTACTCAATTTCCTGCCGAATATTACCGAGTCTGATCGTAGATGGAAGTGGCTCACACAGATCAATTCTAACACAAATCCGAGCGTACTTACATTTCTTGCGATCTTTCGTAATCGGGTCAATTTTGACAAGAGCTTCTCCGATGGTCTCTGCAATTTCTCGCAAAATTTCTTCGTCGTAATACTCGATCGAGAGCTCATGGAGCCGAATCCAGGCATCAATAGAAGAATCCGTGGCCTCTGAGGGTTTGAAATTGGGAACCCATGGGAAGGCGTAGATACAGAGATTAGGAATTGGCCATGGATTGTCTTCTAGTGCTAGAAAATCAGTCTCAGAGAATTTGAGCACGAAATAGCCAAGACCTAGCTCGAAGACCTGCAGATCTTCAGTGAGACGAAGGTGATGGTGAAGGTGACGGGCGAGTTGCCCTGAACGGATGTTTTTTCCGACGACCCAAGCTATGAGAGAATGAGTGTACTCTTGAGTAATACGATCGGTCTGAGAGGGAGATAACTTACAGACGGTGGAACGGGTGGTTGAATGACGCGATTCGAAGTCCGGTGAGTGAGAAATTGGTCGCTTGAACTTCTTTCTACTGACATAGTTTCTTGTCGTCGCTTCGTTGTCGCCGGCGCCGGCGGGATGGTGGGGGGAGTAGAAAATTTTGGATCGAGTTGCCATTAGGTTGAATGGATGTTGAAGTCTCTGATCGTTGAAGGAAACCGAGGAATCGGGGGTTGAATTTATAACGAAGAGCTTCTTTCATTTTGGACTTCTTCAATTGAATTCGGAAGAAATTTCCGATGAGATTTTCAGAAAGCTCTGCAACTGCTCTCATTACGAACTACGAACTACGAACTACGAAGAGAAGTTCGTACGGTCGTTGATTGAATGTTGAAGATGATGATTTTTCTTTTAAATAAATAAATAAATAAATATTTCCTTTTCTGAGGAAGGCTAAAATACTATATTTTTTTAATGGTTAAAATATTTTTTATTTTTCTTTCTTCAATTTTAGTTTTTATATTTTCAAATGTTCGTAATTTTAATAAATCTTAATTTTTATCTAAATTAATTCAATAATAATAATAAATAATTTTTATGTAAAAAAATATAATACCAAATTAACACTGAACTAGTAGAATTAAAGGTAATTAGATTTTTGAAATTACAAAAATTAAATTTAAACAAACTTTCGCCTAAAATGATACTTTAATTTTCTTTAGATTACCTAATCTCTTCAGTTATTGAGAAAAATTTGAAAGAAGGAAAAAAAAAAAAAAACAACATTTGGTATTATTTTTTCTTCTTCTTTGGGCTTAGTTTCTAAATTTAGTATCAATCATAATAATGATAATTAATTGACAAAATCAAAAGCCAAATAAATTAAAATAAAAATTGAAAAATAACCATAATATTAATTTTCCATAGACATATCGATATTTATATGGGTTTGATATTGACAAGAAGAGTGAATCTAATTTTTCACTATATTATATAAAAATCCACGAAACATAAAAATAATCAACTAAATGTCATTAATGTCCTAAATTTTTATAGTTTTTATTTTACTCTTTTAACTTTTTTAAAACAACTATTTTGATCATTATTATTTTATTTTTCAATTTAATTTCCATTTTTCAATACTAACCTCTAACTTATGTGATATGAATCATGCTCATTTTAACATGCTACAAGCCTACCTACAACACATGCTCAAAGTCATGTCATTAATTTGTTAAAAACAAAATAAAAATAAATGATAAAACTATAGTCTTTTTTATTTTTCTTTTTACTTTTTTAAAGTTCAACAACTAAAATAAAACAACTCTAAATGTTCAAAACCAAAATATATATTTTAAGGAGCCTCCAACTTTAAGTGGGTGTGTATACATGTTTGAGACTCTAATAATAGTCGGTGATAACTTACAATTAATTATAATGTTACTATTTCAAATTTATCTTTGTTATAATGTTTACTATTACTACCCAAATTAAAGTAGTCCGTCGTAAACACGGACTACTATAACCAAGACTAAAATAGTCTGTATCTCAAACACATACTACTGTAACCCATTGACTATAATAACTAACACAACGCCCCAACACCATCTAAAAGTTTAGAGGCTGAAATATAATAAATTAAAAAATTTAGGAGTCATTTGATAGCAAATTAGTCTTTAGATTTTAGATTTTAGTTTTGAAAAAATAGTATGTTTAATTCACAATATAGTTTTTTAGTTTGTTGAATTCTAAAAACATGTTTAAAATAAAAAAACAAATAATAATAATAGTTTTAAATGACAAAACTGTTAAAAATATTTTCAAATATTCAATATAAGTGATTGACAATGATAGATGATAGAAGTCTATCAATGTCTATTATTAATAAACAGTGACATTTTACTATATTTGTAAATATTTTCTTATTTTGCTATATTTGAAAACTGTCAAAAAAAAAAAATTAAATGGTTTTCAAAAGCAAGTTTTCGTATTAAAAAAACACTGTTATAATAACTATGAACATTGACCATGAATTACATGTGTTCGAATCCTCGACAATTCTTTTTCTTCCGTTTTTTCATAACAACAATAATTTTTTTTTTTTTTTTAAAGAAATTGAATCATAAATTTATACCATGAACTTTTTTTTTAATTATTTTTTATTTTTATTTTTATAAATAATGTTATTTTAATAAATAATGACAAAAATAAGGCAGAGGTAAAAGTATTTTAAAAAATAGGTAGGAAAATCGTGGACGGGGTTTAGGATTTCATAAAATTAGCTCACATGGCATGCAAAATGTAGACCCGGTCCATGATTTTGCTCACATGTCTTGGTCAACCCTGCCATGCTGCCATGCGCCACAACCGCCACACTGGCATTCTCTCTTGCTCCTTACTCAGTCTTATCTTTCTCGCTCTCTCTCTCTCACACTCTCGATCTCGCTGTCGCTCTCGTCTCGCTTCTTTTCCTCACTCACAATCAGTCTTATTTCTCTCTTTCACTCTTGCTCTCTCTCGTCTCCTTCCTTTCCTCACTCACAATTAGTTTTATCTCTTTCGCTCTCTCTCTCTCTCTCTTACTCTCGACCTCGTTCTCACTCTTGCTCTCACTCTTACTCTTGCTCTTGCTTTGGCTCTGGCTCTCGTCTCGCTTCTTTTCCTCACTCACAATCAGTCTTATCTCTCTCGCTCTCTCTCTCACACTCTCAATCTCGCTCTTGCTTTTGCTCTTGCTCTTGCTCTTGCTCTCACTCTCGTCTCGCTTCCTTTCCTCACTTACAATCAATCTTATCTCTTGCTTGTCTCACTTTCGCTCATCTCCTTCCTTTCCTCACTCATAACTAGTCTTATTTCTCTTGCTCTCTCTCTCACTCTCGATCTCGCTCTCGCTCTTGTCTCGCTTCCTTTCCTCACTTACAATCAGTCTTATCTCTCACTCTCACTCTCGCTCTCGCTCGTCTCCTTCCTTTCCTCACTCACAATTAGTCTTATCTCTCTTGCTAGCTCTCGCTCTCGCTCGTCTTGCTTCCTTTCCTCACTCACAATCAATCTTATCTCTCATGCTCTCTGATCTCTCGCTCTCTTTCTCACTCTTGCTCGTCTTGCTTCCTTTCCTCACCCACAATCAGTCGTATCTCTCTCGCTCTCTCTCACTCTCGCTGACCGTAGTTGGTCACGCCAGAGTTTGGACTCTTCTTGTCGGAGAAGAAGAAGAAGCTAGAGAAGAATTCAGAGAAGAAGATGCAGGAGAAGAAGAAGAAAAGAAAAAAAAATAGAAGAAATGGACAGAGAGGGAGTCACGAAGAAGAGAAAAAAGAAAAAAAAAGAAAAAGAGAAAGAAGAAAACTGATCGGAGATGTGGGCAAATCTTGGACCCGGTCCACGATTTGCATGCCATGTGGAAAGGAGATGTGGGCAAATCGTGGACACGATCTACGATTTGCATGCCATGTGGAAATCGTGGAACCTGTCCATGATTTCGCTACCCCACTTTTGTCAATATTTTCAATTCAACCCTACTTTTATCATTATTTATTAAAATAACATTATTTTTAGAAAATCTCCTATACCATATATAAAAAGAGCAAAATAGGGATAACTTTACTTTCCCATTTTGCACCTCATTCTTATATATACAAATAAATCTATAATTATGTATTTTCAACAAAAACAACTTTCATAATTTAAAACCTCAGTTTAATATATATATATATACCTATTATGTCCTTCACTCTAAATGAAAACCTACTAATAAATCTAATCTACATATCAAAACCAAAATTACGTCTTTTCAACAAAAACAATTTTCCTAATTCAAATTTAATATATTTATTTATTAAATAACTTATAAATGACAAAAAAGACCTATTTAACACAAATATATTGCATAAAATATTATATTTTTATGAAAATAAAGTCTAAAAAAACTTTACTTTGATATAAATAAATTTTAAAAAATTTAATTGAATTAAAACTACAAGATTTCATACGTACGTTTTTTAAACATAATTCTCAAATACTCAGACGGAGTGGAGGAAAATCTTGGTCCCCTATTTTTCTTTATTATTATTTTTTTAATAAACATTACATTTTCAAACTTTTAAGAAATTGCAGTGATAATTAAAGAAAAACTATATAATAGTTATTACATATTAAAAATTTTTAATATTTCAATTTCTTTCGACCAAATCTACGAATTTTACGTACATTCCACGTGCTTCTTAACTAGTATTAAATAATGTTGATAATAATTGGTTTTTTTACACTTCATTGTAAACCAATTCTTTTTCTTTTCTTTTTAAAATGATTTAAATAGGAATTATTAGTTTAATATTTGTAATTACCTTCTATTTGGGTCAGTTAGTTTGTTAGGGCTTTCTTTCCTTATATTTCGGGCTTCCTTTGTATTTCATTCGTTTATTTATTGGGTTTCCATCAACAATAAAGACAAGTTTATTTATTCAGTAAAAAAACTTACCTAGTTTATAAGTTTTGCATCTAACGATCTTTTCCTATTTTTAAAAAATTTATAGATCAAATTCAAATAGACGAATTCGAAGGTTAAAGATAAAACATGTAATTAAATTTTTTTTCCCTTTTACTAATTATTTTCCTTTATATTTTATGTAGAAAAAGAAACACTTGAAGAAGAAATATTAAATATGTTTATCTTTTCCAAAAAGCAAGCCTTTGATTACCTCAAAGGAATATTTAAATAAAAAAAAAAAATACATGTTTAAATAAGCTAAAATCACTTTTGGTTTCCAAGATGGAAAGAGTTAAGTTTTCCCATTGTTCATTATAGGTTAAAATACTATTAAAATTCTTATGTATGCTTTTGACGCTTCTTATCTTCATTGAATATTGGAAAGCATTTTCAATATTTGTTAAGAAGGATATAAATTTAAATAGAACATTTAAAAATGGGTTTAAAACTTTTTATTTATTTATTTATTTTATTTTTAAAGTTGGAAAGTATGTTTCATTTTAATTATGAACTTTAATAATGTTTATATCCATTTCGATGATTAAAATTTTATAACGTTTATTTTAGTTCTTAAAATTTTTTTTAAAACAACAATTTTGACCCTTTTTAAAAACAATAATTTTTTAAAAAGTACCGTCGGTGTATCCTCGAAACGCCGACAACATAAACGTGGCATCGGTAGTTCTTTTATGCTGTTGATTACAATTTGTCATCGGCATATCCTTGAAATGTTGATGCCTCTTAATAAAATGTGGCGTCGGTATAGGCCTATTTTTTTTCCAAAAAAAAAAAAAAACTATTTTATAATTGTATTGTTTTTCACTTACACCTTTGTTCATTACTTTAGCTTGAACTTAAAAGCAAACAAATTATACCAAACACTAATGAAAATTCATTCAATATTATCATAAAAGTCTTATTACAAGTGTTTTATATAACACCCAAGTAAAGTTGCAATAAACACGAGAAAAAGTTTGACATATAAAGTTACATAACAAAAACAGTAATTTGGTCCCCGAAACAAACACGTTACAAAAAAGTTGAGACGGATGTCTAGTTTGCTTTCTATGAAAAGTGATCTTCATTGAAAGTTGATCCTAAAAAACAAGTAACAAGAACAAAAGTTAAATTTTTAGATATAATTATAACAAAAAAAAGTATAAAAAATACATTTAATAAACTTATATAGCACAAAAACTTCACATATATATACAAGAACTTGACATATTATAAACATCTAAACTTATAATAACAAACTCTTCCCTACCATTACAACAATAACAACTTACAAAACAAACTAAATGAATATAAATAGAAATTTATATATTAACATGCATGTAAACTTATAGAATATCTCATCCAAACTTTAACACTAATAAGAACTCAACCCAGGTAGAAACAACAAATCTCAATATTAAAAATCAATTTCATTTTAATGTTCAAAGTCATATAGAAAGTCATGTGTTTGAAGTAAAATCTGGTTTCCAACCTTATTAATTTTCCCATAGCTGAAAGTGATGTGTAATAAATTATACAAAATACTTCTAATTTTGTATTTTGCGTAAAAAATATTGTTATTTTTTTCAAAGTTTTAAAAATAACCTTAAACTTCCAAAATAGTTCAAAAATATCTTTACCATTAGTTTTGGATAGAAACCATTTGTGTTTTGTGTCAAAAATATCTACGAACTTTTAAAAGTTTAAAAAAATACCCATAAACTTAAAAAGAGTTAAAAAAATACCCGTTAGTATATGAACAAAAACCATTAATACCTTCTTACTTCTCTATTTTCTCTCTTTTTTCTTCTCTTTTCTTCAACACCCTCTTACTTCCCTTCTTGTTAACCGTTTCACATTTGTTTATTTAAAAATAAATAAATAAATAAAATTGCACGCTTCGGTTAATGTATATTGACTATAACCAGAAGGAAGAGAATATATAATGGAAGCACCAAGAAACTTTAGAACATAAATATTTTAACAAAGTTGTACATTAGGAGTTAAGTGTGTGTTACTAGCCAAATACAAATTTCTTATTTGGTTATTTATCGTTTTGGTATGTTTTAAGGGGAGATTTTGATTTTAGACTTTTGTGAGATTTTGTGGAATTTTATGTTTTAAGTTAAAGTTTTGGTTCTTATTTTGGTTGTTGAGAAAATTGGTGTAGAAATGGAAAATAGGAGAAAAATGAGAGTATCAAGGAAAGAAAAAAAATTAATGAGGATAAGTGTATTTGGTAAAAATATTTTTTTGAAAACCTTGAGTTATTTTTGACACAAATTGTAAGGTTGAAGAACATTTTTATAATTTAGCCAAGATTTTATAAATCTATATAGGGCTAAAATCACCTATAAAAACAGTCTTAAACACACTGTTAAACCAGACCCTTCTTAATGTAATAGGATTTATAACAAGAGAGAAGAAGAATTGGGCACAAAATTTTCAAGTGGTTCAGCAGTAAATGCCCAATCCCCCTCCCAAAACACAAGTCATTGTCTTTCAAGCACCCATTCTCAGCAAATTATGAAACAAAACCTTAGAAATCTTTGAGCTTAACGTATAAGAAGATGTTGTTGTCTAACATTCTCTTACCTTAATCTCATCAGCATGCCAATGCATTAGCCGTCGAATATGTGGAAGTACAGAACGATGCAGGTCCCCATATTTGCGATGATGTTCCGGTATCTTCATATGAATATCTAACCATTGGTTCAGCAACCTGTTGTGTGTTGTATGAGTTAACTTCAAAGACTTCAGTTTGCACATCTTGTCCGAACATAAACAACCAAACACCCCCATGATAGTCATCAAACTTCTTACAATACGAACCGTGGAAACCGAGCTCATCCACGACCTCCTCCACAACATCATCAGTGATCTTGGTGCCAAAGATCACTACAATGGATGTCTCATACTTTTGAACCATGTATTTTAATCCTTCTATTAGATTGGCATTGTCCATCCCACGAAAATTCCAGCCCAATAGTTTCTTAGAATCCGATGCCGATATCGCCTTCGTTCCACTTCTTGGAGTTGACACAAAGCTGATAACAAACTGGATTTGTTTTGGTGCAGAGTTTGGACTGTCTGAAAGACCAATTTCAAAGCTCGTGATAGATTCATCCATCATGTAGAGAATTGGACGACGATTGATACCGAATCCTTGAGATAATGGTGTGTTGGTTATCTCTTTCGTAAGCATCGAGCGTTCGATCCCACTGGAACAGAACGTGGGGACAGTCTTTGAAATAGACGGCCATTGTTGGGTCGAAATGCTCCCAACCGATGATGATGGTTGTGGTTTGTTGTTGTGGACTTGGAGTGTGGTGAAGCAGCTGGTTCCGACAAGTGAAGGGAGAGACAGATTCAAATTTTTGTGTTCTAACATAGGAGTTTTAACTGTTGATGAAGATGCTTCTTCTTGTAGAGCAGACACTTTAGGCAAGTTGGGCAGTCCAATTCCATATTTCTCCTTCTGGTTTTTAATTGCTTCAGATGACAATCCAGGTGACTGAGGTAGAAGAGAGCTTGAGGTTGTTCTTGTAGCTGATTTTTCAGAGGCACCCATTAAAAGGGTTGGGAAATCATTCAAATCCTGAAATCTAGAAGAAACCGAAAAATTGAAACAATCATGCTTTAGATGAACAACACATCTACAGCGAGGGCACAACAGGTCAATACCCTCATACTCAATTTCCTGTCGAATTTGACCGAGTCTGATCGTAGATGGAAGTGGCTCATACAAATGAATTCTGACACAGATCCGAGCATACTTACACTTCTTGCGATCTTTGGTAATGGGGTCAATTTTGACGAGAGCTTCGCCGATGGTCTCTGCAATAATTTGCAGAATTTCTTCGCCGTAATACTCGATGGGGAGTTCATGGAGGCGAATCCAGGCATCTATAGAAGAATCCGTCGCCTCGTAGGGTCTGAAATTGGGAATCCATGGGAAGGTGTAGATGCAGAGATTAGGGATTGACCATGGATTGGCTTCTAAGGCTTGAAAATCAGTCTCAGAGAATTTAAGCACGAAATACCCGAGATCTAGCTCGTGGATACTCAGATGATCGGTGAGACGAAGATGACGGTGAAGGCGACGAGCGAGTTCCGGTGAACGGATGTTTTTCCCGACGACCCATGCTATGAGGGAATGAGTGTAGTCTTGAGTAATACGATGAGTTTGAGAGGGAGAGAAGTTACAGACGAGGGAGCGGGTGGTTGAATGATGCGATTCGAATTCCGGTGAGAGAGAAATTGGTTGTTTGAAGTTGTTTCCGGTGACATAGTTGCTTGACACGGTGGGCTGGTGGCCGGGGGAGAAGAAAAATCTGGATTGGGTTGCCATGGGATTTGTTGGGACGATGAGATTGTTGAAAGAATTGAAAGAATTTTGGATTGGAATTTAAACATTCATAGCGATTATATTGTTTCATTTTGGTGTTCTTCAATTCAAGTGAAAAGAAATTTCTTAGATTTTCAACAACAACGAAGAAATTTTGAAGGATGATGGTTCATGATAGATATGATTTTGCTCTGCCGGTTCCAATGGAAAATTTGTGTTTTGACAATTGTACCCTTCCTTCCGCTTGCCCGCCAACCCATCTATTTTTTAAAATTAATTTATGTCATCAGCAGCTAAGACTAATTCGAAGGGAACCAAAATTAAAAATTAAAATTAAAATTAACAAAAAAAAAAAAAAAAGAAAAAAAGAAAAAAAAAAGTAAAAAAGTGATGAACACTTTTGGTTTTAAAGTTTGAGTTTCGTCTCTATTTAGTCTCTAAAATTCTAAAAGTGACACTTTTAGTTTTCGAGGTTCAGAAAAATGTTTTAAATAATGACTGTTAATTGACCTTTGAAAATGATGATGTGGAAGTAAATGAATGACTAGACTCAATTGATGTGGCAAATTTCAATGATTAGACTAAAAAATAACATTTATTTTTAATGAATTTGAATAATTATTTTTTATAATTATGTTGAGGTGGCTTTTCCTTTCACTCTCTTCTTTCTTATTTTCAAATTTTGGCAAATTCACCGTCAATGCAAGTACATTGTCGTTGCCATTAGTGCATCACTACACTTTCTTTGTGCTTAGGAGGACTGTCATTCCTTATAGGCAAGATCTGAATGAGAATTTGGGAGATTTAGGATATAGAGATTTGAAATAATAGAAACACCATGGAAGTTACTCTTCATTCCTTGGATATTTGGAATGAGAAAACTAAATAAGGAGGTGTAGCAATGTGATTCTTCTTTGTAACTTTGAGTAGATCTAGAACGTTGTTTTCATTTTGAATATTATTATTATTAGCATCATCATCATCATCATTTTAAGATTTAGTGATGGTGTGGCAGTACAAAAGAAAGCACAATAAAAGTGTGGTGGTACAATGACGACTACGATGTGATGGACATGGGTAGTGGATATGCTGGAATTTAGAAATGAGAAAGAATAGGGGAGAGGAAAAACCACATCAACATAAGAATAATAAAAATTATTATTTTAATCAAATTTATTATAAAAAAAATGTGATTTTTTTCATCTAGTCATTGAAATTTACCACATCAATTAAGTCTAGTCATTCATTTATTTTTATATCATCATTTTTAAAGGCTAACTAACAATAAAAAAATATCAGGGACTATTTAAAACATTTTTATAAATCTTAGGGACTGAAAGTAGCACTTTTGGAACCTTAGAGACCAAAAGTGTATTTTGCCTAAAAAACTAATAGTAATATAGTAAAGTTATCATCTTAGGTTGTGTTTGGAATACATTTTCAAATGTTATATTTAAAAAATAAGACATTTTAAACAAAATTGAAGTATTTGACAACCATCCAAAATAGATTTTGCGGTATATTTTAAACAATTTTTTATCAAAAGAGAAAATGAAAATGAGTTTTTTGAAAAACATTTTTTTTCTCTAGTCAATCCAAACAAGCCCTTAATTATTTTAAAGAAAATATCAATTTACACCCTAAAGTTTGGGGGTTGTATCAATTTAAAACCAAACTAATAATTGCATCAATTTAAACCTTGAAAGTGTGTTAATTTGAACCTCAAACTAATAATTATTGTATTAATTTAAACCTTAAACTTTCACAAGTGTATCAATTTAACCCTTGAACTTTAATAAGTGTATCAATTTATACCCTCCATCATGTTTTACTTGGATACACTTATGAAAGTTCAAAGTTCAAATTGATATACTTGTGAAGGTTTAAATTGATATACTTATGGAAATTAAAGGTTTTAATTGATATCATTATTAGTTTGAGATTTAAATCAATACAACAATGTTAGTAAAATTTCTCAAATAAGATGTTCCTGTTATTTCTGAGGGAGAAAATGACAAAACAAAGACAACTTGCATATGATGCATGGAAGCATGTTAAATACTTATGTAAGAACTATATTCTCAATGGACTGGACAACACACTTTACAATGTGTATGGTAGTGTTGATTCAACAAAGAATCTTGAAATTCACTAGAGAAAAAGTATAAAATAGAAGTTGGTTCGAAGAAATTCATAGTTGGCAAGTTTCTAAATTATAAAATGGTGATCATTAGTCAAGTTCAAGAAATCTAAGTAATTCTTCATGGCTTACATGCTGAGAATATGCTTTTGAGTGAATCATTCCAGGTAGCAGCAATAATTGAAAAATTACCACCCTCATAGAGAGATTTCAAAAACTATCTCATGTATGAACACAAAGAGATAAAACTTGAAAAACTTATGGTTCGTCTTGGAATTGAAGATAACAATAAAATTGCAGAAAAAGGTTCTTTAGATAGTGTTATAGACCCAAGGCAAATGCTATTAGAATAGACCACAAAACAACAAGAAAAAGAAATTTTCTAGTGAGAGTTCAAATAAAAGACAACAACATACAAGAAAATTCAATGACACATGCTTTAATTGCAATAGAATGAAACATCAACCAAAGGATTATTGTTGTAAGCCAAGAAACTTTCAAAAGAGAAGTGCCCAAACCCATATAACAAAAATGGAGAATCTTTCTAATGGAGTGCAAACATTGATTTATCTACTTAAATTTTGCAAATGTCTAGTCTTCATCATTTATTAATTATGGTGAACTTAGTAAGCTTTATGTTTGAATGAAAATGTAATATTCAAGCCCTCTATATCTTTAATAAAACGAATATTGATTAGTTTGCTTACTTGATTAATTCTCCTACAGTTTGGAATTTGGAGATATGGAAAGCAATTTTAAAGGAGGTTGGATATAGTTGAGTTAAAATTGGTATTCTAAAGTGTGATACTATTTATATATCTTTAGTGCATAACAATATGTCTTGACATAAATAACCATGACATAGTATAATCAAATAACTATATTTTAATGGAATTATTATCACAATTGACTTTGTAAGGTGAAAAGATAACATTGCGGATCTACTTACAAAAAGGCCTAACTAGAGAGTTATAGTTGAAATTTCATCCAGAAGAATGAGATTATAGCCTATAATTTTAAAAGGTTAACCAGAGAAGCAACCCAACCTAGTTGACTGGAGATCCCAAGATCTAGGTTTAACGGGCAAACCGACCTCTAGATAGCTTAATGATCATTGCGTTGAAATTTTGATTTTTACCCATTCTAAGGATGCTGAGATAATGCAAGTGTGTGGTTTTAGAGTAAGTACTATATATGTTTTTAATGGTTTCTATAAGTGGTTAAATGATTATTTGTGAAAAAAGTATAAACGATGCTCTTTATAGGAATCACCTATGTGAGTGTGAAGGAGCCACTTTTATGAGAAGGTGAATTCTCTAAAACACTCATGAGACTAGGCAGTGCTCAAGGTAAAAATGAACACAATTATATGAGAACAAACTTTGTTATAATGACAAATTGTGTGACTTCTATTGTCTTAGTTTACTAAAGAATGGTTGACATTTCAAGGCATCAAGTCCACTGATTAACCAAGTAAACTAGATTGATGTTCACTAGGAAAAGTTCAAAGTTTTTACTACTTATCTTGATGCAGGTTCTTCATTGGAAAATACCAAATGTTTTCTTTTACCTTAATATTAATTTGTCAACTTACCATTTATGGGTGGATTGATGGAATAAATGGTATGTGACCCTTTGTTAAGGGTTGCCTGCTTTCATTTTCATAAGCTGCATTCTTTCATTAAGGAATCCCTCTTTTCAATAAATAACCAAATTGAAGAAAGGACTCGACTATAAATATGGTCTTTCTTCAAATTGATATTTTGGACGTTTTCAATAAAAAAATTTCTTCCTTAAAAAAAAATCCTCTCCATCTCAAAATTTGTTAAAGTTCGATGTATCCACAAAGTTTTAGTTTATTGATCTTATAGATGTGGTGCTACTTTTTTAGAAAAGGTAATATATTTTATCTTGGAAGATAATTACTCTCTAAATTCAGGCACTAAGGTAAGTAAATTTGTCTTATAGAGATGGTGCAAATTCATTAGGCTTAGATATTCTTTTGTATAAAAATCTTGACGTTTTGTGTTTTTTGATTCATATAACACTAAGAAAGGAACTTATTAGATAAACGATGGGCTAAACTAATGAAGGGGTCAAATAATGACTACTTTTCTTGAGCGGTTTTGTTTAATTTAATTGAAGTTATATGATTGCTGAGCTGTTTGTGTGTTTATATAAATTATCCTCTAGACCCTCTTTATATCTACTTGACTTTGTTTTCAATAAAAAATTATTTCGATTTTGTTTTTGTTGGAAATTAATGGATTGTTTTTAACCTTATGAGATGTATGTACATTGTGATCCATCTAAATCATACTTTTGAGTGTATTAATTTTAAAAAATGTAACCTCTTACTTATTTAAGTACCTCACTTGTATCACGAATGACGTTATAACTATTAAAAATAGACTTGACTATATAACATCTTATTTTCCATCGATATTTGTTTATAAAAAGATCGAGTAATGTTAATAAATAATCGAGATACCTCATTCTAAAATCAAAACTATAAATTACATTTGAAAGCCAAGATCCATCCAGATGTCAACTATCAAACCACCCATTGGAGAACATTATTTATCATATATATGTTTTTTCTATATTCAACAACATGTGAGAGTGAAATGTTACATTTTTTAAATATTTAATAAGTTTGGTAAATTGAAGTTTCATTTTGGAGAATTAATGAGAGAGTTTTAATTTTTAAGGAGGAAAAACTCATTTGGTTGAATGTTAAACAAATTATATATGTTAAATTCTATATTTATAGTTTTACTATAAATAGGTCTCTCACATTGGTCTCAATACACACAACAATACTCAACATATCTTTCTCTCTTACTTAGCTCTTTTAAGAGCAATGCACCAAAAGAGCAGTGCATAGTAGTTTGAGCTACACAATGTTTCAGTTGAGTTATTGTATCTTGGAGGAGACAAGTCAGAGAATATTTGTTGTACTGGTGGTTGATATAAAGAAATTAAATTCAATACACACCGCAGAAGGCTTGAATTTCCTTAAAGAGAGCGAAATATCTATGCCTCAACCTAATTGCCTACGTGTTTGTTTCTCAATATTTATTCTATTAATTCTCTCCCTCACCCACCACCTATGACACATTCTCCTCCTCTCTCCCTAATTTATCCTGTTAACATTATTGGTATATAATATGAAGTCTATATATGCAAAATAACTAAATATACATATGTATATATGAAAAAAATAATGTGAAATATATATCTTAATAGAAACTTGACTAAAATCATATTAGTATGTGTTCTAAATGCATTTGGAATAACCTAGTATATATTTTAAATAAACCTCGTATGTATATACATAGAAACGAAACACATATGAAAACAAAAATTTGTAATCACCATAATTCTGCATTAAATGTAGTCACGAAAATTGATCATTCCAAATTTTAAGTCAAAATATAATACCGATAAGAAAAGAAAAAAGAATATATGTTTACAAAATAATTAAATATACATCTTAATTTCAAATATATACATGACAAAATATGTGGAATATATATTATAATAATATATATGAGAATAAAGTTAAAATATGCAATATACGGTATAGTTCTAAATACATTTAGAAGAGAGCGTGTATACATTTGGAGGAAAACTCAATGGAATTTCTGTAATCGACTGCGACCATTTTCTTTCTCTATTATGTTTGTTTGGATGCCCAGAACTTACACATACTAAAACCAATATATATATATATATATATATATTGTAATCTTTATTTCAGTAAAATAATTTAAATTATTCTCTTTGAAAAGCTTAAGCAATTAGTTTCCATCCGGAGGCGCCGATGAAAAGCAGGTGAAGGAAAAGATATGACACGTGGCTGGGCTGCTGCAAAACATGGTTGCACCCCGTCTCACCTAAGTTTTCTCTATTTGAAATAAACTTTCTATATATATATATAACGAAATGAAAATGAATATTTATATTAAATACTTATAGTTTGATCCAAGGGTCAAACACGAAATCATAGGACATCAACGAGATTTGGTAGTTATTGTCTTCAATTTTAATTTATGACACATGTCGGCTTTTAATTGGTCCCAAATGTGATCATTTATAATTTTGTCAGAAATGACGCCGTTATTTGTGATTGATCCAAAATTTTTCATTCAACAAATACAACTACCAAAATTAGAGAATTTGAATTTTAGGTGAAAATCTGAAATATGTAAGAAAATAATTTTTTTTCTTTGACAAATTTGTAAATAATTGGAAAAATTATAAAAACACCTAAAATCAAGGGAATGATATATAGACAAATCTTGCATTAATGAAATATAAACGGATTTAATAAATACTAAATTTAAATTGAATTTTTAAAATATTTTAATTATAAAATAATACAAAATTTTAATATGAGAGAGAATGTATTATAAAATAATACAAACATTTCCTAAAATTAAGAAATATATCGTTAGATAAATGATTTTAAATGACAAAACTGCTGAAAATATTTACAAATAAAAAAAAACATTAAATTAAGATATACAATTAATGATGACATATAATAAAATTAATTATTTTTTTAGAAAAAAATATCTCCAAATGATTATTATTAAAAACATTTTGAATTACTTTAATATTTTAATTAGAAAATAATACGAACGTTTAATAAGAGAGTATAAATTTTTTTTCTTCAAAATCTAGTTAGGGAATATAATTAAGGTTTAGAACATTTGTCAAAAATTTCTTGTGAAATAGGTAAGTTCTATAAATCTTTCTAATTATTATTATTTATTTGAAATCCATCTTTGTTATTGTATTTATTTTTGTTACAAAGTTTACTATTTCCTACTCATTTTCTTTTTTCCATTTACTATTTCCTACCAAAACCACAAACTATAATAACCACAATTTTTTTCTATTATGGAGCAACTTTAAATCATATTAATATGTCAAGAAAGCCACTTCTAGAAAAACCACTTTTAGTGGCGCATAAAATGCATTGCTAAAAGCCGAAAAAACACCGCTAAAAAAGTATTTACAACACGTAAAGGCACGTCGCTGTATACGTCGTAGTAGCTGCATAGTCATAAGTTTTAGTGACAAATTCCTAGCACGCTGCTAAAACTTAAACATTTAGTGACGCTTAGTATGTTGCTATTTATTTAGTACAATGACGTTGCAAGCTTGTCGCTAAAAATATGTTTTTAGCAATGTGTAAAGTTGTTGCTATACATATATTCTTGGCCATTGCAATTTGCAATAATCTTTTTGTGACACATGGATAGACATCGTTGAAAGTTATTTATTAATTAAAAAATAATACAATTTAACATGTAAACCCGATATCAAATTTAAAATATAATATTTTTTGTAAAAATTAAAAATCGACTAGTCATTTCCCATTCAAACAAAAATGTGAAAGTGATGACACAAGTTTGAAGTATAACATTGTCTATGAAATAAAAGAAAACAACCTATCACAAGTATGTATAACAGATAATATCAACCTATGTTAATCATTTTGTAGGTGATCTCAAGTTATATCAACCTAAATTATAATTTTAAAATTACATCAAATAAAAGACTGAATAAAATTAATGGTAGCATTGCCAATGGGTGTACACAAAAATTCCAAGTACATAAGTTATTTGAAGCCTAACAAGGCTATTAAAACAAAAAGAGAAAATACCAACTTATGTTCTTTGAATTTCCATCTTGGAGACCATCATCAAGACATAAGATCTGACAAATAAAAAAATGGAAAATGTAAGCATGTGAGATTAAAGAATAGGAGCAGAGACAACATGAACTAAATTTATCACAAGAACTAAACAAAATTTCCAAACACAAACAACTAATAGAAGAACTTAACAATAAGAGATTTTGAACAAACAAGAAGCACCATAAACAATAACTAATCAATCCAAAAACCAAAATTGTTAAAATGAAGAGAAACAGACTTATAACAATTGTTTACATTATAACATGATTTATTAAATATACACACAACTAAACAAATTTATCAAACACAAATAATAATAGAACAAATTCAATAAAAATAAACTCAATTACTTTATGTTTTGAATGAGAGCAAATACTAGAATAAACAATAACTTTTCAACCCAAAAAAAACATGAATATCAATCATGAGAGGAAGAACGTATTTTGGTATAAAAAAGTTTCAGATGAATGGAAGAAGCAATGCAGGGGATATAAAGCTCAATGAGAAACCAAACAATAAATAACATTTATCAGACTAATTATCAACCCAACAAATAAATAAATAAATAAATTCCAACCATAACAAACTCTAACATAGCAACACAACATGTAACTAGTTTTCAATAGATGCTATTGTTGAATGAAAAATTTCAACTAATCGCAAGTTGTCACGTTATCACAATGAAAGTCCTAGCTCATTATGAAAATTATAAATTAAATCGAGCCGAGTAATTAAAGTCGTTTGGTTCCAAAATCTATCATAATTCAAGTACATTGTGGAAACTTGGGTCAAATAAAAGACTAGGTACAAAACCCAACTTTAGTCCAGCCCAAAAGCAATTGAACCCAAACCCATGTAGCTCATGGAAATCCTCTATAAATAAAGGTCTTACCCCTCCATTTGGAGGATGTTGGAAGTAGAGTTCACAAATATCCTAGCAAGGACCGACCCTGCGGGTACCTTTCCCAATCGGGGTAGGGAATCTTGGTTTGACCGGGGATGGAGGTCAAATTGGGACATAAAACAGGTCTTTGGTTGGGAACGGGGTGGGGACGGGGAGGGTATCCTCGCCCTGTCCCCGTCCCCGACCTTGTTCCGATATATAATTATTTTATTTCATCATCATCATTATCGTCATTGTCGTTGTCATCATCATCGTCATTGTCATCATCATCGTCGCCATCATCATCGTCATCATCGCCGTCATCGTCATCGTCGTTGTCCTCACCATCATCGTCATCCTCCTACCACCACCACCACAGTAGCTACTGTTTTTTTTTCTTTTTTTAATTTTATTTACTAATATAATTAACTTTAACTTTATATTAAATTTATTAAAAAAATCTAGTTTTTTTTATTATTAATTTAAATAAATAAAACAATAATAATGCTAATCTGTTATCTAAAATATATGCAATTTCAATATTTATTCTAAATTTTAATTGATTCTAAATAAAGAATAACTAAATATAAAAATATAAATGGGGAATTTTTCCACGGGGATTCCCTGACCCTGACTCGACTCCCCAAAATGGGGAATGGGGTGAGGATGGAGATTACAAATCCTCACGAGGACGAGGATGGGGAATTCATCCCGGCCCTGCCCCGTTACCAACCCTAGTTGGAAACATTGACAATAGAGTGTTGTGTTGAAACTTTAAAGATTTCAAGACTATGAAGCTCTGATTGACTTCAAGATTAAAACCTTTTGAAGATTGAAGATTTGGAAGACTAAAACTTACTGGATTCTAGAAGACTAAAGCTCTAATTGATTAAAGTTTACAACTTCCTGAAACTAGGAAGAACTAAAGGTTGAAGTGCTAAAAACTAAAGCCCCAAAGCTCTACAAATCCAAAAGTTGAAGCTCAAAAGATATGAAGAATATAACTTCCTCCATATTAGGAAGATCATAACCCCATCAATTATTAAATATCTTGAACCCCTGACGGGTGATGTAACATTAGGGGAGGAATTAAGAAGTTGGAAAAGTAAATTGCATGAAATGCATCATTATTGTCTCATTTAGATCCTTGTACAAATCAATGTAAACTTGAAGTTCGGAAAATAATTCATTTGCAAAATATAGCAAATCAATTACCAGATGCATTTATAGATGCAAATAAAGTAATTAAATCACATATATCTGTTACTGTTCCGTCGAAAATTAATATCCCAACACAGCAAGTTGTCACTAATGAATCTGGAACACACCAGAAGCGTGGTAGACTAGTGGGTTTGAAAGATAAAAATTCTCAGAAAAGAAAAATAAAAAAGACTTGGTTGAAGATGTAAATATCACGAAGAAATCCTAGACATGACTGATAATCCAATTAGTTAAGAAATTGAAATACCTAAAGATAATAATGAGATTTTAATAAATTATGTCATGATAGGAAAAAGATAGAACCGAACTAATATAGTTATTAATAACATTTTTGCACATTCCTCACTAACCAAAATATGTTGAAGAATGTCGACATAGAAAAGATTGGCTTCGGTGGAAAGAAGCAATCAAGAGAGAATTAAACTCACTTCCAAAACGTCAAGTTTAATAATAAGATTAGTTTAATAATAAGATCACAAGATATAAAATATAAAGTAAGAATAGTTGCACCTGTATTGATTATGAGGAGACATATTCTCCAGCGGGATGCAATTACATTAAGATATTTAATTGGTTTGACTGTGTATGAAAAGCTGAATGACATTTCTATGAGAACTATATAATCAGGATGCATGTGGTATAATCGCCTAAGTAGATATTTGTTGAAATAAGGATATCAAAATAATCCAATATATCCACATGTTTTTATAATAGAATATTTTAAGAAAGAATTTGAGACGAAAGATTTCAGACGAAATCACATTATTAAACATTCTAATGGAAGTTCGATGAAGAAATATATATCTTAGTGCGCATTTTCAGTAAATTTTTCTCCAGTAAAAATTCTCCAACAAAGCATAAACCTACTTAAAAATTTTGAGAAATTTCATTTTCCATAAAATCTCACTTGTTTTAGTTTATTTTAAGTTTATATTTTAATTCTTTTGATATTATTTTAATATTATAATTTTTTGATTATCGTGTTTGTTATTTTGCTCCTCAATTTTCAATAGGTTGTTTAGCGCTATGATACTACTTGTTAAAAAGAACACACACTCTCTGTTTATGCGTTGTCAAGCAAAAGAACAGTATGCTTCTTTTTTGCAATTTCTGTTGCTTTGTTATGGTTGAAAAAAGAAAAATAAAAAAAAAATAAAAAATAAAAAAACATAAGAGAGGAAGGAGGTTGGAATCGAGCTTCAATGATTTCAGAAATTGGAAACAAGAAGATGAAGACACAAAGCTTAATCTTTATTAACACAAGTTCAAAAATAAAGATACAATCAACCCACAGATGAAGAATTATGACAATATATACACTATCTTCAAATCTTCTAACTATATTATTCTTCAAAAACATATTTCATTAATCTTGGATTTCTTAACAATAAATATGCGGCCAGTTCAACAGATTCTGTTCCGGCTGAAGATAATTCAGAAGAAATCAATGGCATCATTGAATTCGAACAATCATGCTTCAGATGAAAAACACATCCACAGAGACGGCACAACAGATCAAAACCCTCATACTCAATTTCCTGTCGAATTTTACCCAGTTTGATCGAAGATGGAGGTGGATCACATAAATTTATTCTAACGCAAATACGAGCGTACTTACATTTCTTCCGATCTTTTGTAATCGGAACGATTTTGACGAGACCTTCACCGATGGTCTCTGCAATTTCTCGCAAAATTTCTTCGTCGTAATACTCTATGGAGAGCTGATGGAGCCGAATCCAAGCATCAATAGAAGAAATCTTGGCTTCCGAGGGTTTGAAATTGGGAATCCATGGAAAGACGTGGATGCAGAGATTAGGGATTGACCATGGATTGGCTTCTAGGGCTTGAAAATCGATCTCGGAGAATTTGAGTACGAAAAAACCAAGACCTAGGTCGAAGACCTGCGGATTTTCGGTGAGATGGAGATGACGGCGAAGTTGAACGGCGAGTTGCAATGGACGGATGTTCTTTCCGACGACCCAGGCTATGAGACAGTGAGTGAATTTTTGAGTCATACGATTGGTTTGAGAGGGAGAGAACTTACAGACGGCGGAGCGGGTGGTGGAGGAGAAAATTCGGGGCTGAGTTGCCATTGGGTTTGTTGGGACGATGAATGAATGGATGTTGAAGTCTCCGATTGTTGAGGAAATTCGAAGAATCGGGGGTTGAATTTATAGTGATGAGGTTCTTTCATTTTGAACTTTTCCAATTGAATTCGAAAAAATTTCTCACGAGATTTTTAGAAAGCCCTGCAACAAAATATGGAGGCTAAATTATTAAAAAAAAAAAAAAAAATGCCCTAATTATATACTTTGTGTCAAAAAATATTCATAAACTTTCAAAAAGGTTAAAATATCTTTAAATTTTTAATAAGAGTTTAAAAATACCTCTACCGTTAGTTTTAGATACAAAATGTTAAATTTTTGTTTAAAAAATGCCCCCGAACTATTAAAAAGTCTCAAAAATACCATTAACTAAAAAAAAATAAAAAATACCCTCATCGCAAGTATATGAACAAAAATTGTTAACACTTCGTTGCAAAAATAACTTTAAAATTTAAAAAAAGAAATTTATAATTGCTTCCAATGTTAATATGGTGATCACTTTCTTTGAAGTCTTCTTTAAGTTCGAAAAGAATAAATTTTAAAACAAATTATATAAATATCATAATTTATATTTTTTTCATATAGATACTCCCATTTCTCTCTTAATTTTCCACTTCCTACCTTACAACAATTTTCTTACCAACCAAAATTTGAAGTTAAAACAAAAAATCTCACAAAATTCTAAAATTAAAATCTCCTTTTAAACATACTAAAACGATAAAGAAAAATGTTAATAGTTGAGTATATATTAATAACCGAGTACATTTTTCTTTTATTTGACTATTTATCGTTTTGGTATGTATTAACCGTTTCTGTTCATATATTTACGATGAAGATATTTTTAAAATTTTTTTAGTTAAGGGTATTTTTGAAAGTTTTGCAAAGTTCAGGGGTATTTTTTAAATAAGGCTTTAGCGATTTCCATCCAAAACTAATGACAAAGTTATTTTTAAACTTATTTTAAAAACTTAAGGGTATTTTTGAAATTTTCGAAAGTTAAAGAGTATTTTTTTTTACCTAAAATGGATGGCTGAGGGCATTTTTTTATTTTTTATTTTTTTTTTATAATTTAACCAAATATGAACACATCATATCCCATTAGGAACAAAATTATTTTCTTTTAAATAAAATAAATAAATATTTCCCAATCGACTATCTATTCTTGACAATGCTACCTTTCGTTACTTCCCTCCCAAGTTATGTTAAAATAGAGTTAAGTTTTTCTAACATATTTCGAATTTACTAAAAACGACGACGATGACGATATAGACTTTTGGGTTTGAGATTTGAGATTCAAAACTAACACTTCAATCTTCGAGATTTGAGAAATAATTTCAAATAATTCTTAATGCTGTTTAAAACATTAGTTAACTAGCGATAAATTGAAGATATACATGGAATGTCACCATTTAAGAATTTACATACATATGTGGAATCTATTTGTTTTTCTCATGCATTCTTGCTTTTTCATATTAGACTCAGCCAAATCATGAGAGGCACAATTATGTCAAAGAAACTAACTTATTTCCAAACGATGGGCTTTAACTCATGAATGGGTCAAATAGTGAGTATGGTTTCTTTAGTGATTTTGTTTAATTTAGTTAAAGTTATATGGTTGTTGAGCTGATTGGGAGTGCTTGTATTTATCCTATATATATCTTTTTTTATTTTCAATTTGACTTTCTTTTGGGAAAAGAAAAAATATATATATATATATTTGTTGTCATTTTTCTTGGAAATTAATGAATTGCTTTTAACCTCATGACATGTATGAACACCCTTGTGATTTCTTTAAATTATAATTTTTTAGTGTACCCTTGGTAATTTAACCAATCTAATCTATTTGTCTCACTTGCATCATAAATGATGATGTTGATTACGTAATAATTTAATTTTCTATAAATAATTGAGACCACATTCTAAGATCAAAACTATAAATTATATTCAAGGGCCAAGATTTGGCTACTATAAACTACTACTACTTTTGCTACTACTGCTGAACCATCCATCTAGAATATAATGTAGGATTGGATGGACACAAAAGCTTATTTATTAAATTTTACAAGTGAAATACATTTGAAAGATGATGAAGCAAACAACACCAAGCCTTTCTTCCTCTTCAAACACAAAAGGACAAAAAGAAAATAAAAAAAAAATTAATTAGAGTATTATTATTGGGATTGGATAATTATTCACCAAGTGAAGCTGATGGACTTAAAATGAAGATTTTGTGCTAAACCAGAGGCACAAATGGCAGCAACTTCTTGCCTCAACTTCTTTGGGCCTGAAGCAAGAACTCCAATGTTTTCCCCTTTGCATTCTAGTAGAATTCCTGCCCAAAAAAGGAAAAAAAAATTGTTTTATTTTGCTTTCATAACCATACAAATGAAGCACTACTAGAAGAAGCATTAAAATATGTTTATCTTTCCCTAAAAACAAGCCTTTTAATTTTTAAAATTTCAGAAATAAATTTGATTACCTAACAAAAAAAAAAATATATATATATATAGAATTTTTATCAATTCAAAATTCACCTTGAGTATATGTTTTCATTGGTTTTCAAGATGGAAAAAGTTAAGTTTTTCATTGTTTATTATTTCTTAAAAGTACTATTAAATTTCTTATATATGATTTTGAGTTTTTACGCTAAATATTTATTAAAAAGAGCGCTTTTTAAATATAGAAAAATAAACTAAAATATTTATAAATATAACAAAATTTTATTGGCTATCTATGATAGAACACGGATAGTAATCTATCTTGGTTAGATAAAATGTAATATTTTACTATTATTTGTAAATATTTTTAAGATAATTTTCCTGGGTAGCATTTTTAGAGATAATAATTAAGTGTATAATAACATTTTTAAAAAATTGCAAATATAGCAAGATCTACTTCTATCACTGATATGGTGTATCACCTATAGATTTTGAAGGCAAAATCTAACTTTTACTATATTTGCAAACTTTTTTGCATTGTGCTATATTTTCAAATATTTTAGACTTGATTTCTTTATTTGCAACTACCTCAATTTTTTAATAGTTTTGTTATTTAAAATAATTTTTCTATTAAAAAGGGTATAAATTAAAATCCAACATTTAAAAATGAGTTTAAAACTTAAAAAAAAAAAAAAAAAACCTTCAAGTTGGAAAGTTTGTTTCATTTTAATTATGAACTTTAATAATATTTATGTTTATTTTAATCATCAACTTTATATAGCATTTATTTTAGTCTCTAAACCTTTTTTCTTTTTTTCTTTCTAAAATACCATTTTGACTATTTTATATTATTTTTAAAACTTATTTTATGTTTTAAATGCTCATTGTGACATGGAATCATTTGTGACATGAAATCATGTTTCACCATGTTAGTATACATGTTCAAAATCATGTAGTTAATTTGTTAAAAACAAAATAAAACAAGTCCTAAAATGATGATTTTTTTTTTAAAGTTTATTTACTAAAATAAACAAATCTAAATGTTTCAGAACTAAAATAGACAATTATTTTATTTGTTTAAATAGATAAATTATTTTATTTTTAATAGATATTTTAAAATTCTAAAGACTAAAATAGGATAAATCTAAAAATTCTAAATTAAGATTTAAACCTTAGAAATATAAGTCTGAAATAAATTATAAAAAAAAAACATCATTTGATCATTAAGCAACTTTGAATCACATAAATATGTGAAAGTTAGCCTACTAGTGGTAATAAAAAAAAAAAAAAAATTGATATTTATAAGTTCGTAAAATGTATTCTTTCTCAACCTCTAGCACAATTCAAAACATTAAAAATGTGTTTGGCTAAACACTATTTTAGTCTATGATCTTTTAATTATCTAATTTTCGTCTTTATAATTCCTATAAATTTTAAATTCAGTTAATATATTTTTAATAAATCTTTAATTTAAATAATAATAATAATAATAATAATAATAATAATAATAATAATAATAATAATGTTGGTGCAAGAAATTAGATTGCCCAAGTATACTTTTACAATTTGTAAAAGAGATAGTTGTGAAAGGTGACAATAAACTAATTGCAACTGCAATTGCAACCAGTAGTTTTAAAATTGGTTAAAAGTAGAAAGAGTAAAATAAAATAAAATAAACTAATTTATTTATTTATTTGTTAGAATACTTACTTGGAAGATTAGGTCTTTCCCCATAATGAACATTGATAGATTGTGAAAGAGCTTGAAACGGAACAGTTTCCAATTCCATCTCTCTCTCAAACCCAATCGCACAGGGAGATCCCCTAGGCGTACCTCCTTCAACGCTTTGAATCTGCCTCCCTTCCTTCGCTACTCGTCTTTTATTCCAAATCGCCGCCGCAGTCGCCGCCGTGAAAATGCTCAAACACAGCCCCAACATGTGCAACAACGATTTCAAACCCAAATTAAACACATCATTGGAATTCCCATCAATTGGGTATATATAATATCGATTCAAAACCCCAATTAGAATCAAGAAAATCCCAAACGACGAACAGATTACCCCTGCCATCCACAACCATCCATTTGGCCCTAAAATCGCCGCCACAGCTAAATCCTCAACATGGGATTTGAAAATCACTGTTCTGATTTGTGGGTTTTCGTTTTTAGGGGATTTGTCTCTTGTTACATAAGCTTCGATTTGGAAATCGTGAAGCGTGGCGGCGCTTTGGAGAAGGTGGAGGAAGGTGAGATCGGAGGTGGTTTTGAAGGCGGAAATTAGGAGGAGTTTGGGGATTTTGTCATGGGATTTGGAGTTGTGAATTAGGTGTTTGATTATGGAAATGAAAGGGGTTATGCCACTGCCGCCGCTGATCATGACGAGAGTGTCGAATTGGAGGAAGGAAGTGGAAGCAGGGCCGTACGGACCTTCGAGGGAAACTTGGAGATGGTCGGTAATGGCGGATGATGAGGAAGAAGAAAGGGTTTGGTAAAGCTTGGAAGACCATGTTCCTTCACATTTGATGACGATGGAGAGTGTCTCTGGCTCTAAATCGCTGTGTGATGTGATTGTGAAGGGATGCCATTGGAGCTTTGAGATGGAGGGGATGTTTATGAACATTGTGCTTGTTGGGTTGTACTCCAATCCTACCAGAAAAATAAACCAAATGTCAAATCTTAATTAGCTTCGGTTATTATGAGTTTAGTTATGGAACTTTAAGAGTGACTATATGTTTAACTATCCTAGAACACTTTTAAAAGATCAAATTAATTTTCAACGAATTACTAATAGTTTCTATCTAGATACTCATGATTAAAATATTTTTTTATTTTATTTTTTTAAATTTAAAAGTATTAATAAAATTTTTAAAAGTTTAATACTATTACTAACAGTTTTGGTCCATAGTTGATGAGAAATATATTAGCAACTCTTTTTCAAAAGTTTACAAGCATTAATGAAACTTTTGAAAGTTAAAAGGGTATTTTTGAAACAAAGTAGATAGTTCAAGGAGTATTTTCTAGAATTTAACCAATTATATATAAACTAAACTTCAAAATGTAAAACTTGTCAAACCTAGGTGCTTGGAGAAGTTGAGCTCTAGTGTTTGGCAGGGGAGGAGGCGAGCGGAGAGTAGACGAACACGACGTTGAGATTGGAGGAAGCGGAGGTATCGATCGACGACGAAGAGGTAGAAACCAGGGAGCATAACACAAGCATAGGAGATGCCAACATGGAAGATGAAGAAGACAACAAAGAGAATGTAGAGATAGTGAGTGTAGAGAAAAAGCTCAAAGAACTTTCTACGAATGCGAGGGATAGTTGTTGTCCACATTATGAGTCCAAATACTAAAGCTAGTTCCCCAGCTATGTTTGATACGTCAGTTTTAGCCCATTTAAGCATCTGCAAAATAAAAATCAATAGAAACATTATTTTTTTATTTTAAAATGTAGACAAACAAGTTTGACATTATTTGGGTGCATCTTAGCTACACCTATCTTTGTGCAATCTACTCTAATGGCAATGATTAGGAAATAAAATTGAAAAATTTTCAATTTCAATGTGTTTCTCTAAAATTTGTTTGTTTATTTTATTTTTTGAGTATAATAATTGTAGATGGAAGATCAAACTTCCGATCTTTATAGAGGACAATTATGCCAATTATCATTCACTTCATTTCAGCTTCTCTTATTCACATATTTGATCTCTTGGAAACTTCCTTTTGTTGAACAGTTAAAGAGAAATTGGGGCCTGAGCAAGATGACCATATGGGCTTTGTAGGCCCAACCTACTTCT
Source organism: Citrullus mucosospermus (assembly GCA_030954485.1). NCBI lineage: Eukaryota > Viridiplantae > Streptophyta > Magnoliopsida > Cucurbitales > Cucurbitaceae > Citrullus > Citrullus mucosospermus. The sequence goes on from CM062056.1 coordinate 27,339,980, forward strand.
GGGAAGGAAGTGTGTGCAATTTTATTAATAATATTTCATGCATCCAAAATAAGTACAAATTATGTCTAGTTTGTTTCTTAAAGAAACATCAATTAATATCTCTATTTCTTTTTGCTTCTTTTTGAGTTGTCAAAAATAAATTAGTGGTGATTAAAAGAAAATTCTAAATTAGCTAATTAGGAGGTAAGTATATTATTTTCCTAAACTTTATACCCTTTTTATTTTCAGTGAATATTAACCTTAAATTTAACAAAGTCACACAAAATAGACGATCTTATTATAATTCAACTAGACAAATTATAATATCATGGCACCCAAATATGCTATTGAACTAAAAGTGGATCTTGGGTATGTATTTTAATTTTTTTAATTAGCAAGTGTTACCGATGATTGTGCTACAATTTAATGAAACATTGAGGTTGCATTAATATTATAATTGATTGGTGGGATGCTAATATGGTCAATAATATATTTTAAGTTACTAGGGATCCTATATCTTAGCCAAACAACTTTAGGATATGAATAATGAGAAAGATATAGAGCAATAAAGATCACAATAAATATATTTATGTGATTGATATTTTAATTTAATTTATTCTAAACAATATAGAATATTAATTAGAATTTAAAAAACAGAAAGTTGATTGGTCTTTTAAGATCAGATCATAAAAGTTGCACTATAATTAAGTCTTAATTTTAGTATAAAATTGACTAGTTAATTAAGAAACAAAAATTTTGATGACCCTTAATCATAATTGAACTAAAAGTTTAAATAATTAAATAGGTTAAATATATTCAAGTAATATATCATTTTAAAGCAAAGCCAACCCTTCCATCATGATGATGTCAATCTTAAGTTCACATTAATATTATCCAATAAAAATTGGATTGTATAAATAAATAATTGGATATATTCAACATAACCCTTTTTAGTTTTGAACAAGAAATTATATTATAGAGAAATTAATTAAAGCAAACTATTAGAGCAACATTTTTGTTTTTGTTATTATTAATTTTTAGTCAACATGCGGGGTGGACTTGATCGAAAGTTCATATATCTTTGATTCACATGACTTAATCTATTGATCGAGAGTTCATATGTCTTTGATTCACATGACTTAATCTATTGATTTATATTCAGATTGATCATTATTAACCTATGTTATAGTTGGAATGAGAACTCACTTGAGAACTATTATTAGTCACGATCCAATAGATGACAAAACAAATGCCATGAGCAGAGAAAAAAGCCATTGTCATGTGGCCGAGCCATATGTGATACTTAATGCAACCCTCCGACGTGAGACTGAGCAATGGTAGCAGCGACGACCCACGTGCCACCGGAAAGAACAAAAAGACCAAACAAATATTCCCAACAATTCCCAACCAATACCCTGCAGTTCCCAATCTACTTTCCCACCTGCCCTCAAAATCAAAATCAAAATCAAAATCAAAATCAAAATCAAAATTGTGATTTATTACTTACTTATAACTTCAACAAAGAAAAATAATATTGAATCGTAATATATTAGTAGAAGCTTTTCTTACACTTTCTGGCTTTCCATTGCCGCTGATTGTGGAGTGATTTCGACGAAGCTGTTGTGTAAGTAAGTGGCGAAGGACCAAACTAAAAGTGCCACGAACATGGTCAATAGGGCTAGCTCAGTCCATGAAACGATCCCGAGTGGCCCTTTCATAATGGCTGGCTGCTTCCACGTCGCCAAACCATGGTGGTTTTCTCCTTTTCTGTCGAGATTAGAAAAAAACTTATTCACAAAATCTTTGAGAACTATACAAAATTTTTATAAAACTTGTTTGGTAACGTTCTTTTTGGTTAAAAATACATTTTTATGTATGTTAATTGAGTTGTGCTCGCTTTGGTTTTGTATATATATGTTTTATAATTATATTTTAAGTAAAAAATTATAAATAATAGTATATTTATATTGAGCTATGCTTATTTTGACTCACTTAATAACTATTTAGTAATATACAAAAACAATTTCTGCTGAAAAGTTTATTTGTTTTGTTATCGAAAAATTGAAAAAGGAAAAAACAATTTAAAACTTTTTATTACAAATAATTTTAATTATGTGGAAATGATATTATAAAGAAACTAGAGATAAACCAACATAAATTTTGGAATCACAAAATTAAAAACATAATCATTACCTAATAAGATCGACCTAAAAAACAAACTTATTATGTTGTTAAAAAAATGTATATAACTGTTGGACCTTTCTTGAGAAAGAGTAAAAAATAGTTGCAAAAACAACTATATCTTTAAAAAGTTAAATAACAACGTTACTATAATAGGTTAGAAACCATCCATTTTCTCTAAAATAGTTAAACTAACATTAGTATTTCTTAAAAATTTAGAAACAAAAGCATGTAAGAAAGCAAACATTTTAATTTGCTTGAAAAGTAGAAAAACAAGAACATTATTAAATGACTTTTATATATTTTTCGTTCATTATTTACCTGGTTTCCACGTAATTTTGATCTTTGAGTTTTCCCTCCAAATGAATGTAAATACAACCCAAAATAGCGATGAACAAAATGGGAAATGTATACATCAAAAGGGAAGTTCCTATACCAAACAAAATTAGCAAAAACTTTGCATCAAACAAAAAGAGTCTTCAAATAACTTAAAAGTTATATAGAAACTAGAAAAACAAAATCATAGAAGAATGAACAAAACCTTCTGATCCAAAATAAGTAGAATAGTAACTTTTCTCTCTAATTTTGGGCAGCCATTTATGTCTATAGGTATTGGTAGGCATCATAACCCAAAGAAAAAGCCACCCCACAAACAAGATGAACACCAAAACCCTAATGGCCAAGCTCAAAACTCTCTTTCTATCCATCACTTTTAGCTCCAAAAATTGGATTTTTGTTTTGTTTTGTTTCAATCAAATTATTATAGAAATCTTAGTGAAATGAAGAATTATTTATAGGAAGAGAATGTTGGGATTGCTTAATTAAATAGGTAAAGGGATATTATTAGGGGAATGGAATGTAAGTTTACAACATATAAAGCATGGTTCATGGCTTGGTTTTGCACTTGATGAAAGCATTTTTATGTTAATATATGGTGTTGTCCAATGAGATATTGCCACGTAAGAATTGGGGAGGGGAATTGAGTTGACTTTGTGTGGAGAAAAATCAGCCCTTGGAAGAATGAGATTTGAGCACACAGCAAGAATCATGCAGGAGATTTTGACACACAATTTGATGATTATTATATTGTATTATATAGGGTGGTATCACATCATAATCATACATATTTGCATATACTAGGTATATAATACATGTGAATATGATTTTATGTTTAATTATGTTTTGGAGAATGAAAACTTATGTCACTATTTTTTTTTTTTTTTAATGAATTGATGAATTGTTTATCTCTTAAATATAGTTTACTGGTTAATACATTTTTTTAAAGTAGAATATTTGATTATATCTACTCCAAACTTAAAACAAAAAGAACAAAAAGAAAAAAAAAAACTTCAAGATCACCTTTGATGATTTCCAAAAGTGGAGAAATTCAAATTACTAACTTCTTAGATGAAGATCCCTGTTTTAACAAATTATGTGCAATAAAGTTGATATTGAATTAATTACCTAATAATTCTTTTAGATGATAAATTATTTTTTTAAATAAAAAAAATGATTGAATTTTAATACTTTTATTCGTATGCAAACCATACATATAATTATTGTATAATTGATTTAATTTGGTTAAAAGTAAAAAAAGCTTCCACTCATATGGGATTTTTTTTTTTTTTTTTTAAAAAAACATTTTTCTAGCCATATCTAAATTTTATTTAGTTCATAAACACAATTATTTAAATGCATACTCAAACACATATATATTTATTATAGTTTAAACCTTTAAATTTTGAATATTTAATATTTATATTCATGAGAAAAATATTCGAGATCCAAGCTCATATTTGCTAAGAGAGACAAATGAAATTTTCGACTTTAGTTTTAAGGAAATATTTGGTCTAAGGGATGGGAGCTGAATTGTTAACTCTGTTCTTTGTTTGGCTCAAGAAATTTTCATAATGTGTGCTCTACAACTAAACCAATTAGCCAAATGTGGGTTTCAAACTCCAAACTATTACAAGTCCATTCTATCCCCATTCTCCAAACGACACTTAAATAACTTGCTTCCAACCCCTCTAATTAATAAAAACAATAATTTGGCCACTTGAGATGGAGACAGTGTTGATTAGTGTGCCTAATTAATGAAACTAAAACACAAAGTCAAGAAATCCAGTGGTTTGCCAATTGATGTGATTTATTAGCTAAAAAAAGTGCAAAATTATGGAGAAATTAAGAAGGGCACGTGGGGTTGGATGTGTGGTTAGTGCTTTTGGTGTGCTTCCACGTGCACAAGCTGACACTTGGTGAAGCCTAGTCACTCTTACACGTGGGATTCCCAAGTCCTTTACAAAACTTCATATCAATTCCATGTATTATTTTCTTTTCTTGAAAAGTATATTTTATTTGTAGGGCTTTACGCCCAAATTTTGAAATTCGAATTTGGGTATTGATGGCTTCGATGTTCTATTATAATTTTACGATGTATTTGCTTATCTTGAATTGTTTCTAATACTGAAGACTATTCTTACACCAATACTGATCTCCTTAGCATACTTTATCTTCACTCACATACACCTTAGAAGAATCCCAAGAGGTGACCTAACGTAGAATTGCTCCAAGATATGATTATTCCAAACTAAACACATTTAACTGAAGAGTTGCTAAACACATTTAACTGAAGAGTTGCTAAACACGTTTAACTGAGGAGTTCCTATAATAGAGCTATCGAAAATGAAAAACATCGTTTTTTTTTTTTTTTTTTTTTTTTTTTTTTTAAGGAAGAAACATAAGATTGAAAATGGGAATTCTTATGATTGAGCCATTAAAAATGAAAGACATAAAATTTAAATTTCTCTTCTAAGATTACTTTGCTACACAATTAAAATTCTCAAATCCAAATTAATTCCATAACCATTTTAAAATATTAAAAAAAAGAGAAAAAATATTTCTTTTTCACACAAACACACAAGTGGAGGAAGACCCTTAACTACTACTTTAACCAATTTTCCAAATCCTTTGGAGAAATCTCATATTTATACCCTATTCCCACCCCATTAAATATCTTCCAATGTGGGATAAGGAATTCACTCTTTAGGTTTAGGTGGGAACGTCCTATGGATTATGAGTCTTTGGTAGTTGTGAGTCATTCAAAAAAAAAAAAAAACATTTTAACCATCTGAAAAAATGTCATTAGCTATTAAAAATATATTTTAAATAATTTTAAATTTGGCCAAAATGAGCTTAGCTCAACTAGTATCAACATGTGTCGAGAATCAAGGTTTGTTGTTTAAATCCATTATATTAAAAAAAAAAAAGTAGCTTTAAATTTAGGTTACATCCTATTTTATAAATTTCATTCACGTTATATTTCCCACGCCGAAAAATATGAGAATAGAAAAACTTCCATAATTTTTTGGTTAAATTTTAAAACTAAAATATCTTGAATAACTTTGTCAATTATTTTAAAAAATATTTATATTTTTTTAAAAGTTGCAATATTGTTGTTGATCATAAACATATCAAAAGTATCATTAGAGTAAAAAGAAATCATTTATAGTTTTCAATGGAAATTAAAACTTAGAATTGTACGGGACCTATAACAAAAATTTAGATCACCACTTATTCTAGCTCTCACTACTACATCATTCTAAGTCTTAATCTTTTTCTAAAATTTTAAAGAATTTCTACTTCCCAAAATAATTTTAAAACGTTTATAGTTCAAGTATATAACAATGCAACTTTTAAGACAACATGAGTATTTTTTAAACAAATACAAGTTTCATTGTTTTTTATTTTTTATTTATTTTTATTTTTATTATTTTTTTTAATTTAGTTTTTTACCTTTCGAACTAAAAGAATGATCCAAAGTTTCTGTATTTTCGTGCATAGGTAAGATCCCTCTTTGTATTTCTCTATTTTACTACATCTATATTTTTTTTCAAAAAGCCACAATTTGAAAACTAACCTTTTTTTTAGTGAACAAAACTTATTTTCCTTTTTAAAAATTAGTTAAAAATTCAAATAAATTTTCTAAGAAAAATAAAATAATGCAAAGAGATTATGAGGAATCAAGAATATTATTTTTTTAAATACAAAAAATAAAAAATAAAATTGTTAATGATCAAAATGAGGCCTTATAGTTTAGTATTTTGATATCCACTTAGACTATATCCTATCTTTTTGTAGATTTTTTTTTTTATAGTATATATACACATAAAATCTGTCACAATTGTTTGCCCTTGATTAATAAAAAATATACCAATAACCTATCCATTTACATATAAGTTTTGTATATAATAGAATTGGGTAGCTAGGCCCCTTTTTGTTCATATTTCAGATTTTATCTATCTCCTCATATCATCATTCACCTTTTTTTCAAGCTCTTAGTTTGGAGTATCCCATCTCTTGAGTTGCAAGAGATATCATGGTCAAAATTATATATGCCACTGATCAGTTCCTTCTTATCCTTATAGACAAAAAAATTTTTCTAAGTCAATGGGAGAATTCACAAGATAACATCTTCTTGCAAGTTGAAGAAGAAAAAGTGTAGGCACCCTCACAATTGCTAAGTCATGTGACATCACAATCACAAATACATACTATATATATACTTAATCTATCAAACAAACAAAGATTAGCAACAAAAAAAAGAAAAGAACCCTTGTAAATGTGAAAATTAAACATATTACATGAAAACTACTACATATCAAATATAATGAAATAATGGACAATATATGTCTTCCTGAAATTAATTAAAAGAGAAGGTGTAGCATGAAAGAAAAAGAACTTGTCAATTAGCCCCAATGACCTGCCTGCATTTGAAACTAGTATTGCTCAAGGCAACAAAGAAACTTTCATAGATACGCATCACAAACTATTGCAGGCAAGTCATTTTTGGCTATCACACAATGCTCTTATCTTCTCATACTATACCTCTCTTTCATTTTAATTCTTCCTTGCACATTAATCCTCAATGTTTTGAACCTCCTCAATAAACTTCAAACATTCTTTTAGAAAATATTAGAAGAAAAGACCCAACATGAAAGAGAGAAGTCTATGAAGTAAGCTAAAGACAACTTGCCTACAAATATGAAACAATAAGAGATTCTATACTTGGAAATAAGAATAAAACTCTTCATATATATATATAAAAGGCAAGTCATCTTTAGCTCACTAAACAAACTTTCATATCTTCATGTCATTTGATCTATCTTCCTCCTTCAAAACTAATTTCTGGACAAATTTGAGCATTGGGACTCCATCAACTTTTATATACAAAATTTCAACCAGATGGGATATGAAAGTAAAAGTAGAATATATTCCCCTATAGTTGCTTTATAGGTTGACTACCATGATATATGAACTTGCCTTTTATTTTCTACCCTTAAAGTCAACTGTTCATTTATAAATTTTCTTTTTTTAAAAAGTATGGTTAAGAAAAGGGTCTATTTCAATCAATTTTACTGTTCTCCCCCCCAAAATAATGTATTTTAATGTATTTTCCAATTACATAAAGATTTTAAATATTGAACAATTGGAAGAGATGAGTTAAAGTGTTGATATAAAGAGTTGAGTCATCTTTAAGATGATACTTCATCACATTAATTAAACATGTTGCATTGAGAAAACTGTTAAACATATAATAATGATAATGGCATTTTGTTTTTGAGTGTCAAGTTATTGATATTGGGTGAATTTGAAGAAATTTTAAATTAATATATGGTTAAATTGAAACTCAACATAAATGATACAATTTAACCATAAATATAATTAATAATAGCTTGCAAGCAAATTAAACTCTGATAATGATGCATGACAACTACACATTTAAGTTAAGAAGAGTAAATTAATTTTGAATAATCCAATCTTGATTTTTTTTTATCTACTATTTTTCGTTGACTTAAAAAGACGAAGTAATTGCTGTCACTTATATAAGAATATATTAATCGAAGTCAACTCTAGTTTTTCAATACGTAAATAGTTGACTTAAAAGAATATATTGATTGAAATCGACCTTAAATCTCTAATAAATTTAGAAGTAAAAAACCTGTCAAGCATAACTTTATTCAATGGGCACCATGCAACTTTGAAGAATATAGGCAAATTCCTTTCATGCATGGCTTCCACGGATCCCATTTGCTTTGCTTTTTATAGATATAAATATGGAGACAATCTAACTCACTTCCATATCAAATACACTCATTATTATTTAATTAGAGAGGATGACTGATTTAACATGAAAATAGAAATCTTGTTTTGATAGCCAAAGATGACTTGCCCGTAAGTTATCTCTTAATAATTTTTGAGTTTCTTAAATATAGAAACTCTTAATTATTAGTTATATTATAAGTAGTCATTTTAGGCTCTTTCTCTATCATGTTAGATTTTTTCTTCCTTTCAACTAGAAAAAGATTAAGAGTTTCGTTTCTTATCAAGAAAGTGTTGAAAAGAGAGATGTATTCTCAAAATATAAAAGTATTGTTTGATAGCAAAAATGACTTGCCTGCTAATTTGATTTGAAAAAGAAATCTTGTTTCATTACTTAGAACTTATATGAGCTTCATTCTTATTCATACTGAACACATCCACTTTGGAAGACTTTTGGGTAAGAATGATGTTTTTAACTTTTATGTTTTCTTTCTAAAACAACATTGCATAACTACCTGAAAAGTGTTTTTAGCTTATAAAAATATTTTCTAAATTTTTGGTAATCTTTTAAGTTATTAAGGGTGTAATCCTTAAAATTCATTTTCGAACGTAGTTGTCCTTTATATAAAAATTTGAAATTTTAATCTACCCCTCAAAATATGTAACGACCCGACTTACATAATCTAACCGGACTATTATTCAATGCATGTAAAATTCGAGAAAACACTATGCAAAATAGTAAGGAAAAGGGACCATGTTTTTCATGGAAATTCTATTAATATGAATTCAAGAAAACATACATAAACATATAAAAGAAGTTTTGGTTCGGGGTACCCCTAATGAAATCAATAAAATTCATGAAAAATAAAACCACATATCAAAAGTCTCAAAAACCAACATTTGGACAAAACTCCATAAAACATAAAATGCTAAGTGGAAGCTACTACGGGTCCCGTGATCCCATCAAGGATTCTTCTTGTCATTCGCCATCACGTTCTTTCCCTTACCTGAAAAAAACATATAAGATAAAAGGATGAGTAATCTATTACTCAGTAAGTGACCCCACTACCTGGAGTCGGGCTAAGCACCTAAGTCCTGTAAGTGCATCAACATAAGGCATACATATCTAACATACTTTCGTAGGGAAATGGTTATACTCGCCCTACAGTTAGTTATGGGTGTCCACAAACCTCTAGAGCCCCGAAGGAACTCTTACCTCTGGTGATCCCAAAGGAACACAACCTCTATGTACTCGAAGGAGCACAACCTCTGGTGAACCCGAAGGAACACAACCTCTAGTGCACCCGAAGGAACACAACCTCTAGTGAAGCCGAAGGTACACATCCTCTAGTGATCCCAAAGGAACACAACCTCTAGTGAACCTGAAGGTACACAACCTCCTGTGAACACCCAACCAATATAGGGGAGATAACTCTACTCATAGAACGTAAACAGTCATATTCATACTCATTCCATTCCATAGCATGACATAGGGTCATACATTAATAAGCATATACAACTTAGGACATGGGAATCTCGTGCAAGCATGCTATATCATAAAAGCCTTGGAAATTCCTACTTTTAAGCATGGAAATCTCATACAAGCATGCTATATCATAAAGACTTTGATAATTTCTACTTCATGGCAACTAAACGTATGGCCCGAAGGCGGTTCAGGTAGTAAGATCACTTACCTGGTGATCGATTCATAAATTACTACACTGCTACTCTTGTAACAATTCCTGAATGAACCGGGAATAAAATTTCCCCCAATTTAAGTTAGTCTACAAATCTAGTCTATCATGAGTAACCTAAAAATATTTGTCCGAGAGAGTCCTTACCCGAATGCGATCCAACTCGTAGCTTCCTCCAACCTACGGACTAAAATAATTGCCGGATACCTATTGAGATATACCAAATAAAGTTCGAAATTCTCAAATCTCCATCCAAAACATAAGCAACTAATCCATTCGAGTTTGAGATACTCACTTAAGGTACTGTTCTGGCCGGACAAGAAAAGAACCACTGCCGAGAGCCAAAAATCCGAGAGAGAATGGCTCCCGAGCGAGAAGCGAGACCTGAGCGAGAGTGCGAGAGCCGAGACAGTGAAACCGGCGAGAGAGCGAGAGTCTGAAGGTGGCGACATTGGACGCGGGGCGCGTGAGACGAGCGAGAGAGCGAGAGAGCGAGAGAGCGGGAGCTAGCGAGAGAGCGATACCTCGAGAGCGTTAGTGCGATTTGGACGCGGGAGACCATGAGGCGAGGGGAGAAAGTGAGAGCGGGAGAGCGAGACTGGTAGCGAGAGTTGAATGCCGACAGCGACACCCAAGGCGAAACCATCGACACCCGATGCGCGGAACCCTCTGGGAACTCCCGGAAACTGAAGGAGAGCGAGAGAGAGAGAGACGTCGCGGCAGAGGAAGGCTGGCGGCGGCGAAAGGGAGAGGAAGGGGAGAGCGAGAGATGCGGCGGAGAGAGAGATAATTATTTTCTTTTCTTTTTCTTTTTGACTGCACGGAAAACGAGGTAATCCCTCTCCCTCCTTAAACCCTAATTTTTTTCCCAATTTTCCCCTTTTTCCAATTAAGGTAAAATAATATACTTCAAACCACCAAAATAATTATTTTGTTCTATTTGCCCTAAAATAGAATGAGAATAATTTATTCTTTACCAAAAATCTAACATTTTCCTTAATCCTACCTTCAATCCTCCTACCACCATAAATAAAATATTTGGAACTTTCCTATTTAACTTAAGTAAATACAATAATGTATCTAAATAATTAAAAATTCTTTTTTATGCAAAAAAAAAAAAAAAAGAAAATGACTTAATTTAATTGATTAGGGGGATTTACCTCAAGGATTTGGGGTCGTTACAAAATATTAGTTTGTTTATTTCATTATTTTATTAAAAACTTTTAATTAATATAAAACAAATGACATGAAGAAGCTTTTTGTCCTTTGTTTGATAACTTTTCTCATAAAATTTTCATAACTTGTCTAAACTTAATAATGCGAAGTTATAATTTAATCTATTTTCAACCACCAACTGTTGTAAAAACATAAAACTGCGAATAACTCTATAGAATAATCAACATACATTATCTAAATATAGATGAAAAACCAAAATCTAGAACTTAGATAATAGCCTGCAAAAGAGATGTGGTTGTGGTCTTCCTCAACTATTCAACTCAAATTATAATGGATCTATTCTAGGATTCTCATAGTTCCCTAGAACCAATTGGCTAGCTTCTACTCAACAGGCCACACTCCTGTAACGGAAGTTGTGACCCATCATAATTAAGGTTACACAATATGCTCATTAAATAACTCAAATGTAATTGCTAATTAATTTGTTACCCAGGTATGAATTAATTACAAAATTAATTTCAAGATTCTCCCACTTGGAGAACAATTTTCTTAATAATAACGATATCAAATTATTCTTTAGTGCACAACTCAATACTATTTTAAAAGTTAAATCGTTTTCCATTGTATTTGCATTTAGTGTATTTGATCCTCTAGTGTACTTCCTTATATTCCATCGTTCTTCATCAAGACACATTTAACAATCGAAACTTCAAAAGTCTCTTCATCATTACGTAACTTATGCAAATAAGAGTTATTTTTTCCCAGATCCCATTCAACCCTAAAGGGACAATGCTTAATAGAAAAATAGTTAGATTAATTTATTTCATCACAAAGTTCTAATAAAACTATTAGAAGTCAAAGAAGGAAATGAAGTAATAGATAACAAAAGAAAAAAAAAAAAACTTAATCAACAGTGAAACATGCTCTAAACTAAATATATTCATAAAAATACATTACAATTAAACTTTATAAGGACAACACGATACCAAATACAACATCGATGATCTTTTTTTGGGCCGACTATCAATTTGTAAACAATACTCTCAATGTGCTAAGAAATTTTAACAACCAATCATGTCAAGCAAAAAAGTCTTTCCTTGGTTTGACAATCACTCAAATGATATAACTTTATGTTGTTCATTTTTATCACCAACTAACCATAGGTATATTTGTTACTTGGCCAAAACTGATGCCTTCCTTTTGGACCGACAACAGTACGCATAAATAATAGGTCTATCAATATCAAGAATTAGAGGTTACTTTGGTAGCATGCTCAAAGAAAATTAGATCATTATGTAAAATCATATTCTTCAATCATCAGTACTTTTATCTCAATGAACATAAAAATTTACCAACATCATTTTCAAGATTAAGAATAGTTTTTTTACAGGCATAATCAAAAGTTGTCAATAATTTGATTGCCCCAAAATGAACTTTCCACCTAACATATGTAATGGAAGCACAATATTTAAAAACTCAAAAATCAAGTATTAATAACTTATTCGTATCGGTTGTTAGACTTGTTTTTTGGGCCGACTAACAACCTAAATAATATAATATTATGTTATTTATATTTATCACTGTAAATGTATTTTTTGTTCGTAGGAATTTCCAAAAATACTAGTAGATGTTAAGACACAATATGAGACAACCACGAAACATTAGCAACTACCTTAAACACAATTTGAGCGCCAACCCACAACTCTCCAATATTTTCCATTTCTGGTCTTTCTTCTATGAGCATCCATAAGCCTCTAATAATTTTTAAGAACTTAGCTTAAGGTATTTAGTTAATTAAGCTTATACTTTTAAGCCAAGTGTCAATAGCTTATAAAAAAAAACTCAAACAAATTATTTAAAAAATTGCTTCAGTTGCTCAAAGTGTGAATGATCTTTATTATTTTTTTTTTATTCTTTTTATTTTTTATTTTTAACAATTAACTATAAATTGAAGCCATAAATTAACCATAACTTTTTATCTAAATAATACCAATTATAATTTGTTTTGGATTACAAGTTGGTAAGAAAAAGTTCATTTTTAAATTTTAAGGATGAATAAAGAATGGATCAAACATAGAAATAAGTTATTAGCCGAGTATAGAGGAGTATGCTAGTTCTTAGATGTGATAAAGTTTCATATTAATGATTTTGGGCGAACAAGAAGCCCATGCAAGAATTGTATGAATGCAATGTGGGAGTAATTAGATGGTGTGGAATGACATTTATTAAAAAATAGAATATCTCCCTCCTACTATGAATGGGTATATGGAGAGCCAATCAACTTATCTAGAGGTTTTGAGAATCATACAACTCATTCAATACACAATGATGAAACAAATAGTATAGAATGTAATATTGTTGAAGAAAATGAAATGTTGAATCTTATAAAAGATCTACAAGGTCCAATTGAAAATGAGGATGCAGATGAAGAAGACATTTAGAATAAAATGGCCTTTGATGGTCAAGAAAGAGATGCCACAAACTTATTTGAGGATTTGATGACTAAAGCACCTAATGAACTATACCCTGGTTGTTCACAATTTTCTTCGCTAACCTTTTTGGTCAAGTTGATGCATATCAAAGTTCTCAACGATTGGAGTAACAAAACGGTTGACGTGTTGCTAGAATTGTTATAAAGTAGCATTTCCAACTAGCACCACTATACCTACTTCCTTTTATGAAGCTAAGCGAAAATTATATGACTTGGGACTAAGTTATGAGTCCATTCATGCTTGCAAATATGATTGTGTATTGTATTGCAAAAAATAAGTCGATTGGCAAGAATGCCCAATTTGTGGTGAGTCTCACTATAAAGTTAATGAGGACAAGGGTAAAAAAATCCCACATAAGGTTTTATGTTGTTTCCCATTGATATCGAGATAAAAGCAATTGTTTGCATTGACAGAAGGTGCTCCTGACTTGAGATGGCATTAAAATAAGAGAGTTCAAATGGAGTATGTGTTATACCATCTAGCTAACATGGAGAGGTAGAAGCATTTTGATTGCGAATTTCCTTGTTTCTCTTTAAACTCTCAAAAGGTTTGTTTAGGATTAGCTTCATATGCACTTCATCCATTTGGGAATATGAGTACTTCGTATAGTTTGTGGCCTGTGCTGCTAATCCCTTATAATTTGTCACCTTGGAAATGCATGAAGGAGACAAATTTCTTGGTGTCTTTGCTCATACCTAGTCCAAAGTCCCTTGGAAAAGAAATTGACGTGTAATTACAACCGTCAATTGAAGAGTTGAAAGAATTATGGAACATTGGTGCGCAAAACTTATGATTGTGTTACTGATGAGTTCTTTTAACTACACGCAGCCTTATTGTGGAATATTAATGACTTTCTTACCTACAACAATTTATCTGGGTGGTGTACAAAAGGTATCAAGCATGTCCCACTTGCAAAGAAGATAAATTATCGTTTGGGATACGAGGAAAAATGTTTTTATGGGAAATCAACATGATGGAAAGGTTGAACATAGACCTCCTCTAGTTGTAATATAATTTCTATCTCTGTCCCTTTTAGCTATCAAAGAGAAAAGTCTCTTTATTTCCTCTCCCATTCTCCAACTAATTGGGGATTCCTTGCCCCATTTGAGGCGAGGCCACATGTAAAACCACCATGTTTTTGGAATTTCAAGAAGAAAAAACCATGGTTTAGAATGAGAAGCTTTTAACTCCCAAACATCATTAGTCTAATTTGATTGACTTCAAAGTTTGGTTTAGTTCCTCATACCCCTTATTTGATAGAACAACAATTGCCAAATAAACAAATATTAGAAAAAAAATTCTTTTAAATATGAAAACATCACATGAAAACTTAGTACCACATATATATGAAAGGGACGATATCTTCCTCAAATTATTTAAAAGAGAACGTCTAGCATGAAAACAAAAAGAACTTGTCAGTTAGCCACAATGACACGCCTGCCTTTAAAACTCATATTAATCAAGCCAACATAAAAAATTTCATAGATACATCTACGAACTATGGCAGGCAAGTCATTTTTGGCTATCACACAATGTTCTTATCTTCTCATACTATACCTCTCTTTCATTTTAATTCTTTCTTGCACACAATATCCAATATTTTGAACCTTCTCACATGAACTTCAAACATTTTTTTAGAAAATATTAGAAGAAAATACCCAACATGAAAGAGAGAAGTCTATGAAGTAAGCTAAAGACAACTTGCCTACCAATATGAAACAATAAGAGATTCTATATTTAGAAACTCTCCATTTATATATACATTTTTTTTTTTTTATAATAAGGCAAGTCATCTTTGGCTCACCAAACAAACTTTCATATCTTCATGTTAGATCTATCCTCCTCCTTTAAAACTTTCTTGACAAATTTGAGCATTGGGACTCCATCATCTTTTATATACAAAAATTTCAACCAGATGGGATATGAAAGTAAAAGTGGAATATATTCCCCAATAGTTGCTTTATAGGTTGACTAAAATGATATATGGACTTGCCTTTTATTTTCTAACCTTAAAGTCAACTGTTCATTCATAACTTTTCTTTAAAAAAAAAAAAATAATAATAATAATATTAACAAAAGGGTCTATTTCAATCAATTTTACTTTTCCTCCACCCAAAATATATAATATATTTTAATGCATTTTCCAATTACATAGAGATCTTAAATTCTGAACAATTGCAAGAGAAGAGGTAGATTTCTTTGAAGTATAGTAAAACTTAAAACTATACTTAAAAAGTGTTGATATAAAGAGTTTAGTCGTCTTTTAGATGCTACTTCATCACATTATTAAAACATGTTGCATTGAGTTTTTTTTTTTTTTTTTTTTTTTTTTTTTTTTTTTTTTTTTTTCAAGCTAGAAATTTGAAATCATTAAAGGCTAACATGAAGCTAAACATAAATGATATAATTTAACCATTTCTATAATTAACAATATATAGTCTATAAGCAAATTAAGCCGGGATATTTATGCACGACAACCACACGTCGATAAGAAAAGTACTAAATCATATCGAATGATCTAACCTTAATTTCTTTTGAAACCTACCGTTTTTCGTAGACTTACTAGATGAATTGATTGTTGGCAATGATAAGAATATATTGCCTGAAGTTAGCTTTAAATTCACAATACCTAAGGAGTTGACTTAAAGGGAATATATAGATTCACAATACCTAAATCATTCAATAGGCTTAGTAGTAAAAAGAACTATCAAATGTTACTTTAGGCATGGGCAACCATGCAACTTTGAAGAATATAGGCAAATTCCTTTCATTACTTCCATCCCATTTTCTTTGCTTTTTATAGCTATAAATATGGAGACAATCTATCTCATTTTTAATACCAAATACATTCATTATTCTTTACTATGGAAGATAAATTTAACATGAAGACATGAGTCTGGTTTGGTAGCCAAAGATGACTTGCCTGTGAGTTATCAATTAATAATTTTGTGTTTCTTAAATATAGAAACTCTTAATTAGTTATATGACAGGCAGTTGTCTTAGGCTAATTTGACAGCCTCTTTTCTAGCATGTTAGATTTTTTCTTCCTTTTAACTAGGAAAAGATCAAAAGCTTCTCATAAAAAAAGGGTTAAGAAGAGGGATGTGCAACCTGAAGATAAGAGTATTGTTTGGTAGCCAAAAATGACTTGCCTGCTAATTTGATGGGAAAAATAGATTATTATTACTATTATTACTACTTAACTTATATGAGCTTCATTTTCCAGGCAGTCATTTTGACTAATCTAACAAGCTCTTCTTATTCACGTTGCACACATTCTCTTTAGATATAACTTTGGGCCAAAGACAATATGTTTGTTGTCTCTACTTGAAATGTGTTCTTAGCTTATAAAAACATTTCTAAACTTTTTTTTGTCATCTTTTAAGGGTGAGATCCTTAAATTTCATTTTTCAACTTCTTTATCCTTTGTATAAAAATTGGAAATTTCCTCACAATATTAGTTAGTTTTTTTTCATTAGTTTATTAAATTTTTTAATTTTATGGAGTAATATGAAACAAATGACATATAATTTAGGTGAAATTGCAAATATAACAATCATGTTCAAAATATTTGTAAATATAACATAATGCAAAATAATTTGCAGATATAGGAAAATTTAGATTTTACTTTCGAAATCTATTAGTGATAAATCATATCAATAGTAGGGATCTATCAATGATAGATCATATCATTGATAGGAATCTATCCGTGATCATTGATAGATTTTGCTATATTTGTAATTTTTTAAAAATGTTGCTATACACTTAATTATTATCTCTAAAAGTTCTACCCAATGCAATTACCTATAATTTATGCATATAATTTGTTTCTCTTGTAAGGAAGCTTCTTGTCATTTGTTTGATAACTTTTCTTATAAAACTTTCATAATTGGTACATTTCTATTTTTTTTTGTTGTCTAAATTAATGCGAGATCATAACTTTGTCTATTTTCAACCACCAATCTCTTATGGGAAAAATAAATAGTTAATATCAATCACATTAGTTTAGAATATATTCATGAAAAGAAACTTGGCCATAGTTTTAAAAAGTTGTATTTTTTTTGTTGTCTAATTTTTTAGTACAACAAATAGAATGATGGAATATCGATCTCCGACGTTAAAGAATAATATACAAATCAATAACCTCTTGAACTATTTTGATTATGATAAATTGTTTTAGATTTAAATAATAATTAAAAAAAATACATATTAGATTTTTTTAATATGATAAAATTTAAACCTATTTTAAAAATATAATATCTTTAAAGCTTTTAACAATACATAGTATATTTTGATTTTTTCTTTCCTTAAAAAAAGTTCTCTCTAATATGCATGCCAAATGCTCAAGCATTTATAAGTTGTTCATGCAAAATATTTAAATTTCTTTCAAATGCAAACCCAATTGGTATATGAAAATTGAATCTTTCAACTAAAAAAACAAGTACACATTTATTGATATTTAACTATACATGCTCACATTGGCTTCTCTCACAATATTTAATACTTTGAGCTTCTATTGTTTGATAAACAAGATTGTAACCCTTTGATATAGTAATATAGATAATATAATTTCAATAATATTTTGGATGCAATACAAAATATTGTTTATTTACAACAAAACTATGTTCACATCTCTTTCATACAAGAAAAAAAAGGGATCTTTCGACGCTAACATTAGACATCAGGAGATACATTCTATTGAACATTCAATCCCCTTTTAAATCTTATAACAATTTCATACTAAATTGGACAAATCTCACAAAACCACCATATGGGTTTTATTAAATACTTTAGATAATTTATTTAGTTTATTAAGTTTACTTAAATATTTAATTATAGTTTATTAATTTATCAGTTATCAGTATTTAAATAGCATTTCATATGCAATATCTTTCATTGTTTTTGTAACTTCTTATATAAATAATATGGACCTTTTTCAAAATCTTCTTGAATGAAGTTTGTTAGCATTTCTCTAGCGATTTTGATACTACATGCTTTGTATGTATATTGTAAGGTTTAAATGTAACTTAATTACACAACTTTAATAATATATAATTTATGTATAGAGTTTAAATTAAACCGATTGAAGAATAATTTTGGATTAAATTTTAAGTGTATTGATAAATAATTAATTGATTATCATTGTAAAATTAACCATTAATAGCAATAATATATTATATTATTCAAATTATAGATTTTTATTTTGATTATCTACTTAATTTCAAACTTTTATTTTATTTATATCGTTTCATTACTTACTTAATTTCAAGCTTCAATTTAAACCTAACTTAATATTTTAAAATTTTTTGAATTCACTATTTAACAATTATATATGTGTGTATGTGTATGTATGTATGTATATATATATATATATATATTAAATTTTGATTTGGATATATAATCTATCTATCCGATTAACTTCAAACTTTAAGTTAAATTAAAATATATTTTAAAATTTTTTAAAACCTATGTATTAGTTATTTAGCAATTTTAAAATATTATTTTTTATTTTGATTTTGAGAGATTTGGTTACCAACCTGATTAACTACCTAATTTCAAACTTAAATTTAAGCCAATATTATTAATTTTTTTTAGCAATGTTTTTAAAAATAAAAAATTGTTGAAAATAATTACAAATATAGTAAAAATTTTATTACCAAATAAAATTGCATGAATGTTTATCTAAATCTAGCTATCGCGGTCTAATACAAATAGAAAGTAAAATTTTGTTATATTTGTAAATAATTGGTATTTTTTTATTTATAATAATTTTTTTTTTATCATATTCACTTTTAAATAATTAAAAAATAATTTTTTTTATTGGGATAGATTTGATTAACCAAGCCAGAATATTATTTTTTTTTATCTCTTTTAAAAAAATCGTAATAATGATCTAATAACTAAAATAATATTATTCTTTTTTATTTTGATCTTGATAGATTTAATTACATATTTAATTTCAAATATTAATTTGAAATAAAATATTTTTATTAACTAGTTATTGTTAATTTTTTTAATAATTTTGTATTAGTTATTAATATGAGTGAAAATCTTAATGAATAGAGATTTGGTGTTAAGTTATATTTGTTTTATGATTGTCTGATTTTGTTCTTTAAGCTGTTATGCTGGTTGTCTCTTTGTGAGGTTTCTGCTCTCGTTGTTCTGTCTTAGAAAATACCAATCAAAGGGGGAGTTTATTAGATATTTTAGAATTTGCTATATATTTGTTTAAAGATGCTTTAGTTTGTTTCTCATAATATGTTTCTCAAGATGTCAATCTTGCAGTTTATTTTTTTCTTTGTCTAAAAAATTCTGCAAAGTTATTTTTTTCTAAAACCTTTCCTTTTTATGTGCTATAGATTTAGATTGGGACGTTTTCCTTTTTTCTGTTGTGTGCCTATTTACTTGCAAGATGTTGTCTTGCTAGGGTTTTCGTTTTAACATAGTTATTGTTGAAGCCATTTGTTTTTCATGGAGGCCTAATGTTACAACTTTGCTTCTAAATTATCATTGATTTTGAAGTTGTTTTTGTAATTCTTCTTTGTTGAAACTTTTGCTAATACAAGATTGTCTCGATCTTAGAGGGAGTCTAAGACTTCAACACTTGAGAAGGGATTCTCTACCTTAAGGAGGGCCTAAGACATCATTGCTCATAAAAGAGTTCTCAAACTTAGAGGGAGTCTGAGTTTTTCAAATGAAGGTGCATTCATAGAAGGTGGAAAGATTACATTTGAGGCACTACAACAAAAATAGGCTTCTATGACTCTAAAAAACAGTCATTATCACATTTCTTGACTCTCTTTTTTAGTCATTTAATCGCCCATCATCTAAAGTGTATAGATGACACATGAGAAATCAGTCATCATTGATAGTTTCATGACTTTTAGTCACAGTCAACAATAAATATATATTGACATTTATTATAAATCATGGAAACTATTTTTATGACAATTTTATACAGTCATTTAAAAATCAAAATGTTGACTTTTTTCTGTCAAATAAAGAGTTACGTTGACATTACACTTCTGTCATTGCAAAACAAATAATGACACATTTAAAGTGTTAATAATACATTAACTATGACATTTTTTTAAGGTCATTTAATTACATACATCTCATGACTTTTGTCAGATATCATAGAAACCATTACCACGATACACGTTATTACACCTGTGTTTCATACATGTTATTACACCTGTGTTTCCTTCAGTTTCAACACAAAATATGTACACAAACATAAAAAGTAACTTTCATCTATAATAATATAGTTCCAATTGTTAATACAAGGAAACTAGCTAGTAATCAAATTCTAGGTACATCATTTACAAATTCAGGACTTACAACTAAGTGTTGGCATAATACCAAAAAATATATATACAACACCTATTTAAATATCTTGGTTGGTGGGCTTCCTTGCTTCAATGGCATTGTCCAGGAACCTTATAAAAAAAAACATTCATTTTAGAATTTGACTCAATACAAGTAAGCTTCAATGAACACTTTCAAACAAAAATTATGCATAGGATCACAATATAGCCACATAAATATATACTATATCACATTATAATCTCACTTTTTAACCTTAATAACATGAATAACCTCCAAATTTAACTTATACACTACTCTACTACAAAGAATAAGGGTTAATTGAAAAACTGCTTCGTTGAAGAGGAGGATGAAGATGAGGAGGAGGAAGGGGGGCAAGTGAACATAATACAGTAGGAGCAAAACAAATGTATAATTTAAATACTCACATTAGTCTTACTATCCACAACATAGACACTTTCAACGTCTATCAATACCAATAACTATTTTGAAACGATTGTAATAACTATTAGGGAATTTTCCACAACACAGACAAATCCAGTGTCAATCAATGCCAATAACTATTTGGGAAGAATTCTAATAACTATAAGAAGAAATTAAGCCTACCTAAATCTAGTAATGTGAGCCAATATTTGAACTGAGGTCTTAACAACATAAACAAATAATTCTAGGTTATATGATATATACCTCTTAAGCACCAAAAAAGACTGCAACTTCAAAACTTCTTCCTCCGACCTACTTCTTCCACATAACATTGTTATCAAAATATTGAAAATACGAACTACAAATAAGATAAATATAGAAGAGTAAGAGTCAAACAAAATTATAAAGTTTAATAAGAAGATCAACATAATACAAATCCAACAATTACGACATTTCCATCACCCCCATTTTACCTTTTTGCTAACAATCATTTTGAAAGTTTTTTCTCCGATTCAATGGCAAAAAATCACTTGTGATATTACCCAACCATAGACAATATCATGTGTCATGCCAACCTTTTCCAAACAAAAAATATAAATGTTAATATAAAACTAGTAATGGAGTTATATAACAGATCAAACACACTAGAATTCTACAATACCTCCAAAAAAACGACGACATTTAACGATCATACCCATACCAGTTTAATTCATGCTTCAACTCCACAAAAGGTATTTCGCAAATGCATTCCATTCTATATTGAGTAACAAAATATAAGTACTCCATCCACAAAAAAAAGTTCTGTTTTCTCCATACTCCAACAACTGTTACTAGCACAAAACCTATGCGAAGAACATGTGCGATCCCACATACTCTGCCCACTCAATTCGTACCACGTCAATGTCATCTTGTGAGTATGTAGGTGGCGCACCTTTCATCTATAAACAAAGAAAGCCAAATAAACTCGAAGAACTAAATACGTAACTTCAATTTGTATGAATTTATATACGTACTATATCTAAAATTGATGTGGTTCTTGATAATATTATCTCACGCATGTATCGCATGACATAATATCCGCATTCGACCACACCGGATTGCTTAGGGCACTGTTTATATCAAATGCAAAACACACGTTAAGTCAATTTTGTACATGTTTATTGGATAAACTATGTTATGTACGAAATACACATTAAGTCAATTTTGTACATGTTTATTGAAGAAGAAACATAATCTAGTAATAGTATACCTCACATTCTTAGGTAGCACTGAACGTAATGCAATCGGAAGGAATTGTTGCATTAAAACATGACAGTCATGTGATTTCAGTCCATTAAGTTTCAAGTCTTCTAACGAGACCAGACTTCTAATATTAGAGGAACAACTTTCAGGAACCTTTATTTCAGATAAAGTCTTATAAAAACGATACTTTTCTTCTTTCGATAATGTATAACACGCTGCAGGAATGTACATTTTACTTCCCCGACGTACAGAAACTAATTCAGGCCGAAGGTTCATTTCAACTAAGTCAAGTCTAGTACTCATTCCATCTTTATTTTTTCCTGGAACCTCCAGTAACGTACCTATGATATTCATGCACACATTCTTTTCGATGTGCATTACATCAAGACAATGTCTGACATGCAACTCTTTCCAATAAGGCAGTTCAAAAAATGCAGGTCTTCTTTTCCAGTAGTTATCTGAAGCTTTGTCATTCAATTTTTTGCCACACTTCTTTCCACTAGGAAAACTTATGTCCTTCAATTTATTGTAAATCTCTGCACCTAACATTGGATGTGGAGGACTTCCATTCTCTTGCTTACCATCGAAGGCTTTTTTTTGTCTTCTATACGGGTGATGTCTTGGCAAAAATTTTCTATGGCCCATGTATACATTTTTTTTCCCATGATGTAACCTGGTTGAATTGGTATCCTCTCCAGATACTAGACAAGCTTTATACCCTTTCACAGTACAACCACATAAATTTCCATACGCAGGAAAATCATTAATAGTCCACAGTAGGACTGCTCGCAAAGTGAAAGACTCTTCTTTGTATGCATCAAAACATTCAACTCCAACTTCCCACAAAAGCTTCAAATCCTCAATCAATGGAGCTAGGTACACATTAATATCATATCCTGGTTGCTTCAGCCCTAATATCAACATTGACAACATTAAAAACTTCCTCCGCATACACAACTATGGAGGGAGGTTGTACACTGCAATAATGACTGGCCAACAACTGTATTTAGTACTTAGATCTCCATATGGGTTGACTCTGTCAGTGGATAAACCCAAACGAAGATTTCTTGGTTCTAGAAGAAGTCTCACACTTAGGGGAGCCTAAATTTCATTGAGAGGAACTTTCACAATTAAGGGGAGTCTAAGTGAACATTCACTAAGTCGAACGTTTTGTGTGTCGCTCTATTTGCCATAGATTTATAGATAAGTACAACGTTGTGATTGCTTGACTTCTTATTAGTAAAGGTATATTTATTTCACTAAGTCAAGCATTTTGTGTGTCACTCTATTTGCCATAGATTTACAAATAAATACAACGTTATAATTATTTATGCATCATGTGTGATACTAATACTTTGTGTGGTCGATAACCATGTTTCATTTGTTGTGGTTTATGCCCTAAACTCGTGGTTTGTATAATGTAAACATATTATTTATTTAATAAAATAAAGGGTTATTTTATTTGACATTTAGACTTATGTAACTCAATCTAATAAACTAAAATCCAAAGTTATTTAATGTATGTGATTGACATATAGATAGATCATGCATCAAGTAATAACCTAAATGGTTTATAGTACATAAATAAGAATATAATAATTCTTTATGTTTTATTATAAATAATTATTTTTTTAGAAAAATCTAATAATTTTTTTTTATTGATTATCATTTATGTTGACGGATAAATTTCGGCCAATCACAAGTTGTCACGTCATCACGAAGAAAGCCCAAGTCCTTCATGAAAATTATAAATTGGATTGGACTAAGTAATTAAATCGTTTGGGTCCAAGTCCACGTAATTCAAGCCCATTATAAAATTTTGGGCCAAAGAATATATTGGGCTCAAGTTAAACCCAAAAGCAAGTAGGCTCAAGCCCACGTAAGGCCCATGAGAAACCTCTATAAATAGAGGTTTGACAACAAAGTGTTGAAACTCTGAAGACTTGAAAATGGAAGTTTTGAAGATTTCAAGACTCTGAAGCTTTGAGGTTGTTAAAACTTCCTTGAATTCCAGAAGACTAAAGCTTTGATCTTTCCTGAAGATTGGAAGAACTGGAAGCTGAAGCTCTAAAGACTAATGTTCATAAGACTTCCACAAGATCAGAAGACTATATCTAAAGTTCTTGAGGTCAGAAACTCCAAAGATCGATCCAAGTAGATCAACAAGCCAAAGGCCGATCCAAGTAGATCAACAAGCTAGAGGTCAATCCAAATAGATCAACAAGCTGGAGGCCGATCCAAATTGATCAACAAATCACATGCCGATCCAACCCGATCAACAAGATCAACAAACCAAAGTTCTATCATCTAGAAGATCATCAAGCCCAAAGGCCGATCATCCAAGAAAATCAACAAGCCTAGTGATCGATCACCCAATAAGATTATCGAGCCCAAAAGCCGATCGTCCAAAAAAATCAACAAGCCTAAAGATCAAAGTTTAATGTTTGAGGAAAAGAATCAAATGATCAAATATTAGCGATTGTACTCATAACATTGAAATTAATTCAAATACAAAGTTTAAATTTCATGAATCAAATTTATCTTAAAATCTGGTTGAAAAATTTATATTGGATATTAAAAGGAAAGAAAATCAAATTTAAGAAGAAGAAAAAAGAAAGTCATGGTAGTAAATGGAAGATATATAATTATACCAGCGATTCAACGATGACAGCAATTTTGTTTGTCTGGGAGCTTAAAAAAAAAAAAAAAAATTTGTTTGGGAAGATTAAAACATGCCACCCCAATGAATTCACAAGGTTTAATTTGCACCCCACTAGGCTAGCTATAAAGCCAACTTTGTTAACCAATGTTAACCAAGTACAAAACATTATATTAAAATTAATAACACTTCTCAATTTAGGGTTAAAAATGGCATAAAGTTTAAATTATTGGCATGAAGTTAGATGGATATACATACATACACTAGATAAATATAAGGGAAGATAATCTTCAATTTTAAAAATCTATCTAACATAACAAAATAATTTTTCATATATTTAATTGGTTTTATATATACGGGATGTAAGAACTTAAATTAGAGATGCCCATAAATAATTTATTATAATTATTATTATTATTATTATTATTTTTGACAATATGGAGGATGGATCAAAGATTTTAGATTTTTGTTTGACAATTTTGAGCATTTGGGCATCCATTTTTTTACATGAAGATTTCGACCACATGGGATGAAAATTATATTGGAATATATTCTACTTAAAGTTGCATTATAGGTTGACTTAGATGATGTTTGAATATATTCTTTTCCATATCCTTCATTGGAGTCAACTGTTCATAGTTTACATAAAAAAAAAAAAAAAAAAAAAAAAAAAAAAAAAAAAACAATTTACTCTTCCTAATTAAAATTGGCCACTTGCGTACATAATTGGCCTTAGCTTCTCCACTACTTAATATTATTTTTAATTGTGTTATATTTATGAGTTAAATTATAGCTTATGTTTTAAGAGTTTAGTTTTAATTTATATTCCTAATAATTTGGTTAAATTTTATAAAATACTATTGTTATGATACTTTTATACCATGTGTTTTTTCCGATAGGATGAATAATGACATCTTATCTATTGAATTATGCTCAATAATTAGTATATCCACTTTTACTTTTTATACGCTTGCTAAATCTATCTCTCTTTTGCTCATGCATGGTTCATATTGAAAATTATATTCAATTGATTGGAAAAAAACTTTTAGTTTCCAAATTATTGTGAAGACCATATAAAGTTTTCTAATACTTTATAAATTAAGTGAAACTTGCTCTAATTTTCTATCACATATATGTCATTGTCTTAAAGAATAAATTGATGGAAGTTGGCCCTAATTTCTCACAACATAAGAAGAGTTGACTTATAGTGTAAATTGATTGAAACCTACCCCTTATCATTTTGAACACATTTAGAAGCAAATAGAAAGTATCCCATTATTACCTAAGTCAATGCCACCTTACAACTTTCACGAATATATAGAAATTCTCTTGGTGACTTACATCCTCCATGCAATTAGTTTTTATGGGCTATAAATAAGGAGAACCACCCCAACTCAATATCGTCCTAAAGAAGGAAAAAGAAAAAAAATACACATTCATGCATTTTGAGAAAGGAAGATAGATCTAATATGAAGAAATGAGTCTTGTTTGGTAGCCAAAGATGACTTGCCTGTTACATAGCTTCTTAGTAGTTATTAGTTTTAAGAATATAAAAACTCTTAGTTTGATCACAGGCAGTCGTCTTAGGCTAATTTGACAGACTCTTATCTATCATGTCAGGTCTTTTTTTTCCTTTTAATTAAATAGAAAAATATTGATATTTTCTTATCCAGAAGAACACCAGAGAGAAGTGTGTATCATGTAGACGAGTATTATTTGATATGAAAAAATGACTTGTCTACTATTTTGACAAGTAAAGTTTCTATTTTAGTGTTTGAAAACGTTGTAAGTTCTTTATCTAGCAGCATTATATTTTAGTAATTTGACAAACTTTCTTATTAAGTATGTGGAGTGTCGTCTTTGAGATGACATTTGACATTTTGTTTTTAGTTTTCTATTTTAAAATTTGTATTTATTTTATCTCAATTTTTTTTTACCATAAGTTTCACTTTTCTTAAAGAAACATTTGATTTCTTAGTCAAAATCTTAAAAAAAAAAAAAAAAAAAAAAAGTTTTATTTATTTACTTATTAGTTTTCAAAAATCCTGTCGGGTAGAAAGGTCAACATAACATAATAATTTGCGACAAATCGTGATAGATTACTATCTATGTTATGACAGACACAAATAGTAGTTTATCAAGGTCTATCACAGATAAATTGTGTATTTTGCTCTTAGTTATAAATATTTTTAGTAGTTTTTCCATTTAAGATAATTTTCTATATATATATTTGTTTGATTTACTCTCAACTAAGTGAATATATCAGTTCAATTTTTTTTTTTTCTTTTCTTTTCTTTTCTTTTTTTTTTTAATTCTAAAGTTGTAAATTCAAATTAAATGTACCCTCTTATATTGTTTATTAAAATTTGTATTTCACTTGTGATGACTTTTAAAGTAACGGTGATTTCAAAACCACGAATGAAAAAGATTAATTAAATTACATAACCTAATTTAAATTTTTTTTAGAAGACCACATTTATAATTTATTGTTTGGATTTGATGTGATTTAATAAATTAAACTAATATACACAAAAATTTTAGTATAACTTCACTTCATAAAAGTTGTATATGTATGAGCGTTTAATACAAAACAATATATATATATTGTTCCCAACAATTCTATTTCAAAACCTCTCCATGTGTTTACCAGCTGGGAGCATTCAACTTCCTTTTAGAAAACAAATTTATTAACCAAACTATATCTCTCAAGTCTCAAATACAAATCTTCCAATGTCTATGTAACACGTGAATCTACATGGTTGAAATCAGTTCATTTCAAAATAAAGATATTAAAATAATTGGTTCTTAATACTTCAAAATTAAACCATCATGAATTATTTTAGTAATAAATAAGGGGTATAACCTTGATACATAGCTAAAAGTCGACAAGTTTAATCCATGATAGCCACCTACCTAATTGAATCTTACGAGTCCAATACTTTGTTGAAATTTTAGTAGAAAACCAATTTCACTTAATTGAATCTTACATAGTTATAAATGAAATTAGGTGAATATAGTTGATGAAATCAAGTATTTGGCGAGCATGGTTCTATGTCATTTCCCTTATGTAATTGTTCGTGCAACAAAACAAGGTTGCTCACAGTCTTGAGGCTTGTCTTCATGCTTTTGGGTGCACATGGCTCGTCTTCTTCTGTGGAAGACAATGGAGGCTCCGTTGTTTTGCGGTTTGCTTTTCGAATAAGTTTTCTTCTCTATGTAACGAGGATATTTTGTGCTTTTAGCCCACATTTACCTTAGTTAAACGGAATTCATTAATGGTAATTTGAAAAGTGGGTCCTACTTAATTACATTTGTTGTTGTTTATTTATGTATTTGTAATCACAATGAAATGTGGCCCCCTCCAAATCTGCAATCAAAATACCTAATCTAATTGAAGAATGAAAATCAATCCAATTATGAATCTAATTGATTATGGTTGAAAATTACCTAAGACGCACTGCCTTTACCATTACCATTATCGTTACAGATATTGTTAGTCTACGAAAATTTTGAATCTGCCACATTTATTGTTACCTTTACCTTTATTGTTACCGTTACCGTTATTGCTTGATCCTAATGATAACGGTAAAATGTGATAGATTTATAATTCTAAGTAAACGCAATCAAAAGCAATTCAATTATATTTTCAATTCAGGTCCATTATGATCATTGATGGCAAAACCCAGACAACGAAACTCATCTAACCTTCACGTGCCATCAACTATAAATTTATAATTTGGGGAAGAAAGACGACTTGCAAGTCAAAGAAGAAGAAGCCATCGTTGTGGTGCTTACAACAAACCCTCTAATACTTAAGTTAGTATTTAACAAAGGGTTAGAGCAAGCAAAAAGTAGAGAGAATAACCTACTTTTAGGTGTGCCTACAACCTATTTATTTATAGTGGGATTTGGAAGATTGGGTTTTGAATCCAAATAGGATCAAGAAATGCAGCTTCAAGTTGGCCAAGGGGACTTGGATCATGGTTTACGAGAAGCAAACATTCGGGGATGGAAAACACCTCGCCTCGCCTTCAACCTCCGAGGTTGAGGTGGACAAATTGAGTCATTTGGCCCAGGCTAAGGAAGGAAATTTCGGCCAAACACCTCCTTTCTTTAATTTTCTTTCTCCCTTGGTTCATTGGCCCATTTCTTACCTTTTTTTTCTTTTTTTTTTTTATATTTATTTTCTAGATTTTGCCTTTAACAATTTGTTTTCTTGAACTCATAATTTTTAGTCTAAAAATACCTATAACAATAATTAATCTATAAATTAAATCTCATTATGATCACATCAATTTTCATTAGGTATATATGGGCTTAGTTACATTCTCACAGTGCAGACATACACATACATATAGTCACAATTATGTTGAAAATAAGGCACCCCTTTTGCCCCAATTGCCTCTCTCAACTCTCAAGTTTAAATCCTCCCCCGTTGAGCTCAGTTAACATGGAGCTTCTGGATCATCCATCTAGGATTTTCATGATTCGCTCAACCCATCACTGAATCGTAGGTTTTAAGCCATTTACGAGTCACTCTTTGGCTCACTCCCCAATTTTAGACGTTTGATTTTCAAACCAGAGACAATGGCCAATGCTTTGTGCTTGATTCGGCAAATGGCTGCGAATTCGCACCCTCGCAGAACTCTCTATAGTTTCCCTTTCCAAACTACCAATTTCGCCCAAATCGGTAATAATTTTTGTACCCATTTTATGTTTTTCTCCACCACTATCCCATCTGATCATAACGACGACACTGTTCGCGAATTTTCCACGATTTTGAAGCGTAAAGATTGGCAGATCCTTTTAAACAACGAGGAAAGTTTGAGGAAGCTAAACCCAGAAATCGTCTGCTCTGTTCTACAGAAGAACGAAATCGACGACCCTGTGAGGCTTCAAAAATTCTTCTATTGGTCGACTTCCAAAATGGGTACTCATCAAAACTTGCATTCTTATTCGATTCTTGCGATTCGTCTTTGTAATTCTGGGCTTTTCCTCCGTGCGGATAACATGCTTGAGAAATTGCTTGAGACCCGTAAACCGCCGTTGGACATTTTAGATTCCTTGGTTAGGTGCTATAGAGAATGTGGTGGGTCTAACTTGACTGTTTTTGATATTTTGATTGATAACTTTAGGAAGTTGGGTTTCTTGAATGAGGCCTCTAGTGTTTTTATAGCTTCAGTTAGTGGAGGGTTCTTTCCCAGCTTGATATGCTGTAATAGTTTGATGAGGGATTTATTGAAGGGTAACATGATGGGTTTGTTTTGGAAGGTGTATGGAAGTATGTTGGAGGCTAAGATAGTCCCTGATGTTTATACATACACTAATGTGATCAATGCACATTGTAAAGTTGGTGATGTTATCAAGGGAAAGATGGTTCTTTCTGAGATGGAGGAGAAGGAATGTAAACCTAATTTGGTCACCTACAATGTAGTTATTGGGGGTTTATGTCGGAGCGGAGCTGTTGATGAAGCTTTAGAGGTAAAGAAGTTGATGATGGAGAAGGGATTGGTTCCGGATGGCTATACTTATTCTTTACTCGTTGATGGGTTTTGCAAACAAAAGAGAGCAGAAGAAGCAAAATTGATATTGGAAAGTATGCTTAGTTCGGGTTTAAATCCTAATCACTTTACCTGCACTGCTTTGATTGATGGGTTCATGAAACAAGGGAATATTGAAGAGGCATTTAGGATCAAAGATGAGATGATTATTCGTGGACTTAAGTTGAACATTGTAACTTATAATGCAATGATCAGGGGCATTGCTAAGGCTGGTGAGATGGGGAAAGCAATGGCTCTTTTCAATGAGATGGTTATGACTGGCATAGAACCAGATACTTGGACCTACAACTCAATGATTGATGGATATTTGAAATCTCACGATGTGGCTAAAGCTTATGAACTACTAGCTGAGATGAAAGCAAGGAATTTGATTCCATCGTCGTTCACTTATAGTGTGCTTATTAGTGGCCTTTGTCGTTTCAGTGATCTACAAAAGGCTGATGAAGTTTTGGAGCAGATGATCAGGGATGGAGTGAAACCGAATGCTGTTATATATGCTACCTTGATTAAGGCTTATGTCCAAGAAAGTAGATATGAAGGTGCAATAGAATTACTAAAAAGGATGATAGCAAATGGGGTTCTGCCTGATCTGTTTTGCTATAATTCTCTTATAATTGGTCTTTGTAGAGCCAAAAAGGTGGAAGAAGCAAAAATGTTGCTTGTTGATATGGGTGAGAAAGGAATAAAACCTAATGCATATACTTATGGAGCTTTTATTAGTTTATATGGTAAATCAGGTGAAATCCAAGTTGCAGAAAGGTATTTCCAAGACATGCTGTCTTCTGGTATAGTGCCTAACAACGTAATCTATACTGCTTTGATTCATGGGCATTGCAATATCGGAAATATAGTAGCAGCCTTGTCCACTTTCAAATGCATGCTTGAGAAAGGATTGATTCCGGACGTCCAAACATATAGTGCACTCATTCACGTTCTCTCCAAGGATGGGAAAACCAAAGAAGCCATGGGGGTCTTCTCTGAATTCCTTAACAAGGGTTTGGTGCCTGACGTGTTTATATACAACTCTCTTATATCTGGTTTCTGCAAGAACGGTGATATTGAGAAGGCATCCCAACTTTATGAAGAGATGCTTCTTAATGGAATTAGTCCCAACATTGTCATATACAACACCTTGATTAATGGACTGTGCAAACTTGGTGAGGTAAAGAAAGCAAAGGAACTTTTCGACAAAATTGAAGGAAAAGATTTGGTTCCCAATGTTGTGACTTATTCAACAATAATGGATGGATATTTCAAATCTGGAAACTTAATCGAGGCATTTAAACTGTTCGATGAGATGATATCAAAAGGAATTCCTCCTGATTGTTACATCTACTCTATCCTCATTGACGGTTGCGGCAAGGAAGGAAATTTGGAGAAAGCACTTTCTTTATTTCACGAAGCACTGCAGAAAAGTGTTGCTTCCCCTTCTGCTTTCAACTCTTTGATTGACGGTTTCTGCAAACTTGGAAAAGTGATTGAAGCTAGGGAGTTGTTTGATGATATGGTAGATAAAAAAGTGACACCAAATAGTGTGACGTATACGATTCTGATCGATGCATACGGCAAAGCAGAAATGATGGAGGAAGCAGAGCAGCTTTTTTTAGAAATGGAAATGAGAAATATCATACCGAATACTCTTACATATACTTCACTTTTACTCAGTTATAACCGGATAGGAAACAGATCTAAGATGATTTCTTTGTTCAAGGATATGGAAGCTAGGGGGATTGCTTGTGATGCAATAGCATATAGTGTGATGGCTAGTGCCTACTGCAAGGAAGGAAATTCTCTTGAAGCCTTGAAGCTACTCAACAAAAGCTTGGTCGAGGGTATAAAGTTAGACAATGATGTGATTGATGCATTACTATTTCACCTCTGCAAGGAAGAAAAATTATCTACAATACTGGAGTTACTTGATGAAAGGGGAAAAGAAGAACTATATCTTAGCTCTACTACATGTAATGCTCTTTTACTTGGTTTTTACAACGCAGGTAATGAAGATGAAGCTTCAAAGGTTCTTGGCATTATGCAAAGGTTGGGATGGGTTCCAGCCTCTTTAAGCTTAACTGATTCAATAAGTGCTGGTAGAAACAATATAAAATCGGATAATTTCCCAAGTATTGCAATGCAAGTAGGGTCCGTGTAGTCCAATTACTGGAAACTGTTCTGTTTGTTTGAAGTGTTCTGATTTGTGCCTCATTTGAGCAATGGAGATGATGGCCTAAGCAGAATGCTAGTGAAGTTCTACTCTCGTTTGGCTACCAGCTAAAATTACGAGCTTCATTATAAACATCAAGTGTAGATTTTGTCGTTTTGCAATGATTTGGAATCTCTCGCCGAAGTTCGGTCACCGAACTGAGAATCTCTACACCACAATGGAAGAGGGGAAATCTGCAGGGAACCCTTGTATTGTATGACCTAGTTTTATCTTCAGGCCTTCTGCAACAGGTCCTCTTCCTTTGCCTCACTCTCTCTAAATTTGCTGAGTTAATTTATACTTTCATTTCATGTTATACTGCAATATTGATTGAAGTTCACGTTTCCAATTTGGTTTGTAACGCATGCAACTAGCAGATGAATCCTGGTACTAAGTCCTGGCTAATTCATCGAACATGGCAGTTTATGCGGCGTTATTTCATTATTACTTTGGATGTGTGCGACAATTCATGGAAAATGCCAATGGTATGCAGATGCTTGCTCTTTATCTATTTCTTGCTATGATCTCTGGTTGCTTTACATCTTTTTATATCTTTTTTTTTTTATTTTTTTTCCCCCCCTTAAACTTAGGTTTGGAAGGTTGTAATTTCAGGTTTGAGCTGTCTTAAGCATGGATTTGCGATGTGGGTTGTTTTCTTGACTACAGACATGAGAAATTTGAACATTCTATATCTCAAGCAGCGGTTAAAGATTTGAGGATTCAATTAGTGTGTGTGTATATATATGTATGCATGCATGCATGCATGTACGTATGTACCATTTTAAGCTTGTATGATATGGATCCAAATTTTTGTGTGTATACATGAATAATGAGCTCCTTGATTTGATGGTATAAAATGTCTTACAATAAATAATTTTATAGATTAATTGGATCCTTGACCATTGAGTTAAGATATAGAGTATGATAAAAAGGGGATTGGTTTTTAATATATATATTTTAAAAATATAGTTTCTTTATAGATGTTGATATGTAATTTTATTATATATTGATACCTGTGTCTGACAATTCATCTAATGAATTTAATATGATTTTTTATAGAAAATTTATTATAAATAAAAAAATATATCAAATTATTTATAAATATAGCAAAATTTAATTTTCTATACACGATAGATATAGATAAACATCTATTCGTATAGATGTCTATCTAGGTCTATCGCAATTTATTATAGATAGAAAGTAAAATTTTGCTATATTTATAATTATTTTCAACTATTTTTTTTATTTTTGAAAACATCCCTATTTTATATTGTTTAGTACTTTAGTTTCCAATATTATTTAATTTAATAAATAAAAAAATATTTGAATTATTTATATATTTATTTATTTATTATTATTACCATTATCAATTATACTGAATATTAATTGTGTTGATGATATATGTTTCAATTTTTATAATCACAATATATTATAATCTATATATATATTTTTTTGTCGATATTTTTATTCGAATATGATTTATTTTATTATTTTATTATTTTGTTAATCACAAGCATTTTGAATCTCAATCCTATGTAAAACAAGCTTATAATTAAAACTGTGTTGTTTAAATATTGTTTAAATTTAAATTAAATCAATAGATTTACACATTTTAAATGAAAATAAATGTGTTATTTTAGTATTTTATTAATCACAATATAGTTGGAGATATGAGTAGATATTTTAGTTCACCCTACAATTTAATCTCACAACATAAAAAAACCTAATAAGTGAAATTATTGTTCAAATATGGTTTAATTTAATAAATATTAAATATATGTTTAAATTAAATTATTATTTTAATGCTTTAAAATCAAACAAATATTTATTATTTTATTATTTTATTAATCACAGTTGGAGATATAAGTAGATATTTTTATTAGTCAATATTATATATTTTTTAGTTCCAAATTTGGTATAATTTAATAATATTATTTTAATAGGGAAAAGAAAAGTATCTAAATCTCAAAGAAACCAAGAAAACCTAATAAGCAAAAATGTTATACAATGAATTGATAGATGGATATAGATCCGGTCCTAAATCTTAAATTTATAAGTAAAAATACTAAGAAATATACCGTGCCTGTTTGGTAGTAAGTTTGAAAATAAAAGTTTGAAAACAATGAATTCAATAAAAATAGAGTCGTATTTAATGTTTTTTGGATTTTAGTTTAAACAATTGTTTAAAATGTGTTGGATACCATATAGGAAAAATTATTTTAAATGACAAAACTACTATTATTCATAAACATTTTGGTTCATTTTTTTATATTTAAAAACAGTTCTACTATATGTTCATAAATTATAAAATCCACTAATATGTAGTTGATAACAAACTATTATTAATTTAATACAAATATTTCTATTATTAATTAATATAATTATGCTTTTGAAATTTGGATACAATGAAATTGTTGTATTTGGATTACAGAATCTGAAAATAGTTTTCAGAAACAGAATTTGGGATTCTTGTGAAACACATATTTATTGAACTCAAATCTAAAAACATAAAACATAAAACAGAATCCTATTTCTATACCAAATAAACCCCTCAATATTTGACATGATTTTATGATATTTTTACTTTTAAAAATTTTATGAAGGGAGAAAAAAACAATGTTGTTCATGATTATTTAAAAGAAAAAAAATGAAGAGAAGATAGCTAAAAAAGATGAAAAATTGGAGGGGATGTCTACATCTTGAAAAAATGTGATAGAAACAAAGGATTCTTTTCAAATATACCAAAATGAACCAAAATATTTATAAATATAGCAAAATTTTACTATCTATTTGCGATAGACCATAATAGATCACGATAGACTACTATTTGTGTCATGAATAGTAGTCTATCGCGAAGGAAAAACCATAAACAAAAAGAAAAAAAAAAGATAAATAAAAAATTAATAGTACTTTTTAAAATAAAAAACAAATATTCCCTAAAATGAATTTGTGTAAATTTAACTTTAAAAAACTAATTTAAATTTACCGAAAAAAAATGGAATTAGAACTAATAAAAAAAGTTAAACAAATGATATATATTTTTATTATGTGAGATTCCTTCACTATCTGGTGAGAAAGAAATTAGAAAAAGATATTAATTTTGTCCGCACAAAAAAAAATAATAATAATTAATTTAGAAGTAAGTAATTTTCCAAAGAAGTCAGCATAGAAGAAAAAATGTTGTAAACTAAATGAAAAAATTATAGAAATAGGAAATACCGAAAGATAAAATTGACGATATATATATTTTTAATTTGAGGGAAGATGAAACAAAATTATATACTTTTTGGATTAATAATAGTCCATGAGTTGGCATTAGACTAAAATTACATTATAAAAATTATGATTGTATACTTTCCAATTGTTGAGTTACCCAATCACATGAATAGGCGAGTTTTCTTTTATGGCGAGAGAAACAAGAACAGTACATAGAAATATATATGAAACTTTTCTTGCTATTTTTACTTATATATTATATTGTTATTATTCTTGACATTTATGATCAACTATAAAATAGATTAAATATTTTACGATCTAGATTTATACAAACTATTCATACATATATTTCACTCACATGTCTTTACCTGAACGATTTAGATCAAATCATTTGTAACAATTACAAAGTGGGTCATATCCATAGTGTTGTCATAATAAGACACACAACCTTATCTATAGAAAATAGACCGCTTATGTTGTTGCTTGAACATGATCCACTTGTATATTAACCACATACTGCTCAAGATTATATTTAATAACCTTAGATTTTTATTATAATAGATTATTTAATATTGCATATAAAATAATAATAAAGTAACTAATTAATTACGAGATTTTAAGACACGAATTCTCCCAACACTCCCTAACACAAAAATAGCATAAATATTAGGGAACAATCTATATATTTAAGGTAAAGAAGATATTAATGAAATTCACTAACAAATATAATATTAAATAGGGTTCTTTTTAAATATAGCAAAATTGAGTCAATTTATTTACAAATATAGTAAAATTAGTCAACTTATTTACAAATATAGTGATTGTCTATTAGTGATAAACACTGATAGACGTTTATTAGTGTTAGTGATCTATTAGTGTCTATCATTGTTTATTATCGAAAGACAGTGACATTTTGCTATATTTCAAAGTATTTCTAATAATTTTGTCATTTAAAACAATTGCCCTACTAAATATAATAATAAAAAAAGTAAGTCAAAATTAAAAACCCTTTAAATAGCAAAAATGACGATCTCATATAGTAAAGTTGCACTTTTATCATATTCAAGAGAAAGAGAAGGTCTAGAATGATGGAGAAGAGTTCGTTAGTTTAGCCAAAATGACTGCCTGATACAAATCAAATTATGTGCTTTTAAAACCTATCGTATTTTACCATAGCAGGCAAGTCATTTTTGGCTATCAAACAACACTCTTCACGTCATACTAAACCTCTCTTCCTTTCCTTAAAACTTCTCAGCAAATCATAAAAAATAAGGAAGAAAGAAGAAAGAACCTAACATGAAAGGGAAGAATCTAACCAAACATAATAATAATAAGGCAAAGATGATCCAACCCTTCATGTTAAAAATCTTTTCTTCTACTCTTCCAATCAAATAGAGTTGGGGTTTATGGGGTTTGATAACTCAATATATATATAGTTGCTTGGGCAAGTCTATGCTTTGTGTTTTGGCTTTGTTGCTAACATTTAAAAGAATATATTCTAATTTATGGGTTGCATGGTTGACCAGCTAGGCTAGCTAGAACTTTCATTCTTTCAAATTATTCCTTTTTGTAAAGTCAACTCTAGTTGACAAATGCTGGCTTCAATCAGTCCTATTTTCAGAAACACATATGCTTACAAGTAGGGGCAAATTTAGAACTTTATATTGGAGCAAAAGTTCATATTAGTTTACATTATAATTTTCGTCTTTAAACTTCAAAATAAATTTGTGTCTATTTCATCTCGGTATCTTAAAGGGTGAAATAGGTTTTTGAAATTTTAATTTTGTATCATATATATCAAAGTTTCAGTTTTATATCAAATAGGTTGACCATGACTATTTGACGAGATTTTCGAAGAAACTTAATTTGTTGATTGAACTATGTATTTATATTAATTTCAATACTTTGAGTACATATAATTCTAATAAATGATCCTTTGATATTTTCTCTAAAAAGAAATTATCTTGAGGGCTTTGCAATGTGTTCTCAATGTTGATTTGTCTCGAGGACTTTGAAACTTGTTCTCGAACGTGGATTTATCTTCAGGGATGTGCAACCACTACAAGAATTTTAACCTGTTCCGACATTTTTTTTCTCGACACATGTATTTTCGTCAGCAAATATGACCTTTTTGGCAATGCAACGTCATTACGTCGGCTAAAATATACAATTGAAGACGTTTTTTTCTTCATATATCTGCCGACGCAATATGGGTCATATGCCGATGCATTGTGGCATCGGGAAAGGTCAATATAGAACAAAAGACCACCTTTTTTTTCCCAAATATATCCCGACGCAATGTTGGATGATTTCCGACGGAAGGAGGCATCGACAAAAGTTGATCGAAAATAGTGACGACGCAATGTTAGATGATTGCCGACGGAAGGAGGCGTTAGCAAAAACTGACTGAAAATAGGCTTATTTTTAGTTAACTTGTTTTGATGTTAAATGCATACACTTGATTTGAGGAAATGTAACATTGTTGATGCTATTGAAGTTGAAGTCTTGGAAGATTGTATTCCAAATAACTTTAGTTGCCAAGTGTGATTCAGTCTTTAAGAGCTTTTAGAGTCTTCTAATTGTGGGGAGAATTCTTTTTAGGTTTTCTGAGTGTAAAATTTATGAACCTTTCAAATGAAGAAGATCTCATCTACTTATAAAGTTCTCATATGGGTTTTATGGAATTAGGTTTGGTTGGTCAATAGATCTGGTCTTTGGACCCAACTAATTTTAATTGGTTCATAATTGGCTTTTGGGCCAAATTAAGCCTATTTATAGTTATGGATTTTAGCCTAAATATTAATACCAAATGAACCAATTTATTTTATTCGATCCAACAGTCATGATGAAAACTCATAGCATCATCAAAATTTGCCAACTTATATCTAGATTTTAATTAGGGACACATGTTAACTTGTAATTAGTCCCAAAATTCAATCATTTATAATTTTGTCATTAATTTAGAAAATGACGTGACAATTTGTGATCAGTTTGAAACTTTTAATTGAGCACTAACATATTCAAAATCTTTAAATTCAAAATCTTTAAAATTTTAAATGTTCTAATATATAGCTTATTTGATTTTGTTCACAATAAATATTCACCTCTTTTATGTTTTTTTTTATAAAAAAATTAATGTAACTATTAGGTACAAAAAGGGAAATTGTAAGTCTCAATTAAATACAAAATAAAAATTTATTTATAGAACAATTAATTTTAATTTTTTTAATATGTCCAAGGTCTTTGATATTAAATCTATTAGATAATTTAAAGTTAAAAAATTTATTGGACAAAAACCATTAAAAGTTTGACGATCTATTAGGATAATAATATTTATTACGAAATTGTAATAATCTATGATTGAAATATCCCTAATAAGTGAAGAGAGATAAACTGAAATATCAAGATGTTTTAAAGTACAGAATTAAGCTTTTTTTGGCATTAACATTTCACAAATAATTTAGAAATTTTCTTTTTCGTAGATTTGTATATTTATGTGTAAAATTAAAAGATGAAGTAAAATTTAAATGTCCAAAGTGTGTATGGTTTAACTTCATGTTCATACAATAAAATCCTAATATTGTATCAAATAATAAATGTCGAAATTTTTGAACTAGATGATTTTCACGATAACATTAATTAGAAGAACATACCTTGATCCTTGATAAATATCTTCTAACAGACGGTGTTTCTCTCTCTTGGCCTTCCTTTACAACTTAATTAGGTTTTTTGATGAGGAGAAAAGGACAGTACTTAATGAGGTAGAGAGAGGACCGATCCCTAGAGTTTTATCTATAGACACCTCCCAGGTGTGTTTAATTTAGAGAATTATTGATAAGCACTTGAAAGTGCTTTCTATCCTCTCAAATTAAGGGAGTTTATATTAGATTTCACTTGTTTGCTAGTGGTTTTCAGGTTAAAATGAGGAAAATTAGAAGAAAATACCAAAAGATCAAAACCGAGCAAGAATATGGCGAAAAAGAGATGAAAAACTCAAAATGGCAAAAATTGGGGCAGCGCAGCGGTGCTAAAACCCAAGAGCAACATTCTGAACGCATCACAGCGTCGCGACGCCTGGACGGCGCTACCGCGGCGTTAAAGATCAAGAGCAACATTCTAAATGCATTACAGCGTCGCGACGCCTAGACGGCGCTGCCGCAGCGCTAAAGCTCAAGAGCAACAATTCTGAACGCATCACAGCGTCGCGGCGCTTGGACGGTGCTGTCGCGGTGCTAAAACCTGAGAGCAGCATTTTGACGCAACCCTAGCGCCGCGGCGCCAGTTTTCCATAAATGAACATTTGTTATTTTTGGTAAGTTTTTGGGCAGCCAACTCTATAAATTTGGGGGTTTCCAGCAGCCCTAATAATCAATCAACCATCAATCTACAGACCTGAAGAGGCACAAGAAGGAGAGAATTGAATGAGAGTTCATAAAAGAGTTCAAGGAGTGAGTTAGTTGCAAGGAAGAGGAAAAGAGTTCGAGATAGTCGTGGTGCCCTTCGAATTCCAACGTGAGAGCGAGGAGATTGTGACGGTGCTACCTCAATCAATAGCTTCTTTTTAGTAGAGTTTCCCTTTCTTTACACTCTTTCTTTGTTTATTTTGTTTAAACATGTTGCTTCAAGCTATAAGTGGCTAAACTCTTTAGTTTTAGGGTTTTGATAAATTGTTTATGAATTTATGTTGATATTGTAGACTTTCATGGTTTTGTTGGAATGATTATGCTTTTCATTGTTATTGTGTTTAATTCTTGTGGATTGGTCATCTTCACATGTTAGGTTAGATGTATGATTGAGAGATTGTATGTTTAACTTGATCTATAACAATGAATTGTTGTTAATCTATCACGAGAGTAGTTAGGTTAATAATAAAAGTTGCTAAAGACTATTCTTAGTGCCATGTAATTTGTATTGGTTTCAAGAGATTAGTAATCAATCGAGTTGCATGAGAAATGGTTGTTTTTTGAGAAAATAACTTGGAATTAAGTTTCTAGACTTAGGCATATGAATTACAATAAAATCCATGAAATCTATAATATTGCATGATGAAATAAACAAGGATTCATTACCCTAGAACTCTCTTTGACTTTTGTGTTTCTCATTTTAATACTTTCCTTATTTGGTTTATATTTTCCATAATTAACAACTTCCATTCCAATCCTCAAATAAAATTAATTCGATTCTAGAATAGCTAAGTAACATAAACCTTCACAATTGGATCTCCAGTGGA
Organism: Citrullus mucosospermus; assembly: GCA_030954485.1. NCBI lineage: Eukaryota > Viridiplantae > Streptophyta > Magnoliopsida > Cucurbitales > Cucurbitaceae > Citrullus > Citrullus mucosospermus. Next base: position 27,381,458 of record CM062056.1, read on the forward strand.
ACGATATTCGGACTTAACCGTCTTATATTATAATTTGACCTGTACACTTGCGGTTAACACTAAAAGTGCGCATCAATTATCTTTTACTTAATTTAGGAATTGTTTTTTCCTTAGTTGGCCCAATAAAACAATTGGCGTAAAAGATAAATAAAATCTAACATTCTCCCACTTGGTCTATTTGACATTTATTTACCCTATATGTTCATAAACACAATGTGGAGAGAAGATAACATTTATCTTCATATCACGATATTAGTGTCAAGTCAAAGAAACTACTAAGGATCACAGTGGTTATGCATCATTGCATTAACATGTTTCCTTCCATGTATCACCAAAATAGTAATTCATATCTATAATAAAGATAATCAATAATGGTTCAATAATAAGTGTCTTTATCAAAGCCAATTTCCTGTTTGATTTACATAATTCATTTATGTATATACCAAATAAAAAACAGAACTGTAAAATAAAATCATAAACATTCAATAAATGCGCTTAGAGTATCAAATAACATAATCATAATATTTGACATGTTCATTAATTAATGTTTTCTATGACAATTCTTTAGTTAGTGAATCCGCTATCATAAAATTAGTGTTAATGTGTTTGATAGACGCTTTTTGTTTTTGAACTACTTCTTTAATAACAGTATTTTAATTCAATATGTTTAGAGAAGAAGGTTGTTGTGGAATCATCATAATAAATTTTCAACAACTTGGCAATACTGTTGATAACTTGTAGAAATACAAGTTATTATAGTCACTATTTGAATTAATTAGAGTAACTTTAGGGTTAAACGCATGATTTTGGCAGTTGAATTATGTAATATGTATTACCATGCGTTGGCACCATTTACAAAAGAATATACGTGAAAAATATATGAGCTTTTCTATTCTTAACGCAGGATTAAATAGAAAAGAAGTACAAATAACCCAAACACCAGAGAGGAAGCTGCTGCGAGAACAAAAGAAGTGAAAAACCATGCGTCAAGACCATGCTTTGAGAAGAAAAAGCAGATACAGACGCCTGGGCAATAACTGTCATGACAATATGCAAAAAGATTACACGTTATCAGATCATGGTAGAACCAATGGGCTGATGATGTGAAAAGTCTGCACAGTAGGGCATGGAATTTAATGCAAAGGTGTAAAGTCATCATGAGTTCACCTTTTCGACGCCTATAAATAGTCCAAAACTTCTCCATCCAAAGCAGAGAGAAACAAGTTCAAGAGGCGAAAGCTCTGCACAAATTCTCACTCACCATAACCAGCTTCCATTTTAAGCTCTTCTGTGAGAAGGATTTTGAGAATTTTCAGAGTCATCTCCCAGTGAGTGAGAACCTTCACCTTATGCCATTTATGTACCAGATAGCAACCATCTCAAGCCGCCATGAAACAAGACATTGTCAGTGGCAGCTTAACGTCTTTCATTTATGTTCTATCTTCATTTCCTTCCTTTTTACTTAATGTTTGTTAATGACATTCGAGAGAATAGTTTATTTTCTTAATATAAGTTCGATTGACAATTATCTTCCATTCATTTCCATATTAAATACTTTACACCATGTTGCTTGAATGTTGAATGAGTTAGATGTTAGAAGCTAGTTTTTCTTAAGCAATACTAAGTATGTTACATCTTGATTAATGCATATCATTAGCTTGCATAGCTTTGTCTGACAAACAAATTTAACAAGCACGACTGTCTAACTTGAGAGAGTAGATGATTAATCGTTAGCATTTATCAAAGATTAGATGAGGTTCAGAGATGGATTCTCAAACCCAAAGTTTAATGTGGCGTCTTAGAGATAAGATTAATGTGGCGTCGAAACATCGAGAGATGGATTCTCAAACCCAAAGTTTGTAGGTATGTAAATATACTTAGATATGCTTAAGTAACAACTAGCTCCCGCGTTAACTCTACTATTATCGCATGGTTCCACTGTCATTCTCAATGCATGCTATCTGACTCTAAATGACATTTAACTAACATTCTCTTCGTCCACCTCACATTGTTAATTGTAGGAAATTTTATTTATTCTTTATGTATACTTTTAGGTACATAAAATTCTTGAACATAATACATGTATCGTCACCGCATAGTCTTTGTATCTAGTCTCAACGCTTAATTTATTACAAATCCCTATGTTCGACCCTGGACTCACCAGGAAACCTATAGAAGCTGACCCTTTGGCTTTTATAGGAAAACTTGCTAATTAATTATCATACTTGAGTAATTCTCGGTGCAAACTTTGTACTGAAATTATAACATCTAATCCACTTTATGCACAACAAGTTATGAGCCAACAAGTTTTTGGCGCCGTTTGCTGGGGATGGGTTTTGAAACTACTTCTTGATCTATGCAGAAAATCTCAATCTTGGGTCGTACAGAGCGTTTAGCCGAAGACGTACCTGACAGTTTATGAACAAGGAAGAACAGCCTGCATTCATTTTTGACACTGAGATCGAGAGAACTTTTCGGAAAAGAAATAAGACTCACCAAATGCGGCAATAACTTTACAAAGAAAAGAAAATGGAAAATCAAGCAAACAACGCCAATCAGCCTTTAAGAGCCAACAATGAAGCCAACATCAGACATGACGAAATAATGAACAATGCGTTAGCCCAAGCGCAACTTCAAGCTCAGTTGCAAATTGATCAGCAAACTCATCCCATTCTATTGGCACATGATCGGAACCGTTCGATCAAGGATTACGCGTCGCCGATCTTGTATAATTTTTTACTTGGAATTATGCGAGCTGCGTCTCAAGGTTCGAGGTTCAAGATGAAGCCAGTTGTGCTTCAGATGCTTCAAACAGCAGGTCAGTTTGGGGGATCACCCGGTGAAGACCCTCATGCTCACCTGAAAAGCTTCATTGAAATCTGCAATACCTTCGTCATTCCAAACATAACTGCAGATGACATCTGAATGATGCTATTCCCATTCTCTCTTAGAGATGAGGCGAGACAGTGGGCATATTCTTTGGAACCAGGTGAGATTACCACTTGGAACCAAATGATAGAGAAGTTCATGAAGAAATTCTTCCCACCGACGGAGAATGCTCGAAAAAGAAGAGATATCGCCAACTTCCAACAAAAGGATAGAGAAACCCTGAGCGATGCTTGGGCTAGATTTAAGAGATTGGTAAGAAACTGTCTGCATAATGGCTTCCCTGACTGTGTTCAAATGGAGATATTCTATGATGGCTTGACCGAGGCATCTCAGACAGTTGCAAATGCTGCCGCAGCTGGAGGACTACTTGATAAAACTTACACTGAGGCCAAGGACATTCTCAATAGAATATCAAGAAACCATGAGGATTGGGAAGACCATGGTTATAGTCGATCTAGCCTCTGGTAGAACAATGCGTTAGAAGCATCAAAACATAATAGTGTTGCTACATTGCAAGCTCAAGTAGCCGCCATGACTAACCTGTTGCAAACTATGACCATGAATCAGTCAAATACAGGAGGCGGCGGGCAAATTAATGCAGTCAATCAAGTGAACGTTGTAGGATGTGTTGGATGCGGGGAGCCGCATACGTATGAGGTACGCCCACAGAACCCTCAATCTGTGTACTTCATATGGAACAACCCGTACTCCAACACCTACAATCCCGGCTGGAGAAATCATCCAAATTTCTAATGGGATGGTAATCGCCAGCCTGAGCAGCAAGGTGCGCCACACAAGAAAAGGGCGGATCATCTGGATTCCCCTATGGACATCAGAGGCAAAATTCCCAACAACATCAATCAACGCCTAGTCCATCATCATCTATGGAAGATCTTCTGAAAGAATACATGTAGAAGAACGACGCCTTAATGCAAACCCAGGCATCGTCCATCAGGAATTTAGAGCTTCAGCTGGGCCAAATCGCTGGAGAACTTAAGACGCGGCAGAAAGGATCTCTTCTGAGCAATACTGAATCCCCCACTTGATACGGACAATTCAGGAAAAGAATAGTATTAAGCTGTTACACTGCGAAGTGGAAGAGCCATGAATGAACTTCCCCGCCCAGGAAAGAAAACTCTAGCTAACAAGACTTAGAATCCTTCAAACCAGCTAGACAACTCTCAACCAACAATTCGACATCTTTCCAACCCTACCATTGAATCTGACCACTCAACACAACAAAAACAAGCTGATACGCAAAGAAGTCTATCAGGAAAAGATGCATCAACAAGCGTATTAGCCGAACTTCAAACGCCTCCTTACCCACAGCGGTTAAGGAAGAAGAAAAATAATGAAAGGCAGCTCAAACGCTTCCTGGATGTATTAAAACAGTTGCACATCAACATCCCATTGGTGGAAGCGTTGGAATAAATGGCCACCTATGCTAAATTTCCCAAGGACATACTGTCTAAAAAGAGAGGAATGGGCGAATATGAGACAATAGCTCTGACGCAAGAATGCAGCGCCATGGTCTGTGAACGCGTCCCCACAAAGATGAAAGATCCAGGGAGCTTCACCATTCCTTGTTCCATTGGAGGGGTTTACATAGGTAAAGCATTGTGTGACCTGGGGGCTAGCATTAATCTCATGCCCCTGTTAGTATTCAAGAAATTGAGGATCGCATCGCAGCCAACAACAGTTACTTTACAATTGGCGGATCGATCCATTGTGCATCCTGACGGAAGGATAGAGGATGTGTTGGTAAAAGTAGAGAAGTTCATTCTCCCCACAAACTTCATTATCCTAGATTATGAAGCAGACGAGGACGTCCCAATCATACTTGGACGCCCATTTCTATCAACGGGTCGTACACTCATCAACGTCCATAAGGGGGAGATCATTATGAGAGTTAATGATAAGGAAGTGATTTTCAACGTCTTTAAGGCGTTAGAGTATCCAAGAGAACAGGAGACCTGCCAAAGCCTCGGCAGAGGATGAGTTCAATAAAATGATGCTTGAAGAAGAGAATGATGAAACTATTGCAAATCTGGACGCACAGCAGCCTGAACAATGTTGTGCTTTGGTCCATTCTGCTTCTGAATCTTTGACACCTAATCAGACCAACCAACGAACAAAAGCGTCTCTGGAGGAAGCGCCAAAGCTTGAGTTAAAAGTGTTGCCAACGCACTTGAAGTATGCCTACTTAAGAGAAGGTAAATCTCTTCCAATCATTATTGCAGCTACATTATCCCCTTATCAAGAATCAACCTTGTTAATTATTCTTGAAAAGCACATCCGAGCTGTTGGATGGACGTTGGCTGATATCAAGGGGATAAGCCTCACATACTGCATGCATAAATTTCGTCTAGAAGAAGGAAAAGACGGAACCATCGAGCCCTAAAGGCGGCTAAATCCAGCAATGAAAGAAGTTGTCAAGAAAGAGGTGCTTAAATGGTTGGACGCAGGCGTTATCTTTCCCATCTCTGAAAGCAAATGGGTGAGTCATGTTTAGCGCGTTCCTAAGAAAAGAGGTATGACTGTAGTCCCAAACAAGAATAACGAATTAATCCCTACCCACACTGTCACGGGGTGGAGAATTTGCATGAACTACAAGAAACTCAACGCAGTGACAAAGAAGGATCATTTCCCATTGCCTTTTATTGACCAAATGTTAGATAGACTTGCAGGAAATGAGTTTTTCTGTTTCTTGGATGGCTATTCAGGCTACAATCAGATCATGATTGCTCCGGAAGACTAGGAGAAGACAACATTTACATGTCCTTATGGTACATTCGCATTTCGACACATGTCGTTTGGATTATGTAATGCCCCAGGCACCTTTCAGCGGTGCATGATGGCAATCTTCTCTGAATTTTTAGAAGAATCAGTGGAGATATTCATGGACGATTTTTCAGTCTTTGGAAATTCGTTTGAAGCATGTCTAGCTAATTTGGAGAAAGTATTGAAAAGATGCGAGGACACCAACTTAGTGCTCAATTGGGAAAAATGCCACTTCATGGTGAATGAAGGAATTGCCTCGGTCACGAAATATCCAAGAAGGGCCTTGAAGTCGATCAGGCCAAAATAGAAGTCGTGGAAAAGCTTCCGCCTCCTACAAATGTAAAGACACTTCGCAGCTTCTTGAGGCATGCAAACTTTTATAAAAGGTTCGTCAAGGACTGAATGAAATTGATTCGAAGGTTGTATCAATGCCTAGATTGTGTTCTAAGAAAATGTTGTGCTGGAATTTTCGTGGGAAGGACAATGCTAAGCTAATACGAGCATTGAATGATCTGATTCAACTACACAATCCATCCATTATGTTGGTCTTTGGCTCCAAGATCAGCAGTACTGATGCGGACCAGGTTATGCGGGAGCTCGCTTTCAACGATTCGTATTGTTGAAAGCTTGATGGCTACAATGGTGGTGTTTGGATGTTGTTAACCCAGCAAGATGTACAAATTGAAGTCAGTTCCTATATTCCACAGAAGGTTTCTGTATCAGTGCATTTCCATTCTAAACACAATGAATCAGCGCTATGTCTTTTGAATGAAGATACCAATACATCACCGCGACCGTGGGGACCGAATTTCTTCTTTGCTTCAACAAGGTTGATGGATAACACAATTGTCGTACTCATGGGAGAAGTTAAAGAAGCATTAGACACCACCATCTTCCTAGTAATCTAAATACCATTAATTCTAAACATTTGTTTCATGTTGAGATTGAGTTGATTGTAAGATTAAAGTTGGGGTGGTTGTAAGATTATGAATTGTAGAGAATAATTTCCCGGGGGGGGGGGGGGGGGGGGGGGTGGTTTAGATGATGAATTGTTGGAGATATAGAGAATTGTAGGATTAAAGTGGGGTTTGTAAGATTAAGATGTGATCAAAGTCTATGAGATATAGTGAATTGTTGGAGCTGTTGCTCAAGTAGATGTAGTGTATCAAATACTGCGAAAATTTAGTTTAGAATTTAAATGTGTTTGTAATGAATGTGAACAATTTGGAAAAGAAATCGTAAGGAAATGTGCATAATTGTTAAAAAGGGAGAACAAAAAACAAATTAAATATATCAAACAAAGTGATTAGATATGTTCACATCTTCTAAGAATAAATCATAAAGACATGCTTAATTCAATTCTCCTTTTTCTAGGGGCAGAGGTTTGAAGAAAGCTAGTAGTTTGCTGCCAAAGGAAATGTATATATATAAATTGTAATAAGAGTCTTATATTTGATAATAATTTTTTCTTTAGAGTCATATTACTTATAACAAAATTGAATTAATAGTAGGTGAACAAACAAAATAAATGATGTTTGCATTTATAATGGAAAAAAAAAAACCTTTAAAATAAAAGCTAATTACTTTTATTAGAAATGAAAAAATATTTCTAATATATTTCTAACTACTATTTAACTTCCTAAAAAAAGGTGGGACCATTTTTTATTTTTAAAAAAATACTCAATCTAGATCTCATTCTCACACAAAGTTTTGTTGAGTTGTTAAATGATAAGAAAAGAAGAAAAAAAATGAAAAAGATAACATACCTCGAATAAATAAAAAAAACAAAAAAAACAAAACAAAAAAGGGGAGGTTGATTGGAGTGAATAAAAGGAGAAAGTGAAATAATATAACAAATGCATGAGAGCCGAACATGAAATAACATAACAAATTAAATTAATAGGTTGATTGGAGTGAATAAAAGGAGAAAGTGAGGCAAGGAGAGAGATAGAGTAGATGAGTGAGAGTAGTGTTTCTTGATTTTGTGTCTTTTTTTTCCTTTCTTACTTCCTTCTTATTCAAGAGAGAGATGAGGGTTTTCTTTGTATCTTGGATAAACTTAACCTAATTAATTATAATAATACTAGACATCTCATTTTAAAAACTTTAATCAATAATTACTCAAATGACAATGACGTAATATAATGAGTCCAACAACATGTGGAGTGAGATGTGAAACCTGGAATTCTCATCTAAACCTAATATGTTAAGTAAAAGGAAGAAAATAGTGGACTTTGAAGATAAAAGTGTAACCAAGCTTGTGGAGTTAAAAAAAAAAATTGAGACAAAAAATCTGGCTTGTGGAGTTAGTCAAAGGACATCTAGGCGTTGACAAGGGTGAAGGGAAGAAAAGTGTTTGAGTAAACTTGAGTTTTGAGAAGAAAACAAATCCTAGAAAAGTTTGGGAGAAAACCATGTTAGGTAAATTTTCAAGGGTTGGACCAAGGGAGGCAAGTAGATTGAGAAATTTTCTAAGTGTCACAACTATGCTTGAAAAATATAATTTGAATGCATAGAGCCTTGAAAGGAAGGAAAAATTCAGTGTTAAAGAGGGATGAGTTGGTAGCATAGTTAGGAGTTAGCTTCAAGCTTGAACACACGTCTCAGGGGGAAATAAATCGAGTCTTGGACACATGGAAAGCATGCTCAACGCATAGAGGAGTGTGTTGGGAGGAATTTGACTAAGTGTTGGAGTACTCATGAATGTTGAAAGGAGTACCTAGGTCATAAAGGAAGGTGTTAGATGCATAGTCCATACTTGAGGGGCAAACACTCAGTAAGTACAAGAGATGGATGCATAGCTCATGTTTGGAAGGGTTCCTAGCTAAGTGTTGGAAGAGTTTTGGGAGTTGAAGAGAAACGCTTTGAGGGAAAAGGAAAGCTCAATGCATAGGAAGGAGAAAACTTGAGATTTTGGGGAGCCTTGTCTAGGTTAAATGGAGAGCAAGATTGAGCCACACCAAGGAAGAGTACATGGAACGCATAGGAAGCTTCATGAGTGGAAATTTGACTAAGTATAGGAGCCATGGAATCAAGATGGACGCATAGTATAGGGTTGTTGGCTAGTTAGCAACGCTAAGGTATAATACAAGGTTGAAACACATGGTTTGTAGGCCAAAAACAATGAGATGGACGCATACTCCTTAAGGGAAGGAAAATTGGGCTAAGTACAAGACTTCTAAGGCAAAGTTGGACTCATACATGATGTGGAGAAGGAAAATTGGCTAAGTGTTAAATAATTGGATAGAGTAAAAAGGAGCAAAAAAAGGACATACCCTAAAAACCTATAAGTTGGGCACATGGAGGGGAGAGTTGGACACATAAACCCTACTCCGGGTAAGAGTTGGACGCATGGCAAGATGAAAATAAGGTGTTAAGTGGCATGTTACGAGTTGAACACCTCACAAGTAGAAGGTGTCATTATGCATGGCCATGAACGCATGCTATAGAACATGTGCCAAGACATGTGTCAAGCAAAGGAGTAAGGTGAGGATGACTAAGCCTCTCAAAAGTTTGTTTGAGGAAGTTTGAGAGCCTTTTCGAGAAAAACCAGGCGTCCAAAGGAAACCCTAGGCAACCAACAGAGGTGACCTTACGTCCAAGTGGCAGATTGTTTTCAACTGAGTGCAGTCTTACGTCTAAGAGAGCTGCCTTGCGTCCAAGGTTGGGTTCCTGCATCCAAGAAGGTGTTTTCAAGCGTTCCAAAAGGTTTTCTAAGGCACCGAAGGACTTCCAGTTGTTATTTTCTTAGTTCTAGAAGCTTGAGAAGTTCAAACCAAGCCAGACCTTGAAATTAAGCGAGTTCTGAGCAGGAGAGAAGGCTGTAAAGAATTAAGAACTCCATTAATTGTGACTGGTTACTAGTTGTTTTCTTAAATTAGTATTGTAATTTCGTAATAAGTTCAAGATTTTCGTTATGCATATATGTTTGTGAATGCTTGATAAGGAAATTAAGGCCACACGGGATGGTCAGAGGATTTGAGGATCTAGTTTCTGACCTCATGTCGGTGTTAAAATCTCACGGGATGGTCAAGGGGTGCTGGAAACCTACTTCCTAATCCTGTGAGAGGTATCTTTTGTTGGATAGTCAGAGGATAAGGCTATGTGCACATAGAGGACAAATTCAGTTGTTGTGCCAGAGTGAGCTAACAGAGTAAAGTACGGTACAGGATAAGCTTTGTAATGGAGATTTGAGTAGATAGCCTCATTTATATTTATGATGTTATGCTTCTATTTATGATATGATATTTGTAAAGGTTGTGTATATCCTAGTTATATGTTAACCACTCACTAGGTTTTGTAAGCTTGTCCTTTTCTTTTATGTTTTCCTTTTCAGGTAGCAGTAGAATTCTCGTTGTTGTGCGAAGTCGAGATCTGCCATGCCATAGCTGTAATAAATTGAGTTTAGGGTTAAATATAAAGTGGTGACAAGTTTGCATTTTTACTGTATACAAACCCTAAGTCGTTGCATTAATTAAAAGTATTATTTATGGTTATGTATGTTGAAGCATGTTAAGGGAACTAGAAAGGGATAGTGGATGTTACTAAAGGGTAAGATCGACTATCTTCACGCCTCCCCTCGAGTTTAAAAGGTAACTCGGGAGCGGGTGTGGCATGAGAGATCCAAACGTTTTAATCTAGGGTATATCCTTTAATTAACCAACTAAGCTATATACTCCAAGATATTGGCTACTTAGCCTAAAATTTATATTAATAGAATTTACTTTTAAAATTTTAATATAAATATGTCTACCGTGTTTAATTACTATTTTGTAACATTTTCTTCTCCTCATTTGTGATCCAACTAAAATAGTTTGCACCCACACAGACTATTATAACCCACAAATTATAATAACCACTAACTATAATAACTAACTCAGCGCTCCAAACAACCGCGGTGAGTTTTATCTTACGGGTAGTTGGATAAATGGCATTTAAGCACAAAATAATATAATTTGTAGCACAAGGATAAAATAATTGCATAAATAGCACAAAAATTGGTAAAAGACTAAAAAGCCCAAGCCCAGCCACCATTTTGCACGCTTCTTCCAGTTTTCTCAAATTGAAAGCTATCATATCATTGATAGTTATTATCAATGATAGCCACTAATAGCTGCTATCAGTTGTTATCACTAATAGCTGCTATCAGTGATAACATGAATATCACTGATATCTACCTAAATTTTATCATCGATATCATTGATAATTAATATATCGATACACAATTATTACCGATATACGGGATTCACTAATATCTACCTAAGGTATATTACTTTTATCATTGATCATTGATATTAGTATTACCAATACACGAATATCACTGATATCTACTTAAGTCATATCACTAATATCATTGATATCTACCTAAGTCATACCACTGATGTCTACCTAAGATATATCACTTAAATCAATAATATTTTGACATTAAGACTATCAATGATATCACGGCTATTATTGATATAAGGACATCACTAATATTTACCTAAGTTCTATTCTTGATACATGGATATCATTGATATATACCTATGTTATGTTACTAATATCACTGATAATTGATATTACTGATACATGGATATCACTAATTGCCTAAATTTTATCGCTAATATCATTGATGTCATTGATGTCATTGATATCTACCTAAGTCAAATCACTAATATGAAGATATAACTGGTATCCAACTAAGTTATATCACTAATATTATTGATTTTAAACACTAGAATTGCCAAATTTATATTTTTACATTCAAATAGAACTTTAGTATATCAATAGCTATCATCGATAGACTTCTATTATTATGTCATAATAATAGAAGTTTATTCTTGATAGCTACTAATACATTTTATAGGTTTTAGACTTTTAGTTTGAACTTAAGTATTTACTAATAAATTATTATACATTAGTTGATATAAGTCTATAAGGAATAGACTTTTATCACTGATTGAAGTAGTTTGTCAATGATAGAAGCATATCACTGATAGACTATGACTTAGTCTATTAGTGATACCATAGGCTATCAATGATAATTGTTTATTACTAATAGATTTCATACTTTCAAACTCCTACAAAATAAATAAATAAATAAATAAATACAGGTCTGTTTGATAATGTTCTAATTTCTCATTTTTTGAGAAACAAACTTTGTTTGATAAGCATTATTTTGTTTCTTATTTCTAAATTTAAAAAGTAGTTCTAAAAAATGTGCAAAATCAATAATTTAAAAAAGTAGTTTCTTTCAAATATGTTTTCATTTAGTATTTATATTTATCATTTCGTTTTAAATATAAAATTTGACAACTGACTTGTTGGTGTTAAGGCACTTATAAAAATGATGATGATTGAGAACTCTCAAATCTTGGGTTTGAGACTCCAACTCATCTATTTTTTAAAAAAAATAAAAAAATAATAATAATAATTACTTTTTAAGTAATAAGATAGATACTTTCATGAGGGAGAGAGAGATAAAATTGTGTTTTTTAAGTAAAAAGTTAGTTATTTGATGGAGAGAGAGGTAGATAAAATTGTGAGTGGGAAGGAGAGAGAGAAGGGGATAACAATCTAGGTGAGTGAGGGAGAAGCTAGGAGAGAGGAGTGAAAGGGGGAGAGAAAATAGGAGTGAAGGGGAGAGAAGGCCGAATTTGAAATTTTAAAAAAATTTAAAAGTTGACTAGTCAACTTTTGCTATATTTACAAATATTTTTAAAATGTGCTATATTTTTAGATTATCTCTCTAATTGTGCTATATGCTATAATTTCTCTTTATCTTAAGACGTGGTAACCACTAAAATAAGTTGTATTTTCTTCAAATTTGAAAAAAGAGAAGATCTAGAATGTTGAAGAAGAGTATATCGTCAGTTAGCCAAAATAACTGCCTGCTCAATACAATTCAAATATATACGTGATTGAACACGCTATATTTTATTGATGGCAGGCAAGTCATTTTTGGCTATCAAACAATACTCTTCATATCAAAATAAATCTCTCTTCCTTGAAGCCTCATCCAAATTCTCAGTGGAGCACTCATGAACAAAAAGGGACTTTTAAGAAAGAAAGAAAAAAAGAATCTAACATGAGAGGGAAGATTTCTAACAAAGATAAAGCCAAAGATGACTTCCTGCTTTTATGGAAACCCAATAAGAAATATATAGCATATTTGCAGGCTAGGTCATTTTTTGGCTAATCAAACAAGACCAACCCTCCATGTTAGATTTTTCTCTTCTTCATTTGTACTCAAATAGTTGCACAACACAAAAGACGGGTTTGATGATTTATATAGCTGTTTGCATGGCCATGCTTCTGCTTTTGTCTTCTATTATTGTTAACATTGGGAAGAATATGTTCTTGGTTGACTCAACCAGCTAGGTTCTTATAATTATTATTCTTTTTTATAAAGTCAACTATAGTTGACAAATGTTGCCTTCAGTTCGTCTTATTATCACACACATATAGGATCTTGTCGTACCTACTTATTATGTTTACACTATAATTTTTCTTTCACACATATAGGATCTTGTCGTACCTACTTATTATGTTTACACTATAATTTTTCTTTCATAAAGAATTCATTAAGAAAAAACATATTTTGGCACATTTTGAGTTGTACCCATTATTCTACATTTCACGTCCAATCATTTAATAACTAGTTCGGAACATGATGTTAAATTTATACACAAGTTTATTTTTTTACCTTTCATTTTGTAATTATAGGATTGCTAATATCTCTTTCAAGTGGGAGGCTTTTCTATAGCTACCCCTACATTGTACTGAACTATTGAGCCTCCCTCTAGCTCACTTTTGTACTTCCTTTCTTCTATCGAATGCAAGTCTTTTGGTCTTGAGGCGTGATAAGAGTACTAGGAGGGTGTCAACCTAATTGAGATGTTCCGGTGCACCTCTAGATCCCTCTTGCCTTGTGAATATTTTATAAAAAAAAACTGTATGTTAAAAAGTATAATACTCTATCAACTTTTATTAATGTATTTAATAAATTACTAAACTTTTAATTTTGTATTTAACACGTCTCTAACCTATTCAAAATTTAAAAAAAAACAAAAAAAAAATTGTTTGATAAGCATTTAGTTATTTAAGATTATGATTGTTTTCTTACTTTCTTTACTATAGTTTCCATCTTTTTGTAACAAAATATACTTCAATTCTTAGTCAAATGTCAAAAATAAAATTACTTTTTTTATTTTTAAAAATACCCTAAAAATGTAGATAACGATTTTTTTAAAAAAAAAAATGTTTTATGAGTTTAATTATAAAAAACGAAAAAGATATACAAAAGTGGTTCGGTTGAGACTGTATAGCAGCTCTTTCACTTTGTTGGAGAGGGTTTTATACATGTTTGAAACAAGAAGACAACCTTTCAATCAATTGGTTTCAAAACACAAAATCACCTATATATATATATATATATAAAAACTTAGGGAAAACCCCATTTTATTACCTCTAGACTTTGCCAAGTTTTATATAGATTTTTACCTTTGAAGTCTTAACTTTAAATTTCATGGAATTGCACAATTTTAATCTTAAATTTGAAAAACGAAATGTTTCAATTTTTACCTTTTGATAAATGTTTGTTTGAAATATTGTTAAAATAAGTATTTTCATATCCGATGAACTATAAAATATATTTTCGGCAACACAGTTGATTGTATTTTAAGATAATGACATTAAAGCTAAATTTTTAATAGAATATAATATGTATTTTTTAAAAGTTATTCAATTTGTGTATAATCAACCTAAATCTTATGCAACGTTTGATCTTATCTTAATTGTTGGGATATAGACCGTTTTCAAGTTACTTTTTGTTAAAATATAATAAGTAAATTAGGTAACTAAGTATATCATAAAGTTTATGGTCTAATTTGAAAAAATTTAATGTTTTAAAGCTGAAAAACACTAAGAATGTGATGTTATTCAATCGAATTGGTTTGGTCTTATTGGAACTTTTTAAAGACAAATCAAAGGCTCTTCTCTTTTGGGAGACATCACTTTAACTTATGTTTAAGTGTTGGAATTTATGTCTTAAATCTTGTAGTCAGCAAATTTATAAATAAATTAATGAATAAAGTATTATTTTTTAAAATAATTGTTATTTATATGCATAACTCAAAATTCAATAAACTAAAATCCTGGGTTATTTAATGTATCTTGAACAGTATGTGATTGACATACAAGTGGATCGGGCTCAAGAAATAACCTAAAAAGTCTATAGTATATGGATGAGATTGGGTGCCTCATCTTAGTAACACTATGAATATAGCTCACTTTGTAAGTGTTACAAACGGTTTGATCGTGTAATGATATGTAAGTGGCAGTATCCTATACAGTGAGTCTGTATAAGACTAGACCACGAAATTAAATCTCTCTTTGTAACTCTATTAAATGAAGAGTTTTATATTTCAAATGAGAACCATGTAACTCGATCTCAATCCTGAGTGAGTTGTGAACTCCTGCTCATAAGGATCGTCCTTTGATTTACATGGGTGAAAGTGGTCTTAGCTGTCGACTCAATATGCCTTTCATTTTGGGAATGATGCCGAATGAGGATCTAGGAACATAACTTCACAAGATGGAATTCACTCATTCCTAACTCTAGGGAAAGTAGATAGGTTGTTCTCTCAAGTGCTGATTTCGGGTCTTGAACAATGAGGCCTCACCCTCTCACTGACCTGAGAGGGACTTTGTTTATGGTTGGACCATAAACAAAATTGTTTATTAAAGGATCAATGGTACTTAAGGTGCAAGAAGTAATATAGGGGTAAAATGGTAATTTGACCCAGCTGTAATTATGAACATCCTGTGAATGATTGACTTACAAAATATGGTTAAATTAATGGACACAAAAATATACCACAGTTCATAAGAGTGCAGCTATGGGTCTTTAGTGGTATGCCACATGGTTAATAAATGTTCATTAATATAATTAAAGAGTTTAATTTATTAATCTCGGATCATTGGAGCTTATAACTGTAGGTTCCCCTGGTAGCTTGCAACGGGTTAAAACAAGGAAATTAAGGGATGAAAGAATTTGAGTGTTCAAATTAATCGAGAGAATTATGTGATGCAATTAACACTATGTATGAGATATATCATAATATAAAGTTTATAATATGAAAAAAAAAACTTTATAATATGAGAATATTAATATTTGAATATGATTTAAATATTAAATTAATATGAATTTGATTCATATTAAAACTATATATTATGAGAGTATATGTGTATTATGACATATTGAATTAATATTGAAATATATGACATTTGATTTCCTTTAATTAATTAAATAAAATTTCATTAATTAAATGATTGTTTAATTAATATTTAATCATTATATAAATTAATTAAAATTGATTTTATTAATTTATATTAATTAATTAAATAAAAATAACTCTCCTACAATGCAGGGGAGTGGTGAGTGGAAAACTTCCTTCACTTTAAATTGAGATAGGTTCTCAATTTAGTTTTTATGTGAATAACACAGAAAGAAAGAAGCTCTCTCTCACCTTTTACTCTCAAAGAAAGAATTATATGCTCTTTTTCCCTTCTTTTTCGCAAAGTTCCCACAAACTTTCTTGTCCAAAGAGTATACCAAAGAAGATTCATTGGCGGTGTTCTTGGAAAAAGTGTGATTTCTACCTTAAGGATAGGATCTACAAAGGTATTTAATTTCTTTTCCCCATAAATCTGGTGTTGTGTTTTAAAGTATGTTTATTTACTCATGTTCTGTACAAATTTATAGTAACATAATTGGGGCAAAGCGATTAAACGCTTTCGCTAAAGGAATTTAAAATCCCTTTATTAAGTACTCAAAATCTTTCCTCTTTTTTTATACTCTCTTATTCTGAATTTGGAGAATTGTCCTCTCTAGTTCTTCCTTTTTTTTTTCTTTAAAGGAAGAATATATATTTTTCTTTTTCTTTTTCTTTTCTTTTTTTTAAATATGTTTAAGGTAGAAATTGATACTTGACCAGTTAAAAGAGATATTATATTGTATTTTCTCAAATTTTAATCTGTTTTTCAGTTAAAACTAGAGTGAAGCTTTGAGTCTTTGAGCTTTTAAACCACATTGACGATTTACGGTACTAAGATATATTCAATTATAATAAAACGATATAATAATATGTCATAATTTGTGCTTATGATTATTGTCAAAAGAAAAAACGAAAAGAATTGTGTGTATGATATATCATAATTGTTAAATTAACTTAGGTCTAATAATTTGTAATATAATTATATTTATTATAAGATAACAATTAAGTTAGTTGAAGTTAACTTGCTCACACCTTTATTTAGATATGTACTTTTTTACTATGAAGTCAGAAGTTTCATAGATTTTGGTTATTTAGTTTGGTTGTTCAGTTTTCCAAATAGTTTATTTTATATATATATACACACACACATATATACTTACTTACTTTTATTTAGTACGTAAACCTTTTTGTCGATACGTAACGTGTATTATATGCCCAAATAGAGTTATATGTTCACTTACGGCTAATATATACAATTCATTTACCCATATTGGCTTTCTAAGATAATAACAAGTTGGTATTGCGATTGCATCTGTTGGGTGAAGGATGAATTTGCATAAGTATAAAATTATAACATATTAGAAACTAATATGATTATGGGAATTTGCCATGGCAAATTTAAAATGTATAATTAGGAGCGTGTCTTTAACATATGGAAACTTGCAGATATGGTAAAATTCTCAAATTTAGATTTTCATTTATTCCGTATTCCAATTTTATCTTACGTCTTTTGGTATATCAGTCAACTAATATATCACATTTAAAGTATATCAGTTGTATATTTTTCTATTGATTTGTATACTTTTTGTATTTTTTGTTCATAGCAATATGAGTTATTACTCACTTTAATTTTTGTATTTGCTACATTTTTTTCATTTTTAAATGAGTTTCTTTCTTTCATTTTTAAGTACAAATGTACAATAAGCTGAGGAGATTCAACCTGAAACTCACTAACACTCAGTTTAGTACTAATATACTCACATTGACAATTTGGTTGTGTTTGGAATAATTAGAGAGAAAAAATATTTTTCAAAAAAATTATTCTTATAATTTTTTTAAAACACTTAAATAACTAGTCATTTTCAACTGTATATCAAAAGTATATCAAGTGTATCAAATGTATCAAGTGTCTATCAATAGTATATTAAGTGTGTATTAAGTGTGTATCAAGTGTCTATCAATAGTGTAGTAAGTGTGTATAAGTCGTGTGTATCAGGCGTATACTAGTAGTGTATCAAATGTATCAATGATACATATGTATCAAGCATATCAAATGTATATCAGTAGTGTATCATGTGGGGTGAGATTTTTTTGCTATTTTTGCAAACGTAATAAATTTGGGTTATGGGCCTAATTTTTTAAATTTATTTTGTCCAATCTGCAAAAACCCCTATGATTATATACTCGTTTTTCATTTGTATTATTTCATGATTAATTTAACCTGATAATTATTTTAAATGGATGTTAAAGAATATCCCATTGCAAATATGATATTTTTTTTCTCCCCAAAAATAATCTATGGAAGTATGATGTTATGCTAAAAACATGTATTGATTATCTGATATAGATAAACACGTGTGGCAATTAGCCCCATTATGTGAAAACTTTGTCTCTCTATTCAAGCGAGTTGTTATCAAATCCACAAATAAAGAAAGTGAAAAAATAAAGATTTACACGAAGATTTACGTGGATCACATTGACAATGTGTTAGCTAACTTTCGAGAGATTAGTTTATTATTCGAGAAAAATATCAAGTAATACAGATTTCAGATGAACCTCTAGGGTTAGAGGGGTGTATATATATAGGGTTTATATATAGTGCACTGTACCCCTCTGGACCATAAAGCTAAACTCGTAAATAACATAATCATATATATATATCTTAGATTTCAGGGCATTGTCCCCAAGCCTCCACCAGCAAGATTTTCGTGCTTGGTCATTCAAAGTGTCATATAACATATTCAAAACATTCTAACAAAGGAGAATGGGAGAACAAAGGCAAATTTAATAATTAAGGAGTAAAGTATGAACTTCTAATATTCTCGTTAAATTTACGAAAGAGAAGATCTAGTATGATGGAGAAGAGTTTCTTAGAATAGCCACAATGACTGCCTAATACTACAAAATAAAATATCAACATACTTCAATTTAATATTGTAGACAAGTTATTTTTGGCTATCAAAGAATACTCATCCACATTGAAAAAGTTTGCAGCACATTGATCATGAAAAAGAACTAAAATTAGGGTTTATAAGAAAGAAGAAAAGAACCTTGCATGAAAAGAAAAAGTCTATAATTTGAGAAGATAAGCCAAAAGATGACTTCCTACTCCAATAGAAGCATATAATTTTTGGATCCTAATAAGTTGTAGGGCAGTCATTTTGGCTTACCAAATAGCACTCAATTCCTCCATGTTAAATCTATCTTCTTCTTTCATCTCTCTTGCACTAAAATGTGTGTAAAACAAATAGGTTTGTTGTACCTATATATATCATTGCCAGTGTCCATACTTTATCTTGGTTGTTTGATATTAAGGAATATATTCTCTTGTCAATTTACACATAACTTAGTGTTACACGAATTACTATTTCAATGATCAATAGTGGTATAATTGTTCTCTATAAAATAGAATATTTTCTTTTTGGGTAGCATGGTTGACTCAAACAGGAAGAATTTTGCTTCTTAAAACTATTGCTAATTTGTAAGTCAACTGTAATTGTAGTTGACATAACAAAGCTCAGCTTCCATTCAAATTCTTTGGTCACTCAAATATATTCTAAGTATAACTAGTTCTTGTAGAAAATGTTGTAAGTTGATATATATATATAGGAAAATTATCTTAAATGATAAAATTGCTTAAAATATTTATAACTAAAACTAAAATACACAATCTATCTGCGATAGATCGCGATAGACTACTATGTATGTCATAGTGAAATTTTGCTATATTTGTAAATATTTTAGTTACTTTATATATAGCTAACTTGTAAGCTTTGCAATATTTAACCTGAGTAATTTTCTTAGCTCCCTATATTAGGAAGAGTTATTTCTATAAGAGTATTATGTGAACTTATCTTAGATCGCACCAATTTTTGTACAATTCAGTCTAATATATCACAAAACAAAACAAATTTAAAATTGTCTTTTAAGAAGAAAAAAAAAAACTTTTTTACATGGTAAACTATAGTTTGACACGATTGGGTGAGATGCTTAATATGATGGATGCAGTCCATGAATTTAGAGATGTCCACTTTTCCGGCAAGAATTCTCTGTTTAGGTGAGGAATGGGGGAGTGCCGTTTAGATGGAGAACGGGGGAGGAAGTGGGGGGGAAATCCCTAAAAGCTAAACGTGGACGGGGACGAAGAATGCATTCCCCGCTTTGCCCCCATTTCCCGTCTCTACCCTGTTAGCCTCTTTCTCAAATTTATTATAATAAAATAATGTTATGTTATGTTATTTATTATTATTATTATTATATTTAACTTTCAAATTTTATAGTTTAATAGTCAAAATAATGAATTAGTGTAAGAAAATGGATATATTGAGTTATAAATTTAGATTATAAATATGAACAATTTGATAGATAATTATTTACTTCTACTATAAAATTTGAGTAATTCTTCTGAAATTTTAATAGTTCCTGTGGAACTTATCACATAAAAAAATAGCGAGAAATTTAACTACTGAATTAAAATCTTCCATAATAGTGATTTAAGTTAATTAGTTTTAAAAAAAAAAATCAAACAGGAAAAGATTTTCCGCAGGGAACCCAATACCTGCTCCCCAGGGAATCGCCGCCTGATCTTCTGGAGAATTTTGGGAAATAGGGAATGACCTAAACATTTCATTTTCAAATTAAGTAAAATTTTATATGTTTTCAATATACACAATTAATTGGGGCGGGTATGAAAATTATAAATTTATGAAAATAAATTTCCAATTTATTTCAAAGTATAAGTCCATGGGTAAGAAATTTAAAAATAAGATATTCAATTAATACAAAGTTGTATTTCATATTTTTATATATGTGTTTGGTAGTATATTCAAAAATTAGATTCTAATTTATACTCAAATAGTTGCACAACACAAAAGAGGGGTTTGAAGATATAAAGATGTTTGCATGGCCATGCTTTTGCTTTTGCCTTCTATTCACTACACAAAAATTCACCTATGCCGACGCCATAAAACTTCATTGGCAAAAAGTGCTTCCAACCGTTCGAAGTTTCGTCGGCAATTGAAAGAATATGTTCTTGGTTGACTCAACCAACTAGGTCCTTATAAATATTATTCTTTTTTGTAAAGTCAACTGTAGTTGACAAATGTGGCCTTCAACTAGTCTTATTACCACACACATATAGGATCCTGTCGTACCTACTTTAATTAGATGAACCTCTAACAATAACAAGAAACTGATCTTTAATTGGATAGGCTAGCAACGGTGTGGTTTAAATTTAATTGTTATGGTTGGAGGTACGTAATCTTTCAATTTTATGTATCCTTTGGTATTAAAGCCAGATTGCCAGTCTAGCCTTTAATTTGCTTTTATTGTTGGTATGTGTTGGTTCTTGTTGTTTTTAAGCGCGAGCCTTTGAAGTTTTCTGTTGTTTGG
The DNA here is from genome assembly GCA_030954485.1 of Citrullus mucosospermus. Lineage (NCBI taxonomy): Eukaryota > Viridiplantae > Streptophyta > Magnoliopsida > Cucurbitales > Cucurbitaceae > Citrullus > Citrullus mucosospermus. Next base: position 27,402,775 of record CM062056.1, read on the forward strand.
TGGAACTCTTATGTGTATTTTGGTGATTTTGTACGTGCAGTAGCTTTTTTCTTTGCTAAATTCTGAATTTTTTTTATCCTAAGTGTTTTATTCTGTTTAAATTCATGATTCAAAAATTTAATATTTTGTTTTAGTTTTCAAACTTTTACTGTTTATTTAACTTTTGAAAATCTTTTTGTTTGATATATTCTGTGTATTTATACAGAAATATGAGTTTGTACAGAATCATATTTAAATGTTGGTCATTAAAATGAAATAAAGATTAATTAATCATCTTGAGGTCATTTGTTACAAAAAAAAATTAAGCCCCTTTTGTAACCATTTAGTTTTTCTTTTTTTATTTTTAAAAATTAAGCCTATAGACACTACTTTCACTTTTAAATTTATTTCTTTGTTATCTACTTTTTACTCATCGTTGAAAAAATTATGCAAAAGTTTGGAAACTAAAAATTGTAGTGTTTTGAAATTTGGCAAAGAATTCGACTATTGTACTTAAAAGATGCAAATCAATGTATAGGAAATAGACTTAATTTTCAAAAACAAAAACAAAAAACTAAATGATTACCAAACGGAGTCTATGTAATTAAAGAGTAGCCACAACATCTTTAATTATTCTAATGTTTAAAAATATTTATATTGTTGGGTTTTATATCCTAAAACTCTTGATTTGTAAACTTTAGAACTTATTCTCAATAAAGTTGTTATCGAGATTTATTCAGTAAAGATGTTATTGAATATGTGAATTGCATTTATTAAATCCAATAAACTAAGAACCTCTGGCTATAGTTTGAATACTTGCACTTTATGTGTAGACATAAAAGTGGATAGAAGTAGTATTGTTTATAAGTTTAATTTTAAAAAATTAAATGGTTATCAAACAGGGTCATAGTTAACTAAATACGTTCTAAGCTCATATTTCAAAATTTAAAAATCTGAAATGATCTAAAACTAAATATAAACAGTTTTAGAGAGTAGTTAGAAATTCCCCAATGAATGGTCAATTTGCAAATCTTTTTAAGCTTAGGATAGAGAAAGTCAAATATGATGAAGAAGAGTTCATCAGTTTAGCCAAAATGATTGCCTGATAATTTTCTAACACAAGCTCTCTAGAGCACGTAGTTTATATAGCAGGCAAATCATTTTTGGCATCAAATAAAACCCTTTCCCTTCATACTAAACCTCCCTTCCTTTATCCTTCATGTAACACTCCACACTACTAATAATCTATGGAAATTATAGGAATTTTGAAGATGTTAAATCGTCAATTGATCCAAAAGCTTCAATTGATATGGTGAAGTCAAATTTAATATCATATCATCAAACAAAAGAGTATTTTTCTTTTTCTTTATAAAAAATACTCTTTTATTAGAAGCAAGAACCTACCCCTTTCATGTTAGACCTATCTTCTTCTCTCACACTTAAAATGGTCTGCACTTAAAAAGAGCTCCTTATTTATAGAGCTAGCTGCATGACCATAGCCTAAATTATGAAGGAATTTATGTCTTGTTTTGTTGCAAAGGTTGACTATGTGTAGTTGTTGGAATTTCCCTTTTTACATTTATTCCCTTATAAGTCAACTGTTATTGATAAGGTTGAGCTTTTCTAATAATTCTTTTTGGTGAAGAAAATGAAAACATCTTCACATTCATATGTTGGTTTAATATGAAATTTTGTATTTAAGCTTTATCCAAAGGACTCCATGCTGCTTTAGTAAGTATTTTTTCAATTTAGTCTGGAACTATGCTCATCTATATGAACTAATTATTGAGTAGATTTAACTTTTAAGTTGTATATATAACATAAGCTAAAACAAGATATGTCTTTTTTTAAAGAAAAAAAAAATGCGCTAAAAGTGAAGTGTTGTGACTTTTTGTCTTTCGAGAAAAAAAAAAATCAATTTATGTTGCTTAACTTGGTTGTATCTATTAAAACCTTAAACATTCAAGGAAAATTTGTACATATGGCCAATTTTCAAGAACCTAAGTGAAATCTAGTCTAAGTTCAAAATCGAATGAAAATGGCCTCCTGCTTACGTTAGCCGCCCTCGAAATTACTCATTTGGCCCCAAAACACACATGATGGCCTAGCACTTCCATGAAGTCTTGTTTCTTCCTCTCGCTCCTCATCAAACACAACTCTCCAAATTCAACTTTTGTTAACTCTCCAGATTCGAGATTGAGTTTTTCATTTTTTTATTTTTACTTTTCACAATTTTTTCCCCTTGCACTCGATCTGCAATTTCTTATTCTTCTTATGTGTTCTTCTCTTCGTTCTTCGTTCTTCTACTTTTTTTCTTATGCCTTCTTCTTTTTCTTCTTCTTCCTTCTTCTTCTACATACTTCTTATTATATCTTCTTCTTCTTCTACTATGATGAGAGCGAGAGAAAGAAATGAGAACAAGACCAAGGTGTGAGAGGAAGAAGCGGGAGTAAGAATCCAAACAAAGGAAAAAATGGAAGAAAAAATCAAAGTTATGTCTGATGAGGAACAAGAGAAAGAAGCAAGAGGAAAGAATGGGGAGCAAAAGGAAGAAACGAAACTTCATGGAGTATCAAGCCCTCGTGCACGTTTTCGGGTCAAATTGATACTTTCACACACAAATGACTTAAGCCGAAGGTCATTTCGAGTGTTTTTTAACCTTGAGCCATTTTTCATTTGGACTCCTAAAAAGGGGTCATCCATACAAACTTCCCAACTTTCAAAGTGTGTCAATTTATACTCTCCATTATATTCTGTTTAGATAAACATCGAGTGAGACTTGTAATGTTATTAATTAAATTCCTAAACTTCAATAAGCAAATCTATTTAGACTTTCAGTTAGATTTCTTTTTTTTAAAAAAAATAGTCATACACATCAATTCTAATCATCCATTTTGTTAATATGACATTTGAAGAAGCCTACACATACGTAAGAATTGATGATTTGAAGATCTTTAAAAATTAAATTAAAATTAAATTATAAAATTAAGGGTAATTGTATTGGATATCACTTTTAGAGATAATAATTAAGTGTATAGCAACATTTTTTTAAAAAAATTGCAAATATAGTAAAATCTATCGATGATAGACTCTATCACTGATAGTGTAGAGATATCAAGGGTATTTTGGTCATTTCTTGTAAAATGAGGGTATATTGGGTATTCCTCGTAACATGACAAATTGTATTCTCTTTTTAATTCAATTTTAATTTTAGATTAGGTGTGGCAAAACCCTTCTTCTTTGGGTCTATTTAAAGGAGGTTAGGTTAGTTAGTTAATTAGGTGTGTACAAACCCATTTCTCTTTAGGTCTAGTTAAAGGGAACTTATCATTCACTTTAGATCATTAATAAAACTTCTACTCCAAGATTTTTCCAAAAAATTTTCAAGATTCTCCAAGACTTTTAGTCTTCACCATATTGGTATCAAAGCTACCTGATGACGAGTAAAGGGCTCGGTAAACTACCACTCTTCCTTCTCTCCCTCCTAATGAAGCGGAAGCAACCTTCTCCACCTCTCCTCAAACCATCAACCGAAGATTAGACAATTTGGAAACTTCTGTCCACGGCATCATGAACTAATATGATTGCTATGCAAACTTCTATGGCGGGATTACAACAAGCAATCGAGAAGCTGACTTTGGATGTGGGTCGAATGGTTGAAAATCAACCAAGAACTCATCAAGAAGCTTTGGTGGGGAACCAAACAGCGGGGAACAACCAAAATTTACAGCAAGAAGTTCAACAAAGGCTTGATAACCAACAGCAAATGCTTCAAAGGAATCAAGATTTGCATCGGAGGGTCCAAGAAATTCCTCCAAGACTTCATCAAAGAATTGAAGATAAGGGAGTGCAACTGCCTAATCCAGTCCAATATCATCAACATATGCCAGCTTATCCACCTTTTAGACCCATGCCACCAAATTTGTTGGGGTTGGAATCTGACTCATCCGAAGATGAAGATTTTGTTGGTGTGCAACCGCATTACCCGAGCAAGAATGATGCATCCACCTCAAAGGAATAACCCACTTTTTCAACAACAAATTCCTTTTGAACAAGCACAATGGTATGGAAATCAAGATTATTTTCAAGATTGGCAGGGACAACCAAATTGGCGGCAAGAAAATGACGTCAAGATGAAGATCGACATTCCCACATATAATGGCAAGATGAATATTGAAATCTTTTTTGATTGGGTGAAAAGTGTAGAAATTTTTTTTTGATTATATGGAACCCCCAAAAACAAAAAGGTTCCTTTGAAACTTAAAAGTGGCGCATCCGCACGGTGGGATCAAATTCAAGGCAATCGCTGCTTGTATGGTAAAAGACCTATAACTAGCTGGCCTAAAATGTTGAAATTAATGAAGAAGAGCTTCTTGTCGGCTAACCGTGAGCGGCTTCTTTACAACCAATTTCAACATTGCAAGCAAGGAGCTCGGTCAATTGAAGATTATACTGAAGAGTTTCATCGTTTAGGTATTAGGAATAATTTGGTTGAAAGTGACAGCCAACAAGTTGCTTGGTTCATTAATGGATTGCCAAGACATCAAAGAAAATGTGCATCTTCAATTCCTATCTTGCTTGGCAGAAGCAAAGTCCATAGCCTCCCCAATTGAAGAAGATGAGGCCTTAAAACAGAAACAACGGGCAAGCCGAAGGAGCAATTGGGATAAAAATTCAGCAACACCAAGAAAGTCCACAGCATAAACTTCAAAAGGGCAGTCGCATGATGCACCTACCAAAAACAAGGGGAAAGAAGTTGAATCTAGAGGGAAGTCCTTTTACTTTTTCTTCTAGAAATAACAATAATCCTTATAATAGACCTAACCTTGGCAAGTGCTTTAGGTGTGGTCAAACGGGACACCTTTCTAACAATTGTCCCCAAAGGAAGAACCTCATAATTCAAGAACATGAGGATGACGAGAATGAGGATTATTCCAAAGAAGACATCAATGTGGCCCAACCAGATGAGGGAGATTCTCTTGTATGATCCAAAAGGTCTTCTTGACTCTAGTAATGGAAATGAATCCACAAAAACATGCGTTGTTTAGATTAGAACCCGTTGTACCATCAATGGAAAGGTGTGCAACGTTATTATTAATAGTGGTAGCTCGGAGAACATGGTGTTTAAGAAACTTGTGCAACATCTTAAATTGAAAGTTAACCCTCATCCAAGCCTCTATAAAGTGGGATGGATTAAAAGGGGGGAGAAGTTGTTGCTAATGAAATTTGTACAGTTCCATTGTCAATTGGAACACATTACAAAGATCAAATCATATGTGATTTTCTAGATATGGACACTCATCACATTCTACTTGAAAGACCGTGGCAATATGATAACCATACCAAACACAATGGGAATGGCAACACCTATGAGTTTGAATGGATGGGTAAAAAGGTGATCCTTGTACCTATTGATTTGAAAACTCCTATGAGCAAACATACCATCAAGGAGAAACACAAGGCCAACTTATTTTCTATCATGTCTTACAAACAAGCATGGACAAAAGTAAATACATTCAAACTAGCATTATTTGTCCATGAAAAATCCGAGGCCTCGTTACCAACCCCGGTGGACAGCAAGGTGCAGAACCTTTTAGCCAAATTTCCTTCCATTACCAAGGTCCCAAATGAGCTACCTCCACTATGAGACATCCAACATAACATAGATTTCATCCCCAAATCGTCTTTACCTCACTTGTCCCACTATCAAATGAGCCCTAGTAGTCCAAGCCCTCCAAGCTATCATTCAAGATCAACATATCCAGCCTAGCCTTAGACCTTGTGTTGTCTCAACCCTTTTAGCCTCCAAAAAAAGATGGTAGTTGGCGCTTATGCATAGATAACCATGTGGTCAATATGATAACAATCAAATATAGATTCCCAATCCCCAGAATTCCGGGCCTACTCGACCAATTAGCCAGTGCAAAGGTGTTTTCCAAGGTGGATCTTCATAGTGGATATAACCAAATAAGAATTAGACTGGGGATGAGTGGAAAACCGCATTCAAAACTAACCAAGGATCGTTCAAATAGCTAGTAATGCCTTTTGGGCTATCCAACACACCTAGCACCTTTACCAGGCTCATGAACCAAATATTTCTACCTTGTATCAACAAATTTGTAGTCATTTGCTTTGAAGACATTCTAATTTACAACAAGACTGTTAATGACCACCTTATACACCTTTAGGAAGTACTTTCCATCCTTGAATCTAATACTTTATATGCAGTAACATCAAATTCCTTTGGCTTCATCACTGGACAAGAAGGTGTCCAAGCAGATCCTTAAAAAATTGAAGCCGTCAAAGAGCGACCAACACCTGCATCAGTCAAAGAGGTTTAATCTTTCCTTGGCTTAGCATCTTTTTACCACAAATTTATGAAGAATTTTAGTTCCATAGCTGTCCCTTTGACTCATTACTTAAAGAAAGGTAAATTTGCATGGTCCAAAGAGACTTTGGATAGATTTAATGCCTTAAAAGAAAACTAGCCAACCCACCAGTTTTGGCCCTTCCAGACTTTACAAAAATTTTTGAAGTAGCAATCGATGCAAGTTCTATAGGCATCGTGGCTGTCCTTTCACAAGAATCTCACTCTTTGAACTTTTTTAGTGAAAAGCTAAGTGAAGCTAGACAAAAGTGGTCCACCAATTAACAAGAACTTTATGCTTTAGTTTGAGCCCTCCATCAATGGGAACATTACCTTATAGGCAAGGAATTTGTGTTAATAACCGATCATTACTCTTTAAAATTCCTATATTCTCAAAAGAATATAAACCGAGTGCATGCTAGATGGATTTCTTTTATACAAAAATTTGATTTTGTCATCAAGCATACCTCCAAAATTACCAACAAAGTGATCAATGGCTTGAGTAGAAAATCATCCTTGCTTACCATGCTTCAAAGTAATATTATTGTCTTTGATCACTTACCAAATTGTTATAAAAATGACCCCGATTTCCATGATATTTGGCAAAAATATTTTTCTAACTTCCATCCTAGAGACTACCACCTTTTGGATGGATATCTATTTTGTGGTAATAGGTTATGCATCCCACAAGGATCTCTTCGAGAGGCTATCATCATTGAAGCTCATTCGGGCGACTTAGCAACAAATTTAGGTCGTGACAAAACTTATGAAACTCTGGTTACACGTTTCTTTTGGCCTCAACTTCGTAAGGATGCCAACAACTTAGTCAACAAATGCTTCACTTGCCAAACATCCAAAGGTCACACTCAAAACACCGGATTGTATACTCCTCTCCCAATTCCTTCTAATATTTGGGAAGACTTATCAATGGACTTTATTCTAGGATTGCCAAGAACACAACGAAGGTGTGACTCTATCTTTGTTGTTGTTGTTGATAAATTTAGCCAAATGGCTCATTTCATACCATGTAAGAAAACATATGATGCTTTGAACATTGCTAATCTTTGTTGTAAGGATATTGTCATGCTTCATGGAATTCCAAATACAATTGTATCGGATAGAGATGTTAAATTTATGAGTTTTTTTTTTTTTTTTTTTTTGGGAAAAACTTGTGGAAAAGATTTGGCACTAACCTAAAATTTAGCTCCTCAAGCCACCCACAAATTGACGGTTAAATAAAAGTTACAAATCAAACACTAGGTAATATGCTCCGATGTTTAGTGAAAATCAACCAAAACAGTAGGACACCAACCTTGCACAAGCAAAATTTGCCTACAACAATATGCAGAATAGATCAACAGGGAAGTGTCCATTTGATATTGTACATACTAGACCTCTTCATTTGACTTTTGATCTCACAACTCTTCCTTCTAATGTAGATATTAGTGAAGCAGTTGAACAACTTGTTGAACGCATTCAAAAGTTACAATCGGAAGTCATTGAACACCTAGAGAAAACAACCTCTACATACAAAGCTCAAGCGGATGTTCATAAACGGCATGTTTCATTCAAACTTGGAGACCTTGTAATAATGTATCTTCTTAAAGACAAATTACCTAAAAGAGCATACAACAAACTCAACAACAAAAGATTTGGACCTTTTACATCCTTGAGAAATTCAATGATAATGCTTAAAAGATAGATCTCCCAACTTCATTCAACATAAGCAATACCTTCAATGTAGCAGACATCTTCCCTTATCAAGCCCCAAATGAGTTCAGGCTTTCAACCTAAAACTCAAAGACGAGTTCAATCCTAAGGGGGTCAAATTGATATAGAGATATCAAGGGTATTTTGGACATTTCTTGTAAAATAAGGGTATTTTGGATGTCTCTTGTAAAATGACAGATTGTATTCTCTTTTTAATTCAATTTCAATTTTAGATTAGGTGTGGCAAAATCCTTCTCCTTTGGGTCTATTTAAAGAAGGTTAGGTTAGTTAGTTAATTAGGTGTGTACAAACCATTTTCCCTTTAGGTCTATTATCATTCACTTTAGATCATTAATAAAATTTCTAATCCAAGATTTCTTCAAGACTTTAGTCTTCACCAATCATGCTATCAATATGGTCTATCACAAATAGATTTTGAAACCAAAATCTAAATTTTGCTATATTTGCAATTTTTTTTACATTGTGTGACATCTGCAAATAATTTAAATCTAATTACTATATTTGCAACTAACTCTAAATTAAAATTAATAAAGGTTTATGATTTTAATTGATACAATTATTCGTTCAACGTTTTAATTGAAACAACCCAAAGGAGACACAATAAGATCTAAGGAAGAATCCTAAATCTTTAGACACAAACATCCAAAGCAAGGCATTAACAAAGAACGAAACATTCCCACGATACCTCTCAAGATTCTACTGTTCCTCTCGAACCAAATACCCATCTCCAAAAATGGCAACAATTGTATTACAATATGTCAATCTGAAGCTCAACCCAAAAACTTTGATTAGGCAATTCCAAAACCAACAAGAAAATTGACTCCGCTGCAACAAATGATGTAGATCCTCATACGCCTCCTCCTAGAGAATACACACTGCAACCTCTAGACAAAGGAAGAATGTCTCTGTATTCGATCAGTCGCGAAAGAATCTGTCAACCAAAGAATTGAATATGTGATGCTATCAAATGTTCTAAACTATTTTGAAAATCTTATAACATTCTATTTGTCTTTCAACTATCAAATGTCTTTTTTTCTCTCTCTCTAAATTTTGTACAAACAATCTTGACTCTTACATTAATTTTAAATAGTCAATCAACAAAAAATCAAATGTATTTTGAAACTTTACATCTAACCTACCATAAGTAGCTATAAACATTTCTCTAAGTATTCATTTACTTATTAGATAATTTTTTAAAAAAAGACAAATGTATCCACGTTAGATTTCTATTAAATACTTTCCATAATTATTTAATAAAGTACAATATTATATCATATTGTAGGACAAATTGCAAAATGTCATAACCAGGCCTTAGATATTGTTTAAATACCTCATTCATATTTTCATTACGTTGTGTACTTTTCATATCGGCCATAAAAGCATGTCGCTTATATACCATTGCCCATTTTTCTCGCAATTCAAACAAATATGGAGCATATTTATCCAACATTTTTTGCCATGCTAACAGCTAATCATCTTCATTTTCATAATCAAATAAACAACTACTAAGTCGTGAACAAATTGATTTAGTCCATGAAACACATGACTCAAGGTCTTAGCAGCACTTTGAAAAATATGCCAAACACATAGTCAATGTGGAGCTTCAGGAAAGACTTCACGTATTGCTTTAGCTATTGTTGTAGATTTATTCGTAAGAATTGTCTACAGTTGCTTTCTAGACATTACACCAATAAAAGTATTAAACAACCATTTAAAAAACTCAATTGTTTCATCATAAAGTAAAGTTGCACCAAATATCACCGATTGTTTATGATGATTGACTCCAAAGAATGGTGTAAAAGGTCAACCGAGTTCACTTGACCAACAAGTAGTGTCAAAACAAATGACATCTCCAAAACACTCGTAATCATACATTGAACGTGCATCGGTCCAAAAGATATTCACGACCGTGTTATCTTCATCGAGTTGCAACACATAAAAAATAGGAGGGTTGTCACTCCTACTGTATAAGTGCTTCAACTTCTCCCTTTTGAATTCTTTCTTTCTTTCTCTATGGGTATATAATTTATGTAATCTCCATCCAAGAATCTCAAGCGTTCTCTACCATCCACCTCTTTATTTATTAGTCCCATAGTTGCTCTAGATGAAGTTCTTGAACTATCTGCATCATGAACCTTTTGAGCATTGGAAATGCTTCTATCAACATTTAAAGTACGCTTCATCATTGTTTTACCAAGGTCGTGATTGTGATTTCCATTAAAAGATACGACTCTGTATTGACCATTCTTTCCTTTCCAAGCAAGCATGCCAATGAAGCTTCACATCCTACCCTTGAACTTGGCCGAGTAAAATAAACAAATTCTTTTCGCTTGTTTACTTGACGAAACCCTTCTTTTGAGCAACAAAACACAGCTCTTGAAACAACTCCATTCTTTTTCTTTTTGTGGTATTTTTTCCTAACATTAAAACCAACTTTGGCTGCATAATTGCAATAGAACTGATACGTTTCCTCAATAGAACTAAACTTCATCCCCATCACAGGCTCCACAATTTCAAGTTGAGGATCAATCCTAGCCTCTCTATCATCTTCCAAATCAACAACTTCAGCATTATTACATGGCTGCCCAGTTTTCTCCATGGCTTCAAGAAGAAGAAAAAGAAAACGCAATAGCAAAAGGCAGAAACAAGAAGAAGAAAGCTATTTGGCAACTTCAAATCCCAGAGATTCTAACAAACAGCATACCAGAACCATAGATTTTAACAAACAGTACGGTAACAACAGCAGCATACTAAAACCAGACACTCTAACCCAATAGTAGTACAGTAATAACAATACCATAAGGCATGGAGTTTCAATTACCAGAAAGCTCTTGAAGCCTCTGGCAATCCACCAAGTAAGCGAAACCATAAGCTAGAGTCTTCAACGTAGCCTCATGTAGCTCCAAGTCCACTGTCGCCGTCGCATCGGTGGAGAAGAACACTCTATATCCTCTCACAAACGCCTCACGCGCCGTCGTCTCGCAGCAACAGTTCGTCATAACCCCTGTCACGATCACCTCCTCCACGCCCTTCTCTTTCAGGCAGTCCTCTAGGCGCGTGTTCTGGAACGCGCTGTAGGTGTTCTTCCGGATGACCTCGTCAGCGGCCTGCCGGTCGAGAGCGGAAATGAGGTCGGCGGCGGGGGTTCCGTCGAGGATGATGTTGCCGTTCCACCACTCGCTGAGGATGGGGTTGTCGGAGGCAGAGGCGTGGGCGTGGCGAGTGAAGATGACAGGGATGGAGGCGGCGCGGCAAAGGCGGATGGTGGTGAGGAGATTAGGGAAGATGGGGTTGGCCATGGAGGAGAAGTAGTTCTGCATGTCGATCACTAAGAGGGCGGCGATTTTGGGATTTGGGAGTCTGTGGCGGATCTCGTATTTCTTGTATGATGGACAGATTCCGCCGGTGGAAGTGGCGGCGGTCTTTGGTTTGGGGGTTTCCATCGGCGGAGGAGTAAATCGGTTGTGGCCCCCGATATCCGGCGATTTTCGGATGAATGGGTGCTCTGAGTTTAGAAACTGACTGAAGAAGAAGAGCCGATTGAAATATTTTGGTACTCTTCTCCAATGTTCTTTTTTCATGTTTACCTTGACATTGAATTTTTTTAAAAATTAAATTAAATTAAATTAAATTAAATTAAATTAAATTAAATTAAATAATTAAAATTAAAATATCATTTTGGTATAAATTTTAGTACTCAGCCTTGATCGGTTGTTACAATCAAACCCATAAATTTTCAATTTGATCCTATCCATTAGCTTCTTTTATTAAATAAATTTTTATTTATACATATTTGTGATTTCTTCCTCTCTCTTGTTCTCCCTTCTCTTTGTCTCTCTCCATCCATGGAATTGGAAATTTATTGTTGCTACCTACGTCGCAACGTCGAGGATGGCAGTGGCGCTTAGTACTGACCTCCCCAAGTCTAAACAAACCTTATCAATCACGAAAGAAGAAATTTTATTGCACTTAAGAAACAAATTATAGATGATGTAAACATTCGGATAAAGGATATTGAGGTTTTTTTTTTTTTTTCTTTTTGGGCGGGGACACAACGTTGAGTTCGTTCCAATTGCCGATGAAAGCTATATCATTATAATCTAAGAAGCATAGACACAAATACGGATATGGAATACAAATATGATAGGGGCGATACGCTAATTTTCAAAATCGAAGATATGTTGTTTTTTTTATATATTTTTTTATGATAATGTCTCACTAATTTTACAATACTTATTTTAAGTTAGATTAAAGTAGATTTAAGAAAAGAGAAAAAAAGCAACATCGACAAAGTTGAGTGGTGGTTGAGCAACATGTGTGGGGCAAAAAAGAAGTAGAAAGTAGAAAATATTGAAGAATGAAGTTGAGGATGAAAGGGAAGAGAGGAAGGGGTGTGAATCGTGATTCATATAATGAAGAAAAAAAAATGAAGATTTTTAATCTTATTAGTTTTGCATTACTAGGTTTAAGTGGACTTTTAAATAAAACGGGTTATGGATTGGGCTTTTAAGTGGTTGAGCTTAAATTTGGAAACAAAAAATGACTAGCATATCCCCTCCACATATCTAGAAAGGGCTATGCATATTTGAAAATTGAAAATATATATATATATATATATATATATATATATATATATATATATATATCAAATACTTCAAATTGGACACGTATCTGCCATGCATTTGGACGTATCCATATATGGACTTATTTGATACCGATCCTCTATACAATTAAAAGCATATGTGCTCCTAGATTGCAAGGGAGAAACCAAAGAAAGTTTTAGCTAATGAAGAAGCAATTCACAACTCATTATTATTTGTATTGGGTTTTGTTTTTCATTTTAGAGTTATAAAATTAGTAGTGGGTTGTGGGTTGTGAATTGGAAACTAAGGGTTCGTTTAGATTGACTTAATAAAAAAAAAATTGTGTTTTTCAAAAAATTCCCCTTTATTTAAACTATTTTGATAAAAATAGCTTTTGTGAATCACTCCAACTTTTTTCTAAAATAACTTATTTTTTAAACTAATCACTTGAAAATGTATTACAAACACACCATATAGATGAAATGAAATGGTTTGTTAATATAAGTAAAAAGGTAAAAACTATTTAGATATAGTACAGGTGTAGAGTTTTTGTTGGTGGACTGGTTTTGTGTGAGAAGAAAATGGGGGAAATGACGATGGTGGGGGGTGGGGAATTACTTTTTAGATGTGTCAAAATTTAGAAGAGAAAGAAGTTTCTTGAGTTAAAGTTTTAATGTTGGCTTCCTCAAAAACTTGTCGATGAGACAATCATAAAGAGATAAATGAAAGAGGAAGGAGAAACTACAAATATTTATATTGAATTCTCGAATATTAATTATTTTGTACATTCAAACAAATATGTTTATCTATTTTAGATAATTAAAATCGAGAACTCCGATCTAAATGGTGAAGAGAGTCCATCCCAAATAAATAATAAATAGATAAATAATGCTCACACGGGTATTTGGAAGAGAAAATTGTAAAGTCGACTCTGAAGTTTAGGGTAGGGCTGTACACGATTTGGGTTAAGTTGTCGGGTTGTGTGTGTGTGTTTTTTTTTCTTTTTCCCATATTTTTTTTATAAAACACATTTGACATATCTATAAAACACTAATTGACATATATATTGGCATATCTATAAAACTAATTGGCATATACACTGATCCAAGATAAAGTATAAAATATATTGATATAAGGTAGAAGTATAAAATAGTTCTTAACCTTAACTTAAATTTATAGTATGCAAAATTTCACTGTGACCTATCACAGTAGACTGTGTATTTTGCTATTTAAATATTTTCAGCAATTTTGTCATAGTTTCTCATTTTTTTAATATTAATATTAGAATTTCAGGTTAGATTAAGTTCACCCAAAATTTTTTAAATTGCAATAAAAAGAAAAATTAACCCAACTCAATCCCAATCTCAATCTTTTATTATTCAGATCGGATTGCCTGTCGTTTGAATAATCATGATCAAAATTGTTTAGGGTAATTACAATCATGACCAAAATTGAACATTTAATCGTCCTATAGTTCCCTTTTTCTTCAACCCTATTTCACTCTCCAGACGTTGCACTCCGCCCCGCCACCCCTCTGCCGGACGCCGTTTCCGCCGCCGCGTTCGCTACACTCTCGGCTGCCACTGTCCAGCCTTCAGAAACCCGCCGCTGCACCCTCCCTCTCACACTCCCTCGTCTCTCCGAGCAATCAGAGTTACCGTCTCTGAGTCTTTTCTTAGAAACTCAGTGGTTCAGCCCCGAACCCGAACCGACTTGTTCCTGCGGGCCTAAAATTGCATTCTAAGTTTGTAGCATCCTTTTCGCCTTACTCTGTTAAGCAAATATGGAGTTTGTGAGCCCTGAAGGACTTCGCCTAGACGGTCGCCGTCCCATGGAGGTAGTTTTTCCGTTTCTCATTCTCCTGCTTAATGCTTCTTTCTCCCTTGTCTGCATTCTTTGATCCTGTTCCGTTCAACTTTTACTTTGTTGTTTAATTTTAGATGAGGCAAATCCGAGCAGAAATTGGCGCCGTTTCTAAAGCGAATGGGTACTACTTTCACTTCTCTTCCCTTTTTAGCTTTTGAGATATCTGTATCGAATGCTAAGTAACTGTATATCATTACTTTTTCCCAATTAGTTCTGCTGTTTTTGAGATGGGTAACACCAAGGTTCTTGCCGCTGTATATGGTCCAAGAGAGGTATAAGATCTCAGCTATTATTGTATCTAACTCATTCAAAATGCCATGAACTCGAGAACTTGTTGAGCTGTGTATTTTTTTTTCCTTTTATTAAACCATCTGGGTATTTATATTGAAGATGGTTGGAATGAATTCTTTTGTTGGATGTGTAGGTTCAGAATAGGAGTCAACAATTGAGCAACCAAGCGCTGGTTATACTTTCTTCTGGATATTCATAGTTTGAATTTTTAATGATCTTTGGTTATGCATTGCCTGAATCTTTGATCTCTTTTAGGTGCGTTGTGAGTACACCATGGCTAATTTCAGTACCGGAGATCGCATGAGAAAGCCCAAGGGAGATAGGTTATTCTTTTTTTGTGTGTCTGTGTTTGATACATGTGACCATTTGAATGCTATGAGTGATTGTAGTTGATTCTATGGAATAGGAGTTGGGTGAGCATTCATATCTTGAAACATAAGAAAATTTTAACCATGTAAGGTAGCATTTTTATTATTCTCTTAGTCTTCAGAATATGGTCGGGGTAAAACTAATAGTGTGGTAGTTTCCAGTTCAATGACATTGCTTAGATCTCACCAAATAGAAGAAATTAAAAACAGATGGGAAAGAAATATGTTATCGATACATTTATATCTATTTTGTTTACTGTTGTATTAAGTTATGGCATTTGTTACATTCAGGCGATCCACAGAGATATCTTTAGTTATTCGCCAGAATATCTATTTTGTTTACTGTTGTATTAAGTTATGGCATTTGTCATTCAGGCGATCCACAGAGATATCTTTAGTTATTCGCCAGACAATGGAGGAATGCATTCTAACACATTTAATGCCTCGGTCTCAGGTTTTCTACAATAATCTAAGAGCTGCTTCTCTATGATTTCAACATTTTTCTTTCCTCATTCTTAGTTTTTTTGTGCAGATTGATATTTTTGTCCAAGTTCTGCAAGCAGATGGAGGTACAATTGAAGTTAATGATTAAGTTTATCAAATAAAGCTCTTCAGATGATTAGAATATTAGTTTTAGTTCAGATGTTTCATCCATATTCTCTTTTCTTGCCATCTTTCTGTGTATTTGTCATGTTCTTCAAACATTCCTCTTATTTTTATTCTCTTTTACAAAATAGAATATGAAAGCTTTTTCTCCATACATCTCTCCCTCCTATCTTATTCTATTTGTTTCCTTTATGCTAAGAAGTTCGGAGCTTTGCAACCATATTTTTGTTCACTACCCAACCACTCAGTGGTGGGTCCTCTTTCAACAATTTAATGTTAACTGCATCACCTTCTCTCCATTACTTGTTGAATTGAACAATCTTTTTAGGCCATGCCCCTAAAAACCAAGGCCAATGCTCTCTAGGAAACTTGGTACAAGAGAAACTACACGCTTAGGTAGATTCAAGTAGAAACATATATGAACTTTGAGATATGAGCAATTTCAAGCTTCTTAGTGTTAAGTTACAATTTTTTTAAGCCAACATGTGCATAACTCAACAAATAAGTTATCATCTTCTTTTTAAGTTGGAGCTTCAAATCTCTATCCCCATATTTATTATATTGTTTTATTTTTCTAAAAAACAATGCCAACAAGGAACTTCCTATCACCCAGTCACTGATGCCTGATCTCTTGTCTCATATTTCTGTATTTTCTGTTATCAAAGAAAGTTTTCGTTTCTTTTGTATTTGTTCAAAGAATACATTTTAACTTACTTATCAGCTGCAACTAGTGTATTTATGCAGTGCATAATATTATGTCTTCAGTTGTAGCGACTTGAAGCATCTAAACTACTTGACTTGAATGATTGTAAAATTTGTTTTTTTGTTTTTTAAATTTAGTTAAGAATTCAAATCTTTACTTAGGAAGGATGAAAACCATTGTAACGAAATTTGTGAGAAAAGAAGCATAATTTCCAAAAACCAAACTGTTATCATACAGTGTGATCTAAGCAGTGTTTTAAAAAGCTCCTTCAGGCCTCATTTGCCTTCTTTCATGAAGAATTCAACTTCGGACGTATCCTGAAAATTTTATTGTCTTCTGTAGGTACCAGATCAGCATGCGTCAATGCTGCAACTTTGGCACTTGCTGATGCTGGAATTCCCATGCGTGATATTGTTACTTCCTGCAGCGCTGGATACCTTAATAGCACTCCTCTGCTAGGTACAAACATGGGATGGAAGGATGAGTTAGATTTCTGCATGTCCATATTACTTTTCTGTTTTGGAAGTGGAAAACCTTCTTTCTTTCTCCTCTTCAAAATGTTGCATTGTTCGCAAGAACTAATATGGATTAGTATTATGATATGGACAGATTTGAATTATGTAGAGGATAGTGCTGGTGGCCCTGATGTCACTGTAGGCTTTCTACCTAAGTTGGATAAAGTCACTCTTCTTCAGGTCATTAACTTCTACTCTTTCTTTTTCTTCTCCACCTTGATCTGTAGTTCGGTGATTTTGTAATCACCAGTTTCACTCATTTTGACATGATCATTTGGTGCAGATGGATGCTAAATTACCTATTGATGTATTTGAGAATGTGATGCAACTTGCAATTGAGGGCTGCAAAGCTGTAGCTAGTTACATTCGGGAAGTAAGGACTCGAACAATGACTCATCTTCTCGTTTGATTTTCCTTTCAGCTTTACGAAAAGCCATTATCGTCGAATCAATTTGCATTATAACAATCAGCTATTTTCCATAGGAAAACCATATTTCAATTGATGATGGTTGTGATTATTCAAATTTTGTGCTGTTTTTGTGGACAGGTAATGTTAGAGAATACGAAGCAACTTGAATATCATCGTGATGGGTAGACAAATACTGTTTTAAGCATCCTTACCCGAAGAAAGGAGATCAGTTGTTTCTAAGAGGGAATGAAGTTGTTAGTGCTTCTTTTTCCCGTCTGTCAGATTGTTGTTGAATTAATATTACTCTTGCCCTAATGTATAGTTTAAAAAAAAAAAGAAAAAAAGTGTTATTTATTTATTTTTCATTAATTTTTCAGCTATATTTCACAACTCTGATGGCTCAATCTTTCGTCTCCTTTAATTAAGATGATAGAAACTTGAATTATGAACCCATTTACTCATTTGTGATGAAAATTGGTTAAATCGAGATGAGATCTAATTGATGGATAAATTGTAATGAGTTTGAATCACGAATATAATTGGATTGTTTTTTATTACGTTTGCTTAGAAGTATCAATTTGTCACTGTTTGTACTTCTCATTATATTGTAACACTATTGGTAATGGTAATGATAACGTAATTTCTACCTACAAAAGGATTGATCACATAAATGAATTGATCATCTTTAGTTCGTCAATTGATTGTGCCGTAATCCAATGAGGTCCACCATTTCATATTGTCATAGATGTGGTCTCATATCATCTTTCATATTATCATAGATAATGTATGTTTAGCAGTGATTTTGAAATTATTAAATGTTTCAAAATCACTCTAAAATAGGCATTAATTACTCAAAATCAAATGTATGTTCAATTTTATACTTTTTAAATAATGTTATTTTTATATTATTAAAATTAAATTTAAATAATTAATTTTTTTGCGGGATTTTAAGAAAGATATAAGTAATTTTATATTTCTATATCATTTCCAAAAATATCATAATTCATTTGGTTAGGTTTTGTTCCATAAATTTTATATCAAACAAAATTTCTATATTACCAATTGGCTGCCAAGCAATATTCTTAAGTATGATGTTGGCATTATAAAACTAATTTGCTCCAAAAAAATTCATACCCAGACAAACAATTAAAATAGTCCTTGTTTATTTGAAAGGACCATCCATTAATAACATTTTGAGAATTTTTTTTCTGAATCAGATTTAGGTCTTCTCATAACTATTTAATTTTTAATTCTTAATTATGAAAATTAAGTTTATAGACCATTCTTTACTTTGTTATACTTTGATTATGATTGTTTTTAAAATTCAAACAACTTTTGAATAAAGAAAATAAATTTTCAAATTTTTGTTTTTGTTTTTAAATGTTGGTTAAGAATTTTAATATTTAGGAAGATAAGAAATTATTTTAAATGACAAAACTGTTAAAAATGTTTACAAATAATAGTATAAAATCACATTCTATCTGTGATATACTATCATGACACAGATAGACATAGATAATATAGACAGTAAAATTTGTCTATATTTATAAATATTTTGATTTATTTTTCTATATTTGAAATAGTCCAAAAGAAGATTCCAAGAAAAACAACTAAAATCTTCAAAAATCAAAAACCAAAATTTTATGACCTTAGTTATTTCTTGATTTGATTCTTTTAAAATTTTTAATTTTACCTTTCAAGGTGTTAAAGGTAAAATTGGTCCAGAGGACAAGACGGTCACTTGTTATAAGATACCGTACTTAAGGGAAAGGCCGAAAGGAAGGGGGGCATGGGCCAAGCCCATACCACCTGCTCGCCCTGTGCTATTGCAGGGTCGAGTTGAGCCCTAAGAAACCCCAGGGTCCATGAGCTTTCCAAGAAGGAAAATGATTGCAAGATGAGGAGAAAAATTATAAACAGGCTGGAAGAGCACCAGAAGAGGTAATTTAGAAGTTCTGATTTTTTTACTCTACCTCATAATTCTTGACTTATGTGTTAGAGTCATTTTCTTTCATTTTGCAGGTTCTCTCTTTCTCGAATTACAAATTTATTGTTGTCACGTGGAGGTCGTTGCATTTTCTCTTGGCCAAAATTTGGCATCAACATAAGGCATTAAAATTTCTCAAGTCTTTTCGTTAAAAAAAGAAAAACAACCCAAAAACAAGGACTTTCTTTAAAAAATTAAATCAACGAAAATTAAAATACGTGTGTTCACATGAAATTTCCTGAGAAATTTGTTTCGTGAATTTGAACTTAAGTTGATGTAGTTTTGATGGGCATGTAATTCAATCTCTAGTAATTGAATGCGTACAGCGTAACATCTGTTCTGGATGTTCCTGAAGTTGGAGTTCAAAGGACTTCAGTTTTCAAGTCTGGTTTAGGCGGGAGTTAGGAGTCTTCTAATTATAAGGAGAATTCTCTATTTTAGGACTCAATTGGATTTTAACCCAAATAATAATATCAAATTGGACCAAATTATTTTATTTAATCCAACGATCAAGACAAAAAACACGTGGAGTAATTGGAATTTGTCAATTTATGTCCTCAATTTTAATTTGGGGCACATGTCAACTTTTAATTGGTCCCAAATTTAATTATTGTAATTTTATCATTAATTTGAGAAATGACAAGTCAATTTGTGATTGGTCCAAAATTTCTCTTTCAACAATATGATATAAATTTGAATTATATAATTATTATGTAAATTACATGAACGGTGGTAATGATATTTTCAAAATTCCAATTATCTAAATTTCTAGAAAAAAAAAAGGCATGAAACTCAAAATAAAAGGAGCTCAATAACATAATATTCTAACGATAAATATAAGAATAATAAAGGATAGTGAGTGCATGTGGTTTGGTCGGTTCAACTTTCAACTCGGACCAACAAGTGGTTTTGATCGGCGGTTTGAGCGGGGCTTCGGTTTTTGCTTGCACACGGGGTAGAATCGGGAAAGGGAAAAAAGGTAACACGTGGAGTGAATAGATTGGTAGTTTAGACAGTTTCCAAGTTGTTCTAGACGCTTCTTCAACTCTCGCAGTCGCCGTAGAAAGTTCTCCGTTTAAAGCTCAGAGCGGAAATTTCTACATTCTCAAAGAGAAAAGAAAAGAAAAGAAAAGAAAAAGGAGAGAGAATCGGAGAAATTAGGGATTGGAGATGTCGTACCTTCTACCGCATTTGCACTCAGGATGGGCAGTGGATCAAGCGATTCTCGCTGAAGAAGAACGCGTCGTCATCATCCGCTTCGGCCATGATTGGGACGACACTTGTATGCAGGTAACCTCATTTTCAATCCCTAACTCTTCTTCCCTCCATTTCACTTTCTTATGCATTTTCTTTTTCCGATTCCGATTCTGTTTGGTGATCGAAATACAGAGGAGCAGGATTTTCTTGTTCTTTTTATGCGGAATTATGAAGTCTGAGAAACTTTTCTCTCGTTTTTGCAGTGAAGAAAGAAAGACGACGCCACATCTAATTGTTTCTTTTTGGTTAAATTATTACTTCCTTTGTATTCATTCCATTTTTCGTTTTTGCTTCAAGGTCACGTTCTAATTTGATTAAAAAATTACTTTTCCTTAAAACTTAGACTTTAATTAGTGATAATTTAATCCTTAAAAATTTATAACGAGTTAGGTTAATCTAGTGCATCGCATAAATTATTATTAAAATTTAGGACGAACCTCAACATATGGCTCGCATTTGATTAAAATCTTGAACTAATAATTATATTAAATCTTTTTTATATATAATCATCAATGTGTGTAAATTTAATATCTATTTTGACAAAATAGAGAGCTAAAGTAGATGCATGACAATTAGATTAATTTATAAAAGTTTAGAGGTTTAATTCATATCATTGATAGTTTTACTCATTTTAATACAATTACTAATTTAGAATTTAAATTGATAAAAGAATTAAAAGTTTATATTTTTCTTAAAATTCAATTAAAATCAGTTTTCCCATTTCTATTTCTATTTTGTATCTAATAGATTATGTAATTTTTAATTTTGTGTTTAATGTATATTTAATGCATCAATTATTTATTTTAAAAAAATTGAATATCTCTCGGAACTGTTACACATTTTTATAGTATGTGATTTATTCAATATAAACCTACAAATTCAGAAATCAAACTATGTTTCTCCAAAAAAAAAAAAAAAAACTTTAAATGTTACGGACTAAACACATGTAACCTAGTTGTAGAAATTATTATAGAAAGTCAAAATATTTATAAATTTAATCTAAATTCTACATTTACTTTTAACTTTTTTTTCCTTGAAAAAAATTGGATGGATTTTGGTAGGAGAATTGAAAGAAAATAGCTCATTAAAAAGGAAAAAAAAAAAAGAAAATAACTAAACTTTATTTTAATATTTATTGTGTGGATTTGTTATTTAATTGCGACAATTTCGGTTAAATATGTTGACTAAGTTACTGGTGAATAGGAATAAAACGGACTGAAGAAATACTGGAGCCCATTTTCCGTCCTTCAACCTCCTATGATTTGGGCCGAAGAGTTGTTTGTGCATATCTCTCTCAACTTCCTTTTTCTTCTTCTTGCTTCTACTGCAACTCAATTTGTGCTGTTATGTCTTTTCATTCACAAAACAAGTCACTTTTTTAGTTCTCCAAGTTTTGATATCTTGGTTGGTCAACGTTTTTCTTGTTTCTTTCTTCTTTCTTTTCTTTTTGCGTATTTTTCTCATCTGGGTTAGAGCTTTGAATATTTGCTTGCTTGAATTGATCAGACTTCTTAAGATTAGTATAGGTGAAGCTTTCCTAACATGAACAGAGTGTAAAATTTCAATTTCTGTGCAGTAACTAGGATTTTTAGAGTGAAGGTCCCTTGTTAGATTCCATACCTCGCTTTGAGTTTCCATATCATTTGTAATTATCCTTTAGGTCTTATTTTGTTTAACTTAGCATTTTATTATTAAACAAAAAAAGTCTTCTGTTAATTTTTAATTTATCCTACTCCTATTGTAATTATGGTTTTTTTTTTTTTTTTTATCACATTTTGAGATGCTTTATCTGATTGGTATGTGTTTTGATGTAGATGGATGAAGTGTTGGCCTCAGTTGCAGAGACGATAAAGAACTTTGCAGTAATCTACCTTGTGGATATCACAGAGGTTCCTGATTTCAACACAATGTATGAATTGTATGATCCTTCCACTGTCATGTTCTTCTTTAGGAACAAGCACATAATGATTGATCTTGGTACTGGAAACAACAATAAGATAAATTGGGCACTCAAGGATAAACAAGAGTTCATTGATATTATTGAAACGGTTTATCGTGGAGCAAGGAAAGGACGCGGTCTGGTCATTGCACCTAAGGATTATTCAACCAAATATCGCTACTAAGACATTTTGCTGCTTGTGCAAGCTCTTATCGATTTTAAATTTAAGAAATTGCATCTCGAAAATCTGTACTATATGACGTTTTCTTTATTTGAATGGCATATACCTCTTCATGACACACGTTCTCCTATTCTTGGACTATGTATTGGATTATAATAGTGGGTAAGGAAACAACTGCTGAACTACCTGCTTTATAAACAGAAGGGCATACAAAAATAAGTTTGTTTACTTTGTCTCATACGCACTTCGCTTCTTAATTCTGTCATTTGTGATCACATATATCCATGTCTTTTTCCATTTTTAGTATTGTACAATTATAGCTATATATATGCAACTTCTGTCTTCTACATAAATTTACCATATGTGTAATTCTCAAGGCCTAAACTTTCTTGCAATCATTTCTACCATTCCCATCACTGCCATTCCAATGATATACCAAGTGACTCCTGTTTGTAAAACCTGCATCCAGTGACTGTTAACCAACTCCAGAGCCATAGAACCCGCAGCGTGTTCCTTTAAGCCACTGGCACCATCATTTTCCACCATTTGCTGAATTATAGCAGTTGCAATTAGCGATATCGAAACTGGTAATGCCAACCTCATGGGACTAACATGACTGCCATCACCAATGTCAAAGCGATGGTCTCTTGATTCTTTTGTAGCTTTGGTCTCCACTCTTGGCTTTGAGATTGTGTTATTTGGAGATTGAATTGAGCCTGGAAGTGCAAAGGTGGTTGGAACCCAATAATCATCCTTGTATAGGTATTTTGCTGTAGTTCTATTTCTGTCTTCTGCTTTTGCCCTGAGTTGTTTCTTTGCAGTAACAGCAGCCTGAAGTCTGTTGATTTTGGGTGTAAATTTGCTCGCACTACGTGCCATGTTTTGGCCGTGTTTCGATCCAGGTCCAACCGGAGTGGTTGTCTGCCAAAATAGCCAATTTGAGATTGATCTGATAGCCTGAACTGCAACCAACTGTGCTTCACTCTCAAAGGTTGTTCCCTGTAAAACAATCGTCATACAACTTGATGATCTTACTAAGCCATTAATGAAGGGAAGGTAACATCAATTATTGAACTATTGCCATTAGCATATCAGAGTCTAACCTTGGATTCCTCTTTTGTAGCTTTCTCCATAGCCTCATTGAATCTGATTTGGAACTTCTTCACATCAGTGAAGATGTTCGACACTCGTTCGCCAGCTGCATTACTCATTCCAACTCTTACATTCCCACGTGGTTGCTTTGACATTAAGAACTCCAAGGCTGCCAAATCTGCCCTTTCCACCATCCTGTGTTGAATTTGCCCAGAAAAAGAAGAAACTTATAAGCAAATCAGGAGATTGAGACAGAGGAATTCTGAAACATAACACACACTCACGAAATGCAGTCAACTGGGCAAGCTTCAATAGCCTCCATCACTTTATATTCAGGATCAGCCCACTGAGCCACAACTCTAGCTCTCCCATACACAGATTCAACAGCAAAAGTTTTCCCAGCAAATAAAGCACATTTCAAGCAGCCAATACATTTCACTTCATCCACAAAAACCGCCCGTTGTTCACTTTCTGATCCTAACCACACTGAATAAACTGGCTTCCCTGTGTAACCTTGAAGGTCTGCCATTTTTGCTTGCTCCTGTGGACATAATTCTTGTCAAATACCATAGTTGTTTCCTGAAATGAATGGTGCTCAAATTAGATTAGTGTGTTACCTTATCATAAGCCAGCCTAGAACTAGGATCTGACAGAACAGAATATGCTTCATTAAGAATGATGGCCATGTCGTGGCCAGCAGGACCGGCGATGTCGGGGTGGCAGTGCTTTTGGAGCGCACGGTAGGCCGCCTTAATCTGTGATGGATGGGAGGTGTTGTCGATGCCAAGAAGATCATAAAGATCAAAGTCTGTGATAGAAGAAGCTGCCTTGCATGACAAAGTGTTGGCATGAAGCTTTCTGGAAGTTGAAAAGTTGTATGATCCTAACTTTTTTTGAATTGGATAGTGTCTCGTGGGTGTGTACAGAGGAAGCCATGAGGCACTCATCTTCCTAAGTTTTTTCAAAAGGATAAGAGAGAAGAGAAGAAGAGATGGTTGTGAGATGGTCCTAAGAAGTGGAAGGAAGATATTTAATGACAAGAAAAGAGGAAGTGAGATATTTTGTTGCATCATGTGAGAATATTCCATGTAGAGGAACACTATTGACGGGGTGTTTGGCCCTTGGAAAAGTCAGCTAGATAATTGAAAACTATCCCTTATCACATTGGTTTATAATATCAAGTGATTGTTTAGAATGACTTTTGCATCAAAAAGTATTTTCTAGTACAAAGGAAGAGAAACTATTCAACCGGATTGTTTGAGGTCATCTAAGGCAAGGTCTAAGTTCACAATTGGGTCTAAGTTCAAAGACATCTTGGGAATCTACACGTCTCAAAATAGGAAGTCAAAACTTCGAGCCTTGGGTCAATTTAGTCGAGTTCATTCTCTTTCACCAAAAGAATAAATAACCGAGTTGAGCTCATTAACTAGAACTTTGCAACCTTAAGAAATGCATTTATGTTGATAATGCCAATATTGCACACATTTTAAGAGAATGTTAGATGACGGACTCTGTAAATAGTCTTGTTCCACCACTTGAGTAAGCAGTGTTGTGTGCTTGGCATAATTAAATACTTCATGTATTTAGGTATTAGAATGTATTTGGCTCTACACTATACACACCGTTCAAGTTCTCTTGCAGGTTAGCTTGAACATAATCCTCAGAGAAGAGGTGCTCTGCTTGGAGATAGGTAGCTTGAACAATATCTACATGCGAACACAATTGATACAAGTTTTCTTGCAACAAGATGGGTGGAAAAAAAATTGATTGATAAGATTTTTCTCACATATTTTTTCAATGAGAAGGTGAAAAAAATTCCCAACACATTAAAAATCAAGTGTTGTAATTTTTCCGATAATGAGAAGATGCAAGAAAAGATTCAAAAACATAGAAGTTGGTTGATTGAATTTTTGCATCTTCTCGATGATATGATAAAATGTTAAAAAAAACCTTTGACAAGGATTAAAATAACTTTTTATGAAGTTCAATCTTTTTAAAGATAATATTACACAAATTTAAGATCAAGAGTCGAAAGAGACAAAGTTTTCAACATGTCTGAACATGCAGAACTCGAAGTAAACTACAAGTTGCTTTGAAATTTTGACCAAATTCAAACCTTTGTGTTTTTGAGAATTGAATGATAGGAATGTTCACATGTTTAGAACGATATATACTAAAAAAAATAATAATATTATTATTATTATTATACATGTCCGACATTTTTAAATAATCTTGCTAGTTTTTCATAAAATTTTATTGAAATATTTAGATAATCACATTTGTTTTCTATTTTTAGATTAAAATGGTTTCAAATGATGTATTATTTTAACATATTTTTAGATACTTTATATACTTTTTCTTTGATACATAGATATTTTATATATTAATTTAATTATGAATTTTATTTATATTAATTTTAAAACATGCCTCTTTTCAAATATAACAAAAGTAACCAAATTTCATTGTCTAATAGACTACAATAAATCACGATAGACTACTATTTGTGTCACAATAGGCACAGATAATAGTTTATCGAGATCTATTGTAGATAGACTATGTATTTTGCTAGTAGTTGTAATATTTTCAGCAATTTTGCCATTTAAGATAATTTTTCTTTAAAACATGTTAATTTACTTTGTTCTAGAATTCTTCTAAAAATAAATAAAGTATATTAAATGTTAATTTTGGTTGAGATTTGAAGTACACTTATTTTAAAAGAGACAATTATATGGTTGATAGTATTTTTTTTTAGGGGATTATACTTTACATTATCAAACTAAAGAAAATTTCAAAGCGATAGTATCATTTTTTTTTTTTTTTTTGAAAAAAATATATTGGATGGTTTTATTGAAAAATTAAAAATATTGAAAAATTTTCAATTTAGATTTCCATTGAAAATGAACTGAGTTGCATATTTAAATAGAGTTTACCCTATACGTAAATGGAAAATAAAAATGTAGTTCATTCCCTATAAGAATATAGGAAAAAAAGGGAGTGCAAAAAAGTAAAAAGAAAAAAAAGATACCCCAAGTGTGAAAATTTTGAAAATCTATGTTTCAAGAGTGCATCTAAAACTTATAAGGTTGGCATCTCTAAATGTCTGGATCTTGGTGGTTTTTTTTTTGAAAAATAGACAACAATCAACTAGAGAATTACATCAAGAGAAACTAGAGAGCCAAACCACTCATGGTAGGGAAAAAGAAGAAAGGAAGAAATTTGCTCTCCCAATGCCTTTGGGCCAAAGAGTGGGCCAAAACATTATTCCAATGACAAACATGGTCAAAAGAAACACTCTTTAACTCTTGAACATATGACTTAACCTCGTGGATGAAGAAGAAGACTTTTGAAAGATCCTTAGAGCGTCCAGACAAGAGGTTAACAAATAGAGTAATTTAAAGGGAAATTATTATACATAGAATAAATATCAAACTATTTACAAATATAGGAAAAAAAACAATAGAAGTACATCGTGGTCTATCGCTGATAGATAGTGAAATTTTTCTATATTTGTTAATAGTTTGACTCATTTTGCTATATCCTTTTTTTAGACGAAACAACATTAACGAGACAAAGAAAAACTAAGCACCAAAGAGGAGGGGAGAGAATACTATCTAAAAACCAACTTTCCAAATCAAAGAATCATTTTAGACCAAAGTTGCAATTGGATGGACAATTTTGTTCTCCTCTCAAGACTAGATGTGACAAAAATTAACAATATTAACAACATTTCTAACCAAAAAATGTCATGGATAAAGTCTTAAATGTCCTTTCCACAAAAAAAATTTGGGTTGTTTGGTTCAAGGTTTTAAAGATACCTGGGATAAGATGTCTGGGATAAGATGTTTGGTTGTGCAGAAAATGTTATCAACTTTGGCTCTCTCTCTCGCTCTTGCCTTTTTTCTCTCTCCCTCGCTCTCTCTCACTATATGTCTCATTCTATCTCTCTCTCTATCGCTCTCGCGGGTACGTCATTACCAAATTTATAGAATGTCCTCACTTGTGTTGATTAAAGTATGTCTAGTAAATATCTTTTTCAAAATAAATAAAGAAAACCCACCAATGAAACATGAGATTTGTAAGCCTATACCTATTTCCGTCCTCTGTACCCACCAACCGAACAGCTCCCTTAATGAAGCATCTGAATAGATAATAAGAGTCGGTTTGTTGAGATTGAAGTAGTAGAGAAATCAATTTCATGAATCAAATAATTGGGAAAAGTGCAAAGATTTTAGATGAAATTTTGGAGTAAAACTTTATAAGTAAGTAAGTGGACCAAAGCATGAAAGGCAACGCCCATTTTGGACATTTCACTAAATTACAAAATGCACTTTCTCCAATAATATTATTGCCGCCTTTACCTCTCAAACCTTTTTACATGTCTATACAATTACCCAAACCTAACTACTTAACTTTTCATTATTTATATACATATTACTATCAATCAAATACGGAAATTCATATATCCAATTTTGAAATAATATTTAACTATATTCACTTTCATCTCAAATTGTAATATTATTTAATTCATTATTTGTTTCACTTAAAAATTATAAATACAAAATATAGTGAGTGATTAATAATATTAATCAAAGAGAACTTAACATTAAAATAATAATTAAGTTTTGGTTATCAATTTGATCACAACTATATAGTAGTGAGGTTTTAAGCATTTGACTCTAGGACAAATGTTAATGTCTTAACTGATTGCCCTCTATATATATATACACTCACTTGTAAATTTAGGTTTTTTTTTTTTTCCCCTTCTTTTTTTCTTTATTTTTAAGATTGTATTTGATAGGCCTCTAAAATGTTTCTAAAAATTGTCTATTAGGCCTATAAGATTTTTAAAATAATTTAATATGTCATTTAACTATTTCAAATCTATTTAATAGCTATCTATTTACTTTAGTTCAATAAATGGTAGGACTTTTTGACCTCTTAGTCAATAACATATACTTTAACCAATTGAATTATATATAGAAGTTTTTAGCCTCTTAACTACTTATTAGATACACTTTAGGGAATTATTTTAAATTATAAAATTTTTGAAAATATTTACAAATAATAGCGTAATATCACAGTCTATCGTAGTCTTATCACATTTAGATAATGAAATTTTGTTATATTTGTTAATATTTTGGTTCATTTTTCTACATTGGAAAACAATCCTACATTTTAATTTCAAAGCCTACTTGATACAGATTTTAAAGTTTAATAGAGTAATATAGGTTGCATCCACCTCTATGCATCCCCTTTGATCATAAAAGGAAGAAACATTAAAAAAATATATCTTTTTTAGAAAAAAAAAAATTACCACATAACAACTTGTAATTGGATATTTACGTGGGTTGCACATAGCTCGAGATGCATTCAAGTATTTTTTTTTTAATAATATTTAACACAAAATTTAAAGATAACATGTATAATTTTTTGTATAGCAAGGATAGAAGGATTCCAACCACAATTTTTTTGGAAAATTATTATAAATAGAAAAAATATCAAACTATTTACAAATATAAAAAAATTTCACTATCTATTAGTGATAGATTGTGATAGACTTCTATCGCGGCCTATCACTCAAGCTATAAAAATCTATCGCAGTCTATCACTAATAAATAGTAATTTTTCTATATTTATAAATAGTTTGACTCATTTTGTTATATTTGAAAACAACCCAATTTCTTGGTCACCACACTAAATTGATATATGTTTTAACTCATTTTGTTATATTAAATATTCATGCAAATATCATTTTATACCCCTAAACTAATAATTGTATCAATTTAAACCCTAAACTTTTGAGTTATATCCATTTAAATCTTAAACTAATATTTGTATCCATTTAAACCACAAACTTTTATAAGTGTATCAATTTAAACCCTGAACTTTCATAATTATCAATTTAAACTCTCCATTATGTTTTATTTGAATACACCTACAAAAGTTCAAGGTTTAAATTGATACAATTTTTAGTTTGAGACTTAAATTGATACAATTCTCAAATTTTAAGATTTAAATTGATATAACTTTCAAAGTTTAGAGTTTAAATAGATACAATTATTAGTTTAAGATTTAAATTGATACAACCTTGGAATATAAATTGATATTTGACTCAAAATATTTTTTTAAATTAAAAAAATATGGAATTTAAAGTTGAGATTTTTGGTCGAAGTTACAATGAACCTTAACTCAATAACGACAAATATGTTCCGACATATATTTAGCCAATGATTCATATTAATTCTTTTTCCTTTTTTTTTTTTTAATTAAACATCCTCCTCCGATCCCCTCTATATATATTCTAATTGCCTTCTAATTCCTCTGTTCTCATTCACTTTGAAGTTCTCTCTGTTTCATTTCTGAAAGAAACCTCAAATCCTTTCAATGGCGGCAAATGGTTTGGATTTAGCCTATGCTTACAGATCAAGAAAACCCTTTTCTTCTTCTTCCTCTCTTCTAAATTCCTTTTTCATGTCCACTGTTAATTTGGCCGCCAATTCTCTCGTCTCCGTCGCCTCTAATGCTAAAAACGAACTTTCCGGCCGGAAATGGCGACCGGCGGACCATCTCCGCTTCATGCTCATGCTTACCTCTTGGTTTACGGTTTGGGTTTTGAGAATTGTCATGGATTGGTTTCCTGTCGCTCTCGCCCCTTCTCGCCGTCTCCTAACTCGTTTCTGTGGCGGTGGCGACAGCGACGGCGGTGGGTCTAGGAGTTCGCCGCCTTTGCTGTTGCCGCCACCGTCTTCCGCCTCCTCCTCGGCGTTGGGCTCCTCAGCTTTGGCTTCGCTTTCCAAATTGGATTTGGTTCCTTTTGAATCTGTTGACTTTGGTGGTTCCTCTGTTAACCCTCTCACCCGAGCTCTCTCTCAAGTAAGCCTTTTTTTTTTTTTTTTTTTTTTTTTTTTTTTTTTTTAAATTCAAACTCTCAGATGAAAAATCAAGCCATCCATCCTTTTAATAATTAATGCTTTGTTCATAAATTCATTCCTAATAAATAAAATTAGCTGTAAATTTAATATGAAATCAATTATATTATTGTAAATAAATTTCAAATTTAAACACATGATAATTTTATGGTTAGCGTAGACATGAAAAAGCTATGAAACTATTTGGTTTTTATTTTTAAATTTTTTATTATTATAAACTTTAAAATACTACTTTCACCAAATTTTTAGCCTAAATTTTGAAAATTATAGAATATATAATTTTAAAAAATGGATTATTTTATAAAATTTGACTAGTTTAATTTTTTTTTTTTTAAGTAAATGGAAATTATAGTATAAAAATTAAGAATAAATAAGCATAAAATTTAAGAACAACCCAGTAAAAACGAAATAATTATGAAATCGGCCTATATTATTGATAACAAATTAATTGTTTCAGTCTTAAACACCTAAAAATAATTTTAATTAAAAATGGAGCCGACATTATATCTTACAGATTTTTCCTCTGCCCGGCAAGTTGTTTTTTTACTAAGATATTACCAAGTTTCCCTATTTAGTAAGTTTCCTTTGAATGAATGTCGGTTCATTTTGTCTCTATTTCATGCCACGTCATTTTTGGAATCTTTTTGGTCCATAGTAAATGTGTCTCATAAATCCTTTGCAAAAGAATAAATTGTCCCCCAAAAGAATAAATTTCTTTTGATATATTTGTTTTTATATGTGAAGATGAACCAATATGATATGATGTTTCAGTTAAGTAGGGATGATATTAATAAATATTATACTATAATTTTCAAAAGTAGTTTGATTGTATTAAAGTATAAAAATATTAAGCCTTGGGATTATAAAGAATGGTTTAGATTGGCTGTTTAAGAAAACTCCAACTAAAAAATTAAAAAAAAAAAAAAAAAAAGTTTAATGGATTGAAATTGACCAATTATTTCTTTAAAAAAATAATAAAAATAAATTCGAAGGTTTTCTTGGCCTCGAAAGTTAATTCTCTGATATGTTCCGACCGTAATCCAACGAGAATGTGGGGGAATGCGGCGGCATGAATGATTTTAATTACTCCACGTGTCGTGTTCACGGCGGCGCTAGGATGACGTGTCAGTTTTTGATTCCTTGTTGTTTGCGGTTCTCGCAACGTGGATTCGCCTTCGAGAAGTTCGGTCCACGTGGTTTTGGAATGTTTTGTGTTTTATTTTTTTTGGAAAATTATAAGAAATGGATTTAAAATACAGAAAATAAATTTAGTTAAATCTAAAAAGGTTAACTTATATTAAATTTTAATATAATCTTTTTAACTAACATGGAAAACCTCAGAAGCGGCCAGTTCGGTCCACGTGGTTTGGGAATGTTTTGATTCGTAATTTACTCCATTTTATTGGTCTTTGAAAAAGATTAAATTGGTTTAATGAAAATTTGAAAATGAACGGTGCAGATCTTGGCGATCTTGAACGAGATGCCGGCGAGTTGCCGGAAGTATCAATTCACAATGGCAATGGCAGAGAAGATAATGGAGGAAAACGCCAGAAGCGGCCAGTTTGAGCTTCTGCAGGTGAACCGGGCCGCCCTCTCTGCCGCCTTCGCCCGAACCTCCTCCCTCCTCTACGACTCGCTCCATCGGACCCGAGAGATCGAAGAACGGACCAGAGCCGGCACGTGGCCGTCACGGATCATCGCGGCTCTCCCGTTTGCGGCCTACGTCACTCCCTACTTAAAATTTCTGGATCTGGCCGTCAGTGCCGTCGGCGCCATAGTACCGAAGGCAGAGCCGTTCAATGGTCGGAGATCGGAGACGGGAATCGTGGAGGGGGAGTTCGGCGTCGAGACAGTGGTGGTGGAGAAGCTCGGACAAGAGTTGGTTTGGATGACGGAGAAGCTACGGGAGTATGGGGCGGTGGATGAGGCTATGCTGCAGTGGAGCTTTGCCGGCGGCTTGGCCTCTGTTTCCGTTGCCAGTAGCCCTAGAATCCAGTGGTGCTTCGTCAAAATCTCAGGTAATAAAATAATAATAATAATAATTTCATTCCATTTTATTATAATATCTATACATAAATCTCACCTTTACCAATTACTCCTTTGTTATCTATAATTAAAAAATCCATATTAATTAAATTTGGTTATGAAAAATCAGCGACTCTGTTTCGAGAGCTAATGAGGAGCAAAGAAATGGAGGAAATGGTAAGATCAGAAGTAAAATTCAGAATGCTATCACTATGGCTGCCATTGCTATGCCATGCTCGAAATGGATTAGCCTTTCCGGCGCTGATGAGATACGAGAAAGACGAAACAGAGAGAGCCATAAATCATATCATCGGAACCTTATCGCCGATGGATCAGGAACTCATCTTAACCAATTGGCTCCAAGACTACGCAATTTCCGCCTCCGAATGGCCCAACCTTCAGCCTTCTTACGACCTCTGGTGCAATTCTACTCGATTACTCGCCGCCTGATTCGCTGCACAAGGAAGAAGAAGATGAAGATGAAGATGAAGATGAAGATGAAGATTGTTTCATTAGGGCTTGTTTGGTACGGACTACGGACTTTTATTAGCTGGAAATTTTGGAATTTTCAATAAATATATTAATGTAATATGTGTGTAACATTTGGTTTATTTATGTATGATTTAATAAAAACCATCCTTGTGAAATTTTAATTTACATATTACGAAATTATGAATATTCTTTTTCTTTGTCCTGATAATTGTTGAAATTGTAATCTACTTGACGTTTTATTTACCGAATTAAGTCTACTTAATTTTGTTATCCTTTTGTGATTACTAGGCAATAACACCTAGTTTTTTTTTTAGCACATAGGAAAAAGTTTAAAAATTACCACTGATGAAATATTGCCTTTTATATTTGTTTAATCTAAATAGTTAAAATTATTTAAAGAGAAAAAAATTAATAAAAATTTAAAATACATAGAACGAACATATTTTGACGGTTAGATCATGATTCATATATTATATCTAAAATTATATTAATATACGATAGAATATACTATTTCGCCATGTAACCTCTTAAACTCGAATAGTGAATTAGGACAAATTAGAAATTATATATTAAAAAAATGTAAAGTTAAAGTGGTGATGTAAATATTCTCACATCATATCTCTTTTATATACTACCAGTGTTTTACCACCTACGTGTTTCTATTTTTTTTAAAAAAAAATCAAAATAGGTATTTTTTTTTTTAATAATTTGGATAAAATACTATCTCATAGATTTATCTTACAAAATTGATTAAGATTAATTTTATATGTTCTTATAATATATTATTATTTAGTTGGGTTAATGTTCTGGATCATGTAAATATAATTTTAATCTAACTAATTTAAGAACTACAAGTGGAAACTTTTTAAAATTAAAGATTAAATTTATTGAGTACAAATAATATTTTTATAATAATATACATGTCGATAGAGTTACATTTATTATTTAACTTTCAGGTGAAAATAATATTTTATAATAATATATGTATTTGTTTAACTATTCTATTAATACGTGCATGTGATACTTTTTACTTTATTTTCTATAATAAAAAGAAATTATAGTTTCATTTATAAAATTGATAATTTTATTTTATAATCAACATATAGTGTAATTTTAAAAATATAATATTAAAATTCATCGTCATTATTAACAAAAATATGTTATAAACGATATATTTTGAAAACATATAAATTACAAAAGAGACATAATTATAAAATTTTTCTAAATATTACAAATTTTTGATATCTTATAGATTAAAGATTTAAAATATATGAAAATTGATAACTTGTAAAATGGTTGAGATTTATGTGGCTTTTGAAATTTCAAAATTAATTATAATTAATGTGAAATAATAATTTTTAATAATTGATTTCTAGAAATAAGTATACAAATTTTCTTATATTTGGCCTTCTTCATATTCAAAGATTTTCACATTCTTGTAAATCAAATAAATAAAAATTGAGAATGATATGCTTGATAAATGTAAAGGTAAATCAAAAGACATAATGACTTGAAATAATTTTTACAATGGTAGTTTCTTAGAATGAGAAAGTAGTGAACAATTTTGTTACATCCATAGGACTTTTTTCCTAGAAGGTTGAATGATTTTATTTTTTTTTTACATGCATTAGAAAAAAAAAACTAAACATTTTTTGATAAAAAAAAAAAAAACTAACAACTATGAATAATATAATAACTTAAAAAATCTAATAAGAATAATTGATACTTATATTTGAGAGCATATATTATGTTGAATCGTTTTCGTCAATCTTGAGAGCATATATTTATTTAAATAGTCAATAATTAATATAATAGAATTAAAAATATATGTGTGGACATTTAATATAATAATTTAATCACTATAAATGAGAGAGTAAAAAAACTTGAATTCAATTGCTAAAAAAAACCTTGAATTTGGACACAAAACCGTGGAAGACATTTCATATATTGAGTAATTAATTTCAAATTTTGAGGGGTATAAAAAAATAAAAAAAAAAATAAATTATAGACTGCTCCTTTTTTAGGTATCATCAGATTCAATCTCCTTTGAAGACTTATTTTCATAAATATCCAAATATTTGGATATCTTCGTATAAAAATTTTTGGACAAAAATATCCCTGGTAGTGGTGGAGAGCGAAAATTGGGGAGAAAAAAAAATGTATTTATTATATACTTTTTCATATTTACGATATAAATTTAATGTTGAAAAGAGAAAATGCATTTTATATACTATTAATTAGTTGAGATTTATTTCCATTCTCAATTGGATAGAAAATGCATTTAATATAATTTTATTTTTCATTTAACGTATCAAGCAACTAATTTTACTAGCAAATTCATGTTATTTTTAAATATCGTGTGTATGAAATATATTGGTAAATAGATTTGATTTGTAATCAAATACAGCTGGTTTCACGATAAGTTGTTGGTTAGCACAAACATACCTTTATATATATTGAATGTAATATATATTTCAGGTATTCTGATATATATGCACTTTCTAATTAGATATTGCTTAAGTGCCTCTAATATATTTCCCGATGTTTTAATATGTATGTCATTCTAATGCAATTTTTATATGATAGTTTGACTTATTTGAGTTTGTCTGTTATATTCCATTTTGAGTTGTTTATATTACGTGTTATTTTATATATATATATATATATATATATATATATATATATATCACAATTTAAATTTATGGTTATTTTAAAATATACCTTAGAACATTGTCTTAGATGTTTATATAATATATTCTAATTAATATATGAAATATACTAGTAAGATTGACTAAGCATTTAATATAAATCACAATATATATCATAAATTTCATTTAAGCAGCCAAAAATTCCAAAAAATCAAAATTTAACATAAGCTCCCTAACAAAAATGCTTTAATTCACGATTAATGTGACAGTTTCAAATAAACAAAGTCATCCACCACAATATATAAATTACAAATGGATATAAGTGTATATATCATAAACAGAAAGTCTAAATAAAAAATTGTCTTTCACACCGCATTTATATCAAATAAACGAATATTATATCATAATATATATTGAAAATCGTACCTCATTTAAAAAACTAATTTAATATTTTTTCCTAAAAAACGTGCATACACATCACTTAATACTTTCTATTGAAAAACTTCATTTAATTATTTTTTTTTAAAAAAAACTTGTCTCATTTAAAACTCGTTTCTCTTCCCTATTTTTAAAAGCGTGTAACTAATTGATGGTTGGGGGATAAATAGTAATTGGGACCTACTTTTTTTTTCTTTCTTTTTTTTTTTAATTTTAAAGTCAACTTAGACATTCTTGTAAATAATGGAAGTTCAATGTAATTGAAATATAAATCCTTTATTAGAGTCTTATGTGCTGCCCTATTTTTAATGGATTAATTAATAAAAATAATTAATAATAAAAGTGTCATTTTAATTGGAGAATTGATTGAGTACTATTAAAAAATTGAAAACTAATACTAAATTAAAATAACTAATACTAAAATAATTTTTTTTAAACCAATAACTAATTAGTATTTTACAAAACATCCTTAATTACACTAATTTAGTATATTTTTATCTATAAGAATAATTAAGTAAGTATATTGTTATTTATTTATTGCAATCAATTATTTAATTTTAGTTAAGTAGAGTTCAATATTATTAATTATAAAATTATTAATTAATTTTAATTAAATGACATTAAAAATATATTTTAATAAACAATCTACAAAAATTAATGTAAGAAGAGAACATAATATGATACGTTAATAATCAAAGTTAATATAAGAAATATTAGAAAAATGTTTAAAATAATCATAATATGTTAATAATGAATGGTTTAATTAAAATTAAGAAAAAGTATTATAAATAGAAAAAAAATCAAATTATTTACAAATATAAAAAATTTTTACTATCTATCAACGATAAAGTGCAAAATTTATTAATTTTTCTTAATTTGAGTTGTTTTCAAATATATCAAAATGAGCTAACTTATTTACAAATATAACAAAAATTTAATTTCTATTAGCGATAAATCAAATAGACATCTATCAGTGTCTATCACTAAAGTGATAGATGTCTATTTTGGTCTATCACGACCTATCACTGATGAGAAAGTAAAATTTTGCTATATTTGTAAATATTTTTAGCCGTTTTTCCATTTAAACAATTTGTCTTTATTAAAACAATTAATTATATTAAATTTGTGAAATTAATATCAATTTGTTTATTAATTCATTAACTATATTCAAAATAAAATTATATTTAAAATAAAAACAGAAAAATAGTGGGAAAAGAGAAAATCCACAATTTGTTTGAAGGGTAAAGAAAATCCTTGTCTGGAAGAAAAAAAATACTTGTAAATATCTTATTCTCAGGCAAAATGTTGAAAACCGTGAAGCAAACATGAGTTGAGCATATTTATGTTAATTCCCATATAGAAAACCTTCTAACCAATTGACCCTTTTATGATTGTACTCAATTTTTCTAAATTATGAGTAGTGAGTCTGATTTTTTTATTATTATTTTTTAAAGAAATTACATGCTGGTTTCTTATTATTGTTTAGAATATGTTTAGTAAACATGGTTTACCATTCTTAGAATGAGCTTATTAAGTTATACATCTAAAATGAACATAGTTCAAATGGTATGAATTCATGTACATTATTGACTAAAGGATTGAAGGTTCGAATTTTTCACTCTACATGTTGTTGAACTCAAGAAAGTTCTGTATAAAACCATGTAAAACGTACTATCTCATTGCACCCATTGAACTAGAGCTCGCCTATTTTGAGAGAATACATGTATAAAAAAATTGTGTAACATTAACAAATATATTACACAAAATTAGCTACAAATAATTACGTAATATATTATAACACTACAAGACTCTGTATACAATTAAAAAAAGATACTTAAAGCATACAAAAATAGATGGGAACAACAAAAGCTCAATGACAAGTAGATGATCAAATTGTTAGCAACTATATGTCAAATGAGTTAAACCTGTAGATATAAGAATGAGATGAATATAAGTAGTCTGGTTATGTTTCTAACGAGTGATGTTTTGAAGACAATTATTCGCTTTAATTTGTATGAGTTGCAACTTACAAGTATATTACAATGATCGTTTGAGCATGATACAATGACTAAGTTTAATAGATCAACAACCTCAAACTACTTGGATCTGACAAAACTCTTAAATACTTCCTTTCAACTCAACTCAAGATTAAAAATAAATAAATGAGAGAAACTCTTCTAATTGGAATGAGATGCTCCAAATGAAGAAACAAATTACTGTTTATAGGCTAGCAACCTAATAACTCTAAAAAATATATATACCATTGAAACATATGTTAAACATAACTCACTTGAGTATATAGTTACTTGAAAAATTCAAACATAATTCATTAATGAAAGTACACAACAAATTTAACGTATAATAAATTTGTGTATGAAACATCTTCTATTTTTATGTTTCAATCTAATTTAAATGTTTTGACAAATAATCTAATTATATATACAGATTAAAATTATCTATTTTCACTTTATTTCACAAAGTTGTAAGAATATCCAACAACCTAGTATTACATCTAGACAAATTGGCTAGTAGTCTTACATAGTTATTCTATATAACACTCGATTAAGTTAATCACATCCAACTTAAATTTACTTAGTAGGTTATGGCTTACCATTTGTGTTTTTCAATCCCACTTTAAAAAAATGGATAACGATTTCTTTTTTAGTTTTATGTTAGGAATTATGCTGGTTCATATCCTAACTTTTTTTATACTACACTGTTCCTTTTTTTTAAAAAAATATATATGAGCTTATAATTTTTTAAACATATTAACAATTTTTTTTTTTAATCAAACTTCACTCAAATTTTGAATACATTTTTAGAAAGTAAGTTGAGTTAGAAAAAATAATTGATGCTAAGATGAAAATATTGTTTATAATTCAATTGTTCTTTTTAAACTTTATTAAGAAGATCTTAACTATCACATACTACATTTAGGAAAAAAATACTAGTATAATCAGTCATTATCAAAACAAGCATAACTAGATATAAAATATATATTTTGAACTACTCTATACATATTGTTAAATTAAAAAAAACAAGTGTAACCTCTCATTAATATAAATTAATTTTAATTTGAAAGTTTTATCCACAGTAATTCCCAACTTAACAATGACGGACTCCTTCTCAAAAAAATTTAAATTAAAAAAAACCTTTGATATTTTTATTTTATTATTATTATTTTGTGCTATTTATGAGTGTTTTAAAAAATCAAACAAAAATTCAAAAAAAAAAAAATAGCTTTTAGAAAATTATTTTTTATTTTTGAATTTGACTAAGATTTCAAACATTTAGGTTGATAACCATGTCGTTTTTTATTTTTGATTTTGAAAATTAAGCATATTCCCTCCTCATTTCCTACATTGATTTGCGTCTCTCATAAATATACTAGTTGAATTATTTGCCAAATTACAAAAAACAAAAGCAAATTTATAAATGTTTTTTTTTTTAGTTTTCAAATTTTAGCTTGGTTTTTTAAAACATTGCCAAGAAGTAGATAACAAATGAATAAATTTAAAGGTGGAAGTAGTGTCTATAAGCTTAATTTTAAAAAACAAAAACAAAAAACAAAATGAAACAAGGCCTTAATTAGAA
Source organism: Citrullus mucosospermus (assembly GCA_030954485.1). NCBI lineage: Eukaryota > Viridiplantae > Streptophyta > Magnoliopsida > Cucurbitales > Cucurbitaceae > Citrullus > Citrullus mucosospermus. Next base: position 27,442,775 of record CM062056.1, read on the forward strand.
AAGATGAAAAATATGATAAAGAAGTTGTAAGACAATGATCATAATTTTCAAAAACAAAATACAAAAAATCAAATGGTTATCAAATATGGTCTAATAGACTTAAATATACACAAAACTTGATAGCTTAAAGTAGATCATGTTTAAAGCCGCAATCGTTCACAATCGTAATCAACAAATATGAATACGAAAATATGGAACCTACTTCATTACTATTGATTGTGTTTACCACACACTTCATATTACTCTCAAATTTGTAATCATATTCTGAAATCTTATTACACCCAAAAGACTATTCAATTCCACTCCGATTGATTATTAGGTGAGGTCCATCTCGTCTTTTTAGCTTACTTTACACCATTTGCTCTTTTACCTTAGAGATCCATAACCATATTTAGTTAGCTATTTGCCTCTATGTAAATCCATATTTATAATTAAAGGTCAAAATCATATAGAACCATAATTAAAAAGCTAACGTTTTTTTTTCTTTTATTCATTATTCATTATTTTTGCTAGGTCCTAATTATGATTCTTTTATCCATTGTTTTTGTTAGGTAGTATTTATGAAAACAAGAAATGAGCTAGCATTTTTATGTTTTATACGTGAATTATTTACCATTTTTTTTAGAACACATTTGAAAAGGGATTGATAGAAATCTTTTGTGATTTTTAGTTTGAATGCTACAAAAATATTGTTTCAAATAGATTAAATAATATTATCTAATTAAATTAATTTTAAATAACAAAACTGTTAAAAATATTTACAAATAATAATAAAATATGACAGTCTATCTGCGATAGACTTCTATTGGTATCTATCATGACACATGTAGATACAAAGAGTGGTTTATCGTAATTTATCATAGTCTATTGTACATAGATAGTGAATTAGTACTATATTTATAAATATTTTGGTTCATTTTTTATATTTAAAAATAATCCTTAAATCAAACCAGGATAGATTTTGTTTCAAAAAATGTGATGTCTAATTTTAAAAGTATTTTATATCAAGATGATGTGATTTTCCAAATTGAAATTTGAATTAGGAATGAGGTTTAAGATAATGACTAATTTTCTTTTTAAAAGAAAAAAAAACTAATTTAAATATAAAAATTTGAATGAGTAGATAAAAATAAAAATGATTTTAATTAGTTAAAAATATAAAAATGCATTATGATATTATGATAATCACCCATATTTATTAGAATTAAATATAGATATAGTTTGCATGCTAGAATCATGTTGGTGTTGTAAGGCTCTCCTTTGCAGTTTTCTATTGGGGATGGGCGTTGCTGATCAGTTTAGTTTGACCCTTGGTTAGAAGGGACCTATTCTCCTATAGTTTAGGACGATGGTTATCTTAGATGCAAATGTTTCCTCATTTTTGAGTTTCTTTGTCTAGATAAGACGTAGACTTCAATGTTTAATTTTGGAGAGTTGGATGCACTCTTGGAGCAAGTAAAATCTATTGTGGTTGAAGTTGGGAGGGATGATCACGTAACTTGACTCCCTTGTCATTCAGAAGTCTTTTCTATTGCCAATGCTTGAGAATCCCTACATGCTACTGCCTAGGCATCCTGTGAGGCCTTAGGCTAGTCTCATTTAGTTTGGAGGTAATATTTAGAAACGCTCTTTCATTGTCTGGCTTGTTGTCTGCAATCAACTTCTGGCGAGTGATCGTATCAGTCGGTGGAATTCTTATATCCCTAATGTATTTGTCATTAAGACACTGAACTTGGATTTATCATTTTAATGCTAGCAACTGGGTGACACATAAAATTTGAAGAGTTGTGTGGTGTTGTTATTTACCATATTTGGAGAGAGTGTAATCTTTGTATCATTGAGGCTATTTTGCTTCTTCACCAAATAGTTAGATAGGTTGTGTTTGTTGTTCGAATTGACATGAAACATTTCTAGAGAGGATTCATAATAGCTTTACATAGATTGTTACATAATTTTTCATTTATTAATTATTAAATATTTTTCATTTATTAATTATTAAAGTTAGCAAGTATATCAACAAATATTAAGTAGAATATGTTAACAGAAATTTAACTAATTCTTGAGTCTAATTTAAAAAAAGTATAAGGTCGAAATCAATAAAACATCGTAAGTTTAAGAATAAAATTTAACTTAAAGGTAAAAGAAAAAAAAAAAAAATTCCTCATTGCCATTTTCTTAATTTTAATTAATTTAAAATAAAAAATGGAAAAGAAAAGAAAAAAAAGGTTGCCTCTGTTTGTTTGTTCTGTCTCGCGTCTCGCGTCGTCGTCTTCTCAAAATCTTCCCTTTAATGTAATTTCTTCTCTGAAATCTTCTTCCTTCCTTCTTCCCCTAATTCCCCATTCCCTTTCTTCTTCCCTTCTTCCATTTGTCAAATCCAAATCCAAATCCAACCCTCTCTTAATCGCAAATCTCCTTCTTTTATGGAGAACGAAGCCACCACTACCGCCACCAAACTTGGTTCTGATGGAGTCAAGCCAACCCCCACCACCACTACTACCGCCGCCGCCGCCTCTTCCGACCATGATCAAAACCCCAATTCCAATCCATCTCCGCCCTCTGTTTCAGACCCCCAGAATGACACTACTGGATCCGACTCCACCTCCCATCAAACCCCTTCTCGCCACTCCTCCAGAACTCCCTTCACTAATCTCACCCAGGTTGATGCTGACCTTGCCCTCGCTCGTACCCTTCAAGAACAGGTCCTCCTTTTCTCTCTTTCTCTCTCATGTTACTGTTTCTAATCTCTTCTTGTTCCTCTTCAATTTCTGCTTTCTTTTCTTGTGTTGTTCTGTGTTCAATTCGTTCTCTTGTCGGCTGCTTTTGGAGCTTTCCTGGTGGAATTCCTATCTTGATTTTGTTTCTGTGCGAGTTTTTTTTTATAAAGAATTTTAATTGCGTGGTGAACTTGATGTTCTCCTTTGTGGCTTTCTCAGTAGCAAACAACTATCCTGAGAGTCTATTTGTTGCTTAGGTTCTGGATTTAGTTTTACTTTCTTGATTATCTGATTGTGTTTTATTGTCCTTGATTGCCCTGGTTTCTAGCATCGACTTCGTTTGGCTTTGTTAGTTTTCAGCTGGGTTGCGCAGGGAAGAGTGGAAGACTTGGGAAGTTGTTCATAAGGAAAAAAAAAAAAAGAACCGATTGTGTAATGGCAAACGAGCATGCTTTTGTTTCTTTCCTTCATGTATTGATATTGATTGATTACTTTGTTTTGTTAATTAGGAGCATATGTGTGTCAGTTAATGGAAAAGTGTTTGAATCTTGATTTGGAACTGATGAGTTTCCAGCTTATGGAGGGAGGGGGAATAATAAAATGCATGATTGACGACTCCAGTACTACATTGTTGTTCAGTCGAATGTTTGTTTTTAAATGTTGTATTTGTCTTATCATGTTTTTAGCAAATGAAAGAGTGATGGGTGGGGGGAGTTTACCTAAGACTCTATCCTCATCTTACTTGCTCACGATGGTTGTCTTAGTTTTGGATTTAGGAGCTTCTATACTTTGCAAAAAAGAAAAAAAAAAAAAAAGGAAAAGAAAAAAAAGAGAGAAGGTTTTTAGTGATATTTTCAATTGACAATGACTAATGATGAGCAGGAAAGGGCATACCTAATGCTTAGAATGACGAGTGAGGGGAGTGATTTTGGAAGTTGGGAAGCTGGAAGTTATGTATTAGACGATGAGGACGGTTTTGGTGATCCCCATGATCATACAGAATCTGATGGGGATGATGATGAATTTGACGGAACAGATGTCAATGATGATGACGATGTGTTTGATGTGCATGCTCATGAAGATGGTGGAGAGCATAACAACCCCAACTTTGAACTTGATCCAGGTAATTTTTCAAGTGACGAGGCTTATGCTAGAGCCCTACAAGATGCTGAAGACAGAGAAATGGCTGCCAGATTGTTGGCCCTTGCTGGATTACAAGATCGTGAGTATGCTTGGTCATGTGGCTTCCCTTGTAATGCATTGTTACTTATCTGGAGGTCTCTAAATCATGTAAGACTAAAATGTTTTGTTTTCTCATGTTGCAGAGGACGCAGATGACACGGATGATCAAGGTGAAAACTCCCAGGTATTTCCTTTGATTTTCCACTTCATTCTCTGTTGCATTGGAATTTTTTCTAAATACATTTATATTCCCTTAGACTTACTTAAATAGATAACATTGATCCTGAAAATTCTCACTGTGGAATTCATGTGGAATAAGGGAAATCTTGTCTGACAAAAAAGGGAAATCTTATGTGGAAAACCTTGCCATAACTGCTATGTAGCTAGATGTTGAACTGTATGGAATTGATGCAGAATGGGGAAAGTCTTATGTTGAAAAGCCTGTTCTGACTTTCCCCTCTTTGATAGCTTGGAAGCTACAACTTATTAATTCTCTTATGATCTAAAGAGGCTTGCGGCTAAAATTTTCTATTCCCTTAATTTTATAGTTAGTTTTGTTTGCTGGGCTCTTCTTTTGTATGGTTCTTTGTATTCCTTCCTTTTCCACAATTAAAAGTTGGTCTTTGTCAATTTTTTTATGAGCCCCTGTCCAAACTCTCAAGTGCTTGATTGTAGGAAAATAAGTTTCATATCATTCATACTCACAAGTTCTAGTATATTTTTCTACATCACCACGGCTTTTCCCCCCTTTGAGAATTTGGATTTGGATGAATAAAAGGATTTTCAAGATATGGTCTCTTTTGGATGTGTTTTGGGATCTTGTCAGATATATAATTTTTAATTTTTTATGGTGTTCCTTGTCCACAACCATTTTTTATTTTACTTCTTTGGTCAGCCCAAATTGGGAAGTTTTTCTTTTGTAGGTCCCATGGTTTCTTGAAGAATTTATAGCCTCCTTTTCTGCTCCTTGTCTTCTGATTGATGTCACGTCTCTTTTCCTAGAAAACAACAATGGTACTATGTGTGTTAATGTGAACCATTGTTACTCCAAAAAGTGTCCATGTGTCTCCATGCTTCTTAGATTGGCTTTCACCATCCAAAAGTCATCCTTCCAAGATGATGTATTTTTAAATTGTATGTATTCTTAGTGACATTAACTAGAGCTACAAAAGTTAAGAGGAATTACATCGGTGGGATGTTGGCAGAATGGTCTGTGCCTTAAATCCCATGGAAATAGCCACTGTCACCACCAATGAGAATGTGATTCAAAAGTAGTCCTATAATCTTTAAATGCTGCCTGGTTTGCCAAAGTAGTATTTGGAAGAACCATTTTTAACCTCTATGAGGGCTTCTGCCACAATTTTTTGAGACATACACTGTAGTCCAGCCAGCACTGGAAGTTGTCAACAACTTGAAAATCAATTTTCTTGAGGATGAGGCAGATGAAAGTTTGTTTGTAATTAGCATTGATATCTCTCTCTAAATCAGGTTTGGAACGGTTTTATGAAGTTACCCTTGAAAGCATTTTGACCCTTAATATAGAACGCATTCAAATAGCCAGCCAATCTAAGAAGATTAATTGTATTTTAGATCTATTACGGTCATGAAAATATCCCTTTTTGAAAGGTGGAGTGGCTGCCCAAGAATCTTCACTTTGAGACCTCTTGACAAAACTCTCTTCATTTGTTTTCAAAAATTAATTTTTTTAATTCCTGAATTCAACTTTCAATGTTTGCTCCCATTGGTTAAACTTAGACCGCTACTCTTTTTTAGACCAAATGACGTTCTTGATGTGCTAACCTAATTTGAAGTCTGATAGGGTTAAAGAAGTGAATTTAATAATAGTATTGAATTTACGTAGTTTAGTTAAAAAACTACCATACATTTAAGTTTTCTCCAAAATGAAGATCAAAGTCCCTAGTTCTTTTCTACTAAACAAACCACTCTCCATTACATCACACTCCTCATACTCTCTAGTCTCTTCTCCCCAGGTGTCCTATCATTACAATCTACATTCTATTACTAACATAATTGACGGAGGAACAGATCCGCATGCCCTTCTTCTGTAGCTGCTATATACTCCATTCCACCTTGTTTGGATGACCCACAAAACTTTCTTCAAGCAAAAGAAAAATACCCTGGAGGCTCATTATTTTTGTCAACTTCATATTTTTCATTTCAATTTTTATGTCAAGTTCAGTGCGTGTCCCTATTCAATCTGTTTTCTATTGAGAATCTCATAAAGAAATTACATGACATGTCTTTCAAAACCGTTGTAGAAACAGTCTTTTTCCTGGATACAATTACTTGAATACTACTTTGGTTTTCAATACTTGTATTCCTTTGCCAATTATTTACTGCTTCTCGACCAATGGATTGTGCCCTGCACACATCTGCCCAGCAGAAAACTTGCATCCAATGATTCCCAAAGGTCCATCCATGGCTGCAAAACCCTTATTCCATCTCTTGCTCCAGTTGCCTGAAAAAGCCGGAGAAGGGAATGGAATTTCCCAGTCGAGAAAATGAAATTGGCATATCTGAGATTCTTGTAATGTAATTACCCCTTAATGATAACTGAACTGAATTCATGGTAGAACTGGTCTGGTCTTATCATCCCCTCCCTCCTAGCGATTCCTGTTTACATGTAAGGAGAAAAATCCTTTATCTGCCACACTACACATACATAGGCTATGTTTTTTTAGAGTTTTCCTTCTACTGTTAAGTCTGCTATTATTCAAGCCCGCCTTCTCTGTTTTATCCAACAAAGAGATCTTCTCCCTTGGATCTTGCTTTTAGTGGATGTTATTAAAAGTCTATCATTCTGACTCTTCGGCGATTGTCTATGTATCTTTCAACTTGAGTGCTAGGGAATGGCATGTTTGAGGTTGAGGGTGGTTTTAGTAGGATAGTGATTGAAGGTGACTCTGTGCCATGTAACTCCAGAATTCTGAAATCGTTAAATTTTCCGTTATACTGACCAAGTATCTTTTCAACTACTGAAAAATTCTCTACTTCTCAAATTTGACAAAGTGAATTTCCTGATTATTAAATGGCTCAGTCTACTAAGAGAAGATCTGCATGAGTGAGTTAAGGCATTGACATTTTCTTCTTGCTCTAGGTCTGCATAAGGATCTTCAAAAGACCACTTGTTCGGTGAAGTTGAAGTCACCCACACCCATAACCCAAAAGCAGGAAATAGATTATGAAAGGCCTTTGATTCCTGTAAAAAATATCTCTACCCAAGCAAGAGAGAGGACCTCCAGTCCTTTCTCTTCTGTACCTCCTCCTCTGCCTTATCTTCTAATACAATAGTTACATTCTTCAAAGGCTTCTCCTTGGATCACTTTCCCCTCTTGTTTTATTTTGCGTAATTGGAACAATACATACGTTGATATATATCTCAGCCACATTAAAAGCTAGACATTAGAATGAGCAAGAATCTATACTGTTTTCTTTTACCTTTAAGAGCATCAATCCTACATTCAGATGAACACATTTAAATGACTCTTCAACTTGATGCTAGCCTATATTAACTCTAAAATACTTTGGATTTTCTGAGTTTAATTCAACAAACCTTACCATTGAATCTAGAAGCCTCCATTTTCCTGCCTATCAATTGGACCTTTCCCACTTTAACCATGTTCAACAATAGACGGCAAGGCAATGTGTTTCTATGAATAGTGAGTCAGTGTCACTGCTCAAATTTCAGCTGTTGGGCTTGGACTGTCACCCAGTGTTTTGATGAATACAAACAAGCTTCCCCGTTTTGGTCGAGCGGATTAAGTTCACAATGAGGAGTTCTTTTAATTCGCTCATGCCTAGTGCCTAGTGTCAAGAATTTTATATCAATGCTGTGGTTTGATCTCAATTTAAAGTATCTAATTCAATGGACTTACTCTTGAAAGCTTCTTACCCTCTTTTTTCCTCCTCATTCATATAAGATCTAGTATTTCATCCCCAAACCTTTTTTGGCCATAGTTCTCATTTTTTTCCTTTTTAATAAATAAAATTGTAGCCCTTTGAATTAGTTAGGATAGAAATAAGTTTTCAATCCTAGCCCAGAAAGTAGCTATACTCTGAATATTAGATGACATATCCGATTTATCGTTCTATCAAAATACTCATCGAGGCTTTGCAGGATACGTGGGAGGATGTTGACCCAGATGAACTGTCATACGAGGTGAGTTTGGCTTGCTGGAGTTCTGATGCTTTATTATGGTTGATTCCTGAAAGGCTTATTAATATTTCAGGAGTTGCTTGCATTGGGTGAAGTGGTAGGAACTGAAAGTAGAGGGCTCTCTGCTGATACAATTGCTTCTCTACCCTCCATAAACTTCAAGGCAGGGAGCGGTCAGACTGGAAGCAACGATTCGTGAGTGATCTCAAGCGAGGAGTTTTGGTCTTTTTTGTCATTCTTATCTTTGCTTACTTAGTGTTGCTCATCTTTTCAGGTGCGTCATTTGTCGATTGGATTTCGAGGATGGTGAAACTTTGACCGTTCTCTCTTGCAAACACTCATACCATTCCGAGTGCATAAATAATTGGTTAAAGATAAACAAGGTAAAATGCCCATTTACATGGAGGTTAAATCTTCAAAATACCATGACAAATACACAGTAAAACGTAGCTACATATGGCGATACGAACCGGAATTAACTAAAGCTTGGTGTTGTGCAGGTCTGCCCTGTCTGCAGTGCCGAAGTCTCCACAGCTACTGGAAGCAGTTAGTTGTAGCATGTGGTATTGAATGTACTAAATCAAACATTTGACATATAAGTTAAATCACGAAGGATCTTAATTTCTGCTTTCATGATTTTGGCAATACCCATTTCAGTTCAATATCTATGGAAAATGTGTATGGTGGGTCATACTATCTCTGGTTTCATTCTGTAATCCAAGCCTAGGAAATTAGTTTCCCTTGTTCTTGTTCATCATATATGAATCTAATTTTTATTTTTATTTTTTAAAAATCTTTCTCCTTTGAATTTCTCGTTAATATATCCCAAATCCTGGCTTGTCTGTTCAGTGTGTAAACATAAAATTTGCTCAGGGGAAGAGCCATGAGTTATGAATCCTACGTTGATCTTTTTCTACTTCTTGAGGTTTCTACAGTGTGGATTTTCATAGTCATGTCTCAAGTGAAACTTTACTTATCTTAATATTCTAAATTATAGGGTTGTGAAATGGGTATTAAATTTTTATCGTTGATGTTTTTATGTCAAGATAAATTGTCATTTATCTCCTAATGTGAAAAGTTTATGTAACATAAAAAATTACTTACAAATCTCACTGCTGAGAGATACCAAAAGAGTTAAAGCAATTTTTTTTTATTATTATTTTTTAATTTAATTAAATTAAATTTTAATTAACTTGCCTTTATGATTTTTGATTCACCTCTCACATATGTATGAGTAACCTTAGAGTGCACTAATAGAATTTTAAATACCAATGCGTTGGAATGACCTGTTAGCCAACAATGGCTTATCCCTAATCCGATCACATTGGCTAGCACGATGTCATTTTTTTTCATGTTTAAGAAAACAATGGAAAATTGAAATACCCATCACAGTAAAGAGAGATCCACAATTGAAGCTACTTGGAGATGTCTGGGTGAAGAAGATTGAAACGAGCATAGGAAAACATCGGGTTGGTTTCGGCATCCCTCACGTGAGGTGAGACATCCCCAACATGAGGTCACTTAAATTGTTGTTAGTGTGCTCTAACGTAAGTGTAAGGTTAAATTTTATATGTTTGCGGGGAGCGGGTTAGAAATCAAGTGGAAACTTTTTATTTATTAGTTTAAACTTTTTGTATACTAAAAAATAAAAAAATAATAAAAAAATAAAAAAATAACAATAAATAAATAAACTTTTTGTTGGTTTTTTCTATTATAATTTTTTTTTATAAATATTTATTGACATCTAAGATTTTAACAGTATTTTTATTGATACATCTATAAAATTAAACTTTTGACATTCCTACCGACATTGACATTTTGAACTTTAGTTGCCCTAATATTCATTTGAACTTTCAATTTGACTTTCTAGACTCTTGTTTGATAACTATTTGATTTTTTATTTTTGTTTATGAAAATTATATTTATAACACTATTTTCATCTAAATTTCTATATTTTTGTTATCCAATTTTACTTAACACTTTCATGAATCAAGCCAACTTCTGAAAATTCCAAAACAAAAGAGGGGGGGGGGGGGGGGTAATTTCAGTTCATGAGTTTTTCTACTTAATGTAAAAAGTATAATTAGAAATTGGGAAGACAACCATATAAATTTCAAAGACAGCAAATTAAAGATAAAATTACTATCGAATGGAGTTTAAACTTTTGAATTTTGTTGTTATTAAAAATTAGATTTAATCCCAATAGAAAGTGATGAGACCATTATGGTAGCCAAGAGTTTTCAAACGGTCTCTTTTGAAGGAGTTAGCAACGTAAATGCAAAAGCAATTAAGACCCAAAACATTCTAATTTCATCAATTTTGAAGATTAAACATGTTTGTTCTAAAACCGAGAAACAGAGACAAGAACACTTACTTGTTGTAGCTCAAAATTGATCCGAAATCCTTCAAACTTTTGATTATGAACACTTTGTGGACCACCACAAGAGTATTTTTTGTTATTTTATGGCCTTAGAACTGATTGTGAGATCTAAATTATGATGAATTTGGAGCAAAATGTGAAAAACACCCAATTTAAGAGAGTTATGAGCAAGTGGATTTTGAAGCAAAAAATCTCTTAGAATCCTTAACCACTTCCTCAATTTCTTTCTTCTATTTAAAGAAGAAACCATGCAAATCATATTTGCTATAGATTTGCCACCTTAAATGATGATTAAGGAAATGTATTAGGAGGTGGAAGATGGAGAAGAAGAAGCTTTTAGGAAGTCACACCTCCTACTTCCATGCAATAGTGGAAAAAATCTAGAAATTTTCAAATTGTTTTCTCAAAATCTAACTTCCTAATTTATTTTCTTAAAATTATTTTTAACAATTAATTTAATATAAAATTAATTTAAATAATAATTATATTAAATTAATAATTTTCCACTTTTCTCTGCAAATTCCAATCCGATGAATCTCTATTCATCTGGATAATATTTAAATCACATTTAAATATTTTTAACTCTCCAATTTCGTCTAATTCGCAATTAAACGAACAAATCGTAAATTTTGCTCCTTAACTGAATTCGAACATTTCAAAGTCTTTCAACATAGTATTCTAAGGTTTATTCCATGAGCTAACAAGGGAACCTAATGGACCTACAGATCATGAGCTCCAACGATCTAACCGGCTAAACTCTTTAACCTAGTTAATTAACATTTGTTAAATACTGGGACACTTCACTATAGCCCAGTAGCTTCACTCTCCTCACTGTAAATATATTTCTGGTCACTTGTTATAACCATGATTAGTAAGTCAATCCTTCACAAGTTGTTCATAATTACAACTGGGTCAAAATTACCATTTTACCCCTGTAATTACATCTCACTCCTTAAGTCTCACTGATCCTCTAATGAACAATTGGTTTGTGGTCCAACCACCAAATCGAGTCTTTCTCGAGCCAATGAGAGGATGGGGCCCCTTGTTCAAGACCCGAAGTTAGCACTTAAGAGAACAACTTCTCTACCAACCTAGAATTAGGTAGGAGTGAGTTCCATTTTGCATAACTATGTCCCCAGCTATCTGCCTGGTTGTATCCATAAAATGAGAGGCTTATTAAGTCAGCGAATTCGGGCCACTCTCGCCCATGCATATTAAAAGATAATTTCAAACAAACAGGAGTTCATAGTTAGCTCAGGATTAAGATCGAGTTACTTGAGTCATCAGGTTGAAATAATCAGTTTTAACAGTAAACGGTGTTAAAAAGTAAAAGTGATTATTTCATGGTCCGGTCTTATGCATACTCATTGCATAGGATACCCCGTCTCATATGTCTCTACATGAACGATATAAGATCACATCGTTTGTATCAAATACAAAGTGGACTGCATCCATAACGTCTCCAGGATAAGGTACCCAACCTTATCCCTATACTATAGACTATTTGGCTATTATCTAAACTTGACCCACTTTTATGTCTACACATAAAGTTTAAGCATTCAACCTATAGCCAAGGGTTCTTAGTTTATTGGATTTAATAAATGTGATTCACATATTTAATAACAACTTTATTGAATAAATCTCGATAACAATTTTATTGAGAATAAGTTCCAAAATCTACAAACTACGAGTTTTAGGACATAAAACCCCACTGAGTAAATGTACACAGTGTTGAGTTTACAAAGAAAAGGGTATAAATACAATAAACTAGGACATCGGGTACTCAGTAGCTTCTTTCTCTTTTTGTCCTTGTGATTGAAATTGGAGTCCTCACTATATAGCCCGTTATGTCGTTGGTTTTTAGATTTTTTTTTTATTTTTTATTTTTGGTCATTTTCTCTTTTCAATTAAGAAGATGCGGGGAGATGTTAGGATTGTTATTTTTCTATTTGGGTTTTTGGAGGTAATTAACATGAACTTTATTCTCCATTGTCTCCTTGATGGAGTTCTTTTGATCATAAATTTTATTTTCTTTTTAAAATTAAATTAAATTAAATTATTTACAACAATATTTTGTTGAGGGAGAAATATTGGTGAGGGAAAGGAGTGGTATTTTGGTGTAGGGGAGCAATGCATTCCGAATAGAATCTATGTATAAAAAATTCTTAAAAATTTAATTTTGAATGTAATATGTCTTTGGATCTATTTGGAGGGTTTTTTTTTTTTTTGAAGTACAAGTAAAGAATACGGAGATATGAACGGAGAAGGAGAAGTATATATATAATATACATGTGAATATAGGAGATGAACTAAGGATAAGAAATATGGTAAATTGAAAAACATTAATATTGGTTTGGTTGATGAAATAACATGAATTTGGGGAGGCAAATGAAATTAACATTAATCTGAGATTGGATTTAAAAGAAGAAGAAGAAAAAAAGGACAAAAATAGGAGGAGGAGCAAGTAGTAATTAATAATTAAGACAAACAAGAGTTGATGGAAGAGAAAGATATATAATTAATCCTAAGAATAGGAAGAATGGGAAAAGTATAGTTGTGAATAGGAAGAAGTTTTCAAAGTTGAGAAGTGGAAATCCATAATTTAAGGATAATATTGTTGAAGAGAAAAAAAAAAAAAAAAAGAAAGGATGAGAATGCTTAAAAAAAGGGAGTCCAAATTTAGAAGGGGGAACTGATGGAAATGGGTATATAAGAACCAAAGTGAGGAATGGGAAAAAGCAAGCTCCAGGTGGAAGTTTGAGAATAAAATTAATTACCCTCTTCTTTATTCTTTCCTGATAATGACATAACAAAGGGATTTACATTTTTATTTTGTATTAATTCTTTCTCTTTTGTCTCAGTGGATGTAAGGGTCTATCAGTTTCTTATATATATATATATATATATATATATAGATATATAGATATATATACACACACACACACATATTCATATCCTTTGTTTCTGAAAGACCCCCACATAATCTACTGGTGAAATCTTTTCTACTCAATTTACCCATCACATATTTTTGAAAGAATTGATACAAAAAAACAAAAAAAAAAAAAAAAAAAAAAAAAAAAACACATTTTACTTATATATATATCTATCTCTGTACTCCCAATTAATATTAAATCCCTTACATTTTGAAAGAAAGAATAATAAGATGGCTGGAGGAGGAATTGTTGTTCAAGGAGGAAGGAATTATGAGGGAGGAGTCACTGGTTTTGTGATCATCACCTGTTTGGTGGCTGCCATGGGAGGTCTTCTCTTTGGTTATGATCTTGGAGTTTCAGGTTTGTTTTTTTGTTTGTTTGTTTGTTTGTTTTGTTGTCATCATTTATGGAATGGAAGGTTTAAAGTTGATTAGTTTATGGTTTTGGCAGGTGGGGTTACTTCAATGCCAAGTTTCTTGGATCAGTTTTTCCCATCTGTTGTGAAGAAGATGAAAAGTGCCCATGAAAGTGAGTACTGTAAATTTGACAGTGAACTCCTAACTTTGTTTACCTCTTCTCTATACCTTGCTGCTCTCGTGGCTTCCTTCGCCGCCTCCGTCGTCACCCGCAAATTTGGCCGGAAACCATCCATGTTTTTTGGAGGCTTTTCCTTCTTAATTGGCTCCATTCTTAATGGTGTTGCTAATAGCATTGCTCTCCTCATCATTGGTCGATTGTTGCTTGGTGTTGGTGTTGGATTTGCCAATCAGGTACCTATATGTTACGTTTTGAATACGACTGGATTTGTAGTTATACAAAGTTTAATTAATTAGGTTGTTTTTTTTTTTTTTTTTTTTTTTTTTTTTTTTTTGCAGTCTGTGCCAGTTTACCTTTCTGAAATGGCACCCGCCAAACTCAGAGGTGCTCTTAACATGGGCTTCCAAATGGCCATCACAATTGGCATCTTGGTGGCGAGTCTTGTGAACGTTGGTACAGCCAAAATCGAAGGCGGATGGGGATGGAGAGTCTCACTCGCTCTTGCCGCGGTCCCCGCCGTGATGATGACCATCGGAGCCATCTTCCTTCCTGATACTCCCAACTCCATTCTCGAAAGAGGATACACAGAGAAGGCCAAGGCAATGCTCCAAAAAGTTCGCGGTACTGACAATGTGGAAGAGGAGTTCCAAGACCTTATTGATGCAAGTGAATCTGCAAAGAAAATTGATAATCCATGGTCTAACATAATGAAGCCACAATACAGACCTCAACTTGTGATGTGCACTATGATCCCATTCTTCCAACAATTCACGGGCATCAATGTCATCATGTTCTATGCTCCTGTTCTCTTCATGACTCTAGGATTTGGCAACGATGCATCTCTAATCTCCGCTGTCATTAGCGGTGGCGTCAACGTCCTCGCCACCCTAGTCTCAATCTTCACCGTGGACAAATTTGGACGAAGAATCCTCTTCCTCGAAGGCGGAGTGCAAATGTTCATCTGCCAAATCCTAGTCGGATCCCTAATCGGTGTGAAATTTGGACTCAATGGCGAAGGAACTCTATCGAAATTCGACGCAAACCTAATTCTATTCCTGGTGTGCGCATACGTCGCAGCATTTGCTTGGTCTTGGGGACCATTAGGTTGGTTGGTACCAAGTGAAATCTGCCCGCTGGAAATCCGATCGGCAGGACAAGCAATTAACGTATCAGTGAACATGTTCTTCACCTTCATCATCGCTCAGGTGT
This sequence comes from Citrullus mucosospermus, assembly GCA_030954485.1. Lineage (NCBI taxonomy): Eukaryota > Viridiplantae > Streptophyta > Magnoliopsida > Cucurbitales > Cucurbitaceae > Citrullus > Citrullus mucosospermus. Next base: position 27,457,910 of record CM062056.1, read on the forward strand.
TCTTGGCGATGCTTTGCCACATGAAATTTGGACTGTTCTACTTCTTCGCGGGGTTTGTGTTGATAATGACGGTGTTCATGTATTTCTTCTTGCCTGAGACCAAGAATGTGCCGATTGAAGAGATGAACAGAGTGTGGAAGGCGCATTGGTTCTGGAGCAAGTACATTCCGGACGAGGCGGTCATCGGCGGCCCTGTCGAGAAGCACGGGGGCGATGTTTGAGGAAATCTATTAAGACCTTCCTAAAGAATAAAAGAAAAAAAATAGGAGAAAAACAAGCTATTTTTTTTTAAAAAATTATAGTATTATTTATATCTAACCTATTAGCCTCATGCATTTCTTTCTTTATGTTTCTCTTTGATGGGGCGCTTTGTTTTTCTTCTTGTACATTCCAACTTTGTACAAAATTATAAACAAAACATAATTATGTACTTAATCTGTGTTGTTCTCTCTTTCATATGCTTTCTATAATTCTTATTATTATAATTTATACATATATTGGAAGTCTTAGAATTTAAAAATATAAAATATGTACTTCACTTTGTAATTCTAGTCTAAAATTTTTGAAAATTAACACAGTATTAAATCTAATTTTAGTTTTATTTGAACACTTAAAGACTTCAATTTTATTTTTAAAATTGTGTTTATGAAAATTAATTATTTATGCTGTAAAATTTAAATGGATCACATCAAATATAGAATGTTATTTTTTAAATAAGAAATCAATTTAAAAGGTTTGTGTTTATTTTTTAAATTGACAAAGGATAATGACTTTTAAAATAAAATATGATGTTTAATTGATATTTGATGTTGGGTAACTATTTGATTTTTTAAATCAGAATAAAACTCATTTCATTCTTGAGCAATTTCATATTCATTTAAACTCACCTCATTGCAACAATGGAAACGTTATTTTGAGAAGTGTTGTTTGAGGTATGTATTTCTCAAAACGTGCTTCTGTCAATTTCGTGTTTTGGTATGCATTTGTCGATTGGAGTTCTCTAGTTGGATATTTATGGTGAAACTGAAACATTTGAATATTGAAACATAAACAAAAATGAATTTAATTATATATTCATGGTTATAAACTTATCAATTGAATTAGATAATGTTTCATGTACAAATTTTAACATATATGAAAGTTAAAGTTGTACTTTCTTCAATTTGAATGAGTTATATTTGTAACAACTCAATTGAGTTAAATTTGGCAAATGTTTGTTTCAATTTTTGTTTTTGTTTGATTTTATTTTGTATTTTGGAGAATTATTAAGTTGTTACCCTATAAATAACAACTTGTTTCTTCATTTGTAGTAGTATCCCACTTAAAATTGAAGAATTTCTCATTTCTTTTGATCTTGAGTTGAGAGTAAGTAGTTATGCTAGATTCAAGTAATTTGAAATTGCAATTCTATCGGGGTTAATTGTTGTAGACGATCATTGTAGACTGTTGTGCAAGAGGCATGTCTCGATTACCCTTTCACGTTTCCAACATATCGTGATGTTCTTAATTATTTCAATTCATAAAGCTTTGTTATATTATTTGGCTTATTTTTCAGTTTGAATATTATTATTATATAGAGTGTGTACTTATCTAATTGAGGTGTAATAAGTTTACTAGCATATTCAATTCTTATATATACATTTTCCCCGACATCCCTTCCTTCATCCATGCCATGTATTTCCATATTTCTTTTACCAATTTCTTCAAGATTGTTGTTTTCATTAGGGGTGTACATGAGTTGGATTGGGTTAGAGGGTGGTTTTTGAACCAACCCGAAAATTCGGTCAGTTTGGTTGGCAACCCAAAAGACCCAAACAAAGTCTGCAACCCAACCCTTAAAATTTGGGTTGGGTTGGGTTGTTGGGTCATGATTTTTTTTTTTTAATTAAGAAAATGTAAATTTATCTACAATCTCATAAAATTCAAATGCTAAATACCAAATATATATGATATTTATTTCAAACTTTAAACAAAGAGCAATTATATATATATATATATATATATATAGAATTTGGCCCAACCCAATTTTTTTAGTTAACTCGCGACCCAACTGAATCCAACAAATATAGAAAAAATTAAATCCAATCCAACCCAAGTCTTATATTTTGGGTTGGATAGTCTGAGTTGTTCAGATTGTTGGGTTATTTAAATACCCCTAGTTTTCTTCATGTTTACTTTGGGGTCACTGGACCAACCATCTACTTAATTCTCACCCTATAAAACTTAAACGAGTATTAGATTTGTTTTTTAAGTTAGATTAGAATGTGTATAGATTTTTTTTTTAATATAAATTTAGATCAATAATCTTTGTTTTTAATTTAGATATAGATGAAAGTTTGTTTTTATCATATGTATATCTAGTTGAATCCAATCTCAATTCGAAATTTTTAATGATTGATTATCTATAATAATAGGTTTTATTTCTTTTCCATTAAAAAATACTACGAAAAGAATACATTTGTGTCACAGTTAAATCTGAGTAAAATTGTAACATTTTATAATGGGAGACTAAGGTATAATAAAATTGAAAATTTAAGGACTAAATGTTGAAGAAAAATGATATATAAGAACGAGATAGACTAGCAAACTGATCACACTTCAACTAGATACAATTCACACTTTTAATAAGTGTTCTTTTGAAACAATTATTTACTTTGACTATAGTGATTGTCTCGAGAACTCTTGATATTTGGTGTCAACTCAACTGAAGATGAAAAGAAAAGAAAGAAAGGAGAGAATTCCGAGTTCAAATTGAAGAATAAAATCAAACGTAACCGATTTGAATGGAAGTAAGTTTCATAGAAGTTTGCAGCATTAATGAGAGAGTAGTCTTTGGTTTGTGTATCCTCTCAGATGATGTTCTCTATTGTGTGAAGCCATGGAGGAAGGCGATTCCCCCCACGATTACAGACTCAAGCCTTCCCATTTTCCCCACCCGTTTCATCTGCCGTCCCCTCTCGCCTCTCGCTCATTCTCTTCTCTCTCTCTCTCTCTCTCTCTCTCTCTCTCTCTCTCTCTCTCTCTCTCTTCCATTCCATTTCATGTTTTTCCCTTCTGCACTCTACTTTCTTTGGCTTTGGTGTATCGCTTTTCTTTTTTCTTTTTTCTTTTTTCTTTTTTTAATTCTATTCTGGAAAGACAGGGAGTAGACTTAGACAGTGTTTAAAAATTGGTTTTCTTTTTCCCTAAATAAATATGTCCAAATAATTCCAAAACTTGTCTTCACATTTCACCATATCCAAACTTGGGAAAAAAAAATACAAAAAATAATTAGAATAAAAATAGTAATTGATACGGGTGAAACAATTGCTTCATTTTGTGTAACTTTATAGTAAAGAAATAATAATATTAGAATAAAAATGCATTAAATATATTACAATATTGGAATATTAACACATTTTTCTCTCTTTCTGCTAGATAATAGTATTTTTTTAAAAAAAAAAAAAACTATAATATGAGAACATTAAAATAAAAATGATTACATTATCTACTTTTTAAAAAGGGTGACTAGACAAATGACCAAAATAAAATGGCAAACGAATAATTCTAATACTACTTAAAATTTTAACAATAGATAACAATACCCCTACTACAAAATTCCTAAAATTATGGTGTATTTCAAAAAAAAATCTAAAATCCTAAAACAATATCTAATAAATTCAACCACCCCAATCTCATAAATTTGAAATTTGAATATACATTTATTATGAAGCAAAAAAAAAAAAAAAAAACTATTTAAATCAAATAACATATCAAAACTAACTTTAGTTATAGAGAATAATATCATACAAACTAAAATAACTTAAAACTACAAAAATCTAGGAAAAAAAGCATAATTAAAAATTATAGTCGAAAACTAGAAAATTTATAATTAATAACTCAAAATTTAGACATGAAATAAGTTCAAAATGACTATCAAATGAAGTCAACTGAATCCCACAAGTATCTTATACTTATAAACACTTAAAATTTACTTGGTATGTAACATGCAAATACCTTGCAATATCTAGAATCTTTTCATATTTTGTCACACCTCTTATACTAAATATAACTTAAACCCCACCTCATTGACTGAATGATGCAAATACAAAGACTATGCACTAAAAAACCATCAAATGAACCTCACACATGCTTTATGCTAAAAACCTAAAGTCTAGGCCAAAATCTAAACAACTTATTCTCTTCTCGATTTCCATGGTGGCGCCTACTTTGCGCGATAGATTCACCACCACCAAATACTCAACTTCTCCTTCACAGTCTCTCATGTTACCTACACTACTACCACTCTTCCATAGAAATACAATTCTTCTCAAATTTCCAATTCATCTTTCGTTCCAATCGTCATTAATTTAGAAACCTCTCATAGTATGCAAAAATACCTTGAACCCAATCTATAAACCCTAATAAAAAATACAATACATATTTTAAATTTGAATACATTTTCATAATGTCAATCCAATGACTAAATGATCAAGCAATGCTACTTTCATAAATGATCGTAGAACTAATTTTGAAAAGTTATGATAGAATCGATCATAATTTTTTTTAAAGAGCAAATATGATACACATAATTTGGGGAATATAATGCATAAAGGTATAAGCTTTTTTTTATAGAAAAAAAAAAAACACAAAATTTTTTTATTTGGGTTTAAACCACTCTAAAATTTAAAAAAATAAAATAAGTAACCAAATCCCTACTAAATCTACTTAAATTTAAAAACTATCAACAAAAATTACCTAAATTTGTGGGAGAATATTTAATCTCCTTATTTTATTATTTGAAGCCACCATGGGATTGAGGAGTAAAATAGTAAAATTAAGTATATGGATGAGACCATCCACACACGGTAACGGGCATAAATAAAAAAAAATAAAAAATTAGTCATTTATCCAGATGGGAATCTTTTTTTGGCCATTATACAATTTCTCTTTTTAAAAGTTGATGGTAACTAAAACAAACTTGTATAATATTTATTTATCATATGATAAAAAATCACTATTTAAAAATAATAATTAGAGCTACAAGATTTTACGTGCATTGCACATGTTTCTTAGTTCGTGATTATATAAGAAAGGCATAAACCATAATTATTAATTTTTTTAAAAGCATACACAAAATTGAAAATTAGGGCTTTTATTAGGTGTAAAATTATTTACAATTTTTTAGGGATTAATTAAGCCGTTTAAAATTTTAAATAATAAGATAAAACCTCAAAAGTTCACTAAAATTGCAAATTAACCAAAAATCTAATTTAATTTTCACTTTGATAATAGTTTCTAAATTCTTTTGAACACGAGTACAAAATTGGGCTATATATGATTTATATAATATTACCAATTTAAGTAATATGATGTAAAAAATAGATATAAAAAAAAGTCAAAATAATAATAAAATAATAATAGTCAAACCCATCAAAAAGTCAACCCTACAATCCATCCAAACACAGTAATCCAAAATCCAACAAATTCTAGACAACAAACCCGATTTCCAATAATTTAGATAGTAAGTATTTGAGGTGCATATTATTATATTTTTAAGTCAAGATAGTCTATTTGTTGTGACGTTGTGGATTCAAATTATGTGTTTAGGAGGATTGATATTTTTCTCATGTCATTTCCATTACAACAAGCACTAGTGCAATTCATTATAACCATTCACTATTAAGAACCCAAAACAAGTGTACAAAAGCAACCCTAGCTAGTTTATAACTCCATAACGTTGCCCAAAAATCGATATCTTGGAGTTATATCGTTGTTATATGTAGGCCACTACATTGCATAAAATTAAAGGAAGTGCACTCATAAGGTTCAATGGAAATGAAGAAAAGAAATACATCAAATTCTAAAGAAACACACATTGTTACAACAGGAGGAAGCTATCACTGATTACCTCATCTCTCCACCGGCTCCATTCAAACTTTTAGACTAGAATTACAAAGTGAAGTACATATTTTATATTTTTAAATTCTAAGACTTCCAATATATGTATAAATTATAATAATAAGAATTATAGAAAGCATATGAAAGAGAGAACAACACAGATTAAGTACATAATTATGTTTTGTTTATAATTTTGTACAAAGTTGGAATGTACAAGAAGAAAAACAAAGCGCCCCATCAAAGAGAAACATAAAGAAAGAAATGCATGAGGCTAATAGGTTAGATATAAATAATACTATAATTTTTTTTAAAAAAATAGCTTGTTTTTCTCCTATTTTTTTTCTTTTATTCTTTAGGAAGGTCTTAATAGATTTCCTCAAACATCGCCCCCGTGCTTCTCGACAGGGCCGCCGATGACCGCCTCGTCCGGAATGTACTTGCTCCAGAACCAATGCGCCTTCCACACTCTGTTCATCTCTTCAATCGGCACATTCTTGGTCTCAGGCAAGAAGAAATACATGAACACCGTCATTATCAACACAAACCCCGCGAAGAAGTAGAACAGTCCAAATTTCATGTGGCAAAGCATCGCCAAGAACACCTGAGCGATGATGAAGGTGAAGAACATGTTCACTGATACGTTAATTGCTTGTCCTGCCGATCGGATTTCCAGCGGGCAGATTTCACTTGGTACCAACCAACCTAATGGTCCCCAAGACCAAGCAAATGCTGCGACGTATGCGCACACCAGGAATAGAATTAGGTTTGCGTCGAATTTCGATAGAGTTCCTTCGCCATTGAGTCCAAATTTCACACCGATTAGGGATCCGACTAGGATTTGGCAGATGAACATTTGCACTCCGCCTTCGAGGAAGAGGATTCTTCGTCCAAATTTGTCCACGGTGAAGATTGAGACTAGGGTGGCGAGGACGTTGACGCCACCGCTAATGACAGCGGAGATTAGAGATGCATCGTTGCCAAATCCTAGAGTCATGAAGAGAACAGGAGCATAGAACATGATGACATTGATGCCCGTGAATTGTTGGAAGAATGGGATCATAGTGCACATCACAAGTTGAGGTCTGTATTGTGGCTTCATTATGTTAGACCATGGATTATCAATTTTCTTTGCAGATTCACTTGCATCAATAAGGTCTTGGAACTCCTCTTCCACATTGTCAGTACCGCGAACTTTTTGGAGCATTGCCTTGGCCTTCTCTGTGTATCCTCTTTCGAGAATGGAGTTGGGAGTATCAGGAAGGAAGATGGCTCCGATGGTCATCATCACGGCGGGGACCGCGGCAAGAGCGAGTGAGACTCTCCATCCCCATCCGCCTTCGATTTTGGCTGTACCAACGTTCACAAGACTCGCCACCAAGATGCCAATTGTGATGGCCATTTGGAAGCCCATGTTAAGAGCACCTCTGAGTTTGGCGGGTGCCATTTCAGAAAGGTAAACTGGCACAGACTGCAAAAAAAAAAAAAAAAAAAAAAAAAAAAAAAAAAACAACCTAATTAATTAAACTTTGTATAACTACAAATCCAGTCGTATTCAAAACGTAACATATAGGTACCTGATTGGCAAATCCAACACCAACACCAAGCAACAATCGACCAATGATGAGGAGAGCAATGCTATTAGCAACACCATTAAGAATGGAGCCAATTAAGAAGGAAAAGCCTCCAAAAAACATGGATGGTTTCCGGCCAAATTTGCGGGTGACGACGGAGGCGGCGAAGGAAGCCACGAGAGCAGCAAGGTATAGAGAAGAGGTAAACAAAGTTAGGAGTTCACTGTCAAATTTACAGTACTCACTTTCATGGGCACTTTTCATCTTCTTCACAACAGATGGGAAAAACTGATCCAAGAAACTTGGCATTGAAGTAACCCCACCTGCCAAAACCATAAACTAATCAACTTTAAACCTTCCATTCCATAAATGATGACAACAAAACAAACAAACAAACAAACAAAAAAACAAACCTGAAACTCCAAGATCATAACCAAAGAGAAGACCTCCCATGGCAGCCACCAAACAGGTGATGATCACAAAACCAGTGACTCCTCCCTCATAATTCCTTCCTCCTTGAACAACAATTCCTCCTCCAGCCATCTTATTATTCTTTCTTTCAAAATGTAAGGGATTTAATATTAATTGGGAGTACAGAGATAGATATATATATAAGTAAAATGTGTTTTTTTTTTTTTTTTTTTTTTTTTTTGTTTTTTTGTATCAATTCTTTCAAAAATATGTGATGGGTAAATTGAGTAGAAAAGATTTCACCAGTAGATTATGTGGGGGTCTTTCAGAAACAAAGGATATGAATATGTGTGTGTGTGTGTATATATATATCTATATATCTATATATATATATATATATATATATAAGAAACTGATAGACCCTTACATCCACTGAGACAAAAGAGAAAGAATTAATACAAAATAAAAATGTAAATCCCTTTGTTATGTCATTATCAGGAAAGAATAAAGAAGAGGGTAATTAATTTTATTCTCAAACTTCCACCTGGAGCTTGCTTTTTCCCATTCCTCACTTTGGTTCTTATATACCCATTTCCATCAGTTCCCCCTTCTAAATTTGGACTCCCTTTTTTTAAGCATTCTCATCCTTTCTTTTTTTTTTTTTTTTTCTCTTCAACAATATTATCCTTAAATTATGGATTTCCACTTCTCAACTTTGAAAACTTCTTCCTATTCACAACTATACTTTTCCCATTCTTCCTATTCTTAGGATTAATTATATATCTTTCTCTTCCATCAACTCTTGTTTGTCTTAATTATTAATTACTACTTGCTCCTCCTCCTATTTTTGTCCTTTTTTTCTTCTTCTTCTTTTAAATCCAATCTCAGATTAATGTTAATTTCATTTGCCTCCCCAAATTCATGTTATTTCATCAACCAAACCAATATTAATGTTTTTCAATTTACCATATTTCTTATCCTTAGTTCATCTCCTATATTCACATGTATATTATATATATACTTCTCCTTCTCCGTTCATATCTCCGTATTCTTTACTTGTACTTCAAAAAAAAAAAAAACCCTCCAAATAGATCCAAAGACATATTACATTCAAAATTAAATTTTTAAGAATTTTTTATACATAGATTCTATTCGGAATGCATTGCTCCCCTACACCAAAATACCACTCCTTTCCCTCACCAATATTTCTCCCTCAACAAAATATTGTTGTAAATAATTTAATTTAATTTAATTTTAAAAAGAAAATAAAATTTATGATCAAAAGAACTCCATCAAGGAGACAATGGAGAATAAAGTTCATGTTAATTACCTCCAAAAACCCAAATAGAAAAATAACAATCCTAACATCTCCCCGCATCTTCTTAATTGAAAAGAGAAAATGACCAAAAATAAAAAATAAAAAAAAAATCTAAAAACCAACGACATAACGGGCTATATAGTGAGGACTCCAATTTCAATCACAAGGACAAAAAGAGAAAGAAGCTACTGAGTACCCGATGTCCTAGTTTATTGTATTTATACCCTTTTCTTTGTAAACTCAACACTGTGTACATTTACTCAGTGGGGTTTTATGTCCTAAAACTCGTAGTTTGTAGATTTTGGAACTTATTCTCAATAAAATTGTTATCGAGATTTATTCAATAAAGTTGTTATTAAATATGTGAATCACATTTATTAAATCCAATAAACTAAGAACCCTTGGCTATAGGTTGAATGCTTAAACTTTATGTGTAGACATAAAAGTGGGTCAAGTTTAGATAATAGCCAAATAGTCTATAGTATAGGGATAAGGTTGGGTACCTTATCCTGGAGACGTTATGGATGCAGTCCACTTTGTATTTGATACAAACGATGTGATCTTATATCGTTCATGTAGAGACATATGAGACGGGGTATCCTATGCAATGAGTATGCATAAGACCGGACCATGAAATAATCACTTTTACTTTTTAACACCGTTTACTGTTAAAACTGATTATTTCAACCTGATGACTCAAGTAACTCGATCTTAATCCTGAGCTAACTATGAACTCCTGTTTGTTTGAAATTATCTTTTAATATGCATGGGCGAGAGTGGCCCGAATTCGCTGACTTAATAAGCCTCTCATTTTATGGATACAACCAGGCAGATAGCTGGGGACATAGTTATGCAAAATGGAACTCACTCCTACCTAATTCTAGGTTGGTAGAGAAGTTGTTCTCTTAAGTGCTAACTTCGGGTCTTGAACAAGGGGCCCCATCCTCTCATTGGCTCGAGAAAGACTCGATTTGGTGGTTGGACCACAAACCAATTGTTCATTAGAGGATCAGTGAGACTTAAGGAGTGAGATGTAATTACAGGGGTAAAATGGTAATTTTGACCCAGTTGTAATTATGAACAACTTGTGAAGGATTGACTTACTAATCATGGTTATAACAAGTGACCAGAAATATATTTACAGTGAGGAGAGTGAAGCTACTGGGCTATAGTGAAGTGTCCCAGTATTTAACAAATGTTAATTAACTAGGTTAAAGAGTTTAGCCGGTTAGATCGTTGGAGCTCATGATCTGTAGGTCCATTAGGTTCCCTTGTTAGCTCATGGAATAAACCTTAGAATACTATGTTGAAAGACTTTGAAATGTTCGAATTCAGTTAAGGAGCAAAATTTACGATTTGTTCGTTTAATTGCGAATTAGACGAAATTGGAGAGTTAAAAATATTTAAATGTGATTTAAATATTATCCAGATGAATAGAGATTCATCGGATTGGAATTTGCAGAGAAAAGTGGAAAATTATTAATTTAATATAATTATTATTTAAATTAATTTTATATTAAATTAATTGTTAAAATAATTTTAAGAAAATAAATTAGGAAGTTAGATTTTGAGAAAACAATTTGAAAATTTCTAGATTTTTTCCACTATTGCATGGAAGTAGGAGGTGTGACTTCCTAAAAGCTTCTTCTTCTCCATCTTCCACCTCCTAATACATTTCCTTAATCATCATTTAAGGTGGCAAATCTATAGCAAATATGATTTGCATGGTTTCTTCTTTAAATAGAAGAAAGAAATTGAGGAAGTGGTTAAGGATTCTAAGAGATTTTTTGCTTCAAAATCCACTTGCTCATAACTCTCTTAAATTGGGTGTTTTTCACATTTTGCTCCAAATTCATCATAATTTAGATCTCACAATCAGTTCTAAGGCCATAAAATAACAAAAAATACTCTTGTGGTGGTCCACAAAGTGTTCATAATCAAAAGTTTGAAGGATTTCGGATCAATTTTGAGCTACAACAAGTAAGTGTTCTTGTCTCTGTTTCTCGGTTTTAGAACAAACATGTTTAATCTTCAAAATTGATGAAATTAGAATGTTTTGGGTCTTAATTGCTTTTGCATTTACGTTGCTAACTCCTTCAAAAGAGACCGTTTGAAAACTCTTGGCTACCATAATGGTCTCATCACTTTCTATTGGGATTAAATCTAATTTTTAATAACAACAAAATTCAAAAGTTTAAACTCCATTCGATAGTAATTTTATCTTTAATTTGCTGTCTTTGAAATTTATATGGTTGTCTTCCCAATTTCTAATTATACTTTTTACATTAAGTAGAAAAACTCATGAACTGAAATTACACCCCCCCCCCCCCCCCCCCCCCTCTTTTGTTTTGGAATTTTCAGAAGTTGGCTTGATTCATGAAAGTGTTAAGTAAAATTGGATAACAAAAATATAGAAATTTAGATGAAAATAGTGTTATAAATATAATTTTCATAAACAAAAATAAAAAATCAAATAGTTATCAAACAAGAGTCTAGAAAGTCAAATTGAAAGTTCAAATGAATATTAGGGCAACTAAAGTTCAAAATGTCAATGTTGGTAGGAATGTCAAAAGTTTAATTTTATAGATGTATCAATAAAAATACTGTTAAAATCTTAGATGTCAATAAATATTTATAAAAAAATTATAATAGAAAAAACCAACAAAAAGTTTATTTATTTATTGTTATTTTTTTATTTTTTTATTTTTTTTTATTTTTTAGTATACAAAAAGTTTAAACTAATAAATAAAAAGTTTCCACTTGATTTCTAACCCGCTCCCCGCAAACATATAAAATTTAACCTTACACTTACGTTAGAGCACACTAACAACAATTTAAGTGACCTCATGTTGGGGATGTCTCACCTCACGTGAGGGATGCCGAAACCAACCCGATGTTTTCCTATGCTCGTTTCAATCTTCTTCACCCAGACATCTCCAAGTAGCTTCAATTGTGGATCTCTCTTTACTGTGATGGGTATTTCAATTTTCCATTGTTTTCTTAAACATGAAAAAAAATGACATCGTGCTAGCCAATGTGATCGGATTAGGGATAAGCCATTGTTGGCTAACAGGTCATTCCAACGCATTGGTATTTAAAATTCTATTAGTGCACTCTAAGGTTACTCATACATATGTGAGAGGTGAATCAAAAATCATAAAGGCAAGTTAATTAAAATTTAATTTAATTAAATTAAAAAATAATAATAAAAAAAAATTGCTTTAACTCTTTTGGTATCTCTCAGCAGTGAGATTTGTAAGTAATTTTTTATGTTACATAAACTTTTCACATTAGGAGATAAATGACAATTTATCTTGACATAAAAACATCAACGACAAAAATTTAATACCCATTTCACAACCCTATAATTTAGAATATTAAGATAAGTAAAGTTTCACTTGACGTCTTGTAGTTTTAATTAATTATTTCAAATAGTAGGGTTTTAACATTAACATATAATAAATAAATATTATACAATTTTGTTTTAGTTACCATAAAGCTTTAAATTTAGATAATGTAACAACTTTTATTTTGATTTCTTCATATTTTTGTCTATAAAAAGAAATCTTATATATAATACAAAGAGGAAATTTGTGTTAGTGATTAAATTATCAGATAAATATGTTAATATTTTAGTAATGTGATATTAACAATGCAAAAATTTTGATTTTAATACTTTAACAATATCTACTATTGAAGTCACATCCGTACACAAAAAATGCATTGTTTCACTGTATAACCATTTTCCTTGGATTAAATTCTCTAAGTTATTTTGCACTTTTCTCTAAACTAGCATGAAATTATTTTTGTAAGAGTGTTAATTAACACAAGTATTATTTTGTTTTTCTTTTACTCATGCATCTCACACATACAACGGAAAGAGTCAATCCACCAATTCGATGTGTAACCACTTTCATCCGAAAAAATGCACCTAATTTACATCAATTATATCTATTGGATTCAACAGAAAAATACTATGGAAGAGCTCCATCCCATCTCGAAGAGTCACATCCTATCAACATCAATTGCAATACCTATTTAGCTTGAAACTTTAATTTTGTAAATTGGAAATGTCATTTCCATTTCTTTCAAACAAAGAACGACAATCGAAAAATTGCATTCACTCCACAAATTGTTACATAAGAATTTATAAAAATTTAAAGAATAGAGGAGTATGCAAAGATTCATTTCTCGTAGCATTTCTTATATACACTTTTATATATATAGTATAGTACAAATCATGGTTGAGTAGAAATTTGGACTATCTTCTACAAATTAGGAACTCTTGAGAATGAAATGGTATGTATCTGAAAAAAAAATAATTAAACTCTTGTATATGTTTGCAGAAATAACTCATCTAAAAACTATATATATATATTCGATATAAATTAAATATATTTTTATTCCCAACAAAATTACTTTGATGAGTCTATATAAATATAGTTCAACTTACTATTGCATTCAAAATTAAAAATTAGATTTTTCTTCTCTTCTTATTGATATGTATGAAAATATACCTATACACACTATCGAAAGAAGTCTCAATTTTTTTGCTAAGTTTTTTACGACGAAACGTGGATCTTGTTCTTTATTTAAAATTCATTCCAATATTTTAAAATGCTTCTAAAATTGAAAACTTCTTAATTAATGTATTTGATACTTAAAAAAGCTTTGTAAGATGTTAATATATAATAATATGTCATCTTATTGGATTTCTCTTATTATTATATATGTACTCTTTTCAGACATATTTTTTTTTATTATTTGTATTATAAGTTAAATTAATTTGTATTTATTGTGTCCCTCAACTTTAAAATATTTCTTATAGTTTTGTAAATTTTTAACTTTATGTCTAATATTTTTCTATTTTGTATTTAATATGTTTCCAACAAATTCAATCTTTTCAAAAATCAATTATTCTATAGATATAAATCTGAATTTTGCATTTAATCAAATCTAAAACTTTCAATATTCCCCACTCATTTAGGATCTATTAGTTTGTTAGTTTGTGTTGCACTGTTATGTGAAGTTTAAAAAGATAATTAGATTATAAAAATTTAATCCAACTTTCATTTATGAATAAGAGAATTTGAAAAGAATAGAAGCTCGAATAAAATAACGTGTGTGAAGATTAAAAAATAAATCTAAAATTAATTATGGAACGTGTGAAGATTAACAAATAAATCTAAGATTAATTATAGAAACCATAAAAATGAAAAGATTTTAAAATAAAATATAAATTTAGGATGGTAAAAAGATTTAAAAATTGGTGTGAAAATTACAATATAAATCTAAAACGGATTAAAAAATAGTAGTAAAGATTTGAAAATCAAAAATAAATTAAAAGCAGTTACAAATAATTTAATTTTTATGATCAAAATAAAATTACTCCGACATCTATCTATATATCCATAAAATTTGAGAAAAATATTTGTACATTATTATATAGTTAAATAAAATAAATATTTGAAAAATCATACGTATTTGTATCTACATATATCACCCAATTAGGTAAAATCATAGATAGATTTTCATTTAAATTTTAAAATTATTCAAAGGAAATCAAATATTTATGAGAGAATTGAGGAGGAGTTATTTTTAGAATTTAAAATTACGAATATAACTCATACCGTATTTGTAGTTAAAAAAACTAATAAAACTCTATTCAAATCTTCCCTCTAAATTAAAATTAATTATTTTTATATTTATTTGAGTGGTTTGATATACCACAATTTCAAACTTTTATCTAAACTAAAAAAATATATATTTTAAAAAAAATTGTGATTTTCTGCCAAAAAAAAAAAAATCGTGATAAATCTCCTCCACTAAAAAAAACTCTTTTTAGAGATAATTGTCCCTTGATTTATGTCTTCTAATTTTCAGATTTTCTTATTTAAAAAAAAAAAGAAATTGTTGGAAGACTCGACTACCCTATTAGTTTTAAACCTTAAACTAAACCAAAATATTGTTTTATTCACTTTTGATCATCTGGTTGATTTTAAACTTCATTCAAAATTATAAAGACATGAATTAGTATGTAATTACAACAAAATTGAAAAGAGGAAATAATAAAAAGCATGAAAAAAATAATAATTTATTAAAACCCTTAATTAACTCATTGGTGTTCATTTACAAAATTTAAAAAATAAATACAAACTACAAAAACATAACCCATAAAATTGATCGAACAAATTTATTTAAGGTTAAAAGCAAGAGTCTTCTCAGAATATCTACGTACTTCAGTGTTTAGGGAAAAATGACCAATATAAGAACTTATGTTAAACATAAAAAAGATAAATATGATATCTACTCTTAAACCTAATGTTACAAAATAAAATTTCTAAAATCTTCATACGTGGGAAGCTATAAATTAAATTAAAAATAAAAATACCATAATGATAATATATATATATATATATAAAATTATAAATAAATAAATTGGGGAGAAAAAAAAAATAAAGGAAGAAAGGATAGAGGAGTTACCAGAATGAGAGATTTAATTTAGCTCTTTATAGAGAAAATTTATATATCAAAATTATAGTTTTTTTTTTCTAAAAATAATCTTTGGGATTGTTTTCAAATATAAGAATATAAACCAAAATATTTACAAGTATAGCAAAATTTTAATATCTATTTGCGACAAACTGCGATAGATTACTATGTTGTGTCTATTTGTGGTATATCGCAAAATGACAGTGATATTTTACTATTATTTGTAAATATTTTCAGCAGTTTTATTATTTAAAATAATTTTCATTTTTAAAGATGAAATAAAATCTATTTTTGTTTTTTAATGATAAATTTTGGATCTTAAATAAAACTATTTAAAATGTATTTTTTAATGAATTAAATATAAAATCTATTTTTGTTCTATTTAAAATTTTTATTTTTAATGAAAAATTTTGTATCTTAAACCAAATATTAGAATTAACAAAATTTTAAACCAATCGTTAATTATAAATTATTTGATATGGATTTTTTAAATAAATTAAATCTAAAATTACATTATATAACCATATAACTAATCATTAAAACAGGCAAAAGGGAAATCAAATGTTTTTGCCCATAGCCCTTTTTAGATAGTAGTATTATTAGTACGTGCAATGCACATGTTATAAAATTTTAAAATATAACATCTTTTTATAGAAGTTATATGATTTTATTAAATATTGTTCGTTATGTTGTTCATTTTTTAATTGTTTTAATATTTTTAATCATAATTTAGTAGATAAAAATCTTAAATCTAAAATGTAATTAAAATATTATTCCCACACAAAAAAAAATATGGTAAAAAATTTAAATAACTCATACATTTTAATTTAAATAAAATAAAGTTTTTTACAAAATTAACACATTTATCTATTTAATTTTAAAGGCTTGTTTGCATCTTCAAACTCTAACTTATTTTAAATTTTTTAATAATTTTGTTTTAAAAATGTATTTTATTAATTGCAATCTATGTCCACTTTGGAGATCACATCTGTAGTGATTTTGAAATTTTAAATCTCAAATCTCACATAATTTACCCAATTTGATAATTAAGATAGTGATTCAATTAATTATGATTTAATAAATAAATAATACCCACTCATACATACCCATGTATAATAGAAACTCTTAATTGAGATGCTTATAGTAAAAAATAAATAAACAAAGAGTTTAAAAAAAAAAAAAAAAACTAAAAAAATCTTAACTGAACAAAGAAAAAATTGAAAAAATACATAGCGAAAGTTGAAAAAGACTATGTCTCGGAATAACAAAAACAACCCAACAATATGGGAATAATGGTGAACCAAATTAAATATATATGTACACAACGCTACAGAAAAAAAAAAAAAAAAAAAAAAAAAAAAAAAAAAAAAAAAAAAAAAAAAAAAAAAAAACTATAAAAATTAGGGAGAATAGGTTAACAAAATTAAAATCAACACCAATCTGTATTTAAGAAGAAAATAAAGAAAAGATAGCTAATACAAATGGAAGGTTTAATTTAGCTATTTATAGAACAAATTTAGATTTGAAATCTTAATTTGATTTGACTTTTTTTTTATTTTTAATTTTTAGATAAACTAATTTTTCTCTTTTAAATTTAGAAAAAGGAAAAAAAATTGATAGATTTTTTATTTAAAAAATCAAATAAAACCAATATTTGAAATCAAATACAATTGAAGGTTTTATTTGATTTTCTTTTTATTTTTAATTTTTAGATAACATCATTTGTTCTTTTAAATTTATAAAAAAAAAAAAAAAAAAAAACCAAATTTGATAGATTTTTTATTAAAAAAAAATAAAACTCAAATTTGAAACCAAATCCACGTGAATGATAAAGTAAAGTATTTAAAATGAATTTTTTAATTGATTTAACTGTCAAATTACCCAAGATAACCCTATAACCAACATCTAAAAAGGGCAAAAAGGGAAAATAAATGTTTCTCCCCCATTTCTCCTTTTAAATAGTATAGATATAGATTTGATAACTCATTTTTATCTTTCTATTTTTAGAAAGCATGCTTCTCCCATGATTTCTTTATTATGATTTTTAGTTTTTCTTTTTCTTTTTATTTCAATCTCTCTCTCTTTGAAAAAAAAAAAAAGAAAAACACAGACTCGAATTCTCTACGCAAAACAAATGATTTTAAAGCTACTTTTTTTTTTTTTTTAATTTTGCTTTAATTTTTATTATTAAAAAAAAGTTGATGACAATTCATATAAATACATAAGAAAGTAGTATTTATAATCTAACTTTTTAAAGGCTAAATTATTAAAAATAATAATAATAATAATAATAATAAAAAAATATCTTTTGAACTTTGTCCTAAATTTCAAATATGTCCTTATAGTAGTTACTGTAAACATTTCAAGACTACTCTTAAAGTAGAATTCCAGAAAAAAATCAAGACTTAAAATGATGTGACCAATGATCTTAAACAATGTGGTGATTCAAAATTTTGTTCTTAGTTACCACTCATACCATTTCATCATTCGAAATTTAAAAAAAAATGAGAATTTACAAGTAATATTGTAATTTTTAAAAGTATAAAGATATTGGTGAAACAAATGATAAAATTAAAACATATTATATATATATATATAACTTAAACTTTTTTAACGTTATACAAATCAAACCTTAGAGTTAAAATTAAAGTTAGATAAATTATAGGGGGTGCAAGATAAATTGTACTCCATTTTCAAATAAAGGAAATTGATCATGTAATATAATGAAAAAGAGATTGAGGAATGTTCCACCAAAAATGATTAAAGAAGAAATTTAAACATTTAAAAAAAGAAAAAAAAAAAGAAAAAGTACAACATATCAATCACACAATCCTCAAAAATCGCCGTGTGATATTAAATTAATAGAATAAATATAATGTAGTGGGTAATAAAAAAACAAAATATTAAACCAAAGTAATCAATTATTAATCATAAATTAATCCAAAAAGAGGCCAAACACGACATTTGCTCCCATCATTAATTTATTTATTAAAAATTAATTGAAGAGTTGAATTCTATAGAGCCCGTGTTACACGGGATTTTGTTGGCCAAGTACCATTGGTTTTTGGGTAATGATGACAAAATATTATTTCCAAAAAGTATCAATCAAACCCTCCAAATTCTCCTTATTTTCCTTCTCTCCCCATCTTTTTAGGGTTAAATATGCAAATAGAGATTATTAAGTCTAGGTAGGCAACTATTTTAATTATATTTGAAAACTACTTTTACTTGTATATTTATTTTTAGTTATAAGCAAACCAATCTCCCTTTATTTATCTATTTATTTTTATAATATGTAGTATGAAAAAATCGAACATCTAATTTTGAATACTAATTTAGTTATGCTCATTTTGATAGTAAAACGTTATTGGATTGTGTAATGTTTCGTTTAAAATATGGGTAAGAAAATAATTATAAGAAAATTGTAATGGTATAAAATGTTTGGTAAAACTGATTTTTTTTTTTTTTTTGAACTTTTTTAAATCTAAAATCAGAGATACAAAACAACGTAGGATCGCTTTTAATTAAATCAACTTTCTTGAAAATTTGTCATATTCTCCTACAATTTATTTTTTTAAAAAAATCGATTATACCATTTTTCCTCTTGAGAAAATTATGATTGATTTGAGTTTTTATTTTTTTAAAATTATTATTTCTAAACTTTTTTCAGATAAATTAGACTGAGCCAAAATTATATTTTTCCAGATAATTTCTAAAATAAAAATTATTATTTTTTTAATAACTATTTAATTTTTTGTTTTTGTTTTCAAAAATTAAATTTCTAGACACTACTTCCATTTCAAAATTTCTTTATATACTTTTACTGATGGTTTAAAAAATGAAACTAAATTTTGAAAACTAAAAAAAGTAGTTTTTAAAATCTTGTTTTTGTTTTTGGAATTTTGCTAAGAATTCAACTATGGTACTTAAAAGAAAGATGCAAACCATGGTAGTAAATGACTATGAAATATGCTTAATTTTCAAAAACTAAAAACCAAAAACAAAATGGTTACCTGCAAACAGGGCCTTAGTTTTTTGTATTTGAAAATTAAACTTATGAACACTATTTCTACCTCTACGTTTCCTTATTTTGTTATTCAATTCAAAACCAAACCAAATTTTGAAAAACTTAAAAATAAAATAAAATAACAAAACGAAAGTTTGTTTTTGTATTTAAAAAATTTAACTAAGAATTGGAGTGTTTCTTCTATAAGTATGAAAACCATAGTGCATAATTTAGGAGAAAGAAATAAATTTCAAAAACAAAAAATTAAAAATAAAATTGTTACCAAACAGTGTCTAAATAATCATTTTATAATAAATTAGATAGTAAATATCAATACAAAAACAATTGAAAAATACAAATTTTTTGTCATTATACCTAAACCTTACCATTTTTTTTTAGGTTTAAATTTAAAACTTACCGAATGAATGCACTTGACTCTCAGGTGATATAAGTGAATTTGTTTGGAGGGAAGAAGAATATGGCCTGCAAAAAGGAAATTCTGCACAATGGTGTGGTAAGCTTAAGTAAGAGAGTGAAAAAATATGGAAGCTAGAGTTTGAGAGTAGAACTCAAGTTACCTCATATGAAGTCATTATGAGGTATTTATAGAGAAAGTTGACATGGGGTATTGTCTAGGGCTTTCAAGTTACTTTAGTATAAGTAGATAAGGGCATGCCCGTTTTCGTTTTTGGCTAGGGTTGGCCTCGACCCCAGGTTGAGACCGAGCATCTCCATTAGGTCATATCTTGTGCATAAAATGTTACTTTGAGCCAGGACATGCACAAAGCATCGAACCCGAGGTTGCTAATTTGGGCCAGGCCCAAGCCAACTCCCTTCTTCTAGGCCCATTTCAATCTCTAGTTGTCATTTTTGTTCCGTATCATGCTTCTCCTTGATTTTATCGTTTCTAATGTTAATTATACCCTTCAGTTCAAAATCACCATAACACTAAACATTAATTTACATCAATTTTTATGAAAATACAATTGTCAATATTTATATATTTAACAACTTAAAAAATTTCAAACTAAATCTTGAGCTTACTAAGAAACTATTATTTGGTTTGTAACATAAAAAACGATGCTTTATTTTATCATGTATCTTATGATTCATGTCACTTTTCAGCATGTTTTTCTTAAACGATGATAGAATTTAGATTTGAGTATAATGACGTTTTAAACGTTTAAAAACAATAAAGTAATAAAGTGTTAATTTGAGTAAATAGCAACAATCTCGTTGTTTATGGATGCCCCATTAAAGCTGCGGGATCATTTTCCAATTTTCTTTTGTTATTTTTTTCATCTATATTTTAAAGTTACTTTGTATATAACATCATGATTGGTAAAATATCATATCTTGTGGAAACAAATATGATAATTCTTCTACTATCACACTATATAAATTTAAAGGGTTGTCTGAGGCGTTAAGTTGAGATATGATGTATGGAGTTCATATGTTTCTATTTGGAGTGCAAAGTTATTTTGTTTGAGTTCATAGATCTGTGTTTGGAGTGCTGAGTTGAGTTAATATGTCTGAGATATATGGTACAATTCTTGAACTCTAAGTCTCGTATCATTTAAAAAAAAAAATTTAAGCCTATTTTCCCTTCATTTCATACATTGATTTGCATTTCTATTAAATACAATAGGTGAACTCTTTGCCAAATTCCAAAAACAAAAGCAAGTTTTTAAAAACTATTTTTTTTAGTTTTCAAATCTTTGGTTGGTTTTTTAAACCATTGGTAAAATGAAAATTATTTTAAATGACAAAATTATTAAAAATATTTACAAATAATAGCAAAATATCACAATCCATCTACGATAGAACACCATAGATCGTGATAGACTACTATTTGTTCTATCATGACACAAATGGACACAGATGACACAGATAGTAGTCTATCGCAGATAACTAGTAAAATTTTCTATATTTGTAAATATTTTTGTTCATTTTACTATATTTGTAAACAGCCCTCCATAAAAGGTAGATAACAAAGGAATAAATTTGAGGTGGAAGTAGTGTTTATAAGCTTTATTTAAAAGAAAAAAAAAAGGTTATAAAACGGTGCCTAAATAATCTGCTTTTTATGTTTACTATTTTTGTTTGAAACTCTTTTATTCAATAATTCTATCTATCTTTGTTTGGATAAAATATGGATTGCAATTTTTTTCTTTTATTTTTAAAAGTTTTTTTTTTCTTTTTGTGTGTAATGAACAACAATTAACCCACTACATTAGTTGCAAGAATATGGTTAAACAAAATAGAAAACCAAATAGAAAGCAAAACTTTTGATTCCTTATTTTTCTCCATGAATTTCATCATCATCTTCTCTTTTTTTTTCTGTTTTTCTTGCTCTGTATTTTTCCTCTGTATTTTAATTGAATCTCCCCCATCATCTTACCATCCAACAAAATGGCACCACATTTCTTCAACAATTCCAGGTTCAATTCCTCCAAATTTGAAAGATCATCATAGAACAAATCAATCTCAAATTTTCACTAATTATTGCTAAAAAAAAGTTCTCGAAAAAAATCTCCAATTTATGTTTTTTTTTTTTTTTTTTTTGTTATTTGTTACATTCTTTTCAACTATATACATATTTCTTCCAATAATTTTAACACTCATTTGATATATGAATTTAATTAAATAAAAATAGATTTTATAAATTTTTACATATAAATATTGCATTTAGCGTAGACTACTAGTATTTATATAATCAATAACCAACATACTTTAACAGTCATCGGTCTTATAATAGTCGAAGATTGTTGTCGAAGTTGATTATCGAAGATGATTTAATTTTTTCATTGGAGTTTGTAGTTGAAGGTGGTTGTTGGAACTCGAAGTTGGTCGAATAAAGGTGATATTGGAGTTAGTTGCTGGAGGTGGTAGTCAGAGGTTGGAATTGGTCGTCAGAGTTGGTTGCGCGAAAGTAGTGGTCGAAGTTGATCATTGAAGTTTTAAGAATAGATTTAAAGGTGTCGAAAGTAATTTTATTTTTTATTAGTTAAATAATTATATAAGGTTGTAAACTAGGAAAATATATATATTTTTTTTTTAAAAAAAATGTATATTCTCTCTCGTTCTATTTTCTTTCATCTATAATTCCTCCTTCCTCCCACCATCGTTCCCTCTTCTCTCTCCTTTCATCTTCTTCCGTCCTCTACTATCGTTCTCTTTTCTCTCTTCTTCTTTCTTGATCTTGATTCAAACTATCCTTTATAAATTATTGTAGTTGGGTTACTAAAAGAAAAAGAAAATGATGAAGAAAGCAAAAACAGAGGACCCCTTTTTTTTTAATTGCTTAGCCAAAATTGTAGGTGTATTAACCCCTCAAAAAGTATTTTTAACCAATCAATTCCAGCAAGAAATTTGAATTGAAAATGCATGATTTGCAAAAGGGTTAGCACAATTCTAGAGGAAGAAGATGAGGGAAGGAGGGTGGAGAGAGGGAAGAAAAAGAAAATTTAAAAACTAATTTAAAAAAAAAGAAAAAATAACTCCAAAAACCTTTTAAGCTTATTTTAAAAACATTGGGTGATTAAAAGTGTATACTCAGAACTAGAATGCACATATTCTTCAAATTTTTTTTAAGATATCTTATCCATGTTAATGACACAACACATAATTTTACATTTTTGCCCTTTAATTATAACTATCATAAAATATAAATCCTAAAATTTCACTTTATCTTTACGTAAATGCTGGAACAAGACTGTAAAGTTCAATTCTTATTTTTGAGCTGTAAAATTACTTTTTTAATTTTGTATCGGAAAAATAAAAAAATAGCGATGAAAATAAATAAAAGTCTTGTATTGTATGTTTACGTGGTTGCACACTTCTTCCGTTGAAAAAAAAAAAATTGCGATTAATTTTCTATGAATTGAAAATTTATGCAAAGGTGCCACGCGTCAGCTTTAGGGGAGCGCGTGTATATACTCTCTGACTGAGTGTTAAATCCACGCGCCTTATGCCACAGCTTAGCAAGCTCGCTGTAGCGCGTGGCCGCCTCAGCATAACAGCGTTCTGAAAAGTTCATAATATCTAAACAATGAAAAAACATTACTGACATTTTTATTTTTATTATCCAAGAAAATAATAATATAATTTTTAGGTTTAAAATTTAAATACTACTTTAGTGTATTGTTTTTTTTTTTTTTTTTTTTAAGGACATTAGTTTTTGGGATAATTATAGATTTATGTCATCTACCAAATTTATTTTCATAAATGTCTAAAATTTTGAATATTTTTATTTGGAAAAATTGCAAAAACCATCCTTGAACTATGAGGTTAGTTACAATCACACCCATAAATTTTCACTTTGATCAATTGTAATGATATGACCCTTACATAATAAGGTCAAACCGCTACAACATGCATACCTAAACTTTTTTATCATGAGATGAATTTTGGTCAAAAAATTTTAAAGTAAACATCAAAACCTCTATGAGTTAAATAAAAACTTTACAAAAAGTTTCTTTTACAAAACACCAGATCCATAAAACGTTAGCTGATAACTTGTAGAAATACAAGTTATTGTAGTCACTATTTGATTTAATTAGAGTAACTTTGGAGATAAACGCATGATTTTGGTAGTTAAATGATGAAAAATGTATCACCATGCGTTGGCACTACTTACAAAGAAAAATACCTGAAAAACGATGAGCTTTTCTGTTCTTGACGCAGGGTTAAGAAGAAAAGAAGCACAAAGCACGAAGAAACGAAGCTGCTGCGAGAACAAGTGGAAACCTGCGTCGAGCCTAGGCGTTGAGACCATGCGTTGAGAAAAAGTAAATACAGACGTATGGCCAAGAGCTGTCATATCAATATGCAAAAGGATAACACGCTATTAGGATATGACAGAACAAATGGGCCAACGACGTAAAAAGTCTGCGCAGCAGGGCATGGAATTTAATGTAAAGGTGTCAGGTCATCATGAGTTTCAACTTTTCGACGCCTATAAATAGCCCAAAGCTTCCCCATTGAAGAGAGGGGAGAGACCAGTTCAAGAGGCGAAAGCTCTGCACTTTTTCTCCTTCACCATAACCAGCCTCCATTTCGAGCTCTTCTGAGAGAAGGATTCTGAGCATCGTCAGAGTCATCTCCCAGTGAGTGAGAATCTCCACCCTATGGAATATATGTATCAGATAGCAACCATCTAAAGCCTCCATGAAGCAAGACGTTGCCAGTGGCTGCTTGACGTCCTTCATTTCTGTTTTATCTCCATTTCTCTTCTTCTTGCTTATATTTTGTTAATGACATTCGAGAGAATGATTTATTTCATTAATATAAGTTTGATTGACTATCATCTTCCATCCAGTTCTATATTAAATACTTTACACCATGCTGTTTAAATGCTAAATGAGTTGAATGTTAAAAGCTAGTTTTTCTTGAACAACTCTGAGTATGTTACATCCTGGTTAATGCATATTTTTAGCTTGCATAGCGTTGTCTGACAAACATACGTAGTAAGCATGACTGTCGCGCTTGAGAGAGTGGATAGTTAATCTTTAGCATTAATTAAGACTAGATGAGTTGCAGAGATGTAGTTCGTCTTTTGCCAAAACAAACTTACCATGCGTCTTAGAGATAAGATAAATGTGGCGTCGAAACATCGAGAGATGGATTCACACACGCAGTTTGTAGGTATGTAATTGTACTCGGAAAGTTTAGGTAACAACTAGCTCTTGCGTTCAACTCTACTTTCACCGCATGGTCCCACCCATTCCCAACGCATGCTATCAAACGCATTATTTCATATGACTACCCAACGCCGCGTCCATCTCATTAATAGTAGTAGGAAATTCTTTTCATTCTTTTTGTATAGCTTAGATACACAAACAAATGCATATATATTTACATGTACAGTCACCGCATAGTCATACATTTAGTCTCAACGCCTAATTATTACAAATCCCTGCGTTCGACCCTGGACTCACCAGGAAAACCTATAAATGCTTATACTTGGGTCTTTATAGGAAAACTTGCTTAGTCATGATCACATTTAGAGTAATTCTCAACGCATACTTGTACGAAAATGACAAATCTGTTTTTGTGCAACGAGCTAAGAAACAATTCAATTTAATTAGAAATTAAACGAACAAAATCCAACGAACATTAGCGTAGTAGAACAAAATGCATATATGAACAAAACAGTGAGTTTGATGGTTGGCCCTCTAAGTGACATCCCGTCATGCCTCCTACGTTGTACCCTCATCTACAAAGTCTATGGAATAAGATGAGTATATAATATACCTAGTAAGTAACTCTCACCTGAGGTAGTATCCAAATGCACAATCACATGCAACATGTCATGAAAACATATGATTTGGACCCAAAACATGAACTTATCATAACATGAGGTAATCGGTTATGCTTCCAACATGAGTTCATCCGCCATGATACGAAGATGTGGACTTAAGCGAAACTAACTCATTTGATGATTAGCGGGTCATGCAGTCAATAGAGCCAAAGTCGCATCCAACATCAACCATTAACATATATATAAGATTGGACTAGAGGTGTGCAACCACACATACTATGCTACCCCCTAACATAAACATAACGTAAGATTGGGTTTAGAGGGGTGCACCATACATACCCTGCTAGCCCCTAAAGTATAACCTATACCCAAATAAAACTTGATCTTAACATAATCATAAACATACATAATGCATGGATCATTTATAGATAAACTTATTTTAAACATGTAATGCAACACAACAATAATAACATTGTAATGCAACATAACAAAGGCGTACTACCATAAAACACTTAAAGAGAGGGTGAGATAAGCTACTTACCTCTTTGGTTGCTTCTATATTTTTCTTATGCTTGGCTTGAAATGATGTGAGAAGACTTTAATAGAAAGTTGATGGAAGAAAAGTCGAGAGATCTTTTACGAGGGCTTATGGGTGCGGGATTTGGATGGTTCTTTCCAACATCGTGTTACAAATGAGACCACATGAGGTATTTATAGTCTTCCACTTCCTTAGTGGATGGTGAGGATTGATTTGATCCAATGGTTAGAATCTTCCCTCTAGATTATTCTATATCTTTCTATACAATGCTAGCTTTACCTTGAACTTTCTAGATTATGCTAGCTCTTCCTAGTCTTTTATAGAATTCTCTAGAAACATATAGAATATTCATACATCTTCTAGAATATTCTAGAGGTATTGGATATTCACACACCTTCTAATACTTTTTAGAGACATATAGGGGATTTATGGATGTTCTAGAACTTTCTAGCACTTTCTAGAATCTTGTAGAATTTTCTGGAAGTTTCTAGATCTTTTGCATATTTTGATGGTCCTGAGCATTGTGGTGCTCTCAATTTGGGTCATCTCCTCTTGGGCGTGTAGAATGGAGTTAGGCCGAGCCTTGTAAAATCTATATAATTACCAAATTAATATTTTGTTTGTTATTTATTTAATAGCCAATAAAATTTATAGGTAAATCTTAACTTTAGTATCTAAAATTTAAAAGAAATGGTCTTCATTCACTAGGTCTAGAACAATTAAATTTAAGAATTCACCATGTAATTTCGTATAAAATTTTTATACAAACTTGGGATGTTACATCAATTATCCTCCTTATAGTTCCTTATAGTTTTTTAATGGTGACAATCAGCCCATTTTATTAAATTAATTTTGTTTATAGATATTTGTAGTTTCTCTTTCTTCCATCTTGTTCTCTCTCCTTTCTCTTCATTCTCGATCATTTATCTCTCTATTCGTCTCTTCATCAAGTTCTCAAGGAAGCCTATGTCAAAACTTTAACCCGAGAAACTTCTTTCTCTTCTAAATTGAACACTTTCAAAAGCGATTCTCCACCACCCATCATCGTCATTTCCCTCATTTTTTTTCTCTACAACTCAATACACTACATCAAAAACTTTTCTATATTAACAAACAAGTTCTTTTCTCAGTTTAGTTTCCAGTTCACAACCCACAAGTCACTATTAATTTTATAACTCTAAAACAAAAAACAAAACCCAATACAGATAACAATGAGTTGTTAATAGCTTCTTTATTAGCTGAATAACTTTCCTTGGTTTATCCACTGCAATGGTGTAGCTTCCATCGACGATTGGAATGAACTCAGAGTTGTATCCAATTCCCAACCTCCCACCACGATGTCCCATGCGATTGTGGCTCCCCCTTTTTTTATAAAAAAAATTAAGGGAAAAAAAAAAAAGAAAGAAATTTGGTTATTCTCAGTTTTATGGACTAAATTTTGATGTGGGTTTTGTGAGAAAGAAAGAAATTAAATCTCAATGCCCTCTAATTGAATGTTCACTTTATCTGTAATTTGTTTCTTAAGTGCTATGAAATGTATTCCTTTGTGTTTTTCCTTGGCAATTAATATGATTTTCTTTTTCCATTATCCATATAAAACATTTTTTATTTTTTCATTTTTTTCCTACAAATTTATAGTTATATCCTAAATATATCTTAAACATTGGGTTAGATGTTTAAAAATATTCTAACCAATATATCAAATATACCACAATATATAAATCAAAAATTGACTCAATATTCAACATAAATCAAAGTATATGTCATAAAATTTCATTTATATTACAATATATATAATCTCAATAAATTAAAATTTAACAACAACTCCCTAATAGAATTGCAATTCAAAATTAATTTGACAACTTCAATAGATCACAATATATAAATCACTCAACGTTCAACATAAATCACAATATATCATATATTTCATTTAAGTAATCAGAAATCCCAATAAATTGAATAGGATGAAAATTGTGTGTATTTTTCCTAAAAAATCACGCCTCATTTAAAACATATTTCTCTTTCTTATTTACAAAAGACATAACTAATGGTTGAGGACAAAAAGGTAATTGAGCTTTAATATTTGTGTAATTTTAAAGTCAACTTAGACATTCTTGTAAGTAATGAAAAAGTTGAACATAATTGATTAGAGTCTTATGTATTGTTATCCCTGATTTTTATAGACAGATTTGTTAATGCCTTTTATTATTGTCGTGTTGTGATCACAAAACAAATTTGGTTCAAAGTCAAGCTTTTGATTGTTGTTAGGAATAACATTTGTATGGTTCCACAACGGCCACATGACATGAGCCACCTCAAGGTCGTCCCTTGACAAGGGCGTTTAGCAGCCCTTCCCACCCTACCTTAGCTCCCACCCATCCCTAAAACTGTCAAGAAAAGTGTGTAAAGAAACAAGAAACTCATACCAAACGACACCTCCACATGCTTCTTGCAAAACAAACCTAATGGGTTAATGTCAATTCCTTTTTTTGCAAAGGCTGCACATAGATAATATTGGCTCCTTTTGGTTCCTCTTAATTTATGTAATTTCAAAAATATTCATTTTAGTCCCTTTATTTTCAAATTTTGTTTATTTTGATCTTTGTACTTTAAATTTTGATTCATTTTGGTCCTTGAACTTTTAAAAAGAGACCATTTTGATCCCTTAAATATGAAAATGAAGAGACCAATATAGTCATTTTATAATTGTACAAGGGCCAAAATTAATACTTTCCAATACCATAACTAAAACAAACCTTTTTAAAGAAAAAATTAACTAAAAAATAGTTTAAATTTTCAACTTCAAGCAAAACTATATCTTATATTTTGATAAGTGTCCCATATTTACCTTAGATTTGAAGAATTTAAGAAATTGTTAATGAGAATGTTTTCATATATATATTATGTTTTCATGTATATCTTAATAAGAAAAATTACTATAAATAGAAAAAAATATAAAAATATTTATAAATATAGAAAAATTTTAATGTGTATCAGCGATAGAGTGATAGAAGTCTATCACAGTCTATTGTTCAAGTGATAAATGTCTATCGTTGTCTATCGTTGATATACAATAAAAAATTTCTATATTTATAAATGGTTTAGCTCATTTTACTGTATTTAAATACAACCCTTTTAATGAATACAAAACATATATTTATTTTAAAATTAATGGAAGGTCAACGAGGTTTTTTTTTTTTTTTTTTCCAACTTTGTAAGTTTTGAAAGATTCATTCAATTGAAACTAATCATTTTTGACGATGGTTGAAATTGAATTCTAAATTCAAACAAGTGATTTAATCATATACCATATAAACCAAGATAAGACTGAACTCAAACCACAACATAAAAAGGTAATTGCAACCAGGACTTATTAAGCATGTAGCAACATTTTTAAATAATTGTAAATATAGCAAAAACTATCTGTAATAGACTCTATCACGACTCTATCACTAATAGAGTTTATCAGCAATAGAGTTTGAGAGTTTATCTAAATTTTGCTATATTCGTAAATTCTATTGCATTGTGTTATATATGTTGATACTTTGAGCGATTGTCATATTTGCAACTGCCCCTAAATTAAATCTTTTACTACCTATTTGAATCGCATATATTATTTCATAGGTAATGAATAATATTAAATATTTGGGTAATTAAGAGGCAGTTGAATAAATGGCAAAAAGTTCTATTAAAATTAGGCCTATAGCCTGTGTTTTATAATTTGCAACAATGGCAAAATACTTAAGTCCAGCCCAATTTCGTTGATGGATTGAATACCCTACAGATATTTGAATCACTTTTCGCTCTCTTCTTCGGCTTGATTTCTTCTCCTCCTTCTTCACGACAGTTTCTTCCTCTTTCAACGCTAATTTGTTCCTCATTCGACACCCATTTCTTCGCTTCTTCTCACTTCTTCAACCTAATTTCTTCTCCTCCCACCCATTTTGATTTCCTCAAAAAATATCCAGTTGAAATAGTGAATGAGAGAATGTGAGGACGAAACTAAAGCAGAAAAATCAAAATCAAACCCAAATACGAAAAAAAATCAAGATATGGCTTCAAGAAATCTTCAACTAACCAAATAAAAACCAGAAAATGTGTGTCAATGTCAAAAGCAATCTTGAAATTCAAATCTTGGAGAATATTGAAGAATCTTGAATATTCTAGGGTTGAATATTGAAGAAGATGTTGCAGAAAAAATCACAGCTCCGGTGAGTGAGGGAGAGCGAGAGAGATAAAGAGTGATTGTGAGTGAGGAAAGGAAGTGAGAGCGAGATGTTGCTGAGAAACTCACGACTTATTGAAGAAGAAAACGCGCGTAGTTGAAGCTGATTTTACACGTTTGAAGGGATGAGGGTATTTCTGGAATAGGAAAAAATTAAATAAAATGCTTTTTACCCATATATAGTATTTTAAACAAAATTTTCCATATTTGCAATATTTTAAAAATTGATGACATGGATGCTAATATATAATCAAAATTTGCTACTTAATGCAATTCCCCAATAATTAATGTTTGAAGTTATCAATGTTTGTTTTTAGCAATTTTGTATGAATAAACTAAAATTAAATAATTACTTAATTAAATGTAAGAGTATAATTAATGTAGTTACTAATTAAATCTAGTATTATTTAATATATTGTTATATTAATTAATTATTTAACCACTTAAAATAAAAATAAATAAATATTTAACATTAAACATCAATTAAAATTATTTAATTTCATTTATAAAAAATAAATTAATTAGAATATTAATAATAATTAAGAAAATTTTATATTAAATTGTTAAGCTAATATAAAATATTAATGGTAAATGTGTTGGTTAAAATTTATTAAGTTTAACAAATATAGTTATATTTAATAATTAATTAAAATTAATGATAATGATTGATCAAATTATATCCTTATTGTTTCTTTTCTATGTATAAAAATTTCACATGTATGGAGAGTAATAGAAAATTCATTTTCGATAGTTTTTTAAATAATAATATTTTGAGTTTTAAAGACTGAAACTTTCTTAAACAAACGATGATATTTTATATTTATTTGAACATGGAAAAATAAATGAAACAAACACACCGTCATAGCTACATTTATCAACTAAAATTATATCCAAATATAATAACCAATTCTAAAAGTTTAAAGGCCATATCCTAATTTTTTTTAAAATAAAAGAATTATATAGACACAATAAAATTCATAAAATTGTTTGATTTTTTTTAAAAATACAAGGAGCAAACATGTAATACCTCAAACATTCAACAGCTGAATTAAAAAGGAAAAGAAAACGATGTAAACATTTTTAAATAATAAAATTTAATTTTTATTACTAATTAGTTTAATTATAACTTTTTTTTAAATCAACAATGTGAGTTATTCAAACGTCTAACTTTTGTAAGTAGCAAATGTCGATCATTGTTGTGTTGTAAAAAATTTACTATTTTGAAAGCAAAATTCAATGTGGCCTCAGTGCTAAATCACCTATGTCAGTTACTCCATGAGGTTAACACAACCTCCCAATGCAGTCGTGCACTCGTCGGGGAAAGAAATGGAATCAATGAAAAATATGTTCAAAAAAACAGAGAGAAACAAAAAAGAGAGGGAATTGATTTTCTCTATCATTTTTTCAATAACTAAGAGGCTTTTTAAAGCAAGGATAAAATTTGTTTTTTTATAACAAAACGAAAACCATTTTAGAATTAATTTTAAAACGATTTTAGAATTAATTGAGATTAATTCTTGAAATGAATCGCCAAACAATTAATTCTTGAATTAATTTCAAATAGTTTTTTAGTTTTCTTTTATTTTGCTATGTTAGTCATTCTCAACCACCTCTTAATTAAGAGTATGTAATTTATGTTAGTTGAGTAGCCATGTATTTTCAAATTTGACATTTTATTCATTGAAATTTGAGTTTAATAGCATTTTGGTCTTTGCAATATTATTCATTATTATAAATATATTTTTAATATTATTTTTCTATGTTTTTTCTCCCACGCATCAATATGGTTGTTACCGTCATGGTCGAAATTGAGATTTCAATAACCTCAAAATTTCAATAGGAGAGAATTTTGTTTTCCCCAGTATGAAATTTCAAGAATATTTCGAGATCTTTTTTAGGAATTAGTTCAGTTTAAGTTTTTTCAATTTTATGATTGATTAGACATAATTGTATAGTTTCGACGAACGATGAAGCTTTGTCAATGTGCTATTTTTTCTAATTTTCAATATATTCTCAATTTTTCAGCTTTATTTTCAATCCAAAATTTTCATTTTCCAAAGAAATTGAATTTGAAAAAAAAAAAAAAAAAAAAAAAAAAAAAAAAAAAAAAAAAAAAGCTATATCTATTTTTAACCCCATTCAAACTTTTTCCATTACATTTTCATTTGATATTTGTTTCTTTTATCATCTAAAACTTTCATTATCACATCATTTCACCTCAAAATATTCCTAAATGAATTTATGCTCTTACATTGACATTTACAATATACATATAATGTTGTATTGATTTATAGAAATGATGATTAAAAATAATCAATTATAGTCTAATTAAGCTATAATCAAAGTTCCATTAACAATTTATAACAATTTTTATAAAATTTTCCGAAATTTTCATCAACATCAATATTCTATCAATATTTTGTATAAAAGCAGAATGTTAATATTTTCATGGATATAATATTTTAAACCTTGGTTATTGTCATTTTCCTATATTTTAATTTTCTTCTTCTTTCTTTCCTTTTTCCTCTTTCTTTCATTCAAACCACGTTTAATAATTGGAAAAATAAAATTAAAAAAAAAATTGACAAAGAAAAAAAAGCACCTTTTGGTCGTTCGCTGCTCCATTTTTTATATTAAAAATATATTTAAACAAAATCAGGCCGTGCAATTTCTTTTATTGAAAAAAATAATTGTGGGAAGAGAGAAAGGAGAAGGAAAGAGAAAAGAAAATAACAAGAAGAAAATAGAACCAAAAGAAGAAAAAGAAAATGTTAGATTATATTAGATTTTGTGGATATTATATTATTAAATTATTTAATTCGCTTAAGTTATTTGATAAGGATTTGCTTAGTATTTGAATTGTATCTACTTTTACTTTTCATCGCCACAAATAAATCATCAGGTTTTTAATTATTTCACCACTTTCTATCTAATTAAAATAGGTTTGGAAGGGTTTAAAAAAATAAAATAAAATAAATTAGTATAACTTAATTTACATATGAATATGCTAATAATTATGAGGAAAAAAAATGCGACAACAACAATAACGGTGTGATTGCAGTACCCACCATGGATAAAAGAGGGAGATAGAAGAGGAGAGAGTGAAACATTAATTTTTTTTTTTACTTTAGAAAAATGAAAAAAAAAATTGTAAAGTACCTTGTCACCTTTTCTTGTAGCCAAAACGAGCTAAGTTCAACTGTAATTGATATGATTTTTCATCCTCGAGGTGGGAGGTTTCATCCTTGATCCCCTCCCCACAATTGGTTGTACTAAAAAAAAGTACCAAAAGCTACAAAAAAAAATCAAATTTCATTGATTAAAATGTCGAGTTTAAAAATTAATGAACCAAAATGGCTACCAAATTTATACCTAGGATCAAAGTGTAATTATTTTCAAGAATTTTTTTAAACCAAAACACTAGTTTATAAAAATCATATAAATCTAAAATAGGTTACATAGTATAACAATAATTGGAAACATTAACACACCGAGTTTACTAGATTTGACTAAATTAAAAAGGTCACATTAATAAGTTTATAAATGTCTAAATGAGATGAAATATCAACGTGTTTCCAAAATTTATAGGAAGAAACTTAATAGAAAATAACTTTTGAGATATATATATATATATATTAACAACAAACTACTAATAGTAGAGATTAAATTCAAATTTTAAAATTTATTAAAATGTAATGAGACAAAATTTGTCCATTTAAAAGCATAGTAAGCATAATATAATAACTCCTCTAAAATAGGTAGAACAAAATATAATTTTAAAACAAAAAGAACTTTTAAAGACCAATTAGATGTTAGGCCTACAAAACATCCCTAAATTTTGGGGTTTGTTTCAATTATGTTTTTAGCGTTTGAAAAGTGTATTTTTTTTTTCAAAAATTACATTTAACTTTTGAATTTGTAAAAAAAATCTTTGTTGAAATAAAGTATGAAAATTAACGTGATAGTTGATATGTAAAACTATAAAATATACATTTTATTATTTATTGCTCTATAGAAAATTAAGATCGTCATGAAAATTTATTTCATCTCAAACTAATAGGAGTTCAAGTCCCACTCTTTTCCCCGTTAACGACGGCAGACCCTCCACAATAGAGCCCCCCGAGGTTAAAGAACATTTTCGTAAAGAGAAGCTCCGAAAACTGGCAACCTATGCCCTCATTCCATTCTTTTTTTATTGTAGTTTTCTTCTGGGCTTCATCCCGTCCGTTGCATTACATCTAGTGCGTGTCATACTTTGGGGTATAAGCCGTTAAAAAAAAAAAAAAAAAAGGCTCTTCAACAACTCTCATCTTTGGATGTAGGTTGTTTAGGAGATCTGGCGTGGGCATCAACGTCTAAGCCCATAGTAAACATATGATGAGCCCAAACAAGAAAATTAAGATCGTCATGAAAATTTATTTCATCTCAAACTAATAGGGGGTTGGGTTGAGGGCTTTTGGACCAACTGAGATTTCGTGATGGTCTGGTTAGGGTATTGGGTTATTTTTTTGTTCTTAATTTAAAATACCTAAAACTTATAATGTATATGTATATATATAGGTTAAAATATCATTTTGGTCCCTATATTTTGGAGTTGGTTAAGTTTTAGTTATTTTACTTTCAATTGTTCAATTTTAGTCCAGATTCTTTCAATAAATCTTAAATTTAGTTTCTATTGCTCGTTTGTTGTTGATTTTTTTTTAAAAAAAACTGTTTTGTTATCTATTAGTACTTTTATTATCAATTTTAAATAAATATTCACATATATTTCTTTGCATAAAAAATATTATTATTATTTAATCATTTTTGTCAAAATTGACTTTGATGAACTGAATTGAAGATTTGTTGAAAGTACATAAACTAAAATTAAACAAACTTTCAAGTATGGAGACCAAAATGTTCTTTTAACTTATATAATATAGGAAAATTATTATAAATGGAAAAAATATCAAATTATTTATAAATATGGAAAAATTTCACAGTGGATCAACAATAAACCACGAAGACTTATATCGCTTACCACGATAGATTTCTATCGCACAATGAAATTTTTTTATATTTATAAAGAATTTTAACTCATTTTACTATATTTTAAAATAATTCTATAATATATATATATATATATATATATATAATTAGAAAAAAGAAACTATCCAAACGAGAATAAAACCAACCCAACTCAATTTAGTTTATCTTCAAATTTTCTGGTGATTTGGAACCCTCCTACAAACTACAATGTTAATATCATTTACTTAATCAAATTTTAAACATTTTATTGATAATTTCAATTTCAATTTATGTAAATTATGTTATAAATGATTTAACTATTAAAAAAAATGTTGGAAATAAATGTCAAACAAAGTGGATGTATAATTTAACCTAAACCTGATATAGTAAGCGCGTGGGAGTTAAGCGCAGAAGAAATAGAGTGAGGTTTTGCGAGAGAGAGATAGAGAGAGTATGAGCTGTGGGGATATGAAGAGTGGACCCCACCACCCATGTGCCCTCCTTCTGTCTCCACCAGCTCCTGCCTCTCTCAATCATTAGCCCTCTTTTCTTCCCAAATTACCCCTCCCTTTAACAAAACCCTTCTTCTTCCCTCTTCTCTCTCTCTACCATCAGCAATGGCAGCCATTGCTGCTTCCTCCTTCTAACCCTTCTCTCATTCCCACTTTTCTTCCATTTCAATCTTACAAACAAAACCCAATTCCCCGTCTTCTTCTTCTTCATGTCAAATTCCGATCATACCACCAACGCCAATGGCGTCTCCAATGCCGCCGCCATCGAAACCCACAAGAATCAGCCCTCTTCTAACGGAGCCCTCGTCGTCAAAAAACCCCCTTCTAAGGACCGTCACAGTAAAGTCGACGGCCGTGGCCGCCGCATCCGTATGCCCATCATCTGCGCCGCCAGAGTATTTCAGCTGACTCGAGAGCTTGGTCATAAATCCGACGGCCAAACCATCGAGTGGCTCCTTCGCCAGGCTGAGCCTTCCATTATTGCCGCTACTGGTACTGGTACCACCCCTGCTAATTTCTCCTCTGTTTCTCTTTCCGTTAGAGGAAATGGCGGCTCTGCTTCTCTCTCTTCCCCTTCTTCCACCACTTCTACTCTCTCCCTCTCTCGCCCTCAAGCTCTCTCCGGTCCCACGCCGTTCATTCTCGGCAAGCGCGTTAGGTCTGATGATGACGGCAAAGACGATGGGTTAGGAGTGGGTCAAGCTGTTGGGTCCATAGTGGGTCCGACGGGGCCAGGTGGGTACTGGGCGATTCCTGCAAGACCTGATTACGGGCAGGTTTGGAGTTTTGCCGCCGCCGCTCCGTCGGAGATGGTGGTTCAACCAGGGGGGATTTCTCAGCAAGCGTCGTTGTTTGCCCAACAGCAGCAGCCGATTAGAGAAGCATCGGCGGCGAGAGTGGGAAATTACCTTCCTGGTCATCTGAATTTACTGGCGTCTTTGTCCGGCGGAGGTTCTGGACGGCGGGAAGATGACCCTCGCTAATTGTTGTAATGGGTTGAGGATTTTATTATTATTCTTCTTCTTCGTATTTTGTACAAATATCTGTGTGTGTGAATTGCTTTCTTGTGTGCAGCTAAGAAAAAGGTTAATTCTAGTGGGAATGTAGGATTCTAGGGTTTCAGTTTGCTTGGAATCAGAATTGGTAGATCGAATTTCATTTTTCCATGGATGGGTTCGTTCAAATTAGAGCTTTAGGGTTTGAAATTGCTAGACAAAAAAAATTAGGGTTTTCTTTTTTCCGTCTTACGAGAGTGAGAAGAAGATTCAGCAATCATCCATGTCCATCCGACTCCGACCCTCAAATCGCTGCTGCAAATTGATGGTTAATTTCATTACATTACATTACACGATCAAGAACTCGAACAGGGCTGGGTTTGTAAACGATCAAATTCTCGGAAATTGGAAGCAGGGGCAGCAGATTTCTTGAACTTCGAATCGGAGCTTTATTTTTTGGCCGGAATCGGCTTTATTTATTGCAGTGGTAGCGGCGCCATTGAAGACCATTCTGAAGCTTCTTCTTCTTCTTCTTCTTCTTCTTCTCCTTCTTCAATGGTCGCTGGCGTTTGAATTTGGAAAGTGGAAGCTCCAATCTCTCACTCTCTGTAAGACCTCTGTTTTTTTTTCTTCTTCTTCTTCTTCTTCTTCTTCTTTTAAAGAATTCCATTTGTATTCTTAGAATTTGTTGGCGTGACAATAATGGTGTTTTTCTTGTTATGTCAGTGGATTGTTTCTGGGGTTTCTCTGATGTGAATAAAAATCCCATTGTTTTTCTTCCAAAAATCTGGTCATTGTTCCTCAATTCTCTAGCATTTTTTTTTGCAGTGTAAACAAACATATGGCTTGATTATATCTCTGATTCTTCCTGGACTGAATGGATCCGAGTTTTTGTTTGTTTGTTTTTTTTTTTTTTTTTTTCTTTTTTTTGGTAGCTGAACAGAGCATGTTGTTGTTCTAAGATTGTGTAAAGCTTTTGAGCAACATGAATGGAATGGAGAGGGCGTTGGTAGCAAAATGAATTGAGGGTTTTTTGTTGGGTGGAAATGAGTTTGCCTCCTTACTTCGAAACAAAGTGAGCTGGTGTGTTGTTAATGGCAACTTTTTAGGAGTGTGATATTTTTCTCCCTCTCTCTCTCTACAATGAAGAGGGAGACAACTGGGTGGTTATAGCATAACTGCTGAAATGACCTGCTCCTTTTGAAACACATAATTCAAATTGCTTTTACCAAAAACAACACTCTTTAAATCTTATAAATTGCTTTTACCCAACTCTGTCTTGGATTTAATTGAACTCAAATTGACATCTATCTTATACCTGAAATCAATATTCAATCTCTTAACCAATTTTTCAAAATTTCAACTTATTAGGGAAATACAGTTGTTTTCAAACTTATTATTCAAATTTTGTAAGTTGAGATGAGGAATATATCTTTTTTTTTTTTTTTTTTTTTTTTTTTAATCCAACCTACAGATTCAGTAGTGAAGTAATGAAAATGAAACCGAAGGAATGCAGAGGAAATATCTAAATTAACAGCTTGGCATAGTGCTTTAATTTGTAATTTAACCATTATTGATATTTAATTAATTTTAAAGTTCTTTAAAATGAAATAAGTTGAAATATAATATATTCAATTAGCTTTATGTTATTTGAAAATGTTAAAAATAAAGGAAACAAAAAGAACACATTGTCGCCTAGTCTTGCACCTTCAGCAATGAAGTGGTCAGTGTGTTTAGCTTATCCATGGTACCTAAAAGAGGTTCCCAGTCTTAGTTCAGCCTTTCCTCGTCCATAGGATCGACAACAGTTGATGTAAAGAGCACGCCTAAGCTCGCAACACACACAAGCACAACAATTTGGCAAGGGGACAACCCCAAGCTTTTCTATTTATTTCTCTCCGGAAACATTTCGCTCAAGTTGAATGAAAGGGAATGCTTCCTCAAGTTCGACCTCTTCCCCATTTTATACTCTTTATAATCCAACTACCTTCCTATATAAATGGGGAAGGAGTTAAAGAGACTTGGTGATCCACCCGATAAAAGTGTAATTTGGAGTGGTTTAAGTGAAAGTATACACCGTCAATAATAAGTAATAAACTAGATGTACTTAGATTTGGCTAAAAACAATGCAAACAATGAACCAATGGTAACTAGTTAAAATGAGGGAATGATTGATTTGAGAGCTGAATAAAAACAGTTTTAACTAAAAGGGACTTATGTCTTGGACAATGAGACCGCATTAGGTCGACAGTGACTCAACCGGGATAGAAAATGTCTCATATTTGATCTTGTATCAAGTTTCTTTAGGAGCCTAAGTAGCTAATCTTATATCTCTATGGTTAGCTAAATCTTAGATTATTTTCATGCAACTTCTATGTCCTATAGTGTACCTTATCTCTATACATACATAACATACCTATTTCTAGGTTTCCTTTGTGAAATCAACTTGTATCTTAATCTTCTCATCATTAGGACTCCATTAGTATGTTAAATTAAGTAGCCAATTTAACTTAAAAAATTATCATTAAACTTAACATTTATAAGAGTCAAAGTGACAAGCTGAGCTATCATTGCTCAAGCCATAAGATCTTTGGGTATCCACATGGTTGAATCCCTTGGAAATTTAACTCATAACTAAGAAAGAATGAATAGATTTCATTAATTCAAAAGTCATGGTTACAATATTCAACCTTCAAAGAATAAAGAAATAAGAAAAAAAAAGTGCAAGAAGTAAACTGAAGTAATGCTAGAAAATATAGAAAAAAAGGACTCCTTTGAAGCAATCGCATACTCTTTAAGACTTCCTAGGATGGATTCTCCTTTCTCAAGGATGAATCCTCTCTCGACACACATTCTCACGGGGGAGGGATGTCCTAAACCTAGGGTTATTCAAAGAAACTCTTGTTCTTGAAGAAATTCTTGATGGAGTAGTGAGATCTCTCCTTAGGATTCCTAATTGTTGAAGAATAAGGTTTTTCATCCCTTTTATAGGTCCAAAGTTGTTGAAGAGTGGCTAAAAATAGTGCTCTAAACGTTTATCAAGCATTTTCGACATTGAATAACAACTGTGGATCAAGAAAATAGCAACCACGAACGACTAAACACGTCTTTTAAAAATTAGGGTTTCAATGCGACTGCATCACTCCAATGATTTATGGGCCCATTAAGGTCAAAATCGTCAGAATGATGCAACTGCATTGAGGTCAAAATCTGCAAAATAGGCAAAATCCAATGTAAAAGTTCAAAAAAAAAAAAACAACTCAAAACTGTAAAAACATACTTTAAATAGTCAAATGACCTATACTCGAAGGGGTAAATAACAACTTTCACTAAGGAGAAGTGCCAAAATATACCATTTAATCATGCATCTAGACATATTTACCACTTGGGCAAGCAAATTTACTGAAAATAGGCGACCTTAACTTCTTAAACCTTTGCTCCACTCTTTCACTTGCCAAAAAAAAGGATTGGTCTAAGTTAATCTTCCTAACTTGTAGGAAGACTTCAACTCTCCCTAGTGCAACTTCACAAGTCAGCACTTTAGTCATACTTTCCTCTCAAAATGAGTAAGGAAGAGCTTGAACTTGATCAGCCATCACATGGCCCAAGCACAGTCTGCTGCTGTCGCTCACTGTCAAGCTCCTACGTGTGCGCTACCTGGCGCCCGCATCTGGGCTTCTGTACGTCTAGTGAAACACACTTAAATTGTTTGTTATTTCCCTTGGATTTAAAATAATTCTTATATGATTTTTTTTAGATTTGAGGTTGTTGGTTAATGATTTTCAAGAATATATTCCTGATCAAGATTCAATGTCAAAATAAGCTTAAAAATAACATAAATATGCCCAAAGAGATAATAATAAAAAAAAAAAAAAAAAAAAAAAAAAAAAAAAAAAAACCAGCAAATGACCAGAGAAGGGGAAGAAAAGTGGAGAAAAAACAAGTTTCCAAGAAGATAGGGCATTGTCGCGGCGCTGGCTATTTTAGGAAAATAATGTATTTATGGAAATCTTTGTTATTTAAGTCTAGGGTTGTTGCAACCGAAATCATTATGCAATCCACGAAATTAGATAGCCTTGGAGATGTTTTAGCCTAAATTAGAGGTTTGTTTGGAGGTTATTCGAGATCCCAAAGTGCGAATTGAGGAGAGTTTGACGGAATTCAACGATAGAGATTACTTCCAGAGTAGTTTTTCCTCTTTTTCATTATTATCTTTAGTTTTTCCTGGTCGTTGCAATGTATGAGAATATGTTTGTAGCATCGATGAGTGTGGCTAAACGTTTTAGTTCTAGAATATGGTTATGCATATTATTTTCTAGGAATGTTATGTTCTTGAATGATTTCCAATATTATTGTGTTTAATACATTGACTAATCCTCATTGCATGTTAAATTAAATGTGCAGTTAGAAAGATTGCATGCTTAATTGGATCTATGATATTGGATTGTTATTAATCTATCATACAAATAGTTAGGTTAATAATGAAAGTT
Organism: Citrullus mucosospermus; assembly: GCA_030954485.1. NCBI lineage: Eukaryota > Viridiplantae > Streptophyta > Magnoliopsida > Cucurbitales > Cucurbitaceae > Citrullus > Citrullus mucosospermus. Next base: position 27,499,617 of record CM062056.1, read on the forward strand.
TATCATGACTAGCATGAGAAAATATTGTTATTGAAAGATAATAATTTCCAGACAATAGTTTCTAGACTTAAGGATATCAATAACATAATAATTTCATAGAAACCTTTACATGACTTAATGAAGTAATTAAGAAAATCTACACCTTTGAGCCTTTTTGTCTCTTGAATTTCACTCTTGTCTTTACTTTGCTTGTTTTTAATAAAAGAAAATCAAAATCATTATCATAGTTCAAATCCTTAGATAAAATTGACACAACTTTAAAATAGTTAAGTATAATTCATACATTTGTCTCTAGAGGACAATACTCAATCTCTTGACCAGTTTACTATATTATAACTTGACATGTGCACTTGCATAACACCAAGTATTTGACATCAAGTTTTTGGCGTCATTTTGCCGGTGATCAAAGTAACGAATTTGCTTAATAATCCAAAAGTTGGATAGATCTTAATCTAAGGTGAAGCGATTGAATCTCAACAGAAGCGTTTGATCGCCTTTCACTTTGATTTTTCTTTTATATAAAATTCAGAAATAAAACTAAACCTAAATTACAAAACATCACATGCTGCAATTTATGAAGGTTAAGCATGTAAAAAAGGAAGGAAGAGGACCTCCGTAGAACAAATTTTCTTCACTATAGTGCCCCTCCTCTTTTAATTGATCTCCTCCGTGAATCTACTTCTAATAAGGCCTTTTTCGCTATGACTCTGGCAAGGAACCATGTAGTGGGAGTCTTTCTGGGAAAATAAGGAACATTGAGATGGAGAATGGGAGAATAATCCATAGAACTCTTTCTTTGAGTTTTTCTTATTCTGTGTGTAACCAATTGAGAGAAGGAGAAAGAGTAGTTTTTTTAAACGTAGAACTCCAGACACCTTTCTCTGCTACCCCATTCCCCTTTTCCAAAGAGAAGTTATATTAATTAATTAATTAGTAATTTTAATTAAATATCTTATATTTAAGGAAAATTATTATTAACATAAAAAATATCGAACTATTTACAAATATAAAAAAGTTTCGTTGTCTATCTGTGATAGTCCGCGATAGACATCAATATATTGCTTGGGTGATGGGAGTTTAACAATTTATTATTTGAATCATATTCAGATGCATTTATTCTTCCATACTATATAGTTTAAATTTGAATTATATTCATTATTTAACTATATAATAATGTATCTACATACATTACATTTTACATTAATTGTATCGATACAATAAATATATTTTTTTCCTAAATTAATTTGGACATTTCAAGTTATTCTTTCAATACCCTGGTCTTTGTTTATCCGTCGTGAGCTAGGAATGAGACCTAATGAACCTACAAATTATAAGTTCTAATTATCCAAGATTAATTAATGAAACTCTTTAATTAGTTAATTAACCTTCATTCATTAACTTGGGGCAAACCACTGTAGGACCCATAGTCGCACTTTCATGCACTGTAGGACATGTTGCGTCCACGGATATAATTATTACACGTAAGTCGATCATTCACCATAGTCGCACTCTCATGCACTGTAGTACATGTTGCGTCCACGGATATAATTATTACACGTAAGTCGATCATTCACAAGTTGTTAGAGTCAAATGTTTGTTTTACCCCTACAAATATCTCTCTGTTCTTAAGTACCACTAACCCTCTAATGAATAATTTGTTAATGGTCCAACCATAAACCAAGTCCGCCTCACGCCATTGAGAGGGTGGGGCCCCATTGTTCAAGTTCTAGAGTCATCACTTAGGGAACTACTCATCTACTTACCCTATATGGGAAGGAGTGAATTTCATCTTGCGAAGTTACGTTTCTAGCTCCCTATTCAATCAAGTCCTCAAAATGGTAGGCTTATTGAGTCGGCGGCTTGGGCCACTCTTGCCAATGCTAATCAAAGAACAAGCCCCCATATGCAGGAGTTCATAACTCACTCAAGATTAAGATCGAGTTATATATGAACATTCAATGAAATATTAATTTCTTTAGTTAACGAATTTATAAATAAAGATTAATTATTTTGCGATCCAGTCTTATACAAACTCTTTATATAGGATACCTCCAGTCACATGTCTCTACATGAATGATTTGGATCAAATTCTTTGTAATAATTACAAAGTGGGTTGTATCCATAGTGTTATCAAGATAAGGCACCCGACCTTATCCATATACTAAAGACCATTTAGGTTATTACTTGAACATGATCTACTTGTATGTCAACCATATACGCTTTAAGATTACATATAATAACCTTGGATCTTTACTGTAATGGATAATTCATTATTCCATAATTAATAAAATAATTAAATGGTATATTAAATAGTTAATTAACTACGAAACTTTAGGCACAAATTCCAACATAAGGTGTATCTTATTTTTATTTTGTGGAAGTATGGTGGCGTATGCCACATACAACTTGGGAAAATCTATATAGATGGCAGAGGAAGAGCATCAAAAAGCCATAAGGGACTATTTTCAACTAATCTTGTCGGTAGCTCAACCCGAGATTGTCAACATACCCATAAATGTCAACAATTTTGAGTTGAAACCAGGGTTGATCCAAATGGCATGGGATATTGCATTTAAAGGACGTCCAACTGATAACCTTACGAACATCTAAGATACTTCATTGAAATTTTTGGAGTGGTAAAGATTAACGGTGTTTCTAATAATGCTATTAAATTGAGATTGTTCCCTTTTTCCTTACAGGATCGTGCCAAAGATTGGCTGGAGATCATTCCCTCTAAGAGTATCAATACATGGATGAGCTGGCACAACCGTTTCTAAACAAATACTTCTTGTCACCCAAAAAAAGAAAACCAAGTACTAACTTAGAGTGTCATATTCACTAATGTTAAGAGAAAAAATTGACAATCAACCAAACCTATTCCATAATGAGTATATTTGAGATTGATGTGACAATCCAAACACGCCACAAAAAACAACCAAGTACTAGCTTAGAGTTATTAGTAGTTTCCTGAGACTCAATAGCTTTTATGATAAAATGTATATTTAATATTCAAGCATTATGGTGGGAGTCTTTTGGAAGAGGTTGCAAAGAGCCCCAAACACTTGGGATAAAATTTTTAGCTTGACTTGTCTTGCAACAGTATGTGAGAGAAATTGGATCTAGTATGATATTATGGAATGTCAATTTCATATAAATTATAGTTAATATTACAATATTAACCTTAATTATTTTTAGGTGCATTCAAAGAGAAGAAATCGTTTGAGCAAATAAAGGTTGAGTATATTTGTAAAATATAATCTTCAATTAAAAGCAAGAGATAAGAAAAAAAAAAAGTTATAGAAAGTAAATCGTATGATCTATTTGTCTATCAGATTTAGAATCTGGTAATGAATGAATTACAAATAAAGAAAATCCAATGTTCAAGAAATAAAAATAGCAAAATCTAACCTTTGATCCTATATGATGATATCATGGAAGGGCATTTTTTTTTTTTATTTAGTACGCTAAACTTATAATTTAAATTTATGGAATTTGAAATTTGAACGGATAAAAAAAACCACTTGGGATTGGATTGTCATTTATTAGGGAAAAAATGTTTGATAAAATTTTTAAAAATGAAAAAGAGATTTATTATTTATTAATTGAAAAATAAAAATGCCCCCATGCAGGATCGAACTACAGACCTTCAGTTTACAAGACTGACGCTCTACCACTGAGCTATAGGGGCAATTTGTACTTAGTAATTTTAATGTAAACATTGTAATTCTTGTAATTTTTTTTTCTTTTTACCTAACTCTTCTACTTTAAAATATCCAAATTTATTCCATTCAATATATCTTAGATTTAGGCTTACTTTGGAACTACGGGAGCTTTTAAAATAATTTCAGTTATTCGTACTTTTAGAAAAATTAGTTATAAACAAAAAGGTAAAACAATATGAAGTAAATTTTATTTGTAAGTTTTTTTTTTATAGTATATTTCTTTCTTTCTTTCTTTTTTCATGAAAAATATTATTATTTATTCAATAATAAAAGAGAAATAAAAAAAACACACACACACAAATTAAAATTGCAAGAACTATATTTAAACCATTGAAATGACAAGACTAAAATGGAATGTAATTATATAGATGACTATAATGGTATTTTGACCTAAATATTCTCATTTCATTGATTTAGATCGCTGTCAAATTTCTCTCTCATTTCGAAATATTTAGGCTCCGTTGGCTAATTTATTTGGTTTTGAAAATTAATTCTATTGTTGAAGGAGAAATTTTGGATCAATCACAAATTGTCGTGTAATTTCTCAAATTATTGATAAAATTACAAATTATCACATTTGGGACAAATTGGAAGTCTAATATGTGTCCTAAATTGAAATTGAAGACACAAGTCAGCAAATCTCGTTGACACCACCTGTTTTCGTCTTGACCGTTGGATTAAATAAAATAATGTGGTCCAATTTGATATTATTATTTGGGCAAAAATCCAATTGAGTCCTAAAATAGGCTTAATTTGGCTCAAATCCAATTTGTTGGGCCCGAGGGCTAGGTCCATGGATCAACCAAGCCCAAGCCCACAAATTCCACCTGAGAACTCTTAGAGTTCTCTTCATTTGTGGTGTTCAAAAAATTATACACTTAAAGAACCTACAGAGAATTCTCCCTACAATCAGAATACTCTAACTCCTGAAGCTGAACCACACTTAAAGACTGAAGCTCTTTAGAACGCTTCCGTACATCAAGCATACGCATTCAACTGAGAAAGAATTAGAAGATCAAGTACTAGAGATTGAACCACAACTACATCAAATCTACATCAACTTAAGTTCAAATCCACGAATCAAGTTTCTCCAGGCTCGAGAAATTGTTGAGTCCAGCCAAACTCTCACTGCCAAGGCCAATGACAAAGGAAAAACTCTGTTACAGTGAAACTAGTTGCAACAATCCACCTCTGTAGCCTCTTTGTCGATTCAACAAATATAGGATATGATCACAAACTCCATCAAAACCCAGTATGGAGGACCATCTCAAAATTCTTTTATGTATTCTAAACCATATACTAAAAGAATAGACAATTTAAAAATGTCTGCGAAGTATCAACCACAGAAATTTCAGCAATTCGATGGAAAGGGCAACCCGAAGCAACATGTTACTCATTTTGTTGAAACCTGCGAAAATACATAAACTATAGGAGACCTGCTAGTCAAGCAGTTCGTCCGAACCTTAAAGAAAATGCTTTCAACTAGTACATCGATCTAGAGCCGAAGGTGATTGACAGTTGGAAGCAACTGGAAAGAGAGTTCATGAACCGCTTTTACATCACTAGGCGTATTGTCACCATGATAGAGTTAACAAGTGCCAAGCAGCGAAAGGGAGAGCCAGTCATCGAACATATCAACTCATGGAGAGCTCTAAGACTTGACTGCAAAGACCGACTCACCAAACTATCTGTGATGGAGATGTGCACCCAAGGCATGCACTAGGAACTCCTCTCTACATCCTACAAGAAATCAAACCCCACAAATTTGAAGAGTTCACGATATGGAGTTGAGCATCACCAACAGAGAACAAAAGATTTCTTGGTCCCTGAGGTAAAGAAAGATAAGAAGAAAGCCAAAGGCACTGAAAATATTCTGAAGAGTGCCACAAAAGAATCTATGGTCGTTAGTGCGACCCCGCTGAAATTTTCCTCCAAAGGAAAAGTAACAAAATTTGAAAGAAAACATGATGAATGTGAGAGACGTTGTCTAACTTTAAAAGAAAGACAGGAAAAAGTTTATCTATTTGTTGCAGACATGCTAGAGCAACTGTTAGAAAAACAACTTATTCAATTACCAAAATGCAAGCAGCCAGAGTAGTTAAGAAAAATCAATGATCCCAACTACTGTAAATATTAGCGGGTCGTCAGCCATCCAATCGAAAAGTGCTTTGTGTTGAAAGAGTTGGTTTTGAGGTTGGCTCGTGAAAAGAAAATAGAGCTAGATCTTGATGAAGTAGCTCAAACAAATCATGTTGCAGTGACAATGACTTCAAATATCCCGTCATCGACGATGTAGTATGATCAGAGAGAAAGCTTAATCCAATTTGGGACCTTTGAACCTATAGTTGTTCGATTCCAACAAAAGATTCTAATGACGAACTCCCAAAGCAAAGATGAGTCTGTTAAAGATGATGATGAAGGGTGGATCCTTGTGACTCTTCGAAAGAAGAGAAAGTCGAGTTCCACCCAAAAGAAGTTGCGCTTCTGTTGAAATAGTGGAAGAGAAAGCAAGACTCAGAAAAGGAAAGAAAAAAAAGGGCATGGAAGCCTAAGCCTACTGAGGAAGAGGACAAGGATTTTCCTCAACCTCAACGACCAATAACTTTGGCAGAATTTCTCCCTAGAAACTTCCATGAAATTATTCGAAGAAAGCACTAGAGGTTGTTGTGTGTCACGCTGTCAGCACAAAAAAGAGTGAAGATATTTGTATAAGTCCATCAAAGACGGTGATAGAACCAAAAGACTTACAATTATTCAACATAGATGACTTGTTGTCATTCCCTCAAGTAGCTAAGAGTGCCTTCATTGGTGCATTGCTAGGCTCAAATGCATCTTGTGACTCAACTTTGATGGTACGCGTATGTGCCTCTTGTTGCACGTCCATAAGTTTTTCATATGAAAACTTGCTGTTGGGATTAAAGCCTCACAACATACCTATGTTTGCCTCAAGATACATGTGAGAGCAGAGGGTTAGTCAGATTCTCATTGATGATGGATAAGCTATTAACATAATGCCTAAGTCAACCATGAAACAATTAGGCATCTTAATGGAAGAATTTTCAAATAGCAAGTTGGTAATCCAGGGCTTCAACCAAGGTGATCAACGAGCGATTGGCATAATACGCTTGGAACTCATAATTCGACCTAAAGGCCAACACATTGTTCCATGTCATAGACTCGAGGACCACTTACAAGTTATTACTAGGTCATCCTTGGATTCATGAGAATGAGATGATAACTTCTACACTACATCAATGCTTCAAGTTTTATCAGGAGGCATTAAGAAAGTTGAAGTAGACTCCAATCCATTCTCAAAAGTTGAGTCCCACTTCGCAGAAGCAAAATTTTACCTGAAGAGTGATAACATCACAAAGCAAAATAGGCTATGACTTCACAACTCACACTGAGATCAAGAGCTTGAAAATCTATGAGCAACCTAAGCTTTCTCCACCCCAGAAGAAGCTTTTGAAAGAGGGGTATGCTATAGGTCAGATGATCTGAGCCAATTATGTATGCACAAGGTGATCCGAGCCAAATAAGTGATAGAACACTGAGGTAGTCCAAACCTTCTAGTGTCATCCCTCTATCTGTCTGCACGAGGAGAGCCAGATGGGGAATAGAACACCAAGGTTGTTCAAACCTTTCCGGTGTCATCCTTCTATCTGTTTGGACGAGGTGGTGATCGGGGCCAAAGAGGTGATAAAACATCGAGGTTATTTAAACCTTCTAATATCATTCCTGTACACGACTGCACTAAAGTTGTAACTAATAAAATATTGAGGTCAAAACCCTAAACCACACCTGCCAAAAATAAAAAACCAAACATACATGCATATATAGCGAAAAAACGGAGGAGGAGAGAAAAAAAAAACTCACCTTTTGAAAATAGGCATGGAAGCAAAAAGTTAATTCCACAAGGTGCAAGTTACCAATAACTCTCAATCTTATGAAAAAAGAATAATAAAAAAAAAAAAGTATTCTAAAAGATAAGAAAAAAATTTAAAAAAAAAAAAAAGAAAAAAAGGAAAATCATTAAAAAAAATGTATATTAAAAAATTTAAAAAAAAAAAAAAAAAAAAAAAAAAAAAAAAAAAAAAAAAGATCCTACATCTTCCTTTCTCTCTGAATCTCGACTGTCAATGCTTCTCTCTTTCTTTCTAAAAAAAACGGTCTTCATGATCTCCACATGCCAACGGCACCTAAGCGACTGTGACAGTAGCAAAAGAAAAAAAAGGAGATGGATGACGACCCACGAGCTCCTCACGCAGTGTAGAATCATTCCGACGAACCCACGAGTAATGCGATCCACAGGAGCAGCCATAGCCGATGAAGATGTCAACAACCATCCCGCAGTCTGTCACCTCCAGTGAACCAGACCCCGGTGTCCATCAGTGGCGGAGGCTTTATTGACGACACAAGGATGAACATCAAGCTTCTCTCCAAGACTAAAAATCAATTGAAACTTCCTCGTTGAAGGACAGTCTGAGTGTTTCTTCCAATTTCAAAAAATAAATAAATAAATAAACATAAAAATTTGAAGGTGATTTGGCCAATTTATAGAAAGAAAAAAAAAATGTCAAGATTCATCCAATTTAGGATATTTTAAAATCAATTAATATCTTCAATTCAAATCCTATCAAATTGAACAACTTTGATGCAGATTCAATTTGAAAGCTTCCATTCCAAATATCTTGCTCCTAGTCCACAATTAAATCGATTGACAGCCGAATTTCTGTTCAAAATATTCAATTTTCAAATCAAACTCAAATTGGATTTCAGTTCTAACAGTTTGGATAAGTTTCTCTTATTCTCAAGTCAATTGGGGATAAAACTTCAATTTCCTCCCAAGTTAAAATTTTGTTCCAAAATCAACCCTTTTTTTTTTTCTTTTTTCTTTTTTCCGAGATTGGTCCTTATCCTCCATCCAAATTAAATGGGAGTAAAATCTCGAATTTCCCACTCATTAAAATTTGGCCATATTTCAAATTTTATCTAAAATTGATAATTCCAAATTTTATCCAAAATTCTAGATTTTATCCCCAATCCAAATCAAATCATGGGTAAAATCTCATATTTCTCTCAAATCAAAATTTGGCCATATTTCAAGTTTCATCCTGAATTTCAAATCAAACTTCAAAATTTATGGTTTGATTAAATTGATATGTCAAATAGTGTCAAATCCAAGAATATGTAACTTGTATTTTGACTCCAACTTTCTTTTTTTTTTCGAGATTCACCCACTCATAGACGTGCAGAAATCTCGAAAAAGGGCATTTGTTGAAAGAGAAATTTTGGATCAATCACAAATTGTGTCATTTCTCAAATTAATGACAAAATTACAAATTATCATATTTGGGACAAATTAAAAGTGTCCAAATTGGAAGTCTGACATATGTCCTAAATTGAAATTGAAGACATAAGTTAACAAATCTCGTTGACGCCACATGTTTTCGTTTTAACCGTTGGATTAAATAAAATAATTTAGTCCAATTTAATATTATTATGGACTAAAATCTAATTGAGTCCTAAAATAAACTTAATTTGGCTCAAAGCCAAGTAAAGCCCAACAGCCCAAGTCTAATTTGTTGGGCCTAAAACTAGTACACGACTAACCAAGTCTAAGCCCACAAAACCAACTCTATATTTGCGCTTCCTAACCTCGTGGAACACCTATTAATACCACATTCACCTATTATTTCTTTATTTTAAATTATTTTTTCAAGTATTTTAAAATTATTTTTTAAGTATCTTAAAATTGAAGCAAAGTTTTTTCATTTTTAGAATTTGGTTGAGAATAATGTTTGAAGAAACTGTGAGAAAAGAGATAGAGAGATGGGAAAGCAAGTGATAATAAAAGCTATGAATTTGGTTGATTGGATCAGCTAAGTGCTTGTCTTTCAATGATTTAGCTAAGCAATTTTTTTATTTTTTTATTTTTTGTTTCTTTTAAATAGAACTCATCACTTATTTGATGATTTGAATCACCCATCTTCAAGAAAAACTCAATAGTTTTGAAATCTCCATTGCCCACCATATGATTACAACTTGAATTTGACTTGATTGACATGAAAACCTCATCATTGGGAACTGGCTTAGTTCTCTTAACTAACAGAGTCCTTAACTTCCATTCATTTTTTGAACGCTTCTTATCTTACTCTCATAATATCTCAGTGGGTAGAGACCCTAAAACCATTGCCACTGCTCTTTCTCTATCTGAAAATGCAAATTCATGGATCTTAGGTGCTCAAATACATGATCATATGTGTAAGTTGGGGTTCACTTATGATACTTTCTCCATGAATAATCTGCTTAAAATGTACTGTAGATGTGGGTTTATGTGTGAAGGCTTTAAGGTGTTTGAAGAAATGCCTCAGAGAAATGTGGTATCTTGGAGTTTGATCATTTCAGGTGCGGCTGAGAATGGTGAGTTTGAATTGTGCTTGGAGAGTTTTTTGGACATGATGAGGGATGGATTGATGCCTAATGAGTTTACTCTTGGTAGTGTGATGAAGGCGTGTGCAGATGTCGGAGCCTGTGGGTTTGGCTCGGGTGTTCATTGTCTTTCTTGGAAACTTGGGATAGAGCAGAATATCTTTGTTGGTGGTTCAACTTTGAACATGTATGCAAGGCTTGGGGATATTACTTCAGCTGAGTTGGTTTTTGAATGGATGGAGAAAGTAGATGTTGGTTGTTGGAATGCCATGATTGGAGGCTATACTAACTGTGGTCTTGGCTTTGAAGCTCTGAGTGCTGTATCTTTGTTGAACAGCAAGGGTATAAAGATGGACAAGTTCACCATTGTTAGTGCTATTAAAGCATGCTCATTAATTCGGGATTTCGATTCTGGAAAAGAGCTTCATGGGTTCATCCTTCGGCGAGGATTAACATCCACTGCGGCAATGAATGCTCTCATGGATATGTACTTCATAAATGACAGGAAGAACTCTGCTCTGAAAACCTTCAACAGTATGCAAAGCAGAGACATTATATCATGGAATACAGTATTTGGAGGCTTCTCCGATGAAAATGATGCTAAAGAAATCGTGGACTTGTTTCACAAGTTTATGCTAGAAGGAATGAAGCCTAACCATATCACTTTCTCGGTCTTGTTTCGGCAATGTGGAGTACTGCTTGATTTTAAAATTGGGTTTCAGTTCTTTTCGCTTGCAGTACAATTGGGTCTTCTTGATGAATCTAGTGTGCTGAGCTCAATGATTAGTATGTTTTCTCAATGTGGGCTAATGGAGATGGTACACTCAGTATTTGACTCTCTAGTTTTCAAACCTATATCTGCTTGGAATCAGATAATCTTGGCATATAGTTCGAATTCTTTTGACATGGAAGCCTTCAAGACCTTTTCCAATCTATTGAGATATGGTGTTGAAGCAAATGAATATACTTATTCCATCATTATAGAGACTGCCTGCAAATCTGAGAACCCATGGATGTGCAGACAACTTCACTGTGCTTCATTGAAGGCTGGTTTTGGTTCTCACAAGTATGTTTCGTGTTCATTGATAAAATGTTACATCTTAATAGGACTCCTTGAAAGTTCCTTTGAGATCTTTAATCAACTTGAGATTGTAGATATGGCAACCTGGGGAGCTGTAATATCTGCCTTGGTTCACCAAAATCATATATATGAAGCCATTATATTTCTGAATATTCTAATGGAATCTGGCGAGAAACCCGACGAATTTATTTTCGGCAGTATATTGAATGGCTGCTCTAGCAGGGCAGCTTATCACCAAACAAAGGCAATCCATTCACTTGTAGAAAAGATGGGATTTGGCCTCCATGTGCATGTTGCTAGTGCAATTATAGATGCCTATGCAAAATGTGGCGATATAGGAAGTGCACGACGAGCATTTGAACAGTCATGTCGGTCCAATGACATTATCGTATATAATTCTATGATGATGGCATATGCTCATCATGGTCTTGCTTGGGAAGCGATCCAAATTTTTGAGAAAGTGAGGATAGCTAAAGTACAGCCTAGTCAAGCCACATTTGTCTCAGTTATTTCAGCCTGTGGTCACATGGGTCTTGTAGAACAAGGCCGTTCTCTGTTTCAAACAATGAAGTCGGATTATAATATCACACCATCTCGTGACAACTACGGTTGCTTAGTTGATATGCTATCAAGGAATGGATTCCTTTACGACGCTCGATATATAATTGAGTCAATGCCGTTTTCACCTTGGCCTGCCATATTGAGATCTTTGCTCAGTGGATGTAGGATATATGGGAATAGAGAATTGGGGCAATGGACTGCTGAAAAATTACTTTCATTGGCTCCACAAAATGATGCAGCTTATGTATTATTGTCAAAGGTCTATTCTGAAGGGAATAGTTGGGAAGATGCTGCAAAGATAAGAAATGGGATGACAGATAGAAAGGTTCTGAAAGACCCAGGATATAGCAGGGTTGAGATATAAGAAATAGGTAATAAAATCAGATGCATTGATTGGCATTCTCTACAATTAAATCCCAAACTATATCTGGTGGAACCCTTGGAGTTTCAAGGGAAAAACCCCACTGCATTTTTGGGAGATCTTGAAACTAATCGTTTCGAAGTGGCTTGCAAAATTCCAGTGTGAAACCTTAACATGCTTTTCACTTTGTCTTTTTTGAAACTCCGCCGCATTTGTGCCGAAAGTCTCTTTCCAAGAGTTGCCATGGTCTACACTTATCACCAAAGTTTTTCAGTGTACTAAATTTAGGTACATTACTTGCAATACAAAATCTCTCTTCTCTGAAAAGTGAAATGAAATGACTTGGTTGTGTGTTCCCCTTGACCAACATATAATAGTCAACAAGATGCATACACTATAGAGATTAGATTAGATATCTTAGAGTTCTTCTAAAAGTAGCTGTTTGTACATCTACCTTCTCCTTCAACTAATTCAAACACTATTTTCCTATTATTTCAGTGAAGAGACAATCTAGCCTGGACGAAAGCATCGAACGTCACATATCTATTTGCATAGGATTAAACAGTGAGTCGGTTTCCTTTCGAATTTTGTACTTATATTTTGGCAATGGCATCAGTTCATAACCAATATACCTCCACTACTGGTCAACCTTTTTTGTGAAGGATGCAACCTCTCTTGCTGATGCTGATAGACAAATGGAGATATGAATGAACCATCACTAATCACAGTAGGTCCTTTGATATTCATTTCAGTTCACTTTTCTTTTTGTGCAGTGAAATACTATTTTTTTGTCATTTTGGTCTGCTTTTGCATTTGTAATAAAACAAATGTTATGACATATTTGGAACGACTTTCTAAGTGGTCACAAAAGTATTTTTAAGCACTTGAAAAGTCATTCCAAGAAGACGCTTAGATTCTAGTGAGATTTGTATAGACTATAATATGTGATTTTTTCTTGCACCAGGATTTTTTTTTTAGTGATCAGATGAATTTAGGCTTCAAAAGCTTGGGTGGAGTGACAGAGTTGAACTGCAGCTTGCCAAATTACTTGAGGTAAACAGTTAACCCAAGTCAGCAAAAATCTAAAAACAAGTTAGGTTTTTGGGTTGGCTTATGGGTTGGGCCTTTTGGACCTAATCCAATGAGACTAAAATTGTTTTGGACCGTTGGATTGGGCCTGATATGGGCAAAACAAACCGGCCCGTGGGTCGACCCGAACTCCAAAATGTTTATTTGTATCCAATCTTAAAAGATTGATGAGTTGGGTCAAGTTGGCTTGTCAAACTTTGATTTCTAAGTTGGGTATGGATTAACATCTAGGCCTTGAATTGTTTGATGGGATTAACTCTCATTTTTATTTCTGATCTTTTTTAAAAAAAAAAAAATTTTGTTTAATTATTTCATGCTCTATTCTTTATTGAAAAGATAAGTAGAATTGTGCTTTGTTAATAATTTATTCTCTTGTTTTCTAAAGTTTTAATTCCAAAAAAAAAAAAAAAAACGAAACTGTCTTTAAATGTGAATTGTTTTGTTTGGTGTTGGGTACAAATATAATTGATTTGTTTTATATTCAGCCAACCATATTGAATCTAAAAAATAAAAACAAGGAATAGACATCACTAATTTTATTTTATACCTATAGGACAATTATTACAATTTTTAGATGCAACTTTATAATGGATAGATCTAGATTGAATAAATTAAATATTAGCAACAGCATACATTCGTTTACCTCAATCAAATTCTTACTGATTAATTAACTAATATCATCAATAATCATAAAATTGTCTTTACTCCTATAGTCCTATTTAGATTATATAATTTTCTAGTCATTAACTTACTCATCATCAATCAATAATTTTTCATGCTCTACATAAATCGCTAATCAACGGTCAAATTTACGACCAACCAATGACAACTAACATTGAATTAAAAGCTAGAGTTTGGCGTCGTCAGACGAAAAACTTTCTAGTAGTATCATAGTACTAAAATATTTTTTACTTAAATTTCACCAACTAAAATTATTACTTATAATAATGAATAAGTATGACTTTAATTATTATGTACTAGAATAGTACTACCCTTTTTTTTTTCTCCTTGCAGCTTTACAATTTTATTTTTAACTCAGTAAGGCCTCTTTTTCTTTGCAGCAATCTCATTTGGTGCATAATAATATAGATGAAAAAAAAAAATGAAAAAGTTGGGGGGTCAGTGAGCTAATTTAAGTGGGGATATATAAACTTTGAAAACAAGTTGAATCAGCTTTAAAAGCAAAATAGCTTTTTAAAGGACAACAAAAAAAGGCATAAATAGATATGAATCTGTTATTTAAGCTCGCTTTTTCAGAATCCAAAAAGGTTAAAAGAGGGACACTTGCACACTTAACAAGCCATGAGCTTTAATAATTGAATTTCAATGTGGTTTGGTTTTGCTTCTTGCCCACCACAATCTCTTGCTTGTAATTTAATAACATTTTTTTAATAAAATATAATAGTATTAAAAGTATTTTAAAAAAAATATATAAGTTAAACTACAAGTTTAGCTCTTGTATTTGTTGAGGTGGGCAGAACCCACTGTAAAAGTGGAATAATATTTGATTTAAGTCATCAAATTTTTGAATTGTGAGATCTCAAATTTATTAGAGGTTTATTTATTTGTTGAGAAGACTCTTTTTCTTGCTCCTGTAAATGTTTCTAATTTTTGTAAAATTTCTAGAGAGGAGAACAAAGTTGTCCATAATCTAGCAACTTTAGCTTCTTCTTCTAGGACTTCCTCTTCTTAGAGAGAGTTCTTTCCTTTCTCTATACTATCTCTCATTCTCAAGAGGGAATTGATATTTGGTTGTTGGGTTGTTCTTTCGGTTTTTATTAATTTCAGTTAAAAAAAGTGTTGCTCTGAACTTTTAATTTGGTGACTATTTGGTTTCTAAATTTTAAATTTTGTGTCCAATATCCTTTAACATTAAAATGTTGTGTAGGTCCCTCAACTTTCAATTTTGTGTTCAATATTCCTGTTGTATCCAACTTTTCCTTTAAATTAATTGATATAATCTAGTGACATACTAAACTCTCGATTATGTGTCTTGTAGTTCATAAATTTTAGAAAACGTTGAATAAGTCTTAATTTAAAGATAACTTTGACCTAAAAAGTAAATGCACAAAGACTTACTATAACTTTTTAGAATTTATAGACCAAATAAATATAGACTTAAAAAGTTTGAAGATTGAATGTGTCCTTTAACCAAAACTATAATCTATCAATAATGGTTGAAAAGTGATTTGTCACCTTTTACATTGAGAAGGCCAAGAGCATGCACAAAGAGGGGTAGTGCTTCAATTGAAAGTCAAATAAATTCTCATAGGTTCACTTGTGTAGGATTGATTCAAGTTGTCCATTCAACAAACCATTTTTGACATTGACATACTAAAAATTGTCTCTTGCACAATTCTAAACGATAATAATTTCAAAAGATCATTATTTTTAGGTTTAAATTTGTTATGTTTCAATCTCTTAACTTTCAAAATGTCTTTTTTGATTCTTAAATAATTAAGTTTGTTATATTTTGATCTCCAACTTTTAAAATGTTTATTTCAATTCTTAATCTTTAAAAGACAATCATTTTGGCATTTGCTATGTTACTTTTCTATCTTAAATTTGTGTTGTCTAATGTTTATCTCTAATTTATTTGGCTTGAAATTATATCAATACACATATTCCCAAAAACGTCATTGTTAAAAATGAAATCAAAGTAAGAATCTTAATAGTTATTTTTAAAAAGTTTAAAGATTAAAACAAACGTTTTAAAAAGACTGTAAAATGAAACTATCTTACGAGTTTAAAGTTTTTAAAAATTTAAATACCAAAATCGCAGGAATCCCTTCTCTTTTTTTTTTTCACTTTTTGAAAGAAGATTTTAAAATGAATTGTGGGTTATGGGGCAAATAAACACATGGAAACATTCATATGTCCTACCCTTTACTTTTTCTATAGATTATTCTTCTTCTAGTTCTTCCTTTTTCTAATGCATGTGATGAGTTTGGTCCAATTCCAACTCAGCCCAAATGCCCAAAATCTTAATTCGACTTTATGTTATGTATTTCTCTTGAATATGATAGGACTGACTCCACTTTTCAAAAGCTAACTTAGTCTGCATGTTATGTATTCTTCATTTTTCTTCCCTAAAAAAGTCATTTATTTGTGTGTGGATAATTCATACTTTTTGCTTTAAGTTTTCTTTATCCCTTTTCCTTTTAAATTTCTATCTTTTGAAATTGGACACCTTCTTTCTCTTTTCTTCAAACTTGAATGATCTTAAGTTTGATAAAGTATTCATTTTAGGTTTTACCATATTCAGTGCTATGATACTCGACGTGACTATCATTTGATTCTTGAGTTTTGCCCCACTTAAATTAAAATAAAAATTTATCCTTGATTTTCTAAATTACAATGTCATTTTCTCTTTTATTTTCTTTTAATAAGTAGTAATAGTAGAAAAGGTGGTTCCCTCCAATTTATTATTTTTCAAGTTAAAGACAATCCTTTGCAATAAGATAGCTGCTGCCAGAGTAGTTTTAGTTAATAACTTTTTTTTTTTCTTTATAGTGTAGGTAATAGGAAGGTAAGGGAGTGTTTAGGCATAAAAATTATTTTAAGGCTAATCTAATAGTTTAAGAAAAGAGTTTAGGGTGTCAGAATAAGAAGAAAAATGTGTGCTAAAGTACATATTTTAAAAGGGAGCTTGAATATAGTAAGTCGATATTTCAAGCACGTGAATTTCTCTAGGATGGTCTTAAAAAATCGAATTTTTTTTTGCTCTAAGTCTGATCACAACCTTCCTCCTAGCTAACACAAGATAATCTTAAAAAATCGAACTTGCTTTAAGTCTAATAAATCAATATTGGATATAGTGATGTGAAATTTAGATTGTTGAGGGTTGTTCAAGGTAAGGTCCAGGACCCAGAGCCCATCGACAGGTCCAAGGTTGAAAAAAGGCATAGAGGAGTATGCATCCCGAAAAGGAAATGTCAATGCCTCGAAGTCTGGGCCAACCAATTGAGCTGGTATATACCAATCAAAAAATAAATGAGTTGAGGGCGAACTTACACCGTCCAACCTCAAGAGCTAGAAACATCCCTAACACCCCTACCGTTACACGCAATTATGAGTATATGCCAGAGGACTGACTTATAAATCGTCTCATTTCGACCACCCCAAAAGGGAGAGTAAGTAATCTCAAAATAAGAGATTTGACCTTACTTTTTTTTGTGTTTAGCTGAATTAGCCATTCATATCTATAGTACTAACTTTGGTCAACTCAGACAAGATCAAGATCATGGCAAAGAAAAGCATGCTGAAGGTCAAAGCAACCGTACAGCCACAACATAGTCGAACATGAACGAGATCTAAAGATGAAACATAGATGAATACTAAAAAGCATAACATAACATGGAGAATGGAGACAAATTTGGACAAATGTTATGTTAGAATATTTGAATAGATAAGGATCCAAAGATTGTGAATTTAAAATGAGAAACTCCCGCCTGCAAATGTTGAGGAAGAGAGAGGGAATTTTGTTGGGATGGGCAGTGCATTTGGAGTTGTGCAATATAAGAGAAAAACCAAAGCAAAAGGGAAAGAGGGTCTAAGTCTTAAGTTGTCCCTTTCATTTTTTTTTCTTTGGTGGGTCCCTTTTTCGTCTAAGCTATTTTGTCAAATTCCAATTTTTTTTTTTTTTTAAATACAAATTTATATATATAAAAATGAAAATAAAATTGCCATCCTCATAAATAATCAATCATTTTGTAGCCTTTCCAATCTCTTCTCTTGAACATAAACATGACACTTGAAACCCACTAGACCAACCAAATAATGTGGGGTTCTAAATCATACCCTCCTATTCACATTCAACTCTCCTCTTTAACATCTCTCATTTCTTTTCCAACCATTTTTATTATAACTTTTCTCTCACCCTCTCTTTTTTCTTCTTTTTTTTTTTTTTTTTTTTTTATTTATGTTGAATTGAAATAATAATAAATAAACTCTTAAATTTCGAGTGTATTTCAATTATGCTTCTTACCCTTTCAAATTTTTTTATTTTAACCCTTGAAATTTAAACGTGTTCCAAAAGTTCCCTTTGAAAATTTTCCAATCATATGTTGAATGACATAGGAAATTATCATGAAAAATTCAAACCACATGTATGACCTCATTTACAATATCATTCATGTAAATTTTTGTGGCTTGCTATGTGCAAAAAATTGATTTTGTAAATAATGTTGAGAATGATGTCAATGTCTTTTGAGTTAAAAAAATGGTGATGATGATCTCAATCTTCTAAAAATTGAAAATAAATTGTAAATGATATTATTTAAGCTTGCAGTTTAATTTTTTAAATAATTTCAAATTTCAACTGCTAAACAATTTTCAAAGTTTAGAAACATAATTGAAACCTACCCTAAACTTCATGTTTTGTATAGCTTAATCTTTTATTTACTTCATGTCTAGATTAAAGTTTCGTTATACAGAGTATCGAGGATATCAAATTATTATTTATATTTTGTTTCATAATTTTGATGTAATTTTATTATTTTTCTATTTTACCCTTGTCACACCATATTAAGTAAGGATATTTGTATCATTTTGCTATGGTCTATGATGTGATTCATTGGAATACTATCTAAAGTCTTGTAATCGGGTTGTTTTGAACAAAATATAACAAATTAAAATTTAGTCTGTATTTTTTATTTCAAGTTTAGTCAAGAAAGCTTCTCAAATTTTGCCATTCGTCAGTTAAAACGTCATGCTAGGAACAATTTTGTAGATCCAAAATATGACCTTTCGAAATAAATGTGCAATTAAATCCAACCAAGTATTTTCTAAATATAAAATTCATGTGAATGTTACACGAAGAAAAGAGAGGACAAATTTGAAATTGATGTTTGTGGTTCAGACTTCAGAGAGACGGACCGGCCAAAAGAGGCAATAAAAGCCCGGTCGTGGGTTGGCTTATCCGGTCGGTTCGGACCGAGGCCGCCCATGTGGTGCGGTGGATCTACTGTACCCTTCCTTCCCACCCTCACCCCCTTTTGCTTGGCGCTCTTTTTTTCATTTTTCTTTTTTCTTTTTTTTTTTTCTGATCAGTTTTTATTTTATTGGTATTTATTCAAAATAAATATTCGAATTTTGTCACTTTAGTTCCAAATTTCAAAATATTTAAATTTAATATCTTATTTCTTAACATTTTTTATGGAAAATTTATAAAAATCACCACTAAGTACGGGTGTAATAATTACACCCCTAAGCCTTTAATCGTAAAAATTAACTTCTCGAACAATAAAGTTTAGGGACGAATTTGAACAATCAACTATTAGTTTAACTTGGTTGATTAAAATGAAAAAAAAAAAAGAAAAAAAAAAAAAAAAACTGCGACAAGTGAGTTAGACACAAATTTAAAGAAGAAATTATTTTTTAAAAATTGTTGAAATTTCTAAAATTCTTTGAAAATAAACAAATAAATAAATATAAAGTTTCTGCTAAAATATACTCGTTAATGTCACCTTAAACAACTTCCTAAACTTAACAACACCAATGTTTGCTCTAAAAGTTCTCTAATTTCTATTATCCACCAACTTTAAGATTAAGCAATATAATTGATATCGTTGAAAGGAGCTAAATTGATGACTTCAAATTGAAATTTTAGTTCTCATCAATAAATTGTTTTAAATCAAATAAGATTTCATTCTTGCACCTTACTTTTGTATGAATTTTATTAGTTTGTTTTTGCTTGGGAATTTTATCGTAGATTATTTATCAAAAGTCTTATATACATACGTACGTTTATTTAATTTATATTACGTGAACAAACGCAAAAATAAATAAATAAATAACTTTTATAAAATCTAAATAATTGTAAAGTTTTGGTTGAAAGAGCACCCTAAATCCATAAAACAAAATTGAAGAATTTACAAAAAATTGCAAATACTATAACTCTACGTTCGAATATCAAGACTAACATAAAAAAAACATTGAAACGTGAGCGGAAACATCAATCTAGTCCCCATAATAACATACATAAACATTAGTAATTGACATATATTACCTATCTCAAAGTTAGATGTTTAAATTTCATAATCTAAAATAAATAAATTACAAGAATAGTAACAATTTCTTTTAAAATTCATAATTGATTATCATTATAATTAGAGAAAGTTGGAAATATAGCAATCAAGTCAAAGTATTTGCATATATAACACAATGCAAAAAAAAAAAAAAAAAAATTGCAGATATAGCAAAATTTAGATTTTGCTTTCAAAGTCTATCGATGATAGATCATATTAATAGCAGTGTCTATCAGTGATATAATTTATTATTGACAAATTTTTTTATATTTGCATTTTTTTAAAAAAAAATATTTCTATATAATTAAATATTATCCCTAAAATTACTATCCAATGAAGTTAGTCTTAAATTAATATTTAATTAAGTGAGTTGTGATGACAATAAAATGTTAGCTACTTGCAAAAAGAAAAAAAAGATGCGTTGTTAATTTTATAGACCCCACCAAGTTGGACTCATAATTTAGGTGGGTTGTCTTCATTAAATAATGTTTAAGTTTTACTTGCATATAACCCCTTTTTTTAAATTTTAAAAAAAAAAAAAAAAAAATTGCACTTGAAACATATGGGTCCTTTTTATCCTTGAATACCTTCAAATGACCATCTATATAATTATTACTATAAAAGAATCATGGTTTGATTTTCTTTGAGATCTCTACCTATAATTGCTCAATCATTGCAGCTAGTTTGGCTAACAATCTTATTTAGTTCTTAATTTGTGTATTAGAAAGTCCTTTTTATGGGCATAAGGGGATAAAAAAAAAAAAAAAAAAGAGAGAAAGAAACAATATCTTATACATTTGTATAATGTATTAGTCTTATTTAATTCATCATAAGAATTTTTTTAAGAAGTTTAAATAAAACAATATTTTGTTGCTTTAAATGAAAAATGTATCCTATAAATAATAGAACATGCTCCTTATTTTGGAAAACTAAGATTATCATGATTGACATATATAGAAGTTTGGTTTAATTTAATAGAAACAAATTTTATTTTTTTCATTACTACTCCAAGTTATATAGCATGTATGGTACATGGCAAGATTTACTCTAATTTATATAAATTATATTTTGCAAAATAAATAAATTTCTTCAACTTTGAAAAACCTTATAAGTTTGGAAATTTTAAATTTGTCTTGTAGAAACATTTTTTTTAATCTTGATGTTCACTAATTCGAATAACATGAATAATTTTTATAAGTAGGTATTTTAAATTACACCTATATCTTTCATATTTTTTCAATACAACAACTGTGAGGATGGAAGATCAAACCTTCAATTTTTAGAGAGAAAGGTCGTATCAATTATCGTTGAGCTAAACTAATTTTGACACTTTTCATGTTTATGAACCCAAATAAAAAAAGGAGTTACATTCTTTATAACCTTATTCTAAGTTACATTATGATACTATCTTCTAAAGTATAAGGGATGAAACCAATTTGGTGTCACAACAAACATGTAGAATTCTACCCATAACAATCCAACAAGAAAAGGCCATATATCCACAAACATAGATCTTAGAAATATTTTGACTATAGTATTACATATTTATTAAAATCCCTAGTAGAAGTGTGGGTTTTACTTTTATATTATATAACAAGATACAACTTTTTGATGTGTGGGACCCAGAGGAGTGATCTTAGGGGGACACGTCAGCGTGACATGTCGGAAATTGAGCAATTATTTTTTTTTTTAAAAAAAGAGAGAAATTAGCGAGGCTTGTGGGAGATATAATCGCCTGCACCCGCTTTCACGGTAAGCAATGTGTACCGGAATGGGTATTGGCTTTAATTTTAAACTATCTGGCGCCCATTATCAAAACGCTGCCGTTTCCATCCTTGATTTCCGCTTCCCTCCCTCACTGCTCGCTTTTTCTTAGTCAAAGTAATAAGTAGCAAGACGATTTTTGTTGTATGAAATGACCATTTTGCCACTACTGGTATCCTACTTAAAATTATTAATTTCTGGCAATTCAAATTTTTACGCTACCACACGTTTTCTTTTGTGTCGGACTCTGATATTGTCTCCCCAATTTTTATTTCTTTTTCCTCTTTTCTTTTTTTAAATAATAATAATGTATTAAAATATTGTTTTTTTCTTTATTTTCAAGTTTTTTCAATTTTAATTCATATACTTTTCCAAACACTTAAATCAACTTTTTAAAAAAATGTTTTTTTTAGTGTTTAATGATTAATCCCTTTCTAATTTGTATAATTCTTAAAATTGTAAAAAAAAACGCCTTCAAAAATCATCTACTTCACTTTTACTATGTTGTCGTGGTTATTACCGCCCTCCATCGACCAACTCCAACCAATTATGGCGCCCACCACCACCACCATTATTTTAAATTATTAGTTCATAATATTTATGATTATACTTCATCATAATTTGACATTAATTAAAACATTTTTAATATATAACTATTAAACAAAGTTGTATATAAAAATATGTTTGAAAAATAGTTGCCAAACACAAGTGTTTTCATTTGAAGTAGTTTTTTTTATCAAAAGTGATGAAACGATAATGACTTTTTGAAAAAAAATATTTTTCCCTAAGTCAATCTAAATTTACCCTTAGTTTCTACTACTAGTTTATTATCAACTTTTTAAAAGACATTTTTGTTATCTATTAACTTTTTTTTTTTTTGTAAATTTTAAAATTAAAACATATTCACATTTTATATTTTATTGCATGAAAATTATTATCTTTATTAATATTTAACTAATTTCTAGAAAAATTAACTTAGAAAAAACTAAATTTAAGATTTATCGAGAAAATACATAGACTGAAATTCGACAATTGAAACCAAACAAACTAAAATTTAACAAGCTTCATGTTACAAGGATCAAAATGGTATTTTAATCTTATGATTTTAATCCTTCAACTTTGAATTTTATATCCATTTGTTTATTAACTTTTAAAAGTGTAATAAGTCACTAAACTTTTAGATTTATGTCTAATAGATCTCTAAAGTTTTAATCGTATGTTGAATGGTAATAGGTACTTAACAAATTCAAAACCTTAAAAAATTAATAGATCTACTGGGTATGAATTTCATTTTCCTGTCTAATGGAATTTTAAGTTTTCAATTTTTTATTAAAGTAAATGGATGAATTCTTTTTTTAAAAAAAAATAAGAAAAAAAAAAGAAAAAAAATTAAACATGCAAAAATATTGATATTAACGTGTAGTACTCAATGTGGAAAATTAAAAGGTAAAAAACACGTCTATCTTTAACCTTTCATAACATTAACATTTTAGTTATTGAGGTTGGTAATGATTTAGTATCTACATTTTGAAATTTATAACAATTTAGTTCTTAGTGAAAAATCTCTTAAAAGTTAAGTGTCAGCTTTTATTATTTAATGATTTAATATCTATAGTTTATAAAGAGTTTTCATGTTCAATCAATTTATCAATCTTCATGTGTGAAAACTTTCAATTAAGTTATAATAATAATTTTCATAATAAAGAATAAAATCATCACAAGGGATAAAGAATAGAGACTATATATTCATTAAAGTTTGAGGACAAAATTGTTACAAATGTATGTGAGAACTAAATTGTTACTAGCTAAAGTTTAATTACTAAGTTGTTATTTTCATGAAAATTTAGAGACCAAAATATTTTTTTAACCAAAATTTAAAAAAGAAAATAAACATGTCACAACTAAAGTGAGTTTGGCTTATTGATATTGGCACGTGCTAATTCTCTAAAAGTTATAATGTTTAATCCCTCACTCTTGGAGCTATTGTACTAAAAAAAAATCATTAAAACTAAGCTACGATAACAAAAATTTTAACGTACGCAAGAGGTAACATGAATAATTAAACTTTTGATAATGAGTCATCCTTCCTTATCTTAAAAACTAGGGCAAAACAATGTTAACCATTCCAAATTAAGGTTATCCATAAAAAAGAGTCCAAGATAAAAATTAAATACAAACTCACTGCCTCTTAAAAGAAGCAAAATGCTTTCCTAAAAATAACAAAAAAAAAAAAAAACATAATTTATTCTGTGTTGGAAAAATAATTTCATGTTAAGTATTATAAAATATTCTATTGTACAGCACTTATTTATTGGTAAAAAAAAAGGTGTTTTGTGGAGTGTATTTTTTGAAAAACTATATCAAAATTATGATAATACCTTCCTTATTGTAAAAAATAATAATAACAAAAGAAAAAGAAAGAAATAATCACTTTCCTTATAATTGAATTAATACGCTCTTCGTAACATAAGTTAGTGTGCAATAATAATTCATCAACAAAGAATTTAGAAATGGCTATGAGAAAATAGACTTCTAATCATTGACTTCTTAACATGGAAAACAAATTAAGAAGTAAGTTTACAATAAATAAAGTGGCACTTCAATTAGCTCAACCCAATAATTAAATATTTAAAAATGTAGTCAAATATTAAAATATTCTAAATATTTATTAATTAAATTCCGAATTTAGTTTATATAATTTAAACTTATAATCAACTTAGATTTTAAAAATTTTATTTTACATGATTTTTAAAAATTCAATTGATTTGGTCAAATTTCATTAAGTTTCACTATCAACCTTTGTCTTATCAAATGTAAGCTTTAACTAAACATAACGTGATAAGAAAATTGAAAATTACAAATTCAAAGTTTAAATCAGCCAAAATGAAGGGGATTAATTGAAATCAAACCTAAACTATATACATGGATTTGGCAATTTACCTATCATATAAGTATGACAAAGATATACATATTTAAACCACTCACTTTAAACAAATTCCATAAGTATCTAACCAAAATTATATCATAATTGATAAGTGCAAATATGAGAACAATTTAAGCTCCTTGAGGTAAAGAGTAATTTTATTTTTTTTTGAGAGAAAATATATTAAAATGCAAGAAAACACTAAATACAATCAAGGTACTCTGACAAAGCAAAGGAAACAGAAGGACACCTTGTTTGAGAAAGGTTCAAACCAAAAAAGCTCTTTTGATCTCTTACTTGGGGAAGAGACACTCCACAAAATATCACAGGGAAGTTAGAACTCTACCGTTGCGAGGGCATGAACAATTAAGGAGTGAAGTTAACTCCACTCCATCCCACCTAACTCTTCCTGCAAATACTCATTTGTTTTCTCTTCGAAAATGTAGTTTCAAGTTCACACTCCCACACATATGGTAATACTTTTCTTAAAAAAAAAAGAAAAGAAAAATGTATATGTATATTTGTATATATATGCGTGTGGGGTTTAATTAGAAAGTTGACGTTAGGTCTATTTGGTCCCTGAATTTCAGAAATTATAAATTTAGTCGTTGAAATTTCATATATATATGTTTTTAAATTCATGAATCAATTAGACATAAATTTAAAACTCAGGCATTGGGGTTCAAATACACATAAAATTCAAACTTATACATAATAAGTTAATTAATTTTTTAAAATCTTGAACCCCTCCATGAATCTATTAGATATAAAATTAAAATCTAAGAACATACTTTTGTTAATTTAGAAATCAAAACCTCAAACTTCAGGCACTAAACATGTAATTTAATATATGTTAAAATATCATTTTGGTCCATATACTTTGAACTTTGTTCAATTTTAATTCCTATAATTTCATTTATTCCACAATGCTAGTTTATTATCAATTTTTAATTTTTTTTTTTTGTTATCTATAACATTTTTACTAAAATTTTTAAAATATATCTATATATTTTATTTTATTGCACAAAAATTATTATTATTATTTAATTAATTTCTATGGAAAGTAACTTAAAAGGAATTTGACAAAAATTAGACAATTAAAAATATAGAGTCTACAACTATAAAATGATATTTTTGACCTTTAACGTATGTGTGTGTGTATATATATATTAAAATAAAGGAATTTATTATCCGGCCTTGGACGTTGGACCAACATCCTTGTTTCAGATCAGTCAACTCCGTGCTTTCTAATCAATCCTCCCAAGGACACAAATGGCAATTCGAAAAAGTTCGAAGGACAAATTCGTCAATGGGATAAAATTTAAATTTCCTCCAACACAAAAAAAAAAGAAAAAAAAATAAAAATAAAATTCAAAATTTAGATTGGGAAGGAAAAATTAAATACGAATCAAATTCAAATTCAATTTTATTTTTTAATAAAGAAAATGTAAATTTATGTGTGTCTGTGAAGCAGCGGAAAATAACAAAGCAAAGCAAGGCAAAAAAGCTGCTCCATCTCTACACGCTTTGGATTTTATTTTCCATTTTGCTGTTCAACTTTCTCGCAATCCAAACAAACCTCCCTCCATCTCCATCTCCATCTCCATTTCCATCTCAATTCCAACCCTTTGATTTTTCCTCCTCCACAAACCCTACCATGTTTCTGGCTATGGCTTCTAGGTTTCCCTGAAAGCCTCCGATTGGAACCGATCTCTCTCAATTCACACAACTCATTCAGTTCCTTGCATCGGATTTTTCCAGCTTCTTTTGTTTCACTTCTTAATTCTTTCAAGCTCTGAGCAGATTTCTCGTCTCTTAGTTCTCGGTACTCGATCTTGCCTCCAATCTGCTCGGAGCTGCTGTCTTTTCATTTCTTAAAGAGGTAAGAGGATGAATTTTAGATTTAATGTATTAGTATTGACTTTACCTTGGTGGGTTTTTTTCTGGGGAAATAAATCAAATGGGTTTTGGTTGTTGTTGATGTTCTTCGTATTTTTTTATGTTGTTACTCTTTCCTGACTGGTGAAGTTTGGTTGAACTCGTTTTTAATGTTTTCAGTTTTCGAATTTGATGTCATTAGTTATGTATGTTGTTCATTGAGCTTCACTTTTCACTTTTTGAGATTTTTATTTACCTTCCAAACGGTGGATTGAACTGAAAGATCTACTGAAGAAGCAGTTCTAACTCCGATCGGTAGTTAGCTTTTAAGGAATTTAAGTTTACAGATCGCGGAGTTTTTAATTTCGGAGTTCCTGGGTTAAGGGAGAGTCTTTCTATCTGTACAATTGATTCGAACCAACTTGATTGCTTTCTGTCTTAGCTTAGGATATTTGAGAATTGAGGAGACATTTGGTGTTGAACTTGTCAATAGTGACCTACTAACCAGGATCAGTTGATACTGCTTCTTAATATTAGAGATGGTCCCCTCCATTTCATTCGTCAGATGTGTCGTTCACGTGGGACCTTATTAAAGTTTGATTAGAATTATCAGTTTTTTTTTTTTTTTTTTTTTTTTTTTTTTTTTTTTTTTTTGAAAAGTTATCTTTTTATCTCAATATTGATAGCCATAGCTATCCCACCTGCCAATGCTCAGTCTGCCATTATGCATAAATTTTCAGGAATATGTCTCGGAAATCCCAGGTGATGGTTTCATTGCAACCCACCAAATCCATGCCAGTTAATTCTCGGTTCATGATTCCACAAGCTGCTGAAACTTTGGAAGAGCCTTATAATCGGAATGCGAAAACCATGGAAGCTAATTCGATAGTTGACAGTGAAAATGGTGCTGCTGGAGATGATGCTGTCAATGGACTCCAATGCAGTATGAACAATATTGATGAGCTGAATGAGGACTCACCATACAATTACAATATTACAACAGTGGAAGAAAGACCCACCATGGATGATGGAGAAGATGGTTTTATGCCTTTACCTTCACCTTCAATGTCGGCTTCACATAGCGAACGCAGGTGGGGTGACACATCCTCCTACACGCCAAGGAAGGTATTTTGGGTCACATATTGACACTTGAATTTCGAATCATAGGATAACTCTCATAAAAAAATAATCACAGGATAATGGTGGCTGAGGTTTTATTTTTAGTTCATCATTACTCAAAAGATACATTCTAATTTCTACCACTTAATCTCATTAAAATCTTGGTCATTTATACTCAAGTTAACCTTCATTCTTTCTTCTCCTTCTATTACTCCCCCCTTTCTTTCCTTATTTAATCTGTTATATAAAAGAAGATGCTTACTAATCGGTTTTTCAATTTGAGACATTTGGCTCACAATTGTAATAAACTTGACTTTTATGAAGTCTGAGGTTGAGATTTGGTTAGTCGAAGATGTGTAGTATATTTTTGGATTGTACTAATGAATGGTCTATTTTTAGGTCGTGGATTAACGATTTGTAAAAATTAGTATATGATGGTGGGTTTCATAAGCTTAATGTAACCCAAGTTTTTGTTATTAGTGGAATTAGCAAATTTGTAGGCCGAGATAAGAAAACCCACCTACCAAATATAAAATTCACCTTTTATTCCTGAGTTGTACGAACTTCACTTGTGTTAGTTTAATTGCTTCTTCCCTCCGATATAATAACAAATGCATTATCTATCAAGAAAATGACAACGGCACCATGTTGTTCAAGATATGATCTTTGTAGAGTCATTTACTTGCCATCTCAAATCAGCTCATGTTTTTCACTTGTTTTTATCTTTCCATGCAGAATGATCAAAATAGGATATATATCTTGTGGTTTTAACTTATTCTTTTAGCCAAAAGTGAGCATAGTGCGGTAATTGGTGTGTTCAACCGTCCTTAAGGTTGGAGATTCCAATTCCACCTACCACAATTTGTTGTACTCCAAAGGAAAAAAAAACTTAAGAATTCTTTTAGTACAATAGAAGTAGTAATCTATATTAAAATGGCCGCAATTGTCTGAAGGAAGGATGCGTGTCATCTAGGAATAGCTTGCGTGGCAGTTGCAGTATAATTTCAGTGTGCAAAATGCTAGATCATTGTTCTTGTAAGTAATTGTGTCCAGTTATCATCTCTTCGCCTTTGCCTTTAGGCTGTTTTTGGGTTTTTTGTGCATAATGTATGTCCTATGTCTTATAAAAAAATTGTGTCCAGTTATCTACTAAAATATTTTTCAAGTGGACCTAGACATGCTGTAGATATAAGTCTTCAAATTTCATATAATCCTTTCGTTTAGACATTTATGTCTTTTTGATCTTCCCTTGTTGTCCACTGGTGCTGTGTATCAATTTGCTCTTGGAGAAAAGAATATCAAATGGAAATGGGTTTCATATTCTTCATTCGATACTTCCAGGCTTCAAACAAATGCTTAAGCCAGTTGATGATAGTGGAATAATTGAGACACAACTTTCAGTTTCCTTTTTGGATTATGTTCTGCTGAACCTATTGGACTGTACCTTCATGATGAGCTGATTATTGTTACCTACCCGTTTCAATTACACATGGTTCCCTGTCCATACAACGAAGCTGTTTCGAGCAATAATAAATACATTGCCGTGTATCTTGTCCTTTTATGTTTTACTGACTATTTTCAAGTTCCAATTTAGATCTCTTTCTAAAAATATGCACTTCAAAGGTTCATCCGTATTTGGGAGTTCAGGCATTACTAGTTTCTGTTTTCTTCATCATCTCATATAACTTACATTTTCATTGTGTTTCTGCAATTTTTTTTCAGAAATTTGGAACATATATGTAAAAAAGGGAAAAAAAAAAAAAAAATCCCACTTGCGTATATGATCTTGTGTAGGTCATTCTTTTCTAAGCTATTGTGAACCAACATGTTTCTCAGTTAATCATAATCTTGTGAATAAATATTGTATTCAGTTGGCCCTCTAATTGAAATATTTAGTTTTTGATTTAAAGACATGCTCAATTTGTCTATTTCAGATACTTCAGTCTTGGTTTAAACTTCCAAATGGGAATTGGGATCTTGTCAAGATACTATCGACGACAGGAACAGAGTCAGTAGTTTCACTGACTGATGGAAAGGTAGCAAATTGAAATTTGTAAGAAGCTTTAGCTGTTTGAAGCTTATTGATATTTGATTGCCTATACCATATGGATGGTTTCAGGTGTTAAAGGTGAAAGCTGAAAGTTTGATTCCTGCAAATCCGGATATTCTTGATGGTGTTGATGATCTTATGCAACTTAGCTATTTAAATGAGCCTTCAGTATTATATGATCTTGAGTACAGATATAATCAAGATATTATATATGTGAGTGTCAGAAAATTTGTTATATAGTAGTTAGTCAAGAGTCTGCTTAAAAGCATTTCTAATCGTAATGACATGGGTATGATTTTGGGAACTTCAGACAAAAGCAGGACCAGTTCTGGTTGCTATCAATCCTTTTAAGAAAGTTGATTTGTATGGAAACGATTACATTGATGCATACAAGCGCAAAACAGTTGATAGCCCGCACGTATATGCCATTACCGATACAGCCATAAGAGAGATGATTCGAGGTTTCATAATGCCTTGATATTTTATTAGATTCAATTTGTGCTTAGGCTGTTATTTTGTCTGCTTATTACCGACTTTTTTTCTACTTTCAGATGAAGTAAATCAATCAATTATAATAAGGTAATACTGGTGCATGTTTTCCACTTATGTACAGTTATTATTATTTTTTTAATTCCTTCTTGTTCTCTCTGAGTTCTACTTTTTTATTCATGCATATAACCATGGCATTCATCTAAAAGAGCAAAGGAAATTATATATTATGTTATTATCCTAGCAGTAGATTCCTATTATAATAATATTTTCAGTCTTTACAGTTTACACCATTTAGTTATTCAGATAAATGACATAACACAACATAGAACCAACCATGTGGTTTGTGGTATGTCTCTTAGAGCTAACGGTAGCTTGGTATTTATGTTTTCCATATAACTATAGTTTGTATCATAAATAACATGCGGGTTTTGTGAATAGCATGAAGGTAATTTTATATTCTCCGTATCATTCATGTCCTTTTAATGCTTTCATATTCAGCGGTGAAAGTGGAGCTGGGAAAACTGAAACAGCAAAGATAGCAATGCAATATTTGGCCGCTCTTGGTGGTGGAAGTGGAATAGAATATGAGATACTAAAGACCAATCCTATCTTAGAAGCTTTTGGAAATGCAAAAACATTGAGAAATGATAACTCAAGCCGTTTTGTAAGCTCTTAAATCATTGATTTCATTTACATGGCTGTGTTGTAACAACGTGGCTTTCTATTTGTAATTTTAGGTTCTAAAGCCCTTTTTAAGTTGAATTTAACATTTGCAGGGAAAGTTGATAGAAATCCATTTTAGTGAAACTGGGAAAATATCTGGTGCAAATATTCAAACTTGTAAGCTTTCCTGTAATTTGGACTCTGCATTGGTTTTCAATGAATATTTCATTTGAGATGGTAATCTGACTTTGATTGTGCTGCTCTTGATGAACCCCAAACAGTTTTGCTTGAAAAGGTAAATCTATTAGTCTACCCTTTAAATGTGCCTGAATTGATTCTTTTTTTTTTAAAAAAAAGAAAACTACTCGGGAATGATATATTTCTCCAACAGTCTAGAGTTGTCCAATGCACGGAGGGAGAGAGGTCATACCACATCTTTTATCAACTATGTAGTGGGGCTTCGCCTACACTTAAAGGTAATTCCTCTCTTCCAATTAGCGGCATCATGGGACAGTGCCTTTATATCTTATGGATATGTATCACAATCAGAAGTATATTTACTTCATCTTTAACTAAAGCAATTGAAATTTAGTTTAGTTTAGGTCAGTTCTTTTTTTTTTTTTTTTTTTAAGTAACAATTGAAGCTAATTTGTTAATAGTGTTTCCTTTACTCGTTATTTAATAGCTTACACATCATGTAACATTTATTCATATTGATACGGATTGAGTTGGATCTCTTGTTTTCCTTGTTTTGGTTTTATCTTGAGTGGCATGTACTAGCTAACATTTAGAGCGCTGTTCATGTTTGCATGTTTAGGCTTGTGACCTTTTGTTTGAGTTGCATGCTTGTGCTGGCTTGAGTTTAAAGCTGAAGTTGTCCCAAAAAATTAGGCAGCTTTGGCTATGTCCTTCCAAGGACTAAGGGAGCGGTTTCACTTTTTATAAGCGAGCCCATCCCTCACAAAAGCCTCATCATACATACTTGCTTTTAATCACACTTCTCCATAGAGCAGACTTCTCAAGTTCAAAATGCCACAACCATTTAGAAAGGAGGGCAAAGTTCTTGGCTCTAAGATTTTCAACCCCAAAACCAGCCAAAGAGCATGGAGTAGAAACTTTGGCCCAGTTAACAAGGTGACTTCCTTTTATCAAATCGGCCCCCTTCCACAAAAGGCTTCTAAAGCACTTTTCAATAGCCTTACAGGCGCCAACCGGAGCTCTAAAGTTGAGAAGAAATAGACCGGCATACTTGAAAGAACAACTTTAGTGAGTGTGGATCTACCCCCTTTTGAAATGGGAAAACCCCTCCAAACCTCCAGCTTTTTATGAACTCTCAACAATTGGAGTCGAGAACAATTCATTTTTAGGCTTCCCACCATTCGTAGACCGTAACACCCAAATAAGAAAAAGGAAGAAAGCCAACCTTACACCTGAGGAGCTTAGCCATTTCCAAGACCTCATCTTTCTCAATATTCAAGCCAACAATATGGAGGATTTCTGCAAATTAATAGTCAAACAAGAAGCAGCCTCAGAAAACTTCAAAATCTTTACAAATTTTCATACATTTGCTGGCAAATTTTCTGATAATTTTCTTAAGGTTTTCTACTTATTTTGTCCTTGCTATTATTTCACATTTCTAATATTTACTCTGGTGCATGGTTTGCACAAAAGATCTAATTATTATTCTGTGGCAGAAAATTTCATTGCACACTGTAAAAGTAGTTAGGTTCTATTGTCCTCTGTTGAACTCTTGAAGTTCTCTCATTTACTTGTAATTATAAACTGCCTTTTCTCATTGTTATATGAATTTGATAAAAAGCATCACCAAGGGTTTAATAGCTAGCTGTAAACGCACCTCAAGTACAGTATAGAGGTGTGCCCCAAGTTTCAGCTAGATATCTTGTTCTCATGTACGCAGCATCATCTCATCTAGGTTTAACTTTGGTGTGCAGAGAAGCTAAACTTGAGAAGAGCGGAAGAGTACAAATATCTCTCCCAGAGCAGTTGTTTTTCAATAAGTAGAGTAAATGATGCCGAGGAGTTTCGTGTGGTCATGGTAATCTTTTAAATTTATAATTAAATCAATACTGACCAGCTATTTATTTTGAGCCGTTCTATTCAGTCTTTATGTGTTTGAAGTAGAATTTTGGTGTAACGTGCCTGTCATTACTTCTCAGGAAGCACTAGATGTCGTCCATATCAGCAAAGAAGATCAGCACAGTGTATTTGCAATGCTTGCTGCTGTTCTATGGCTGGGAAATGTTTCCTTTAGTGTTATAGACAATGAGAATCATGTGGAGGCTGTGGAAGATGAAGGTTAGAATTTCTAAATGGGAAATATGCTTTTGTTTTGTAGCATGGATTTGAACAAGAAAGACACACTTAGGGCACTTTCTTCAACCTCTTTGTCAACTTATATTCTTATTTAAGGACTTCCCGAGGTTCAGATTATCATGAAATTAATATTGTCAGTCATAATTGGGGATGCTTTTGTTGCCTATGAATGACTGTGAAATACCTTATAAAAGAGTTAAGTGTCAGATTAACCAATTTGAACAAAGGGCAATGCAATTTGAATGGTTATCATTCTGTCTAGTGTTTAGGAAGGACGAGAGCAAGTTTCTCATATTCATTCTACTTCAATTTAGCCTCCCATCTTTGATATTAAAAAAGGTGGGATAAAAGTTATGGTTGATATCATGAAGAATAAACAGATACCTATCTGTACCTAAATAAAAATTGATATATTTACAAGGAAGCCATTGTAGGCCTTTATCAAAGATGGAGAAGTAATTCACATCCTTGGGATAACAATTTCTAGAACTACGTCTATAACTTTCTTTATTCTATGTTTCTTCCATTCATAGTGATTTACAGTGTCATTCATCTACTTGTAATTACAGCATTTTCTTGCATGTGACAATATTATTAACTATATGGTTGTTTTTTTTTTAAATTATTCACGTTCTGTTGCAAAGTAACATGTTTCTTTATGCTTTTATTGGATAACCGTTTCAGGTTTACAGACTGTTGCTAAACTGATTGAGTGTGAGATTGAGGAGCTTAAACTAGCTTTATCAACTAGAAAAATGAGAGTTGGGAATGACAGCATTGTCCAAAAGCTTACTTTATCTCAGGCAAGAAACTTGTTCAGGAAAACCTCTTACTTTATATTGTGTATAAGCGAGAAACTAATTCCCATCAACAAACTACATGTTTAGTCACCTTTAGATTATGTTTAAAGCAATGACTTATAACTATTTATGATAAATGTTGTAGCTTGAATTTAATTGTAATTGGAATCCATGGTGGCAACCTACCTAGGATTTAATATTCTACGGGTTTCCTTGACACTCAAATGTTGAGGGTCAGGTGGGTTGTCTCGTGGGATTAATTGAGGTGCGTGTAAGTTGGCTCGGACACTCATGGGCATAAAAAAAAAGGAAATGTAATTAGAACTCCAAATTGCAAGTAAAACTCTCATTGTTAACTTCTTTGTTCACAAAGATTTTTACGGACAAACAATTGTTAGTTCTCGGTCAAAGATGAGTGATTTTGGTGGAAGGTTATACCGAAAAGTTGTGGTGGAATGACTAGACCATTCAGGCCCATACCATACACACGGTTGTGCAATTAAGAACATAGCCAGTGTTTTTTTCTTTTCTTTTCTTTTTTTTTTTTTTTTTTTAATTTTAAATTGTTGTTTTTAATTTATTTTGGCTTTGGTTTCTTCAGTATGCTTTGTCAGTCTTGCATTGTTAGACATCTGTATCATCAGTTGTGGGTTGGAGATCAAAATAGAACTTGAGCCTTATTAAGTTATTTATACTTAGTTATATTGTATTGTTGTTCCAACCATCTGACAGATTACGGAAGACTGCATTTAACTTTTCTCTTTGTGAAAACTCCCACATCAGATTTCATTTTTCTGTCTTTTCCCTTTCAGGCAATTGACACAAGAGATGCATTGGCAAAGTCAATTTACGCTTGTTTGTTTGAGTGGCTGGTCGAACAAATTAACAAATCTCTTTCTGTAGGCAAACGACGCACTGGCAGATCCATCAGCATTCTTGATATTTATGGCTTTGAATCGTTTGATGTAAAGCCTCATTTAAGCTCTTAATTTCTCTCTCTCTATAGTTGCTACTCACTTAATGTGTAATTGTATGTGGTATGAATCTATATCCTAATATATTTTCCCTATCTATTCCTTGATTTTGTAGAGAAATAGTTTTGAACAGTTCTGTATTAACTATGCGAACGAGAGACTACAGCAGCATTTCAATCGTCATTTATTTAAGCTAGAGCAGGAGGTAAGAGTCCAGTTGATTATGCACCAATTAAGCTGAAATGATCGCAAGTGATTACTTTTAATTTAAATGCAACAGCCGTTTCTCCTCTTTTTGTTCCTAATCCTGAAAAATACTGAGACATATATGTTCAAGTTCTGATGATGAGTAGCTATTATCGGAATGTAATATTTCATCATTTGGTGAATTTTAGGAATGTAATTTGGGAGAAATCTCAAGCTTTTATTCACTCACGGTTCACCTAAAATTGATTGGACTATATCTCTTATAATGGCCTAATGAGGGCAATGGAATACAAAATTAGGATTTTACCAAACCATGAAATTGTGGACCCTTACCGTGGAATAGGTCATACCAGAGCAAAATGTAACCTGTTTTATCCCCAGCATTAAGCTGGCTAATAGAAAGGGAAAATGAACCATAACTAGATTTTCGTCTCATCTCTTATGCTTACATTGAAGTTTATGTATTTCAGGAATATATTCAAGATGGCATCGATTGGGCAAAAGTTGATTTTGACGACAACCAAGATTGTCTCAGTCTGTTTGAAAAGGTATAGAGCTTTTAATTTGTTGACTTGATTCTTTGCGCTACCATCTCTTGGTCTTTTAGTATTTATGATGATTTTCTCTTCATCTTCTAATCTTTCTACTTATTGTACTTCACCAACTCTTTTTCACCTTTTGGCTGATATTCTATAACACAAGTTCACTGGTTATTGTTTGTTGGTTCAGAGTAGCTACTTTAAATCAGCATACTATATCTGATTATAACTGAAATTTGTAAAGCCTCTTATCGTCAATACAAATATTAGAAGGGGTAAAGGGGGGAATATATCCCAATGGTTAGTTGGTGGGAAGGGATGCGTAAATTTTGTAGGGGGCAAGTGTGGGAGGGGATCTCTAGGTTTGTCATTAGAGAATAGTGAGTAGAGAGAGATTACCATCCCTCTTGAATTGGCTGGAAGCTCGCATGCCTTTTGGTTTATTGTTTTGTTTGAATATCAACAGAACAGTGAAGGAAATACCCTACACAATTCCATGCCACTAATGTGTCATCTGTTTTCAACTGCTCTTGTTTATTCTTTCATATCTTTCACTGAACGTTGGGGTTTTAATTAAGAAAACTTAGATATGCCATCTAGGCTCTCCCCAGTATGTCTCAGATGAAGTCATGTACTTATTACCTTAAATCTTCTATTTAACTATTAAGTTACCAGTATCTGATATAGTCTATCTGAGTAGCCGGCTATAACAACTCCTGATGTTTATTCTGAGTTATTAGTGTGGACTAGTCTGATTAGGGTGGTGGTTTTTAATTTTTATTTTTTATGAGAACTGATTTGAGTGATGCTTTATCGAAAAAAGTGTATGTCATGCTTTCCTTGAAGTATTTTTCTAATTCCTTCGCAGAAACCTTTGGGATTGTTGTCCCTGTTAGATGAGGAGTCTACTTTTCCAAACGGTACAGATCTGACCTTCGCGAACAAGCTTAAGCAGCATTTGGGTCCTAATTCTTCTTTTAGAGGAGAACGAGGGAAAGGCTTCACTGTCTATCATTATGCAGGAGAGGTAGGCAGAGAACCTTTATTTATTTTCTACTCAAATTGCAGTTTACTTATTATCTTTTTACTATTTATGCGAACTTTCGTCACTTAGTACAGAGAAGGATGATTGTTGCCATCACAGTGCCTCCTGACTTGATTCAATTAACTCTCTAATTCATAAAAATTTAGGAATATATCATTGCCTGGTGCAAAGAATATATGGCAAGTTTTTCTTCCTCAGTTCATTTTACCTGACTTTTTGATAGTTGCATTTGGGTCTTCATTCAGGTCACTTACGACACAACTGGTTTTCTGGAGAAAAACAGGGACTTGCTACATTTAGATTCGATTCAACTCCTATCCTCATGCTCATGCCATCTCCCTCAGATTTTTGCATCCAACATGCTAACTCAATCGGAAAAGTCCATAGGTGGCACTTTACACAAGTCTGGTGGTGCAGAATCCCAAAAACTAAGTGTTGCAAGAAAGTTTAAGGTAATCTGTCTTTCATAATAAATTTATCATTCAATCGCATAATGTGCATGATATTTCCTGAACTAGTACTTATTTTGTTTGACTTTTTGCAGTATGTATAAATCATTGTGATGGAGGTAGGATTAGGGTAATTTTGGTAAATCCCTAGGTTAATCCATTTTACCTTCATTTGTGTATTAATCCCTTGTACATAGGGAGTCCCTCTCATGTATTTTGACACAACTTCATAGTTCCTACATAGTAAATATTCTAGAGTTGATTGTTGGAGATTTCTCCTTTAGTCGTTCTTAGACTACACATTGGTATTTTTAAGAGTTTGTTCAAAATTATATCAACGGTTGATTCAGTAAAAAAAGAAAACAATAGCTCAAACTGGAGCAAGGATAAAAACGTTATTTTGTTTTCTTTCTTTAGATGTTTGTCTGATTCTTGCAAATCGTTGCTAGTTGCTCATTTGTTTTTTTTTGGTAATATGACAAACATCTCAAATGGTCATTTGTTTCAGAAACATTAGATTTCACGACAGTAGGTTGCAGAATCATTGAGTTTGACCTTTTCTTGGGACTAGGTGAATACATGAATGAGGGTCTCTTGAACCTTTTGCTTATGTTTTAGGCACTGAATTGTCGTATATTGAACCTTTTGCTTTGAAATTGCCTTTGCTTTAATTAACAGTTTTGAATTTGTTTAGGGTCAATTATTCCAATTGATGCTCCGTCTTGAAAATACAACACCCCATTTTATCCGTTGCATCAAGCCCAACAACGTTCAGTCTCCCAGATTGTATGAGCAAGGACTTGTATTACAACAGTTAAGATGTTGTGGGGTCCTAGAAGTGGTACGAATATCACGAGCTGGTTTTCCTACCCGGATGTCACATCAGAAATTTGCTAGAAGGTAGAGCTGGTTATTGCTTTTACACCATAATGTTTTTTAAAAAATTTCATTCTAACATCTGTTGATGTAATAACTTGTGCTTGGCTCTTGGTGTGGGACATCAGGTATGGTTTCCTTCTACAAGAAAACATTGCATCACAGGATCCCCTAAGTGTCTCTGTCGCAATTCTTCATCAATTCAATATATTGCCTGAAATGTACCAAGTTGGCTATACAAAATTGTTTTTCCGAACTGGGCAGGTAAAACTTCTGTTGCTTATATTGTGTGATGTTGCTATTTTCCTCAGGTTCCTATTGGGTAATAAATCAATGGCAAAAAAAAAAAAAAAAAAAAAAGGATTGAGAAATGAGTTTAGAAATCAAAATTACCACCTATTTCTATATAATTTCAATTGTTGCTGAACTTTATTCTCTGCAATTGTGTGTATATATTTTTTTCTCATAGCAGTTTCCATATCGTCACATGAAATACTGAC
Organism: Citrullus mucosospermus; assembly: GCA_030954485.1. Classification (NCBI taxonomy): domain Eukaryota; kingdom Viridiplantae; phylum Streptophyta; class Magnoliopsida; order Cucurbitales; family Cucurbitaceae; genus Citrullus; species Citrullus mucosospermus. The sequence goes on from CM062056.1 coordinate 27,538,504, forward strand.
TAGTGCAACTAATCAAATTTGTATAAAAACAATGTGGCAGATTGGAGTGCTTGAAGATACAAGAAACCGCACCCTCCATGGGATTCTCTCTGTTCAAAGCTGTTATAGAGGGCATCTGGCTCGACGCCACCTCAAAGAGCTAAAGAGAGGGATTTCCGTGCTTCAGTCATGTATTAACCTCCCTCGTCGACTTAGAACCAACCACTTTCTAGTTCTTGGGATACAGAATTTGAACTATTCTAATTTCTCATGCAGTTGCACGTGGGGAGAAAGCAAGAAAAGAATATGCAATCTTGATGCAAAGACATAGGGCTGCTATTTCTATTCAAAAGTGTGTGAAAGCCAGAATTGCTAGTAAACGTTTGAAGAAAGTCTGTGATGCATCACTTACGATACAATCGGGTAAATAACCTGTTCTTAGATGTTCTACTGGATTTATGATTTCACGAGGAAGCAACTAACTACAGACTACAGTTCATAGTCTCGAGAGCTTGTTACAAAACAGTGTTCAATTATCCGAGATAACTTTAGTGTGCATGGTCACTCTTAAACCCTTGAATTTACAATTTCTTTGTGCACTTTTTGGTGTGAGTTCTGATTTCCTTTACTAATTTGGTTTAATGTTTGTTACATTTTAGTTATCCGTGGCTGGTTGGTCAGGAGATGCTCAGGGGATATAGGTTTAATGAAACCTGGTGGCCTGACGGTAAACTTCTAGCATTTTGATTTTTATCTGTTCTCTCTGATTTTCATGTTTTCTTTCAAATTCTTAAACTCTCAAGTGTCTGTATCCAACTTCAACTTTGTTGTCTGATTTATGACCGACGGTTAGTGTTGAAGCTATGTACGAAAATTATTTTCTAGTATATTATTGAGTGAGAAAATAAGAATATTTATACGAGAAGGATCCCAATCATAGATCCAATTAATCAGCAATTAGCTTAAATCTAAAAATGAAATTACAGCTATTATATGAAAGGAAATAATCTCCCTTTTAATCACGTTTCATTTGAAGAATCTGATTTAGCAGAACTTGTATCCTTTTTATATGTTTGTCTAATATTTACTGAAAATCTTGAATTTCCAACAGGCAAATGGGTCAGGTGAGGTGCTTGTTAAGTCATCATTCCTTGCAGAATTACAACGCCGTGTCCTGAAGGCCGAGGCTGCTTTGCGAGAGAAAGAAGAGGAAAACGACATCCTCCATCAACGTCTCCAACAGTATGAGAACCGTTGGTCAGAGTATGAGCTGAAAATGAAGTCAATGGAAGAGGTGTGGCAGAGACAAATGAGATCCCTGCAGTCTAGCCTCTCCATTGCAAAGAAAAGCCTAGCAGTTGATGATTCAGAAAGAAATTCTGATGCATCAGTGAACGCAAGCGATGACAGAGGATACAGTTGGGAAGTGGGTAGCAACAACACAGCTAATGAAAGCAATGGAGTAAGACCAATGAATGCAGGTCTCAGCGTCATTAGCCGATTGGCTGAAGAATTCGAACAAAGAAGTCAAGTGTTTGGCGATGATGCAAAGTTCTTGGTAGAGGTAAAATCCGGTCAAGTTGAGGCAAGTCTTGACCCAGATAGGGAACTTAGAAGGTTGAAGCAAATGTTTGAAGCATGGAAGAAAGATTACGGGGGAAGGCTGCGCGAAACGAAAGTGATTTTGAATAAGCTTGGAAATGAAGGTGCCATGGATAGGGTGAAAAAGAAATGGTGGGGAAGAAGGAACAGCACAAGGTATAGTTAAAAACTGAAAAATCAAGTTATAGTAGAAATTACACTGTTTTCTCTCTGAGAGGTTGGTTGGTTATTTTTGGGGAACTTGTAAATGATGGGTTTCCTATTCACTGGGTGAATCGGGAAGAAAGGCTTTTCAAGTACAAATTGGAGATATAAAAATATGTTTCTGTTGTGCTTCTAATAGCTATTCACATTGTTCTTAGCAACGCTATAGTTGCAAAGGGGAGGAACTGCTGGAAGAGTTCTGTTCTAATTTTTCCATTACAATTTTTTTGAGGGGCTTCAAATGATTTAGTGCCAGTGAAGCCCACTTTCTCTAATATGTATATCTTTTTTTTTTTTTTTTTAATTTTTTTTTTTTTAATTTTTATTTATTTTTTTTACTACTTAACAATCTCTACATTAATAGATATATTGAGGTTTTCTCTTCTCTCATAGTGTTCATTGTTAGTTTTCCTCAAAGCCTTGAATAAAGCAAAGATTGTTGTATTAGTCAACAATTTTGTTCAATATAGCTATGTTTTTTTCCTATTAAAACAACTTATCAATGACTCGTTTTCCATTTTTTTTTTAAAATTTTTTTAACAAGATTCAATTATTGGACCTTTTTTTGGGAGAGACCTCAAGTTTACTCTAGATTATTATTAGTTTTGATGGAATATATATCAACAATTATATTTTAGATTACCTTTTAACTTATCTAATACAACAGCTTAATTTGACCCTATGCTCAATATATTTATTGATTGATTCAACTTGCTATCAAATCACATATGAGCATAACATTACAATAATTTGACCCTATGCTCAATATGTTTATTGATTGATTCAACTTGCTATCAAATCACATATGAGCATAACATTACAATTATTGACATGTATCGTCTCTTTTGAAGTTAGAGGTTTCAACCTTCATATCTCTATTGGTTGTATTAAAAATAAGTGGCGGATGCAAATATAGCAATTAGGTTCAAAGTGTTTGTAAATATGGCAAAATACAAAAGAATTTGCAAATATAGCAAAATTTAGATTTCATTTTCAAAATTTATCGGTAAAAAACCATATTAATAGCAAGGTCTATCAATGATAAACCATATTACTGATAGAAGTCTATATTAGTGATAAATCATATCAAGGGTCTATCATTGATAGATTTTGCTATATTTACAATTTTTTAAAAATATTGTTATACACTTAATTATTTTTCTACCCAATACAATTAGCCAGCAAAGATACTATATAAGAATTTCAACAATTGAAAGATTGTTTTTCCAGCTCAACATATCAGAGTAAACTTTTTTTTTTTTTCCAACATGGTTTAAGTTGAGCTATGCTCAAAACATGGTCTTATACATGTAAAAGGATTCAAACTTTAATTTATAAATATGATGATTAATTTTTTTTTTTAGTTCAACCATTGCAAGTGGAGTATCGAATCATCGATTTTTGAGATGGTAATTAGTATCTTGATCCATTAAACTATGTTAGATTAATGAACAATGAAAATGATTGATATATTAATGAGATATGTTCTACCTAAAGAAAAAAGAGATCTAAGTTTGAGTGATTTGTCAATCCTAATATAAACCAACTAGTTAAAGATATATATATTTTTTTACGAAAGTATTGAATTACAATAAAATGAGGAGGACCTCATAGCTTGAGGTTAAGGCACAGTCAAAACACAAACAAACCAAAAGGACTTACACAAAACACTAACATAAAAAAAAGAAAAAAGAAAAAAAGAAAAGGCAAATACAACTGAGGAAAAATATCTAAAAGAGGGTAACTAGCTTGAGTCCCCTCAATACAAGCCTATCTTAGACCGCACAACCTAACCAACCACTTGGGGAGATCCAAGGTAGCTTCATGAACACAAAGATTTTGCTCACGCCAAATATAATAAATAATAGCACACCAAGTGACTTTCCATACCTTATGCCGCAAATTATTACCAGCACTAAATTGACAAATCCAAATAAGCTCTGTAGCCTAATGTGCAATCCTGTGAGAGCATGTATCTCACTGGAGCATGTCCCTTCAGAAACGACAATCAAAGAATAAATGATCCCTAGACTCAACTCCACCAGTGTAAAGGACATAAACTAGGAACATAAGAGCACCACCTCCTGATATGATCACACGTCTGTAACTGATTTCAAACAAGAAGCAAAGTAATGAAAGAATGTTTGAGAATATTACCTCCAAACGAAAGAAAGTTAGCCTAAGTCAACATAAGGTGCCTAGGTCGTAATGTATCCCAGGCATTAATGGCTAAAAACACACCCGAACAATAAGGAAGCCGAGTCACATGATCCTCCCTCTCAACCTGAGCCTTAATCGCATGAACTTGCTCGAACAAATCAACAAGCTCTCTAGAGTTTAAAGGCCAGTTCCAAACCCCATCATCATGAAGGAAATCCCAACCTTAGCATGAAGGAAATTACTTGCATCTAACCATAGTATTAAAATGCTATAAAATCGGACCTCTTTCCAACCAAGGGTTAAAGCATACCATGTTGGGTTTTATGCCCTAAAACTCGTAGATTGTAAATGTAATTAGTTAAGCTTCATTAAATCATTAATAAAGAGTTGTTGATATGTTACTTCAATAAGCGTTATTGATTGTTTTTGTTTGTTTCGTCTTAATAATCCTAAATCCAACAAACTAACATCCTAGATTGTTTATGAGTCTTGAATTGTATGTGGGGACATACGGAGATCAACGTTCAAGATACAACCTAAAGTGTCTATAGTATAGGGATAAGACTAGGCACCTTATCTCGGTGACACTATGGATACGACCCACTTTGTATTTGATACAAATGCAATGATCTAACGCGTTCGTGTAGGTGACATGCGAGTGGGGGTATCCTATGCAATGCGTTTGCATAAGATCGGACCACGAAATAGTAATCATTAGATGTAACTTCGTTGACTAGTTAGGTTTCTATTTCAATAGGATGACCTAGGCAACTTAGGCTTAATCTTAAGTATATTATGAACTCCTGTCCATGAAGGATTGTCATTTGATTTGTATGGGTAAGAGTGGCCGTTTGCCGACTCAACATGGCTACCATCTTAAGGACAAGACTTAGTGGGGAGCTGAAGACATAATTATACAAGATGGAATTCACTCATTCTCGTTTTTAGGGCAAGTAGATAAGTGTGGTGTCTTCGAGACTTGAACAAAGAGCCCTACCCTCTCACTGGCCCGAGAGGGGTTGTTTAATGGTTGGACCATAAACAGGTTGTTCATTAGAGAAACACTAGTACTTAAGAATTTAGAAGTAACCTAGGGGTAAAATAGTAATTTGACCCAAATGGTGTTACGAACACTTATGAATGACTAATTTGCTATTATTGGTCTATATCCATAGACACAAAAATACATCTGCAGTGAGAAGAGTGCAGCTGTGGGTTTTTAGTAGAGTGTACCCGTAGTTAACAAATATTGATTAATGTGGTTAATGAGTTAAGCCGATTAATTTCATATCGTTGGAGCTTCTGATCTGCAGGTCCATAAGATCCCCTAGCTAGCTCACTACAGACCAACAAGGATCAACTATATTGAAAGAAAATTTTGAAATGTTCAAATTTATGAGAGAAAATATTAATTATATTGGATACAATTAATTGCATGATTTATTATAAATTTTATTTGAATGTAATTCAAATTATAACTCTATAATATGGAGAATTAATTTATTTGAATATGATTCAAATAATTAATTATTTATTTGGATAAAATCCATATAAATAAAGAGAGGGAGAATTAATTAATTAATTTGGATGAGATCCAAATTAAAGATTCTGCAAAAAAAAAAAAAAAAATTTTAAACCATTTAATATGAAATATTAGTTGGATAGATATTTATTAATATTGGATATATTATTAAATATTTGATTTAAAATCTCTGGGGTTATCCTATTAGGAGTAACCTATAAAATTCTATAAATAGGGCCCTTGGGAGCTTTCATAGAACACACTCTCTAAAAGAATAAACGATTACTCTAAAAATCTTCCTCTACTAATTCTCCCAAATTTCTTAGAAAAATTCTAAGAAAATTCTTCTTCAAAGAAGCGGTTCCCACAAACCGGACCAGAGTCATAGCAGAGAAGATATTTTGGAAGATCTCAGAGAAAAATTTCTTAGAAAAATTCTAAGAAAATTCTTCTTCCTATTCTTTCAAAGAAGCGGTTCCCACAAACCGGACCAAAGTCATAGCAGAGAAGATATTTTGGAAGATCTCTTGGAAAATAAAGACTACAAGAGAAGACTATTGATTTGAAAATTATAGATTGGCAAAGGTATGATGCTTAACCTTTTCTTTACTTTTTGTATTTTTAATTCTTTCAATAAATCAAAGAACGCGATCACACGCTTCCGCCGGGATTCAATTACCTTCATACCGACCATCACCAATATAAAAATGAACCAAAGGCCGTAGGCTATCTCGAACACAAAGAATAGCTTGCCAACACCAAGACAATGATTTAGAGGAACTAACTGGCCAAATACTATGACCACACAAGCTATTGGCCTCCACTGAAGCAACCCACAAGAATCATGAACGAATTTGAATAAGCCATGACAGCTTCATCATTCCAAGGAGGAATATAACTGATACCAAGGCTACCCTCACAATAAGGAAGAAAAACATCTGACCAAACAACTTTTCCCCCTCCAATGCTATCCAACTTTCCTTTCTAGAGATAGAAACGAGGAACACCATCAAGGTCATAAACAACTTTTTGTTGGCAACTTGTTAAAGATATTGCATTGACTTTCACATTGTTAAACTTATATATAAGTATATTAAAAACTAGAGTTATTTTTTAGTACAATAAGGGGTGAGAGATTCAAACTATAAACCTATTGGTTGCTGACACATATTAAGAAAAGAGCAATACTTGGATGCATTCTAAGACTCACCAATCATTGTGCATCTAAATCTGATGACACACATAAAAAAAATAAAAAAGACAATTTGAAAGATAAGTAAGAAGAGTTTAGCTGTGATGAGACAATTGAATGAGATGCACAAAGATAGACTATGAAGCACAAACACTTCATATGAGGCAGAGAATTGATATAAGATAAGTATAGATATTGATACTCCAAAATACATTCTAGATACAATTGTGGTATGTTATTATTTTTTTAATCTTCACCTTCACACCTTAGTCCCCACAAAATCATGCAAAAAAAAAAAAAAAAAAAAACCACTTAAATATCTTCAACAATTCAACGAAGAAGTCTTTCGGTTATCTTTGTATTTCTCCCTCTAATCTTCTTCTCAAGTAACCTTATTACTTTTTGTATTGTATTTTTTTACCTATTGTCATTAACAAATGTATTTTAGTGGATTATATTTAGGATCTTTATATTAAATTTACATATATCCTAGAAAAAAAAAATCCTCAACCTATATGTATCCTATCCTATTCTTATTTAGGTGTAGCATCCAATCCATAACATACAACTGGTTTTTATCTTAAGAAAAACGTTTAAAATTAAGATAAATACGTTGAAATTTACAACATTGGGGAAAGCAACGGAGAAAGTGTGTGCCTCTCGTTACTTCCCACTTGCCGCCCCCACTCGATACAAAGCGGCTGGCGATGTTGGCCGCCAGCGCTCGCGTTTCTCACCATCTCCGGGAGTGCGACTCTCACTTTCCCTTCGGATTAACCTCCGGCCTTACCTCCTCCGCCGTCCTTCTCTTTCCTCCTATGTGGCCTCGCAATCCCACTTCTAATTTTCCTTCAATTTCTCACTGCTGCTCCCTACGACGTCGGGTTTCTTTCTTTTGCTCCATTGTCCCCTCCACCTCCTCCGGCGAAATCCCCGTTCTCTCCGACTGCTTTGGGTAACTTCCCATTCCATCTCCTTCGATTACTCATCGGCGTCCCTGTTGTTTTATTTTTCTTATACTAATTACAATTTTACCTGTTGTCCTTTTGTTTCCCAGTTCACGAGAGGATGATCGTGAAGTCTCTGTGGCAGGTTTGTGTTCCTGAAACTGTCGTCAATTTTATGGAACAATGCTAATTCGTATCTTCGTCTTAATTTTTCCGCGTATTTTTCATTGAGGGAAGTTGAGCGGATTTTTTACTATATGATTGTTTGCTTATAATGCGGGTTCAAAATGGCTCCGATATATATGCAATACCATGAGAATTGGCTTTTGTTAGAAATAGCCTGCAGTTTGACTATTTGTTTTTTTTTAACAAAAAACATACCTTTTTGTTCAAGATAAAGGGGGTGAAAACAAAACAAAACTTCCAAATAAAGAACAAAGCTTCAAATGATAGAAGAGTCTAAAAATTTAACATTGGAGAACTAAACGCCGAAGCTCTCAACAGCACTGATGATCCTAAGATTTAGGCTGTTGATGAGTCTTTTCTCTAGAGTATATTGTCAGTATTGTACAAAGGAAACTTCACTTCTATCGCATTTGTTCCACTTTGTGGTTAAGCAGTTGATGGCTTAACATAGCATGTTGGAATGGAATATACTACACTTGTGAAGTCACCAACTTGAGAGCAAGTTGTGGAGACTGGAATATTTTTCATTTTGTTTTTTAAAAAGCAGTATTTTTTTTTTTTTTTTTTTAAAAAAACCAGCTTTCATTGAGGGGAAAGAGAGGGAGAAAAAAAAAAAAAAATACAGAAAGGGTTACTAAATGGACAGCCCAACGAAAGGACCAAATCAAGCTAACCTAAGTTGGTCAGATCGGCATAGTAGCTTTGATTGATAGTTTTAGGAACGTAAGTCACAGTATTAGATGGATATTCTCCTGTCTTCTAGAGTTCTAGGCCCCAGTTTGGTATCGATGTGAGGAAGTTTTCTTTCCTTCTTTTGGATTAGCATGCTATAAGAAAGTTGCAAATATAATTCTGTATTTCTCCTATTATTTATAGTTTACATCTTTTTGGCATGATCCTTGGCTTAGCTGTGGTGCTCTTGCTACTACATATCCGCGCTCTTTTGGCTCACTCAACATCCGGAGGCTATGGTAGCCAATGTTTGGGTTCCTTCCACGTTTGCTTGGAATCTTAATCTGCGTCGCAACCTCACTGAGTTGGAAATTACTGAATGGACTTTCCTTTCTGGCTACCTAGCCTCAATCAGATTGCGTTCCTTCCCTGATTCTTGGTTATGGCCTCTTGACTCTTCTTTGACCTTTACTATCAAATCTTTGATGGCTGATTTGGTGGGTGATTTGGATTCTGGTCTGTCAGATCTTTATAGTGTCATATGGAAAGATAAATACCCTAAAAAGATTAAAATTTTTCTTTGGGAGCTTAGCTAGGGTGCCATTAACACTGCTAATCGTCTGCAACGCCAATTGCCCTATATGTCTCTTTCTCCATCTTGGTGCCATGTGTCATAGGAATGCTGAATTGCCGGTTCACTTGTTTATGCACTGTTCCTTTGCCACTAAATTTTGGGACATTGTCTTCCATGCTTTCGGTTGGTCTTATAGCATCTCGGAGATATTAGCATCCTTGTTGGTGGGCCACCCTTTTTGTGGTACAAAGAAGACTATTTGGCTGGCCATTATTCGTCCTTTCTTATGGGGCTTATGTAGTGAACGGAACAGACGACTTTTTAATGATTCCTTTTCCTCTTTTCCTCGTTTTATGGAGAATGTTTTATTTACTACTTTTTCTTGGTGTAAAGCACAGCCCCCTTTTACTCATTTCAGCTTATCCTTTTTAGTCAATGATTGACTTTCCCTCATGTAGCTCTTGTAATTTTTGGGGTTTCCCCTTTATATATATAATTGTTTCCTTTACTAAAAAAAATTATAGTTTTGATAGTATGGGACTGTTTTTTTAAAATCATATTTTGTAACTCAGGAGGAATAGTAGCATTAGGAAAATTTGATGCTCTCCATGTTGGTCATCGAGAGCTTGCAATTCAAGCATCAACAGTTGGATCTCCATTTCTATTGTCATTTGTTGGAATTGCTGAAGTACTCGGTTGGGAACCTAGGTAAGCAAAATGCGTTTTCTTTATGTAACTTATTATTTGTTTCATCACAAACGGTAGGGAAATGAAAATCACATCTGACCATGCCCTTACAAAATAGAATTTTATGCAATTTTGATTGTTTTATAAGATTCTGACATATTCCACAACTTTATGCAACTACCCATATTTTCCTGTGGAAGGTTTGTCCACTCTAGTTGATTTTGGTACCAAGAAAATTTGTTCGAACCTCTGATCCTCCATTGTTTTGCTTCAGTATAACACGAATGATTCACATTGAGTTTCCATTGGTAGTCTTGCAACTTATAAAGGTGTAGTTATTATCCTATAATGTAAGTTGGTGGTTTGGGAGATGTGAAGCTTATAGTATATTCTCCTTAAAAGGATACACCGAAAGGACCTGAACAATTAATCTTGATGGACTATGGAGTTTAGTTGAGTTGTCTTCTGATAAGAATTTGAATGATTGATTCTCTTCTGGAGTGAAACCATAACTCTTGTTCAGTCGTAGTTAGTGGACAGGTGTAGAAAGATATCCATTAGCTCCTGATAATTTTCTTATTCTAATATCTCGTGTTTGCCACCGATTTTTCTTTAAGGCTTGATGGCTGGCAATAATTGTTGGCTGTTAACAATTTGCAACAAAGAATGGAGGAAAGATTTGGGGTCACTGCTTGGATAGTTTAAGAGCAATTGAGCAATTAGTTGTTCAAGGATACTAGTTCGCAGAAGGGAAATCAGGAGAATATAGCAAGAACAGATAGCTAGCAACAAACAAGAACAAAATCTTCAAAATGACAAAACTAAAGCCCTTTCAATTAGAAACCGTCTAGCTATCATCACGAGAGAATCAGGATGAGCCTTTGGAGACTTCTGCAGACTGCAAGAATCTTTCTTCTCGGTAATGTTTGCGTAGCTTTCAACAAGCAGTTGAGCAATTAGTAACCAACTCCATAGAGAAATCCTGCTCGGGAAAATCAATGGATTCCAGTGAGGACTAATTGAAGGAGACACCAGATTTGAGGGAAAATGTACCTTTTGTGGAAAATGAGTCAGCTACAGCAGAGATTCTGGTGATTCTAAAAGCAGTGATGATCTGGAGGAAATTGTTATTCGGGGTTTCAAAATTATAGATCCTTCTCTATATCCTTGCTGGAACATCCACTTTTCTTTTAAAACACACAACGCTTCTCTGGACCTGGATTAACACATCTTATCAACCTGTATTTGCGTCTGGTCTTTCTACCAATACACATATTTAAGGAAATTGAATATTCAAGTAACAGTGTGGTATCCTGTATCCAGTGTTTCTTTAGTGTTGCTTTTGTAATTGTTTGTAGGACAATGAACATTCATCTAAGAAGCATCAGATAATTTGATAATGTTTTATGCTTTTTCTCTATCTCCTTTAAACTCTGTTTCTCTCCCTGTTTTAGATACGCGAATGATGGGAAAACGAATACCATCTGTTATTTTCTGAGGATTTGTAATGAAGATGTTGAGTTTATTCAGTTGCAGATCTCTAGCCCTTCCTTTGTTCTCAACAAGTACTAATAATTATACTCTTGGAGTTAATTATTTATCTGTTAGTTAAATTGAACAGGGCTCCTGTAGTTGCTCAATGTGATAGGAAGCGAGTTCTTTCCTCATGGGCACCATACTGCCGAAACTCAGCTCCATCAGAATATCAGATTCAATTTTCAAGTGTTCGTTATCTAACTCCACGAGAGTTTGTTGAGAAATTATCAAAGGAGCTTGGTGTTTGTGGAGTTGTGGCAGGTAAGTTGAATTAAAACGTGTAGTACAAGTCTTTTATTGGTAAAATACTCTCTTTGACTTGGAGTAAAATGTAATCGTTTTGAGGTTTTGATTGATGATGGTGGCAGGGGAAAGCTATAGGTTTGGATACAAAGCAGCTGGTGATGCAGCAGAGCTGGTGAAACTGTGTGAGGAATATGGGATAGGTGCTTATATTATAAAATCTGTGATGGATAGAAACCAAAAAGTTGTTAATTCTGCCAATTCAAAGGAGAGGGGACAAGTGTCATCTACTCGGGTTCGATATGCCCTTTCCATAGGAGATATGAAATATGTCTCTGAGCTTTTAGGCCGCAGACATCGTCTTATTTTGATGGCAAAAGGCCTAGAGGGATTTAGCAATAGCAATAGCAGAGTGTCAGCCCCAAGATCATGTTTGTTAAATTTAGCCCCAAAAGAAGGTCTCTATAACAGGTGTTTTGTCTGTACAACTGATGAGAGCCTAATTCCATGTCATGTAGTTATTGACTCGACTCATGTTCACGTAGAAATGGATGATATAGGTACAAGCCATATTGTAGGAACGCAAGACTACATAAGTGTTGAATTTGGCGATGAAGGAGTATGATTCTGTTCGATTCACCTTCTTTTAGAGACAAAGGAATTCCTTGATGACATATCTTATTCACATACTAAAATGTCTAGATCCCTTGGATTCTGGACTATATATATTCATCAGTGAGATCCATAATATTTCTTGCAAAGAGGTATGGAGCTTATCTGGTGATTCAATTTGAGGGTGTTTCGGCAATAATGTTTTAAATATATGCAGCAACGAAACACGGGTTCACGAGCTGATGTGGATAATGCTTCATCATTTACAGCTGGTTCCGTGAAGTAGCACTACTTATTTTGGCAGGAACAGTTTAGTAGTTTCCTTCAGCTGTCTGACAGATTCAAATGACCCATTTTTTTGAAGTATGTATTAACTAGAGCACATTGTTTGCAAGGTATTATTATATTTATGTCTCTATGTACATCTATCTGGAAACAAATAATTCAGAGGCATCGTTTTCTGTTGGTATTGTACAGGATATCAATAATTTGTTTTGGGACAAATAGCTTAATAGTTATTTTCTTTTTCAAAGGTTTGTTTAGATCCTTTTCACTTAATTCTTGAAATGTAAGACAGGTAGTACTGTAGCCATGTTTGCCCATGTTGTCTTAAATTTCTTTGTTCCCTTCTGCAAGAACCATTTAAACTTTGCTTGTTTCTGAGTTTTCTTTTCCCTCTTCCCTCTCTCTTCAGCTAACTTTCTGAATTACTCAAATTCATTGTTGCTTATTTGATAATCTTTTGCACTGATTTCTCTACTTATTTCAAGGTATTGGAGCTGAAGCTTCATTATCCAATCTTTGACCCTTTACTTGCATCCTACTTCCATTAAAATGCTTTCTTCATTGAAAGAAAAGATGAACAGCAGTGTTCCCTATAAGTATATACTCTCTTTAATGTTAATGAAAGTTACATGGTGTTGATTAATTTGGAGTGAGATGTGGAAGTAGTTGCAAAAATTGTGGATTTTATCATTTTGTGGGAGGACGAAAGAAAAAAGGGGAAATTATTTTGCAAAAATCATATTATCATTTTGCAGTTTTTAAGGGCAAAACTTACATAAATTAATGCTGTCTATTGTGCTATGGATGAATTAGGATGATTGATTGTGGTTCACTTCTTATATCTACACATTAACATCATTACTCTAATAAAGTTTTGGGAGAATTTGAATAAGGTTTACATATTAGTGGTATTCTCATGCAACAGCAATAACTTAACTTTTGTGCAATTTGAAAGGGAATTATCAAATCTTGTTGACATTATGTCAATTAAATATTTAAAGAACTTTTTTTTTTCTCCTTTTTGGTGCATTGGTTTGATGATTGATCGATTTAAATGGTGGTTGGTGACTGACTAATCATGGAAAAATTGTGGGGGAGGGCTTTATAGTCCTTAAGAAAAAGACAGTTACAAGTATAGCAAGCAGGTTCAAAGTATTTATAAATATAGCATAATGCAAAAAAAATTGCAAATATAGCCAAAGTTAGATTTTGCTTTCAAAATCTATCTGCTAGACCATATTAATAGTGGAGTTTACCAATGATATACCATATCATTGATGCGACAGAGTCTATCATTGACAGATATTTTGCTATATTTGTAATTTTTTTTTTAAATGTTGCTATACATTTAATTATTATCTAAGAAAGTGTTATCCAATGAAACTACCCATGAAAAGAATTGTACAAAAGGGTCCAAATTAAAATTAACTTCAAGTTTGAAAACCAATGAAAATTAACTCCAAGTTTGAAAACCAATGCATTTACCTTCTGCTTATGTCAGTACTATGTAAACTTATCCCTTTTAACCCCAAATGGACTATTCTTCCTTCTTTGTTTTGTAGTTTTTTTTTTGCTCATTATTCTTCCGCCTGCTTCTTTTTCTTCTCTTCTCCCGAATCAAAGATTGGAGTGAGACCAAAGAGCAAGAGGAGGCGAGACTAAGATTGAGACCGAGGAGTGAGAGGAAGAAGTGAGACTGAGGAGCGAGAGGAAGAAGCAAGAGCCAGAATCTAAACAAAGGAAAAAATTGGGGGACAAATCAGTACTTTCACATGTGACTAATGTCAATATAAGGACATTTTTTTGGGAAGAATTGCACATAGGGCACCTTTATTGGGACCCAAATGAAAATTAACCTTAAATTTAAAAGTAAATGAATTTTGGACTTTTGCTTATGTCAGCAGCATGAGAAATTACCAGATTAACCCTAAATGCATTTTTTTCCTTCTTTGTTTTGCAGCTACTCGATCTGGAAAAAAAAATTGCGTTTTTTTTTTCTGCGTTTGTCTTCTTCTTCTCTTTTGCATTTTTCTTCTTCCGCTTCTTCTTCTTCTATCCCTTATTGTTGTTATGCGTCATTGTCTTCTTCAGCTTCTTATTTTTTTCATTTTTCTGCGTTTTTCTTCTTATTCGTTTTGTAGTTTTTTTTTCTCTCTTTTTCGTTCTGCAATTTTTTCACAAAGAAAAAAATTTGCAGCCTGATGAGGAACTAGAGGAAGGAGCGAGAAGCGAGAGAAAGAATCTGAACAAAGGAAAAAAATCGAAGATGAACATTGCAGTTGTGTCTAATGGGGAACTAGAGGAAAGAGCAAGAAACAAGTATCCAAACAAAAGGAAAAAAATTGAAGAAAAAGACTATAGTTGTGTCTAATGAGAAACTAGAGGAAGAAGTGAGAAGCTAGAGCAAGAATTGAGAGAGAGAAACTAAAGCGAGAAGAACGCCTTTGCGCATGTTTTGAGGTCAAATGGGTACTTTCTCATATAGCTAACGTCAACAGAAGATCATTTTTCATTCGTTTTTTAACCTTGGGTCATTTTTCATTTGGGCCTTCGAAAAGGGACTATTTGTACGAAAATCTTCCTTTTTTGAGTGTTTTTTTTTTCAAACTCTAAACCACTTTTCATTCGTACCTCTAGGAAGAGGCCATTCGTTCGAAAAACCCACTAATCATGAAGGCAATGTCTTATTAATCCAGTATAATCATGAAGAAAATGTTTGATTCATCAACTATAAATTTTTATTGCTCTATAATACATATTTGATATACTAGTTCGTTGTATAATTTAAAAAGAGCAAAAATACAGTTTCATTTATTTAATCGAGTAGAAGTTCAAACTTCAGACTTTAGATGATATGTAATTTATGTTAGTTGAGCTATGCTGACTTTGATTATAAATGTTGTTTCAATCAAACCCTTAAATTAAAAGATTATAAACAAAATTAAACTATTTACCTAATTTTTTTTTTGTTATCTTAATTTCAGGTAGGGGTTCAAAATTGATTGGAAAACTAATAGATTAATGGTTAATATTATAAAATAAAAAAATTTGTGATAATTCTATAATTTGAGAATTCGGTTGTCCTTTGAACATTTGAGCCTTTTGCAATATTTATTAGTAATGTTTATAAATTTACGAGAATTTTGGATCAAATCAAAATTTGAGCATATGATTCTATCCACTCATTTATTTCTTAAATAGTGTTCTCCATATGTTATATTTTTTGAA
The DNA here is from genome assembly GCA_030954485.1 of Citrullus mucosospermus. Classification (NCBI taxonomy): domain Eukaryota; kingdom Viridiplantae; phylum Streptophyta; class Magnoliopsida; order Cucurbitales; family Cucurbitaceae; genus Citrullus; species Citrullus mucosospermus. The sequence continues at coordinate 27,554,133 of CM062056.1, forward strand.
AAACAAAGAAACGAATTTGAATAATATATATATATATATATATGCTGCTAAATGTTATTATTATTATTATTTTTTTAGGTTTAACAATGGTGTGAGTGGTAAATTAAATATTCAATCTTAAAGAAAGTAATATGTATCTAAGCCGAGCAATGCTCAAATTAGTACCTTATTGTTAATTTGTTATATATATAAAATTTAAATGCCATAATGCTCTTAAAGTAATAAAAAATATCATTAAATATTGATAGTTGAGGTTGTCCTGTCCTGTGGCAAACATGAAGATGGCAGTTGGCTTCAATGATTAATGTGCTCCTTTATCCAATTACAATTATCTCAGAAAATAAAATAAACTTTTTTTTTCTTTTTTAATTAAAAAAGCAACCACATTTTAAACAACAAAATGTCCAGAATACCCCCATCATCAAAGTAAGTAGATGTGAACATAATATTAAATTTTCTTGGATATATTGACATTTTTATTAATATTTTTATACTTTTATAGGTTAAATATAGCCAGAAAAGAAATAATTGATATTTTTATTATTACATAACAAATATGGGTTATTTTAAACAATAATGTTATTTTTAAAAAAAATTCGAAAAATAGGGTGCTTTAGAAACTAATGACAAAAGTAGGGTGGTTTGGAAAATAATTTGTAAATTGGGGTGGTGAAATCGTGTACCGGGTACACGATTTCAGTCAATTTTTTTCGTGGGTAAGTAAGTCGTGGACCCGGTCCACGAGTGTTGACCAAACTCGTGGACCGGGTCCACGATTTCGGCCAAACTCGTGAACCCGGTCCACGATTTCGCCCATACTCGTGGACCGGGTCCACGAGTGTTGACCAAACTCGTGGACCGGGTCCACGATTTATGCCAAACATACAAAACTATCATAATCACACCAATTATCATGCTATAATCGCGGGGAAGGAGGAACGAGCAGTTTACGCTTTAGTAGCTACCGTTTCAGCTCTAGTATTCACAGGCTTTCAAGGAATGAAATATTATCAAGCACCCTTCACTATTTCAGATAGTATTTATGGTTCGAGTTTTGATCAAAAAGACTTCTTACCCCCGTTCTTTTCTCATGATACGTCCAAAAACATCCGGTTTTTTTCCCATGATAAATAAGTTAATTAATTAATTACCCACTTAAATGAAATTTTGCTTATTACTTGTGTTCATCAATTATTGTTTAGTTTCATTGATTCTTAATTTTTAAAAATGTAATGGAAAATCATTAATTCATTTAGTTAAAGATAAAAAGTTAATACAAATCAGAAAATTTAAAATACAAATCAAGTGCCACATGGTGGTCTTCTTCGCACACGTTGTCCACGACGAGGCACAGGCACTTCAATTTGTTGTTGCTGGTGGATTACATCGTCGATATCCTGTTGGGTGACGACAGATGGAAATTCATGGTGTCCATAATATTCCTGTTGATGGCCAGAACCGGATGCAATGTCTGGTTGTAATATGGGAGGTTCCTGGTCATCGGGTTGCTCTGGAACACCTTCGTCACGTTGTCTCTGTCGTCTACGACGAATACGTTTTCGATCAGTATCAGCAACATTGAGCCTCCTTGTATGTTGAATGATTTCTTCAACATTTACCATGTTTTGCTCACACGAGAACTGAAATAAGAGAAAGGAGAGAAAGGAGGAAAGAAATGAAGAGTGAAAGGAGAGAGATGAGGAGAGAAATGAAGAATGAAAAGAGAGAAATGAAGATGGTGGAGGTGGAAATGAGAGGAAGGAGGTGGAAATGAGAGGCTGCCGGTCGGATTTTAAAGTGAGGAACTCGTGGACCCGGTCCACGATTACCGAAATCGTGGACCCCGTCCACGAGTTCGGTCAATGCATGCAGACTGCCGGTGTCAGCGTACCCTGGAAATCGTGGACCCGGTCCACGATTTCACAAAATCGTGGACCGGGTCCACGATTTCACAACCCTATTCTTCAAAATTCTTTCTCCCCCACCCTATTTTTCCAAATTCTTTCTCCCCCACCCTATTTTTCGAATTCTTTTTTAAAAAACCATTATTTTAAAAAAAAATTCAACAAATATCTATAACATACCACATAAAATATAAAATATGAGTAACAGAATATTAATGATGTGAATATAATATAAATAACAAATATTTTAACTACTTAAAAAACATAAAATATTTATTTATCAATTTAAATAATTTCATGAATTTTTAGAAATATTCATCATTAAAGAGTTGAGAGAGTTCGAGAAGGTGAGGGTAATTACGTAACTTCACGTAACAAGATTAGCTGAGAGCTATCTATCAGCAACTGACATTCTTAAAAGATTCCTTCTTGGCTTCTTCTCTACGATGTCAATTACGAGCAAAATTAGGGCTTTTTCTATTTAACCCTAATCTCTAATCTCATCTCTTCACTTTCTTCTTCGAAATTACCTCCGATTTTCCTTTAATTTTTCCGAATATGGCTTCCACTGATTCGCCGTTGGAACACGGGTCCGACCCAACTGTAGTTACGGTCTGCATCAATGATACTCTCACCGATGATGAGCTCCGATCCATTCTGGATAAGATTGAGAGGGACAAAGACAAGGAGATTTTTGGGTTAGTTTGCAAAAGATGGCTGCGAGTTCAGAGCAACGAGAGGAAGAAGCTCTCAGCTCGTGCGGGTCCTCACCTGCTTCGCAAAATGGCCTCCAGGTTCTCACGCCTCTTGGAATTGGATCTCTCTCAGTCCACTTCTCGATCTTTTTATCCGGGTGTCACTGATTCCGATCTTACTGTCGTCGCTAATGGCTTCCAGTACTTGAAAGTCCTCAATCTTCAATATTGCAAAAGTAATTCACTTGCACATACTTATATATTTCTGCTTTGGCAATAATGTTCATGTTCAAGAAGTTTGACATTTTGGGTTTTGAAGTAGACATTTAGTTAAACAAGTTTTAGAAGAAATAAGATCAGGGTCGGTTTTGTTTTGAACTTGGACCAATGAATTAGTTGAATTTATACATTTTTATGAAGATGAATCCCGCTAGTGAAGTAGAGCACTTTGTCTCTGCAACGAGTAAGATTGTGGTATGAATAAGTAGATATAATAATCTCATCACATACTTTGGTTAAAAAAAATACTTGGTAAAGTTGGTTCTGTTTCTTTGTTATTAATTATTATGATATGAACTGGCTACAGGCGAATTGCTGATGTTCTTTTTGATTCATATGTTTGATGTCTTGATGATTCTTTTCATCTGTGGTTGCAGGCATAACTGATTCTGGAATAGCGGCAATTGGAAGTGGTCTTTCGAAACTACAGTCGTTGGACGTGTCCTATTGCAGAAAGTTGACTGATAAGGGATTCTCAGCTGTTGCAGAAGGATGTCACGACCTAAGAAACTTGAATCTCGCCGGCTGCAAATTGGTTACTGATGGACTATTGAAAACTCTTTCTAACAACTGTCACAATTTAGAAGAATTGGGTCTACATGGCTGCACAAATATAACTGACTCAGGATTAACAGAGCTTGTCAAAGGATGTCAGAAGATCGAGTTTTTAGATATTAATAAATGCAGCAATGTTGGGGACATTGGTGTATCCAGTGTTTCGAAGGTGTGTGCATCCTCTCTCAAGACGCTTAAGTTGTTGGATTGCTATAAAATTAAAGATGACTCCATCTTGTCACTGGCTCAGTTCTGCAATAATCTCGAGACCCTTATTATAGGTGGATGTAGGGACATCTCTGATGAATCTATTCAAAAGCTTGCACGTGCATGTAAAAGTAATCTCAAAACTTTGCGTATGGACTGGTGTTTGAACATAACCGACTCTTCATTAAGCTGCATATTCACCCAATGTAGCAATCTGGAGGCTCTTGACATCGGTTGCTGTGAGGAGGTGACGGATGCCACTTTCCATACTCTGGGAAGCGTTGGTTCTGAGGTGAATTTGAAGGTTTTGAAGATTAGTAACTGCCCGAAGATAACATTAGCCACATTAAGTATTCTTGTAGACAAGTGCAATTCTCTTGAGTATCTGGATGTGAGGTCTTGCCCTCATATTACCAAGGCTGGATGTGATGAGGCTGGATTGCAGTTTCCTGAATCATGTAAAGTGAATTTTACAGGAAGTTTATGCGAGCCAGATCTTTTTCTTTGAGACCTAATATCAGCAATCTTGAAACAATTCACCCCCCTGAGTCTTTCAGAAAGCATTTTTCGATTGCTTCATCGGGTATGCAACCTTCAGTCGGAAACCTGTTAATACGCATTCTAATGTCGTCTTTTGGGGGAATACTGTCGTAATTTATAGTGTAGAGTTTGCATGTAGATTGTGGATGTACGTTGCATTTGCTTGTTTTTCTTCTCTATTCTTTCAACATTATTCATATGTTGGAAATTTGTTGCCATAGTGTGGATATTAATAATATTGTTCTTCATTATTATTCAAATCTGGCACTCTCGACCATCTAAAATTATGACATGATTTTTTCTGAAGAATTAAGCTTGATTGCTTTTGCTTGATCCTCACTTGAAAGAGGTCTTTCTAACTTCTCTAGAGGGGGATAGCTTTAGTATGGAAACTTCATATTACCTCCATTTATTACTTGCTATAATAATAGCATTTAAGGATAATGTGTGGTCTAAGCTAATATACTACAAAGCAAGTTAATATACCATTTAATGAAGTGTCAAAATATAAATGACTGAAGTACATACTACGGCAGTACTAGGAATCTTTTCCTTTAAAAGTTAGGCAGATATCAAATTGTTTTGAAAAGTTTCTTTGAAATCATTGCTAGGATCGGTGAAACCAGCCCATTCATATGCTGTTAATGATTTAGTTATTTTAGTGAATGAGTTACACAATTGATTATTTTTTTTTTAAGCAAAGCATCAGTATAGGCACCTCGTGAGTCCGTGACATGGGTCCATGTCCAACGAGATTAAAGGACTTTCATATGTCGAAAAGCAAAGCGTCACTCAACACCTAGAAATGAGATCACACGAATTTTATTTGGTGACCATAATGAGTTAATCGTTTAAAGGAAAACTATTAGTTGCATACCTTTAAGCCTTATAAGCAAAACTAGCATTCAACTTTCCCATGGTTCAAAGCAACCACTGCACGTTAGTTGCATACACGACACAACTTTGGATCATAAAAGAACTCATATCTATCCATATTAGGTAGCTTCAAAGCAAAGATGAAGCCTTTTCCACACCTAAAACAAACCCCTTGGTGTCTGTATAATCTATGTTTTTTGTTGTTTTAGTTTGAATGATTTGTGTATTCTATCACTATAGTGTAGGATTGATCAAAGCTGGAGTTAATATACTGACAAAGTTGAGAATATCTGATGTTTTCAGATGAGTTATATTTCCATAACCAATAGAACCTTTACAATGTCCATAACTTTCCTGGGATGGCACTTCCTTTAGGTCTCTCAGGCCAATCTTCTCAATCCTTAGAAACCCCCTTTTGGAGGAACTTTAATGCTTTCTCATAATTCAAAAAACCCATAAACCAGAAGTCAAAATGATCCACAGTCACCACTTGAATGTACTTCTTTGATGGATTGCTTATATTGTTTCTTCGGTTAACTCTCTCCACCTTCTTCACTGGGACCATAACCTGATAAAATAAGCATTGTAGAAAAAACTTAGTTAGCAACCAGGAGAGAGAGAGAGGGAACCAGTCAAATGTAAATGTTGAAGGAAGGGAGTATGATATACTTTGTAAAACAATCTGCCTAGTTCTCCTTGTGGAGAGGAAATTATGATTGGTCTGTCACTGCAGAAAGCAACTACATGGGTGGAGACAAAGAGGAGACCTGCTATGGGACCTGCTGTGGTTGACAAATAACAATGTGCTGAACCCAACAACTTGTCTCCTTGTCTGAGATTGAACATCTTCCGAAAAATCTTCTCACTTCCTCCAAGCTGAACAAGTTTCGTCCCCAACCACAGTTTCCCCTTAACGGTTTTGGCGATGTTTGGCGACAGTTTAACTGCACATCGTCATTCCAATGTAAGTTAAGCATTTTTAATCCTTCGAATTGAGTTTAGTTTTTGATTTATAAGTTGTTATTAATGCAGGAAAAAACAATGTCAATCTCCGTTTACCTAGAAAGATATTTACGTAATGCTTTCGTTTTTGGTTTGGAGTAATGTTTGTTTTAACTAGTTGAATCATGTTCTGATCGACTGACATACAACAATTGTTAGGAGGGATTTTTGCATTTGTTATTCGAATATGAATTTCATGTTCAGAAAATGAAAGTTTCTAAATAAACAAAGAGGACAATCCAATTCAATCCATCATTTCATCATAATCAGCTAGGAAAGAAAGTAAAATTGAGAGAGAGAGAGATTCTTTCTCAAACGAAGAAAAAAGCAATTAATGTTTACCATGTTCCAGGATTCCATTAACAAAACTGTAACCTTTTCTTCCAAGCTCTCTTATCATTGAACTTGAGCTACAGACAACAAGCTTCTTTCTTCAGAGAGAGAGAGAGAGAGAGAGAGAGAGAGAGAGAGAGAGAGAGATGTTGGGCAATGGATATTAAAAAATCATGGGTCTCATTCATAGAATCATAGAGACGATGATAGAAAACGTAAGAGAAACAATACATGTTTTGTTTTGTTGTTGTTTTGGTTTGGTTCCATTACGTGGATTACAGTCATGAAAGATGCTGGAATTCTCAATGTCAATTTTGAAACATTCAAAAAAAAAAAAAGCATTCAACCGTCTTAAGTTTTGAATGAGGTGTAAGTGAATAGGATGGCAACTTAAAAAATAGGAAGTACAAACAAAATTAACAAAACACAAATATTTCAATTATAGAATATATGGTTGGATTAGTGGTTTTGTCTATAAAAATGTAAGAATCCAATATTATAATTCAATTGATAATTATTTTAATTATTTACTTCTTACTAGCATATAATATATATTTTGTGGTTATAATATTATATTTTGTGGTTTAAATTTCAACTCTTACCTGCACTAAAAATAAAACCTCATGTTTTCTCAAGGGTAACATTGAAACCTCATCTTCCATATCAATACATTTTTTCAATTTTTTTTAAAACATAAATAAAGTTTATTTATACTCCTAAATTTCGGAGTTACATATTTTAGAACCTCAAACTAATAATTGTATCGTTTTAAAACTGTTAATACATAATTTATAAGACTTTTTTTAATGCAACATTAATGTAAATTAAAGAGAAATGATATATAAGTGGGTTTTCATTAAATTTAAGCAAGTTTTTATTTGCTTGTCTTCGTTTGTTTTCTCTACATTTTTTAAGAAAGAATTATCTGATAATTTTTTTTTGTTACTAATTTGTTGAAATTTTGGGAGAAGAATAATTTTATTTTGATGATTTTGAATTGGTCTTAGAAGTGAAAATATCTACAAATCACCAACAAATGGTATAAGTTGATTTCTTAAAATTTTAATTGATATAACACTAGTGTTGATATTTGTCCTTTTTTTTCATTTATTTCTAATTCTATAAACTAAATTATTTGTATAATTTATTTTTAATTTTACCTTGTTATCTTTTTTTTTTATATACTACCCAAACTTGTCTCTACTTATAATGATTTTTTTTTTTTTTTTTTTTTTGACAATCCGTGGTGGAAGTTCGAATTTTAGACCTTGAGGTTGATAGTACAAATTTATGTTAGTTGAGTTATGCTCATGTTGATGGTCTCCTAATAACGACTTAGAGATTGTAAGTATTCTTAATTAATAAACATAATTATATTCGCCATCATTTTTGACCTTTTCATTTGATAGGAAGAAATAGTTTCAAATTTTAACTTTCGTTAATTGATAATTTTTATTTTCTATTTATTTTTTATTTTTTATTTTTGGAAACAATTGATAAAAGAACTTTTGGGTAGTTTTGATCAGTATTTCAAGAAATTATATTTTTTTGAAATGTTTTAGTACAATAATTATAGAGATGATGAATCGAATCGGAAGAGAAGAAGTATATGCTAACTATTGATGAGGCTATGACTAACTCACTCGGACAATATCTTTATTTAGTAGTTTAAGATGAATATTAGAACAAGTAGTGCTTAAGCTTGTAGATTAATGAATAATTATACAATTTAGAAGCTCATGGATTATTGATTAATTATTTTCTATAATTTGATAAATAATAGGTTGCATGTTGAGCACTACTTTTCACTATATATACTTTATGCCTAAACAAGCATAAAAAACGAATATTCGTGATACCAAAGCAAATTTACACTCATTGATTAAAATTAAAACTTTTGAGTTTACTATTAATTTATTATAATATCTCAAAAGTCCATCCTAATTTAATTTACTTTAATAGTCACGTGTGTTAATAAGTGGATGAAATCTTATAAACTAAACTCTCATACTTATCCTCACACAAAGGCAATTTAAACTTTTAACCTAAGTTGGGTCATAATTCAATAAAGATATCATTCATTAAAAAAAGAAAAAAAAAAAAAAAAAGGTATAGGAATGGTTTTAATAAATTATGGATAGCTTAATAGAAAATTAAATGCGAAAATTAACTTGTTTGAAATTTACTTGAGGTGATCAACAAATTAAAGCCTTCTTTCGATAAATTTTGAGCGATAATTAAGATTGCACGTAATTTCATACCCTCCTTTCTTTTATGCAAAATAAAAAGCAATTTTTCAATCAACTTTTTTAAAAAAATAAATTGTCATATGACAATTTATTGTTGGGTGCAGCAAGGGTTGCACAATAGATGGATGCATCATTTCAGACTACACTTAAGTTTTTCTCCTAAAATTTTCACGTCGTTAATTAGGTATCATTAGACGAAAGAGTTATCTATTTTAAGATTGGTCGTTTGATCCCAAATAAAAAAGGAAAAGGTTTTCGAAACATGCTTAGTCAAAGCTTATCTTGCCTTTAAACTGCACCTTGGCTAATATTCAACCTAGAAGTTTTTTCAATTTGCCCGTTCCTTCAATTTTTGCTTTCTAACTTTTTATTAAGTTCACACATAAGATGACTTTAACTTACTTGTACGTAGGAAGAATCTATGTACACTATATATGTATGGATTGACTATAAGAAAGAATGAGGAATTTAAAAAAGTTCTTGGTATTTATATAACCTAAGTTAAATGATTTAATAGAGTTAATCACAAAAGTTAGTGTATAGAGCCCAAATATAAATTCCAAAACCCTAAGTTTATCGACTGGTCGAGGCCAACATATCTTAATTAATATACGCAAGATAAATAAATCAATGCATATCATGTGTAATCTTAACTTCTCAATTAGGTTTTACAACCTTATATCATATAAACTATAGCCTTTGGTAATAAGTCAAATATATGGCCCGCCTTAAATAAAATCACCCTAACGCCTAAACCCCAAAACCAAATGTAATATTAGCTTTATTGCTTTAGATTTATATATGCAAATGCACCTGATCGTAAAACACATCCCTCAAATTATAATCCTATATATTTGCATATTCTTTGCCAAACTTTACTTTTAGATATTGTCAAAGAGAAAGTAACACAACACCTAGCTTCACACACACACACACATATATATATGTAGAAGTCCCAATGTCCTAAGAACCTCATAATGAAAAAGATCAAAAAGTTAAAGAAAAACATATTCTGAGGTAATTGGTGAAGAGAGATCACTTGTTATATAAATAAGAAAAAGGCCATTATCTCATAATTAAGCTTTTATGTGGAATACAGTCAGAAATAATCTTGAAGGCACATATATATATATTTAAAAATTGTAGTTTCCTTTACATCCCTCCATTAAAATTAAGGCTGAGGTGTGAGTGATAAGGCAAGATAGGGCCCAAGCTGCTTGCTGCCTTAAGGCATAAGGAAAGATAGAAAAGCTAAATCAACAAAAAGGTCAATTTGGATTTTAACCTTTGTAGCTACAAAATTAAGGGATATTAATTAATTATTGTATAAAAAAAAAAAAAAATTTGTGCTTTTTATGCTTATTGGATTTCCACATCAAATCCCATTCCACCTCAGCTCCCATCACTTTGCATAACTTTTTTCCACTGTAAATTTGGAAAATTATGGTTCATGGTGATGTTGCTAACAATTAGCTAGCATTATTGTTGTTCATCAAACACAAAATGTTGGAAGGGAACCTTCTTGTGTTTTCCAAAAGTGGTGTTTGAGATCAAATGGAAAAGGTTTGATAAGAGTTTTGGGGGTTGTGGTGTAAAAATGAAAACAAAAAAAGTCAATGAAATTAATCGAATCGAGTTTATAGATTTGTTTAAGCTTCATTTTGATAACCATTTTTAAAAAAATTGTTTTTGTTTTCGAAATTTGGTTATAGTTTATGTTTTTTTTGTTGTTTGTTTTCTTAAGAAAGATGACAAAAAGCATTGTAAAGAAATTATATGAGTAAATAAAACAAAACTTTTAAAAATCAAAATGGTATTAAATGGACCTAATTAATTAAATAGTTACTTTGATTTGGTTTATTTGTAAATGTAATCATGGTATTGATTATTAAATTTCCATTGAAGAAATATCGATATTTTCATTGATATTTCTATGTATTTATATTGACATGAGAGGTGATAATCTACATATGTATTATAACGAAAATTCATCGAACATAACAAAATAAGCAATAAAATGTCATTTAATGCAAGTTTAAAGGAATATCATGCAAACATATATTTATCATTGTTTTATTTATTATTTTAAATATATATATTTTAATTTTTCAAAATATCTATTGATGTCAATACTTTATCAATATATTTATTGAGATTTTCGTGTCAATATAAACAATTTTAAACCTTGAATATTGTAACTTAAAAATCAAGAAAATTTCAATTGTTTGGTGTATAAGATTTGGTTTTTGAGCATGTCAAATCAAATTTAGCTTGCAAAAAAATCAGTTTTAGATTGACCTGTTTGTTCATACACATCTTACCTAAAATATTGGCTTGATTTGCAATAATGATCCTTTTCTAATTACTTAATTAATTAAAATAAATGAGACATTATGGAAGAGGATTGGACTCATAGAGTTGATTTATATAGCTTGAGATTCAAGTAAAGTAGTCCCCTACATTTCACATATATATATATATATATTTAATTTGTTTTATCATGATTACCATATACTCAATTAATTTAGAATTTTGTATTGTACAAATGACATAAATAATCAAAATATAATGTATTTCTAGAACTCATTTTTTCGAACTATAAATCTACTTTATTTCATAATCAAACTACAAATATTAGAATTGTGTGAATCCACCGTTAGATCACTTAAACGAATTTGGTAAGATTCAATAATTAATTTCATTATTCATTCATAATGACTATGGTATTGAGAGAAAGAAGGCCTTTGATTTTGGAATAATAATATATATAATTAAGAATAAAATAGAACTTTCTCATTAAACTTAAAATTTGTACAAAACTTTCAACTTTTGTTGAGTACATCTGATTTTGTGATGATCCTCAAACTTCCAACCCCAAGACAAACACATCTCAATACACAATCCATTTTATAAGTTGAATTTCTTGAAGACAAATTTAAATAATATTGACTTCAAAAATTTGTGCAAAATTTACACATATATCTTCAATTAATTCTCAAATAACCTTTTCTCTAAGCTTGAGAAGAAAGTGCTTCTTGAAGACAATTGAAAGACTTGTGATAATTCAAAAATCCCATGAACCAGAACTCAAAATCATCCACTGTCACTATCTCCATATACTTCTCTGATGGATTCTTCACATTCTCACTTTGGAAAACTCTTGTTATTTTCTCTAGTGGAATTGTAACCTGAAAAATAAATATAATTTAATTTTTGGAAATTATTAGTTAAAAGAGAGAGATAGAAAGTTAAAAAAGAGAATTAATTAAAAAGAAGAAGGGTTTAATTTAATTACTTTATAGTGAATTCTAATATGATCTCCATTTGGGGAAGAGAGTTTGATGGATTTGTCACTACAAAAAGCAATTTTATGAGAGGAAATGAAGAGAAGACCAGCCAAAGGCCCAGCTGTTGTTGATAAATAGCATTGTGAAGCCTTCAAAAGCTTTTCTCCTTCACACATTGAAAATAATTTCTTGTAGATTTTCCTCAATCCACCAACTCTCAAAATTCTTGCTCCTAAACTCAGCTTTCCCTTTACTGTTTCTGAAATCTTCGCTCCTAATTTCACTGCAAATTCAACCCCAAATCATTACAAATTCGTGTAACGTCCCAAGTTCAAGATTTGAAAATCTCATCGTGACCAAATTTGATTCGTGCTGCGTGGCACATGTCAAATTTGAATTCCGAATTTTAATTCAAATTTTAGACAACAAGGGTTCTTGGATCTCTATAAAAAAACTTACCATGTTCTCGAAGCGCTTGAATGATATTGTCTGTATTTCTTCCATTTTTGTTGAGTCTATTCAAGATCCAATCTTTTCCATTATCTGCAACAATGCAAAAACCAAATCTTTTAGCAAACTATTTATATATTCAACCAAAAAATAAAACTTTTTTTTTTTTTTGTTCATCTTCTTTTATATAAGCTCTTACATTTCTTAATTGATTGAGATCCATCATCTGAAGAAGATACATGGAGATGCTTTGAGGGATCACCCAACAATCTAGCTCTTGCAAGACCCAATGACTTCATATGAATTCCAAGAATAACCTGTTCTTGAATTGTAGTTTTCATTTTTCGAATCGAAGAAAGAAAAGATATTAATTAGAGAGAAAATAACTCGAGAGAGAGAATGTAAGTTGTGAATTTGTGTTGGGATGAAGGAATTGAGTTAATGTATTTAAAGGGAAGAAGGTTTGAAGAAGGTGGCTGTAGTTGAAGCTTTTACTTTTGATTTGTCTGACTCATCTCTTGCTCATCATCAACTATATCAGACAAGGAAACCAATATTTTAGATAAATATATTTTAAAGATTCCCCTTTTATTTATTTATTTATTTATTTATTTCTTCCCTTTTCTTTCCTTGTCAAGAAAACATAACAAACCAACTAAACATCAACTGTCTATGATTATTCCAGAAAGTTATAGTATGTTCATTTTTAAAAAATAAAATTTATAAGCATATCTAATGGCTTAAAGTATAAGAATTGGGATTTGTTTCAACAACACTTTTCAACCCAATTTTTTTTCTTCAAATTTTGGTTTTTAAAATTGGGTTTATTACAATTTTTCTTGGTCATTTAAGTCCTCATGTTTATTGTTATATGGAGGTGTATTTTAGTCCTTGATTTTTTTTTTATTTAAAAAAACTATTTTGGTTTGTGAAAGTTTTAAATTGTGTCTATTTTATTTATTTATTTATTTATTTTTTAGTATGATAGGAGTGGAGATTCGAACCAAAAAACTCTTTGTTCACTAACATATCTTGTATATCAATTGAGCTATATATATATATTCTCATTTTAGAATGTATATTTCAACTTTTGAACTTTTGAAAAAAATAAACATTGTGGTGAATGCTATTATTTTTGTAGCTAATATATCTACCCTCCTAGTTTTTGGATAACTAACCTGTGTGGCTTGAACACATGTATTTGTTTGAAATGATCATGTTATCCATTTGTTCAAAAGGGAATAAAATATTGTTTTCCCTGAAGCTCAACAACTTAAAATTAGACCTAAAAAATTGTAATAGAATGACTTTATAGATATTTAAGGGTATTATGCAATCCGAAACAAATTCCCAAATGCAACGGCGCGATTTTGTTTATCATTGTTAACCAACCATCCATTGAAACACACATGAAAGAATAGAACAAGAAAAATAAGGTTTAGAAAATAGGTTTCCAGACATATATTATGCTTATATCATCTTCTTAAAAGCGGTTTAAAAAAATTCTTTAAATTAAGGAAGTTTCTTCTATATATATATATATATATAATCAATCCATGGTTTTATGGAGATATATGAACAAAATAGTGGACTTCCCTTTTGACAAAATTGGGATGTTATGTAAGCAATGATCATGGATTGCATTTCATTTTCCCTTCATCATAAGGAAAGTAATTTGGTTGTGTGATATCACACATGCAACTTTATAAAAGCTGGCAGCTGGTAGCTTTAATTTGTGATGTTAGCAAGGATTTTCATAAGATTTTAGATAATGTGGGGAAAGAATGGATGAGTCAAATGAATCACCAAATCACATGGTTTGTCAAAACATTTTTTTAAGGATATTGTTTGTGTGAAAGTGGTTGGCATTATGTCAACTTTTATAATCACCTTCTATTTCTGCTGCTTCTGCCTTTGTCTCTTCAATTGGGCTGCACCACTAAAGGGATCATGAGCCTGCAAATTCCTCACTTCTTGGGGTGGTGATTTTTTTATTTTATTTATTTATTTATTTATTTTCAAGCTATTGGTATTTTTAACCTAAATTTTGTTTAACCTTTCAAAACTAACCTTTTTTTTTTTAAACTACTTTTTTCACCTCTTTCTTACATTTTTTTAGATTTTAAGTGAAGGCCTCACATAGTGAAAAGTCTGAAATACCCTTGGAAAAGCCCAAAAAATAACGCTTCATTTCTTTCCGAAAGTGCCATTTGAGATCCCTTCTACCAATGCTTCATTTTCTTATCGAAGGCACCATTTGAGATCCTTTCTAGCAAGTTCACTCTCCATGTCCAAAATCCCCCTTCATCTCTAAAAGAAAAAAAATCACGATTTTGCTTGGGTTGTTCTTCTTTTCGTTGGATTCTACAAATACCTTGGATTTCTATAAAGGGTACTTTGTATAGGTTTCATTTTTAGGGGCTTTTTTTTCTACCTTTAGATTCGATTATATGGTGGGGGAGGGGGAGGGGGACGTTGTGTGATTTATGATAGGACAATAGTTAAAAATCTAAAATCGTTTAAATACAAACCGATATTAATACAATTTGAGGTGGCTGATTTTAAACAGATTAAAACATTTGTTAAATCCACCTAAAAAGCTTGTAACAAATTGTTTTCAAATGTTGATTTTGTTTTAAAGAATGAGGTTTAATTTAAGGTTTGAAAATGGGGTGAAAAGAGATAGGGGGTTTGAAAATTCCTCCCAGGAAAAGTTCTCTATCCTTTTTTTCCACAAGAAATCGACCAGATCCTTACATGAAAAAAACAGAATAATGTTTTACCTTGAAATTTCCAATCTAGAAACTTCTTGTCAGATTTTTTTTTCTTGATAATAGTATGTGTCTTTTTTCCATAAGAATTTGACCAGATCCTTACATGAAAAATTACATAAATGAAATATTTAAGGTTTAGGATTAAGGTTACACTTGCCTATTCTTATGTATCTACTGTTTTCTTATGTGAAATGCTTAAGTATTTGTTGATGCCAAAATTTGGATGAAGTACATACAAACCTAACCCCTTCATGGCAACAACCAAATTTATAATTTAGGAAAATATGTTATCTGCAAGACAAGATCTGCACACGAATGTAGTGCTTGCTACAGAGACTCTGATGCTTAAGTTAGAAGGAAAAAAATGTAGCAAGTAGAGTAATCTAGAATGTGAGTGGACTTACTCTCCTTGATGTCTCTTTCGTCCTCTTATAGAGTTTTCTTAACCCAATCCCATCCTTCTAGGGTTTGCAAGTTATATTTTGGGCTAAAATGCCTTCCTTGGGTTGGATCCCTAGAATGGCCCTACTCGGGGGTGTTTTCATTGGGTCAGCCTCGACTCATATCGAGGCCGAGCTTTGTGGCATGGTCTTTGACCATGCCACTTCACTTCTTTTAGGCACGATTGTTTAATCTGTGGCATCCTTGTTATGTTTATTCTTTTACTCTTTTGTCGTTAGGTTCAAAATTGCCTCTAACAATATTTATTATGGAGCCTAGGATCTTGCCAGAAAACTACTTTAAGGCACAACTGATGTAGCCATCTAGTCAAGAACCACGAAGTTGTCCTAAGAAAGTTGAATAGGGTCTAATTAAATATGTCTAGGCAAACCATATTATACATAAATTAAGATTAATTAAGTTCACTTAGGTTGTATCTAAGATGAGAATTTTTGTTTTTGGAGTATGAATGAGAGTTGAGTATATATGTTAATATATGAACGAAGTTAATCTAGTAGTTTCATAGATTTAAGTACGAGATCCTTGCACGAATCATAAAATAAGATAAAAATATGACAAATTTAACAAAATTTTAAAGAATCTATAAATATACTAAAATTTAAGTTTTTTTAAAACCCTCAAATTACTAAATTACCTCTCACTTAAATTCACGGTCTAAACTCTTTGTAGTAATAGACCTCTATCATCGATAACATATAAGTGATAGACTTAATTATATCACTAATAGCAAAAGATAGATTTTTTTTGGAAAAATACTTAGAATGCATCATCGACTGCACTTATTTTTTGTATAGTCCATCCAATTATCCAATTACAATTTGTTGTGTGACAAACACTTTCCATGATTAGGGCCGAGTTGACCACACAAATATAAGTCGAGTTTATAATGCATCTAAGTATTACTCTATTTTTTTCGACTCACACCAAAAAAAAATAACAAGAAAAAAGAAAAAGAAAATAATAAAGGAAAGCAAAAACCCATATTTTGTCTGGCTGAATTGGTCATCAAGACGCAAAGTGGGGTTGATTCAAACAGAAAAAAGTGGGGTTTCAAAAATGAAAAATTGCCGTTCATGCAATGCATGCAGATTATTTCTTTCCACGCATTCCATTTTCCATTGGATTTTATCCTAAAAGTATTTGAGAATTTGGAAATTTACACCGCGTTTGAATTGACTTTAGAAATCCTAGAGCTTCTATTCTTACATACATCCAGGCAGAGTTATACACAAAAACAAAATCTCTACAATATCAAGAATCCAACCCACAATAAAAATTCTAACTTAGTTCAAGGAAGGGAGTAAAATAGATGAAAAAAAGATAACTTAGTTAGGACTTTGGTCACAAGGATCCATACTTCAGAAAGAGTTTAGTGTTTTGGATTTCAACCTTATTTTTTGTTTTCTTTCCTTTTTTTTCTTCAAGCTCTCCTAGAAGAAAAAAAACTAAAGGGTTAGATATTTGGCTATTGTTCTACTTCTTATTTCTCTATTTTCCTTTCTCTTATAATTATTTCTTTATTGTTTTGTGAGCTCTTTTATTTACTTATATATATTGCTTCACATCTCGTTGTTTGTTTTTATTTCTATTTTCTTGTTCTTGTGAGTTTCCTTTTTAATAACTATATAAGTGAGATAAAAAAATATTAGGTTGTTTTGGGTGGAATATAAGATAAAAAAAATAAAAAAAATTAGTGTTCAGAGTGGAAACTGGAATAGAAGAAGGAAAAAAATAGATGAGACAAAAAAGATAACTTAGTTTAAAAAATTTAGTTGGGTTAATATTATTATTTTAGTTTTTTTTAGTATTATTTCTTTCCTTTTATTCTTTATATATTTATCTTTATTTTAGAATTTTGATTTATTATAGTCTTGATTATTGTTTCTTTAGCACTTTCTTTTTTTTTTTATATGCATATTTAAATATTATATTTTTTTCTTCCTTTTTTGTGGTTAATTTAATACTTATTGCTAATAGTTGTTAAGATTTGTTAATATTTTAAATTAATTTTCCTTGTTTTTAAAAAAAAATACTTGTGAGTCCGATTTTCTAGAATCTTGAGGTGAGGAAGTCGATTCTTTGGGAGCCGAAATTAATTTCCAATATGTTTTATCAAACGTTTAACATATTTGTAAATATCATTGCTTATTTATTTATTGCTTTAAATATATTATTAAAATATATATTTTATCAATGTAACTTTACATATTTAAATTAATGTACTTTTTAGTAAAATTTCTCTAGCATTTTCAATACTTTTAATTTTGTTTCCAAATCTTTAATATTTAATCCCTTTGAGTTTTGTTAAAGAAAATGTTTCAATCTCTTTTTTCTAAAAAAATGTTTTCAAGAGCGTTTGCCTTAAAATTTTCATGACGGAATTTAGAAAATTTGGGAGTTTGATTTTCTAAAATTATTAAGGTGAAGAGTTGATTCTCTGGGAGTCCGAGATCGATCTCCTATATGTTTTTTATTAAATTTTATTATGCTCTTTTGTGTTTGCTTAATTTATTATGATGTTTCTTTAATTATGTTTTTCTTATATAATAGTGCTATTAAGTCTTATTTGATTTCTAATTAAAATTTCCCAAAGTCTTTAAATCTTTCTAATTAAAATCTCCCAAAGTTTTAAAATCCTTCTAATTTAAATTTCTCTAAGTTTTTAAAATCTTTCACAAGACTCTTTCCAAATTATTTAAAATTATACCTTTTGTGTTTTCAAACATTCAAAAATTAATCTATGATTTCAAAAGGTTTTCTAATGAATTATTTTTCTAGTAACTTGTTATTATGACCGTTTTCCTTAAAGAAAAAAAAATCCTACGATGGAATCTAGTAATTTGGGAGTTCGATTTCCTAAAATTATTAAGGTAAGGGATCACATCTGCGGGAGTTCAAGATTTGATTTCAAGAAACAATGAATTTAATTAATGTTTTTTAAAAAAAAAAACTTCCTTTATTTAAAGACTATCGAATTTTGAGAAAATGTAATAACTTCTCACTCTCTACAGGTGAGAAATTTTTCTTGAATTATAACATAGTCAAATTGATGAAATTTGTTCCACTTATTTTATGGGATCATTGCTTTAAATATTGAAGTAACGAAGGGTAAAATAAGACATTGTTTTAAAATATATATATATATTTTCAATTCAAGATTTAAAATTTAGCCACTGTTTTATAAATGGGTGTGATGGGGTGCTAACACCTTCTCCATATACAAATGACTCCCGAACTTAACTTAACTCTAGTTTTTGCAGACAATTTTTATTTTTTTAATTAAAAGTTGTTTATTTTACTTCAGTGTCCAATCATACCGTAAAAAAGATTGATGGCGACTCCTTTTTATTTTCTTTTAAAGTTAACCTTTTTCGAGAACGTCGGCCGATCCACGTCGTCCTGAACACGTGGTGACAATCAATAGATGTATAAATTTAAAATACTTTTATGATTTATCTAAAAAAAACTTACATTTATTAGTGCTAGTAAAAGCACACATGCAATACACGTGAAAATTTATCATTTTAATTAAAACATTTAGAATATATTACTTTTTAGTAAAAACACCCCCTCTCCATAAGGTGAAGGATTTTGTGAGACTTACCTTTTTTTTAGATTTGATAAAGAAAGATGAAAAAGAAAAAGAGAAATAAATGAGTCAAATGACCAAATCTCCCATGCTAAACTCATCATTTCTGAAAATTATTGAAGTGTGTGTTATACATATGTATAGGATGAAATTTCTATTATGGTAGTATGGAAAATTTTTCATATTACTTTAATTTATTGCTTGTCAAATAAAGGACTTTTAAGAATTATGTGGGGTCTATGCATTAAATATTTAATAAATTAATAAATTGTTTAATGACATGTCAAATCAGCAATGGAGGTAGTATGTACTATCGAAGCTATTGCTTTTTTTTTTTTTTAGTTTTGAAAGAAGTGTGAATTTAGCCTGATGCTATGTTTATAATGTAAAACCAAGTGCAAGTTTTTAATAGGGTTCCTAGAGAGTCCAAGGTTGCAGGGATTTGAGAAAAATAAATGTTGAGACTTTGCTAATTTGATAAGGTATTCTTTACAAAATAATGCGTTGGCTTATTGGCTCTGCCATGACTTAGTCAAATCAGTCATCCATTTGCACATTGACACGACAGTCACCGCCCATATGTTTATCTATTCTTTTTCTCCTCGACGCCTGGTCTTTCGACGCACTAAACAATGATATAACTTGGTCTCACTCGTTCTGGCAGCATCTTTGCTTTTCCTTCTGTTGTTTTGGTTTCTTTTTATTAAATTCTTGTGTTCAAATAGATAAAAATCTCATAATTTTCAGGATAAAAGCTTTTGTAAACATTTTGAATGTAGAATTACTCATTTTACACCATTTTCTTCTCAAGCCCATGAGTTTTCTTCTAAATTAACCTAATTATTCCGAATAAAGAGTACAATAACTTGTATTTCTACAAGTTAAGCTAGTCTAGTTCCTAAATCTTAAGGTTTGTGTCTATTTAGTCATTAAACTTTTAAGAGCGTTTAATAGTTCCCTAAATTTTCAATAATACGTTCAATATGTTTTTTGAATTTTATTAAGTATCGAATAGACTCTTAAACTTTCAATTTTGTGGCCAAAATGAGCATAACTCAACTGACATATAAATGTGTTAGTAAGCAAGATGTCTATGGTTTGAATAAAAAAAAGACTTCAAATTTTGCATCCATATAAATTCTTGGAATATCACTTTTGTGTCTAATAGAGGAAGTAGTGTTTATAAGCTTAGTTTTAAAAAAAAAAAAAAACTAAGGGATTGTTTGGAACGTCAAGTTGGTTATTATAATGCATGGGGTTATAGTAATTTATGTTTAAGGTGCAAAATATTTTAGTCTGCGTTATAATAGTTTGTGTTGTGGTGCAAGTTATTTTGATTCAAGTTTAGGGTTTTTTTTTTTTTTTTTTTTGGTAAATATGAATAAAAGCATCTATTCCACCAATTTTTAAAAAGTGTGTTGGATTTTAAGTTACATTATTTTCTATCCATTTGGTCATTTTGGGATGTACACCAATATCGTTGAACATGCACAAAATACTTGAAATTTTATTAAAATCCATATTATATATTGATTAAGTAAGAAAACTCCATATTTTGGAGGTGTAAAAAAACAATCAATTCTCTAGCTCCATAATATTGTACAAAAATAATGTATATATAGGAGAGATAGTTGCCAAGTATAGGCCACCACCATGCAGACACAAAAAAAGGTATTGTCAACTTCGATACATGATTCCAAAAAAAATAATAATAATAATAATAATAATAATAATAATAATAATAATAATAATAATAATAATAATGGTAGATTATCATTTAAAAGCATTTCAAGAAGAAGGGCTAATCAAATATATTTTTTGAGGAAGAACTCACAATACTAAAATAAGTTATTATACTTATATGGGTTGAATTAAAATGTAGGTATTGTTGTAAAAGATTCCTTGAGAGATTTCTTATCTTATTCTCTAGTTCAGTTTTATGAATGACTTTTCTTTTCCATATATACACATCTTTCTTGCTTTAGACTTTGATATGAAACCCATGAAACAAATTATATACTAGGACACGTTTGGATTGACCACAAAAAAAATGTTTTCCAAAAAGTCATTTTAGTTTAACACTTTTTATAAAAGTTGTTTAAAATAATATTAAAAAAACTCATGTGCTTTGGTTACATCTTCTTAAAAGTATGTTTTTATACCCAAGTTTGCTTGCTTTGCTAATACACTCAGCCTGTTTCTATTAAAGTGTTAAATTACTATAAAAGAGAACTATTAAACACTAAGAACTTGTTGTTGAAGTGATGACTAGAATTGGTCTCGCTGGAGTTAGTCGTATAGATTGTCATCGAAGATAGTCATCAGAGATGGTTGTTACCGAAATTAGGTGTTAGAGATGGTCTTCATCGGAGTTGGCCTTCGGAGTGATCGTCGGAGTTGGTTGTTAGCGGGTGGAGTTATTGGAAATATTGGAAGGAGATGGAGTTGGTTTTTGTAACCACTGAGTTGTAAATAGTGTTACTGTAGTATACCAAAGGTTAAAATAATTCCCAAGCTCCCATTATCTTAGCACATGCTCGAATACTGAGTGGGCTATTATAGCACACACAACCTATTCCAAATTGGTGTCTTAAAGTACACCACCTAAAGGATTATCAAGCTCGACAAGTAAACAATTTTTTAAAACAAAGTTTAGCAATTGAAGGGATGAATGTTCAAATCATCAATAATCTTTGGGATGATTAAGTACTAGTGCCTTAGGAAACAAAAAAATGCAATTTAAACCGAATTCTCTTAAACTTTATAGAAAAATAAATTTTGGGTTGAAAAAGGGGTTTTCAAACAAATCCTTTCTTATACTTAAAGCCATTGGATGCTTTAAAATTTTTTAAAAATGGAATATATAACTTTGTGAAATGATCACAACCATTTGGCGGTTAGTTGGTTTTGTTAAGCTTTCTTGAAGAGGGAAAGAAAAAGGAAAAGAAAAAGGGAAATCCTTCATTTATCAAACATGCATGGCTTCCTTTGTCCTTCAATTAGTAGTTGATGATGAGGCAGAGATGACTCGGAGCTGACAAATTAAAAGCAAAAGCAATTTTAATTTTATATTATATCCCTCCATCTCTTCATGTACCAAACTTCTTCTTCTTCTTCTCTTTAAATACATTAACTCAATTCAAATCATTCCACCAATTCACAGCCCATACATTCCAAAATCTCTCAAATTTCTATCTTTAATTTTCTTCAATTTGAAACAAAAAAAAAAAAAAAAATGAAAAGTACAATTCAAGAACATATGTTGGAAATTCAGATGTCATTGGCTTTGGCAAGAGCTAAATATTTGGGTGATCCCTCAAGGCATCTCCACGTATCTTCTTCAGATGATGGATCTCAATCCATTAAGAAATGTAAGAGCTTAAGATATAGTAAAATTTATTTATTACTCTATCACTGATAGATTGATAATAGCGATATAGTCTATCACTGATAGACTCCAAGAATTTAATCTAAATTTTGCTATATCTGTAAATTAAATTTTTTTGCCTTATATTATATATGGTAATATTTTGGATCTGATTGCTATATTTGCAACTGTCCCTTACTACTACAAAATTTATATTACTTGACACTTTGTAACTTTTAGAAGTCATGACTTCTTTTTTTTTAAAAAGAAGTTTTCAAATTTTTTCACTCAAACTAAAACTTGCCATTTTAGAAAAACATCGATCAAATCTAGTTTTTGTAGTAGTGCCAATATTTAATTTGTCGAGAAGACTATGGATTGATCAATATTGGAGAAACTTTTCTTTCAACAATTTTCCTAACTTTTCGGAAGAAGATATAGATGCTTGGAAAAACATATTTTTTTGTCAGTCTTTTCTTGAAGAGGTTTCAAGGGATAAATTTAGTTGGGATAAACTTAGTTTGCTTCTCTCTCCCTAGCTTTTTGGTATGCTCAAAGTATGATCATTAATATAGTTAATCACATTTTTTTAGGTTTAAATTTCATTTTTATTCTGAACTTTTTAAAATCGTGATCCTTTTCAATCCAAATATTATTATTGAGATTTCAATTTTGTTTTCTATAATTTATTGAATACATCAAAGAAAAATCATTTTAACTATATATATTTGGGTGAAAGCTTATTAGAGGGTTAAAATTGCAACACTCTTTAAAGTTTAGGGTTAAGATTGCTACACTCATCTAAGTTTGAAGGTGTACAATTTAATGAAATTGAAAGTTAAATACTAAAATTGTTACATCTGGACAAGTTTGGAGGGTTTCTAGAAAGTTTTAAAATATATAGTTCTTTTTGCATAGAAGACAATGTACAAGAGTAATGGTTCTTCCATATTATCCTAACACTCGTGAATCGATGATCTCTAATTAAAATTTTAAAGATCCAAACAATAATTTTTTTCAAATTTAAAGGTTAAAATTGAAACACTAAGTTGAAGAGTACGTGAATGAAAGGAAATTATATACTTGATTGCAAAGGATTTGAAGACCGATGTTAAGATATATGTAAAGTAATAATTACCTTTATTTTGCCCTTGCTAATATCTACTGTCATTATTTTCTCCAAAAAAAAAAAAAAAAAAAAAAAATCTAATATCCTTATTTTTTTTAAGTTTATGCAATCAATTTGACTTTTTTTTTTTCCAGCATTTAATTAAATGACTAAAGTCCCAGAAGTGAAAATCAAAAGAAGATCATGAACAACCATTATTTTCATAACTTTGGATGATTTTAAATAGGAAAATCAAATTGAATTTTCTCATTAGATTGAATTAATATGTACACAATCAATGTTTCAACGTTCAAATTGAAATACAATGTACATAATTTCCCATCATCTAGCCAATCTTCTGTCTACTTCTTGAAGAGATTTGAAAGTTGATTCATAATTTAGAAATCCCATAAACCAAAACTCAAAGTTTTCCACTGTCACTATTTGTATGTACTTTTCTGAAGCATTTTTAACATTCTCACTTTCATTTACTCTCATCACCTTCTCCTTTGGAATCACAACCTGCAAAATTAATTACTTCAAATCTTAATTAAATATGATTAGGGTATAATTTACATATATACATTATAATAAAAATAAAAAGTAGATAAAAAAGGAGAAATTAATTTACAAAAAAAAGAGGGTATGATATATAGAAAAAAACTTACTTTATAGTGAATTCTAACATGATGATCATCTTCATTTGGGGAAGAGAGTTTGATGGATTTGTCACTACAAAAAGCAATTTTATGAGAGGAAATGAAGAGAAGACCAGCCAAAGGCCCAGCTGTTGTTGATAAATAGCATTGTGAAGCCTTCAAAAGCTTTTCTCCTTCACACATTGAAAATAATTTCTTGTAGATTTTCCTCAATCCACCAACTCTCAAAATTCTTGCTCCTAAACTCAGCTTTCCCTTTACTGTTTCTGAAATCTTCGCTCCTAATTTCACTGCAAATTCAACCCCAAATCATCACAAACTTCAACAATATATATATAAACCAAATTTGCCATTTAACATCTTAATTAGTTCGATTAGAAATCCTATCTTGAAGTGTTGAACGAAAAGGCTCTCAAATCTCTATAAAAGACTTACCATGTTCTCGGAGGGCATGAATGATATTGTTTGTTTTTCTTCCATTTTTGTTGAGTCTATTCAAGGTCCATTCTTTCCCATTATCTGCAAGAACTCAAAAACCAAATTAGTTAGCAAACTATTAATATATTCATCCCAAAAAAAAAAAAAAAAAAAACTTTTTTTCTTCTTCTTCTTAAGCTCTTACATTTCTTAATGGATTGAGATCCATCATCTGAAGAAGATACGTGGAGATGCCTTGAGGGATCACCCAAATATTTAGCTCTTGCCAAAGCCAATGACATCTGAATTCCCAACATATGTTCTTGAATTGTACTTTTCATTTTTTTTTTTTTTTTGTTTCAAATTGAAGAAAATTAAAGATAGAAATTTGAGAGATTTTGGAATGTATGGGCTGTGAATTGGTGGAATGATTTGAATTGAGTTAATGTATTTAAAGAGAAGAAGAAGAAGAAGTTTGGTACATGAAGAGATGGAGGGATATAATATAAAATTAAAATTGCTTTTGCTTTTAATTTGTCAGCTCCGAGTCATCTCTGCCTCATCACCAACTACAAGGACAAAGGAGGCCATGCATGTTTGATATATTAAGGATTTCCCTTTTTTCTTTCCCTCTTCAGAAAAAGCATAACAAAAGACCAAATAATCATCAACTGTTTGTGACCATATATATTTCACAAAGGTTGATCTGTTCCATTTTTTTTTTAATAAAAAATTAAAAAGCAACCAATGGCTTAAAGTATAAGAATGGATTTGTTTGAAAAACCCTTTTCATGCCCATTTTAAAAAGTGGTGATTTTATAACTTTAATAAAATTAATTTCAAGGGTAATATATATATGTATGTTGGAGATAACATCATCTCACATGAGTGATGATGTGAGCTAGAGTTCAAAGTTGAACAATATCATACTATTGTGAGAATATGAAAAAAATTCCTATATTCAATGTACGTACATCACAAGACCTAGCTACTTGAGCAAATTAAAGAGAGAAAAAGTCTATAAAAATGGTTAGAAGAGTGTTTTAAGAGAAACTCGTCTATATAAATCAATCCATGATTTTTATTAATAAAGTTAGGAACAAAATAGTGAACTATTAGGGATGTTTTCAAAAATAGGAAAACTATTGAAAATAATTACAAATATAGCAAAATTTTACTTTCTATATGTGATAGACCGTGATAGACCCAGATAGACATCTATCACTTTCCCATATAGATACGGATAGATGTTTATCTAGGTCTATCGTGGTCTATCACAAATAGAAAGTAAAATTTTACTCTTCTAACCAATTATAAAGGGTTGAATTACTGTTGATTAGTTAATTCCGTGGACACATAAATATATCTATAGTGCGAAAAGTGCAACTGTAAGTCTTTAGTTGAGTGACCTACAATTAATGATTATTGATTAATCTAATTAAAGAGTTTAATTGATAATCTCATATCATTGGAGCTTCTAACTATAAGTCCATAAGGTCCCTTGCTAGCTCATTAAGGATTTGTATAGGAATCAAACATTTTGGTTAATTTGAAATTATCAAATTAATGAGGGAGTTAATTGTATGTGATACAATTAGTATAATATATATAGATACATTATAATATAAAGTTTATTTTAAATAAGATTCAAAATTTATACTTTATGTTATACGAGAGATGAATATTTAAATAATATTTAAATATTAATTATATGAATGATATTCATATAAAAACTATAGGTTAAAATTAATATAAATGAGATTCATATTAAAACTATAGATTAATGTGAGAGAATGTTATTTAAATATGATTCAAATTTAAATTAAATATGAGCTATTTAATTAATTAATTAATTAATTTTATTTAATTATATTTATTAAATATAATTTAATAAAATATAATTAAATTGATATTAATTATAATTAATATTATTATTATATTATTATATTATTATATTTGGCTTCCTCTCTCTCTCACTTTTTACATAAAAAGAATAGGAGAAGAGGAGGGAGTTATAGAAGATACAAGTTACAGAAAAGTTCTGTAAAAACACTCTCTCCAATTCTCTCTACTTCTCAAAAAGAATTCTCCCTTGTCAAAAGATATAGAGAGCCCACAAAACTCCTCTTTGATTCTTCCTAGAGAATAGCAAGGTAATTTTGTGGTGATGTTCTAAAAGAAGAATTATCATATTCGTTGGAGAAAGTTTCACTGGTTCATGATTTGTAGAGTATGAATTTCACATTGAAGACAGTTTTCAAAGGTAGAAAAACTTCTTCCTCTTAACTCTTCTCAAATTACATGCTAATTGTTAGCTATTTATCTATGTGTTTGTTCTTTCTCAAAACAATTTAATGGCACATGGTTATCCTTCATTTCCGCTGGAAATTCGATTCCTTCAAATTCATCATCAACCTAAAAGGAAAAAAATGATATAAAGAAAAAGGTATAAATTCTTGATTTTCATTTTTTAGGAATATGAAAAAGAAAAAGATTGATATAAAAGCAAAAAGCCATGATGTGTTTGGTTGATTATGATAATTAATTAATTAATTAAAGATAGAAATAATTGTAGGGTTGGAATTGGCGGTCCATGCAATGCATGCATGTTTCTTTTTGCGACCATTATTTCATCATATAATACGTTATCTTATCCCAAGTGTGTAGGCTTCCATTGCTTTCTTTGTTTTTCCATTTTTATTTATTTATTTTCTCTTTTTTCTCTCCTAACATAATAAAGTGAGACTGATTTTTTAATCACTTTTTCTGAGGTGGTTTGTTTGCTTTGTGATGGCAACACACATTTTTCTAAGTAAAGATTGGCCAAAAAAGAGAAACCAATGAGTCAATTCAACGACCAAATCACATGTTGTTAAATCTCCACGTCATCATTCAAAATTATTTTAAATTTTATGTATTTAAGTTAGGATTTATTTTCTAAAAAAAAAAACAAAATATATATCATTGTTATACCTCTTTCTTTTCTTTTACATTTTGTGTCATCTATGAATCATGCAATTACTTTATGTTATTACACACTCTTGAGATGATAAAAATGTTGGGTTTTCTTTTTTTTGTCTTTTTTTGTCATCTATGGATGATGTAACTTTGTACCATTTACCCACTCCTTGAGAGAATATTTGAATGTTGCTTATGTCAATATATAATCTCACTCAATCCCTTCAATGCTATATCAAAATTTTATTGGTTTAACAATAATAGAAAGAAAAACATTTAAAAAAAAAGAAATCATAAACTCCAAGGAATGGTGAATTTCTAAGAAACGTTTGAGATAAGAAGTTGAGTAATTGTGAATTCCAAGGAATTGTGAAGTTTGGAGAGTTGTAAACACCTGGTCATAAAAAGTTAATAAGACATAAAATTAACGTTTTTGTTTAGTTGTGTGACCTACAAACTCCTTGAGCTAAATGAGGAGTGTGAGTTCACAATTTAGTTACTCTCAACTCCTACTCCTTGTTCAAATCTTTGGGCCAAACACTTCTTAAGAAAACCAAATAGTTTTTTTAAAAAAAAAAAAAATTATCCAAATTAAAGCTTAAGTTGGAGGATATTTGAAGGCATGTTAGGATATCGCCCAAGCATGAAGAAGAAGAAGAAAACGGGAAGTCTTAAGAGATGAAAAGCGGCTAGGTTACCTTAAATTAGATCCAAAAATTGGTGAAGTTTTAAATGGAAAGGTAGCAAAAAAAATTAGCTCTTTCTTTTGCACATGCACAATTACCCAAAACCAATCATTCGAATCGACAAGGAGCAATGTACGTGTGGGGGGAAAGTTTCTACTTCCATTACAACAACACAATTTGTAAGCTCTTATACATGTCTTTTTATATACATATCCCTTTCACTCTGAAAAATTAAATTTTTCAATGTGGGACAAAACCTTTCTCATTAATTAACTTTTGTTTTTGTTATGGACCTTGAACGAAAGTCATTTCCCTCACATATGATATATGATATCAAATATGTTCTAATTATACTAAATAAAATAAAAACCTTATAGATTGAAATTAATTAGGAACTTCTTTTGGATTTGTGAACCCCAATTTCGCGAAATCAATACAATTTCTAACACTAAGAATGTTATATGTTAGGCATGGATTACTTTAAAATCGCACAAGAGAGTTGAATAATATGATGAATAATCCTTTGGTAGAACAAAAAGATCATACAAAGGAATAAAAAGGGAAATTTTATTCATTTAATTAGATCGGTTTAATCTGTACAAGTAATCAAATATTTTATGCTTCAAATGACACACACACCATATATTTTTAAGACATTTGAGAGTTAGATTGATAATTTAGGGCATGTTTGGTTGAGAATCTAAAAACATAAATTTGAAAACAAGAGATTAAATGAAAACAGAGTTGTATTTCATGTTTTCAGACATGTGTTTGGTAGCAGAATTCAGAAATTATTTCTAATTTAAACAATTGCAAACTAATTGTAGTTACCCACTAAATATCATTTGATGATAAACTATTATCAATTTTTTGTATGAACATGGTTTTATGTTTAAAAAATTGTATAATTATTATTTTGTAATATTATATAATTATGGGATAAATTGAAATTGTTGTCCCTATGGTTTGGAATAAGTTAAAATTTAGGTCTTGGGGTTTATAATTAGAATATAACTCCTATGGTTTGATAAAAGTTTCATAAATAATCCATATGGCAGGGATTATTTAAGAGAACTTAACAAACCATAGGGACAATATATCAAGTTATATAAAATCATAGGAACTAAATTCTAAATTCTAAAATCATAGGAACTAAATTCTAAATTATAACTTTATCCAAAC
Source organism: Citrullus mucosospermus (assembly GCA_030954485.1). Lineage (NCBI taxonomy): Eukaryota > Viridiplantae > Streptophyta > Magnoliopsida > Cucurbitales > Cucurbitaceae > Citrullus > Citrullus mucosospermus. Next base: position 27,583,712 of record CM062056.1, read on the forward strand.
TATAGGAACCAAATTTGGAATTTAACCTAATTTATAATAATTATATATTACATATTTTTATTAAAAATTTTGAATTAAGTTTATAACATGACATATTATATTTCTAAATGTTTTTATCTTTATTTAATATAATTTTGCATTTTTAATTTTAAAATTCAAAATTTGGATACAATGAAAACATAAAAATGTTGTTTTTAGAATATACACGGTTTGAATCACAGAATCTGAAAACAGTTTTCAGAAAAAAAATTCGGGTTGTCTGCCATACACATATTCGTTGAATTCAATGAATTTGAAAATTCAGTGTTTGGTATGGGACTCTTGTTTTGAACCTATCAAACAGTGTTCTTGGGCAGGTAATTGATCAAGACACAGCTTTTAAAATGTGGACAAAGTTGAATGAACTCTATGAATCAAAAGATCTTCCTAGCAAAATGTTTTTAAGAGAAAGATTTTTTACATTTAAGATGAATCAATCCAAGACCTTGGCAGAGAACTTAGATGAGTTCAAAAACATCACAGCAGGACTTGAAACTCAAGGTGAAAATATAGGGGTAGACAATGAAGCCCTTTGTACTACTTAATTCTCTCCCTAAAGGAGTTTTAGGAGAAATGGGTGTTGATTGATTTTATGTGGTTGCAGTTAACATGATAAAGGCAGCATATTATATTATCAAATTTCAAATTCCCATGCCATGCAAGTTATTGAGCTGTATTAATGATGTTTTCAAACTTCCTGAACCTAGTCTATCTCTTATCTGAATTTGTTATTTAATCTGGTTTCTAAATCAAATTTTGTGTTTATTAGATTCCTAAACAAACTTTAAAGTTGCCGAAATAGATCTTTTTTAAATTTTAATTGATAAAACTCTTATAATTGTTTGACGTGATATTTGCCCTTTATGGTATGTTTTTCTAAAGGGAATGAAAAGGAAAGATGGTCAAATTCCCACGTTCTTACCACAAAGAATATCTTGTGTTTGTATGAGATCATATGGGACATAAAGAGCTGGCTGGTTAGCTTTAGGATGCCACACAAGCACTTTTTTCCACCAAGATTAAATGAGCAAAAGCAAAAATAAAGAAACACATCACATGTAAAAAGTCATTATTTGAAATTGGTTTTCTTTTTCCTCCCTCTTTTTTCAGATCATATATATACTCACCTTAACCATCTCAAATTCTTCTACTTTTTCCCCAACATGGCTGATTTCACAATTCAAGCTTTAAGGCATCTTTAAGGACACCCTACCCTACATATAGATAGTTCCTAAATGACAGTTTCTCCATTTTATTAGTAATCATTCATTGAAACTTAAAAATGGTTGAGAAAATATTTCAAAGAAAAAATCGAAGTGTTGGAAAAGAACAACATTGAACTAAAAAAGTTGGAGAAGAAACCAGAAGCTACATTGAAAAAAGATTAAGAATCCCATACATCATTCATGAAGCTGTTTTTTCTTAGGAACAACTAAACTTCATCATAACAAGTAAATACAAACAGACAGAAGGGAAAGTCGATGCTTTCTTTCCCATTTCAACCCCCCCAATTTTGTAATCCTTATGAGCCCAATTAAAGAATTAAAGAATTAAAGAATTAAAGAATTAAAGAATTAAAGAATTAAAGCATCATCATAATAAGTTGTATATTATTTAGCAAATGTCCTGTGAGACCAAACAATAGCACAAGAGCACTCTTCAGACAAGTTATGTCAAAACAGAACACATTACCTTACACCATAAGCTTGAGAGATTTAATATGTTATGGGGCTCATATTTACTGGTGGTCTAGTAACTAGTGAGCTGACTGCATATTCCATATGTGCTGGTGGAGGAGTATTAACTGGAGTGCCGACCGCTGAAACAAAGGGCCCTCCTATCGGCTGCCCAACGGTTGAAGCACCGTATATCCGGACACCAAACGATCCAGTAGGTGGTTGAGGAGGCTGTTTGGTTGATTTTTTGGTAGATCCTCCTCCATAACTATTTGCTTCACCAGTAATTGGACCTTGAGGTGCAGATACATCTCCATTATCAACACTGGTGATATCATGGATGCTCGCCCGCCTTCTGTCTTTGTTCATTGAGTTCAGACGAATGAAGTACTTTTGTGCATGGCTTGCCACTTGAGTGGGTGTTCTCGTCACCACAAAGTTCCGGGAGATACTTCGCCAATCTCCTTTTCCATATTTGTCCAGACCAAGAAGAAATAGCCTGCTTGGTAACAAATGCTAAAAGTAAAGCCTTGATATGATCCCAAAATGAATTTTTGTACAGATATTTATTGTTAATCATGAGATTTATCATAAGACCAGTGTATCATAAACCGTGCAAATATACCAATAGTGAAAACAAAAACAATCGAACAAACATAAGCCTAACAGACACACATGCACATCATAAGCTATCAAACAAACATAAGCCTAACATCTCGTGCAAACTGCACCGTTTTGCTCAAAAGCTTAACAGAATAAGAGTGTTTTCAATCTCTATATAAGGGCAGATAAAAATTTGCACCTTAAGATTCTTTTTGTTGTTTTATTTCATCTGGGTGTGCCTTAGTTGTGTATTTTTTTAATTATATTCCGTTAATGAATGAACTCAACAGGATTTCTCAGTCTGTACAATTGTATCTCACCTAGTCGACTCCAGGACTCTGAACAAGTAGACTATTCAACAATTTTGTATTAGTATCGAAAAATAAGGTAAATCTAAACTAAGTGCCTCGTAATTCATGTTCCCCATTCTGGAAGGGCATCTCCTCATCCCAATGGAACACATGTTCTGCATGTGATATTTATTCAAGCAACACTGCTTTGCCCATCTTGTACTCCAGTTATACATGAACTATCTCCAGGTTCTAATTAGGAGGAAAAACAAATGTATATGGCATTTCCATCCTTGAAGGTATAAAGCTCAATAGGCAATTAAAAATCAAACTTTAATTGAGAAGAAAATAAAAGAATACAAGAGCATATGAAAAAAGAACTCACAAAAGAAGGGCCCCTCCCACAAAAGGAGGCAAGCTAAAGAAAGTGGAAGTCTCAATTATGGAGTTACTCGAAATGCTGCTAAAGTATCATATTCAAGAGTATAATACATCAATTATAATCTTCAATACCATCTTTGAATCCAACACTTTCTGTAGTCTCTATTTGTGGTGACATACGTCCTTTCTACAACTCATGATTAAGATATCACCACAATTGCCCTTGTGCATGCACCAAGTAGATATCAGTGTTCCAGCTTAGAATCACACCATCAGTCCAATGTTATTCTAATAAATCTCTTCTAATAAAACTGGTTTCATACAGATAACCAAAGGGTTGATGATCAAAGGCGGAGAAGGTATCTCGGAACCACTTGTGATGTGCCCGAAAAATCCTCAGTGCCAGCTATTAAAACACGACCAGTTATTGTATCTCATCTTCAGAACTCAAAGACACAACTGTACAACCACTCCAATTCAAGGAATGTCGAACTTATTGTATTTCATCCTCAAGAAGTTCAAACCATAGAACAGCAGGGATGAGAATTGAGGAAAGAGATGGAAACTTCTCTCTGCCCCATTTCCATGGTCTCTAACTTCAATAGGCTTAGCGTATCTTTTTCCGGTGCATATTACATGGCCTATTTGCAGCTAGTAAAGATTTGTTCATCAGCAAATTTTTCTTTTTTTCAGAAATAAGAAATCAACACAGTAATAGAATGTTGTAAATCAATCGTGTGATAAGTGCTGGGCCCTTCTTTAATTGAGCACAGACCTATATTAACCATATTCATTACTTAAATGACTACCTTTATCAACAAAGAATGGTTTACATTTTTTTTCATTTTAATGAGAAACCATAACACTAATATTGCCATATCGGGAAAAGGGTAGCCATCAGCAAGACATTAAAAGTATTATTTTAATGCAATATGTAATTGTAAAAAATGTAATAGAACAGAGAGAGTAACTCAACATTTGAGCAGAAATTCATGTCCTTGAAACTGAAATATAGTCAGAGGTTCCAAACCAGAATTGTCACCTCTATTTAATGGTAAAAGAGAATCTGGCCTCCTAAACATCAGACACAATGGCTTCCCATAATGATGTCAGTAAGCACTATAACAATGTCCAAAGAGGGAAACAGTTCTCATTTGTTGACTACAGAGAAATTAAGATTATAGCTATTAATCAGTTTGGATGACAAAAAGCTAATGCGCATCTGTATAAGGAAAGCCAGCCACAATTTAGAGCTTCGTACAGATTTACCAAAGTTTTTGACTAACTTTACAAAAGGCATGTAAAAAGAATAAATGGAATCAATAAATGGTGGTTCGTGATTCGAGATAACATCAACATATATAAGATAATGAAGCATGAGAGCGCTGACTTAACAGCATATTCAGGCATGTTATGTATAAAAGCAAAACAATGACTATTTCTTATTATTAATTAAGAAAAAGTTGAACTTACCTCACCTTAGACACTTGAGAAAATCCTTTTGTCAATCGAAGTTAGAAAATGAACTCAAAGATCATAAGTTTACCTGTGCTCATCCTCTGTCCATGCAGTCCCCTTTCTACGCTCTTGGTCTGATCTTGGAGCTCTACTTCCAAAATGAGATTCACTCTTGTCAAGCCCATGGTTGTCTCCCTTCTTTCCAGTTCCCTCTTCACTAGCATGACTTGGAGATCCATCTGAAGAAAAGCTATAGGAGGGCAGAGGAACGAATCCAGATTCAATTTGGTTAACATCATCAACCAACAGCTCGTAATGTTCTTTAATATCTTCTAAAGTTTTTCCGGGAATGTTCCCCGCAATTTTCTCCCAACGATCTAAAGCATCCTCTGGGTAAGTGGCTAGAGCATTCTCAAATGCCTTGTCCTGTTCTCGACTCCAAATTGAGCTCTTACTCTTTTCATCCACTGTCATCTAGCCTTGTGTTTATTCTCCAAAAGAAAACAAGCAAATCTATGAGGGTCTTCTATGATCTAAAATCCATGCCAAGAGAGAATGCTTTAGGAAATAGGGCTTTAAATGGATAAATAAAATGCTGTCCAGTTGAACCCGGATTCACCTATAATAATAATGATGGAAATCAGAAAAAACATGTGAAGATTTCAAAAGTGATTTGCTCCACAGCTCAAAAGCTAGATTCAGGTGAAGATGACCTATCAATGAATAAAAAGAGTTAACTGGAGAATGACTGCCTGCATGAGAAAATTCTGAAAATCCATTGTAAAGAAAGAGAACAAATCAATTTTCAGAAGAAAGCAAAAGATATAATGGGATGGGCGAATCAATTTGAATGAGAATTTCATCCCCTGCTGGTGAAATCTGAAAAGGATAACAAATACCAAACAAAGACGAATCCAGAAATCCTCGCATGATAGAAGGGTATTTACGTTACTTATTCCAATACTAAACAAATGAGCAAACAAGAACTCAATTATCATCGTACCAGTTGACAAGAACAGCTTATACCAGTCCAAGCCATAAAATTCATATCTCTACAAAAATGATCTCTACTTTTATGAACCTAAAACAACAGCAGCCAAAAGCCAAAAGCCAGCTACCTCCTTATGCTTCTTCTACTGCTCAAACAGTAAAATCATTGCTTACATTTCATAGTGAGAGAAGATTTGGAATCAGTAGAAAGAGTAAAAGATGCAAAGTTGAGATGAAAAGCTTCAATCCCTTCAGAGCATAGATTCTAGGTATCAAAAAGAAAAGGAAAATGAATCCCATGTGCTTTTACAACTTTCCAATTAAAAGAAGAGCCAAGTAAAACTAGACTAACAACTCTTTTAATGAAGAACAGTCGGAAATGTTATAGAATGGCGCCTGGTTTTTCAACCCCTTGATTGATGAAAAACCCTCATAGTCCTCCCTCATTACTTATCAAATATCGAGTGATAGTTAAAGCAATACACTAAACACATTTTACACAAAAATGCTAAATTATTACCAACCCTGCACAGTTTTGAACACCATAATCCATAGCCACAAACAACTAAAGATCAAAAAGGCCAAATCTAGTCGCAGAATTACAAAGAGACCCTAAATGAGTAAGAATCAAAACTTTCACTTTGTTTTTCTACTTCCTCTCAGCCTTGGAAACATACCCAAAGAATGTTAAAGAAAAAAAAAAGTAGCAAGTTGATTGCTAAAAGTAGGACGAATTCAAATAAGAAAAGGAGGGATTCAAATGCAAAATAACAAAGATAGGATTGAAATGGGGCCCTGATTTAGTAGATTTTTACAAGGTAGGTGGAGAAATTATAAGCAACGATGATGGGTTTTACAAAACTTTCAAAAAGGGGAATCTGATGGGTCTTAGGTCCCATGCCCAACAACTACTTACTGTAAATAAGACAGCTGAGAGAGACAGAAACTTCAGACAAACCTTTTATAGGTCTCAAAAAGACACAGAATCTGCAAATCTTTATGAAATATGAACAAGAAATCCATGAAAGAAGCAGCCGAGAGGGAGAGGAAGATTGAAATTTGATGGGTTCCTTTTGATTTCTCTGTTTGTATACCAAATAATTGCAAAATGGTGATGGATGCGGGGAGATGGGAAACTGCAAAGCAGTTGCATAGCAGAAAATGAAAGAGAGCCAAATTCTTCTCATATTGGCGTTCGTGATTTGAATTGATCTTGCCAATTTCATAAAAACAAGATTACAAAAAGAGGGTGTTGTTTGATTTTTTACTTTGCAAGCAAAAAATTATTCGGATTAAGAGAATTTCTGGTAGAAAATCAAGACGATTGGTTTTTGTTTCTTCAATATGTTTAGGAAAAATGGGACATTTTTTCTCCTAACAATTCTTAAAAATAATTTTTTAATATTTAAAAAAATCATAATATAAATTAAAATTTATATTTTTTTTAGCAACATTTTACTTTTATTTAGAACAAAAATTTAAATAAATAATCATGAGTAACCTGAGCCAATCTAACTCAAATGTTTCATGGTTGGATTGGGTTGGATTCATTTCTTAATGGTTAATTGGGTCAAAGTTACAACCAAACAATCAGGTTAGGTTTAAAAAGTAGTTCAACCCAACCCACAAACACCCTAAAGATAATATAGATTTTAAAAGTTTTTTTTTCATTTTTTTAAATTTTATTTTGATTAGTCATAGTTCTACTTCCTTCATAGATTTCAAGTTAAAATTTTACTTTTGAGTTAGTTTAGATATGGTCTTTAAATTTCAAAATGCTATTACTTAGTGCTTTGTTTTTAATCGATCAAATTTATAATAACTAGTAATGATTCGGGTGCGATACACATGTGTTATGAATTTAATAGTTTATTATTTTATTTTTTATTTTCTAAAGATTTAGTGTAAATGTGAGAATTCATTCATATTTATTAATTGTAAATCATGTAGATTAATTGTAAAGCAAAAATATGAAGGACCACTTTTATTGTTCAAACGTCCCTGAACAAACACCTAAACTTGATAAGTCACCTTTTATATGGATCACATCCATACATGAATAAATACATTTGTTTGATGTATAATCAGCTACACACAAACAATAAATAGACACCTAAAACTCGACGAGTCGTGTGCTAAAGATTAAAAGGTATCACTGGACACCTAAACTCGAATAGTCACATTTTTATACATGGATAACATGCATACATGAATGATGAACGGATACACCGATTCAATATGTGTAACCGTGTGCACCCAATGAGTTGTGTCCCATCAACATAAGATTGCAACTCGATTCTCCTAATATTGCTCAACAGACACTAAATAAAGAATCGTGTCTTAAACATTGGAGGGCAAAGTAGTCATTTACTAAAAATGTAGGGGCAAAAAGGGAAGGTAAAAATTATATTTGTTTTTAGTAGTTGTAAGTTTTCTAATAATTAATTTAAACAATTAAATTAGTTTTTATTAATTTTCTATCACTATTAAAATTCAATACAAGTTCCAAATTACAATTATTTTAAAGCGGCAACCGAACAAATGGTCAAAACAATATGATGTTTTAGAAAAAATAGCCAAACAAGTTTTTCAAAATGGTAAAACGAACTAATTCTAATACTATTTAAATTTTAATAATGGACAAAAATACCGTATTACCAAATCTTAAAATTATGGTGTATTTTAAAGAAAAATCTAATCTGTAACAATATCTAATAAACTCAACTACTCAAAATCTTGTAGATTTGGAATTTGGATATACATTTATTGTGAAGCAAATAAAAACAAATTATTTAAACAAATAGCATATCAAAACTAACTTTAGTTATTCAAAATAGTTATCAAGTCTAATGAGCTCTGTGGGAAATTGCTATTAAGAATGATAATTAAAAAAAAAATTAATTTGTTGTAAAATTGAGGAGCAAAATGACTGAAAAACAGGAACTCAAAAATTAAAAAATTATAATATTAAAATAATAAAATAATAAAATAAAGATAATAATTAAAATAAACAAAAAAATTGAGATTTTATGAAAAATAAAATATCTCAAATTTCTCCAATCCCCTTTCACTTATTTTCTCTCTAATGTGTCATTCAATATGCACCAAAAGCTTGTGGTGGAACTTCATCGCCATGGCCACTAAGGATGTGTACTTCGGAGACACATGGCCTTTAGCACTAAGCTTGGCTGCATATTTAACATCTATTTACACCTAATATTTATAATAAAACCCAAATATTTACAAATATTATGGTTTTATAAGTTTTTAGTTTTAAGTTTTTTTTTAGTAAAAAAACTTAAAATTCTCCTAAAAATGCGTAAAATTTGGAACCAAATTGACAAGATATGGGTTTTCCATAAATTTTAAGTTTTTTTTTTTTTTTTAAAAAAAAATCTAAAACATAAGAATAGTAATTAAAAAAAAAAAACTTATAAATTACTAGATAATAAATTTCCCTTAAAATTTGAAACCAATTTTCTCTTTTATATTTTTATGCTCTATGATTTCTGGTTCAGTGTTTACTTTGAGACTTGGTTTCCTTATATTTTGAGCAACAGCCTCTTTTCATTGAGAGAATGTTTCATTTTGTCTTCAAAGATATGATGGTTTCATTCATTCAATATGAGCCAAAAGAAGGCTTTGATGATGAAGGTCCATAAGATAGCTTTCTCATTCTTGAACGGATTGCCAATAAGAATCAAATTCAAGAGGATAGATGAGTCATTGAGAAATATCATATAATAGTTGAAACATTTAAGAAAATTTCTCTAAAAAGATTGCTCAAAATCACGATACACCAAAATGTACATAATGAATTCACAACAACGGTGACATAGAACACACCAATTTAGAGCAGACACAATCCAAATAAGGACATTGGCTGCATTGATGCTTAAATTGGTTGGCACATGTACAAAAAGAAGATCAATCTTAATTCTGTGATAAACATAATTATTAGTCATTTTTACATTATAAGCATCTTCATATTATTTATTAGACCAAAATTTTCTTGTTTGTATAATATAATTTCTTAGTATTTCCTAAAAATTGATCATTATAATAATTAGAAACTTTAATTCTAAGTGAAGACTTGCACTCTAAATGACTTGTACGTAAAGTTCAAGGTATAAGATATTAATAGTTGAAAATTAAGTGACTAAAAGATTTAAACATCAATAAAATTACACGATGAGATGCCTTATGCTCCAATTTATTAATGCGGACAAAAGCTTACAAAGTATCTTCAAATTATTTTTATTTACCCATTTTACTGATATTTAAATTATTCTTAATTCAATAATCTTACAAAGATGATATAAAGTCTTTGACATGAATTCACATTGGTTGGTAGTATCAGAAGAAAGATGATCCAAAGTCAAAATAGAGCCACTACTACAAAATTAGAATCTCATAACATTTAAAAATTGTCATAATTAAAATTTGTGACACATATTTTGCGTCATTGTATCACTTGTAAAGGTATGAGTATTAATAATAGTTTTAAAAAATGTCCTAATTGAACTTTTAATGACGATAAATAATTGTCAACAATGCACAATTACTAACAATTATAAACCGTTGCTACCAAGTTTACTATGATAACTTATGATTGTCATTAATTGATTCAAAATTAGCTTATTATTGTAGCGTTATGAGTATTAACGACAGTTATAAAATGTCAAAAAAGAATATACATTGACATTTTATTATGGTAAAAAATATATGAACCATGACACTTTTATTATCAAGAATATGTGAGCCATGACAAATACTTTATGCCGAAAAATATTCTAGCATAAAACATTTTGGAATTTGTCACAAAATTTCATATTTATGATATTTTTATATTGTCAATAAAATATATATCTTGATAGTTTGTTATTTCTTTGAATCTTGTCATCACACATGATTTCCAACATCAACTAGTCTTAGTTTATCAAAAAGATAAGTATAAAAAAAAAAAAGAACATTTATATATAATAATAAAGTTGACATTTATATATAATAATAAAGTTGATAGTGTTTTTTTTTAAAAAAAAAAACTAAATATAAGGATTCTATTAATGTTCCCAAAGACATATACAAGCAAACTAATAACCAAACTTTGATAAAATTTTTTTACAAAGAAACTAAATACAACTATATTACAACAAGTTTTGTAACTAACCAAATGTCAATCATATGAAATGCAACTCTATTTTCATTAAATCTCTTAGGCTCCGTTTTGTAACCATTTCGTTTTTTATTTTTATTTTTGAAAATTAAGTTTATAAACACTACTTCCACCTTCAAATTTATTAATTTGTTATCTATTTTTTACCAATGGTTTAAAAAACCAAACCAAAATTTAAAACTAAAAAAATAGCTTTTAAAAAAGAAAATTATTATAAATAGAAAAACTATTAAACTATTTACAAATATTGAAAAATTTTATTGTCTGTTAGTAGAAGGCTATCACAATCTATCTTTGTCTGTCCTTGATAGACAATCAAATTTTTGTATATTTGTAAATAATTTGACTCATTTTACTATATTTGAAAACAACCTTTTAAAACCTTGGTTTTTTTTTTTTGAAATTTGACAAATAATTCAACTATTGTAGTTAAAATAGATACAAATCTGAAATGTTAAATTTTAAATAAAAAAGAAAACAAAATAATTACAGACTGGACGTTATAAATTAGATTTTTGTTTTCAAATTTGGTACGTAATAAACCCTTAGAAACTATTGTAAAGTTTATACTTAGTTTTTGATGGAATATAGAGTGATTGAGGGAAAAAGATATTAACATTGGCTCACTACCGAGGGAGTTTCTTCAAATATGGGTGGGTCCGAAGGAGGCTGGTACGGGGAACTGAGATCCGGGCGGCGGCGCTTGGTTGCCTGATCTGCAAATGGACGAACGGACGAACGGACGGATCTACACTACTCGGGGCGGCGAGCAACACATCTGTTTTGACCTATAAACGGACAGATCTGTGCGGCGGCACGGAACTTTCATATCTGGACGAGATCTGATCTGGGCAGATCTGGACGGTCGTGACAGGTGGTGAGCGGTTCTGCGAACGGACAGTACTACTCCTCCGGATCGGACGTCAGACGGGACTGATTTGGACGGCAGTGGCGTGTATCTGGTCGACGGCTTGAACTGGTCAAGGACTGATTTGAACGGCAGTGGCGTGGATTTGGTCGACGGCGGTACTGATTTGGACGGCGGACGGCAAGAGCTAAACCCTAACTTTGTATGGTTCTATACCATATTAATCTTTATTGTATTTTGTATATTGTGTTGATTACAACGATAATACATGGTTAATTATACAAAGAGAATTAACATAAAAAGGAAAGTATATCTTAATAAATAGAATCAGCCTAAATGATAGGGAGGATTGATATTGGAAGTGCCTTAAGAGCATCCAAATATGTTCTGTTTGTGTGAATGATTTGATTCTCCTTCTTCATCACCGACTTGTATAAACAGAAAGTTGTACTGTGGCAGGCTAGGGAAGACGAAGTTAGTGGCGTATGAACCAAATGCCTCATTCATTCAAGCGCTATCTATTTGTTATTTTTCACATTCTCGTCATCATTATGAAATGGCCGACTTTCTGCCTTGCTAGTATGTGAGCATTACCAAAACTCTCTCCCTTTCTAACATGTATTTGGGGTGATTTTGAAACCGTTAAAATCATTTTTTTCATATTTAAAATCATTTTTTCTCACTTTTAAAATGAACTAGAATATGTTTTTAATATTCATTACTTATGTATTCAAACATAATGTCCTTTCATTTTAGTTATTGTATTGGCTTGTATGTGATTTTCTAGGGTTGAGAGCAAAATTTTAAATGTTGGAGAGGAGCTGTGGAGGGAAACATTACCATTACAAATGGGTTCTCGCCTGTACCATCTTCAAGGACTCAAACCTGATATGTGGTATGAAGTGAAGATATCATACCCGGGCACTGTATGTGTTTTTTGTCCTCTGAAAGTTGATTTTTTTTAAAACTCTCCTGAGTTTGTCTCATTCAAGCGAAACAACAGATACCTGCCAGCTTCTCGTTAGAGCTAAAGAGAAACTTAACAAGTCCTGTTGAGAAGCAGAGCAGAAAGCTACTTGACACTGAAAAGCTTATTTTTAAAACAGAAGGCATAAACTTGTTGGGAGATCAGGTTGTCTTCTCCCCTTATTAATTTAGAGAAATGATTGTAGACTTTTATTGATAAAATTGTTAAATTTTCGAACTTAAAGTTCTGATACAGGTTGATATGCATGTATTAGTAATTGTGAAATCTGAGGGAGTTGTTGCCATACCATCGGTACAGGAAAGGGAGTCGATGATCTTCAATATAGGTATCTCGTGTTTTTTCCCACTAGCATGTGGCTAGGCTTCATATATGTTCTAGCTTCAAATCATTGTTATTCTGACTGACTTGTTAAATAATTGCTATCTTTTTTTTTTCTTATTCTTTTTGTTCCCCTTTTAAATTTAGGCATGCATGGGTAGGATGAAAACTTTAGATCAACTAAAATTTTTTAATCGGATCATTGTTGGTATGATGAATTCTAGGGCATTAGCTAGTAATGCTTTTGTTGTCAATTAAAAAGTTGGTATGATGAATTGTACTGACACGAGAGTGGAAAGAATAATTTAAATTATGCAAATAAAATGCAAAAAATTGATTCCATACATGATTTAAGAAGGAAACGGTTGTTTCCCCTGACTTGATCAGGAAATATCTGATGTCCTGGCTGCTGAAGAGAGCTCTAGTAAAACCAGCTTGAGAAAAAGAACTCTGTAGTTATTCTTACCTAGGTAACACATGTACTGAAAAGAAGAAAAGGAGATGTATACAATTCCATTTGTTGTTGTCCTTGTTTATGAAGGAATGCCTCACTCTATAATGATAATGATAGGTGTGTGTACTTATAAAGGAATGCCTCACTCTATAATGCCTAACGTCTCATTCGCTTTGTTGCAGTTTGTGATGAGCTACTTATCGGTATCCCACACAAAGCTTGGGGGGTTGGAGGCTTGGTTGTATTCTGCTTGATATTGGCATTCATCATCCCATCTCTTTTACCGTCATGGCTGCTACAGACCAACCAAACCCAAGGACCAGGCAATCACCATGCATCCAAGAGTTCTTAAATTGGTTAGCTTAAGATCTTGTGCAACAGCTCTACGGCTATAAGATTGGAGAAGTTATTGTACAGTGTTAAACTATTTGCCTGCTCGAACTTACTCGAACTAACTGTTTTTATCTCACAAGAATTTTCTTAGAATGGACCTTGAGAAGGAAAATTTGTAAGCTTTTGGTCCATTATCAAGATTTTGGTTCTCCTTTCTTCATTTTCAATAAAGCAAATTACAAATTTTATTGATTATTTTTGTTTTAGTTGAGTTCAACATTACGTAGATATGTAGGGTGGAAGTTTCATACGTCACTTTTTGATTGAGGGTATATATTCAAAATGGTGAGAAGCTTGTTCATTAGTTGAATTTAGTTTCTATTAGATATAAAGCACCAAAAAGATTTAGAACCATAAAAGAAAGAGGAGGAACAAACCATCATGGGTGGATTCAATCCATGGTGTCTATCTATTTGAGATTTAATATCCTAAGAGTTTATTTGACACCTAAATGTTATAGGGTCAGGCAAGTTCTGTGAAAATTAGTTGAAAAAAAGAGGAGGAACTTATAGATTTGTTTTTAAATAAATCAATTAAAAGATATTGAGCTAATTTGAATGGTTTCCTGGATTTTATATCCACCCTTCCTCTTGTAGATATGAATGGTTTCCCAAATTTTATATTCACCCTTCACGTCTTGTACATACAAATTGTTTCTCAAATTTTATATTTACCATTCATATCTTATGCCTATCGTTTGATTATTTTAGGTTAAAATATCATTTTTAGTATTAAATTTATGTCGACATGTTGATATTTCTATCAATATTTTCACATTTTTATAGGTTCTACATCAACATAAGAGGGGAGTCAATATTTTAATTGTATCGTAGAAAAATTCGCGAAACATAAAAAAAGTAATTAACAAAATGTCACTATTGTAAATATAATATAAATAAGATACATCTTAACTGGTTAAAAAAAATTATAAAATGTTTATTTACTTAATTTGAATTTATTTTTGGAATTTTTTTGTTTTTATTCTTCCAAACATATCCATGAAAATCGATATTTCCATCGAAAATTCCATAAAATCAAGATCTAAATATTTTCATCACATTTTAAATGTTGCTCTTAAGTTTCATACTATTTAAATTAATTATCTAATTTTAAATTTTATGTACTCTTAACAAATCTTAAATTTGGTGATTCAAAGTTTTTCTTAATCAAATTTAGTTAAATAATAATAATAATTTTCATACAATTATGGACACTCAATATATTATCACAATTTATTAAGCAAATGCTAATAAAGACTTTCTTTTTGGAAAAAAGATCAACTATAAACTAATACAAATATTGAAAAATGAGTCAACCTATTTACAAATATAGCAAAATATCAGCGTCAGACACCCTTTATTACTAAAAGACAATGATAGACACCGATATATAATAACATTTTGTAAAATTTAAAAATATTTTAGGGCTATTTTCAAATATAGCAAAATTTCACAGTCTATCGCAGAAATACAGTGTATTTTCACTAGTTTTGCCATTTAAGATCATTTACCAATATTTTAAGCAATTTTGCAATTAAAACAATTACCATTAATTTTTTTAAGATTTATTAAAAGTATATAGACTAAAATTGAACATTATAAAGATAAAGATAGAATGAAAGCCAAAATATATCAATATTTTAACCATTATTTATTTATCCTTTTAACGTTAGAAAATTGATATTTTTTTAGTAGTAGGATTCAAACCACGAACTTCTTAGTTTCTAAGATACTCGAATGTCAATTGAACCATACTAGATTTCGCAAAGACTGAATTTTCATTATAACAAAACTTGCTATTGTTTTTATTAATGGCAAGTTTGGTTTGTTATTTTGTTACTAAACTTTAAAATGCATTTAATACATCTTTAAATTTTTAATTTTATGTCCAATAAGTCCCTAATATTTTATTTTGTGTGATCATTACCTAATTAATACGTTATGAAATTTACAAAATTGAAAGTTTTAAAAAGTTAAACACTTCCTTTTTAAAGTTTAAGGACTAGAATTTTAAAATTTTTAAACAAATTAATATGTTTATTATTTATATTATATTACATTTTGTTACTTTTTTTAGTACAACAATTAGAGGTCGAGGATTTGAATGTTATGCCAACTAAGCTCGCTTTGGCTAGATTTTGTTACTTATTTTGCTAACTTAATTGATTTTTTTGACAATATTATAGAAATGTCACTCTTCGAAAATGTGAAAACATCAGGATGTCAAAAGAAAACTTGATACAATAGACTAAATTGAGATGTCATAAGAAAACTTGATACAATTAGACTAAATTTTGTTGCCTATTTTGCTATGATTTTTTTTTCTTCTTCTTCTTCGTTTTTTTTTTTTTTTTTTTTTTTTTTTTTTTTTTTTTTTTTTTTAATGTTAACTGATCAAATCATTTTAAGTACATAATCTCTTGTCATCTTTAATTAAATTGAAACTCAAACTATAATCAAAATCACACTGATTCCATAAAGCCTTTATTGATCAAACTCCAAGCTCTGCATTTTCCCAAAAATGGGGAAACTCTCAATTTTCATCTACATATCAACCTTTTCCCTTCTTCTAATCCTAATTTCCCACACTCCAACAAGACGCCCCCGCCACCGCCACCGCCGCCTCCGCCTCTGCTCCAATTTCACCTTCAATCCCCCCCTCCACCGCCAGCAACACGACCACTACATCCCCTTCGACCCTCTCATCGCCGACATCCAGCTCCGCCGCGAGGACGACGAATGGCAGAAGCATTCCCTCCAACATTCCTCCGCCGCCGATTCCCATCCCGAGTGGGAAGACTTCATCAACGACGAGGACAGGTTCAACGTCACCGAAAGATTGTTTTGGCTTTTCCCCAAAATCGATGTGCATCCTCCTGATGGGCTTGTTTCTGCGGAGGAATTGACTCGCTGGAACTTGCGGCAGGCCATAAACGAAGCTATGCATCGGACTGAAAGGGAATTTCAATCTCACGATGACAATCGTGATGGGTTTGTTTCCTTTGCTGAGTACGAGCCTCCCACTTGGGTTCGAGCCGCCGGTAAATCATCTTCTTCTTTCTACCCACTTGTCAATTTAATTTCATATTGGTTTTGGGGGCCTCTGCAAATCAACGTGTTCTTGTTTGGTAAATTTGTATTTTAGTATATTTTGTCGGTTACTTTAGCAATAAAGTATTTTATACTATACAATCTAATATGATATGTTTGTTTTCCAATGTCATCTTTGGTTTTTTTTAGTTCAACAAGAAGTGGGTAGTGGGTGGGGAGTCGGGCCAGACACGTTTAACCTTTTGATGGATGGATGCCATATGACTTAAACAATTGAGCTATGCGAGGTTGGCAATGACATTAATAATTTACTTCAGTTTTTGAAGCAGGAAATTACCTTTTTGGCTAAGAGAAATATGGTTATTGTTTGTGTATATGCTTCTATGACAATTTATTTGTTCTCCTATGTAACTCCAAAATGAATTCTTGGTTCATTTAGTCTACGAAGTTTGGAATTGATACATTGGAGTTTGTGTAGCATTGTACAAAGACATAACTTAAACCTGAGACTGTATTATTGATGGTTTATGTGTTTAATATGGTTGGTTTATGGTTTTTCCTTTTTGCGAAAGTGTGATAAAGTTTGTTTGATTTATGAGTTGATGACTTGTGTTTTATATCTCATCTTTATATTATCTCTAAAACTTTACCATATAATATAAAGATAAGATTCATAAGCTTAAATTTTTGTTATTTTGATTATGTTGACTGTAAGAATATAACAATTTCGTAGTTTAGAACAAGCAATTCATAACTTAATGTAGGCTTGGTTTAGTAAACACCCGTACATGGCTTCTTCTTCTCATAGAAGATTTTTAAAGATTCCAGCGGTGCTGTTTATGTTACATATTCTTCTGTTTAATTTCCAGATTGTTCATCAGGTAATGATTCTTTCGGCTACGATATTGGCTGGTGGAATGAGGAGCATTTCAATGCATCTGATGCAGATGAGGATGGGGTTTTGGACATAAACGAATTTAATGAGTAAGCTTAAAAAGTTTCACCATCTCGCTTTTGTCCCAACCTCGCTCACCGTTTTCCAATGCTAAGAAAAAAAGTGTCTTTTGTCGATTTCTATTACTCTATTGTCGATACTTACACTGATCTGTGATCTACTTGTTTTCAGCTTCTTGCATCCCGCTGACAGCAAGAGTCCAAAGCTGCTTCTATGGCTATGTGCCGATGTAGTAAGGTAGATGGATTCCTTTTTATGCAGTTTCAGACGTCTTTGGTTCGTACTCAAATTTGGCTTTCTGCAGTTTGTATTTGTACTTAACTGTTGTGTAATTCAACCAAAACAGAAGCTTATTACCAAGACTGTTAAATTAAACAACAAAGAAAGCCTTAAATGTATAAAGATTCTAATACTTGTTCCAATCTTCTCGGTCTCAAAACCTTCTGTTGTATTTGAAGTTAGAACTTAGAAATGATAGTCTTACAAGATCATTCTGCTGACTGCTCGCTTTATAATGGTACCTATCAGGGAAAGAGATAACAACAAAGATCAAAAGCTCGACTTTGGTGAGTTTTTCCCTAGAATTTTCGACTTAGTAAGAAGAGTCGATGAAGATTACATTTTATCGAATTGGGATGACGATGAACCTGAGGCACTGGCAAAAAAGATGTTCTCTGAGCTTGACAATGACTATGATGGGTAAAAGTAAAACATTGTTCCCATTCCCATATATGTCTTTTTGTTGTAAATAATTCATCCTCTAAACAATATATTGTTCTGTTTCTTTATAGGTACCTTTCAGAAACAGAACTGTTGCCTATAATTGGAAAAATCCATCCATCAGAGGCTTATTATGCAAAACAACAAGCAGAATACATCATCTCTCAGGTACTTTTGGTTGATCAAACATGGCTGCTGCTTCCCTTGTTGTGTCTTTAATGTCTCTCAGTCCAAAGGGGTTAAACAATTCACAAAATTTTCTATGATTGCGGTGTTTTCGACCGAAAGAGTCTGTTTATATTTTTGGGAATTAGAAAGAATTCTGCTGGATTACTCTCAACTTGTCACTGTGTGAATGAGTTGATCTTTTACTAAATTGTATAGTTTGGGATGGATGGAAACTATAAATAACAAAAATTGGTTTCTAGTAGTGCTTCAATGGAAGGTGGCCTTGATTTACTCTCAACCAATCGGGATACATCACCGATGTAATTTAACGAGGGGCTGGGAAATATATCCATGGGAGGCTCGATAGGATAATCATCTTGTATTAATCTTCATATTCTAGATTCTTAGGATCACACGACGAATGATTTCGCTCGTTTTGAAGGCCTTAAACAGATTATTGATTGTCATGTATTGCAGGCAGATAGTGATAATGATGGACTCCTAACCTTGAAAGATATGCTCGAAAACCCATTTGTGTTCTATAGTTCCGTTTTTAGTGGAGACGAGATGGATTATTATCCGTACCACGATGAATTTCGTTAGATAGATACTGTAAGAACAACCATGAAATTTAGTCGTAATCTTTACATCTTTCATCCTCGTGACATCCTCTTGTTGATGATTCACAATTTCTTTCTTGGTTTGCAGGTTATTTAACGAAAGCGGAATATGTGACAAAGAAAATGGGGAAAGCTCGACAATTTTCAAGAGATTTTTCTTTATAAATTATTAGTTAGAGGTGATTTGCTTATCATTCATTTCTAGCTTAGTTTTGTTTTGTCGTAGCTTAGAGTCTGTCTTAATTTAATTTGTTTAGATGATTTGCTTGCTTGTTTACCAATCATTTAGCTTAGTTTTGTTTTAGTCTTTAGATTAGTGGAAGTTTTCATTTGTTGAAAAGGCATTTATCAATGTTTTTTTTTTTTTTTTTTTTTTTTTTTTTTTTTTTTTTTTTTTTTTTTTTCATTCATTCATTCATTCATTTGGGAATATATTCGAGATATTTAGAGTAGTTCAAACTTTTTTTTTTTTTGGTTTTATACAAGTAATTGCTTCTCAGTTATAGTGTTATGTATGTATGTGAAAGATATTGAAAGATAAAATTCAAATTAAGAATTGCTTAAACTACTCTTGAATTATGGAGTTGGTTATAATCACACTCTTTTGTTGGATTGTTGGGTTTTATGTCCTAAAAATTGTAAACTTTGAACATATTCTTAATAAAGTTGTTATCAAGGTTTATTCGGTAAAATGTTATTTAATGTGTGAATTGTATTTATTAAATCCAATAAACTAAGAATCCCTAGCTATTATTTGAATATTTAGACTTTATGTATAGACATAAGATTGGATCGAGTTTAGGTAATAGCCAAAACGGTCGGATAAGGTTGGATTCTTATCTTGGGA
Source organism: Citrullus mucosospermus (assembly GCA_030954485.1). Classification (NCBI taxonomy): domain Eukaryota; kingdom Viridiplantae; phylum Streptophyta; class Magnoliopsida; order Cucurbitales; family Cucurbitaceae; genus Citrullus; species Citrullus mucosospermus. The sequence continues at coordinate 27,603,706 of CM062056.1, forward strand.
CACCATCGATGCGGCCTACTTTGTATTTGATACAAACGATGTAATCCTATATCGTTTATGTAGAGACATGAGAGTGAGACATCTTATGCAATGAGTTTGCATAAGACCGGATCATGAAATAATCATTTTTACTTAATGTCGTTTACTGTTAAAACTGATTTTAATCCTAAGCTAACTATGAACTCTGGTTTATTTGAGATTATTCCATTTTAGGGATAAGACCAGGTAGGTTAGTAGAGAAGTTGTTCCCTTAAGTGCTGACTCCGGGTCTTGAACAATGGTCTTACCCTCTCATGGGCTTGAGAGGGACTCGGGTTGGATCACAAGCTAATTGTTCATTAGAGGATCAGTGAGATTTAAGGAACAAGATGTAATTATAGAGGAACAAGATGTAATTATAGAGGTAAAATGATAATTTTGACCTAGATTTAATTATGAACAACTTGTGAGTGATTGACTTACTAATCATAGTTATATCAAATATATAGAAATATATCTACAATGAAGAGAGTGCAACTATTAAGTTATAATGCAATATCTTGGTAGTTAACTAATTGATTAGGTTAAATAGTTTAGGCAGTTAATCTTTTATCGATGGTAGGTCCCTTAGGTCATTTGTTAGCTCATGGACTAAACCTTAGAACAATGTGATGAAAGAATTTGAAAACGCTCAAATTCGTTTAAGGAGTAAAATTTGCAATTTGTTCGTTTTAACTATGAATTAAGCGAATTTGGAGAGTTGAAAAGATTTAAATGTGATTTAAATATTAATTAGATGAATAGAGATTCATCAAATTGGAAATTGTCGGAATAAATGGAAAAATTATTAATTTAATATAATTAATTATTTATTATTTTAATTAATTTTATATTAAATTAATATTATTTAGAATTAATTATTAAAATTAATTAAAAAAAAAAGAAAGTGGAAATTAAAAAATTCATTTTTAAAATTTGAGGAATTCAAAAATTAGATTTTTGATGGATTTCTCGACTTTTGCATGCATGGAAGGAGGAGGTGTTCCTCTCTTATCCTTATCTTCTTCCTCCTACTAATCCCATTGTTAATCACCAAAATTGATGGCTTGATGGATGTAAATTAGATTTGCATGGTTTGTTGTTTAAATAGAAGAAGAAATTTGGAAGAGAGGTGGATCTTGTTTAGTGAATTTTGGTGAAAATTCTTAATAGCTCAATATTGTGTAAAAATTGACGTAGTAAGAGTGTTTTAGATCTTTTAATTGTTTCCGCTATTATGTTTCTAACTCCTTCACCTTCAACTTTTAATTTGATCAATTATGTGCTTGTAGTTGGTTAATGGTTGCAATTAGCCCATTGTTTTTAAATTAAAGAAAAAAAAAAGTGTCCCTCCAGCTACCTATCTTCAAAATGTGAGTATGAATCAATACGCAATTTGCATATAATTGAATATTTGATCTGCGAAAAGCAATCCCTTCAATGCTTACGCCTCTCCCTTTGGTTTTTCCTTCTAAATCATACTCCTCTATCCATTTCAGTGCCTCTTCTCTCAGATTTGCTTTTCTTATGGACCAAATGAATGGCTTGTTTGATGCATGCCTCCTCCAATCCCAATCCTACCTCTATCACTTTCAAATCAATCACACATTATTTAAAAATAAAAAAGAGAAAATAAATCAATCAACTTGTTTACAAATATAAAATTGTTATTTTCATATCATGATATCAATGTCAAGTTGAAGAAACTACTAAAGGATCATGGTGGTTATACATCGTTGTATTAATATACTCCCTTCCATGTATCACCGAATTAGTTCTTTATCTTACATGGTCTATTAATAGAGATCATCATAATGGTCCAACAATAAGTGTCTCTATCACTATCTATCAATTTGGAAAATCTTTTTTTTTTTCCCTATATTTGATAATATTACTAACAGTTTTGCCATTTAAAAAATTACCCTAAAAAAAATCTTTCTAACAATTTTTTCTATCTTAGAAAGTTTATTTTTTCAAAACAAATAAAAATTTGCCACAAACTACAAAATGATAAGTACATTTACAAGTGTTCAAAAAAACTAGAAAATTTTGATCAACCTAACCCAATCTATACGGTTTAATTTCGGTTAGGTTGGATTCAAATAAATGCAAATTTTATGGATTTGTTTGGTTTATAAGTTCACCTAAACAAATCTACTAACCAATCATGAATCAAATTTTAACTTCAAGATACTACAAATATATTTTTTTTCCAAATATATCTACTATCATTAATGAATCAGAAATTAGATTTAGAGACAACAATCATACCTTTTCGTTGAAGAAAAAAAAGTTTATAAGTTCTTCATTTTGGCGGGCATAATCCAATATTTTCTCTACAAAGAACGAAAACGTCTATCATCATTCTTAAATCATATGACATTCTAGAAATGGAGATGGGGGAAAGAAAAAATTGAAAAGTTTGTTATTCTTTAAAAAAAAAAAAAAATGTTTAGTTATTAATTATGTAAAGATATGTGTTTTATTTGTAAATGATGTGTGAAAGAGGATTATATGAAAAGGTAAAAAGGTGGGATTATATTTTTTGTTATTGTCATTATTATTATTTTCTTGTTTGAGTTGTAAGGTGAAGTGAGGGCAAAGACAAATAAGGGTAAAATAGGAATTATGAAAAGATTGAAGGGCAAAAAGGGAATGTAAAAATTGTTGATTGCCACCGGCATTTCCTTTTTGCTAGCCAATGCTTTAGGTTGGGATATTTTCATAAGAACGAACTCATCATCTTCTTCACCATCAACCACAACTCCAATTTTGAATCCTCTGACGCCGGACTTCACTGGAGCCTTCTCAAATGCCTTCTGGATTGCTGCAGTTACACAAGTTTTAAATTTTAAGGACCCAAAGTTTTAATTAAATTTTAAATTTAAGTTTAAATTCTAAATTTGTTCTCTCTAATTTGTAAAAAGTTTGAATTAATTTGTCCCCGTTCAATGTTATTAATATTATATAAACATTATATTTAAATTTTAAATTTATTGTAAATATGTTTAAATTTAACCTTTAAATTTAGATTATATATATAAATAATTTGTTTGATAATTGTTTTCTTTTACTAAAAAAAAATTAGAATAATTTATTTTTAAATTTAAATTGACCACGTGAAACTAATCATATAAAAATATTTAGTGAGAAAAATTAAATAGTTTAATTAAAACTTTTTCTATAGTAGCGATTTAAGTTAATTGATTTTTTTAAAAAAATTAAACGAGGACAAATCCCTCGTAGGGAATCCAATCCATGCAAATTCCCGTTGGAATCCCTGCCTTGATACCCATGGGAGAATGATATGGAGAGCACAAAAGGGATGTTGATGAGGAAGTCATCCCACCCTGCCATGCCACTATAGGCATTCTAGTCCGGTTTGACAAAACTTTATAAATATTCCATTTATGAAGCTTTTACAAAACCATAACAAAATAAAATTTTGCACTTTACTCTAATTTAGATTAGGTTTTTTAAGTTTTTGATACACAAATTTTAATTAAACATGTTAGATATTAATAAAATATAGGACAATTATTATAAATAAAAAATATCGAACTATTTAAAAATATAGAAAATTTTCATTGTCTATCAACGTTTAAACGCGATAAACTCCTATCGCTCACTTAAGCGATAGGAGTCTATTGCTCAAACAATAGAAGTCTATTTTTGATAGATAATAAAATTTTTTATATTAATAAATAGTTTTTACTATATTTGAAAACAACCTTAAAATAAGAGTAGCTTAACTAAAGTTGACATATAATTGTTATGTTCAAATTCTCCTAATCCACATTTATTGTACTGACAAAATAATTGTAAAACTTTTAACATAGAAGGTCTATTTTCTAATACCAAAGAGATACCTCAAGGTCAACTATTGGATTTGGGGTTGATTTTGGGAGAAATAGAAGTGATTATATAAAAAATTCTTAACCATTTTTTGTGTTTGGTAAAATAGATCGTGATTAATAGTGTGTTTAGAATACATTTTCAAGTATTTAATTTAAAAAATAAATCATTTTGAAAGAAATTGGAGTGTTTCACAACTAACTCAAAATAACTTTTCAAGTGTATTTTAATCAATTTTTATAAAAAATGTTTAAATCAAAATCAATTTTTTGTCAAAAATAAATTTTTTGAAAAATATTTGTTTTTTAAGTCAATCCAAACGGAATCTAAATCTACTAAAACTACTTTTAAAACACATTCATTTTATATTCTTTTTAAAATTAGTTCTTTACTAACTTTTCCTTCTCTTAAAAACACAAGAAATTTTTAACAAAATTTAATTTTTAATTTTATCATTTAAAATTCAGATTTATTTTATACATATCTATTTTAAACAATTATTTAATAATTATAAATTATAAAACAAATAATACTAAGTCCATTTTAGTTATCATATTTAAAACATAATAATTTAGTATTTATTTACCAAACACATATAACTAACTTATTCGAGAATATAGCTTAAATTTACCAAACACTAATATGCTTTACATCACAAATAATCTTACAAAAAGACATATAGTTGCAAGCAATTATTTTAAAAGTTACAACAATTCCAAACCAAGTCTAAGATGTGTGAAAAAGTACAAATAAGAAAATGTTAAAATAAATACTAAAGTTGTTTTCAAATATAGTAAAATTAGTTGGCTAATTTACAAATATAGTAAAATGTCATTGTCTATCAATTATAGACACTGATAGACTATTATCATCTATCAATGTCTATCATTAATAGACACTAATAGATGTTTGTTAGTGTCTCTCAGTATCTATTACTAATAGATTGTGATATTTTGCTATATTTGAAATTTTCCAACATTTTTGTAATTTAAAACAATTACCTTTAATAATATACAAATAAAATTTATCAATTAAGTTTTTTTGTTTTTTAATTTTAAAAAAGTGAGTTTAGCTCAATAGTAATTGACATGAACTTTTTCTCTAGTGGTTAGAGATTCAATCCCCCATCCACAGTTGTCGTAGAAAATAAATGTCCTTACTTTTTTTTTTTTTTTTTTTTTTTTTAGAAAATGTTGAAAACAATCAAACATAAGATATTTTAAATGTAAAAAAATCATGAAATTAAATATTAATAGTAAATCCTTAAAAACATACCATTCTTATTTACTAAATTCAAACTCGCATTCATACTTATCGATCAAAATGTAGCTTAGTAGATAATAAGTACAATTTCTAAAATGAAAGTCTAAAGGTTGGATCTTTAATATTCTTTACTACATTTATTGAACTACAAAAGTTCAACACCTCTCTTCTAAAAGAGAAGCTTTAATTTACCAACAAATCATATATTAACAGGTTATGACATATATCATTGAAAGATTATTTATAATTACGTAAATTAATATACATTAATTAATCTAAATCAATATAGGTTTGGTGTAAAAAAAAAAAAAGAAAATATTTGTCATTTGTTGGTTAGTTAGATTAGATTATAGAGATAAAATAAGAGAATTTTGGTAGAAAGTTATCACATAAATTTTGAAAAACCCAAGGGCCTAAAATTACCAAAGAGAATGTTCTCATTCACAATCTCTTTTGAGGGAGACCTTTAAAATTATCTTGTAGTTAGTTTCTATATTATTGATAGAAAGATAAAAGAAAGTAGAAGGATGGAAAAAGTTCATCTTTTTGCCTTTCAAATTGAGGTCACATCATTTGAGGATTTGAATGTGCATCTGATCAACTTGGAAGCTTTCAAAATCACCACACACACAAAGTCAAAAAGATATATATATAAATATATATATATATATATATATATATATATATATATATATATATATATATATAAAAGAAACTCACATAAAGCTATTAAATACAACCCACCACCCAAAACTCTTCTCAGACATTGTCTGTCCTTCTAGACAAATACATTTGTCAAATGACAAAACCTAAAATTCTTCTGTCTATTACTGTTTCTATGCCCCTTCTCTCTCTCTGTTATTTGCTTGTCTAATCACAAACATTAAGACAATTTTAGAAAAAAAAAAAAAGAAAAGAAATATAACAAGTATATTTATTGAGATTGGATTGTACAAAATACGCCTTGTTACGGGTGAAACTATGGATAATCTTCGGCCATGAGACCAAGTCATATGTGTTTGTGTGATACCTATAGGGAGCCGGAGGCACATAGGGAAGACAAGTAACACGGGCAAGAGCTGAAAAAACTTGACCTAAGTAAGATGACCCATCGAGGAAAAATGACCCAAAGAAGGCCCACCCATGTGAGTTGGCCAATGTGGATGAAGCTAGCAACTCGTGTGGGGTCAACCAAGGATGAAGGTGAGCCATGTTGGTCAGCCAAGGATGAATCGATCCACATGTAACCTGACCAAGGCATGATCCAACACGTGTGGGTCACCATAGGGTAGAAATCGAATCCCATCGATTTCATAGTTGTTTTCTTAATTCTTCAGCTGGAGCATCTCGAGAATTTATACAAGATATTTTGTTTACTTCTCTACAATAATATGATATTGTCTATTTTAGACACAAGTTTTCATGTGCCTTTGCTTTTGTCATTTATTTCTTAAATCCTCAATTATATACTATAGTTCTCTCTCTCATCCTAACAAGAAGCTTTGTTTGCACTAATATTTACAGCGGTAGAAAATTTCTAAAATCTTAACTAAACTACCCATTAAAGTTAAAAGAGAGAAGTTTTTAAAATCACATTTTAAATGAAAATATAAATAATTAATAATATCAATTATAAAAAAAGATCGTCTAGTAAAAAAATTATCTCATTAATGTTAGAGTCTCATATCGACTAGAAGTATATAGATTTACAACAGTATGAAATTGAGTGAATCCTAAATATAGATAGATATGGTGATTGATGAAAGATATATTAATTGATAAAATATTTATTGGGGGTGGAGACAAGAAATAAAATGGTACGAACATAAACAAGAAAGATACGTATCTTAAAAACATTTTGTGTTTTTATTTTCCTTCTTGTCGTTAACTCAAAATAGTGAACCAAAAGAGAAAATTTTTCCCCTCGTGATGCCTTCACATGTCCATCCCATAATTGTGCTTCAATATATCATTCTTTTTTTTTTTTTTTTTTTTTTCTTATATATATATATATATATATATAGAAAAAAGAAAAAAACTCATCATTCAAATCACCAAACACATGTACTATAACATCACACATACAATAATTAGAGAAAGATGAACAACTATACTTTTATACTTATTATTTGTAACTGTCAAATATATCCATTGTAAATTTGATGGTTCAACATTAATTAAAAAAAAAAAAAAGAAAAAAAAGAAAAACGAAACAATATCTTTGGATATATATTTTGTAAATACTCATAAAATTTATTTTTTTAGAAAATCATCTATTAATTTCAATAATGAAAAGGTAATTGCAATGGGTTAAACTCTATTGTTGATAAACGTCTATAAGTAGTAAATTAATAGACTCTAAAAACTTAATCTAAATTTTATTATATCTGTAAATTTTTCTGTATTGTGTTATATCTATTAATATTTTTGACTTGATTGTTATATTTGTAATTTTCCTATATTAATAACAATATCTATAATATATAAGGAGTAAAAATAACTTAACTATTAATATAAAAAGATTTTTGATTTAGAAAAATATCAATTGATACATCCATAATTTATGGATGGTATAATGTGTGTTCTATGTGTTTCCTTTTTACTCAATTAATTTTAATTTGATCATTGTGATAAATTTTTCAAAACCATTAACTGAATGAAGTTAAACCACTGATTCAATGGAGAATATATAATTACACCTAATTATAAACTAAATTTATTATGGATATCTTTATGCAGTGATTCAATATCTTTATGTGCAAATTAAAACTTCTATTAGAGACAAAAATAAATATAAATGTCTTTACTCAAATCACATTGTCTACCATTGGTATTTGAAAAGAAAACATAATAACTTAACTTATTCAAGTACCATACTTTTTGCTACATTCTTAGAACCTAAACTATTTTTTTAGCCACATAAAAACTATATAGTATATAATAATGCCAAGTAAACATTATTTTATTTACATATGATTTATCTATTAGCTATGAAACAAATAAAAATGTGATTAATGAAAACAGTATTCCAAATCTTAATTATATAATTTGCACATTTAGCAAATATTTGGGCCAAATCCAACGAACCCATTAGCCCCATCGAATGAAATTTGAATTCCTTCCTGCTGGATGTTTCCGATAATAGAAAGTCCCGACGGCGACGGAGCAAAAGCCAGGCAAAAAGTTCCCCCGCCGTCCACCGGAATCAAAAAGTTCTTCGCTGGCAACGTCAGAACGGGTCCATCGGAGAAGTAAAACGACACCGTGGGCACTCGTACGGATTCGAACCCGTTGAGATCGTAACACGTGTCGAAGATCGAAACACCAGGCGCTCGTGGGAGGTTGCTAGTTTGAGCTGTGAACGAATCACGGAGTGCCACGTAGGCCGCCGTTGGTAGACGCGTCACGGCGGTGCCAGTGTCCATTACGACGCCGTTTGTTCCGTACTCGGTGAGTTGAAAAGTTTCTTCTGGTACCGGAACTCGAACGCCGCCGACCCCGATGCCGGCGAGTCCTATGTAGTAGAAGCTTGGGGCGCGTGGGTTTCGAATTAGGGAGATCCACGTGGCGCCAACTGGCAGTGTTCCACGGCCGAATTCCAATGTTCCGGTCGAGTCGGTGCCTCGGCTCACTAAACAGTAGCTGAATGCGCCGCCGGTTTGACCACCGAGTTGGCCGATGAATGACATTGAACCTCCACCGAGTCCGAGTAACCCGGCGGCCCCTATAAACATGCCTTGGTTTGTATGACCGCACCCGATTGCCACGTCACGAATCATCACCTTATTGAGAGAATATGAATGAATGAATTATAAATTATAAAAATATAAGGGTTAAATTACATGCCATTTAGTCCCACAATCTTAAAAAATTCTCTTCGATTTCTGTTTTTTTTTTTCAAACATGTGGTGAGGAAATCAAATATTTAACTTCGAGGTTAATGATACAAGTTTATAACAGTTGAGTCATTAAATTTGCATGATGTTGAATATATAAGTATCCACTACACTTTGAAGTTCTAAAGTGTCAAATATATTATATTTAACTATCAATTTTGTATTTAATACTTCATTAGGCTCTATTTGGTAACTATTTGGTCTTTGAAAATTATGTTTATTTTCTCTTAATTTCTTACTCCTGAGTAAAAGAATTAAATTCTTAGTCAAATTATAAAAACAAAAATAAGTTTTTATTAACTACTCTTCTGAGTTTTCAAAATATGACTTAGTTTTAGAAATGGAAAAAGTGTCTTTATACATAATTTCAAAAAACTAAAAACCAAATGCAACCAAACGGTGCTTTAATTTTTTTTTTTCTTTTGTATCTAATAGATTGTATACATATTTAACATTTTTTTTTTCAAATTAGTTTATTTATTAAACATAAAGTTAAAAAGCTTAGAAACCTTGAAACAATTAACTTCATTTTCCTTGTTTTTATATAGATCAATTGATTTAATTTTTTTTTCAACTACATTATAGATCTAATAAATACATAATAAAAAAAAATAGACTTATACATTTCTAAAATTTAGATATCCATTAAATATCAAATTAAAAAATTAGAAGTTGTAAGTATTTTTTTTTTAACACAAATCTTTACTTAAAACTTAAAAGTTGTCATGATAAACTTCTCTAAAAAAAATCGTGGTTATGTGAAAATCTTGAGAATAGAACTTACTATTTGGATAAGAAAAAAACACGTGACAATGTTACATATAATTTTTTTTTTCTTTTTTCCTTTTGTAGTGGTTGGATGATCATGTCAAAAAGACCATGAAACTAGTTTTAGAACAAGGAGAAAAAGGTTCAATTACACCTCTAACTTTCTTTTTTTTTTTTCTAGAAAAAAAATATTTTAAATTCCCCTTGGCTCAATTTGAAGTGCATAACACATACTATTTGTCATATTTGAACAAATTAGTTGATTACTACAATAATATTTAAGCCTTCTAAGCTAAGCTAAGGTAAGGTAAGGTAAGAAAAAAGAGGGATTTAAAAATATGAATATGAGTAAATAATAAAAAATATAATATAAGTATAGTAGTTACTTGGCCAAGGGTGAGAGTTTCGAGAGCGAGAGTGCCTTTAGTGTACGACCCGTCCCCATAGGACACCTCATACCGACATCGTCCAGCGTTACAGCCGGTGTTCTCAAGGCGGTCGCAAACGGCGGAGCCACAAGACACACCAGCGAAGGAGGAGGAGTCAGCCGGGTCGAAAACCGGGTCGGATTGTTGGTAGCATCGGGTGCAAGGTTGACATTGAACCCACACAATATCACTGCCGGAATCAATCACCATATACTGACTCCTCGGCGGGCTCCCAACTCCGATCCGAACAAAATATTCTCCGCTTCCCTCTTCCATTCCTAATTCCCAAATAAATACAATAATTAAAATTTCAAGAATATACACATTGTATTTTAAAGGGTATTCAAAAAAATTCTAAATTTCCCTTGCCTGAAATCACATCCGTGCCAAAATTGGCCACCTTGTATTTGTTATCTTGCACGGCGCCGCCGCCGTGAGATAGGCGGCGGACGAGGGTGGCGACTCTTATGGCGTCTCTTTTGATGCGTTCATTAAAGCCATGACGATGGCCATGGACGTGGGAAAGCTTATCCCGGTGGACAAGGTTGAGTTTGAATGTATTATTGTCGGATTTGTGACCGGACGCTTGCCGGTGGCCGTCGGAGAAATTAAGGGTATGAAGAATCTGACCGTCATTAAAGTCCAATTTGGTAGCTTTGACATTAAGGTATTGAAACTTTGTCGGAGGAGATGGACGGGCGGCAACCGCGGCGGAGAAGAAGAGGAGATGGAGAAAGAAGAGAAGAGAAGAGGGTTGTTGAAGGAACATGGTTTAATTTTTTGGGGGTTTAGAATCAGAATGGGACCTTAGAAGAAGTTGGGGAATTGGGTTTTATTTGAGGGACAAAATGGAAGAAATTAATATGGGGATTTATTTGGGTTTAGCTTTGAAAAAGATGTAAGTTTGAAAGAGAAAAGATGGAAAGATCAGATGTAATGTAATTGTAGGGTCCTTTGTATTATTATTCTTTTTTTTTATTTTTTTATTTTTTATTTTTGAAATAATGTTTTGGAGTTTATTGAGAAATTGAGGAGGAATTGTCTTGTGCTTGTTTCAATTATTTGCTTTATTTGTCTTCCCTTACAGAAAAAGTGAGGGAGTGGGGTTTGTTGTATTGTATTTCATTTCAAGATATGATTGTGGTCTCTTTGTATTTTAGGATGTGATCGTGATTGTGGTTAAATGTTTTTTTTTTCTTAGTTGTGGTTTATATTTTAGATTTTAGGCTAAGTGTGTTTTTTCCCCCCTTAGTCTATGCATAGCTGTGTTATATATATAAAAAACATTGGTGAGGGTTGCCTAAAAACAAGGCCAAAGCCTACAAGAAACATAGAGTTACACATCTTTCATTTGAAAGATGTTAGTGCCTTAAGATTTTGGTCGATCAGATGAGTCAATGGATATATACCAATTAGAAAATAACCAAGACAAGTTCAGACTGGTACCATGCAATCTCGAACGCAAAAAACATCCATGACACCTCTACCATCACATGTAACCATAGATGTGTGTGTCTGATAGACTTATGAATAGCCTCACTCGACCACCTCAAAGGGAAAGAATAAGTAGGTGATCTCCAAATGAGAGACCCAACCTTATATCTTTTGTGCTTAGTTGATTTAATCACTCATTGTACTAACTCAGACATCATAGTGCAATGGGCTCAGTACTATACCGGTGTGCGGATCTCTTACACAGATCAGCTCGAAGAACATTGAGAGCAAACTAGAGAGAAGCGGGCAAAAGGTTAAAGCTATTAGACACACACCCACAACGAAGTCCAATGCTAACGAGATCCTGGCGTCAATAATATATATATATGTGTGTGAATAAAAATGTATGTTCATCTATTTGGATATGTCTAAGTGTCATTTTAATTGATGAGGGAGATTTTGTTCTTTCTCATTTTCCCTTGATGAAAAAAGAAGACAACAAATGAGGAATGGGAAGAGTAAGATAGAAAAAAATATAAACACATAAAATGTCACATCAACTTTGGAGTTAAAATGTTTAGAGACTCAAATGCAAATAAATGTCTGGCTCTATCACAAAGGGGTAGTTTTATATTAAAAATAATAATAATAATAAAAATAGAAGTGTTAACTTTTTCTATTATTTCTTTCCATGAAAAGATATTTAGGCAGGAAGGTGATCTTCCTTTCTCCACTTCAACCTAAACCTATCTATGGCTGTATACCTTGTTTTTTGTTTTCAGATATACCATCACTATTCAAACACTAATTTCTTCTCTTAAATTATATATATATATATATATATATATATATATATATTTAATATTTTGAGAATTATCTATCAACGTCAATATTAGTTTTCACTAATATTTTAAACTTTGATCCTAATTAGAATATTGTATGCCATTGTGATGTTTCTTTCTTTCACACTTTTTTCTTTTAATAAATTTGACTATGATGTTTTATATCATATTACAAATTAAAACTCCTTTTTTATTATTATTATTATTATTATTATTATTATTATTATTATAGAGATTGCTTTAATATTATTGCCCAACCCATTATGGGCTCTTACCACAATTCTTCTACAAACCATTAGTCTATCTCTAAATTTAAGTGTGTAATGTGTTTTACAAATTTTGTAGCGATTGATTTCGACACACAAAATGTGGGAAATATAATGGAGTTTCATATGTGTGTGTGTATGTGTGTGTGTGTGTATATATATGGATGGTTGTACTAAAATACAAAAGATAAATAAATAAATGAACAATAAAACAAAAAAACAATGGTTTGTTGAAATTATGAACACTTTTCTTTTAATAAACTTAATTACCCTTTGTCCGCATGTATAAAGGCAGCATTACCCTTTTTTTTTTTTCTTAAGAAAAAAACGTTACTTAACAGATAATCTAGAAGCTCCCAAACTCTTTTTCTTCTTTAATCAATCCTTTACATTTATTATTATCAATTACATTATGTTTTTTTTAGTTCAAACAGGTATTGAGAATAACTCTCTGATTTATTTATTGATAAATTATTTTAATTAACAGAAACGATTAAAAATATTTACAAATAATAATAAAATATCACAATATATCTATAGTAGATCACGATAAATTATTATCTTTATCTATCATGTCACAGATAAATAGTTTATTACAGTCATAGACAATAAAATTTTGCTATATTTATAAATATTTGGTTTCATTTATTTATATTTGAAAATAACCTTTATTTATTTAAGATATATATAAATAAAATTTGAATTGATTTAAATTTAATAAATTCATTGCACGTCAGAAAGTTATATATAAAATAACATATTGGACTTAGAAAACTGAAATAAGATGAGTCATTAAAATAAATAATTCATATTCTCATAATTTTTCACTAAACATAAATAAAAGTATTTTTAAAAAATTATTATTAAAATTAAAGGAGGAAGAGAAACAAATTAATATAAAAAGACTTAAAAGGAAAAAATTATCATAAATATTGCCTATGTTAGATGAATATCTTTATACTAAGAATTATACATCAATTAAAACCTTAAATTTTGATTAATGTATAAATGAATTTTCTTCCAAAAATTTAGATCTCCAAACATGTTTCAATGGTTTCTTATGCTAAAAAGTATAAAACTATTTTCAAGAACACTCTCACACAAATTGTTAAGGTACCACACATTAGTTAAAGAGAGTAATAGGTTAGAGAACCAACCTTATCTTATCTTCCCCCTTTCTTCTAGCCTTTCTTTACTTTATTTAATAAATGCAACTAACTAATAATACCAAATTATATGATACTTAATTGATAATATATGCTTTTTTGAAGAAAAAATTTATATCAATTCACACACATTCTCTCTAAAATAAGACTATAATAGCTAGGACAATGACTTGGAGTAGTATATGCAACTAAAAGGTGACTAATTTATGTATTAATTAAATATTCAAATTAAATGCCTCTTGGTTCTTTTATAGAGGCCCAAGTCCACTGAAAATATCAACTAACATCATTAATTAATCATTTGTTTTTTAAAAAGATAATTTGTTTTATTAAATAATCTCATCATAAATAAAAGATGTCACATACTCATGGTAAATAGTAAAACAAATTTTAACCCAATAATACTAACATTCTTTTATAAAGGTTGAAAGTTCGATCTTCCTATCCATATAATGGTTGGTACTAAAATAATAGTCATGGTATATATATATATATATTTTGTGAATAAGAGCATTAGTGAGTTTTTTTTTTTTTTTTTTTTTTTTTAACAACAACAAAACAAACCACTCAAAGTGAGGAGAAAGAAGAAAAAAAAAAGTGCTCTTCCACTCCCTTAGTAAGGAAATGAGTCAAAATGATGTGGCAACCCTTCACAAGAGAATAGAAATTAGATTCTAACTCAAGCACCATAGATTTAACATCCTCAATAAAAAAAAAATACATTTGATTAGTTCAAATACTTATCATTAACCAGATGAACTCGACATTCAGACAATCAGATTAATCATAGTGTCTGTTTTTTTTTTATTTTTATATATATTATTATTATTTATTTAAGTATGAGCCTTAAGAAATTAAGTAGTTAATGATAAGGTATAATTGTGGTGTAGACACTAGGTCGTAATGGTAGCTAGAGTAACTATTTATTCAATATACTATTCTTTGTTAAAGGGGAAAAAGTTTGAAAAGTACGTAATTTTTGCTTGCTTTATTTCTTTCCTCAAAGTGCTTTGTTACTAAGATATGTTTGGACACAATTAATGTAGTTTTTATAACAATTTTATATTGTTGTAGTCAAAAAAAGGAGTTATTTTGTTTAAAGACAATATAACCTAAAAGTTATTTTCATAACGTCACCTTTTTGTGGGATTTTGAATTAGATTCTAAAAATAAAAGTAGAAATAAATATCTTCAATAAATTTAACTTTCAACTTTCATAAATATTTCAATACTTTCAATGAAGTAGAACATGATCATTAAAATTTTGAATGGAAATTGGAACATTGAACCCGATGTGGGTGTGAGACCTTTGGAGTGACAGTATTCGTATTTCAACTTTTGTACCTCTTAAGTCATTGTCACATTGTTCTAGGTCATAATTTTCATCTAAAATTCTGAAGGATTTATATTTTAAAAATAGTCTTGAACACTTTTAAAAAGTTAACTGTAATATAACATAAAAAAAAATTAAAAGAAATAAAATGGTAAACTTCGAAGTTTTCCCCTTCTAGTTTAGCCATGGGTTTTATATTCAAAAAAAAAAAAAAAAAAAAAAAAAAAAAAAAAGTTGAATAAAAAAGTGAATGGGGTTAGTTGAGGTGAGGTAGCCTTTTGGGAGAGAATGTGAAATTAAATTAATGAGCTAAGCATAGGGTAGGCAAATCATCTTCCCAAATATT
Organism: Citrullus mucosospermus; assembly: GCA_030954485.1. NCBI lineage: Eukaryota > Viridiplantae > Streptophyta > Magnoliopsida > Cucurbitales > Cucurbitaceae > Citrullus > Citrullus mucosospermus. The sequence continues at coordinate 27,619,321 of CM062056.1, forward strand.
ATGTTAATTTAAACAAAAACATATCAAAGAATTAATCAGTACTATTATTTCTTTTTTCTGGGTCTAATGTAGCTCTAATTGATTGGATATTACTGTCTCTCACTTTTTAATTTTCTTTTTTTTTTAAATGTAATAGTCATAAAAGATTTCAACTATGTCTCTCACTTTTTAATTTTCATTTTTTTAATACAATATTCATAAAAGATTTCAACTATAGATCTTTTAATCGCTAACACATTTATATATTAGTTGACTTCTCGATCAGTTTTAAATTTTAAATTTTTAATATTTTAGTTTAATTAAAACAAAAAAAGAAAAACAACCTTTATATCCTTGAATTTTAATTTCGGGTAAAAGTAACAGGTTAGTATACAAATTTTTATTTGTACCAACTTTTGAAATTTGTACAATTTAGTTTCATATTGATATGCAATAATCTATTTCATATCTTTTAGATATGGTAACAATTTCTACCTTGAAACTTCTATCGAAGTTAACCATAGATTTTTTTATAGGCAAATTATTATAAATAGAAAAAATATCAAACTATTTACAAATATAACAAAATTTCACTTTCAATTTATGATAGACATCTATTCATGTCTATCTATTAAAGTGATAGATGTCTATCTAGATCTATCGTAGTCTATCACAGAGAGAAAATAAAATATTGTTATATTCGTAATTATTTTCAAACAAATTTTCTATTTTTGAAAACATCCATTTTTTATATAAAGATTTAGTGTTTATAATTCATAAACATAATTTGGTCTCTAATCAAATTTTTTTTAATATAATCAAACGTATATAGAAAAATTTTCTATTAAGTTTAGTAATATTTTTCATATTACGATTTAATTATTATAATTTTTAATGAACAAGAATTATATAGTCACATATTAAAATTTAAGAACTAAATTGTTATCGAATTAAAAGTATTTAGACTAAATTGTTGAAAAGATCTAGGTTGAGAGACTAATAATTCAAAATAGTTTGGTGAAAAAAAATTCTAGACCTAATATTCTTAATACTATGATTTATTTTCTAAAATCGTCTTAATAAAAGAAGAATGGGTTATGAATAAAGATATATATATATATATATATGTCTATAAAGTGTCACGCGTGTGTGAAAGGAGTGAGAAATGTGCATATCCAATTCATTTGCCAAAAAGTTGGTGGGCAGTTTTTTAATTATTATAAAAATGTAACATTCCCCTCTCTCTCTAAATTCAACCTTTTTTTTTTAATTAGAAAATTTATAATAATTTTATTTATTTTTTTAATTAAAAGTAGTTTTTTAAGTTTAAATTTTAGGTTAAAAATACTTTTGGGTCCATCATAGAAGTAACAAATGACTCCAAACTTTAGTTTGATAATAATAGTTTTGTCATTAAACTTTAATAAGTAATGATTGAACTTTTATCGTATTTTACAATTTTAATATTGAATCTTTATTGCATTTTACAATTTATAATAATTCAATCTTTATTGTGAAAAATATTTTAAAGATTTAATGAAATTTGTTTGACATATAAATTGATATACTAAATCCAAGCATCAAAATTTGTTTAACACATAATTTTGATATAATTTTCACAATAGAGATTAAATTGTTACCAATTTGAAGAATTTCAAATCTTTTTCGCAAAGAAAAATTTCAAAATTTTAAAACATTGTTTTGATCGAGGAGTGAAAAGAAAATTTTAAGGTTTCTATTTTGAATTACACAACCAACCACACTTAATTTTTTTACTAGTCTTAAATAACTTTATAACATTAAGTTTATGTTTATTTTCATTATTATTAGGTTAGATATGGGTAAATTGTGAACAAACACAAGTAGGTACCTAAGACTTTTAATTTGAATTACTCCGTAAAACATTACCTCAAATAATTTAAAGTTATCGCCCTCTATTTGTTTATTAAAATTTAATGTTTTTTTTTTTTCTTCAACTTTAGAAAATGTATATGTCAATTGTTATTAAGACATAATTTTAAGGATTGAAAATAAATAAAGTTTTAATATAACTCAACGTTAAAATCATCGTTCATAAAATAATGTAAGAGAGAGAAAGATATGGAGTATTAAATTATTAAAATGGACAGAAAGGAAGCTAAAAATATTAAAAATTAAAGCAGTACTTCTAACTAACACAACCTTTTGCATCAAATTGAGTGCATGCATATTTTTAATATATATTGATAGATTTAAAAAGACAAAAAGGTTGGATTATTTTTAACTAATTAATGTGATATTAACCCCTAATTTAATTTTTTTTTAACTATATGTATTGATTGCCAATGAAAAAAAAAACGTAATTAACATAAAATTTATGGAATTGACTTTGAAATTTAAAGTATCCTTTTTCTCATATATCCTTAAAAAAAAAACATATATTTTATTAAGAAAATAAAAATAATGATTTGTGTTATGCCCACTAATCAAATATGCCATTGAATGGTATGGATTTTATGTAGATGGTATGGATTATTGTAGATTAAATTAAAAGATATTGGAAGACATATTTAATACATTAAATAAATACGACAAAACCAAACAATTTTGGTCGGATTATAAATATATATTTAAATAATAATCTGAGTGGAACAATGGAATTAATTAATATCACAAACAAATGCACGAGTGGGTGCTACTTAATTAATTACTAATAATTGGACAATTATTACCACTAAAAGCTTCACTTTTATTAAAAAGATATTCATTTTTTAAATTGAAACATTATATCCAATTTTTTACTCCTTTTAAGTCTTCTCTGCAAAAGAGAATATTTCAGGGACTCCGTAGTCTATATACGAAAGCATTAAGTGATTGTTTGGATGATTAGAATGTAATTAGAATTAGTGAGAATCAGAAATGTGTCGAAATGTGTGAAGTATCAAGCGCGAAATGAAAATGTGATCGTGAAACATGAAATTGGTAGAAAATAGAGTTTGGTTAAAAATTGTTAGAACGAAATGAGTTTAATATTATAAATTGGGACACAACCCAAACATGGATTTTGGATTACATTACAATCCAAACTCATTCCATTACGCGCCCCAAATAGCCCCTAAAACGAACTTGAGAAAGGGTGCCAAATAGACTAAACTTTAGAATATATTTTCAAAAATGTTTCAAGTAAGCTTATTATTTATTTATAATTTTCATTAATTTTTCTTTAATTTGAGCTTATCAAAATAACCTTATCATAATTAATTATTTAATTATATCTATCGAGGATAAAATTATGTGGGAAGAAATTTGAATACATGATCTTTTAGTCTGATATCATGTTAAATCGAAATCGCCACTTAACTCATAAGCTTAAGAGTTAACGGGTTACTATAAATTTAATTATATCTATGCTTACATATGTAATTTTTATGTTTTTTAAAATTTAGGTTAAATACTATTTTGGTCCTTATACTTTGAAGTTTGTTCAATTTTAGTATCTATACTTTCAATAAATAGTCACTCAAAGTTAATTTTTACCAAAAAGGATTAAATAGTATTAATATTTTTCATGCAAAAAAATAAAATATGTGAAAATGCTATAGAAAACAAAAGGTTTTTTTTTAAACAATCAACAATAAATTAGCATTGGAGAATTAAATTAAGATTAATTGAAAATACAAAGTCTAAAATTGGACAATTCAAAGGATAGAGATTAAAATTGAACAAACTTCAAAATATAGAGACGAAAATGATATTTTAACCCAATATTTATCTTTTTTATTCTACAAAATTTGATATTTGAGGGGTAGAAACTCATCAATTTTCCGGCTGTATCAATAATTCCACATTGAGAAAATCAATCTTATTTATCTTTCTACCCTTTCCCTCAAAATCAAACAAAGCTTTCTATTTTTACGAATGGATTATATTAATATTGTAGTTTTTTTTATCTCTTTTTATATATAGCAAAAAAATTAAAATATTTATAAATATAGCCAAATTTTCCTATCTATTGGGGTATATCGAAAAAAAGTTATTATAAAAAATAAGTTTGTTGTGAAAATATCTAAGAAAGACAAATTTTTGACACGTGTTTTAAGGTCGATGTGAGAGGTCAAAAATCACTTGTTTTTCCTTAATACTCTTGCAACAACCCATATTTTTTTAATTTCTTCCAAAACTACAATATTTAATTTTACATAGTAAATAATAGTAAATAATGAAATTCAAGGGAAATGTGATGAAACATAACATAAAGGAGAGTTGAAGAATGAGAGACAAAGGTGATTTTTTGGTAGAATAATGATAGGTGGATTCGAATCATAAATTTTTTAATTGCTAATACATTCATATGCCAATTAACCATTCATTCAAATTTGATTAAAATTTCAATTTTAAAACTTCATATCAGTAATATTTATAAAATCATATTCCATTCTAAATAATTCAAATGATGAAATGCTGTGTTTGTGTGTGTATGTTTATGCCCAAAATTAAAGTTGTAAAACTCAATTATTTTAAATTATTTAAAAATCAACAATATTTTATATACCTATATCTAACCAAACAACAAATGAAAAACTGACATCAAACGTGTCGCCTGATTTGACGTAAAAAAGAAAAAGAAAATTACAAGAAGATTTTCTAGAAGAATAGGAACTACTCTTTATGAATTATTAAGATTTTTTTTTTAAAAAAATAATGTTCTTTTAATAAATATTGAGAAAAACATAGTCGGAAAAGAAATTTCAAAAATAGGGTAGTGGAATTGCGGATTCGGTCCACGAGTCATCTCCCCGTCAGCTATCCAGTCAACTAGTGACTGGTCGGTTGACCAGTCCTATGGAAAATCGTGTATTGGGTACACGATTTCACTACCCCATTTTTCAAATATCTTTCCAAACCACTCTATTTTTCACATTTGTTTCTAAACTACCATATTTTGTCATTATTTTTTAAAAATACATTATTCTTCAAAATATCCCAATTATGAAATTAATACAAATAAATAAATAAATAAATAAATATATATATATATATATATATATATATATATATATATATATATATATATATATATATATATATATATCTTAATTTTCCAAGAGATTGAGATGACTCATGGATTGTAGGTGTGTCGGTATGCGTGGTCTATTATTGTTGGGAAATGGTTATTCTGACCCAAAAAGTTTTTTATTAGACAAAATTAACCCATTTTTGAAAACTTTTTTTTCTAACCCATTTTTCTACTTTTCAGAGTTTCAAAGGTGAGTGTCACATAGTAAAATGACGTTAATACCCAAAAATCATCTTCCTCAACACTCAAACAATCATCTTCTTCCCTAAACCTAAGATCATCTTCTTCCCTAGAGTTCATTTTTTTTTTAAAGTACTCATTTCTGTCATTTGTGGTAAAAACTAATCCAATATAACCCAATTTCTGGAAACAAACTCACAAAGAACATATTTGAAATGGTGGAAAGAAATTTAGGATTTCGAATAGTTGGCGGTAAAAAACAGAAAAGAAAATGAATTTTTCTGATAGAGGAGGTTTAGTATGTGTAGGAAATGCCTGAAATCAGATAGAAAAAAATTTGATTTGCGTTTTTTGCTTGGTGTTATTTTTCCCGTAAGTTGAATGAGTTTACGGGAAAAGTGACAGAATGCCCAAATCTCATGAGTACATGCCAACTTTCGGGACATTTGGGCATTCGACTTTTCCCGTAAGGTTTCCAACAAGACCTTATGTGGAAAGTCACAAAATGCCCAAATTTTCCGAAAAGGTTTGAATCTACCAAGAAATTTGGCTTTCTATAACTATAATCTCCCTAGTCTTTAATTAACCCACCGTTTTTCGATGCGGAACCAACAATGTTTTCTTTTCAATGTGATGGGCCAACTTCACAGCCCACCAGCGTAATGGACAAATTCTATTTCGAGAATTCATTTTCTACGTTTTTTTATCTAATACCTTTTCGGTCCCTAGATTTTAGTAGTTTTTATTTAGTCTATAAATTTCAAAATGTTACACATTTAGTTCTTAAATTTTGAGTTTGGTTTTAATTTATCTCTAGCTAGGTTTTAAATTGTTACACTTTTATCTTTGAATTTGAGTTTTGTTTCCAAAATGTTACACATTTAGTTTTAAGTATTGAGTTTAGTTATAGTTAGTCCCTAAGTTTCAAAATGTTACAATTTTACCCTTGAGATTTGAGTTTTGTTTCAATTTGGTATCTATGTTTCAAAATCATTCACACTTTTAGCCTCGATTTTTTAATAGATATTCATTTTTTTATCTTTAGTCTTAATGTCTATTAATTAACTTAAAAGAATTAAAAGAATCATAATTAAGTTTTACTATTTTTCAAATTCACTTCATAATTATTCTAAATAAATTAATAGACATTAATGCCAATAACTAGTAGTGAATATTTAATGAAAAACTAAGGTTAAAAGTGTAAAGATTGAAACCTAAGAGACCAAATTGAAATAAAACTCAAATCTCAAAGATAAAATAGTAACATTTTTTAAACTTAAAGAACGATTTTTGAGGAAAAATATCAAAATCCCTACAAACAACAATAAATTAAGCTATTAAAGAAGAAGATGGGGAGTCGCTTGTTTGTTTTAAGATTGAAGAAGAAGACGACTTAATTTGAGATTGTTGTAGCTTTTAAAATAATTGTTATTAGCTTTGTTTTGCAAAAAAGTAGCTGCGAAAGGAAGTAAGCCAGTGTTTGGTAAATTTTAATTTTAAATTAGAAAAACTAGTTACAGTGTGTTAGATAAATTCATACTAAAGTGATGTAATTTAATTCTATGAACGAAAGTAGGCTTATTATTTTAATTGTTCTCACATTGATAATTAATTAATTATATATATAATTTGAATTTCAATTAATTTTGTTTAATCTAAATTATTTGATAAAAGTTTAAGAAAAATAATTATTATAAAAAAATTGAATCAATTAAAATATAAAAATAAACATGAAAAATATATTAATATGGAAGAATATTGTTATAAAATATTTATTTCAATGATTAAGAAGTAGCAAATTTTTAGAAAAGTTGAATATTAAAGCTACTACTTCAGCTTTTACTACTATCAACTTTTACACATTAGTTAAAGTTTAAGATGTGATTTTTATAGATTAATTAATAATTTTATTTACCAAGCAAGGAAGGCGGTTAAGATCTTTTCAAAATCACCAATGATTGCAAACCGGCGATGCTGAAGGGAAATGGGGAGAGAACTGCAGAGAGGACATTTTTTTTTTTTTTTTTTTTTTAATTATTATTTTAAACATTGTCACATTAACATGGAATTCCTAGAATTAACAAAATCTTTAATTGATGGACCATGTTTGAGCAGTTTTCAAATACCAGATAAGTGATTGTTTAATTTTGAAATCTAAAGACAATTTTCAAATTTTATGGGTGAAAAATGTAATTTATAAAAAAATATTAATAATAATAAAAAAAGTACATTTAATCTTAAATTTTTAACTATAGGTGTGTTTGGTTACTAAGGTTTCAAAATATAATTTTTTAGTCCATACTTTTTAATGATGGGTTGAAAAGGCCGCTGATTAATTTAATTCAATTTAATTTTAAAAAATAATAGTTAAAAAAGTTGTTTTTCTCTCCACTCTCATTCCCTCTTATTTTTTCACTATTATTTTAAAAAATTGAAAAAATAAAGTTATTCAGATACCTTTTAAACTCATTCTTAAAAACTCAAAAATTTAATACATTTTAAAATATTAGTAGAGACTAATAAAGTAATTTTCCACATTTTTAATAAAAAAAAAAAAAAAAAAACCTATAATTCTCATAAACAAAAACCTTTACTTAGGAAAAAAAAAACATCTTAGAGAACTTAATTCATTTTAAAATCTTAGAGACTAAATGCATTTATTACTAAAAATTTAGAGACTCATATAGTAGTTTTCCACATTTTTAACAAAAAAAAAAAAAAACTATGATTTTCATAAACAAAAAAACATGTACTTATGACATATTTTGTAATCATTTATTTTCAATTTTCAATTTTTAATTTTAAAAATTAAGCTTATAATAAATGTCTTATTCTACCTTGAGGTTTCCTTGAATTTATCATCTACTTCTACTACTAATATTTTAAAAAATCAAGCTCCATTTTGAAAATTGTATATATAGTTTTTAAAAACATGTTTTGTATTTTTATTTCGACTAGGATTTCGACTCATTTACTTAGGAAAAATGAAAAGATGTATAAAAAATTGAGAGCACACAAACAAAAATTTTAAAAATTAAATAGTTATCAAACGAGACATCATTATTTGAAGATACACATTTATTGTGTCTTGTTTAAATATTTAAGAATGAGTCATAGTTTTATTAAACAAACTAATATCAAATATGTATATGTATATCTTTCTCTCTAAATTTTTGCGAATTTTTCAATCATTCTTTTGGGGGATACGAAATAAGAAATAATCAAAGTTGTGTACGTCAATCAAAATAATTATGAGGTTAAACAAAAATTATTTAAATTAATAAATAAATATTTTATCATTTCTAGAAGTTTTACTTATATTATATTTATACTACTATCATTTTATTATTTTTGGTTTTTTAATGTTTTGTAAATTTTTTACGATGTATAACGAAAATGTTGATTCATACTTCGTGTCAATGTCGAACAAATAGAAATGTAAAAATATTGACATAACGATTGAAGTTTAATACTCTAATAACCTTCCATTTCAATTATTGTTTAAAAAACAAGGTTTTCATGCATTTATTGAATTATAAAATATAGAAAATGGGTTGATATGACATTAGAGTTAAAATTTGTGTATTGGTTAGAATTTATTTCTGTACAAAATTTTATTATATATTAAGATTAATGAAACTATTATAGAATACTGTTTTTCAAAAAATAGTGGGAGAAATAATAGAAATTGAAAAGAGAGAAGAAAGTAAAGTTTGCAACAATATTTTAGATTTACAACCTAATTAAATGAAATTGAAACTTTAGAGTTGATATTAATAAAATTGAGACCCTTAAAATTATATAAATGTTAAATAGTCTAAAATTAGACTTTCAAATTTATATAATTGTATAAATTAACATATTTGTATAAGTCTAAGAGTTCAATTTTTATCATTTATTGGTCTTAGGGTCTACAATTACTATAAACTTGAGGGTTCCAATTTTAACACTGAAGTTTAGAGGTCCACCTTTTACAATTGAAAGTTTGAGAGTGTAATTGCAACTATCACCATATTTTAATGGTGAATTTTGTAATTTCCCCTTATTTTAAAATCATAACATATTGATTTTCTTAAAAAAAAAAAAAAAAAATTACCTTTTTAGTGCGTGATTTTTCTAGAATAGATTTTAAATAATTAAAGTTATTTAGATATTATACAATTATTTAAACAAATCAATTTAATAGTAGGTTTATTTTGTTATTATATCTAAAACATAATTAGGATATTTATACCAAATATAACCGATCACTAATTTGTTTCATATTACTGTTGGTCTTTTTAAACTCGTAGTGGCCAACAATTATTTTAAAAGTTACAACAATTCCAAATTAAATTGGAAACGGATTGAATAACAATCAATTTCTGTAATAATTTAGTATTTTAAAAATCACTTTTTAGATGTGGACAAACAATCACTCTTAAAATTAATAATTTTTACAAAATTTTAGGACCCATTTGGGTTCGCAAATAATCCTAAAACAAACTGTATGAAAAACTTAACCGCCTAGACTGTTTGGTAAAACAAATAATTTCTTAGTCCATCTAGAATCACTTTTAAGTTTGTTATAATGTGGAAAATCTATTAGATACGACTTTTAGATTTTCTCTTTTCCAAAACATTTGTATCTTCCCTCACCCATCTCAAATTTATCATTTGATATTAATTTATTTTATCACATCTATTCCAAAATTTAAAATAGTTCAAACTCCTTATATTTTAGGTCTTCTCACCACTATTTTTCTAAAAGCAAACTACTGACAGTAAATTTTCAGTTTTTGGAGAGTGAATTTGATGACAAAAATATTCATGTGGACAGTTTTTGTTAATTTCTAGAATAGCCTTCATAACCATCTAAATAAAAGCTAACCAATTTAATAAGGAATAGAAATTATCATGTTTATTTTATTTTCAATTTTAGTATTTAACTTTTTTAATAAATAATTGTGGATCTAAATCAAATATTAAAATAAAATATTAGAGATAACCAAAATTTAAACTAATAAAATCTATGTAAATAATATATATATATATATATTTTTTTTTGGAATCCACGTACCTAAATGATATAATTTTTTTAATGATAAATTTTGGTCTTAAATCAAATATTGGAGATAACCACATATTAGACCAATAAAATTCATGTGAATAATAATTTTTTTTTTTTTTGAGATCCTCATCATTGATAAATTTTGGAATCATGCATTAAAGATAACTTTAATTGACATGAATTACAAAGTATTTTTTTTTTTATATAATTTTAGTGTAAAATTACATTATATAACCTATAACCACTTACTAAAAGGGGCAAAAAGAAAAATTAATATTTCCCCTCATAGCCCCTTTTAGATACTATAAGTTATTATTATTATTATTTGAGTTCAGCAACAAGTGGGTGAAAGACTCAAACCTCTAACCTCTAGGTTAATGACATATATACATTAGCTAATTGAGTTATGGTCAAGTTGGTAGACATATTAGTTTTTACTTAGTACAGTCCTAAAAATATGATTGATTAGAATATCACACGAGACATGAAACAACAAATGAGTTTAATAGACGGGCAACAAATCAAAATCATACATGAAAGGACATTGTTCTCTAACGAGTTGCATTCAACATTTTCTAGCTTAGTCATCTATCACTTACTATCTAAATCTTTATTATTTTGAGACAATTGCAAAAGCCACCCCCATAAACTATAAGGATGAATCAACACGTACTCTAAACTTATAAAATTGTTGCAATTAAACTTATAAAATTGTTGCAATTGATCCCCAAATGCACAAACCATATTGCATTGTAATGAATGTTTCAATAAACCGAACTATACTTTACAATCAAACCTAAATTCTTTAGGCTTTTTTTTTCTTAGATTGAAATTGGAAATTCAATATCGATTTAAATTGTTAATATTATAATTTTCAATTTCAAAAAGTGGAAAAAACAAGTTTAATTGAAATGATCATATAATTAAAATGTTTGATGGTACGTAATAACATATAGTTCATAGATAGTTTGTGCATTTATAGGTTCTAAATCTCATATTTCTATTGCAATTCTTTCCTAGATTTTTTACTTTGATTTTTCATATTTTAAATCTATATATATGAGATTTATTAGATTTATGGTTTCTTATTTATCAAATACGATATTTCATGAATGTAATGCAATATTTAATTTCTTTTAAAAGAAAATCTAATGCTACATTAATCCACCACATTGTACACAGATAACATTATATATATATATATATATATATATATATATAAAGAAGGTAAAAAAATAAGAGGAAAATGTTATCGATATGGAAATCTTGAAAAAAAAAAAAAAAAAAAAAAAAAAAAAACTCATATTTCAGGAAGTTATCCCTCCATAAAATTTCGAGGATCTTCAGATGTCTAACTTTCTTCTATATCATACTTAAACAAAATAAACGAGTAATAGATCTAAATGAATGTCCCACAAGAGTATCCAAAACAAGTGGCCCTAACCCAAATCTTTATTTCAGAACCTCATTCCTCTAGTTGATCTCATCGTGTTTGATTTCCAACTTTTCAAATCTTCTTCTACAAACTATTTTTCTTGATTTTTGTTAATTAATTGATTATGTTTATGTTGAGTTGAATTTTTCAATAACAAAACCACAATTTCATGTATAGGAATTAAAAATTAGAGATTTTTGCTCTGGGAAAAGGGAAAAAAATAACTCGAGAAAATTATTTAGTTTTGAGGGTAATTTTGTGTAATTAATAATCTCAAGATTTGAACTATAATGAGCCTAATATAATGCACAATCAAGTTGGGCTACAGGTCCAGTACCATTACTTAGCTTTAGGGCTACAATATGTTGGCTTCATTGGGCCTTAAATATGGGCTCATCTGTGATGGGTTTGGGCCTATTAGTGGGGCATTGGCTTTTGGCCCACATATTTCCAGACATACAGGTGATAGTTGGTTCGGTTTTGTCAGTTTTGAACCAACCAAAAATGAAACCAAAAGAATCAGTTTTATAAAGAAGGGATCCAAACCAATGTCCATAAAGAACAAATTAACTAATGGACTAATTTTTATTTGATTCGGTTTATTGTCAATTTGATTCTCGATTTTTGGTATTTTTATTTTTATTTCTATTTTTGTTTTGAATAGTTCCTTTTTGTTAATTTTAAATTGAAATTTGGTGCAATTTAAAAATCATTTTAATAAATTTTCATCAAATCAATTGTGTTAAGTAATGCATGTAACTTAGTCTACCATAAGTGTCTACATAACTTAGCATATATGTGTTCTATAATGCATGTAATTTATCTTAAAAACAATGTATGTGCATATGTATGTAGCTAAGTTATGTAGTTTAACCTACCAACCATGTATATGTGCATGTTGAGAGATTAGTGAATATACTCGAAAATCCCTTATAAAGGAAGTCAGTTGTGGCTGAAACTAATGAAGTATGCATTGTTAAATATACTTAGGAGACATTTGGATCGTCGAATCAAAATTATTGGAAATCAGATTACAATGGGATTTGTTATTTGGAATTAGGATTACTAAGAATGCTAAAGTCTGTGTTTGGGATGCATGGTTGAGTTTGCTTTCCAATTAATCAATCATATTCGATTTACATTGCATTTATGTTTGTGTGTTTTCTATTATGATGGGTTGTACCTAAAGTGAAGGACAAGCATATCTTCATTGGGTTCACTTCTTGGGAAGTAATTGGTTTCTAAATTCTAAAAGTGCCTCGAAAGATATTTACCAAAAACATGTAACAAAAAAAAATTAAGGAAATAAGGAAACAAGGAAAAAAATTAATCTGAATCTTCTGTTCAAGACAATTTTGCTCTCTTTATGGTGTTTAATGTATCATGAATAATGAATGCCCATAATAAAATGGATTAATATCATATGAATGTATCACTTAATTCAATCAGACTCAATGAATGGTAAAGTATAATAATAATTGAATAGAAAAGAAAAGAATTTGAAGCGCATATGAAAATCACACATGTATTACTATTTGTGGTCATGGAAGTAGTTACATCATTTAGTATAGAGTTATGGCTTTTAAGGAAGAACACATTCTTTTATTGAGATTGTATCCTTTATTTAAAAACAAAACAAAAAGAATTAAAAAAAATTTAAGAAAAAAAAAACATCATTAATCTTAAAAATTTAAAGACATGGGAAAAAGAATATACATGTAGTCCCAGGTTTGATTTACATTTTATTTATGTCTTTGAGTTATCAAATTCAACAATTTTGTCCTTAAAATTTGGTTTTGGTAGCGACCATTGGTTCGTTTAAATTATTAAATTAGCAATATTAATTTTTATTGCTTTTTTCCCTATTCTTTTCTTCTCCTACCCAATTAAAGGTGACCTATCCTACACACTTTCTTTCTTTCTCCTTTTTTTTTTCTCTCTCTCTCTCTCTCTTCCATTTTCTTTAGTCTCCTAATCTTCTACCTCTCTTTCCCCTTCCTTCTTTCTCTCATACGTTTTAGGGGAGAATCTAGAATGTTCCAACAGAAATCTAGAATGACTCGATCTGACCAGATTTGGAGCGTTCCAGATCTATTGGAACATTTTTTCTTTTTAATCTTTTGGCCAAAACCAAACCAGAGAAAGTGAGAGGGAAAGGAAAAGGGAAGAGAAAGACATGTAAATATTTTAAACTTATCAAACATATTCTTGTTTCTAGTTATTAAACATAGGAAATAGTAAAACGTAAATATCATCGAACACTTTTCAAAAATGGAATTGAGATCAACTACCAAATGCATATGTATTGAACACAAAGAATATAAAAACATAAAACATAATCCAAATTATCAAACACTACCCATTAAATAATATCTAAGATCCAAATAGATTTTTTTTTTAAAAAAAAAGATTGTAGCCTTTTAAAATAATTGCTGACAGTTATACTTTTTGTAAAATTAGCTTTAATATAAAGCATACTAATGTTTGGTAAGTTTCAACTTTATACTTGAACAAGTTAATTACAAGAGTTTGGTAAATAAATACTAAACTATCGTGTTTTAGATATAATAACTAAAATGAATCTAACATTATTTTTTTATATAATTTATAATTATGAAATAATTGTTTAGAATAGATGTGTTATATACCTTAATTTTAAATGATAAAATTAAAAATTGCATATGCTATTAAGAAAAGTCAAAAGCTAGTAAATAAATGATTTTAAAAAGAATGTGAAATGAACATGTGATTCAGAAGTGATTTTAGTGGACTTAATCAAAAATGTTTTACTAAACACTAAAAATGCTTAAAATACATTTATAATCACTTATATTTCTCCCAAAATCAACTCTAAATGCAGCTTATGACTTTAACGTTTATTGCAAGACTAATTTTATAAACCGTCATATATTTATTCTATTAAATATTATTTTTTTTTCCAAACAGACCGTAACTAGATTAGCATACAAATGAATTAGTAACTAGAATGTTTATGGTTGGAAATCCCATACTCTCAATTGTACTAAAATAAGATTTTTTTAAAAATGTTTATTTCATAGAAGTTATCAATTCTATTGTCATAGAAAACATGTAGCACGTTTAATTTTCGATAAGAGTAAGATTAACTTTGTGGTTTTGCATTGTTCTTCTACAGAAACATCCACTTTAATCTCAATGAAGGTAAGAATACATTCTTTTACTCTTTTTTTCTTTTTCTTTACAATTCAATTATACTTTCTTTTGAGTAACAATTTCATAACACGAATGAATATCTAGCAAGAATTCAAGAAAGGGCCTACGGATAAATAATAATAATAATAATAATAATAATAATAATAATAATACAAGGTTCAAATAAAGTTTGAACTCAGATTAAATTATATATTTGAAAGTTATTCTAATATATGTGTATATATTAAAATCAAAATATAGTACTTAGACCTTTAAACTTTTTCTTTTTAGTACAATAGGGGAGGGGGATTCGAACTAGACTTCTGGATTGTTGATACATTCAAATGTCAATTAAGTTATGTTTTCTTTGGCAACTTTTAAATTTGTTGTGATAATAATTGCAATAATTTTAGAATATTGTGTTTTAAATTTGTTTGTCTCTAATTATCATATTTTTTTCTTTTTTATCATCTAAAAGCACAATAAGAATCTAAGCAAATGAGCATAACTCAATTAGCTGTATAAAGCATACAATATCAACTTTGAAGTAAAAAATTTGATTTCTCGTCTCTCATGTAATAAAATGAAAAAATAAAAACTAAGAAACGATTTAAAAACTAAAATAAATAAATAAACCTACAGAGATTACTTCAACCTCCTTTGTTATATATTTTACCAATGGATTAAAAAATCTAGCTAATTTTTTAAAACTAAAAAAAAAGTAGCTTTTAAGAAAAAAAATTTGGTTTTGAAATTTGGCTTAGAATTAAACTATTGTCCTTAAGAAAGATATAAATTATTATAAGAAATGGAGAGGATATAGACTTAATTTTTAAAAACTAAACACAAAAAATAAAATGGTTACCCAACGCCCTAATTCACACAAAACTTAACCCCAACTCTATCTTAAATTATAAATGTTATTTAACAAAGACAGAACTGAGATTAAAAATAATATTAACAGTAAATGGCTAGCTAACAAAGACCCTAAATGGATGAAAATTGAGGGACAAGAAATATTAAAGATCCATTTGATAACACTTCTGTTTTTTCGACATTTACATTTGTTTCCTTTTCCGTCTATAGGTTTCACTTTTAAATTTTTTTTATATATAAAAAAGAAACACTTCAATTAATACTCATCCTTAAACAATTTTTTAAGCTCATTCGCAAGAGTCTTTAAAACCAAACTTATAAACACTCTTTTAATTTTTAGGGATGTTTTTAGAATCAAAGTCAAATTTTAAATACTAAAACAAATAGCTCTTAAAAACTTACCTATAAATTCAAATGTCTATTAAAAAAAAGATGAAAACCATGATAGAAAAATAATAAAAGGAAAAAAAAAAGTATAATTCTCTTTATGAAAGAAAAAAAAAATCAAATAAAATAAAACTAAAAAAAAAACAAAATTTTATAAGTGAAGCATAAAAGATATTATTTTAGTTTTTATACCGTGACTTAATTTTTGAAAATATTAGTAGACAGTTAAGAGCAAAACAAAGAAATTTAAATGAGGAATGAGTATTTATAAATTCAAATTTCAAAACCCAAATAGTATCAAATCGAGTCTAAATTAACTAGATTTCACCCGACTTAATTCAAACACTAATGCAACTATCATAAGAATTGATTTTCAAACATCGTTCTTATGTTCAAAGGAGAGATATATAAAGAAAGTAAAAATATTTGATTTTTCTAAGCCAACTATTAACTAATCTCAATAATATCCCAAGATTCCAAACATCGAAACCTAAACTTTGTACTTGGCAAATAAACTAACATGTTATGACATAAACAAACCAACAAGCAATGAATAAAAAACAAGAATGACAGTAATTAGCATGGTTCAGTAACGGTGTATTAGCAATGTTCAAGAGCATAGGGAGAAGCAATTTTATTATATTAAAGAAAACCATGAACACACCCTGTTAAACCCAAAACATAATAGACTGAAATAAATGCCCAAAACATAAATAAAATATAGTCTCAATATAACATAGGTTTTGAGGGCGTTGCCTTAGCCCCAACTTGAAAGAGCTCTACCAACAAGATCTCGTGTTTGGTCATTCAAAGCATCAAATAATAAATTCAAAACATCTTACAATATAAGAGAAGTATATCTTTGTTCGAACTTGGAATGGGAGTACACCTATCATGTTTGGTAGACTGATAGATGTATATTTTTATTCAATAGGTATATTTTTATTAAATGGGAAGAGAGAATCACGGTATATAAGTAAGAACAATTATCTCCATTGGTATATGATTTTTTGTGGTGGTTCCAAAAGCAAAGCCAAAAGCGTCTATGCCCAAAGTGAATAATATCATACTATTGTGGAGATGGTTAAGGTTATGTTATCCTTAAGCAAAACTTAAAAGAAATTCTCATAAAAAAAAAATTAAAGTTAAAAAATAATAGAATAAAAGCATGCTTGGAAATGTTTTTGAAATAATTAAAATCACTTTTATCATTTTCAAAATCATTATTAAACATGTTTTTAATGATTCATAAATTAGTTTAATATTTGATTTTATACTTTCAAATACTATTTTCATATAAGTAAAAGTGATTTTGAAGGATAAAAGTATGCTTCAATAGAATTTAAAGATAACAAAAGTGATTTTAACCATTTTAAAACCAACTACAATATACAATCAAATGTGCAAATTAAGTTATATCCCCCTTCATAATATAGGATATTTACCAGAAGCAAAACAAACATGAATCACTTCAATTTGTCGACTTAAATACATTTTGCAAAGCTAAAGCAAAAGAAAAAAGATAGAAAAACAAGGTTTTCATTATACCTAAGCTTTAAGAGGTCAAAATTAGGGAGAATTAATAATAAATAGAAAAAGAAAAAGAAAAAGAGAAAAACAACCATTACAAGTAATCATCCAACAATCATAGTAGAGGTTCTCGAATATCTAGCAAATGATCCGTTGTTGTCACTATGATCACACACATCGAACCATATCCTACAACAATTCCTGCTTACCCTGACTACTCTTCTCAGAAATAAAATGTTAGCGAAGGGTATTTAATCAAAAGAATGAGGTATTTTCGAAAGAAAAGGAAAAACAACCATTACAAGTAATCATCCAGCAATCAGAATAATGGGGTTCTCGAAAATCTAGCAAATAATTCGTCGTTTCCATTAAGATCACACACACTGAACCATAACCTACAATTCCAACTAGTTCTATGATTACTCGTCCTAGAGATAAGATGTTAGTGAAGGGTATTTAATCCGAAGAACAATCATAGTAGAGGTTCTTAGTAATCTAGCAAATGATTCGTCATTTTCATTATGATCACACACTAAACCATAACCCACAGGTTTACTCGTCTAAGAGACAAGTTGTTAGTGAGTGGTATTTTTCTGATTCATTACATCTAAGCCTTAAGAGTCAAAATTAGGGGAATTTTTTGGAAGGAAAAAAGATAAATTGTCCTCTTTCAGCATTTTGAATCAGAGTTTAGAAAAAAAAGGGTAAGACAACCATCACAAGTAATCATCAACAATCACAGCAGATGTTCACGCAAAACCTAGCAAATAATTATGATCACACACACAAACCCTAGCCTTCCCACCCCCCCCCCCCCCCCCCCCCCCCCCCCCCACATTTAGGCAATCAGTACAAGGTTACGAATCTTCAAAACTGTAAAAGTGATTGTAAAACTAGTTTTAGAACTTTATGGCCACGGGCCTGTGGCCTAGCCTAGCTAGTAGCTATTCTCTGCTCGACTACAATAAGGTGCCAAACATTATCTCCAAGGTAAACAATTCTTATGTAAGAACTCTAGTTATGGATGTATTAGGATTATTAGTACGTTTGTTAGGGAGGGCATCTTAGTAATTTGTCATGGAGTTTGTTAGGATTTTTTGTTATAAATAGAGGGAGTGAACTGGGAGCAAGGTAGGAATGATTTTAGTAGGAATTTCATTGTCAGACTTTGGAAGAGAGTAGCCTCTCGGATGGCTATAATATATTGTCACGTCTTTTGATATTGCCTTCTGTGTATTTCATTATGTTTTCTGGTTAGGTATCCTAACATCTTATTAGTTATTATTCTGAAAGGTTATAATATATGTGATTTAGCTTTTTAAATTCCTTAGCTTCTTCGAACTGTTTTATTTCTATTTATTTTTCTGATTTGGGAGATTGGGCTTTCTTTCAATTCCAGGTTCGTTCTTTCTTTCTTAGCATTCAATTATTTTCCCACCTTCTATAGTTTTATAGTTTTCAAGTATTCTTCACTACTTTCTATTAAAGGGATTATAACGAGATAGAAGGCACTATGTTTTCTGACATAACACGTATGGTACTGGAACATTTCAATTTGATATGGAATTACTGGGGAATTGAGTTTCTAGTCTTGGCAAACTTCATATTCCAAGTTATCCTAATTTTCTGTGGAAGTCGTAGAAGGCACACACCAGGATATAAGCTTAGTTTATCTGTTTGGGTTTCCTACATACTTGTTGCTAGAATTGCAACTGTTGTTCTAGGCAAGCTCACGACAATCGACACAGGTGATCAACAGCGCAACACACACAGCCAAGTTGAGGCATTGTTGGCACCATAGATGTTCATGCAAATAGGAAGTCCAGATACAATAACAGCCTACTCAATTGAAGACAACCAACTAGGAGTGAGGCACGTTTTCGGTACAGTGATCCAAGTGGGAATTATGTTTTACATTCTTATAAGGTCATGGACAGATTCCAAAACATCATTTCTTTACTTGTCGATGTCTTTGGCTGGAATAATCAAGTATGGTGAGACTTCATGGGCTCTAAAATCAGCACTCAATGCCAACTTGGACATCACAATTGCTGACTTAAACAAATATGTTGAACCTCATTTGTTTGACAGATTGCCACAGCGACTTCCAGAGGCAAAATTGATCTTAAGAGCTTACTACAGATTTTGCTGCCTAAAACCTCATATTGAGAATTGGCTTTACTATCCTCCAACTGATTGTGATCGTGACAAACTATACATTGATGATTGTACGCATGAAGATGTGTTCAGAATTACAGATTCTGAATTGGGTTTCATGTATGATGCACTCTACACTAAGGCACCAGTTATATATACTCATACGGGTTTAATTCTTCGTTTCATAAGTTTGCTTAGTATGATTGCTGCACTATGGGGATTGTCTGTATTGTTCAAGGATGCATTTGTGTATAATATTAGTATTGGCCTCATCTATTTTGTGTTGATAGCATCTTTGATAATTGAGATTTATCAGATCTTGAGACTACCATTCACAGATTGGGCTATAGTACAAATGGTAAGACACCATCAAACTTTTCCTATCCTTGAGAGGTTTTTGCAGTCTCTAGACCCTCAGTCGGCAACTTGGAGAAGGTGGTCTACCAAAATGGGGCAGTTCAATCTTTTAGATTTCTGCTTGCAAACCAAGCATCAGAAATACAGCAAAATCAAAATTCTCCGGTATTGGGGGATGGATATGAAACTCCGAAAGCAACTGAGTTTGAAACGAATTGAAGTCCATCCAGAAGTGAAAGAACTTGTGGTCACAGAACTAGGAGAGATAGAGAAGATCAAAGGACAAGAAGAATTTGATCAAAGAGGCCAATGGACAATCGATAGGTACCAAACAAAACTGAAACTCAATGAAGAAAGCAAATTGATCAAAGCTCTTAAAACTGTATCAGAGAGAGTTTTCGATAAGAGCATCTTCATATGGCACATCACAACAAATATTTTCTATAACATCAAAGGTTTTCGTGATACTAGTACTACGGTAGGTAGTAAAATAAAAGCTATCATGAGTTTATCTGATTATATGATGCACCTTATGGCGACTTGTCCCCATGTGCTATCAACAACTAGAGATATTATATTTGATCATGCATGCGTGAGGCTTGGGAAGTTCACAAGAACTGAATGTAGAAAGAAAGAACATATATGCAACGATATTTTGAAATCACAAGAAGAAGGTAATATGCTTGAAGCAAGTAAAGCACAGAAAGCAGTTGTAGGGAATTGGGATCTGCTGAAGGATGTAAAAGAACTTGTAGATAGCTTATTGACTTTGAGTAATGACAATAGTTGGGAGCTAATTGGCAGCATGTGGTTTGAGATGTTGGGATATGCTGCAAGTAAGTGTGAAATGAAATATCATTCAGAACACATCAGGCAAGGTGGTGAATTGATCACTCATGTTTGGCTTTTGATAGCCCATAATGTTACCAAATTCAGTCCACTTCCTCAGGGCAGTCGAGATGAAGAGAATCCAGCTACTTCAAGTTAGTTTTTCAACTTCTTTTTAAATGAATTTTGAAATCTTTGATTGCTTGTAAAGAAGTTTTATGGATTACCATTTTTTTTGGTTCAATGATTTATTTTGTAAAAAGCATCATGCATGTGAAGTTACCCCCTACCAAGAATGCTACATGGCATTTTTTTTTTTCATAATGGAATCCCTAATCTGACCTCATTTACAAGGGAGAAAAAGTTGTCATGGATTAAAATAAATAAATAAAAGAGAAAAGGAAAAAAAAAAAAAAAAAGTATGCTCGCATCTAAATAGTAAAGAAATTAGGCTTACAAAATATAATTATTTGCCCGTAAACGAACCTTTAATTTCTCTCATTATATTTCCCTTAACTAATTCTCAATTTCTCCAACATGCACTTTCTTCATTTACCATGCATGTTATATCTCATTACTCTCTATGTTCTACAATATATTAACTTAGAATGGACAGCGATGCTTAGCATGGTGATAATTCCAGCTGTAGAAGATGGAGATCACAAAGTTCTCTCGATTCGCTAAATAAAAGATCATAAAATACACAAAGATGACAATTATAGATTATAAACAATGCAGAAACAATAATAGCTTACATTTTGGTCCCTATGCTTTGGGTTCCGTTCCATTTTAGTTTTTGTACTTTCAATTGTATAATTTTAGTCCCTGTATTTTCAATAAATCTTAAATTTAGTCCTTCAAAGTTAATTTTTATTGAAATTGGTTAATAATAATAATAATAATAATAATTTTCATACAAGAAAAGACAATGTGGGAATATATTTTCAAAAATTTATAAAAGATATGCTAATAGAGATTTTCATTTTTTTTTCTTTTTTTTTTTGGAAAAGATCAACAATAACTAAATGCAGGAACTAATTTACTAATGAATTTACAAGAACTAAAATTGAACATTTGAAAGTATATGAACCAAAATGGAACAAACCCCAAAATATAGGAATTAAAACGATATTTTAGCTAACAATATGTAAGGTACCTCTTAGTAAGGGGTATAAGGGTAATTAGATAGGAAGTTAGTTACTGATTGTGGTTATAAATAGAAGGAGGGTGAGTGAGGGAAGGCAGAGAATTTTGTGGAGTGGTCTAGGGCTTGAGTGTGCTCACTCAAGAGGGGGGTTCCAAGTTGCTTAATACTTGGGTTATCTTGTAGTATTTCCTTTGTATTTCAATATATTCCAGATTGTGATTCCAGTTAGGAAGTATCCTAACACAATAATATTAATAACGAAACCCAACACCAGAGGTAACTCCAAAATCTTATCCCATTCATATATTCAATGATTATGCATTTTCCATGTCAAACATGTTTAATCTAATGATAAAATGAAATATCCTGGCATCAGCAATTTCTCATAACTAATTAGCAGGTAAGGTCTGTACAAGGTCAGAAAAGAAAGTACTCAAAAAAATACCTGCATCTGCCAATCTATAATTCAATCATAACAATTAATAATGCCAATTAAAAATTTTCGATAGAGCTAAGTATTTTATATTCGGTAACATTATATAGGGAGAAAAAGTTATTCTATTTGGTATAAAAAAATCAAAAGTGAAAGCATCAAGCTGAGAAGTTGAATGAAGAACAGATTAAATACATATAAACTACAATGTAAATATCATAAATATCCCCCTGATATGGTCGCTGACCAGTATGAAAATCCATATCAAAATTGAGTTCCAATTATGTGGTAAACAAACAAAGCTACAGCCACAAAATTTACATGAGCCTAAAACTAAGAAATTACATGCACTCAATGAGAGATAAAAAGCTATGAATACTCCTTAAATCGTTAAAGGAATTAATATAGTGCATTGGAACCTGATGATTTAGAAAAAACGATGACTTCTGAAAATCAAGGTCTTGAAAGGATGGCAACGGATTCCCACTCCAAGTTACATATCACTTCCTGCATAGCATATTTAGAGAGTCTCAAAACATAGCCACCCCACACCAACCTAAACCCTCACAGCACTTTTAGATAAGAACCCAATTTTCACAATTAGGGGACAATAAACACTTTCAGTTAGAACTAGAGATCTTACCATCACAACAAGTAAAGTAGACAACACACGTTTGCATAAAATAGTATATGGGCAACTTACTGATGGGTGTTGACGGTCAATGTCAAAACCATTAATTGCACATGGTTCTGCCAGCAGTTCGACAGGCTGCTTGCCTACAAGTCACAAAATTAGAAAAGTTGAGCCAGTTTATGCATATGGATTCGAAAATAATTCTTTTCAGGCATTAGAAAACAGAAACAATATAAAGCAACAAGATGACTTTGGATAAACGTTGGTTGGCCCCCAGCCTGCCAACCAAACAGGGCTACAACACCAGTTCATACCTTGCTCAATACTAGTTAGAATCCCATCCTCAGAGCAGCTCATAGCAGGTAAAATCTGTGAAGATGACATGCCACCTAAGTTGCCAGACTTAATATAAGGATCATAGTGAACCTCCCAAACCTCACTTTCACATGGCGAAGGATTTGAAGCCTTGCTCCCTTCTAGACCCGAAAGAATGATAGGCTGCTGTTGTGACCTCAAATCCCAGGCAAAGACAGTACCAAAAGAGCCCCCTGCCTAACATGGGGAATAATAAACACTCTAATATCGCAGCTCATCAATAAGGGCAGAATAAGAAAGATGGAACAAAACCCTCACAGCACTTTTAGATAAGAAACCAATTTTCACAGTTAGGGGACAACACACACTTTCAGTTAGAACTAGAGATCTTAACACTACAACAAGTAAAGTAGACAACACCAGTTCACATAAAATAGTACATGCACAACGTGTATGTGCGCGTGTGTGTGAGATTCAATTTTATTAATTAGCTCAATAAATCTGTCAACGTAATCTACTAAGAGTAAGATCAAGAAGACCTATGAGAAGTTTGACAGATAGCTCATTTAGCAACTATCCAAACTGAGTTGGTATGAACTGCCGAGGTCTTTAGATTGTCATTCATATTTTTATCTAATAATTTTGATTCAATTTTATCCTTTCTAAAACATATTAAAAGGGGCCAGGGTATCTTAGTCCTTTTGTCATGTTGATGATGTGGCATTTAGGATTTTGTTGGGAAGCCATCTAAAGCCTCGCCATTAGACACTAAGTTGTTGAAGATAGAATATGATGAATTGAGTTTTAGCCTTTTTCACTTTTCCTTTCAAGTTTAGCCAACAACATCTTGTATATTCATGTCTTGAGTTGCATGCCAAGAACATTCAAGTAGGATTAATCATTCAATCTTGTGGAGTGTTCGACTTTAGGGCCAAGAACTTGATCTTTCTCTTGAGATTTTGATGTTAAGGCTCTCCATGTCTAACCTAACCTTAGGGTTGAAATCAAATGGACTTGGGAGTTTTAGTGTTTGTGGCTTAGGAGCTCATGTAACTAAATAGTTCCTAATTATCACTCGGGTTTTTACATCGTTTGGTATCGTACCATTTTTTACATTATATCATGAATGGTAGAGAGTAAAGAAAATATCTCTCACAAACCCATATCTAATGTAATGAAGCACCCTCTCTCCTCTTTCCTCTTTCCTCCCATCTTGAGCCATAATCATCTCCAGCAACCATGCCTCTCACTGTAACCAATTCTTTATAGACCGTCACCACCCGATCAATCCTTATTGATTACAAAAACTTCTCTATAGCCATTTATGAATCCTCAAGGGGCATTCCGGCAAAGATTACCGAAAGGAAGATTATCCTTATCCACCCAATCCATCTCACTGTCCTAGAAAGCTCTTGACTCGCTTGCCTCTTCCTTTAGCACCCTTTGCAAAGAACCCACAATTTCAAGTTTGGAAGGCACTTGTCCTTTATATGATGATTAGCTATCTCTCATAGGAATCTTTGAGAACATATTGAATTACTAACAACTAAAAAGCATGTTCATTGACATCAATGCTGCAAATTGAAGTGGCTCAATGGGGTTGATGAAAATACAAGTGGCTCGTCTCATGGAGTTTATCAAGGTGATCCTCTCTTGCGCTTCTTATTTATATTGGTTTTAGAGAATGCCTTAGTCGGCTTATGGCCCATAGTACTCATCTAGGTAATATTATGACAAGTCCGATGACACCATTTTGGTTTCAACGACCTCGGTACATCTTTTTGAGATTGTTAATATCTTTTTAGAGGGCCTAGGTTTAAAAATCAATCTCTCTAAGGGTGAGTTGCAAGGGATCCATGTTGATGATTCTGAGATAGATTGGTTGTTGTCTACATTTGGTTGCAAACAAGGTCACTCCCATCGACCTACCTAGGTCTTCCCTTGGGTGGTAATTCTAAGACTTATGTCATTTTGGCAGCCTATCATTGAGCACATCCAGCACAAGCTTCATAATTGGAAGTATGTTTTTATTTCATAGGGAGGTAGGCATGCGCTTATTGAAGCTACTCTAGCTAGTATTTATCTTTGTTTCTTGTTCCTGCCAATGTTACAAAGATTCTAGACAAATTGACCCGAGATTGTTTTTGGTAAGGTCCTCCTGGTGATGGCAATATGCATAATGTGAATTCGGAGATTATTTATCTTCGAAAATTGATGGGTGGTATAGGCATAGGAAATTTTCGGCATCATAATTATGCTTTACCAAGTGGATTTGGAGGTTTCATACAGAGGAGAGTGCCTTATGGCGGAAGCTTATGAATGCTAGGTATTATGTGTCTTTGATGGGAGGAGGTTGGCCCAGACTTATTCTATTTGGTCCTTTTAAGCATTTCATTTATCAGACTAGTGATTTGGTTGCAAGTCGTGCTCGACATTGTCTTGGTAATGGAACCTCTACTTTGCTTTAGAAGATCCCTTGGCTTAGTTGTCGCCCTATTATGATTGCCTTCCCTCGGCTTTTTAATCTTGCTCTTCATTTTGATGCTACGGTGGCTAAGGTGTGGGTTCTGAAGTCAGAGTGCTCAAGATTTAAGCTTGCACAGAAATTTCAATGACTTGGAAACTATTGAGTGGGCTAATCTTTCTTATCTTTTGTCGTCAATCCACTTTTGGCACTCTCCTAATTCACAGATGTGGCCTCTCGATCCTTCTATGAAATACTATGTGAAATTGCTTGTGGGAGATTTGGTGAATCTTGCATTTCTTCTTGCAAAAGATCTTTATATGATGATTTCGAAGGATCATGATCCAAATTTCTTTCGGAGCTTAGTCTTGGTGCTATTAATATGGTAGGGAGGTTGCAAAAGTGAATGCCTTATATGCACTTGTCTGTGTGTTGTATGCAACTCTAGTGATGAGACTCCTAACCATCTCTTTATGCATTGTCCTTTTGCTTCCCTTTTTGGCTTGTGATTCTGGATGATTTTGGTTGGTCTTTGCAGCTCCCTAACCGTGTTTTTCATCTACTTGCTACTTTCTTGGTGAGATATTCCACTTCATGATTCACAGAAGGTGTTGTGGTTAGCCCTCATGCAAGCTTTCTTTTGGCATTCTTTGGGTTGAACATAATGGTCGTCTTTTCAGGGATACCTCCTCTTCTTTTGATCATGTTATGTATATAGTTCTTTCTACTACTTTCTTCTGGTGTAAAGCGAGGAAAATGTTTGTTTATTACAGCTTATCTTTTTATGAAGAGAGAGAGAGAGAGACAACCCGCCTGGGAAACTTGTAAGAAATTAATTCCTAGGTAGGTGGCCACCATGGATTGAATCATTCACCTCTTAGTCATTTATGGAGACTATGTCTCATTTTTACCACCAGGCCAACCAATGGTAGTTTACAACTTATCCTTTTTTATTTCCAATTGGAGACCTTATTGTAATTCTCCTTTAGGTGTTTGGAGTTCTACTCCTTTTCATTTATCAATGGAATCATTTCTTCGTATATATATTAATTTTAAAAAGAAAGCACAAGTCTACAGTCAAAGATCTTTTGCAGAATATATATAAACAAACGTGACTTTGCCTGCTTGAGTATCATGTAAAAATAAGAAAGAAAGGCAACAGATTTTACCAAACAAGTATGCTTTCGTGATGGATGGATATCAATGCAGTGAACTATACCAGAAGCCCTGCAACATTGGCAGAAAGAATTCAGCACATCTGTTTATCAACTTCGGCACTTTATACTTTTGAAGATTCCACACTATCAAATTTTCATATCCTAAATTTTATAGTCAACCCAGAGACTCTTTGAGAACCAATCATTCTTTCATCTACAGTACATACAAGCAGCAATGACTTCTTAATTTTTCTGCAATCGTAATGTAGCAAGGCTCTCATACAGCCACAACCTTTAATTTACCAAATGTAAGCCACTTCCAGTTTCAGAAAGCTGGGTCTTTCCTACAACTCTATCCTAGTTCTAGATGCTAAATGTTCAAATGTATAAGAGAGGACTCGGGGAAGATAAACAAATTCACGTACCAATCGGCCTTAAACTGAGAAACTGCTCCACCGGGCTTTCTCTGATCCCACCATTGCAAGCTAAAGCCACAACCTCCAGTCGCAAACTCAGTAGGCGATGCCCATTTCACTGCGGTATACGACACCAACCCATTACTATCGAAAATCCGACGATAATTCAATCCAGATTCTCCAACGCTCACCAAATTCACTCGTCCATCTTCCGAAACAGTCAGACATTCACCTCCCCCGTCCATCACATCGACACATGAAATAGGTACGTCGTGCAACATCTTCTCGGGCACCGAGAGCTCCGAGTCGATCGACGCTTCCATTGGCTCGACAGATAAAACATGAAGAGAACCTATATAAGTGGAAGCGAAAACAAGAGGATTTTGGTAGAGTTGAGAGGTTTTAAGGGAAGACACTCTTGAAGGTGATACCCATGTCGAATGAGGAGCTATATCCAGTGGCTTTTGAGCCACCGAGTGAATTTCAATGGAGGATGAGTCGGAATCAGAGTCGTAAAGGGCAATGGCGGCAAACCGGCTAAATGCGGAGAGCGGTGGAAGCCACCGAACGCCATCAACATACTTGAATTGCGGGAACCTGTGGATTTGAGGTTGCTGTTGGGGACTTACGATCGCCATTGTTAGGGTTTAAGGGAGCTTCCTTTCACTTCCAAGGAAGACTCAGAATCAGATTGACGTCGGAATTTAATTTTTTTGAGACGGCGGTCCGGCCAAATTAAGTTTGGGATATTTTAGAAAAATAATTACCATGCCTAATTTTTTTTATTCCACCACGTTCAATAATTATAATTTAATATGCGGCAAATTTCTTTTATTTTTATTAAAAAAAAATTGAAACAAATAGCACAAAACAAAACTAATAAAGATTTGAAATTCTCCCACCACACTTGAAAGCTAGTTTCACTTGAAAGAGCCAAAAGAATCAAGCGGTCTACCACCCGATTCTCTGAGCATCTTATATACGTGAATTCACACACAATCCCACCTTTGCTCACCTCCAAAACTACCCTTCACCAAAGAATTCGCACATTAGTCCTAACCTCCTGACTCGTTAATAGACTTGTTGCTATCAAGTTATGAGATTCTAGAATGATCGAGTAAACCCCTATAGCCCAAACCTCCACCATCAATGGATTAAGCTCCCCACAAACATACTAACAACCCGCACTTTGAAGCTTCAAAATTTACACTTTCAACTTCAATTTTTCAACTTCAGTTTTAGCATTAATGTTTATTAATTAATTTAAATTAATTATAAGTAAAATTTTAAAATTTATAATAATGGATATTATAAAAATAGTGAAATTTAATAATAATTCTTTTAAAATTATTAATAGAGATTAACATTATATATTGAAATTGCATTTAGTCAATAATCGAATTTAAAAGTGTAAATCTTAAAATCTATGGACTAAATTAAAAGAAAAAAAAAACTCATAATTTAATGATAAATTTGTAACATTTTAAAATCTAGGAACTAAATTGAAATCAAACTCAAAACTTAAAAACTAAAATTATAACATCTTGAAATTTATGGACCAGACATATAATTGTAGAAATAAAGGGAAATGAAATTGTATTGATGCAAAATAAGACCTATTCGGCCTAGGGAAGTTTATGGACCAAATGGATAATTGTAAAAATAAAGGAAAAGTAAATTGTATTGATGCCAAAACCAGACATATTGGGTCAAGGGAAGGGAGTTGGACTTTTGTACCAAGTCATCCCTTGACCTTGGGAGCCCAATCTGCATGTGGGTCGTGTCCAATACGCTCTAATTCAGCAGGTCTACAAAATATTTGATTTAGTTATTTGATAATAGATAAATGTCATAAAATATATGTTTTTACCTTCCATTTTGTTACTAATTTATTAGGTAAAAGAGTTGTCTATCATGATATTTTGATCTCATATTGTCCCAAAACAAGTAAAATGAGTCAATCATGTCCTTTGTTAGTATTAAGCTAGTCTAGGTTGATTTGGACCAATTTTATGAGCATTTACAAATTGTTTTGGTATTTTTGCATAAACAAGATATTATCTACCCATATCGTCTGGTCAATGAGACTGCATCATGCCCTTGACCAAGTCAACGCTTGTTCCAATCGCTTAACCCTTTTTGGTTTTGCAGTCTTCAACTGTTTTTAGCCCTAATTTCGACTAAGATTGTTAGAGGCATAAATTTTGGCTTTCACCTCATAATCTTGACCTATAAATTGCCAATGAATAATTAAGAATCAACAATCTTTACGTCCTTGAAAAAACTCCGAGAATTCTCTTCAATATCGAAAGTTCCTCTTAAGAGTGTAATTTTTTAGTTTATTCATACCCGTGTGGATGTGTGTAGGGTGGATACTCACCTTGAGAAAGGTTGAATCCATCCTAGAGAGTTCATTTAGTTGGTTTGATTCAAGGAGTTTATATATTGTTTCTCCAGCATTTTATTTCTATTATTTTCTATATTTTATTTACTTTATCTCTTAGCATTCTCTGAATTGACACTTTGTAATCCATGACATCTGAATTAAAGAAGTTTATTCATTTCTCATTCATTTATGGACTAATTTTTTAAGGGATTCGGTCATGTGGATACCTTAAGGATAATATAGCTTAAGTCAATGCAATCGCATCGCATCACATTGCATTCACCCTCTCTATTTCTTTTGTTGAACTAATAATATCTTGTAAAGTTAAACTATTCATTTGAGTTAACATGTTAGGGAAGTCTTAATGCTGTGAAGGTTAGGACATAAATGGAACTTACAAAAGAATATGAGACAAAACGTCTAGACATGAGTTGTCATGTAACCTTAGGCATAAGGCACACCATAGAATTTAGAGATTGCATAAGTTCACATAAGATTCAGTCAGCTATAGAGATATAGGACTACTGCTTAGTCCCTTAAGAACTTGCAAATCAAGATAAATTAGAAGTTGTTCTACATTCATAGTTTGTTGATACGATTGTGATGCGGTTGCATGGCATAAGGCAACTTATATGTGGTTGAAAACTAACGTTTAATCTATGCTGTCATTAAAAGTATTGTTATAAAAAGAATTGAATTATTCATTGGCCTTGTGGAAAATGATACTCGAAATACTCCTAGATTACTACTTATGATAGTGTATGCTTGTAGTAGACTTTATAAATTTATTACCATATCATTCATACATATTTCGGTCATCAATAACCGAAATTTTGAAGAAGATAGGAAGAGACCTAGGTCAAACCACTATAAATATAGTAACATAACTCCTAAAAGGTAACTAAAATCATATTCTTGAATTCTTTAGCTTTCACACTCTTTCACTCTCTGATTTAAGGATCAAAGTGTGTGTATGGCAAGCATCATATCGATGTGTAAGTTCTCTCTTTTTGTAGGCTACATTAGTTTTCCTTTAAACAAATTTATTGTTGGTGTCATGTGAAATCATATGTGTTTTTCTTATTTGAATTTTGACATCAACAAAAATAATGCAATGAAATATCACCGCACACACAAAATAAAAAAATTAAAACTCTAATTAAAACAATTTTTTACATGCTCAAATTATAAGGTATTCAAAACTCATCTTTAGTATATGTTTGGATTAAGTTTCTTTCCAATTTTTAAGAGTCAAAGCATTTTCTTAAGTAACAAAGAAATAAAAAAAATCATTTTGAATTGGGCAAATTAGTTTAGAACGACTTTATGGTAATTTGACATTAAAATTACTCATAGATGTTGGTTAAACTTACTCTTGAGAATCAAAACTTAAAAATAAATAAATAAGTGTTTTTAAAATATAGATTTAAAAGAAATATTAAAATTAGTATTTTATATCAAAGTTCACTCACAAAAATCTAAAAAAAGTAACATTAAAATGTTCGATGAGAAATTATTTTAAAGTCACA
Organism: Citrullus mucosospermus; assembly: GCA_030954485.1. Taxonomy (NCBI): domain Eukaryota; kingdom Viridiplantae; phylum Streptophyta; class Magnoliopsida; order Cucurbitales; family Cucurbitaceae; genus Citrullus; species Citrullus mucosospermus. Next base: position 27,650,808 of record CM062056.1, read on the forward strand.
CCATAATAAACTCTCTCTATTATATAATTAACCTTAAAAAAATGCATATACGTGGCATACATATTAAGAAGGATTAAAATATAAAAACTATATACATACATACATAAAAAGGTTTTAAATAACTGGTAGAAATATTAGTTATTATAGTCGTTATTTGGAATAATTAGAGTAATTTATATGAAAACGTAGAAGAAAATAGCATAAAATGATCTACTATGCGTTCAATCTGTTTACAAAATTAGTTATCCTGGAAATTATGTTTTTTATATACTTTGGATGCAGGATTTCAATAAGAAGAAGTCGAAAAACAACCAAGAACAATGAAAGATGTTGCTAAACAAAGTTAGATCAAGCCAATAGTTGGTCCTCGCGTCAAAGAACTCGACATCGAGACGAATCAAGAAGAAAAAGAATCGACAAACGCCTAGGCGGTGACTGTAGCCAATAAACCTGTGACGCGAAGAAGTATGCGCAGTAGAACATAAAATTTAATGCAAAGGTGTTAGAAAATCATGAGAACTACTTTTATTCAACTTCAAAGGGAGGGACAAGATAGCAAAAGCTCTATCGAATCTCCTTCATCTCCATTTCCTCCTTCAACCTCGAGCTTCTCTTTGAGGATTTTTGATGAGATCTTAGTTTTACCTCTCGGAAAGTGAGAGTTCATCTCCTCCATCTATGCAAATACTTCAAATAACCACCATTGAAAGCCTAAGATGTTGCAATCGGCGACTTGAAATTATTCTTTCAACACTTTTCTTTATTTTCTAGACATTCTTGTTTGTATTAAAATAGTGATTTCGAAGGACTAACAAATTCTTTAATATAAATCAAATTGCTTCATATTTCCATTTATACATGTCACTCTCGTTTTCTACCATGGTTTACTAATTTTCTAATGAATTGAGTTAAGTAAGCTAATATATCCTAAGATCTTGGATAAATAGTGTTTATCTTGTTTGATGCGTGGGTTGTTCATAATTTTGTTTCTTCCTTCTGTTGCAAGTAGATCATGAATTAGTTTGAGGAATTTGTGAATGATATTGTCGCCTCTGATCTCTTGGTCTCCTCCAAACCAAGATTGTATGAAAATTAACGTTGATAGAGGGGGTGGAATGGATGTTCTCCCTTAACATGACTGGGTCCTATGACTCCCTCATGGATATTGTTGCTGAAGAAGTTGAATGTTTTCCTGAATGGATTGGTCCAAGAGCTAGCTACTCTTGAGTAGGGCCTTACTGAAGCTATTGATTGGGGTTGGTGCCCCTTTGGCTGCAGGTGCAGGCAGCTGCTGTGTCTGTTTCACACAAACAAACGTTTTTTTTTTTTTTTTTTTTTTGGTTAAACTACTACCTCAATATTTAATCAATAATAAATTTTAAATGTGTCTAATACATTCTTCACCTATTATATTCAACGTCTTTTAAAATTTACATATTTTTAAATTTCGTGTTTGAATGTTTAAAATGTTATTAGACATAAAATTTAGAAAAAAACACATTTTCAATTTAGTTTCTATTTGGTTCTTAGATTTTAAAATGCTACACTTTCAGTCATTAAGTATTGAGTTTGATTTCAATGAGTTCATATGTTTCTAAATTTAGAACTAATGTTTATTAATTAATTTAAAATAATTATGAAGTAAAATTTTAATTTTAATAATGATGAAAAATGGTGAAACTTAATTAGTTATATATATATATATATATTAATTTAGACATTAACACAAAATCTAAAAAGTGAGTGTTAAGTGGAAATTTGAAATTGAAAGTGTGTAAATCTTGAAATTTAGGGACCAACTTAAAACAAGACTCAAATCTTGAGGTTAAAATTATAATACTATAAAGGTATTTTCTCTAAAATTTAACTGGTTCTGATATATCATTTAGTTTTGGTGGATTGTTTCAACAGACAAAATCGCTGAAATATTTTTAAATATAGCAAAATAATAGATAGTGATAGACCCTAATAGACATCAATAAATGTCTATCACTAATGTTTTACTATATTTATAAATATTTTAACTTATTTTGTTATATTTGAAAATAATATTTTAAGATTTTTTTTTTTTTGAATGAATTAAGAGTCTATTAAATACCAAACTTAAAATTATGGGACGAAATGAACAAAAGGTGATTGTTTGAGCAAATCTAGCTGAATTGGTGTTTGTTGGAATATGTTCAACATTTTAAAATGCATTAAAAACATTTAATCTCAATTTTCAAATCCCTACCTCCAAAACATACTTTTTGAGAATTTAAAAAGCAAAAGAAAAAAAACTAAAAACACAAACAAAATTTATTCGTATTTTTAATCCGTAAAAATATATTATCTAAAATTAAAAGAAAAAGGGTAAATAAACCAAAATTCCACAGTTCTCCTCCCTCCTCCCAACATCTACTTAGACTCTTTATGTTAAAGCCAGGGTTCTTCGTAGAGAAACAAACCCAAAATTATCATATAAAATAATTTGGAATAATTCAATATTTATAATTCGATTAAACCCTCTAAATATTTCGTTAGACTAAATTGTACTTATAAATAATATTGATTAAATTTTGTGTTTCTTTCCATCATTCGACAATTTTTTAAAAAATATATTATAAAAAAAATAAAAAATATTTATAAATATAGCAAAATTTTACTTTTTATCGGAGATAAATCACAATAAATCTAAATAGACATATTTGTGTCTATTTTGTAAAGTGATAAATGTTTATTTGCGTATATCAAAATTTTGTTATATTTGTTATTATTTTCAAATTTTTTATTTTTAAAAACACAATAATAATAATAATATTTTTTCTTTTTGTTTATTATTTTTTTTTCCCTTCTCTTCTTCTAAAGCATTGATTGCCAGTTTCTCCCTTTTCTCTTCTTTTGACAGGACCAGAGACAAAACCCCATTTGCAAGAAACTAGAGAGAGAAAAGAACAACACCACCAAAGAAATCTAGAGAGAGAAATTGGAAAAAAAAAAAAAAAAAGAAAACCAAGACCCCAATGTTTCTCTTCTCTCATTCCCTTGTTGTTTATTTTGGATTTTTATTCCATTCTTTTTATTTTTGACTAACATGCTTTTGTATCTGACCCACTCCCCAAATTTACATTCTATCTTTGAGTGTTTCTCAAGTTAATTTTTTTCAACCCCCCCCCCCAAAAAAAAACTCCCAAATCTTTATTTTCCCCCTTCTCCTTTCACATGTCTCATCTCATCCTCTTGCGGCGGCGGAGGCGGCGGAGCTGGTGGTGGCGGTGGCGGATTCGGCTTCAATAGACAGAGGAACACGGCGGGATCTACGGCGGCGCAAACAAAAAAAATTAAACGGCCAAAAATGAGCTTCTGGGGTTGATGAAAGTTGGATTGTAACAACAAAAAAAAACTTCAGGACTCTTCTGGCTTATCTCCTCCGTAGCTCCTCCGGCGTTTGATCTTTGAACCGCCGTGGCGCGGCGGTGTTGTGGTGGTGATATTGGCGGACCGGCTCAATCTCTTGTAATTGTCTTTTTCTCCCTTTATTTTTAAAATTTTAATTTTGGGGTTTTTTTTTTTTTTTTTTTCTCTTCTTTCTTTTTCTTCTTCTTTCCTTTCTGTTCATTTTAATTTTTAGGTACATTTTGCCCTCTTTGTGATTTTTTTTTTTTTTTTTTTGGTTTAATGAAATGGGTTAATATTATTTTACCTTTTATTCTTTTTAATCTAATTTTTCTCTAGAACATTATCAAAAAAGAAAAAAATAGTCATTTTCCCTCTTCATTTGTAAGAGGCTTGAATTTTGGGAAGTGGGTGGAGGCGGCGGCGGACACGGTTGTGTAGACGACGGCGGTGGCGACGTTGGAAGTTTTAACGGCCAACTGTTGTATTAGTATTACCAATTTAAAAATTAGAAATAAATTGCGAGTTATTATTTTATTTTATTTTCTGTATGTCTTATTTATTTATTTATTATTTTGGGCACTGTTCTGTCGCTCTGTCTTGCAATTAATTTAAACTCTTGGGAACGGTGGCTCTACAGTATGTCAGTAGAAAAAAAGCCTCTTTTTAATTTTTAATTTTTTAAAAAAATTAATTATTATCATTATTATTATTTAAAGAAAGGATAAATTTAGAAAATAATATTGGAAAATGGAAACTTGGCAATAATACCAAAATCGGTATTTGGAAACAACGTTGAGGACGATTACTTGTGGCCCTATCACAACTTTTTCTTACTATTCTTTTCTCTCTATTTATTTTTTTAATAAATTGTATTATCGAAATTGATGCTAATATAATCTATGTTGGTGAAAAGATCGATAATCCACCCAAATTAATTACATGCCAAATGATTATCGATTAATCCAAACTGGAACAATAATTTGGAATTTCTAAAAACTGTATGTCAATTACTTTTTATTAAAACTCATTTTCACATTTTTCATGCTTTATTTATTTTATATTTTTTTTTTACATATTTTTTATATTTTATTTTAGTTCTTAAATGGTACGTGAAATTGGGTTTCTTTTTTAGTCTTTTTTTTTTCATTATTTTTCTAAATAACCTATTTAAGCAAATGGCATACATTTTGATTTTTGACCAGTTAAAGTTGAACGTACTAGGTCAGTTGTTTAGCTTTAAAATAGAAATGTATTCTTTTGTGCTAAATAAAATTGTAATTTTATGAAATTAATATTGAAAGTTGTTGGTTCAAGATAGAATATAAGGAAGTTAATGAAAACAAACTTAGGGAGTTAAAAGTTGACGAGTGTATGAACTTTTAATTTCATCAATTTTAATTCTCAATTTGGTTAGAATTGTAATTTTTATTTCATATTCCAATTTCGTTAATTTATCCATTACTTCTAACTAATAATAATAATAATATATGTGTGTGTAAAGGTAATGTAAATATCTTAGGAACTTATTGAGCGACTTAACAAAAATGAAATCTTTCCAAAAATTACATTTGATTAATGCACAAAATCAATCATGTAATGTCTCGATTTGCATATCAAATATATGTTTTATAATACATAGAACTTACGTGTGAATATTCTTTTTCAATACTATCTAAGATGAAACTTACTATAAAATATAATTTGCAACCCTTTTTAAAATTTACCAGGTTTAGGTTTAGGTTGTTTGAATTCAATTTTCAATAAAGTTGTTTTTTTTTATGTTTATTAATAAAGTTATTGTTGAATCAATATTTGATGTTTATTCAATAAAGTTATTGTTGAATTACTATTTCAATAAATTAAATAAACTAAGAACCCTTGGCTATAGTATGATTACTTGGACTTTATGTGGAGACATAAAAGTGAACCAAGTTCGAGTAAATAGTCAAAACGGTCTATAATATATGAATAAGGTTGGGTACTTTATCCTGGAGACACTATTGGATGCGGTCTACTTTGTATTTGATACAAATGATATGATCCTGAATCATTTATGTAGAAACATTCAAGTAGGGCGTCATGTGCGATAAGTTTGCATAAGATCGGACCATGAATTTTTTTTTTTTATTTACTTTACTTTATAACTATGTTTACTAGTAAAACTAATTATTCCAAATTCGATGACCTAGGTAACTCGATCTTAATTCTGAATTAACTATGAACTCCTATTTACTCGGGATTATCCTTAGATCTGCATGGTCAGAGTAACCCGAGTTCGCTACTCAATAAGCCTTCCATTTCAAGGGTAAGACCTGGTAGATAATTAAGGACATAGGGTGCAAGATGAAGTTTACTCCTATCCCTGTTAGGGATAGTAGATAGGTTATTCCCTTAGATGCTGACTCCAGGTCATGAATAAGGGGCCCCGTTCTCTCACTGGCCCGAGAGGGACTCGGTTAAATGGTTGGACCATAAACCTATTGTTCATTAGAGGATTAATTGGACTTAAGGAACTAGAAGTACTCACAGGGGTAAAATGGTATTTTGATTTAGTTGTGATTACTGACAACCTATGAAGAATCGACTTGCTAATCATGATCATATCAAGTAGACAAAAATATATCTATAGGAGGAGGGTGCAGCTACTAGGCTTTAGTGGAGTATCACGGTAGTTAACGAATGTTGGTTAACTAAGTTAAAGAGTTTAGCCAGTTAATCTCGTATCATTGGAGCTCATGATCTGTAGGTCCATTAGGTCCCCTTGCTAGCTTGTAACGGACCGAACCTTAGAACAAGTGTGATGAATGAATTTGAATCATTCGAATTCAATTCAGGGAACTAAAACGTTAAAAGAGTTTAACGGTTTATTGTTTAATATCGAATTAAACAAAGAAAGAGAGTTGTAGATATTTAAATATGATTTAAATATTGAAATAAGTTAAATTGTTTTTTTTTTAATTTAATATATGATATTAACTTTATAATTAATTAAAATGTTTAATTAATTATTTGTATTAATTATTATTTAATTAAATTGCTAATTAATTACTTAAATTAATTATTATTTTTTATATAATTAATTAATTTATTAAGTTAATTCTTATATAAATTAATAATTAGAAAGTTATTTAAGTAAGTGGATTTTTCTCATTTGTTCCAATTTGAAAGTCCCACATTTGGTGTTATTCCTACAAGAAGCCACTAATCCCACTTTAAACACTTTAATTTAGTGCCAATTGTTGGTTAATTTGAGTTTGCATGAATTTAGCTATAAATAGAAGATGTTTAATAAAGATTAAACTTGGTTGCTTGATGACTTGTTGAAATATTGCAGGTTATTCAAGTTTACTCCAATTTCTCAAAAAATACAAAAATTTCCTTTAAATTTCTCACACAAATTGATCCCACAATCAAATTCTAAGGCCTGAGGATAGCAAGAAAGACAGTTGTGGTGGTTTACATTCAGTACGTGGTCAAATTGAAGGAGAAATTGTGAGAGTTTTGAGCTACAAAGGTAATATCTCTTAGCTCTATATTTTTCTTTTGAAAATTAGCATGTTTATCTTACAAATTAAAATAATTTAGAGTGTTTTAGTTTCTTTTGCTTCCGCTAGCATATTTTGAATTCTTTCTATTTAAAGATTAATTTGACATAATTAAAATTTTAAAGACTAATTTGACATAATTGAAAGTTTAAGGTATAAATGTGTATACATGTAAATTTAGGGTTCAAATTATCTTTTCTTCCTAAAAATAATTATAAAAATTCAACAACTAATTTAATATATACCCTATTATTTGGATGATTTTTCTCTTTTACCCTCTATATCTTATGCAACAATTGAATTCAATTTATATCTCTTTAAATTATATTTATACCCTCAATTAATCATAAAAGGCACTAATCATGACCTTTTTTTGTTTAAAGGAAAAAAAATAATAATGCAAGGGTATACTAGAAATTTGATTGAATTAATTTGATGTTCATGGTCACTAGTGGAGGGCACTAGAAGGTGTTTTATGGATCTTTGGAGTATTTTGAAATTTGATTGAAATTCTTGTTTTGTTAATGAAGTATCTATATTGAATGTTGAAATCCTCCAAACATATTTGTAATGTTGTATTCTAGGACATATATTATTAATAAAAATGTGAACAATAATGGCATGTGTGTGGGAAATACGATCTTTTGATTGTGGAGGTGTAGCCTATTGTTGACGAGTTAAAGGTTATTGCATCTTACAAATCTATCCGTGTGGAGTCTAATAACTTAATAGCAACACGTTTGTTGAATGTAGAGGAGGTCAACTTTACTGTTGTGAGGTCCTTTGTGGAAGAGATTACTAAGTTGAATGCAAATGGTGGAGCAATTCCAATATATTGATCGTTCACAAAATCATGAAGCAGACAGTTTGGTCTCTTGGGTGTTAGATGTATTTTAAACAATAATACGTATAATTAAAGTATGGCTATATATGCAAATTAATATTTTATCACATTTGGTTATTTTATTAGATTGGACCCTATTATGTGATCTAATTAATTAAGACCCTAGATTCCTAATTAAGTATGGACTTAATGGGTAGAAGCTCATTACTAGTTAATTAGGATTTAATGGGAACCATAATTGAACTAGTATATAAAGAGATCTTAGGGCTATGGTCCCAAATATATCAAAATTATATGCCCTAGGTCTTTCTTGAATACCATCTATAGAGAGATCCCACTAAGGGCATTCACAATTTTGGTTCAAGAAGACAATAGTCATCTTGTAGTTATCATCAATCTCTCCACGGAATCTAGTATGTTATTTATTCTTAACAATTTGACATGAATGATCTTAGAGTTAATCTATTCAATATAAATTTAAGTATTTATGCTTACAGTTGGCGCTTGATGGGATGTGTTTTCATGTGTGGATGGAAGATTTCCCTGATTGGATTCGTTGGCTTACTAAGGCAAATTTGAACCTTGTTATTTCTTGATTTGTCTTTCATGTATGTGCTTCTAACAAAATATTAACGTTGTGTAATAATTTAATTTGTCTTGTTTGTTAGATATCTATTTCATATAGTACAAAAATTTATTCAATATGGTGGTCACATTCTTAATAACAATTGGATATAAATTTGTGCATATGTTCTTTAATAATCACTAGATACAAATTATCAAAGTGAACCTAACTCAACTGCATATTGTATGTATTAATAACCAAAAATACCTATTGCTAGAATCTCCATAAACAAAATTCCTATATAAAAATTTAAAAAACTTCTATTGTTTTTCTTATATAATAATATTTTTGGAAATATTAAATATATATTTATCTTGAACTTTGGTACTTTCATTTTGGATCTGAAACTCCTTTCCTTTTCAATATTTGATTTTGTGACTTTGATGTGATATTTTTTCCTACAATTTCTTTTGGTTTTTTCATTTTATATTTAGTACAAATATCAAAGACAACCAAAAATAGACCATTATGATGTAATTATGTCCCAGCAAACAACTTCTTACACTTAGGATAGGTATTGTTCAATTTAGGCCATATTATCCTATTGGAAAAGTAAAAAATCAATGATAATAGGAAAGTAGGTATCATTTGATTATATTTAGTGTTGTTACATGTGTTTTGTACCCATACTGATATTTGGGACCCATGTCCAAATTTGTATGACGAGCGGAAGGTAATCAATCCAATTGCATTTGAAAACAACATCCTGATATGGTTACCATTACAAATATTGTTATTGTTACAATTTGAAAATTTATAAACCTGTCACATTTACTGTCAAATTTATTGTTCGTGTTTGACCCTAAACGGTAATAGTAACAATAAATGTAACAGATTCATAATTCTAAGTAAACATGCTCAAAAGCAATCAAATAATTACATTTACGATTAAGACACATTATGATTGATCCATCAATGGAATTCCATTCCAATTATACCAATTTTCATTACGAATTGGTAAACGTGACCTTAGTTTCCAGACAACTTAAAAATTATGACATGTTGAACAAGTTCATGTGCTTCATAGTTTTGCTTCCTATTTGTGATAAGGAAACTAAATAATCATACCCAAACTTTGTGTTTGCACGAATAACACCTACAAAACATTGAATTTCATTACAAAAATGATCATTTCCTATCAACAAGCTTTAAAGGATAAACGAATCCACTTCCACCCACACGAGTACGATTCTAGCTTCCACAACTTTGGAGATGCCTTCGTAAAGAGCAATCGCCTCAATCAACTCCAGTCATCCAATTAATTTTACAAATGGTTCAACCACGAGTTTAACACTTTCTACAAACTAGCTAGCTTATGGGTAGTTTAATTACAATTTAGCAATCTATCACTACATTTGATTGATTCCTAGTATGGTTCTTAACAATATTAATTTCACTACTCATTAAAGTAAATAATGGGCTTTTTTCCCCTTGTTATGCAGCTAATAAATTAGCTGTTATTAAACAATGAAATAACTTTTCCCCCTATTATCTAGAGAGCTAAAAGTGAAATTCAAATAGATTTCCATTTAAATATTCAAAGAATAATCTTTTTTTTTTTTATTAACAATAAAGAAAAAAAATTCCAAATGATTTTCTATTTTTTCTTTATCCAAATAACAAAAAGAAACAAGGTGGAAAAAGAACATTATCGGAGTTTGTTGGTTGGTTTGTTTGTTTTTAAGTAAAGTAAACCTTAACTTTTCTTCCTACTTCCATTCAAGTTGAATGTCTAATAATTAATTAATTTATTTCATAACTTAAATATTTAATACTTTCTAATTTAACAAAAAAAAAATCACAATAATTTCACAAAATTAAAAAATAGGAAAAAATTTTATCCTAAATTTTTTATTTTGTCAAATTAGATGGTAGACTTAAGTTAAATATTGCAATTTCTAACCTCTATTCAATTTTCGTTAATTCAACTAATAATTTTTTTAAAAAAATCAAATTTTTTAGAAATTAAGTTTGATTTATGTACAAATTAATGATTGAAAATTTTCGCCAAAGTTTCCAAAATTTAACAAAAATTCAGTTCCAATTTCGTTAAAACTATATTAATTTTGTACCATACATATGGTTTTTAATTTATTGATAGCATATTTAAAAACTATTTTTAATTAATTTTCGCACAAATTTATTAGATGGTAAACAATCTTTTTAATTTACAATCACAATAAGACCTAAGTTTAGAGTGCAATTTGATTAAATTAAAAGTTTATGGTCATAGTCGATTTTTCCCTATAAATTAGAGAAGCTATAAAGATTATTATTATTTTTTTTTTTAACGGACGATATAGGTTTATTAATGTTCTTTTAGTACGATAGAGGTTTGTGGATTTAAACTACATACCTCTTAGATTCAAAGGTCAAAAGTTCAAATTCTCTAGGGCATATTACAAAAACTACTCCGGAATTATGGTGTGGTAGTTGTAAATTACACCCCTGAAACGTTCAATTGTAAAATTTAGGTCTCAAAGTTTCTACAAATGTTAAAATTAAACCCTCAAGCTTACAATAATTATAGAAATTGAACCTACAATTGAAAAAAAAAAAAAAAAAAAAGACCCGCATACTTATGCAAATGCTACAATTCATACAATGTAAGTTTAAAAGTCCAATTTGATCAAGTTTTAACATTTGAAAAGGTTTGAGGGCTCAATTTTTAAAATTGAAAGTTTAAGGGTGTAATTCCAACTACCGCTATATTTCAGGGGTGGTTTTTGCAATTTACCCTACAATTTTAGGTTAAAATATCATTTTGGTCCCTATACTTGGGAGCTTATTCAATTTTAGTCTCTATATTTTGAAATGTCCAATTTTAGTCCTTGCACTGTCAATAAATCTCAAATTTAGTCCCTACTACATGGTTATTGTTGATTTTTTCCATTACTTTTTATTTTTTATTAGCATTTTCACTATAAATTTTTAAAACATATTCATTAATTATGTTTCTTGGCATGACAACTATTGTGATTATTTAATCAAAATCGATCAAATTAAACTTTAAGGGACTGAATTTAAAATTTGTTAAAAGTAAGGAACTAAAATTGAACAAATTTTAAAGTAAAGGAACCAAAATTGTATTTTAACCTACCATTTATACTAATACTTTTATTTTTGTCTTTATTATTTAAGTTTGAATGGTAAATATGTGTCTTGGTTGATATAATACTTCAATTTGAGAAGTAATATTAGTGTAAAACCATCAGTGTATACATATCGATTTTAATTTCTTGAAAAAAACCATAAAAATTAAGAACCTCTAAATTTGAGGAAGAAATTGGCAATATTCTAGTTACATTAAATAAAACATTCAACTCACATGTAAATATAATTCTAAACAAGTTCATGAATATTTATTTCACAGTGTTGTTGGTTGAATGATACTTTATTTTAGTCCCTTCAATTTGATAAATTTAAAAATGATATTAAAAAATTTCAACTGAACCCGTTCAACTTAAACATAGATGAACGGGATAAGACATATGTAATCAACTAAGAAATTATAGATTAGAATATTCTAATGCCACCTGTTGGAGGAAAAAAAGAAAGAAAATCAAAGAAAACCTTAAATTAATGATGTAAAAAAAATATGAAATAATATAGAGAGTAGAGACATAAAAAGAAAGAAAAACAAGAGAATTGAAATAATAACTTACTAATCAATTGAAAAAAATGACGTAAGAAATATATATATATATATATAACACTTAGACTAAGATATAATTTGGAATTTATATCGATGGTGTCGTAAAATTGGGAGCAAAATGAGGGAAAAAATAATAAAATAAAATGAAATAAAGAAATTATAGAGAGTGGAAGTGAATTTTTATAGAAAATCAAAAGCTCTCAAATTTCTCTAATCTTTTTCTTTATTTTCTCACCGATGTGGGATAATCCAACATCAACTAAATGTCACTATTTATAGGCAACATGACAAATAGGTGATGGAATTACGTGACCACTAAGTATATGTCACATTATATGACATGTGTTATTATGAAACACACGACCTTTAAACACTAAACATATTATATGATGGACATCTATTTTATTACAATATTTATAATAGTTGGTTCAATTTTCACTATTTTATCTATTAATTTTAGCAAAAAAAAAAAAAATCAAAATCAAAATTGCATAAACGGTCTCATTTCAATAATATGAAGGTTTTTGTTTTTGTTTTTTTATTCAATGATTGAATAACCTCGCCAGAAATCACAAACTCTAACAAAAAAAAAAAAAATCATAATATTTTTTTATGAATTTTATAATTCATTAAATGCATCGAAAAATACTTTATTGGCCAAATCGTAAAAATAACTCTTAAAGTAGGATGGTAGTTACAATTACGCCCTCAAATTTTTAATGGTAAGAACTAAGCCCTAAACTGTATAAATATTAAAACTGAACTCTCAAACTTACGATAGTTGTAGAAATTGAGCCCCAAATGATAAAAATTAAACCCTAAAACTTATACAATTATAATTATTTCTACAATTATGCAAGTTTGATGGTCCAATTTTAAACTTGTGTAAGTTTGAGGCTCAATTTTTACGGTTGAAAATTTGAAGGTATAATTGCAAGCATTGCCATATTTGTGGGAAGTTTTTGTAATTTTTCTACTTTTTTTTTTTTAGATATTTCAAATGAAAATTTATTAGAGATAGAAAATTGTAGAAATTGAACCATCATGGGTTGGTCTAGTGGTAGTGAGAACATAAAAATAGGTCAAAGGGCTAAGGGATCATGGTTTAATTCATGGTGGCCACCTACCTAGAATTTAATATCCTACAGGTCTTGTTAACAGCCAAATGTTGCAGGGTAGGCGGGTTGTCTCAGTCACGGATATAAAAAAAAATGTAGAAGTTCAGCCCTCAAATAATAAAAATTGAACCCTCAAACTTATATAATTATTACAATTTCTACAATTATGCAAATTTGACAACTCAATTTTTACAATTGAAAATTTGAGGGTATAATTGCAAATATCGCCATACTAGAGGGAAAGTTTTTGCAATTTTTCTACTTTTCTTTTTAGATATTTCAAACGAAAATTTATTAGAGGGAGAAAATTGTAGAAATTGAGCCCCAAACGATAAAAATTGAACCCTCAAACTTGTATAATTATTATGCAAATTGGAGGGCTCAATTTTTGTAATTGAAAATTTGAAGGTATAATTACAAGTATCACCATACTCAAGGGGAAGTGTTTGCAATTTTCCTACTTTTGTTTTTAGATAATTCAAATGAAAATTTATTAGATGGAAAAAATGGTAGAAATTGAGCCCGAAGTGATAAAAATCGAACCCTCAAAATTATACAATTATTACAATTACTACAATTATGCAAGTTTGAGAGCTCAATTTTTACAATTGAAAATTTGAGGATATAATTACAAAAAATATCGTCATACTTAGAAGAGAAAATTGTAATACTTTCTAGCATTACTTTTTTTAGTACACTCGGAGGGTAAGAAAATTCGAACACAGACCTTGTGACACTCATATACCACTTAGCTATACTCATTTTGGATTATAGCATTATTGTTTAAAATTTGAAGAAAGAAACTGATACAGGTTGACGAATTAGGAAGAAAAATTGGTTGTTATTATAATTATTTTATTTATGAAAATGGGTAATAGTAAAATGACAAACCAAACTGATAGGAGTTGGCAGGGCTTAGGGACAGACTGAACCAACTGATCTATATGGACCCCAAAGCCTTTGTAGCACCAACTATATATTTTTTTTTTTTTTTTTCTTCCTTCTTATATAATTTAAGATTTAAAAAATATTTAAATACAACTTTGGTCTCTTTATTTTTTGTTTTGATTTATTTTGGTTATTCTACTTTCAAAATATTTATTTTAGTCCTTATAATTTCAACTTTAGTTCATTTTAGTTTTTATATTTTCAAAATGTTCATTTTGGTTCTTGCACTTTCAATTTTGATTCATTTTGGCTTTCAAAAAGTGGTTATTTGATCCCTTAAGAATAAAATGAAAATGAAAATGGAAGGATTAAAATAGTCACTTTTTAAAAGTATAAGGACCAAATTGAAATAAAATTAAAAATGCAAGGACCAAACTAAACCTTTTGTAAGTATAGAGACAAAAATGAACCAAAGTTGAAAGTATCTGAACCAAAATAAGCATTTTGAAAGTATAGGAACTAAAATGAACCAAAATCAAAATTATAGGAACCAAAGTAGTATTTAAACCTTTAAAAAATAAAAAAAACAATAATATGGTGTTTTCCCCCTTCAATTTAGTCTAATTTTTTTTTTAAATACTTTAAATTTAGGTCATGTTTACACCAAAAGAAAAATAATAAAATGGTAATTTGAAAAGTGAACCTCAATAAATTATCTTTATTGTTGTTTACTTTGTGTTCTATACTAGTAATGACATGTGAGACCCAGTGCCTAATTTGTAATAAAATAAACGTAAATTGATTAAGGAGCAGAGGGTGATCAATTGGTTTGCATCTAAGAGTTACGTTATCGTTATCGTTAGTGTGTTGTTATGGTGTGAAAAGTATGAATTTGCCATATTCACTGTTACGGTTACGATTATAGTTATGGTTTAGGATCAAACAGTAGTAATACTGGTTATAGTAAATGTGATAGATCTATATTTCTAAGTAAACGTAATTATAAAAAAAGAACAATCCAATTACAGTTGCAATTATAGTTCATTACAATTGATCTATCAATGAAATTCCATTATGACTACACCACGTGGCCTTAGTTAATTTAACTTTTAAGTGGATTATCAGATAAAATTGATTGATGCTATGATATTTAGTGAAATAAAAATAAATTCTACAAATTCTTAGAAATTTGGGGGCAAGGTAGTTAACCTTCACTATAAAAAATGTATACATATAAACACTAAATCCAAAATTTTTAAATAATTGAGATTACAATCAATAAGAAAAATTAAACATTAGAAATTAATACATATGTGAGTAATTTAATCGGAAGATAGGGATCATTTTGTTTGACACAACTTCTCTCTATCTTTCCAATTTTATCCAATGTCTATGAAGAAATTTGTTTATATTCCAAAAATAATTCGTAAAAGTAATAATAAAAAGTATTTTGAATACTAATTTTAAGATTTATTAAAAGTATAGTACCTAGAATTGAATATTTGAAAGTATATAAACTAAAATATAACAAGAACCGAAAGGTTATTTTAACCTAAATAATTTTGAAAAAAAAAACAACATATTTTTACTCCGTTAATATCGTTAATAAAAAAACAATTTCAAAACACTTTTTACGACTTTAAAATCAAACATTAAAATAAATTATAATAAGAAAAATTATCTTAAATGGAAAAAATGATGAAGATATTTACTATTAATAGCAAACTACACTGTTTATCTGCGATAGATCACGATAGATTATTATCTGTGTTGACACATATAATAGTCTATCGCGATCTATCGTGGTGTATCGCAGATAGACAGTCAAATTTTGCTATATTTGAAAAGTGACATCATAATAAACTACTTTTTTTAAAAAAAAAAAAGAAAAAGAAAAAAAATTAATTTCAGCTTTATTTAAAAATATGCCCAACTTCTTATTTAGGGACCAAATCCTCAAACAAAAATTTTGGCTAAATATATGACTTAGTTATATTTTTAGGTGTTTTTTTTTTTTTTCTTCAGTTTAGTTTCCATTATTTAAAATGTTTCAATTTTGTGTTTTAACCTTTTTAACCTTAGGTTTTTTTTTAAGAAAAAAACTTTATTGTTGATGTTAAAATTAGATAATGATAAAGGTACATCATAAGAATATTCTTAGTCATTTGGCAAAATAAATTAAAAGAAAATGGTCAACAAGAGAAGAAACTGTCCAAGTTTTCTTCAAATTTGTAAGAAATTGGTAGAAACTTTTGAGTTTGATTATCGTAATTGATTATTTTTTCCTTTTAAGTCTTCACTCATTCACTAAATATTGTATATGTAAATGGATGGATCCTCATCTAATTTTAACATTCATCTTTTTTATTTTAGTACTATTAAGCAAGTCACACCCATTTAATTTAATACGTTCTATTTCCAATTAAAACGTAAGAGATTGAATTGAAAAATACCCAAATACTATAGACTAAGCATGCGTATGGATTGCTTTTGAGGGAGATAGAAAAAATTGTAGACAAATTTTAACCATTTTTGTGCGTTTGGTAAAAACAGATTTAAATTAAATTAGTTAAAATCACTTTTAATTAATATTAAGTTTTTGTTTTATACTTTAAAAATAAGATTTATTTTATTTATCCGTACCTAATCATATCTATTTTCTCTTTCAAGTTTAAACTGAATTTTATCAAACACTATTTTACGTCTTTTCATAATTGATTTTTCTAAAATTACACTCGTTAGCAATTATTTAAAAAGCTACAACAATCCCAAACGAAGTCTAAATAATAATATTTCAACAGTACATATTTTTTAAAAAGGTAAATTGGAAGAGAAATAATTATAAGGTTAAAACCATTTTGGTTCTTATACTTTAAAATTTGGTCAATTCTAGTTTCTATACTTCCAATTGTCAATCTTTACTTTCAATAAATCTTAAATTGAGTTCCAACAGCTAGTTTATCGTTGTTTTTTCTATAAAATAAAAAAAATAATAAAAAAAATCTTTTTTTTAATTTTTTTTATCTATTATCATTTTTACTGTACATTTTGAAAACGTATTAAAAAATTATTATTTAACCAATTTCGATAAAATTAACTTTGTAGGACTAAATTTAAGATTTATTTGAAGTTCAAAAACTAAAATTGAACGAAACTCAAAGTATAGGGACGGAAGTGATATTTTAAACTAATTATAATTGAATATTTTGAGCATTTATTTATTAGGGAAAAAAACAAAGCAAGTGTTAGAATGAAACAAATGGGATTTTTATTTGGTGGTTGTGATACATAGGACAGAAATGTTAGGTGATGGAGATTACATGGGAACATAAGATTTTAGTGAAAATGATGGGTCTTTAAGGTTTTGTTATTTTCTTACATCTATTTTGGATTTTTTTCTTCTCATTTTTTCTCAAAATATGTTATGTAAATTTGTTACTATTTGTCTCTCTAAATCCATCCTTCTATATTTTCATTAGAAATTTTGTTGACCTTTTTTTTTCTTTGACTACATAAATTATTTACTCCTTAAAATATATACATTTTTCCAAAAAAAAAAATCACAAAAATGTTACAACATTTTTTTTATTGAATTTCTACTCGTAAGAAAATTACATTTTTCGTCCCTACGTTTTGGGTCTAGTTCACATTTAGTCTCAAGGTTTTATGATTTAAATACTTTGATCTCAATTTTTCACTAGATACTTACTTTCAATCTTTGGCATTAATGTCTATTAATTCATTTGAAATGTATCACTATCGCAGTTTATCACAGATAAATTATGGTATTTTGCTATTGTTTGTATATATTCTTTTTAGCAATTTTGTTATTTAAAATAATTTATATACATATATATATATATATATATATATATATATATATATATATATATATATATATATATATATTCCAATCATAGATTATGCAATGTAAATGTGCTATCATCACATAAAATAAAAACATTTTTATTTTTTTAATGTGTTTAATTTTACTATTTAGTTTTTTTCAATACTTTAATTAAAATTACTTTTTAAAAAATGTCATGTTCGTAATAATCTTTATAAAAAAGAACATGTTTAGCTAACTCAAATTTCCATCTAAAACTATTGAACCAAATTGTAAAAAGTTTTTGAAAATTTAGTTTATGAATGTTACTCTTAAATTGAAAAAGATTTTAAAATTGAAAAAAAAAAGTATTTTTTTAGAAGTTGAATAAGAATTCAAATATATATTCGAGTTATGGGAAAATCACGATAAAGAAATTGTGAAAAATAAGTATATAATTTTCAACAAAAAGAAAATAAAAATAAAAACGAAATCAATGTTAAATGTCTAAAATGTCAAGGGACAAAAATACAATATTTATTTATTTATTTGCTCATGAAACTTAAATCTTTTGTATAGTAAATTGTTTTTTAATACAACAACGAAAAATGAGGGATCGAATTTTCGATCTATGACAAAGAGAATCATATTAATTATTATTAAACTAAACTCACTTTGATAATAACCATTCCAAATTTGTTTGAACGGAAAGCATAAAAAGTCTAAATTTATGTGCAAAATTAAGTGTTGAATTTGATACGTATGAACAAATATTGTATTGCATGAGCAATGAAATAAATAAATAAATACAATCCTATTAATTTTACCCACCAAATTAACAAATAGCTTGAAGGTTATTTATTTATTTATTTAAAATAAAATCGCTTGAATTAAATAAATATAAATAATAAATTAGATTTTTCTGCCAAGTAATACGTTACACATGCAAATGCTTAAATACCTCGTTAAATCAATGTTTCAATATATAATTGTTAGTGATCCTCCCATTTGTTAAAATCACTTTTATTGTTTTTAAAATTATTCTAAAACATACTTTTAATAATTTAGAATCAATTTTTTTTAGTGAATAAATACATGTTTTTTCAGTGATTTTAACTATTTCAAAATCATTCTTGAACAAACACTAAGTAATTTTAGATGTTCTAAGAATTTATGATGGTTTGGATTGCCTAGAGAAAAAAATCATTTTTATTTAAACTCTTTTAATAAAAATGATTTAAAATACACTTTGAAAGTGTTTCAAAAGTTATTTTGAGTGTGGCTTAACACTTCAATTTTTTTCAAAATGACTTATTTCAAAATTAAACACTTGAGAAGTTAAATCAAATACACCCTTAGAAGTCATTTGAGGGTTTTCTACACGAGAATTGACCCAGACATCCAAAACCCATGTTTGTTTCTCACATTTCAACATTTTGCTTAGGAATAAGCAATTTTCAAGCCTCCTCTTTTCCACAATCCCTTCCAAAACTATGGGTTTTCTCTTCCCCCTTATGTTTTCCATTCTATATATAATTTCATTTTGAATAAAGTTAATTAATCAATATTAATTTAACAAAATTAATATAAATATTTGTTTTAATAAATAAATAATAATCTATTAAAATATTTACTTAATTTATTTTTAGAATAAAAATTTATTAAATGAATGTATTTATTTATTTATATAAATTATTAATTGATTAGCTAATAATATAAAAAATAATAGTAATAATCGATTACTTATTATTTCTTTATACTCAAATAATTACTTATTGAAATTAATTTTAGGGCAAATTACATTTTTGGTCCATGAAATTTGAAGTTGATGTCTATTTAGACTCTGAAGTTTCAAAAGTGACATTTTAGTTCTCAAGATTAGGAAAATAATTCTAAATGATCCCCGTGTTAAATTGACTGTTAGTCAACAAACAAAAAAGTGATGTGACATTGATGAGTTAGCAAAAGTAGGTGACTTTAAAATATTTCTAAATTTTTATATTATATTTATATTGGGTAACATTTTTTCCTGTCTTTTCACTTTCTCGTTCTTGGTCGTGTACACATTTTGAATAAAAAAAATTGAGATTTGTTAGAATTGGTTCACTTGTTTAATTTCTTTTCATCCTCCACCATTATAATTTGTCGATGGAATTTTGTATTTGGAATTATGGTTTTTTTTTTTTTTTGGAAAAATGTCACGTAATATTAATAAAATATAGAAACCAATAAATATTTCAAAGTCGCCTAATTTTGCCAACTCATCAATAACATGTCACTTTTATGTTAGTTGACTAATGGTCAATTTAACAAAAGTACAATTTAGAATTATTTTCCAAACCTTGAGACTAAAATGTTACTTTTGAAATCTCAATAACCAAATAGACATCAACTTCAAACCTTAAAAGACAAAATGTAGTTTACCTTAATTTTAATTTGATCTTTCATTATAAATATATGATCATTATAGATTATTTATAATTGGTTAATTATTTATTGAGATAACTTTTATTGTTTCGTTAATTATTAACCTATCATATTTAAAACAATATTCTGTACTAACATTCTTTATTACAATATCATCATTTTCTCTCTTTTTTTATATAATAGTTGTTTATTAAAATATATTTTCTTTTATTATTTAATTAAGATAAAAATTACTAAGGTTGAACTTAATTAACTAGAAATGATTAAGTATTAAATTATAATTAATATAACATTCATTAAATATATTAATTGGTTAATATTAATATTTATAATTAAAATTATGATGATATTTATTGTTTAGTTAATTAACCTATTAATTTATATAAATTGTCACACTTAATTTCATAAATTAAATAAAAACATAATTTCTTTCACAATCAAACCCAGTTATCTTTAACTTTTGGACATTTATAAAACTTTAAACCAAATCTGTCTCTTACAGTTCAGCTTTTTACTTATTGAAAGATTAAATTCTTAAGGTTTTGTGTGTGTTTTAAAATCCAACACAAAGCAATTATCAAAATAATAATAAGAAGAAGGAAAACAAACTCAAGTACGGTGAACTCTTTTCTCTATTTATTTTTAAATTGAGATGAAAGGTCCTAATTAAATTGACAAAAATGCAAACACATTAATCTGAAATATTTATTGGGATGAATATTTGTGGCACCCTCTCATTCTCTCATCTCGATCATTTTCGTCTATAGAGAAATTATATTTTTAAAATAATACACGTGCATCATACGTAATAAACCAATTAATCTAAAATATTTATTGGGATGAAAACTTATACCACCTCCCATCCTCTATAACTCTATAGTTGAAAGAATAAACAGTGGAAATTCAACTTTCGACTTTATTATAGGCAACATTCATTTTTATCCATTGAACCATGTTTGGTCTAGTGTTTCTCGAATTTGAGGGAGTGTAACCATCACACATGATTGGTTTGTTCCACAAAATTAAGCTTTTTGGTTTGGTTTGCTTGGTGCCTACTGGCCTAGTCTATCTTCAATGAAAAAATTATTGAATAAGGTCGCCATGATGAAATTGTCTTTTAATATCCGTTGGATTTAAATTCGAGATATGTGTACTCCCAATTACCATAACATACCTATTTGGAGTACTTTTGCATTTTCTCTCACACATCCAACCATGAGAAATTGTCAATATGATGATTGTGGCAAACCTAATATACCGATTAGAGTAAAACCTTAACTTTCATAATGTTTACTTAGTATGATAAAACAACAATCTCATAGCCATTTAAGAGCGATTTTTCTCCCTTTTTCGACCTAGTTAGTAGCACGTAAATAGAACATGTATGGAACTAGTACTTGGCTATATGTTTTTGAGAATGTTATGAGCTCAAATTTTCTCCTCAAATGAAAAAGAAAACATATCAAAAAGCTTTGTTGGTCAAATTCAATCAACTCAGCTACCTTAAATCTAAATACCCCATTTCTCACTTAAAGAGGAAATTGTCTTTCATATTCCTTCTACAATGCCCCTATTATGAACTTGTCATGAGAGGTATCTCAAACTGATACAAATAAGAATGGAGCTTCTCCTTCATTAAAGATAAAAATTCTCACTCACTACACATTTTCAAACCCACAAGCATTTCAAATTCCCTAAGCCTTACAAAACAAAATATAAGAAAGATAAGGTTCTCCAATAAGAGGGATATCAGAGATACGATCTAGGATTTCCTCCTCAACCCGCTCGTTAACGGGATAGGTCGATTCTTGTGGCTTGCTGGAGTATGTATGTAATACTTTGTTATCAGATATTTGAGAAGAGGGAAATAATAGAGTTTTTAGGGACGTTGTGATGTTTCATATTTCGATTTCGAAGGCTTTTAGTAATTGTTCACTAGGAAACATTTAACTTATTGAAGCCCCTTTTGAGAGTCTTTTAGCAATTGTTTCAAAGAAAAAAAAGTTCTCCAATATGCAAAATTTATTCAGAATTGTATAAATACAAACTGGTTCAATCTACTAGTAGTAAGATCAACAGAACTAGCAAAGAAAGATCCGACAGCAATCTCTATAGCCACGGAATCGTACAATATCAGGAAACAACAAAAGCTTCATATCTTGCAAATTTGATTCAGTAATACAGATTTCTAAACTACAATCACAACAAAAGGATCAAACAGATGATTGAAAATGGTGGACTAACCTGTTTTTTCTTTTCTTTTTTCATTGCTGCACATTTTGAACATACCATTTGTAAGTATCCACAAGGCCATCCTTGAGAGAAATCTTTGGATTCCATCCCAATTCAGCAAGCTTGGAACTGTCCATCAATTTCCTTGGAGTTCCATCAGGCTTTGATTTGTCCCAAACAAGATCTCCTTCAAATCCCACCACTTCCTTCACCAACTCAGCCAGTTCCTTGATGCTCACTTCCTTCCCACTTCCAACATTCAAATGCCCCAAATCGCTGTATTCCTCCATGAGGAACACGACGGCGTCGGCCAAATCGTCGACGTGCAGAAACTCCCTTAGAGGGCTTCCACTTCCCCAAACCACCACTTCTTTTGCTCCATTCACCTTCGCTTCGTGGAACCTCCTCATCAATGCCGGCAAGACGTGTGAATTCTCCGGGTGGAAATTGTCGTTTGGACCGTACAGATTAGTCGGCATTCCTGAAATCGCATTCCAATTGTATTGAATTCGATACGCCTGACACATTTTGATTCCGGCGATCTTTGCCACCGCGTACCACTCGTTCGTTGGCTCCAGAGGACCGGTCAGTAATGCGTCTTCGGGAATCGGCTGCGGAGCGAATTTCGGATAAATACACGACGAACCGAGGAACAGTAGCTTCTCGACGCCATAGCGGTAGGCCGAATCGATGACATTAGTCTGGATTTGAAGGTTAATGGCGATGAAATCTGCTGGATAGGTGTTGTTGGCGTGAATGCCTCCGACTTTAGCGGCAGCGAGGATAACGAATCGAGGTTTTTCATTAGCAAAGAACGATTCGACATCGGATTGGCGAGTTAGGTCAAGCTCTGAGTGGGAACGAAGAAGGAGATTCGTGAATCCAAGCTGCTGGAGCTTGCGAACAATGGCGGAACCGACGAGGCCACGGTGACCGGCGACGAAGATCTTCGCCGATTTATCGAAGAGGAACGAGGATCCCGATGAAGCTGCAAAATGCAAAGAGAAAAGAGAAATTTCAGAAAGGATTTACAGTGAATCTGATCTAAGAAACGAGAACCGCCATTGACTGGCGAGAGAGATTACCGTTGTCGGCGGCGCCGCCCATCGTCGGAGGTGGAAGATAGAGTTGTCTGCGACCGGCGAAAGGAGGAAGAATATGTGAGGGCGTATAATAAACGCTAGAGTCGCAGATTCATTGTGGTTTTTATTGGAGAGTTAATCATCTGATTGCGTTAGATGCAATCCCCTGGCCGTTGACTTCAACGTTTATGGGAGATAGTGTTAAATCTTAAAATACATTTTCAACTTTTAGTGTATGCTAAGTTTTCTTTTCTTTTATTTATTTATTTATTTTGGTTAAATTACCCAAGTTTTAAATGGAAATATCGAAGTGTTAATTTTATGAAAATTTCAATGGAAATATCGAGAAAATATCGATTTTGATGAATATTTCTAGAGATATTATAAAAAAAAAATTAAAAAAAATTTAAATTAGAGAAATTATTAAATGGAAAAAAATATCAAATTATTTGTAAAATAGAAAAATTTAAGTGATAGATCATGATTGACTTCTATTGCTCTTTCTATCACTAAGCGAAAGAATTCTATCATGGTCTATCGTTGAAATTTTTCTATATTTGTAAATAGTTTGACTTATTTTACTATATTTGAAAACAATCCTTTAAATTATTAAATAAACATTTTATTATTTTTAAACAAGTTATAGATTCACCCCTCATGTTGATGTTGAAACCATAGAAATGTAAAAATATTGACATGTCGATGAAAAATTAATACTATGTAAATTACACATATTAAATGTATAACATAGCAAAAATAGCAAACACAAACTATTTGCAAATATGTTTTCACCTTTGAGTGTATGTTAAGTTTTATTTTATTTATTTAGGTTAAATTACACATTTAAATATTAAATACAACAAAATAATAATAATGATGATGATAAAAGGCTAGTGGTGTCACATCCTACTTTTTTGATAAAAAAAAAAAAAAAAATCAATGCGTTGAAGAGCCTATAAAGGAAAGGAGTAGGACAAGATAGGTTGTGGTCAAGTGTTAGTTTATAATTTATATAAGCCGTAGATGAAATTTGAATTAGAGGGATTTGATTGAAAAGTTGCGTTGAGTGATTTTTGGATTATGGAATCAAGGAAATTCTTGAAGTTAAGAATCTTACTATGAAGAATAAACAGATCAGGAGAACGCAACCATGACTTTGAGCTCGGAAGTAAGATCTAAGGAAAGGAAGGAAACCTCATCAAGAGATGAGAAGAGTTAAAAAGAATAGCTGGGAGATAAATGAAGTTGGACGCATACCTAGTTAAAGACCATGTTGGACGCATGGTCAAGACAAAGGAAACGCATGATAAAGGTGAAACGCATAGGAGGAAAACAAGGAAAGAGATGTAAGCTTGGTTTAAATAAGACGTAAGAATAAGGACTAAGTTGTGTAGTGATGCGTTGAAAGGAAATCTAAAAGAAAGATACAATGCAAAAGGTAGAATCATGGAAAGAGGTTATGACAATTTAAGGTGAACGCAAAAGAGTACAAATGTATAAAGGAAGGTTTTGTAGTTAAGATATAGATATAAGGAAATGGTGATGGACGCATGATAGTATGTGGTTAAGACAGACGCATGGTATTATGCGGTAAGGAACAAACGCATAGTAGTGTGCGTTTGAGACTTTTACGCCTAGTAGTACGCGGTAGAGAAACGCGTTTAAAAGATAATATGGCGGAGAGTAGGGAAAGAAAGGTAATGAAACTAAAACCTTAAAGGAAACTCAATGAGCGCATGGGGGCGTTGTGTTGAATGAATAGTTGTTTATTGGAAAATGTTGGACGCATAATATAAGCTTATAAAGGTTAGGTGGTTTCATATAGACTTGACACCTTATCAGTAGGAGGTGTTAAAAAGGCATGTTAAGTGCTTCATGCAAGGTGACACTTGAATAAATGCATGGTTAGTTTAGCATGC
The DNA here is from genome assembly GCA_030954485.1 of Citrullus mucosospermus. Classification (NCBI taxonomy): domain Eukaryota; kingdom Viridiplantae; phylum Streptophyta; class Magnoliopsida; order Cucurbitales; family Cucurbitaceae; genus Citrullus; species Citrullus mucosospermus. Next base: position 27,676,347 of record CM062056.1, read on the forward strand.
AACGTGACATGTGGCAAATAAGTGGCAAAAAGAGAGGAGAAGTAAGATGCCAAACCCTCTATTCCAAAGCTATAAATAGGACCTTGAGGGAAAAGGAGCGACTGATGATCCTTTAGTTTCGAATTCTTGGGAGAAAGGGCAGAGAGAAGGTAGAAGAAGAAAATCCTTGCGTCCGTAGTAAAAGTCTGCGGCCAAGAAAGGATATTCTGGACAACTCAGCTATCTTGTGTTAAGAAGAAGCTTCGCGTCTAAGGGGATAGCCTTGCGTTCAAAACGAACCCAACGTTCAAAGTGAACGCCGCGTCCAAAGATAGACTCTGAGTTCAAGGGGGACCTTGCGTCCAAAAGAGATCGACGCATCCAAGAAGTAAAAAAGTTAGGCTGCACCTTGCGTCCAAGGAGCAAGGTTGTGTCCAACCTAGCTGACAAAGGAAAATAAGTTGTTTTGCGTTACAGACTAGAATGCTGCGTCCAAGGAGCTTGGGAAAGAGAAAATAGAAGGAAGAAAGAAGAATTATTCTTGAGCAAGTATAAGGTGAGTAACACCAACACTTTTCAGAGTATAAATGAGTGCTTTGTGATTTATATTATGAATATGCATTCATGAGTTTTCAACGTATATAGAGCATGCGTTTACATATATAAAAGTACATGAATATGTTAGTTATAGAAAAGAGAGCATGCGTTTACATATATAAAAACACATGAATATGTTGGTTATAGAAATGAGAGCATGTGTTTATATATATAAAAGCACATGAACAAGTTGAGAGCATGCGGTTATATATAGAAAGCACATGAGTATGTTGGGTATTAGAAATGAGTCTAGTAAGAAGCATGCTATTGATAATACAAGATTTTCATTGAGAAGCATACTGCTAATCATAGATGATGTTTCTAGAACATAGTGTATTTTATTAATTCTTAGTCATGACACCCAAAGCTCAAGGAGAAAAGGAAGGCATATGGGCAACCCAGGTTATAATACCTATGTGCACATAGAAGGATATATATATACGACGCTGATGTGTTGAGATTACTCCACACAGCAAAGAATAATCGACGTTGAGTAGCGTTAGCGCCTCAACTAAGGAAAATGATTAGAAATGAATAAGATTTTTGAGTATTTCCCAGAGATAAGCATGCAAGACTTAATAATAGTGTTTAGTATAATTTAATATGATTAGAATCGATATTATATAGTATGATCAGTTGCATAGTTGAATTAAGTTTTATTTAAAAAAAAACTGTTACTCACTGAGTCGTTAGCTCATTATTTTATATGTTTTCCATTTTCAGGTAGCATGACAGTTTCCGTTGCCAGTCGAAGTCGAGGTTTGTCAAGCAATAACGGTATTATCGTCTTAGAAAGAATGTTTAAATGATGGAAATAAGGTAAGTTGACAGTGGAAATCACTAAGGAAGTTGATGACTACTGTCCTCACGCTCTGTCTCGTGCTACATAATGGTAGTTCGGGTTGGGGTGTGACAAGTGGCATATATAGCAAGATAAAAATAAATATATAGCAAAAATAGTCAAACTTAAAACTATTTGTAAATATAGCAAAATCTGTTTTTAAAAAGTCTAAAAATTTACTAAAGTACTCTAGCATTAAATCAACCAAACGCATGATAAAAGTTTATTATTAACTATCACTGATAGACCTTATATTGAAGTATGACAGATATGTTAAGTCAGGTCTATCGAGGTATATCGATGATAAGTTTTTATTATTGAAAAACTTAATACAATATCACTTAAAACATATCAGTCAACATATCTATTAGACTTCTTTACAGAAGTCTGTCAATGCTATTAGTGATATGTTTCTATCACATGCAGAAGTCTACCACTCATGTTTTAATATCATAATTTATAAGTGATAGAAGTCTATTAATGATAGACTATGATATTCTATGTTTATGTCACTAATGTTATTGGACAAGATGTAAGCATTCGAGTTTTCTCATAATCAAGTAGTTAGGAAGTATGGTCTTTGACAACTAGGTGCTTTGTTGACAATCTTGTTGGGTTCTTTTTAGATGGCCATGTGCTTGAGCTAATTTTGGTGTCCTCCTTATCAACAAAATTAAATAGGAATTTATCATTTTTATTATTGATAAAATTGTATTTGTATTCTATCCCTTACTATATCTTTGCTTGGATTTTGAATTTGCAAGCCATTTCTCAGTAGTCACTGATAAACTAAAACAAAAACCAATCCAACTTTTTGGCCATTTTCTCAATAATTGATGATTAAAAAATAAAAAATAAAAATAAAAATAAAAAATAAAAAAAAACTTTGAGATTCAAATGAGGGCTTCAATTTCAAACCTAAAATATTTTATTCGACTTAAAAAGTTTAAGATCTAAATGTGTTTCTTTTTTGCTTTCTTTTAGAAGCATTGGCCATCGTGAAACAAAGGGTGGAGTAGATACCACAATGCCTTGAGTCACGGGGTATTTTCGACTAGGAAATTTTTTTCGCCCTCACTCATGGATAGGTCTGACACCTTTGCCTTAAATAGGCAAAGTATCCCACTAAGATTTCTTTATCTTTTTTCTAACCGTTTTGGATGTGTTTGAAATAACTTTTCAAGTGTTTAATTTAAAAAATAAGTCATTTTAAAAGAAATACAAGTGTTTGGCAACAACTCAAAATGAATTGTTTTTATTTTAAACCGTTCTTATCAAAAGTGTTTAAACGAAAATGAATTTTTCAAAAACATTTTTTTTTAAGTTAATCCAAACGGACCCTTTGTCTTGTCCTTTTCCTACAACTCCCCAACCAGGGGGGCGTTATAAATAGGTAACCATTTACAACTTTGTTTAATTTAAAATGTAAACTAATTATTAATACATCATCTTGATACAATAGCACTAACAAATTGAGGGAAGAAAGGAAAAAAAAAGGCACTTGCAAAACGAGCAAAACAAAATAAATTAATTAGATTCATATTCCTCACTTATTACTTTTGCAAAAATGGCAAAATACAAATTCACCTTGTGTGATACACCTGATACACTTGATATACTAGCGTGATACACTTGATACACACTTGATTCGCCTGGTATACATGATACACTTGATACACATTTGATACACTACTATCTTAGGTCTGATATGTCGTTGATACACTCATGTTTTAGGTCTAGTATACTCATCTCTTAGGTCTGATATGCTCATGTATTACTCCAAGTATCTATTGATTGATGTTTGATACACTCGTGTCTTTTCACTGCTCAATTTCCTAAAATTTTTTATTTTATTCATATTTTGTTACTTCTCATCTCCCCAATTAATATGAAAAAAAAATTCCAACCAATTATTTGAAGTAAGTACAATATTTTGCAACCAATTAATTTTAAAAAAATGTACTTCAGTTGATGATATACTAATGTTGAAATATAATACCGATATATTGTTAATATATTACTAATAAACTTTATTGAAATTATGTTGATATACTTTATAATACACTCATTTATATTATTGATACACCTGACTAACATACTTTTGATATTCTTTATAATGATACTGCTAATAAACTTTATTGATATATTGTTGATATACTTTATAACGATACACACATTTATACTACTAATACACTTAACTGACATACTATAGATATACTTTATAATGATACACATTTTATATTATCGATACACTTGATTGATATATTGTTGAAAGAAATAGGGAGAGAGAAATAAGGAAAGGAATAGGGAGAGAGAAATTCTTTATTAAAAAAAAAAGGAAAAACAAGAAGTTTTAAAAAATTGGTGGAAGAAAAAAAAGTTAAAGGATAAAAAGAAAATATAGTGAATTAAAATAAAACAAAATAAAAGAAGCTCAAGTTTAAGTTTTGTTCTTAAGAGAATTTTTATTTTAAAAAAAAGTCAAAAAAATAAAAGAAAAGAAAAACTAGAAGAAAACAAAGTAAGAAAGAAAAAAATGGGGGCAATTCAAGTTTTTAAGAAAGAAAGTATGTAGAACTTCTTAAGTTGTAATTCTAAAAAAAAAAATTTAAATATAAAAATATGTAAGAAGGAAAAAAAATTGAAATTATTATAAGGGCTATTTTGAAAAAAACAAATAAACAAAATATCAAAACTCCGTCAAAACTCCACGGACCCCAAGATGTCTCCCGGTATCACTTGTAATTCGAATTCCTCTGTCAAAACTGGAGGGTGTTGTTGAATGTGCATTCATTGTCCCATTTTTTTTCTTGAGTAGAGAGATGTGGAATACGTTGTGAATTGTTGCTTCCGCCGGAAAGTCTAGTTTGTAAACCACAGCTCCAATCTTCTCAATCACCTTATATGTGCCATAAAACTTCAGAGCTAACTTCTAACATTTCTTGCGTGCCAATGAACATTGTCTATATGGTCTCAGTTCAGAAAAACATCGTCACCCACTTTGAAGCTTAACTCCCTCCTCTAACTATCGGTTTGCTTTTTCATCTTATTTTGTGCAACTACCCAATGCTCCTTCAATGTGTTCAAGGCTAAATCTCTAACCCTCAACTGTTGTTCTACTGTATCATTTGAAGTTTTCCTTTCCCCATACGATAAGAATGGTGGTGGTGCTCGCCCAAAGACGACTTGATATGGGGTAGACCTAATTTCTCCATGGAACGTGGTATTGTACCACAACTCTGCCCAAGGTATCCACTTGCTCTATCTCAAGGGTCATTCATTACAAAAGCATTTAAGGTAGGTCTCAACACATCGATTGACTCTTTCGGTTTGTCCATCTATTTGAGGATGAAAAACCTTGCTATGTTTCAATTTAACCCTCATGTTGCGCAGAACTCCTTCTAGAAGTGACTCAATAAGATTTTATCTCGATCTGACACAATCAAAAAAGATAAATTATAATGAACAAACATTTTCCTAGCTCTACACCAAAAGAAAGTAGTAGGAAACAATCAAAAGATGAGAACGTATACCTTAAAAGGCAACTAGATGCTAGAAGAAAACCTCTATGAGGGTTAACCCTAACATCTTCCATGAATCATGGAAAGGATATCCCACAAAGACAAAAAACATTGTTAGGGAGAGGAAAAGTCCAACCAAAAGCATCCAGAATCACAAGCCAAAAATAGAAAGCAAAAGACAATGCTTAGAGTCTCATCACTAGAGTTGCACATAACACGCTAGAAAGGGGACAAGTGCATGTAAGGCATTCACCGTTGCAACCTACGACATCATATTGATAGGACCAAGACTAAGCTCCCAAAGAAAGATTTTAATTTTCTTTGGATAATGATCCTTGCAAATCATTATATAAATATCTTTCGAAAGCGGATTGATGTGATTCACAGCATGATTCACCAAATCTCCCATAAGAGATTTCACAGGGTATTTCATCGAAGGATTGAGAGGCCAAGTCCATGAATTAGGAGAGTGCTATTAAGATTTTGGCGCAGTCCTAAATCCCAAACAACCGACTCGAGAACCCACACCTTAATCTAGTTTTTTTGGATTGTTCATTTGGATTTTCTATTTTGAAGATGTAAAATAACTGTTTGGAGGAGAATGATGGAAAAATATGCGTATGGTGAAAGGAAAACTGTGGGGCTACATGAGAACAGAGATGGTTTGGTAATACAGAGATGAGATATAACATATATGGGAATTACATGTTGAAGAGAACTAGTAAAGGAAAATATAACTAGAGAAATTAGTGGTTCTTTTATACTATTTACATGTGTCCTTACTTTCTTTATCTTTATCTTTTTTTTTTTTACTTTTTTTTTTATTTATTTTAATCTATGACACCTGTTCTCTCTAGAAGATGAAGTCAGATTAGGGATGCTTCATTTCAAAGGATATTTAATCAATAAGCCAGTCTTGTTTAAGAAAAAATTCAAGGCTTTCGTACTTTGCAAATCATCAAGTCGTGTTAAGTAGGTTGGGCTAGATTTGGCTGCTGATAGAACCTATAAAGTGGAGGTCTAACTATAGGTTGAGTTGGGGGTCTCTATATGCATGATCCTTAATCTACGACTAAGGTTGCAAAGGTGGCAAGTGTGTAGTATTCACAATAGCCTCTACCCCCTTAGTTACCTTTGTCATTATGAGGTGGGTTTTGTACATTATGAGGATTAAGTCTCTTAGGTTCTCTTTGGCACACATTAGTTCATCTTGAGTTTAGTAGTGTGGTATACTGTTGTGTACATATCTTTAACGCATTTGAATGAAACTCATAAATTATAATTTTTGTAATTAAAAAATCCCAGGTAGATTGGGACACTTCATATGCATTCATATGCAAGCATTATGTTGTTTACAAAATAAATAAATCATTGAACCAAAAAACAAAAAAAAAAGGAAAAATGAAAATGCATAAAACTTCCTTACAAGCAATCAAATTTCATTTGTGAGGGAAAAAGAAGTTGAAAAACTGACTAAGAAGCAGCTGGAGTCTCTTCATCTTGACCGCCCACATGGTATTCATATGAACTGTATTTGGTAACATTATGGGCTATCAAAAGCCAAACATGAGTGATCAATTCACCACCTTGTCTGATGTGTTCTGAATGATATTCCATCTCACATTTACTTGCAGCATATCCCAACATCTCAAACCACATGCTGCCAATTAGCTTCCACTTGTCCTCATTGCTCAGACTCAACAAGCTATCTGCAAGTTCTTTTACATCCTTCATCAGATGCCAATTCCCTACAACTACTTTCTCTGCTTCTGATTCAATTGGTTCATGTGGCTCCCTTGCATGAACGATACTTTCTTTCTGTAAATTCAATATATCATTGCAGATGTCCTCTTTCTTTAGACGTCCAGTTCTTGTGAACTTCCCCAGCTTCACACATGAATGATCAAATATAATATCTGCAGTCGTCGTTGATAGCACATGGGAACGAGTCACCAATAGGTACATCATATAATCTGATATACTCATGATAGCTTCCGTTTTATTACCTACACTTGTATCTCGATAACCTTCGATGTTATAGAAAATATTTGTTGTGATGTGCCATATGAAGATGCTCTTGTCGAAAGGTCTCTTTGATACTGTTGTTCCAATTGCTTTGATCAATTTGCTTTCATTGTTGAGTTTCAGTTTTGTTTTGTACCTTTCGATTGTCCATTCGCCTCTTTGATCAAATTCTTCTTGTCCTTTGATCTTCTCTATCTCTCTCAGTTCTGCGACCACAAATTCTTTCACTTCTGGATGGACATCAATTCGATCCAAACTCAATTGCTTTCGGAGTTTCATATCCATCCCCCAATATCGGAGAATTTTGATTCTGCTGTAGTTCCGATGCTTGGTTTGCAAGCAGAAATCTAAAAGATTGAACTGCCCCATTGTGTTAGACCACCTTCTCCAAGTTGCCGACTGAGGGGCTAGAGACTGCAAGAAACCCCGAAGGAAAGGAAAAGCTTCATGGTGCCTTATCATCTGTACTATAGCCCAATCTGTGAATGGTAGTCTTAAGATCTGATAAATCTCAATTATCAAAGCTGCTATCAACACAAAATGGATGAACCCAATACTAATATTATACACAAATGCATCCTTGAACAATACAGAAAATCCACATAGTGTTGCAATCATGCTAAGCAAACTTATGAAACGAAGAATTAAACCCTTACGAGTGTATATAACAGGTGCCTTAGTGTAGAGAGCATCATACATGAAACCCAATTCAGAATCTGTAATTCTGAACACTTCTTCATACTTAAAATCATCAATGTCTAGTTTGTCACGATCACAATCAGTGGGAGGATAGTAAAGCCAATTCTCAAGATGAGGTTTTAGGCAGCAAAATCTGTAGTAAGCTCTTAAGATCAATTCTGCCTCTGGGAGTTTTTTCTCTCCCTGTGGTAATTTGTCAAACAAACGAGCTACTTCATGGTATTTGAAGAAATCAGCAATTGTGAAGCCGAAGTTGCCATTAAGTGCTGATTTTAGAGCCCATGATGTCTCACCATACTTGATTATTCCAGCCAAAGACATTGGCAAGTAAAGAAACGATGTTTTGGAATTTGTCCATGACCTTACAAGAATGTAAAACATAATTGCCACTTGGATCACCATACTGAAAACTTGCCTCACTCCTAGTTGGTTGTCTTCAATTGAGTAGGCTGTGATTGTATCTGGATTTCCTATTTGCATGAACATCAGTGGTGCCAACAATGCCTGAACTTGGGTGTGCGTGTTGCGCTGTTCACGGCCTATATCGATTGTCGTGAGCTTACCCAGAACAACAGTTGCAATTTTAGCAGCTAATAAGTAGGAAAACCAAACAGTTAAGCTGAGCTTATATCCTGGTGTGTGCCTTCTACGACTTCCATTGAAAGTTAGGATAACTTGGAACACGAAGTTTGCCAATACTAGTAACTCAATGCCCCAGTAACTCCATATGAAGCTGATATGTCCCGGTACAATAAGTTCAAATAATTCAGAAAACATAGTGCCTTCTGTCTCTTTTTAATCCCTTAATAATAGAAAGAAGTGAAGAATACTTGAAAACTTCTAGAAGATAGAACAAATTTCCATTCTTATCTCTGAATCATCTCCTTCCTTCCTTCCTTCCTTCCTTCCTGCATCACACCCCCCAAAGAAAAAGAACATATATATATATAAGAAATTGAACAAAACTTACACTCTCTTTCCTTATAGTTATAAAACTACAGAAGGTGGGAAAATATTTGAATGCTAAGAAAGAAGAAAGAACCTGGAATTGAAAGTCATACCTTAAGAGATGGCTTGGAGGCTTCAAAAAGAAGAAAGCTCCACTTCCAAAACCAGAAAAATGAATACAAGTAAAACAGTTCGAAGAAGCTAAGGAATTTAAAAAGCTACATCAAATATATAACAAGAAAGGAGAAATCTTCTCCGACATACGCTTAAACTGCAAGCAAAACTTCTGACCTTTAAGTTTCATGTATCTTGTAAGTAATTAGCGTCTTCACTGCTCATTCCTTTCAGAAGAATAAGAATTGCTTACCTTGGAGATAACTTTTGGCACCTTATTGTAGTCTAGCAGAGCACAGGCAACAGGCCTGTGGCCAGAAAGTTGTTTTGAAACTAGTTTTACAAAATCTCAAAACCCAAATGGAAACCTTGTGAATTAGAAGCATAATGTTATTATTATTATTATTATTTTCATTCTCTTTATGTTTAGAAAAATTGAAGACCATTATACACCATATGGCATGGCTTAGAACTATACAGAGCGAATACCGCTTTGTGGTATTTGTCATGCAGGACCTATTATATGGAAAAATGGACAGATGGGAATATTTAGAACCTTAATGAATAATAACTGTTTCTTTTTTATTTGTTCCAATGTGTCACAACTCAAGTAATTTCATTATTGGGATTATACAGTATATTTCCATTGCCGTTGCTTTTAAGATAAGATCAGTCTGATTGAAGTGATGTTTCACAGTTTTCAAGATTCGTAGCCTTGTACTGATACCTTCCTCAGAATTCTACAGAATAAAGGTTAAAAGTCATTGCTTGTTTGAATACATGGGGGGAAGAGAAATACCTTGTTCTTTTGATTAAGTACCCTTCACTGTCATCGTATATCTAGAATGAGTAACCATGAAACTAGCAAGGATCTTAGATTATGGTTCAGTGTGATCGTAATGAAACCGGCGAATCGTTTGCTGGATTTTCAGAATCTTTATACATGATTGGTGAATGATTACTTGTGATGGTTGTTTTACTTTTACCTTTTTGTACTCCGTCTGATTCAACAAACAATGATAAAACCTTTGTTTTCCTATCTTTTTCTTTGGTTTAACTTTGCAAAATGTATGCAAGTAAAGAAAATTGAAGTGGTTTATATTGTTTGCTTCGGTAAATATCGCATGTTATATCAAGGGCAAGATAACTTAATTTGCAAGTTTGTTGATTGTATCTTTAATAGTTTGTGATTCTCTTAGAAATTCCTTTCTAAGTTTGTTTGTTTGCCAGTAACAAAGTTTAGGTTTTGATGTTTGGAATCTTAGCATTAAGATCACTTACAAAAATCCCTCTCTGTTTATTTCACGTGACTTCATTTTTTAGAATTCGAAATATTATTATCCACAAAACTTTAAAACTCAATCTAATATGAGAGTTTTATAATACTTTCCATATAAGTGAGATATTTATACCTGAAAGATGGATTGAACTAATGCTTCTCATATAGCTCTTTTGTTTGTGATCTGGTTTGAACGTAATTAGGGTGCTTTTTCATGTAAATTTTGTCATTTGTTTGCTTGTTGGATTCAGCTTGTCTTCTTGTTTCCTTTTGGTGTTCTCTTTGTAAGGCTTTTTCTAATTACTTATTTCTTTAGTTTTTAAAATGTTTCTTATATTTTTAATGTACTTTTAGATGTGGGAAAAGAAACAATAATTAGGGAGAGAAAAATGTGAATTACGAAATTAAAGAAAAAGGAGAACACGGTATTATAAAATTATGGCAATTATTTTAATGAAAAGTTAAAAGTGTAGATACCAAATTCAAACTTTAAAAAGATATAATTTAATCCATCAATTCTTTCCTTTCTTGTGGTTGTTTTTGTCTTTTACTGTTTTTTTTTTCCGTACGCCCTTTCTTGATAAGACATTATTTCGTGTTATGAAATTTGGTATTTCATTTTATTTTATTTTTGAAAAAAATCAAAAGAAATTATAATTAAATGAAAATAAAATTGGCAAAAGAATGTATTCCTACCTTCAATGAGATTAAAGGGAATATTTTGATCAACCATGCAAAACGAGAAAGTTAAAGTGTATTTAGAATACATTTTCAAGTGTTTAATTTAAAAAATAAGTCATTTTGAAAAAAATTATAGTGTTTGGCAATCATTCAAAATAGATTTTTAAATGTATTTTAAACAATTTTTATCAAAAGAGTATAAATAAAAATGAGTTTTTTTAAAAATGAGTTTTTTTTTTCTAATCAATCCAAACAAGTCTTTAATCGTAATCTTATAGTAAAAATAACATAGCTTAATTGACACAGTGCTTATATTATTAACTTCAAAGTTAAATGTTCGATTCCTCTATGTGCAACATGCTTTTTATAATAATTTTTTTAAAAAACAGTATAATAATAAAAATTGATCGCTACTACCAAAGTGAGCATAACTCGACCGCCATATAGGATATTGTTGGCGCTCAAATCTTACATGCATTCGTCAGTGTTGCAAGTCTCTCGTGGGCTTGACCTTCGGCCCACTTCTCCTAGTTTGGTCTTGCTTTTTTAGTGAACTTACATGAAAGATCCTTGCTTCCTTGTGGTGTTAGTCTACAACACTTCAATGACTAAATTAGTATAGGAAATGTATAATTCAGCTAAGCATACAAAAGTAAGGTCACGACTCTTCTTCTGACAATCGTGTGGTTACATTTAACTCTAGCGATGTTATGGTAATGTATATTGCTTGAGGCTACAGGGCGCCAAACCGAGCATAGCTTTGTTGTTTTCTTATTGGTATGTATTACCGACTTGGTTGGTTGGCACTAATGTCGAGGCTCTAATTTTTCCTTTTTGGGATGCACATTTTCCCATGCTGCTTCTCGATTTTCCTTAGGTTTGAGCCTTACTTAAGACAATTGTCAACGGATGTGTTCGTGACTAAAAAACTTTTGGTTTGAATTCTTCTATCCCTATTATACTTTTAAAAAGAAAAAAAAAAAAAAATTGGCAGACACCTTTTGGTTTGTTTTCTATTTTCAATAATAGTAATAATAACAACAAAATGGGGTATTTGAGAGAATATGTGGGAGCTATTAAATTGGCCTTAAGGGCATACGTCAAAGTCTTAAGTCTAACCCACATGAGAGTTAGAATATTGATACAAGTTATTATACTTTTAGTAGTTTATGAAATTCAGCTCCAATTTTAGAAATGTTGTTCAAATTTTGTAAATAAGAAATGGCATCAAACAAGTATGTTGATAAAAAAAAAAGAGTAATAAGAAACAATAAACGAGAACAACGTTAGATGCCTTAATTGATGTAACTACTTTACTTTAAGAAAACATTTAATTTAGCGATTCTATATTATTTTATATTTAAGTGAAAGTAGAAAACTCATTCCAAATTATGTGAACATATTTTTATATACTTGAACATACAAAAACCAAACAAAAACGATACAAGTGTCCACCATGGAAAAAAAAAATGTTATGTGTTCATTGTAGCTAACCATAAGTTTATTATAGCTTAAGAGGGTCTTTAAATAGTTTAAATAGGATCTTCAAATAGTACATCCAAACTAATTGTAGGTTAAATAATTGTAAATATCAATCATAATAATAGGGGACCTAAACATTAGCGAGATATAATAGTCCATTGCACGCAACTCAATGTGTGATCCAAAGGCCCCTAAGTAACTTGTACCTTTTAACAAGTAATTAGTTATTGATGTTGCTTTTATTTCTATTTCTTCTTTTCTTCTCTAACTTTTGACCTCGGGTGAGGAAGTGGATATCAATTACTTCTAAATTAAACTCAATTTGATAGCAAGTTATATAGTTATGCTAATAGTGTTTTATATTGGTAAAGCGTGTTTTTGTTATGATTTTTCATGTTTTATATATGGATATTTTATTTCAGTTAATCTCTAATTAATATTGAATACTTTAATTCAATAAAAAATGAAAATATTAACATTGTGACTTTTTTTTTTTATAAGTTGATAATTATTTTCTTATAACGATCCAAATTGCACGTTGGAAGAATGGAATAAGAGTAAGAAATCGATATGAAAATAACTTAGCTAGTTATCACTAAATCGATATAATTCAACTAGTTAAACCATTATATTTTATGATAGTCATAAGTCATGGCACATTTTTAGGCCTTTCAAGAAGCAAAAAAGGGAAGAAAAAAAGTTAGGGATATACGAAATTAGACATAATAAATTTTAGGGCTAAGAAAAGTACGAGTGCAACCGACATATTAAGATTATTTACAAGTCAAACACTTTATTTTGAAGTTCTTAATATGATTGGATTCATAAAAAAAGAATGTGCGTTTTGTTGGTATAAGATGTAATTATCAATTTTTTTAAACTCTGTTGGCATAATTTTAGATTTCCTTATTTGAATAAGGTGTAGATTCATTCGAATATATACATCCTCTACTTCAATGTCATACATTTTTAATCTCCTTACATCCACATTTACAATGTTATAACTTACTATCTATGCAAATAATTAAAAATTCTAATTTTAGTCTACGTACTTTCAACAAATTTTAAATTTAGTTCATATGTTAATTTATTGTTGATTTTTTTATATTTTTTATTATTTGTTAACATTTTCATTATAAATTTTGAAAAAAAAAAAGTTGAAATATATATATATATATGTAAAAGAACAAAAATTTTAAATATATAAATCAAAATGATATTTTAACTAAAATAATTCGAAAGCTATTATTGGTCTCTTGTGATAATGATTGTTGATAGATGCTTATGTGGACCAATCAGCAGTGAGGTCCCACCTTATGAAATAACTTGACGTTCGCATCTGATTGCTCTAAAAGAAACAAGTTAATTTGGGTCCACGTGTCAATCTTTCAATTGCGAGTTTGTGGGTCCCACATATATCCATTAATCCGTATCTGTCTACCAGCGCACCCTCGCATTTCTACATTTCAAAATGACAAACTTACCCTTACAAAAATTTTCATTTACAGAGGCTGACAGACTTTATATAAAGGGTATTCTAGTAAATCTGTTTTTTCATTTTCCTATTTCCGAATGAGAATTACATTCTTTATTTTTTTTAGACAAATATTCTTTATTAAATTATATATTTTCAATATTTTTGTTAGCGTTAAAAAAACCTTTGGATCAAAAAAAGGAAAAAAAATTAATCAACCCAACCCAACCCAAACCAAACTAAAGTTAGATTGAGTTCAAATAAATGAAATTTTTATAAGTTGTGTTGGATCATGGATTCACTTTAAATATTCCAAACCTATTCAAACTATTTTGTTACTGTTAATTTTAAGTGGATGATATATTATATATACATATAATTATTTTAATTTTATAATTTTTTTAATCATTTATTCTCCAACAATTCCTACAAATAATCTTTTAACATTGAAAAAGAAAATCATAACATAAATTGAAATTGAGTTGCTAATTTTAATGCAATATATGAAAATAATTAAATACATTTTTTACAAATTAACTTTTACTTTAAAAAAAAATTTAATAAATGGCTGAGTAACCAAATCCAATCCAACCCAACCCAACCCATGGACACTCCTAAACTTTGTAAAAGACCAAACCGAGCATAATTTGATTGTATCATACTTCAATCCACGAATGTGCTTGTGACTAAAATAACTTGTAGTTAGAATTCCCATTTTCTTATTGTACTAAAAACAAGTATTTGTATATAGGCTAAATATACAAAAGTTCTTCATGATTTTCTATGTAAATTTTTATTTCACCCCTAATCTTCTTACACTCTTACTGATGAAAAAAAAAAAACAATAACTTTTTTGGTCTATGAGTTTTTAGGGATCTCATGTTCAAAGATCAATAAAATGATATTGAAAAGAAAATATTTATGGGCGATCTTGGATCCAAAATCATAGTTGACATCAAACACGAAAAAAAAAAAAAAAAAAAAAAAAACAAAACAAGTAGCATCCTAGGACCAAAACAGGCCAAGGGAAGAATTAGGATGTGACCCAAACCAAGGTACTCGAGCTCAGGCTGACCAAGGTTGAGCCTAACAAAATGTCTAATAGGACATGTCTTGACTTGGTGAGCTATGGGTTATCTTGATCTGGCTTTGAAATCCAATGTTGGAATAACCTAGATCATCTATTTTTATAAATAAAATGGAAATAAGTTCATTCTCCATTCACAAACTATTAACTTGATCTGTTCACTCTCATCTCTCTGATAAGGTCGTACTCGTTTTCAAATTTTGCATTAAAAAATAATTCCTCCAATTTTTTAAAATTTTTTAAATAACCTATTTGAGATTTTTATAGATAAAAAACGAGATTGAAAATCTTAAAAAAAAAAACCATTATTTGTATTTCATTCAATTTTTTTTTGGGTAAGTTTTCTGATTATCATTTTTTGTTTACTCGTTTTGAGAGTACATGAAATTTGAAAATATCCCTATTTTGATCGATGAGAGAATTTTCCACCGAATTTGTTATCTATATTTAATTCAATTTTAGTTCTTATATTTTCAATAAATATTAAATTTAGTTTCATAAAATCAAATTTTAGTAGTCTCGTAAAATTAAAATTTACCAAAAATCAGCTAAATAATCCTAATAGATAATAAATAATTTTTTAAACAATAACAATTCAAACAATACATTAAAAATAAGTAATAAACAAGTTTATTTATCAAAGAGAAATCAAAAACCTTGATTAAACAGAAAGTCCTAATGTTTAGCATATAAATTATAATGTAAGTTTTTTTTTTTTTTTTTTTTTAGAATAATAGGAATAGAGGATTCGAACATAAAACTTTTAGTCGCCATTATATTCATATGACAGTTGGGCTATAACTATATAAAATAAAATTCATAAATTATATATATATATATATGTCACTAACACATACTACACTTACTAAGTTTAAAGTAATATATACTTATATTTTTAAATATTAAAAAAAAAATCGCTTTCTACCCATAAATTTAATTTTGCACCTGTATCATTATTATTATTATTATTTGGCAAAAGATTTTCTTCAAACTTATAAATTCATAGAATTGAATCTTAAATTTAAACAAGGGTTACAATTTTTATCTTAGGTTTAATTTCACTAATTCATCTATTAATTTAGAAAATAAAAAAGCCAAATAATTCAATGAAAAGCAAACTATGATTATATCTTTTTTTCAAACAAAAACCCATAATGAAATATAAACGGACACTTTTTAAGTTTAAGATGAAAATTGCAACAATTAACTAAGGTGAAATTTGATGTAGTTAAAAGTTTACAAAAGTAAATGCAACTTATCAAAATTAAAATTGATACACATTTGAGAAAAATTAATACAACCAAAAGATTTAGTTGTAAGTATGGAAAAACAAAAAGTAAAGATATCTTAAATAAACTAAAATTTACTTGAAAGATGAAGTATATTGGCAATTAAGTTGAAGCACTCGTCTATCTATTTATTAGGGTGGATCGTCTATGATCAAGATTTTTTTTATACATATAATAAAGTATTTTGACATCCAATTTTCTACTTTAGAAAATACTAAAAAATCATTCCAAGTGCAATGTTAAAAAAAAGGAAAATATTCATAATTTTTAATATATGAGATCGACCAATCTGAACATAACTCAATTTGTTAAAGTAGGAAGAACAAAATTCTCCACTAGGTCGGATCCCCAACTTTGCTGGAGTGGAGAGTCTTCAATTTGATCTAGTATAGGGTCAAATCAAATCAGAAATTTAGTACGATCCTTGGTCGGGGTCAGGAAGGGGTTCCTTGCCCCATCCCCAACCCGAACTAGTCCCCTTCTTGAATATATATATATATTTTGCAGGAGTTAGGAGGCAAATCAAAGATTTAGTTTGAATCACCAATCTAGGTCGAAAAGGGGATCTCAAATAAAATTCCTAGGGGATGAGGATGACAAGTGCATCCCCTGGCACTCCGCCTTATTGTCATCTATAAGTTAAAGCATATGTTGTAACGCCGATAAAAGAGGTATAAATGAATGAATTGATACCATATTCGAATAGCATAGATCCTACAAATATGAAAGTAGTATTAAAAACATTTATATTTCTAGATATATCAATAAAATACACCAAATTCTGGAAGACTCAAACATAAAAACCATCGAGACAATTACGAAAGGCGTGAATATTGGGACCATTATATGGTCTGAACTCATTTTTTTCCCAAAAAAAAAAAAAGAAAAAATCTAGATATATTTTATATAATGACAAAGACAAATTATCTATTTATAATCAACCGCACGTGCCATCGCACGTGAATGTCGCCGTCAAATTAGACTCCGCCAACCCGACCCGACGGCGTTATGATTTTTCCCAAATCTCTCTCTCTCTCTCTCTCTCTCTCTCTATTTATCTTTCTCTCTCCTTTATTTTCCATTTTTATTTATTTATTTAAAATTAAAATAAAACTTAAACTTAAAAATAAAAAATAATAAAAAAATTGAGGAGCTTTCAGAATCTCCGTCGTCTTTCGCATTTCTATCCATTTCGGTCACAGATCGTCGTTCTAGGGTTTCGTTCTATTCATTTTGAAGCTCTATTTGGATTTTTTTCGCCATTGATTACATTTTTCTCTATCTGATAAAGGACGGAACAAGAAGAAGGATTTGATGGTGCAGTTGATGAAATCCGGGAACCTTTCTCTGGAGTCGGATATGGCGTCGTTTCGCGACAAGGTGCCGGTGAAACTCGAGATCGAGGACTCTCTTGAAGAGGAACATGGTCCGTTACCCAAGCGATCGAAAACGGCGACGACGGTTTCTCCGGTACCTGGACTTGGTTTTTCTTCTGCTTGGTTACGAAGAAATTTTGACGGAGGGAAATTTTTTTTGATCCTTGGAACTATTTTGAGAAGATGAATGTTATGCATTTCAACTTTGATGTTGAATATTTAATAACCTGTTTTTTTTTCTCTTCCATATTTTCTTTATGGAGATTGATCTTCTGGATGCCTTTTTGGTATTCCTTTTTTGAGGGGCGAGATGATGTGCTTTTGATTGTTCAAGAGTTGCGGTTGATTCTGTTTTTTTTCCCCCCTCTCATCAGTTGAAATGATGTTGGCCTTTTTGTTTGCTGTTTTTGCATGATCTTACCAAACGAGAAGCAACAAAGTGACGGTACCGAATCTACGGATGATTTTCCTGTACCGCCTTCACAATACAATCCGCTTGATGAGCCTAGTCCTCTTGGTTTACGGTTGAGGAAGAGCCCTTCATTGTTGGATCTAATTCAAATGAAGCTTTCTCAATCGACTGCTAATTCAAGCGATGTGGCAGAATGTGAAAGCTTCAACTCTTCAATAAGAAAGGAAAATAAAGGCACTGCCATTCCGGCCTCTACTGACAAGCTGAAAGCTTCAAACTTTCCTGCATCGCTTCTAAGAATTGGTGGTTGGGAGGTAGAATCGATTAATCTCCCCTGTGCTTCTAAATATTTTTAAATGTTGTGGATATTAAGTAATTAAGGTCATGCTTGTTGACAGTATAAATCAAGATATGAAGGTGATTTGGTGGCAAAATGTTATTTTGCTAAGCATAAGCTTGTATGGGAAATTCTTGAAGGTGGGTTGAAGAGTAAAATTGAAATCCAGTGGTCTGATATAATGGCCTTAAAGGCCCACTGCCCTGATAATGGACCTGGTACTCTGAATGTGGTGGTAAGCGCTTCTTATTTTTGCCTAATGCCTTACTTGCTCGCTTTCTCATTTCTTAATACATGAAAGTGTATATATATGAGGACTTGTATTTATTCAATGGCAGCCTATTTTTGTTTGTCTTTTCTTTAGTTGGCTAGGCAGCCCCTTTTCTTCCGGGAAACAAACCCTCAACCAAGAAAACACACATTATGGCAGGCAACTGCTGACTTTACTGATGGCCAGGCTACTATACACAGGTAATGGCTTACCATCTTTGAAGACTATAAAATTTTATGCTCAATCACTTTCCTTTGTGTGCTCTACATATTTACTTCCCAGTCATAATCAGTGGTAGAAAGTTCTCTAAATTTACAATTATGGATGTTCTTCATGTCTTTTGTTCTTAATTTTTTTACTTGTGAAGTTCTGTTCTGATATATGATATCATTTCTGAGATATCTGAATGAGAGAATTAGATTAGATTGTCCTTTCTTCTCAATTTCTGTGGGTATTGACTGTTGTTTCATATCTTGGATGTATCCACTCTTTAACCATGTTAAAGGATTATTATTATTATTATCATCATCATCTTTGCTTGGATGAGAAAATTATAATATTCCTTGCACGTACCCGAACATATTAGCATATGCATCCCTGAATATACACAAGGTCGAGTCTACCTGTCTCAGACTCTTTGGACTTTGGTAGAGTAATAATCATAATGGAAATCCAATTTTTTGATTGTTAGGCAACATTTTCTGCAATGTCCTCAAGGATTGTTGAACAAACACTTTGAAAAGCTAATCCAGTGTGATATGCGTCTGAACTTCTTAAGCCGACAACCAGAGATAGTTTTGGATTCACCATATTTTGAACGAAGGGTCTCTGTTTTTGAGGATCCAGAACACCAAGCAGAAAATAGTAAAGGATCAATTGTGTCTGTTCTGACAGATGGTGCCTCACCATCTCCTCAGCAATCATCCTTGAAGATAGAACAACAAGACTCTACTTGTACGACAGTAGAACATCACTCTCAAGAAGCCCCATCACCTTGTTCAGGTGACAACTTATCGATCTGCTTTTTGTTATATGCAGTTTAGTGGATATGTTTTACATACTTTTTTTTTGGTATTATATTGTTATTTGATTATGTTATTAAAATCTTATTGAATTGAATAAGTTAAAAAGTAATATAGAATGGGCCCTATGGAGAGGATCTCTTCGATATTGAAGATAATTTAACTGAATAGCCTACATTTAAGATATTTTAACCAATAATTCTAACTTTTGACAAATGGGAAAAAGAGCGAGGATGAATGATGGGTAGCTCTGTAATATACCCACCTCATCACATTATTATCATCCCTTCTAGACAACAAATATCTTATATAGCTTGTAGGCTAATTGATCTTTTTCTTTCAAAAGGACTACATACAGGTAAGAGGTGTTTTGTGGGGAATTTAGCATGTTTTTTCCATGCCATATTTCTGTTTATGATTATGTGTATTGTCATGGTCGAATGATATGTCCATCCTATTTAATTTAAAGGACAAAAGGAAAGCACGCGTTTTAGACTTTTTAGTTCATGAATTCTTGGTGCAAAATCATGCCTCATGCAAAATGTCTTGTGAGTCCAAAAGAATCACATGGTGTGATTTGTCAACATCATGAGTTCAATGGTCGATATTCCTTGTCATCGATATATCTTTTGATAGTTTGTTTCTGGAATCTTAGAGTTGTACCCTTTTCAAGGACTTCATCAGGAATTAGTCAAATGTTTGTTTGTATCCAAAATACCTGTGTTGTTCCTCTGTTATTAATAAAAGATGGAATCTTGTGCAGCTGAAGCGAGTGCAAATTTTGAAGTTGGTAGCTCTAGAAGCCCAAGGAACTGGGAACAAATGAAAGTGCCTGGGCTCCACCCGTCGATGTCAATGAGCGATCTTGTGAACCACATTGGACACTGTATTTCAGAGCAAATGACAGCGGCAAATCCGTCATTTGCCAATCAAGGACCAGAATACCAGGACATACTAGAGGATATTGCACAATATCTGCTGAATGACAACCAATCTACAACTTCTGATGAGAAATCTCTTATGAAAAGAGTCAATTCTCTCTGTTGTCTCTTGCAGAAAGATCCAACCAATACCACAACTCAGCATGACGAAGTTCGTAGTGAAGGACCTGATGGTAGGAAGAATGATAAAGTTGGTAACATATTAAGGGGCGATGTCAAAGCTTTTCCAGAGGACGTCAACGATAACTCAGGTACCAAGCAGGCAGTTGGTATGTCTAGGAAGGATTCGTTTGGTGAGCTGCTGTTGCATCTGCCTCGAATCGCTTCTATCCCGAAGTTTTTGTTCAACATCTCAGAAGAAGATGGTGAAAGTTAAAGTCTAGTTGGAAATGTTTCTTCTGTACATTGCTTCAGAAATCGGCGTCCGAGGTTTAGAAGCTGATGATGAAAATCTTCATGGGATTCTGAAATATATATTGATGAAGAATCCTGTTTGTGTAATTCATGTATTTAGGCAATTTATGTATGTCTACAGCTGTTTTAATTCTTTCCCATGCAATGTTATGAGACAAGTCCACCTCACATGAGTTGTAAATGGGATATCCTTTGGTGAATCAAATCTATTTTAGAGTTTATACATCTTGAAACAAAATTAGCTAGACAAGATAGTCCAAGGTATCTTTTTAAATACACATAAAACATAATGAATTATCAATCTATTAATCTTAATATGAATATCAACATACTTAATAAATTGTAAAAACAACTCTTAAAATAAATTGTAAAAACAACTCTTAAAATAGTATGGTAGTTGCAATTACACTCAAATTTTTTATTCTTAAAATTGAGTCATCAAACTTCTGTTCGTGTTAAAATTGGACCCCTCAAATTTATAATAGTTGAGAAAATTAGATCTCCAAACGATAAAAATTGAACTCTCAGACTTATAAAGTTGTTAAAATTTCTATAATTATTTAAGTTTGTAGATCCAATTTTACCAATGAGTTTAACTGCTCAATTTTAACAAGTGAAAATTTGATGTTATAATTGCAACTACCACCATACTTTACGTGGTTTTTGAAATTTGCAATTTATCTTTATTAAATAAGGTTATAGTTGTTTGACAGTAAGAATAATTAAAGTATTAATTTAAATCATTTGGATAAATTTCTATATTCAAAAGAATTACAACTCAATTCAAGTTTTAGATTTATGATAATTTGATCCAAGTTTTTGACTATTTTGAAATGGTTGCAACTTGTGTAATAATAATCGGGTATTTTGGAAAAAAGAAAATCAGAAATAAGTCTTTGGCTAATTTCAAAATTAAGCTAGAAAATACAAGATAAAATAGGTATTTTTAAAACTTTGTTAGAACAGATCAATTTTTTTGAAAAGTCTATCTTAAAAGTTAAAAGATCGTATAAGCTACAGATTTTACAAATCAATGTAATTGAAAAGATAATCTTCTTTTAAATTAATTTATAACTATTGTTATCAAACATTAAAAACAGTTGAAATTCTTTCATAATCACTTTGAACACCTACAGAATCAAAATCTCAAATGCAACCTAAGTGCACTAACACAATCAAAATTTCCTACTATTTGGCACCATCCTAAACATTTTAAAAGATTTTACCACATAATACTTACCAGATCTAAATTTCTGAAATAAAAGAAGTATTTTTAACATAAGTACTCAGCTAAATATATTTGTCTAGTCTGGGATTGCAGCTTTTAAAATAATGGTTAGAAGTAAAATAGTGTTCGACAAAGTTTAATTTTAAATTAAAAAAAACTAGTAATTAATACTAAATTTTATAATATAGTTCTATGAAAAAAAAACAAAAATATCATTTGGATTATTTTTTATATTCATATTTTATATATAATTTATTATAATATAATTTGCAATAATCTAAAATATTCATAAATTATAAATTATTTTTTTATAAAAAATTGAACTAATTAAAATTTCGAATAAATGTAAAAAAATAAATTAATGGAATACTATCGGAGTGAAACAAGGGATCTAAAGAAGAACATAGGCTCAACTCTATTAATAACAAGTGAATAGATAAATTTGAGATGGGTAAGAAAATACCAAATTTTTAGAAAAACTAAAATCTAAAAGCTCCATCCAACTTTAGCACGTTAGGACAAATTTAGAAGTAATTCTAAGTAGATTAATAAATAAGTTGCTTTATCAAACCGCCTAAGCGGTTAAGATTCTCATAGTCGCTTTTTAGTATTGCAAAAGCAATCCCAAACACGACCTATATGTATTTTAAAACAACTCTCTAACTAAACATTCTTGGGTATACTAAACATCCCTATACCTAAGAAGCTTCCAACCTCTTAAAAGAGGCATAATCAGAAAAGTAAAAGGAGTCCAAAAGAAAACCTAAAAAATCATTTTGAACTAATAAACTTAACAAGTTCTTATATTAATATATATGAAGTCATCAAGTAGAGTCCAACTAAAGAGA
The DNA here is from genome assembly GCA_030954485.1 of Citrullus mucosospermus. Lineage (NCBI taxonomy): Eukaryota > Viridiplantae > Streptophyta > Magnoliopsida > Cucurbitales > Cucurbitaceae > Citrullus > Citrullus mucosospermus. The sequence continues at coordinate 27,699,212 of CM062056.1, forward strand.
GAGTAGGTGGCAATAATATTCACAGTTTCCACACTGAAGTGTTTAAAAATATTTACAAAGAGATGGGTATAAAGTGAGGGGTTAAAAACTCAATTCCACCATCATTTGTACAAAAGGAAAATAAGAAAGTTCACCTCCCAACAATTGTCCTTCAATGTTATTGATATGTACACTTGGGATCTTCCATCATGTCAGTATGTTGTTTGCAGGGATCAGGAAGCTGTTGAATGAATAGCAGTATCTGGTAACATTGCTACGGTCACTATAAAATATTCACACCCGACCGGGAGACCGTATGGGTTCGAAGATAAACCTGAATTCAAGGTCAACCTGTCAGTTCCCGAGTCAGAGATCACACAATCAGTTTGATCCACCCTACCGTGATCACGCTGAGGAGAAGGCGGTGATGGTTTCACGGTCTGGTGTTCAATGTGGACAATCTGCCCAACAATGTAGTTAGATCGGGTTAGGAGATTGTCGGCAAATAAAGCCACAGATTCAGCAGACAGGTAGTAGTTGGCGCAATTCCGATTGATTGCCTCATAGTGCCCAGCCGCATTCCGAACAAATGCAGCAATCTCGTGGACTTCCATTCGACCGAAAGAAATCTTCTCCTTGTTTGCCTGCATGAAGGCGCAATTCAATTCAGTAAATCGCTCCAGATTACGTACAACCTGAACCCGAACTTAAACCGACAACATATTTGTACAGTGGATCATACAAACAATTCTTAGAACTCCTAAATTCTTTAGGGAGCTCACAAAGGAAGTTTACCTGCTTCTCGAGTTGATGCTTTGCGTACAAAGTTTTAACAAGCTCTTTCTTTTCTTCCAGTTCTTTGACAAGCTGTTCGTTGGTAGCTTCAAGCTTTGCGTATTTCTCGTGTTGTTTGACCAAAATTCCAACTCTCTCCGCTATAGCCCAGATACATTGGCGGAATTCATTTGTACCATCATTATCATTGTCACTGCCAGAACTAATAGAATTCTAGGTTAGTTTCATTAATCAAATAAAGAACTGGCAAAACATTTCATAAAATGGATACTTGCACAAGAAAATCTCTACAATCCAGATTAGAAGTACATGGAGAATAGAAAGAAATAGCATTTGTTCTTTTCCTTAGTCATAGAAGAACTAAATCTCATAACTAGAAGAATTCTTGAGGAATCTTCTATATGTAACTGCCAAGAAAAGTCCTACATGTTCAAATATCAGGAAATTGCCCTCAAACTTCGAAGTTCCGTATATCTATTTAATAGCAAAAGTAAAATTAAAGGGATTGAGAAACCAAATATGTTGGATCAGATTCGTCGTCCTTGAATCCACTCTAGTACTAGCAATTTAAAAATACACGAAACATTTAAAGAAAAAATTGAAAGAGCAGAAATGCATTCATTTACACGATACAAGACAAGAAACAAGGTGCATTTGATCCTCTCTTTTTAATGTGGTAAGGGGAATGGTCAGAAAACCAGGAACTGAGCAAAAAACGAAAGTTACTTACTTGGCTAAAGATTGTGCTAAAGTGCGCAATGAATGAGCAAAAGCAGCCACTCCGCTCGGAGCAAAAACATAGGATTTTAGTCTTTCGACATGGCCCCGCATTTTCACAGCTGATGTACGAAGTGCAGTATACTCTGAAGCCCTACGGGCAGCTGCGCAAAGATGAGTTTGAGCTTCCTCCCTCGCTTCATGCAGACAATTCTCCAAGTGGGCACAATTCATCTGCAAGGATGGATAAAAAATAATTTACAATGACTACAAAAACCTTGAAAGAAAATCTGCATTGACGGGGGAAAGAATTACTGATCATGACAATGAAAATTAAAATAAAAAATATAAAAAACCGCTGTTTCACAAATCACAGGTTATAGTAGAACTAATCTTGTGCTCCCGCTGTAAGCAATCCACCTCACAACTCAAAGAAACTGAAGACAAACAGTCAACAGGAAACTATGGTATGATGGGAGCTCTTTAATTAAGCTCCTTTCATTTCGCATATCATTTCGTTTATCAATGAAATCTGTTTCTCCTCTGAGAAAACCATGGTAGTTCAAAGGAGAGATATCGTATTGCCTCATTGGCATATACTAGGAAGCCTATGTAGTGAAAAATCATGAGCAAGCTTGACAAAGACAAAGTGATTCTTTTTTAATTAGAAACCAAGCTTCCAATGCGAAAAAAGTTGGAAAATATTTTTTTTAGGTAGGGGCGACAGCCTTATGTTTCTACTACAGTTTGGCAAACTAACCAGCTTATTCATACATAGATTTTGTGCAACTTTTCGATAGCTCTTGTTTATATCCTAAGGAAAGGGAAACTTTTGAGTTTCGACCGCCTCTTTCCTCCAATTCATGTATGCTTACCGAGGTTGAGGTTGGTCTTTCATTTTGGGAGAATTAGGCCCACTGCCCAATTTGTTTGTCCAAGCAAGTGGATGATTGGCTTTTGGAAGTCCTTGAGGGCAGGAGTTTTAAAGGGAAGGCTAAGTTTAGATGGAATTAGGCAGCTAGAGCGTTACTTAGCCTAATTAGAGGGTTAGGATAGAAATCAAAGAACATTTGAAGATAAGTCAGAATCATTTGAATCTGTGGTGTTCAAACCATAAAATTTCTTTACTAATTATAGCTTTTTTAACCATTATTTCAAATTCGAAGGTCTGCTTCTATAGGTTTCTTTGTATTGATGGCTGTTGGGCGGAGCCCACTCATCCCCCTTTCCTTAGGCTATTCCTTGGTTTGGTCATCTTTTGAATATATCTTGTTCCCTGCGACAATCCCCATCTGGAGGGGAACAATGAAGATAAATTGAGTCAACTTGTCAACCAGAGTGAATACTCTCCGTCCAGCCGAAAAGGGAAGGATTGAGGGGGTTGAACGTAAGACAAACAACCAGACAATTACACTTGTGAGAAGGAAAATTTGGGATGGTTTACCAGAGAAAATATGATAGCCGTTGTAGCTTGGTGAAGTATTATGAAATTTTGATGTAGGATATGTTGTTAGTATTGAAAAGTTAGTTGGGTGGTTGATTGTCATCTAGCCAGTTAAGGTTAGTTGGAGTTGTTAGTTATTTGAAACTAGCCATTGAGTGAGTTGTACGGTTAGCTATAAACTAGCATAAATACTATTTCATTTGTGCATTGGGATTACTTGATGAATAAGAATAATTCCTCTTTGGTTGTTCTTGTTATACCAGATTTATATTCCTTATTTAGGGATCATCTGCCATGAAGGTCGAGAAAGGAGTACAGATAATATTTCAGAACGACAAAAGGGCAGGTTTTCTTCAACAGAAACCACACTTTTCATTGATGAAATGACTCTTCAACATGTGTTTGTTCTCTAGATTCTTTGCAATGTCTGCTCCCGAAGAAATAACAGCAAAAAAAGGATTGAAATGGAACTTCCAATTCATGAAGATTGAGACAAGGATAAAGTTAACGGACATGGAAGATGCAAGGATAAAGAAGAGCCACAGGTACATAACATAAATTGGATTCTATTTGTAAAGATCTAAAAAGCACGAACACAGGCATGACATGATACAAATACGACACGTCAAGTACTAAAAGAAAGTACATGTTGAGGGCACTTTAAATAGAACATATGTATCTATATTGATATATTTAAAAAATTATAGATAAAACATAAAAATATTAACATACAAACTTCATTAAAAACAAAGTTAAGCTAAGAAACAATATTTAGAAACCCTTTTTTTGAGAAAAATAAATTGATTTAGTTGGCTATGAGGAGCTGTGATGATATTAGCAATTGTGATGTCAAAAAAAAAAAAAGAAAAAGAAAAAGAAGAAGAAGATTTAGTTGGCTATGAGTCTATGACTAAAGGAAGAATGGAAGATTTCATCCTAATACTTCAAGGATGAGGCCATTAAGTATAACAACCTTGCTTCCACAAGACCTCTTTTATGGGTTGTACGACTGTGTCCTTGAGTACTAAGAATGAGCTCAATACATATGGATTAGAGCTACAAGAGAATCTCCATTTTTCTCCTAATTTTTTTTAAAGCCTTATCAGGCCGTGTTCAAGTCGTGCCCAAAATTATACAAAATAATATTTGGGTTAAATTATAAATTTAGTCATTGAATTTTGAGATTTGCGTCTATTTGGTCCTTGAACTTTCAAAATGACAAATTTAGTTGATGAACTTTTGAGTTTTTTAAAATTCACGAATCTACTAGACACAAAATTGAAAGTTCATAAACACAATTTAATTTTATATCTAATAAATCAACTAATTTTTAAAATTTTGAATTTTTCAGGGACCCATTAGACGTAAAATTGAAAGTCTACAGACATATAAGCCACGTTTGAACGTTCAAGGACCAAATAGACACAAATCTCAAATTTTAAGGACTAAAGTGGTAATCCAACCTAAAATTTAATTCAAACACATCTTATAGTGTGTTCAACTTATCAATGTCCGACTCCTATGAAAGGGTTAAGAGCCACAGGCATGTTTCTATTAGCCGATTCCAGCAGCTACTTTAAAGTCTGCAATGAAGGAAGAGATAGTTCACCTCCAATTTAAAATTTTAAGCAAACTAAAGGAGGCAGAATCAAGTAAAGATTTCTCTTCCCTAATTTTATTTTATTTTTATAAGAAACAATTTCATTGGTGAATAAAACTACCAAAGAAGTTCAAAAAAAAAAAAGGAGGTAACATCCCCAATCCAAAGGAGTGAAAAGAGTTCACCAACTTTTCTGTCGTAGTTTAAGTTTAACTGTTCAATTGAGAATCTTTAGGAGCTGAAGACCCCACAAGAACGAGTTCACTACTAGGGAGCTCGTCAAAAATTCATCCAAGACAGTGGAGGAACACTCCAGAACTTCAGTGACCAAGCAAACCCCTGAGGTATCTTAACGTCTCAAACATCTTTTATAAAAAATGTCTGAGAGAGAGCAATTCAATCTTCCAAGTCTTTATCTCGAATTGGTCTCTCCAAAATAATAATATAATAATAATAATAGTAATAATAATAATAATAATAATAAAAGGTTTAAAAACAAATTAATAAATAAATAAATTGAACAACCAGAGACCAAATCATCTAAAGCTTAAGTTGCAGTCTCCTAGGTCTTCTTCCAAACAATTAGCAACAGACCACCCCTAAAAAACGCGCAGCAAGAAATGGCAAGGATGCTAAGAACCACCCTCTCACGCCAGGGATCCTCCCAAAAAAATAAGTATATAAAGTTTGTATAAAAGAAGAGTTGAGATTGAACCATACTTCCAGTTTCATAGATATTTGATCAAGAACCATCACTAGTCTGTTAGACCACCACTTATTCATACTTATGTTAGGAGGGGTAGAAGGGGTATTTCACCCAATTAGTTAAGTTTGCTTTTGTGTGGGAAGTCGTATAAATATGTTGTGCGTCTGTTTTTGGATATGCTTTTGGTTGTTAAGTGTTTGGTTAGTCCAGACTAAGGAGAGAACCATCCTCTTGAAAGGTGGATTGTACTTGTGACTTTCCATATCAATATATTTTGGCAACTCTCAGAGCAAAGTCTATACATAGTCATGATGAACGTATCCTTGTAAACCACCCAAAATCTTCAGACAGTCTGCAAATGAATGATGTATTGCCAAATCAAATGAACTCTCTCAAAATCTCCAACCGCAAATTGAGCTCATCTAATCATTTGTAGATCTTAATAGAGACACTAGCAAGGCTCTTTTCTCAAATGTCAGGCCAGGTAAGAGTGGAGATGATTCAGGAACCTAAAATGTAACCGCTTAACTGGAATTCTCACCTTGACAACAACTAATAAACATGTCAGCACCTTCTCTCAGCTAGAAATAGTGATTGAATAGACAAATCGCCAGCATCTATCCACACCCCCAGGAACAAGAGTGGAGTAAAACAAATTTCCATTAACATCGAAAGTTATATCCAGACTCAAAAGATTGGTTCTAACAAATTTCCAAATTTCCCCAAGAGAGCTAGATTTAGGTCGCAATGACCCCATTCTAATAGTATTGATTTAACATGCATTAAAAAACCTCTAATATAAATTTTTGTTGGTAAGAGACAATTTCATTGATGTATGGAAACCCTAACATAAATTAGTAAGGTGATCTAATAAATTGGGTTCAGAGTCAATATTTATCTAACCTCCATCTGTGTTCATTTGTACACTGTTCACGTAAATCAAGACTGAATAATATACCAAGACAAAAATGCTAGAGGATCAGTGCATATCAAAAAGAAAGGAAATGGTTGGATGGATAAAAGTGAGAAACGTACAAGAGGAAGCTATAACTATAAGTCACAGAAACGGTAAAAAATGGAACGCAATGCTGTCAAAGCATTGGTCACTAGTTATAAACAAAGTTCCAAGGGAAAGAAATCTTTAATAGGCGATCAAAAGGCCCATGGCCTAGAGCAGAGCCTAGGTCGTAATTTGTGAAATAAATAAATAAATTAGTACCTGAGATTCATCAAGAAGCTTCCTACTAGCTTCCAACTCTCTCTTCAGTACGGCAACCTCCTCCAAAGCACCTTTAAGTTTGGTTTCAGTTTCACTCAACCGATTGGTCTTGTCTGCAAGTGCATTTTGCAACTCCAGTAGAAGGCCATTCTGAAGATTAGATTCCAGATTGGGATCTTCTACTGTTTCACAAGGTAAGACATTCAGAGACCGAGGCATGCTCTCAGCTGTGGAACTGTTCGTCAAAGATATTCCCATCTGTCCTACTACTTTATCTCTCACATATTTATCATTGTCTTGAAATTCTTCACGATTTGGTTCCATCATTGAGGAATCCAAATGAGGATTCTGATCACCACGGGAATCCAACATGTTTTCATCAACTGCTTCTCGAACTCTACTAGGCTGTTCAGCAAAGAGCCCCAGCTTAACATCCAGTGAATTAGAGATGCAAGAAACCTCGTCCATTGGCTCTGTAGTAGACATACAAGGTGCAGGGGCTTCTGGACCATCTAAGATTTGTGGCTTGCAATCACCGCTCTTTACGGCTGAAACTGAAAAATTAGACACAACATTATTTGAGAGATTTTGCCCCAGCAAATACTGATCTGACAGTCTTTGTTCCAATTCTTTAATGCGTCTTTCATATGATTCACACTGCATTTGCTTCGTTTTAAGCATTAATTGAAGTTGCTTTCCATATTCATCTTTAAGACGCAAGGCTTCGGCTGTTTTCTCAGCAGCATTCTTTAAGACACTGTCAAGTTTGCTGTCGTCAATCAAATCATATTCAGGAGAGAATGAACAGATCGTGGCTAAGGCAGAAGCAAGTTCAGCTTTCAATTTTGCATTTTCAACTTCCATCTTGCTGGTTCCAGCAATCTCTACTAACTCAGAACCCTCAACAAGCTCCCCAGACCCACTACACTCAAAGGTATCCTTCAAAATTTCTTCAGCCTCAACAGAACTCAAAGCTCCAACTGACCTTATAGAGGAATCCTTAGGGGTTCCTTGCTTTTCATTCTTCCAAGGGAATCCTAACAAGTACTCAGGGGCATAATGGTCAAGGTCTGAAATATCAACATCAATCAAACAGTCATCATAAGGAGATATATGGACGTCACACGGGTTAGGAATATCATTTAATCCCATGGATTCTATTACATCTCTTGGAAAGTATCCACCATGTTCCGTCAGAAACATCTCACGTCTTCTAACCTCATCCTCCCTCTTTCTTGCAAGCCTTTCAGCCATTTGACCAGCCATACCCATGTAAAGCTTCATGCAAGCTTTCCTTCTTACAACTTCAGAAAGACAAGCTCTATATGCTGGACCGATCCCTCGCACTAACTTTAGGTCCATAAATAGGTCATCCTGACGCGCCATTGCCTCTTTAAAAACAGGAAACTGTAATTTGACATCCTTGATGATGTAAGAGTTATAAGCGATCTTTTGCATGTAATAGTGCAAGAAGTTGTTCATTTGAATCTTTTTATCCTTACAAACATCAAGTAGTTTGGAAACTGCACGATCACAAGCTTGCATTCTTGGCAGATGATTTTTGTCATGGACATCATACATAGGACCTAAGGCCGAAACCGCATCATGAGGGCGAAGTGAGGAAGATAACTGACAAGATAAGCAATCATCCACCAGTTTCTTTACAGTATCAACATCTTTGCTGCATTATTATGCACAAACAAAACTTTAGAGTCATTGTAAACACACTTCAATAATTTTTCCCTTCTTTTTTCCCTTGTTTGGGTAAAAACCATGCTCATTGAGAGAGAGAAATGAAAGAATATAACGGCACCCAGTAAAAAAACAATAAAATGAAGTCCGACCCTAACTACAGACAATGACTCCAATTCAAAGGAACAAAACCATGCTCATTAATTACGGAAAGGCATAATCACCAACGTCCACAAGGAAGTGTTAAACCTAGCTATCTCCCAAACACACTTCAACAGTTAATAACTAGCGTATTAGATATGTAAACTGCATGAACAATATTCAGATTGTACTAAATGCATGAATCCTGAGACTGAAGTAACTAATATCACCAATTTAAGAAAGATGTGACAAGCGATAAGTATTGAATACAGGAAGAGGGATTGAAGGGAAAAAAAGAAGACCTACTGACCGATGCCCACAAGGAAGTATTAAACCTAGCAACCTCCCAAACACACTTGCACAGTTAATAACTACTGTAATAGACATGTAAACATGCACAATTTTCAGATTGTACCAGAATCTCAGATGCATGAATCATGAGATTAAAGTAACTAACATCACCAATCTAAGAAAGAAGTGACAAACAAAGTGATAAAGTATTGAATATACAAAGAGAGGACCGAAGGCAAAAGAAAAAAGGTAAATTTTTCAATTGGGAGGGGGAATTCACAAGCCAAAGACAAAACCAGATGGTGGTAGCATGAACGGTCTGATGCTTGAGCTATGACAGAAGTAAATAAAAGCTAACCTCAAGGACTGCATTATACTCTTTTGTTCGTTGATATACCGCTGATGCTCCTTAATATTCAGTTCCAAATTCTTTATAGAAATAGAAGCCCTGCTGGAAAATAAATCCTCAACTTTCCTCTTGACCTCGTTAAATGTCTCCTTAAATTGAAAAACTTTGTTCTCAAACTGGCTGCGCGAACTGCTGCAATTTTCTGCTGATTTCCGCAAACTATCTTCCTTCACAAAATCCAGTAAGCACTTGCGGTTGGCTGTTTGTAAGGCAGGATGGAGCTTAACGGACCTCAATTTCTCAATGTCTCTACCCAAATTCATCAACAGATCAGAGTGAACCCGATACTGCTGCGAATAACGCTTCATGAAATCTGTGTAGTTCTGATTAATCATTTTATAGTATTGATCCAAATTACCCCTTGCAACTTCTAAAGCTCTCTCTTGAACCTTCTGCTCTCTCAAAAGCCTCTCACAGTATTCAAATTTCATCACTGTACTACTGTATATCGTATGAGCCTTGTGATAATGGTAACGAAACTCGCGCTCATAAGAAGGCAAAGCCTTCAAAGCAGGGTCTGATGCATCATCTAAAGGATGGGAATCATGAGAAGAGGAAGGTGATGGTGGCTCAACAATATCAGGGATATCAATTTGCTCCGGTGGAGGTGGCGGGGAATTGCTTTGTAGCCTGGATCGATCAAACAGGAAAACTTCCCGATCATCTGCTGGAAGCTTGTAAACCGAAAGATGTCGCTGTGACTCAAGTCTTACATCCAAAGAGAGAATAACCTGATCATTGCAGTTAATCCCAGTGACCGATTCAATCAAGCGCATCACATCCTCAACCAGCATACCCTCGTGACAGTCAAGCTGAAATGAATGTCCATTTTCAGAAACATGAACCAGCAACTTGCCGCTGTTTCCACCAGCATCTGTCACGCACGAGCTCATCTTATCCACAACGAGGAATCTCAACCACAGGTTGCAGACTGACAAAATAAACCCTTCTTTTTCACAAAAAAGGGATGCCAATCCCAAAAGTGATGAAGCTATCCGTCGTCTACGGCGGAGGCACGGCAAAGAAAGTCAAATCAATCGTTCTTCCAGATTACGTTCCTCCCTTTCTGCTAGATTTTAGAATCCCAGGCATTAAAACCTTAACCCTCAACTAAAATCCGAAATCTCAAATCACTACTTCACTGCTAAAGTAGCCTGATCTAAAATCCCTAAGAAAAGTTAATATCGCTACAAAGTTTATCAGCCTTCAAAACAACTCAATTCTAAACCCACCCCCATAACCATCAACCAATAATCCCAATCCCCAGCAAGTAACCACGAAGAACTAACAAAATCTGCTTGATTCCAACGTCTCTCCCGGTGCCGGTAAAACCCTACTAATTGCCGACCCACCCCCACAAAATCCGACGCGAAAACCAGGATTTTCGCCGAAGATATCTTGATTTCCGTCCTTGTTTACAAACTTCCTCAGATTAACACGAACAATAAAAATAAAAATAAAAATAAAAATAATAAAAGGAAGGAACCAGCGGATCAAAACCAAAAGCCTAAACAATAGGGTTGAAGGAAACGACCAACAACAGAATAAGGTGAAGGATAATTAGAAGCGATAACGTGAGGAGAATGATGAGCGAGAAATTTGTTTCTTAGCATAAGACAAAGCTTCTACGAAACCTTGCAGCAATGTGATACTCGTTATTAAAAATATATATATAAATATTTAATATATGAAGATGAAATCTACGTTTCTTGTGTGTGTGTGTTCCATAATCATCAACGAATTTGCTTCTGGTTCTCTCTTTCGCTATCGCTATGAATATTGAAAAAGCATGAAGGAAGCTTCTATGGCGGCAACCACCGTGTAGTAGAAAAGCTTTTCTTTTTCTTCTTCTTCTCTCTCTCTTCAGAGCCTCGCCGTACGAAACTTGAATGAAGCGAAGCAAAGCAAGCCCAGCGGCCTTGCTGTCGCAATGGTTTATTGAAATTTGGAAATTCTAATCATTTTGTAAAATATAATTTGTTATTAAGAAAAACAAACAAACAAAATTTAACCTCTAAATTTTAAATCCACTAAATTAAATAAATAAATAAAAGAGTTAAATCGCAAATTTGATTCCACTCCTCCCGAACATGATAACCAGTCCTATATATATATAAAGTGTTAGTAAAATTGAAGAGGAAAATGACATAAAAACCAAATCACAAAAATAGAGAAATTATAATATTAAAATAATAAATAATAACATAATATCAAAGTAATTAAAATAACTAAATTAAATAAAGTAAACTTAAAATAAACTAAAATAAAGAAATTGAGATTTTATGAAAAATGAAATTTCTCAAACAAATTTCATCCAACTTTTCTCTTCTTTTCTCTCCAATATATGTTACAATATCCACCAAAAGCCTCTAGACACGTAGCCTTTAGTCACTAAGTTATAATATTTACCCCTTAGATATGCCCATTGTATATATAAAATAAACTTAATGGGAAAAAAAATTCTAGTGAAGTAAAAAAGTACATATTTCATATAATCTAATATTTCTAAAAGAATACAATACATTTGCTTAATAAGAACATCATTTAAGATCTATAAGTCGTCGTATTCTAATGTTCTGTACCAATTTTTCAAAGGTTGCGGTTGATAATAATTTTGTAAATAAGTCTGCAAGGTTATACTTCGAACATATTTATTGTACAGTGATGTCGTCATTTTCTTCAACATTATGAGAGTAGAAAAGTTTTGGTGAAATATGCTTTATTCTATCTCCTTTAATATATCCTCCTTTGATGTGGGCTATACATGTTGTGTTGTCTTCGTATAATGTTGTTGGAGGATTTTTACTAGAAGACAAGTCACATGTTTCACGAATGCGTTGAGTTATTGATCTTAGCCATACATATTCTCTACTAGTTTCATGGATTACAAGAATTTCAGCATGATTTGAGGAAGTTGTTGTTATGGTTTGTCTCACTGATCGCTAGGATATAGCAGTTCCTCCACATGTGAACAGATAACTTGTTTAAGATCTAGATTTGTGCGTATCAGATAAATATCCAGAATCTGCATAACCAACTAAGTCAAAATATGATTTATTTGAATAAAACAAACCCGTATCGATCGTTTGCTTAATTTCATTCCAATTTCTTTTTGTTGGAGAGCAACTGTATCTAGCTAATAAATTTACTAAATAAGTGCACTAATTGATATGGTACTTTAACCAAGAAGTTCTCAATTATTATCTTCGAGATATATTTTTCTTCACATTTAGTGAATGAACTTCCATTGGCATGTTTAATGGATGTGTTTTGTCCATATAGAATCTTTTTAAAATTTTTCTTGTATAGGTTGACCGATGAACAAATATCCCATCTGCTAAATGCTCAACTTTCAAGGCAAAATTTTGTTTTTTCGAGATCTTTCATCTCAAATTGTTCCTTAAGATATTCTATTGTCCTTGAAAGCTTCCAATTATATTTAGGTCATCAACATATACAGATATAATAACAAATCCTGATTGTGATTTCTTTATAAAAACACATGGATATATTGGATTATTTTGATATCCTTCTTTCAACAAATATCCACTCAGGCGATTATACCACATTTGTCCTGACTGTTTTAATCCATATAGTAATCTCTGTAACTTAATTGAATATAGTTATCTAGAACTTGATTTATATATTTCAGGTATCTTAAATCCTTTTAAGATTCTCATATAAATGTCATTATCAGGAGATCCATATAAATATGCTGTGACAACATCCATAATTGCATCCACCACTGGAGAATATGTCTCCTCATAATCAATACTAGGTCTTTGTGAAAAACCTTTTGCACCTTGTGCAACTAGCTTTGTTTTATATCTTGTGATCTCATTATTTTCATTTCTTTTTCTCACAAATACCCATTTGTATCCTAGAGGTTTGACATCTTCTAGTGTCCGGACTACCGGTCAAAAAACTTGACGTTTTGAAAGTGAGTTTAATTCTGCCTCAATTGCTTATTTACATCGAAGCCAATCTCTTCTATGTCGACATTCTTCAATAGATTTTGGTTCAGGATACTCATTTTCAGATATAATATCAAGTGCAACATTATATGCAAAAATGTTATTAATAATTACATGAGTTCGATTCCATCTTTTCCCTGTCATGACATAATTTATTGAAATCTCATTATTATCTTTAGGTATTTCACCTTTTTCACTAATTGGATTATCGGTCATGTCTAGGGTTTCTTCATGGATATTTATATCATCAACCAAGTCTTTTTTACTATCATTTATTTTTCTTTCCTGATGATTTTTATCTTTGGAACCCACTGGTCTACCACGTTTCTGGCGTGTTCCAGATTCATTAGTGACAACTTGTTGTGTTGGGATACATATTTTAACTAATTTCGTGTGATAATTTATGGCTTTTTAACTAAGTGGTAGACCTAATGCAATAGATAAATAAGTCTTTCATTATGTGTCATTAGGTCAATGAGATGATAGTTTGAAATTCTTTTTAACAATCTAACTTAAAAATTTTATTTTGATCTAGCCAAACACTCGTAAATTATTTTCGTCGTTTCTTTTTCCTGTACAAGTGGAGGTATGAAAATTTGATAAACTATGTTGACTTTGGCAATAAATATCATGTTTTCTATTTGACTAGCTACATGTTTCTTTCATTACATTAGCTAACTTTGTTACTTTATTTTATTGAGGTTTATCCCTAAGTAGAAGGGGAAAGAAGGTACAAATACGTCATGCTTTTGATAGGTTAAACACGATTTTATAGATTATTTATGAAATTTGAGTAAAGTATAAAAACAAAATTGAAACTTATTGACATTAAAATTTATCCATAAGAAATAAAGTTGAAAACATTTAAAATAATAGAGCTAAATTGAAATTAAGCGCATATGCAGCCATGAAAGTGCTACAATCTAAAATAATATAGGAAAAAAGTTAAAGATTGTTTATCCAACGTAACCCCAATTACTTGATAGACATTAAAAACTTAACCCCACATTTGTATTATTAATTGTAAAATGTTTCTTAGAAAAACAGGCATTGATGTCCATGCTTAGTGCCTAGAGATTAAGGGTCATTTCTTGATTACTCCATGTGTTGACCAGGTGTCAAACAATAACCCATACTAGGGGTGTGCAAGGTTTTGTTCATTCCAATTTTCGGCTGAACCATGAACCAAACTGGACTTATCAGTTCCCAATGAAGAAGAACCGTTGAAAATCGGTTCACATCGATTTCGGTTCTTAACCTGAACCAACTTGATTCGGTTTAGGTTGGTTCGGTTTGGTTTTTAACCAATGCTTCAGTAAAGTGAGAGCGAGAGAGCAAGAGTGAGAGAACGAGAGCGAGAGAGCAAGAGTGAGAGAACGAGAGCGAGATAGCAAGAATGAGAAGGCAAGAGAGAGAGCGAGAGCGAGAGTGAAAGAGAGAGCGAGAGAGATAAGAGTGATTATCTCTCACTCTCGCTCTCGCTCTTATCTCTGGGCTGGTTCAATTCTGTTTTCTGCGATTTTTTAGGATAATGAACCGATGACCAAACCGAATGGTTTGGTTCTGCTTTTCAGTGAACTGGTGGTTCTCCATTCTTCAAAAAAATCGGATCGAACTAGCCAGTTCGGTTCAATTCTGTCCGATTTGGTGGTTTTTTCTGTTTTTGCACACCCCTAACCCATGCTTAGTGTCTAAGTGTGCTATATCCTAGTTGCCAAAATCCCTAAATAAGTGGTCATTTGTGGATTTTGTAGACATATATTTGTGAGAAATCAAAGAATATTGGAGGAGGAGAGAAATTACATAATTTTTAAATTTTAATAATTTATTGTTATTTTCTAAAATTTTTATTTAATTATTATATTATATTTATTTTAATATTATAATTTCGATATTCGTATTCCTAGTATGTTTTGTTTTGTTCCTCAATTTCACAACAAATTGTCGACACGAACTTCTATCATTTTTCTTGCTAAAAGTAGGTCCTATAGGTATGTCGATTCTCCCTCTTCATTATAATTAATAAATTAAATATTATTTTGCATATATTAAATTTCTAATATAAATACAATTTTGTGATAGTATCACCATGAAAAATTTTACAAAATTAGAATTTATAACATTTGATTATAATAGTAATAATCATTTGTCATGAGTGCTTTATACTGAAATACACCTGGATATCATAAATATGATAATTAGAAAACAATTATTCTTCCTAAAGCTTGTTATGAATGGATGCACTTGAGACTCAAAGATTTCAAATCAGTAAGTGATTACAACTCCGCATTATTTAAAATTAGCTCAAAATTGTAATTATGTAGAGAGAAAGTTATTGATGCAAATATGTTAAATAAGACATTTTCTACAATCCATGTCTTGAATATGCTTCTGACGTAGCAATATCGAGAGAAATATTTTTAAAATATTTTGAATTCATTTCATGTCTTCTCGAGACTGGACGAAATAACGAGTTATTGATTAAAAAAATCATGAATCTTAGCCAACTAGAACAATAACATTCCCTAAAGTGGATGTTGTGAATTTTAATTATCGCGGATAAAAATTCATGAATCTCGATCGACTAACTGGAACAACACCATTTTCTGAAGTGAATGCTATGAATTTTAAATATTCGTGGTCGTAGTAAAGGTCATGACCACTATAGGGAAGAAATAAGTATTCTTTTCGTGGTGATCGTTATAATTATCCAAATTTTCAAGAAAACCACACATAATATGATGATTAAGGAAAAGTTCCACATTTTAGATGTGATACAAAAAGAGACATATGTCTTGCACCTATTGTAAAATTTTGAATTTCTCTCAACATTTTGATAATGAACATTTAATTTCTTCTAGAAATTACAATATCTCAATAAATAAAAATTGAACAATATGTGTGGAAGCAACCTTTACAAATCTCCTGAAGATATGAATTAATTTTGGAAATATGAAATATTTAGATGTTGCAAATTCATTTAATATTTTATTATGTCTTCTCTCGTATTTACTTATCAAATTCTAATTTTACATTTTCTATTTTGCTTATCATTATGGCTCATTACTTATTTTTGTCATTATTTTTATAAAAAAAACATAAATATTTCTCAATTATTAGATAATTCTGGGATGAATAACAAAGATGTATGTTTGGTAGATAGTGCAACAACACACACTATGCTTAAAAAGCATAAAATATTTCTCAAAATTGACAGTGATGAAAGAAAAAACTAATACAATACAATCTCAGGTCCTGCCGACTTCAACTCTAGAATGAAAGGTTATATCAATCACCATTCACTGTTGAACTAAGCTCGCTTTGACTATTATTTTATTATTTTAAAAGAAGTAAAGATGTCATATCTAATCTAACCCTTTATGCTTGTTCACTTTGAAATCTTGTAAATGGCCAATTTTACATTTAATGAACTAGATTAAATATCAGATGTAAAATTTAGACCAACTCAAATTTATTGACTAAAGAAATGTGAAATTACATGTTTAATTCGTACACTTTGAAAATTTTGTCTTAAAAACTTTCAAAAATGGTTTATTAATTCATTAACTTTTATTTTGTATCTAGTACTAAATTCAAAATTTCATAAATTATTAATCTATTAGATATAAATTTCAAATTTATATTTAATAAAATACTAATACTTTCAAATGCATACTCGTAAATTCTTAAAAATCTCAAAATTTGTGGACTAAATTTGTAATTTAACATTAAAATATTATTATTTTTACTTCTGTTATGTTTATTTTTGCATGTATACTTTTAAGGGTTTTTTTTTTTTTTTTGAATTATGTAACTGAAATCTTTAGATGCCCGAAATTATAAATGCACAGAATGATAGATGTTCGACATCTTGAGATAACCATGTTTGTTTTATAAGATTATTTTTATAGATATATGAGCATATGTGAATAACTGTGTTTGTTTTGTATGATTTATACTTGGAAATGTCTTGAATTTATATAATGTTCAGAAAATAGTGGAATATAATTTAAACTTATATAACATTTTTCTAAATTTTTCTTTTTAAATTAACATAAACATATTTTTATATGATATTTTTCTTAATAAAATAATATATATTAATTTAAGTTTTTTTTATATAAAATAAGTATTGATTTACATTTAAATTTGACTTTCTAAAAAAAATTAAAAGCAACTACAATATAACAAAAAAGAGAGATATATGGTAGACACTATTTATCTTAATTATAAAATACAAATAAAAAAGAGTGATATATATATACAAAAATAAAATGAAGGGTATAAAAGTAAAAATAGGATGCCTCGACATGAGAATCCAAGAAACTCATGTTTCAGGACGACATTCAAAATTTAGCCCTCCGTTGAGAATATTTAGATGTCAAGACATCTTACACTATCATGGAATTAACATAATAATCTAGATGTCCACTCTGTGTGAATTTTCAATACCAGCAAAATAAATTGACACGTAAAATTTTACTATATTTACTTTGGCATATTCCATCATTCAACTCTGATAAATTGTTTTATTGATATGCCCAATTTTAGAATTTTAAATTTTCGTCCCTTTTAACTTTTTTTTTCCCACTTTCTACTTTTGGTTGTGTTTTTTTAGTTCTATTTTGGTTATTTGTTGTTTAAAAACTATATTTTAATTCTTAATTTGTTTCTATTGTATTATTTTTTTAGAAACTATTAATATTAATTTAGTTCACACACATTATAAATCATTAAATTAAAACGTGATGTAACATTTCTATTATCATATTTGATGGTTGCACTTAATGAAATTGACACCAAAAATTAAATATATAAAGTCTTGAAACCGACACAAACGGTGATTAAATGATTAGACTCTAAAGTCAAAATTACTAAAAATTTGTATTGAAATGCTTAAAAATTAAGCGGTAGACATCATATTTAAGCCTTCATATTAATTTTAGAACTTTTTTTTCCTTTTTGAAAAAGAAATCAGAACTTATATAATTTTTTTCAATTACTTAAGCACATAAATTTGTCATTCAACTTTTTTTTTTTTAATAGTTAAATACATCATCTGGTTGGTAAATATACAACATTTTTCCATTTATTTATTGGTTTCCATTATATTATGTTTTTGTTTCATTCCATATATATTTTTAAAACCCAAGTGCCTATTTAATAATAATATTAAAATTAAATATGAAATTAATTTAGAAACTTTATTTTATGTGGGCTTACATTGTAATGTTAACGTTAGGTATTCACTTTTCCCTTAAATTATTTAAAAAGAAATACAACTTCATATAAAATGAGTGAAGTATGAAGATTTAAATTTTTTACTAAAAAATTGTTACATGTCACTAACCATTAAGCTACCTTTATTTTTGCACCAACATATTTCAATTAAATACTTATAAAACAAAACATCATTATTTATAGACTAAATTTATAATTTTAACGGTTAAAAATGTTACACATTAAATAAAAATTGAGAAACAAAAACCATATTTCCTTTATTTATTTACTTCGCAAGTTTAGCAATTTTAGATGATCAAGTACACGTGTTTCCATTTTATTAGTCATATGATCATATCCATTTTATAATATATAATACTGGAAAAAAATCTCAAAATTTTCAAAATATTGAAAGGACGTTAAAACTTTGAAAATATTAAAAGGATACCGAAATACAAATGATATATTAATTTATTTTTCTTTTTATATTTTTACTTGAGATGTAAAAAATATATATTTAAAAAGAAAAGGCAAAATTGCAGTCTAATCCAAATCCCAAACGTGAAAGAGAAGAAAGGCAAGGCACTCACGAAAGCCACGTGTGCATAGAAATGAAGAAAAAAAATAAAAGGAGAAAAGAAAAAAAAATGTAAATCCTACGCCAAATTATTAAAGTTAATTTAAAAGGAAAAGGAAAAAAAAAAAAAAACAAATTGCAAAAATCACAATTGAAATATGAAAATATAGCGGTAGTTGTAGTTACATTTTCAAAATTTCAATTGTAGAAATTGGGGCCCTAAACATTTACAAGTGTTAAAATTTGACCCTAGAACTTACAATAATTGTAAAAATTGAACCCATAGATGGTAAAAATTGAACTCTCAAACTTGCAAATGTTGCAATTTGTACAATTATATAATTTTGAAGGTCTAATTTGACTTAATTTTAACATTTGTAAAAGTTTGAGAGCTCAATTTTTTAAATTGAAAATCCAAGAGTGTAATTGCAACTACCATTATACTTCGGGGTAGTTTTTGTAATTTACCCAATTTTTTTTAACATGAATTTAGCTTAAGTGGTTTAGAGATATATACTATTAACAAGGAGATTAGACATCCGAATTTTCTAACTCCAAGTATTGTTTTAATTAAAAAAAATGGCACTTAGTAAAATGTTAGAGAAAATATTAATTTGTAATCTTGATCATCGAAGGTTGCATCAATTAAAAAAATGGATTAATAATTGTATCAATTTAAAAATTGAACTTTCGTTTGAAAGCAAATTCATTTATACTTTTCATTAAGTTCCATTCGAATAAACATTGTGTGACTTATAATTTTATCAATTAAACTTCTATAGTTGAATCAATTCAAACTCTCATTTAAGATTTTCTCTTAAAATTGTCCATGTATCAAGTGTAATCATTCATTTTGTTAATCAAAGGTTTGAAGAAGTCTACGAACCGGAAGAATCAATACATCTACCATTTTTAAAGGTAATCTTAATAAAGAGTCTAAATTGATTCATTTATGAATATTTAGAATATAATTGAAACAGCTACAAGTCTCACACTCAATGAACAAAAGTTAAATGAAGGTGTAAATTGAAATACTTAGGAAAGTTTATGACTTAAAAATTGATAAAACTTAGTTCACGAGTTTAATATATATAACTCCAAACTTTAGAGGTATAAATTGATATTTTCTACGATAATTTTTTTTTAATCTTTTGTTAATTTAGCTCAATTGGTTTAGAGACACATATCCTCGATCAAGAGATCAAATGTTTGAATATCTTACTTACAAATGTTGTTTAACTTTTTTCTAAAAAAAAGTATATATATATATATATATTTAGACCTAAGCTTCAATTCACATTGCTTCAATTAATAAACTCCTTAAATTTGATTTCTCTAATTTTTTTTTCTATAATTTAGTTAAATTTTACAAATGATTCACCCCTTCTTTACTTACTTGAAAACCCAAATTCTAACATATTCATTTTGACTATGTGAACAATTAGTAAAATTTGGTTTAAGGATCCACCATTTCAAATGTTATCAATTCCAACTATAAAAACTAAATTATTTAAGACTTGTTTGGTAACCATTTCATTTTTAAAAATTAAGCCTTTTCTCTCCATTTCTTATAATGATTTGCATATTTCTTGAATACAATGATTAAATTCTTAGTCAATTTTTTTATAAAAAAAAATTTAGATTTAAAATTTTGAATTGGTTTTTTAAACCATTGGTAAAAAGTAAATAAGAAATGAAAATTTTGGAGATGGAATTAGTCTCGTTAAGTTTGATTTTAGAAACAAAAAACAAAAAACCAAATGATTACCAAACGGGGTCTTAACCTTTTAAAATCAAGCTACCTATTTTAATTTTAATTGCCAAAACGAACTCAGCTCAGCAGTAACTAGCATAAACTACCATCCTAGAGGTGAAATGTTTGAATCACTCAACTCTAGTTGTTATACTAAAGAAATGGTTTATTTACTTTTATGTATTTTAGTGAAAATAAAAAAGCAAATGAACTTTAATTTTTTTTAAAGAAAAAAATAAAGACAATATTATCTCAAGAACTGTGGGCATATATGTTAAAATCTCTCTATGCATGCTTTCATTTTCTTGCTTTGTAACTGTTCTGTTCATAGAAGGGGAAAAAAGAAAAAATAATAATAAAGAAAAGACAATTTCTTGGCATCTTCTTTGGATGCTTTGGCATTTGTATTTCAATTTAAATGTGTTTCCATGTGCTGAACTCAAAGTAGCCTCTAAAAAATTATGATTAACAGTTAGAACTGGTCCATTATGTATTTTTTTTTTTTTATAATCTAATTTCTATTTGATTCCTAGATGTTAAAATGTTATACATTTAATCTTTAAGTTTTGAGTTTAATTTCAATTTAGTTTTTAAGGATAAAATTGTAACATTTTGAAACTTAGAGACTAAGTATGTAATATTTTGAAACGTAAGAACTAAATAGAAATTAGACTCAAAATTTAGGGACTAAAAAGTTTTTTTTTTTTTTTTTTTGAGTACAAGAGCTGGAGGTTGGAGGATCGAAGCTTCCACCTCTAAGATAAAAAATTATACTAATCGCCGTTGAGCTAAGTTCGATTCAACTTGTCTTTATATCTATTATATATAGAGTTTGGAAAAATTAATTGTAGAGTTTGGAAAAATTACTTGTTTGACCTAGAAATATGACAGTGCAAAAAACTACATTAGTCGACAATCTAAATATTAGTGCAAAATAAGCCATGATTTCAAAATAATAATAATAATAAATAATAATGATAATAATAATAATAATAATAAACCTTCTTCATAGACCCCAGTTATAATATTCCAATTTAAATCGTTTCTTTACGAGGGTTTTTAAAAATTTAATCTTAGTTTTAGTTTATTTTCCTAAGCAAATTACACGTAATGCCCTCCAATTTTATAAAATGCTTGGAAATACTTACAAAATGAATATTTTGAAAAAAAAAAAACTTTAATTACACTCACTTACAGAAGGTATTTAATTAAAATTCTTATAAATATTTAACCGTTATCTAGCTAAAATGAATTTAGCTTAGTAATAATTGATATGCATTACTTTTTTTATTTTTAAGATACTCAAATCATATATATACTTGAGTAAGAAATAATTTATAACCAAGTTTTTCATAAAATATTTGTAAGTGTTTTTTACTATTTTCAAAATGCCTTTTACACTTATAGTTTTCAAAATTTATAGAGATGGTAATTGAACACATCTATCTTTAAGTAAAATTACTTAATAAAAAGTAAAGATTAAAAACAAAAAAAATCATGAATCACATGTTAGAAAATTAAAGTATAACTTTTTTATTTATTGAATTTTACTTTTCAATTATATGCATATAAGCATGAAATTATCAAAGTAGATTATTGTGCGCGCAAGTTATGATATTGTTCTCGCTCCTCTTTTTTTTCCTCTTCATGATATTAAATGTTGTGCTCTTTCTTCTTGCATTTACTCTTTATTCTTTGCTCTTGCACTTTGATAGTAATGAGAGCAAAGAGCTAGAACGGAAGGAAAGAACACTATAATTTAATCGATATGAAAATGAAAAAAAAAAATACAAGAAGAAGAAACGAAAAACAAGAAGATCGTAACTTACGTATACGTAATGATCCATTTTAGTGATTTCACGATGATGTGATATGAGCTAGAGGTTTAAAAAAAAAAAGAAAAAAAAAACTTTGAATTTAAAAAAGTGAGATAAATTTTATATAAATATCTCAAAACTCTCCTATCTCCGTCTCGGTCTCAACTCTTATTCCCATTTCTTGTTTGGACTCTTTGAAAAGCCATCGCAAAAAAAGATCTACAAGTTGTGGCAGCTGTCATAGCTGCTTGGCTGTTTGCTCTTCTTTTGGATTATGCTTCCATGTGAATGAAAGTACATTCAAAGAAACCACTTTTGGATAGGGATTCAACTTAGCTTCCGACTCTAATTAGTTGTCTATATAATAACAAAATATCATAGTTTATTTGTGATAGACTGTAATAGATTGTGATAGACACAATTAGTAGTCTATCGCAAATAGTCAATAAAATTTTGCTATATTTATAAATATTTTGGTTTATTTCCTTGTATTTGAAAACAACTCTAAATATATATATCCATTAGCTCAATAAGGACATGATAGGTAAATCAACATTTTCATTATATCATAGATCAAAATTTGACGAAATGTGAACATATTATCAATAATAAATAATTTAAACTCATTTTAAAATGTGAAATACTTATTATTTTGAAATGCAAAATATAATTTTAACAATTTGAAATTCACGCCCAAACATGCCCTAAATAAAAATCATGAAGGTAAATGATACTCATTGAAATTTAGATATCAAATGTATGCACACTACAACAAAATTGTGATTCCATGACATTTAAAAATTGTCACAACTAAAATTTGGAACAATTATTTTCAGTTATTTGGCACATCAAGGTATTAGTATCAAAGACATTTTAAAAATGGTCATAATTACTCTTTTGATGATAATAATTAATTGTCAACAATAAACCATTACTTACCATTATAAATTGTCATTATGAGAAGTTATCATCAACATTTTTCAAATAATTTTTATTTCTATTTAGTTATATTATCAAAGTAATAAATTGATGACATTGAAAAATTATCATAATTTTTTTTGAAAATATTAAAGACCCCATTTTTACCAAAAAAAAAAACATGCCTAGCATTTCCTATCTTGAATAAAAAATACTTATAAATTAATTATTTATATTTAATGACGGATAAAAACTATCATAGAATGATACATTTGAAAACTGTCATAAATTTCCAAAATTTCGAAATTTTTTGTTTTTCTCCATTTTTCCAACCAAAATGCATTTTTTTTCGTTTACGACACTTTTTTTTCTCTCCATTCCTTATTTTAGTTTAACGATCGTATCATAGAAATCTACTTTTCTTGAGTGATAATGCTTAGAAGATGGTGCAAATAAAATCTTCGTAATTTAATATAAACATAGTTCAATAAATAAGATATTAATTATATTTCAAAAGTTGAAGGGTGAAAAAATATGAATATAGTTGAATAAATAAAATACTAATTATCAATTTTAGAAGTTGAGGAGTGGAAAAAAGAATTGAAATGCTCATGAACTACATGCAAAAATGTGAAGACTTACTTGCAATGTATATAAATATTTGTATTTATCCAGAAATAATCAAGTCAGTACATTCTTCAAATACTTTCTTAAAAAAATTAAAAACAAAAAAATATTTGGATAATGTATTGATTTGATTTTTTTTTATACAATACAAAATTTATAATGTGACCATAAATGACAAAAATATAGTAAAGTTAAATTTACAATTAGAGCCTAATTTAAGGGCATAAATGGAGAAATAGGTAGTAATTGAGAATAATTTGAATATTTTCTGATACTTATTACAACAAAATTTATATGATTTTTAGTTCTTTTGATAACCATTTTAAAACACCATTTTGTTTTAATTTTAGATTGTAAGCACTACTCTCACATATAATTTTATTGCTTTTATCACATGTATTTTTAAAATTGGTGCCTTTTGTTGGATTTTCATTTTCCTCTATTTTTATTTTTTTCCCATTGTCGATGATAGTTTTTTTTTTAAAAAAAAAAAAACGAAAACTTTCGATTTTATCCTAACAACAATATAAAATTTTGAATTATTATTATTATTATATATTTTTTTTTTATCAATTTTTAAGTTGACAAGAAATGGAATTAAATGAATAGTTTTAAAATATATGTAAACCAGATAAAACAAAAACATAACTTTAAAAAAATATTTGCCGATTCTTTCGATAACATGAACAGCTCAAATCATTGGAGATGACGTGGACGGTACAAATTTCATACACGTGTAGATGGCTGTGTCGACATCGTACACGTGTGGGCCAATATCAACGGGCCCACTTCAGAAATTCACATGGAAGTATGCTTAACGGTCTGATCGAATTCGTAGAGCCCCACTACTTTCTGCACTGTGAATTTTTAGTGGGCCCCAAATCTTACGGTTTTTATTGAATTTTTTTAGTTCTAGTTTCTATTTAGTCTATATTTCAAAATGTTATAAATTTTGTTTTTAATTTAGTTTTAGATTAATCTTAGATTTTGAAATATTATGATTTTATCTTTTACATTTGAATTTTGTTTCATCTTGGTCCATAAATTTCAAAATTTACACTTTTGATATTGATATTTTACCATACACTCAGTTTTCATTTTTGGTGTTAAACGTAAGTTCATAAATTTAAAATAACTAAAATTAACTGGGTTTTGCTATTTTTCATCGCTTTTTAAATTAAACTTAAAATTTGACTTCATAATTATTTTAAATTAATTAAGAGACATTGACATCAATGATTGAAAATGAGTATTTAACGAAAAATTGAGATTAAAAATGTAAAATCAAGAAACTTAGAGACCAAATTGAAACAAAACTCAAATCTCAATGATAACATTGTAACATTTTAAAACCTAGGGACTAAATTAAAACCAAATATATAAAATTTTGAAACCTATGGACCAAATAGAAACATGATCTAAAATCTAAGAACGAGAAAAGTATTTTTCCCAGAAATTAAATTTAAGAGGTAAAGTGGAATTGTTTGAAATGTTAGGTTAATTCTTATAGTTAGTGGTTATTATAGTGTCCATATTTGGATGGAAACTATTTTAGTATAAATTACAAATGAAAAGATAAAATAGTTACAAAATAATAAAAAATGAAATTCTTTAAATAGCTTTACTATAGTTAAAAGTGTTATATCGTGAACTTTAATTATTATAACGTGGTCTAGGATGTAATAGTCAACTCCATTTAATGCAAATTGGCGACCCATATACCTTCTTATAGTTTTTACTTTTTTAAAGTTTCAATTTTATTGAATTTCTTCTTAACCTTAAACTCGGAAAGTGTTTCCTTCTTTATTTCATGGTAAGTTTTCATTTGAAAGATGATGAAAACTAAAGTATTTAGATATGCTTTTAATATATTATACCACGTAGCATATCACATATTTGATTATTTTCATTATAATGAAATTTTGTTGAAATTTGTAAATGTCTAATAATAATATTATTATTCGCGTTAATCAATCTTAAGTTTGTGAAAAACTTGATATTAATGAATTTACATTGATTTTTATTTTTGGAAGGTTAAAACTAATGAATGAATTAGTAAAATTTAAATACAGAGCAACTAATGAAACCTTTATATTAATTTATGGTTAAACTTGACGAAATTGAATATCTAAGACACAACTTAACGAACTGTAAGATAAAAATTGAATTTTCACTTTGATTTTACTCATAACGTCTATAAATTACATATACCTATACTTATTTAATTTCATCACATTCCACATCATACCTAAATTGAATTTTCACATTGCACATCATTCTAAAGTTTGATTCACTACATATTTATGTTGTATTATAAAAGAATATTTATATATGTCCCATTTGAAATTCAATTTTTATTTTGGTTGGAACTTTCAATCACTACTTCTCTTTTATATATATATATATATATATATTATATTATTTATTATTTTGAAGAACCTTTGAGGATCCTTACGATAAGGCAAAGACAACTTTTTGGGGTTCTTCTTTTCTCTTTTATTTTTATAATTAAAAATATATATCTAAGTTCAAAATATTTTTATATCGTTTTTGTTATTATTATTTTTTAAAAAAAATTGCTCAGCTTTAAAAGAACTATATATAATTTTCAAACTTAAAAAGTATAGATTTCAAAATTATTCAAGTTTTTTTTCTTCGTTATTCTCCATAATATGCGGATGAGATAATTGAACCTCTAATTTCGATGTTAATAATCAAAGTTCTATGTCAGAAATATGTTGATATTGACAAATTATTGAAATTTATAATAAGATTCATTTATACATAATTTTTTTCCCCATAATTTTAGATTGAAAATGTCAAAGGGAACTATTGTGAGTTTTTTTTTTTCTTTTTTTTTACACGAAGTAACTTAAAACTTAGCTGGTTAAAATATTTGCTCTTTACCCGTCAGAGACTCAAATTTTCTTTCCAAGTTAAAAAATAAAAAATAAAAAATAAAAAATTTCCATATTTATTTCCTTATTTTTCTTTATGTTTCATATTTTTTTTGATGGTCACAAGGTTGGACACACCAAAATTTTTAATAATAATAATAAAAAAAAAAGAACTCACCAACTTTGATACATTGTATTTGGTCACATTTGATTGTTTTTGTTTTCTTTTATTTTTACATTAAAAATGATGTGGTTGTGTTTTTCATATTCAAATGGTCGGAGCTGGGCTAATTGGGTACATATTTGTGTAAGATTGTTTGTGTTGGTTTAGTAGATGTCACAAATGTTGTCACAGAAATGTCATAAAAAATGTCAATCCTGTAGTATTTTTTTCCTTGTTTGGAAAATTATGCAGTGTTATTTTTATGGAGTCTTGTCTAGTTTAAGCTTTGTGAATGGAGTTAAGGGTGTACACGGGTTGGGTTGAGTACATTTTTTAAACCAACCTGAAAATTCGGATTCGTCGGGTTGGCTACCTGAATAGGGTACCCAACCCAACCTTTAAAATTCGGGTTGGGTTGTCGGGTTGTATTTTTTTCTTCTTTTCTTTTCCTCTATTTTTTGGTAAAACACATTGGTATATCCATGAAACACTAATTGGCATATCCATTGATCCAAGATAAAGTATAAAATACATTAATCCAAGATAAAAGTATAAAATAGTTCTTAACTCTAATTTAAACTTATAATATACATATATATAATATTAATATTAGAAATTTGGGTTGGGTTAACCCGAGTTTTTCAAAAATGCAACCCAAGGCCCAACCCAACTTGAAAAATACAAAAAATAAAATAAAATAAAATAAAATAAATAAACCTAACCCAACCCAAATTTTAAACTAACCTATCCCAACCATTGATATTTGGGTTAGGTAGTCTGGGTTGTCGAGTCATTTGAACACCTCTAAATGAGGCTATTTTCCTATTTTCCATCGGTCATATGAAAGAGGAAGTTGTGTTCTTTTAGGATTGCCGCTTCTAATTCATTTTTCTTGTGATTCAAGTTTTATGGTGACTGGACTTTGCAAAATTGATCGTTCTTATCATTGCTCACTATAATTCACTGTGTAAAATCGTTGTAGAAGTTTTCAAGAACAAGAAGTTAATTTCAATCTTAGGGGGGAGCCTAAGGTGTTACTCTTGAGAAGAGATTCTTTGTCTTAGGGGGAGCCTAAGACAGACTTCTGTGCTCAAGAAGGGAGTCCTCCAACTTAGGGTGAACCTTAGTTTCATTAGTGAAGGGAGTTCACTAATAGAAGGGAAGATAACATCGTTAGAGAGGGAGTCTCTTACATTGACGGAAGCCGAAATGTTCAACATTAATATTATCATACTTAAGGGAAGCCCAAGTGTCTTTGAGAGGGAGTCTCATATCTAGGGGAAGCTTAGGTGATCAATGAGTTAGGCTCTACGCGTGTCAGTGTAAAAATGAGTAACTTTATGTTCATAATGTTTACAAAAGCTTTTATCTTGAAAATTATGATAATTGTATCTTTTTAAATGCCAAGAAACCAAAAACGACTAAGGACAAGCAAAGATGCTGTCATAAAGTACGGAACCAAGACATAACATTGATTAGCACGTCAAAAAACCCGGCGTCAAAGAGAAAAAAGAATAGATAGATGCAAGGGCAGTGACTGTTGTGTCAACGTGCAAGTGGATGACTGATTTGACTAAGTCACGACAGAGCCAATGAACCTGTGATGCGAAGAAGTCTATGCAGCAGGGCATGGAATTAAATGCAAAGGTGTCAGAAAATCATGAGAATCAACTTTTAGACGCTTATAAATAGCCCGTAAGAACTCAATTTTGAAGATAGAGAGAAACGACCTAGCAAAAGCTCTGCTCAATCTCCCTCACCTCCATTTCTATCTTCGACCTCGAGCTTTTCTTTGAGAAATTTTGAGTGAGAACTCAGTCTACCTCTCAGAGGGTGCAAATCCACTTCCTTCATCTGTACAACTACATCAAATAGCTACCAGCCAAAGCCTCTAAGAAGCGCACACACGCACGCACGCATGCACACTCTATATCAGTTTTGCTTAAGTCGCATTCATCTTATTTAAATGTGTGCATGAATCTATAAAAAAAATAGTATTATGTAAGTATGATCAACTACTTAAGAGAGTAAGTGATTACAAATAGTATTAAGTAAGTATGATCAACTGCTTAAGAGAGTAAGTAATTACAAATAGTATTAAGTAAGTATGATCAACTGCTTAAGAGAGTAATTGATTACAATTTTTATTTAAACAAGAAAAAAAGTTAGCTTTAGAGATAAAGTTATTCTTTTTGTCTAAAAGACACTCTCCTTGCGTCTTAGAGATAAGAAAAAATATGGCGTCGAAGTATTTAGAGATGAGTTCTTAACTTTTAGAGTTTAAGATATGAATGCCTGCTTAAGCAATACTTAGGAAAATGTTAGCGAACTCTTCTAAACCCTACTTTCTTCATTGATCTTTTCCACTTATCAACGCTTGTTGTTTAGACTGTATTTGTACTTAACATTTTCACTACCATTTCATCCATGCATTGTCATTATCTATTTTCACACTTGTACATTCATATGTAATTGATTTATGTTAAGTTTTTTCGACGCATTCTGTTAACGCATTATTTTGTATAGAATACCGCATCAAATCAATAAATTCTTAACATTAATTTTTCTTAAATCCCCGTGTTCGATCCTAAACTCTTCAGGAACCCTATTTAAAACTTACACTTAGGTTTTGATAGAAAAATTTGCATTTGATCAAACAAATTCCTTTACTTTATAAACACGACATAAGGCTAAATTAACACTTATTTTAAACCGAACAAAATACGCAAGAATAGCCATAACACGAAATTTTAGAGGAAAAGAGAGCCTAAGAGTGTGAGTTTGCTATCAAAAAGAGAGGAAAGTGTTGGAAAAGAGTTGAAGACAGTTCAAGATCCAAAGGTGCCGACCAAGTGGAGATTGAAGGAATTCAATGCCGGGAAGCAATTCGAGAGTTTTTCTTCCTAATTTCTCTTTCCCTTTTACTTTTATGCTTGAAAACTCATATGAAAGTATGTATTTGATGGTATGTGTGGCTAAACTCATAGTTTTAGGGTGTGTTTGATGGCTATGTATTGCTAAACTCATAATTTTAGGGTGTTGGATGATTTAATTATGGATTTAAGTTCATGATTTAGTGTTGAATGATATGTTTTTCAATGCTATTATGCTTTTATCTTTTATTGATTGATCATAAATATTTGTTAGGTTAAATGTATGATTGAGTGGTTGTATGTCTAATTAGATCTATGAAATTGAATCACTACTAATCTTTCATGAAAATAGCTAGGTTATTGGAGAGAGTTGTTGATGACTATTCTTAATGTTATGCCTCTTAATTTGGTTTTAAGAAATTAATAATTGATTAAGTTGCATAAGAAGGAGTTGTTTTTTAGAGAAAATAATTTGGATATTAGTTACTAGACTTAAACATATTATTTGCACATAATTCCATGAAAACCTAAAGCATGACTTGATGAAGTAATTAATGACATCAACACCTTAGAAGACTCTTATCCCTTGAAATTTCATTTGTTTTACTTTCCTTTTCTTGTTTTCGAAATACAAAATCCAAACTTGATTTTGAATCTTTAGATAAAATTGATTCAATTCTTGAATAGATAGGTGAATATATCAAATTCAGTCCCTAGTGGATACGATACTCGGACTTAAACCGTTTTATACTATAACTTGACCTGTGCACTTGTAGACTTCGCACATCAATGTTTCTTCTTAATTCTCCGATTGATATTCTTTTGTTGTCACAAACAAACCTAAACATTCAATTTAATATCAGTTATCTGAGTGGCAAGTCAATTTTTTTTTCTCACAAACATTCAGGACTCAAATCTTTAAATTAAAAAAATTTGTTGATATTTTCATTTTTTTTTTTGGTTTATATTATATTAAAGATATATATATATATATATAAATTCAAATTGATTTCTTTAAAAATTTACTTATTTCTTTTTATTTGAAAGCGACAAAATTATGGTCTAGAACAAGTGAGGAGCATCATAATAGAAAGGAAACTAAGTTTAGCATTTTCAGGAATCTAAAAATTCTAACTACAATTCTCACAAGTTTTTATATAGTTTCTATCAATCTTTTTTATAATTATAATTTGGAGTTTTTGATTTGCTTTTACTCTAAACAAGAAAGTTTAAAATAAACTAAAGACAACCATTTTGTTCTCAAAACTAAGTGTAGTCATTCTAAACCAAAATTGTCATTATTGATTCTCTCTCTTCCATAACATACTTTTGAAAATTATAGTAAACCAAAGTTGCAAAATTCAAGTTGCATCTCTTTTTCAAAATATGGCATGTGTTAATTGACCAATTAAAAAAGATTAAAAAATTTGGGAAGTGGGCCATAGACAAATTGGGATAGGTCAAACAAGTTGGGAAAATACCAAATATTACTACATTGTTTCTATCTTCCCTAACTTGAAGGACAAGGTTTCAAGTAAAGAAAAACTTTGGACGAAAAAAATGTGTTAAAAAAGTCAATTTTGGTTCCTAAATTTTTCATATGGATGTCTGCTTTTTAGGATCCAAATGAAATTTGCCACAAAGTTTAAGAACAAATGAAAAATGGTCTTTTGTTGGTATCAACCACATATGAAAGTACCTATTTGTCCTCAAAATGAGTGGAAGGACTTGACTCTCGCTCATTCCTCTCGCTCTAATTTATCACTCCTTCCTCTTGCTCTAGTTTCTAGCTCCTTCTTTTGTTTGACTTCTTTCTCTCGCTTCTCGTTCCTTCCTCTTGTTCCTCATCAGACATAATTGCAATTTTTCCTTCGTGAAAAAACTGCAAAATGAAGAATGGAGAGAAGAAAAAACTACACAATGAAGAAGAAGAAAAATGCAGAAAAAAGTAGAAGAAGTAGAAGATGAAGAAGATGTCAATGCAAAACCAATACAAAGTAGAAGAAGAAGAATGCAAAAGAGAAGAAGAAGACGAATGCAAAAAAGAAAAGACGCATATTCTTTTTTCTTTATATCGAGCAGCTGCAAAACAAGAAAGAAAAAGAAAGAAATGCATTTGGGCCCCTATAAATGGGCACTTTGTGCAATTCTTCCACGATATTCCCCTACTTTCAAATCTATAATAGTCTTTGACTTTTAACATGTAATAATTTAATATGATTTAGTTATAAGCTAATTGTTTTAAATAACAAAATTACTGAAACTGTGACACTCAAAAACCTAAAATGGACTTTCTAAAGAAGAGTTGAAATGTGCCTTAAGAAATTAGAAAAATTGTAAGAAAAGTTAGTTAGATTTGAGTGTTGAGTTTCTAGGTGTTGAATTATAATAAGCTTGTGGAGTTATAAAATTTTTGTATGCATTAAGGGTACTAAGTGTTGAGCTCATTGAAGGAAGAAAAAAGTTTGTCTAGGTTTGAGTTATAAGGTGAGAATTGGTCACAAGTGGATGAGAGAAAACTACGCTAAGAACTTTTGAAGTTGTAGATTATATACCTTGAGAATTGAAGTTTACCATGCTTTGAAATGGAAACTATGAGGTGAACTTGGTATTATGAGTTGAATTTGGAGCTTAGTATGTTGGACTCATAGGTTAAGGGTTGGAAATTTAACTAAGTGTTGGAAGAGAAAGTTGGAAGCATGAGGCAAAATATCAGAAGTTCAACTCATCAACCTTAATACCAAAATATGGTAATTTCCCTTACTTGATCAATTCAACTTAATGATTTTAAATTGTTTGTATTGATTTGAATATAGGAATGATCATCTAACACTATAACTTATATTGTGGGTGTTAATTCAATTGTATTAGAGATTAGTTTAATTGTGATACGAGCAGTTGATCTAATCATAATCCAATTGGTTAAAACTTAAGATAGTTACTTTTGACCAATAAATTTGAGGTATGGGTCTACCCATGCTCGCATGATTCTTTCTTTTTAATTTTTTTAATAAAAAACCCAAAAATTTTAAAAAAAAGGCCTAGGCCCAAAACAGGTGAGCCCATGGGCTTCACTCTCTCAATTTCCCCTTACTACACTCACATGGGCTTTTAACTCTTTTGAAAAAAAGGTCAAACTTTTTTTTTTTCTTTTTTTTTTTTTAATCAAGGGTCTATCACTAATTTGAAACATAATCTATAAATAAATAATGGACTAAATTACCCCTCGCCCTAAATAACTACTAGGTTAAAATATTATTTTGGTCCCTATACTTTGGAGTTTATTCAATTTTAGTTTCGATATTTTCATATGTCCAATTTTAGTCTATGTGTTTACAATAGATCTAAAATTTAGATCCTACTACTAGTTTATTGTAAAATTTTTTCATCACTTTTTATTTTTTATTATTATTTTTCTTATAAATTTTGAAAATATATTAACATATTAAGTTTCTTAGCATGAAAAATATTATGATTATTTAATCAATTTCGATAAAAAATGATTTTGAGGGACAAAATTTAAGATTTACTGAAAGTACATGGACTAAAATTGGACATTTGAAAGTATAGGGACTAAAAGTGAACCAATTTCAAAATAGATGAACCAAAATAGTATTTTAACCTAAAAGCTACTAATATTAAATCAAATCATATAAACATGCATATTATATAGTGATTAATTGCAATAATAATAATAATATTAATATTACAAGTTTAAAATAAAATCTATATAGCATTTAACACAAATACTTTGTGAATTGGTTATTAGCCAAATACCATGTAGTTATATGAAGGAAAAGAAGAAGCATAAATACATTGTATGTGAGTACTAAATTGCCAATGCATAAACAAAAACATACCAAACTCAAAAAATAAAAAATTCTTTTTTAAAAAAAAAATCCAAGATTTTATGGTCTAACTTCAAACATAGTTTAAATTGTAATATGTTGTGGATACACAATATCTGCATATATTAGAAATAATACAAATTGTAATATCTACATCCTATTCACCCTACTTTTGAAAACACTTGAAATAGAATAAAAAGAACTTTATGTTAACAAATATTGACCTAATCGATGAAAAAGGATTTTGATCCATTAATTGAAAATGCATAAATTAAAACATTTGGAAAAAAAATTAATTAAAAGTTTAGGTCTTGACCTCTTAAAATAAAATATACCTGCACTTAAAAATAGACTATACTTAGACCTTACAGATTTAGCCACCATCTAAATAGAAAATTATACCTACACACGTGTAAACATGAGAATTTTAGAGCTAGTTCGATAATTTTTTTTTTTTTTTTTATAACAAAAAACAGAACTATGTTGATAACTATCCATGTTTCCTGTTTCTGGAAAGAAAAATAAAAGAAAAACAAAAATAGAAATTTATTTGATAACTTTTTTTTGTTTGTAACAATATAATATAAAAAGATAAGATATGTCATACATTAAACATCAAAAAAGATATTATAAAAAGTTTATGTCATCTAATAGAAGTAAGTCTCGATGACAACTAGATATAGTAACAAGGTTGTATCATATCGTTCATCTGTTGTCCAAATTTGATCGGCACTGTCATCTCTAACTTAAATTATTTGTCTTAAATGACGTTGAGTCAAATCCAACTTAATTATATATATATTAAAAATAAAAATAATATATAAATTTAAATATTAGATAATTTTAAATTCAGAATTAAAATAAAATATAAATATAGGAGAATTATGGAAACATAAAAATAAAAAAATGTAATGAGAAAAACAGATTCTTAAAAAAAAAATTGTGAAAAATGCTTTAAATGATATTAGAACTCACGACTTGTAGAAGGAAGTAAGTTCTTATGGCGCCCTTGCACCACTACATCAAAAGCTAAGAATAATTATTTGAGCGAATGGTAAAATAAAAATAGAAACAAAAACATGTTGTTTCTCAATTTTTGCTAATTTTTTGAAAATGTTTCTTAAAATTTAGAAACAAGAAACCTGAATAGATCAAACAAGTCTGTTTCTTAAAAAATAAGAAACAAAAACATGAATCAGGAAATGAAAATGTTATCAAACGAACCCTGGTTAATGTTTTCAACTGTTCTTTTTCTCTTTTGGTTAACAAAGCACATAATTGTTTTAGAGTTTGTTTTAAAAACTAGTTATATGTTTCAAATTTTGTTGAGAGTATGATGAGGTGACTAGTAAACATCAGGAAAATCCAACAAACTACTCTGGAGTGTAACAAAAAAACCAAACTAAATTAAATCAATTTATTGGTATGATTTAGTTTTTTTAGTATAAAATTTGACATTTTAGTTTGTATTAGGAGAAAGCAAAAAACTATTGGTTCCGATTGATTTTTGTTGGAAAAATCAATTTAAATTGAATCAAATTGAGGGTACATACACCTTTAAAAATAAAATCTAACTTTAGTTACCTTTTAGTTTTTTAATTATTATGATGCAATGTATATTTGTTGTTTAGGAAAAAGAAATTATTATGATGCATGTATATTTGTTATTTAGAAAAGTGTCAAGAAAAAAATGGTCCAATTTCATTCTATATTAAAAATAAAAAAATAAAAAAACTAATTTTAATTTGAAAATAGCAAAAGTGACAAATTAAAATCAAAACCAAAATTAAAATTAAGAAATTGGAAATAATGAAAAAGCAAGGCCAACAACCTATAACCAAATTGAATCAGAACCCACTCATTGATTTTATTATTTATTGAACATTGGTTTGGATTCCTTTTTTACAAAATTAATTGGCTTAGTTTGATTTTTGGTTGGCCAAAAACTGACAAAACCAAACTAACTTTCACCTTCACATATGTGAGTATTTACATATTTAAAATTTAGAACCATTCGCAAAACACTGAAGTATGGTGATTGTTGCAATTACACTCTCAAACTTTCAATTGTGAAAATTGGAGCCTCAAACTTCTACAAGTGTTAAAATTGGACCCTTAAACTTACAACAATTGCAGAAATTATACCCTTAAATGACAAAAATTGGACCTTTACACTTATACAATTGTTGAAGTTTTTACAATTATGTGATTTTGAGGGCCCAATTTTAATCTATATAATAAGTTTGAGAGAAATTTGAGGGTATAATCGCAAATACCACCATATTTTAGGATAATTTTATCAATATGCCCTAAAATTTATTTTATTAAATTGACATAGAAAGAAAATTGACTAATAGAAAAATAAAATTAAAAAACTTACTATTTACATTTAGAAGAATTTAAGATGAGGTCGAGTTCATATTTTATGTTGATTAAAAGATCAAAATATGACATATTTTAAATCAATGGGTATGATATCAATATTAATAGGGATAACTACATAAATAGACCTTATAAAGGATACATATTTCACTTTTGTCTTAAACTATTAACTTTTACCTTTATGTTAGGGATTGCAACCAATAATTAAAATATTGATGTTGATAATGATATCGAAATTTTAATTTTACTGATATATTGGCATCAATACTAAAAGATGGAGCTAATTGCAATAATTAACAAATTATATATGAAGTTAATGGATCAAATTAAAGTTTAGGAATATAATTGTAATAATTTTCAGGTGATTGGTAGTTTAAACAAAGCATATGTTGATTGACGAAATTAAAAATTCAAATTCAAACTTCATAGTTGTTATGGGAAATTTTGGACCAGTAAAAGATTACAATAAAAGTAAAACCAAGAGAGTTACCTTATCCCAAAATGAACCCAAGATTAGCAGGAAACAAACCTAGGAGAATTCCTTACAAATATGGGACAAGCAATTGGGCCAGCTCAATTGGCCCACCTCAACCTCGGAAGTTGAAGCCCAATGAGTCCCTCTAAACAGGTCAATCCAGATTGACCATCTCGCCCTCGTGGGGGGAATTTACCCTCATCCCTCCCCCATCAGAGAAATAGGTCCTCGCGACGGCCAGAGCCAGCGAGACTGCGAGAGAGAGCGAGATTGTGAGAGAGAGCGAGACTGTGAGTTCAAATGCAAGACCAAATTACTACCAATAAGTAGAGCGAGACATATATATATATACATAAACGAGTGGTAGGGATAAATCGAATCAGGGTAGGGGCAGAGCGGGATAACCTTCACGTCCCCACCCCGTCCCCAAACTAGTACCTGGAGAATGTCCTTGGTTTGACTGGGGGTTTAACCCCCATCCTCGGTCGAACTAGGGATTCCCCAACCTGATCGAGGCAGGGCTCCACGGATTTTTTTGCTAACCCTTGTGGCTCGAGTCCATCCATTGAGCGTCTAATTTCCAAATAGGAAAATGAGATAAAATCCTTGCTCTAAAGAGATTAATAAGACCCTTTAAAACCACTATAAATAAAGCACGACAACCCCACTCAAGGTAACTTCAACTCCTCCCTTGAAACTGCTTCTCTAATCTTTGTGTTGAGATCTGATTTAAATATCGGAGTGTCTGTGGCAAGTACCACATTGGTGTATTATTCTTTTGATTATTTTGTAGGTAACTCCTTCAAATTACAAATTTATTGTAAACGATACATAATCAAGTGAGTTTGTTTGACCAAATGCCATCCAAAGTGATCAATAATCAACCAGCGATTTGGGCAACTTTTTCAAATATTTATTTGACTTATTCCAGATATTAAGAATTATGTTTTCTTGAGGTGACATCTTTCCATTATTCTATAGAAAAAGAGTCATCTATAGAGAGACATGAAAATAAGACAAAAGAGATTTAACTTTTACAAAGGTTTGAAATTTCCTTGTAGAATCAAAATCCAAGGTGGTCCCATTCTCAAGGTTCCACTCTCTCTATCACATCCATTTAGTGGCGAAATAAAATATCTATATCGAGATCTAGATTTCTATTTTA
Organism: Citrullus mucosospermus; assembly: GCA_030954485.1. NCBI lineage: Eukaryota > Viridiplantae > Streptophyta > Magnoliopsida > Cucurbitales > Cucurbitaceae > Citrullus > Citrullus mucosospermus. The sequence goes on from CM062056.1 coordinate 27,736,894, forward strand.
TGGAATATTGATATTATTTAGTCTCCATCTTATTATGGAATTTAGAGTTAATATGAGAGTTAAGAAATCTATGTTTGGGATGCAAAATTGTAAGATGAAGCTCATAGATAAATGTGCAAAATAGAGACAGAAGGGAAAAATGAAGTTACCCAAAAAATGTATAAACTTCACTGGTAAACACTATTGAAGTTGAGTTATTTAACATTTGAAGTTGGGCGGTCAAACATCCCTATGATTTGAATATTCCATATTTATTATATTTAAAAATTAATTGTTGAAAAGTAGAAAATATCAATATTTGAAAGAGAAGTACTTTTGGTAAAATGATTAAGAAGGTGTTTGGCCCACCAGAGTTGGTGTTAAACACTCAACTTCAATAGTAACATTACTAAGTTTGCAAATTTATTGAGAAACTCCATCTTCCTCTCTTTCTTTATTATGCACATTTATCAAACAACTTCATCTTATAATCCTACATCCTAAACATAGATTTCCTAACTTCAACATATTAAATTCAGACTTCATAACTAACTCAGTGTCCCAAACACCTTTAAAGTGCATGTTTGGGGTGATTTTAAAATGGTCAAAATCACTTTTGTCATTTTTTAAATTGCTCTTAAGCATGTTTCTAATCATTTAAAACCAATTTTAATGGTATGAAAATTGCATTTAAAACTGTAAAATTAAATATTAAATTGATTTTTGGGTAAAGAGTGTTTTGAATTGATTTTGAAAATAAATTTTAACAATTTTAAAACAATTCCCAAACATGTACCTTAGACATGAGAAGTCACTCTTAACCATAGTATTAAATTTTCATCAACATCTGGGTATTTCCATCAATATTTCCACATTTCCATGGCTACATATCAACATGAGAGGATGAATCAATATTTCCATTATATCTTAGAAAAAAAACTACGAAACATAAAAAATAAACAAAAAAATGTCACTATTATAAATATAATATAAATAATTTATTTATTTAAAAATCACAAAATATTTATTGGCTGATTTAAATTTATTTGTTTGGCCCCCAAATGATCGCTCAGTGATAAAGGAGGTAGGGCTGTAGAGACAGCCAGGAGGTTTGCCTGGAAGTAGCCACTCTTGAAAGAGTGTGTAATAGCTCGCTAATCGAGCGCTCTTGCGCCAAGGAGGAACGAGGCTAAGTAATCTGTCGAAGTTGTGGGATGTAAAAATGCATCGGTAGGGAAGCATTCTGCCTTAAAGCGAAGCACTTGTGCGAGCAGTGGTGGACGAAGCGGAAGCGAGGATGTGGGCTTGAATAACGTAAACACTAGTGAGAATCCAATGGCCTAAAAACCTAAGGGTTCCTCTGCAAGAATTTTTTTAACAGTGGAATCTACGAAAAAATTCTACGTTGTTAAAAAAATAACAAATAATTCTATATTGTTTCTGCAGATCAAATCCTGAATCTATTTATAATACCCAATCAGATTGGAATATCATAATAATGGTAGAAATTGACTCACTTTTGTTTTGATATAGATATTTTATACAAAACTCCATAAGTCTAAATAGAATTTACTAATTCCTTTGTAGTTGTTGCAAATTCCAATTTGAGTATCAAAGTCTCTTTATTCCTACATTCGTATGTATTTCATGCATTACATCTATTACACCTATGAAGTTAGGTAAAAGTTTATGTGATTCAGGAAACATAATATAAATTCCATCGTTGCTAGATAGATACATTATATGATGAATAAGCAAATAATGGGAGAACCCAAGTACTCTCTTTCGGATCTAGGAAACAACTCTCAAAGATCTTTTTTCCTTTAGGGGAGCGAAACAATCAATCTATTGATATTGGAAGAGGTAAAAGATTCTTCCAATATATCATTTTTGGGTCGAATGAAATTTATAGGTATAGAAAGGAATCCTATCAAATAGAAATTTTTTCTTTCGGCCATCTTTAGATTGTTAATACGATGTATTTATAATTTTTAAAAAATATTGGATATTCTCATATTTTAAAATCTTGCTCTTGCGTCTTAACATACATTATGGATGCCATACCAAATACGAAACGTGGACTAAACAAAGACGTTAATTGGTGACTCAAAAACGGAAAACGCCAACACAAAAGGGATGGGAAAAGAAAGGCAATCATTTCCCATTTCTTCGCTCCTTTTTTACTCATTCCCTTTTGATAATTACATCCATTTTCGCATTTCAAGGCACTCCCTCTTCTTCCGCAATTGTTAAGGCGAAGCGAGCTTCATCAAAATGGCTCGACCCACCTGGGTTTTCCTCCAGGTCTTCGCCATTTTTAGCTTTCTCCATCTGGGTATCGGTGCTCCAATTTCTTTGGATAGACCTCTTCGCCAGCAAGAACTGGATAGGATTGCTGGACTTCCGGGTCAGAACTTTGAGGTGAACTTCGCACATTATTCTGGTTATATCACGGTCAATGAAGATTCTGGGAGAGCACTGTTCTACTGGTTTTTTGAGGCTACTGAGGACTCTGCCTCTAAACCTCTGGTTCTATGGCTCAATGGAGGTCCTCTTCTTAAACTATCTCCTCTTCTGGGTCTATTAGATTATGGTAGAAACTAGTTTATTAGAGAGAAAAGAGAAAATAAACCATGGCATCTTCTATGCGGTTCTCGCTATGCCATCGAGTGAAATCAAACGCTCTGTTCTCCTTTTCATACTTGTGAGAGTTGATAGCTGGCTTCTATGATAATTTGATTGTACTCTGCAAAATGGGGTTTTAAATCTTGAGTTTTTTATCTAGGACCTGGATGTTCATCAATTGGTTATGGCGAGGCAGAAGAAATTGGCCCATTTCACATTAATGCTGATGGGAAATCCGTCTACTTGAATCCTTATTCGTGGAATGAAGGTGAGATTTATACACACACACACACACACACACACATATTTGGATTATTTCGCCCCTTCTTCGATCCTCCTCCCCCCACTTTAGATATTAATGGATTACAAATGAGCAGGTATACTGATATCTCATATAGAATATTCATTTATGATCAAACAAATTGTCCCAATATTTATGTTCAGTCGTCCATCTATGTAATGCAGCATGAGAATCTAGATGATGAGTATACATGTTAGATGTTTTCTAAAAAATATTCTATCACAAGTACCTGACTGCTGTGATAGTGTTATTTCAGTACATTGCTAGACTTCCAATAGCAAATATTTATGTTAAAAAGTGCAGTGCCCTCTGTTGGTAAGTTGGCGCTGTACATATTTGTAGATATAGTTAGGAATGTCATGAACGAGAGATACAAAGTATTTTGTGGAGTGCTTAGTATCAGATTATCTAGCCCTCTCAAATGGGCCAGGCTTGTTCTCCTGTGAGGCTCTCTTATACCTTTTCGCTCATTTATAATAACAGAGTTGATTCCTAGGAAATGCCTCAAAATGTTCTGTTTTGAATAGTAAAATAAAGCTCCTCATGCCTTCTCTTACCTTTCTGCATCATCTTTTACAGTTGCCAATGTATTATTTCTCGAATCCCCTGTTGGAGTTGGTTTTTCGTATTCAAACACATCTTCAGATTTGGTGAATAATGGAGACAAAAGGACAGGTAATACTTAGACAACATGTTATACTTGCTTTATTTGGACCTATTATGTCATTGCTAAGCCATCTAATTTGACTATGTTTCAATTTCTGACTTTCTAGCCGAGGATTCTCTGACTTTCTTATTGAAGTGGTTCGAGCGCTTTCCCCAATTCAAAGGAAGGGATTTTTATATTACGGGAGAGAGCTATGGAGGTAAGGAAAAAATCTTTCCTCAAATTTATGGCATAAAATAACAGCAGTTTTTATCTTCAAGTACTCGTGTAAAAATGGTTGGTTTCTCTAAGGATGTTATCTATTCTTGCCATCTTCTTCTCTTTCCACTCTTTGCAATTTGTTTTGTACTCTCCCTAATCAGTTTTAGTTGTGTATCTTTTTCATTTTAAGTGATTTTAAATGATATGACTATGTAGGGCATTATGTTCCTCAGCTAAGCCAAGCTATAGTAAGGAACAACCTTCTATTCAAGGAAAAATCCATCAATCTGAAGGGTTATATGGTATTGCCATTTTCTTCTCGCAAAATCAAACTTTTTAGTAATACTAAGTTGTAGTAAAGTTGTTATATTCACTTCTATACATTGCTCATGTAGGTGGGCAATGCTCTTTTTGATGACCACCATGATCATGTGGGAGTTTTTGAATTTTTGTGGTCCACTGGTTTGATTTCTGATCAAACATACAAGCAGCTTAATCTACTATGTGCAAATCAATCTTTTGTACATTCCTCAGAATCTTGTGACGCGATACTTGAGGTGGCCGATAAAGAAATCGGAAACATTGACCATTATAGCATCTTCACTCCTCCATGCTCTGATAGCTCTTCGAATCGGCTTCGAAAGCGAATGCATGTGAGTTTACTGATCAATGTTTTGATTTTTTCATTTTCGGTTGCAACTTGCAATACGATAATAACGTGAAGGAAGGATTGAAGCTAACATATAATTTTTTTTCTAAGAGAAACATAGATGTCGTTACATTCGGTCTTTCCCTTCCTTCTGGCACATGATTGCTGATAACACAGTTGCAAATCAGGGACGCTTCTTATTTGCTAAATAATGGAGATAAATTTGCACCAAGCAAGAAGGCTTCCTGCTAGCACTAGCACATAGTTGCTAATCACACACAATTTCTAGATAATGCCGAAGTGGGGCAACTCGCTAATCTTCTACTTCATTAATTTACACTTCAAAGTTCTAACCACACCCTGAAATAAGTTCAAGATTCTAGGAAGTGATTTAGTTGGAATTCCCTGAAATAATCTCAAGATTTTAGTTTGCTTCTTTTTCTCAATATTTGTTAATCTTTCATTAGTATAAGCTATTATAAGTACATTTGAAGTTATGACATCTTCGGGTACCCTTCATATCATCATTGAGAATTTCCTTTGTAGTGGAGAGAGCTTCTGTAAATGTTATTGATTGCATAAAATTTTATATCCATTAATGTAATATAACTGTTTCTTAGATGGTTGGACGTGTTGGTGAACGCTATGATCCTTGCACTGAGAAGCACTCGGTTGCATACTTCAATCTACCTGAAGTTCAACAGGCGCTTCATGTTGATCCTAAGTATGCGCCATCTAAATGGGATACCTGCAGGTACAACATTTGAAGAACAAGTATAAACTTTGTTATGGCATTTGTTGCATATATTTCCAGATAAACTTGTTATAATAGAAAACTCTAAAGATGAGGTATAAATTTCACGAAGTAAATTTATTACTAACTTGAACTAGTTTCCAGATAGGCTTTGTCCACTCTAAAGCTATTCTAGGAAGCAACATGGGTTTTAAAAATCGTTATGTTTTTCACTGAGGGATTTTGGAGGATTTCTCCAAACATTCCAAGCCTTTTCCGGTATGGCCAACCCTTTGAGTAAATTGTTATGTTTTTCACTGAGGGATCTTGGAGGATTTCTCAAAACATTCCGATAACATAGAAACTCATAGGTGAAAATAGTATTTATAAGCTTAATTTTTAAAAATCAAATAGTTATCCATTGGGTTCTAAATAGTCAAGGTTAGTTAATCTGAATAATGGGCAAGAAGTGTCTCTGTTTATTGTTAGCTCAACACTGACGTAAACAGGATAAAGTGCAAACATTTAAATGATTCCATTGACATCTTAATTAGCGAAATTTCACCTCTTCAATTTCAAGGGGACCGTGTGAAGAATTTTACAGGTCTGATAAAAGTTCACTTGCTCTAATTCCAACGGTTTCTTATAGAAAACAAATAATTTTCTTTTTTCTTGAAAAAAATTGTGTTTCTGTCATTTCGTTACTTTTTTGTGGAAATTCAAAAGTACTAATATTTCTGTTAGGCATACTTCTCCTCCGATAACAGTATTCTCAAGTAAGGATGTTCTTGTTATTTGTGTTATTGACGAAACTCTTAATGCCCACAGTGAATTGGTTAACCTTAATTGGAAGGATTCTGCTGGCTCAGTGCTTGACGTATATCGGGAGCTGATACAAACAGGACTTCGTATTTGGGTGTTCAGGTTCGTCTTGAAATTTAAAGTTTTATATCATGAAAAGAAGCAATTAGTCTATGCTCACATTGATAAACAAGTTCTAATTATACTACACTGTATCACAGCCACTTGGGTTGATCTTGTGGTCAATCTTCTAGCGGTCAATCAAGACCATGAAAATAGTAAAAAAGCGCAAGCTAGTCTGAACCCTCAAACATATTTGAAAAAGAAAAACAAGCATAGTTTATGAGTTTGGGATTGTGATGGTTACTGAAAAAAGTGCAATCACCAAACTGATCTTGCACATCCTTGATTATTTTGACAATGCGGCTAGGGGTGCATGGAAAGACCGAAAAACCGCTTAAACTGACCGTTGGCGGTTCCAGTTTGAAGAAAAAAAAAAAAAAATACCTAACATCTTGAATTCATCAGGTTGCAAGTTGGAGTGTGCGGAATGCAAAGTTTTATTATTGTTTTTTTTTACTTGATTTTGTCCACCTTCCCATTCTCGCAGCATAGCATTAGACCCAACCCATTATATGCGATAGCCAAACAGTGAACTTCTATGACCCAACCAACCAAACCGACGATTTGTTATAAACCTGTATGCGGTTTGTTTCGGTTTGACACTCAAACGGAGCCAAACTGAACTGATTACACCCCTAAATGCGACCCTGATGTCTTGTATTTCTCATTAAACTAGTGACGTAATATTCTACTGAAAAACTGCTTTTACGACTTTTTTTATTTCTTCCCCAGTTTCTGAACCATCCATTACGGTTTCAATTCACTGAATTTGAATATTGGTTTGTGCTCTCAATGACAGTGGTGACACTGATGGTGTACTCCCAATCACATCTACCCGTTATAGCGTCGATGCCCTTAAGCTTCCAGTAATTGGACCTTGGCGTGCTTGGTATGATGATGGCCAGGTAAAACCATTATCAAGAACTTCATGTGCACATAATTCATTGTCTGCAGGGTTGGTCTTCAATATTTGTTTTCAAGTACGTACTTTTAGTAGTGGTATCTTAAAACTATATCTTATAGGATTTATGTTGTTATTCTCACCTGCCATTATCTGTTGAGGATATATGATACTTAAGGAAGGCATTTGTCAATGAAATAAGTTCAACTGTAATAAAGAAACATTTAAAAGACATAACTTCAACTGCCATGAGGAATACACTAGAAAATATTAGAATCAGTTAGTTTTAACTGTTCTGTCCATGGTAAAGTTATTTTATTTTGGGAGGACAAAGCAAATGTTTGGGACAGTTTAGGAGATTGTTTCCATAATAGTTTTAGATTTTGATTTTTGAAAATTAAGCCTATGATTATGACTTTTAATTTTTGAAAATTAAGCATATATACATCATTTTCTCCGATAAGTTTCTTTGTTTTGTTATCTATTATCTAACTGTATTTTCAAAAACCAAAACTAGTTTTCTTGTTTTCATTTTTAGATTTTGATTAAGAATTCAAGTTTTTTTTTCTTCCTTTTTTTTTGTAGGAAACAAACCTAAATTTCAAAAACAGAAAACTAAAGAAGAAATCATTATCAAACGAGAAAGTTGTGTTTTCATTTTCAAAATTTTAAGAATATATTGTTTTCTGATGGAGAACAATTCCAATTATCTTTCAATCATTAATAAAAACACAGTGAAGTAAAATAAGAAAGATTTAGCTTGGAAAATAGCAGTTACCTACTTTCATCGAATTGTTACGACTATTTACTTGTCATCGTGAAGTATTCGACAGCCTGCTGACCTCGAAACTACGAGTTCATTTAGCAGGAAGAAAGTTCATACAAATTAAATGAAATCAATTGTTTTGTACAGGTTGGAGGATGGATTCAGGAATATGAAGGGCTGACCCTTGTGTCTGTGAGAGGAGCAGGCCATGAAGTCCCTTTGCACCAACCAAAACTGGCGCTCCAACTCATCAAGGCTTTTCTAGCAGGAAACTCACTCCCATCCCTTCAACTCCACAGTGCCATTTAAAAAGCTTCAAATCTCCTTTTCAGCTATTTTTTTCTTTGCTTCAATCAAAAGGAGCAGAAAAGTGTCCATTGTTGGAATGTAATGAGTGGAGTATATTTCTTATTAGCCAAACCGTTGCTTGTTCAACATGAACACCTGATTCAAGTTAAAATCAATAATGATGGCATGGGATTATACAATAGATTGGAATGATTCCTTTCTCAATTTTTTATTCATTTTTGGGTTAAGTTTGGCTCTTTGATTGATGAAATGCGGTCCTGTTTGATATTGGTTTGGTTGAGAAAATTTTTTCTCCATATAATTCAATCAGATGTACTTATTACCCGTACAACAAACGTGGAGGTGTGGATAAGTAGATGCCTTAATACCAAAATAAACTTGTTAAAATGTTGCCATTAACTAATAATTTTAAAATAATCAATCTAAAGAAGTTGTAAATAACAGAACTGGAATTTGGTTAATGTTGAAGTAAAATAAAATCTGTGATTGATTTGGGATAGCAAGTGGTTGGACTGGGATTGCAAAAGCCTTCTTCTCCATCACTGTGGGAAATTTCATCCCTCATCCCCAACTTTGAGGAACTATGACGAGTTCAAGATTTTCTACAAGAAAAGTTTCCATATTACTGACTTTGTAATTAGTGGTGAAACTGGATGCTCAGCAATTAAGAAAATTGTATGACTAAAAATGTTTAAATAGTACTAAATAAACTTGTAGTGCTCAAAAATATATCTTGATTTAATTATTGAAAGAATGTAGTACAGAGTTTACTAGGGAACCTATACACAGACACAAAATGAAGGCTTCTAAATTCTAATAGCTTACACTCCTTTTTAATTGAAAATGAAGGCTTCTATTAGCTTACTTTTTCTTTCTAATTGAGACTAAGAAAAGTTTATACAGAAGATATGGGGAAAAAGAATACTCATCTGCAGCATGAAAATGAACCCTCAAAGTCAGAAGCCAGATGAAAAATGCTGCCAACTACAAGACACCTGCTCGAGTCTCGGTCTCAGCTAAATCATTGTCAGCTCATAGACAGCGTGAGTATCCATCAAGATCTGCTAGAGAGACTGACCTGAGAAAACCTTCATTTCCCTGACAGCAGGATATTTAGAATGTGCTGACAGGATTGCAGTGCAAAGCGGGAAGAGATGAGCAACAAATTGGAATGGTTTCACCATTCCTGCCATGATAGAGAACTCTGGGCTTCGCTCATCCTGTTTCTTCTATCAGCTTCTTCTCAAAATTGTTTCCTATACAAATTTTCACTAAACCTTGTTTCTCCAGAATGTCGAGCCTGCTGTTGGGTTGAGAGGAATCAGTTGAAGAAGTAAGGAGATTTAAGAACCTCTTGCAAGTCAAAATCGCCTCTCTCAGGGAGGGAAGGGAATGTCAATCCTGGATATGTTGTTTCAAAGCCTTCAAGCAACTGGCGAGAAAACAAAAATAGCTTTTTAAGGTTTATAATTTGCTTAATAGTTAACTGATCTAAATTCGACAAGCAAAAAATCCAAGAATAAAAACTAGGTCAAGAAACAAAACTAGGTCAAGAAACAAGTGTAAACAATATCAACTTCTATTACATTTACCCAATGAAGCAAGGACACTTTAGTTTGCCTAGCATGTCGATGCCCAACATGGACACTCCGAAACTTGTTGTACATGTATCGGACACTATACATTTGTTAATGCAACAAGATGTGTTAGACATGAATAGAAAATCCTTGCTAAGTAGACTAAAACGACATATATGACAATAATAATAAACTGGGTGTGAAATACATCAAACTAATTTTTTAAGCATATAAATGCGTCAATTTTTTGAAGTATATAAATGCATCAACGCACTTGCTTTGGATTTTTTCTAGTATAAAAATGATATATATTTTCGAAAATATATGTTTCCAAAAGTGGCCATGTCTTGTCAGTGTCCTAGATTTTTAAAAAAAGACGTGTCGCCATATTTGTGTCGTGTCTAATAGAAGTGTAGAGTTGTGGAAATACTTGACACAACAGAGGTCAAAATATAACTTTTTGAGGCATTGAAATACACAAAATATACATGTAGGCACATTGGTCTTTTAAAAAAATAAGTTTGGACTCCTTAAATATAGACTGAATATAGACTGAATTTCTTAATTGCAGGTCGAAGTTCTTCGCATTTAGAAACTTAATAACAGCATACTGCATACTTACAGTTTCAAGAACTGGCATACTATAAAGCTCCACAAACTTTTCCCTTAGAATTAGATTCATCTGGTCTACATCACAGGCATGCGTCCAGAAGGAGTCATGCACCCCTGAAACAGAAGTACTTGGCTAGGTGAGACAGAGTACATCAACAGATTTTAATTCTCGAAAGTTATTGTTCTCGAAAATCATCAAGATGAAATTGAATTAACATTTATTTGTGACAAAATATCATCAAAATAATAATTTACTCTGTTGCTCATGCATCTTGATTGTTGTTCAACTTCTTATTTTCTTTACTGGATATTCTATATAACTACTGACGTCAAATAATTTATTGATTGATGAACTGTTTGTGGCCTTATTCAATAAGGTCCATAACAGTTAAAGAATCTGTCAATTATTTCGTTGAAGAGCACACACCAAATATTGGCGCATTTGAATTGGATGGGTTTTAGAACACATATACCTTGCAATGAACTGGAAGCATAGTTAGAATTAGTGTAAAAATTATATGTGCTCTGCTTATTATTGTATCTCTAAGTGTATTGCTAACCCCTCAACTCTCAAGCGTGACCTCGTAATAGTACAAGGAATGACCATAAGTTAATGGGGAGTACACATCATTGTGTAATCTCTCCACAATTATGTGGCTTCCTATGGTTTTAGGATAGTGCAATTGAATATTTTCCATAGATTTGATGCACAAACTGGAAGCCATTGCCATGAACAGGGAAGGATTCATACCAAGAAAATTGAAAGTTTAGTAAGACCTCTCCAAAATGATTGAGCTTTTCTTTCCCAAGTGTGAAGATAGTTCAATGGCCAAGGATCTGTTTTGATAAACTGAAAGAACTAACCTGCAAAACGTAATCCAGCATCCCTACAGGCAAGAGCAGTGAGCATCATATGTGAACCATCCAGTGAGTGCACAAAATTGGGAGGAAATGCAGTTCTCTGCTTTCTAACATCCACCTGAAAATAATGTAACAGTCAAATAAGCTAAATGAAAATCTGGAGATTATCTTATGATTCATGACCAGTGACTAAGCTTACCGAGTTACCCTCTCGTCGTAAAGCCAAAACTTGAAGAGATGTCCTAATCTGCAGCACAAAGACTAATGACTGAGTCTTCCTTTAACAAGTCATATGAACTATCTATTAACGAGGATGCTTTAGATAATTCTCGACCACAGTTATTACGCCAGTATACAAGTATATTCATGTACAGAGCACAAAAAACTGAATTCAAATGTTTAGGACTAAACAACTATTATCCTCCCAACTCTGCACTACCAACACTATAAAATCTCCTGTGCCCATTACACCAGAGGTACGCTTATAGCTGGAGAGGTCTCATAAGAGAGACAACAGTGCCAAATTTCCGTGAACACTCAACAGTGGAGGATAAAAGGCTGAAATGATAGTCAGTTATTTTAAATTTTAATCAATCATCTAATGAAAATAATGCCTATTAACAATGCTGTTGCCTTAAGTAACAGTCCAAAAGATATTCTAGCCACTTCGCATGAGCAACTTCTAGTCTCCAGGAATTGAAGGGGCATAAGTGTTGAGAGATCCAACAATTTTCAGATAGTCATAACATAGAAAAAAAAAAACCTAGGGCGGGCAAACTTAAGACGCTGGTCAATGCAAGAGTCCTACCAAAAGCAAAACTCTATCCCCTATTCCTGCTTTGTACTGGATAAAGTTCTCCAATTAGAACTCCACACTTGGAGACAGAACTCAGCACCACCGGTAATAGAATTAGGATTCACAGTAAACCAATCTTATCCCATTCTACCCATACTTTCTGACTATCACTAAAAACCAAATGGAATCTCTCTACTGAGAAACACACCATGCCCATCTCGAAGCAAAGGGAGTGTCTTATGCCTGGAGTTACTACAAGTGTGAATTACCTGTTCAGCTGTAAATGTACCCCTAGTTGTTGGAATAAGATTTCTGTAGAGCTCGGTTTGAGTTGGTGCATGGCCACTCAAGCAAATATCTAGCATATCCTATATGGTACTCCTTTTAAAAAGAAAGAAAGATATTGAGGTCATCTGCAGTGAAGGCACGACTTGGAAAAAGTTGGTTACAGAGAAAATAATTTCTTTGAAGGAATTAGTAAGAGTTGGGAGGGTATTCGGGGCAGTGTTAAGTTTTTGGGGTCTTCTTGGTATACTTTCTCTCTCATTTTGTATATTTCCAATTTTATTTTTATTTCTATTTTTTTAGTGTTGTTAAACTGAAGTGGGTTTTCTATAAGCTCCTTTGGGTGAAGGTGCTCCCACCTCTTATCTACTTTTCATACTTCCAATCAAAAGTTGATTTGATTTCTGAAAAAAGATTCCACAAAGAAGTTACTCACAAGATGCCGTTCACTTTTATAGTAAGGTTGTACCACAGGGAGACCAAGAGGAGTGGTCCATCGCACAGGCTGATTATCTGCGGCAATTACCTTCAAGAGTGACAAATTTAACAATCAAAACTTCAAGTGACAGTTAAAAGAAATTCCCAAAGTATGTCATTTTATATTGATAGCAAGCAGCCAACTGCCCAGAACATGTCAGAATGGCATACCTTAGCACAGTCACCAAGCCAACCCATTATCCCACGTGCAGCTTCAAATATCTCTCCAAGTGCAGCCAACGTCACCTTTAGAAAAGGACCAAGGATATGAAACATTATTCTTCTTTTTTTTTATTTTTTTATGAAGAGGAAACGATATTTTTCATAAATATAATGAAATGAGATATAATCTCAAAGTACAACATGGGAGACAGATTACAGACACAAATAGAGCATCCATCGTAAAGTACTAGACCGAAAGACCCAAAATTTAACCGAAGAGACCACAATGTACTTGAGCAAAAGTAGCAAAACAAACAAAGAGGATCAATCACTAAACAAAGACCAAAAACTATTAATCAAATGCTATAGACAAACAACTCAAAGGCTGTCAGACCAGAACAGTGCTCTTAAGACCGCAGCTGGAGAAAAACCCTGTTTCGGAAACTGCCACTGAGAAGTATTATACTAAACCCTCTGCTGTACTTCACATCTCATGGTCCATCCGTTGTGGTCTTTGAATTTGGAGAGTCGTCCCGCCTGACTCGTCATGACCCTTCTTCATGAAAAAACGATCACTTGGTCCTCTGATTAGTTCTGATATATTATCTATAAACCAACGTAGATGTGTCCATGGCAAGGTTTTGCTTGCTTCCATGTCTTCCACCCAAAACTGGTCGGCTTCATTCCAAATACAGAACAGTAGCCCATTCACTTTGCAGCTTTCTAATTCCAAGCCTTGTGACATAACTTGATTGTACAGAGAAGAAAAAACAAGAGTAAATTGTCGGGGTTGTCGCTGGAGGTGGAAAGTAATGGTGTTGAATATTGGGGAGACACCAGGGAAGGGAAGAGATTGACAAATATGGATGGAGTAGGGTCATCGGAGGACGGTGAAGTTACACTGGAGGGTCGTCGGGGAAGAAGATGTTACAGCGTAGATGGAAGGAGTTGGGGGGAGAGGAGAGATAAGAGATGGAAGAGAGGACTTACCTTGACATCTTTTCCTTCATCTTAACACTTCAAAAAAAAAAGAAAAAATCCAAAGGTTAATAAAATAAAAAGGGGAAGGTACAATACTCCACTTGTAATACACTCCAAGTGGAGGCAGTTTGCTGAAAAATATACAGGCACACACACGTTAACTCCATTAGCTCTAAACTGATCTTGTAATATTATGTTCTCTCTCTTCAACCAGAGATGACAAATCCTTAGCACAGACGTTCCTTTATGTAACTCTCACCTTACCACAAGACCACTAGACAGGATTTTGGGGAATCGAGCATAAGGACTCCAACAGCAAGGGGGATAAGTGAAACTTCCCAAAAAGTGATCAGACCAGTCAGAGAGAGGCAGAAGTTGTCAGGAGGTCTTCATCCAAAGTATAATTGGGGTAAATTTTAAGACAGTGATACGAGGAGATATATCCTCTATAGCCTAGGTCAAGTTTTTTTTTTTTTTTTAATTTTTTTTTTTTATCCCAGGAAGTATTCAAACTCTTGTAAGCTAGGGACAACACAAAAAAGTTACAGTTGTAATTGTCAATTTTACGAGCAAACAAATTAAGACTGTTGATTAGTCTTCACTATTCTTTAACAAATATTCCCTATAATGAGATTCAAAGAAAGTCTTATATTCTGAATTCTGATAATGCAAGAAAGGAATTCTATTTCCAAAATAACAACAGTAATCTATCCGTATAAGAATGTAATTGAGCCCGTATTGGTAAGCTACTTACTTTAGCAGCATAACAGGCTGCTCTAAATAGTAGTCTATCATCAGAAATAAGGCCTTTCTCCTCTAGTCTTCTTTTAATTTGTTCACGTGCACCAACATACGTGACACCATATACAGAAGTCATCACTGTCTGTTTCACCAGTTTGCGATCAACCTGAAACCTCAAAAAGATAAACTAGTTCAAAAAGTACGTAAATCTCTACAAGAAAAATGTTTAAAAATTGGCATCTTCGAAAAATATCTATTTTCAAGGGGAGAATGAACAGCAGCTTGGTGGCTAAGCCACAAAAGAAAAACCTGATCAATGAGGATCTTAGCCAGTAAAGCATTTGGATTTGTCGTTGGATCCTTGTTACCATCCCTGATCATGATAGTGTGAACCCTGTTCACCAATAATAGAAGTAAAACAAAAGTGGACAGATACATTTTTACCAATATATATATATATATATATAAAGGAACCAAGTTTTCATTGAAAAACATGAGAGAAAATACAAGGCACGTGAAGAAGAAGAAGAAGAAGAAGAAAAAAAAAAAAAAAAAAAAAAAAAAAAAAAAAACCAACGAAAAGTCCAACTAGCTACAAGAACCCCATTCCAAAACAATAACGCCTAGCCAGTAGCTATTATAATTACAAAAGATCTTAGAAACCCCCTCACAGAGGTATTAAATTTAATATGATGTTGTATGGATACATAGCTAACCATTTTTTCTTCCTTGTAAGAAACGAGATTTTATTAAAGAAGCTGTATAAAGATAAACAATCTCCCAACTAAGGAAGTTATACAAAGGCACTCCCCACTTGGCTAAAATTGAAAGGGAGTTGAAATTACAAAAATGATCAGAGTGCACTGTCTCAACGCTAGGAATCTAACCAAGTCCCAAAAATCCGATAGAATGCAAATATTTTAAAATATAAAAGATAGCCAAACTACAAGATAAATACAAGTGTTAGAGGTACTTGGACCCTCCCAATCTTGAGATCTCTCCCAAGCCCTAAATCACTCACCAAAATAGTGTTTGTCTTCTTTATTCCTTACCCAGCATCCCCTCTATTTATAACCAATAAGTCTTACAAATTTCCTAACTAATTATTAATATATCCTTATTTTATCCCTATTAACATACCTATCAAAATCCTCTAGACCTTCACGTGTCTTAAAAAATTCTTTAGAGAGCAGCAAAAGTTTAGAAAAAAGGTGATTAGAAAAATCAACGAAACAAGTCAGAGTAAAAATAATTCATCTACTCGGTGATAACCAAAAGGGAACAGTAAATATAGAACTTTTAGAAGTCATACAATGAAAGGTCGCTCAAATTTCTCCTTCCAAAAATTTTCTTTGAATTCTATCTCTGGCATAAAAATTACCACAACACATATGCTTCTTGTTTGAAGTGATGACCCATGAGCAACAGGAATTTATTTTACAGGAAACAAAAAAAAATTACAGGGCATTGATACGACAGTTACTGTAACACAAAAGTATAGTGCTAACTGCTACCAGTGATGACTAAGTTGTCCTTGGATTGAAGACTTGAACATACCTGGCAGCAATTTCCGAGTAAACATCAGCAGGTTTTTCTCCAGCAACTAAGTTAACAGCAGCTGCTTCCAACTGGAAATTCATGAACGTAATCTTTTAGAACATAGAATTTCAACATCATCAAGTACACCACATGTGAAATTGATAATAAGAGGCTCCTGTGATAGATCATCCATGCAGATCCTAATGAAAGAAGGAGCATTTATGGCAGCCCAGGTCCTTAATTTTCATAAACTATAAATGAAAACGTTTATAAGAAAAAGAAGAGGAAAATCCTGAAAAAGAACAGAATTACTCATGCAAGACAAAAGAATAAACTTTGAAGCCCAAAGGGAGATATTGACATTCTCATATTATAATTCATCATCACTCAACATAATAAGGAAGGAATATAAGGGAGGGAGAGATTATTTGGCCTTACAGTGTCTCTTCCCAAAGCTGCATAGTGCTGTAAGCCATTGCATGACCCATCCTGAAAAATCATGACTTATAAACTGTCATTACATTGCTCAAGTGAATAAATAGATGTCAAACAATGTACAAAAGATAAGAGATATCAAGTTCAAATAAAGACAGTAAATAATCAAGAGAAAACTGTGAATGACGGCTTATTTCAACTAAAGAACAAAATATAGACAATTTTCCTTGATAAAAATTGGCAAGCCAAGGAGGGTTGAGGTGGAAAAAATGTCTTGTACAGGAAGATACTTAACTTGAAGGAGAATGATCGAAAAAGAATGTTTATAACACAAGGATAAGAAATCATCCAACAGATTATTTAGACATAAGCTTACAAAACTTAATTATGCACGGACATGACAGTTGTATCTGAGCAAAGAAGAAAAAAAAAAGGAATGCCACCTGATGGATTGGCAGATGGGAAATGACAGTGTGTGGTGATGAGCTCTTTAGGGCTTCAGATAGGTTGATACAAGCGGCCAAGCATTGGAAAGGATCTTCGGCAGTTAACCACCAACGATCTCCATTAACTGGGTTACTTGCAGAATCAAATATGCAATCCAGATGGTCATCCACAAATGCTAGACGTCTTTCATAGGAAAGTTTTTCAACACCACCAGCGTACAAATTAGCTAAATGTATCTTTAGCCAATGCAAACCAGACTTTCCTAAAGGTCGTCCTTCAGCAAACTCGAGAACTCCTCGACAGAGGTCAGAACTCAAATGATTTAGATGTGGATGCATTGGGTAAGCTCGGCCACGAAAATCAAGATTATGGGGGTAATAAAAGCCTTCCTCATCCTTCATTTTACGAGCAACCTAATTCAAGGCAAATAACTGATTAATGCTTTTTAAAATAATTATGTCCACAATAATGATTTATTCTTAAAAGTTGATGGAAGTTGATGAAAATCACTAATCAGATTTCAAGACCACTGTTGGTATGTCCTTCAAATAGTTCATCAATTGGGATCTGTAGTTGATTAAAACCTCATAAAATTTCAAGGAAAAAAGAAAATAACTGATCTTCATATATAAGAACTTTTGTACCGACATTTATTGGGGGGAGGGGGTCAACCAATTTAGCAATTCTTTTTGAAAAAAAAATAAGAAACTACGCTTTCATTCAGAAAAATGAAAGAATTTAAGGACATTAAAAAGACAAAGCCCACAAAAGAAGGGAGTCCCACCAAAGGATAGTACATTTGGAACATATAATTAGACCTCATACCCAGTCAACAGGCTAGGCAGCATAGTACATTTCTCAACTTGAGGAAAGTTATCCTCAATCCAACTTTAGAAAAGAAATCTTACCGAAAGCTTAAGTTCAACATCACATCGTTGGGAATGCAACTCTTGGTTGATTTTCTTTGCCTTCCTCATGCTCCATTTCCATTCTTGCATTTCTGTCAAATTCCCAAGAGGCTTCTCTGGAATTGGAACCTATTTGACAATGAAGAGTGAATCAACCAACCGCATAATAAGCATATAATAGCCAGTTATGACAACCAAGAATTTTATTCACGAAGGACAAATTATTTTTACCAGAAATTCAAATTATATAGCATTTTATTTTATGTAAATATTCATCATCTAATAAGCTTAATGCTAACTTGGATTTCCAGTCACAAGTGGCCATGCTTCATCTTTTCACATTTAACCGTGCATAGGCAAATAAAATATGAAAAGATGAAGCATGGCCACTTGTGACTGGAAGTCCAAGTTAGCATTAAGCTTGACTATATTGTTATTGATACCCTATAATTCGATACGATATTAAGGAGAATACAGGTCCACATTAAAGAATAATTGTTGGAATGGCTTTGGCAGTATCATGAGTTTACATCTTTGCGATCAACAAGGCCTGCTGTATTGCCACCTTGAGCCCAAATACTCTCCACCACACTAAGTACCCTTCTATTCACCCTCCACTTGGTGCTCCCTAGCATATCCAGCGCCTGTAAACAACCCATTTCAGCACATTATCAGGTTTACTCAACTACATATATGATAGAACTTAGAAGCACCCAAAAAAAATTCATAAACCAAATAAAATTTAAAAGATTGTTATACTTCACATAAAAACAGCTAGTGTCTTGTCAAATAAAAATTACCAATGTACTACCAAATGGAAAGAACTTATACTTCCTCACAAATGAATAAATGGGCAGATGCTCCAGAAGAACCATAACTAACGTAATCATATCATTGCAGGAACTCGTTGTATGTTCAATTGCCAAACAATTTTATAGTTTGAACCATTTAAAAATAATATTTATTTCCAAGTCTAAATTGAAACATAGTTATGGACAATAATCACCATGGGTTGGCCGGTGCGCACTGGGCCATGTGAAAAAAGTAAAGGAGTTTGAGCACTGGGCCATGTGAAAAAGGTACAGGATTGGAGAATGAATGCAAACTCCATGGTAGTCATCTATCTAAGCTATCAAAATCCTACAAATTTCATGACAGCTAAAAATTGTAAAGTCATACAATTGTATAGTGATATAAATCGAAGTGTACATAAGTTGATCCATACACTCACGAATTTGTGTGTGTGTGTGGGGGGGGGGGATAAATGAACCTAACGGGGAAAAAAGTCAGATGTACAAGGTTTCCAAACCTCAAATACTTTCTGCATCTGTTTCCCAGAAATGTTCTTCATGGCATCTTGTTGCCTACTTGATCCATGAGTACGCATGACATACGAAGGTAAGAAAAAGTGTCCACCTTTATCATACCTGTAAGTATTTCCATCACATATTTATGATTAGTAGCAAATATAAGATACAATGCAGCCTACAGGTGGCTTAAAGCACTCAGGATCACTTCTTAGCCAGACTTAAAGCATCTTTTGATGCAGTAACCACAGCAGGTCCCGGTACTCTAACGTAAATATACAGTATAAAGTGCATTTCTTCAACTTCATACCCTTTCCATTTTTTAGGAGGAACCAACATAGGGATGTAAGGAATTAACATATGCTTAGCCTGCATGGGATTAAAGACAGAAAGTAATAGTTTAGAAGAAAAAAATTCAGGGAGCAGAAAAGGTTCCATTAAGTACACAAATTCATACAGTCCCATAAATTGAGCACTGCACCAGCACTCACTAGTGTTTTTCTAGTACTCTGAGAATAGACCCATGTGTAAATTTTATCAATGTAAAGAACAGTTTGCTATGTAGAGGAGAATTCTTTATGCAAAAGAAGCAATGATACCACTTCAAATGATTGCCTAAAAAGTGAAATTATAACCAATTTATTGCAGTGATGTATTTAAGGGCAGGGGTCACTGCTTTACTGCCTCAGTCGTATATTTGATGCACACATTCTTTACTTCCATAGCTGTTAAGCCATAACTGGTGTATTAGTTGACTGTTAATTGATGGCCTACAATACTCTGGTCATTAACCATCACTTAGTAAGATGAATTTTCCACGGCTTTACCATTACTGCTAATAACAATGGGTAGCAAAAATTGTCAGTTTTTCTGAAATAAAATGAAAAAATTGACTTCATTGAACTGCAAGTCTGCAGTTATGTATGAAGCAAAAAATGATAATCATTTAAGAATATATGTGTCACTTTACTCTTTAAATTTTCTAAGATTAATATCACACTGTAGCCAAGAAGTAAACCATAACCAGATTCAGAGGACTTTTGCTATTATAAATTTGTAGAAATAGGGGGGGGAAGAAAAAGTAACTTACAGTTCTGTCAAGCCCAGCAAGAACTATGGGATCGCATTCAATTACTCCATAATTCTTCACAATATTCTGCCTACAATTAACCAAAAAAACAGAAGCATGATAAGCTGTTCAGAAAAAGCTACCATGAAAAGAGTTGGGTACTTGATCCTGTCAAGCAGCAGCCATCCACCCAGCTCACCCACTCCAAAAAGGGGGGAAAAGGAAACACAAAGAAGGATGACAAGCACCAACACCAAATACCCCCAACTCATTGCTTTAAAACGTTACCTACTGAGCATAATCCAATGACAAAATCTGTTGAGGTTGATTAAATGGACCCTAATTTGTGGCTTGGTCATCAATCTGTAAGAGATAGAAAATGGAAAGGACAAATAAATCTCACCCTGGAGTTTTTGCAACAGGTTTAAACCTATGCCAGAATGCAGGTCGAATATCAGGTGGACTGTCAGCTGACTGGCTAACTGGAGGTTGGATGAAAGCTGATTCAATTAACAATTCAATGAGACGACTTCCTAGCTGCAAAGTTTGATCAGGTAGCCTTATAAATATGGTATTGAATTGATCATATCAAAATATATAACATAACAGATGGAAGCCACAAACCTTCGCCTGGGTGTCTCGACCCCAAGCCTTAAATTCTTCTTTCTTCAGCAACTTTCGCACCTCTTTCAGTCTCCTTCTCCTAATTAGACCATTAACTCGTCTCCTCAAGACCTCTTTCTCTTTGCTCAAACACTCGGTATCAGCTGGAAGCTTTGTTCCCGGTTTACTCCTGGCCTTCTCCAGAAAGCTCTGAATTCTAACCTGGGATGAATTTCAGAGGAAGAGTCAAGCCCTTTACACTATTTACTGATGATGGCTTAGGAAGCATTGAGAAAAGAGCAAAAATTCTTGCTCGAAAACTCAATACATCAGAAGTCAAATTACACTGATGTAAATTCAAAAATTCTTGTTCAGTAGCACATTCAATTGAAATAATAGTCATTTTGAAATATAAGATGATCGAATTAGAGAGAATTAAAATTTACTATTTGGTAAATGCAATTAAATTGAACCTATATCATATCCAGGGACTTCAGTATTAAAACACTTTGTTTGAATACATTGCAGTCTGCTCGTAGATGGCATGATGTACTCTTTCTTTTCCTTTTTTTTGTGAGAAAAAGTCAATCATAATTTCATTGATTATATGAAATTACAAAAGGGCATCAAGTGCTGAGAGAGATTACATCATGCTATTCCATGGAGATCTAAGAGATATGAGATTGTAATCACAAAAATTAGAAGTGAATTCACACCATGATAGAGATGTGTACAACAGGTGATAAAAAAAATGTATTCGTTGCTTTATCTTCAAATATACGTAGATGGCATGATGGCATGATGTACTCTTAAGTTAAGAAACTGTTGCAATACAATTAAACATATTTTTAGGATTCCAAACATGGTTGAATTCAGCTCCAACAATTTCACAAGTCTGAGGCATAATTGCAACTGTACTCTAGTTTAGAGTTGTCTCAATAGAACTGTGCGTTTTTTCAAGCTACAGTGGTTCACTAACTGACACTAACAATAGTGTTTTATTACAACAAGTTTGTAAGTTCTAGGACTAATTGCTCAATTAGAAAAATCATCTTAAAAGAAAGCACAAGATCTTCAATGCTCACCTCCTGCTCTATAGCACCACCAATCTGAACCGCAGCCTGAACGACCTGAACACAGCCATCCTGTTGCGCCACCATCAACAATCCCATCATCTTGTACATCACAATAACCGCCATCTTATCTGCAGATAATAACTCTATATGAGGCGCAAATGCCGCCTTCTGCTTCTTACTCCGCTGCGTTTTTTGCTCCTTCTCTATGGCCTGCTTCAATGGCTCAAACCAACCCAAAAACAGCGTCTTCACATACGGCAAATTCGGTGCTAATTTTTTCTCGCACATTTCTCTCTCTAACTCCTTGTACTCCTCAACCATCTTCTCCCAAGCCTCTGTCTCCGCCTTAATCTGCCTCCTCCTCAGCAAATTATACCTCCTCTTCTCAATTTCCATAACCTCTAACTTCACTTCCTTCTGAACGCTTTTGTAAAGACCCTTCAAGAACAAGGAAGCTATCCATGGCGGATCCTGAATGAAGATTCTTTGGCAAGATTCCCCTCGAGTAATCTGGTGAATTTCGCTCATAGGTATCTGCAAATTCATGGAACTATCGAGAATTTCTGTGAAATTTTCCTGAACTGAATCAGCTAGAGGTTGAAGTTGGACGGGTTCGGTAGTGGAATCGAAGTTTATGGGGAAAGAAACAGAAGAAAGAGGGGAATTGGAGAGGGAATTGAAGGTTGAGTTGAATGATAAGTGGGTTTTTCTTTCGCACTTGCATCTTTTGGTGGGTTTCCTCCATGCATTGCCGCCATGAATCGGGGCTTGAAGAGATGGGAAGAAGGAGGCGGCAGTTGTCATTTTTCTGAAGATAAAATTAAGGCATTGAGGAAGAGACAATGTTGTCTAGTAGACGAAGAACGATGAAACCCCTTCTAAAACCTCTTGCTGAATGCTGACTATTTTTAAGATATTTTTTCCTTTTTTTTTTTTTCAAATTCACCACAACCGTTTATTTTCATTTTAAATTTCTTGAAATAATAAATTAAAAAAATAAAAGGGAAAATATCTTTTTTTTTCTTTTTTTTTTTAACCAGAGTTACAATTAAGATTACAACAAAAAACCAAAAAATTGAAAATCCAAATCTATCTAATAGTTTAGTTTGATTTTTAGCATAAATTGGTCATATTAGTTTGTATTTGGAGAAAACTAAAAAATATTGGTTCAGATCGATCTTTTATTAGAAAAACGAATCAAAACTGAACTGAACCAATGATATATATACCATTGAAAACGAACTCTTCATTAGGTATTTTTTAGTATTTTAATTATTATGGTACATGTATATTTGATATTTTAAATTTTTTTAAAAAAAACAAAAAAGTCAAACTTTAGTTTAAAAAAAAAAAACCCCCAATTTTAATTTAAAATTAGCAAAAATGACCAATTCAAAACAAGGTGGAAATAAAAATTTAAAAAAAAAATGGAAGAAAAAAAGAAAATGCAAAAAAACCGTGAACCAAACCAATAATAAACCGATCCAAATAAAACAAATCAAATGGTTTTGTTCTTTATTTGACATTGATTTGGATACCTTATTTGTAAAACTGATTGGTTTGGTTCTTGGTTGGCCCCAAAACAAACAAAAATTGAACCGACTATCACCCCTAGTTACTATCTTAAATCGAAGCAAGCAAATCTTGTACAATCAAAGTTCCAAAGATGGAGGAAATGATTCTAACCACATAGATTCATTTTTAGACATCAAAGTTAAAAGAGTACAGGGACTTGATCACATGATATCTTTAACCAACCTACTCTGATAACATGTTAAATCACCAATGTATATAAACGCTTATACTGATGGATGAAGGCAAATTTAATTATACCATCCAACAGTTAGATTGTTACCTGAACAATGGGACAACCATGCCAGTTTTAGACATATCACAAACTTCTACTATCAACAGCTCATAAACTCATAGACAATTAGTTTCCACTACAAGAAGATATGACATGCAAACAAAGTCATTTGGACACCTGCAATAACAACCAAAGATTCAACAAGATCCACCGACCCTATGTGCTTCATCAACTAGACACTCAAAAGAAGAACCCACTCCATCAACCAGACAGACACGTCACAACATAACCCCCAACTTTTCAAACTCTAACCACTCTACTTGATATGTAACTTCAATTAAAATATTACTTGTTTTTTTTAAAGACAATGAATTATAATAATAGAAAGAGACTTTACAGTCTAAGGTCAATCTACAGATAAAAACACAATAAAAATAATTTTTTTAAAAAAACTAAAGAAAAAGACAAAACTAATTTTTTTAAGGTTAACAAGGAAACCCAACCAACATGTAGATACATGGTTTTTTAACCTGTGTACTTTATAGGAAAATACCTTTTTCATACTTATAATTTGAGTTTAGTTTTCATTGAGTTCCTATATTTTAAAATGTTGTACTCTTACTTATAAGTTCCGAGTATAATTTATATTTAATTTATAGGTTTCAAAATGTAATTTTGAGTTTTGAGTTCCTATTTTGTCCTTAAACTTCAAGATTTACACTTTTAATATTGATTTGTTAATAAATACTCATTTTCAGTCATTGACGTTAGTGTGTACCGATTAATTTAAATAACTAAATTAGTTCTCATTACATCGCTATCAAAAATAATTAAAAATATTCACACTATAATTATTTAAAATAATCTAAACCTAAAGTTAATGTCAAATTAAAATTAGTGAATTAAATGAAAATTAAACTCAAAACTTTAGAGTAAATATGTGATATTCTAAAATAAATTCAAAATTTAAAAGTAAAAGTGTAACATTTTGAACTATAGAGACTCAATAGAAATTAGATTTAAAAAATTAGATACCAAATGAGTATTTTTAAAAAAAAAATATATATATATATGTCTTGACTTCTGATTGATGAACAAGATGGCAAAAAGAACTATTGGATTTTTTCACTCGCCCCCGACTATGTGTCCTTTGGACCCTTTGCCCACCACCAGTGAAAACAAGCTAGCCCCCTATGTTGGTTGCCCCTTTCCCCTTTGAATAATAATAAAGCCATCATTCAAGTCCAGCAAGAAGGGTGTATATATATATTCAATATAATAATTGTAGCATTAGTTTTTAACTTAGTCTATATATTTTTAAAGTGGTTTAAATACTACTTTGTTCTTATATTTTTTGTTCATTTTGGTCATTGTATTTTCAAAAAGTAACCATTTTGGTCTCTTCATTCTCACTTTTACTACTTTTGAAGAGATCAACATGCTCAACTTTTGAAAGTTCAAGGATTAAAATGACACAAAGTCAAAAGTCTACGGACAAAAATAAATATTTAAAAATATAAAGACTAAAATGAATAAAAGTTAAAAGTATGGAGACTAAAATAAACAATTTAAAAGTAAAAAATCAAATGAACCTAAACTAAAATTACTACAAACATTATAGTAATATTTAAACATTTTAAAGTTGAATTTTACGGTTATTAGTGACCACCAACAAAAATCTAACACATCAAGTTAGATTGTGTTTGATTTTTTATTTTAATTTTTTAGAAAAACATGTATCATTCACGAATCCATTATTGTCGCGAAATAAAATTGATTTTTTTAAGAACTAAAATAAAATTGAAATTAATGTCTTTAATTGAATTAAACACTTTAGTTTGTAACTATTTTTTAAATTTTTAACAATTTAGTCTATAAATTTTACTATACAACAATTTAGTCCGGTATTTTAAAATTTAGAATGATTTAGTCCCTATGATAAAAATTAGTGCTAAGGTTTGTTGAAATTTAATAAATTGATAAACTAATTAAAAACCCAATATTTTCACAAAATACAAAGTCTAACCAATAAAAGTGGCATCTAATTTTGACAAATTTTGTACGTTGGGTACTAAATTGTTACAAATTTAAAAGTGCAAGGACTAAGATCATGTTTGATAGTAGTTTTGAAATGGGTAAAATTACTTTTGTCATTATTGAAATTACTATGAAACATGTTTTTAATTAAATTGTACTAATTTTTAAAATTATTTGACAATTGTATTTAAAAGTATAAAATTGAAAACTAAATTAAAGGATTAAAAGGGTATTTTTAAATGATTTTAAAATGACAAAATTATTTTTAAATCACTCCATAAATTATATTAAATTGTTATATACCAAAGTTGATGGACCGAAAATGAATAAAAAAACAATAATATATTATTCTAACCGCGGAGGGGTTAGTCCAACCGAGTTTCCAAACGCTGACAACAAAGTCGTCCAAAGTGCTTTGCGCTCATTCTTTTTCATTTCATCGCGATGGACTGAACGAACTTTCCCAAGCATAAGCAAAAGATCTCTCGCAGATTTCCAGGTTAGAATTCAAAGCAATTTAGCCCAATTAGCTAATTCAAAGTCGTATCTTTCACTTTTAATCTTGAAGCAAATTTGGAGATTCCGTTTTCATCTCCACTCATGTTAGTGATTAACTGTATAAGTAGATAGCGTACAATCGATTTTAGGATTTTCTTTTGTATTATCCCTACTTCCATGAACTTCCGAACTGCGAACTTCAAGATTATGCAGTGGATTGAGGAAGATTGTCTGTGAATTAGCGGAATTCTAGTTCTGGATCGAATTGTTACTGGCATTATGTTCTGTATGCATGGTTGTTTTCCTCATGGATCATATATGTAGTTGTAATTCCGCGTACAAGATGAGAATCTGTGATATATATTTTTTTCATAAAATTTGCAATGCGACGAGTCAAATGAATGTTTGTGAGTTTCAGACAGCGGCAGTGGAGGCAGTATTCGAAGCGTTGATCCATTAGTTCTTGTTTCAAGTTAACCATGGTGAGTACTTCACATCTCTCTATATATCTGGCTGTATTTAAATTTGAGTAATTCAGACCTTGACCTTGCTACTATACTTTTATTATCATTTCTCTGATTCAACTGGTCTAGTCTGTAAGTCTAGAGAACTCAAAGAAGGCGCGCCAATTTATTTTCTTATCTGAAGTATTAGCAGTCCTAATTATCTTGTTGAGAATTTTTACTTTGTAATTATGTACTGTTGTATCCCTATATTATTTATTGTCAGTGCAATTCCCTGTTTCTTCTAAACATCAGGGCATAAATTCAAGCCAAAATTATAGCATAAGCATGGTGTATAATGTTATGTAAGCTAGAAGATCTAATATGTTCGGTTTATGGGCTAAGGGAACAAAGCTTTCTACACTCGTGTAAGAGAGGCCAGTTTGGTGGGCTAACGGGAAACTCATTTCCAGTATTGTACACGAGAATATGGTGGAGACTATCTGTTGCTATTTTTCTTATAACTCACTTTCATAATTAATTTGTATGAGGGTGGAAATTCTTTCAAAGCAGGAGTTATTTTCCTCCCAGTTTACCAGAAGTTCTATTTTCTGGAAAGATCAAACATCGTTCAGAACTTTCTTTAAGAATGAGAAGTACATGCCTTTTTGTGATTTTTGTGATCATTCAAGGTTCACAGTCTCAGATTGCAGCTTCTTGTTTCAAGTTTGGAAAAAAAAAGCTCTATCTTCTCTCCTCCCCTAAAGAGTTCACATCCTCTAGAGCTTTATGCAGTGATCTTCGTTATTACTCACATTAATTTGGTTTCTGGAAACTTGCCAGTATTCTCAAATAGTTGGGATGGGAAACAGCTACTTGGTCATGATTAGCTGTTGTACAGTGACTTGAGGCTTTGAATAGGAATATGGTTGACAAAACTTGGTATTTTTGTTCTCCAAACATTTTATAGTGGATTTTATTTTTAGAATGTAGTAGGAAAATCCAAGGGCGTGGAGAATCCAACTAAGGAAATCACGATGCTACTTTGGTTTGTCTCTTCTCTTGGATTTCGTACATCCATATTTTATCTGACATTCATTCTTATTCATCTGTTGAGTTATGGGGTCAGTTCTACGTTTGTTTGCATTTCGTAAGCTTTATGCCTGTTATTTCATTTGTTTAGTATAGATTGAGTTTTTATTGCATTATATCAAACCAAAATAAATAATCTGGCCCTTTTCATAAAAAGTTGTTTCATATGGACCTGAGTATAAATGACTTCAGTTTGTTTTCAACTTCCATTTGACTGTATATATTCATTTTTGTGCCATATTTATGTATAATAGGCAATGTATATCCGAATCAAACGCCATAAGACAACCTACTTTATCCAGTGTGATCCAATTGAGACAACTTTAAATATCAAGCAAAAATTAGAGTCCCTTATTGACCAACCAGTAGTTGATCAGCGTTTGATTCTGGTGGGGAGTGGGGAAGTATTGGACGATTCCAAAACACTGGCTGATCAGAAGGTAGGTCTTAAATACATATATTTATTACCTTTGGCCATCAATTATCGGATTTTCTGGAAATGTTAAGGTTAAAAAAATACAATGGTTGCAACTCTCATAAACATTTGCTATGTATTTCCAGGTTGAAAATGATGCAGTTGTGGCTCTAACCTTTCGAAAAGGTTTTTCCCTACAAAAACTCCCACAAATTTTTGTGAACTTCTTGTTCTAGCACTTGTTTTTAAAAGCCTGTGTTCTGATCAGGGACTGAAAATTACGTGGGTTTGTACTTGGAATTGCAGTTTTATAGTTATAATCATGATAGGAGTGGTATTAGGGTGTTATTAGGATATTAAGAGTGTAATAGTAATTATATTTGGTTATCAATATAGAGAGAGAGAGGAAGGGAGTTATAGGCTAAATTTTAGTGTTGACTTAGGGCTTGAGAGAGGTCTCAAGAGGGGAGGGTTCAAGTTCTTCGAACTATTGACCATCTTGGAAGTTTTTCGTACTTTTATGATTTGTGTTTTGGTTCCTATTAGAAATGTTGTCTCGTCACATGTTTTCTTCATCTTTTTCTCTTCTTTGTGTAGATGATAACGACTTCGAGGAGATCGACATTGTCCAGCCAAATGATTTCTACCAATCTCGTGATGTGGATTCTGGCAATTGGTGAGTACTGAAAATCTGCTTCTACTGTGGGCAGTATAAGATGATCAGCCATCAATCTTGCGGGTGTACTATTTAAATCACTTTTCCTATCTGTTGGATGGAATTGAAAATGATGAAAAAAAAAAAGTATACTTTATGCAGGATTAGATATTGATTACTCCATCCTTTCTATATTTGGTACCCTGTAAAGTGGTATCCTTCAGGAGTTGCATTTGTGATTGAACTCATCCATGTATTACTGCTACAGGTACTATATATGAGTTCAGGACTTGAGGATTTTGAATAGGACCTTTTAAATTGCCCTCAAAATTCAAATGATATGAATTGGTCTAATAAAGTTGTAAATTGATTTTTTCTTATGTCTGACTGATTGAGCAGGACACCCATTATCATTTTATAGGTTGATGATTCAATCTTCTACTCTTTGATAGTTTCAAGATATTCTTAAAATGCGAGTTTTAATATTTAAGAAGAAAGTTCATTACAAATTAATCCCATATTTGTTTACATTGAAATCCAATTTTTGAATTTGTTACCACTTTGTTTTTATTGAATCTCGTTTCCAATCTTATGTTTTTAGATTGCCTACCAAACAAATCATAAACTAAGACACTTGTTTGTTGAAACTCAATGAGTTTTGATATAATTATTGCAAGGTTAAAAGACTAATTTGGTTCTTATACTTTGTGTCTCGTTTTATTTTTAGTCTATGTAATTTAAAAGTTTTTAAATATGGTTCATGTATTTTCAATAAATCTAAAGAATTAGTCATTCTTATTTGATGGCATTAATTCTCATTCGTGTATGTACACAATGCGAACATGTGTTTTTCAAAAGTTGTGAAAGGAGGCTAATGAAGGCTATAGAAGTTTGTTTAAATTTTAGTCCTTAAATTTTCAATTGTTCAATTTTAGTCCATGTATTTTTGATAAAGCATAAACTTAGTTACTTAAAGTTAAATTGTTACAAAATCGGTTAAATAATAACAACAATTTTCATGCAAGGAAATACAATATATGAATATGTTTTCAAAATTCATACTAACCACTAATAGATAATATTTATATAAAAAGAAAAACAATAACCTAAGAGTTAGGAACGGGTCGATGGGTCATCGGCGGTTGTTTGTTTTTCTTATGTTTGTAAATCCACTAGCGCAACATGGTGCACACAAAGCTTTGGAGGACCGAAAGTATTCATTACTTGATGTTCCTTATCTTTGGCGGTTTATATTAGTCATGTTTCATGAAATTTGTATGTAGTTGTTTGAGTTCGACTTTTGAGTTATTTTATTGAAACAAAAGAAGGTAAAATTATCATTTTGGTTCCTATACTTTGGAGTTTGTTCAATTTTAGTCTTTATATGTCCAATTTTAGTCCCTATATTAGCAATAAATCTTAAATTTAGTCCTTACTACTTGTTTATTTTGTGAATTTTTTCACTATTTTTATTTTTTATTAACACTTTCACCATAAATTTTGGAAACATATTCACATATTGTGTTTCTTTGCATAAAAATTATTAGGATTGTGCAATCAATTTCGATAAAAATTAACTTCGAGGGACTAAATTTTAAGATTCATTCAAAGTATAACGACTAAAATTGGACACTTAAAAGTATAAGGATTAAAATTGAACAAATTGTAAAGCACCATAACCAAAATAGCATTTAAAAAAAATAAATTAATTAAGGGCCTGTTTGATATCCATTTCGTTTTTTGTTTTTGTTTTTTTAAAATTAAGCCTATTTTTTGTCCATGACTTACATTTTTTTGCATCTTTATGGTACAATAGTTGAATTATTCGCCAAATTTAAAAAAAAAATAAGTTTTTAAAAGTTATTTTTATTAGTTTTCAAAATTTAGTATGATTTTTTAAATAATTGATAAAAAATAAATAACAAATCAATAAATTTAAAATAAAAAGTAGGATCTATTTTAAAAACAAAAATAAAATACGAAATGATTATAAAACGAGAGTTAAAATCTAACTTAAGTGAAAATTTTATACCCTCCTCACTACCGAAGAAAAATGATATTTTAATCAAATTGTTTTCTTAAAATAATATATGACAGAAAGCAAACAGATTGAGCTTTCACAGAGTTCTGTTGGTCATCCGAATTCCAAATTCTGCAGCTGCATTCTACTGCTTTCCTTCTCCGTGGGCTACTCCCACTCCATCCGCCATGGCTTTTCTTCCCTCCAAGCTCGCTCTCGGATACCCCAATTCTACACTCTTCTCTGCAGCTCCTAAGCTCTCTTCTCTTCGGCTTCCACCATTCTGTGTCTCATGCGCCAAACGGACCGGTAAGAAGAGGTATCCATCGGAAAAGAAGAAGCTCAAATTGAAACACAAAGAAGTCCTCACCACTGTCGAGAACAAGTTCGAAGGCATTTGGAGGTTGTTCAAGCTCGGAGTTCCGGTGGACAAGGATCCTGGCAAGGATTTTCATGGCCTCTCGGATGCTCTGATGCAAGAGATTGCTAAAGTGCTAGAGTTCCCGGTAATTTTGGCAGCTTCCTTGATTGTTATATTTTGAAAAACACTGTGAGTCGAATTTATTTTGCTTTCCTTGTTTTCCAGGTCGCTTCGTTGCTACCGCGGGAAGCTTTCTCAGTTATTCGTAAATCTTTTGACGCTAGAAAGGTATGTTTAATGATACTCTTCTTATTTTTAACATTTTTACGTTTTCTTAGCAATGTATGTTGTTTAGAAGGAATAATTTATTATCAAGAAGTTGCTGGGTTCTTATCTTGTGCTAATTGCATCACCGATGCTTCCAGATGTTGAAGGAACCAAAGTTTGTTTATACTGTGGACATGGATGTACATAGGCTGTTGATTCTTGAACCTCGTGCTCGGGATTTCATTTCGGACTTGGAGCCTAAAGTTGGATTGATGGAACATTTTGCAAAAGAAAAGGTATCCAATGATGTAATCAGTATCGTTCATGATCTCAAAAGTAATCAGGAAGTGGTGGGAGCAAATGGACTTAACGGTCACTCTGGTCCTTACTTGCGCTTGTCAAATGGTAAACCAAAAATTGCTGTTGTTGGCAGTGGGCCAGCTGGCCTTTTCGCCTCTCTTGTCCTTGCAGAGTTTGGGGCCGATGTTACCTTGATTGAAAGAGGTCAACCAGTGGAACAAAGAGGGCGTGATATTGGTGCATTGGTAGCTCGTCGGATTCTGGAGCTCGATAGCAATTTTTGCTTTGGAGAGGTTATCTTCTTTACTTCTTTTATTATTCCTTCCACAGACTTATTTGGTTTCAAGTTATCTATGCATTGCATTATTGCTTGATTTGAAAGCGTATATGATCTTTCAGTGTCACTTCTCATCTGGTCTGAAAGATTTGTTGTTATACTTGATGCTTATGATTGTGTAAACGCAGACAACAAATTGAAAATAAATTCGTACTTACTGTTGTATATTCTGAAATTAGAAACAATGTCATAGATTAGACGAAACTGACTTCTTATTTTTTTCACTGTTGCTAGACAAAGTAAGGTTTAAAACATTTCCAAATGAAGAGCTGTAACATTCCAGAACAACCACAGACCGCAGAACCTTTCCTCTATTTCTCAACCTCCATCCCGACAACGCCTCTATCAACCAATTTTCAATTTTGTCAGGTAAGCACAGGGATATATTGAATCCCCATAGCACCCAATTCCAAGCCAATGAAGTAAATGGGCAATGAATTAACAAGTGCTCAAGAGACTCTGCAATTTTGAGGCACAACAAACACACTGAAGGAGATAAAACCCAACTAACACATCTCCTTTGGAGCAAATCATGAGTGTTTAGCTCTCTGTGAGCCGAAGACCACAAAAAAACTCTCACCTTCTTTGGAGTACAATCATTCCAAATAGCATCAATTAAGGAAATTTCTTCACAAATACGCCATAGATTAAATACCAATTTTACGTCCAAGATTTTTTTTATATGATCTTCAAATCCAGGGGATAAATATTATTCTTAGGAACTGAACTATTTGATAGTCAAACTTGAAGCTAAGTTTATTTAGATAGAGCAGTTTTGGTCAGAAAGAAATGATAGGATAGCAGAGAGTTATTATTTTTTTTTGGATCATATTTTTCTTGTGGTGTGGCTCTGCTGCAGATTGATTGTCCAAAGACCAAACGAGCTATGTGCTATTTTCTCTTTCTGCTAATTGATTTTTTATTTTTTATGTTTTGGGTAACATCTTTAGCTGAGGCTATATGGTAGTCAATGAATCAGTTTATCTAAAAAAACACACCAATGATTGAATTCTCACTGTTCTGTGCAATGTGGGTGTCACTTTATTCATTTATTCAATTTTGGTATTCTTGACTAGATCTATATGCACTGTCAATTGGGTATTTTTTATGTTTTTCTCATTGGCATATTGTCCCATGGCCATCTAATGGTGTTTGTTTTTTTTACGACCTTACTTAAACTAGATCCATTCTATAGGTTGTGCAACTGTGTCCTTGAACTCTAATGGTGTTTCTTTTTTCTTCAAAGATATCAGGATGCTTGGCTCTTCAGTTATTTATCTTTGAGTCATTCATTTAGAACTTATGTGTGGCAGGGTGGTGCAGGTACCTGGAGTGATGGGAAGTTGGTCACGAGAATTGGTAGAAACAGTGGCAGCGTGCAAGCGGTTAGACTTTTCCTCCTTATAAATCTATTAGTTTTATTTATTTATTTAAATATTAGTAAACTAAATAGTTGTCACAATAGTGTGCTTTTACAATAAGGGACCTATATCTTGTGACCTTCTGACTGTTATTCTATAGTTTCTCCATGGTGCCTATTCTTTTATTTCTTTCTATGAAAGCACAATATCTTACAAAAAGGGGAAAAAACAAAAACAAAACCACTTTTTCACCTCATCTTGCTACGCATTCCAACAATATTATGTCCTGTGCTTTATATCCCTCGACAACTGAACTTTTTGTTCTCATTCTAAATTCTAGGTTATGAAATCTTTAGTTTATTTTGGGGCTCCAAAGAATATCTTACTCAATGGGAAGCCTCACCTTGGAACAGACAGGTTGATTCCATTGCTTAGGAACATTCGGCAACATTTAGAAATGTTGGGTGTGAGTATCTACCCTATTCCCGTCCTTGGATTTGTATGTGAGATTAAATATTTTTCTAGCTTCCATATTTGTTCAATTTTTTCCCTGAATTTTTATGACTTTATTCTAGGTCAATATCAAGTTTGGGACGAGGGTTGATGATCTAATTGAAGAGAGTGGACATGTAGTGGGTGTTAAAGTTTCTGATTCAAGAGACAAGTCAAAGCTCAGCAACCAGAAGCTTGAATTTGATGCCACTGTCCTAGCTGTTGGCCATTCTGCGCGTGATGTATATCAAATGCTTATGTCTCATAACATTCCCGTGGTTCCCAAGGAGTTTGCCGTTGGTTTCTTCTTGATCCCTGTTGTTTTGTGGATAACTTTGCTTCTTTAACAAGGATATTGCATCTCTACATGCTCTCTTACCAAAAAAATGTTGAATACATGGATGCTAAAATAATACTGGAATACATGCCTGGATTCACTTTTTGTGCCAGATTTGTTACCAGTTTACAGGATGTCTTTCATACATTCTAACATTTTTGTCCTCTGTGCCTGAATAGGTTGGTTTAAGGATCGAGCATCCTCAAGAATTAATAAACAGCATACAGGTTAGTTTTATCGCATTGTTTAAAATTGGTTGTTTTTCACTATGTTTCCTACTAAAAAGAACTACAAAATTCCAATAATTTTCCCAAAATTACGTTGGATGCATTCCTATCAAACAACTACTTGCTATAACTATGGTGTTGGTTTCATCTACATCTTCATGCAAGCATGCATACAAATTGAGTCAGCAAAAAAGATACACCACCTCGTTGTCATCTTTCATTTCATATATGTTTCACCTTGTTTTAAGATGTAAACCTGCTCATGTATTCAAATGTAGTATTCTGGATTGGCCAATGAGGTAGAGAAAGGACGTGGGAAAGTACCTGTGGCAGATTACAAAGTTGCTAAGTATGTTAACGACATGGAGAATCCATCCTCCAATTCTCTTGCAGCAAGTCGCAGTTGCTATTCATTTTGCATGTGTCCTGGTGGCCAGGTATGTTTCTCAATTGATTGCAGTGACCAAGAATGCATATTTTAAAGATTGGCTTTAGGTTGCAAGCTCTTCTGGTCTCTGACATAATTGGATGATTTGGCATTGACAGAACAGTTATGTTATAAAACTGTCACAAATTAGAAGAGCTAAGCTCAGTTACTTCCTAATGTCACGTCTGCATCAATTCATGTATTTATGTCAGAAAATGAACATTATTTGCTTTTTAATTTCTGATACTTAAGAAAAATTGTTGAATTTTCTTTATCTCTTCTAATATTGAATACTTATTATGTGTATATTTATCATTTATGTTTGTAAAATTTTTTCCTTATTTATTGTTGGTCTTTCTTCTATATAAAGAAGACCTTGTATTTGACTAACTAATATATAGAATAATAATAAAAACACTATTTTTCTTCTCAATTTTAACTAAAATAGAATATTAGTATGTTTAAGTGTTGTCTCATTAGAAAATTGGCATCTGCCGTAAATCCACCGTCTTAATGAATTTTACCATTGTTTTATATCTGTCCTTAGTAACTTGGTACGGTCATTTATAGGTTGTCCTCACAAGTACAAACCCGGGAGAACTTTGTATCAATGGCATGTCATTCTCTCGACGTTCATCAAAATGGGCAAATGCTGCCCTTGTTGTCACTGTTTCAACTAAGGACTTTAGTGATCTTGGTTTCCACGGACCTCTTGCTGGGGTTGAATTCCAGGTAGCTTTTCTGTTGTTGGCTCACTTTGTCCTAAAGGACACTTTATCTCTTTCAGCAATTTCTTTAAGACATATCTCCTTCATGTGATCGTAATAAATCTATCTTTACCTGAAATAACTTCAGGCCATTAACTTTTGCTATTAGATATTAGTGACTTATCCAACTCACTGAC
This sequence comes from Citrullus mucosospermus, assembly GCA_030954485.1. Lineage (NCBI taxonomy): Eukaryota > Viridiplantae > Streptophyta > Magnoliopsida > Cucurbitales > Cucurbitaceae > Citrullus > Citrullus mucosospermus. The sequence goes on from CM062056.1 coordinate 27,772,805, forward strand.
TTTCATAAAGGATCTCTTGTTGATATTACACTATTTTCTTGTCAGAGAGAGCTTGAGCGAAGAGCAGGCGTCATGGGAGGTGGAAATTTTGTTTTGCCTGTGCAGACAGCTACTGATTTTATGGATGGAAGATTAAGAGGTATGTCAAGTCACTGATTTCTCTGAAACTTCATAGCTGAGGACACTGCCACTCATTGAGTCTAGACTCCAGAGACCTGACGTCCAAATATGCTTCTTATTGTTCGACTGAATCACTGAAATGTTCTATCCCGAAAATCAAGTTTCTAACCAACTGACCTATGGTCCCTTCGAGGACATCTGATAGAACTGGAACCAACTGACCTATGCTCAAGATGGCTGTTAAGAAAACCTAGTTACACGATCAATTTACTATCAGCATGAGAATCTGCCCTAAATTTTATTATACCAGCCATGTCCCTTTCGGATTGATTTTTTCCCCTCTATTCTCAGTGACATCTGTGCCGCCATCAAGTTACCGGTTAGGAGTGAAGGCCTCAAATCTCCACGAGTTATTCCCTGGTCATGTAACAGAAGCTTTACAGCAATCTATCCTAGCATTTGATAAAGAGGTCCTCTCTTACTATCTTTTCGATGGTGTTCATTTTCTTAATTATCCAAACTCATTCACCTTTCTTTTCAAATTTTGGGCGTCCAGTTACCAGGTTTTCTCTCAAGTGACGCTCTTCTACATGGGGTGGAGGTAATTTTTGTCTGTTTATTAGGCATTTTGTGTTCAAAGGTTAATCTGGCCCTTTTTTTCTTTGAACGTCAAATGGTCTGAATGATAAATGCATTTGGGAAAAGTATTACTTATGTATTTCCTTTGAACATAAAATTTACACATTCAGTCAAATTATGGGTTTTGTTAATGAACTTTGAAGATTATGTGTTATAAGTTTATGAACTTTAAAAAATATCTAATATGACTAAACTTTCCATTTCAAAAAGTCAGGGTCTAGTTTTCAACTGATAGCTTCTTTGTGAATCATAAAAAAGGTTAAATAGGTGATATATTTATTAGACACATAATTAAAAGTTTAAGGACATATCGGACACTTTCAAAGCTTGGGAGATCTATAAGAAACAAAATCAAAAGTTTTGAGACTTATTGGGGATATTTTCTAAAGATTTAGAACATATGAGATACAACTTTTAGAAGTTCAAGGACTTGACAAATGACATGTCATTTAATCGAAACATTTTTAACCAACAACATCATAACATTTTTTTTAGTAGAATTGCCATTCACTGAAATTTGTTTTGCTCTCAGACGAGAACAAGTTCTCCTGTTCAAATCTCGCGCAACCCTGAGACTTATGAAAGCACATGTCTTAGAGGACTCTATCCGGTTGGTGAAGGAGCAGGCTATGCAGGAGGAATTGTAAGTGCAGCAGTCGATGGCATGTATGCAGGCTTTGCGGTAGCCAAGAGTTTCAATCTTTACCATGGTGACCTTGAGACGGTTTTGGGTAAGGCTCAAAGTTCTGGGTCCGTAATGTATTAGAGTTGATCTGGTTCTCTTGCCAGTAATAGAAGAGCCTGTTACTACAAATCTGGTGAATCTCTGCATGTCAATTCTGGCAAGACCATCTAACTAAATCAACCAGGTTCCACCTGCAACTTAAGTATAAAGGTACATGACTGCAGTAATTAGTTTCTTGCTATGAAGTGTTAAGAGCCTTTTTAATGTTTTATACAAATGTATGTATCTTTCTTTTTATTTTCTAGGCATGAATGGAGTTGGGTTCAAGTAGGTATAAATTCTTTTTTGATCCAATAATTTTTTGAATTTGAACATTCTATATCAATCATGAACTTTATTAAAAAAAAAAAAAAAATCATAGTTAGTCATTAACTTTTTTAGAATATGATTTAGGAGACACTTGATATAAGCATATTCATTTACTTGAACCATAGATAACTAGATATACAAACAAATATTTAAAGCCTACAACAATTTTTTATGCAAAGTTTAAGGAGTAAAAACATGACATTTATTAGAAAGACTAAAATAGAATATTTGAAAGTTTAGGGACTGAAATAAGGATGAAAATGAGAACAAAATAGAATTTTAAAATTGTAAAATAAGGAATAATAATAGGATGGTTTTAGATGTAATGACTAAACTAAGACAATTTTTACCATGTACATATTATTTTTAACACAATTTATAGTTGTACATGTCCTCAGTAAATGGAGATATATTGGTAAATCACGTGCTATTTTGTTTTGTTTTGTTTTTTTTTTTTTTTTTTTTAGAGAAAGGACATTCAGAAAACAAATGTAAAAAAAAAATCCCTTTCAAGTTATAATTTGAATTTGTGCATACCCATAATGGAAACTTGCATGCTTTTTGTAAGCAGCTATACTTTTGACCTTCAAAACGAGCATCGAATTCCTATGTCGTAATCAGCCAAGGTTCTGCATCAAGTTCTTTGATTAGAGGCGGAGACCTACATTTTCTATTTCGTAAATATGTGACAATTAAACAAGCTGCTCGGGATGTTTATTGCGGTTGATTCGGAGTCATTTCAAGCAGACTCTACTTGGTCCAGGTAAATACTCACTTAAGTATCTATGCTTCATTCCCTTCAATTTTCGTGAATTAAACACATGATTAAATTTTATTTTTACTTCTACTAAATCATTGCTACAGTGAGTTGATTCTTTGTTTGTTTTTAATAGACAAGTTTAAAACTTTCTAACTATCTATTTTGTGTTTAATTGATCTTTTTAACTTTAAAAGTTTTAAACCAAAATATGAATTTCAATTGTGTCCCTTACCTATTAGACATTTTCTTAGAAAACAAAATATTTACTGATCTATCACTCACAAAATTGAATTTTAATTAAATGCCATATAAGTTAAAATTTATTACAAACAAATTTGGGAATTTAGTGACTTTGCTTTGCTGTTTTAAAGTTCAAAAGTTTACTAGACACTGATTGAAACAAATCTATTAAACACACTTTTAAAAGTTGAAGACGAATTTTATAATTTAATATTTTCTTAAGCAAATTTATAATTTAATATTTATTTATTAGTGTCGTTGCTGTTATTATTATTATACAATCCTCATGAAAATTATGGTTACCTTTGACTCTCTAAACTTATCCAACTCTTAATCGTTTATCTAGAGAACAATGACTCATAAAATAACGGAGTTATTTTCTCTCAAATCACTTACACAATTTTCTTACCACACAAATTTTCTGTTTAAAAGAAATTGTTTGGATTATTTAGAAAAAACATTCTTTATGATCCTTGAGGAATCACAAGGTCATGAATAATATGGCTTATTTCCTATGTTGCATCAGTTTGGGAGTAAAATGTACATGAAATATCATTTGTTTGTCTCATGTACATGCAGCTGAGGGAACTTTCAGTGCTCCACTCCAATACTTTATACATACTCTCAACAGAGTTGCTTTTGGATCCTATGAGACATCAACACTTGCAGATTCTGCATATTATTATCGGTATGTCTTAATTTACATATTGCTGTATTACAATAAAAAAGATTATGCCAATAATATTAGCTATAGGATTTTATCTTGAATGGAACTTTACTCTTTATCGAGAGAACCAGAACCTAGTTTATATAGAAAAAAAACCAACTTTCATTAAGACAAGTGAAAGTTAGGAGTAGAAGAGGTATAGGAAAACATTAGTCATTAGTCTTAGAGCCAAATTTATAAAGCAGGTTTTACCATTTTAACCCTTGAAGTTTGTTTCAAAACAATCTAGAAGCTTTTGGAGGCTTTTGTTATTAAATTTATAGGTGGAAAAGTTATATAAACAAATTAAGTGGCTACATGAAAAAAAGTCACATGGAAGATGTGAACCAAAACTTAATGCCCTCAATTTTTTTGTTCATTTTTCTTTCTAACCCTAACCCTCAAATTTACTTCTGGAATATGTTTAGGTCTGTCAACCCAACACAAACATAAACTTTTTCGTCTATTGAATTTAACGGCAAAAGCTTCAAGGGTTAATTTGAAACAAACTTCAAATTTTAAGAGGTAAAATGAAAATTTCTAAGTTTGTGGTATAATTGAAACCAACTCATGGTTTAGAGCTATTTTTGATTTAGCCAATTTATGAACCCCCAACATGGGGCCTCACGTCTTGAAAAAAACACTACTCTCCTATTTATTTATTTATTATTATTTTGAATTTGAAGGGTTTCTTTTCTCTTACTTTTAAAAAGTAAATATGGTAACTACCTAAAAAAAATAGGTCCATGACTTTTATAAAATTATGTTCTTATTTTATATTTCAATCTTTAAGATATAATTGATAAGAAGTTCCATTGAACCCTTCATCAACATCACAACAAATATGATTCCTAGAATATGAGGAGTTATGTAACCACTACAAACTTTGCATTTGCTGGAATATTGAATAAGAATGCAAAAACCAAAACTACCAACATGCCTTAAATGAACAAGTGGAGTGGTTAAATAATAATAGTTTCATACTTTTCATACTCTAATAATGTAAGACCAAAGTTTTAAAATGTAAGAAATGGAATTGAATGGCAGTGTTACTATCACGATAATTAACCTAATAAGATTGTTATGGCCTCTTCTAATAGTTAATATTGAGGATAATCTGAAATTTTTAAAAGAATATATATATTTTGAGAAAATAATAAATATAAAATTTAATAGACCTATACACGTGGGCAGACAAATATAGTAAGTATCAATTTTAAAAAATAATAATTATACTATTTGTTAATGTTTGCCATGAGGTTTTTGAAGAAATATGTTTCATGGAGTTAAACATGTGGACGAGTTAATTTTTGCGGATGTAGTTGCTTTAGTAAATAAACTTGATTCTATTGGTTGAATGTGTTTGCTTGATTTGAGGAGGTAGAACTCCTGAATATTCTTGAAGTTGAAGTCTTGGATGAATGTTTATGTCTTTGAAGGACTTGTCTTCCTTCAAAAGAAGTGTTTAGCTTCAAGTGTTTATGGAGTCTTTTGGTTTTTAGGAAAATTCTTTCTAGGCTTTTTGGAGTCTAAAGTTTATGAACTTTTCAACTGAAAGAAAACTCTCTATAGTGTTCTCTTGTGGGTTTTTTAAGTTAGGTCTTGGTTGGTCCATGGATCTAGCTCTTGGGCTCAACTAATTGAATTTTGGGTTTTGTATGGTTTTTGGGCCAAATTAAGTCTATTTTTGGACTCAATTGGACTATTAGTACCAATTTAGACCAAATTATTTTATTCGATTCGATGGTCATGATGAAAATGCTTGGGACGTATTTCAACTTTTAATTAGTCTTGAATTTGATTATTTGCAATTTTATCATTAATTTGAGAAATGACGTGACAACTTGTGATTGGTACAAAATTTCTTATTCAAATATTTACATTTGACAAATTATTTATCGGGATAAAAACTAAGTTTAAAGTTCGAAGTAGAAGGGTGTGGGCACAGAAGAGAAAAATGGGAAGAGGGAGGAGATAAAATTGTGAAATTATTTTTCTATAAATATTGTCTTACCAATATTGAGACCTCGACATTTTTTTTCAGCTAGTTTAATATTTAGTTTTCAATTTAATTTAAATTCTATTAAATCAAACAGTGTAATTCAATAATTTGATGAAATGTAATCTTCTCAAAATTTTTAATTCGTAGATATTTCATGAAAAAGCTAGCAAGTCATATAAACATTAATCGATAATATATTCAATCAAGTCATGAAAATGTTCAAATTAAACGTAGTGTATATCGATCTTTAAAATGTCAACATCAACTTTAATGTAATCTTCTCACAATTTTGAATTCGTAGATATTTTATCAAAAAGCTAGTGAGTCATATAAACATTAATCAATAAAATATTCAATCAAGTCATGAAAATGCTCCAATTAAACGTAGTGTATATCAATCTTTAAAATGTCAACATCAACTTTTTAATGTCGAGATTTCAGTCTTATAGAAGGGTAATAGAAATATCAATAAAATATGTGGTAAATATTTCTGAAATTTTTTTCAAAACCAAAAAGTTTAACACATATCTAAATTAATTCTTGAGGATTGCCCAAGGCAATATCCAAAACCCACAGACAAACCCAAACCCGTAGAATACCGAGAGAAGGCATAGGTAAATGTGGTCACGAAAGGGAAAAGTTAATGTCTCGGAGTTTGGGTTTACCAGTCGAGCCAATATATATACTAATCAAGAATTAATTGAATTATGCTCAGTTTAACACATTGTAACCTCAAGGGCTAGAAACAACCTTGACATCGTCGATGTTGCTAATAATTAGAGGCAATGTTAGAGGAATATTCTATAAATAGCCCTATTGGACAACCTCAAAGAGGAAGCGTACGTGATTTCCATATGAGAACTCGTGTTTTTTACGTGTTTAGTAGAATTATACATTTCCTATACTAACTTATACATCAGTAAGCGGTCAAGCTCACGAGGGGCTTATACAAACACAAGTTGAGTTTCATTATATAATTGAATTTTGAAAAAAAAGCTAATTATATTTAATGAAATTTAAAAAAAAAAAAACGTGGAATCTCAAAAGTTTAAGTAAAACAATCGTAAAGCAACTATCGTTAATAATTTTGATGTATTTGTAACATATAAATTAATTACCAAAGATTATTGTCTTCTGAAAAAATACTAACAATCATTGTATTAAATACTAATCGTTTCAATCTCATAGTCATTATTATTAAAATTGAAACCTAATAAAATTCCACATAAATTATATAAATACAACAATTATGAGAAATACTCGAATCCAATTAGTCAAGAAGCTACGATTTAGATATGCATTGCACAATTTTTTCTTTCTTTTGTTTTTTGCATTTTTCTTAATGAGATATGAGGCATGAGATTATTTTCTTTTTAAATATTAGTGTTCATAGTTTTTTATACACTATTGGCACTTCTCAATAATAATAAAAAAATTTATCCAATAATATTTTCTTTCGTTCTTATTTCATTTTATTTTTATGAAATTGTCATTATTCAACATTTTTTCTCACAATTTCTCAACAAATAAAAATATCATCAAACATACATAATTTTATTTTTCTTTCTAATCCAACAATTGTCTTGACCAATAAAGAGAAACAAATTGGTTCCCGAACGATATGTTAGAGAGACCAACGAGCTAGATGATCTTGAACAACATCAAATGCAAAAACAATTAACAAAATAAATAAAGTGGAGAGATGAAAGTAGTTTGAGAATAAAAATATAAGTGATTAGGTTTTGAAAACATATATAACCTAAAGCTACAATTTGTTAAAAATATATCCTGAAATATTTTAATTTTGGTGTTTCGTTCTTTAATTTGATTATAATCATAAACCATCGTCTAGGTTTTATTTATTTAATTAATTAATTAAAATATTTATTATAGAAGTGACTAAGGAAAAAGGTGTTTAAAAAATCATTTTTATTTAAATTCTTATGATAAAATGATTTAAAATAAATTTTAAAGAGTGTGTTAAAATCTATTTTGAGAAGTTGCAAAACACTTCATTTTTTAACAAAAATGCATTATAACACTTAAAAAGTTAAACCAAACATATCCATATATAATTTATATTTATATAGTACACTCTCACCCTTTTCAAAGAGAGAAAAAAAATCCACCATGTATACATTAAACATAAGAATGTGTATTATTATAAAATAATCTAATTTAAAAATTAATTTTAATTAGTTTTAACTATGTACTCCATAATATTTTATCCAAAACGTTAATATATAATTGATTTTTTTTTTCAAAAGTACGTGTGCATTGCACGTGGTACTCTGTTAGTATATATAAAACACACATTAGAAATAATTTTTTTGTGCCAATTATGCCCTTTCATTATAATTATTTTCATTATTACTTTGGTGATATTTTTGTCATTTGAACGCAAATGTAATATAATTAATTGCTAATTGAACAACTCAAATCAACTAACTCATCTCACCATCCACGTTGGTTGCATATTTTTTTAGGTTTTTTTTCTTTTTCTTTTCTTTTCTTTTCTCATTCACCTTTTATTTGAGTTTATTAATAAAATGGTTTCTAATTATTAATTATAATTAAATGTAATAAAATGTGAACAAGGTAGCATAGGAAAAGTCTTTATCCATTTATTTCTTTAAAAAGTCACTCTACAATTTATGGTAATAAATAATGTTAATTTCATTTTAGAGTTTAAAAAATTTTGGAATTTAAATAATTTTGCAGTATTACTCAACTTTTACCAGGAGCCATTTCATCCACTTTTTTCTATATATAAAAAACTTTGTTTCTCTTGGTATGTTTTTCTTCGTCACTCTAACTCAATTTCTCTTCAAGTTTATTTTTTGATTTGGAGAATAATAGATAAGCACATTTTTTTTTCTTCCCTTAACAAGTTATTCAATTTGTATGATTGACAGACAAATGCAAGAGATTATTAAGGACTTTTGTCACACCCCAAGAGTCTTGAATAATGTTTCTTGAATAATGTTGTGCACACTCTTCCTGCTCATGCTCACAAATGTTTGTGGAATGAAATTTGGTTTGAAGATCGTTCTTAGATTTTTAAGACTCAGGAATGCTCACAAGTGTATGTACTAATCCCTCTATAGATGTTTTCAAGTTTTGTTTGCCTTTTAATTGATACTCTCTTCCTCTTGCTACAATGATAATAAATAATGTTAATTTCTTTATTTGATGATATATTTTAAAATGAAAGTAACTTGCTTTTAAAGAAAAAGCTTTATTATAATTTAAGAAATTTTGTATTAATACCCCTCTCTCTTTTTTTTAAAAATGTATTATGTTTTTGAAGAACACATTAAACTTTTAAATATTAGGACAAAATGCATTTTTGGTCCATTAAGTTTGAAGATGATGTTTATTTGGTCTTTTAAGGTTTTAAAAGATATACTTTAGTCCCAAGGTTTGCAAAATAATTCTAAATGACCCTTGAGTTAACTTTACACTAACGGAATGTTGACTAGACCGTTAAATGCTAACAAAGATGGGATGACAAGTCTACTTTATTTGATTATTTGGCAATTTTATTTGATTAGTTGGCAAATAAATTGACTTTTTTTTTTCATTTTTTAAGAAAAAAATTAAATTAAGTACAAATTAGAACTGTTTAAAATATACTAAAGCATTAAAAAATATAGTAAATCATTTTGTGATGAAATGAATGCATTCTTGTTGAGACCATACACGAAGGAGGAAATTTTCAAGGCTATTACTCAAACAGGAGCAACCAAAGCTCCAGAACCAAATGGGTTTCCGGTCTTTTCTATAAAAAAAATATTGGTTGAATGTCAAGGAGAAAACATTTCATGCTTGCTTGCAGGTTCTGAACGATAAAGTGTTTGTCCCCCCTTTTAATTACACGTACATTGTGCTTATTCCAAAGAAGAGAAATCCTAGAGGTGCTGCTGACTTTATACCTATTAGCCTTTGCAACGTCATATACAAAATCATTGCAAAAGTAATTACCAATAGGCTAAAATTTGTTTTACCTAGGATTGTCTCTATTGCTCAAAGCACTTTTGTGCCTCGTAGACTTATCTCCAATAATATACTAATTAGTCAACAGTGTCTGCACCATATTATGAATAAACATCAGGGGAAGACTGGATTGGCACCCTTGAAGCTCGACATGAGCACAACTTATGATAGAGTCGAGTTGAGGTTTTTGGGAAGAATTTTGCTGAAGATGGGGTTTCAGGAGGAGTGGGTGAATCAAATCATTGATTATGTTTCTACTGTCAGATACTCTGTCCTCATCAATAGAAATGTGTCTCAATGTTTTATGCCACAAAGTGGTCTCAGACAAGGTGATCCTATATTCTCCCTACCTCTTTACTCTTTGTGTTGAGTGTTTATCTGTGTTGATTACCTCTGAAGGGCGAGAAGGTAGTTTGGGGGGTTGTCGGGTTGCTAAACTTGCTCCTCCTATATTCCACCTGTTTTTTTTGCCGATGAAAGTCTCATCTTCTCTAAAGCTTCCCTAAATGCTTGTAGGGAGATTAAAAATATTCTTGAGGTCTATGAGAGAGCATCGGGTCAATGTGTTAATTTCAACAAATCTACTATGCTTTTTAACCCTAATGTGTTTGACTACACTAAGTTAGAGTTGGGTAATGTTCTTTAAGTGCCTATGGTTAATGGCTTAGGGAAATATCTAAGGTTGCATTCCCATGTATCTAGAAGGAAGGTTTGGGGTTTTCGTTTTATCAGGGAAATATTCCAAAAAATCATTGCAAGTTGGAAGGAGAGTGTTTTCTATGTGGGTGGAAAGGAAGTGTTAATTAAGGCGGTGATCCAAGTTCTTCCCACTTTTGCTATGTCTTGTTTCAAACTACCTTAGATGACTTGGGATGACTTGGCTAGATCCATGGCTAGATTCTGGTGGAGGTCGTCAGATTTTAGAAACAAAATCCGTTAGAGTGCAATGTGTTGCCCTAAGAAGTGTGGAGGTTTGGGCTTTCGTGATATGGAAATTTTTAATCAGGCTTTACTAGCTAAACAAGCATCGCATATCTTGCAAAATTAGTTATCCCTTGTGACCCGTGTGCTAAAAGGAATGTATTTCCATTATATGGAGTTTTTAGAGGCTGAGCTGGGCTCCTACCCTTCGTTGGTTTGGAGGAGTGTGATTTGGGGAGAGGCTCCTGATGAAGGGATTAAGAAGGCGCATTGGAGCAGGTGAAAACACTATTGTCTTTCATTATCAATGGCTACCTAGAAAGACTTCTTTTAAGCCTGTTACCCTGCCTCTTCTTGAGTATAGATCCTTGAGAGTTTGTGACATGTTTTTGGATGATGGAAGTTGAGATGAGGTTAAGTTGGAAAATGTTGTGGGAGGACGATAGAAAAATTGTTAAATCTATTCCTATATGCAAGACGATTATTCGTGACTATTGGAGTTGGCATTACACTACTTCGAGTGTCTTCACCACAAAAAGTGCATACAAAATGGGAATGGTTGAAAAGTTGGAGGGTTCCTCGTCCAATTTGAATGTTAATGGGGTGTGGTGGAAAAGGGTTTGGGGTCCAGTACTCCCTCAAAAAATTAAGATATTTCTATGAAAAGTTTTCAACTAGATTATTCCTACGAATCATAGGCTGATGGTTAGGAATATTGTCATGGATGGGAGATGTGTGTATTGTGAGAAGTCTACTAAAACCGAGGCCCATGCTATTTTCTTATGCAAACGAGCTAAAAATATTTGGGTTAGAATTTTACCTGATATTCTTAGGGTTGTTGCTACCAATGCTCCGATTCGAGACATCCTCTCTGTTGTGGCTAACTGTTTAAGTGTGGAAGAATTTCTAGTGTTTGGTATCTCTTGCTGGGCTATTTGGAATGATAGAAATGCCTTAAAACGAAAGGAGGAAATCTGTCTGATTGATACTAAAGTGAGTGGATTCTCTCTTATGTTGCCAAGGTGAGGAGGAGGTTGACGCCGTACGGGAGACTGAAGGGTGGAGGTGCTGCTATTTTCAGGGAGGTGTATGTTGATCCTGTCATTTCCAATCGATACCTCGCTGATGGTTGGAGAATTCTGGTTGCGGGGTCTTTCAACTTAAATGTAGATGCTCCGAAGAGAACTGATATGGATTGGATTGATCTTGGGGGTTGTGATCTGAGACGATAAAGGAGCGATTGTGGCGACTAAATCATGGTATGTATCGGAGAATTTTGATGTTGAAACGGCAAAAGCCATGGCTCTTCTCAAGGGCCGGAGTTTGATTGAAGATTTGAGGTTGAATGAGGTGTGGCTGGAGTCTGATCAGGACCAAAGAGACATCATCTCCAAACTTGGGGGACCAAAAATATATTTTTCCATAAATATTATATTTGAGATACATAAATTTTACTCATAGTTTTCCTTTTTTCTTGTTAAGTTAGAATTTTTTTAAGCAAACATCTTTCTTTTAATTAAACTAATTATTAAATGACTATTATATTAATGACACATTTTCTACCTTTTTTTCTTTTCAATTGAAACATTTGTTTTAAAATACATCATCATTATTATTATTGTTTTTATAATTTTCTCACATCTTTTCTTCAATAAAAACACTATTTATGTGATTCAAATTAGCATAACATTACAATAATTACAATGTATTATTTTTCTTTAAAAAACTCCATATCTATATGGGTAATGTAAGTTTGTTTTTTTTAAAACAAAATTTTATTTTAAAAGAAAATTTGTTGAAATAGGTTGTCTTATGAAGTTTCACTTTCATTTACTTTAATTTCGCTACATTCATTTAAAAAATTAAAAATATCAAGTGTTGAAAGACTCGTATATATAATAACTTTGCATATGTTCTTAGAAGGAAAAAAAAAAAAAAAAAACTACGTAAAAAGAAATATTTATAAATACTATTATTATTTACAAAAGTAGTTTTGTCCGGCTCCGGCTACAAGCACGTCCAAGAGTCCAAAACTAATAAAAATTCATCAAAATATAATAAGGATAATAAGGATAATAATAATAATAATAATAAAAAATAATAGGATTTTTAGGGTTTTCATTTTCCTTCGTTTGAGCAGTCGTGCTGAGTGACTAGTCCCTCTCTCTCGTCCATCCGGCTCGCTTGACGTTCGCCGTTCGCCGCGCCGTCGTCGTTCCTCCTCCGTCGCTCCGCCCGTTCGTGTTTTGCCGCATCTCTGTTTTCTCGTGAGTCACTTTCCTCCTCACCTTCTTTTATCCTTCGTCGATTCTAGATCGAAGAATCTAGACTATTCTATTATTTGTATAAATTTACTTTGTATTAATTTAATTCTGTTCCTTTTTCTTTCGTTGTCTGAGATGATATGTTCAGATGATCTACATGCGTATTTAATTCTGTTCTATGCTCATGAGAAGACTTAGGTTCGGGTTTATAATTCGAATGTTTTAATCTATGATTTGCATATTCATGGGACGCTAATGGAGTATGTTATGTAATTTTCTTGTAGTTTTCTGATTACCACCCCTTCCTCCCATGGCTATGTTGACCATTGAGTTTGAAGGCTGAGTTATTGTTTGGAGATTTCCGATTTCCGAATAGTTCATTGATTTATTGAAAGTTCCACTGAAGGCAACGAGGTCAGAGTTGGGCTCGACTAGGATTTTCCATGGCGCATCGGTTGCTAAGGGATCTGGAAGCTGATGGCTGGGAGCGCTCTGATTTCCCCATCATCTGCGAGTCTTGCCTCGGCGATAACCCCTACGTTCGCATGGTACGTTCATTCTTGGTTCTTCTATCTTATTTAACGTTAGTACCCCCAATCCCATGAGTTACTTTAATCCCATTGTTGAATTACGTTCAAAATTTCACAATTTATCACTTGAATGTTCGAAGAAGTCCTTGAATTGTACTGCTCTTGATAATACTGTAAATTAATGTTGCTTGGTAGAACACGAACCCAGATGGTTTCTGTCAACCATTATGAATTTTATATGTTCATTAGCTTGAGATGTGTGGGAGAGCGATGGATGGATTATGGACATTAGAGTTGTGTTCTTTTGCAATTAATGTCTTAGTATTTGATTAAGGCATAACTTTTGATTAAATGAATGTGATATTTGACTGCAGACGAGAGCTGATTATGATAAAGAATGCAAAATTTGCACACGCCCATTTACAGTTTTCAGGTGGAGGCCTGGACGTGATGCTAGATATAAGAAAACAGAGATTTGCCAGACATGTAGTAAGTTAAAAAATGTGTGTCAAGTTTGCCTTTTGGACCTTGAATATGGCTTACCAGTTCAAGTTCGAGACACTGCACTGTCTATCAACTCCAATGATGCTATTCCCAAGAGCGATGTGAATAGGGAATATTTTGCCGAGGAGCATGATCGAAAGGTATGCACTTTCTGCTGAAGCATTTCCTTTAATTATAGCATGATTACTCCTTGTAGTTATTGGTGAAATACATTTGGTGAGGATTAAAGTAATTGTAATTTTTCAATTTGATCGCTTTAACAGGTCTTTGCATCTTTGTTGTTGCTTTCTTGCTTTATGCTAATTCAGCTCAATGTTGACTGTGCAGGCTAGAGCTGGTATTGATTATGAGTCCTCATATGGAAAGGCACGACCAAACGATACAATTTTGAAGCTTCAACGAACCACACCGTATTACAAGAGGAACCGTGCACATGTTTGTAGTTTCTATATTAGGGGTGAATGCACCAGAGGTTCTGAATGCCCTTACAGACACGAGATGCCTGAAACTGGAGAGCTGTCCCAGCAAAATATTAAGGATCGTTATTATGGGTATGGTTGATCTATTCCTTTTAAATCATTAATTTCTGTGTGTTCAATCTTTGTCCCTGACCACCTAATTTTCTCTTTGATTTCATCAGTCATCATCTTGCGTTTGTTTGCATACTTTAGGCATCGTTTGAGCTTTATATCATATGAAGTATAGTCTTCCAAAAGTAATTATTTGCTGGAAAACGAGGATAATTGCTTAGTTATTCATGCACAAACAATTGAGCTGTGGCTCTGTTTTGGGGTCTTGAAATTGGGAATTTAAGGATTTGCAACAAAGCTTTATTAGCCAAATGATTGTGGTGTTTTCCCTTTGAACCCAACTCTCTTTGGCACAGGATCATTGTGAGTAAGTTTATGCCTCATACTTTTGAATGGCTGTTGGGTGGGTCAAAGGCACTTATCGGAATTTATGGAAAGATATTTCTTATGAGCTTCCTTCTCTCTTTCACTTGGTTTGTTGTGTGATGGGGGAGGAGAAAGAAATGTAGTTCTGTGAGGATCATTGGATGAGATTGGGTTCCCTTTGCTCTGTGTTTCCTCATCTTTTCCATTTGTCTTCCCTTAAAGATATAGTAGTTTTTAATTTTTTGGTCTGGACAGGGAGCTCTATTTCCTTTTCATTTGGGTTCTTGTCACTCCTTGGCCAATAGAGAAGCGATGGATGGGGCTTCTCTCTTGGCTTTGTTCGGGAAGGTTGTCTGTAGGCTTGGGAGAAAGGATTTTTGTGTGTGGAGTCCAACCCTTCGGAGGGATTCTCTTGCAATTCCTTTTTTCGTAATTTGTTGGACCCTTCTCCCATTCGTGAGTTTGTTTTTTTTCTATTCTTTGGAGGATTAAGATTTTGAGGAAAGTGAAATTTTACATCTAGCAATTGTTACATGGTCGTGTTAACACTTTGGATCGGTTTGTGAGAAAGTTGCCTTTGCTAGTTGGCCCTTGTATTCTCTGTCGGAAGGTGGGGGCAGATTTGGATAACATTCTTTAGAGATTTGAGTTTGTAAATTCCGTCTAGAATTTATTCTTTTCAGACTTTTGGCTCTTCGTTTGCTTGACACAGGGACATCAGTTAGTTGTATGGGGAGTCCCCCTCCATTTGCCTTTTTGTGTTCAAGGTCGATTTTTTCTGGTTTGTTGAGCGTGTTCTATTTTGTGGGACCTCTGGGGCGAGTGTAATGACAGAGTGTTAAATAGTTGGAGAGGGAGCTTAGTGAAGTTTGGTCCCTTGTTAGATACTTTGTTACTTTTTGGGCTTTGATTTCAAAGATCATTTGTAATTACTCTTTTAGATGCTATTTTGAATAGTTAGAGCCCTTTCATTTTAGAAAGCTTCCTATTGTGGGCTTGACTTTTTGTATGCCCTTGTATTCTTTCATTTTTCTCAATAAAAAAGAAAAGAAGACGTAATATGTCAGCCAGCCTTTGACAAGCCTGCTTTGTTTTGCTGATCTCTTTCTTTCTTCTCTTTGTGGGGAAGCTTCTATATTACATTTTTCTTTTACATTTATTCTTACCAACAAGTGACCATTGGATAAAAGATATACTCTTGGTCTTGGTGCTAGCTACTTTAGTTTCGACACTTCTTTCCAACAAGTGGCCTTCGGGCTACCATTGTCTTTTATTTGAGAGTTCTTTAAGATTACACATACCTGTTTGTCAAATAATAATATATCCTGATTTTTTGGTATTCATTTCATTCATCTTGGGGAAAACAAGGGTTTGTTTGTTTGGGATTTCTTAACTTCGTTGTTTTCTTGGAAATTCTCTCTTTCGTAAAGGCCTCAACATTGTATGATATTTACAGTCATTATCATTCCTTTTTAAATTGAATGGCATGCAAAACGCCAAAACCGTAGTTCAAAATAGGAGTTAGTGGTTTTGTGTACAAGAATTTGATGTCTCTGATTCTGAGTTGCATAGGTCTCTTATACTGACTACAGTTGCCATGCACTTTGGTACTCGTATTTATGTATTATTAAAAGAAAAGAGAGCATGTGAGAGAGAGACCAAACCTCCTCCAAAAACTCTCCAAACAATATAATCTACTAGCACTCTAGAGAACATACCCTCAAGGAAGATGAAATTGAACCTCCTCGATCATAAGGGATTCACAAGGCCAGAATCCCTGTTATGGGCCACGCAAACCTCAAAGGTCTCCAATATACAGTCCCAAATTGAACTAGTGAACTGATATCTAAGAAATGGCTCAGGAAAATTACCCAACCCAAATGCCCTTCATTTATCAAGGGAAAGGTACGGGTAAGCAATTTGGGATTTAGGAGGGAGTTAGCGGTTGATATAGGTGGTCACCCTTCAGGGCTTCATTTTATTAAAGTAAGAGTACACAACCAATTTGGGAGTTAGAAAGGTGTTACGAACTTACTTGAAGGATTGTGTTTTTGAGTTCTAGGGAGTTAGAAAAGAGTTTGAGATATATGGGTAGTTATGAATAGTATCTAATTTAATTTGATTGATGATTACATGCTGATTATAAAACCGAAATAGGTGACTGAGCTATTCTCACATTTCGGTCGTCTATTTGCTAGGATGTTAAACATGTTTTTGAACGTGCCACAGATTTTGTCATTTAGAATGTAGGCAGATAAATTACTAATGAGATTACTTTTCCAACTCCTCAGGGTTAATGATCCAGTTGCACTGAAGCTTCTTAACAAGGCTGGAGAGATGCCTTCTCTGGAACCTCCAGAGGATGAGAGTATTAGAACCTTGTATGTGGGCGGTCTTGATGCTCGAGTCACTGAGCAAGATCTTCGAGATAACTTTTATGCTCATGGCGAAATTGAATCTGTCAGAATGGTGCTACAACGGGCATGCGCTTTTGTAACCTACACCACCAGAGAAGGTGCAGAGAAGGCTGCAGAAGAGCTTTCTAACAAGCTGGTAATTAAGGGCCTTAGGTTGAAATTGATGTGGGGCAGACCTCAAGCACCAAAAGCGGAGACTGAAGGGTCTGATGAAGCGAAACAAGCAGCAGTGGCTCACAGCGGAATGTTGCCACGAGCAGTTATCTCGCAGCAGCACAGCCAACTACACCCTCCGGGAACACATGACCAACCTCAAGCTATGCACTACTTCAATATTCCACCGCCACCACCTCAGCAGGAGAGAGCATTCTACCCATCAATGGACCCTCAAAGAATGGGAGCTCTGGTTTCGACTCACGATGCGGGGGTGCCCCCTAATGGTCCTACAAGTTCAACCGAAACTAGACCCGGTTCTGAGAAACAACACCAACAGGGCCATCAATTTCCCTATCACACAATGCACCAACCACCACCTGCTCAATATCAACAGCAATTTTATCCGCCGTACGGGTACATGCAACAGTATCCACCGTACCCTCCTTATCATTCGAATATGCCACCCCCGCCCCAGCCCCAGTCCCAGCCCCATCCTCCTTCAGGTTCCCAGCAATATCATCATCAGCAGCAGCAGCAGCATTCTGCACCACCAGGCTCAGCCCCTCAGTCCCATGGAGGAGCATCTTCAGGTTCAGCACCGCCAGGATCAACACCTTCAGCATCTGCTCCATCTTCAACATCTTCCGAACCTGTGTCATCATAGATCACGACTCTGAGGCATCGAGGCTGGCTGTTGGCGATTCCGGAATTGAATACTTCACTTGGAAGGGGAGGCGTAGAAGTCGGGAAGGCGATAGCCACCCCCTGTTTATATCTTGACTTTCTTGTCATGACTTTGTTATGTAATATGACACTTTTACTGGAAACAGGGCGAGCAATTTGGATTTGTTACTTCCATTCCCTCCGTCTTTTTTGAGGCGATGTTTCTTCTTAGTTTAAATCTAAAATGAAATGGAAGTTAATTCGTTTGTTTAAACAAAACAGTTCAAAAGTTAATTATTACTTTTAATTTATCTATTTTTAGTAAGAATTTATTAAAATGTTTTTTTTTTCAGTACAATGTTATTATTTTAGGAATTCCTTGCCCCCTTTCCTTTAATCGTGAGTTTTAAAGTCAATGGAAAATTAATTCATTAATATTAGAATGTATTGTCACATGCCGATATTTTTATGGGTTTGATCATTTTAGAACTGGTTTCAAAACCATATTTTTCTGTTTTCTATTATTATCATTTTTATATTTTTTTCGGATGTTGATATTATATAGATATATTTCGATCGACATTAATATTCTAAACTTCATTGCATCTAATTTAATATACATATTTTCAATTTACTTCCAATTCTCTTAAATTGAATATTATGCAAGAATTTAATTTTGGATGAAATGAAATCTTCTCGAGATCTTTCATGAAAAACTAGGAAATCGACATTTCATCTCTATTATACGGTTAAAAAAGTTCCATTTTTTCACTAAACAAATGTGAATATTGTTAGTTTGTAAATTTTGAAACTTATTCTCAATAACGTTGTTATCGAGATTTATTCAATAAAGATATTATTGAATATGTGAATTACATTTATTAAATCCAATAAATTAAGAACCCCTGACTATAGTCTGAATACTTAGACTTTACGTATAGATATAAAATTGGATCAAGAGACTTTACGTATAGATATAAAATTGGATCAAGTTTAAGTAATAACCAAAACGGTCTATAATATAGGGATAGGGTTGGATACCATATCCTGGGGATACTATGGATGCGACCCGCTTTGTATTTGATGCAAACAATGTGATCCTATATCGTTCATGTAAATACATGAGAGTGGGGTATCCTATGCAATGAGTTTGCATAAGACTTGACCATGAAATAATCACTTTTACTATATAGAGTCGTTTACTTTTAAAACTAATTATTTCAACATGATGACCAAGGTAATTCGATCTTAATCCGAAGCTAACTATGAACTCCTATTTGCTTGGGATTATTCTTTAATTTGCATAAGTGAGAGTGACCCAAGTTCGCCGACTTAATATGCCTCCTATTTTAGGGATAAGACCAGACAAATAGCTGGGGACATAGTCCTGCAAGATGGAATTCATTCTTATCTTATTTAAAGTTATTAAAGAAGTTGTTCCCTTAAGTAATGACTTCGAGTCTTGGACAAGGGGCCCTACCCTCTCATTGGCCCGAGAAGAACTCAGTTTGTTGGTTGGACCACAAACCAATTGTTCATGAAAAAGATGTAATTATAGGGGTAAAATAGTAATTTTGACCTAATTGTAATTATGAACAACTTGTGAATGATCAACTTACTAATCATGGTTATATCAAGTAGACAAAAATATATCTACAGTGAGGAGAATGCAGCTACTAGGCTATAATGGAGTGTCCCGATAGTTAACGAATGTTAATTAACTTGGTTAAAGAGTTTAGCAAGTTAATTTCGGATCGTTGGAGCTCATTATTTGTAGATCCATTAGGTTCCCTTGTTAGCTCATGAACTCTTCCTTGGAACAATGTGATAACAGAATTTGAAGATGTTCAAATTTGGTTAAGGAACAAATTTTACGGTTTGTTCGTTTAATTATGAATTAAACGGAATTGGTGAGTTGGAGATATTTAAATATGATTTAAATATCAATTGGATGAATAGAGATTCATCGGGTCAAAAATTAATGGGACAAGTGGAGAATTTATTAATTTAATATTTTAATATTTAATATTAATTTAATATAATTAACTAAATTGTTTAATTAATTATTATTTGAACTAATTATATATTTAATGTTAAATTAATATTATTTAATTAATTATTAGAATTAGTTAGAAATTAGAAATTGGAAATATCTAATTTTGCATGGAAGTAGGAGGTGAAGTTTTTTAAAACCCACCTCACTTCCTCATCTTTCACCTCCTAATTGTGTATTTTAATTACTATGTTGGGTGTCAATTCCATGGCTAATGAGGTTTGTTGAAGTTCTTCTTGATATAGGAGAAGGATTGATGGAATTGGGGTTGGATTCTTAATTGAATTTTGCTGAAAATTCAAGAGTACCCAAACTCTCCAAAAACTCTCTTTTCTCCCAGATTTGCTCAAAATTGATCAATATTTGGATCCCACAATCCGTTCTAAGGCCAGAGAATAATGAGGAACACTTCGTGAGAGTCCACGAAGTGTGTTCGTGATCAAAATCTTGGAGGAGACAACTTCAATTTTGAGCTACAACAAGTAAGCTAAGCATCAATCTCCTGTTTTTCGGTTCTTAGAACTTGTATGTTTAATCCTCAAAATTAATAGAATCAGAGTGTTTTAAATCCTAATTACTTCCGATTTTACCTTCCTAACTCCTTCAAATATAAAAAAATTATAAACACTTTATCTTGTTAAATAACATAAAATGTTTATATATTACTTTATATAGGGTCTTTAAAATTTTCCATTTATGAAGTTTCTAAAAATATCAATCGGTATTAATATATTATAGTGAAACTGAGTCTTTGATATTTCTGACAACAACAACATTTTTAATCATCGTATACAATATACCTCTAATAATTGCTATTTCTACAAGTAGTTTTGTCCGGCCACAAGCAGTGGGCTAACAAAAATTCTTCAAAATATAATAAATAATAATAAAAAAAGTTAAAATTTGTAAGGATGGGAAGAAGTCGTACATGTTCCCGTCTTGCCCCTTGAACATCTTAGTGTTTAGGTTAATAGTTAACGGTGACCTAAAACTTTCAAAATATATCATTATATATAGTCTCTATAGTTTGATAAAATCTTCCAAATAGTTTCGGTGTCAAAGACTATTTATGAAGGGTTTATCAAATCATAAGAACAATTTATAAGGGTTTATTAAACCATAAAGATTAAGTTCTAACTTTTAAAACTATGGAAAAGAATAAATTCTAATTTTTTCCAAACCATAGAGACGAAATTTGTAATTTAACTAATATATAAATTAAATTTAGTATAATATATTTAACTTTTATACAAAATTGAAAATTGGGTATGTGATGGGATTTGGACTTCTCTAATAAAACAAATGCCTCCGAGTTGTGGTTTTTGAATTATTTGTCTTTGGCTCTTGGTTTTGCTTTTAAATGGGCAAACCAAAGAAAATATGTATTTGTCTTTAGGCATGAGTGACTTCCCTTCACAAATATATAATCAATCTCTAGATTTCCCTTTATTGCCAACCATAGGTTTTGTAAGTTGTAGGATGCCCATTTTTCACCCTAAATGATAACAACGAGGGAAAATTACAATTTTAGTCTTTAAAGTTTGAATTTAACTGCTATTTGGTTATGAAGTTTCAAAAGCAACTAATATAGAAACCACCAAACGCTCAAATTTATTATTTATATTTCCTTTAATAATTTAAATGTACTTTTATTGTTTCCAATTTTATCGTTTCTAAAACATATTACATAAGGATATTTTGGTCATTTTACTAAAATCTATGATGTGGCACATATTAGAGTTTTGAGAGGCTATCTGAAGCCTGACCATTAGGTTGTACGAGAGAGTTTTGGACTTTGAGTTTTGGGAGTGATACTTTTTTACTCTACAGATTCATCGTCTTTTTATTTTTTTATTTTTTAAATTCTTGATCTAAGGTTGCATGCTTGAGCATTCATGTAAGATGGATCAATTTGCTTATGAAGTGTTCAAACCTTAAATAGGGAAGTAATTCTCCTTATCTCATAGTCTTCGATCACAAGGTAATTTTCTCTAACTCTCCTTGGAATTGTGTTGAATTAATTTTGGGGAGTTTTAGAATTTGTTATTAAGGGTTTAAATAACAAAACGTTCCTAATTCTCAAATTGATAGGATTTTCATATTAGCTACACTTTAGTGCCTGAGATTTAGAAAATAGTTCTAAATGGTCCCTCGACTCAGTTGACAAATTTGACATGACAGTTAATTGATTAATGTGTTAAGGTGCCACATATTCGTTGTGGTTGAGCTAACTCTCTCTTAGAGATATTTAATTATTTTTTCTCTTTCAAATTTTATGAATCTATTTAGCATGACTATAATATTGTGGTTGAGCCAACTCCCATCTCTTTCACTATGTATGACCAATGAAACTCTTCGTTCTAATTGGTTTTTTTTTTTTTTTTTTTTAAACTCATGAAAAAGTCATTATGCTAATTCGCTCTTTAAAAGTTAGTATGAGTGGATCAACTCAAATTTCTTATTTTGCTATTATTTAGCAAAAACACTTATTGTATAGTGTTAATTTGACCAATTGATGAAGCTTTTTGGACCAAAACTTTATTTTTGTTAAACCCATTAATTTATTTCACCTTTCATTACAAGTGCCCAAACACAACAATAAACTTACCCTCTATAATAATGGTTAAGAAAGAGAACTAGTTAACACAAGGAACAAACTATACAATCAAACAAAAAGTTGAACAACTTGAAATGCTTAATCTAAACTTTATATTCCCCATTATTATTTTTAATTGATATTTCCTCTAAAGATAACAATGAATTATGGAAGATTAATCTACCACTTTAGCTAACAAAGCATGTTAGCTGATCATTAAAAAAAGGAAAAAAGAAAAAAAAAAGTAATGAACCAAAAAAGGAAAAGAAAATAATTGGTAGCCCATTAAAGATTGTGATGGGCCCACAATGTGAGATGAAAGTTCCATTACATTGGTTATGTCTAAGTCATGGGCATGTGGAAAAACTAATGAAACTTTTCCTTTTTTTTTTTTTTTTTTTTTTTTTTTTTTTTTTTTAATAAATATTTTCTTTTAGCAATTGTTTAATTTGAAAGCTCTTTTGATATATATAGAATAATAAAAGATTGTCCACAAGGGTAATGGTTATGGAAGGGCATGTGAGGTTTGAGATACATTGCACCTAAAGTGGATTCCTAAATATATTGGCTTTATGTGTAGAAGGTTAAGAGTGTGAGATGTTTTATGCATAACATATTTGTTGTTATTGCCTACATATTTTCATATGTGGCAATCATAAAATAATCTTATGATATGATGGGTGGTTTTGCTTATTATTATTATTATTATCGGTTAAAATATTATTTTGGTCTATTCACTCAAATTCTTTTCGTTTTAATTCACGTACTTTAGAATGTTCAATTTTAGCCTCTATAGTTTAAAAGAAGATTTATCGAAATTGGTTTATGTTTATTTTGTTGAAAATAGAATCCATCAATGGTAATTTGAAAAATAAGCTCATTTGATTATGTTTGTTATTTACGTATGTTCTGTAATCATAATGAAATATGGAGCCCACAATTAAGATATGCAATCCGATTGTGGACTTGACGGTAATCAATCCAATTGTATTTGAAAATTATGTGAGACACACTAGGAGATACTGTTTTCATTATAGATACTATTATTGTTACACTAAGAGAAATTATTAATCTGTCACATTTACTAATTCTATTATTGATTGACCCAAAACAAAAACATAAGAAGACAATTATACTAGATAATGCAAAGTAAACAACTTCAATAGAATCTCATTACGAGTACACTAATTTTGATTACGGATTAGTAATAATAGTACAACATGCCAATGTTATATCTAAAAATAAACACACATTTTAAAAAGCTCTTTACTTTTTAGTTTTAATAAATTGACTTATTTTTTTAAAACATAGATTATCATTCAACACAGAAATTAAAATTGAAAATAAAATAGCTACCAAAACTTATTAGAAAAAGCATTGAAGTGAACTTTGATTGTGACACATACTTTTATATAAATATTGGAATTTCGAACAAATAAATATGTGTTTACACAAAATATTTCTTTTATATAAATATTTGAATTTCGAATAAATAAATATGTGTTTACGCAAAAATATTAAAAGAAATAATAAGAGGAAAAAAACAAATAGGCATTTGCTTATTGCCATTAAGAAGGGGAATGAGTCTTGAACCAAAAGTTTATAGTAATTGGACTTTTGTTGGTTGAAGGTAATTAATTATTCATTATTGTGCAAAATTAATAAGAGTTCTGTTGGTTGAAGGTATTTAATTGGACAAATACCAATTTATACCTTTAAATTTTAGATGATATTAGTTAAAATTCTGAACTAATATTTGTATAAATTTAAACTATGAACTTTTGTAAGTATTTTAATTACACCATTCATTAGATTCTATTTGCATATACATCGTGTGACACTTATAGTTTAATTAATTAAACTTCTAAATTTGCATAAGCGAATTTGGACTCTCAGTTAGATATTGACTTTGAAAATCATTCATGCACCAATTCTAAACGTCTATGACATTTAAAGAACTCTATACCTATGTAAGGATTGATGCATTGATACTACTCAAAAGTAATTTTAATAAATAGTCTAAATTGATTCACTTATAAGAATTTAATTGAAACAATTATAAGTTTCACATAATATTTTTCAACTAAATTTGAATGAAGACTTAAATTGAGCACTTGCAAAAGTTGTGGGTTTAAATTATTATAACTACTAGTTCAAGATTTTAATTGATACAACTCTTAAAAGTTGGGAGTATAAATTGATATTTTCATTATTATATATAATTAATTAATTAATTGTGAAAGCAATCCTTTTTTCTTATCAACGAAGTTGGAAACATTTGTTTTTATTTCATAAAATAAACAATATGCTTTATTTATTCCTAAACTTGACCTTCTCTACTCCATATGACTTGCAACATGAGTAACAATTCAGTCGTACTTGATATTTACTCTAAATATTTACTCATTTCATTAGAGTTGGAGGTTCAATTTTTCATTTACATTTGTTCTTTTTCTTTCTTTTTATAAAAGAAGAAAATTCTTTATGACTTGGTTTTTAATAGCTCACTAAACTCAAAGTAGATTGCTACATTAGAAAATTGTCTAATTATATATATTTGGGTGTTAAGTTTCTATGTGTTGAGTTAAAATAAACTTGTGGAGTTAGAAAATTTTTGTGTGCATTAAGGGTACTAAGCGTTGAGCTCATTGAAGGAAGAAAAGAGTTTGTCTAAGTTTGAGTTATAAGGTGAAAATTGGTCATAGAAGTGGATGAGAGAAAGCTGCGGTATGAACTGTGGACTATGCCTTGAAAATGTAAGCTATGAGGTGAATTTGGCACTATGAGTTGAACTTGGAGCCTAGTATGTTGGACTCATAGGTTAAGGATTGGAAATTTGACTAAGTGTTGGAAGAGAAAGTTGAAAGCATGAGGCAAAACATGAAGTTCAACTCATCAATCTTGAAACCAAGGTTGGACTCATGGCCTGGGGGAGAAGGATTTAGGTTGGACGCACGGTAAAAGGAAGTTGAACGCATACCATGTGTTTAGAAAAAATTTTAGCTAAGTGTTGGACAACTCAAGATAATTGAAAGGTGACCCTTAGGCCAAGATGAGGAAGTTGGACACATAGCATGTGGTTGGAAGAGATTTTGGCTAAGTGTTGGGCAACTTATCTTAGTTGAAGGTATCACACTTAGACCAACATGTTTACATGAGGCGTTAGACGCATGCTACTATATATCAAGGTAAATTTTGGCTAAGTATATGAAGAGTTGGATGCATACTAAGAACTAGGGTGGAATTTTGGTTAAGTGTTCAATAGTTTATGTTCGTCAAAAGGTGACTTTGGATGCATATAACTTGGAAGAAGACAAGTTGGACGCATACACGGCCTAGTTTGGATGCGTGGTAGGTAAAAACTGAGCATAGATGAACACATGGAGAGACTTGAGGAAGGCTAAACTATGCGTTCATAAAGTCGGGTGGACCAAACTCCAAAGGTGGAGGTAGCTAATTCTGAGGTAAACACCTTAAGAGGTGAAGTGTCAGCATAGTATGAATTTGACTAAGGGTCAAAGTAGGAGGTGGTGAGCTATGAGGTGAAGTCTCACTTTAGATGGACACTTAGTCATCTTAAGGAGGAGTTGGTAGCATGCATGTATTGCCTATGCATGATGAGGCCACTTAAGGACTAAGGTGTCATGCTTGGAAAAGAAGTTGGATGATAAGGATAATTTCCTAAGCCTATTAATAGATCTTGAGGCTAAGGGGAAGTTCACTCACACAATCATTCTAAGCAAATCCCACCAAGAGAATTTAGAGGGAATAAAGAGTTTTGCTCAGGGAGAGACAAAAGGACCCCAAGCGTCCAAAGAGGGAGCACTAGGCATCCAAGTGGCATTGCTATGCTTCCAAACCAAGCTTCCAAATGTCCAAAGTACAGTCTAGGTGTTCAAAAACATAGTCCAAGCATCCATATAAAGTGAGACTTCACCTCTTTATTCCCTCCCTAAGCAAGAGTGAGAGGCAATTGGCTGTCTGTTACTGTTTTCTGAGAGCTAAAAGCCTAGCCGTGTGCTCAAGAGTGAGAGGCAAGCTAGGTTTTGGAGGAGCAAAGGATCCAGATCAAGGATAAAAGGATTTAGGGGCCAAGAAGCTCTTGTTTGTGAGTGGTTTCCTTTAAAGTATTAATGTTATTTCCATACATAGTTATGATGTTTGTATGGTGGAGAAAAGGAATGTCTCACAGGATAATCAAAGGATCTCCAGATTTAGTTTCTGAGTTAGTGACGGTACTACGCCAAGGATAGTCAGAGGATCTCCGGATCTAGTATCTAAGCCTGTGGCAAAATTTCACAAGATAGTCAGAGGGTCATAGGACCTAGATTCTGAGTCTGTGAAAAGAACCTCATGGGATGGTTAGAAGATTGACGGCTCTAGCTTCTGAGTCCATAAGAGGTAAGTTTATGTACACAGAGAAAATGACAATCTGCTAAAAGAAGTAGAGCCAGCAGAGAGTGAGTACGGTATAGAGATAACTGGTGCTGAGGTTTGAGTAGATAACCTCACTATGTTTGGTTGATATTGAACTTATTTTATTAAAGCGTCGAGAGGAACCCTATGTATGCATGTTATTCACCACTCACTAGACTTCTAACTCATTCTTTCTTTTATGTTTTTCTTCTCAGGTAGCAAATGAGTCCTGGTTGACACGTGAAATAGAGGTCTGCCACAGGATAGTTGATCTTTTACTAAATAGAGTTGGGCTACAAAATAAGTTGCAACTTGTTAGAGGATCTATATAAGTAATAAAGTAAATTATTTGTTTTTCATACTTGCTTCTTAAGCTCGGTATGTGTAGTTGTATGAGAGTAGTATGAGACGAGTAGTAAGTATCACAAAAAGGTGATGTTTGCTGTTTTCACGCCTCCTTTTTTATTAAAAAGGTTAACCGAGGAGGGGGTGTGACATCGAGACTACTAGGTTTCCAATCACATAGTCCCAGTATGTTTTCATATTGGGTTTCAGACCTTATTCACTCGCCTTATAAGAGCTCCCTCGATCTTATGCTCACCATGTCCCTTGTAGTAGGTGCTTTTGACTTTTGGGCACGGGTACCCAAGCCATTCTCGAAGTGGACTAGACCGTCATCCAACATCCCAATAAAGCAGCAATGCAAAAAGAAACCCAACTCAATAGCCCTAATATCTTAGTTCCTAGAGATATATATCATTCTAACCCTCCTATTCAACAACATACGAATAGTTCCTTCATTTTGACTAAGGGATTGTTGGACCCCTTGCCTTGGAATAAATAGAATAAAATGGATTGATATTTGTGCGATTTGACTCATTATTAGAGATCAATCCTAAACCTAGGGATCACTCCTTTTTCTGATTATATATATTTAATACTTTTGCATATCTAGACCTGTTTTAGAAAAGTCAATCACGTGAAAATGAGCTTAACTCAATGGTAATTGACACACACTCCCTCCCCCTTAAAAGGACGGTCAATTCTCCATCTCACATTTGTTGCACTAAGAAAAAAATCAATACATAATGAACACGAGAATGAATAGGGTGGAATAGATATGAAAGACAACTCATCTATACCTTTGCTCAACCAAACATTCTTTGTCCCTACAAACTATTATGTTAAATTGATCAACGTCAATAGGGAGGTTTCATTCCAGAAAAATTAATTGCAATGATTAAAGATATCTTACGATCATAAACTTTCATATTTATCTTTAAATAATAAACTTTTGATATGGTACATATTAAAATGTTATTTTCTCATGAGTCATGGTTGCGGATCAATCCTTTTTTTAAATTGAAATTTCTATAGGACCTTGAAAATTTGAATACATTAGGAACATTTTCTATGAGTTGAATGTTAACAATTCCTACCCCAAGTTATATATTTAACTTTTAAAATTTGAAAATATTGTAATGTAAGATAATACTTTTTTTTCATAGGCTATAACTTAAGGTTTCTTTTTTGAAAATACATAAAATGGTAAAGTTAAGCCAATAGAAGTCAAAATCTCAAACATTGTAGGGTGAGGGTCTTAAAGCCTTGTGGACTTTCTCCCTTAAAGAGACCAAATCATGTGTTTTCTTCCATGAATTAGAGTAACACAACAACATCTTCAAAGACTTTTGAGAGTACATGATAAGTAACAACTTATCATGAATATTTAATGCTATATATTTCAAACTATTTTTGTTATTAAAAAAATAAATATGTTTTTGAAGTAAAAAATGCTCATAATTTTGTTCAACGATTTTATTTTTGATTCCTTAGCGTATTTAGTAGCCAATCCGAAAACATAAATTTAAAAATAATAAATTTAATAAAAATATTGTTGTATTTTAATGTTTTATATGTGTTTGATAATAAATTGAAGAATTAAATTTTTAATTTTAAATAATTGTAGTTATCCACTAAATTTTAGGTTGAATATAAACTATTATTAATTAATTGATGAATATGTTTTAGTTAAATTTTGTTTTTATATGATTAGTATTCTATAAAAATTTAATTAGTTTCCATCATAAAAATTTTATTTGGGTAAATTGTTGACAATGAGTTTTATTTTGTAAGGAATCAATCTAGTTTATAAATATATTTAGACCCTAATAAATTTGTAGATCTACATGTATAAGAATTTGGATTAAATTAAATTATTGCAAATTTGACCAAACAAATTGTTACCTACTAAAGTTTAAACATTTAGAAACCGAGGTCAAAGGTGATCCGAAGACCAAACCTTAAGGCAAAGTTTAAAAAAAGGTGAAAATTTTTTAGGTTCAATTATAAAAAATGCTTCTGAAATTACTGAGGTTGGTTACAATTACCTCATAACTTAAGAAAAGTATCATTTTAACATTTGAAGTTTGATTTTCCTTTCAAAATAACCCTGGAAGGGTTTTGTTATTAAATTTATAGACAACCAAATTTTTTGTGTATGGAGCTTTCAAATATAACAAAATGAATCAAAATATTTACAAATATAGCAAAATGTTAAATCTATCACCGATAGACATTGATAAACTACTATCATATATCATTGTTTATTAGTGATAGACAGTGATAGACTGTCTATTAAATATTTGTAAATATTTTCAAAATTTTCCATTTAAAACAATTATCCTTTCTTTTATTTATAAATTTAGATTTGAATTTGTTCACATAAACAAATACAAAGTTTCTAATTTAAAATAAGGGGCACTTGCAAGAATAGCAAAAAAAACATTATAAAATTAGAAATTTAGCAATGAATTTTTAAAATTTGCAAATATAGCAAAAAAAAAAAAAACATAGAAGCAAATTTTAATTTTTTATTATTCCAAATTTACCCTTGTTGGTGTATCAACATGTATATTAGTAGTATATTTGATATACTTTATATTTGGTATATCAGTTGACTAATATACCAACATAAAGTAATACAATTGAATTATCAAAATTACAATGTTATATTTAAAGTTTTATCTAGAATAAATGTTAATATACCACTAATACACTATTGATATACTTGAAATTAGTTTTTTTTTTTTTATATTTTTTTTATGAGTATTGATCAATATTGAAAAACTAATTTATACTTGAAATGAATTTTGAATGAGTGCCTAAATGTCACAACTGATGCTCTAATAATTTATATACTTGAAATTTAATTTTGAATGAGTATCGATATGCTATTAATACATCAATACAATACTTAAAATAGATTTAGATCATGAGTGATATGCTATTGATACACTAAAAATATACATGAAATGAACTTTTACTGACTACTGATATATTATCGATACATCTATGTTACAGTTTAAATAAAATTTGAATGAGTATTGATAAACTAGTGATACACAAATACAATACTTAAAATAGATTTAGATCACGAGTGATATACTATTGATACACTAAAAATGTATATGAAATGAATTCATAATGACGACTAATATAATATTGATAAATCTATGTTGCAGTCTAAATCAAATATATCAATCAATTAATATACGATTTGTTATACAATTGATTTACCAAATTAAATATAACTTATATACTATTAAAATCATATAAAAAATAAAAAACAGATTAACTAATATAATGTATATTTGGTAATCATTTGACAAAATTAATGCATTTAAGATATACCATCAATATCAAAATTGAACTATTTAGATGAAAATAACTCTATATCAAAACGAAATAATATATATAAACTATAATTGAACAAACAACATCAACCATAACACAATTAAGTCATGATAGTATAAATGATATTCTTTAAAAATATTAAAACTATTGATTAATATACCAAATACAAAGTATATCAGTTGGCTGATATACCAAAATATAAATTATATCAGATATACCTATGGATACACAAACGAGGATAAAATTGTGATAATAAAAAAAAATCGAGAGAATGTTTAAATTTTTTGCTATATTTGCAATTTTAAAAACCTATTGCTATGTTTATAAGTACCTTTATGTTTTTTTTCTCCCCATTACAATTTTCTATTAAATAAAGCTCTACGAAGTTTTGAGAGTAATTGAAATTAACTAATAATTAATTCAGAGAAATGTTTTATACCTTAACCACAATTTTATGGAAGATTTTCAAACATAGAAAAATAAACTAAAATTTTTATAAAAATATATCTGAGTTTGACCACGATAGGTGTTGTGATAGACACAGATAATAGCCTATTGTGATCTATTATAATCTATAGCACATAGACTAAGATATTTTGACATTAATTATAAATATTTTCAACATTTCTAATTTTATTTTTATTATTACTATTTTTGGAATACAAGTGAAGTAATATTTAATCATTAATTTCTTCTGGTAGTTTTTTCCCTTTATTTTGTTTTCTTTCTTCCACTTTTGGAACTAAAAGCAAGAGGTGAGTGTGTGGGACCCACGTTCGGCATTCGAATCACCCTCTCAAGGGAACATCAATCATGCACTTGCAGTTCCACGGAGCCTTCTCAT
The DNA here is from genome assembly GCA_030954485.1 of Citrullus mucosospermus. Taxonomy (NCBI): domain Eukaryota; kingdom Viridiplantae; phylum Streptophyta; class Magnoliopsida; order Cucurbitales; family Cucurbitaceae; genus Citrullus; species Citrullus mucosospermus. The sequence goes on from CM062056.1 coordinate 27,804,278, forward strand.
GTTCCCTTTCCTAGATAATTTAAAATAAGATAAAATTATAAATTTAGTCTTATAATTTTAAATTAAATTTGTATTTATAAATTTTAACTTTTGTATTTAAAATATACAATAACTAAAATGTGTGACACTCTCGACATATTCTTGAAATTTAATTTTTTTTTGTTTAATATTAATAGGTACTTAATTTGATATATATTATAATTTTAAAATTTGAATGGCTTATTACACACTTTTAAAATTTCACAAATTAAATAGACACAAATTACATTGTACAATTTAACATAAAATTAACCAAATAAAAAAATCACTTGCTTTATTTATTCCCTAAGTTAAAAGTATCTAAAAAAGACAAAAATCAAAATTAACCGTCGAATTGGCAAGTAATATTAATTTTTACCTCAAAATATTTAATTTCATCAAATAAACTAATATGTATTGTAATTTTTACTTCATATTTCTCTTGCTAAATTTATTGGATTATTTAAACAAAAAGAAAAGTAAAAATCTCTCAAACATCAAAAAAAAAAAAAAAAAAAAAAAAAAAAAAAAAAAAAACAAATTGCACAAAATTAACTTTGGTTTATTCCACTAGATACATAATTTAATAAATCTTTCAAACCTTTCAAATTTCAACAAACATACAACTTTGTTTAAAAAAAGAAAAAAAATACAACTCTAATATTGTTCTTGTACATTTCATTAATTTTATAGGGAGGATGTGGTTTATAATCATGTACATGATTAATTATATTTAAATTGATGAACTTTGAAACGAAAGTTTTTTAGTGGGTAAAAATTGCAATATATGTTCAATTTAAAGTAAAGATTGTAATTTTTCAAAATTTATTGTGCAATTTGATAACATTTAAAGGGTTAAGAGTAAAATTTATACAATGTCGCTAAGTTCATAAAATAAATGATTTGTTTGTTTGTTTTTGTGAAAATTCATGTTTACTATTTTTTCCCATTACTTAGAAAACAAATTAGTTACTACTCATCATTTACCAGCTCTCCCTCCCCTCATCGCTGTCTATCTACCATTATGAAGTTGATGTTGTTTTATGTAAATCTTTTTAATATTTAATTTTTTAAAAATGGAGAAAATATTAGTTTACTTTCGTTCTATCCTTTTGAATCTTGACCTAATAATTTTATAATTTAAACCTAAATTTTTATAAGTATATTAATTTAATGATCAAACATATTGTGTGATTTATAATTTTATTGATTAAACAACTAAACATTCATACGAAAAATTTAGATTTTTAATTAATTTTTTTAAAAAAATTATCCATGCATCAATTATAATAGTCTATTTTCTTAATTCCTACATTTCAAAAAGTTTACATACGTGTAAGAATTGAATGCGTTAACAATTTTTAAATATAATCTTAAAAAAATGGTCTAAATTCGTTCACTTGTAGCAATTTAGAAGTTTAATCGAAATAATTATATGTTTCTTAAGATATTTTTCACACTAAATTTAAAAGATGGTATTAATTTAATATATTTATGAAAATTCAAAGTTTAAATTAATACAACCTCTTAAATTTAGAGATGGTTAAGAATCTAACTTAGTTCGATTATTTTTTTCATTTGTTTTCCTTCAAAATTACTATAATTTTTTAAAAATAATTGAGATAAGTTATTTGTATAGTTACATGTGAGGTCTATGATGTGATATTAATGACTTATTGTAACTTTTTTTTTTTTTTTTTTTTTGTCAAGTTTAAGTAATTGTTTTTTAAGAGAATAAAAGGAGTAAGAGTGAATCACATTATAGAGTATATTAATAGTACTCAATTTTGTTTCTTTACTTATTTTAAAATTTAACCTTAATTAACCTGTTACGTTTGATTTATGTTACCTCTCACTAATAGCATGATTATAAATTAAATTATAATTAAATTTTTACTATATAACCATGTTATTAGTAAGAGGTAAATTATAATTTTTACTATGTAATTAAATAGGACTAAAAAAAAGTAAATTATAATAAAATAATATGAATTTTGACCTTTTTTTTTTTTTTTATTGGGCTGAAAAATGTAGTTTGGATTGGGTTAGATATATTCAAATCCAAAATACTTTGATATGAGCTTCATTTCATTCAACTAACATTATGAATCTCATTTGAAGGTTGCAGGTTAAATCCTTTCAAAATTTTAGTATAGCTTAACAGATAAGGTATCAATTATCATTTCTGAGTCAATACCGTTTGGACCTAAATTTCAAAATGTAATATTTGTTGCTCCTGAGTTTTAAGTTTAATTTTACCTAGATTTCAAAACGTAATATTTTTACCTTTGAGTTTGGAGTTTAATTTTAATTTGGTTCCTAGATTTCAATATTTCACCCTCAAGTTTTTACTAATACTAACTTTAAAATTTGATGTTAATTTTTATTTAACTAATTTAAAATAATTTTGATGTGGAAGTTTTTAATAATTCTAATAGTGATGATGAAATTTGGAAGGGGTTTAACAAACTATGCACATATGTTTCACAATACGTCCTAGCACAATCAGAGACAACAAGAAACATGTAACTAATAAAGTAGGAATAAACACACAAGAATCGATAACCTAGTTCGCGATAAACCACCTACGTTTGGGAGACAATGTGCTTGAGAAAGATAATCTACTAATATGAAATAGTTAAGCAAATACATCGTTGTATTTATTTGTGAACAACTTCAAGCATAGTGACAATCGTCAAGCCTAACTTAGCTAAACACTTAGGCTCTCCTTAGATACGAGACTCCCTCTCACTTTAACTTAGACTCCCCCTAAGTAATTGAATATTAGTGGTGCAACACTTGGGCTTCCCCTAAGTGAGTAAGACTCCCTCTCACTTAATATTATCTTTCTCCTTCGAGTGAACTCCTTCACGTCGAATAATGGGTCAGACTCCCTTTGAGTGAAGAGAACTCCTTCTCGAGCAGAATGATCTTAGGCTCCTCCTAAGACTAAACAATTTGCAATATTGAAATTTAGTTGAATAGATCAAGGAAGATTAACTTGGCTCTAGCACATAATGACATTCTTCGAAGAGCGCAAGGAATAATGCTTCCGGAATAATCGAATTATAATCTCACAATATTAAAGCAACAATCCTAGAAGACTGGCTTCTTAGGCCTAAATAGTATAACAGAAAGATGGAAAATAATCCAAAACAGAATATCGACGTTCAACAAATAAGACAAAAATCTCAGAGGAAATTATTTTGTAGAATAATTTAAATAAGGAAGGAAATTTTTTGCAGAGCTGACACTTTAAGGAACATCCTCTGCGACAAGAAACCCTAGAGACATGATCTAAGACGCTTCCGAAGCAGTTGAAAATGACAAAGCCAGGAACTTTAAATAAATATATTTAGCCAATATCATATTCCTAACAAATGAAAAATTAGTAAAAAAATAATTTATTTATTTTAAATTAATTAAATAGACACTAAACAAAACTGAAAGTGACTATTCAATGAAAAATCAAGGTTAAAAGCATAAATCTTAAACCCTAAGGACCAAATTGAAACAAAACTCAAAACTAAAGAGTAAAAATATAACGTGATGAAAGCTAAAGATCAAATAGAACTTAACTTTAAAATTTAGGGACAAAAGTATAACATTTTAAAACTTAAGAACTAAATAGAAACGAGACCCAAAATTTACGGAGGATATCTCTAGAGTTTTGGATGACTTCCTAAAACATGAATTTTTTGGGTTCCCGTGTTGAGGGCATAATCTTTTTTATTTTTTAACCCTTCCATTTTTTATATATTATATTCATTTTCTAATTAAAATAAATGCTATCAACAATGTTTTCACTCTTTGGGTTACATGGTAGTTGTTTTTATTTTTTCTAAGAAAGATATTTAAATTCATACTTAAATTAATATAAATTATTTTGTTGAGAAAAATAACATGTAAATTTATTAATTTTTTTAAAAATAAATATATATTAATAAAAACAACTTTGATATAGAAGTTCAAATTATATTAAATTATAAACTAACAAATAGTCGTAATGACATTCTTGAAAATTATGTAAATTTAAGACATTCTCGAGTATAAATTTTACCAAACAAACACAGTAATCAAAATTTTTTCAAATATCTTTAAAAATATTCCTACAAAACAAAGTTAATTTATAATTGTGGACATTTGAAAATTGTAGTTATCTGCATTAAAAAAAAAAAAAAAGAAGAAGAAGAAGAAAACAACCCCCCCTTAATCTAATAATCACCAAAATGATAATAGTTCCAAGCTTTGCCATGAGAAAGGTTGGTGGCGCCAAAACAACGACCACCGGCGGGTCCCCACCGCGTTAAAATTCCTAACGGAAACCGTTTTTTTCTTATTTATAATTATAATAATTAATTAATTTAATTAATTTTTCTTGTTTACCTTCTCCCATCAATCTCCTAATTCATTTCTTACCAATAAATTTCATCATTTTTTAGATTAATTTCGTTGATTTACTTTCACTCTCCGTCCACCAGTGCCGAATTCGAAAATTTCCGGCGATTCTCCAGCCCGCGACGACGATTTTGCTGTCAGTTTCTGCCTCTCCGACGATTCATCTTACCTGTTTTGGTTGATTGAATTCCTCAAGAGATCGAGGTGATTTTGATTCTCCTTAGCATTTTCTTGGTTGATTTGTTGTGTGCAGTGAAAGAGGAGTTTGGAGGAGCTTTCAGTTCGTAGGTGAGAATAATCTCTCACTCGCTTTCTAAATTTTGATTTCTTCTTGTTTTTGTGTTTTGCTTGGAATTCTTGAGTGAATCGATTGATAATTTTGGTTGGTGAAATTTTAGGAATTCTGGAAATGCTTTTGGTTATAAGAGATTGCAACTTTGTCGAAATTGAGGCATGTTTTTCCCCTTCTTTTTTCTGATTCATTTTGTGTAATTGAAAGAGGAAAGTTGCTCATCTGCTTCGTCCTCTTTTAGTGGATCACCGAATGAGGAAAAAGACAGAGTGAAAAGTTTTAATTTAAGACGGTTTGTTAATGGTACTCACCGTCGATTACATTGTTTTTTAGTAAAGAGATTCTGAATGTTTTTGGAGTTGGACGAACTTTGTCTCTCACTTCAGGTTTTCTCTGAGATATCTTTAACTTTTCCTGCAGAGAGATTGTCATGAACAGTAGGAAAAACCAGAGTTTGTCTACTTTATCAAAGACAACTTGTTACATTCAAATTACAGACCACCCCCACATCTGATTTATCTCTCAAAATTTCTTTTGAGAATTCCTTTCCCGTAAATTGTTTCCAATTTCCCCCTTCTTTTCTTATACTTTTAACCATTCTTAATCGAGTTCAGGAGATTATTCTTGTTAGAACTCTCTTTTATTAAACCCTATGTAACTAATTTTTCTGCGCTGTTTTTATCTTTCTCGGATTTTGTTTAGAAAATTTGTAGAACACATGGGGATGGCAAATTTCTTCTGCAAGTTGGCCCCCATTTCCCCGAGGACATCAGTACCTCGAAGTTCTGCCATTATAATAATCATCCCAAGTTTAACTTCGTGAATACAAACAAATTGTGTTATTTACTTTATCTGCTGAACTGTTTATAAACTTGGACATAGGGACAAATAAACAGGGTAGGAGTTGGAGTTCATAACCTATATATTTATTTATTGAACCCGGAGATCGATGTTTCATAGATTTTAGAAAAAGTATTATGTAATTGAGAGATTTTTGGACCTTGTTTCTTCAGATTTGATTTTCATAACTATTTTTAAAAATTAGAATCAGGTGTGATTTGTTATATTGAAATTACTGTCTTCAAGATTATAATTCCAAGAGGAAAAAATAATTTAGCTAAAAATTGGTCAGTCATAAAGGTGAAGTAGTTAGATAGAACCTTGTTTTTACCTGATTTTTATATCAAGGCGAAAGAGAGAGACACACACAGAGATCTTTTTTATGTTTTTGCCAGTTTTGAAGTTGCTGTCATCTCTTCGTGAAAAAGAGTGTAGAAAGAAGAAGATGAGTAGGCACTAGGCAGTAGCGGTTAAGTGAAACCTATGTCCAACCCATCTGACCTTGGCCTTCCCGTGAGAAAACTAATGGGCTGAAAACTATTTTTAGAAGTCTTTTACACCGAACTCCCTCTGAAGTCTCGAGTCTTATCTTGCACTCCCACCACTCATGACTCAAGAGACTATAACCCACTTGCCCTGGTCTCCCTCAAGTGCTAAGGGGACCCCTACTCCATAACCGCTAAATCTGGTTTACCACCAAAATCAACCTCCCACGGTAACTGCCTATTCACGTTGTGGCAGTTTTCGCTGTTTTCCGCTGCCCATTGTATTATAGCAGATGTTCTGTAACGTCTTCTTGATCTCCTTGTTATTGCCTGATCTCGTTCGGTTCGGGGTTCTCTTGAAGAGAAAGCACCCATTTGCGTTATTTTGCTTTTATTACCAAATTTATATTCAGCTAGATCTGGGGTCTGTACAGATGTATGCTTTTCTTTCCTTTTCTTTTTGTTTGTGGGGTTTACTCGTTGCTTTCACAATCTATAGCAATCTGTACCGTTTTCACTTTTGGTTGTGCAGCAGTGATAGAAATGATGCAGAGAACTTTCTCCCCTTTTTGCAGTTGGTATTATTCAGTTGATTGCGGGATGAGTGAAGAAATCCATGACCGCCAGATGTGTTCTGATATGAAGATTTTCATCGATGTGGTCTGATTTTGATTGTGTGGATGGATGTATTTGAATCAGATTCAATAAGGAAGCATTCAACAGGGGAGACACTGAGACCTCCATTGGGTCTGGCTGAGAGAAACAATGTACCGGCCACTCGTCGCTCTCAGACGAGGGAAGTTCGTTCTAGATACAAGTCACCTACTCCCTCAGCCCTTTCCACACCCCGGCGCTGTCCGTCGCCAACTGCCTCAAGAACTGTGTTTGCTTCCTCCCAATTGGTGCAGAAAAGAGCTATATCGGCTGAGAGGAAACGGCCTTCCACACCTCCTTCCCCGACGAGTCCATCGACTCGGGCTAATGACTTAACTGCTGATTTGAGATTGTCTTCAAGGAGGTCGGCGGGTGGGCGAATGGCAGAAAGTTTATGGCCTTCGACCATGCGGAGTTTGAGTGTCTCTTTCCAGTCTGACATAATTTCTATTCCTGTCAGTAAGAAGGAAAAACCAATCCCTGCATCTCCTTCTGATCGGACATTGAGGCCGTCTTCAAATTTCGCTCACAAGCTTGTTGAAACGACTATGGTCTCGAGAAAACCTACACCAGAGAGAAAGAGGAGTCCTCTTAAAGGAAAGAATGTTTCTGATCAGTTGGAGAATTCTAAGCCAATTGATAGCTTGCATACCCGGCTTGTAGATCAGCAGAGGTGGCCGAGTAGAATTGGTGGGAAGGTATCATTAAATGCTTTAAGTCGAAGTGTGGATCTTACTGACAAAATAATTCGGAGTTCTACTGGACCACTTCCAGGAATTGGGTTATCTTCATTAAGGAGAACTTCGTCTGATTCTATGAACAAACTTTTGCAGAGATCTAATAATGATTCTACGAGGATTCTTCCACTTGATGATGGTCTTAGAATAGAAGATGAAACAAATTCAGTTGACGATTATTCATTGCAGGCATCAGGAATTCCTAGGCTTGCTTCCAATGGCTTACCAGATAGGTTAAAACCAACACCAGCTGTCAGATCTCAGTCTTTGACATTACCTGCATCTCGTCTACCTTCGCCCATTAGAACCTCAGTGCCATCATCCTCTATTTCTCGAGGATCAAGTCCAACCCGGCCTAGACCATCAACTCCTCCTCCTAGGGGTGTCAGTCCATCTCGAATCAGGCCAACTAATTCCAATCAATCCAACAGTTCAACTTCGGTGCTCAGTTTCATTGCAGATTTTAAGGGTAAAAAGGGTGCTAATTATATTGAAGATGCTCACCAGCTGCGGCTATTATATAATAGATATATGCAATGGAGATTTTCCAATGCACGAGCAGAGGCTGTACTTTACATGCATAAAGTAAATGCAGAGGTGTGCATCTTCTATTTGTAGAATTCAGTAACCTTTTCTTTCTTATCTATCTGACTGAAATTTTTTGCTTGAGACTTTCCATGGACGTTTTCTTTTGTTCATTTAGCTATGTAACCAATTACATGATTCTCCTCATCTTTTTGATGTAATGAAAGAATATTTTGTCTGTCAGGGTAGACGATGCGATGCCTGTTTTTTTTTTTTTTTTTTTTTTTTTGCAGCCCTTAGCTAAACTTGATTATTATTAGTTCATATATGATATAGTATGTATTTTATCCTCTATTTAAAATTAATTCCCTTTGACCTGTTTGGGGGATGCCAAATCCTCCTTACATTTGTATGACTTTCATTCCAATGTACATATATGGAGAAGTAAATACCGTTTAACTTGTGTCAATGACTAAAAACTTGTCAATTCTGCTTTCATTGATTCAACTGCGAGTAATATTTTCTTTGTATTAGACAATTATTTTTTCTCCGGGTGGTTATATATAATCTTTATGGAAAAGAAGGTGTTATTAAATTAGTTCTAAAGCACATTATCAAGCTCCTGTTTTATGCTTTTGTTTACAGGGTCCTTCTTTCCTTATTGTTCTGGTCCTGTTTGTATTGGCTCCCCCTATTCTGTTCATTTTATATTCATCACCAGGGCTATCTTCTTTATCTTTCTTCATCTTTTTTGGGCATATTATGTAAATTGCTGTTGGTTCATCCTATTGCACTCTTTGGATTATTTCATTCATCAATTAAATGTTTCTTATCAAAAAAAAAAAAAAAAAAAAAAAGTTTTGGAATTGAAATATCCTGTATGTGATTTGTTTGTCTCATGATATTTGTTGTGGATCTCCCTGCGAATTGGTGCTTTGGGTTGCATGCTTAGTTGTCAATGGTGTCATAACTTCCCTGTGGATGGCTAGTTAACATTTTTGTCCTTTTCTGGTGGCTCAGAGAATGCTATGTAATGTCTGGAAAGCTATGATACGTATTTGGGATTCAGTAACCAGAAATAGAATTGATCTCCATAAGCTGAAGCTAGAACTTAAGCTGAATAAAATTATGAACGATCAAGTAAGTCCTTTCTTTAACTAGAGGAAAATAAAGAGAAACAGGAAGTTCAGAATATGATTTATTTTGATGCTTTTACTAAGGTCAATGCTTTAAAGGCTTTGGAACTTTTTTTCATTCTTGATTCAATCATTCATTGCTTTCAACTTTAAAGGAGAGTCTTGCAATTTCTTTTGTGTTTCCTTGTAGGAAGACATCTCCTTTTTACTTTTTCTTTTTACCTCTTCTTTTTGTCAAAATATAATGTAAATTATTATAATATTGAAAATCCAGATGTCCTACCTTGATGAGTGGGATTCACTTGAGAGAGACCATATCAATTCGTTGTCAGGTGCATTGTTAGATCTTGAAGCAAGTACTCTTCGAGTTCCAGTAACTGCAGGGGCAACGGTATGTATCAGGTTGTAAAAAGTTCTTCAAATTTGAAATATCCAATTATTGAATAAATTTCAGTCTCATAGGGTAGAGATTTGTACTTATGCAGGCAGATGTCGAATCATTGAAAGGTGCAATCTGCTCAGCTCTTGACGTGATGCAATTAATGGCATCCTCCATATGCTCCTTGCTTTCGCAGGTGATGTTTTAACTGACTGTTTTGACGTTGTGAGTGATAATTTATTAAGTTATCCTGTTCCTTTTACATGTTCGGTAATGGGACATTCTATATTGGTTTATTATGTTATGAACGCGTCTTCAAAGCCTAACAGTTAGGAATTTGGAGGTAGATAATGTACAGTTCCTTTCATGGTTTGCTTTAACGCCTATTTGTGGACATCATTGTATTGTGCTTTTTGTAATTATTAGATAGGATTTATCCTTTTGAATTGGATTCTGATTCTACTTAGCTAGAGTTTGAACTCATTTTGTTGGGCTTGTTTTTGTATGCCCTTGTATGTTCTTTTATTTTGCTTCATACAAGCTCCATTTTTTTTTCTTCTAAAGAAGAGGAATTCCCTTGAGATTCAATTCAATTTGAGGCATCGGCCTATTTAGATTGCTGATCATATGCTGCGTTTGACAAATTGAGGCATCTTAAGAATATAAGTATTTTGACTAACTCTCTTGTGTTGTGATGAGTCTCATGTTATGTGGGGGTGCAAACCAAATCTTAAAAACTTCAAAACACCAACCAAACTAATCAAGTTTTGGTTGAACTTTTAAATTGACATGTTCAGTTCCATAATAGGTTTAAATCCTATATTTTAGCCCTTGAACTTTTAAATTTGTTCAATTTAAGTCCCTAAATTTTCAAATTGTCCATTATGGACTTTCATATTTATTCCATTTTGATCTCTAAACTTTCATAATGTCTATTTTGGTCTCTAAACAATTTAAAAACTAACTATTTTGGTTCTTGTTATGTTATTTTTCCATTTAATTTCCACTTGTCCATGGCTTTTCTCTGTTAACCCATGTGGCTTGAAATCACAAGTTATGCCATTAATTTGTTAAAACAAAATAAAAAGGACAAAAATGACTATTTTTGAAAGTTGAGGGACTAATATAGACACTTTAAATGTTCAAGGCCCAAAATGAAACAGATTTGAAGGTTGAAGGACTAAAACCAAAATGGAACAATTTTGAAAGTTAAGGACAAAAAGAAAAAAAAAAAGAAGAAGAAGAAGAAGAAGAAGAAATTAAATCTTCATAAAACTTAAAATTAAAAATAGTTGGTTGGTTTAGTTTTGATTTATTTTGGTCGGTTTTGGTTGTTAGTTGGGGCATCATTTGTTTTTTTTTTTTTTTTTTTTTGCGGGGGTAAGAACAACAAATTTCATTGGGAAAAAATGAAAGAATGCACGGGCATACAAAAAACGAAGCCCACAAAAAAGGAGGAATTCCTCTAGAAGAAGGAACTCCAACTATACAAATTCATATGGATAGTTGGAGCATCAGTTTTAAGTTTATCTTAAATTGATGAGTTGTTTGGTCATCACTATCGGCTAAAATCCTAACCACATCGGTCCACTGACACCCTTACCTCAAATGTTGTTTCAACATTTGCTACACACACTCCATATCTTAGGCCCTAGACATCACCATATGTTTGACATCAAGAAAAGCTTCATTTTAGTCGTTTCTTTCATTTTATAATTCACCTCAGTTGATGTCCTCTGCTGAGTTAACTATTCTCTCTTACAGATTGAGTTAGTATACTCTTTTGTAGTCCTTCGATTTGAGCATATTTCTGCACAGATTGAATTCTGCTGTCAGTTTGAAATACGTGTTGTCTGAGACTCGATTTTCTAATAATATTTCTTCTGTGTTGTAGGTGGAGAGCATGAATGGGTTGGTTTCGGAACTTGCGGTTGTAGCTTCACAAGAGAAAGCAATGTTAGATGAATGTGAATCATTGCTAGCTTCAACAACAGCAATGCAGGTGAGAACAATATATCCCACAAATCTCTCTTGAAGTTACTGCACAAGCCACATAAAACATTCCGTTAATCCTATAGATTGTTTGAGGTTTTGAAAATTTTAATCAAAATCATAAGTTTGCATGAGATTAGGAACTCACAGTGAACTAACATATGGGTTCACAATGGATAAAGAATTCACCTCTTTGAAAGTTAATTGTCTTTGGCAGGTTTCTTAGAAAATGTTTTTAGATATCTGATTTATGAATATAGGCATTATTGATGCCTAGGAGATTTTCTTAATTGTTTTTAGTCGCTGGAAGGCAAGAAAATGGAAGTTTGTTCAGTCATCAGAACCCTGTTTCTGAATTTTTCATGCACAATTTTCATAGACTTTTTCTTTGAACTTAAATCCATGAACCAAAATGTTTACCAAACATGTTTTTCAAAAACCATAGTTTGGACTGGATATGGAAAATGAGTCCAAGAACAAAGTGTTGTGTGGCACAATTATTCTCAAAACCAATTCTTTTGGAAAAAAAATTGAAACAGTGACTGAAAGCAACTTTTTGTTAACTTGTAAAAGTAAACTATTATTATTCATTTTAAAATTGCTATTTAGAAGGTATCTATCTGTAAAAACTGTTGACCTAGATAATGACCAAGAGCTGTTTGGAGATGTTTTGAAAACAACGACCTTACTTGAACAGGATCTGTTCTATTGGTTTTACAACTGTGTCCTTGAGTTCTAAAGAGATGTTTTGAAAACAGTTTTCTGCTTTCTTAACTGAAATTGAATGAAAACATTTTTAAGTTGCTGATCTTTCTAAAGTTGTTTCCACAATTCTCTTAATAAATATCCTTCCTATCTTTTAGAATAATTGAATGTTATGAAAACAGCTTTCTGCTTTCTTAACTGAAATTGGATGAAAACATTTTTAAGTTACTGATCTTTTTAAAGTTGTTTCCCCCATTCTCTTTATAAATATCCTATCCTTTAGAATAATTGAAGTTGTTTTTACTTCTGAAATCATGAAATTATGAACTGTACGTTGAAAATGTCCTTGAATGGCTTATCTGTTTAGCAAATGAGTTGGTTCAGTGGACAGTAGTTTTAATCATGAAATTATGAACCATACTTGAACATGATCTGTTCTATAGTCGTACAAAAGTGTCCTTGAGTTCTAAGGCATTAAATATTCTTGAACAACCATATTTGAACATGATCTCTTCTATAGTTGTACAATAGTGTCCTTGAGTAATAAAAGCACATATATTCTTTAATTTTCACGGACGATTCAAAAGTTATTCAAAGCTTCTTTTGAGTTCAAAACCAGAGTGAAGTCAAATTCCAAACAATCCATCCATTTATCCTCCAAAAACACCACCATCTTCATGTAGATAGCAAATGACCAAATTTTTGCTTAAACTAGTTCTTGATACTGTCATTTCACATTGCTCCTTCACAATGGTGTATATTTGATTTTGGTGTGTATGTATTGAAACAGGTAGAAGAGTACAGTCTTAGGACACATCTCATACAAATGAAACAAGCTTTGGAAAACACAACTCTCAATCTTCTTCCCCATCGGTATAACTACTGCACCACCTTCATAACCTCTCACCAACCAAGCTAACAACAATATACTACTTCCAAAATGCCACTTGTATTTGCTTCTCCATCTTAAATGTAAATTTGATTATTTATTTATTTATATATATTATATACACCCACCATATATTGGAAAGAAAATGCAGGTCATTCCAAAAGCAGCACACCCAAAAAGAGTGTTACAATGCAAATGAAAGTGAAGGTGGTAAATTATTCCATATGTATGAGTTTAGGACATTTTTTTTTTTTTATCTCTCTCTCTCTCTCTCTCTCCTTAGTTTAGTGTTGAGACCAAGTCTCGTTGTCGATAGATACCTGAATAAGGTTCGCGATAATTCGTCGAGAAATGGAAATAATGAGATGTAAATGTATGGTAGATTTTAGCTACAGAAAGTGAGGTTGGGAGCTTTCAAATTTGCTTTTTTATTTGATTTCATTCCATTGGAAGATTGGTAACAAAAACTAGTCCATACTCTGACACCAATCAGGGTAAATCTTCACATTTTATGTTCTTGCAAAAATGTATGGAAGGCTTTGATTTTTAAAATTTTTTTTTCAGGTTCGTCTTCTTGTTTTTTAATCTTCTTTTCTTAGGGGTTTAGAAATTATATGAAGAGTAAACAATGTTGTCATTTTCATTGAACTCAAACTTACTAGTTTCTTGGTTTGTTTTGGTTATTTGTTTAAAAGATAAACAAAACTTCTAGATGGCATGTGACTTCTAGATTATGCTCGAAATTGACATTTATTTTTCTTGAAAAGGGTCAATAGATTGGCACCAAAAAACCAAAGCAATCCATCCTTGAAGGAAATAAATGAATTCCAAAAATTTTGGCAAATAACAATTCTTAAAAAGACATTTCAACTTTAGTTCTTGGACTCTAAGACTTGTATTTGTTTGGTCATTGAACTATAAAAGTGTCTAATAAGACTTTAATTTTTAGTTGTGTCTAATAGGCTTGTGAGAAATTTAAAATTTTTAAAAATTAATTGGTCTTTTATGTATAAATTTAAATTTTGTGTATTGAAACTCTAAACTTCCAAAATTATATTTAATTTCTTAGTTTTAAAAAATCAAAAGGTTCACCGATTAATTTGTAATTTTGAAGTTCATGGATTAAAGTAACAACAATCTCAAAGTTTAGGACTAAAGATATAATGGCTAATATGAACATAGTTCGAACTCACATAAATAAACGTATCATTGACCTTAAGGTTTGAGGTTTCATCTTCTTACATAATTGTTAAAAAAAAAAATTTTAATGTCTAATTTAAGTTAAGTTGTCCACTAAAAAAGCACTAAAAAAAAGATCTTCCAATGAAAAAAGAAGAATACAGTTGAGTCCGATCCAAGTTCAAACTATCGTGGATAAGATTTTTTTTCTCTTTTTTAATTTTCTTTTCCATTTTCTTAAAAAAAAAAAATCGCCAAACTCCCACCCTCCACTACCCCCTTCCACAGCTCAAAGCTATGGCTGGGCTCACCGGCAGATTCCCTTTCAAACCTCTCTTATCCCAATCATCCGCCTCCGCCACCGCCACCACCTCCGCCGCCGCCACAACTTCCTCCGCCTCCGCTACTCCCTTCCGAACCTCAATTCCCCCTCTACCCCTCTCCTCCTCTAAATCCAATGCCTTCAAATTCCACCTTCACAAATCCAACTCTCTGCGTCTCGTCTTCTCCTTTCCCGTTTCCTCTCCAATTCGTACTTCTGTATTTGCTCGATACGGCGGCGCTCCTCGATCTTCAGGACCGGCTGATTCTAAGCGCTCTGACGATGAATTTGGTCTCGATGTTTCCGCCATCAGGTTTGTGCTTTATACTTGCAAGAGTTCCGTTTATGATAAATGAATTTTGTCTTTGACTCGGAGTTCTTATTTGTTTGATTGCTTTTTGTGATTGATTTGTATAGGTCGAATAATGTGAGGCTTATCGATGCACAACAGAACATGGTAGGTGTTTTGTTCTGTCTGGATGGTTTGTGCTTGAGGAAACCGTATATTTGTCTGTTTTCTTTTTTGGTTTCATGTTGCTATAATGCAATACTTGTATGCTCGGCGTGGTAATTTGAAAAGTTCATCTTCTTGTAATGAATAGGTTGGAATCGTGTCGAAGGCCCAGGCCATTCAAATGGCTGAAGACGCTGAACTTGATTTGGTATGTCTTCTTGTACCGGTTGTTGTTAAAATAATTTTTTGTCAATGAATTCCAAAGAACCTTGCTCCAAACTTTAATGGTCTTGTGAGAACAAATTGTATAGTTCATATTCCTTTTGAAACTATGAAATCTAGAATGTGCTTTTTAGCTTAATCTTGATGTTGGTCTTAAAGCTTAATTCCTTTTTTGCTTTCTGCTGATTTATTGCCACTTGGTTTTTGGTTTTTATATTCAATAAACCGTTCTCTATACTAAACAGAGCATGGAATTAAAAGCTTATTATCATAATAATCGAAAAATTATGTTTATAAGTTATAGCCTTTCATCCATAACTAGAAGAATCGTCGCATGGTGAATGGTTTTCATCTCAGAGTCAGAGTTGTCCATTAGGCCAATTTTATTCTTCCATATGGCATAAACCCACAAAGAAAATTCAACACAAGACTTGGATCAATGTTGGATGATGCCTTGTTATTTAGATATATGATTAAAACCTTCATTCGACCTTTGAGTTCATAACAAAATACTTTTTCAGCAATCAACAATTTAGTTGTCTGCATACTCCTGGTGCAATTTACGAAGCTCATTTCACAGTCTGTGTTTTGTTTACTTCTTAACTTGGATAAAGAAGGTCGTGGGGTAGCATTTTTCTGGAATCCAGATATTTTTGTTGCTTTGTGTAGGATTTTGGCTAATTCTTTCCATTCCATTCAGGTTGTATTATCCCCTGATGCAGATCCTCCAGTTGTCAGAATAATGGATTACAAGTATGCCACTTTCTCTTTCTGGTCTCCCCATTTTCACTCTATGCTTGTGGAAATGGTTGTATTTGCTCAAGTCCAATGTCAATGTGATTAACTTTAATGATTATACCAATTCATATGATAAACATGTTGTGGTGATTTATTTTTCAATAAATACTTTACTTTAATTAAATGTTTCCGAGGAAGTAATATATGAAAATACAATAGATGAAAATATGGTACATCATAATTTATAATGGAGAAATAATGAAATGATGATGATTGTTATGTTTTCACTGGGAGAATTAAAAGGCCACATTTATTTTTCCCTATTATATTTTTCTTACTTTTATGTTGAGAGTTTCCTTTTCCCGTCTTTTGTTTCTCAGTAAATATAGGTATGAACTGCAAAAGAAGAAAAGGGGACAACAGAAGAAAAGTGCTGGTGAATCTCTTTCTTAATAGAGTCCCTATTTTCTTTGGTTCCCAAATCTTTCAGATTTGAGGAAAGATACTGACAAAATGTGGTTTTGAATGTTAGCAACTCGCATGGATTTGAAAGAGCTTAAAATGGGGTAACACATGCTTTCATTGCTTTTTTTCTTCTCTCTCTCTCTCTCTCTCTCTTTTTTTTTTTTTTTTTTTTTTCTGGAGGTTTCCTTTCTTTTCTTCTTCTCAACCTAAAGCCACCTGAACTTGTGACTTCTAAGGCCAATAATCAACCTGCAAAGGAAAGAGACATGAGAGGCTTTTGTTCCTTTCTTTTTCTGCTATTTCAGAAACAACTCTGCACATGTTCCTTTTCTCAATCTCAACCTTCTGGTTGCTATTGTTATTGCACAGTTATAACATCGACCAACATGATTACTCTGTCCGTTTGAGAGCTGCACAAAAGTTTTTGAAAGATGGAGACAAGGTTTCTTTTCAAATCTTCTATATCTTTTATATTCTGTTCATGCATCCAGATATATTATTATAGTTTGTGTGAGTCACTTTAGAAATATTTTAATGAATATTGTAGGTTAAAGTTATAGTGAACCTGAAAGGTCGTGAAAATGAGTTCAGAAACATAGCAATTGAGCTCATCAGACGTTTCCAGGAAGAAGTTGGAGAGGTATTCACGTTCTATCAATTTTGTGCCACCTTCAATATCTGTTCATCATGGCAATACTAGAGAATAATGATTGTCCATCACTGTGCTCGTCTTACTCAACAAGATACTCCATACTGTTTCAAGTACAAATTGAAAGTGTAACTTTAGGCACTCGGTTGAACTATTCTGTGTCTAATTCATTTCCCCATGAAAAATGATTAGTACCTTCACGAAGAACAATTTCTAAACCTGTTTAATTTAACCTTAATGGTTATGGCCTGTAAGTTTTCAGGTTGCTTAGGCATCTCCTAACTAATCTTAGGAGACACAATGCCTAACCTACAACATTCAAATAGGCAATTCATGAGATTTTAGGAGGCGTTTGGGGCGCTAAGTTAGTTATTATAGTGATTGAGTTATAATAGTTAGTGTTTGGGGTGCAGACTATTTAGTATGGATTATAATAGTTTGTGTTTGGGGTGTAAACTATTTTTGTTTGGGTAAGAAATAGTAAACACTATAGCAAAGAAGAAAAGAGAGGATAAAATGAAAAATAGTAAATATTGTAGTAAAGAAGGTTTTCAAATTGTATTTACTATACTTAACTGTAGGTTATAAATAGTTATATACACCACTGTTATATTTTATGCTCTAAACATGGAGTAGGCTATAATAATCCGCTCTACCAACTTCTAGTTGGTGCCCCAAACGACCCTAGTTTCTTATATAGGTGGCTAAAATGGGGTTTGGACCACCCATTTTACTAAATTCTATTATTGTTATTATTTTCTAAAAATCTTAATCAGGCTTTTATCGAGATAAATTAAAGGAATGCATGAGAGAAATCAGTAAACCAAGGAGAGCCCAAGTAATGTAAGAAGGAGCTCCAGTCGAGCAAGATAAGGCCTAACACGTAATTAAAATTCTTTATATTAGAGAGGTGATACTTTAACAATGGATCAAACTTCTCCAACGAGCATTTCAACCCGCCCCCAATGAGAAGCTTGTGATTTCTTTCTCCTAAAGATCTCACACAAAGATGAGCACACCAACGTATTTTACTTGTCCCATTAGACCAAGCTCACTTAAGTTTGATTAGCGTGTCCGTGTCTGATGTGTTGGACACTTGGACACTCCGATACTTGTTGGACACGTATCGAATACTTGTTAGCACAACAAATCTGCTAAACATGCAAAGAACACTTGTTGAGTAGACTAAAAAGACACATATATGACAATAATGGTAACTTTTTAGTATGAAATACATCAAACTAAGTTTTTTAAGCATATAAATACATTAACCTATTTACTTCAAAATTTTCTTTTGGTACAAAAATGATATATATTTTTAAAAATGTATATTTTAATAAATGTGTCCTTGCCGTGTTGTGTCTTAGATTTTTAAAATATTGCTTGTCACCGTGTCCGTGTCGTATCCATATTTGCACTTCTTTGTTTGTTGGTGTTTTTCTTTTTTCTTATTTGGGTCTTGTAATCTCTCTTGTTTATTTGCTGAATGTAAATCTGATGCCATATTTGTGCTTCTGGTTAATACTTGAAACAAACTTAATATACCTTCTGTTTATTCATCTCTCTTCCCCATCGACATTTTTAATATTTTATCATACACAGCTTGCAACTGAAGAGGCCAAAAACTTCAGAGACAGGAATATATTTATTGTTCTAGTTCCTAACAAGGCTGTTCTACAAAAGGCTCAAGAACCCCCTAAGAAAAAGGATAAACCTGCAGTTAATGAAGTTTCTGCTGGTGTTTAAGCTCAGGAACCGTCGAGCTTTAACCGAAAATAGAAGGGTTAGTTGCAACAATCTAAATCTTCTTCTACCATAGAGAAATTTGAGAGATTAATGTATAATGTTTTGTTTAATCTTATGCACCAGACTTTTGTTCATCCTATTTTTTTAGTGGAATGTTTAGAAATCAGATGTGTTACTAATTCTTTTGAAAACATCAATTCATTTAAGCATCTTGGCACTTGGCATAGTTTTTAATGCAGTTGATTTGGCCTAACAACTCACCTCATTAGGTTGGTTGAATGGTCAATAAGAGTAAAAATAAATAAAAATAATAAAGGGCTCAAAGAGATTAATTTAGGTTCTCATGGTCGGTACTACTTAGAAATTAATATCTTAGTTTTATTGGCAACCAAATGTAGCAAGATGTGGTAGTTGTCCCGTAAAAACAATTGAGGTGTGTGCAAGCTAACTTGAACACTCACATATATCAAAAAGGAGAAAAGATGGACTAACAAAAATTTTCAACTCGCACTCCGTTTTCTAAGATACATAATTATCCGTTTTTTTTTGTTTTTTTTTTTTTAATGGTCAGACTAAAAATTTGTATGGTATAAAAAACGTTGATATAATCATTTTGGATGTAATACAACAAAATCAAGGCATTTAGGGAGTGTCTGGGAAACCATAATAGGATAGAATTGTAATGCAATGTAATTTAAAATAAATGTTTGGATTGAGCGTTTTGGGCCCGATTTGTAACATTTTATTCCGACAATTTTCAACCCAATCCTATTTTCTATCGTTTCCATGGTTCGCGATCTCATTTTCGTTTTACATTCTAGCTCCCCAAACAACCCTTTAAAAATATTGTATTGAAAATAATTTAAAAAATAAAAGTAGTTAAGTATTTCAAACATAGCTTTAAATGAATATAGATTTGCAGGGTGAGCTAAAAATGTATCTTTTATTATACTTCCAGAACTAATTTCATTGAAATTTGCCTAAATTAAGGATAATCTTCTTAAATATTTTTGGTGTATACAAATTTGTCGATGAAATTAAAAGTTTAAATTATAACTTTTGTTTATGTGTGGTTCTAGCCCGGTAGATAGGGTGGTTTGGAAGACCAAGCTGGCTTGCAAAAACGATACCTCACATGGGTGGAGTATTTTAATCAATATATTTTGATGTTAATGTTGAGATCTAAGGTGGTGTCGAGTTGAACACAGTCAAATTGTGTTCCTTATTTGGAGAGTGAGCTCTCATACTTATATTGGTCTCGTCTAGCACACTTATCAAGCATTGAACATGGAGCTAGAGTTGTCAAAAAGGTAATGCTAAGGCTATTTATTATTCGAAGCTTGGGCTTGTTCGAGGTTTCTTTACCTCTTCAATTAATCAGCTCACACCTCAGTCAACTACATTGACATGTGAGCCTGATGGAGCTTTTGGACTTGGATCCAACATCACACAAGTCCAAGTCAGCTCATAACAAACTCAAATATAACTTTTTTTTTTTTTTTTTTTGTCAAGAGTACTATAAAACTTGGAAGGATTACTTGATAAATTTACTTACAAAATTAGGACAAAAATGTTATTTGACTGTTCTTCAAAATAAGATTTTATTACCCCTTTCAAACGTTTTTCTTTTTAATATTTCTCTTTCTAACTCTCGTTCTATTTCTCTCTCTTCTTCTTCTTCTTGTCTTCATTCTCTAGATTCATTCTTTGTATTTCATTCCTAACAACGACGACGCTTCTTTCCTTGTATTTCGCCTTTGACGACGACAACATCAACAAAAATGAAGTTGTTTCTCCTTCGACGACAATTTGCAGTAATTGATGGTAACAAACAAAGTTTCTTTTTAGAGACCAAACACATAAATGTAAAGAATAAGAGTGAGAAAGTGACAAGAATAAAGCAAGATTTAGAAAAGTTTCTTAAAAAAATATTTGATGAAGCAAAATGTTAAGAAAAGTTTTTTTAAAAATAAGTCGATCATATTTAAACTTTTTGAAAAATTTAAAGTCATCCTTTACACAAATTCCAACTTCAAGTACGTTCAAAGTTGATTGTCATCACGACGGTTTGAGCTCGAAAAAACTGCAATCGACTGAGCTTTGAGCGCGCTCCATTTTGGTTATTTTCTCCCGGGAATGTCCGTCGCTGATGGCGGGAGCCAAATTCCGGCGGCAAGCGGAGGAATCGATGATCAGTCACTCAAGCTCGCCATAGCCATTTCTCTTCTCCGCTCCAAGGCCATTCAGAATCAGCAGCACCAGCATCCTCCTACCGTCTCCAGTCCTCCTTCTTCCGATTCCGACGCTCTCCGATGGAAGCGAAAGGTCTCTCTATATGCTTCTTCTTTTTATGCTTTCTTTTATTTTCGTTTCTATTGGCGAAGTCTAATTGAAGATGTTTTAGGCTAAGGAGAGGAAGCAAGAGCTTATTAGGCTTAGAGAAAATCTGAAGCAAGCTGAAGGTCTGTTTATGATAATCTCCTCGTCTTCCTTACTTCTGTCTCCGGAACTTATTAGGTTCGTTTGTGATGATTTAGCTTTAGATGCTTCACATGATGATTTGTTTTCCCAAAACGCCACTTGCAAGTGCTTTTTCTTTGATAATCTGGGGAAATTAAACCCTAAGCGGCTCGAAGATGCTACTGACAGAAGGTTTAATGACGTTTTACGCCGGAGATTTTTCAGACAAGGTAATTTCCTCGCCTTTTTCGGTCTCATTTGCTTACTTCTTTTATCCAATATTTTGATATTGTTTCAAAAATTGTCGACACAGTGCGTTATAGGGAACGGAGGAGAAGAGCAGACAATGCAGTTAACCGGAAGCGACTTTTAGGTACGTTATTGCTTGATAGAGGCATTGTTCCTTTAAAATATGCTTTGTTAAGTGCCATTTTTTCAGCGATGACTTTGGTAATCGATATTATTATTGCATCAAAGCGTATTTCAAAAGTAATTCTTACTTTCATGAAAGTTTAGGATCAAAATGGCGTTTAACCTCAATAATTTTTCTGTTTAACATATATTATGGGATGTTAGTTACTTTAGGATCATGCATAAGTCTGTCTCTCTCCCTCAACTTTTTATTTTGTTTTCTATTTGAATTTCAGACTTCAATGAAGATGATGAAGTTGAACGTCTCCAAGCTTCAGTTGATTTTCTTGTAGAGCTTTGCGACACTTATTCTCCAGTATGAGAATAGCATTTCTGTTATTGGATTTAATTTTGTTATTCTGGTTTTTCTACGTTAAACAATTAGAGCATCTGTCCTCGTTAATCGTATACACTAGTAAAATTGCTTGTTTCTAGATTTATTCTGCACAATGCATCGTTTTCTTGATTTTATTCTATGATATTTTATACAGGTAGGGGAAGGCAACTTTAAAAATTGGGCTCATCAAGCTGTTGATTTCATTCTAGGTGATGATTCATATATAGTTTTCTTAGTATAACAAATGTAAAGTATAGAGATGTGAACCTCAATTGAGGGAAGGACCTACGCTCAGATTGGCTAGTTGATGATTCATATAATTGTCATATCATTGTTATTAGTTAATTAGTTATATATTTCGATGCAATTTTTGGGATTTGATGGATTTATGAGTCAAAGCAAGTAGTTGATGACGTGGTTAATTAGAAAATTATATTTACAGCTCAAATACATGATTTACTCTAGCAAGTAGCAATATAATATATTCTTTCTAGGGTAATTGTGTTGGATAGCAATTTTAGAGATAATAATTAAGTGTATAGCAACATTTTAAAAAAATTGTAAATATAGCAAAATCTATCGATGATAGACTCTATCACTAATAGACTCCTATCAGCGATATAGTCTATCATTGATAGATCCAACTATTGACATTATCTATCACGGATAGATTTCAATAACATAATCTAAATTCTGATATATCTGTAAATTCTTTTCTATTGTGTTATATTTGCAAATATTTTGGATCTGATTGTTATATTTACAACTACCCCTATATTCTAGAGTATTAGTTGTGAGTTCATGGGTGCTTGACACTTGAAAGAAATGTTATTGTTTTCCTGAAGCTTCATTGAAGGATCTTCTACTGAAGGGAAGGAACATGGAACTTATTGAAGGAATTACTAGCAGCTTGATAATGCGTTTAATCAGAAAGATGTGTTCTCCTGTGAAAGTTGGTAAATTTGTTTACTTCTCTATTACATCACAATGTCACAACTCTTGTAATTAGGATCGCTTCATAATGTATTCACTATTCAGATTGTTTCATTGACGCAACATGAATCTGCTTTGCATTCTTTTTCTCAATGATAGTGCCATTTGGTATATTCATTCTTCTCTTTTAATACTTTCTTGCTTTCACTTGCTATAGATTCAGAATTAGAAGACTCTGTCTCCGATGTACGATTCTATACACAGCAGTTAATTCGAGAGCTTGGACGAGAGACGTACATCGGGCAACGTGCAATAGTTTCTGTGTCTCAAAGAATTTCTGCAGCGGGAGAGAGCTTGCTCTTCATGGATCCGTTCGATGACAATTTTCCCAGCTTACATGAATGCTTGTTCATAATGTAAGTATTCTGACAAAATTTTCCAAAATTTTTTATGTTATTGTCACTTGTTCAAATTCAGCTTAATGGTCCTGTTTTTCGATGGCATAGTCATGTTCTTCATTTATCGTTCTTCTCAAGTCTGAACTAGGATAACTTAGAAGTAGGGAAATGTAACTATCAACAACTTAAAAGGTAAATTTTAATAGTTTCGGTTTGCATACTTCTCGAAGTTAGCAAACGCATAAAATTGTACCAATTGTTAGCTGAACTTTATAAATTGTAAGTTTGTAAAATCATTTTTTTTATAAGAAATCGAACGTTAATAGAGAAAAGTGCAAGAGTGAACAAAGTTTTCCAAAAAGCAAGTCCACAAAAAGCCTTCAACAACGAACTCCAATCTAAAAAGTAATAGTACCAACAAATTGAATTTAATGAGATTCACTTTAAAAATCTCTGTTTGTTTCATGTTTAGAAAATGCGTTTAATATCACCGGGAGGTTCCATCCATAGAGCCAATTTGATTGCCAAACCTCTAATGGATTTGTTATTGAATAGACTTATCCCCATCACTCCATGACTTGGAGCATTTTAATGGTAAACAGGATTCAACTTATGGAGTTTCTGATATCAGACTACTTACAGATGTGGTCAAAGGATGAAAACTTCGACACCTGTAAGCATTCTTTCCCTTATTCGAGGATTAAAATACCAATGTCGATATCGATATCGAGATTTCAATTTTAAAGATATATCAATAAAATATCGATATTGATAGATATTTCTGCGAGTCACAAAATTAACAAAATTTATTTATATTGATTATTAAGTAATTTTTACTCTCAAACTAAGTTGCGGTCTTATGGATATATTCTTACCAGTATTCTTATTTATAGTGGATTAAATAGATGACATTTTTTATGTTTTACGAGCATTTATAAAAGATGTTGGAGATATCTATAAATATTTAATATTGATGTCGAAGTTTTCGATTTACGGATATAACGGATATTTTAGTCCTTGCCTTTACTGCGAGATAGTTGTCTGTTCTTTTCTTCTTTATTAGTTTCTTCTTTTCCAACCCCCATTTTCTTTACATTAAGGGTAAGTTTACAAATGGATGAACAGTCTTTTACATTTCAAGTTTTTATGATGTTTGATTTTGAAAAATGATATTGAAAATTATAAACCTACTTAAAAGTAATAATAAAAGTACTTATTCAATACTTCTCCAAAATTAGTATTTGTAGTCTTATAGTCGAATTCGGTAATGACACACAATTAATTGCAGTGCTCTTTGAAGAGTGGATGATATCCATTTTACACGCAAAGAAAGCATTAGAACTCTTGGAAAGCAGAAATGGGCTTTACGTACTATACATGGACCGTGTCACCGGTGAGTTGGCTAATCAAATTAGCAATATTCGTAGACTACGGGAGCTCAAGCCAGACATTGTAGACGACCTAATTCATTGATTCAAAGGTAGCCAATCCAGGTTTGTAAAGCTCTTCTATAACTTTTTCTTTAAGTCTGTGCATGTACAATATAAAAATTAAGTGAGGTTTACCTATTACAACTGAAAATTTGGAGACAAAACAACTCAATAATATTCCAGCTTTCAAGATTTATTCATTCATTGGACTAAGAACATTGGCATTGCTAGTTCACCAAGCCCCCACCTCTTACATGGTCATAATAGCCTGGGGAGGTAACTGCCATGGGTGGGTTAGCGTAATGTGATACAGACCAATGTGAAAATATTAGGCTTACATGAATGAATTCAAACTATAGTGGCCACCTATTTGAATTTATTATCCTGCAGGTTTTTCTTTTTTTTTTTTTTTTGGTTTAAGTTCAGGTTAGTTAACTCAACAACTCATGGATATTTACGGAACAAAATAAAGGTTAAATTACAAATTTAGTCCTTAAATTTTGAATTTTGTGTCTATTTGGTCCTTTAACTTACAAAATTATAAATTGTATAATTCATACGTAAAATTTAATTTTATATCTGATTGATCAATTTATTTTTAAAATATTCAAATTTGCAATAATCTATTAGAAACAAAATTAAAAGTTTGGCGACCTATTACACACTTTTAAAAGGTTAAGAACCAAGTAGACACAAAACTTGAAGATCGAAAACTAAACATGTAATTTATTCTAAAATAAAAAAATAAAAATAAAAAATGAGACGAGATTTGAGTGTTGGCCCATCCTAAAATAGATATTTTCCAAACATTCCCAGCTTTTACTATCCAGCCGCCCTGGGATGTACAAAAGTTAAAGTACATCTAAACCAAAGCTTGTTAAATCAAAGATGTTCAGACTGGTGCTATTGATGGAGAGAAATAAGAGTTTCAGAGGAATATAGAAAAATGGTTCAATAAGCTTGGAAACAATAACATGAAGAGTATGTACAAGGTTAAACCTGAAAAATCCATATGCTGTTAACTAAAAATTATACAAACCTTGTGCCACATCAATCCACCATACAAGTTCAAAAGACAATACAAATTTGCAACAGACACGAAACAGAACAGGTAAATTAAGATCTGTACAACTTGTGAAAACAACGCTAATCTTGGTTTTTAAGTGCAGTTGTACATGTAGTATTATGAGAGCAACCGAATCAAATTCGGAAAATATCTGTTTGGAATCTCTCATCATACAACCTCCAATGGCCATATCTCTCCGTGTGAAAGACCGACCTTGGAATATAGAAATTTGGTTTCCTAATCTCCAAATTCTGCAGACTTGATGTAGCATTTGCTATATCACGGCTTGTCAAACTCACACACCCAAACAGATCCAAGTACTTGAGTTTAGGACATCCTTCACAGATCAAACTTAGAGCTTTAGCAGATAGTTTAGAGAAACCGAGTTCAAGGTGCTCCAAGTTGGGCATAAATTTTGCAATAGCTGCAGCTTCTGAATCCACATCTTGAGGGCAGGAATTTAGATAATTGTCAGGAACAATTCCCTTGTGTTGGGAAGGATCTAGATTGTTAAAGAAATTTCGTTTTAGAGTCTTGATATTTGGACAATGCTTGCCGATTAATGCCAACGATATGTTCGAGATTTCGTGACAGTAGCTGATATCTACTTCCCGGAGCTTTTGGCAACCAAGAGCAATCTTAGCCATTGATCTATCGGTAATGTTGGGGCAGCTCTTGATGGAAAGAACCTCAAGGTTTGGACACCTAAAACGTGAGTAAGTTGAAGACCATCAATTTTAGCCATTCCTTTTCCCTTTTTGATAATCTCTAGAGTTCATGCCAGCTTACACATCTCAGCTAATCTAAATGCTCGACTCTATAGCCATTGTTGTTCCAAAGCCCAACCTCATCAACTATTTAGATTTAAGTGTCTAAAAACATTTTTTTTAAGCACTTAAAATCTCAATCCAAACATACCCTTAGAATTTGCTCTTTTTGCAATTGAGATGATCCACGGTGGATCGATTCAACCCTCTTAAAATTACAGCCAAATTTTTATAAAGAATTTCACTTATGCAAACATAACCAAATTCAAAACAAGCTGCTTAAAACCCAATAGTGTTCATTAAAACAACCAATCCCTATACTTTTGCATATCCAACTAACAAGAAAAGGATCAACCAAGAGAATAAAGCAAATGATGTTTCCAAAACAAGAAATCCTTTCTATAAGGTACATACCTAGCCAATTAGGATTTCCACATTCATCCCATCCCAAAACTCATCTTGAATGAGGAATCCAACAATTTTTATTCTAAAAAATTGCACATTGATTGATGAAAACAGATGCAAAGATCAAGTGATAGTGCTTAATTAACTTAATCATAAAATTCACAAACAAAGTGCTTGCTAAACAGAAAAAATGGGGAAAAATTAAATCTTCTACCCTAATCAAGCAATAAAGCTCCATTTTTTTTCCCAACCAAAAAGAATTAAAATTTCAAGGGGAAAAAAAATTAATTTAATTACCCTTGAGCGACGAGGTCGAGAGATGAATCGGAGCAGTGTCTGATCCGAATAATGGAAAGAGATCCAAGGCTCCAATGGACGGCAGATCGGAGCATGGAATCGATCTTGGTCTCGAACTCCGGCGACCACCAGGCCGGAGACTCGGTGGGGGCCGACTCGAACCTGGGTTCGAGATCGAAGTGGGAGAAGAGAGAGGAGTCGGTGGCGGCGCGGTGCCAGAGCTTGCAGACGAGCATGGGGCCGCGCCACCGCTGCTCGATGGTTAGCCGAGAGAGGATGTTGGTTAGACACTCGTGCGTCAGCTCCGCCCATGATGATGACTCCGACGACGGCTCTGCCATTTCTTAGGTGACTTTAGGAATTTGTGAAACTGAAAGAGATGAGGGAGTGGAGGATGAAAATAAAATAATAAAAGTTATCTTTTTCTTCGATGAGATGCGCGCCATACAAGAAACCACAATTCCGTTATTTGGCGTGAGAAGGGAGGTAAAAGGGGCCTCTACCGACTTTGCCTTTGTTGATTTTGGTGTATGTAACTTTTAATTTTGGCTGAGGCTATACAGACGAGAATCTTTACCTGCCTTTTTACTCTTATACTTTTTATATTTTTCATAAATTTTCATATTGTCTTTTGTCAAGTGGTTGTAATTTTTCAAGTATAGGTGTCCATTTGAAAGATAATGAAAGTGAATTTTCTAATTTTTAGTTTATAAAATAAATTTATATATTTAAAATTAAAATCTTAGGTCAAATAATTGCAATTTATGTTGACAGGACACGCCCCTTTTCGAGATAGGATGTAATAGATGCCAATTGGATGCATCTAATCTTAGGGTATCTATCCGGAGTGGAGGTTGTTACGCATATTGAATTGATGCATTGATTCTTCCAATGTACATGTGAGATCTACCTGTAAAAGAAAAACAAAATACATACTTGCATTTACATTCTTAAAAAAATTTATTTCATGAGATAATGAGATCCAATGTTTAGAGAAAATACATAATGAAGTAGCAATTAATTTAATACGGTGAAATAGTGCATAATTTAGTAAGACTACATTAAAAAGGGCTATGTAAGGAGAATCTTTACATGTCCTTTTGCCCTTGCATTTTGTCCTTCATCAGGTAGTTGTGATTTTTCAAGTGTAAAATCACTATTTTAAAAAAAATTAGAACGAAAAGATTTTGTGTGCATTGCACGTGTTTCTTCATTAGTATTTTTAAAAAGGTTTGATTTTTGTACTTTTAATTTTGGTTCGTTTTGGTTTCTATATATTAAAAAAGTGATAATTTTAGTTCAAAAAATGAAATTAAAAAAGGGAAATTGAGAGAATAAAATAGTTACTTTTTAGAAGTATGGAGGCTAAAATAGACATTTTGGGATTATAGGAACAAAAGTTGAAAATATAATTACCTAAATGAACATTTTGAAAATATAGGGACAAAAAAAAAAACAGAGTTAAAAGTATAACAACCAAAATAGTATTTAAATTAATTTTAAAATATTTATTTTTGTCGATGTACTTTCAAATTTTCTATTTTGGTTCTTATTTTCAAAAAGTAATCAATTTGGTCTCTCAAAAATAAAATCAAATTCAAATTCAAAACCAAAATGGTCACGTCACCTCTTATAAGCATAGGGACTAAAATAAACATTTTAAAAGTAGAAAGATTAAAATGAACCAAAATTGAGAGTGTTGTGGATAATTTTGACACTAGAGGATAAAAGCGATGTAATAGAAATAAGAAAATTATTGGCCCAAGAAAGCAGATTGAACGGGCAAGCCACTATACTAAGGAGGAAATGGGTCAAAGGAAGGGATTAAATTCAACCCAAATCCAATCGAGTATGATCAACCTTGACCAAAGCCAAGGTTGTGCCTAGTGAATCATACATCTCAAACATGAAAAAAACATGAGTGGGTCATTAGAGGTGGGCTAACTTGGCTCAACACCAATTTAGCTCGGGCAGCCTCGACCTCGACTAAGGTAGAGCCCACCAACAAAGTGTTGCCCTCAAGTGAAAATGGGATGTTCAAAAGTTTTGGGAGGAATCCTAAATTGAGAAGGATTCGACTATCAACTCTATAAATAAAGAAGGGCTAAAATAGAAAGATTAAGTGAATTCTCTAATAGCAATCTCATTTGTCGGTAAATTTTCAGACTTCCTAACTTAGGCATCAGAGTGCATGTGGTCTACACCACATTGGTGTGTATTCTTTTGCTAACTTGCTTCCTCCTTGGAAATACATATTTACTGTTGAGGTCAAATCAATCCTCCTGTTTAACATTTGGCGACAATAGAAAGTATGAAAACTAAAATTAACCAAAGCCAAAAAAATGCAAAGTACATGAGTCAACTGTCAATTATTGATCTTTTTAAACTATATTGGGGAGTGATTTTAAAATGACTAAAATCACTTTTGCCATTTTGAAAAGCATTGTGAAACATGATTTTAATCCTTCAAAACTAGTTTCAATGATATGAAAATTGCATTGTTCGCACGAGACTTTTGGAGAAATTTGATTCGTAAATTTGAACTTAAGTTGATGTAGATTTGATGTGGATGTAGTTCAAACTCTAGTACTTGAACCTCTAATTCTCTCTTAGTTGAGTGCGTACGCTTGATATACATAAGCGGAACGCATGGATGTTCTTGAAGTTGGAGTCTTGGAAGAATGTTTGTGTTTCAAAGAGTTTCAGTCTTCAAGTGTGGTTTGGAGAGAGAATTCTCTGCCCTTGGGGCCCACAATTGGACTTGGCTTAATGGGACTTTGGACTAAATTAATCCTATTTTAGGACTCAATTGTATTTTAGCCAAATATTAATACAAAATTGGATCAAATTACTTTATTCAATCCAATAGTCTAGACAAAAACACGTGGCGTCATCGGGATTTGCCAATTTATGTCTTTAATTTCAATTTGGGACACATATCAACTTTTAATTAGTCACAAATTCAATTATTCGTAATTTCGTCATTAATTTGATAAATGACGTAGCAATTTGTGATTGGTCCAAAATTTCTCATTCAACATGCATAAAAATGTAAAATTGAAAACTAAATTAATTTTGAGTGATTAAAAATGTATTTTGAGTTATTTTAAAAATGATAAAAGTGATTTTGATGATTTTAAAATCACTTCCAAACATTTACTTATTTTAAGTTATAACTATTATTAGTGAAAGATTTCTTATTCTTAATTTTTTAAAACTCACATTTACGAATTCTTTAAAGCACTTGTTAATTATTTTTACCGACTTTTAGGTTACTCTCTAGAAGAAAAAAATGAGTTAAGTGATTTTTTTCACTTTTAAATGATTTTAGAATTTAAGATGAATTTTGATAATAAAGTCTAACACCATGAAAATTTTGAAAAGTAGAATGAACTTTGAAAATTGAAACATGAAAGAAGAGACGTAAAGCAAAGAACAAAAAATAAAATAAACTAAAAAGAAAGAGTCTAAATTTTTAAAATTGTGAGGTTAGCAAGTTGGTTTGGTTCACTCAATGATAGCCTTTACATGCACACAACTCGAGCTATGTCTCATTTTTACCACTAAGTCAACCCATGTTAGTTAAAAAGTTAAAATAAAAAGTTAGAAAACTAATTAAAAGAATCTCTCTTTATTTTAATAATTCACTATAGAACCAAATTTAATTTTTTCGTTAAAATATTATTTTGGTCCTTATATTTTGAAGTTTGTTCAATTTTAGTTCATATGCTTTCAATTATCTAATTTAGTCCCTAGTGCTAGTTTATTGTTATTTTTTTCTAATTTTTTTTTTTTTTTTTTTTTTTTTGTAATCTATAGCATTTCTACTGTAGATTTTCAAAATATATTCAAATATTTTATTTTCTTACATGAAGATTATTAACTTTGAAAGACTAAATTTAAAATTTATTGAAAGTACGAGGATTAAAGTTAGATAATTGAAAGTATAGGGACTAAAATTGAATAAACCTCGTAGCATGAAGACCAAAATAATATTTTAACCTAGACTTTTATCCCCATACTTAGAAGCTTGTTATATTTTAGTCTTTATACTTTAAATTGTCAAATTTTAGTTCATATACTTTCAATAAATATTAAATTTAGTCTCTCAAAGTTAATTGTTTCAAAATTAGTTAAATAATAGTAATATTTTTTATAGAAGGAGTTACAATATGTGAATATGTTTTCAAATTTTATTTTACAGTAAAAATGCTAATCGATAATAAAAAGTTTTTAAAAAATCAAAAATAAACTAGAAGCGATGGCTAAATTTAAGATTTATTGGTAGTACATGAACTAAAATTGGACAATTAAAAGTGCATGATCAAGAGTGTGTTTAAAATAATTTTTCAAGTGCTTAATTTAAAAAAATAAATTATTTCGAAAAAGAAATACAAATGTTTGACAATCACTCCAAATGGATTTTGAAAGCTATTAGTATTAGTTTTAAAATTAAAAGTATTAAAATGAAAATAAATTTTTAAAAAGAAGCCATAAAACTAAACAAACTTCAACTATACGAACCAAAATGCAAAATGATATAATCATCGAGATCTTACATATGGAATTACAAATCTCTATGTTTTGATAACTAAAGGGGAAGCTCGTAGTTGTATGGGTTCATCTTGATGGTACAAATTTCTACTAACATTTGATTCATTTTTCATAAAAATCCAAAATTTTAATATATAAAAAGAGAAAGTGATTGGGAATATTTCTATAAATCAATCATTTGTGATGGATATGTGGAACTTATAAAGTTAATTGATATCTCCATTATTTTGTCTAAATGTCGACATCCTTTCTTTTTAGTTGTTATATCTATTTCCTCCGCCTTATTTCTTTCCATTTATTCATGACTCCGACATATTTGGGAGTTATTCTAATTAAAATGGTTAAAATTAATTTTTTCATTTTTAAAATTACTTTTACCATTTTTCTAATGATTCAAAATCAATTTTGATAATATTAATATTGCATTTAAAATCAATAAAATTAAGTACTAAACTAATTTTGATTGATTAAATGCACGTATTTGAGTATTTAGAACACAATCAAATTAATTTTAACAATTTCAAAATCATTCTCAAACATGCACGAATTTTTTTTTTCATTTCAACTTGTTTGCTGGAGCCCACTCCAAATCAGATGGGAATCTCTATTAGGATTAGAGATTTAAGAATTGTTTTTCTTCTTGAATTTTTTTTAGAGATGAAGATGGAGAATGCATGTCCCGCTCTTATCTTTATCACCATTCTCAAATTTAAAATATATGTATTATATTTATTAGCCTTTTAGAATAAATTGTTCTGGAAAAATATTAAATGCTTTTAAAATTAATGATTTGAACTAGTATACGATATACATATTTAGGGTTGACTCTCTTGCTGTCTCGCTCAAGTTTTTTAACTTTGGAGTAGTCCCTTAATGTCAACTTATTTAGTTATTGATAGTAATTTGGTCACAGTCTCGCTCGCTCTAGCGCTCTCTCTATTTATTATTATTATTATTATTTTTTTCCGAAAAACTGTCTCATGGATTTTGTTATTTAAGCATTAAAATTGATTTTTTGTTTCTTGGAACTTAAGAATTAAAATTGTTTGGTTCAACCAATTTGAAAATGCATCAAATACGCCGAGTCAAATAAAAAGTCTAATATCTTTTTTATTTCTTTTTTTTTTAAAAATTCTCTTTCTACTTCTAGACTTTGTTTTGTATTTAATAATTAAGATTCCATTATAAACAAAACAAGAGAATCGAAAAAGTTTTTTTTTTCTTTTTTTTCTTTTTTTTTCTTTTTTTTTTTAAAGTATTAAGATCTTTTGGTATGAATATGATTAGTATTAAAGAAGTTTATTTAATATATATTTTGGGGGTGGATTTGTCAAGGTCATGAACACTACTTTTTATAATCAAATTCAGTTCTCTTTCAAATCAAAGTGTTTCAAAATTGTTAAAAGTACATATAAGCACTTTTTATTTACATGCTTAATTCGAAAGCACTTTAAAAGCATTTTTAAAAGGGTTTACTTTTTAGTAGAGAGGGATTAATTTTGTGATTAGATTGTCCATAAATTATAATTAATTTAATTTTAGCCAACGCGTTTTTTTGTTTCAAATTTAGTTCATAGTGTCTTGAACTATTCAATTCACATCTTGAAATGCATAGGATTGGTTATCTTAATTTGTGAAATGTTTGATTTTTGGGCCAAAGAACTCATTTTTGTGTTACCGTCTTTGTAAGCTATTTAAACCTAATTATTTCTCTAGTAGAATGTCTTCTACCCGTATATGAGAAACCTTTTGGTTGGTTTTGAGGGGACGATGTTGATATATATGGAGTTTTCTTCTTTATTGAGAAGGCTAAAGATATGGCACAGATTTTGGGGAATATTTTCATTTTCCATGTTTGTCGGTCTCAAAATGCTTTGGCGCACACCCTTAAAAAAACACTTTAGATGAGTGAATTTCTTTTACAATGTTCTCTCCTTACCCCCAAGTGGTTTTCTTTACATAGGTCTCATAATGTAATTCTTTAGTTTCTTTTGATATCTTTCTCATATAAAAATAAACCTTCTAAGTTAACTTTTGTTATTTTCAAATGTTATGAAAGGAGTGCTAAAAGTGACCGCTTTTGTTTTTGGAAAAGGAATAATAAACTAATAATGGACTATTTTTTGTTTTTTAAGATTTATAAGTACAAATACAACAATTAAACATTTGAATATACAAAAATATTGAAAGGCAATAAATTGCACCTAATTCATGCAAACTCACATTTTAACATAGTAGAAAAAATAAAAATTGCCACATGGCAAATTTTAATTGATCAATTATCTAAGCTGCATCAGTTTCAACCCAGATAGTATCGGAGTATTTTTCAAAACTAAAATAGAATCAAAATCAAAGTATAAATACTAAGGTCTCATTTGATAACTACTTGGTTTTTAGTTTTTGACATTAGTGGTTGTTTTCTCACAAACTGAATCATCATTTTCATATTTCTATGCAAATATTTGAATTTTTATTTAAATTCCAATATCAAAAATAAGTTTTTAAAAAATTAATTTTCTTAATTTTCAAAATTTAGCTTGAATTTTAAAAACACTTTTAAGTTAACAAAATATTAAAAAAAAATTAAATATTAAAAAAAACTATAGAAGAAAGTGATATTTATAGGCTTAAATTTTTAAAATAAAAAAAAAACAAAAAAAAAAAACAAATGGTTACAAAATAGAGCCTAAAAACATATTTTAACTAGGAAAAATAAACAAACAAACATGTTGCAATCAAAATTTAAAATATCGATGGATGGAAATATCGAGGTCCTAATTTTACGAAATTTTCGATGGATATTTCTGAAAAAATTTAAAAACAAAAAATTTAAAAATAAATTTAAATTAGTAAATAAACTATTTATTATTTTCAAATAAGTAAACATGTCTATTATTTATATTATATTTATATTAACGGCATGTTGATGCTTGATTTTTGTGTTTCATGAATTTTCTACGATATACTGAAAATATCGATTCGCTGCTCATATCAATATCGAACCCATGAAAATATGGAAATATTAACATATCCATGGAAATTTATTACTATGGTTGCAATTTATATTTAATCAATTTGTTGATATCTTTGCTAAGTATCCTTCTTTGGTAATTTTTTTAATTTCATTTTTAGGTAATATTATTTTTACTCGTTTTCAAGCAATTTTAAAATTATTTTATAAACAACTATTTTTCTGAAACACAATGCCGAAAGTTTGCCCACATTATGGGAAAATGGTACAAAATGACCGAAAATCAAAAACTTTTTTATGACTGGCCTCTCTTTAAAAATTTGTTAGTTATTGACCCTTTTGACACGTGAAGTACCACTTTTATCCTCAATATTAATGCTCTCTTCCCATGTATATGATAAGTCTTTTTTGCTCTTCCCTTCCAATAACAACAAAACGGAAATTCAAGGTCATTTAAATCTAAAGATGCTTTAATATTTTCCTTACTTTATAAGCATGGTTGGAAAGAGTGTGAAAATTGTATAAAAACAATTGGTCATTTAGTTAAAATGAAGGTGTATCAACAAAGATATTACAAAAATAGAACTATAGCAGAAAAAGTGTGTGATCACTAACATCAACATCCACGATCACTTATATCAGCATACTCGATCGCTCATTTTTCATTTTGCAATTTTATTTTTTGGTCATATTTTCATTGATAGAACTCCGATCTTGCTAAATGATCACTCGTTTCCATACATTTTTTAGTGTTCTTTCCAACCATGCATGTCAACTAAACAAAAACTTAAATAATATTTGACTTCATTATTCCAAAAGCAAATTTTATCTAAGTTTAAATGTATGTCATTTATATTCATTATTTTTTAGCATTTTGCTCAATTTACAAGCATAATCGAAAAGAACACGAAAAACGTATGAAATCGAGTGGTCATTTAGCTAAAATTGAGTTGTATCGACGAAAAAATGACAAAAACAAAATTATTATACATGCATAAAAGGCGGGTGATCTCTGACGTCATGGTGGACGATCGCTTACATCATGGAACGCAATCGCTTTGCAATTTTTGTTTTGTTATATCTTCATCGATACAACTTCGTTTTAGCTAAATGACCACTCATTTTTATACATCTTTTTGCATTTTTTTCGATTATGCTTATAATTTGAGCAAAATGCTAAAAATATATATATAAATGACATTATAACATTTAAACTTAGATAAAATTTACTTTTTGAGTAATAAACTTGAAGATTGTTTAAGTTTTTATTCGATTCACAGCATGGTTAGAAATAACACAAAAATATATATGAAAACGAGTGGTCATTTAGCAAAAATGGAGTTGTATCAACGAAAATATGACTAAAACAAAATTGCAAAACAAAAATTGAGCAATCATGTATGCTGATGTCACTGATCACACACTATTTCTGCGCAAATGATAATTTTGTTTTTGTCATATCTTTGTCGATACAACTAGGTTTTAACTAAATGACCACTTGTTTTCATACAATTTTTGTGTTCTTTCCAACCCTACTTATAAAGTAAGCAAAATGTTAAAACATCTTTAGTTTTAAATGACTTTAAATTTACATTTTGTTGTTGTTAGGAAGGGAAGAGCAAAAGCGATGTAGGAAATACATGGGAAGAGAGCATTTAATAATAAGGGTAGAGGTGATATTTCACATGTCAAAAAGGTAAATTACAAGGATTTTTTTTTGTAGAGATGACCCTTTTTCAGGGGGTCAAATGAAAAATAGGTACCTTTTTAAATAGAATGAAAAGTGGCATTCTAGTTACGTCATCACCTTCTGAATTTACCCATTCGACCCTAAAACCTATCCAGGTGCAAATTCATATGTTTTCTTGATACTCAATACTCGATCCTTGCTCCTCAGTACTTGATGTTGGATGCTTGATACTCTATGCTCTATGCTCTATATTATATGTTATATGTTATATACTCGATACTCACTCCTCACTCTTCGATACTCGATACTCTATGTTGGATGCTTGATGCTCTACACTCTATGTTCTATATTATATGCTCTATATTATATACTCACTACTTGATCCTCGATACTCAGTACTTGATGCTCTAATACTCTATATTCTATGTTTGATGCTCGATGCAAGGAAACACAAAAAAAAAAAAAGGAAGAAGAAGAAATTCAGAAAAAAAAAAAAAAGAAAACAAAATGAAAAATGAATAGAAAAATAATACATTTAGAGTTAAAGTAGTAAATTTACGCTTAAAAAAGTGCCCAATTTTTATTTGAACCCCTTATTTTAGTCCATTATACTAATTACAAAAGAATTTTTAAAAAGAGGTGGATCATAGAAAAAAATTTAATTGTTGGGTCATTTTGTACCATTTTCCCACATTATAAAGGTTTTAATATCATACAAAGCCACTTCAATTCAAACGTCATTATTCTTCAAAATAATAATAATAATAATAATTCAAACGTCACTGCCGACAAACTTGTTCGGATTCACTTTTAATTAAAAACACCATTTTCTCATTCAGGCAAAAGTTTAAATTTTGTTCTACTTTTAAATGTCCATATAGTTAGTTAATATGTTGTTATTATTATTTTTTTTTCACAAGAAATAATTAATTTTTATTAACCTTTAACACCTTCCATTTTAGAAATATAAGGTTAGATTCCCTACTTTTATAATTATTGTACTAAAAAAACATCACTATAATTATTTAATCAATTTTGATAAAAAAAAAAATAACTTTGCTTTTTTAAAAAGAAAATTGAATGACTACATTTAATATTTATTGAAAAATATAGACTAAATTAAGATTTATTGAAAATTAAAAGACTTGACAATTGAAAGTGGACTAAAATGATATATAATTCAAAATAACATTTTGTTTTTTATTTTTAGTTTTTGAAAATTAAGTCTACAAACACAATTCTCATCCTAAATTTTTTGCGTTCTTATCTACTTTTTATACATGTTTTCAAAAACCAAACCAAGTTTTGAAAATTATAAAAAATTATTTTTAAAATTTGTTTTTGTTTTTGGCTAAAAGTTCAACTCTGGTACTCAAAGATGCAAATTATTGTAAGGAAATTAGTTTAATTTTCAAAAACTAAAAACAAAAAAAAAATGTCATGTTTGATAGAGAATTTGAAAATAGGAATCTGAAAACAATTGATTCAATAAAAACAAAGTTGTATTTAAGATATGTGTTTAGTAACAGATTCATAAATGGGATTATAATTTAAATTATGTGTTTGATGCTACATATTTATAAATCATAAAATTAGTTGTAATTATTAATTAATATTGGTTGAACAATAAATTATTACTAATTTATTTTTTAATATAACTTATTTTTAAAAATTATATAATTATTATTTTATACTATCATATAATTTATTTTTACTAAATACAATATTTCAATAAAAGGTCTTTATAATACATTACATAATACATATTACATTTTTTTTTTTAAATGAATTGAGTTTATAACTTGACATATTATATTTCTAAATGTTTTTATCTCTATGAAATACAATTCTACATTTTAAAATTTTAAACTTAAAATATGAATACAATGATAACATAAAAATGTCATTTTCAACGTTTGCACGGTTTGAATTAAAGAAATGAATCTAGGTGGTTGCCGAACACATATTTATTGAAGTCAAAACAAAATTTGGATTCTCTATCAAACAGACTCGAAATGATCATCAAATGGGACCTTAACAATTTTTTTTTTTTGGTTGAAATACTATTTAAGTCCTCATTGCTTACTTATTGTTTATTTGTTAAAAATCTTTTGTTATTTATTATTTTTTTCGCTCTAAAATTCGGAAACATTTCTGGTATTAAAATTAATTACTAAATTTAAGATTTATTACTAAAACTGAATAAAGGATTAAAATGATATTTTAACGTTTTATTTAAAAAATAAATAGTGTTAATAAATAGGCCCTTCATCCATTCTTCTAGCTTTCTAGTGTCACCCACATTATTTCAAAGTTCATAGTTCTAACTTCTTCTAAGTTCATAACCACACATCCAAACCTCCCAACAAAATCCAAATTCAATCAAGAAAGAGAAACCCTCGCAAATCTAAGTAAATCAAAACCAATTCAATATCCAAAAACTACAAAAGAAACAGCTTAAAAATCCTTATTCGAAAAGTTAAAACAGAGATCAAGAAATTCAAACATGTTCTACACCGCCGTCGGCGCCGGCGAATAGAGCGGACGCCTGTACTCATCAAAGAACTGGTCGCGATCGACGAAGACGATTGCATAGAGCGCATAAATGATCCCCGGAATGTAACCGAGAAGAGTCAAAATCAAACACAGACAAAATTCCACCTGCAAATTAGATCAATTCCACACAAAATTAAACAAAAACCTAATCCAAACCCTAATTCAGATCGACATCGTCGGATTTAGATCAGATCGCAGGGAAGAGTAGTTTCGTCGGCTGTTTTAGGTCATCGGAAGTTCAAATTGGGGGAAATTAGAGCGGGAAGAAGAAGAAGAAGAAGAATTAGGATTTACCGTGCAACAGCCGAATTTGAGGCAAACTCCTAGAGGAGGAATGAGGATGGCGATGAGAATTTCGCAGCAGATCTCACATCCATTCGCCATTTTCGAGGTTTTCGAGTGAGAGATTGAGAGAGAGTTGTGTGGAAGGGGAAGTGGTTGATTTTGATCTGTGAAGAGTTAATGGCGGTTCTGTTGTTGCTTTTAAGATAGATTGACCATCCAATTTAAGTCTTCTACCACTTATTTTATTTCATTTATTATTATATATTTATTTCATTTTTATTGTTTATTATTTGTCATTCTTTGCCTGGAAAAAGCAAAATTGGCTTAAAGTATAAGTTTAGTATTTGATTCGTGTTTAGGCAATAATTAACCAATAATTAAGGGTAAGGGTGAGCTTGAGTCGATCGAGAACTCGGAAGTTTGGGAAAATTTCAACCCGACATTTAAAAATAAAATTTAAAGAACAAAACCAACTTAAACCGACCTCGTTTCACTCCTTGACGATTGAGATCGATTTGAACATTTGTTAAACCGGATTCAACATATATTAAACCGGGTTCGGTGTCGGTTTTGTAAAAACTGACTCTGATAATTCAATACACACCCCTGATATAAAACAAAATTAGTTTTTAAGAAAAAAAATTTGACACATGGTAGCCACTCATTAAGTGTAGCCCATATTGTACTTAAATATTATATATATACATATTAGGTCCCTAAATGTTTAGAAGTGTTTAAGCAGTCTTTTAAACTCTCAGTTTTGTATTGTATAAATCTTTAAATTTTTTATTTTATGTTTAATAGATTGTTAAACCATTCATGTGTTATAAATTCATAGGTTTACTAAACACAAAAGTGAAAGTTTGGTGTTACATGAAATTCAATTTTGTATCTACTTCAATCTATGGACTAACACTTTCCAATTTTTCATTTTCATTTTCTTTACTTCTTCAATATCTTCTAGTCCTCTTGTTTCATCCATCAATCTTTAAAACTTTCCCATAATTTTTACCTTCCTATTTTGCCCTTGATTTTTAAACATATTCCCATTATACCCTCCTTTAATTGTCAGTTATTACATCTTTTATTTTCACAAATGGTTCGTTTCCTTTCTTTGCATTTTTCTTTTCATGATTTACTTTCCCAAAAACAGGAAAAAAAAAAAAAAAAAAAAAAAAAAAAAAAAAAAAAAAAAAAAAGTAACCACCATTCTACATTTGTTTTTCTACATTTTTTTAGTTAGGAAAATTTGATTTTCTTTTATTTTGATTTATATTTGTTTGTTTGTTCTTCTTCTTTCTTTTGTTTTGCTTTTTATTTCACTTTTTCTTTTTCTATTTTATTTTATTAGTGTGTATGTATTCCTTCTCCACATGTATTCTTGGGATCATAAAAAAAACATTATCAAACAAAAAAAAAAATGTAAGTCCTCTTATATTTACTTCAATTAACCACTTCTACCAAACATTCTACACTTATTTTTTTAGGAGATTTTGAATTTTTTTCATCTTTATTTATATTTGTTTGTGAGCATTTTATTCCACTTCTTTTTTTTTATTTTGTAGTTTTTTGTGTATTATTGTATGTGTTTTGTTTCTTACATTTTTTTTCTTAGCATCCCGAAAAAGTCATTATCAAGCAAAAAAATGTAAGTCATTCTTTTTTTTTTTTTCCTGTAATTCAGATTAGGGGTTCATTTTTAGAATTTAATTTAAAGTAAGAGCTTTATTTTGATGGAGAAAAACATTAGAATGATGAGGAAATATGAGAGAGATATTAATGAGGAGTTAGAATATTATGAAGTTTTTTTAAAATTTAAAAAAAAAAAAAAAAGAAAAAAAAACCTATTATCTATTTTGAGAAGAACTTGATATGGTAATGATGAGGAAATCGAAAGTAAAACTAACTTGAGAAAATTAGGGAATAAAGATATATGGAGGAAATGTTGAGAGTATTCTTTAAAATGTAACTATTTATTATTTTTTGAACATTGTGGAAATCGGAAAAAGGAGGATCAATTTGAGAAAATTAGGGGAGGGAGATATGAGGAGAATGTTAGTGAGATATTAGATAAAAATTGACTTTCTAATTTTAATTTCATCTCAATTTTAAAAGTTGTGTTTTCAAATTGCACTATGATTCATATTTTATATTTATTCTACTCCTACTTTTAATTTTGGGTTGTTTTCAAACGTAGAAAAATAAACAAAAAAAATTACAAATATAGCAAAATTTCACTATTTATCTAATAGATCAATTAATCTTGAATATTTTCAAATATTTCAAAGATCAATTAAACACAAAATTTTAAGTTCTTAACTCAAACAAAAACAAATATTGTAACGACCTGACCCTTTAAAACTAACACGTCGTTACGTCATGCATGACCATTCAGTGAATGCATTGGAAATTAAAAGACACGGTACATTAAAGATAAAGTCGGTCAAATTCATAAAACGGTTGGTTTTTCTGATATTTTAATAAACCAAACATAGAGGAGTAAAAACGCTTTAGCAGGGTACCCCTTAAATCGTTAGGGAAAACTTCAAGAAAAGAAAACCGAACATAACCATATCAAAACAAATCACAAACGGTTTAATGTATGCACATACTACTACCCTACAAGTCCAATACGCTATATCCTAGACTAAGGTGCAGAAGCAATGTCATCGATCCCATGGCACAATCACGGATTTCCTCGGTCATACGCCTGGCTACCAA
This sequence comes from Citrullus mucosospermus, assembly GCA_030954485.1. NCBI lineage: Eukaryota > Viridiplantae > Streptophyta > Magnoliopsida > Cucurbitales > Cucurbitaceae > Citrullus > Citrullus mucosospermus. Next base: position 27,846,384 of record CM062056.1, read on the forward strand.
GCTCTTTACCTGGGAGAAAAACATAGAAAAGGATGAGGAATCATACTAAGTAAGAGACCCACTACTGGGCGTTATCACCCTTTTTGTCGTGTGCACCCGTGTACCCGACATAGGCATAAGCATAGGAAGCGACCCGATGGTACGCAATGATTACATTCGTAACATGGACATAGGTGGTGATCCCGAGGGACATCCTTCGTAGCATAGTACATTAGGGGTACGGGGCACGACAATAGGGCAACCTGTAACATGTCATGGCATAGCTAATTCATTGCAGAGATTCATAGAGTCATAGGCACATAAGCATAAGAACATTACTTACAAGTTACAAACTTGGCATACCGAAACAATCATATCATTCAACATCCGAGACAAAAGTTCATAGCAACATTCAATAGTCAACAACACAATTAGACATTAGGCGTCACTAAAATCCGATAGTAAGTCCCTTACCTGCGAGAGCGAGACTGCAGCGAGACTAAGCGAGACAACCTGTGCGACGTAGCGACTTCCCTACACTGTGGAAATGTGCTATGAAATGTGCTATGAAGGTTGTGACAACACGTCATGGAGAGGGCAGGCGACGCGGCGATGAAGATTGTGACGATGCGTCGCGGAGAGGGCTGCGGCCACGCGACGATGAAGACTATGATGATGCTGCGAGATGCGAGTTGTGACGATGTGGTGACGACTGATGATGTGGCGAAATGCGGGCTGTGACGATGCAACGCAACGAGTACTGAGACGCTGCGGCGCGACGAGGACTGAGACGTTGCGGCACAAGGACTATAATGATTCCTCTACACTGAAAGCTGCGATGATGGTGACGAGTGCTGGTGATTATGGCGGTGAGTACTGCGATGACGGTGTCAGTGAGGGCTAGAGATGATGGCGGCAACGAGGGCTGAAAGGGACGACGACTGAGTGACGAAGAGTTGATCGAGAAAGAGATTTTGACCTTTCACTTCTTCCCCTTTTCTTTCCTTTTCCTAAAACGCAACTCAGCCAGTAAATCCCATTCGGAGATCTTTCCCCAACTGAAACTCGATTTCTCCTAATGACCAAGAATCTCCCAATCCCCCTTAACACTCCCTCCCTCCGCCTGCATATTTAATTATTATTATTATTATTATTATTATTATTATAAATATAAAGATCAAAATGGTATTCTAATATGTATTTTATCAAGTTGAGTTATGTTAAGTTCCCTCACCCATTTTAGTTTTTATATTTTTAAAATTTTGCCTTTTTAGTTTCCATAATTCCAAAATGGCTAATTTTGAGTATTTTTTTAAAGTCTCTATAACTTTGATTAAGAAAAAAAAAAAATATATATATATATATATATATATATATATATATATATATATTTTACCCTTTGAAATATAATGAAGAACTTGAAGTTTTTGAAATAAATTGGAATATATTTTTAAGTATTTAATTTAAAAATTAAATTATTTAAAAATAATATAAGTGTTTGACAACCACTCAAAATGAATTTGCAAAATTATTAAAGTTTTTATTTTAAAAATTTGTTATAAAAAATGTTTAAATGAAAATAAATTTTTAAAAAACATTTATTTTTCAAGTTAAACAGAATTATTTAACTATTAATTTTAACTATTAGGGATAAAATTATCTAAAAAAAAGTTGATATAGATTATAGATAAACACCAAATTCTATATATATTTTTAATTATAGGTATTAAATTTATAATTTAATTGATATTATTTTACCCTTCGCTCTATTATTTCAATTATACACTTACAATACTCATTGGATAACTTTTGGTTGAACCATTTTAGATGATGATATTTTTAATTTTAATCAATAAAGAAAAATTAAAACGAAAGAACACTTTGATTTTAAAGAGGTTTATACCAAACACAAATTAAATTGCTAAATTATTCATTTGGTAAATACTTTTTAATTTTTAAAATTTAAGTTGGTTTTATTTTAATCATCCAATTATGGTTTTCAAATAGAATTAAAAGAAACACTTGAATTTAACTTTAAATTCTAAAAATTAAGTTTATAAATGTTATTTTTAGTGTATTTAGAAAAATCAAGTACAAATTTGAGAGTCAATAAAAATATTTTAGGAAGACAAACACAATTTTCAAAATGAAAAGACTAGAGCTAATTTTTCCAAAAAATACTTGAGAGATTTTACATATTTTATTTATTTATTATTATTTTTTTTGGGAGAAATTTTATGACTTTCTAAGTTCGGCCGCTTGGGATAAAAATAGATATTTATTTAGTTTTTAATTTGATAAAACATATTTCCTTATTTAAAATAAAAAAGGAAAAAAAATATTACCAAAATTAAAAAGGAAAAGGAAAAATCTTTGGAAAAAAAGAGAATCCCTTTTTTTAAGGTGGGGGTAGTGAATAAAAAAAAAAAAATGAAATTTGAATGAGAGAAAAAGAAAATTCGTCGTCTTGGAGAGTGTAGATTCACTTCCTCGCCCTGCCCCTGACTATGGACGCTCTTCCATCTTTTCACCTTTTTTAACTCTCCTTCTCACGCGCTAACAATGGCGGTGAATTCCATACTCTTCTTCTTCTTCTTCTTCACTTCATTCCTTCGTTACCTCCCTATACCTTTTTCTTCTTCTTAGCTTCTCCTTCTCCCTCCGCCGCTTGCCCGATTCTCTCACCGTCGCCTTCCTTTTTCATATTTTGTCTGCGTTTTTTGCCATGGAGTTCAAGTTTCGCGCCGGCGATCACCGACCCCCGCCAACACCACCACCACCGCCACCGCCCATGCAGTATGTTCCTCCTCGGCCGTCGGCTGTTTACTGTTTACCTAAGCAAGGATTTCCAGGTTTGCGTTGTTTGTGAACTTTTTGTTTGTTTGTTCGCATTGTGATTTTTTGTGTGGTTTTACTCTGTTTGGATTCCGTGAAAATCGAGCGGCTCGAGAGGTTAAAGATTTCTTCGGTTTTTTTATTTGAATAGTGAATAGGTTTTTTTTTCCTTGGAATTGTGAAGCTCTTTCGGAATGCGTTGGAACTCTGACCTGTTTTTGAGGCTTTTTCGATGAGGAATTTGATTGCAATTTTGTTGAACATTGAATGAAAGTTTGAATTTAGGGAAAGAAGTTTCACCTTCCTTTTCTGTGGGGGGTTGACGCGAAGAATGAGACTCGTAGATTTTACCGATCAATTTTGAAATTTACTTTTCCTTTTTCTAGCTCGGTTAGGATTTCTTACTCTTTCCAGTTATGGTAGCGGTTCCTCTTTTCAAATCCCCTAACAGATCATCCCGAAAATCTTTCGATTCTCTCTTATTGAACGGTTGCGATCGCACTTTAGAGAACGCATTTGGGAGAGGAATCTTAGATTTCTCACTTTTTTCTGATTTTACATGATTTTCAACTTCTTGATGAATTCAACAGATGCTTATCTCAGACGAACAACGAACGTCATAACATTGAGAAAGCCGTTCGATTCAAACGAGGAAATGCATTGGGAAATGGAGCTAATGCGATTAAGGGAAGAGAAATTGCTAGGAGAAATTGAACGGCAGCGATTTCTGAAAGAGGAAGCGAGGAGAGAACTGATGTTGTTCGAACGAGAGATGGCTATTCGAGGAGTTGCGCAGTCCGCCGGATATCCTCTCCGACAGCCGCAACGATGGGGAGCGCCGTTCAGCGCTGCGGCAGCGTCTTGTCCGTCTCCATTGCCGTCGCCGTCGCCGTCGCCGGCGGTAGTGGTGCAATCGTTCCATGAATGGCAGAAGATGGAGCAAGTAAACAGTTCCGATCGCCTTGGGTTTGGTGCGGTGGCGTTGCCGCCGCGGATTCAGCCATTAATGGTGGAAGACAAAAAGGAGCATCAAGTACTAGAGGCTGATAAAAGAGAACTCATTGTACTGGTTTGCCTCTATATCTCTATCTTCTTTACTTTTCTTCGATGAATATATTCCCATGTTTTAGGGTTTTTCAAAATTATCTCTGTTAGAGAAAATTATTAAAAATATTTCCACTAATAACAAAATAAATAATTTATTAAAATTTTACTATATTTATAAATATTTTAGTTTATTTTTTTATATTTAAAAATATCCAACTTTTAATATGGGTGGTTATTTTTAAATTAAAACTTAAGGCATGTTTCATAAATAATTTCATTTTTTTAAAAAAATTTTTGCTTAGGTTTTTTATATTCTTTTTTAATTATTAATACTTTTTTTATTTTCTTATTTTTTTTAGGTTTGAAATCTGGGTCAAATTACATAAAAAAGCAAGTTTTTGAAAACTTAAAAAAATAGTTTTTAAAAATTGATTTTTCTTTTTCAAACTTTGACAAAGAATTCAAATCTTTTTCTAATGTAGATGAAACCACTATCCAGCTAAATCTTTTTCTAATGTAGATGAAACCACTATCCAGAAAATAAGCTGAATTTTTAAAAGTTAAAAACTAAATACAACAAGCCTTTGAATCACAAGTAGTCTAATAACTTGTATCTTATAAGGTTTGTGCCATTTGATAAAGTTATGCTTGTTACCGCTATTTCTTTAATATGGTTATCATCTTTGCTAAAAAAAAATTGTTTGAATTCTTACTCAAATTTCATGAAAAAGTCAAGCTTTTGAAAACTTAAAAAAACAGTTTTTTATAACTTGTTTTTCATTTTCATTGAAAATTCAAATCTTTTCCTAATACAGATTAAAACCATTATAAATAAATATGAAAAAATAAGTAAAAAGTTTCCAAAACCTAAAAACCAAATACAACATGCCCTTAAATTACAAGTGGTCTAATAACTTGTAACTTATAAGGTTTGTGTTATTTGATACCTTAAGTTTTAAAAGTGGTCCTCAACTTTTAATTATATGTCCATTAAAACTCTAAACATGGTAGAAAGTGTCTATACATTTAATTCTGTGTCCAATAAATTCTCAAATTTTGATTTTGTTTCTATTAGTTTCAATTTTGATAGTTAAAGATCTATTAAACATTTTTAGAGTGCGTGGACTTGTTGGACAAAGAATTAAAAGTTTATGGATAAAGATAGATACCAAATAAACTCAAACTTCAAATTTGAAAGACTAAGCTGGTAAGAAAAAGGAATGGTTAATTTTAAATGAGGTGGCTGTTTGTACTATATTTTATTTTATTTTATTTTTTATATTTTCTACATTATTTTTTCTATTTCATTTGTTTCTCTCCTCCCTCCGCTTTCTCTCTCCCCTGCGATAGAGACGGAGAATACTCCACCTCCGCCGGTGTTGGGTTCAGTGAATTCCATAGGCCAAGTGGGGCGTTAGAAAAGATGCAACTTGCTGGTTTTGCAAAGAGAAGGAAGAGTGTCATGGCTTGGGATGTTTTTTCTTTCACAGACATGGAGGGGAGAGAGAAAGAGGAGGGGAGTAGAGAAATAAAGAGATTCCATGGATGGGAGAGAGAAAGGGGAGGGAGGAGAGAAACAAAGGAAAGAGAAAAAAAATCCACCTAATATAGAAAAAAAAAAAAAGTACAAAGGACCACCTCATTTAAAATGGTTAACTCAAGATGCCACCTTATTTAAAATTTGCCCATTTGACACTTCATGTCACTTTTTAGTTAGTCAATTAAAGGTTAAATTAACTCATGGACTATTTAAAAGTATCTTCTAAACTTTAGGAACTAATGTGTTCATTTTGAAACATTGGACCAAATAGACACTAAGCTCAAACTTCGGAGACTAAAAGTCTAATTTATGTTTATCTTATTGTTTCTTTTTTTCTCGTTTGTGTCCACAAATGGCCAATTTTTTTTTTTAGAGAAATTTGGTGGTTATTCATTCAAAATCGTAAATTTGTGACTAAGGATTTCAATCTATACAACCGCTTCAATTTACCAATCGTTGAATCACAATTTTCAAATCTGAGACTGATTGCCGAATAGTTCTCAAAACAACTCTTACCTTTTTGGTAGTTTGATTTGAATTTTCTTGGTCTAATTTTTACCATTTTAATGTAAAATAATATTGTTATGATTAAATTACAAATTTAGTCCTTAACTTTAGGTTTGCATTTATTTTGTTTTTGAACTTTCAAAAGTGTCTTATAACCATCATGTGTTGGTCTAGTAGTAAATATAAGGTTTGGATTTGATGAAAGGGCTAAGAGATAATAGGTTCAATTTATGATGATCATGTACTTAGCTTTGATATCTTACAAGTTTTCTTGACATCTAAATGTTGTAGGGCTAGATAGGTTGTCTTATGAGATTAAATAAACTAACCTAGACACTCATGGACATAAAAAAAATTTAATATCCAGTAGGTTCCTAAACTTTCACATTCTGACATATTATTCAAAATTTTAAAAATTTTCTCGATTTATTATTTATAAATTTAAAACTTATGTATAATAAAACTCTAACTTTTTTTTTTTTTTTAATTTTGAATCTAGTAGATTGGTTAATTTTAAAAAATATCGAATAGGTCAAAGACCTATTGACATAAAATTAAAAATTTAAGAATCTATTGGACACGAAGTTGAAAGTTCAAGAGCAGACACTTTTGAAAGTTAAAACCAAACAAACACTAACTCCAAAGTTTAATGACTTGACTTGTAATATAACCTATTTTTATCAGTGTGATTGAATGTGAATTTTAATATAACTGTTAGGCAAATTAATATTCTAAAAGTTGCCAATTTTGGGTAAAACCGGCTGTAATATGAAGAAACCATACTTCTAGAAGTATTTATATGAACTTTTCTTTAAACTTAAACTTCAAATTTATTATGACAAAAAGGTAGTTTTCCAGTTTCTAATGTGCCAATTATAAAGGAATGATTGATATCAAAACATGGTTGGAATTCCAGGAAATCACACTTCAAATAATGGCATTATTTAGAAATTATCCTTGTGTAGGTGAACTAACTTCCTTCATATCAAATGGTTTACAATCTGATTTAGATGTCTTAATTTTGGTGAAATTTTCCCATTCTAGAGATATGTTTGATTGTTCATACCAAAAAAAAAAAATGCCATTTGTAAGAAGTGTGGATGTGCATGTGATATGCTGAATCTGTCTTTCTAATTGCTATATTTCATGATATATTGGTCATGTTGCAAATAAATATCTGTTTGCATTCACTCTAACTCCTTAACAACTAGATATTAGGGAAATGTTTGTAATGACTTTCTAAGTACTCAAAAAAGTGATTTTAAGTTCAAAATAAAGTGTTTTTAGGCACTTAGAAAGTCAAGAGTTCATTCTTTATAGATTTGAGAAATGGTGTTGCAGGAAAAGCCTGACCCAAATATCTTTAGAGAAAAGCGAAAAGCTGAGACGACATCACCGTCCACTGACGACGTCCAACCATCTGGTGTGAAGAAGACTTCCAAGGACGAGTGGAGTTGTGCCCTGTGTGAAGTGACTGTGTCGAATGTAGAGACTTTTAATCAACACCTTCGTGGCAAGAAGCACAAGCGCAAAGAAGCCGGTCTGATGGCCCGAAAAGAGAGCAAAGTTTCCCAGACTGTTCCCGAGCCATTAGCCAAAAGAAGGAGAAAGCGACGCAAAGTCATGGAGATGCTCAGCTCTGCATCTGGTGCAGAAGCAAAGGAGTCAACAAAACATGAAGAAACACTTCAAGGTGAGAAAACTGAAGGCAGAGTTGACATGAATGCATTAATTCCAAACTTTCTGAAATTAGGTGACAAAGAGTATAATAAGCAACAGAACAGCCAGATAGCCTTTGGGCGAAACTCGATTATCAGCAATGATATCGTGGCGAAAAAGAAGTTTAATTTTTGGTGTGAAAAGTGCAAAGTTGGTGCTTACGATACAGAGGTGATGTTTTCTCATGTTAATGGGAAGAAACACCAAACAAATCTTAAAGAAGCTGGTCAAACTGGGACAGGGCAACCCTTGTAGTAGCTAAGGTTTCAAGAAAATGTAGATACTGGACAGAAGAAGAGCAACAGTCAAAGACAGGTGTTGCTCGGTGATTCGGGGGCAGGGCAGGAAAGTAGAACAGTTTAGAATGACTTTTAGAATGGTAAAACTAACCCTCCTAATTACTTTTGAAAATTTTCATGGCGTTTGATTGCACAGTTAAAAAGTAATTTTTAAAAAAATTGTAGGAAGTACATGGTTGACATCAGACTTCTTATGAGTCTCAAATAAATTCTGTTTATTTAGTTAATATATATAGTCTCATTCTTACTCACTAAATTATCCTTTACTTGGGTCTATCTTTGGAAAAAGAGGCTTGTTGATGGCTGTGGCCATATCAACAAAAGCTAAAACAGATTTTTTTCAAGCCTTTTATGATTTAATAATAAAAAGTTGGCATGCAAATAGACTACTTTATATGTTTTCACAGGATAACTATTAGTATATGTAATTTGTTTATTGTGAATGGGCTTGCTTTCTTGAAATTCTTATACTTTAAAATTCTTTATTAAGCACTTAAAAATAAGTCCAAACTTGCTCCAAATCATTATCTTTACTTTTTTTTTTTTTTTTTAATATTAAATCTAATTTTTAGAAGCATGAATTGAGAAAGTTAATGAAGACGTTTGAAGTTCGTTTGTTGGCAATTCAATGGGGTCATTATTGTTCTTTGTCATATTCATACCACAATAAAGTAGCTAACCTATTTCAATACGTTGTTTAGATAGTTCCCTTGTTATTGAATTTAAGTCAGTGTTACACTATATATAGTGGAAAAGTATATAAGAAAGTTGAAAGATTGGAAAAAGTATAAACCAGGTAAAACTTTGTTTGTAATGAATTTCAAATTCTTTAACAACATTTCTTTTTTCACTTAAAAACATCTCCTTAACCCTTTAAAAAGTCTTTTCAAACCTAACGTATTTAATTAAGTTCAATCGTAGTTATTACCACCCATAAAGCTATTCTAAATTGGTAAATAAAATGAGGTTAAATTGTAAATTTTGACCCTATGATTATAAAAAAGTTAGGCCACATTTATTCTATTATGAAATGTAATCCATCAATGATAATTTGAAAAGTAGGCTCGATTGTTGTTGTTTGCTTGTGTTCCAGCAATCAAACCATGCAATCTAATCGAAGATAGAGAGTGTTCAATTTGATTGTGTTTAAAAATTATGTTGATTGTGTTTAAAAATTACGTGGGATCCACTATTTTACTTCTATCATTAAGATTACAGATATTGTTATTGTAACAATATGAAAATTATGAATTTGTTGCATTTATAGTTGCCTTTACCACTACAATTACCGTTAGGGTCAAACGATAATGGTAACAATAGCATGAAATGTGACAGATTCGTACTTCTAAGTAAATGCAATCAAAAGTAATTCAAATCCATTACAATTGATCTATTAATGGAATTCTATTATGATAACACTAATTTTCTTTACAAATTGGTAAACATCACTTTAAAATTTAGTTAGAATTTAATCTTTGTAGATTTGAAAGTTAGAATTGAATGTTTATGGTGGAATAAACTCATGTTTAGGACTAAAAATAGAAATAAGAGAAGTTTGGAAGAAAAAACATAAATAAAGAAAAGATTGAGATGTTTCGAGGAGAATTGGAAGTTCATGTGACTGTCAGCTCTGCTCTGTCTCAAGTCCTTTTGAACCCAAATCCGAGGAGGTGGGTGGCTGTCTCCTCTACTATAAAGCCTATCAACTTCCAAAACCTCCAACAAAAATTACCTCCAAATCTTCCCCATATGGGTTTTACAAAATAAATACTCTATCTAATTTTACTATAAAAATATGTATATAACAATAATAAGATCTAAAATATTGGCAAATATAGTATCATGCAAGAGAATTTGTAAATATAGCAAGATTTAAATTAAGCTCTCAGAGTTTACTAGTTATAGACCATATTGATAAGACGAGTCTATCATTGATATAAATTTTGTTACATTTGCAAGTCCTTAAAATTATTATTATATGCTTAATTATTAATCCTAAAAGTACTGTCCATTACAATATTTCAATATGGTATTGGGACAGAAATAGAGAGTTACATGAAATTGATGTAACAGATTTTATATTAGGCTAAATTCATCTTCAAACATAAACAAAGAAAAATCTATCGGCCTCAACTTCATAGAGAACTCTTGGAAGAAAAAAGTTATATCTCAAAAGGATTCAAAAACATCAAATACAACTCTAAAAGCATCTATTTATAGGTTCAGTTACAAGTTTAGTAGCTTTCAGGTTTGTTTTATTTGGTCTATGAACTTTTAAGAGTATCTAATATATTTATGAGTTTTCTAATGAGCTTTCATAAATTCGAAAATTTTAAAAATTAATTGATTTGTTTAGTATGCATTTAAATTTTATGTCTAATAGAACTATAAATTTTTAATTACGTGTTTAGTAGATCCATGAATTTAACATATTCGCAAGTTCATAAAATATATTTATAATTTAAAAAATAGATTAAATACCTACCAGTTTCAAAGTTAAAAGCCTAAATTGATAGTTTAACCTTGATCAAATCATAATCAACCACTAAACTAATACTAACTAAATTATACAATCGTCTAAGTATTTATCTTGGATTTGTTTGATTAATATTGTATACTTTCTTTCAAATTTATTATTAAAACATTATTGTTTTAAAACTTAGGTTAAAATACACTTTTGGTCCTTTACTTTCATGAAAGTGACAATTTCGTCCCTAAACTTTAGTTTGTAACGATTTAATCCCTGTACTTTCAATTTGTTTAACAATTTAGTTCTTGAACTTTAGTACGTAACAATATAGTCCTCGTACTTTTAAATTTGTAACAATTTAGTCCCCAACATAGAACAAATCATCAAAATTAGATGTCAATTTTATATTTTATGATGTGGACTATGAATTTTGTAAAAATATTGAGCGTCTAATTAGTTTATCAGTTTATTTATATAAGAAATCTTATTAAATTTAACACTAATTTTTGCAATAGGGACTAAATTGTTACAAACTTTAAAGTATAAAGATTGAATTGTTACATAATAAAGTTTACGGACTAAATTGTTACAAAATTGAAAGTGCAGAGGCTAAATCATTACAAATCAAAGTTCATGGGACTAAATCGTTACTTTCATGAAATTTTAAGGACTAATATTGATTTTTAACCTAAAACTTATTATTCCAATGTTATAGTTTTTAGGGTTTTTTTTTTTTCAAATATAGTAAAATGAACCAAAATATAGCAAAATTTCACTATTTATTATTAGTTGTAAATATTTTAGCAGTTTTACTATTTAAGATAATTTTCCTAGTTTGTTTTAACGTTCCAAATGGTAAGAAAATCCCTAAACCAACCGAAATAATTTATTTTTTAGGATGAAGAAATTTTAATTTATTTATTATTATATTTTTTTAATAATTTTAAACCATCCTCGTTACTTCAAGAGATGATAGTGGTTGAAACGGATGTTCTTCGTCTCTTAAAAACTGCCATATTTAAAATAATAAGTTTCAAAACAAATTTATATTACTAATAAGTTGGATAAATTGCAAAAACCATCTATGAAATAGGTTAGTAATTGCAATTACAACCTCAAACTTTTAAAAGAGTTAAAATTGGATCTTCAAATTTTAATAATTGTAGAAATTAATCTCCACAAATGATAAAAATTGAACGCTCAAACTTAAATATTACAATTTATACAATTATATAAGTTGAAAGTTCAATTTGACCCAATTTTAACACTAATGTAATTTTGAGAGCTTAATTTTTAAAATTGAATTTTGAAAGATATGATTGCAACTATCACCATACTTTATGGGTGGTTTTTGCAATTTGCTCTTATAAGTTTTTACAAGAGCGGTTTTCAAATATAGTCAAATGAACCAACTTATTTACCACTATAGTAAGATATTATTGTCTATTAATGACTAATAGATACTTGATATACAGTGATGATAAAATATCTATCTATGTACATCACTTATAGTCCATTATATTTGGTTTTATTTTGCAATTTTGTGATTTAAAACCATTCCTCTTTTTTTAAAAAAACACAATATTAATAATTAAAAAGATCCCATTTATCCAACATCATAACAGAAAAGAGGGGTATTGCAGAAAGTGTGTATTATAATCTGACTAGAGAGAGAACGAGAGAGGAGAGAGAAAGAAATGAGAGAGAGAAGTAGAGAAGGAGATGGATTTTCTTTTTAGAGAGAGAGAGAGAGAGAGATTGGAAGAAATGTATATTAATTCTGACTCCAAATAGATAATTTGCAAAAAAAGTAAGAGTTGGGAAATTGGGTTATTGCAAATTCTGCAAGAAATATCCATTAAATTCCTTTCCTAGAGAGATAAAAGAAAGAAATTGAGAGAGAGAAGAATCTTTTTGGATTGATTGATTTAATAGAGAGAGAAAAAAAAAGAAAAAAGAAAAAAAGAAGAGGCCTTTAAAGCAAAGCAAAGCAAACCACTATCCACAAACATCATCTGAATCACTCCCACAATTCACTGAATATTTGTACTCAACAAAATTTTTCACTCTCCACCCATCAATGGAATCCCCTTTCTATATCTCATCAATGGCCCAGTTGGACCAAACCAATTTTTATGCCCAACAAATTCCTAAATCAATCAGAGAAAAATGGCTAAATTTCTCCTCTCTCTCAACTTGCCTGAATCGCCCTGTGATTTGGGCTTTTTTTTGCCTCCCTTCTTAGTTGTCTTCTAGGTTAAGATTTAACCAAAACCCACCCTCCAATTCTTTTCTCCGCCATTGTTTTTCCTTCTTTCTCTTCATTCTCTTTCCTGGGTCTCTTCTTTTTTCTGTCATCGTTTCGATTTTTCTTTTTCAATCGGATGAAGAAAGCTCGAAAAGGGGTGGCTATGGATTTACAAGCGTGTGCTCTGTTCGAGAGCTCGATGATTGGGACCAAACATCAAAGTCTCTTGCAGGATTACGAGGAGCTGCATAACGTAATATGATCTTTTATGGATTTTTTCCCCCTTTTTTAATCTCTTTTATCGATATGTTTGATCTTTACGACTTCTTCTTCTTTGATTATTGTTGTTTATTTTTCGAGATTGCTTATTTGTTGATCGGCTGCTGAGTTTTGAGATTGTACTTGTTTATCCTTGGTTCTAGAAAAGATGAAGATCTCAACATGAGAGGGCTTTGTGACTGTATTTGGTTGCTGAGAATATTGTGAACTAATGTAACATTGCTTTGATATTGTGTTAATTTTTGGTGTTTTTAAATGATAAAAGAAAAATATGGTTTAGACAAATGGGGTTTAATCTCTTCTGCCAGTTGGTGTAATTGACTATAACTCAACTAGTATAAGTATGTAACTTGATTAAGAATTCATAGGTCTGAAACCTTCGTCCCACATGTTAATTTTAAGGACTGTTTGGATTGAAGTGCTTTAAAAAGTGTTTCTATGTACCAAAGAAAAGTGTTTTTAAGCGCATAAAAAGTCAATTTGAATATACAATAAATCATGATGTTTAATTAAATGAGATAATTTGCCTTCTGCATTTTGTGTACAAGTTTTAAGTTCATATGACTCTATGGTCATGTGTTCAAATCATGGTGGTCAGTTACTTGGACTAATAAGCATGTCGTTGTTTTTCTGTAATAGAGTTATTTGTTTGTCTCAATGTTGAGTGAGATTAGTCAAGGTGCAAGTAAGAATTCGATATTCGATACTTTTAGTATTTGTTTACAAGGGTATATTTGAATTAGCATAGGTCAGCTTGGATACCCACAATCGATCCGATCACACTGTGACAATGAGGGCATAGCTTGTGGAAAAACTTTGTATAGAACTTGACCAGTTGAACCATTTTTATCTCAGGAAACAGAAGCTATGAAGGAGAAACTATTGATCGCGAAGCGGAAAAAGGCAACCCTTTTGGATGAAGTTAGGTATAGCCTAGCATGATTCTTCTCCTTCCCCTCTATTTGTGAGTTTCTGTCAGGAATTTGTTAATGTTGTTAACTGAGTCATGTTTATTTCTCAACTTTAGATTTTTGAGGCATAGATATGAATTTTTGAAGAACCAGCCTGCAAACATTCAACCAAAGGTTGGTTTCGAGCGGACACGAAACCTTGAAATCGGACCTCCTATAACGAAGAAAGAAAAGAGTTCTCGGAAAAGAGAAGCTTCTTTGAAACCCCTTGCTCAGGCTCACGACTTAAACCAAAGGGGAGGAATCTACAATGGGATGGAAGCCCCTTCTCAAAAATCTCAGTTGTTTTTCGACATAAACCAGAAGTCAAGGGTGTGCAGCAAGAAGGAAGTCACTGTACACAATTCTTTTCCTATTTTTGAACAAAAGGAGAGAGTATGCAGAGCACATGAAATTGCTGCCAACACGAATATGACCCCGGTTTTCGACCTTAACCAGATCTCGGTACCTACCACGACTTCAATTCTTGCATCTATAGTTAAAAACATTCAACTTTTCTGATTAGTTTCAAATTCAACTGTCAATTCTTTAACATCTGTTTCTTCCTTCAGAGGGAGGAAGAAGAACTGCAAGCTGGTTTTGAACCACTGAAAATGGAGGACGAGCCGAAGAATATGTTTTCAAGAAGCGAACACGATGCGAAGAACAGTGACTTGGTGTTATCATCAATGTGTAGGAATGATGGTAATGGATCAAACAGAGCAGGAAAAAGGAAGATCTCATGGCAAGATCAAGTGGCCTTAAGAGCATGAAGTTCTCTATTATTGAAAGGACCCATTCAGGTTCCTTCATTTGCATAGGTGGGAAAACTGAGATTCCTTGAAATTCCATTATTATTATTGTTGTTATTATTATTCAACTCGAAGTTTAGAAAATTGTGACCCTACAATATTTGGAAGTATAGGAAGTTAGCGTGGAATGACTTTCTAAGTGCTGAAAAAAAACTTAGAATATATATTTTTTTTTCAGCATTTAGAAAGTCATTACAAACAGATCCTATAAAACTATACTGATACCGTAGACTCATAAATAGCAGGTAATCATGATTGAAACTTTTGAAGAACTTTTGAAATTACGATTTCTCCGTCTTAAGAACTATCTTTGTGAATTCTTTAGATAGAGATGAAATAAAACCATCTTAGGAACTATCTTTGTGAATTCTTTAGATAGGGATGAAATAAAATTGTGTACCGTATTTGTTTTAAAGCAAAATATAATTATTTGTAACAGTTAATGCTAATTTATTTGTATAGAGTGATGGTGAGAGGTAGGTCTACATCTTTATTTTGTGAATATAGACACCAATATTTAAAATAAAGGGTATGTTAGGTTGTTTTAAGAATCTCAAATATAACACTAATGTAATCTAAAAATGTTTTGAATGGACAAAATTAACCTTTTTTTTAAAGATTTTTTTTTTTTTCTAATCTCTTTCTTACTTTTTCTGATTTTAATTAGAAAACCCACATCCCTCAATCAAGTGCCTCAAATTTAAACTTCAGTTTCAAATGGTAGATTTTGTTATTATTTTTAAAGGAAAGAAATTGGGAAGTTTCATTGAAATTTTTCTTAATTGAAAAGTTTTCTATAGAAAAACCTTTTATGTGGAATTTTTTGTAAGAATTGGAAAATGGAAAAATTTATGTACGTTAAAAAAAAACTAAACTAAAGTTTATGGAACTACAATTTGTTAATTTAAACTAATTAATTTAAATTTAAGTTAAAAAAAATTAAAATCAAGTTTAAAATAATAAAATTGGCTAAAAAAATTAAACTAACTTAAATTTAGGTGAAAAAATTGGCATTGGAATTGGGTAGAAAAAATCAACCTAACTTAAGTTAAATTGTTAGGATAGTAGAAATCTTAAGGGAAAAGAAAAAACCTTGTGGGAATTTCTAGTAAGTTCTTGTAAGGATTTTTACGGGAAATTCTCGTAATTTTTTTTTCCTCTCTCTTTCTTTTACACCTCTCTCCCATCTTAAGGATTCTTTGGGAGATCCTATAAGTTCCCGGAAGTTTTTTTTTATTGTTATTCTTTTTTACCTCTATACCATCCTAAGGATTCTTAGCAAAATTCTCGTAAAGTTTTTGTTTTTGTTTTGTTTTGTTTTTTCTCTCTCTCTTTCTTTTACACCTCTCTCCCATCTTAAGGATTCTTTGGGAAATCTTGTAAATTCCCGTAAGTTTTTTTTTTATTATTATTCTTTTTTACCTTTCTACTATCCTAAGGATTCTTAGCAAAATTCTTGTAAATTTTTTTTTTTTGTTTTTTTATTTTTTTTTTTTAAAAAAATCTCCACCATAGTAAGGATTCTTATGAGAATTTTCATAAGAAATTCTTACAGGATTTTCCATAAGATTTTTTTAATTAAAATTATTTTTTTAAAAAAATTATGGGAAATTCTCATATTCTCCTTAAGTAGTTTTTTTTTTTTTTTTAAAAAAACCAATTCCATTTTTTTTCTTAACAAATATCCACTATTCTGGCAACTTTTGTGAATTCAATCATTAGTATATTCGGCTTGACTTTCACCCAATAATAAATGTTTTCCTTTTTATAAATACATTTTTCCTTTTGTGAACCACACCATTCTTATTTTCATTGCTATTGTACCATAAATATGTCACTAGTAATTATCCAATTTATTCATAATTTAGCGTAGATAATCACCTAAATTTGAAATTTACGAGAATTGATCATTAATTTCTACTTAGATTTTTTTTTTCAAATAAGAATAGGTAAACTAAAAAAAAAAATTGAACACAATTTTTATATTTGTTAAAAAAACACATCGTTTTTATTTTATTATTAATTTTTAAGTGAAGCTTGCCTCTCAAATGAGTGACAACCTGTTTAAAACTAAAACAAAAATTGAAGTCATTTAAACAAGGGACAAATGACATTTTCACCATGTGAGGTCCTCTACTTAAGATCTGAAAGGTAAAAAAAAAAAAAAAAAAAAAAAAAAAAAAAAAAAAAAAAAAAAAAAAAAAAGTTAGAAAAAAAGTTAAAAAAATGTTACTTTTGTCCCATAAAAAAGTTTTTAGGTTAAAAATAGCAATTTCCCAAAATTTACATATTCATACATAGAAAAATAGTTGGGTGCCTTTCTCTATCCATCATTTTGCAACCTACCTACTTATTCAATTAAAATTTGTCAGGTGTCGAACAATTGAATTATTATTATTTTTTATTATGTAAAAAAAAAAAAAAAGAAAAAGAGTACAGGAAAATAAGTGTAGCTTGAGCAAATTTATAAATATAAAATATAGAGTCCAAACAAATTTACTTTAAACCATTTAAGAGAGACTCGTATACAAAATGGTGATGAATTTCTTTCATAATTTTCAAGTTCAAAAATTTGCAGATGGATAATCTCTTGATCGAAAGTATATATATTACACCAATTGAGTTATGTTCGGGTAAACTCATCATTTTCAATTTGGTCCTTAATCTCGAGCTAGACGATTTTTATTGATTAAAAAAAGGTTATAAAAATTGTTAACTTTTATTATAAAATGGCATGTCAAATGTCATTGTTTTATTAACATGTTCAGACTTGTGGACATGAGGTTAATGTTATTAAGGGTACCTTCATACATGAAATCTAATCTACTTCTTAACAAAATCTAATTTTAAATAATAATAGTAGTAATAATAATAATATCATTTCTCCAAGTGAAATATCTGAATGACATGTCCCTACCCACATGTCCAATATGCTAAATAGTAATTTATTAACATATCAATATAATACATATACATTCTAACAGATTCTTTTTTCCCCCTAAAGGAACTTTATTAATAACTTTTAATACATTAAAAATAAAATTTTGAATGTCAAAATTAAAAATTAAATTGAGGCACTTACAAAAAAAAAAAAAAAAAAGGGATATGTTATAAAACAAGCCGTTTTCGAAAAATAAAAAACATAAATGAGAAATTAAAATAAAAAAATCACCAGTTAGATTGCTTTAGTGGTAAAAAAGGAGACATCGTTATTCAATTCATAGTGGTTAAGTATATTTAATTTTGAAATTACTTTTTAAATACTTAAAATTTTATTTTTAACTGAGCAATGTTTTTAAGCACATTCTAAAGAAGCTCTTAAATAAGTGTTACTTTTAACCAACGTGTTTCGTTAATTCATGCACTAATTTTCTCAAAATGCAATGTAAAAACCTCCATGAATGCATGTGATTTTTTTTTTTTTTTTTTTTAGCAATCTTTTAAAAGAAAACTTATTATGTGGTTAAACTTGTGACACTTGATAAAGCTTATTGTTAGGGTTGTAATTCTTATTTAAATTTGAGGTGCAATTTGACTGATATAAAAGTTTAGAGTAAAATTGATACAACTCAAGAACTAAAAATTAATACCTAACAAAGAAGAAGCAAAATACCCCCTCTTGTTTGTATGAATCATGACGGTAAACGTGGAAATCATGCTTGTTCAATCACAATGTTAAATATTTGTAAAAAGGAATTCAATTTTATCTTAAGACTGTCATATTTTATCAATTTCACATAAACTTTCAATTTCATCAAATTAAACCATCAATTTAGTTAAATGTTATAACTTTTATTAAGTTAACAAAGTTACCCACTAATTTTAACAAAATGCAATGGAAAAATTGTCATAAACTCACTCCTTTGAACAATACCAAAATTCACACAAATTTAAGTATGGATAATTTACAAAGTAAAACTTTCACAAAGAAAAATATAGCTCCTATATATATATATATATTGAAATCTTATCAATATTACACCAAACATATTTTTTATATTTCACTAAAAACAGTTATGTAAATTGTCCTATGAAACTAATTAAAGTGTGTAAGTTGATCTGAATGCTTACCAATATAAAAATATATATATATATATTTTATTGAAAGCATGAACAAAATTAAAAAAATAAAACAAATCAGAGAGTAAAAATAAAAAATATGTATCTCAATGTAGGGAATAAAAATTGATAGACATGTTTAGGAATAAAAGTATAGAAAATCCTTTGTAAATAAGAAAAAAAAGTTTTAAATCCCATTTTTGTCTTGTTCAATTTCAATCTTTATATTTTTAATTTTTAATTGTTGAATTTTAGTTTTAATATTTTCAAAAATATTTAAACTTTGTCCCTAAAAATTATTTTTTATCGCGTTGAATAATAATAACAATTTTCATTAAAAAAAATTCAATATGTGAATATAAAATGAAAAAACTTCCAATTATAAGATTAAAATGTTTTAACGAAAAAATATTTAGAAAACTCCGTTTCCGTTACCGTTTGCGCCGTCGGCTCGATGGCTGGCTGAGCTGGCGTGCGGTCATTTTTTATTTTTTATTTTTTATAATTTAGTATTCAATTTTAAGAATTTAAGTATTTGCCTGAAATAAAACGCGGAGACAAATTTGGACTTCCATTCCCTTGTTCTTCCTTTTTCTTTTTCTTGTAGAAATTGTTCTTAGTTCTTCCTTATAAAATTTTCCTTTAGATTTTTTTTTATAAGTTAATTTTTCCTTCTGTAGTTTGTTTTTTTGGTTTAGATTACCGAGAAAGGTAGCGTTTACAGGTTCGTTTCTTCTCGTCCTCGTTTTTTCCGATTGATGCATTTCCTGTGTTTTCATTTTTGGATTGGAATTGTTCGATCTATGTTTAAATCTCGTTTGATCCATGCCCTAGATTGAAATTATGTCTCTGTAATTACACATCGTGAAATTTGTTTGATTTGTTTTCGAAATTTTGTTTCTGGATGATGTCTTCCTTGATTTGATAATTAATCTGTGCGTTCGGTGGAATCGACATGGTTTAAGATTTGTATGTTTGGTGGCTTATGAAAATAATGATTTGGTCAGAGTTTTTCTTAACTATTTCTGTTGTTTTGTTCCTTTTTCCTCCCTTTTTTAAAGATATATTTAGATTCTAGTTTCTTTTCGTCCTTTCGATTACGTTATCATTTTCATGTAGTAGGAAATCATATGATTTCAGACAATCGCTTTGGTTGCAATAGAGATTTTGGGATTGGAAATTCGTCACCCTAAAAATTTTGCAATGAGAATGATTTGGGTGAAATCTTAGAAAAATTCGATTAAGCTCTTCCGGAGTTTCCTTCTCAATGTAACAACAGCCCTCATATCTCTATACCCGCTTTATCGGCATTTGCCCTATCACTGTTGAATTGGTGTGCAGTTCTTCCTCTTGTTTGTGCACTCCTTCAGTCACTGCAACCATGATGCTTACTCGCTTTTTTAAAGTCTTGGAAATTTGTAGCCTTGGGCTCGTGTTTAGTTTGCAAGTGAAGCTTCGAGGAAAAAAATATTTTCTTTTGATTTTATAAAAGGGAGGAAAAGGAAGTAATTCTACCAAATTTTCTCTTTATGAACTCACTTTAGATCACAACATTGTTTGTTATTTGGTTAGCTGACACTCTAGACTACCTTGTTACTACTCCACATAATTCAAAGGTTGTTAGAGTAAACTCATATGGGAATGGTTTCATTAGGATTGCAGTCAGGAACAAGAGAGGTTGCTTCGTCCAAGTTACATACTTTGTATCCTCAGGGAGAAAATCCAGTATCATCATTGTTCAAGAAGTAGATCAATTTGGTTGGAAAGGTTGTCCTTTTGGTCTTAAGGTTGTTTATTGGTTTGTTATAATGAAGGTTTCTTGTTTCCTGTAAAATAGAAGTTTTTCCCTGGGAGTAATGTTGTAAAATAGAAGTTTGTTATAATGAAGGTTTCTTGTTTCCTGTAAAATAGATGTTTTTCCCTGGGAGTAATGTTGTACTTCATGGTCTTTGATTTTGTGATTTCGAATCAAATGGTGATTTGTTGGATGAACTATAGTTAACTTCTGAATCCATTAATTATTTTGGAATCCGTTGTGATTGTTGGTTGTGATTAGAACCATGTAATGTCAACCGAAGAAAGTTTCATTGAATTATTTAAATGAATGTATTTATTTGCAGGGTTTTTTAAATAGATCAAGATGTTAGAGCAGTTGCTGATATTCACTAGGGGGGGTTTGATCCTATGGACTTGTAAGGAGCTTGGAAATGCACTTAGAGGCTCTCCTATTGACACTTTAATCAGATCCTGTCTTTTAGAGGAACGATCAGGTGCGGCATCTTATAATTATGATGCTCCAGGTGCTGCTTACACCCTCAAGTGGACCTTCCACAATGAGCTTGGCCTTGTATTCGTTGCGGTGTATCAAAGGATTCTTCATTTATTGTATGTGGATGATTTGCTTGCAATGGTGAAGCAAGGGTTTTCTGAGATATATGATCCAAAGCGGATGGTCTATGATGATTTTGATGAAACTTTTAGGCAACTTAGAATGGAGGCTGAGGCTCGTGCTAATGAGTTGAAAAAAACAAAGCAGGTGGGGAAGCCATTGAACAATGCCAGGAAGCAAGGGCAGGACCAAAAAACTGGATTTGGAGAAAACAAGAAAAGCAACGGTTGTTTGACAGATGATGGTGAGGCTGAGCGTACAAAAGGACATAAGTTGGAGAATGGTTACTCCAATGGCAATCATGTTATAGAATCTAAACTGACTCCTGTCGTTAATGGAAAAGAAAATGCAAGTTCCAATGTTGGGGCTTTTGATGTAAATAAACTTCAGAAGCTTAGGTCTAAAGGTGGGAAGAAAACTGATACTGTTGCTAACAAGGGCTCCAAGGAAGAGCCAAAGAAAAAGGTAACAAAGAAGAATAGAGTTTGGGATGAGAAACCTACTGAGGCAAAATTAGACTTCACAGATCCTGTGGGTGAGAATGGGGACAACAACATCGAAGTTTTGGCAGCAGATCAGGGCCAAAGTATGATGGACAAAGAAGAGGTCTTTAGTAGTGACAGTGAGGATGAAGAAGATGAGGAAGGTGACAAGGGTAGTAAGCCCGATGCTAAGAAGAAAGGGTGGTTTTCATCTATGTTCCAGAGGTAAACTTCTTTATTTCATGCATGTTCTGCATTCATGCCTCATCTTTCTTGACCAGTTTACTAACAATGTAAAAAAGGTTTTGCATTATGGGCAACTTGCACTCTTTAGTTCCTTGAGCTTGATTTTGTCAGTTGGTCCAAAATGTTTATCGGGCCTTCAAATTCTCTGATGCATCATTCTGACATTTTT
Organism: Citrullus mucosospermus; assembly: GCA_030954485.1. Lineage (NCBI taxonomy): Eukaryota > Viridiplantae > Streptophyta > Magnoliopsida > Cucurbitales > Cucurbitaceae > Citrullus > Citrullus mucosospermus. Next base: position 27,868,414 of record CM062056.1, read on the forward strand.
TTCATCCACCAATTTCGTTTCTACTTTCTTTTCCCCCATATTTCAGATTTCTTTGTTGCTGTTATGTGTTCAAAATGATGCTATTTTTCTTCAGTGTGAAATTATCAAATTTATTTTACATTTGTTATCTGGGCATTTTATATGTTTTATCTGGTTGCATTAGGTTTTGTAGTTAAGTTCAAAACTTGTGACTGAATGCACTAACAGGCCGTCAATTCTGCCATAGTTACAAAAGCAAGTTATATTGTATGGAAACTCTTTTGGAGTTTTGATACTGAGATGAACCCATGTGTATGTGTTATATCGAATTTTAGAGATGAAAGTGGGGTCTGGGGAGTCTATCCTATTGTTTGTGTTCCCCGTAAAACAAGAGAGAGCTATCATAAAATGACAACCAGAAATTCCATTTTGTTCTTTATGACATGACTTATTTTGTGATCACTTTGACATGTTACTTTAATGGGGTATTATCATTATTTATTTATTTATTATTATTATTATTTTTTAATTTTGGGTGCTTTTGTGTTTCCAGTATCTCAGGCAAGGCAAGTTTGGACAAAACAGACCTGGAACCAGCTCTGAAGGCTCTCAAGGACAGACTTATGACAAAGAATGTGGTATGTTTTCACACCATATTTATCTTATCATCTCTTGTTCGTAACTTTTCTCTGCAAGTTAACAAGATATTTCCTGGTTGGATTTTAGGCTGAGGAGATAGCTGAAAAACTTTGTGAATCAGTAGCAGCTAGTCTTGAGGGGAAAAAGCTAGCTTCTTTCACAAGGATTTCTTCAACGGTCCAGGTACACCTTTGAATAGCCACATGTCCAGTGCTTATTCTCACCTACTTTATTTCTAATTAAATTTTGTAAGTGACCAAGAAGCTTGCTTTAATTTCTCGTCACAGGCTGCAATGGAAGAAGCCCTTGTCCGTATACTGACTCCAAGACGCTCCATTGACATTCTGAGGGATGTGCATGCTGCAAAAGAACAAAAGAAACCTTACGTGGTAGTGTTTGTTGGGGTCAATGGAGTTGGAAAATCTACAAATCTTGCCAAGGTCAGGCCACCTCCTTCCTGCAGAAGTTTGTTCCATGTGTTTTGGCGTTGCTTTTGATTAGAGAGTTAAATGCTTCAACTTTTATATACAGGTAGCCTATTGGCTTCTGCAGCATAAAGTTAGTGTCATGATGGCCGCTTGTGATACATTTAGATCTGGAGCTGTGGAACAGCTTAGAACTCATGCTCGTAGACTTCAGGTATATGATTTCACATTGATATTCTGATTTCCATTAATTATGACTTCGTTTATCAGGACTCATTCAGTTGCCTATATTTATCCTCAATCATTTTCAGATCCCTATATTTGAGAAGGGTTATGAGAAAGATCCTGCGGTTGTAGCTAAAGAAGCAATCCAAGAGGCATCCCGCAATGGATCGGATGTGGTTCTTGTTGATACAGCTGGGAGAATGCAGGTTTGTAACTTTTCTTATTATCCAAAGGACCAAAATTGAAGTGATTGTGGATCTCTTATATATTTTGTTAGATTGTTCGTATCATCAACCAAATATCTTTATCTTATCAAGGAAAAACAAAATTGAAGTGATTGTATCCTAAAATAGTTGGTAGTTTTCTAAATATTGGATGCAAATTTGTGTGAGCACATTAATTGACATGTACTCTAGGTCGGAGGTTCAAATCTTTGTATCCCCACATTTGTTGTATTAAGTCTTTGAATTTTTTATTCATTCATATCAAAACATGTTGCAACTCTCAGGATAATGAACCACTCATGAGAGCTCTCTCAAAGCTTATCAACCTTAACAGTCCGGATCTAGTCTTGTTTGTCGGGGAGGCCCTCGTTGGGAATGATGCCGTTGATCAACTTTCAAAGTTCAATCAGGTTTTGTTTCTATATACATGTGGATTTTTTTTCGTAAGCTTACCTATCGACAGTATTGATTTTCAATTAGCTCTCATCTTTACTCTCTCTGGTTCTTGTCACTGCAGAAACTAGCTGACCTCTCAACTTCACCCGAACCCAGACTGATTGATGGTATCTTGCTCACAAAGTTCGACACCATTGATGACAAGGTAAATAAATTTAGGAACATTCCTAGCTTCTTAGGGGTATCCTAATCAATCATTTATCGGTTAATATAACGCTTCGAGGTTACTTGCAGGTTGGAGCGGCATTGTCTATGGTTTACATATCTGGAGCACCGGTAATGTTCGTCGGCTGTGGACAGTCGTATACTGACCTCAAGAAGCTCAATGTCAAATCGATCGTCAAAACGCTTATCAAATGAGAGGGCTGTGCCAGTACGAACACTCTCCCTTATGTATCGATGATGAGATTTATGAATTTGTTTGTGTTGTTGATTGCCCCCTATGACCACCCAATTCCCATACAAATATATATAACTTCAAAGTCTATGCACTCAGTGGTGTAATCTTATCCTTTTTAGTTTTTTGGATTGTGGATTGGTTTTTCCCTCTTTTCTTCCCATGGCTTCCTCTCTTTTGTATATGAGGTTGGCTACCTTTTTTTTTGGCCATTTTGATTATGTGGAGTTTTGTGTTTTTCATTTAGTACAACATTAATAATGTAGGATCAATATATATTTGACATATAATAGAAGGTATATTTAACTTATTCAAGTATTCATATCGAATGTGAAATATTTAAAATATGAGAACTTATTCTTGAAAATTCCACCCATTACCGTGTTTAATTTTCAAAATATTACAAGTTTAAATCTTATCTTAGTTATGGTACTTTCTAAACTTTCGTTGTCCTTGGTTTCTGGTTCCTTTGAAAATGCAGAGTGATTTTCTCAAGTATGTCCAATTTATTAAAGTTGTTTTGAATTTTGAAGTTTTTTTGAGACATACTTTGGAAGCATTTTGTTAAACTCGTGGATGAAAAGGTTAGTGTCTACCTATGTGTTGCTTGAACGAACAAATTTAAACCTATAAGAGAGTAAATTGGGAGGTTGGAGGTTAGAGCTAGCAAAAAAAAAAAAAAAAAAAAAATCATGATCGAAGAAGAGAAAATTAGAAGCCTGAGGTGAAAGAAGGAAAACCTTACTAGGTTTAAATCTTAGACACATCCTATATTTTCTTTTCGTTCTAACTTTTTTGTCTTTAATGGTAAAAGTCTACAAGAATTCATTTAAAATAAAATGTTTCAAGGAATCAAACTCGTAGTTCAACGACATTTTTGTTAATTCTTTATACCCAACAACGATACTTTCTAAACAAGTCCCTATGGAAACACAAGTGATGGTTATAAGTATTTGTAAGAAATTTTAAATTACAAGTTTGAACTTTGAAATATGTATTTTGGTTAGGTTTTAAAATGCATCTAAAAAGTTCTTAAGGTTGTTAAACTTTCAATTGTGTTCAACAAAATCCTTAAATTTTCAATTATCTAATATATTGAATTTTTATCAAATAGACCAATTAACTTTTAAAAGTTTTGATTATGTAAAAACCTATTAAACCAAAAAAAAAAAAAAAAAAAGTATAATTTTATAGATATTTTTAAAGTTGATTCATCAGGCACAAAATTAAAAACCAAAAGAGCTTAAAATTTATAAATCAAATAAACACAAACCTACACGTCCAAAACTAAACTGTGTGAGTCAAGAAAAACTTGTAATTGAGTGCCAAATCAAAAACAATTTTCTTTAATAATATTATAATATATAGGATGAGTCACTTATCACGAGCTAACATCTTGGAAGTTTAAAACTTTGGTAAATGTAAACATATTCTCTCTCTCTCTTCAAAAAAATGACATCCTCAGAAATCATAAAAATAGACATGCACTACAAATTCCAACAGCAAAACAAATAAAGATAAGAGTAGAAAGGAAAGGACAATCTTGTCAATGTAATCCTCCTTTGGGTGATCTTTGGAGTAATTTTTGTGTCTCAGAATCAGCGACGAGTAGAGATTAATTAGGAAGGAGGGGAGTTGGTAAAATTTGAACGCCTGCAGTCACAACTACATATACTCCTCGATTCTTTTACCACACGTTGGGTTCTCCTCGTATGAAGCTTTACATTCACCAACTTACCAGCAATCTGCAAATTTCAATCACAAATTCGATGACGATATTGGTATTTGTATTTCAATTATACGAATATATCCACGGATATATTGATACAATATCCACATCAACGTATAATTATGTAAATCAAAAAAATTATCAAAACAAACTAACGTTAAGACCTTGTTATTAGTATTCATATTCATATAAATTTTATTTATAGTTGATATTTTTTATGTTTTATGGGTAAGATAAAAGATAACAAAAATATTGATTAATTCTTGTGATGTTGAATTCCTCAATTTAAGGATATATTGACGCATGGACGGATGTCAATCTTTTGTCACAATTGCATTCATTTCACCTAAAAGATTTGCACAAACCGTAACCAGCCACCAAACTTCATTGCTCATAATTAGAATGCCAGAAAGTTATGAATCAACCACCGCAGTTCTTTGTTTTTCTCGACTCCTTTTGTTTTCGATTTTGTCCATGTGTACTATTTCATTTCTTCTCCATAAAAGTTAGTTTCTTCGTGAAAGAAAAAGAACGCCGACATGTGCTAGTGGTTGGTTTTTGGTAGCATGGCAAAAGAGTTTGTTAAACTATTTGATTTGGGACATGTCTGGTTCTCGTTAAGTTGTCATATTCAAAATAACTCAAAAACCATCCTTTAATCATTCAAAATCATTTTAATGTTTGGTTTTACATAGCATTAAAATATTGGTTTTTAATGATAAAATATGTCATGATTTTAACCATTTTAAAATGACTTTCACACGCATATGCTAGATTAGATATTTGCCAGCAGACAAATTGTTAATATCACAAAATCAGGACAAGTAGAAATGAAGGACGAGAAACTAACCATTTTCCAAGCAAGGTCTTCCGGACCCATAGGTTGAGCAGGACTGGAATAAAGGAAATGTCTTGAGAACTGGCGAATGCCACGAAATAAGAGTAGAAATTAGTTTCAGTTGCTCAAAATTTTGTATGAGAAAAAAGATATTCGAAATTTAAAAAGAGATGGGAGGAAAGCCAAGCCCCAAGCTAAGAAAGTTAACAAAAAAAAAAAAAAGGTAATTTATTGGATAGAGCTTTTAGAGATAATAATTAGGTGTATAGCAACATTTTAAAAAATTGCAAATATAGCAAAATTTATCACTGATAGACCCTGATATTAACATAGGAAAGCAAAATTTTTTTGCTATATTTCAATTTTTTTGCATTGTCCTATATCTATAAATACTTTGAACTTGATTGTTGTGTTTGTAACTACTCAACAAAAAAACTCTTCCAATGGGCACTTTAATTTTGGAGGAGCTACACACCTTGGCGAGATTTTGTTGCAATCTTCTGATATCCCCAGCACTAACACTCCTCAAATATGTTAAAAGCCATCCTGATTTTAGAGCATCGCTAGAGGAAACAAATAACGCAATCTGCATGAGAAAAATGCCATTTGAGCTCTAGAACATCATAGATAAACGTTCCACAAGTTCTCGTATACTTGTTTTCAACTTCTTGTTCATTGAGATGAAATCATGCTATTGATCATGCGGTCTAGATAAACGAAGAATTTATTAATGATTTTTTCTTTTCCTACTTTCGAGATGTTTTTTCGGATTTTGGTTGGCTGATGAAATTCAATATCAAATTTATATAATCAAAGATTATATCAATTGCAATATTCTTAATGCAACGGAATGTCTCAAATTCACTAATGTAACTGAAAATTTAATTTGTTACCAATTTTGCTTCAAAGATGATTCATCAATTTACCTTCCTGTAGTCAAGTATTCCTTCAAATGGAAGCTCCAATTCATCACTAACAATGACAGGAATGCAGCCGCTGACAATAGCATCAAACAATCTGGCAGATGATGGAGTGTCGCCAGCAGGACTTAAGCAAAAGGTGGACCTGGAGATGGAAGAAGAAATTTGACAATCTGAAATTTGCAATGGTAACAAAAGAAAATGCAGAAAGATCAAAATAAAAACTTATATGTTACTTGCGCATTCCAGCCTGAGCTGCTGCTTTCCCTCCTTCTCCAGCCGTTCCCTCTTCTATTACTACATCATCTGCACCACTTAGCTCTCCAACAAGTTTTGCCCGTATCTTACCTCCCTAAGAGTAAGTAGAATAGTCTATCAAGAGCTATGTCATGAATAATGATTCTAGTCTATTACCAAAGCACTCATCCACTGCCAGCTGAATTTTAAAAATATTTACATGGCTGTATTTGGTTCCCCTTTAAGAAATCAACTCATAACTTACCAACGAAATTTCATGTGACTCACTAAAGAAAGTTCATGCATCTTACTATACATTAAGCAAATGCATAAAGAAGCAGTATAAAGTGCCGAAAATTCCACTGATATTTTCCAAAACTTACTGCATTTCTTTTGAGCCGACCACGGAAAAAGAGCAGTATGCTTCTCTTTGATTGCCCATCTGATAAGCATTTGCTGTCACACAAATCAACATTTGGAACGTAGGGAAGAATAAGGTCCTTTTCCAGATAGACTTGCCCAGGCTTGTACCTAAAATATCAGTACATGTCACTCAATCAAGCTTCACAGCACATTCAATAACTTCTAAGAGGTTCTATCATCTTAGTGTCTACCAGTTCCCTGTCGAGTCCATATCCGGTAGCAACCAAATGGCATTCTTCATGAATTTTCTAACGGTCTTAAAAGACCATGGATGATGAACTGGAAGTATGTGATCCCTGCCTTCAGATCGTTTCCATGCAGGTTGATCTGTCACCCACTTTAGAGCCTCCTGAATCCACATGTAAAAGTACATCAATGCTTTATGGAGCACAGACGAAAGCACTCTATTTTGAACAAAAATAACATTCCGAAGTAATCATAATTATGCTCCAAAAAATAGAATGCATTAATACCACTAAACTTCAAATTTTGTTTTGGAACTTTTTCTTCTCGGTAAACCCTAAAGTTTTGAGGCTTTAAAATAAAAGAACAATAACTCTATCTATCAGAGCGGTGATCAGATCAGCTACCCTCCATGACTGGACCAAGTCAAACTTCCATTGGCAAGTGAGATAAGCATATTCAAGTCATTGGTGCCATTAGTGAATCAAAAGTACACCTATCCAAATAAAAGAAAACCAAATTCCACAAAATTATACCTAAACCAAATGTCGTTAGTGGGATTAGCAAATTCAATTCAGTTCTTTGTTCTCGTACTCCTTATTCCTCTACTCTACCACTAGGATTCTCAAAAGTACACCTATACATTGCACCGCCCTAACCCATCAACAACAGTTTCAAATGCCACAAAAGTCATTTCCCTTGGGCTGTTTTCTTCTAGGAATAGGGACATGGTGAACTCAGCCTGTTCATTGAATACCTTGGTCGCTAAGCCTGTTCATTAGATACATTGGTCGACGTAACCTTGATTTCCCCAGTATTTAGTTACATAGCCAATGGGATCTCTTCCTATCCTAAAGAAGGAATGGGAGTCAGATTGGAAACTGAATCCTCCCTTAAAAGTACTACCTGCTCACTTCTAGAGATTGCTCGCTTTAGAGCAATTCTGCCCCCACTCTTAATAGAATAAAGAAATCCACTTCCGCCTTAACGAAATCGACATAAATTAGTTCAGCAGTAGGAAGTACTGAATGATCTCCTAATATTATAACTAATCCACTCAATGAGCACATACTCAAACTAACCAATCAACTCACACGTGAGAAATAAAGCCGGTATTTTAACTCTCCTAAAAAAACATTATCGTATCCTTTCATAGAATAAAACAAAGAAGAAAAAGATCTGCCTTTACAAAAGTTGATAAGTGAGAAAAAGCCTAATTTCACTATAGGCATGTCATGCATAACAATTGAAAGAACAATAAAGAAAACCTTGGAAGCTCACTCACACCCTGTAAAGTGCTTTGCACTGTTGTTTCTCCAACAAGAAGAAGCTGATAGTTGTGAAGAAGGGAATATAGAAGAGATCTGCTTCCTCCTGCCGATAAACCCTCACCACACCTTTCAGCAGTCTCTCTGACTCTGGAGCAATTAAGTCGGCCCACAGCCAGTAATCAATAGAATGCTACAAAAGAAACCCATTTTTGGCATTTTAGTTACTACAAATAGAAACATGTAATGCTGAAATAAAAACTGAAGTATATGGAGAACTAAAAGAACTATATACACCGAAGCAATAAGCTACTCATCGAGTTCTATATGACTTTATCCACTCCTTCATAATATCAACAAGGAACAAGATAAACGCATCTAATATGAAAATGCCATAAAAATAATCGACACTTTTAAACAGTATAATACCTTAACCATTATACATTTTCCGGAATTTTTAAGAAAATAACTTAACCCTTTAATAAAATGCGAAGTCCATAGTTCATATCAACTAGAAGAATGATATAAACACCGTTTTCATTCCATGTAAGAAATGCGAATCAAACTAGTTCACTTGTTAAGTGTATATATAATTGATTAAACAGTCCTAATTCTATTAATGAAACTTCCAGTATTAGAGCATCTTATATTCGGATTAGTAATGCCATTTTCTCTCAATTAAGATTGAGAATTATACAACAATGTCATCTTCTCTCAAGTAAAATTGAAAATCACTCGAGTATAGTGTAAATTCTCGAAGGCACAAGTGAGGTGAGCGTAAAATATATATAGATATATAACCTACACTAAGAAACTTTCAATTATGTGTAAATACCTGTTCAATAAGGCGGTGGACGGGGCTGCCATTGGAGGTGAGATTAGAGGTTTCTCTGTAGGTATTCCTGAACGTCCAGAGCAAATCGTAAGTGAATTTCCACGGCATTTCATAAACATACACTCTAATCGGCGACCCCAATGGATAGTACGGATCTCGAACCACCCGCTCCATTTCTGCCTCTGAAAGTGCCTCGTCGAGCTTCCTTGAGGCCTCTTCAACATCTCCGGCCGCAGGAACCGTGTCATCGTGAGGCGGAGGCGATTTCGGAGCCTTGTGAGTGAGGAAGTGTTCGAGTGAAAGGACGAACGAAGTTTCAGGTTTCACAGAGGAAATTGGAGGGTGGAAGGAAGTGGGATTTGGATTGGAAGGGGAGAGAAAAACGAGGATGAAGAGGACGGAAAGAGCGAGAAGAGAGAGTGTGAAAAGAAGAAGAGGAGATCGATTGGATCTTTGGATCTGAGCAGACATTGATGAAGAAAATGGAAGGCTCCTTCCTCCTCGCATGGCGTTGTTGCCTTCAAACTTGTTCCAAATTTCTGTTTCCGCTACTAGAAATGTGAATCCGGAAGAAGAAATGAAATGTAATACATAGCCAATCAGCTTTTTCTTTTCTAAATTTAATTAAAGATTAAAATATCATTTTCACCCCTCTATATATATATATGTTCCATTTTAGTTTTGTATTTTCAATTATCCATAATTTTCGTTTCCGTATTTTTAATAAATTATCAAAATTAATAAATAATAATAATTTTTATGTAAATAAAAATAGTATAAGAATATGTTTTTAAAATTTCTTGTAAAATTGTTAATATATAACAAAAAAAAAATTTTAAAGATCAACAATAAAATAGCATGGGAGAGCGGAAACTAAATTTAAGATTTATTGAACATACATGGAATAAAATTAAACAATTGAAAGTATAAAGACTAAAATTAAACAAACTTCAAAGTATAGGGAACAAAATCAAAATAATATTTTAACCTTACAAATTTGGTTTTATAATTTGAAGAAAGATATAATTTAGTTCATACCGTTTATAATTAAAATTAGTTTGTATGACTCAATAAAATTTTCATAAATAGTTTCTATGAATTATTTATGAGAAGTCCACCCTATTATAGACACAATATTTTTTAATTTTTATAAAATCTTAACAACTAAATTTTAACTTTCAAAACTATAGAGATTAGATTTTAACGTTCTCCTAACCATAGGATCAAATTTGTAGTTTTTTTTTAAAAAAAAAAAAATGTTAGTTAACATTGCTTGTCTTATCCACTAATTTTAAGATTGCACCTAAATTGATTTTGTTGCTTATCAAAGTTAGCTTAAAAGATCATGTGGAGTGAAGTTCAAATTTTGAATAATAGTGGAGTGAAGACTTGAACCATTAACTTTGTGATAGATTTATTTACTCGTTGAGCTATACACGAAACATTATGAACTAGTTCTATTTTAAGTGTGTTTCGCAAAATAAAATCAAATGAATAGGTTTGTTCAGTGTGTTTTGCAAAATAAAATCAAATGAATAGGTTACATGAACAAACTATCTAACCATGTTTATTATATTATTGACTTAATAAACATTAGTGAAACATTTAAAAATTTTAAAACTAAATAATGAATGAACCATATGAAAATTTAATAGATAAAGTGAACTTTTCATGGTTAGAATGAGCATAACTCAATGATAATTAATATGCACTCATTTCCTTAAAGTTATAAGTTTAAATCTTTGTAGTCCATTTCATGTAATATAGAAAAAAACTATTAGTAAAACATATATGTCAATTGTTGTTGAGTTATACTCACGTTGACAATAATAACTAAACGTACACCTAAATGAATTACTATTACTTATAAGCTATTTTAATTTGATGGATTATTAATCATAATTAAAAGTACTTTTAAGAAAGAACTAAACGAGGAGACTATTGTCTTTGTTTCTTTTAAACCTTTATTTTGGGTATTGTGAAAGTTGGTCTAAAATGTTGGGTCAAAATGTTATTTTACGTAGGGGTATTTGACGTGCAAAGTTGAGTTAGTAATTATTTTCTGAAGATTTAAATTGTTTGTATTTTGGGTGCAAAGTCCAGTTGAGTTGCAATGTCTATGTTTGGGGTGCTGAATTGAGTTGAGTTAGTCAGAAAGTTTGTGTTTGGAGTGCTTGAGTTAAATTAAGTTATCTGGGGCAGTTTTTTTAAACGAAATTAATTTTGTTTTGGATTTTTTACTATTTTTTTAATTTCCAACTATACATATATTTTTCTGAAATTTTAAACACTAAAAGATGCTTAATCTTTTTTTTTTATTCTTAAAACATAACATATTCCTACAAAATAAACATATAATACACACAAATTTTGAATTCAATTTTTGAACAATCAATTACATAACATATTTTTTTTTACATTCTTGAACACTAAAAATATTTCAAACAAATGAAAAATTTTCAAAACCACTTGGCTCTCAATCGTGAATACTGAAGAAGCTTAACAATTGAACAACTGTTCGTTTTTTCTTCTTGAAAAATGTAACATATTTTCATCACACAATTATAACACTCAATTGCATAGCAATTTTATTTACATACCCAAGGACATGTCATTCCAATAAAATAAATATTTCCCCATAACCCTAAAATTTTAACCCCCAGTTAATTTTAACTCAACCATAAATGTTAATTCAAAAAAAAAAAAAAAAAAAAACTCAATTCTTATTTTTTAACTTTTTTTTCTTTTTTCTTTTTTCTTTTCTTTTCTTTTTTCTTTCAAATTTGTGAAATGTGAATTTCAATTTTTATGGTTAATGTTTTTTTTCCTTTTTTGTGCAAACATTTGATTCTTTATATTTTACTCTAATTGTTGGAGATAATGTGCAATTAGTTTAGGTCGTACAAGAAAGATAACGACTATAGTTAGATTAGAATGAAGTAAAATGTAAACAAAATTAAAATTAAACATACTACAGCATGCCTTCAAAGATCCGGAGGCATAGCAAAGAACGTATGACTTGAAATGCACAAAAAATAGGGTTGTCATTAAGGGTCTATTTACATGTTCACAAAAAATAACATTGTCATTAAGGGTTTTGTTAGAGGTGGCCTTCGTTGGAGTTGGTTGCCTAAGGTGAATGTTAGTATTGGTTGTCAGAGGTGGTTGTCACCGAAGTTGGTCATTGTTGGAGTTGTCATCAAAGGTGGTTTCTGGAGTCCAGAGTTGGATGTGTGTCGGAGTATGTCACTGGAGTTTGCTTGTGCCAAGGTGGTCGTTGAAGTATGTTGTTAGAGTTGCTTGTGCGAAGGTGGTCGTCAAAGTTGTTGTCAGAGGTGATTGTCAAAGCCTGGAGTTGGTCGACAGAGTTGGCGCGTGAAAGTGGTCGTCAAAGTATGTCGCCGAAGCGTGATAGTAATAGTCGTCGATGGTGACTGATAAGTAGGAAACGAAAACATTGGAGGGAGGGTTAGATAAGTTGGTAAAAATAACCAACAACTTCACCAACATTTAATGTTAAAGTTGGCGAGGCAATAACTTTTACCAACTTAACTCCATTCATGTTGGTGAGCTAAGCACCTGCTTGGTTTTTCAATTCAAGATTTTATAACTATTTTCAAACTTTTAAAAATATTTCTCCTTTTTCATCTCTCTTTAACTCTCGTTCTATTTCTCTCTAAAACTGTCTCCTTTGATTTTACCTCTAACGATAATAACAAAAATGGACAAAGTTGTTTTTTCTGCCTCCGACAATGCGCAATAGTCGGTGGCAACGATTAGAGTGTTCCATACTTAAAACGAACCAAATTATGGAAGACAAGAACAAGAAATAAGAAAAGGAAGTAAGCTAAAATAAAAATGAGCTAAAACGAGAACAACAATAAAAGAAAAAATATTCTTAAAAAAGGTCCTTTAAAAAGTCGGGACAAATTTCATTTATTCCAAAAAAAAAAAAAAAAAGACCTTTTTTCGATGTTGCAATAATACTTTATTTACATCACACCAAATGAAATTTAGATTAAAAACCCAAGGAATACCTACTTCGAAACGAACTCTAAAGAATGAAAATGAAAGAAAACAAACTTGTATTATTTATAAATGATTAAATCTCATGGTGTGTATAATAATATATACGCACACGCCATCATATGGTACCAAATCCAAACATCAGAAACTTGAAAACGTGCAGAAGTTAATGTAGAAGTTTACAAGATGCATCTAAACATGTAATGTACGAAGAAGTTACATAACCATTTTTTAAACATCAAATAAATCTTTCTAGATTGACATAATAGTGTGAATAATCTGTTCAAACCAAGCTCAAAAGGAAATCAGATCATTGTCTTTTGAGGAATCAGGCTTCTTCGATTCGTTTCCCCGATCAGATCCACTTCCACCTTTCTTGCCAAATATCATCTCATCGAGATCATCCATCATGTCATCGCTGCTTCCGCCAAGCGATCGACCGCGAGAAGTAGCTGGTTTTCTAACCAGAGCGTCTTCCTTGGCATGACGAGGAGATTCATCAGGTTCAACAGCAACAGGTATCATCGCTGGTTCTGGTTCACGCGGAACAGCTGAAGGCTTCTTCAGATCTTGATACTTGGTAAGGACTTTCTGAATCTCATCGTTCACATTCAATGCCTCGAAAAGTAGGGCCTCATTGTCTCCAGCAGTCTCGATGATCCTTTGGATGGTTAATTGCGACTGACGACATTGTAGTACTAGTGTGCTAGTCAGATCATCCTGCAGAGGGAGAGAAACAAGGTAGGATCATTACATTGTTCGTGATCGAATTGAAAAAATAATCAACTTGAACATCTACCGATATCTCCAGCTCACGAAGTTTAAAAGAAAAAAACATACCTTCAGCAACAGGGAGGAGAATCCCACGGATCACAGGCACTCTCTTTATGGGAAATTTAAGCATACAGCAAAAATAGGGAGTCCAAGTATAATCTCTACCCTTGAGACCATTTAATAAAATTTATTGCAAAAAAGAACCTAGAAGTGAATATTCTCCAACACCAAGTTTTCGTGATGATTCTCAATGTGGGATTGTCGAGTTGCAATCTATGTTTGGGAGGGGGTAGGTACCCTCAACCCCCTGCCATCACCTTAGGTTGTTCTTATTCTTTTTTTCACCAATTTATTCTAATATTTCTCGTCAAAAAATAAGAAAATAAACGTGATATTAAAATAGTCTAGTGTCATGGTTCTTACCAACATCAATTTCCAAACACTTGCAACCAATCTCTTCATAACCACGAGCCTCAATAAAAGTTGAGGCGTTGCGAAGTTCAAATTTCAGGAGGAAAGAAGGGAAGCGGAATTGGTGATGATGCTTTTTATATATGGGAGTAAAGAAAAGATTTTAAACTTCAACCTAGGGGCAAGGACAATTAACAGGAGGTGTTTTTGTACTCTATTTCTTACATGTATCTTTAGTAAATCTTATTAGGATATTTGACATAGAAAAGAGTTCGTGTTTCAGATCAGCTGCAGCCTGCAGTAGTTGACCAAGTTTTTAAATAGTGCCAGATCATGAACAGTTCGAAGCATCCATTTGTAATTTTGTATCACATATAAAAAATTAAAAGGCATATACATATTGAGTGTGAGAGAGAGAAATCAGAACACTATGAAAGAGATGCATTACCTCCGAAGTATCCTGAGGGGGTGATGAGGATAACACTGTGGAAAGAAGCTCAATGCTGTTCCTTGCAACGTCAAATGCTTCCTTAGTTTCTTCAGCTGTAAAGGTTTGCACGGGAATGTCATGATGAAACTGTTCAACATAACTGGCTTCTGTCTCCGAAGCTGATACTGTACGAGCAGGGGTGAAAATGGGTGCAAGACTCTCATTGTCCCGACCAGGGAACCGAATGCCTCTTGATTTTAAACTCTGACAGATACAAACAGAAGAAAAAGTAATTATAAATCAATTTTCTGCACCTCAGCCCACAGGAAAAGCATCTAAAAGAAAAACTAGCTAAATAAAGTCCCAAATTGTTAATCTCCAACTTTCCTTGGATGGAAGGAATTGAGAAAAATTGTGTTTCCCATATTAGGGGCATTAAAGATTTGAGAATGATATCAACTCCCATATTTTTCTTTAACAGAAACAAGACTTTTTCATTGAATTAATGAAGCGAGTCTAAAGCTCAAAGTACAATGAAGCAGACAAAGAAAAGAGGAAAAACAACATAGAAAATGGAGCAACAAGAACAAAATGAAGGATAAAGGAGACTAATCCTTAATACAACCCCCAATAAATGAAAATTTCCAAACTGCCAATCTTCTCGTATTGTAAAAGACTTGAGACTTGATTGCCTTAAAGCACTTTCATATATGACGAAATTTTAGGACCTAAGGGTTATCTCATTTAATATATAGGTGGATATTTCTACCAATGAGATATTGATGCTTTTAAATTTGCACAACAATGTCAGTGGAAAGCTTCGTTTTCTTTGAAAGAAATGGGATGTCTCAAAAGGGATGGGAGTACATTTCGGACGTACGCTCCTGCATTTTGTCCTAGGTGATATACAGGAATAGATAGAACTTCCTCCCTTTTAGGAGATTAGGTTGATACATCCCACTTCAATTGGTATTGGGTATCAAAGAGGAAGGCCACACGTTCAAGAAGTCACCTTGGTCTACCTGGGAGGGGGATTTTTCTAAAGAAAAGGAGAATGATGTGGATTGCCACCACTTGAACAAGGGAGTGGACCTTTCATCCTTGGTTAAGGTTTTGTCTTTGATGATGTATTAAGTCGTGGGGTTAGAAATCCCACCACAGTTTTTCTTTTTTTTCTTTTCACTCCATACAGCCTAAGACCTCCATCCTGTTCAGCCTTCCCATCCACAGAGTTGGAAAGGAAGCAAGAGAGGTTAGAATACCTTTGTGAAGAACAACATAAGCACACATTCTTTGGGGCAAAAGATCCATTTCATTTCCTAGAGAGGATTACAACATTGTCTCCCTATTTGCACACTTGACTACACAATTCGTATTATCACCTTTATATAAGGGACGAAGGAAGGGAAAGAACACATCACATGTCATGAAAATTTTATGGATAAGTAGTAGTTCCCTTCCATATATATTTCTTCTCCTACCGCTTCCACATGTACAATTTTATGTACGAAGTACTAGCATTTCCTATTTGTGCAGTCAGCCAAACCACTCCACAAGTACAACTTTAAGTATGAAGTACATCCTATTGTGCAGTCAGTAAAACCAATTCCATGTCCATTAAGATGAAGAAATATACAACAAATACCCTGTATTTCTACACTTCAGAGAAGTGGTTGCATGTCCATCCATTCAAGGGGATAAGGAAATTAGAAATAAAATAAAATAAAAAATTGATAACTTTTAAACCTTCTTTTGGAACGAAAATCCAGTCTTTGGAATAAAGTTATTTGACCAGTTCATGTTCAAAATAATGTTGTTTTAGGGACCGGAACTCCAAAGTGGAGTACGAGGTTAGAGACACTGATCATTTACAATTGTTACAAAGGTTTTATTGTGTCAATACATTTCTCAGTTTCTCATCCCAATTGGTTTAATTTTTGTTGCTTCATAAACAGTCCGCAAGCTTTCTATATAATTAGTTAAGAACATACTGGAGCCTTTTCTAATGTCCACTATACTCCATCTGTACCCGAAAAACAAAATCAAACCAACCTCGATACCAACGCTAAAACCCTCCCAACCAACTCAATCTGAAATATATTTAAAGGAACTCCAATAAACATATACATAGCAGAGTAATTACAAAAGCATTTGGAAAGAACACACCAAGAAGTTACTTCCCTTTCAATTAAATCAAGCTTTTCTTCCCAAGGTAAGCTTGTCCCACATGCCACACTTCATCTATCCAAGCATTAAACATAGTTTGTTGCCAAGTTACTATAATTTGACATAAACTTCTTAAAAACAATATTTAAGATACTCACTATATGCATAGTATCTATCATTCTATGTGTAAACTTAGAAAGTGGAAATACCAGCAGATGAAAGATTCCTTTTAAGAAGAAAGAAAGAGGGAGGAAAAAAAAAGCATCCTTCTAAACTTAATCCGCTGAGATTATGCTAAAGCCCTAAATCTTTTTCATAATCAAATTCCAGATATTTAGAAAACAAATATATGGATACCTGTACAGAAATATATGGATACTAGTACTCAAAAAGAAAAAATAATAAATAACAAGAAACAAGAAATAAAAGAAATATACGGATACCTTGTATGTTTCTTCGTAAACAGGCAAATATCGAAGCTCGCTAGTTGATTCTCCCCATGCTTCAATCAACATTAAAGCCTTGTTCCGATTATTAACAACAGTTTGTGGATCATCAATTAACTTCACCATCTCATCAAGAACTCTCTCAGCTGCCACCTCGGAGAAAGACTTCTCACAATTTTTAACACATGTCTCAAGCAGCACCAATGCCAAATACTGGATCCTGGGATTTTTCAACATTAAACGTTTTTTAACCCCGCGAATCAAGTCAATGCTGTTGATTTTCTCAGAATTAACCATGTCACATATTTCAAGATTCAGGGCCCAATCCGGCTCTTCCAGAGTCTCTGATGTGGCATCCTCAGCAAGCTTATCACCCTGGTTTGGACCTTGAAAGAGTTCCTTCATTTTAAAACTCATAGAGCTGACACCTGCACTCATCTTTCGGCTCATCTCTGTCCCACTAATCTTTAAGCGTTCACCCAAGGCATTAACTTTATCCATCAAGTTGTCACTCATCTTTCCTACTGAACAATATCAAGACAAATGCTAAATAGAATCCCTGGAAACACGCAACTCTTGAGAAATCAGAAAAAGTGACGTTTCATATTTACGTTCTGTAAAGAAAAACGTCAAAATAACAAATGCAGCATTCTAGAATATAGAAATTGAAAGGCGGCAGATCATACAATAGGCAATAAGTTTCACGTGGTTGTCATCTTGTTGGCAAGCAGAACAAAGTATACAAGTAAAAACTCTTTTTGATAGAATATACAAGTAATATTTCAATACTTCAGAGACCCGAATCTCAAAAACCTAGAAGATAACAGTTCACAGAGAGCACATCATCCTGTTTTGATCATTGGACAGTGGTATGGGGTTACAAAAACCATTAAAATTTCTTAAACCGACCAATATCCTAAATTGAAAATCAAATTACAACTCCTAAAATTTCCGTTCATGATCTACTTCAATGAAACCAAAATCTTATGCAGAAATGCCACCTTTGCACATGCAAACCACCTCGAAGAAAAACCCTTCCCAACTCGTAGAAACCAA
The DNA here is from genome assembly GCA_030954485.1 of Citrullus mucosospermus. NCBI lineage: Eukaryota > Viridiplantae > Streptophyta > Magnoliopsida > Cucurbitales > Cucurbitaceae > Citrullus > Citrullus mucosospermus. Next base: position 27,886,501 of record CM062056.1, read on the forward strand.
AAAATTGAAAACATAGTACGCACGAGAAGTCACCAAAATCCCAAAACCTACTTCAATCCCCTAAATCCAAACAATTTTTCAATAAACCCCCCAATCGTAAACACCCAGAAAAAAGAAAAAAAAAATTTTAATCTCCCATTAGATGCGGAAAGAAAATCAGAACAGCCCTCTTTTTCTCAAACGGCAATCGAGCTCCCAACTCCGACCGCCAAATTCACACAAATTGTTAAGGAATCACAAAAAAAAAAAAAAAAAAAACCCGACGGAATAAACCAGTAAACGATGAGATTCTCTTCAACGTTTTCTTCACGTACCCTTTCCTCGAAACTTTACCAACAATCCAGCAGAGTCAACCAACCGATCAGATCAAGAATCCCTAAGCTACGATCTCTTGAATTGACCAAATTCTAGGGCAAAAAGAAGAAACAATAGAAATTTGTATTCCCAAATAAGGGAAACGGTACGTACTTCTGAAGTTTTGGTTGATACGACGGTGCAACGACTCCCGAAGTGATGCTTTTCTTTTTCAGTCTCTCTGGCTTGCGTTGTCAACGGTTCCTGAAACTCTATTTATTGTTTTTATTTTATTTTTGGAATTCAAAACTCTCTATTTAATATCATTATTACGGCAAAAATATTTTAGGCACCGGATTTAGTTTTTATTTAATTTCTAAATTTTAAAATCAACATCCGCCACTTTTAAATATATCAAAATAAACTAAAATAATCCGGATTATCGATAAACATTATCATCTATAGCTGTATATTAATGATCTACATATACATATGTCTATGTATAGATTTTGACATTTAAACAATTACCTATGTTACATTTTTTCTTTAATTATTAGTTTCATTTCAATTTAACCTCTAAGGTTTAAAATGTTATAATTTTATCATTGAGGTTTAAATTTTTTTTCAAATGAGTCTAAATGTTATAATTTTATCATTCATGTTTAAATTTTGTTTCAAATGAGTCTACAAGTTTCAATATTTAAGCTTTTAATCTTGATTTTTTACTAAATACTCATTTTCATTGTTTGACATTGGGTTGTTTTTAAATATAGCAAAATAAATCAAACTTGATAGATGTCTAAACAGTGAAACTTTTTTATATTTGTAAATAGTTTGATATTTTTTTTCATTTATAATAATTTTTCTTTAACATTAATGTCAATTAGTTAATCTAAAATAATTATAAAGTAAAATTTTAAAATTTTAATGTAATAAAAAAGTATTAAAATTTAATTAATTATAACTTCTTTAAATTAATTAACAAATATTAACACTAAAGATTGTGAAAATGAATATTGAGTGAAAAATCGAGGTAGAGAGTGTAAATCTTAAAACTTAAAAACCAAATTGAAACCAAGCTCAAATTTCAAGGATAAATTAGTAATATTTTGAAAATCTATGGACTAAATTGAAAAATAAAAATAAACATATAAGAACTAAAATTAAAATATTTTAAAATTTATGGACCAAATAAAAATTAGACAAAAGTATATACATTTTTTTATAATTATTTTAAATGACAAAATTGTTGGAAATATTATTAAATATAGCAAAATATCATTGTTTATCAAGGACTATTGGAGATGAACAATAGATAGACAATGATAGACATCACAGTAATAAATAGTAATTTTTTGTTATATTTATAAAATATTTTGAATTATTTTTATTATATTTAAAAACTATGTGTATATTTTTTTATAGCAAAATTTATATTCATTGCGTGTAAAACAAAAGTATGGTCTAATTCCTATGATTGGGTCGGTCGGCCAAAGTTCATTTGTTTGTACGTTTTCTTCTAGTTTTGCATTTGGTACTTCAAAATGTCTATTTAGGCCTCCTTTACCTTTAGGGAAAGGGAATGGAGACATTTTCGTTCTCAATATACTAAAATTTAAATTATAAATTATATTTTGCATTTGTGGTTCAAAATATCTATTTAGGTCTCCTTTACCGAAGAAAAAAGGGGTGGAGGAATTTTTATTCTCTAACATTGAGAGCCACTCAATTTTCAAAATAATTTATATTGTGAAAGTAGGACGGGGACGAAGAAAGCTTCGATGTTGTTTCTCTCGTTTCATTTATCATCTTCCACAAAAATTTTCATTAAATACTATTTTGGTCCTTTACTTTTGGTTTTGGTTCATTTTGGTTTTATACGTTCAAAATGCTCATTTTAGTCCCTATATTTTCAACTTTGGCCTATTTTGGTCCCCTATTCTTTAAAATTATTTGTTTTGGTCCTTATACCTATAATTTTTGCTCATTTTGGTCCTTATCTATACTATATTAAAAGGGGCAAAATGGGTAGAATCTCTAACTCCCCATTTTATCCTCAATTTTTAGATACTAGTAAAAATACAAGTGCAATGCACGTGAAAATTTATCTTCTCAATTAAAAAAATTAGAATATCTTGCTTTTTTTTAGCATACTCTTTGTGTGATTTACATTCTAAAGTGGCACTCCAAGAATTTTTCTTTGTTAATCACAATTACAATTTCTCGCACGAACTACAGATTCCTTGCTAAAAGTTATCATTGTTTTTCCTAATTTTATAATAATAATAAAAATGTAAGGTGAGAATTTTTATTTCCATGAAAATTCTTTTACATAGATTGAGGTTTCAAAGATTTTGTTAGTTTTATAAATTATGAAAAAAAATATTTGAAAGAAACATAATCATTGTTAATATTAAAAAACATTTATAATTTTTAAAGTAAAATATTAAACTTTTTTTTGTTTGCCACATATCTCGATATTCTAATTTTAATATTAATGTCAATATTTTACAATTAAAATTTTTTATCCATTTTATTAAATACAAGAATAATTGGGGTAGTTAATTTTTTTGTTTCAGATATTTTGTCTTTTAAAAAAAATTAAATTCTCTTGGGAACAAAATCTTGTCATTATTATTCTTATATATTTCACCAAGATTTTCAATTTTCTGTTATATTCAAAATAATAAAATATAAACTTCATTTATAAGTAAAACATTAAACTTTTTGTTTGCCACAAATCTCAAAATTTCTAAATATTTAATGGTCATGAAAAAAAAACTAATTTTTAATTATTATTTTTAAATGAATCTTCTTATTTTCAAGTCCTAAAAAGTTTATTCTATTTACTTCATTAATTCAAGGGAGTTTAACAAAGAGTTTTAATTTACCTCTATTAATTATAATGATAAATTTATGATGTGATAAAAAAAAAATAGAAGAAAAATTAAAAGTAACAGGAAAATAAATATAAAATGATGCAATTTGAAGATACAACTTTTGAAATTGAGATAAATTAAAATTAAGAAGTCAATTTTTATCTAATATCTCACTAATATTCTATTCTCTTGTATCTCCTCCCCTAATTTTCTCAAATCGATCTCTCCTCTTTTGATTTCCTTAAGATTTAGAAAATAATATCCCTAAGTAAGTAGATATACTTTTAAGAATATTCTCAACCTTTCATCCATATTTCCTTATTCCTTTTTTTCTCATATTGGGTTTACAATATGCTAAATTAGTAGTTACATTTTAAAGAATATTCTCATCTTTCATCCATATCTCCTTGTTCCCTCAATTTTTCAAATTGGTTTTTCTTTCGATTTCCTCACCATCATGTTCTTCTCAAAAGAGATAATATCTTACAAAATATCATAATATTAATATCTTCCTCTTCCCCAAATTTTCAAGTTAATCTCATCTCTCATATTTCCTCATCATTCTAAATCTTTTCTCCATCAAAGTAAAACTTTTACTTTAAATTAAATTCTAAAAATTTGAGGTATACCAAGGATGACTTACATTTTTAGTCATTTTTTTGCTTGATAATGTTTTTTTCGGGGATGTGAGAAAAAAAAATTGTAGGAAATCACATACTAATATACAAAAAAGAGAAAAAAAAAAAAGAAAAAAGAAAACTACGAACAAAAAACAAAAATAAAAGAAAGAAGAAGAGGAACAAAGTGTTCACAAACAAATATAAATCAAGATGAAAGAAATTCAGAATCTCCTAAAAAAACAAATGTAGAATGTTTTGTAGACGTGGTGAATTGAAGTAAGCATAGGATGACTTACATTTTTTTTTTGTTTGATAATGCTTTTTTGAAGATCTTGAGAATACATGTAGAGAAGAAACACATACAATAATACAAAAAAAATAGTGAATAAAAAGCAAAACAAAAGAAAGAAGAAGATGAACATAGTTTTCACAAACAAATATAAATCAAAATAAAAGAAAATCAAAAATTTTCAACTAAAAAAATGTAAAAAAAACAAATGTAGGATGATGATTATTTATTTATTTATTTTGCAGGAGCGTGAATTGCATAGAAGGAAAAAATGAATTTTTTATGGTTCTTTTGAATTTGATTGATCTTTGGAGGGAAAAAAGAATGATGAATGTTGATATTAATTTTTTAAATTATTTTAGTTTGTATCAGTTAGATATGTACTTTGTTTCTTTAATATTAATAGTCCAAAATGATACAACATTTTACTTGTTTAAAAAAAAAACTATTATTGTTATTTTATTTTATGCAAATATGGTCTTACTTTCTTAAATGATATTATGTGTTATCCATATAGCTACATGACTCGTAAATATTATATGTTATTAAAATTAAGAAGAATAAGAAAATATGAATGGTTTAGATGCACAATTTTGTTCAAGTTGTAAAAGAAATTGCGCATTCATGAAAACTAACATATATCTACTAACTCCCCATTAAAAAAAAAAAAATCCAAATAATTTTTTAATTATATTACTGCAGTTTCAAATAAAGTTATTAATAAATAGTTATATCTTCTTAAAATAAAACAAACAATATTATTGATCGTTCATAAAATCTACAAAATAATGAATATATTGAACAAAATTAAACGCCTATTTGTGTTCCAAACTAAAAATAAAAATTTTAATTTAGATTCATTATCATTACTTATGTTTTTTTTGAAGTCTTCTTCAAATTTGAAAAAAAGAATTGCTTCCTCAAATTTGAAAAAAAGAATTGTTTCTATTGAAAAAAAAAAAATCAAGATTCATAAGAGGTTATCAAACAAGTTATATGTTGTTTTTTAAATAATATTTATATGTTTTTTCTCCAAAAAAAAGTAAAGTAAACAATTATATTATATGTTTTCAAAATTAAAACAATGGAACAAAAATGAATGATTTAGATACAAAATATTGTTTTGTTTGAAAAAAATTAAAGAGAACTCCAAATAGTTTTTTCAAGTATTTTCAAATAGGTTATTGGCAAATAATTATATCTTCTTAAAATAGAAGAATGAACGAAATTGTTTATATACATAAACTTGTTCTCAGGATTTGAACATTCATAAAATGTAAATAATAATCATATTGAAGTGAAAAATCAATACAAAAATATAACTTTTAATTTGAATTCAACAAACCAAATATTATTAAAAATAAAAGAAGAATATTATGACCAATTATCACATAAACTGAAAAAAACATATAATATTTTCGGTGGAATAATATATTTGTTACTAAAAAGAAAAAGATAGAAGAAAAAATGATAAACCTACTGGAATGATTTTTCTTTTCACTATAAAATCTTGAAAATAAACTACTAGTGATTAAAAACAAATGTATATAAAAAAATGAATTTCTTCAAAAAAAAATATATATAATTGTTTAGATATACAATCTTGTGGTAAAAATTTTGAATGTTCTTAAAATATAAAAACTAATTAACATATTGATAACTTGTAGAAATACAAGTTATTATAGCCTTATTCATAGATAAATAGAGTTTAAATAAGAGAAGCATGCGTAGTTAATGATAAATTCCATTAATAAATCTTCCTTTGCGTTATACTCCTGAATTTTGATGAAGATATTTATTTTACCACTTGTTAAGCCTAAAACGCATGTTTTCACGCAGGAATGCAAGCTTTGCGTTATACTCTTGAATTTTGATGAAGATATTTATTTTACCACTTGTTAAGCCTAAAACGCATGTTTTCACGCAGGAATGCAAGCAATGCGTTGATGACTTCTTAACGCAGGACGATACGTTAGCAATTTGTTCTTCATGGACGCATGATCTGAACGGAACACAAACTACCTGACGACACGTTAACAACACTTCAACGCATGACTACGCGTTAGCAACTTACGCTGCGTTGACATCAATCAAACTATGTATGGACGCATAGACAACCGTTACGGCAAGGCGCTGAGGATCAGATCGGAATCTTGAGAGATTGACGGATGATTGACTGTAACAATCCCAACTCTATTAAATAAATATGATTGTTTATCATGTATGAAAAGGGAAAAATATGATTGTTTATTTACGCATTTATTTAAGCCAAGATGGAAATTTCAAAATTTGAGTTTAAGGAAATTTTTGGGATTTAGAAAAGGATAATTTTATCTTGGGACAAGTAAAATAAGTGATTAAATTTTGATAAGATTGAATAATTGAATTAAATCTTAGTTGTAGAAGATTTTATTGGATTTTATTTGATTTGATTTTATTTGGTGGAAAAGGAAAAAGGGAAAAGTGGAAGGAATAAGGAATTAGGGTTTTGTTTATTTAAACCCTCGGTTTGCGTGCCATTTTAAAAAAAAAAAAAAGAGAAAAGGAAAAGATTTTTCTCTCTCTCTCTCTCTCTCGCGCCGCCGCCCCCTCCCCCTCGTTTTTCTTCTTCTTCTTCTTCACGCACGCCAGCGCCGCCGTGGCCTCCACTCCGGACGACGACCTCTGCCGCACGCTGTCAACCGCCGGACGCTGTCAACCGCCGAACGCGGTCGCTCGTGCCTCTCGTCGACCGAACCAGCGCCGCCGCCGCCGCTCTCTCCCTCGCGTCACCGAACCAGCGCCGCCGTCGGTCTTCTCTCTCACACGTCCGCAGCAGCAGCGCCGCCGCCTCCCAGCGTCAGCCGCGGCCGCCGCCGGTTCTCTTCCGCCGCCGGTTCTCTTCCGCGCGCCGCCGGTTCTCTTCCGCCGCCGCTTCAGTTAAACGCTCGCCCGACTGCTCGACACCGAACCGGTAACGTTTGGGTGAGTAACTCGGACCCAAGGTTAATTTGCGGCATAAGTTGGTAAACCATTTGTGATATGGACTTATGTGGTTAAAATTCTCTTAGGTGACCGGAAGTTGCGTTGGGTAGAAAGGATTGGAGACAACTGCGAGTTAAGCCACGCTTGGGTAAGGACAAGTTTAAAAATTTATTTGGAATTAAATGATGGTGGGACTAAACTTATGGACTGACTTAAGTTGGGAAATTCTGTTCGCTATTGTCCAGGAATTTTACAAGAACTGCCGCGTGTTTTAATCTGTTGGATTAATCTTCAGGTAAGTGGTCTTACTACCTGAACCACCTACCCACCATGTGTTTAATTGTCATGAGTAGAATTTCCAAGCCCCAGGTGACATAGTATGCTTGTATGAGATTTCCCATGCTTAGTGGATGTATGTGAGTGATGATGCAAGTGCTTATAATATGAGATATTTATGAACAGTACTGTTAATGTATGAATTTATGGAATGAAAGGAGTGAGATTTTAATTGACCTATAAGATGGGTAGTGGTAACTCCCCTACGTCGGTTGGATGTTCACCAGAGGTTGTGTTCCTTCGGGTTCACCAGTTATTGTGGTCCTTCGGGGTCACCAGAGGTTGTGTTCCTTCGGGTTCACCAGTTATTGTGGTCCTTCGGGGTCACCAGAGGTTGTGTTCCTTCGGGTTCACCAGTTATTGTGGTCCTTCGGGGTCACCAGAGGTTGTGTTCCTTCGGGTTCACCAGAGGTTTTGTGTTCCTTCGGGATCACCAGAGGTAAGAGTTCCTTCGGGGCTCCAGAGGTTAGTGAACATCCAAATCCAACGGTAGGGCGAGTATAACCAGTTTCCCTATAAAAGTATGTTTGAAATGCATGTCTTATTGTTGTTGCACTTAAAGGACTTGAGTGCCTAGCTCGGCTCCGGTAGTGGGGTCACTTACTGAGTAATAAAATTACTCATCCTTTCATCTTATATTTTTTCAGGTAAGGGGAAGAACATGCTGGCGAATGACAAGAGGAATCCTTGATGACATCACGGGACCCGGTGTAGCTTCCGCTTAGTACTGCATGTTTTTTTTTTTTAAAAGTTTTGTTCTGTCCAGTTGTCAAACTTTGTTTTGAGGCTTGCCCCTTCTATTTTGTATTTGGATTCTTGTCTTTGAAATATTATTGATTTTATTGGTTAAATAAACAAAGAAATTTCCATAAGTAGAAATGTTTCTTTCTTACCACTCAGCATCGTGTCTTTTCTTGAAATTTGCATACTTTGAGTAATGGTCTGATTAGGAGGTATTAGTCGGGTCGTTACAGTTGGTATCAGAGCCCAGAGTTTTGGGTTCTGTAGACTGACTTACTAAGTAAGCCGAGGGGTTCCCATGATCATCAGGAGGTCCTTGGTCATCGCCAGGTACGTGTTCTTCTAATACATGTCTTTAGAATGTTATGCCTATGATGTGCCAATTTGACCGTGTTTGGATACCTTGAAGTGATACCGTTAGCAAGGAGATTGATGGTGTTTAATTGTCCGTAAATCAGGAATGGATCGTGGAGGTAGGGGAAGAGGTAGAGGCAGGAGAGGTAGGGCAAGGGGTATGCCAAACCCCCAAGTCCAGGACCCTATGGAGCAAGATGCCCCTGTACCACAAGGACCTCCACCGCAGCAGGATCCCGTTGGGCAGGAGGAGCAGGGGACCAGGGCTAGAGGACGGCCTCGTAACGTGCCCGAGCCGCCCCAGGCACAAGTTCCGCCAGTGGCCCAAACCGATTTCACTGCAGTAGCAGCTCAGATAGGGGAGACTGTTACCGCCACCTTGTTGAGCAAGATCCAGGAATTTACTCGCGCCGCTGTGGCAGAGCAGTTAGCTCAACAACCCCCCGTACCTCAGGCACCGGAGCAGCCAATTCCGCCCCCTCAAGCGCCGGCCCAGCATCAGCCTTACCAGGATTTATCTCCAGAAGCAAAACATTTGCGGGACTTCAGGAAGTACAATCCGCGCACTTTTGACGGGTCATTGAAGGACCCTACCAAGGCGGAGATGTGGCTATCGTCCATTGAGACCATCTTTCGATATATGAAGTGCCCAGAGGACCAGAAACTTCAGTGTGCGGTATTTGTCTTGACCGATGACGCCGAGATCTGGTGGCAGTCGGCAGAAAGGTCCGTGGTTACCACAGGAGGATCGGTTACTTGGGCTCAGTTCAAGGAGAGATTCTATGAGAAATACTTCTCCACCAATACAAGGTACAATAAGCGGTTAGAGTTCATGAGGCTGAAGCAAGGAGTCATGTCCGTTGAGGAGTATGAGCAGGAGTTTACCAAGCTGTCCCGTTTCGCCCCCAAGATGGTGGCTACTGAGGAAGACAAGACGGAATGCTTTGTCCAAGGTCTGAAGGATGGGTTAAGGGGTCTCGTGGACGCCCTGGAACCCAGCAGTTATGCAGCAGCGTTTCGGGCAGCAGTGAGGATTGATTCCCGTGCCGGAGAAGAATACATCAAAGCGGTGTCCTCAGGACCCTCCTCAGGCCAGAAAAGGAAGTTTGAGCAGAAAGCCCCAGAATTTCCTCCAAAGAACCGGGCAGACAGGCCCATACAGCACTTTAGACAGCAGCCTTCGGCCTCAGGCTTAGTGGAGAGAGAAAAGCCAGTGTGTGGTTCCTGTGGAAAAAGTCACTGGGGGAGATGTTTAGCAGGATCCGGAGTTTGTTTTCGGTGTGGCCAGGAGGGGCACGTGTCTAGCAGGTGTCCAAGAAAGGGAGCAGCAGATGGTAAGGGGCAGTATGCAAGCACCTCCCGGGGGGACTCTGGCAGAATGCAGCAACAGCATGGTCGGGCCTATGCCACGACTCGGCAGGAGGCTGACAAGGCAGGCACGGTGGTAACAGGTATGCTTCCTATTTTGGGGTATCATGCCCTAGTGTTGTTTGACTCAGGCTCGTCACACTCGTTTATTTCTGCCGTGTTCGTTGAGCATGCTGTGCTAGAGTTAGAACCCCTGCCTTTTGTATTATCGGTCTCTACCCCATCGGGGGAGATCTTGTTGGCAAAAGAGAAGATAAAAGCCTGTCGGGTGGAAATAGCAAATCGAGAGTTAGAGGTTACCCTAATTGTCTTGGCCATGCGGGACTTCGACGTTATTTTAGGCATGGACTGGTTGGCTGCTAACCATGCCAGTATAGACTGTGCGAGAAAAGAAGTGATTTTCACGCCTCCGTCAGGGCCTAACTTCAAATTTAAGGGAGCAGGGACGGTGGTCCTACCCAAGGTCATTTCGGCTCTAAAGGTCCGCAGACTACTTAACCAGGGTACCTGGAGTATTCTGGCCAGTGTGGTAGACGTAAGAGAAGATGAGGCTACCCTGACTTCAGAACCTGTGGTGCGAGACTATCCGGACGTTTTTCCAGAGGACCTCCCAGGTTTACCACCAGTTAGGGAGATTGATTTCGCCATAGAGGTGGAGCCCGGTACGGTTCCCATATCCAAGGCTCCTTATCGTATGGCTCCAGCAGAGCTGAGAGAGCTGAAGGTGCAGCTGCAAGAGTTGCTTGACAAGGGCTTTATTCGGCCGAGTGTGTCGCCTTGGGGGGCACCAGTGTTATTCGTGAAGAAGAAGGATGGTTCGCTACGCCTTTGCATCGACTACAGAGAGCTGAACAAGGTGACTATCAAAAATAAATACCCTCTCCCCAGAATTGACGATCTATTCGACCAGTTGCAGGGAGCCACAGTTTTCTCAAAGATTGACCTTCGGTCAGGATATCATCAGTTGAGAATAAAGGACAGCGACGTTCCTAAGACCGCTTTTCGTTCCCGTTATGGACACTATGAATTCATCGTTATGTCCTTTGGTCTGACAAATGCCCCTGCAGTATTCATGGATCTAATGAACCGGGTGTTCAAGGACTTTCTTGACACTTTCGTCATCGTATTCATCGATGATATTCTGATATATTCGAGGACGGAGGAAGAGCACGAGGAGCATCTGCGAAAGGTTCTCGAAACCTTAAGGGTACATAAGTTGTATGCCAAGTTTTCAAAGTGCGAATTCTGGTTGAAGCAGGTATCCTTTTTAGGGCATGTGGTGTCCAAGGATGGTGTCTCAGTAGATCCTGCCAAGATAGAGGCGGTTACGAGCTGGCCCCGCCCTACGACAGCTAGTGAAGTACGCAGTTTTCTGGGTTTAGCGGGCTACTACCGTCGGTTTGTGAAAGATTTCTCTCGTATAGCCGTGCCGTTGACTCAGTTGACCAGGAAGGGCAATTCTTTTGTTTGGAGTAAGGCCTGTGAAGAGAGCTTCCAAGATCTCAAGAAGAGGTTAGTGTCTGCACCAGTACTTACCGTTCCGGATGGATCAGGGAGTTTTGTTGTGTACAGTGATGCTTCCAAAAAGGGACTGGGTTGTGTGTTGATGCAGCACGGCAAGGTGGTCGCTTATGCATCTCGGCAGTTAAAAAGTCACGAGCAGAATTACCCGACTCACGATTTAGAGTTGGCAGCAGTCGTTTTCGCTCTGAAGATATGGAGGCACTACCTGTATGGGGAAAGGATCCAGATTTTCACAGACCATAAGAGCTTGAAGTACTTCTTCACTCAGAAGGAGTTGAACATGAGACAGCGCAGATGGTTGGAGTTAGTAAAGGATTATGATGTGGAAATCCTGTACCATCCCGGGAAGGCAAATGTGGTGGCGGATGCCTTAAGCAGGAAGGCAGTTCATTCAGCAGCTCTGATTACAGACCAGGTTCCATTGTGCAAGGATCTTGAGCGAGCAGGTATCGCAGTGGCAATGGGAGAAGTTACTTCCCAGTTAGCCCAACTGTCAGTATGTCCCACTCTGAGGCAAAGGATCATAAATGCCCAGCAGAAGGATCCGTACCTTGAGGAAAAACTTCGCCAAATGCAGTCAGGGCAGATCAGTGAGTTGTCAGTGTCCCCGGATAGTGGCCTTACCTACCACGGACGCTTGTGTGTTCCGGCAGGCAGTGTTAAGGACGAGCTGTTGTCGGAGGCTCATAACTCCCCATTTGCGATACATCCGGGCAGTACCAAGATGTATCAGGACTTGAAACGTCATTACTGGTGGCCCAATATGAAGAGGGAAGTGGCTGAATTTGTTAGTAAGTGTTTTGTTTGCCAGCAGGTGAAAGCTCCGAGGCAGAAGCAGGCAGGGCTGCTGCAACCCCTGTCGGTACCCGAGTGGAAGTGGGAGAATGTATCTATGGACTTCATTGTAGGGTTGCCTAAAACAGCGAAAGGTCACACGATGATATGGGTCATCGTGGATAGGCTCACCAAGTCAGCACATTTTATTCCGGGAAAGTCCACCTTTTCAGTAAGTAAGTGGGCGCAGATTTATGTAAGGGAAGTAGTAAGGCTGCACGGAGTGCCAGTTTCTATAGTGTCTGACAGAGACCCTCGTTTCACATCTAACTTTTGGAAGAGTCTCCAGACTGCTTTGGGCACTCGATTGGACTTTAGTACGGCTTTTCACCCCCAAACAGATGGACAAACGGAGCGCTTAAACCAGGTACTAGAGGACATGCTACGTGCCTGCGCCCTAGACTTTCCTGGTAGTTGGGACTCCCACTTACACCTGATGGAGTTTGCCTACAATAACAGTTATCAAGCTACCATTGGCATGGCGCCATTCGAAGCCTTATATGGTAAGAGTTGCAGATCTCCAGTTTGCTGGGATGAAGTTGGGGAGCGAAGACTGTTAGGGCCAGAGTTAGTACAACTCACTAACGATGCTATACGGAGGATCAGGGCAAGGATGCAGACAGCTCAGAGTAGACAGAAAAGTTACGCCGATGTAAGACGACGAGACCTGGAATTTGAGGTAGGAGAGAAGGTATTCTTGAAAGTGGCACCTATGAAAGGTGTCTTGAGATTCGGGAAAAAGGGGAAGTTAAGCCCTCGGTTCATTGGACCATTTGAGATATTGGAGCGAGTTGGTCCCGTGGCCTATCGTTTAGCCTTGCCACCGTCGCTCTCCGCAGTTCATAACGTGTTCCATGTCTCTATGCTTCGAAAGTATATGACGGACCCATCCCACGTGATCGACTTTGAGCCCTTACAGCTGAGCAAAGATTTAAGTTATGAGGAAAGGCCAGTGCAAATTCTTGCAAGAGAAGTGAAGGTTCTGCGCAACCGGGAGATAGCACTGGTGAAAGTCCTTTGGCAGAACCACCTGCGTGAGGAGGCAACGTGGGAACGAGAGGATGAGATGAGGGCAAAGCATCCAGAGTTGTTCCAAGAGTAAAAACTTTCGGGACGAAAGTTTCGTAAGGGGGGAAGAATGTAACAATCCCAACTCTATTAAATAAATATGATTGTTTATCATGTATGAAAAGGGAAAAATATGATTGTTTATTTACGCATTTATTTAAGCCAAGATGGAAATTTCAAAATTTGAGTTTAAGGAAATTTTTGGGATTTAGAAAAGGATAATTTTATCTTGGGACAAGTAAAATAAGTGATTAAATTTTGATAAGATTGAATAATTGAATTAAATCTTAGTTGTAGAAGATTTTATTGGATTTTATTTGATTTGATTTTATTTGGTGGAAAAGGAAAAAGGGAAAAGTGGAAGGAATAAGGAATTAGGGTTTTGTTTATTTAAACCCTCGGTTTGCGTGCCATTTTAAAAAAAAAAAAAAGAGAAAAGGAAAAGATTTTTCTCTCTCTCTCTCTCCCTCGCGCCGCCGCCCCCTCCCCCTCGTTTTTCTTCTTCTTCTTCTTCACGCACGCCAGCGCCGCCGTGGCCTCCACTCCGGACGACGACCTCTGCCGCACGCTGTCAACCGCCGGACGCTGTCAACCGCCGAACGCGGTCGCTCGTGCCTCTCGTCGACCGAACCAGCGCCGCCGCCGCCGCTCTCTCCCTCGCGTCACCGAACCAGCGCCGCCGTCGGTCTTCTCTCTCACACGTCCGCAGCAGCAGCGCCGCCGCCTCCCAGCGTCAGCCGCGGCCGCCGCCGGTTCTCTTCCGCCGCCGGTTCTCTTCCGCGCGCCGCCGGTTCTCTTCCGCCGCCGCTTCAGTTAAACGCTCGCCCGACTGCTCGACACCGAACCGGTAACGTTTGGGTGAGTAACTCGGACCCAAGGTTAATTTGCGGCATAAGTTGGTAAACCATTTGTGATATGGACTTATGTGGTTAAAATTCTCTTAGGTGACCGGAAGTTGCGTTGGGTAGAAAGGATTGGAGACAACTGCGAGTTAAGCCACGCTTGGGTAAGGACAAGTTTAAAAATTTATTTGGAATTAAATGATGGTGGGACTAAACTTATGGACTGACTTAAGTTGGGAAATTCTGTTCGCTATTGTCCAGGAATTTTACAAGAACTGCCGCGTGTTTTAATCTGTTGGATTAATCTTCAGGTAAGTGGTCTTACTACCTGAACCACCTACCCACCATGTGTTTAATTGTCATGAGTAGAATTTCCAAGCCCCAGGTGACATAGTATGCTTGTATGAGATTTCCCATGCTTAGTGGATGTATGTGAGTGATGATGCAAGTGCTTATAATATGAGATATTTATGAACAGTACTGTTAATGTATGAATTTATGGAATGAAAGGAGTGAGATTTTAATTGACCTATAAGATGGGTAGTGGTAACTCCCCTACGTCGGTTGGATGTTCACCAGAGGTTGTGTTCCTTCGGGTTCACCAGTTATTGTGGTCCTTCGGGGTCACCAGAGGTTGTGTTCCTTCGGGTTCACCAGTTATTGTGGTCCTTCGGGGTCACCAGAGGTTGTGTTCCTTCGGGTTCACCAGTTATTGTGGTCCTTCGGGGTCACCAGAGGTTGTGTTCCTTCGGGTTCACCAGAGGTTTTGTGTTCCTTCGGGATCACCAGAGGTAAGAGTTCCTTCGGGGCTCCAGAGGTTAGTGAACATCCAAATCCAACGGTAGGGCGAGTATAACCAGTTTCCCTATAAAAGTATGTTTGAAATGCATGTCTTATTGTTGTTGCACTTAAAGGACTTGAGTGCCTAGCTCGGCTCCGGTAGTGGGGTCACTTACTGAGTAATAAAATTACTCATCCTTTCATCTTATATTTTTTCAGGTAAGGGGAAGAACATGCTGGCGAATGACAAGAGGAATCCTTGATGACATCACGGGACCCGGTGTAGCTTCCGCTTAGTACTGCATGTTTTTTTTTTTTAAAAGTTTTGTTCTGTCCAGTTGTCAAACTTTGTTTTGAGGCTTGCCCCTTCTATTTTGTATTTGGATTCTTGTCTTTGAAATATTATTGATTTTATTGGTTAAATAAACAAAGAAATTTCCATAAGTAGAAATGTTTCTTTCTTACCACTCAGCATCGTGTCTTTTCTTGAAATTTGCATACTTTGAGTAATGGTCTGATTAGGAGGTATTAGTCGGGTCGTTACATTGACAGACATGATTTGCGGCTCAAGTGGTGGATCTTAATTGGCCCGAGAATCACGCAATCAGGCGAGATGGACGCAATGTCAATCTCGCCACCAATCAAGCAGATCTGCCATTAACTGCGATTTCATCATCTATAAAAGGGTAGCTCTGCGAGAGGAGAAAGGTTGTTGATTCTCGGAAGGACTCCATAAGTGACAGCAGAGTTCTCTCAGACTTCAACCGGAGACAAATAGCTCGAGAGAGAAGAGTATTCCTTTTCGCCGCACCACTTCACAGCAAATCATCACGCTTCCATCCGGGCGACTCAAGACATTGACGCCTTGCCTTGCTTTCTTTCTTACTTTTCTTACTTGAATTTTTGAATTTTAGATTTGTATCAAGAAATTGACTTATCAAAATTTGTATCTCATTTTCTATTCACTTTTCTCATCTGTTCACTTTTGAAATGAGTAACTAATCACTCGGGGGTTTAGGGTTGCGTTAGCATCTGACTAGGAACCGCAGTGTAACTATTCTAAGTAGTAATAACAGACTGCTCGAGAGGGTAAGTGATTGTGGAACTCAATTGACAAGGGCCAAGTAGTGTTACCTGATTACGGGGACAACCTTGGTTCTTAACACTCTCCTATGCGTTATAGACATATAACGCATAGCGGCTGACAACCGGGAGAAGAGTCGCTAGTATGAATAGGGTACTACTGTGCGTTTCCGATGTTAGATGTTAACCAACCCGAACCCTTTTCTTTATCCATTCATACACATCTTAGCTGAATGTCGCATGCTTTCCATATTCCACAACTAGTGTACAAACATCTGCTTTCCCTTAGATTAGAAACACAACTTTCTCAAAATTGTTGGTTACCTCTGTAACGCATACAATCCAATTAAAACCAAATCAATATAATCCCTGTGTTCGACCTCGGACTCACCGAGAACACCTATTACTTTACTTATATTTGGGTAGAGGAATAGGATATAATAGAACGCATTGCATGATCAACGCATGCCATTAGAAACACAACTTTCTCAAAATTGTTGGTTACCTCTGTAACGCATACAATCCAATTAAAACCAAATCAATATAATCCCTGTGTTCGACCTCGGACTCACCGAGAACACCTATTACTTTACTTATATTTGGGTAGAGGAATAGGATATAATAGAACGCATTGCATGATCAACGCATGCCATGTTAAACGCATAACCAGGAATAGGATATAATAGAACGCATTGCATGATCAACGCATGCCATGTTAAACGCATAACCATATACTTTAGTACCTTGCATTAGGTTAATTCACACAGCAATCTTCATCCACAACACATATTCACCTAAATCTCTCCAAATTTGAATTCAAATAGTAAAAATAAAATCTTTTGATTAGTCAAATCTTAAAGAAATATCGAATAAAAATAACATAAAAAAACAATGTTCCAACTTCCAACACAAACAAATGTGTGTATCGAAATAAAACTTGTATTTCAAAATGTCTAAGAAACAAATGTATATCAAAATAAAATAAAATTGTTAAGATATAAATCTTGCTTTTGATGATTTGAACATTCATAAAATATAAAAAATAATAAACCTATTCAAATAAATCTTTCTGAATTTGAATTTACCAACTTCCATACAAACAAACGTTAGAGAGATAAAGAAACAATTCTAAAAAAAAGAAAGGAGAAAGAGAAAAAAATAACCACATACCTTATTTAATAATCTTTAGACAGAAATCCTTTCAAGATTTTCCAACATAATTAAAGATTTAAACAAAAATATGAAAATTTAATCTATAAAAGAAAAAAAAATCTTATTAAAAATCTACATTTCAAATCAGTGCAAAACTCAAACTAACGATTTCTCATTTTTGGCTCTAAATGAATTAACCTAAAAAAAAACTTGAAAAACAATACAAAAATATAAAAAGTCTTTAGTATGTGGTTGTATGTCCTATAACTTGATCTTTTTTTTTTATGTGGTTGTATGTCATATGATGATTTTTTTTTTTTAATTTGTGAATTACCCTTCCATAGAAGTTGAGGGTACGTTTCAAAATGCAAATATAGTTATTCAAGAGAGATGTTCGAGTGAAAAAATGAAATAAAATGTAGATATTATAATTATAGATGAGATGACTTCTTCGATATACTTGAGATAACTTCTTCAATGATACTTTTTTCTCTATCAAATGTGTAAAGATTACCCTTAAATAGGAGTTGAAAAATGAAATAAAATATAGATTGTCTCATAATTATAGATGAGATACTTTCTTTGATGATAATTTTGATGGAATTGTGAATTGCTAGTGGTTGAAGTTACGTTTCAAATACCCAGGCAAAAAAGTGTGTCATTGATTTATGAATTTCCCTTAAATAGGAGTTTAAGGAGTGCCTATTTTGCCCTCCATTTTTAGATATATTTCTATTATGCCCTCAATTCATAAATCAATCTATCAAAACAAATTAGAGGTTTGTTTATATTTTGTATTCCTTTTCAAGTTTATTTAGAGCCAAGAACAAAAATAGTTAATTAGTGTGCACTTTAAAAACAAGATAGACGAACACATAAAGGTGATACGACTGCTTGTTTTTTTTTTTCCCTTTTTATTTTTTTGTAGAGGTAAAAGATGAACAAATAATTTCATGCAAATTGAAATCTGTTTGATCATGTTCGAAAGATTAATTTGGAATTTGCCTTTTGATTTAAGTGATTCAAAATGTATATTCTTAATAAGATTTGTTTTTTTAATTTATTAAATTTTGATATTTTTGTTTAAATTTGTTAAAGAATCTTCAAAAATGATTCTTTTTAAGATTATTAAATAAGATATGTCCATTATTTTTTTCTTTTTCTCTTATTTTTTTTCTTTTAATATTGTTTCTCATCTCTTTAATGTTTGTTTGTGTTGGAGGTTGTGAATTCAAATTCGGATAGATTATATTTAGTTGAATATGTTTATTATTTTTTTATATTTAAAGAATTCCATTTTAGTTTGATATACATTTGTTTTTAATCCTTAGAGGGGACCTTTGTCGTGAGTTGAGTTGGAAAGCTTATGTTTAGGGTGCATTGAATTGGGTATTTGGCGTAGTTTTTCTAAACAAATTGATTTTGTATTTATTTTTTTTGTTTGGTTTTTTTCTTTTTAATTTTCAAATGTACACCATTAAAATAAAATTTTTAACACTAAAAAAATTAATTTTTTTCCATTCTTAAAACATAACATATTCATACAAAATAAACCTAATTTGGACATCAATTTTTCAACACCCAATCATAAGCCGGGGTATTTGGTGCGGTTTTTTTTTTTTTAAAAAAATGATTTGGTCTTGGACTTTTTTCTAATTTTTAAAAGTTTTTTCCTAAAATTTTTAACACAAAAAATGCTTAATTTTTTTTTTATTCTTACAACATAACAAATTCCTACAAAGTATACTCCACACAAATTTTGAATTCAATTTTTGAACACTCAATTACATAACATATTATTCCAAACAAATGAAAACTTTTTACAACTACTTAATCTTCAATCATGAATATTGAAGAAGCTTAAAAATTGAACGAACTCTTTATTTTTCCTTCTTAAAAAAATGTAACATATTTTCATTTTATTCACATCCCTAAAAACATATCATATTTCGATAAAATGAACATTTTCTCTACTCCCTAAGCTTCAATTTTTAACTCTCAATCAATTTTAACTCAACCATAAATATTAATTAAAAAAAAACGAATTCTTATCTTGTTTTTTCCTATTTGTGAAATATGAATTTTAATTTTTATGGTTAATGTTTTTTTTTTCTTTTTTGTGCAAACATTTGATTCTTTACATTTACACTAATATAATAAAATAACTTTTTTTTTTTTGGTGCAAACCCGTTTAAGTATCATGATATGTCAAGATTTGGTTCTTATGACATTTTGAAATACAATCAATAATTATAAAAAATTCATTTTATACTAATATACACATTTTTTTTTGTGTTGGACGTTGAAACACCGATTTTTTCTTTCTTTCTTTCTTTTTTTTTTTTGTATATTTTGTGTCCCTTACATTAATCTCTAGGGATATTTTGTAAGATTTGACAAATCAAGAGGTTTTATTTTTAAAAAAATGAGATTTAAAAAAAAAAATCTAATATTCATTTGACATGAATCAAAATTAAAATATGTGTAGATTTGATTTCTTTCCTTTATATTCTTTGGTAAATTGGGGAATGTCTTTCATTTTTAGATGTATTTTTATTTTACTCTTAAATAAACTCTTATTTAAGCTCAATTCACGAAGTGATTCAATAAAGCACTAAGTAACTAAGTAACTATTATGTGCATTTGAAACATATAAAAAAAATCTACATCTACACATTTTGAAAGAAAAAAAAAAAAATATCATCTATTCTTCACATTTTTCACTTGATTGAAAAATGTATATTGTATCAATCGTTACACCTATGGGATTTGGCAATGAAAAATGTATCATCAAAGAAGGTTTGTAATCTATATTTTTTTTAATACCGATTTGTCATCCTTTTAGTATATTATGATGTGTCTAGATTTGTTTTTGTTATGATATTTTTAATACAATAACAATTTTATAAATTTATTTTATTTTAATATACATTTGTTTGCCTTGGAATGCCTATAAGTTTGTATTTTTTTTGTGCATTAGGTCTCTCTTAACGATTAGGATTTCTTTTTCAAGATTTGGCACTACAAACTTATCGTCGAAAAAGCTATGTTATCTATCTTTTTTGCCCTCCTTCTCTTTCTCTTTCTTATTTCAAATTTGGAATATTGTTTCTCAGAACATTGTGACGTGCCTATTTGAAATACAATCAATTATTGTACAAATTTATTTTATTGTTTTATTTTAATATATACACAATTGTTTGTATTTGAAGTTTAAATAACCTTATATGTTTGTGATTATTGTGTATCATTTTGTGTGCATTCTTCTATGACCAACGATATTTTTAAAGATTGGAGAGAAATATGTAAAATACTTTGAATCAAAGAACCAAGATTATATATTTTTTTTCTTAATGAACATTCCCTTTTTTGTTAATTGAAGCAAGATTTTGTAGTTAACCAAATCTTTTCTTTTTTTAGATGTTAGGAAGAAAAAAAAAAAAAGTTAAACTTTGTATCAAAACCATTTTTTTTATTTATTTTAAGAGAACATATAATTATTTACTAATTACTTTTGATAACACAAAAGTAATACTAGATTTGCATAAAATAAAATAATAATAAATTTTTTTTTAAACAACGAAAATTGTGTACCATTAATATTAAAGAACAAAGTAAAATCTAGCTAATACAAACTTAAATAATTTTGAAAGTTAATATCTATTCAAACTATTTTTTTATTTTAATATTCTCCAATTCAACTTTTCATCATTATTTTTTCCCCCAAAGATCAATCAATTCAAAAGAATCACAAAATAAAAATAAAAATACAATGTGGGTAATATTGTATTATGCTACCCCTTCATAAATTTTAGTTTTTAACTTTTATTTTAATTACATGATATGTATTATTCAAATACTTATTACATTATATACTATCTTTTTCATTACTAAATTCATGTCAAATGTTTATTATTCAAACTAAAGTTACTGTATATTAATTCAATATTCAAATTTCACTTTAAATTTTAAATTCTAACAAATGCTAACGCGGTGTACGTGTCTTTTAACTAGTACTTCTAAAAGGTGACTATTTTAGTTTTTATTTCATTTTTAAGGAATTAAAATGGTTATTTTTTAAAGTTGAAAGATAAAAAATGAACCAAAGTTACAAGTACAATGATTAAAATGAACATTTTAAAAGTAGAGGGACCAAAATGAATGAAAGCAAAAAATACAAGGACCAAACTAATATTTAAGCCTTAATTTTATAACAAACAATAGCTTAAATGGTTAAACCTCGATGGAAATATAAACAAATTTTATTAAGTTTAGGGGGTTTTTTCATATTTTTTTGTGTATGTATTAAGAGGGAAAAAAACAAAACAAATAGAAGGCAAATATGAGGAATATTGGTCTTGGTTTAGACCACGAAAATTTTTTCACTCTCGTCTTATTCCCCACCCTATTTGGAACATTATGAAACTTAGGGATCAAATAAAAATTAAATTCAAAACTTAAGGTAAAAGTATAATATTTTAAAATTTGGGGATCAAATTGAAACTAGACCTGAACCTCTAATCTTTATTTAATATTTTTCTTAGCTTCTTATATATATACTAGTGTACTACTACATGCATTTGCACGATTTTTTTTTTAGTATAATTTAATTTTAAATGATTTGAGTGAAATATTTAAAGTGCAATTATTTTTAAAATGAATTGATTATAAAATTTTCTATTTTACCATAATCTATTTTGTTGAATAATTTTCTTTTCCATATTATACGTTGCATCAATTTAACTTTGACTAAGTATCTTAAGCATCATTTTAATCTTTTTTAGAATATAACGTTATAATTGTGACACCAAGGATTTAAGTTGTTTTCTCAAAGACACTAATTTGATTAATGTTCAACATAAATATATGAATTCAAGTCATGTTAGGTTGAGTTATGAGGTTTATCTCCACTATTACATTTTTTATACCAATATGAAAAAACAAAACAATGTTTGTAAAGTTGTGATGCCTTAATTGAAAATTTTAATTTTAATGATTAAATTAACCCGTGGAAATAAAATTATTAATTAGCTATGATATAATAAATAAACCTAGGTTCGTTAATTTGATTTATATAACTTTGAGTAAAATAAGTACATATATGGAGATGATTGATGTATTAAGAAGATTGGTAGGGTTTAACTATAGTTTATTTGTGCCAATATGAATACAACTCAACACGATAATTGACATGTGTACTATTTCCTTTAAGGATAGAGGTTCAAATCTCCATACCTCATATTTGTTAGGCTACAAAATTATATTTTATTTATGTATGTTTTGTGAGAATTTTTTTTATTTAACTTTTAGGCGGGAAATTTAATTTCATGACTCAATGGAATTTTTTATTTTTAAAATGTTGGATCTAAATGTAATTTAACAAATATTTTTTAAAATTACAAATAAACAATAATGTATTAAAACGTTACCCATCATTAAATAATCTAGGCAGAAAACCTTAGTTCATTTATGTATGTTGTGGTCTAAGAACGTGTAAATAGTGTATTCTAAATTTCAAATCTTTATGAAAAAAAATAATAAATGCGTGCCATGTATATGTGCCATTTTTTTCTTCCACCATCCTAGAATTAAATTTGAGCTATTTAAAATACTAGAGATTAAATTTAAATTTTAAAACTATAAACATTAAATTGAAATGTCCTCAAATAATTTTGTTGTACATGTTATTTCAATGTATATAATTTTGATACAACTAAACTTACTTTAATTAATAAGATTTTGAAAATTTGAAATTACATATTATTTCAATGTACATATGTTAAAAAAAAAAAAACAAAGACAAAGCTCAGCTTTCTACTGCTGTTTAAGTGAAGTTTATGAAGGTTTAATTTTACTTTTCTGTAAGATAATTTTTCAATCTTGAAATTAATATGGATTTATATTTATTGGGTTTATTTATTTATTTATTTATTATATTTTTTTATTCAATAAATAAATTGTATATTGCTGCAATTGCTACTTTACTGCTCTGTGGTTGCAAATTCATTTTGATATGTTATTGTATTGCTCAAAATCCTCCTCCCTGCTCATCTCTCTTGCCCCACCTCCTCTGCAACCACTTCTTTTGTTTTCTATTTATAAAGCTCAAATACATTTTTAATATGCATTGCTTTTAATATATAGTATTGGTTACAATAATAACTACATTGCTAACTCTTATTTTATTTAATTCAATGACAGTTTGCTTCTAAATTTTCAATTATGATCAAATTAAGTCAACAAATTAAAAATTAATAGAAATTTTCAGTTATGATGTCATAGAATTGTGGGGTGGTGATCCAAAGAGTGGTACATTTTGAATTCATTAAAAGTTAAAATGGAAAAATTGACCATTTCTTTTTAAACATTCTAGCCTTTTAATATATATATATATATATATATATATATATATAAATTAGTTAGACGAGACTTGCAATGCTACTTAAAATGGTTATGACTTAGTTTTTATAACAAAATTTGAAGAAGCATGGACCTTACATGAGGAATGCAAGGAAATTATTAATAGGACCCAAGACTAGCGAATTGTTTCTCCATTGTTTAACTCAAGCAATCTCCTCTCAGTTGACACCTTGAGATCTAATCTCTTTGATAGTAAACTCACACTTTAGGGCTCTAAACTTTCATGATTTCAATAGTAAAGCCCCCAATTATATAGAAAATTGAATCTTTGATCACCAAAGTTGTTTCCAAATTGCACAATTTTTCAAATTAGGAAAGTTGGCACCACGGCATCAATACAATGTCATTCCCGGATGCGCAGTGCAATAGTGTCGTGTCAGTGCTGCGACTTCTCCAAAAGCATGGCTCTCGTGTTGTTGCGCTAGAGCAACGTTTGCCTAGCGTTGCAACATTGCCCTAGTTTTCACAAATTTTTCTATTTCTTCATTTTTCTTGAAATTTTGGCTCGATTGGTTCTTTTGGGCTCCCGACACTTATTTTCTTGTAAAATCTCTAGAAATTGAGGAAGAAGTTTGTAAAAAAGGAGAGAATTGAGAGGAATAAAATTTAATGTTGGAAGAAAAATAAATAAATAAATAAAATAAAAATAAAAATAGGAAAAAACTAGTAGTAATAAGAATAAAAATAAATAAATAAATAATAAAAGAAAATAGAAAATAGAAAAATTATTAATATAGTAAAATTTTATTTTCTATCTGTGATAGATAGATGTTTATTGTGGTCTATCACAAATAGAAAATAAAAATTTGCTATATTGGTAAATAATTTGATATTTTTTCTATTTATAATAATTTTCCTAAAAATAAACTAATAATAAGAATAAATATAAATGCTAATAGAAAAATTAAAATAATGAAAAAGTAAAAAAAATAACTAATGAATGTAAACCCAAAGTATAAATAAAAAATTAAAAATAAAAATAAAAATAAGAAAAAATTTGAATTAAATTAAAATAAAATAAATGTAATGGATAGATGAAATAAAATAAAATAAATATGTTGGATCAAATACGGTATCTACAAACTCTATTATAAATTTATAGTTTTCCTCAGAACAAAAGAAAAATTATAATTGTCAAAAACGACTAAAAATAATATAGAAAAAATAATAAAGAAATTTAATTATTTTAAATAGCAAAATGTCATTGTTTGTTAGTGACAGACACAAATAGACATCTATCAATATCTATCACGGTCTAGCGATAGACCGTGATATATATAGATAGACAGTGACATCTTGATATAGTAAATGTTTTCAAATATTTTTGACATGTCAACATACATTTTCATCTTTGGTTTAAAATATGTCAATGTATATTTGTAAATATTTGGACTCATTTTACTATATTTGAAAAAAAATTCAAACCCATATTTTAAGTATAGTTCTAATTTTTTAAAAGATTTGTGGTTATTCCCCAACTTTTAGATTTGTTTTATTTTAGTTCCTAGCAAAGATGAAAATGTACGTCGACATGTCATATATATTCGTGAATCGAAGGGTTCGACATCAATTTTAAATATCCATTGATATATCCAACATCTTTTATAAATGTTTGTAAAACATAAAAATGTCATTTATTTAGTTCAATATGGATATGAACACTAATAGCAATATTCATAACTTAATTTGAAGAAAAAAACATTTAGGCCCCATTTGGTAACCATTTGGTTTTTGTTTTAGAAAATTAAACCTATAAAAACTAATTCCACTTCTAAATTTTTTTATTTGTTGTATACTTTTTACCCGTAGTTTAAAAAACCAAGCCAAAATTTGAAAACTAAAAAAGATAGTTTTTAAAAACTTGTTTTTGTTTTTTTGGATTTTGCTAAGAATTCAACCATTGTACCTAAGAAACATACAACTCATTATAAGAAATGGAGAGAAAATATGCTTAATTTTCAAAACCAAAAACCAAAAACGAAATAGTCACTAAACGAGATCTTACATATTTATTTGATGGCTGTTTGGGAGGTTGGAATGTAATTATAATTATTAAGAATGTTGGAATGAGTGAGCTATCGAGGGCAAAATGGAAATGAGATCGTGAAATGTGAAAACGGTGGAAAAGAGAGTTTGGTTAAAAACTGCAGAACGAAATCAGTTTAATATTACAAATCGGGTCTAAAACGCTTAATCTAAATATCAATTTTGGATTACATTATAATCCAAACCCATTTCATTGCAGGCCTCCGAACACTCCCCTAAAAGTTTCGGGGTTAAATTTGTAAATTTCAACCAAGAAGAAAGTTATTGACTGAGTGAGCCGTGAGGGGTAATATAGTAATTATCTACTCAAAGATGTCAATGATCGTCGTCGGCTTCAAAAAAGAGGCGCTTGGTGTTGCTTATTAGTCCTCCGCTTTACGCGTTCGAACCTTTCCCGAAGATTTTGTGTTGTGTGTGTTCTTTTTATCCACCCGAGAATCCATTTCCAATTCCGTTTTTCACTGGTTTGTTTTGATTTCCCCTCTCTCTCTCTCTCTCTCTCTCTCTCTGCGCCATGGACTGAGCTGATGGTTTCTGGTTCTGGTGAGTCTCTTTCGTTGACTAGTTTAAGCACACGCACACTCGCAATCCAATCCCAGTTACTCGATTGATCGATTGTTTGTTGATTGCTTTATCTGTTGTATGAATTGGATGCTGTAGTTTGGAGGGAAGGGGGAGGGGGGATTTTGTTTCTGCTTGCTTGACATACATGACTTTTTTTTGTTTAATGGCATCGGATGATATTGGGAGGATTAGGAATTGCTTATGGGCTTTGAACGGATTGAAATAAAGGAATTAATTGTGTTTTTGAGGTTCTAGTTTATGAAGAGTGGACCGATTTTGTTGCTTCTTATGTTGAGTGTCAATTGTAATCTTAATATCACCTGAGAAACCACGAAGCCTTGGAATTGGGTTTTTGGAAATGATTTATCTCTCAGGGTACGTTAAGAGTCCCATGGCTAAGATCTTAGGTCTTTGGTTTTTATGTATGATAAAAGTCGTAAAGAAGTGATGGGTATGGGAGTGTTTCATCTTCTAGCCTGCAAAATGCGTCGATCTAATCGGTTGTAACTTGTGAGTTTTACCTTTCTAAAAAATTGAAGTGTAATTTGGAAGCCAACCGGTCTGAGTGTGGAGCGCTTAGGAAAAGTGCTGATTAACATAAAAAAGGATACGGTGGCCAATTTATTATTATCCCAATTGGTGCTCTTGCGTGCTCAACTTGTATGATATATGTTATTGTTTTTCCTTCTTGATTCGCTTTAGCGCGTCGATCATTTTTTGATTACCTGTACTTCAACATATAAGTTTCTGGAAATTGTAGTTTCATATTCTTTTTTGTCCAAAGTATGGGCGTTGGACTTCTCCAGTAGCCAGTGATCGTTTGTTACATTAGTGGCTAATGTGAACGATATCTACCTTAACATGTTTTTCTGCTGAATTCAGATGCTTATAGAAAATGTTTGACTGTGGTTACAAGTCACAACTGATGGGTGGTCAGCGAGAAAAGTTTGTGAGGTAAAGAGAGTCTTATTTTGTTCCATTTTATTATTTCCCCATAGGTGGTGAAGATATTTAACAGTGTTCTCCCTGCAGTCGTGTGAAACCTTTGAACCGTTCAATAAATCTACAAGCTTGTAATTTAGCCCAGCTATATAATATAAATATTATAATTTATTATGTACGTGTACAGGATGAATAGATAACTATTTCTTCTATAAGGATGTTCATTTGATAGATGACTATTTATTCATTTAAGCCTGTATTGCAACATGGTATAAGTTGCTCCAGCATAAGGTATTTTTAGTTTACTGTGTGGTGTACCTATGAACTGTAAACGTAGACATCCAAGTCTTAAAAGAACCTGAGTGAGGAAGAGTTTATAATCACGATCACAGTTGACATATGCACAAATTGTAGACTACTAAGATTTTGGAACTTCATATGGTCTTCTTTCTAATCTAGATGAATATGTATCCCCGTAGAACAACTTACCAAAAAAGAAGCTCAACTAGTATAAATCTAGGTTGGGCTATAATTACAAAAGTATTTACAAGTAGAGGACCAAATAAAAGCAAAAAGAGTAACCAAACTCCCAAAAAAGTCACTATTAGTTTCTTGATCCCAAAAGATTCTAGAGTTGAGAGTTTCTTTCAAACCACAACCTCCAAAGGAGGGTGAAGATCCCATTGGACCAAGGGATTTTTGCCTAAGCATTTAACTGAGGACCTTCAACTGACTGTAGAAGGGCATCTGAAGTTTTCTTGGGCCAATACTGCTGCATTTTGAACAAGTTGAATAGTCTCCCCCAACAATCAGCAACGAGGGACAAAGTAAGAAAAGATGGGACAAAGTTAAACTTCCCCTTGAGGAAGTAGGTTTGGGGATTATTTACATCAAACAGAAAAACAAATCCTTATTGGCTAATTGGATTTGGAGATGTCATAGAGAGAATCTGCTTTATGGAGAAAAGTCATTGTTGCGAAATTTGGCTCCACACATTTTGATCTCAAACCAGATCACACTTCCTTAAGAACCTCCAAAGGTCCCGGGAGTTGTGTTCAGAGTGTCAAAAACCATACCTTCTCTGACATTTCATGTATAGTTAGAAATTGCAATTTGCAGCTCTACTGGTTTTTTGACAGATCCTTGGTTGGGGACAACACTTTAAAAGACAGATTTCCTTCTCTATTTGCTAGAACTCAAAAGGCTAATGGATTGGTTGCAGATCTGTGGGACCCATTACTGAAAGCTGGAATTTTTATCCGAAGTGAAATCTGAAGGTGAAGAAAATTGTTGAATGGGCCATCCTTTCCCATGCACTTGAATCCATTCAACTCACTGCCTTTGCTGATGTTTGGTGCTGAATTTAGAGAAAAATGGTATCTTCTTGGCCAAATCCCGTACTTTAACAATGGCTCTAAAGGGGATTTTAGTTTCAAACACCTTTATCATTTGTAATTAGGTAAAAAAAGTAAAGTTCTCTATTTGGGAACAGAGTCATACTTGCCTCAACACTCGAGAAAAGCTACAAATTCGATCACCATGGGTTACCATCTCTCCTAATTGCTGTTTTATGTGCAAGACTGTTGGGGAATCTCACACTCATTTGTTTTTTCACCTCAATTGCGCCAAGTTGTTTTGGGACTTCAACCTTGTGGAATTTTGTTCGTATTCATCCCTCTCTCAACACTCTTGAGATATTCTATCACACTTTTTTCAGTTGACACCCTTTTAAATAGGAAAAAAAGACCCTTTTTTTTTTTAAACAGAAACAACACTTTTCATTGATACAATGAAAAAAAACTAATTCTCAAATTACAATGAAACATAATAAGCATAGGAAGATAGGATCCGGGGATCAGCAGACGCACCTGGATATCTCAACTAGGTTGACACATCCATAGTACCCTAATCATATCCCAATACAAAATACAACAATAAAGTAAAATACAAAATGACATATCAACTTAAATAATGAAATACATAGTTAACTTGGAGAAATGGAAGATTTTCAATTTAAACATATATCGTAGATGGAGTAATCGTCAAAAGGGATTGGGAGCATCGAGATGAAGCTAAATTGAACCAAATCGATTTGACCAATTTGTGGACTTGTCATGAAATACCCTCTGATTATACTCAAACCATATTTTTTGAAACCAACGCTTTGACTGCATTTGTCCATATTATCTGAGTTTTAGAGGGTAAAATAGGACCAATCAAGACTTGAACAATGTTCTCTCGAACTGAGTTGCCAAAAACCCATTCGAGATTAAAGAAAGCAAAAAGTTCCCTCCAACAGCAATTAGTAAATGAACAAAAAGCAGATGCTGTAAGCTTTGTGCTGCATGCCTTCCTTTGAACTACTTGGGCTTGAACAAACTCTCTTGTCTTTACTGATAAGGAACAAGGCTACAATGCAACTCTCACTTCTACTATATTTCTTTCTCTTAGTTGGTGTAAGTTGATCTCCTCCTTTTGTCCAATTGGAGAAATTTTTGTAATCCATTGGATAGGATCTCCTTTTGGAATTTCATCTCATCAACGAAAAATTTGTTTTCTATCAAAAAAGGGGGGGGGGGGGGTGGAAAAAATAAAAAGAAATAGAAAACAAGTACAAGAGGATAAGCCTTTAGAGGAAGAACAAATTAAACATTTAAAAACACAACCAACAATCTGCATAAAAAGGCTCCCAGTGACTTTAAGAAATCCACAATGGGGGCTACTACCACCTCCAGGCTCCAGCAAAGAACTTTGAAGCTTCTTCTTCAAAAAAGTAAAAACCACCTTCAAATTGACAACTCTACCATCCTTTCTTTTTTTCTTTTTCTTTTTTTTTTTTCTCGAAACGGAAACAAGACTATTCATTGACTCTACTATCCCTTCAACTAGAGACATTCTTGCTCCCTTCAAGAGAATTGCAAAATGGGCCATCCCATGTTATTGCAAAAAGCCTGACATCATTTTTTTCCTGTTAATGTTGACATAAGCAACTCCAACTTGTAATGAACATGAATCTCTAAATTTATTTGAATATAAGATTCTCTGCAAACCATCATAGGTTGGCCTAGTAGTAAAAAGGAGATATAGTCTCAATAAATGGATAAAAGGTCATGGGTTCAATCCATGGTGGCCACCTACCTAGGATTTAATATCCTACGAGTTTTCTTGACACCCAAATGTTGTAGGGTCATGCGGGTTGTCTCATGAGATTAGTCGAGGTATGTTTAAGCTGGCTCGGACACTCGCGGATATAAACAGAAAAAAGATTCTCTGCAAAGAACCATTTTTTTTAAAAGATATAAACTCATTAAGAAAATGAAGAAAAGACTAATGCTCAAAATACAAGAATAAGACAATAGGACGAAAGTTCAAATTGAAAGAGAGAGTTCTAAAAAGACCAAAAACATAACAAAACCAAAGGCCTTGATAAGAACAAAAATGATAGCAATTCAAAAATGGGGAAAAATAAAAGTATCCCAACTTCGAGAAATATCTTGAATTGAAGAACCGCTGAAGAGCTTTGGTAAAGCTTTATAACGGGCTGAATCAAGCAGATCAAAATGAAAGAAGAAGGATTTTTGAGAAAATCTCTGATGGGACATATTTAAACTTTTGATCTTATTATTTACTTTTACATGAAGATTAGACTTGTAACTTGCATATTGGTTCCTTGTTGTGCATTTTATTTGCAATTTTTTTTTTTTAAGAAAAACATTAGACTTTATTATTGGTAATTTTTCTTGGTGGAGGGAGATATTTTCATCTTTCCTTTTTATTTCTTATTTTCCTGGATAAGAAATGAATGTATTTCATTAGAAAATTTTCATATGAACAGCTCATCAGAGCCTTTTTATTGTCGATTTGGATTGAGCACAATAGCCATCTCTTCAACAAAAAGGCTCAACGTTTTGACCGGTTTTTAGATCATGTCATTTTCATTGTTATATCTTGGTGTAAATTGTCCAAATTATTCCAGTCTTATAGTTTTGATTCTCTTCTAACCAATTGGAGGTGTCTTTTGTAACTCCTCTGGTTTGGGGTTTCTTTCCGCCCTCTTTCTGTAATTTCATACATCAATGAAATTGTTTCTTATAAATTTTTTTTTCCCATATGTACATCTCGAAATTGGACTTTAATAGTCTAGAGTCAAGTTAGTATCATGTCTTATCTAGAAAAGTATTTAAAGCACCAAGGTTGTCATTTATTTAGTTATTTAAAGTCTGTTTTTACATGTTAACAAGTCTGACTGTTAGAATTAAAATGTCATGGCTTCTTCTAATGCTATTTAAGTTTCTCCTTTTTATCATATGCAGCACGTCTGTGTGTTTCTACAATAAGAAATCGACTTCTCAATGTTCTCATGAACATTTGAAAAGTACAAAAGTGTAGAGAAATGCTTTAAATACACCATGTCAGATCTTAGAAAAAATGCCAAAATTTTGCACATATATTTGTATGTACACATACACGTGACATTTTGAAAAACTAATTTATAATTGATGAATCCAACGGAAAGGGAGTGTTTGTCCAATTGAGAAGTCAATTTCTTGTTGTATCGTCAGTGGAAGGAGATGGACAAATTTTTCAAAAAATTGTTTGTCCAACTGTCTTCCTTTCAATATAGTGATGATTGAATACTTTTTCTGGATATTACGCAACGCAAGACTTAAATCTGACATATGCTTTTTTATTTTTGATTGTTTATTTTAAGGTTGGATGACTTGGACTCCAGATTGTCATCACCTTCTGATAGTGGAATGAGAAGATGTGGGTTTAATATAGATGGATTTAACCGTGCAGTCCATGGGAATGATAAGCCGTCTGGATCCTTTAAGAGAGGAATGAGGAAAGGGTCTGAAGGACTTAAATCGATTGGCCGATCACTCAAGTTTGGGGTGTCTCGAGCTGTATTTCCAGAGGATCTTAAAGAGTCAAAGAAGAAAATCTTCGATCCTCAAGACAAATTGCTCTTATTTTTGAATAAACTTTTTGTCATATCATGTATTTTGGCAATATCAGTGGACCCACTATTCTTTTATGTTCCTGTCATTAACCAAAGCTTGAACTGTCTTGGCATTGATAGAAAGCTGGCAATTACAGTGACAACATTGCGGACAATCATTGATGTTTTCTATCTTATTCATATGGCTCTCCAATTCCGAACAGCTTATATTGCACCATCATCTCGGGTGTTTGGAAGAGGTGAACTTGTGATTGATCCTGCACAAATAGCTAAGCGATACTTGCGGCGGTACTTCATCATTGACTTGGTGTCTGTGCTGCCCCTTCCACAGGTTTGTAGACACTAAATTAGCTGTTATATTCCGTATGCATTTCTCTCCATTTTTTAGGTTTTTTTCTCTATGTAAATAATTTAAACTTTCCACCCTGTCAATCAGCATTAATATGATTGTCAAATGCTATGTACTAATTATTATTTTTATGGGACCCTTGTTTGTTTGCTCTTGAACTCTGTTTCTAGGTTTGTCCTTACAAGCATGCTTGCATACATTGCACCAGTTAGGGTAGATAGCCCAGAGCCAAAAAATCTCTTGTGGTTTTCATCTTCCTTATGACTTTCTAGGAGGTTGGAGAGAGAAGTTGATCTTCAAATGTGAAGGAGCCTTGTAATGATCTCATAGAGAGCACCCCATCTTTTTCAACGTTCCATGTTAATTGTTCCATCCGAGGGCTTAGCATTTTGCAGTTGATAGTTTTTGAAAAGTCATTCCAATCTTCCAAGTCTATGACTCTAAGAGGCCTTCTTAGCTTTATAACCATCTTCCTCTTTGTTTATCCCACATCTGACAAGTATAATTGTTTTGCTAACTAGAGAGAGCATATATCCTATGGAAGCTACTTTTGAGAATTGAGATGCCTCTGCTAGTCTAGTACTTATACCAAAAGAAGGTGTTAATGCTGTCCTCCGTAATAAGAAGGGTATGATTATGCACATACATTTAAGCTTCAGGAGGCAAAACTGAAGGCTTCTTGTTCTAATGAGTCTGCATATTGAGGGAAACTTTTAGATGCACTAGTTGAGTATTTGGCTCAAATCACCATCTTTCCATAGTACATCATAATCTTCAAGGAACCTCCAAATCCACTTGGGGAGGAGCCATGCTTTTGCCCTTGGTTTTAGCTAGACCAAAGCCATCTTTCCCAGTCGGGGAAGCAACTATTTTCCAGTTGATTAGTGTAATCCCCCTTCTTTGTTAGTGCCTTCCCGAAGAAAGTTAACAGCGCTCTTTCAATTTTTGTACAAATTTTCCTGGGGGCAGCAAACACAGAGAGATAATAGGTTAGGAGGTTTAGGAGGATTGCTGGAGTGAGGGTGACTGATGTAAGTAGAATGGGGTTAAATTGGGTAATTAGGTAATAGATTTAGGTTAATTTCCTTTTTACCCCCACTTGTATTAAAACCCTATAAATAGGGGTCTTCCCCATCTATGGACAATGAATAATAATACTTTTACCTAATAAAAAAGGGAAATTCAGATCAGAACCTTTACCTAATAGGACTCTACGTCAGTGACTGGCTAACCTTTAGATAGAATCTATCCCATTTGCTAAGCTTCACTGATTATTGTTTTTATTGTTTATCTTTTTTGCATAAAGGGATCTTGGGAAGGCCCAAATACGCAATTGTAAAGGATTGCATTAGGTAATCCCATTAGGAGGCATTGTTCTGCTTCTTTTGTATTTAGGTTTACTGTTTATGCTAGCCATAGTTGATTTAATTATGTTGATCTTGAGCTTGAGGACACCCTAAAGGCTGTAATGATCAGAAGCAAATTGGCCTCTTTGCTTTGATCAGCCACATGGAAGAGGAGGGTATTTAGGTGTATGACAACCTCATGGTTTTGATTTTCTAACTCCTTTTTTAATTTGCATTTGAATAGGCATTGTTGTAAATTTTGTTTTGGGAAATTCTTTTTTTTTTTATATATATCTTTCTAATTGAGAAATCAACATTTCACTGAGAGGGAAAAAAAATATATATATATGAAAGTATACCATAGGGCCAAACAATGGCCAAGAAATAAAGGGCCTTACAAAAATGGTAGTCAGAAAGGAGCCTAATAGGATTTAATCTGCCATTTATTGAGAATTCACAATCTTATTAGTACCATTTTAAAATGGTATTGCCATCCGAGTCACAATCTTATATCCACTGTCTGATTTCCACATGTTCCAGTAATTTTCGTGAGTTTTGCTAATAAGATTGTGAATATTGAGATTAATCTGCCATTTATTTATATGCAGATTGTGGTTTGGAGATTTCTTCAGAGGTCAAAAGGTTCAGATGTATATGTGACAAAACAGGCCCTTCTTGTAATTGTATTCCTTCAATATATCCCAAGATTTCTTAGAGCGTTTCCGTTGGCTTCAGAGTTGAAAAGGACAACAGGCGTATTTGCAGAAACTGCTTGGGCAGGTGCTGCATATTATTTGCTATTATATATGCTTGCAAGTCATGTAAGTTCCTCCTTCAGCTTTTTAAGAATTCTGCATTTTATTTTATTTATAAATTTTGTTGCAAGTTCTATACAAAAAGGACAAGCAGCTCAATTTTGGCTTTCCCGTTAAGAATCCATAAATTAAAGAGGTTTCTTCTAAAAAAATCCATATATTAAATAGAATTCTACTGTTTGTACGTTGCTCATTAGGAGAAATTGGACCTTAAAGTTTAAGTTCATCAAATTAAGTCTTAAACTTGATTAGTCAAGAAATTGGTAAACTAGATTTTGAAGACCTTTTGTAATTATTCTATAGACACTATTATTCTTAGTTGGAGTCCCTTCTTGTACATGAAGCTCCTTTTTTGGGTTGGAACTCCTTTTTGTGGGGCTATCTTTTTGTCCTATTCTTTCATCTTTTTCTATGAACGCTCGGTTTTTTAGTAAAAAGTTGAAACCTACAGTTAATAGTAATAGTTTATGCTTGGATATTTCCATTATTTTTATTAAAATAAAAATAATATTTTATGTTATAAAATTTAAATGGATCACACTTAATTAGAATTGTTCTTGAAATCCTAATGGAAATTTTAAACAAAGAAATCAAATTTCAAATCTTATATGTTTATTGACAAAATGATTGAGATTCCAAACAATAAGAACTTTTAAAAGTAAATACAAATCCGTTATCAACCAAATTGAGGTTATTTTTACTCAACTTTAACATTGCAGATAGTTGGAGCATTATGGTACTTGTTAGCTGTGGAACGCAATGATACATGTTGGCAGAAGTATTGTATTGCCCCTATTTGCAGGAAAGATTTCTTGTATTGTGGTAACCAAGACATGGAAGGTTATGCAACTTGGAACCAGACAGGTGTTGATGGCCTTAAGTCAAGTTGCGCACCTACTGATGGAAATGAACAGTTCGATTTTGGAATCTTTCAACAGGCTTTGTCCTCTGGTATTGCCGCTTCCAAGAATTTTATCGCTAAATACTGTTACTGTCTGTGGTGGGGACTACAAAACTTAAGGTATGTATTACCCTATTTAAAGAAGCCAGTGGATTGTGTCTGCCTTGGATGTTAAAAGGCTATTTTCACACAGAAATCTTTCCCAGGGAAATTTGTATTATATATGCATGTACCTCCTGCTTCTCCCTCATAGTCATATCTACATTATGCACCCATGTTCACGTAGAAAAAAGTTGTGCATCATGTATTAAGTTTGGTGAGAGGTTTCCCTTTCAAATCTCATTGAAGCGTTAATCTGCATGAAAATGTACATCAAAGTTGATACGACTGATAGCTATACCTTTGATTATCTCTTTTCACCTTATTGATTGGACCAAGGTTGAAAATTTTTGTGCATGATCTTTTACGCACTAAATTGCATGAAAATGATAATTATACTTGAAGATGCATGAGCATATGGGTCTGGGTTTTCGGCAGTGGTGCTTTCAGTTATTTTATTTCTATTTCAACTCTTGGCAGTACGCTTGGGCAGGGGCTTCAAACAAGCACGTACCCGGGTGAAGTGATCTTTTCTATAGCATTAGCTGTACTTGGTCTCATTCTCTTTGCTCTTCTTATTGGCAATATGCAGGTAACACCATAGTTTGAAGTAAACAACGTCTGGGTTTGTGGTTCAAAATTCTTCTTTCCTTTACGTAGTTAATGTTGGTGTCGAGAGCGTTGGAGGTCTGGTAGGGCTCCTGTTTTCTTTTATGATTTGATAATTAAAGATTTGATCAAAATTACAGGCTTGTGATGCTCATCTGAGTGTTTGGGATGGCCATTCTTCAATAGAAGAGTAGAAAAACAGAAGAGATTGGACTAGGTTTTTATTCTGAATCTTGTCTCGAGTGTTGATATGCTTGCAGGCTAGGGTCTAAAAGAAGAACTTGACTGTTTAGGTGTTTAAGTACTTAGTTTATCGGCTGGAAAGCGTGTTCAGTGGATTCGAATCAATTATAGAATATAGGCTAGACTCACAAAGTTGATCAAATCGAGTATCTAGGAATTAAAATACTATGAGTTTTCCAACAATTAAAGGTCAAGGGCCTTGTTATGTAGTCTGGATGTGTGCAAAGTGGCCTGGACATCGCTAGGCTCCTTGTCCATCCCTTGAAACGTTTTGTTGTTCCTTTTCACCCCAAAGATTCCACATGATAGCACACACTCCAACCAAGGCAGATGGAGAAGGAACTCTCCATTTATATCTATAGTGCCCCTAGGATAGGCAATCATCAAACCAAACGTTTTGAAAAACAGGTTTCAAATAACATGTGCGAACTCACATCTCTAAAGAATATGATCCATGTCTTCTTTCGCCTTCCGACAAAGAACATAGTAAAATGTGTCCACTAATGTTGTAATCCTCCTTGAGGGTCGATCCAAAGGGGCCGGTTGGATCGCAGATGTTGTTTCATGGATATAGATATTAAATATCTAGGTTTTGAATGTTTGGGTTTTAAATGACAAGGATAATTAATGTCTGTGTTTGAATATGCATGATAATTAATGTCTGGAAGTTAAATATATATGTTAAATTTACCATTAAATAATTACTTAATTAACTGCAAGAGACCAATTGGTGTAGTCATTAATTAAATTTAGCATTATTTAATTTATTGTTATATTAATTAATTATTTAGTCAATTAAAATAAAAATAAATGAATATTGCTATATTAAACATTTATTTAAACATAATTAAATTATTTAAATTAATTGCTACAAATTAAATTAATTAGAACATTGATAATTGCTAAAACTAATTTATAAGATAACATAAAATATTAATTATGAAGGTATTAGTTGAAATTTATTAAGTCTAAATAATATATTTATATTTAATAACTAATTAAAATTAATAGTAATGAATAATCTATATTAATTTATTTATTAATCAGGTTATATTTTTACTGTTCATTTCCCCGGCATGAAAATCCCACCATTCTGTAGGTATTACAAAACCCATGTCAGATGGGTTTTAAAATTCCTTGGATAACAATATTTTGGGTTTTAAAAAGTGAACTTTTGTGAAACAAACAAGAATATTAAAATATTTGTTTGAAATCCCATGGGAAAACTTGTGAAACAATCCGGGCCAAAGTGTTCACACATCCATGTAAAATTTGCCAAATATAGAACCTCATTTTCTTAGAAATCTTAAACTTCTAGAGGGCAGAGAACACAAACTCACTAGAAGGAGTGGGATCGAGCAAACACAAACTCACTAGAGGCCAGCGGGAGTGGGATTTAGCGAACGATGAAATAAATTTTCGTATGTTCATTTAATTGGTCTTAGTAGCAAACTTTATTTTGTGAGCTTAATGCAATTGTAGCTACTGTTTATATTTTGTGAGCTAATGCAATTATGGCCTCTGTTAATATTTTGTGAGCTAATGCAACTCATGCCGACTTTTTGGATGGTTTGGCTGAAATGGCTATAGGATTTTTTACAATATGGCTTGTTATGTGAAGTCTGTGTCTTTTCCAGTAGTTAGATGGAGTTCCTTGTCTGTCTTCTTTTTTAATTATGCGATTTTAATTTAAGACAATTGCAGATCTTGTTGTTAACTTCAATTGGAAAGTTATGTGGTAAGCATCTTATCAACTTCCTTTGGTCATGCCGATTTAGTGTTCGTTATTTTTTAAAAATATTATTATAATGGCATCTACAATAATAGTAAAATTTAAGATACTTGCTTTTGCACGTGGGTAAATATATATTTTTGCCCCTTTACCCATTTCAGCAGTAAAGAGGTCAATATTATGTTCTAGAGTGGAAAAGAGTAAACCGTGTACGTAGCCATTCAGAAACTGATGTAATGTTATTATGACAGACTTACCTTCAATCTCTAACTATAAGGCTTGAGGAAATGAGGGTGAAAAGGCGTGATTCAGAGCAGTGGATGCATCACCGATTGCTGCCGCAGGATCTTCGGGAGAGAGTCAGGCGTTATGATCAGTACAAGTGGTTGGAAACCCGTGGGGTGGATGAACAGAGTTTGGTTCAAACTCTACCTAAGGATCTTAGGAGAGATATTAAGCGGCATCTTTGTCTGGCTTTAGTAAGAAGGGTAAAGTTATTGCTTTGGCTCTTTTTTCTTTATTTGGTTGCTTCATTTCATATTCTTTCATTTTGCAAACGTTGGACTAAAGTGTGTTTTGAATATTCTTACCATATTTGCTACAAATATTTAGTATGACCTTAAGGGTGGAACTAAATTTCTTTTGAAAAAATCCATTGTATAATCTGTAGTTCATGATAACTTATCTCGAAAAATCGTAAGTCATGGCTCTTGTAAGGGTAAGGCTATTGCTTTGGCTCTTTTTCTAGATTTCATTCTTCTTCATATTACTACTAAGGCAGCAAAATTTTGCATTAAGTATGAACATTTTAACGATATCTGCTACAACAGTTGCACAAATTCAAATCCTGGAACTAAATTTCTTTGAATACTTCCACATGTATATCAGTTTATGTTTTTATTTTTATTTTTATTTTTTATATATATGTGTGTATATATATATATCTAAAGTTTTCTTCTGTAAACTGATAACTTGTTTTGTAGGTTTTATCTTGTAAGTTACTTGCATCCTAGGATGTGTTTTGCCTTTATACTTCGTTGAGATTTTCATATTCGCTGATGATTTCTAGGTTCCTCTGTTTGAAAACATGGACGAGAGGCTGCTTGATGCTATCTGTGAGCGGCTGAAACCTTGTTTGTTTACGGAGTACACTTACATAGTGCGTGAGGGTGATCCAGTTGATGAGATGCTTTTCATTATCCGTGGTCGGCTTGAGAGTGTGACTACAGATGGCGGGCGGAGTGGATTTTTCAACCGTTCCTTTCTGAAAGAAGGTGATTTTTGTGGTGAAGAGCTTTTGACCTGGGCTTTGGATCCGAAATCTGGTTCAAATCTTCCATCTTCTACAAGGACGGTGAAGGCTATTACAGAGGTTGAGGCTTTTGCCCTTGTTGCTGAAGAGTTGAAATTTGTGGCCAGTCAGTTCAGGCGCCTTCACAGTAGACAGGTGCAACATACCTTCCGATTCTACTCGCAGCAATGGAGGACCTGGGCTGCCTGCTTCATCCAAGCGGCATGGCGCCGATATTCCAAGAGAAAGTCTATGGAACTTCGTCAAAAGGAAGAAGTTGCAGCAGAAGAATCTGAGGGATCTCATACTGCCACAAGTGGAGGCTCTTATAGTATTCGTGCAACTTTCTTAGCTTCCAAATTTGCTGCCAATGCTCTCCGGGGGGTTCAGCGATACCGGAATGCAAAGAGCGCTCAGGAATTAATAAAATTGCAGAAGCCTCCAGAGCCAGATTTTAGCGCTGATGATGCAGATTGACCCCATTATGTATTGTGACAAAAATTGAATGCATTATTATCTGACAAATGGTTTTTATTTTGAAATTGATTAGATGGGCTGAAACTAATGTATTATAGATGTGCTTCTATTTTGTAACTTGTAAAAAAAGTTCTTGAAATCAATCTTCAATATGTATTTGTTCTTATTATATTTCTCAGGCTTCTTCTGCATCCAGGTTGGAAGCTAATGAACAGAGGGATTCTCTAATCCTCCATTCTTTCAAAGTGTCAAAAAATGTGGCCTCTTGTTACATTAAAACAATCCTTTCAGTATTTTGAAATCCTTAATAAAAGATTCAAAAACTGTGTCCCATATTTTGTTACATTAGAAGGTTATGTTGCTTTCACTTTATCCCAAAGTTAAAAATTTCTTATTAGTTGCCTTGTTTTTCAATAAAGCAAAGATCTTGGAGGATCATCTTGTACTTGAAGAGTCTTCAACTCTCCTCCCTCATCTCTTAGCTTGAGACTTTTTGAGAATGCTACATTAAAATCATTTTTATCTGTACACTTGCACTTTCTCTTGCTCATTAATTACTTGGAAATGTTGGCTGTAGGAGAAATAACCAACAACAACCAAAAAAAAAAAAAAAACTATAATATTAAATTTAGTCTCTAGTGTTTGTTTATTTTTTATTTTTGAGAAAATTGCAAAAACCACCTGTTAGAAGAGGTTATCGAAGAAATTTAATTTGTTGAATTTGAAATTTGTATTTGTATTAATTTCAGTATTGTGGTACAATTTCTAATATTTGATCATTTGATTCTAACTTTAATCCTTGGTTTGTTGATCTTCTTGGGTGATCACCTTTAGCTTGATGATCTTCATCGACTTTTGGGTTTGATAATCTTCTTGGATTGGCTTCTGGCTTGTTAATCGATTTGGATCGGTCTCTGGCTCTTGTTGATTAACCTTTGAAGTTTCGGACTTTAAGAGCTTCAGAGAAAGTCTTCTGATCTTCTTTGAGCTTTAGTCTTTAGATCTTCAAGAGAGCTTGTATTCTTTCGAAGCTATTCTCATATTCAGGAAGTTATAATCTTGAGGTTGATCAGAACTTTAGAGTCTTGAAATCTTCAGAATTTGGTCTTCAAAGCTTCAGCACCCTTAAGATCTCTATTTATAGAGTTTCTATGGGCCTTCATGGGTTTGAACCCAAAAATTGAGCTTGGGCTTGGGCCCAATATCTTCTTTGGTCCAATATTTCCACTATGGGCTTGAATTGGGTTGGGCTTTTGACCCGGCGACTTTAATTACTTGGCCTAATCCAATTTATAATTTCCACAAAGTGTTGGACTTTTGCTGTGATGTCATGGTGAAATTTGGTTATTTAACACCATCCCTAAAGTATGGTGGTGCTTGTAATTAGACCTTTAAACTCTCAATTTTAAAAATTGAGCCATCAAAGTTATATACGTTTTAAAATTTGGTCAAATTGAACCTTCAAACTTACATAATTGTATAAATTATAACATTTATATAAGTTTGAGTTATAATTTTTATCATTTGTGAGTCCGATTTCTACAATTATTGTAAGCTTGAGGGTCCAATTTTAACACTTGTAGAGGTTTAGGGGCCCAATTTTTACAATTGAAAGTTTAAGGGTGTAATTACAATTACTACCCTACTTCAAGGGTAGTTTTTGCAATTTGCTCTTAATTTTTTAAAAAGCTTTTTGTAATTTTATTAGCATTTTCATTCTAAATTTTGAAAACATATTCATATATTATATCTCTTTACATAAAAATTAGGGTTATTTTCAAATATAGCAAAAGGAACAAAAATATTTACAAATATAGCAAAATTTCACCATTTATCTGCGATAGATTGTGATAGATCACGATAGAGTATTATTTTTTTTCATGATAGACACAGATAGTAGTCTATCATGATCTATCGTAGATAAACGATATATTTTGCTATTAGTTGTAAATATTTTCAGCAGTTTTGCCATTTAAAATAATTTTTCTAAAAATTATTATTGTTATTTAGCCAATTTTAATAAATTTAACTTGAAAGAACTAAATTTAAATTTTATTAAAAATATAGAAACTAAATATTTTGAAAGATTTTTCCTGTATCCCACTGTACTCTCTAGACCTTGTTAAACATTTTTGATTTCTAAAAGAAAAGAACATAAATATTCAATTTCTCATATCTCATTTTGATTTGTAAAACAGAATTAGAATAAATAATCAATTATTAATAAAAGCATCTTTAATGTTTTTTCTTATTTTGATTTCTTAGAAATAATAAGAATAAATACTCAACTTCTCTATCATATGTCCTGTTTTTTTCTTTAAATATTCTCTATCATAATTTAATTGCTAAAGAAGAATCAGAACTTATAGTTGATTTAAAATGATCCAAGATGTTCTTTTCCTATTTTCATCTCTTTTTTTTTCTCTTTTTAATAAAATATCTTAAGGTCATTTACAAATTTTTTAGAACCACTATTAGTTAAAATTAAGAAAATTTTACAGACGCCCTAGAATAAAAATTAACTCCAAAGTATGAAAATCAATAAATTTTGGCGTTCCGTTTATGTTAGCGTAATGGGATATTACTACTTTAATCTCTAATGTACACTTCTTTCTTCTTCTAGCGCTTTGTAGTTTTTTTTTCTTTTTTTTAAAGAAAAAAAATACTTTTTTGTTTCCTAAGTTTTGAGTAGTTTCTATTTAGTTCTTACATTTCAAAATGTTACACATTTAGTACTTAAATTTTGATTTCGGTTTCAATTTAATCCCTAAGTTTCAAAATGTTATAATTTTACCTTTGAGATTTGAATTTTATCTCAATTTGGTCCATAGATTTCAAAATTTTACATTTTTAACCTCAATTTTTCGTTAAAAAATCACTTTTAATCATTGACGTCAATGTCTATCAATCGATTTTAAATAATTATGGAGTGAAATTTCTAATTTTTATTTTAAAAGTGAAGAAAAATAGTGAGACTTAATTAATTATATAAGTTAATTATTTTAAATTTATTAACATACATTAACACTAAAAATGAAATGAGGATTTAGTAAAAAATCAAGGTTAAAAATGTAAATTTTGAAATCTAGAGACCAAATTAAAACAGAATCCAAATGTGAAGGGTAAAATTGTATCATTTTGAAACCTAAAGACTAGATTGAAACCAAATACAAAACGTAAGGACTAAATATGTAACATTTTAAAATCTAGGGACCAAATAGAAATTAGACAAAAAAAAAACTTAGAGAGATGTTTTTTATTTTTTATTTTTATTTTATCTAAAATCTAATCCACAGCGTTGGCTTTTCATTCTTCTTCTGGCCTTCACCCTTCCCTTAAAAGGACAGTTGTGAACATCGAAAGTTAAGAATCTATCATTTTAATATCTAAAAAGAAAAAGAATAAACACTTAATTTCACAAAGGATTTTGCTTTTTCTTCTTTTCTTCTTTTCTTCTTTCTTTCTTTAAATATCTTAAAGGAGGAAGGAATTTAAAAGTGGATTTGGACTTTAAACCACTTTGAAATTGCAATTCTAAGACCTTCTTGCTTTCAATTTCTAGGTCAGTGTACAAGAAGTTACAATTACAATTCGATGGAAGTAACTAAAATTCATTTTCTCATGTTAAAAATAATTTCAAAATATGTCTTTAATCACGTAAAATTAATTTAATGTTTAATCTTACACTTTTAAATGCAATTTTCATATCAAAATTAATTTTGAATGGCTAAAAACATACATTAGAGTGATTTTGAAATTCTTAAAAGTGATTTTAACCAATTCGAAATAACTCCCAAACATACACTAAAAAAATTTTTAGAACATAAAATTTCCATAATTTTACTCCACTTCATTGCAAACATTTAGTTGCATCAAATTAAACTTTGTAGAAGCGTTCCAATTTTACCTTTTGTTTGGTAGCCAATATTTTCTTTACAAATAGTAATATATATATATATATATTTTTTAAATGCAAATTTAATGAAAATTAGAAAATTAAGGTTTAATTAATACACAAAAAATAAATATTGATGACTTAACAATTCAAAAATTCATATAAAAAACCAACTCTAATAGAAATTTTCTTTAAAAGTCCAATATTTTTATATCAAACAAAGACGATAATATTTCTATCAACCATTTTTCCAAGGAAATCCTATTATGAGATACAAATTACAACATTCATATAGAAATCGCAGCACCTTCTTTCAAATTAAAGACAGATTGCAACACTTGTTCAAATGTAAGATGTAATGGAATTAAACTGAAAGTTATCGAGTAAAAATGGACATATTTCATATATTTCTGGGACTCTTTGGTAACCATTAAATTTTAAAAAACTAAGCTTATTTCTTCTCAATTTCTTACCATGGTTTACATCTTTTTTTTCAAGTAAAAAGCTTGATTTCTTAGCTAAATTCCAAAAAAAAAAAAAACATTTTTAAAAACTATTTGTTTAGTTTTTAAAATTTGACTTAGTTTTTAAAAAATATTAGTAATAAGTAGATAACAATATAAGAAATTTAAAAGTGGAAAGTGTTTATTGACTTAATTTTCAATATTTGAAAACCAAGAACAAAAATCTCATTTATTTGACAACCATTTGACTTTTATTTTTTATGTTTAAAAATTAGGCTTATTTGCTTCTCAATTTCTTATAGTGAATAAAATCTTTATTAAGT
Source organism: Citrullus mucosospermus (assembly GCA_030954485.1). NCBI lineage: Eukaryota > Viridiplantae > Streptophyta > Magnoliopsida > Cucurbitales > Cucurbitaceae > Citrullus > Citrullus mucosospermus. The sequence goes on from CM062056.1 coordinate 27,931,108, forward strand.
AAAAGAGTTGAAATTCTTAACCAAATTTCAAAAATAAAAACAAATTTTTAAAAACTTGGCTTGATTTTTAGAAATATTGGTAAAGAATAGATAACAAATCAAGACATTTAGAGGTGGAAGAGATAATTATAAGTTTAATTTTTTTTTTAAAAAACAACGGTTACCAAATGGGACTAAATTTTTGTTTTTTGTTTTTCCCTTTTTGGGTGCACTACTAGCAAATATTTTCAGAATTAGCTCCATGCATTTTTTTTTAGTACAATGGATGGGGATCGAACCTCTAACCTCTAGAGAGGATTCAATATTACCATCGAAATACCTCGTAAAAGTTGGTTGTTTAAACCTCAATCGAACTTGGTCAGAAAAACTACATCTTCCACCAGAAAGCAAAACACACAAGACCAAGGGAAAGAATCACAACTCTGAAACACAAAGTAAACCTTTGGATAATAGTTTGTATATCATATGAAGCATCCACCAACCCAACTAAGAAACGATCAATTAGCCTCATACCAATAAAAGCATTAACAAAACCACAGATGCTGCTGCACACAACTTTTATTCAAATTGATCTCTCAGTGCTGCCAACCCAGGAAAACTCCTAGCATCCACAGTAGAGCTGTTGATATAGTCGATGTCTCTGTTCGTCTTCCACTCTTCAACCTTCAACTGCTTAAGAAGCATTCTTCTGAACCCACTCGACTAGTGTGGCGACACCAAACCCTGTTGCAGTGCGCTTTTTGTCGCTGAAGACGGGGCCAGCCACGTCAATGTGCATCCATTGGACCTTCTCATCAACAAACTACAGAAACATATTTCCGAATATGAGTCTTGTAAAGCATACATAGAACTAATAAGAGGATGATCTCATCTTCAGAGGCATGGTAGATTTCTAGAGCTTGTTAAGATATAATTTGGTCAATAAAAACATCAACGATGAAAGAACAAAGAGATGAAAAACTATTCCATTTCAGGAAGTTCAATAAGAATATGATATCCACCTGTTTCAGAAACAGTGCAGCTGTGATGGCACCACCAGGACGACCACCTGTGTTGACCATGTCAGCCACACTCGACTTCATTGACTCCCAATAACTATCCTCCAATGGCATCCTCCAGAATTTCTCACCGCTGGTTTCTGAAGCAGCCAATACCTCTTTTGCCAGGTCATCACTGGGTGTAAAGACACCTGGAAACAAAAGGGAATTCAATATGACCGATATACACTTTATCTCACACGAAACACATGGTTATTTACATCATTGACTAAGCAACGACCAACCCTTTTGAAGAAGTGAGTAAATTTTATCTATGGTGAAGATATTGCATCTTAAATCAAACCAATGTTAACAGGCTTTCCAGAGTGATACTCATATAGATATATCATACAAACCTGTTGATCCTTATATAACAGAAACAAGTTCCTGTTTTTTCAACCCAAGGGGAGCATACCTAGTGATTGGTTTGACGGTTTGACACATTTTTCAAATAATTTTGAAACTACAATTTAAGTTTACTTTTGAAGTCTCCAATTGTGAACCCAAGTGTTTGAGAGAGGGAGGAAAACAAAAAGGCTTGATAATGGAAGTGTCTCCATTTCCAAACATTCAACATTCTTTTCTCCCTATGTTTGACAGTTTTAAGTACTTGGAACTCTTAGTTACAAGAAATCTATTCTCTATTTTGTCTTTGATGATCCAGAGGTTTTAACAACTCACAAGAAAATGTCATGTTCTTGTTTTCAGATTGACTATGTAAAGCAAATGATGCTCTGTAGGTTACCATACCTGCAATTGAAGGTCCGAGAGCAACGATACAAGCACCGGTTAAAGTAGCCAAGTCAATTACCTGCAAAGCAATTTAATGTTGCATAAGAAGAGAACAATTTCCAGAACTATTAGTTATGACATGTCTGCTTACTGTGTAATGCCAGGAAAACAAATACAATTTTATTTACTTATACAATATCAGGTTACTAATAAATGATCATGCATGTATTCTGACCTGTTAAAGCTAGATATCACATGGTATGGTATGATTAGAGAGAATGAATTTAATCCATGATGATCACCTACTTAAGATTTAATATTTCACAAGTTTTCTTGACACTCAAATGTTGCAAAGTCAAGTGAAACTATAAATTGAAATCATAAGATTAGTCAACGTGAACATTCACAAGATAAATTATCGGAAAAGGGAAAATTCATTTTTAATGATTTTTAGAACTACAGATATTTGAGGTTGAGTGCCCATTAATCAAAACAATATATTTTTAATATGACAACCTGCAACATGATAATGGTACAAAGTGTGAGGTTCAATGTTAGATTTATTTATTTAATTTGATATCTAATGAATCCACAATATTGACGTTGAATCAAAATAAATCAATTATAAAATATTAATTTATGAATATATACCTTGTCAACACCCTGTTTACAAGTATATACCAAAGCATCAGCGAGAGTAAGTCTGCCTTCAGCATCGGTGTTATTAACCTGAAAATTGGCCAAAATGAAGGTTAATAAAATGATGATGTATACTAATATTTGTAGTGGGGGGGAGAATAAATTTGACATAAGAAAGCAGGTATCCAGAACGTATATCCCAGGTCAATCAACCAAAGAAGGTATACCTCAATTGTCTTTCCATTTGAAGCAGTGATAATATCCCCAGGTCTCATGCCGGTTCCACTTATCATGTTCTCACAGGCAGCAATAACAAAATGAACCTGTTTGGGCACAAGAAAATACAAATACAGGCTCTTAAAACTTAGTAGCATGTTTAAGATCCTAATGACGTCAAAAGGGGGTGAACAGCTCAATTGTTTTACCTCCACTCCAAGAGGCTTGATTTGGCCAATGGCTTTTGCTGCACCAAGAACTGCTGCTGAACCTCCCATGTCAGTTTTCATTATTTCAATTGAACATCCAGGTCCAGTTTTAATGTTATAGCCACCACTAAGGGAAAGAGAAAACGCAGTGTTAGCCAACCATGTGTTGACTTAAGGTCACAAATACAATGTCAATATTGACTTTAAGTGGATTCAATCAGAGTATTAATATTAAATACGTCCATTTCTATTTTCATTCAGAATTTCATAAAGAAAGTTGGCATTTTGGCAGATGTATAATCACCTGTCGAAGGTTAGTCCTTTCCCAACCAAACCCAATTTGACTGATACAGGTCCACTGGGAGGTTTGTAACGCAAGTGGATAAAATGGGGAGGATTTGCAGAGGCTGCAGCAACGCCAAGATAGGAGCCCATATTCAATTCTTTGCATTGCTCTTCATTTAAAATGGTTGCAGAAAGAACATCACCGTAAGTTGATGCAATCTTTGTAGCCTCTGCTGCCAGTGCCCCTAATATGTCAATGAAACTCAACAAAGTCAATACCGTGCATGGCATCAATCACAAAATAAATACTGGCATGTTACATCAATTTGAAACTCAAATATTCACTTTAGGGTACAGAGATACAAAAGCGAAAGATCTGAAATTCCATGCAACTGGAAAACTGAAAATAGCACAAGGCATATAATTCACTAGCAAGAGAGTGATAGACGGACTTTAAAAGTTAAAACATAAAATTTAGGAGCAAACCTGGGGTGAGCACATTTGCAGGTGAATTGACAAGTTCTCTTCCTAGAATTATCCCAGAACTTACATCTTGTGCATATTTCAGCTTTTTATCTACTTCAGCTCCAGAGCCAAGACCAATAATTTCCACAGATTTAAGAGCAGACTTTTTGGATTCTGATTTGTATCTATTGTCTTCAAAAATTCCAAGTATAGTCCCTGTAGTCAATTCAAGCAACAGAGAGAATTCAGTATCATATACACCAACAAACTGCTCACTTATCCATATGCTAAGAACAGCCAAGTACCAGATGCAATGGCCGAGGCAATGTTAGGCTTGGATTCAGAAGAGAGTTCCTCAGGAGAGGCAAGAGATATAGCAACTTCACTTGCTTGAGATGCCTTTGCTGCTGATGCAACAGCCTCACCTAGACCTCGAAAGGCTGCTACATTTGAAACTGACTGTCCAAGGCCAATCAAACTAAGCCTCTTAGTGCCAAGACCAGGAAATCTAAGAACTGTCGATTGGCCCGCCTTTCCAGTGAAATCTTCCTCAGCAGAGGCTTCAGCCAACAATCCACCCAAGCGCGAATCCAGCTTGTTCAAAATTGGATTCTTAAACTTGGAATTTTCATCCTTGGCCACATCTTTCTCTGTCACACCCACTGCAAGCAAATCTCCTTTCCATTCCAAGACATCAATGTCTTTTGCCCCAAAAGATATCTTTGAGACATTTTCACAAACAGGTAACAAACAATTAGTACTTCACGACAAACACAAACGCCACAAAGCCCCCAAAGAAACAGAATTCATGAAATACCACACCCGATCGTTCAAATTGTTAGAAAATCGATATCATTTTCAATAATTCATACCGATCAAACAAACAAATCGCCTGATGCAAACCCATTACGTAGAAGGTAGACAAGATCCTCGTAACCCAAATTTCAAAAAGCATCAACACAATCCCAATCGATTCAATCTCAAAAACCCAGAAACAAAAACCAACAATTCAATTCCTAAACTTCAATCCAAGAAAACCCAAGCAAACAAAACCCGCTACAAGTCGAAAAACGAGACAATCAAGAAAAATCAGTAAGTGGGCAGTAAAAACTCAATGTCCTAATCACCTGGGGGGCTTCAGTAGGAGAAGGATTCGTGAGGCCGAGATTGGCCTGGGCCAGTGAGTGAGCCATGAACTTCCCTCTACGAGAAGAGAAGGGAACAAAAGCAAAAGAAACCCGACGAGACGCAGAGGAAGAAGGGCTACAAAAATGGGTTAATTTCGTGAGAAGAAAAGAAGAAGAACGAAAGGAATAGGAGGAGGAAGAAGAAACGAAGGTTGTGCCCAAGGATCCAACAATGGCGGCCATTTTTAGGTGTGTGAGGATCCACTTATTTATAGTGAACCGTCAGCAAAGATAGAGCATCGATTTGCTAAAGATGAAAGAGATAGAATTCTACTTTCTATGATGGGTTTGGGTTGGGTTTGTATCTGTTGCCACCATCGCCATTGATGTCTGAACCAATGAGATGGGCTTAGCCTCGCTTGTCCCTTGCTCCCTTTCCATATTTTGTACGCATTTCTTTATTTTATTTTATTATTATTTTTTTTAGTGGAAAATCGTGGATGGTAAAAATTTTTTTTAGAAGATCTATTGTATAAGTTAATTTATGCTCCTGTTAGCATTTCTAGAAATACATATCAAAGGGATTTGAAAAAAATATATATATTTATATAATCATTTTACCTTTACCTTTTTAATAAATTCTTATGTTGCAAATTGTCCACAAGATATAACTTTTTTAAGTGTTGGTGTTCATCAAAAAAACAAAATGAAGGTGACCTTTCTAGTTTTTCATTTTACAAAACGTATTTATATATTTTTAAATTAAAATTTTAAGGCGAATAGATGCAATCCATGGAAACAAGTAGCTAAAAAAAAAAAAAATCAATGTGTAATTTAGGTTCTAAAAGAAATTAATCTTATGAAATCTAAGTTGAGAGAAAAAATACAAAAACTTTTAGAAGTGTTTTGGGACATTGAGTTGGGTTGAGTTGAGTTAAATATGTTTGGCTTAGGTGGTAGATTAAAAACTATACACAATTCAAATGAGGTTGAGTGTCAAATTCTAATTATCTAAATTTTAGATTTGTGTATCCCTAAACTTTAGAGATCCCTAAATTTTTTATGAGACACATTCAAAATTTTAAAACACTAAAGGTTCTATCATACATAAGTTTTCAACTTTTGTAATATTTGTAACATTCAATAGTATAATTATCGTGCTAATTAGAATTAAAATAAAATATTGTCTAATTTAACATTGACTTTTTTTAAGTAATATTTTCAAATATAGAAAAAAAAACTATTTACCGAAATAGAAAAAAAAAATGACATGCTTTTCCTGCATCAGTTTTTTTAAAAATGATCAATCTACCATCGTCATTTAAACTTCGCACGTGAAATCCCAACGATTACTTCCTCGTTTAAATGGCATCCTTTTCTTCATCCGCTTCTTCGTCTTCTCAATCAGTGTTTTAGGTCTGCTTCTTCTTTTCTTCCTCATCATATGCCGCTTCTTTTTCTTCTTCTTCTTCTTCTTCTCCATCGCCGGCTGATTCTTCTTTTTCTTCTTCTTCTCCATTGTCGGTTGATTCTTTGTTTTTCTTCTTCATCTCCATCGCTAGTCGGTTCTTCTTTTTTCTTCTTCTTCTCTATCGCTAGCCAATTATTAGATAGCGAGAGAGATAAGAGTGATTGCAAGTGAGAAAAGGAAGCGAGAGCGAGAGAGATAGCAAGAGAGATAAGAGTGATTGTGAGTGAGGAAAGGAAGCAAGAGAGAGAGTGAGAGCGCGAGAGTTGCTCTCTCTCACTCTATGTCTCGCTCTCACTCTCTTTTTCTTTCCGTTTTTCTTCAACGCACAGGTAATTAAATCGGGTATGGATCGGGTTTTTTTTTTCCTTATAATTTTGGGTTTCTTTCTTTTGGAATTTCACATTGGTTGTAGTGGGCTTGTGGTCCATTGGGTAAATTTTTCTATTTTTGTAAATATTTCAATTTTTTTTTCTATTTATGATAATTTCTTTTTTTTTAATATATTATATATATATATATATATATATATATTATCCGGAATTGTAAAAGTTTAAATTTTACTTAATATAAAATTAAAATTTTAGGGATCTATAAGAAATTGTTTAAACTATAGATCTATTTGATATAAATTTTAAAATTAAAGAATTAAACTTAATAGCTTTTTTTTTTTTTTTGACAATAGGTGGCTTAAAAATTCAAGAAGATTATTATAAATAGAAAAAATATCAAATTATTTACAAATATAGCAAAATTTCACTTTCTATATGTGATAGACCACGACAGACCTAGATAGATATAGACCCTCATAGACTCACATATACATCTATCAATTTTGTCAGATAGACACAGATAAATGTTTATTTCTATCATAAATAGAAAGTAAAATTTTACTATATTTATAATTATTTTCAACAATTTTTCTATTTTTGAAAACATCCCTTAAATTCATATAATTATATTTTTGAATGAGCAATTACGAATATAGTAATCAACCCCAAATTATTAACAACATTCTTAAAAAGTTTGCAAATATCACCAAATTTAGTAATTAGGCCCAAAGTATTAGCAACCAATAACTACTAAAAATTTAGAAAGCATACTTGAACTAGAATCGCGTGGCACCTTCCCACACCAACAATCCATCCGTAGATTGTGAAATTAAAATGAATTTACTTATATATATTAAACTATTACTTACCATTTTTTTTTTTCTTTTGAGCAATTTGCAAAAACCATTCTTGAAGTATGATAGTAATTGCAATTAAACCCTTAAACTTTCAATTGTAAAAATTGGGCCCCTAAACTTCTTCAAGTATTGAATTTGATCCTCGAGCTTACAATAATTGTAGAAATTGGACCCATAAATGATAAAGGTTAAACTCTTAAACTTATACAAATGTTAAAATGTATATAATTAAAGTCTTGAAGGTCCAATTTGACTCAATTTAAAGATTTATATAATTTTAAAGGTTTATTTTTTAAATTTGAAAGTTTAAGAGTCTAATTATAACTACCACTATACTTTATGGGTGGTTTTTGCAATTTGCCCTGTTAAAAGTACATAAAGCGATAATTTGAGGGGGGCATACCTACGTGGATTCTAAAGGGTTTGAATGCTTTGATCACAAAATAAAAGTGATGGAATCACATGCTTTGATTTCGCATTAGAATTAGAAATCATACAAAAACAGTAAATTGGTTAAGCGCAAGAGAAACAAACTTTTGTAGACACGATGCTGCAGTGAAATCCTTTTCCAATTGAAGACCTCTCTATAAGTTTGGCAAGAATCCACCTTGTGGGCGAGCCTTCTTAAACGAATTGAACCAAGAACAAAGAATCTTTCTTTATGATTTGAGGGATATGTGAACTGTAGAGAATTCTTCTTCTTTATGTCAACCCTAATTATTAATATTAACATTTTCAAATTTTCTTTCAATATCTTTGATCTTTGTTGGTCCGTTGTGAGATAGTAAATGAACCCTATGAACCTACATATTATAAACTCCAATAATACATGATTAATGAACTAAATTCTTTAATTAATTAATCTTCATTCATTGTCTATAAGGTAAACCGCTATAGATCTATGGTTTCACTCTTTTGCACTGCAGGACAAGTTGCATTTGTGGATATAATCATTACAAGCAAGTTGATCTTTCTATTTTCCTCTTTAATGTTTTCAATGATTCCACCCATTGGCCACCATCAACGACCAGCTTTGGTGACAATCATTCCATAGTGGCATGCTCTAACGACCACCTTCGACGACCACCTTCGACAACCACCTATTGTGATCAATTGTAGTGATCACCTTTGACGGCCAAATCTAGCAACAACCACCGTCAGTGAGGCAGCGGGATGCTTTGATGATCATTTCCAATGACCAAACTCCAACAACTACCTCTAGTAAATACCACTAACTAAAATAGTTTGCATCCAAGCATATACTGTTACAACCAATACTATTTTAGTTTGTATCTTAAACACAAACTATTATAACTCAAACTAAAACAGTCTACACTCTAAACAAAAAACTATTATAGTTCATAGACTAACCCGCATACTATAATAACCATAAACTTTAATAACCAACTTAACGCCCTTAACAACCTCTAAAAGCGAAGGAGTAAAAAGTAAAATATTGAAAGTTAGAACTAATTTGAAACTTAATCCAAAATTCAAAACCTAGAGACTATAATTAATATACATATATATAGTATGTATGTATCAAAGAAGAAAATTATAATAAATGAAAAGAAAGTTAAATTATTAATTTGATAACTACTATTCCCAAAAGAAAGTTAAAATTTAGTATTTATGATTTAAAAGGTAAAATTATTATAATATAAGAACAATGCAATAACAAAACAAGCAAATTAGAGAGCAATGTAAAGAGAAGAGAGTAGAGAAAACAATTAACCTGAATTGTGGTGTTTATTACAAAGTACCATACAACACTATTTTATAGGAAAGGTGTATGTTACAAAATGGAATTCAATGGGAGTTTATGAAATTTTGCAACCTAGGTAGGTTTTAGATATTTACACTAAATATCACATCTATAATAAAAATCATATTTTTATGACCATTTATGGAAATTTTATAAAACCAAAATCTAAAGATTTTTGTACAAATGATACAAACGCCTTTGTGATTAATGACCCGCCCTCATAAATGTATGAAATCTAACCTTATGCGTCAGAACACACTACCGCATTTTATATTGAATCGCATTAGGGATGACCATGTCTATTGTAGTTCTAATGTGATCCATCTTTATTGCAATCTTTATTTTTTTCCCCACATATTCATGAGAAAACATTACAAATTGTGAGAAAATAGGAAAAACACAACAAACTTACATTAGGGATGACCCTATGTAGCCCTAATGCAGTGATCATCTTTATCAAAATTACCAAAAAATGGAAAAAACACAACACAAAGATGGAGATCGCGACATTGCTTTAGAGCATAGACATGAGCATCCCTAACACGATATATTATTAAATGTGAGCTCTAACGCTAAGCAAAAAGTTAAAATTTATACATTTTTGGGGTCAATAATTATAAAAACTCTTGTGAATGGGTAATTGTAAAAAAAAAAAAAAAAAACTCCAAAATCTGTTACTTAATGCTTAATAATAATTAAATTTTAATTATTCGAAACAATAGAGATCAAAATTTAAAATTACAGTAAAATGTAAAAGTGAAGATGGGAGTTGGAAATTGGCATATGCTCATTATGGCCAAAGCAAAAGAAAAGTTGAATTGGATTTGTGGAGTGAGAGGCGAAAATACATTCCCGAGGAGGAATGTAATGGAGGCTCAAATGGATGCCATCATTTCTCGCCTTTGTCAGCCCGACGGTTCTGGACTCTCTGCACCTCTCGTCGTCTTCAAGGTGACTTTCAATGGCGTCTTTCCTCTCGCTTTAATTTTCATCTTCAACATTCATTAGAATGTACTAATTTTGCATCTTGAAAATTCTGTAATGAACTACACCTTTTCAGTTGTCGGGTGTTCTTTCTTGGTGGATGTTAAAAGAGGATTAATGGTCAAACGTACATTGCATAACTTAATAGGTTTATCGAAATTTAGAGGTGGAGTTAGGCTATCTAAGACAGAATTTTCTAATCCTCTAAGGACTTGACACGGATTTTTATCCTTAAGGGTTTAATTCATCTTCTAAATTTCAATGGACTTTGTTTTGTTCCACAAAGTGGTCAGAAATCAGTTTTTATTAGTAATCTGTCGGCTACATACTTTCCTTATATTATGACATGCTGTAGTTTACAATCTATATATATATATATATACACATTACTATGTTAAATTTGTAGAAATTATTTTTGTTAGAATGCCTTGAATTTGTTATCTGGCGGTCTGAATGACCTAGTGCAGGATATAAACTCTCTAACTCTAGTGGCGCCTCCGGTTGTGTAATCTAGTATTTTTTCTCTAATAAAAATCTGCCCTCTCCCTCGGCTTGTGGACGTAACTAACATACTATTAGTGAATCATGTAAATTTTTGGGTAGATTCTCTGTTGTTTATGTTTTTTTTTTATTTATTTATCGCTAATTGTTGAATTCTTAACAATTCTTAAAAAAAAAAAAAATGAAAAACCACACTTTCGTTGATGAAAATTGAATGAATATAAGAGCATTAAAATAAACAAGAGAAGCAAACCTGAACCTAAACCATTCTTTGATGGTCAAATAATGAATTTGGTCCCTATGGTTAGGAGAAAGTTAGAATTTAGTATCTTTAGTTTTAAATGTTAAAACTTAATTTTTATAGTTTAATAAACCCCTCAAATAGTCCCTATAGTTTGATAAACCCCTAGTAAATAGTCCATTTACGAGGGGTTTATCAAACCATAAGGGCTAAATTCTAATTATAAATACAAATTCTGGGACTAAATTCTAAATCTCTCATAATCATTGGGATTTAACCTTCTATGATTGAATCAAAATTTTGGTGAAGTTATTGGTACTTTGTAGTAGCACCCATCGAACTCACTACACCTACAAATTTTGTATAAATGAGACAAGGGTTGTGGGTGAAGTGAGATGTTTTAGAGATGATATTAATTTAATTTTCAGAAATATAGAAGTTAAATTTCTTTTCAAACTGTGATTGAGAACTTCAGAATGCTGTGAAGATTCCATATCCGTCATATGCATGAGAATGAGATGTTATCGAATAAAGCAGTGATATCTTGTATAAGATCAGTAGAAGATAAGAAGAGAGGCCCAAAGGGATGAAGATAAGGAGGAAACAGAGTTTTGGGGTTATATGTATGTATTAAGTAGTGATAATTATCTAGAGACTTCAAGCTGTCCAGGTCTATTTGTATATCCATTGCTTGTTCTCTTTGTGTTTGCTTAATTCTCAATTTGTCAAGAAGATCAGATCACTTTCTCTGATATCTGAAGAGAGTGCCTCTTGTGCACTTGTTGCCCATTACAATTTGCACAAAATTAGCAGTCTGAAATGGAATCTTGTTTGGGGAAACTGAATAAAAACAGTTTTTCTCAACCACCAACTGGTAGAACTTTTGGCAATGGGACAAGTGAAAATAAAGTTAAGGGATTTTGGGTAATGAGTTCAAACGCCATAATGACCGCCTACCTAAATTAAGTTTCTTCAAGTTTATTGACAACCAAATGTTGTAGGATGATAAGGAAACTACCTCAATTATGTTTGAGAACTCTCTTTAATTTAGGTGAACTCCCACAACGACAGTAAGAATATCCTCCATTAACCAATTGATACTCAACCCCATGAAAGTTCAACAAATTTGGCCTGTAAAGATCGATCAATTATCAAGAAGAAAGGAGAACTTGTTCCTATCTTCAAGATTTCAAACTCTCCACAATCTAATTGATCAAACTAGATTAAAAGTTTTAAAACATGCATTCTAAACACAAGAATGCAAAGAAAGCATAAAGTTTGAGAGAGATTTAAACTCTATGAAAAATTCATTCAAATTCAACTTTAACTTCCTTTCAAAGGACCAAAGTACAACAAAATTTATAGTAAATGAAGGATCACTAGCAAAGGACACAACCTTTCACCTATGTAGTCTAGGTTTAACCAATAGCTCTTCAACTCTATACATGATCCTTCGTAAATCTAAATACATGAAATAAATAGGTACATGATGCATTAAGGATGTGGATGAATCTAGATTTCAGATTCATTGTGTCTCTTGGATGACCTTGAAACTTGAAAGGTTGCAACTCTTCACCATGTGTTCTAACCTTTAGCTCCAACTCTTATCATTGCCATTTATTTCCTTATCATAGGGTGTTGTTCAGTTGTTCATAAAGAATGTTGTAGGGGTCATTTGATTGGGCACAAAGAGTCATTTGAGTCTTGTGTTTTCAGCTTTACGAGTCACGAGTGGAATACTTCTGCTCATAAGCTTGCTTGTTGCGGTTTTACTAGTGCTCAGTTTAGGTTTTTCGATAAATTCCCTGATTGGTTGCTTTTGAGTTGTAAGAATGATGTTAGTCGTTTTATTTCTCTACCACAATTTGGTAGGTGTTAATTTACATATTTTTCCTTAAAAAAAAAAAAACCTTTGTTGTCTTCTACTAACTCAATTCTTCTCTTCATGTGCAAGTTTTACTCATTGGTATGGTGAGAAAAGGATAAAACACATTCAAAACAAAATTTTAACTTCTAACATTAATTAGGTTCCTTAAAGGACAGGGTAGAAGAAGATGCCCTTGAATGCTCACTTATTCTATGAGAGGTTGAATTTCTTCAAAAGTGTACTTTCATGATTCTCTGCACACAAAAAAGTAAAGGAACATAATTACTAATACATTTGCTAGATTTGCAACTGAAGGATGATATACTTGGACCATAGGGGAGCGAATATCCTCTTTGTATTGTTGGATATTTATAGTGAAAGAAAGTTAAACATTTGAATATTGAAACATAAAAACTATGAATTTAATTATACGCAGATTAAATACATGGTTAGAAACTTTTAAATTAGATTTTTGAAACATCAAATTAGATGATGTTTTATGTACAAATTTAACATATATGAAGTTAAATTTGTAGTTTATTCAATTTGAATGAGTTATGTTTGATTTTGGTCAAGCAACAACTTGATGAGTTAAATCTGATAAATGTTTCAATTTTTTGTATTTATTTGATTTTATTTTGTATTTTGGAGAGTTACTAAGTTGCTAACCTATAAATAACAACTTGTTTCTTCATTTGTAGCATCTCATTCCAAATTGAAAAGCTATCTATCTCATTTCTTTCTTTCTTTTGATCTTGAGTTGAGTTGAAAGCAAGTATCCAAGAGTTCTGCCAAATCTGAGTAGTTTGAGGTTTCAGTTCTACCGAAGTGAGTCGTTGTATCTTGCTGAGACGATTGTTGTTGTTTGCTTCCAGCCTGTGCATAGCAAACGATTGTCTTCAGAATATCGCTTATCAGAAACGTGTCTTGACTATCTATTGACGTCTCAAACATATCTTGAGGTTCTTAGTTATTTCAATTCATAAGCCTTGTTTACTTGCTGCACATATGTGTTTATGTGTTTAGTAGTATTTCAATAATTCAACTCTTCTTTTTATTTGAAGTTACCCTAAAGTATTCTTTCATTTGTTCTAGTGCAAGTTGTTCTCCTCATCATAAAAAACATATTCTAATAGCAAATGAGGCAATAGATGAATGGAGGTGTAAACACCATTGAGACACATGATAAAATGAAGTTGAAAACTCTTAAGAATAGCCAAGAATCCTTAACAAGAGTCTTTATTGAAATTATTTAATACAACTTTTATTCAGATTGATCGCTCAATCCAAACAACTCTTGAAAACTCTTAGCATCCACCTTAGAGCTTTAGTTTTATTTTTGAGGTCCTTGCCATCCTTGGACCTCTTAAGAAGCATTCTTCAAAACCCATTCCACTAATGTGGAAACACCAAATCCAGTTGCAACACTCTTCTTGGTGTTCCAAACAGGGCCAGCAATGTCAAGGTGCATCCATTGGACATTCTCATCAACAAACTACAAACAAACATATTTCCAAATTTTAGAATTTCAAACCAAAAATCTATCCGAAAGACAAAAACTTCTTCCTTTCAGGCAGAGTTCAAGAAATAAGAAGATAATATCAACCTGTTTCAGAAATAGAGCAGCTGTTATAGCACCTCCTTGACTAGGACCAGTGTTGATCATATCAGCCACACCTGACTTCATTGACTCCCAATAACTTTCTTCCAATGGCAACCTCCATAGCTTCTCACCGCTCCTTTCTGCAGCAGCAAATACCTCTTTTGCTAGCTCTTCATTTGGTGTAAAGGCACCTACAAACAAAATGAAGTATGTAACAATCACATTTTTCTATTGTTGATCCATATAAGAGACTTTTTTGAAGTCTCTAATCTTTTGTCCATTCTCGTGTTCCGAACTTTAAATAGTAACCCCCTCACCAACGATTCCAAGAGAGGGAGAGGAAAGAAATTTCTTTTCACAATCAAAGTGTCTCTAACATTAAGCATTTTGATCACTCAATATTGCATTCAAACGTTCTTTTTTAACTTTTCCTTGATCTATTTGTTGAGGATCCCACGTCTCTTAAAAAGATTAAGAGACCTTCCAATCTATATAAGATAGACGAGTTACTCCTCTTGCCGATTGGTTTTGAGATGGAAACTGTATTTATCTAATTCCATTGCTCCTCACAACGCATATAAAACAGAGTTTTATGTTCTTAACTCCTAATTGACTAAGAAGCATAAGATGCTATGGAGATTATCATACCAGCAACTGAAGGCCCGAGAGCAGTTATACAAGCACCAGTTAGAGTAGCCAGGTCAATAATCTGCAAAACAGTTTGATATTGCATTAGATCCCATTCCCAGAACTATCAGCAATGACATATCTGGCTATCTGACTCATCAAATTTCAAATACTAACTTATTATATATTTACCTTTTCAACACCCTGCTTACAAGTGTATATCAAAGCATCAGCAAGGCAAAGTCTGCCTTCAGCATCAGTGTTGTTAACCTGAAAATTTTGCGACAATGAAAGATAATAGTTTAAAAAGGTACCTTACTATGATTGTAATGAAAGGGGAAAGGAGATAGAAAAATATAGTTTGAGATAAAATCCTCTTTTCTTCTTAGATCTTAACCAAAGAATATACAGTATACCTCGATTGTCTTTCCATTTGAAGCTGTGACAATATCACTAGGTCTCATACCAGTTGCACTTATCATATTCTCACATGCAGCAACAACAAAATGAATCTGTTTGGGAACAAGAAACCAAGCCCCCATTAGCCCTATTAGACAGTTAACAGTTTAATCACATGGAGAGGAATGATAGATCTAATGTTTTACCTCTACACCAAGAGGTTTAATTTCAGCAATGGCTTTGGCTGCACCAAAAATTGCTCCTGCCCCTCCCATGTCATTTTTCATCGTTTCAATGTTACTGTTGGCTCCTGCTTTAAGGTTGTAGCCACCGCTAATTGAAAGGAGAAATCAGAGAGTTACTCAGCCATTTCGGTTCAAATTAGAATAAACCACATCTCACAACATACATTATATCATTAACATGGAAGTGACGAAATATCATAATCTTGAGTGAAAAGACTATGGTAGATGCATAATATTCACCTGTCAAAAGTAATTCCTTTACCAACTAAACCCAATTTGGTTGATACAGGTCCACTGGGAGGTTTGTAACACAAGTGGATAAACTTGGGAGGATTTGCAGTGGCTGCTGCAGTCACACCAAGATAGGATCCCATCTTCATTTCTATGATTTCTTCTTCATTGAAAATTCTTGCAGAAAGAACATCATTGTATTTTTGGGTAATCTTTAAGACCTCAGCTGCCAATGCCCCTAATCATATGGATGTAATTTCTCAAAGTCAGTACCATGTATGGTTACAAGCCATGGCATGCTATATCAAGGTGAAACTTAATATCCATCAGCAAGAAAGTAAATGACAGATAAAAATAAAACATAAAAGGAGCAAACCTGGTGTAAGTATATTTGCAGGTGAATTTACAAGTTCTCTTACAAACACAATCCCGGAACTGACATTTTGTGCATATTTCAGCTTTTTGTCCACATCAGGTCCAGATCCAAGACCAAGAACATCCACAGATTGAAGTACAGTCAGTTTGGGGTCTGATCTATATCTGTTGTCGTCAAATATCCCAATGACAATCCCTATGATGCAGAGAAAATTTAGTGTCAAATAGGACATGAACGAACTGTACAGTTATGAAGTCTGGAGTTAATATGTTGAAGTTAAAAAACTGTGTCTAGAGTGTAGAGTTGTAAGATGAAAATTTTCGATAAAGGTGCAAAATAGAAAGAGGGGAAGATGAAGTTCTTGGATAAATGTGCAAACTTCAATAGTAAACACTATCATTGAAGTTGAGTTATTTAACACTAGGTTATGAGATTGGTGGACCAAACACCCTGAGTACTCAAGTACTAAGGTGTGTTTGTAGCTGCTTTTCAATAGCAATTTTGAGTAAGTACATAGTTTAAAGATTATAGAACATGTACCAAGTGCAATGGCCGAGGCAATTTCAGGCTTTGATTCATCCGACAGGTCCTCTGAGAAGGCAAGAGCTACAGCAACTGAAATGGCTCGAGATGCCTTTGCAGCTGCAGCAATGGCCTCACCTAGACCAAGAAAGGCTGCTGCAGTAGAAGCTGATTGGCCAAGTCCAAATAAACCAACCCTCTTAAAGCTCAAGCCAGAAACTCTTAGAACAACAGATTGGCCTGACTTTCCAGAGAAATCTTCCTCTGAAGAAGCTTCAGCCAACAATCCACCCAAGCTTGCATCCAACTTGCGCAAAAGTGGATTCTTGAAGTTGGAGTTTTCATCTCTGACCACATCTTTCTCTGTGACACCCACAGCAAGCAAGTCTCCATTCCATTCCAAGACATCAATGTCTTTTGCAGCAAAAGTTATCTTCGAGACATTGTAACAAACAGGTAACATGCACTATTAGTACTTCATGGCAAACATATGAACACCTTAAAGATGGAAAAGAATGAAGTCTATTATGATTTAAGGTGAGTTTGAGATAACTCTTGTTTAGAGTATGCAAAAGTTTTTAGCTTATTGGAACTTGAAAGTAGTTCTCAAAATTTTCAAGTAAAATTGTTTCTTACTTCAAAGTGATTTAAGGAAAATCATTTAACTACTGCTTCTAGAGGAATTTTTTAATAATGGATTCTTTAGAAAGTGGTAGTATTCTTAAAAAAAGAAAAAAAAGAGTAAAAAAAAGGAATCAGTGTCAAGTGTTCAATAATTACTAGCAATAATGAAATTCAACTCATAAAATGCAAAATAGTCTTTTTCTGTACATGCAAAAAGGACAAATAGACCAAAAAAAACCCATACAAAGAAGAAATATAGTATATAAGAAACGTAGTTATCATGTTAAAAGGATTTGTATATTTTTAAAAAATATATGTTTTTTTTTTTTTAAATTTCACTTTACGAATATTTTATTAATGGAAGAACAAAAATATAAAAATAAAAAAATTGAGAGCCTCTGTGAAGAAAAAAAAGAGTAGAAAAGATATTAAAAAAACGAAAGAATACGAGGACAAAAAGAAAAAAACAAAACTGAGAGACGCTCTATAAAAGCAAAAAAAAAAAAAAAAAAAAAAAAAAAAAAAAGAAAAGAAAAGAAAAGATGTACATAAATAGGAAAGAATATGAGAACAAAATAGGAATTGTTAGAAAACTCATTGAAACAAAGGAACAAAAGGTAAGTACAAAACACAAGGGATGTGATTTTGAGGGCAAAATAGGCATTATGAAAAGATTTAAGGGTCAAAAGGAAAGTTAAAAATTCTTTTCTTAGTCTCCTATAATATATTATAGAGGGCAAAATAGACATTGTAGGAAAATTTAAGGACAAAGAGGAAAGTTAAAAATTCTTTTCTCTTAGTCACTATAGTATAATATAGTGTAGTTATCTATTATATCCGTGTTCATTTTAATAAGTTCAAGGCCATGAACTTCATTTTTAACATTTCATTTAAAGAATCTCATATCAATATCGACGACATAAGTTAGTCAGTCTTATTTATATATTTAAATATCTTTACCACTAAGAACTCAACGTCAAAAAGTTGTGAATCAAAACCAACCGTACGCTCAACTCTTGAAACCCAAGAAAACTCAAACGATTGAAAGGGCTTCCAAAAATGGCAATGGGAAGAAAAAGAAACAAGAAATAGATGAAGAGTGTGTTTGGTTTAAATTTTCAAGTGTTAGATTTTGAAAATAAGTCATTTTGGGAAAAAAATGAAGTACGTAGCTTTTGAAACACTTTCAAAGTGTGTTTTAAAAAGCGTTTATGAAAAGAGTTTAAACAAAAATGAAAGACATTTTTATGTAGTCGTATGTCCTACAAACCTTAGGGGCATTGCTCGGACCGGGACGAGTAAGACCAAGAGTTGGAGGAATTGTATTGGCCATGGAAACTCAATTCCCTCGACAAAACAACAAAGCAAAAGGAGAAAAATGGGTTAAGTCTCAAAGGAAGAAGATGAAGAAGAAAGTGAATGTGGTGCCTTTGTTGTTACAATCCAACACTTATTTATAATGACCCATAACTTAAAGCTAAGAGGCCGAAGACATTAAATTCCCAAAAATTAACGTCATTTTTTAACTAAAACTTTTATTATATTATTTTTTATTTAGTCCACATGTTTTTAAAATATCGCACGTTCTTTTATTTGATTCTCTATCCATTTTTGTTTTATTGCCGTTTTGGACTTTCTTTTGGTGCCTTCTATATTAACTATACACTTCTTTTTTTATTTGCAAACTTTTTTTTTTTTATTTATTGATTTGGAGAAAAAGATAAGGTAGAGAGGGGGAAATAAAATATAGGGGAGGAGTTCAAAACAAATATAAAAAGGGATTCTAGAGGAAAATTTAGAGATGGGAAGAAGAGTTTAGAGTGTATAGTTGAACTAAAATTAATTAATAATATAGTATATATCAATTTAAATACTAAATTTCAAGTAGTCTTTTTTAATTAGTTCATAATTATCACACAATAAAATTAATTTTCTTCCAAGTTCCATCAAGTAGCCAAAAGTATTGTGACATAATTCTTCTTTAAGTTATAATAATAGATGAAGACCTATCAATATTAGTGAAAAATAATTAATGATGAACTAATGAAAAATATTCATTTTAATAAAAAAAAGATTGTTACCATATCTATTTGATTACGATTCCAAAAAATCTATACATATGTATTAACGGTTTTAAGGTCGAATTCTAATGGATGGTCTAAATTTATTCACTCATATAAGAAGTTTGAAGTGATATATAATTATTAGTTTGAGGTTTTAAGTGCAATACAACCACAATATTTAGGAATAAAAATTAATTTTTACCTTAAAATATCTTAGAGACTGCCAACATGAAGATTTCTCATATGACATGAATTTGTACTATCAACCCTAAGGTTTGAGATTCGATCTCTTCACCCCACATATTATCAAAAAGAAAAAAAAAATTTTAGGTTTGAGATTCGATCTCTGTGAGAAAATGTTAGTGATAAACTAGAGAGAGAGAAAAAATGGCCTAATAAATAATAAAAATGAGTCTAATTAAGTGATAATTTAATTAAATATTGTAAAAAAAATATTTGTTACAAGCGTTACACATAATAAAAGGTCAATCGAAAAAGATGGTCATAGTAAAATTGTATTAAAAAAATAGAAGCTAAGGCCAATGGGATAAAATAAATATGAGAAGGGTAAGTAGTTTTTAAAAAACATTTTCAATGAATACTTAATTAAACATTAAAAAATTATAGCTTTAGATAGACCCTAAAGTTTATCTCATTTCTAAAGTTGTAAAAGTTCTGAAGTTTCATTCCAATCTTTAATTTTTCTGCTCTTGAATTTTGATAAGTTTCAAATTGATTGGATGTGGTTCAAACCTTTACATAATGTAATTCATTTTCTAATTGTTGATATTAAAATATTGGCTCTTCAATTATTTATAGTCAAGAATTCATTAATCTTGTAGCTAACTTCTTTTTAATTAGAAAAAAAAAAAAATTTGATAACCACCTGTTTGTTCATTCGTTTGTATTTTTTTAAAATAATTAAATGTTTGAAGATTTGTATCTCTAACCTCAAACTAGAGAATAAAGAACTAATTACTGTTGTGTTGAGTTGAATTTTGTTTACTCCAATTTAAATTTGTTTCTTTATTCTCAAAACATTACAATAAAGAAGTTTGTGACTATTATTTTTTTAAAGAAGAAATATTATTTTGTAAAATGTAGTGTTTAGTTTTTTAATATTTATTATGCATTTTAAGTTAGAAATGATAAAAATATTATATTAAAATACTATTCTATAGTCTTTACACTTCGAAGTTTTAAAGTTGATTCAATTTTAGTGTCTGTACTTTTAATTATTTAATTTTAGTCTTTATACTTTTAATAAATCTTAAATTAGTCTCCTTACAGTTGGTTTTTTTTTAAAAAAAAAAAAAAGTTGTTATCTATTAGCATTTTTACTATAAATTTAAAAAACATGCTCATATATTGTCCTTCTTTAAATGAAAATTATTGTTATTTTTTTTTACTAATTTCAAAAAATATTAACAACTTTAAGTAACTAAATTTAAGATTTATTGAAAGTATAGAGACTAAAATTGGACAACTGAAAGTTCGAGGACTAAAATTGAACAAACTTCAAAGTATAACACCAAAATTGTATTTTAACCTAATTTTATTTATATTTTTCATGAACTAAAGCCTAAAACAACAAATCAATTCCGTTCTTTTTGAATTTGTTTTATCATTTTAGCAAAGAGAAAAAATCATAAAAGTATAAATAGTTACCAAATACTTATATGACTAATAGGAAAAAATCGTGGGTGCAAACCGAGTCTACTGTTCAACTCCTATTGTATCTAATTAAAAATTGTCACATGACAATTTTTTTTTAATTATTCAAAAATTTATTTTGTTGTGTGTAGAGGAAAGAGGGAGCATGGGTCATCTTTAGGTGCAGCCGTGTTTTTACTAATAAAACAGAAAATGAACAAATTCTATACAATATAAAATGAGCTATGAGGAGAGAATTTTTATATCTCCATTATACTTTTACATCTTTTAATAATTTCTATTTTATCTTTCAATACAACTATTAGGGTCAAAGTGGTTAGATGTAAAATAGTGTGTTCTTTTACGTTACGAGTGTGATCTAAATCATAAATATGAAATATCATGATCTAAAAGTGGAGAATATGTTTTGAGCGGACAATCATGTCTACAACTATTTTGATAGATGTGGTTACATGATGATGTGGTATATCTTTTCATGGACAAGTGTGATCTAGACTATGAGTATAAAAAATCTCGATATATAATGGTGGAGGTATATTTGAACAGAGTCACATCATTTGCCCCATTATAACTATTTAAGTTGAGGTGGTTACATGATAAAATAGTACATTTTTTCGTACATTGGTATGATTTAGAACATATATATGGAGCATCACGATTTAACAATAAGATATATATATATTTGAGCCATCACGTCCTTACCTTTTAAAGTTTTATTAATTTGTATTCTGTATTGTTTTCTTTAAATAGTTATAAATATTAAAATCAAACAAGAGAATCATTTTAAACTTTTTTTTTTTCTTATATGTAGTGAAAAAATAAAGCTATAAATTTTAGGCTAGTGTTTACCAAAGACGTCTATATGCAAACTTACTTTTTTTTTTTTTCTTTTTTTTTTTTTTTTTCTTTTTTTCTATATCAAAATTGCAACTTAGGACTTATCCAAAATAAATAAATTCTCTTCAAATAAATAAAATAGCAACTAATTGACAACCGATCATTGCTAACACGTCTCAAAATAAATTAATATTAATAAATAAATAAATTAATTAAATATAAGAAGACATGTGTATAAAATGTAAAATAACAATGGACCACCAAACAATTCATAGCCATAAATTTATATTGCTTGTCATATCTATGTTAGTACAAATCGGAAGGAGCATCATTTTTGTATGGCTAATTAGATTTTTATTATATATTTGTTTGAGTTTAATAAATATGTGAATCTGCGGATTGAACCTGAACTTTTTATGTTAGTTGAATTATGTCAATAAAAGAATTTGTCTAATTAGACTTTTTCGAGTAAGAAAGAAAGGAAAAAAAAATGGTTGTATATATTCCTGCACACATGAATGAACAAATATTCTAGTTTATAAAATTTATTTCTCCTAGAAATAATATATGCAATATTTATGAAAATATATGTTTGTATATATAGAGATATATATAAAAAAATATAGTATGTGAAGCATAAGTATACACAGTATGAATTAGCGATCAAAAGAGGAGTATATTTTTAAATAAATAAATAAATATATATATATATAAGAAACTATTTTTCGAAGTTGGTAAATTTTTTTAAATGATTAATTGAATAATGAAATAAAATAAAAATAAATAAATGCACATATAATCCAACCATAAGTAAAATAGAATAATTTTTAAAATCATTAATAAGTTTAGATCAGTTAAGTTTAACTCAAACTTGTGTTAGCTAATTTACTTGAATGTATAACTCAATTATTTGAGGCACATATTTTTATGAAGAGATTTCATATGTGTTTGATGAAATTAATCCTCTCAACTCATAAACTCGTGATCATGAATTTCTAGAGCAAACTCGACTCAAATTATATCTATGATTTTATTTGCCAATATTAAATGTGACTTTTTTTACGATATATGTGGAGTGGAGGGATCTAACCTCTATCCTCGAAGTTTATAATACAAAGCTTACTTAGTTGAGTTATGCTTGTATTTCTTTTTTTTTTTTTTTTTTTTTTTTTGTTTGTTAAAAGTGATCATGGGAGGAAATTTAACTATTGTTAACGTTTTGTAAACCTTACTAATTCTCCAAGAATTTGATTCCTCTTCAAACAAAGTTCTTAAAATTTTTTATGTTATTCCTACTTTTCAAACTTGAAACCCATTGAACTAGATAGGGCCTATTTGGTTGACAATCCAAATTCTGTTTTACGTTTTCAGATTCACTAAATTTCGCATAAATATATGTTTCAGGCAATTTGACTTTGGTTTTTTAAAGTAAAATTATTATAGATAGAAAAAATATCAAACTATTTACAAACATAGCAAAATTTTATTTTCTATCTGTGATAGACCGCGATAGACCCAGATAAACAATCTATATGTGTCTATCTGGTAAAGTGATAGATGTGTATCTGGGTTTATCACCGTTGTCTCTCATTGATAAAAAGTAAAATTTTATTATATTTGTAATTATTTTCAACAACTTTTCTATTTTTGAAAACATCCATTTTTTAAAACTCTTTTTGGATTATGTGATCTAAACCATGTAAATTTTGAAAACAACATCTTTATGTTTTTATTGTATTCAAATTTTGAATTTTAAATTTAAAGTGCAGAATTATATTAAATAAAGATATAAACATTTAAAAATATGATATGTCATGTTATAAACTCAATCCATTTTATAAAACATAAAACATGTATTATGTAATGTATTATGAATTATATAATATTACAAAATAATGATTATACGAATTATTTTTTTTAGGATAAAACATGTTAATAAATAAATTAATAATAGTTTATTGTCAACTAATATTTAGTGGATAAGTATGATTTATAAATTTAATATCAAACACAATTTAAACAATTAATTAAATTGGAATCTAGTTTTTGAATCTGCTACCAAACACATATTTAAAAACACGAAATACGATTTAGTTCTCATTAAATTCTTTATTTCCAAATTCCCTATGAAAGAGGCTCTAAATTATTTCATATATGACAACTATTTTTTTTTTTCCTTCTAAACGCATAGTTGTCAACAATTATTTTAAAAGCTTACCACACACAATTCTAACCTAAGGCTTCAAACAAATTTATAACCCCATTCAAATTATATGAAGTTTGATTAGGCTATGTTAGTCGAGTTTTTCTAATCATCGGGTTTTTTAATGCCCCTATACATCACAATTAGTCCCCTAATAAACTAGCAAAAAATCACTAGGGATCATCCACATTGTCTTCATGGGGAAATTATGAACAAGTTGATATATCTCTTGAAAACTTGCCCCACATGAAGAGGTTTGTTTGTTTGTTCATCAATGGTGTGATGGAAAAAAAATGCATGTGAGAGAAGAGAAGTTTAAAAGAAATGATATTTTTCTCTTAAAAGTTGAATCGTGGCAACATAAATTTTTAAAATTTTTTTTTTTTCGTATTCAATTTGGATTCAATCTTTTAGGTTGCATCTTACCATGAAATTTAGTGATTTTAAGAATTTTAACAAAATATCACACACATATATACACTATGAACTTAGACGATTTCATCATCTTTCACTTTATATTTACATTTTTATTTTTGAATTTATGAATTTGGAAGGACTATTTCGTTATGCTTGCTTTTATTATTACTATTATTATATATTTTTGGCATGAATAATATTTTGGACTCTTTTCAAATATAGCAAAAGAAACTAAAGTATTTATAAATATAGCAAAATTTCATTGTTGATCGCGATAGACTATGTATTTTTCTATTAGTTGTAAATATTTTCAACAGTTTTGTCATTTAAAATAATTTTTTTTAATATTTTATTTCATTAAATGAATAAATTAATGGTAGATTATTACCTTTTTTGCGTTAAAATTAGGTGAATTGGTGTAAATTATATATGTTATTTAGTTAAAAATTAACAATAAAAAAAAAAAAGTCATTAGCCAAAATGATATGTTTTTAAAGTTCATGAATCCAAATAATTTTCTAAAATTTTAAAGCTAAAATAAATCAACCAAAACACATACTATTGTTAAAAGTTTATAAAATACTATTGTTTATTTAGATGTATCCAAAATGATGTCCATAAAATAACAATAATAATAAATAGAAGGTGGTCCTCTCCTCTCTACATTTCCAAACTAAAAAATTTAAAGAATAAATAAAAAAATAAAAGGGTGGTCCTTTAAGAAAAGAGAAAAAGTGGTCCTGTGTGATTAATTCTTATCATTTTTTGTCGTCTTTTTTTTTTTTTTTTTTTGATAAGTATGAAAAAAAAATTAATTCTACTATTTTAATCCATATAATTTTGTTTATCTAAAATCTAATTTATGTAGTTTTAATAAATTTTAAACATGTTTTTAAAATTTATAAAGAAAATTCTAATAAAAACTAAACTTTTGTTTAGAAAACATCAATACTATTTTTAAGATTTACAATAGATAGAACTAAAATTAGATATTTGAAAAGTATGGGAACTAAATTGAAATGAAACTCAAAGTATAGGGACCAAAATTGTGTTTTAACTAAAACTTGCTTTCAAATTACTACCAAATTTATCAAAATGAGCATAGTTGATCAACTAACAAATAATATATGTTGTGTCTAAGTTTTAAAGTGTGTTCTCTCGATTAAAAAGTATGTGAATCAAATCTTCCCTCCCGTGTTGAACACAAAAAGAGAGACCAAATTGAAAAAAATACTCATAATAGTAAGTATATATTAATCATATATGTAAGCCATATAAACATAGAATTTGAAATCATAGTTAAGGTAATTGTTTTAAATGACAAAACTAAGGGAAATATTTACAAATATAGCAAAATATCACTGTTTATCAATTAGCAAAATGAACATAGCTCAATTGATATGAAATTTGTACTATTGACCTCAATGTCAGAAGTTCGAATTTTCTAAACCCATATGAAACATCTTTAGAAAAAAATAAATAGAATAGGATGACATTTTCAATGTAGTTCAATTTTTTTTTTAGCTTACAATGTTTTAAAGTTGTGTTCAGTAAGTAAACATCCGCGATGCCTCACATAATTGAAAAAAATTATGTGATTTTGTTTCAAAATTACATAAAATCTTTAAAAGTTGATGGTTGGATTAGTTGAATTAAAAAAAAAAAGGATGGGTGTTCTTCCAAAACTCAATTAAAATTTTCACAAATAAAAAAAAAAAAGTTAATGACTAGATTTCTACTATCAATATAATATTAACAATAATTCTATTCATAAGATATTAAACAATGTTTTGATTAGCTAAACCTTAAAAAGAATCATTCGCCACTAAATGAACATGACAAAATAGAAAATGATACCAACAAGGGTTAGGTTAATTAATTAGAAAATTCATCACACTAATTGAGCGCAATAATACAAAAGAAAATCAAAAGTTGGGTTAGGAATATTTTTAATTTGGGTTGAATTCTATTCTTAAATATAAGGGGCAATTTAGAAATTTCATAAGCTAAAATACATTTTAAGTTAACTTGGAGGCGAATCTTTGATAATATACCACCGGTCAACTGACTATTTCAAAAATCAATCTTTAGTGATTCAAATTTCTCTAAAATCAATTTTATGTAATTGTCAAATTACATCATCTTTTTCTTGCCAAAATCACTCCTGAACATATAGCCTTAGAGTAGGTTATAGAAAAATAAAAATAATTAGTAGAATAAACTAATACATTGAAGCTAATTTCATAAATGTTCAAAGATTTAAATATTATAACGTAATTAAGTTTTCTTTTATATATATTTTTGTATGTTGTTGATCTCTCACACAATAATTGAAGTACCTAATGACTAAATTTATATTCACAAGTAACCAATAATTCGAATGGTATTAGATTATAATAACTATATATGATTTGATAAACGTGACTAAGCCTTAAAAAGAATCATTCGGTATGAAATGAACATGACATAAAAAAGTGTATAAAGTGATACAAAGGAGGAATAAGTTAATTAATTAATAAGAAATTTGATCATACTAACTGAGAGCAATATAATAATAATAATAATAATAATAAAAAAGAAATCAAAAGATATGAATAAGCTATTACATGAACCTAATTTGATAATCTCATGCGATAAGTTGAAGTACCAAAAAAATAGTTAATGGGTAAATCTATAATTGAATTGGTATTATATTATAATAACAATGATTTTGATAAGCTAATTAAAGATTAGAAGGAATGATTGGGCGCTAAATGAACAGGTGTAGAAAGTGATGCAAAGGAGGATTAGGTTAATTAATAAGAAATTTGATCACACAATTATAATTGAGTGAGTTGGCCGTACAAGAATAAAAGGAAGGCACATGTGTAATCATAAATTGTCTTACACGTTCCCAACAAATATAATACAACAAAAAGCCATAGAAGAGTGGAGAAAAGAAAATGATAGCCATATTTAAATAAGAATCTTTTGATAAAGAATGTTTGTATATATATATATATATATATCTCTTGAATTCTTAATGAAACTTTTAAAAAGAAATTTAAAAGCTATTTTTAAATTTTTTAAATTTAGCTTCAAAGAAATTTGGATATCATCATAAATCTAACTCCAAAGGTTAATCCTTAAACACAACCATAAGAACTAATCCATTTCTAGGTCCAGGATATAGAATCTGGATTTAGCACCTAATTGCTACAATATTCTCCTACATCCTTTGTGACCTAACAACGTCATCCTTAATTGTCTTCTTAGAATGAAAGTCGTACCCATAAACCAACAATGGATTCTTTTAGCATGTTTTGTCTTCACTCACATGTTTCTTAAAAATTTTCCAAGTGATCATCCAAGATAGAATTATTCTAAGCTAAGCATGCTTAATTCTAGAGTTTCTATGATTGAGCTATCGAAAAGAAACGTGCATCTTATTGGTATAAGTAATAATTTTCAATTTTTTTAATGTCTTTCTTAACCATACTTTCATGTCCTTAGGAACCCTCCCATTTGTATGTGACTCTGTTCATTTATGTTTCCCTTCTAAACTCGGGTCGTTACAACTGACAACCTTAGGAAGCAAGAAGATTGACTCTAATGAAGGCCATAAGGACCTTAAGGGCTAGCTCAAACCTTGGGTCCAATTACATGAGAGCTTGGGTTCACCAACAAAGCTATTCTTACAAATTTAGGAAAGACAACCAACTTCTCTAGAGATTGGGTTGAAACTTGCACAAATAGTACAAAATCATGTTGATATTTTTATGATATAAGGATTCAATTTTAGTCATTGTAATAGTCAAAATTAATGACTTGATAAATTAACTATAACAAAACAAGACTTCTATATAAGCAAAATGATACCGTATGTATTTGAGGTACGTCTAAGATACTTAGAGTTCTCTACTAAAACCATTACTGACTTAAAAGCATCGTAGTGTTTTGGTGGCTATACACCACACTAGTGTGGGAGTTCTCTATTTTGCAAGACAATTGTTCGATGTTTTCCTTCATTTACAAATTCGAGTTAATAAATTCATATATATCAACAATAATAGAATTCAAAGTATTCTTTTAACCTCGAAGATCAAATAAATGCCCTAATTTATGTTTCTTTGAAAAGAAGAAAAATAAAACAAGACATAAAATAGAAAAACAAATGTCAACTGAAATATAGCTCAATTAGTTAAAATATATTTTATGAGCAAAATATTCAAAGTGGATGATAGAGATAGACCATTTTCTTCTCTCATCCATTATTGGTTTAAATAATTATTAGCTTAGCATTACGCATACAAAGATCGAGGTCCTTCATATTTGTCCTATCCACGTGGCAAGCAAAGATAAAAGAAGAATATAAACTATTTATTTCACAATTTTCTTCTTCTTTAATTACGGCCATCAACTCTTCGGTGATCCATTTTTACTTTCGATCCTTATTGTTCACATCTTGGTAAAAATTTTGAATTTCAGTTTACGATATTTTTAATAAATTTTAAATTTAATCTCAATTTTTTTTTTAATTTTTGAATTTGCTAAATAATAATAATAATTTTCATCCAAGAAAATATAATATGTGAATATGTTATCAAAATTTATAGTGAAAACACAAATAGATTACAAAAAGTTTTTAAAAAAATCAACAATAAATAAATATAGATACTAAATTTAAAATTTATTAAAAACACGAGAACTATAAGGACCAACATACTATTTTATCTAAGCTTTTTATTTATTTATTTATTTTTTAATATTATTTTGAGACTTGTTAGAGAGGATGGGAATAATGTTGAAAGTTTTCGGGAAATTTAATGTAATAATTATTGATTTCTAAGAACGAATTTTGATATGTTGATGCCAAAATTTAGATGGAGCAAATACATCTAATTTTCATGTGATAAGTTAAAAATTTGAGAAAGAGAGAACCTGCAAATAACAAAGAAAAAAGACTCTGATACTAGAGTCAAAATGAGACCTCTATAATAAAAAAGAAATATGAAGTTTTCGTTGTAGATGAAGTTCTAGCTCTCATATCAAGTCAAGTTACCTCATATTGGAGCTATACTGATGTATTTATAGAAATAGTGAGATGAAGTTTGCCTTTCCTCTTATGATTGGACGAAACATACATATGTTAGGATTAGATCTAATTGAGTTAATGATTAGTTGGTACTCTGATTTATTTGAACCTATGTTCACTTTATCTCGTACTTTTCTTCTCTTATCTTTTTTTGATTTTTGGCTTTTTTTTCAGGTCCACTTTCACCTATAACATTAGCCCCCACTTCCAATTAGTTGGAATTTATGGTTTAGCTGGACACTTGGATTTGAATTTGGGAATACTATTTTTAGCACACAATTTTTACAAAGAAAACAAAAGATTATATTATATGATGCATGATTTAATTATTAATTAATAACATGAGATTTAAATAAATTCATTATCAATTTGCTTAGGTAGCAATTAGAAAAGTTTTAGCTAAAATTCCATAATTTGATAAAAATCTTCAAGGTGGAAAGGTGCTTTATCTATTCTTCCAATGCAAGGCCACAAGTGTTTTATTATATTATAAGAAGCCTTGCTAGAATTTGAAATTGAGTACCCAATATTGGAATATTAAATAACAAGAAAATGAAAAATATTACGTAAATTAGGTTTGAACCACACATCATTGAATTTGGAACTTAACAAAATTCAAGAGCCTAATTAAATTTGAGAACTCCAAAACTCTTCAAAACATTTAAAAATGAGAAATACGTAAATAGGATTGTTTATTTCGCAAACATCCTAAATTTTTATAGAGTGAGCATTTCGATTACCGTATTTGTTTTGCAGTATTATAAGATGTCTTAACATTTGGAGATTTTCGGGTATTGTAGGATGCCTTAATAGAGGGCATCTTGAGAGCTTTTATACCCTTCTAAAATATAAGTTTTCTAGATTCTTAGGTTGAAGGCATCCCCATTTTACTTTTTTGCCTTTCCTTTTTTTCTTATGTGTGTATATATATATAATTAAAATAATTATTGTTAACCATATATGTCACTTTTTTTTTTGTTATATTGAAATTGTTATTAATTTTTTAGCAAAATATTCAAATTTAAATTAATATTTATTTTATAAAAAATCTTAAAATATTATATTGTTTTGTTGGGAAAAATAACATATAAATTGTACTAATTTAAAAAGAAATTCAAAGTGATAAAAACAATTATATAAGTTCAAATTATATTAAATTAATAAATAGTTGTAAGGAAATTTTTGAAACATTATATCAACTTATAACATTTCCGTGTAGAAATCCTACGAAACAAACACAGTTATCAGAGTATTTTTAGATATGTGCAAAAATATTGCTACAAAACAAACATGGTCATCTACATATACTAGACATATCTGTAATCTAGACATTTAAAGATTTCGATTATCTACCTTCTCGAAAAACAAACACCCTTCAAAGACTAAAGCTATATTTCTTTTTTTTATAGTTAATTAAGTATTCATGAACAATATTGCCTTATCTCTCTCATATTTATTTGAAAATTACATTTTTGGTCCCTAAATTTTGAGTATAACTTTCAAAATATTACACATTGAGTACATGTTTAATTTCCATTTGGTCCTTAGGTTTCAAATTTTGCATTTTTTTCCTTAATTTTAAGTCTAGTGATTTTACATTTTTACTTTTGAGTTTTCATTAATATTCACCTTTAGTAATTTGCGTAAATTTTCTATTAATTAAGTTAAGTATAATTAAATAATTAGTTTTTATTACTATTTCAAGGGGTGAGCATGATAGATTGAAAAATCGAGCCGACTGACCAAACCTACCGAACCGAAGACAATCAGTTGGAGAAGAGGAGAGACTTGGTCGGTGTCAGTTCGGAAAATTTTCAAACCGACATTTTAAAAAAAAAAAAACAAAAAACAAAACCGACCTAAACCAATTGAAGGTCGGTTTTCACTCCTTGACGGTTGAGATTGGTGTGAACATTTATTAGATCGATCATAGTCAATTCTGTGATATTTTGGAAATTAATTTTAGAGAATTACATCATAATTATTTTAAATTAATTAATTGAAACTTAACCCCAAAAACCAAAAGCGAGCCTGAGTTACTCAGGAGTAAAAGTGAAAAATATAGAAATTTAAGAACAAAAAAGAAATTAAATTCATAACTCAAGAGTAAAAATGTTAAAATTTGAAATATAGGGACTAATTCTTTGATGAAGAACCCAACCCTTATTGACTCGTCTTCACTGCTTAAGAAAAACTTGAATTGCCATTAAACGGGTAACTGTAAGGGACCTACATCTCTGAAATTTTTCTTAGAATTCAAACGTACTTTTAAGTAAAATAAAAACCTACGATTAAATTAGGGTTGTTTTTAAATATGAAAAAATGAACCAAACAATTTACAAATATAGAAAAATTTTACTATCTATCGGCAATAGATCACAATAGACTTTTATTGTTTGAGTGATAGTGTCACACCCTCTTTCTAAGATTACTTCGTAGAAGAGTTTGTTAAGGAAAGAAGTAGGATAAGAATAGTTGAGAAGTGAGTAGTAGGGTTGGACGCAGGCTTTGTGAAAAACCATGTTGGACGCATGCCAGAATCACTTAACTGTATGCAATTGAAGCAACGTGTGGTATTATGCGGTAGGAAAAAACGGCAAGACTATCGGACATTGAGAGTTGGTAAGTTGAGAAGGAACTATGAACGGGCAGTGGTTAGAAAAGTTGGCTGAGTAGCGTCGGAGCAAAAGTGGCTAAGAGTTGATCATGCGTTAGTATGGCTACGCGTTGAGAATACGTTGGATGCTCTGAGGCGTTGAGTTATCATGCCATGAAGTGAGGTGTCTTATGCGTTTGTAAAAGTTGTTATGCGTTGATGATGGGTATGCGTTGGTATATTAGAAGAGTGACCGAGAGAGAGACGTGCGTTAGTCGACTATTTGTCGATGGGGCGTTGGGCATTTGTATCACACCCAGTCGAGACTATGCGTTGCTAAGCCCTGCGCCGAAGGTATTCATTGAATAACTAAGTACAGAGAGAAGAGATAAAGTGTAAGTCGGTGATATATGTATATAAAGGGGACTGAGTATTTAAACATTTGAAAAACACATTCTAGAGCTCGAGGTGATCTTATTCTGAGCTAACCAAAGAAAGGGAGGTAGAGAGAAGTGTTTATGCCGGTTCAGAGGAGAACCCTCATCACTTTCATGGAGGAAGCTTGAGCTGGGTCGGAGAGTTTGATTAATGCCGCTTAGACCTCGTGCTGATCAGAGTTTGAAGAAAAACGAGTCGTGGAAGCTGAATCTAAGGTAGAAGTGATCGGAGTTAAGCTGCAAATGTTTGTAGCAACCCGGAGTTATTTGAGAATAGTTCTCAAATGAAGAAGAGTTGAGATTTGAGACCTTGAGATTGAGAACAGAGTAGAGGAGGAAGAAGAAGAGCAGTAATCGTCGGGAGTCGCTAAGATAGGAGTATCGCTAAGAGCTGGAGAGTGATTAGCGAGACGAGTATCGCCGGTAACGCAGAGACCATTGCGTCTCACAACTCTCGCTAACTCTCGCTTAGTATCGCTCTTTGAAGGTAATATCGCTAGTCCTGCGACGTTGAGTATCGCTGGTGCCGCATAGTTATGAATAATTAACCTCTTAGTCTCGCTCATATTGATATTAACAAGAAAGGAAAAGTAGTGATGAAAACCCATGTTTAAGATATCTAAGCAAACGTAAAGAATACATAAAAGGAATATTAGAAATACCTAACACGAAAAAGGTACGTTTACAGGGCAAGAGGAGCTAGAGAAAGCTTATAACCCGCTCGGAGTCTGGAATCAGTCGTGAGTGACTTTATAGTTTGAGATGTGCTTAACTTGAATATTATTTCATTTCTATGTGCTTAATACTACCTTTGAAGCATGAATTGAAGTGTACGTATGTGTATGATGCTAGCACGTATTTTATATGTGAGATAAGTTT
Organism: Citrullus mucosospermus; assembly: GCA_030954485.1. NCBI lineage: Eukaryota > Viridiplantae > Streptophyta > Magnoliopsida > Cucurbitales > Cucurbitaceae > Citrullus > Citrullus mucosospermus. The sequence goes on from CM062056.1 coordinate 27,964,640, forward strand.
GACAAAGTATCAGTTAATATCCTAAGTTTTATTAAGCTAGTTGCTAGAGAAATGTTCTGAGAATTCTGGATATTATGAATCTAGTTAAATGATGATAAATGTAATGTGCATGTCTGTGCACTAGAAGTGTTTGAATGAGACCCGGTGTCGAAGGATGGGTGAAGGCATATGGGTAGCCTTAGTAATTATGAATGCTGAGGTATGATGTTTGTTGTTATATTATGATGAATGTGATGTGCAAGTTAGTGTTCTAGAAGATTCTCAGGGACCCAATGCTGAAAGTTAGTTGAAGGCATATGGGCAGCCCTAGTATGTAATTTATGTGAAACACTCACCTAAGGATTTAATGACGGTGAGTGAGTAATTCTTTGGGACCCAATGCTGAGGGACATGAGAAGGCATATGGGCAACCCTAGTATTTAACTTATGTGAAGCTCTCACCTAAGGATTTAAAGACGGTGAGTGACTAATTCCATGGGACCCTGGTACCGAAGGACATGGAAAGGTACACGGGCAGCCCGAGATTAGATAGATTCATGAGCAGAATAGAAAGGGTTGACGCTGATGTGTTGAGATTTCTCCACACAGCTAAGGCTTATTGACGTTGGGTGCGTTGAGTTCGCTCCGTCTCAACAAAAGTTTAATAAAATGAAAAGCATATGATAATGTTTTACAGGTTACAGTCATCTATAAGGTTATGAATTGTGATACAAGGCATGATTAGGCGGTTCATATCTAAATTGTTGTTATCATGTTATTGATTGTATATTTCAGTAGTCACTCACTGAGCAATGTAGCTCATAGATTTCGTTTCTTTGATGTTTCTTTTCCAGGTAGCAAGCGTGTTCGAGGTGCCTAGCCTACCATCAAGATCAGTCTGTGCCAGAATAGAATTTTGTAATTTGGAAATCTGTAAACCCTAACTTTTAATAGAAGTCACACTTAGCCTGGGTAGCATATGTAAATTCACCAGATATGTTTGTAAACTCTAAACATAGTCTTTAAAACCTACTTATGATGTGATCTTATTAAGTAATTTTGTTATAATGTTGTAAGGCCGAGCGTTTCACTGTCTAGTTGTGGATTTCTAGTTTTACTAATGCATTTACAACAAGCTTTAATAGAGTACAAACTAGGTAACACTCACTCCTAGGTATTGATATTGAAATATATTTAATATCTTGGGTAGGGGTGTTACAGATAGATCGTTATAGAATAGACTTTTATTGTTTGAGTGATAAATCGTTATAGACTTCTATCGCTCAAGTAGTTGCAGTCTATCGACAATAAAATTTCTCAATATTTGCGAATAGTTTGTTATTTTTTTCTATTTATAATATTTTTCAATGATGAAAAAACAAACATAATTTTTTTACTTATTAGACTAATTTTTCTCTATCTAATTTCCCAAACTCTTACATAATCCTCTTTTAACTCAACTTTTCTTCCCTACCAACTAACTCTTCTTCCTATCTCTAACTCTTTAAAAGAACAATTTTCTAACTCTTCCCTATATTTTGTTTGTCCCTCTCAATTACATCTCACCCTCTCTACCTTATCTTTTTCTCCAAATCAATAAATAAAAAAAAAAAAAGTTTGCAAATAAAAAAAGAAGTGTATAGTTAATATAGAAGGCACCAAAAGAAAGTCCAAAACGGCAATAAAACAAAAATGGATAGAGAATCAAATAAAAGAACGTGCGATATTTTAAAAACATGTGGACTAAATAAAAAATAATATAATAAAAGTTTTAGTTAAAAAATGACGTTAATTTTTGGGAATTTAATGTCTTCGGCCTCTTAGCTTTAAGTTATGGGTCATTATAAATAAGTGTTGGATTGTAACAACAAAGGCACCACATTCACTTTCTTCTTCATCTTCTTCCTTTGAGACTTAACCCATTTTTCTCCTTTTGCTTTGTTGTTTTGTCGAGGGAATTGAGTTTCCATGGCCAATACAATTCCTCCAACTCTTGGTCTTACTCGTCCCGGTCCGAGCAATGCCCCTAAGGTTTGTAGGACATACGACTACATAAAAATGTCTTTCATTTTTGTTTAAACTCTTTTCATAAACGCTTTTTAAAACACACTTTGAAAGTGTTTCAAAAGCTACGTACTTCATTTTTTTCCCAAAATGACTTATTTTCAAAATCTAACACTTGAAAATTTAAACCAAACACACTCTTCATCTATTTCTTGTTTCTTTTTCTTCCCATTGCCATTTTTGGAAGCCCTTTCAATCGTTTGAGTTTTCTTGGGTTTCAAGAGTTGAGCGTACGGTTGGTTTTGATTCACAACTTTTTGACGTTGAGTTCTTAGTGGTAAAGATATTTAAATATATAAATAAGACTGACTAACTTATGTCGTCGATATTGATATGAGATTCTTTAAATGAAATGTTAAAAATGAAGTTCATGGCCTTGATGAACTTATTAAAATGAACACGGATATAATAGATAACTACACTATATTATACTATAGTGACTAAGAGAAAAGAATTTTTAACTTTCCTCTTTGTCCTTAAATTTTCCTACAATGTCTATTTTGCCCTCTATAATATATTATAGGAGACTAAGAAAAGAATTTTTAACTTTCCTTTTGACCCTTAAATCTTTTCATAATGCCTATTTTGCCCTCAAAATCACATCCCTTGTGTTTTGTACTTACCTTTTGTTCCTTTGTTTCAATGAGTTTTCTAACAATTCCTATTTTGTTCTCATATTCTTTCCTATTTATGTACATCTTTTCTTTTTTTTTTCTTTTTTTTTTTTTTTTTTGCTTTTATAGAGCGTCTCTCAATTTTGTTTTTTTCTTTTTGTCCTCGTATTCATTCGTTTTTTTAATATCTTTTCTACTCTTTTTTTTCTTCACAGAGGCTCTCAATTTTTTTATTTTTATATTTTTGTTCTTCCATTAATAAAATATTCGTAAAGTGAAATTTAAAAAAAAAAAACATATATTTTTTAAAAATATACAAATCCTTTTAACATGATAACTACGTTTCTTATATACTATATTTCTTCTTTGTATGGGTTTTTTTTGGTCTATTTGTCCTTTTTGCATGTACAGAAAAAAACTATTTTGCATTTTATGAGTTGAATTTCATTATTGCTAGTAATTATTGAACACTTGACACTGATTCCTTTTTTTTACTCTTTTTTTTTTCTTTTTTTAAGAATACTACCACTTTCTAAAGAATCCATTATTAAAAAATTCCTCTAGAAGCAGTAGTTAAATGATTTTCCTTAAATCACTTTGAAGTAAGAAACAATTTTACTTGAAAATTTTGAGAACTACTTTCAAGTTCCAATAAGCTAAAAACTTTTGCATACTCTAAACAAGAGTTATCTCAAACTCACCTTAAATCAGAATAGACTTCATTCTTTTCCATCTTTAAGGTGTTCATATGTTTGCCATGAAGTACTAATAGTGCATGTTACCTGTTTGTTACAATGTCTCGAAGATAACTTTTGCTGCAAAAGACATTGATGTCTTGGAATGGAATGGAGACTTGCTTGCTGTGGGTGTCACAGAGAAAGATGTGGTCAGAGATGAAAACTCCAACTTCAAGAATCCACTTTTGCGCAAGTTGGATGCAAGCTTGGGTGGATTGTTGGCTGAAGCTTCTTCAGAGGAAGATTTCTCTGGAAAGTCAGGCCAATCTGTTGTTCTAAGAGTTTCTGGCTTGAGCTTTAAGAGGGTTGGTTTATTTGGACTTGGCCAATCAGCTTCTACTGCAGCAGCCTTTCTTGGTCTAGGTGAGGCCATTGCTGCAGCTGCAAAGGCATCTCGAGCCATTTCAGTTGCTGTAGCTCTTGCCTTCTCAGAGGACCTGTCGGATGAATCAAAGCCTGAAATTGCCTCGGCCATTGCACTTGGTACATGTTCTATAATCTTTAAACTATGTACTTACTCAAAATTGCTATTGAAAAGCAGCTACAAACACACCTTAGTACTTGAGTACTCAGGGTGTTTGGTCCACCAATCTCATAACCTAGTGTTAAATAACTCAACTTCAATGATAGTGTTTACTATTGAAGTTTGCACATTTATCCAAGAACTTCATCTTCCCCTCTTTCTATTTTGCACCTTTATCGAAAATTTTCATCTTACAACTCTGCACTCTAGACACAGTTTTTTAACTTCAACATATTAACTCCAGACTTCATAACTGTACAGTTCGTTCATGTCCTATTTGACACTAAATTTTCTCTGCATCATAGGGATTGTCATTGGGATATTTGACGACAACAGATATAGATCAGACCCCAAACTGACTGTACTTCAATCTGTGGATGTTCTTGGTCTTGGATCTGGACCTGATGTGGACAAAAAGCTGAAATATGCACAAAATGTCAGTTCCGGGATTGTGTTTGTAAGAGAACTTGTAAATTCACCTGCAAATATACTTACACCAGGTTTGCTCCTTTTATGTTTTATTTTTATCTGTCATTTACTTTCTTGCTGATGGATATTAAGTTTCACCTTGATATAGCATGCCATGGCTTGTAACCATACATGGTACTGACTTTGAGAAATTACATCCATATGATTAGGGGCATTGGCAGCTGAGGTCTTAAAGATTACCCAAAAATACAATGATGTTCTTTCTGCAAGAATTTTCAATGAAGAAGAAATCATAGAAATGAAGATGGGATCCTATCTTGGTGTGACTGCAGCAGCCACTGCAAATCCTCCCAAGTTTATCCACTTGTGTTACAAACCTCCCAGTGGACCTGTATCAACCAAATTGGGTTTAGTTGGTAAAGGAATTACTTTTGACAGGTGAATATTATGCATCTACCATAGTCTTTTCACTCAAGATTATGATATTTCGTCACTTCCATGTTAATGATATAATGTATGTTGTGAGATGTGGTTTATTCTAATTTGAACCGAAATGGCTGAGTAACTCTCTGATTTCTCCTTTCAATTAGCGGTGGCTACAACCTTAAAGCAGGAGCCAACAGTAACATTGAAACGATGAAAAATGACATGGGAGGGGCAGGAGCAATTTTTGGTGCAGCCAAAGCCATTGCTGAAATTAAACCTCTTGGTGTAGAGGTAAAACATTAGATCTATCATTCCTCTCCATGTGATTAAACTGTTAACTGTCTAATAGGGCTAATGGGGGCTTGGTTTCTTGTTCCCAAACAGATTCATTTTGTTGTTGCTGCATGTGAGAATATGATAAGTGCAACTGGTATGAGACCTAGTGATATTGTCACAGCTTCAAATGGAAAGACAATCGAGGTATACTGTATATTCTTTGGTTAAGATCTAAGAAGAAAAGAGGATTTTATCTCAAACTATATTTTTCTATCTCCTTTCCCCTTTCATTACAATCATAGTAAGGTACCTTTTTAAACTATTATCTTTCATTGTCGCAAAATTTTCAGGTTAACAACACTGATGCTGAAGGCAGACTTTGCCTTGCTGATGCTTTGATATACACTTGTAAGCAGGGTGTTGAAAAGGTAAATATATAATAAGTTAGTATTTGAAATTTGATGAGTCAGATAGCCAGATATGTCATTGCTGATAGTTCTGGGAATGGGATCTAATGCAATATCAAACTGTTTTGCAGATTATTGACCTGGCTACTCTAACTGGTGCTTGTATAACTGCTCTCGGGCCTTCAGTTGCTGGTATGATAATCTCCATAGCATCTTATGCTTCTTAGTCAATTAGGAGTTAAGAACATAAAACTCTGTTTTATATGAGTTGTGAGGAGCAATGGAATTAGATAAATACAGTTTCCATCTCAAAACCAATCGGCAAGAGGAGTAACTCGTCTATCTTATATAGATTGGAAGGTCTCTTAATCTTTTTAAGAGACGTGGGATCCTCAACAAATAGATCAAGGAAAAGTTAAAAAAGAACGTTTGAATGCAATATTGAGTGATCAAAATGCTTAATGTTAGAGACACTTTGATTGTGAAAAGAAATTTCTTTCCTCTCCCTCTCTTGGAATCGTTGGTGAGGGGGTTACTATTTAAAGTTCGGAACACGAGAATGGACAAAAGATTAGAGACTTCAAAAAAGTCTCTTATATGGATCAACAATAGAAAAATGTGATTGTTAGATACTTCATTTTGTTTGTAGGTGCCTTTACACCAAATGAAGAGCTAGCAAAAGAGGTATTTGCTGCTGCAGAAAGGAGCGGTGAGAAGCTATGGAGGTTGCCATTGGAAGAAAGTTATTGGGAGTCAATGAAGTCAGGTGTGGCTGATATGATCAACACTGGTCCTAGTCAAGGAGGTGCTATAACAGCTGCTCTATTTCTGAAACAGGTTGATATTATCTTCTTATTTCTTGAACTCTGCCTGAAAGGAAGAAGTTTTTGTCTTTCGGATAGATTTTTGGTTTGAAATTCTAAAATTTGGAAATATGTTTGTTTGTAGTTTGTTGATGAGAATGTCCAATGGATGCACCTTGACATTGCTGGCCCTGTTTGGAACACCAAGAAGAGTGTTGCAACTGGATTTGGTGTTTCCACATTAGTGGAATGGGTTTTGAAGAATGCTTCTTAAGAGGTCCAAGGATGGCAAGGACCTCAAAAATAAAACTAAAGCTCTAAGGTGGATGCTAAGAGTTTTCAAGAGTTGTTTGGATTGAGCGATCAATCTGAATAAAAGTTGTATTAAATAATTTCAATAAAGACTCTTGTTAAGGATTCTTGGCTATTCTTAAGAGTTTTCAACTTCATTTTATCATGTGTCTCAATGGTGTTTACACCTCCATTCATCTATTGCCTCATTTGCTATTAGAATATGTTTTTTATGATGAGGAGAACAACTTGCACTAGAACAAATGAAAGAATACTTTAGGGTAACTTCAAATAAAATGAAGTGTTGAATTATTAAAATACTCTAAACATTCATACGTGTGGCAAGTAAATTTTGAAGTTGGTGTTAGTAAAGAACATAGTATTGGTGATATGAGATGAGATTGAAAAGAGAAAGATGATAACATGTATAGTTCACATACGTGCCAACTTGTCTTAACTTTTTTTCATGTATGCCTATAGATTTGGTCACGTAAACAAATACAATTTTTTCTGTCTATAAGAGCCTGCAAGGATTTCTAACGAATTTCAAAATTCAAGAGTTGAAATGAAACTTTTAAAAATTCGAGGTATTATTGAAACTAAATCCATAGTTTTTTTTAATACTTTTGATCAGTTAATTAAAAAATAATAGAGGCCAAAAGAAGTAAAAGATAAAAATAAAAAAATCTATCATGTAAATAAAGCAACTTTACTCATTTCCATAGCATGGTTTCCTTTTGTTGAATTTATTTTTCATTATTAGAAATAAGACTTTGTTTTTAACCTTAATAACAAAAACTTTAGAACTATGTGATTGTATTTATATTTATTATTTTAAAAAAAAGATTGTGACTTCATTTAAGCCTCTTTTCAAATATAGTAAAATGAACAAAAATATTTACAAATATAGCAAAATTTTACTGTCTATTGCGGTCTATCGCATATGGACAGCCTATTTTGCTATTAATTGTAAATATTTTTAACAGTTTTACCATTTAAGATAATTTTATTTTATTTAACTAAGTTCACATGATTCATACATATAGAAGTAATAGTTTAGCCTTCTAAAAGACACTTCATATATAGATGGTGAAAATATAATAGATGTTGAATTTAGTTCACCATATGTTCTATTCAATTAAAATTGCAATTGCTTCATAGATTACATCTCCTTTTCATTTGGCATAAGCATGTTTGGTAAATGTTTTTTTTCCTTTCTTTTTCTAATTTTTTATTTCTAAAATTTATATTCATTTTCTCATAAGTTTCATATTATGATTTTTATATTTATTAAACAAACACTTTCAATTCTTAACCAAGTTCTAAAAATAAAAACATGTTTGTGATTTTTTTATTTTTTTATTTTTAAATTTCAGAACTTAAAAATAAATAAATAAATGAATAAAATAAAAACTTGCGAGTGTGATATTTATAAGATTTCATTTTTCAGAAATAAAAAACTAAAATTGAAATGCTTATCAAAATCTCAACTGTTTATTACATTTATACCCTTGACAGTTTTTCAGTCACGGCTCAAAAGCTTCAATCGTCGAAGAAGGAAGAAAGAAGCTTTCAATCGGGAAAAATGGTGGCTTCCAATTTGAAATCGGAGACTATGGATCTGATACAGAAAAGGACCGCTATCGAGGTCCAGATGGATGCTATCATTTCGCGCCTTTGTCAGCCTGGCGGTCCTGGACTCTCTGGAAATCTCGTCGACTCCGAGGTGATTGCAATGACTTTTCCCCCTCGATTTCCATGAACCAATGACATTTACTGCAATTCCTCTGAATTCCTGTTTTCCTGATTAGGTTTTGTATTTGAACTCCGAGTGAAAATTTTCGATTCGGCTAGTTTTGTCATTCTCGATTACTACTCTTTTCTTTTTAGGTTTTGTGGGGTAGCTTATAGTTAACAACCACAATTGCATTTTGTTTAATTTCTGTGCTACGTTGTACTTGGAAAGTTGTCTGAAGACTTCTTCATGCTCAATAGAAGATTTATAGGATATTGATGTTGAAAAACTTTGGTATATTGACCATGAATGAGTGGATAATGCTTTTTGGTAGATTTGAGTCAAGCAGAGGCGTGATTGTTTGTTGCAGTACCTTGGTTAGATTTAGTCTGTTTAGAACTTACTTTGTACTCTATTTTTTAATATCTTTTGCAGGGATTTCCACGTTCGGATATTGACATTCCAGTTATTCGGTCTGAGCGTGGTCGGCTTACTGGTAGGGTGCTAATATTTTCATGATATACACAGTTTTAGTTATGGTGTGTTAAAAAGTATTTTAATAGTAACTTTGAGAGTAACAAAGAAACCGAGCTTTGATGGAGAGAAATGAAAGAACCTACAAGAACATAAAAGAATTAGCCAAATGAAGTAGCCTAGCAAACTACAAAAAGGAACTTCAATCCATAAGATTCTAGAATTTAATACCTTGCCCACAACTCCCTTCGAATCTCACTCCCTCTAAAAATTCTAGAATTCCTCTCAAGCTAAATTCCCCAAATAATAGAAAAAATGAGCATGCCATAGGGTTATGGCCATCTCCCCCAATCTTAACGCCGCACTCTCTACTTCATGCTAGAATCCAGATGGACTCCTAAATGCCCAAGAATTTGCACCAAATTGTCTAAGCTTAGTGGCACCTCCACAGAATATGTTTAAGGTCCTCGGATGCTCCTCTGCATAAAGAACATCACTGATGACCCAAAACGGAGTAGTGCCCCTGCCTGCAATCCGAAGTATTGACTTTCCCATGGAAGACTGAGTTGCTAGGCAGAAAAACTTAACCTTCTTAGAAATCTTTGCCTTCAAGAGTGAGACAAACGATGGGGTGAGGTGACTGGGGGAAGCCAGGGAATGATGAAAAGATAGAAAAACAAGCTGGAAGAGAAGCCCTAAGACAGGCATGGGGTCCAGGAACGCCCTTCTACCATGAAGAATTTGATTGTAAAAGCAAGGCAGAGACCTCCAACAATTCCCTGTCTGGGAGGGCGACAGTGAAACCCAAAAAGTTTTAGCAAGGCAGAGTAAAAAATTTATTATGTTGGTTCTAACTTTCCAATGAGATCTCTTTAATCATAGAGTTATTGAATATTGGATATGGATACTATAATACAAGAATTTTAAGTTGTCTTTAGGATCGTCCTGAGTTGGAAATGTGTTCTTCTCTGTTCTGTGGCTTAGGTGTATAAGGATTTGAATCAAAACATGAAATTTATTCTTATTCCCGTTGTTTGCCATAGTGAGATATTACTTCTGAATGCCCTTGTAATTCCGTTGTCTACTTGTCTTTTCCTTTTGGATGTTCTGCTTCTCATCCAAAAAAAAAAAAAAAAAAAACCTTCATTTTGGATGATGGGATTCAAATTGTAGATTAGAAACTCACTATTAATGTTTTTATGATGCGAAAGATCGACTTATTTTCTTCAAGCATATCACTAAATGAAGATGAGTTCAATTTATAACATTGCTCAGATAAGTTATTATGCTTCGAAGTGTTGATCCGCTATTCTATTTTTCTAGAGCTGAGGAATGACCACATGGAGATCACAGAAAAGATTAATCAGAACATTCAAGTTTTGCATTCTGCAAAGCCTGCTTCTAGCTTGTCACTCTCTAGGGATGCAGGTAATTGTGAGGTAGATGTTATGCTACTGAATGAATCAATGACAATTATCATTTATCCTTGCATGTCTCAATTCCAGCTGCGCTAGATTCTCTATTCCATAGTTAACTAATTCAGGGAGACTTCAACACCTATATACTCATAGTTTGTTGCTTGACTCTCCTTTTTTGTGGGCATCTTTTTTTTAGTATGCCCCTAAAGCTCGGTTTCTCATCATCAAAACATATATTCACATATACAATTTGGATTCTGCTTCATTTTATAAAGAGGTTAGAATTGGTCTTCACGAGTAATTCCTTCAGTTTGGTTAGTTTCCTTACATAATGTTATGTGTTAACAAACCATTCCAATCCCTAAAAATCTGTAGAAGAGGCCAAATTTTCGGTAATATCTTAGTATTTAGTAGTAGCACCCCTTTACTAAAAAAGTTTAGTAGTAGCACCCTCTGAACTCACTACACAAGACAAGACATTATACCTAGAATTAAATCAAGCAAAACATGGGTTATGAGGCGTGAGATGTCTTTTGAAGAAGTTAATTTAATTCTCTGAAATATGGAAGTTGGTGTGTGCTCTTCTACAGTTTTTTCAGACTATTTTCCTTTCCTGATTCTTGCCAATTGGTACCTCTGTGTTGCCTACTTGGCTTTGTGGGAGAATTTCTATCTTCCCTCACGTTCATGGTTTGCCTTTTCCAAGAATTTTGTTTCTTATGAAACAAAAAAGTAACAATAATGATAACCAGAATATTAAATCCATCACATGCCGGCCGATCTCACAAGTACATATATGCTGTACTAGAATCACCTGGAGACATGTCTATTGAAAATTGTCTCAAGATGTATGTTGCGATTTGAATAATCATCATGAGATCAATCCTAATTCTACCTATCTCATTCATCTAATAGGGAATACAGAGGGTTCAAATGGCCAAAGGTCATCTGTCACAACTGTTGCATCCCCATCCTCAAATGGTATTTCTCAGAGCGACTCTTCCACTACCATGGACATAGATGCAAATGGTATTATACCTTTTGCACTGGTTGATGAAATAGCGGATGCGTCACCTGCAGCAGATGATGGATTACAACTAGGCGATCAAGTTCTTAAATTCGGGAATGTAGAAGGCGGTGATGATCTGTTGCGTAGGCTTGCCTCTGAAGCACAGATTAATCAAGGTCGTCCAATACCTGTTGTGGTTATGAGGCATGGTACTCCTGTCAATTTGACTGTGACACCCAGATCATGGCAAGGCCGGGGTCTTCTTGGGTATGTGCATTGCACTCATTGCACTCCAAAACACACCTTTAATCACTTAATTCAATGTTTAATTTTACACTTTAATCACATGTTTCGTTTTATTAAAATAGATTTTGATTGATTAAAAGCATTTTGTGAGTGATTTTGAAAATATAGTAAAAGTGATCTGCTAGACTGACCATTAATTAATTCATTGGCACTATTGGGTGCTTGCAGATGCCATTTCCAGATGATGTAGCTGGCTCTACCCACAAGTTCAATCCGCCATGGTTGTTCATCTTTCTGCTTAACTCTCCTCCTGATCTACACTTAATCTACTTGTTTAATCCTAGGTTCCAGATATGTTTGACAAATTTCTCTTAACTAGTCTGGATTTATATGCCCCGCCTTGCCCCCATGGAAATCCTGTAAATTGAAATAATAGGATAAGTTGCACTTTTTATGCTATTTTAATCGTGTAAGCTCCTTATTATGATGTCAATCCTTGTTGTTTCTTGTTGTTTCTTGTTGCTTTTTGTTTTGAAACTACTTCAGTAGACATGTTACTCTTCTTGAGAACATTATTTTGTTAATGAAACCAAAAGTTCTATAGTTTCTTACTTTCATTTTCCATAGCTTGTTTACTTTAAGATTAAACCAAAAATGTTCAAATCTGGATAACATCTTCCTCTTTGTGAGCTTTCTAAATATGATACTAACAGATTTTATAGATAACATAGGAGTGGAAAAGTGAAGCCCAGGAAGATTAGAATAAGCTTGTTAAAAGCTAAAGCAAATGGAAGAAGTCTTTACTCACCTCCTCCAGTTGGCTGTTTCCAATTTATTTACCTCCAGCTTGGAAAGCCACCAACATAGTTTTTAAAAGCTCCACTGCTGTTCTTCCCACCTTATTTATTTATTTATTACTATTTAAGTTACAATATCCAGGTGAAAATTTTAACATTGGGTATATGCCTAAAAATAAGTTATGGCATTTTCTTGTTAATGTTGATAAACTTTGCATTGTTCTCGAATGATGGTGATATTATATTTTGGAGAGAAAACTCTCTTTTATATTTCCATATTTTAAATCTTGCAACAACCAACCCAATCCTAATTTAAAGACATGATTGGATGCTTTTGAATGACTTGTTTAAATTAGGATTGGTTTGGTTGTTGCAAAGTGTGAAAATATTGAAATGTTGATGATTGGATGCTTTTGAATGACTTGTTTAAATTAGGATTGGTTTGGTTGTTGCAAGGTGTGAAAATATTGAAATGTTGATTTTATGAAAATGTTGATAAAATTTTGATGTCTATAGATATTTTTAGAAAAATTATAATTAAAAAAAATTCAAAATAAATTTAATTAGTAAATAAACACTTGTGATTTTTAAACTAGTTTTTTTCATATATTTTTAAGTAAGTTAATCTGCTTATTATTTGTATTATATTTACATTAGTGATATGTTTAGTTTTTATGTTTTGTGGATTTTTCTACAATAAAATGGAAATATCAATTCACTCCTCAACTTGATGTCAAACTCATGGAAACGTAGAAATATTGATATTCGATGGAAATTTAATATTATCAGTTGTTGTCGATCATTCATAAGCCAACTTTTTTAATATAGAAATAATTTCAGGTCAAGCTTGGTCTTATGCATAAAGCATACCCACTATTAGGGGTGTTAAAAAAACCTAATGACTCGAAAATTCGATCAACCAAAACCCAACAGGTAAAGTTTGGGTTGAGTTATCAACTTATTTGGGTTAAGTTGGGTTTAAAAAAAAAAAAAAAAAATTTATGGGTTGGGTTTGTTTAAGAGTTTACCTAAAATAACTCAAACCAACCCGAACCAACCTAACTTTGTTATTGATTTTAAAAAATATGTTTTTTTTTTACTTAGGTTATAATTGTATATACATATATTTATTTTCATTTTATTTATTTTCATGATTTTTTTTATCATCTATTCCTCAATAACTCCTAAAAGTAATTTTTTAGCATCTTAGAAAGAAAATTTTCATAATATAAATTGAAATCAAGTTGTTAATCTTAATTCAATATATAAAAACAATTAATAAAGTTTTTATGTATTAACATTTTATTTATTTTTAAAACAAAAATTTTAATTAATGACTTGAGTAACCAACCCAACCCAAATGTCTCATAGTTGGGTGGGGTTCGTTTTTTAATAGGGGTTATTTAGGTTGAACAAACTTACAACTCCAATAATTAGGTTGGGTCTAAAAAGTGTTTCAACCCAACCCAACCCATGAACACTCTGCACGTTATTGTGTTTTTGGAATAACTATATAAAAAACAATGATTAGATGCAACCTAGGCTGCATCTAATCCAATGTTTCCAATTTTTATACATATTAAAAAAAACAAATAAAAATAATTATAAAAACAAAACTTGAAATAATTGCATAGAGGGCCTCTTATAAGGGGCCAAAATGAAAAGGAGCACCAAGTTTTAAAACCAATGAAATTTGGCCTTTGGTTGATGTCATTACTTTGTAAAATTACCATTTTAACCCTTCTTCCTTCTTCTTTCTTCATTTGCCGTTTTGTAGCATTTTTCTTTTTCTTTTTTTTTTCCATTTTTTCAGCATTTCTTCTTCTTCCTTTTTCTTTTTCCCTTCTTTTTTGCATTTTTTTTTACGTTTTTTTGCATTTTTTCTTCCAAAATTTTACTCTCACCGTCAACCCACTTTGTTGAAATTTTCCGTCGCCCTCTTTTTCGGCAATTTCTTCTATTTATGTTGCTGCCTTCTTCTTCTAGAATCAAATATGTAAGTTGGAGCATGAACCAGAATGAGAGGAAGAAACGAGAGTGAAGATGCGAATGAAGAAAAAAAAACTCGAAGAAAAAAACTACAAAATTGGTTAGGAAGAAGATAGAGGAAGAATTCTCAAAGGAAAAAGTCAAGGAAAAAATTTCTTGTTGTGTCTGATAAGGAATGATAGGAAGAAATGAGAGGAAGAAACAAATTGCTAGGCCCTCACACGCGGTCTAGGAACAAGATGTTAATTTCACACAAAGCTGACATAAGCAAAAGGCCATTTTCAAAATAAATTTGAATCTTGGGTTAAATTTCATTTGGGACCCTCATCTGTACAAATAACCCAAAACTTTCACATGGCAGTAAGTTAAGTTTTTCCCCTATTTAATGGGTCTTTTCAAGAATTCATATGTTGCTTTTGTCTAAATCAATGAGAACTAACATTTTTATCTATTGTCTACATTAACCATCAATTTTTAGTCCCATTTTCAGATATACCCTACATGCATTGTATGACACGTATTATTTAGAAAGACAAATATAATAAAATAAAAGATATGGGGAAGTAGAAGAATTGTTATTATTTATAATAAAATAGACCAATTTATTTACAAATATAACAAAATGGCAAAAAGTAATTTATTGGTCCATCGGTGATAGTATTATGTTGAAAAATCTTTTTTTTCTTTATTACTATATTTAGAAATATTTCCAATAATTTTACTTTTTTAAACATCTATCCAAAATAAAATGGGTTTAGGTAAAACCATTTTTTGGAAAATCTTCACTGTTCTCCATTATTACACTCAATTTTGAAATATTTATATCAAGCATCCATAAAAAAAAAAAAAAAGAAAAAAACCTTTCGTGGTTCTGGCTCAACCTTGTTGGATCTAATTTGAGTTATTACAACTAATGTCTAATATATTTATTATATTAAGAAATATTTGATATATATTTGGTACTAACTGTGACATCTGAGAAGCTTGTCTATGACTTGTTTGCTTAGACTGATTGTGTTTTTTTTGTTTGTCTACAATTTGAATTATTTCTTTCTAATGTGTATTCCCCCAGACAAGCAGCTCCTTATCATCTTTGATGAGATACAACCATAAGAGTCAGGCCTTGTGAAATTTCACATCGAGTGCTCTGCCCTCCCACTCGGTTAAGCTCTTAAATGTCTAAGTGTCTGAAACGTGTTGAACACAGATATGCTAGCTATACTAAAGTGTATGCTTCTTAGATTTTAGGTTAAACTACAAGTTTAGTCCCTCAACTTTGAGGTTTGTATCTATTTAGTTCGAACTCTCAAAAGTGTCTAATAGGTTTCCGAACTCTCAATTTTGTGTGGAAACTTTCTATTTCTAACTTAAAAAGTTTTTTAGTGGATAAAATTAACTTCTTTTTCTAGCATCTTTCTTACTTTTTTTGATTTTGAGTGAAGGACCCACACAATGAAAATATCATTTTGTTCCTCATCAAGTGCCTCCAATTTCACCTTTACCGACCACAACTTATCATACCCAACTTCATTTTTTTTTTTTTTTTAATTTAGTTTGTCTCCATATTTTTTACAAGTTTTAACCAATATTTATGGTAGATTTGTTGTTATTTCTAAAAGAAAAAATTTGGGAAAAAAAGTTTCATTAAGATTTCCTATAATTAAATGTATTTATTTAAAAAAAACTCATGCAATATTTTCGGTAAGAATTGGAAAATGAAGAAATTTTCGTGAAATCCAATTATTACGGAAAATTTAGCAGAGTTTTTCCTTAACTCAAAACAAAACCAGACTAGGAATGGTAAATAAAAATTAAAAAAATTAAAAGCTTAAACTTATCTCCTTACAGAAATTAACTAACTTAAAACTTATGAGAAAAATCCAATTGGAATTGGGTAAAAAAAGAAAAAATGGAATTAACTTAAAAAGTAAAAAGTAAAAAGTAAAAAGTTAAGGCTACTGGAAGATTTTCTTTTTGTTTTTACCCAATTTCATTCCAAGTAGCCATCTAAATTAAGTGCTACCTTGAACGTTTAACTTCTTATTCTAAATTTTAACCTTTTCTTCCCACTCTAACTAACAGCGATTTCCTCCCCTTTCTTTTACTCCAACTAACCATTATTTTTTTCTAATTAATGTAGATCCCAAAATTTATCTAAATTTTATTACTTTATAATAATAATAATAATAATAATAATAATAATAATAATAATAATGATGTTGTTGTTGTTCAATTAGGCTGCAGCTCAATTAGGCATCTCGCGTTGATATTGGAAATTTTGTAAAATGAAATTTTAGATCATTTATTTGATTCACTAAATTTTGGTGTGCCATATATTTTATTGCATTAATTTTACTTTGATAAATTTCTTTTTGTGAATTATTTAAAGATTTTTTTTTTTTTTTAATTATGAACCAAGAGTCTAAATCATCATCATTGGGGTGAATGGACTAGCATCATTAACTTGCTCGACATCTGCATCATAAAAGGCATGCCTTTGACGTTGTGGTTGATCTTGTCATGTTTAGCTTCCTTCTCTCGAGCGTGTCCTCTACGCCTAGGACTAGGTGGAGGTGCAACAGGTATAACGTACATGCGATGTAGTTGCTCCATGTGTCTCTCGCCACGATTGCATAGGCTTAGGATTTATAGATCTTTTGAGATAACGAATGCAATATGATTTCTGTAAATGATAAAATGAATTTGACATGTTTAAAAATAAATTTATATTAAATAAAAAATTAATCGTAATATGTACATTTTGACCAAAAGATACTCCCTCATGAGTAATGTAGCACCTTGTAATATTTTGATATCAATATATGTAATTTTGAGTTATATCTCCACCATGTGGATCAACTAGAACACCGAGTGCAACAAAATTTCCACATGAGTGTCATCGCACTACTAAATGTGTAATCTAGTCAGTCCTGTGTAATCTAGTCAATCCAATGTCATGCAGTTTACTTCAGTACATGTGTTTTAAGCCAAACTGTCTAATTAACCTATCATGAAGATGAGGAGACTTCTCGTCTACCATATGTCATGACATCTTTATATGGCTCCTAAATCATCTAAAACAAAACATATATATATAAATATTAAATCATATACATCTTTATTATCCATTCTACATGCATGTTGGGATTGGTATGTATAACCATATACAACCATTTGGTGACAATTTGTATGATTCGTTATAATCACCAAACACTTTGGTCAACGCTTTTCGTTTACCTTCCGACACCCTATGATAAAGAACATAGTATCCAAAGTTTTTTTTTTTTTTTTTTATGTTAGTTTGTAGATGTAACACACTTATGTAAGATTTTTCTTTTATAGCTTTACAAAACTCTATTGCAATTATTGAACAATCTAGTTGCACATGACTTTGATTTATTTCTAAATAAAATCAAGTATGTTGTTCAACATGTTGAGTGATTGAAAATAATCCATGAGATTCTCTCTTTGTGGCATAAAGTTGCCATTTGCAATCAACTTTACACTTTTTACATAAGTTGCCCAAATCGTTGGTGTTGACTCCACAACCACATATGGTACAAAGACACCTAATAGCAAAACACTTGGGCCAAATGTTTTAGAATTTATTTGTCTTGACAAATCATTAACTTATACAACAAGCTATTGTCAACAACTACTAGCACTACAACTAGGATCATGTTCTCTAATGTTATCTTTGACATTCATATCCAAAGTAGTGAATGTATCTAAAGGCATATCATGCTTACAACCATCAAAACTAATTGTCAAACTCATCATTTGTTATGTTCTAAAATACTTAAATTGATTGTCAACCATCACAAGATGTTGCAACTAATTCAATTTTGGGGTCAAGACATTGATTTGGGTCTTCAAACTGATTGAGTTTCTTCAAAGTTTTGTGCATTCAAATCTACATCCAAGTCTACCCTACTCACATTCACATATAAATGCACTAAGTTTGGGACAAACATTGCAATTGAAATCATCGGGTTCATTACTTATTTATTAGGAATAGGTATTGGCATAAACCTTATTGATCCTGCAAGAGCAAGACGTCTATATACTAATTCTAACTTATTTGCTTTCACATCTACAACAAGTGACAACTTTACCATTTCAACAAATTGTTCAAACACAAGTCCATTGTTCATGTTTGTAGTAAAACATCCACATAATGATTAGTTATATTTAACTTCATCAATACCATCAATCATATGATCATTTGTAAACAAAATGAATCTAAAACATTTGACTCTCATTTTCTAGAGAAAAACAAAACAAACCAACAATGTGTAAATAATTTGTAACACAAAACTAATAATTTAACTAATTACCTTACTAAAATTAATCACTTGTTAATCATTTCATTACTAAATATTTAATTAAATTAATATCCTACTCTAATTACTAAAACAAAATTTATATAATTAAAATTAGAAATAAACTATAATATATAAAAAAAAAATCTAGAATTTTACTTAGTTATAAAGAGATATATATATATATATATATATATATATATATATATATATATATATTTGTTAGAGAGATCTAACTATAAAGATAAATTCAACTGAAAAGAATCTTCTAATTAATTAAAAGATATGATCTTTGAGTTTAAATATAATTGTAAATATCTTTTCAAAATTACCTAAAAAATCGTTAACTAACATATATCTTTCATGAATTAAAAAAAAAAAAAAAAAAAAACATTTATAAGGGTAAATTTGGAATAGGATTATGAATGGTAGGTCCCTCCTTAAATAGTCATATTCTAATGAATTTAAAAAAAAAAATGGCATCTTTCAAAATCACACTCATGTTTTGGGCACCTTGTTTAGTTCAATGGGAATTGTCTAATTGCATGACTTTCTTAAAATAAAATTTAAGGAAAAAAAAATCAAAAAGGAAAATTGCAGGGATATGGTCCAAACACCGAGCTCTAGACTCTAGAGTGAAATTGACGTTCTTCCTTTGGAATCTTCACAAAATTATTCTGCAGCCACAAATACATTTTTATGCTTTTATGACTTAATTTAATTCTTGACATACATTTCATATCCCCATCTAATTGCACAGTTTTCAGAAGTAAATATCTCCGCCAAAACCTCGAATCATTCAGTGACGAACCTCAACCACCTAAGCGGCCTTTAAGTTTTCTCAGGTTTTCTATGTCTTCTTCTTGCATACTACGATAATGGGTGAACTGGGTTTTTCTTATTTTCTACTTATATGTTTGTTTTCTTTATGATTTTGTCGTAGCTATGGATTTCATTTTCTGGGTTGTTTATGGAGTTGTGTTTAGTGATGGGTTTGGTTTATTTTCACCTGTTTTAAGGTGGAATTCTGTACGTATGGAAGAGATGAGCAGGATCTTGATGTTTTGATTATTCATTTTGTGGATGCTGTGTTATTATTTTTTTATTTGTTATAAATTGCAACGAGAATTAGAAATAATAAAAACTTTTGGTTCTGGTGGTTTTTACAATTGTGTTGGTTTAATTACTCAGAGATGGTTCAACCAAAGAGATGGGGGTAGGGGTAAGGTTTCTTCTGAAATGTTCTTGGGATTAAACTATATATATATATATATAATGAAAAAGCCATAATTCTATAGATCAGATGAAAGAATACAACATTCAGAACCAGAACAGAAAACGGAGGCAAGGCTGACCTACCAAAAAGGGCTTTTATAGTTGAGAATAAGAAACAAAGAAATTTTTTTCAATCTGGTAACTATGGGGATGAAGTTTTTTTCCAGTTCTGAACTTGATGAACTTTGAGGGGTGTGAGGAGTTTTGAATGGATTCAAAACCTGAAAAATATTGCCCTAGTAGTTGGCATTTGAAAGTTAGGGAATCATGGGAGTTATGAAGTATTTTGAGTTTTCTTTGATAATCATACTGCTTCTAGGAGCTACTTGTGATTTCCTCCATATAAGTTGTAATGGGTAAAGTGAAATTCTTTTGGTTAATTTAGAAATTTGGTGTCTATGGTTTGGAGAAAGTTAGAATTTAGTCCTTTTGATTTATAATTAGAATTTAGTTCATATGGTTTGATAAGACCTTTACTATATGGACTATTTAGGAGGATTTTATTAAACCATAGGGACTATTTATGAAATTATATCAAACCATAAGGATTAAATTCTAACTTTTAAAACAGTAGGAACAAAATTCTAACTTTCTCCATACCATAGGGATCAGACTCGTAATTTAACCAATTCCTTTTCATGGACTGAAGTATCAGTTGACAGAATTGTCCTGGATGTGTAGTAATGGCTTTACTATTCTACACATTTCTAGGCTTTCCCAACCTCGTCTTTTTTCTTTTCCTTTTTTTTTTCCTTTTTAATAGAAACAACTGCTTTCATCGTGAAAGAATGAAAGAATACAATGGCATACAAAAACCAAGCCCCCAAAACCCCTCTACAGAAAGGGAATCAACTAAGTAAGATATTACCTAAAGAATAATTACACAAAATCAAACTTTCATGACCTCATCAAATCCCATCCCTTTCATAGTGAATCATTCATTTTGTCTTACGATCATATGCAGCGGATAGCCATTTCATTGCATGTTATTGAAGCTACATTTTTTTATTAGAATGTTGTTGAAGTTAATTACATTGTTGAAACCTCAAAATGATGGACATATGTGTTCTCATACTACAACAGTCCCAAATTGCTTCCATATAGATATCCTGTTGATGAGAGGTTTTCTTTTGCACCTAGCTTTTTCTTCTTGAAGGCTTGAATTGCAACTTAAATTTTTCTCCCACTTGTCCTTTCCACCTCATGAAGCTGCATTTTCCAAAAAAAATTATGTCCTTTGGAGTTCGTTCCTGCATCAAATCAACCTGTCTAGTGGTCAGATGTCGTGAATCAGCTACAATTCTAGCAGAAAGATTTCCACGTCCCCTCCCAATATTAGCTGGTAATGATTATGCATGTTTAGTTAAAGCTTTGATTCATGAGATGGTGTGCTTATACTGAAAGACCTTATTTATTTTTGCATCCTTAGCCTGGAAAATCTCTAAGAATTGAAGGAGTACTTTTAAGAAAATCACAAGGTTTTTTATTGGCTTCTCATATGTCACTTGAATTATGCAGCATTGCAAAACTGATATTCCTTGCAAGAAAGAGTTGGAGTACATTTGATTATGTAAAGCATTTTTGTTGTAGTGTGTAAAAACTCAAAATTTTATATAAAGTAATTGAGAATAGCCCTTCTTAATTTTTCTCTCATTATCATTATGATCTGAGTAACAATTGTATAGTTTTCTCTTCAGCTCTCCTCAAGCTAGGTTCCAGTTTTCTCCAAGGTTGTCAAATTTGAATTTAGTACTGTTAGTCTCTTCATTGAAGTCAAACTTGTCAAATAAATAATGACGATGATTTTTTAAAGAAAAAAATGGAATAAGAATCTTGTTTATCTTTTACTCAGTTGTATTGTTTATCAAGAAGACTTTGATTGAATGCCGTGTAGTGTCTGATTGGGTGGGTTGCTCTCTCTCTTGCTCTCTCTTACACGGTTTTGATGCATCAATTTTCTAAAGTTCAGAAGCTATGCAATTTTTGTATAGGTCTGCATCTCTCTTTGAGATTCAAACGGAATATATTACTCGATAACACATGTCTTATGATGATTCTTATATATCGATGGATGTAATGGAGCAGACACCGCAAGAGTCTTCAACTTCATTATGGAAGCAGATCTCAGCCATCGGGCAAACGGCTTTAGAAGCATTCAGAAGAAAACCAATCTCACACTGGATTCTTCTTGCTCTAAGCAGTGTAGCAATGCTCGTAGCATTCCCTGCTTCATCTATACTTTCCCGTGTTTATTACGACAACGGTGGGAAGAGCAAGTGGATCATTTCCTGGGTATCGGTTGTCGGCTGGCCTATTCCAGCTTTATTATTATTTCCCATGTATTTCTTATCTGAAATCCATCCTACCCCTCTGAATTGGAAGCTCATTGTTTCTTATATTGTGTTGGGCTTCTTAAGTGCAGCGGATAACCTCATGTATGCATATGCTTATGCATACCTCCCTGCTTCTACCGCTTCACTTTTGGCATCATCATCCCTCGTGTTCTCTGTACTATTCGGTTACCTTCTTGCCAAGAACCAACTGAATGCTTCGATACTGAATGCGGTCTTCATTATCACTGCTGCAGTCGTGATGATCGGTTTGGATTCAAATTCAGATAGATATGGAGGCATAACTGATCAGCAATACATATTGGGTTTTGTATGGGATATACTGGGCTCTGCTCTCCATGGACTCATCTTCGCTCTATCTGAGCTAGTTTTCATTAAGTTACTCGATAGAAAGTCTTTCCATGTTGTGTTGGAACAACAAGTAATGGTTTCGTTTTTCGGCTTCTTGTTTACCACTCTCGGCGTCCTTCTAAATAATGATTTTCAAAACATGAAATCAGAGGCAGCAAGTTTCGTCGGTGGTACTCCGTCGTATTTACTCGTGCTTATTTGGAGTGCAATTTCTTTCCAATTAGGAGTGTTGGGAGGAACTGCAGTTTTGTTTTTATCTTCAACCATTCTTGCCGGAGTTTTAAATGCTGTTCGGGTCCCTATTACGAGCATTGGTGCTGTCATATTCTTAAAAGATCCTATGAGTGGCTTCAAGATCCTCTCTTTAGTTATCACTTTCTGGGGATTCAGCTCCTATATTTATGGCAGTTCCTCCATAAGGAAGTCATCTTGATCCTATAATGTTCTTGTAGTTTTCAACTCTCTACTTCTTTTTTAGCTTTATGGGATAATTAATCAAGGGTATTTGATCTAAGAAAAATGTAACATCCTTCTATGCTTTGCTTTGCTAATTTCATAGTAAGATATCTTGTATGGTATTTTGTATCATAAGCTTATTTTGATGAATGTTTTTGTCCCTTATCAAAATTTTGTTGAAATTTTCATATTGGGGTTGTGTCTACCTCAATAAGTGTCACATTTGACTTGTCATATTGTTTTGTCTGTCTATTAAAACAGTGGAAAATTGGAGGGGGAATGTTGTAAAAACTTTGCAGAATCTTAAATGAATTGGCTTATTCAAGAAAGATTTAATATTTGGATAATCCATCTCAGGTAAAGGTTTTTATCCCTCTGGGAACATCCGATAAAATTGGAGCAATACATCTCATGGAAAGGTTTTTCGGTTATTATAAGATTATTTAGCACCCACCTAGAATGTCGCCTATTTTGTAAATTTTAAAATGTAACTTAATTACAAAAGTTTAGAAATATAATTTATGTATAAGAGAGTTTAAATTAAATTAATAGAAGAAAATAACTTTAGATTAAATTTCCGTTGTAAGTGAGTAATTAATTAATTATCATGGTAAATTAACCATCAATAATTAAAATATATTATAGAGTTTCTACATAAAAGACTTTAATTATAGTCACAAATTACATAAATATCTTTTTACATCCATTTTTTTACAGAAATGGCATAATGTGTTGGTATTTTCACCTATTTACTATTAAGGCCTTCTTAACGTTTCTATACAAAATAAAATTAAAAGAAAATAGAAAAATAAATAAAATAATTCCTCTCTCATCCATAAGTCAAGAATCACAACTTCCTTATTCCTTCCTATCAACATGC
This sequence comes from Citrullus mucosospermus, assembly GCA_030954485.1. Lineage (NCBI taxonomy): Eukaryota > Viridiplantae > Streptophyta > Magnoliopsida > Cucurbitales > Cucurbitaceae > Citrullus > Citrullus mucosospermus. Next base: position 27,988,492 of record CM062056.1, read on the forward strand.
AAAGTAGGGTTCAATTGCAACTTACTTCTTTCTTTGATTGAAAATTTTAGATTCTCCTATCCTTTCCATTAACGTGCAAATTAAGGTTCTAATGAAGAACATATATTATGAGAGAAAAAAATTGAGTCACTTTATTTTTCTAATATATTCAAGGTATGTTTCTTATTCTATTTTGTTTTTTCTTTTAATCTCATTGCTTCTTTATTAACTTTCTGGAGAAAATTTTCAATTTTAGAACCATATTGTTTAAATATTGTATGGACCATAGTAGATTTTTCATAATTTCTTTTCCGTCCACACACAAATGATTTTGATTGTTTTGAGAATTGAAAATGTTTAATTTTTATGATTGTATATTTGGATTGTTTATTTTGTTCAAAATCTATAGTGTCTAGTAGTTCTTACAATTTTTTTCTCTTCGTCAACTTGTAAAACAACACATGCAAATGGATTTCTTGTTTTATTACTATAAATGTGTGATTTTCATGTTAGTATATAGCCTAGTTGTTTTGTTCTTTTCAATTGTTTTGAATAATAATATAGATAATTTTGGTATAGTGTATATATATTATTGTTTATATATTGTTTTCAAGTTCTTGTTTTAGTAGGTTTTTAAATCATTGTCATAAATATGTAGCTACATACGTAAGGTGATATACTATAAATTAGTAACGTGTATGTACACTGTTCTTATTGGATGTGGTATTGTATTGTACATTTTTTAATACACCGTGCAAAAAATTTTGTATTGTATTTTATACTTTTTAATACAGGTGATATACATCTATTCATATGATATATAATATTATATAAGGATGAAGGATTATTTGTAGGATTATGAATATACCATAGTTGTTTTGTAAGGTAAGTAGTTTCGTGATTCTCATATCTAAAATAGTTTGATTCTTATGTTTGTATGCGTTTGAACAATTTTTTTTATATAGATTGTCTCCCCTATATTGTGTATTGACCATAGTTTTTTTTTTCTACTAAAAGAACTCACATGTAAATCTATTTATTTTCAAGAACTGAAAATTTGTGATTGTTAACCTTGAATATACCCTAGTTATATTTTCATTTGAAACGTATATTGAAATATTATGAAATACATTATAGGTAATTGAGTTATCTACTTTAGTAGTCTTGAAAACCACTGTCATAAGTATGATCTACGCTCATTGATATTATATATAAACCTGTTAAAGGATTAACTGTTATTTTTAGGTTTTAAATATATACTAGTTGGCCTGTTATATTGAATTGTATATTCATTTAGTTTGGAGTACCATTGTCTAATATATATATTATTGTTTGAATATAGCGTAGAGGTCTTCGTTACTAATACATTGTTATTGTATATATTGCCTTTCATATACAGATTTACATTGTATATATCACAACTCCTAATTCCCTTGTTTATTAATCTTCCGTCTATTGATATTATTTGGTATACTGCTATATATGTACTGATGTACTTATATTATTGGAACAGTTTGTTACCTATATAATGCAATACATGTGTAATCAATTAATGTATGCAATATACTGATTAATTTATGAACAATATACCTTATAATATGTTGCATAAACTTAAACAATTTTTTTTATGCCGGCTCGTTTTATAATGATACTTACATATCTAACATATTATGTGTACATTAGTTTACAACAAAAAAGTAATGACGAAAAAATACACATTTTATATATATAATTTAATATTTTGTGTGACACATTATACTTTAATCCTATGTTATCTCTAATAAATTACACTTAAATATACTCATGTATAGAACATATCAATATATCCATGATAATATTCAGCACCAATATTCACAATATTAAAAATTCACACACACAAAAATGAAGTAATAAGAAAATGTACATGATTTGAACAAAAAAATCAATAAAAATGATTAAGAAAAAATAGAAATTGTTAATTGAAGAAAAATAAACATTAATCAACACCCCCTATAAGTAAGGAAAAATAAATTTCATAAATCTCATAATAAATGAATTAAAACCAAAAATGAATATTTACCCGATAGAAATTCAACTCCAAAAATGGCCCAACAATATTAACAAATTCCTATATTATATTACTAAAATAATATTAACAAAACATGGCAAAAGAGACAAACCTAAGCCTTCAAATTATTAATTTTTATTTTAATTTGCATCATTTGATATTACCTACCTAATTTCAAACTTTTATGTTATTTATATCATTTGATTATTTACTTAGTTCAAGTTTCAAGCTAATAGTTTTAAAAATCTTGAATTAATTATTTAATAATTAACAATATCTTTTTATATTTTGATTTGGATAATCTAATTATTTACTTAATTTAAATCAAAATATTATTTTTTTAAAATTTTAAAAACTTTTGTATTAGTTATTTAGTCATTTTAATTTTTAACTTTTTTTATTCAAATAGATTCGATTATGTGTCTGATTTAAACTATTTTTTATATTTTGTATTTTGTATTAATTATTTAATAATAAAAAAAAATGTTTTTCTTTTAAGTTTTTAAGAACTAAAAAAACAAGTTTATTGGGATATATTTGATTACCCACTTTAAATTTAGGGGTGATTGCATGTATAACTAAAAGAAAATGCAAAATTGTAAGATTGTGTTTCATGTTTTTCTATTTTGCAGCAAAATTGTGGACTCAGTCCAAATAGCCTTTAAACAAACATGTGCATAAATTACTATATTAATAGATATTATTGATATAATGTCATATATCCTAGTCGACAAAATAGTAAATTAAAGGAGATGTTTAACATTTGAAAACTATTGCTAAGCCATTTACAAGGGAAGAACAGTACATCTGGCTTTTGATGGTGTCCAACGATGGATTCGGATCTGAACTTGGATTATATTGAAGGAGAAGAGTTTCTATTCTTCACCTGCAGAATAAGCAGGAGGTACTATGGTCCTTGTCCTTGTCCTTCACCGGGCCACGACTGCGCCAATGACTGTCACAGGAGGGTTTAAGAAAATGTTGGAGAAGAGAGAAAGAATAGGAATTCCTCGTCATTAAAACAAATAGTATTAAATTAATAAAAAGACGTCAAATCATTTAGCTAACTCATTCGCCATTCTACCGTTAACTAATCGTCTATATAGCATTAGGGACTGTTTAGTTAACCATTTCTCAAACCTTCACAACTAATGTGTTGGTTTTGAAATATCAAATAGATATCAACTTCAAACCTTAATGATCAAAAATAATCACTAGGGTAAGAAAACAAAAAAAGAAAAAAAAAGAAAAAAAAAACAAAAGGACATCGTGGACGGGGTCAACGATTTCCGTCCAGACACGAACCCGGTACACGTTTTTCGAAAATTGTGTACCTGGTCCACGATTTTACAACTTATTTTTGTCAATTTTTTTATTTCCACATTTTTGTCATTATTTACTAAAATAATATTATTTAAAAAAAAAAATCATAAGATTTAGGGTACCAATCCCAACAAAGTTGGTAGTAATTGTTTGTGGGTAATAATTATCTATATTTGAGGTGCTAAGTCTTGCTGATTTGAGAATAATTATTTGTGTTGGATGGATATATGGTGTAGTTTTTTTGTAACCTAAAAAAAAAACATAAATTTTATGGTTATTATGAATATTATTATAATAATAGATGTCTATCAATGCTTAATGTCAAAAGATCAAGTGGCATTTGTCAATTACCCCATGTGTTGTCCATGTGTCTCATAATCACGCATTTTGAGTGGTCATGTAAATCCAACTCCTACTTGTCAATTTGCCTATAAACAGTGTCATTTCGTGGATCTTGAGAGAACACACATTGGTGAGAAAAGAAAAGAAAGGAATCAGAAATTTTAGTCATCTTGATCCTCAATTTTACAAAAATGATTTATTTTATTGTTCATTTTTTTTTTAACTTTTTGTTCCACAAGTACACACATGCTTCAAATTCTTAACACTCATTTGAGGTATGAACTCAATAAATAAAAATATATTTTACAATTTTCTATGTGCAATTGTTGTACTTAATGTAGGCAAAATACTATTATTTATTTATAATCAACAACCTTGCAACATACTTTAACAGACGTTGAACATATGAGTTGAACATGCACAAAATACAAGGTTGCCATAGTGAGTCTATTTACATGTTCATACAAAAAAAAATGATTAACAATGAGTCGATTTCATGCATACTAAAAAATATATATTGTTCATTAAGACAGTCAAATTAGTCAGTCATATCAAGTTGACGCAAACAATACCTCTTCCTAGACTATGGTCGGACTGTTAAGAAGTAGTAGGTCTTCTAGATGTCTATGAAAAATAGGTTTATAAGGATAACTTGATCATCCTCGGACAATCCCTCAATATCAAATTAGTATAAAAGACGACTATAAACTAATAATTTCAAATGTGGATTGAAAAACACTTTCTTCTGCCAATCTTTCTAATATATTATCAGTCGAGTTAGTCGTTGGAGAGGAACGACAAAGTTGGTGGTTAGAATTTATCACCCAAAGTGGTCATTGTCAAAGTTGATAATTAGAGGTGGTCGTTACTGGAGTTGGTCACCTAAGTTGAGGGTCGCATACATGGTTGTTACCGAAGTTGATCATTGGAGGTGTTTTTGGTTGGGGTTTTCATAAGAGTTAGGTGGTTGCCAAAGTCCAAAATTGGTCACCGGAGTTGACTACATGAAGGTGATCATCGAAGTTGGCCGCACTAAGGTAGTGTTTGACGGTGGCCGATGGGTGGAGCCATAGAAAAAATTGGAGGAAAAGAGAGTTGGAGTGTGTTGGGATGAGTTAGTAAAAATAACCAACTCACCTCTACGAATATTTAAAATTGGTCAGCCAAACATTGAGTTGATACTTTTTACCAACTTAACCGAACTCAGGTTGGTCGGCTAAACACCCATAATTTTATTTTTTTTCAACTTTATTAGTCCTTGAGATTCTTTCAAAGGGTCAAATTGCAAATAACATGTTTTGATCTATCTTCTCTAGTTATTTTATTCTTTCATAGTGCTTCTTGAGATCCCAAACTCAAAGACCTATTTATGATTCTACTTCAATACATAAAAAATTGAAGTTTTGTCAATTCCCATGGTTTTCTTTATTATCTTTAAGTGCTAACTCCTTGGGACTTTGGAGTGAGGAGAAAAGAGAGATTTCCTTTGAGAAAAAAAATTGTTATTGTTATTATCTTTTTCAAAAACAAAAAATTTCTAGATAAGGGTATTGTTAATTGTCAATGGAGCCATCAAAATTGAGCTTTTTTGGGTTAATTAGAACAATTGAGTGATTTTAAAAATAATTTAGGAAAAATGTGTACTTTTAGAATAAATTAGGGAAAAGTTTCTTTTTTTTTTTTTAATGCAAAATTCTAATGGTGTGAATTTTCCTTATATAAATAAACTCTTTATGTTTAGACAATATTTGTCATTTTAGAATGGTGGTTGGAGTATACACATTTTTCTCACTCAAATGTATATAAACTTAGGGACTAAATTGACAAATATTGCTAACCTAAACATAATTAAATTCATTAAGTTATATATCATTCATCAAAAAGTTAGAGATTCGAATGTTTAACTAGTGATTTTTTTTTTTAAAATGTGTGTTCTTTAAAAAATGACAGTAAATATTTTAAGATGTTACATATGTCTTAAATTTATGGACCTATTAAGTACAAATTTAAAAAATCATTGCACACTTTAAAAAGTTCGAAATTTTTTTCTTTTTGAATAGTTCAACAAACACAATAAAGACTGAAGAAGGGGATTCAAACTCTGATCTCTTAGTTGATAACATATGTCATACTCAACAGTTAAAAATTGGCAATCCAAGTTTAGCTTGAGTGGTTAAAGTAATCAATTACGATTCCAAATGTTAGGGGTTCAATCCCCATCTTCTTTAATGGTTTGACTTGAAAAAAAGATATATCAGATTTGATTTGTTTGGAGCGAAAAAAACATAAATAAATTTATATATATATATATATATATATATATATATATATATATAAAAACTCAAAAAAAACAATCACACCCTTGATTCGAGGGGGGAAACTATTAATTGAAAAAAAAAAATTAAAAACTTAGAAAATTCCCACGTTAGCTTCATGTGGGGGGAAATATTGATTAAAAAAAATTATTTAAAAAAATATTAATCGGCATTCTTGTTTAAATCTTAATCAAAAGCTCAAAGCATTTAGAGTGATCAGGGCCCTCAACGACCTAATCTGGCTTCATCTTTCTAAGGTTTTTCTTTCTTTCTTTCTTTTTTTTTTTTTTTTTTTTTTTTTTGTTCCTTTTTCGTGTCTTGTTCTTGCATAATATGATAATGGGTTGAACTTGGTTTCCTTATTTCTTTGTTAGATGTTTGTTTTCTTTATGATTTTCTTATACCTATGGCTGTCATTTTCTGGGTTCTTTATATATGGACTTGTGTTTTCTGTTCAGTGATTAATTTGATTTTCCCGTGAAAAATTTTACATCTATGGAAGAGATGATTAGATCTACTTGATATGTTTTGATGATATATTCATTTTCTGAATGTTGGGTTGGTTTAATTACGGTCTAACATCGGGAAAATCAAGTGATTTCTTCACATTCACACTCTTAATAAGATAGGGTTACTCCTCTCATTGGCCTTTGCCAATTGGTTTTTGAGATAGAACCCCAAGACCCCTTCTCAAGGTGCAAAATGGTTTTTGTCCTACTTAAAAATTATGACCCTTTCCTTATCACATCATCAACCAATTTTACAAAAATTACCGTTATTTATGGTGCAACCAACTTCGAAGAGACCACACAATAGCTTTGGTGAGTCAACACAAATAGCTCTGATTGTCATCTTCTTCTTCTCTCCCTTTATTTAGTGTGTAAGGGTAAGAGAGTGAGAGAAAGGGAGGGAGGAGAGCGATCCATGAGAGGAAAGGGAGCGAGAGAGCTAAAGTGCAAGAGTGAGAGAGCAAGAAAGCTCATTACGCGTGCGAGAAGTTCTTTTTTAGTAATTTCACCCAAATTTAACTAAATGGTCAAAAAACCTCATTTTCAAAAAGTGTGGCAAATTTCATTCTTTTTTTTTCCCAAATTTGGGTCATCCATCTAGCAAGTCCCCCATCTAGAACTATTATTCAAACCTCGGGACTAAAGGTGTCAATTAGAAAACCTAGACCAAAATGGATGTTTTGATGTTATTGATTTTGTGAATGTTGGGTTGGTGCAATAACTCTTACCCCGTTTGATTACCGTTTTGTTTTTTTTTTTTTTTAATTTTTCAGTGTTTTTTCACAAATGTCTTACGATGATTCCTATATCTCAATGGATGAAATGGAGCACACAGAATTAGAAGAGTCAGAGACTAAGCAGATCTCATTCATCAAACAAATGGCTACAGAAGCATTTAGAACAAATCAAATCTCACATTGGATTCTTCTCGCTCTTAGTAGTGTAGCAATGTTGGTGGGATTCCCAGCTTCTTCTTTACTTTCTCGTGTTTATTATGACAATGGTGGAAAAAGCAAGTTCATCATTTCATGGGCTTCCAGCATTGGCTGGCCTATTCTAGCTTTATTATTAATACCCATCTATTTCTTATTTGATATCAATCCTACTTCTCTTAATTTCAACCTCATTATTTCTTACATTGTATTAGGCTTCTTAAATGCAATTGATAGCCTAATGTATGCATATGCTTATGCATATCTCCCCGCTTCAACCGCGTCGCTTTTAGCATCGTCATCTCTCGTCTTCTCTGTTCTATTCGGTTCCCTTCTCGCCAACAACCGACTCAATGCTTCGATACTTAATGCCGTCGTCGTAATCACTGCTGCGGTCGTGATGATCGGTTTGGATTCAAATTCAGATAGATATGAAGGGATAAGTAATCAACAATATATTTTGGGCTTTGTATGGGATATATTAGGCTCTCTTCTTCATGGACTTATATTTGCTTTATCTGAGCTGATTTTCATCAAGTTACTTGATAGAAAGTCTTTTCATGTTGTGTTGGAACAACAAGTGATGGTTTCATTTTTCACATTCTTGTTTTCCACTTTTGGGGTGTTTCTAAATAATGATTTTCAAAACATGAAATCGGAGGCAGCGAGTTTTTTCGGCGGTACGCCGTCGTATTTGGTTGTGGTTATTTGGAGTGGAGTTTCTTGCCAATTAGGAGTGTTGGGAGGAACTGCAGTTTTGTTTTTATCTTCAACCATTTTTGCTGGAGTTTTGAATGCTGTTAGAGTACCTATTACAAGCATTGGGGCTGTCATATTCTTAAAAGATCCTATGAGTGGCTTCAAGATCCTCTCTTTAGTTATCACTTTCTGGGGATTCAGCTCTTATCTTTATGGCAGTTCATCTTGATCTTATGATGTTCTTGTGTTTTTTGACTTTTGAATCTTCTTTTTTTCTTTTTCTTTTTCTTTTTTTTTTTTTTTTAGCATGATGTGTAGTGAACTAAGGGAAAATGTAACCATCCTCATATCCTTTGCTTATTTCATAGTAACATCTCTTGTAGTTGTAATGTTAAAACTGTCATGGAAAAGTTTACAATGACAGGTAATAAGTGGGAGTAATTGTTTATCAACTAAGCTTGAAATTTGGTTCTTATACTTTGGAGTTTATTCTATTTTAGTCCATATAATTCCAATAAAAATTAAATTTAGGCTCTAGTTTTAGTTTATTATAGATTTTTTTCATCACTTTTTACTTTTTATTAGTATTTTCACTATAAATTTTGGAAACATATTCACAAATATATTGTGTTTCTTCGCATGAAAAGTATTGGAATTATTTAATTAATTTCAATAAAAATTCATTTTAATAGACTAAATTTAAGATTTCTAAAAATACAAGTATTAGAATTATGTATTAAAATTGAACAAATTTCAAAATACAGATACTATAGTGATATTTTTATCGAAAACTAAATTATGACAAATTTCTTGAGGTTAGATTCAAGGACAGCTAGAAAGAAAGAAAAAAGCAACCCATGGGTCAGGTAAATGCAAGGATTTTATATTTATATATATGAAAGTTAAATTTTAAGTCGAATAGGTGTTACACATTGATGTATTCCTTACCTAATTTTACAATGTTTATTCTACAAAATTTATAAACATGTGCATCGTGTTGCATGGTATTCATTATTAATATATTAAAGTATTAGAAATTGAGTTTGAAACTAAGATTACACAGCTCCATTATTCATAATTTAATCTAGTTTAAGTTGAATAAATCAAAATTATTTTAGTTCTAATGGAACATTGAGAACAATTAATAATTCTAGCCATAATGCTGGTTTCAAGTTAGTAAATAATTTAAATTAAATAGCATAAATTAGCTATAAACTTAAACAAATAATTATTTTGAAACATGTTTAATATTTGATAATTAAGGCTCTGGTAATCTTTTAGGCCTCAAAGGGTAAGGTAACTTTTCTTTTTTCTTTCTTTTTTGGTTCTTACAAAAGTAATTTTAATTCTGTGGGTGTCTTATTGAAAGTCAAATCTAATTTGTGTGCTTACAGAATTGTTTCATATCAGAAATAAAATGTTAAATTTTTTCTATGGAAATATATTAATATGCAGTGATAAATAGAAAATAAATTGCTCAAATAAAGCAACCTAATACCAAATTTGACAATTACAATTATATGATATTACATAGTTTAATTGGGTTAAAATATCGATTTAAAATATATTCAATTTTAGTCTATTTATTTTTAACTGTCTGATTAACTCTACTATCCTTTATTATTGATTTATAAAAAAATAAATAAATAAATAAAAACTTTTTGATATCTATTAGCATCTTCACTATACATTTTGAAAATATATTTATATAGTGAATTTCCTTTTATGAAAATCATTGCAATTTCAATAGAAAAAATTGACTTCAATAGATTAAATTTAAAATTTATTGAAAGTACATGGTCTAAAATTGAACAAATTTCAAAGTATAGAGATTAATGTAGTATTTTAACCATTAAACTATTATCCTAACAAAACAAAGATACATTTAAGACGAATATGAATGTGATTCTTCATGATAGTGATTAAATTGATATTGAAAGGACGATTAAACCAAGCTAATATAATTGGTTTGATCAATTAATTTATGTCAATATTAAATCGAGCATTTAGTAAATAAGACATTAGTTACTATTTCAAAAGCTATTGATTTCTGAATAAATAGCATGTCATTTGTTTCTAAAGTACATTTTATATTTATGCCAAGTTCATGATTTTTACCGTAGTAAACATTGATTTTGAACAAAAACTTCAAATTTTTGGACAAAAAGTTCCTTTGGTCATTAGATAAAAAAGATTGCCTCCAAGCAACTTCGAGTGTTTTACTCCCATAGGAATTGCATTGGAGGAAGATGCAGCGAAATTGCTTTTAATGGCCTAGACTACGAGGAGATTTTATGAAAAGTATATCTACTCGATAATTAAGTGTCTGTTTGATAGAGAATCAAGATTTTGTTTTATGTTTTTAGATTCACTAGGTTCAGCATATATATGTTTGGAGCAACCAGAATTTTATTTTTGAAAACTATTTTCGAATGATCCAAATAGTGCAAATTCTAAGAGCAATATTTTTATGTTTTTATTGTATTCAGATTTTAAATTTTAAAATGCATAATTATATTAAATCAAGATAAAAACCTTTAGAAATACAATATGTCATGTTATAAACTAAATTCACTTTTTAAAAAATGTAATATGTATTATGTAATGTATTATAAATGATATAATATTAAAAAATAATAATTTATTGTCAACTAAATATTCGTGAGTAACCATAACTAGTTTTATGATTTATAAATATATGGTATCAAGCATGTTTTAAACAATTGTTTAAATTAGAATCTAATTTCTGAATATGCTACCAAAAACATATTTAAAAACATGAAATAAACTCTATTTTCATCGAATCTTTATTTTTAGATTTCTGTTTTCAAATCCTCTGTCAAACAGGCTCTAAGCCTCTACTCCTAATTCAAGCCTAAAAGGCTAAATCTAAATGGTTAACAAAGATTATATAATTATTATCATTGAAAAAATAATAATAATAATAATAAATTGGAGAAATTAAATTGAAATTGAAAGTAGATTGGAATTTGTAGCGATTAAATTGAAATTGAGAAAAGTTGATTAAACAAATCTACAATAATTGGTTTGATCTAATCGACTTTTTTTAAATTGATTTTAAAATCTTGTCCAATGATCAGCAACTTCATCACACTCAACTTCACATTCAAACCGCGCCAACCATTTCAAACAAAGTCTCAAATCTCAATCAACCTAACAAATCAATTAAGACATAAAATATAATATTTCTATTATATAATCGACAGATTCGGTTCAAGCACCACTTAATTAAGAAAATTACAATTAATTAAGAAAACTACAATTAAATAAATTACAAATTTAGTGCATTAACCTTAACATTCATGTTTGTGGCTAATAAGTCTATAAATTTAAAATGTATCTAATAAATGATTGGAACTTTAATTTTGTGTTAAATATATCTCTAACTTTGGGTGTCGTATTTAATAAATCTTTGACCTATTTGATGTTTTGCAAAATTCACAAACTTATTTTACACATAAGTGATAAATATTTTATCTAATAGATTCATTAATTCTTATTTTAAAAAAATAATAATAATGAATTAGATTGAAATGCTACTAGACATTAAAGATCATAAGTTCTAGGGTCTATAAGGTATTCTAAAAATTCAAGGTTTTATAAACAAAATTGAAAATCTGGAGAGCTATTATACACAAATCAAACTTACCATTCTAACCCCTAAAAAGAAAACAGATAAACTTTCAAAGTTATGAATTCAAAATAGAACAAGACATCATTTTCAGGCAGTCTCATAGTGATCTGAACTTTCAAATTATCAGAGTTTTATTTTAGAAAAACAGGAAACAGAAAACTCATACGGATTCTTGATAGAACAATCTCCAAGTTACACAATTATCTGCTCATTCTCATGTAATATTCAGGAACAGGGAGTTGAATTCATATAAAATATCTAAAATACTACCCTCTCTTTCCCAAGGGGGAAAATAACAACACTTAATCAATGGACAATTTGAGCCCCAAGAAGAATGCTACATCAAAATTGGTAGAAGTACCCACAAGTGGCCAGTCAAGTAAGAACTTACTTACAGCCTGTGGGCACGTCCTGTTTTCTTTATATCCTAAATGGTTCGTTTGCAGATGCAGATCTTTCCAGCTTTAGCTTCTTTAGGTGTGATTTCTTGGTAGCAATCTCCTGGAAAGGATTTGGTCCACCAAAAGAGTGTTTAAATTGTCGGATCTTCTTCCTCTTCCCTTGATCATATTCCTCGTCCCTGTAAAATTTCACATATAGAAACCCCGTCAAAATATCTTACATTTCTTAGCAATATCTTATAATTAACAGTTGGGAACTTAACTTCCCTCTGCTACAATCTATACTATCTTTTGTGTGTGTGCATGCTTTTAATTTTAATTTTTTCAATGAGAACTAAACTTTCGTTGAAAAGAAGTGAACATGTGAAAGAATCAAAACAGGATACAATAAAAGAAAGGAAAAAAGGGGCCTATAAATGATGGATGCAATCTACGAAAACAGTCTCCAATCAAGCAAAATAAGATCTACCGACTAATTACAAAAAAGTTACATAACCGAAGTCCATAAAGATACATAGAATTGAGCAACAGACCAAACATCTAGAGATCTCTCCCGCTCTCTATAGATCCTATTATTCCTTTCTTTCCAAAGCCTCCACACGATACAGCACATTCACTTGCCACAAAAACTTCCTCTTCTCGCAAGAGGGTGGATTATAATTTTAACCACTTTGGGCTGCTGTTAACACATTCTTTTTAAAGCAACCACAAAAAGAAACAGTAATAAATCTAGTTCCGAGAGCATTGAAAAGAAATCCAAAAGTACATATTGATCACATTGAATTGGTAAAAGACTTTTGTATCCGTCAGATAAAAACAGGCTAAAGATATCCCTTTAAATTATTTAAATCCGGATATGCCATTCAAGATAAAAATTGAAATAAATCTCACTAATATGAACCACAATAAATCTGAGATTATAAGCATTAACTCTACACAAGATGTGATTGAATTGTTTGCTAGAATGTATTGTTGCAAAGTGGGTCAATGGCCTTGCAGCTATCTTGGATTAATCTCTTGGACAAACCAAGGACTTTATCTTTCTGGAATCCTATTATTGAGAAAATAGATAAAAGGCTTCAATCATGGAGTCAGCACATTTCTAAAGGTCGACGTCTTACCCTCTTAAAGGCTAACTCTATCAAACCTCCCCTCCTACTATCTATCCCTTTCAAGACCTACAAAGGTTGCATTAAACATTGAAAAACGGTTCAGGAATTTCTTATGGAAAGGGGATTCAACACAGCATGGTCTACACCTTGTTAGATGAGATGGGACATCAAACCTCAATCTCTTGGAGGCCTTGGTATTCAAGGTGTGATTGATAAAAATCATGCCCTTCTTGCAAAATGGATTTGGAGATACATCCATGAAGAAGATGCCTTTTGGAGAAAGTTATTCATGCAAAATGTGGGGTTAACCATCATTTCTCATGGCCAAACATCATTTTTTCCAGAATACATTAAAAGACCAAGAAGCACTTGAATCTCATTAAAGATAGAATTACTATTAGTGGGAAATGGAGTCTCCACCTCCTTTTGGCATGACCAATGGCTTAGAGAGACATGTCTCTCCGAAATTTACCCCCGAATCTACTCATTAGCCACACAAAAATTCTCCAGTATACATGAGTTATGGAACAAACAACATGGATGGGCTATAATCTTACAAAGAAACTTTACTGAGGATGAGATTGAAGAATGGTTTGCTTTTATGGATTGTTGGGGTTCATCTCTCCCCACAAAAGGATAGACGTGTCTGGAAACTAGAATCCATTGGCGCCTTCTCTACAAAGTCTTTGTTTCATTGATTTGGGAACTGACCAGGCAGCCCCTACACATCCTCTTTTTGAAGCAATTTGGTCTGATTTTTACCATAAGATCTGATTCTTCCTATGGGAGGTCAGCCATAATGGCATTAGTACTTGTGATACAATTACAGTGGCACCTCCCTCGCATGGCCCTTTCCCCACACTGTTGCATCATTCGCCACGCCGCCCAAGAGACACCGAGTCACCTATTCATTGATTGCATTTTTGCAAAGAAATTTTGGAAAGAGTTATTACTCTCCTTCAGATGGTACACTCCCCTTACACCCTCATCGGCCATCCTTTCAACGATGAAAAGAGGATTATCAGGATGAATTTCATCAGGGCTTTTTGGTGGATTACTTGGAAGGAGAGGATCAATTGCATTTCCAAAGAAAAGGGGATTTCTTTCAACAATTTTTTTAACACATTACCTATCTCGCTTTGTCTTGGTGCAAATGTACATCTTTCTTTAATGCTTTTAATCTCACATCTCTTTTGACCAATTGGAGAAGTCTATTGTAACTCCGTTGGCTTGGGCTTTTGCCCTCCTTTTATAAATTTCATACATTAATGAAATTTGTTTCTCATAAAATAATAATAATAATAATAATAACTTCTTCATAACTTTCTTCCCCTTGAGTGGACTATTACCAACTGAAAAGCCATTAGTAAATAAGAAAAAGGTCAATGAGAAAACTTTAACTCACCATTCATCTGCAACATAGCCGATGCTAATATTCTCCTTACCAGTGAACCCATTCTCAGATGAAGGCATGTTTATCCCATCCCACTGCTTGACTGCATTAAAAACATTTTCGACTCATTAGAAATATAAATAAGTAGTAAAAAGTTTCAGCATCTGCAATCAAGAGTATTATAGTATTACTCATAGAAGGGATGGAAAAAAAATTTTAAAAAGAAGAAGAAAAAAAAAAAAAAAAAAAAAAAAAAAAAAAAAAAAAAAAACCATAGTATTATAAAGCACAACACTTGATCTTCCCATCAAAAATAAAAGAGTAATGCTTTATAAGATTGCCCTAGATCACGGCAAAATATGCCCTTGCTGAAGAAAATATGTGCAAGATCTGGATTGAGTCTAATAAAGGTCGGTCATTCAATCATATCAAAGGAAAGTTACAAAAGGGAAATTACCAAAACCTGGGAGTTCTCAACTGAATAGCCTATTTTAAAATGAGATTCAGATTGCTTATTTATAACAATATAAATGTGAATATGGTTAAAGAACGTCTTTCCAGAGGTCGAGGAACATAATGGATATCTTAAGGCCCAGTCTATAAGGCATCATTTCTGATAGATCTATAATGTTTTGAAATATAAAAAATATTACCACAGAAAAGGTTAGTGGTTAGAATTTCTCGACTGAAGTAGAATTTACATATCATATAGCAAAAAGGTCATGCAATTAAAATCGGTTCAGTACAAGCATCAGTGAAAAAATGTTTCCAGACCTGAAGCATAACAAAAAAGAAATGCAGGAACAACGAGGAAGTTGCTTACCAACTGTATTTTGAAACCCGTTGGTATGAACACGATGCAAGCCATCTTGATTAACACTTCTTTTTCTATCTTTTGGACAAATTGCTTCAGTGGAATCATTGTGATTAGCCATTATGATAGAGTCAGTGCTACAGTTCATTTGATTCATGGTTGCAGGCGCCGAACTTGCCTCTGTACTTCTCTTTCCACTTTCTTTATCAACTATATCAGTCAGTAACTCCATTTTAAGATCTCCTTTCCTTGCAGAATTACCTTTACTGTCTCTAGAACCATGCTTAGACTTCTTCCTGGGCTTACAAGTTGAAACTAAGTAAACAGACTTGGATTTCTCAGATGTAGATGGGCCGAAATCAGATGACATGTCATCTATACTGAACAAACTTCCTCCAGTGGGACACTTGGAGACTGCAGATCCGCATTTTTTCCTTCTATGTTTCTTCTTCTTACACAGGCTTAAAGATGTCTTGAAAAGAATGTTTGAGCTGAGATGCAAGCTTCCCAAATGGTACTTCAAATGTTTTCTTTTCAATCTCCTGCCTTGCTTGGTATCAAGAGTTTTTGAGATCAAAGGTCGCTCTACCATAGTTGAACTTGATATTTTATTTGACTCATCAGGCATCAACTTTTTAAAATTAGAATCAAACCCAGAAGTCATGTTACCAACAGAAATTTGATTTGAAACGCCAACCTGGGAAAAAGATGAACGAGAATAAGTTGAAGAAACAAGGCAACTAACATTGTGTTGAACGCTGAGGCATCTCAATGGAATATAAAGATGCACCTTGCTACTTTCCAACATTTGTTGACTTGGTAATATTTCAGGGTCAGATTTCTCTAACGTTTTACAGCCAGAGTCCTGGGTTGAAGCAGCATTATCATTCTGCACGTGAAACCAAAAGCTTCTTAACAAAATCAGTTTTTTGCAAATCAAATTGGCAACAAATACTCCAACCTGCAAGAAATGCAAACAACTCATCAACTTACAGCCTGTGGGATGGCAGATGTGTTGGCACCAATTAGATTGAGAGAAGTAGAAACTGGGACACCCAAGCCTCTGTCAACATGGTTGATATCTATATGATCTGCTTTGGCCAAAGAGCCGTCGGAACTAGTAACATGTAAGTCACTGTTCATATGTCTGGGTAACGTTGGTAAATTTACTGCTGGACTTGAGTTTGGAATAATATCCTTGTTAGATGTTTTCTGTGGCGAGACTTCCTTCGAAGAAGATATTGGTATGGATACTGTCTCAGGTACCGAGCACTCTTTACTTGCTAGTTCAGTTTCTATCTGGACAGATGGTTCATTTGAAATTGTTTTTGATGGACCTACGTTTGATGAGTCTGTTGACTCTTTTATCAACTCATCATTGATAGAGCCATTTAATTTTTTTTCAAATGAATAATTTTGTACACGGTTGTCCTTCAAACCTCGGTTGACAACAGAACCAGTTCTGTTTAAATTGGTAGATGCTTTTATATTCTCTTTCAAAGCAACATCAACAGGTTTCTTTGGAACAACTGTTCTTCGGTCCCGTACATAAAATAACATGTATGCCTGCTGCTCAAAAACTGTCCTGTCACCAACATGTGAAACCTGTGACAGGCAAATGAATTCAATTTAAGTTGATATAGAAACTTCATCTCTTAATTATTCACATTTCATGAAAAGAAAACAACACAGTTCACTTGGGTAGAACCATTAACCTTATATCACATACCCGATTGTCATCAAGGGCATACCACATTGCACTGGATGTTCGAACATAACAATAATAGTGACCACTACGGGTGCTACCACCATGATGGACCAGAACCCCATAAAGAGTGTACTTCAAGTCTCCATCCTGGCAATGCAAGAAGCTCAGTAAAATCTTAAGAATGCATAAGCACAATAAGCTACAGGTAAAGAAAGCCAAAACATAAAAGCACAGGTTCAAGGGATACGACTATTATACATTTCAAAACATCCCAAATTTGAGTAAACAAACACAATGGTAACTTGTTGGAGTCCAATTGTACTATGACAGCACCGAAAAAACCTTTAATGTTAACTTTTCATGATTAACAATGCAACCATATAAATATTTGATCATCAACACAACACCATAATGCACTACAACAAGCTCAGAAAATAAAATACCTACCAAGACATCATAGGAAAGGTATGTTTAACAAGCATGACACAAATTGTTATAGAAGAGTATCACTGTCATAATGAAAGAAGGCAAATAGAAAAGGCAACGTGTTCCAAAAATCCAGAGCCTAACACACTTATCATTTATTTGCTTTATCCCAAGAAGTTCCACATAACTCTTTTCTCCCTCTTCATCTGTAAGCTAGCTACAGATGTATTATCCTACCAGCAATCCAGCAATAAGCTAGAACTAGAAGCCTAAAACAATTATAAATTTGCATATAAATGTGCATGAAATTGCTGAAGCCTGTGTCGGAGAACATAATATATGATTGAATTTAGTTAGAACTAAAAAACAAATATCATGTACGTAACTGAATGATTAAGTTTCTCAATTGGAAATTGAATAAATAAGCTTGCAACAGCATACTATTACTAAGCTAATGAAGCACAATAAAATAAACAGTAGCAAGTCCACAACAGCCAAACGAGAAAAAATGTGTATGCATGAGAAGCTTACAGCATAGGAACCACTGACAAAAGGTGACAGATCTAATGTAGGACCAAATTGAATCTTTTTGTGGATCTTTTCTTCAAGATTGTATGACTGAAATCGTTTGAGATGAATAGTTAAGACATAAGGTGCCTTGTGAACTGTGAACTGCTTAAGAGCCTTAACTTTCTGCTTGCATCGTTGGCATTGATACTGCCTTTCCCCTCCATCCAATAGCTCAGGAGTGGTGAAGTTTTTAAACGCTTTATAAATAGAATCAGCCTTCACTATGTCCAGACTTAGATCTAAAAATGGATCAAATTTGTTGGAGCAAAAAGAACATTGCATGCATTTGACCTGAAATGAAGTGCAGCCATCACATGTCACAGAAGAATTAACATAGAGGACAATGCCACCTTAAGACATTATTCCTCTTTCCAACATGTCAAGTCATTGACTGATCGTAAATAATAAGTTACCTGACTTCGGAGGCGACCACCAAAAATCTTGTGTACCAAACTCTTCTCGTAGGCACTAGGAGATTCACTTGGCAGGCCTAAGGGCAAGCAACACCTATGCATTGATTCCAGCAAGTTTACCATGTACTCATGAGCATCTTCTTGTCTTGCATTTCTGAAGTTACGAGATATACCTAAGAGCATGGTTAAGAAATGAACAATCCAGCACCATAGAAATACAAGAGATAGTTGAAATCCAGCTAAAATGGTTATTAATTAAAAGAATATCATATATATCAAGTTAACATATGGTGCGTTCATGAGGTCTTCATTATGAAAGAACTCTCACCATTTCACTCTTTGTTATCTCTGGTCTTCCAACAAAAGGTAATAGATGACTTATTTTCATGAGCAGAAAAAAAAAATTATCGATACAAACATCCAGAAGTTTCTGATCTAATAATTCTTGTTCCCATTCAAGATTTAACAAATAACATAAAGACCCATTAGCAAACAGTCTCAGACAATCTTCTCTTCGAATAAATTTGTCCTCCAATGAGAAGTAAACATAACAAAAGTTCCTTTTAACCTTTTTCCTGTAACTGTTATTGATAGAGTTATACTACATAACAGTTGACCATTTTCAAGGATCTCTAATAAAACATTAAAAAATTACAATGACTATAATATAGTGAATTATAAGGATACATCGCAAATTAGAAACAAGATCCTTGGGTGCTAATATTCTCCCACTTGACTGCAAAGCACGGCTGACATGCTTCTGGATGGCACATAGAGCACAGAATCCAGCTACATGGCCTTCACAAATTAGGAAACTGAATTAGACAAGTAAGACCAAGCATAAAATTCTTAATGCAAAGATTAAGAAAAAGAGCATATTTGCATGCTATCCTATTCTCATCATGTGTATGTGTCCAAATTTTACATAGAACTACAGGTTGCATTATTTGTATTTCTGCTTGTAGCTTTTAGACGCTAGCATACACAATACATCATACTAGCTCAAGAAAATTGGGAAGTTGATTCATTCTTTTAATCTAGGCCATGTTTACCAATCCATAATTAAAATTGGTGTAATCATAATGGGATTCTATTGATGGTTCAATTGTAATGGACCTCAACAAACAAAAGTAGATTGCTTTAGATCACGTTTACTTAGGCATTCCTGCAA
This sequence comes from Citrullus mucosospermus, assembly GCA_030954485.1. Classification (NCBI taxonomy): domain Eukaryota; kingdom Viridiplantae; phylum Streptophyta; class Magnoliopsida; order Cucurbitales; family Cucurbitaceae; genus Citrullus; species Citrullus mucosospermus. The sequence goes on from CM062056.1 coordinate 28,008,301, forward strand.
ACGTAATTTGATTACAATTGAGGTTGTTTACTTTGCATTGTCTAGTATCATTGTCTTCTTACCGTTATCGTTACCATTACCGTTTGGGGTCCATCAGTAATTGTGAAAGATTCATAATTCTCCTACTATAACAATAACAGTATTTGTAACAACAACAGTATCTATAACGACAACGGTAACAGTACCTCCCGGTGGGTCTCACATAATTTTCAAATGCAAATGGAATGATCACCCTCAGCTTTGCAATTGGATTGCACTTTTTTATTACGAATTTGGCTGTGGGCCCCACATTTCATTAGGATTACAAAACACACATAAACAACAAATGTAACTAAATGGGGCCAACTTCTCATATTACTATGAATGGATTACGTTTTCAAAGAAATAAACATGGCCTAAATTAAATTAAAGAATATATGAGCATAACTTAACCGTTAAGACATCAATCCTTTCCTTGTAGTTAAGCGTTCAAATCCCCACACCCCACAATTGTTGCCTATGATTTTTATAGTATAGAACTATGCATACAAAGGGCTCTTTGGGGGGCCGTAATGGAATGGGCTTGTAATGTAATGTAATCCAAAGTCCATGTTTGGATTGAGCGTTTTGGGCCCAATTTGTAATAACAAACTCATTCCGTTCCCACAATTTTCAATCCAACCTTCTTTCCCATTATTTTCACACTTCACGATCCTATTTTCGTTCTACCCTCGATTCCTCACTTATTCCAATGCCCCTCAAATTCTCATAATCCTAATTACATTCCAACCTCCCAAACAGTTCCTAATATACTTTTTTTTTTTATATCCGTGAGTGTCCGAGCCAGCTTACGCGCACCTCAACTAATCTCACGAGACAACCCGCCTGACCCTACAACATTTGGGTGTCAAGGAAACTCATAGGAAATTAATTCCTAGGTAGGTGGCCACCATGGATTGAACCCTTGACCCCTTAGTCATAACAGTTCCTAATATACTCACAAGCCATTAGTAAAAAAGCCGTCACTAACATACTTCTTGTTCAAAATTCTATAAAATCTATAAAATTTTATATCATATGCAAATTCATTGTGTTCAAAATTTTTAGCACAAGGTGAAAACAGAGTAGCTCACAAGAATTTTGATGCTTCCCGCTTTGAAGATATGCAGCCAGAGGCTCTGTATATGTCAAACACTGCAACACTGAGTTGAGAAAACAGGTGTTCCCAAGATTCTGCAAACCAGCACCCTGCGATAGGTAACCCCATAGTCCTTACGTTTGATTTCAGAGGAAAAAATATTTGATATTCAAACTTTGAGAAAATAAAATGGCAGGCGCAATAAAGAATGATGAGCCACCTAAATTAACTGAAGTAAAAAGAAAATAACCTTGTTTGACACAAAATACAAAACAAAAGATAAGCATTTAAAAATTTTAGGAGACAAATTCATAGAGATCCGAGGTTCAAAAATGTATTTGGAAAACGAGCATAGTGGAAATGTAATGTTAATTTTTCTTGGCTATAAACAGAAAAAATGAATATAAAAAGAAATTATACAGATGGCAAAAAAATCGATAGTTAAAAATAAGATAGGAATGGAACTAGTAAATCAACTGCTACTTACAACGGTCTGGACCATAGACCATCCAGAAAGATTATGAATTCCTCAACCATGTAGGAAAAAGTATACAAGGTAAACTTGAAAACAACATGTATGTTACGGTTTCTTGCAATAAAAGGAGATGGTATACAATTCTAGTAAAAAGTACAGATAACGAAGAATGCAATTGGAATAGATTATAGAGTAATCAGAAAGATTAGGGAGCTAGAAAAGAGGCAGCAACAAAACCAATTTGTCCCAAATTAGCATTAAAATGAGCACGAGATTCAAAACGGTAGTTCTCAATAACTCTGAAGATAATACTCTAGACTACAAATAGACAGAGCATAAAGCCACTGAACAGAGTATAAAGAAAAGAAGAGAGAATGCCCACATCAAATCAAGCTGCTAACCAAAAACTGGTAAAATTAAAATAAATGGGTACCTATCAATCAATCAAACAATTTGCCAAAAGTCTTAAAACCAACTCATAAATGGCGCAACCTCAAAATAAGTCATTGAGCCACATCCACTTACAATTCGGCGAAAGGTGATCTCGAAACTGAGCTCGGGGTCCAACCCATTCTCCAAAAGTTCAGACCCATCGATTTTCTTCCCCTTTGGAGCTGTATGATCCGCATTAGAACCAGATTTCTGACCAAACGAGCTACTGGGGTTTAGCGTCGGGAGTTCAAAATCACCGCCGCCGTTATCAAACCCCTTGAAAGTCCTTCTAGCTGGAACATATTCCACCCTCTTCTGAAACAGAGAAAACACTAAATCAGTCGATGTCTCTGGACAATCCGACTGATTATCATCAAACCCCGGTTTGAAAACAACCCCGTCAGCCATTCGGAAGCCTCCAAAAAAAAAAACGCGATTTCAACGAAATCGAAACAACCCTCAGTTTCTATAACGAATTTTTAGGTAGGAAATCGTGGAGAATTCCTCGAGAGAGAGCGTAGGATTGAGGGATTGGGATGAGAGGAGATTAATTTGCAGAGCCTTCGCGCGTTAGCACGGCTTCTGCGAAAGAGAAAGAGAGTGTGAGGCGAAGGAGCCAGTATTAAACCCTACAGAAGTCTTTTTCGGCTTTCTTCTTTTTTTTTTTTTTTTTCTATTTGTCCGGTGTATGTGAGATTACGGTGTGCGCGTCACACCTGATCATGTCTCCGCCCTGTCGGAGAATCCTCGATTGTTTGACCAACGGATGAGTGTCACGTGTTATTTTGAGGAGTAGACAGTAATTTCACCATGTTTATCAACCTGGCATTGGAATCTGAGTGCGACAAATCAAAATATGACACGTACAAAAATTAGGACTCGTTTTCTAAATATCAAATCAAAACCTAAGAAAATAAGCTAAAATTAGGACTGATTTGTAGCATGTTTAGAAAATTTAATTGCAATTTTAAAAGTTATTCGAGATCTGTTTATAGTGTTTTAACAAGTTTTAATCCTTCCCATTTTAGTTCATGAATAAAACTTAAATTTTGTCCCTCATTTTTATCGAATTTAGTTAAATATATTTTCAAAATCAATATTTATACATATTTATATATATCTATCTAAATCTAAAAGGGCCAAGATTTTTTCTTTTTCACACTTTTAGTTAGATATGTTAGATAATTTCATGAAAAAAAAATTAAAAATCACATTTTATCTCTAATTCACATTTTTAAAAAACAAAATTTAAAAAAAAAATATCATGTTATCTTCAATTACCGTTAAAGATTTTTTTTAAACTTAAAAAAAATAATATTTAAATCAAGTTTTTAAAATTAGTAGGATAATTAAATTTTCAAAATCAAAATCAAAATTAAAAAAAAAAAAGATAACATAACCATCCGAATCTTAAAAGCATTTTTTAGAAAAACTAATAGAAATTTTATCATAAGATTTTAAAAAGAACAGAAAAAATATTATTGTTTAAATTAAAATTTAAAGTTAAAGAGGATAATTAAATCATCAAAATCAAAATAAAAAATAATAATTTTTAATTAAGAGAAGAATATTACGTTGTTTTATTAATTAAAAAGGGAAAAATATTTTGGTTTAAATTATAAAAAAAATAAATTTGGAGGATAATTTAATTAGCGAAATCAAAATTTAAAAAATAACTGACGGAAATTATTAACAAATTTTGTTTTAAAAATTAACAATAACAATAATAATTTCTTTTAAATTAAAATGTAGAATTAAAATGATAATCAAATAATGTAAGACAAAATGAAATATATTTTTAATAAAGAGAAGAATATTATTTGGTTATATCATATCTACGTGTTAATAATAATAATAATGATAATAATAATAGACATATAAAATAAGAAATTCACCAATATCTCCAATATTTCATTTCAATTGTGATTAACAATATATTAGTAAAGGTTTGTTTTTTTCTATAAGTAATTCTTCATTTTCCATGTGTATACCCTATACTCAACTTTTATACTTAGATTGAATTTTTAACGTTATGAAACACCTTACACTGTACGTAATATCCCATTAATTTATAGTAAAAATGTGAATAGATTAAAAAAAATATTTTAAAAAAATAATAACAATCAACTATGACTAAATTTAAGATTTATTAAAAGTACAAATGTTGATATTGAACAAATGTCAAAGTATAGAGATCAAAATAGTATTTTAACCAAAATATTATTACTTTTAGGACATATTGCTAAAATCACCAAAATATGGCAGTAGTTGCAATTATACTCTTAAACTTTTAATTTTAAAAATTGAGTCTTCAAACTTAAATGAGTGTTAAAATTATGTCAAATTGGACCTTTAAACTTATATAGTCATATAAATTGTAACATTTATATAAGTTTGAGAATTCAATTTTCATAATTTATGAGTCCAATTGCTACAATTATTATAAGCTTAAGGGTCCAGTTTTAACACTTGTAGAAGTTTAGGGACCCAATTTTCACAATCGACTAACAATATTCATACTTCAATGTGATTTTTGTAATTTATCCTTACTTTTAAACAATATATAAGTTGCAAGGTTTTTGTCCCTTGAGTTTGGATTTGTGTAAAATTATTAGCCACCAATAATTAAAGCATAAAGGTTGGAATGTCATTTTGGTATATATACTTTGGAATTTGTTTGTTTTTTTGGACTAAAATTGAACAAATTCCAAAGTCCAAAAGAAAAAAAAAATGCATCTTTGACCTAAGTTTAGTTCTCATACATTGAAATTGATTTATTGATAATAAATAATTTTTCATGCAAGAAAATATAACATGTGAATAAGTGTCCAAAATTATAGTAAAAATGTTAATAAATAGTAAAATTGTTTGAAAAATCCGTACATAGATTAGTAATAGGGACTACATTTAAAATTTATTAAAAGTATATAAACTAAATTTGAACCCAAAATATAGGGACCAAAAAAATGATATTTTGACTAAAAATCAATGATACACCTAAAGTCCTTTTTTAGTGCAATAGAGGTGGAAGACTCTAACCACGAATCTATTAGCTACTAACACATAGTCAATTGAGTTTATGCTCGTTTTAGTAGCTAAAGTATTGAGATTGGCCGGAGCTAGAATTATAATTAAATATTTGAAATCAATCAAAATGGAAAAATATTACTCATTTCATGTTGTTTGCTATGAGTCCTCTAAAATTGGAATTAGAAAGTCAATGATGTTGCTTACCAAAAACTGTCCAGAATAGGAATAAGTGAATCAATACGTATTACAATTGCTAAACTACTCTTTTAATTTATGTATATATTATGATCAAAAGCCATATGCATTTGAATCACCACCCTAAACTTAAGTTTACAATAGTAACAAAATTTAATTGATTTTTTTTACTAATTTTATTTTAATAGGGATATTTTTGTTTTAGTAAAAAAAAAAACTAATTAAAATAAGATTAAATCAACTAACAAATACTCATATGATTTTAACTAACAAATATTTGTATGGTTTTTAGGGATAACCAAAATATAACAATTTGGGCCAAATTAATTGTAGATATAGCAAATCCAAAAATAAAATAAAATAATTGCAAATATAGCAAAAAGTAAGTCCATCTCATCCAAAAAGTCAAAAAACCCATAATCTGATCACAATCAACGATCCACCACCCATTATTTTTTTTGCAACCCGCCTATTTCTTCCTCGTTTCTTCAACGGTCAAGAAAATAGTTGCTCAATTCCTTTGTTACTTCGATAATCCACCTCTACTGAAGAAATTAGTCGCTGATAGGTGTTTTCCTCAGCTCATAGGCGTTTTCCTCAGCTCTTTGATAGTCAAAGATCAGTTACTCATAATTTTGCCCTAATTTCGAGATATTAATGCTCTAATGATCTTTCACAACCACAATTTTATCTTTGTTGATATTTGTTTCATCTTACTTTTGTATGAGGAAGTCAGTTGAACTAGATACTTATCATCATGAAACTTAATTGTTGTATCTATTCATTTTATGTGTATATCCTTTTGAAGTTGGTTCCATTCTCTAACATTTATGGCAATTGTGTTATTTATTTACTAACAATCTATCGAGGCTTACCCGGTGATCTAAGCACTTATTGAGCTTGCAGGGACATAATAACGCTTATCAGGCTCTATCAGCCTACTGTGGTGTCGAGTTTTATTAGGTCATTACAACGCTTACCGAGACAACTCGGGCAAGTACCGTGCCAATTGGGAACTATCGAGTCTCATTAATGCTTTGATGTCATGCGCTGGTGTAAGATGTCATTCGAAGTGTAACTTTCCAACTCGGGGCTTTCTTGAACATCCATCTATTTGGACATATTGAGGCATGAACCCTCCCATGTCCGTGCACTATCAAAATGCTGGCACACCTGTGTCATTCGACATTGTCCATGAGATCCCATTTCTAACGGAAGACGCCCAAGACACTTGTCTTGTAACACTTGACCACACCATGACACACGTATGTGCTATGGGGTAGCTCACTTGAGCCATGAGGCCTAGGGGTAGTGGCCTCCCTTTATAGCATATTCTAAACAAAATCCTATTTGGTACCTTTGCATATGAAATGGCAAGGAGTCATTCACCAGCGTACAGTGTCACACCCCCTCCCAGATTACCTACATAACCTGAAAGGGAATGTGAAGACAATAAACATCACCCCTCGTGTGACGCATATTGTCCCATTTTATATTCCTTCCTGTGCATACATTTACTCAAATACATACATAAAACTTAGTTATACTACACATGCTTATAATATACTATTTTTCCCTGTATAGAGTACACTTTTATTACATAACATAATTTAACTTCCATATCCATCATACAACGTACAAAACTCCACTACAATCCCCACTCGAAATTACTAGGTCTATATGCCATCTACATAAAGTCATATACAACATACAACTCTCAGACATGACTGAATTTCGAGAACTCGAGATTTAGGCAGGGTGAGCTGAAGTAGGTAAGCACCGGGAACGTCATTGCTACCTGGGGGGAAAAGAAAACATCGAAAACGTGAGCTAAAAGCCCCGTGAGTGACTAATTTGTAAAACTATCATTTGTTCAAAAACAGGCATGTTTAAATCATAATAACGCCATAAACGTAAACGTGATTCAAATAATCATTTCTGTAAAGTCATAATTTCAACAATGTAACAAATCACATATGTGCATGCCAAAATGATCATATACGAAAAACAATTCGTTCTCATAACTTTCCTTAGTCAGGGCGAAGCAAGACTCAACGCACCCGACGTCGAAAACATCCTTAGCTAAGGCGGAGTAAAACTCAACGCACTCAACGTTGATAACAATTCTTAGTTGGGGTGGAGCAAGACTCAACACACCCAACGTCACAACCTCTATGTGCACATAGGAATATGGCGGGTTGCCCAAGTACCTTCTACGAGTCCTTCAGTACTGGGTCCCGGGGAAACTCACATGCCTTCTCATGTCCTTCAGCATTGAGCCTCCTCTAAAACATTTTAGAAACCAGCATTATACGTGAATAGATCACATGAAAATCTTTCATGAAAATCAAATATATTACGATAAACAACATTTCCAAACATGCCATTCAACATCTTATAGAAACGGATAAAACATGCCTTGTGAACAATATCATCAAACATCATGCTTTTCAAGAAAACAGTTAATCTTAAAGCCATATCTCATAAGAAAAACCAAACTAAACATTTTCAATAAATTTTGTTTCAAAGAAAGAAAAGTGTCACTCACAACTTGTCCTTAGGCCCTGAGCGGATTATATGCCTTTCCGAGCTCTTCTTGGCCTGTAAATACACATTCTTCACATTACGTTTTCCTTAACTTCCTTTACATGATCATTAAATGTGCATACTTAAACTCTAATCATGATTCACCACCAAGACTCCCTTTCTTTCCTAAAGTACACATAATAAGCGAGATTCTATGTCATTAGCGAGATTACCAACGAGATTTCACCTTACTAGCGAGTTTACTAACGAAATTACACAACAGGTTACGGCATTAGCGACACTAGCATAAGCGAAACCAGCAAGACTACCTGAGGAGCGTTACTGAGCGAGAGCCAGCGAGATTTGTGAGAGAAAAACCTTCTTTGCCCGACCAGCGAGACTAGTGTCGCTACTCACGCCAATTCCTCAGCGTTACTTGCTTCCAAATGACATCCGACAGCAGAGTTTCCTCCTTTCCTGTTTGTTCTCACTTCTGTCAATTCAAAGTCATATTTCTAGCCAGATTTAGAACTTTTTCCCTTCTACAAACTTGTAGACAAACATGTTTTCTAGCTTACCTCAAAATTTCGTGGCTTAACTCGTCCTGATTCGCCAGATATTGCAAGTTTTCTCTGCGCTACTCCAGATTGTACAGAAAATTCGTATCAGTAACTTCCAGCTAAAAGTTTACATGTTTTTATTCCATTTCAACTCAGGCATCTCTCATAAAAGTTGTTCAAAATTGAGTTAACTTACTAGCCTTAAAATTTCAGCCCAAAATTCAATCTCTTCCGCTCGATATTCACCAAACACCAGACCTGGTTTGAGCTGTGCGACAGTAGATGATGCTTCTGTTTCAGCTTCAGTTTTACCATGAAATCGTCCAAAACCTTGCACGAAATTGCTCTAGGACTCTTCTTCAACCTCTCCACGACGTGCAGCTGAAAGATAGCATAGAAATGAGTTTGGAAATGAGTAGAAAGAAGTCAGCAACATTTTCTTTTTAAATAAAACCATAACCGACTTTCCATCCTTATCCTTTTTTTTTCCTTTTTCTTCTCTTTGTCTTCTTTCCCTTTTGGTTTCCTTTTCTTTTTCTCTCTCTTTTTTTTTTTTTTTTTTACAAAATAATATTATTAATATTAATTCGCTTAAAGTTTTTGAACGTGCTTACCAATTAGGTGCTTACATACAGTACTCATCTGAGCTCCGATTGACACAATGCTTGCATATTTCATCAATATGTATCTAATTCGTCCAAACTTGTGATGAAACCCTGACTTCTAAGGTCATGGCCCATCTAGCCTCTACTAAGCTGTCATTAACATTGTCGATAACATCGATGCTTATCTTTTTGTTTGTTGCTCAACCTCAAAAGCTTGCTTACTTATTTTGGCGTGTTGGAAGATACATCGTCCTCCTTAGTCACATCACAACACTTCTCTCGACCCTCTATCTTTTCCTGATGTGTCGACATTCGTGTGTCGCCACTGCATTGTCTACACAAGTGGGGTCACAATCTACTACCTTCAATATGATTATGATGTATGCATGTGTCCTCTAACTACTATTATAAGTGTATCGGTATTATAAGTTTATGATTGTTGTTTATGTTTGATTCACTCTGATAAACTCTAATTTGTTTACCTGCATTAATATGATTGTTTGTATATGATAAATTTTGATTAATGTGCTATTAGACACTGATAGAAGTATATAGAAATATGCCACTTATAAAATTATAAGTACATGCACTCTGATTGACTATGTTCAATATATTGGCAAACGATAAAGAAGTATATAGAAGGATGTCATTGATTGAATTATAAATATATGATTGATAGACCCTTTTATTGATAATCTCTAATATACTTTGATAGATTCTGATATACCATGTAATTGTTTATGTCTAATAGACTATTATATCACCGATTTCATGTTTTAATATGTTAATTATTTCTTTAAACATGAACACATACCTCCTGAAAACAAATGGTAGAAATCACTTAAAATTAACATCTACCTTAGATTGATGTCATTACACAAATAATCAAATTCCTAGATGATAAATGTCTTCAAATGTTTAGGGATTGACGTTTCGGTCATTTCTTAGATTTAAAAATGACAAAGATCCCACACCAATTCTCTCTTATTTGACTAGAAGGCAATGGAATACTAATAAACCAAATGTCATAGCATTTAAATTCGAACGACATATATGGTAGAATTTGGTTTAGTAATGGTATTGAATTGTGACGAGTTTCCCCTTGTTGACCTTGAAGAAAAAGAAAGACCTTATAAGATTAAGAATATATTTTTAAAAGATGATGAATTCATAGATATAAAGGAACTTGAAAGGACTTTTAAAGTATCCCATATGTACATTTTTGAAAATTTGAAAAGGTCAAGATTGCAAATTTGTATATGTTGGAAGCACGTGAACTTGCTTGATAATTGTAAGTGCACAATGCCCATAAGTAGTAAAAATGTTGGATGAATTATTCCAAATTGTCTTCCAGGGAAACAACTTTTCAATAACAAATTTAAAAACAACAATTTTTCTCAAAATTGCAATTCTAGTAGCGAGAGAAAATCGATTTAGATATTTGGTAAGAACTTAATTTGACAAATAATGATGTAAATAGGGATTCAAACATGCTCATGCTCTTTTTTTACATGAAAGCTTGCAACTCAGCTCAAATTCAATGTATTGGTGAAACTGTATTCGATACCTATTTGACCTTCTAAGAAGTATCTTTAGGATATTAAGCCACTAAACCTATATTTCTATGGCTAATGTGAACTTAGATAGTTAATAAAACAATTCATGGTTCTAAAGGATTTGCCCTATGCCTAGGGTAAAAAACAAAGTCATATATATTTTCCTAAATCGCTTTTGTGAGAACAAAATTTCACCAAACCTTTTTCGTATTAGATTCAATTTTAGTATACTAATCTAGGTGATCAATCTAGACTAACAATAATGAATAAAAGCAAACCAAGCTATGAATTGAGCCAAGTCATTTTATTTTATATATTAGGCCTTCTCTACTTTCTTTAGGACATTTACATATTTAAATCCCACAGAGAAACTTAGCTCATCATTAAAGAAATGAAGAACAAAAATTGAGATGAATAGAAGTTCATAGTAAACTAAATAAAAGAGAGTCTATTGAAGGAAATAATTACTTAAACGATGAAAAGAAGAATACTAAAATGAAAAACTTGCAACAAAGAACCTAAAAGTTTCCTGTTTTTTTTTTTTTTTTTTTTTTTTTTTTTCCACATTTAACTTTATTTCATTGTTAGTTTAAAATTTGATTCTATATCTTTTTTTTAAGTTATAGTTTCCTTCATTTTCAACATCATTTTAATAGTTGACATCTTAGGGACTGTTTAATAACGTTCCTATTTCCTGTTTCTGCTTCTTCATTTTTTAAGAAATGGATGTGTTTGATAGTTGTTCCCGTTTCTCGTTTCCAAAATTCAAAAAACGTTCCTAAAACTTGGAGAAATTTTTGGAAACCACCAACTAGTTTCATCAATTCTATTCTCACTCAGTTTATTTCTCTCTTCGCGTTTTTCTCGCTCTCGCTTCCTTTCTTCGCTTACAATCACTCTTATCTCTCTCGCTTTCTCTCTCACTCTTGATCTCGCTCTTTCTCACTCTTTATCTCTCTCGCTCTCTCTCAAACTTTTCTCTCTCTCATACAAATTTTCCTTTTTTATATTATATTATTACAAAAAGAAAAAAAATAAGAAACAAGAAACTGTTATCAAACAATTTTCTGTTTCTCTTTTTCAATAAACAGGAAACAAGAATAGATATCAAATATAATCCTGTTTCTTGTTTAAAAAAAGAAGAAACAAGAAACAAGAAACAGGGAATGAGAAATAGAAAACAGGAAACGAGAACATTATTACACGAGCCCTAAAAGAATTTAACCCAATTCCAAAACCTTACCTTCTTTAATCTAACTTTCCCTCATTTTTTAAGGAGATTAAAGCTATTATAATTTTAACTTTAGAATAGGATTGGATTGATTATCAAGAAAGAAATGGAGTATATAGGGCATAATCAAAATTAAAAATGTTTTATTATATAAACTTGTTGGAAAATGAAATGGGCACACATAAATTAAGTTGTTGAAAAATTAACTTAAAAGAATGAAAATATAAATCAAACTCGCAAGACAAAGAAATTAAAACTGGAAGAAAAAGATGCACATCAACTTTGGATTTAGCTTGGTCAATCTTTTTTAAGATGAATCGAGATATGACAGATTTGTGCAAGTGTTGCAGCTGCACTCATTATTTAAAGAAAAAAAAAAAGTTGAGTGCGTCTCGACAAAAACAACCTTCTTTTCCTAATTTTTTTTCAAAACTATCCGTTGTTTCTAATTTTTTTTCTAATAAGTGCCATATCAATCTAATTAGCCCGAGAATAACTATTGGGATTAAAGTCTAATTAATAGACCAAAATTAGTATTTTTTTGAAAAGACCAAATTTGCAATTAGAAAAAATAAAAAAAAAAAACATTCCTCAATATTTTATATTTTTACTTTTGAATTCGCAAGGGTAATCGGCTGTTCTTCCGCGAGACTCGAAGCCGCCATTGTTCATTTCCAGCTCAGCTTTCTCTTCATCTTCTTCGTTTCAATTCCAACACTTTCTTGTTTCTTTTTCCATTTCACTTCCCTTCCACCGCCAGATCCGCCTCGTATAGATTATTAACTTTTCAATCTCCTGGAAAGGTGATGATGTTCTATTCATTTCTTAATTTCTTAATTTTTCTTGCAATTGTGGCGTTTCATACGAGTTCTCATTCAATTCGTTTGTAAATTCTTGTAGTTTTTCAATGCTTTGCGAAATGCACTGAGTGTTCCGTAGCTGAAGTCGTTTGACAACTTCTATTTCGCGGTCTGCCTCCAGTTAATTCTTCATTTGGTGGCAGACTAGGGTTTCTGTCAATCTTCACATTGTTATCGGGATCAGGCTTCTGAAGCAGCAACAGGCAAGCGGAGTGTTTTTTGCTCTCGTTTTCCTGTTTGATGTGTCCTTGTTATTGATGAATTATCATCGTCTCACGTATAACTACTAATTTGATCATGATAATCTGTGCACGCACCTTGGTGATCAATTTTCAGAATGGGGGAAGTGGTTCCTATCTACTATAGTATTATTGCGTTTTTTTGCACCGTGGGAGCCATTGCTCTGGCGATCTTTCATATTTACCGGCATCTTTTGAACTATACGGAACCTACTTATCAGAGATACATCGTGCGAATCATCTTTATGGTCCCGGTTAGTTTTCCTTCCCTGCATTTCATACATAATTCAGAACAGATCCTTTTTGTTTTTTGTTTGGTTGTGGTTTCGTTTGGAAGTTTTCTTGTTGACATTTTCATGCTTGAGGATTCTGTATCTCCGATTTATGCATCGCTGCATCTGTTCCTTACATATGTTTCAAGCTTGAATTTCTTGATTTCACGACAATTTACATATGTATGTGTTCATTTGTTGTTTGTTTTTCTTTTTGTTACCTTCTGTGCATTCTCGATCTATATATATATAAATTTGTATATACTATTCTCTGAGAAGGAAGTCCCAGTTGTTGGAAAATCACAAGAGTCTAACTTCTGACCATAGAGAAAGTCGAGTGTAAGTTTCAAAAGTGGGAGAGGGAGTTCGTTTATCTTTTCCTCAAGATGTTTTAGCCTCAGTTCTTGTGTACTTTCCAAATTCCAACAAATGAGCACAAATCTTTGGAGAAATTCCAGACTTCAACTGGGAAGGTTTAAATATTGAAAGAGGATACAGTTTAGACCCTCACAAAAGGATGTCCAGGCAAGAAGTATTGAAAACCAAAAGGATTCTCTGTTCAATGAGATTTCCCTGAGAAGAAACTTTCACGACGCTTCATTATGAAGAGAAGATATGGATCCATTCTTGTTTGTTGGAGTACTAACAACAGCCATGTTTTAAAAATGTAAGAAATGATTTGTTGATTTTAGTATTATTTTTATTACTATTGTTATTATTGATAAGAACACCACATTCAATAAGGAAAATGTAAGAAATACAATAAAAGTCAGACAGAGAACCATGGCAGTTGGTGCCTTATCAAGAAAACATTTTCTTCCATGTGTACTGCAGCCTATTGAACATATGGTATACTGACGGCAACATCTCACCAGATTCCTTCCTAAGGGATGTTCCTAGAATTTTTACCTTCCAACTCCTAATGAAAGAACGAAGATCTTTAGAATGTGGCTAATAGCTGCGAGCTTTAAAGGATTTAACAATGAAGAATGAACAAATGAGTTGGTCTTGTTCAGAATGATAAGAGATGTTAACTCCAAAGTCAGAGAGATGTTTTGTACCTTAGGAGCTCTGGAGATTTATCTTATAAATCCCTTGCCTTCTGTATAATGCAACCAATTCCAAACTTCATAAAGAACCTCTTCTAGTCCTATCTGATTTGGAAAAGATAAACCCACAAGTAAACAATTTCTCTGCTAGCTCTTAAGAGTTAAGAGTATTAATTTGCTGAATACACAACAAATGTAAACTTTGACAACCCTTTTCCTATAACGTGTTTCAAATTAGAGATAAGTGGCGTGGAGATCATCCGATTGTTTATTTACCATTCATTTACTGATGGTGGCTGGACATGTATTCCCTCAGTAAAGATGGACTTTATATAGAAATACCTTCAAAGCTTTTTTTTTTTTTTTTTTTTTTTTTTTTTTTTCCCTTCTTCAGTTCTGTAAATGGATAGATTTTTTATGAAATTGAAATGTAAGAAGAGAAGACTTCATGCTGAACGCAGGTGTTGGACCTCATTAGTCATATCTCCTGAAACTTGCCATGGGTGGAAATGTTATCAACCTTTTCTGGATTCTTCTCAAAAGCCTTAGTATGTTATTGTTTGTGAAGGGTTGGGACCGAGTTTCTCTATTAGCATTTTGGTACTGAACAATTTGGAACCTACATTCTAGAATAGAGATGGAAAACATTTATAAATTGTGTTCTTAGATTGTTAGGTGATAGCCGTGATAGGAATTACATCTGACTAACAACTATCGTTTGAATAATATGTTTATTCATTTATCTTTTTTTTGTTTTCACGCCATCTCTTGGCTTAATGAGAAACGACCAAATTGAATTTCATTGATTGGATGAAATTACAACCAATGTGCCTTATGGTACTTCTTTATAAGTAATTTTTTAGTAAAACACTTGTTTGTGTTCGTTCTTTCTTTCTTCCTCTTTTTCTGGTTTTCTTTTTGCAATACATTATTAGCAAATCCTAAAAGTGCTTCCTTGAATCACAGGTTTATGCACTGATGTCCTTCTTGTCTCTTGTGTTACCTTCGAGTTCTATCTATTTTAATTCCATCCGAGAAGTGTAAGTTGTCCTTGCTAAATCAAATTGTTTATGAAATTCTGAAGTTTTTGTCTATTTCTATAATGCAGAGCTGCTTATTTACTTTTCTCGCATCTTTTGTTTTGAGAAGGGTTTAACCATCAAACCATTCAAAGTAGAGAAGCCATGGTTATTACATTGTGTGAGGTCTATTTGGGGAAGATTGCTAATGCTTACCCATAAGAGTATAAACTTCTCTAGTTTTTTCTCTACTATCAAATCATGTGTTGGTTTTTGGTCATTGCATTTTCTGGTAGTGTTGGTTATCTTTAATTGCCATCTAAAACATGCTTCTCCCGAGCACTCCTTTCGCCAAAAAGTTGAGTGTATAGAGGTTATATTGTATGTAATCTAAAGAATTGAACAAAAATGCAATGTGATAATTTTAACTGTCATGGCTTCATTTAATAATAAAAACAATTTAATTTCATTGTCCTTTTGGTTATAGTTATGGATCAAATATCTAACTATTAAATTTATGATTTCTTTTAGCTATGAAGCTTGGGTCATTTACAATTTTCTGTCATTATGTCTGGCATGGGTTGGTGGCCCTGGAGCTGTTGTAATAAGTTTAAGTGGTCGTGTATTGAAGCCATCGTGGTACTTGATGACATGTTGCCTTCCTCCAGTACCACTGGATGGGTAAGTATGCAAAAGTTAATTTTTGTTTTATTTTGATTTGATATAATGTTTCCGTTATTAAAAGCAGCATAAAATAGTATAAGTTGAATTATGTTAAATTCTTTGAGGGGCCGTTTGGCCTACCAACTTCTTAGTAAACACTATTAAAGTTTGCACATTTATTTGAGTAACTCCATCTTTGCATCTTTTTCTACTTTTCACATTTATTGAGGAATTCTATCTCCCTTTTGTCTCTACTTTTCACATCTATTGAGTAGTTTCATCTTCTCTTCTTAATCTACTTTTCACAATTATCGAGAAACTTCATCTTACAACCCTACACCCCAAACACAAACTTAATGACTCCAACATATTAACTCTAGACTTATTAACCCTCTCAGTGGGCTAAACGCCCCTTGAATGTAATAGATGTATAATGTGCATGTAGTTATTGTGTGCTTCATTTTCTTTCATGGCATTAATACGTTTTAACACAGAATATCCATGAAAAGAAGGCTACAGAGAGATGGATGGTCTAAATGTAATTTTGAACAACGTACTCCACCTTGCTACTAGTATTATGGTTCTGTGTTAAATGTATTTTCACCAAATCTTATTCTTTTCAACGATTCCTCACTACTATAACTCCAATTGGATCTCCTTTTGTAACTTGTTTGGAATTGAGTTATCATTTATCAATTAGAATTTCGTTTATAGAGCCTTCCCTCTCTTTGTTAGGAATTAAACTTGAAAGGAAACTTTCAGAATTTGAAACTCGGGATCAGATGTCCCTTTCAAATTCTCTTAATACTATAGTCTAAAACTCATGAGGGACCGTTGGATTTGGCTCGTTATCAGTCATAGTTTCTCCTGCAAATGTCTCTGGGATCTATCAAAATGTTTTTTTAATAACTTATTTTTATTTTAAGAAACGGATACATATATTCAAAAGGGGACAAAAGGACATCCTAAGGGCAAGGGGTGGAGATTACCCCTCCCCAATGAAAAAACTAGCGAAGAAAATCCTGACAATTGTTAATAATCAGCAAGATGCTTTATCTTTGTGAAAAAAGTTCGGTACATCCACTTTCCTTAAAAGTTCAATTTTTCCCTAGGGAAGGTCTGCACGCTGAACTTAGGAACACTCAAAGTCAAAATTCAAGCTAAACATCCTAATGTGGCTCGCTCCCCCGTTTAGTCTTTCATGTGCAAAAAGATGATAACCTTTAAGTCATGCCGTCTCCTTGTGACTTCATTTTCAATCATGGAGTATTGTTCTGGACATCTAGGTAAAGAAATGTGTTTTTTAAGAGTGTAAAAATTATTCTTTTTCTACCAACTAGAAGATTTTCCCTTTTTTATTTTTTTATTTTTAATTTTTTAGATCTAAGGAGATCAAACTTTGATATTATGATAAGAGCCTATTCCTCAAAGATACAATTACTCTTAAAGAGGGGAGAATAACAAAATAAACCAAAAATAGACAACTGATACTAAATTCTTTTTTTTGAATGAATGACCATTACATTTCCATGGAATTAGTGCAAAAATAGTGGGTTTTAAATGAAAACCAAAAGTCTTCATGAAAAAGGAAACACCTCAAAAACTTCAACTCAATGCTTCACTCCACAGGCGTAGTAAAGCAACCTTGAACAAAGATAATTTTTATTAAACGAGGACAATAAAAACTTCAGATTCATGCACAGTGTCGAAAACTAAACCATCTCTCTCTCTTTAATTTTTAGAAAATTTTTTATTTATGGAAACAGTGACTTTCATCAAGAAAAAAAATGAAAGACTATTCTAGCCTACAAAAAACCCGGCCTACAAAAAAAGACACCTCCTCCTACAAGAAGGGACTTTAGCTATGCAAAATAACTCTTATAGAATAGTTACAACAGGTTTTTTTTTTTTTTTCCGGCTCGTATTAGGTTGTATTGGTGATGGAGCTTAAACATCTTTTTGACATGACTCTTGGCTTAGTTGTGGTGTTCTTGCCAATAGCATATCTGCGACTTTTTCATATTGTGCATCAGCTGGAGGTTACTATTGCAAATGCATGGGTTCCTTCTACTTTTGCTTGGAATTTAAATCTACGACACAATCTTACTGAGTTGGAGATTTCTGGATGGGCTTCTTTATCTCTCTTTTTGGCCTCTGTCAAATTACGTTCCTCCCTTGATTCTTGGTTATGGTCGGTTGATCCTTCTTTGGGTTTTACTGTTAGTCTAATATGGCTGATTTAGTGGGTGCTATGGATTCAATTTTATCAAATCTTTATTTAGTGGTTTGGAAACATAGATATCCCAAAAGGATTAAAATCTTTCTTTGGGAGCTTAGCCGGGGTGCATTAATAATGCTGATTGTTTGCAACGTCGTTTGCCTTATATGTCTCTTTCTCCCTCTTGGTGTCACATGTGTCACAGGCATGCTAAATCACCGATTCATTTGTTTTTGTATCGTTCTTTAGTCTTTGGGAAATTGTTTTGTCTGCTTTTGGTTGACCTTTTACTTGCCTTAATAGCATCTTTGACACTTTGACATCATTGTTGGTGGGTCATCCTTTTGGTGGTACCAAGAAGACGATTTAGGTAGATATCAGACGCCTCTTTCATGATTTTTTTTCCTCTTATGCTCGTTTTATGGAACTTGTTTTGACTTTTGTGTATGGTTTTTTCTTGGTGTAAAACAAAGCACCTTTTCGCTCATTTCAGGTAACCTTTTTTAGTTCGTAATTGGCATTGCCTCCTATAATACCTTGTATTGTTTGGGGTTCTCCCCCGTTTTCATATCAATGAATTGTTTCTTTTACAAAAAAATTCAATTCTTTATTAATTTAGAAATAAACAAAAGAACAAAGCACCGATGAAAGAGAAAATTGAGAAAAGATGCAGGTGAAATTTCCCATCTCTAGTAATTCTTTGCCTAATAGTCATGGGTTATCATTTATCAAAATACCTTCGGCTCTCTTTTTCGGTCACCTCTTTGCACATTCTTGTTTATATATAACATCCATTAATCCTTTTGTTAGCTTGCTCAATGTTTGGACTTGAATAAATAATTTCTCGGGTCAGCGTCAATTCAGCAGGGATGGTGGCAGCGCTCCACACCCCTTAGCACGTAGCCCATGTCGTGTATCCGCGGTTTGAATAAATAATTTCTAGATTAACATAATACCCAATCACATTGAGAGTTAGTTCAATTGAAGTTCTCATCTTCAATTTGATGATTTTGAATATTTCTCTATACTGTCCTCTGTTTCCACCAAAAGCCGAAAATGTATCGGGGCTCAAGTGATTCACCGAAGCTATTTCTTCCCCAGTGCTAGGTCCATAGCCTCATTGATAAGTCTCTTAGGAGGCTATGGATCTACATGTCTCAAGCTAGAGGAATCAAAACCTTTAGAACAGACACAATGAGGTCTAAGGAGTAGGTATCAACACGTTTTGAACTATTTGTGTTTCTTGTTATTCCTTGTTGTGCTTCCATTCATCTAAAGATGCATCTTTCTCAAGTTGTTCTTTCTCTACGTGATCCTATGAGACAATATTAGGTGCAATAGAAAGTTGAGTTGTAACAAGTCAAATAAACTCCTTTTGATGGGTGAAGCATCTCGTCTTATTCAATATCTATTAATCTCCACATATTTATTGAATGCATTTACTCCATAAATGAAGTACTTTTTTGTAGCCACTGTAGGTTGGCCTGGTTGGCTAAGTACTTATCATAGTGATAAAATGAAGGGTCTTAGAGGGTATGGGTCCATGAACCATGGTTACCTATTAAGGATTTGAAATTCTGCAAGTTTCCTTGACAGTCATATATATATATTTTCTCTAATGGGATTTTTGTGGGCTCAGTTTTTTGTATGAACTTATATTCTTTCATTTATTCTCAATGAAGTAGACTAGTTGCGTGTGTGTGTATATATATATATATATTCTGTGTGTAAGAAATCAAGCTTCTGTCAAGAATAATCATATATTTGAAATCCAATACCTTGTAGATCTGCCAAGCAAGCATATTTCTAGGTTGGATCTCATTTTAGATTGGACCTTTGTTAGTTATCTGTGCTAATATATGATTAATCAATCAAATCCACAATGTCCAAGTATTATGTATCATAAATAGATGTGGAGAGATTGAGATGGAGAGTCAAAATGCAAACATTAAATAACTCACCCTTGAAGTCAAGACATCCAAAGCTCAAAGAATTGAATTGTTATAGCAAATAACTATGGGCGAGGGACAAAGAGAGAGTAAGATGGAGAGAGGACAAATAGGGAATCAAATGGAGAGAAAGGCAGATGAAGAATTGTTAGAGAGTGAGATAAAGAGAGATATATCGAGAGATAGTGGAATGAAGAGAGAGATGGAGAGGAGGGAGGCTTGGAGGGACTAGAGAAAGAAACAGAGAGAGCTTACTTGTTGGTTGTTGCATGCTTTGATTAGAGAGAGAGAGAGAGAGAGAGAGAGAGAGAGAGAGAGAGAGAGAACAGCCCCGGCATTTCACAAATGGAGGGCTAGTTGAGTAGGTTGGGCTGCGAGGCTAACCAAAGTGTCTGAATCTGTTGCATAGCGCCTTGGCAAGTGCGCATCACATGGACACCTTGGCTATATAAGACTAGTTTCTGTTCTTGTGGTTGTTGCTTCTTCATGCTTTTCTTGCACTTCTTATTGCTTCCATTCGTCTTAAAGGAAGTCACTTTCATTTCATCAGGAAGTCTATATTTTTGTCAATATTGTTTTCATTTGGAGAACTGAATCAAGTTCCGTTGTGGGCAGAGCTTTCTTTATTTTATTAGGTGCTTCTGCTATCCATTTGCAGGGATCTTTTAATTTTTGTAATAATGATCTGTTTTGAATAGTAAGGAATATATAAGTAAAGCTTCCCCATGTCAGTGATCTTTATTAGAAATTTTATTTAAAGCCTAGTCAAGATTACTAACAATTAATATCGTTACCTAATAATTAATAATTTTCTATTTCAGCAATATATTCTTCTCTCTTAATAGGGGGAAAAAAAACATCAACCTGAAACTTCATCAGATAGTCTTATGGGTAGCTTTTAAATGCAGGCGTTTTATACGGAGGTGCAAGCAAGGCTGTTTGCAATTTGTGATTCTGAAGCCTATATTAGTTGCTGTAACACTTATTCTATATGCAAAGGGCAAGTATGAAGACGGAAATTTCAGTCCAAAACAATCTTACCTTTATCTCACCATTATCTACACTATCTCATACACAATGGCTCTTTATGCTTTGGCATTGTTTTATGTGGCATGCAAAGATTTACTTCAACCATTTAACCCGGTCCCCAAATTCATCATCATTAAATCTGTTGTCTTCTTGACTTACTGGCAGGTAAATGACTTTTGGGTTCTTTTTTCTTGTACAAGTTGCATCCGTATGGAAATATTTTTAGTACTACATTAGTATGATTTCTTTAATACTACCTACCTTCATTCTTTGTCATAAAAGAAACATTCAAGGGTAATCTGGGTCCATTAAATAAAATGATATGCCATTTAAGGACATGTCAAATGCTGACTGAAGGGAAGGTGTATGCAACTCCTAGTACTAGAAAATTTTCTATTACATATTGATGTTTCCTTTGTTAATGTGTATGTGGCGTACTGGCGTTTATGTTTGTTTCTGGGAAGCATTCAGAGGAAGGTTAAATATAATGACACTGAAATATTACTGTAATCTTTTATGGGGAAAATGTGTTGAATTATTTATTTATTTTATTTATTTATTTTTTTTTTAAAATCATAGAACGAATGATGGCTTAGACTTTAGAACCCCAATCAGAAGATAAAATGTGATCTTAAATTGGGCTGGCTTTATTGATGCTTAGTAGGGTCTTGTTGTATCTTTTTATACATTTTGTGTTCAGTTTCCTTTTAGTTTTACTTATTTTTTTTTGTTGGCATTTCACTCTCTCGTGGAGTTTGTTTCCTTCCTTTGAGCATTAGTCTCCTTTCATTTCATCAATAAAGTCTTTTTATTATTTTTTACTGAAAAAGAAAAAAGAAGATAAAACTTGATGCTAATTTCTTCAATGAATGTTCTCATTGATACAGTACAAGCTTGTAACAACATGGTAATCAGTATAGGAAATTTCTCTATGAAAGAAACGAAATGTCAGTACAGGGAAATTGTTTTACATGCCCTCTAATTATCCCTTTTGTATGTTATCGCCAGAATTTTAATTAATTAATTAATTATTATTTTTTAAGTTTAGATGTCAGCCTGAAGTATGTAGAATGAACAGCAACTTTTTTCATTAAATATCCTTGCTTTGTACTTTTGGTTTAGGGCGTCCTTGTGTTTCTTGCTGCAAAAACTCAATTCATCAAGAATGCAGAAGAAGCTGCTCAGTTTCAAGATTTCATTATATGCATTGAGATGCTTATAGCTGCTTTGGGTCATCTTTATGCATTCCCATACAAAGAATATGCAGGAGCTAACATTGGTGGTTCGCGTGGTCTCACGGGAAGTCTTGCACATGCTGTAAAATTGAACGACTTTTACCATGACACGGTCCACCAGGTGAGACTTGATTTAGTTTTCTAGTTAGCTTCTTTTGGAGACCGTTTTGTATCTCTTTGTTGGATTGTTTATTGACTTGACCACATTTCATTTGCAGTTTGCACCAACTTATCATGATTATGTTCTTTATAATCATAGCGATGGCGATGAAGGGACGAGGAAGTATCGATCACGCACCTTCGTGCCCACAGGCCCTGAGATGGACACCGTTAGAAGAAACAAACACATGTTTGGAAACAAGATAGATGACATTCAGCTTTCCACAATCTCATCTTCAAGTTCAAGTACTCCAAAGAATTTGGAAGTCCTCGAACCAGCACATTCTGATGCAATGAAATCTTCTCTTCTTATGGATACCTCAAACTCTTTATCCACACCATACGACATGTCGCTTATCGACTTGGATATGTCTAGTTATCCCTCCAAAGTTGCTGCAGCAGACGAAACGGGGACAAGGTGACAAGAATAGTGGACAGGTAGGAGAAAAAAAAAGGAAAAACGATGTTGCGAGAAGAGAATACGCAAAGAAAGAGAGATACAAATATCGAGATTTTAGGGTGTACCTTTCATTTCTCTAACTTGTGCACATTTGGTATTGCGGCATAACCGAAAACTGTGTACAATGGCGTGTTCCTCCGAGTTCATGGTGCTGTATATACATATTTCTGATTTGTTATAAATTAGGATTTGATACACAAGCATGCATATAAATTCATTTAAATTATTATCCTCTTAACTGCTACATTTCTAATTTGGGGACTTGTGCGTCTAAATCTTTTTTCTTTTTTTCCTTTTCCCTTTTTGATTTTTGGTTGTGAATGGTGAGTTTCTCTTTTCCTTCTAAGGATTCATGTTTGTATGTAAATTTTCATTTGGTGTATTTGGAAATGATTTGCTTTCTTGGTGTGCTTTTCTTTTTTCTGTCTATGTATGTGATTCTCCTTTCAATAACTGGAAGGCTTGTATATTGGTTTCATTGTGCATGTGGATTTGACACGTTAATATGCATACTTGAATTCACTTGAACTCGATTGGTTAGGTATTGTATATTTGATCTAAAGGACAACGTTAGACAAGTTGTTCAATGAGACTAGTCGAGGTGAGAGTAATTGGGATTTGACACTCACGAGTATAAGAAAAATAAAAGAAGAAATTTATGTTTGTGTTCTCCAATTTATTTTCTTTTGGTGTTCTTTCCTCTTCATCTAATTCAAAAGATAAGATCAAAATTTTAAAATCTTGTTTCAGTTTTTGAAAATATTAGAAGAAAGTGAATAACAACAAAATTAAAAACATTACTCACAAGATTATAGACATTTTAGACAATTCCAATGCCACTCTCATTGCAAAGTTGTTGAAATATTTTCCTCCACAAGTAGATTATATAAAAATTAACTAGTGGGGTGATGAAGGGTCAAAGATTGACAACCTGTGTCACAATTCATAATATATTAAACTTTGAGGAATCTAATTAAATAAAGAAGCTGGTAGATCTCTTTCATATATAAATATAAGTAAATATATCTCAGCCGCACAAAATTATTCTCTTGCTTTTCCCAATGATTGGCCTATGTCTTTTTAACCTAACATGCACATCTATCATTGCACATGCCATTCAATATTCTTCCTTTGAATTTCAAGAGTAAAGACACTCCTAGCAGCTACTCCTCACACATTTAAATATACAACTCATGCCATAGGGGAGCCTCACCCATAACTCTATAAATTTGTGCAATCTTCTCCATGTGTTTCAAACTTAGATATCCGCTACGGGTTCACAAACAGAGTACTAGTTTTCTCTTGTTGCCAATTCCTTTGAGTTTAGTTCCACTGGTTTTAAGCATATACTTTCAACGTAAGAGGTCAAAGGTTCGAATCCCTGATCTATAACGTCAGGCAAATGGGTGTTCTGGAGATTGCTGGCATTGGAGGACGTCGATGGGATTACTATGAGAAGCTGTACAGTGGGGGACATAGGGTGGTTAAGCGTAGATCGCGTCGATGGATGAAGAAAATATTAAAGAGAGGAATGAAGGGTTTTCGATTGTATCGACTTACAAGGTTGAGGAGTTTTGGTTTGAAGGTATCATTTTTAATCTTATTGTCAAGAAGAATTAGGGAGATTGTCAATAGAATGAAGGTTGTTGAAGATGTATGTCCTAATATCATCTTCTCTACTCAATGGGGACTTCCTGTTTTATCTTATATATAATTCCTCTTCCAAGTTGTTTGTTGCTTTGACTCATGTTTTTATTAGTGGCTGGATTATTCATGTAACTTTTGGTTATATATGTAATGTATAAAATGGAATATTATAGGACTGTGTTTACTTCTTTCCTTCGCTTTGTTCAACAAAATTCTTTTATCTTAGCATTTTTATTTTATTTTATTTTTTATTATTTTTTTTTTCACCATCCCCTTCTTAATCCATCTTCTCGAGACACTGCAAAAAATAATGGATACGATAGCTAACAAAAAAAGAAAAAAACTATATATAACAGACTTTTTACAACTGTTTTTTTTTTGGAAGTCCTAACAACTCATGTAATTAAAAATTTGGAACTTAATCAATAAATTGATGGAAAAAGTTGGAAGAAATTATGGTTAACACACACATATATATATTTATCATCCTCTTAGATTCATTTCATTTTAACTTGTGTATGTTTTCAAATGTCCAAAGTTCATTTTGGAAAATTAGTAGTGAATTTTTTCAAATGAATTCATGGAATCTTAAAATGAGTTCTCATGGTTAGTTTAATTTTAAGTTTTATGAAATTTGGTAAGATAAAAAGTAAAAGTTTTTCTTTAAGGAAGAGACACAATTTGAATATATTTGCAATATTTATAGTGGGAAAACTATTACAAACCATTTTTTCCCCCGAAAATGTTAACTTATATAGACTAACTATTCAGGCTAATTAATTTAAGATTCATCGTTAGTTCATAAAATTTAGAGTAAATTGCAAAATTCACCTTTGAACTTGAAGTACAGTGGTAGTTGTAATTACACCCTCAAATTTTAAATTATAAAAATTGAGCCACCAAACCTATACAAATGTTAAAATTGGACCCTCAAACTTACAATAGTGATAGAAATTGGACCCCCAAATAATTAAAATTAAACCCTCAAACTTAAACAATTGTTACAATTTCTATAATTATTCAGGCATGAGGATCCAATTTTAATACTTGTATAAGTTTGAGAGCTCGAGAGTAAAATTGCAACTATCACCATACTTTAGGAGTATTTTTTTGCAATTTATTCTAACTTTTAAAATTAAAATGAGAGAACAAAGAGATGCAATTAATTTATGGTTAAAATATACTATTTTGGTCCTTGTTTACTATAATCGTTCAATGGAAACTAAGGGAGAGAGCACCTCATTACGATGATCTTCTAGCCACTGTAATTTTAAATGTCCAAATTTAGTCTCGTATGTGTCAAATGTTTTGAAACAACTTTATATTTTGTTTTAAATTGTTTTGAAAAAAAAAAATAAAATTATGAAAATTACTTTCATCAAGTATCCATACTTTTTTTTTTTTTTTTTAATTAAAATTTTCCAAAAGTTTTTAGATGAAGAATTCAACAATAGTTCAGTGTTTGGCAAGGGATATTGAAAGTTGTCATCAAATATTTACCAAGTCATTTTCATAATTTTTTCTCTATGAAATTGCTTGCATTGAATTGTTCAAGTTTTTCTCAATATTGTATTAAGGAATTTCTTTAGGGGGAATTGAACCTCTATTTTTGTTTAAGTTTTTCTCAATAAATTGTCATCATACTTCTAAGTTATTTATTTATCTTTTTTAAATAAAAAAATTATCGAACTTATAAGTTATGCATCCACATGAAATGTAAGACCAGATTTAAAATCAATCCTAACTATGACAAATTTAGGGCTTGTTTGGCAGAGAATCTAAAAACAAAAATTCAAAATCAAAATATTCAATGAAAACATAGTTGTAGTATGTTTTTAGATATATATGTTTGGTAGTAGTTCTTAAATTGAATTCTAATTTAAACAACTATTTAAATTATGTTCGATATTATGTTTATTGAGTATAAAATTAGTTGTAATTATCCACTAAATATTAGGTTGAATATTAACTATGATTAATTAATTTAGGAAAATGGTTTATGTTAAAGCTTTTGTGTATAATTATTGTTTTGTAATATTATATATTTTATAATTCATTATATATAATAGATATTTTAATTAAAAAAATAATTGAGTTTATAATATAAAATATTATATTTCTAAAATGTTATCATTTTTTTTAAAAATATAGTTATGCCATTTCAAAATTTAATATTTGAAATCGAAATACATTGATGAGATATCATTGTTGTTTTTAGAATTTATGAATCTTGAGTATAGTTTTTAAAAACAAAGTTAAGATGTCTTCCAAGTACATATTTGCTTAACTCAATGGATTTGAAAATATAAAACAAGATTCAAATTGCCAACCAACCAAACTCTTATTTCTTTTTAATGGGATGATATTCAAAATAAAATTGATATTAATATAAATATAGCTCAGTTATTAAAATATCTATTTTTTCTAAGGAGTTGGTAATTCAAATTTCTACATCGTAGTAAAGAAAGAGGCTAGATAGTAGTGTATATAATCAACCATCTAATCTAAAATAATAAAAAATCTAACTAAAATAAAAACAACTTTGTGAATATGACACAATTTTAAGACCGGATGATGCATAAAAGAACATTAAAACAAAGGCTAAAGAGCTAAAGGGTCATGAGTTCAATCCATGGTAGCAACCTATCTAGGATATAATATTCTACTGGTTCCCTTGACATTTGAATGTCCTAGAATTATAGGCAGATTGTCCCGTGAGGTTAGTTGAGGTGCACATAACGTTGACTTACTACACATATAGATTAATTTATTATCACTTTTAATTGTGTTTAGTTAGAAAATATCAAGTCTTTAGAATCTATAAAAGTTGTAACTTATTGATTTTAAAAAATAATAAGATAAGAATTTTTTTTTTTTTTCTTCTATTCAAATGAACATGCTTCAATAATAATTGATGTATACACATTTATTCTTTTGAGGTCGCATATTCTAATTTTCATATACGCCATATTTATTATTGAAACCAATTCAGTTGCTGATTTTGTTTTAAAAATAGGAAAAACCAAAACTATATATTCGACCGAGATCGAGTTTGGAAAAAAAAAAAAGTCATGAAAATATAGTGGATAAGAAATACATGGAAAATGTCTACGTGGTGCTTAATCATCTCATTCAAAAAAAAAAAAAAATGCAAACTTAATTTTAGAAATTTTGAACCCGTTTGATAATGTTCTCATTTTTTGTTCTTTATTTTTTAAGAAACGAACTTGATTGATAACTATCCTCGTTTCTTGTTTCTAAATTTTAAGAAGCATTTCTAAAAAATGGGTCAAAATTGAGAATTAACAAAAACTAGTAACGACATTTACTAGTTTTTGGTCATGAGTTCGATATACCCAAATAGACATATTTTATTTTTTAATTACATTTCTTCATTTTTATTTATTTTTATGTATATTTGAAACCAAGTAGAATTTTATAATATATAAATTTTGCTGATTAGAACTTTAATATAACGACATTTACATAATTATATAATTAAGTTAGATTTGACTTGATATTATTTAAGACAAATGACTTGAGTTAGAAATGACAGTGCCGATTAAATTAATGAGGCAACTTACGAAAGATATGATACAACCTAGTTATTATATTTTGTCGTCATCGATACTTACTTCTATTAGATGAAATAAACTTTTGATAATATATTTTTTGATGTAATTTAATGATGACATATCTTATTCTTATATTGTTACAAAAAAGAAAAAGGAAAAAAACAAGAAACAAGAAATAATTATCAAACACATTTCTACTTCAACAAGAAACAGGAAACAAGAATAGTTATCAAACATAGTTTTGTTTCTTGTTCTCAAAAAAGAAGAAATAAAAATAAAAAAATAAGACACGAGAAACAGAAAACAAGAATGTTATCAAACATGCTCTTAATATTTAATAAGACTGTGTATTCTATCTTGTCTATTTCACCGATTGATGTATGTTCATAGTTGGAATACATTCTCCAAAGGAATATCTTGATCAAATTAGTTTTAACAAGAATCAATATCTATATTCTATACTTTTTTTTTTCATTTGAAAATCCAGTATGAGTTCAATGCATTCAAATTAATTTTACACTAAAATGAAATAAACTAGAAAAATGCACGTGGAATGCATGTAAACTGGTTTATAAAAGTCTAGGTTAAAATAATATTTAACTCACATCCTAGAATTGGTTCGATTTTAGTCTTTTTACTTTCAATAAATCTTATATTTAGTTTCTACTATTAGTTTATTGTTGATTTTCAAAACTATATATTTTTTTTATCTATTAGCATTTTTACTCTAAATTTTGATAACATATTTACATAATGCAACAAAATTATGATTAATATTTCGATAAAAAATAATTTTGAGGACTAAATTTAATATTTATTAAAAATATATAAAATAAAATTAAACATTTGAAAGTATAAGACTAAAATTGAATAAATTGTAAAGTAAATGACGAAAATAATATATATATATATTAAAAAAACCTATATAGAAGTGTGAAATATTAAAAAGTTGTCTTATTTGTAAATTATCTCAAAAGATTTATAATTTACAAATATAGTATTCATTTTGGACTATTATTATAAGTTTTGTTAAATTACAAAATTGATCCCCATAATTTGGAGAAAGTTAAAATTTTGTGTATGTAGTTTCAAAAGTTAGAATCTAATTCTTATAATGGTTAATTTGATAAAACTTTATTAATAATCTCTATGGTTTGATAAAATTTGGTAAGAATTATTTATTCTGGTTTTATCAGATTATAGGGCAATAGGAATTATTTATGAAAATTTTATCAAACTATGGGACAAAATTTCCAATTTAATATATAAAAGGATGTTTGAGACACTGAGTTGATTATTATAGTTGGTGTTTATTATAGTTATGCATTATAATAGTTCGTGTGTAGGGTGCAAACTATTTTAGTATAGTTATAATTAGTCTGTGTTCATGGTGCTTTTAGGTTACAAATGAGGAGAAATAAGTTACAAACGATGAGAAATGATAGTTACAAAATAGTAAACATAAGCCATAAGAATTTTTAAATAATTCTACTATAGTTAATTGTCAATTATAATAATTAAGAACTTGAACTATTATAATTGAGGCTCAAATAATGAGGATCACTCCTAATTATAATATTATATTCTTAAGCTTTCAATTTTAAAAATTGAGCCATCAAACTTAAATGAGTGTTAAAATTAGGTCAAATTGGACCATCAAATTTACATAATTGTATAAATTGTCACATTTATATAAGTTTGAAGATTCAATTTCTATCATTTGTAAGTCCAATTTCTACAATTATTGTAGGATATTTGTAATAGATAACAAAAAAAGAGGAAAAATCTAAAAATATAGCACATTTTAAAAATATTTGCAAATATGGCAAAGGTTGACTAGTCAACTTTTGAATTTTAGTGATTTTCAATTTTGTTTTCTCTTGCCTTGCACAACTTATTATTTTATTTTATTTTTTTTCATTTTCTTTTTCTAGCTTTTGCTTCCCGATCTCCTCATATTTTCTTCTTCCCATTTTTTTTCTTTTCTCTTTCCAATTTTTCTTCCATCTCCCCAATCTCCCTATATATTTTTTTTTCTTTTTTTTCCCCAATTTTTCTTCCATCTCCCCAATCTTCTCATATTTTCTTCTGTACTTTCTTTGTTTTTCCTTTTCTTTTTCCTATTTTTCTTCCATCTCCCCAATTTTCTTGTAATAATGTAAATTTATCAGTTATAGCCACTAATATACATATAACTTAGTCACTCAAAGAATTATATCCTTGATTGAAGAATTCACTGGCTATCACTATGTTTTTAAATGTTGGAATAGAATTCACTAAGTATTTGTGTATCGGTAGTATCCATTATTAGTGATAGAACTTAGATAGATATCTGTCATATTTATGTATCGATGATTTCACACTTAGGTAGATATCAGTGATAGAAGTCTATTATTGATAATCATGATAAAAGTTTCTCAATAATAGCCATTGATAGCTTTACGTGTTAATATTTCAAAATTGATTGTTACTAATAAAAGTCTATCAGAAATAACCACTAATATTTTCTATCATTGATAGCTTAATCTTTGATGATTTTCTTCCACAATTAATAGCCACTTATAGAAGTCTATCATTAGTATAATTAATTAATAAAGTTGAATCTCAAACTAAAGTGTAAGTGACATGCCTAGAAGTTATCACTAATAGCACGTTATCAATGATAGAAGCTATCAACGATAACATGTTATTTGATGGTAAAAATGAATGACAAAAGTTATCTCTAATAGCATGTTATCGGTGATAGAAACTATCATCGATAACCATGATATACGTGATATCAATAATAGAACTTAGGTGATATCTTTATATCGATGATATCAATGATATAAAAGTTGATTACATTTGATGAAAGTTTATCATTGATAGCCACTACTAAAAGCTGTCTAGAGCCATCAGTGATATGACTTAGGTAGATATCAATGATAGTCACTTATAAACCTTTCATTAATAGACTTCAATCACTTATAGCTTTAAATGTTAATCTTTGAAAGTTGATAGTTTCCTTTTAAAGTTGATAACTACTTATAAAAGTCTACCATTGATAACCACTGATGGCTATAAGTGTTAATAGTTCAAGCTTGATTTCAATTGATGGGTATCAATAATAGCCACTACTAAATGATAGCAAATTGAAAGCTAATATTTCAAGTGTTACTATTTTAAGGTTGTATTAATATTTATCAAATTTAAAGCTATCATTAATAGCAACTATCAATGATAGCCACTGATAGCTATCACTAATAGTTGATATTAGTGATAGCTTTCAAGTTGAGAAAATTAGAAGAAGAAGCGTGAAATGGCAGGCTGAACATGGACTTTTTAGTCATTTACCAATATGACTATCATCAATAGCTGCTATTAGTGATATCTTGTAACGACCCAAATTTTGGTAAATCACTTTTCTCTCTTTAAGTTTAACAAAAAAAAAAAAATATAATAATAATAATAATAATAATAATAATAATAATAATAATAATAATAATATTAAAAATCTTGCAGCGTAGGGAGCGCGAAGGGGGGGTTTGGAAGTCCATGGTCAGCAGGAGGTTTCGGCTCTTTCGGTTGGGGGAAAGATTCCCGGGTGAATTTTGACCGTGGGGCGTTTTTAGGAGAAGGGAAGAAAGGAGAAGGAGGCAGAAGAAAAAAAAGGCAGTCTTTTCCTCTCTCGAGTCACCTTTCGTCAGCCATTTTCTCACAACTCCCCCGTCACTCAGTCGCAGCACTCCAGTCCTTATAGTATGGCCTTAATCGCAGATTTCAGAGTTGCGGCATCGTCATAGTTGTCGCGCCACAACGTCTTAGTCATTGCACCGCAACATCTTGGTCATCGTCGCGTCGCATTGTCACAAGCCGCTTTTCGCTGCATCATCAGTTCTCGTTGCCACATCACCATAGTCCGCGCCGCAGTGTCTCAGACCTCTCCGCGACGCATCGTCAGTCTTCATCGCCGGGCCACCATACTCCTTACCTGGAAGAAAAACATAGAAAAATGGTGAGTAAACATACTCAGTAAGAGACCCACTACTGTGCCTAGCTGTTACCCCTTTTTGTCGTGTGCGCCTGTGTACCCGGCATAAGCATAAGCGTAGACATAAGCATAGGAAGCGCCCCGAGGGTATGCATTGACTATAATTGTAACATAAACATATGTGGTGATCCTGAGGGACACCCTTCGTAGCATAGTACATTAGGGGTACAAGGCACGACAATAGGGCAACCTGTAACGTGTCATGGCATAACTAATTCATAGCAGAGATTCGCAGAGTCATAAGCACATAAGCATAAGAACATTACCTACACTACAACTTAGCATGCCTAAACAATCATAGCAACAACATCCGAGACAAAAGTTCACAACGACATTCAATAGTCAATAATACCATTAGACAGTAGGCATCACTAAAACCCGGTAGTAAGTCCCTTACCTACGAGAGCGAGACTAGAGCGATACTGAACGATACTGAGTGATACTGAGCGAGACAGCGAGACTCAGCGAGGCAGCGACTTCCCTACAATGCGGCAACACGCTACGAAGGCTGTGACAATGTGTCGTGGAGAGGACAGGTGACGCGACGATGAAGACTGACGATGCGTCGCGGAGAGGACAGGTGACGCGACGATGAAGATTGACGATGCGTCGTGGAGGGGACAGGTGACGCGGCTATGAAGACTGACGATGCGTCGCGGAGAGGGCTGAGACGCTGTGGCGCGGACTATGGTGATGCGGCAACGATGACTGATGATGCGGCGAAAAGCGGCCTGTGACAATGCGATGCGACGATGATCGAGATGCTGCGGCGCGACGACTAAGATGCTGCAACGCAACAACTATGACGATGCCGCAACGCTGAAAGCTGCGATTAAGGCCGTACTGTGAGGGCTAGAGTGCTGCGACTGAGTGACGGGGGAGTTGTGAGAAAATGGCTAACGAAGGGTGACTCGAGAGAGGAAAAGATTGCCTTTTTTTCTTCTGCCTCCTTCTCCTTTCTTCCCTTCTCCTAAAAACGCCCCACGGTCAAAATTCACCCGGGAATCTTTCCCCCAACCGAAAGAGCCGAAACCTCCTGCTGACCATGGACTTCCAAACCCCCCCTTCACGCTCCCTCCCGCTGCAATATTTTTAATAATATTATTATTATTATTAATAATATTTATTTATTTATTTATTTATTATTATTTTTTTTTTTAAACTTAAAGAAAGAAAATTGATTTACCAAAATTTGGGCTTGTGCTATATCCCTAATATGTTTTTCCTTGTGCTATATTTTTATTATTTTGAGCCTGATTGCTATTTATGCAACCAACCCATTATTGTAAGCATGATGGTCCAATTTTAACACTTGTAGAAGTTTAGGGGCTCAATTTTAAAATTGAAAGTTTGATGGTGTGATTGCAAGGGCTTTCTATACATATAACCTAATTACATAAGCCTAATTACAAAATTGTCTTAAACTTCCTAGTTTTTTCACGAATAACCCAATAAGATAAAATATTACACAAAAATATGGCTCAAATGTCCATATCACCCTCCACGAGTTTTAGAAATTTTGAAAAATAATAATAAGGAAAAAACAAAATAAGAAAAAACACATACGGAAGAGAAAAAAAAACCATATTCGTGCGCATTAAATGACTCTTCCAAAATTGTTTTATTTTTAAAATCAAATCTTTGAAAAAATATATCATAATCACGCTCATTAAGTGATTTTTTTTCCAAAATTCACACATGAAAGTCACGTGATCTATAATACATAGTATATACAAGATTTATTTGTACATTCTGTTTTCAAAATCAAATATATATGAGTTTATTTTAAATAATCTGAAGATGTCATTTATTTCAATATAATATACATGTAAAATATAATTAAAGTTTAAGATTGTTGTAAAATATTGATTGTGAAATAAGTCGGTTTCCAAAATCTTTGTAATTGCAACAACCACCTCAGAAGTGGTTTTTGCAATTTGCCACCTATGCGAGTCCCAAACAGCAAGGCCCACTCCACCAAGGAAGTTGGGGTCCACACGGCCCTAAGTTTTAAAAGATTGAATTTTGTTTTTCTAATTTATAAAAAATGAAAGAATAGAAAAAAAGACAGAAAATCAGATTGTCAGTAGTTACATTTCTTTGAACAAAAGGCAAAAATAAAATCATCCAGACAAATACCCATTTGCCCATCACTCTTCAATCCACAAAATTGGCGCCACCTGCCTCTGTTCATCCAAGACCCACATCACTTGGAAGTTTCAATTTTTAGATTTCTTGAAGAAATTGACCTTCTGTTTCTCACAGTAAACAAAAAACCAAACATAACCCAATTTGTTCTTCAATTCAATTCAATCCAATTCCATCCCAATCCCCATTCTCTTCATCCTTTTCTTCTTGTTTTTCAGTTTGGAAATTTACACACACACATATATATATGTTGGAATCACGACATGCTGAGAATAATATCTCAGATGTTGGTTGTAGTGGTGTTAATGACGATGGCGATGATGAAGACGACGAGACTCGTAAAACTGTGGCGAAGACCGAAATCGGGCATGATGATTTTGATGATGATCCAAAAATGGAGATTGGTAAAAAGGGTTTTGGTAAGGCCAAACAGGCGATGTTTTATCCATTTCGAAAGGCGAAGAAACAAATTCTTCGGCGGAGAATTAAGAGGGCTTCTTCTTCTTCTTCTTCTTCCTCTTCTTCTTCTGTTACTTGCACTAGAAGAACAAATTCTTCGGATAAGAGGGGTTTTGATGGGAGTGTTAATCAAGGTTGTGGTTTCTGTTTTGCCAAACTTTCCATTTCAGATTCTAAGAATGGGTCTCCGACTGACCCTAATCACGGGAAGTTCACTTATGAAATGTTGAAAGTTCTTATTGAGAAGAATGATTTCTATTCCAAAGAATCCAACCCTCACTTGGGTATTCACTTTTCCTCTTGTTAATACAACTTAATAGTTTATACTCGTTTGGAGTTTGATTATATTGTTGTGGTTTTGTGGTTTTTGTTTGACAGATGTTCAAGTGAGACAGAAACATTAAATTCAATTGGGTTTTGCTTGTTGAGGTATGATACCAATGTTATCCATGGATTGATAGATTTGATCAACTCCCCCCCCCCCCCCCCCCCCCCCCCCCCCCCCCCTCCCGTCTTCTCTTGTTTGCTAAGCAAATGAGAGAAAATTAATATTTAGTGAGATTGTGGCATTCTGTTTGGGTTATTTGATTGAAGCCTATTGATGTAAGTTCATAGTTGGAATACCTACTCCAAAGGAATATATTGACCACATTAATTTTACCGAGAATCAATATTTTCATTCCACACTTTTGTTATTTGGAAATCCAGTATGAATTCTATGGTCTTTGAAGGAGTCTTACATTTTTTGTTGTCTCCCGAATGAACTCGTTCTATTGTGTTCAATATCTTTAATGCTGTCCATGGAGTGATAGATTTGATCGACTTCTCCCCATCTCTTCTTTGGTATGTTAATGAGAGAATTTTAGTATTTGGTGAGACTGGCATTCTGTTTGGTTTATTAGACAATGGCAATAGATGCATTGTTGGTTATTGCAATAAATTCTAAAGGAATATATTGACCAAATTAACTTTACCAAGCATCTATATTTTACATTCCTCACGTTTGCCATTTAAAAATCCAGTGTGAGTTCTATGGTTATTGAAGAGTTTTACATGTTTTCTTTACGCTTGGATGACCAACGATTTTATGTGTACAGTGTCCTTAATGTTTTGAATCAAGTAGCATTAGTGTTGAATGATCAGAGCGAGAGGCTTTCTATTTATGAACAGCTACAGTGTTACCCAGGCGCAGAGCAGGCTGTTGAATTTTGAATGCGTGCATTTCATTTATGTTGTAATTGTAACACTCTTTGCTTATCTACAAGAAATTTATATTATTCTGCACTTGAATCTCTTATTCTATATGTATGCAATTCAAAACTTTTGTATTCTCTGTTCTTCTTCATCGCTCTGTCTTGGGTCATGTAAGTTAAGTTGGTGATCTGCTAGAAACTTTGGTAGTAGTACTGTTTCTATTTCTTTTCGCTTTTTCTTCATCGCTCTTTCTTGGGTCATGTATACTGCTGTCTGCCTTCTATTTCTTGCTGTATTTAATTCTTGACTTAATGTGTCTCAAGTTTCCAAGAAGCCTCATTCCCATTCATTTCTATGTGACCAAATGCATGCAAATTTAATTCAAGCGCCTAGCATTAACCGCCCCTTTTTCCTTGTTCATTCTACTAGTGACCAAGAAGTTATGGTGGAGGATGAAGTTGAGGATTTCAATAAGGCCACTGCTAATGTTTGTAACATTGGTTCAGAAAATCTGCATACTGATGACTAGTCTTTTAGAGAAGATGGAGATTTTTCTGGAGATGGTCTTTATTCTTTTGTTTGATGATAAGCAATTTGGATTGGAGGTCCCTCCTGCAATTGATCCCTCTTCCCAAGCTATTGTTATGAAGCCATGACCTTCTTTGGGTCTCTCTGAGCCGAGTTGGTTGCCCTGCTTTCATTCTCCCTTCACGTAGGAAGATCTCTTTCAATATGGTGCAGAAACTGAGAGTACTTTTTATGAGATTAAGCCTAAAAATTAGGTCTGGTTTTCTGAATGGTTTTATTGCTACTGTTGGTTTTCTGCTGCCAAGTCATTTTGTGAGCTGGAGTTTGCTTTCAATAGCCTCGTTGGTGGTCTTTCTGCTTTTGAATGTTGACTCTTCTGTTTGGTGGCTTTTCTTTGGAGGTTTTTGGCGTTGTTGACTGGGTATGGTGCCTTGCTCCTTTCCTCTTTGATGTTCGCGGCTGAGGCTTTCCTTGTGGAGTTATCTTCTGAAAAATCATTTTTCAGGGTCTGTGTTTGGTTGGGTCCTTTTTGTTCTTGGAGAGCTTGTTTTGCCAATTTTTTCTTATATATATCTTCTTGTCATTAGTTTGGTAGGATGCTTTGTTCTTTTCCCTCCAAATCGGAGTTTGTATTATTGAGCATTTTATATCTTTCCATTAAATCAATAAAAAAGGTGTTTCTTGTTAAAGAAAAAAAAGGTGCGAGCAAGTGTAGTCATGGTCAAAATAAGCAAGTTGCAAATATTTTTGTGATTTTGGATTCATAAGCTAGCTTGAAAGTTTCCCATAATAGAAAAATATTAATTTTAGTTGTTTGTTGAGGAACTTGTACTAGTTATGAGTTTATGACTGTTTGGGCAGCGGATGCCTTCATTTTGCTTAATGGAAGTTGGTTTCTTATTATGAAAAAAGAAAAGAAAAATACAGAATTTTTTTTTGATAGTTCCTACTTTGAATATGATAGGGCTGTTCTATTTACTGCTTTTGGCTAAAATGGTAGTCTTGTTGCATAAATAATTATTTCATAGTGGCCAGCAAAACCTAAATTTGGTCTCTCCCATGTGTTCCTTTTTGTTTTTGCACTAATGTTCTCTATGATTTTGCCATTACTGTTTACTTGTAGAACTCTATAGTCTAGCCAGTAGTCATAAACAACAGAATACTTTATTCTATCTACAATATGAGGTAGAAGCCCCATCTGATTTACTTATGCAAGGAAAAAGGCATGTGAGACTCATTGATACAGGTAGATGGTTAAAATGTGTTACTAAGCCTCTAACAGGGTACTTCTTGCAGGGGCATTATGTGTTAAGTAGGGGAAAATTCTAGCGTGATTCTTTTTTTCATACTACCTTTGTTTATTATTTGTTAGAATAGTAACATTGAAGAATCATATGAGGTCCATAAAATAAATTAATATATCATTTAATGATGTGTTTAATTATGAATGAAAAAGAGTAAGTGGTGGTAGTACTACTAATTTTCTCGTGCAGTAAATGTATTTTGTAGAATTGTTAGCTTTAAGACTTCTGAGCAGAGGGTAGCAAAATTCTATGTATTATAGGCATCTCGCATGGAAATTGCCTAACTTGGTGGAAGACGAAATATATTCATAACCTAAGCTTTGTGGTGATGAGACTAGGTTTGTCTGAGCTCTAACTTTAGTTGAGCTATACTTACTCTGGAAAATTTAATTTTCTGTTCTTGATTATTAAGACGAGTGGGATATAGGTGCAATGATAAAGATTTGAAAGTGCTGAAAACAAAGAGGGAGCGAGATCATAGTATCAGTTGGATGAAACTAAGGAAGAAGATTCGTTAGAGGTAGCTGAGTTGTCTTGATTTGAAGTCTGGTTATGTGAAAGCACAGCCTACATGTACCATGGCGAAGTGATCTTTGATGCTATAGGATTTTGTGTAGAGCCATTTCTTGGTTTGACTTTTACCCTTTAAATGATGAATTGGTTGTGGTAGACGTAGAGGTACACGAAATGATATTGGCGGAAGTAACATCGTGTCAAAAGACAAAATCTTTTGGTTTCATTTCACTTGATGCTGCAGAAATTTGATGTGGGGTACAAAATCAAGAACATGGTTGAATAGGGGTAATGATAGGAGGAGAATCTGGATATGCTTTCCTTCAAGCAATTAAGAAAAGAAAACTAAGTTAACTTATGGGAAGCTCTCATTGTCATTGACCTCAGCATTGAAGTTGAAGGAGTGATGTCAAAAGATGTTTCTATCAAGCATCCAATCATGAACTTGCTGAAATGTGAATGGAAAGTTAGATTTGAAGTGACGTGGAAGTAACACATATTTGAAGCTTTCCTATCAACAGATGAAAAGGGAATGATTTGTATGATTTCAACCTGCATAGTTCCAATTTTGGGTATTGACTAATACATAATATATGGATAGAGTGTTGCAACTATGACCATGACCAACAACTCACACGGTTTTGAATGGCTGAAGGAAGAAGATAGGAGGAGGAAGAAGATAGAGTGTTGCAACTATGAGTTTTGAATGGGCCCTATGAAAATTAACCTCAAGTTTGAATACTAATGAATTTTTGTTATTTTCTTATGTTAACACCGTGAGAAATTACCACTTTAACCCCATATGCAGTTCTTCCTTCTTCTTCGTTTTGCAACCATTTTTTTTTTTTAATAAAAAATCTAACTGTCGTTTTTTTCCTTGCTCGCTCCTCATACAAAAATTCCTCTCACCATTTTTTCCATCTTTGTGTTTTATTGCTTCATCTTCCTTCTATATCCCCCTTTCACCTTTGTGCATTTTTTTCCATTCCTTCTTCGTTATGCAATTCTTTCCCTTCCTTCTTTGTTCTACAATTTTTTTCTCTTCCTTCTTCATTTTGCAATTTTTTTTCTCGTCCTTTTTTGTTCGGCAGTTTTTGTTCTCGAAGAAAAAAACTGGAGTTATGTTTGATGAAGAACAAGAAGGAGCGAGGAGTGAGAGGAAGAATCTGAACAAAAGGAAAAAAGTTGAAGAAAAAAATTGTCGTTGTGTTTGACGAGGAACAAGAGGCAGGAGTGGGAAGTGAGAGTAAGGAGCAAGAGTCAGGCTCTAACAGGCGTCGAGGTCAAATGAGTACTTTTATATGTAGCTGACGTCAACAAAAGACCATTTTTTCATTTGTTTTTGAACCTTGGGTCAAATTTCAATTGGGTCTTTGTTACATACAAAAATCCCGAAGAAGAAGGATGCGAAAGATTGGAAACAGACAATCAAAAGAACATTAACCAAACTACTGAAAGGGAATAGAAAGAAGTGTCAGAATCATCATCTTCCAGAATTTACCAATTGAGCATTTTTTTCCCTTCAGAATTGCTTAGTTGTTGTTAGCTGTTTATTTGGTATTTAATTTTTGTTTAGTTGCTTTATATGTGCTGCAATCCACTGTAGTTTTATTGTTGGCTATAGTCAATAGACCCTTGTTACTGATAGACTCTTTTCAGCATGAAGTTTCTCCTTGATTAATTGTTCTTCACTTTCTTTTCCTACCTATCTTGATGTTTACTTTATGCTTTTATGCTGTTTTTGTGGTAAGATAGATTGTTATCACTGATTGCTTGATTGCTCTTTTCTTTGTTTCTTACAGTATGATGATAGTTTGATTTCAATCAGTGATAAAGTATATTCTAGATAGTCTATAATAATTGTTAGTCATTCATTTATTATGGTTTACCAATATTGTTGACATCTGATTTCTTATTGGTTTAGGTAGGAAAACAATGTGATTTTTCCAAAATAAAAATGGAATATTGGTAGTCTGTCTAAAATTAGAACTTATTTCACACATCTTTAAATTTTTAGATGATAAACGCCACGAATTATTTAGGGCCGCTTTTTGAAAATGAGGTTTTTTGGTCATTTGTTGATCGTCAGATTCGAGTGAAATTACCAAAATGGAACTTCGCAACATGTGAATTGGGCTTTCTACCAATGCGATTACAACGACTACATTTCGTGTGATTTATTGTTTCATTAGTTGATTACATCCTTTGTTTTCAAGGGCTTCGTGTTTAGTGATTGAAGGTAACACATTTATGTCAACATCTACGACACTTCAATCAGAATAGACTTCAATGAGACGAATTGAACCTTTATAAGTTGATGACAATGTTCTAAAAAGATAA
This sequence comes from Citrullus mucosospermus, assembly GCA_030954485.1. Lineage (NCBI taxonomy): Eukaryota > Viridiplantae > Streptophyta > Magnoliopsida > Cucurbitales > Cucurbitaceae > Citrullus > Citrullus mucosospermus. The sequence continues at coordinate 28,048,918 of CM062056.1, forward strand.
GAATCAAACACAAAAACAAGTATTTAATTTAAACCGACGAAGGACAACAAGTGCATGAGTACAGGTTTTGAGTCTATCTTCACCATAAATTGATATCTAGCTAGCACTTTGTCTTCAACATTGCTAATAGGACCAACCTAAGAAAACAAGAACAAAAAGTAAACGACAACATAAAAAAAAGGATAGTTTGTGGTAAACTACTTTCACTCATGACTACAAAATTTAGAAGTCTATCAATTTATAAGTTTTTCATTGTTAGAAGTTTATTATTGATAGATTTCATTCATAGTTGTTCATTATTTAAAAAATCTATCAAATTTAATAAAGGGCTCTTATTGAAAAACTTTTTGATATATAATGATGTTGTTTTCGTAACTCACCCTCAACCTAGGTAGTCAAAACAAATCATGCAACTTTACTTCGATCGTAAAACTACTACCAAAATAACTCTTTAACTTCAAGTAAGGTTGCTACAAGTAAATCTCTAGATTACTTTAACACTGAATTCAAACTTTCGTAAATGTTTGTAGTCATCATTCTATCCATTCTTCTCCTAGAATATGCACGAGCCCACCTATCCAAACCAACCTTATTAAGATATTCTCATATATTAGAATAAATCAACTTCATCTATCTCATATTCAACTCAAATTCATCAAATGTGTAAGCTTTGGCACAACATAATTTTTGTCTATCGAAAAACCCCTAAATGACATCTTCAGATCTTTTAGTTGCAAACACAATGCTCAATAGTAGGAAAAAAAATAAAAAAAACTCAAAACACCTTTTTGGAATGCTAAGATGTCTATTAGAAACAATCTATAAACCTTATCAATCCCTAAAACTATTTTTATATTTTCAAAAAACCATTCTCATGATGCATCATTCTCTTAATCTACAATGCCAAATGCAAGAGAAAATATTTGATTGTTACTATCAAAGTTCAATTTGTCAGTAGAGTTCCAACAAATTTACATTTCAAGAATGTGTCATCAACAGATATATGGTTAGGTCTACAATATTTTCAACTCTCAATAGATGAATCAATAGCCCTAAAACAATACTTGAATTGTCTATCTGCATTAGTTTCAAAAGAAATTTATGTCACTTCAAAGATTAGTGCTAACATATATGTTAGTCAATGTCTATCAGGCATATCGTTGAAATTTGTCTATTAGTGATAATAGATCTTGTGAAGTCTATACTTGATAGAAGACTATTAGTGATTTAGTGATATTCTTCTAGCACATATGAGCTTCATATGCTATCATTCATACTAAAACAAATATGAATGACTAAAACTAGAAAGCAAACCAACTTAGTAATAACTTTGGAATCAAGCCATAAGAATTAGTTGCATCACCTTTCAATGAGTTTATAATGTATTCTCTTGCCCTCCACGTTTTGTGATAGCTAACATTAACACCAAGTTTTATATGAACTTTATGCATACTATCTTTTGAAGTTGATGTTTCTAATTACAATTTAGCTCTTCTAATCATTCACAAATTCAAAAGATATCATGTATAAAGTTTGTATGAATCTTTACGTTAATGTTAGCTATCACAAAGCTTCGAGGCAAAAGAATACAATATAAAGTCATCACAAGGTGATGCAACTAATTCTTATGGCTTGATTCCAAAGTTTATCATGAAGTTGAAAGATATGAATCCATGTTTGTTTTCTTGTTTTATTAATTCATATACTTGTTATGTTTTAGAAAAATCTTATTATATTATTGATAGGTTTCTATTAGTAATAAACTTCATAATGTTAATTAGTGCTGGACTATTATTATCAATAGATTGATTTCATTGATATACTTGATAGACATTGTCTCATATATCTCTTAGCGCCCATTTTTGCAAATACATACATTGCTTTTGAAACTGATGTAGAGAGACGTTTACAATATTGTTTTATGGCTATTGATTCATCTATTGAATGTTGAAAGTAATTTGGACTTAACATCTCTGTTGAGTGTTCATATAAATTCAATTTTACTTTCCAACTTTGATTTTTTTTTTTCACTGGCCTTAAACTCCTAATAAGTTAATTTAGTCTCCAAAACTTGAAAATGATATAATTGTTTGTTTTTTGAGCTGTCAAAATATATATCAAGTTAATCCATGAAGTAATATAATATTAATTTTATTTAAAACTTGTGACATTTTTCTTATTTAAATTTTTATACAGCTTTGTTGTACTAAAAAAAATTATTTTGGCAATTAAAGTACTCTTCTCCCGTTCCTTTTTCTCTCTCATTTTTCACTATTGTGAATTTCAATTCTATCTCCAAAAGTCATGGAACGAAACATAGACGAATGACTCGTGAGATTGACATGAAGGGGTGAGAATGACTATATTTCTACCACCAAACAAGAACAACGTTGATTCTAAATTATCAAAACCTAATATATTTGAAATATTGGACTATCCTTATCTTATGTAGAGGAATTATTGTTTATAGAATAATATATATTGGGAGATTAAATTAAGATGCCTTGGTTCACGCGGAGAATGGGTCAAAACTATATAAAATTTTGTAAATTTGGCTTCAAAATTCAAATTTAAATGGAAGTTTGACGTAATGCTGCCATTAGAGTACAAAAATCAAGTAGATAATGCTATTTAATTCGATTTAATAATAATAAACTCAATTTAATAATAATGATAACAATTAATATATTTTGTTGATGCCAAAATTTGAGAGGAAAATACACCTTACCTTCACGTGACACAGTGAAGAGCGTGACATGCAAAAAAGTAAACATGTACTAATGTGGTGCTAGCCTCTAGAAGCTAGGAAGTTTCTAGAATTCCAATTACCTTATATGGAGTTATAACGATATATTTGTAAAGAAAACTCTAGGGTCCTCTTCTTCGAGTTTTTGAGTCATATTAGGCTATCTCTCAAGTTAAATGGAAATGCATGCTCCGTTAATCAAATTTGGAGGCTTGGCCTCATCCTTGGCCGAGGCCGTGGAAGTTGGTTTAGGCTTTTGGCCCAAACCATCCTCTTCTCAAGGCCCAAATAGGTTGTCGTTCCATTCACCAAACTAAGATGGTTGGTCTTGGCCTCATCCTAGGCCGCGGTTGAGGCCGACTAGGCTATTTTGGCCCAAAACCAAATTATCCATTTTCCCTAAATACATCTTATCTTGTTGACCTAGTTGCTTGTTTGTGCACCATCATTTTCTTGGCCTGGTTGCTTCACCTTCTTCGTTAGGCTGCTTCTACCCTTTAGTCCAAAAATCACCTCTAACATATTTATATATTTGATAGATTTAATATTGATTCAACATGAATTTCCTTATAACTTTTCATTTGTTAACTCAAAAACAAATTTAAGCATGTCGAATCAAAGATTTTAAGTTCAAATTTTCATATGATAATCTTAAAAATAAATCTATTGAGTGCTATTTTTGCATTACAATACATTCAACTAAAAAGAAGATTGATATTTTTTTTAATAGAATGAAAAAGAGTTTAATAAAGCCAATGTGAGCATAACTTAACAAAAGTGAGCAAAAGTAAGTTTAGTGAAATGATATTACTAATTTGATTTTTAATTTATGGATTGAGATTGATTCAATTTTAAGTTTAGCAATTTTAAAAGTTTCAACGATTTCTCTAATTTAGTCCGTACCAATGTTATCTAAAAAAAATTCTAATTTCAACTTTGATTCTATAATTTGAGTAATATGATTATAAAAAAAATCTCTATTTTGTTTTCTTTCCCCTACTATTTTCTTCTTTTTTGAGCACTTGGAAGGAAGATTTTGTTTACTTGATTTGGTAACACATAATATATAATTCGATTTGATAGTTTATACTTAAAAAAAATAGTTTGAAATAAGTAAATTAAGCTAAAACTCACTACACAACCTACCATTTGTTCTCAAAGCATTGAAAAAAAAAAACAAGGAGTAAAACAAATCCCCAAATCCCAATTATTATTCAATCAGTGAAAAAAGAAAAAAAAAAAAAAAAAAAAAAACAGAAATACAATACAATCAGAACAACAAAATGAAATCAAATCCAAACACAATCTTCACTTTCAATTTCAATTTCAATTTCAATTTTACAGAAACCTCCATTGGTTTGCCCTATTATTTCGGTGCAAGCCTCGATTTGATCTTCTCAACCTCCTTAGTCCCAATCTGAAACGCCTTCGTCAAGACATTATCAGGAACCGGCGGAGATGCGGCGAAAAGCGCCGCCGCAATCGATTGCGTACCAGGCAACTGGCTATTAAACGCCGCAATCACCGCCGCCGGAACCTTTCCGTTGTTTTTCTGGAAGTGAACCAATCCCTTCGGGAAAACGAAGATCTCACCCTTCTTGATCGATTTCGAGACAAGAACATTGGCGGTTGTAATGAAGCCGACGTCTAGTTGGCCTTCGAGGACGAACACGATCTCGGTTGCGCGTGGATGCGTGTGCGGCGGATTCAGCCCGCCGGGAGCATAGTCGATTCGCGAGAGGGAGACGCCGAGTGTGTTCAGGCCGGGGATTGATTGGACATTGGCTCCAGTTACTCGCGAGCCTAGGGTATTGTTGGTGAGCCCTGGTTTGGCCAATCCATCGAAGAAGAAATCGTTTGCTGAGAAATTCGATTTGCAGGTGAATCCGTTTACTTTGATTCCTGTTTTGATTCAAATGTTAGTATCTGCAAAATATAAACTGTTTGGGAATGCTGGTTATGATTAGAGCCTATGATGTTGTCTAGTTTGAGCTTAAACATGGATTAGAACAGAGGAAATTCTTTGAATCAATCTGAATTCCATCTCTAAAGAGGTCAATGTCTTGATCTTTTTCTTGTTAGTTCTTCCTTCTAGGCATTGTGAGCCTGTTTAGACAACATCTCTATTGATACGAGACATTTCGAATTCAAAACTCAATTCTAACTCAACAAGATGGAGACGTTTTGGATGAAAACAAAATCAAATCTTCCTCTCAGGCTTCTGTCCAAAATAGAGATGGTGAAGGGTCTTGTTGGAACAAAAACCCTATACCCTTTACTCAACTATGACCAAATGAAAACCCACAAGGCCATAACCCTAAACTTAGAAACCAATGATTATGCAACCTTGTTAGAGAATTGGGGGAATATAGAAATAGAGAGAGAGGTTAGCTTGAATTAGGAAATTGGGGGAGTAGAAAGTAGGTACCAGAAGCGAGATCGGCGACGCAAACGTCTTGAAGCAAATCGGGATCGGCCGTGGCGATGGCGAAGAAGAAGAAGGCAAGAGAAGCAATAAACAGAGCAGGGGAAGGAGGCAGCTTCATGACTGTGAAAAAAGTTGGTTGAAGAAGAGAAGAGTAAAAGGGAAAAGTTGGAGAAACTGATGGGGGTGTGGTGGGAGGTGGGTGGGGGAAGTTAATATATAATTGAAGCTAAGAATTGAATTTGATTAGATAAATGATGATGGTATTATAATTTGAGAAGATGGGAATGAAAGGCAAGAAATATGCCACTTCTTAGATAGAAAGGCAAGTCAATGGCTTGACGCAAGGCAATGGGCCCTATTCCCACCGTTTTTTTCTCTTGTGGAAATTTTGGACAATTGTATCAATGTTGAGGTCGACTCCCTTTTTTTACGTCTCTTGGGAGTATTGACCAAAACAGAAGTTAGATCTCACCTACTTGAACTTATCAAGATATAGTTTAACTAGTTAATGATTTAATGTTATGACAAAAGATCATCATTTGATTTTGTCTCTACTAGCTCAAACATTTTTAGTTTATTCATAAGTTTTGTATAGACTAGTTAGATCATAAAATTTTCATTTTCGTTCTATATTTCTATCTTTCTTAGGTATGACATCTTTCTATAGGTATGACATCGACATGAGAGGTGGAACATTCTTTTTATGAAACATAAAAAATGAGCAACAAAATGACATAAATCCACCTCATCAATGGGCCTGAGGTCCAAAGGCTGGCTCAAACTCAGGCAAGGCTCGATCCAAGCTGGACCCAAAGTCAACGTTTGGCTAGCCCAACCTAACTCATTTATTCGTTGAATTAGATATAGATTATAATGTTACAAATCAAACTGGCCCATGTGCCGATTGTTTAGGCCATATTCGGATTGACTATCGGGCAAATCTAGAGGACTTATAATTGGAGCAACCCAAACCCAAATATGCATGTGTATATATAGTTTTGCTATGTGTTATATCTTGTATACATAGAAAAAAAGCAAACTTTTTAATATTGTTTTAAAAGTATATTTAGATTTATATAGTTTTTTAATTAACATAAAATTTGAGTGTGGAAAACTAATAAAAATTGGTAAGAAAATTAAATACTAAATAAATTATCTTTATAATATTAATAATTCTATAAGGAAAAGTTATAAAACTTCAAAGTTAAAAAAGTTAGGAACACATGTGCGGAAGTAATTTGGATCTAAAGTACTCTAATTACATCAATTTTTAGGATTAAACATGTTTGTTCATAAGTCCAAAGATAGAGTTTTGAGACTTATATTGTTGTAGCTCAAAATTGATGCAATTTTTTTGATGATCTCAAAAGTCTTCGTTGTTATTCTCTAACCTTAGAACGGATTGTGGGTTCCAAATTGTGATGAATTTGAAGGAATTTAAAGGTTATCGAGAGTTTATGGAGAGTTGAGCGTTTGAGAGAATTTCACCAGCAATTCTCACCCAAAAAACATCCAAATTTCATTCTTTCAATCTTCTATATGGAGAGGAAATCATGCAAATTAAAACCATCTCCAAATGACACCAAAATGATATGATTAATTAAGTGGAAAAATAGGTGTTTAAAGGAAATAATAAATGGGTTTGAAGATGGTTTAAAAACTACCCACCTCCTACTTAATTCATGCAAAAATTAAAATTTCTAATTTCAGTTTATAATAAATTTTTAAAATTAATTCAATCAATTAATTAAACATTTTAATTAATTATATTAATTTATATTAAAATATTAAACAAAATTAATTCAAATAATTAATTAAACATTTTAATTAATTATATTAAATTAATTATTTTTTTCACAAAACCCGACTTTTTCCATTCCGATGAATCTCTATGCATTCGGTCAATATTTAATTCACATTTAAATATTTCCAACTCTCTTAACCGAATAAAACGTTTTCAAATTCTCTCATCACAAGGGGATATAATGGATCTACAGGTTATGAGCTCCAACGATCTAAAATTAATCGATTTAAACTCTTTAACTTAGCTAATTAACATTCGTCAACTACCGAGACATTCCACTATAACCCAGTAGCTGCACTTTCTTCACTGTACACTGTAGCCTAGTAATTCTTCACTGTACACTGTAGCCTAGTAGCTGCACTCTTTTCACTATAGCCTAGTATTGTTTGTAATTACTGCTAGGTCAAAATTACCGTTTACCCCTATAATTACATCTTGCTCCTTAAGTCCCACTCATCCTCTAATGAACGATTAGTTTGTGGTCCAACCATCAAGTCGAGTCCCTCTCGGGCCAATGAGGGGGTGGGCTCCTTGTCTAAAATATAGAGTCAGTACTTAAGGGAACAACTTCTTTACTAGCCTTGAATTAGGTAAGACTGAATTTCATCTCGCAAGAATATGTATCCAGATAGCAGGTCTTATCCCTAAAATGGTAGGTTTATTGAATCGACAAACTAGAGTCACTCTCACCCATGCAGATTAATGGGTAATCCCATATTGTATTTTTTTATAATTTTTTTTGCATGAAAATTATTATTATTATTTAATTGATTTCGGTAAACATTAACTTTGAGGGTTTGAATTTAAGATTTATTGAAAGTACATCGACTAAAATTAGACAATTGAAAGCATAGTGACTAATATTGAACAAATTTCAAAGTATGGGGACAAAAATAGTATTTTAACCTAAATATGTTAACTTAGTTAAAAAGCGTACAAAATATATTTATTTATTAATTTTTTTCAATTTTTTTTTCATAATTTTTTCAAAAATATCTACTAACATTGATATTTCCATAAACATTTTCATAAAATTGAGACTCTGAATTTTTATTAACATTGACATTTTAAATCATAGTCAGTATTTGGAATAACTATTGAATGTGTTTGTTATAATATGATAATATTATATAGAAACACTCTTTCTACCTTTACTTTCTATATTTGGATCTATTTTTAAATTAGCAATGTTTATCTAGTCTCTCTCAATTTTTTAAGATGGTAGATTATCATTTGATGGGCGTTTTTTCCTTGAGTTGTGTTTGCCTTTCTTTGTTTAATCATCCACTTAATATCATAATACTATATCCATATAATTTGATGGAGCACCATATTTGTAGATTAAACCTACAAAACCCATATTGCCTCAATTTAGATGGAAGTGTTCATAGTGATAATAGGTTATCAAATTGTTTTAAAGAAAGCTAAATCTACTAGCTTAGTCTAAATTAGATCCATCATGATCAACATAAATATAGGAGGAATCTATGGAAGATCACCTTCGAAGTGTTGTTAAGTGCCTCAACCCTTTTTCAAATAATAAATAAATAAATAAAAAGCTTGTAAAAGTACTTGTTCCTAATGTCAGAAATTGAATGTTTGTTCAACTAACTAAAACTGTAAACTTTTTCAATAAAAAAAAAAAAACTTAATAATAAATTAAAAAAATAAAAATAATAAAACTTTAATATAGGTTAAAGAGTCAAAATTCAATTATTCATACTCACTATTTATTTTAAAGAAAAAAATTTATGTGCGGTTTGGGCTACACTCATCTATTGTGCAACTTATGCTGCATTCAATTAAAAATTTCCATGTGACAATTTTCTTTTAAATTATTAAATAATTGTATTACTCTATTTTAAAATATCACACAAAAATAAAAATTGAAAAAGTTATTGTTGTAACCATGGAATGAATGTTTTTAAAAAAACTTAGATGAAGAAATAAGTTTTTTTTTTTTTTTTCTTTTTCTTCTTTTCTTCCCAAAAGTATTGAATTTCGATAAAACAAAGAGGACCTCACAACTTGAGGTCAAGGCAAAATCAAAACATGAATATGTGCTTCGTGTGCTTCTTTTAAGTATTTTTGAGCTGAAGTGTCCAAGACGGTCTGTGGGACGAGTGAGTGGGCTAACTAAGAGACAAGAACTTCTTAGGCCACATGAGGTGTAAGGTAAAAGTTTTAATTTCGATTTTTAACCCCGTGATACAGAGCGGGGTTTTTTTATTCTTTGTGAAGGAATAGTGATGTTGGTTGGGGATCCCAACATGACAATTGTGGCTTTGTAACAGATGCACAAGACATTTTGCACTTGTTCACGTTGTTTCATGAGTGAGGTACAAATGGGTAAAATGCTGAACTTGTTATATTGTCTTTAAATGGACAACGAGATCAACTTGGTGTTAGAAAAGTTGGAGGCGGAACTCCGCCAACCAACCAAAAGGAAGGCTTCGGAGAGTCTTGCAAGAACACAGAGGTTTTCTTCGCTCCAAGAATGCAGAACCGTCGAACGAGAAACCCGTTGCCAACAAGTCGAGGCACTGGAGATTTCCTTGCCAGGAGCAACGACACTGTTCAATATGCTGAACGATCAACTATTGTCGATGCATGAGCAAGTGACTGCTTGTAGGGAGGCCGTACAAGCAAAGGAGAGTCAAGCTTGCTTTGAACAGGAGGTTGATAACATGTTTCAATTTCTAGTGCATGCGGAGGAAACAATGCAAGTACCTGCTTCGGGGAGCAGAACCCAGGTAGAGACATGAAGCAACACGTAAGAGATCATTGTGTTAAGTGACTCAAACGATGATGAGATGGAAGGGGAGTTTGAACCAGATCTAGAGGAGGAGGAGATGGTCGAGGAAATGTTGACACTAGGCGAATGTTGGATGTGCAACATGTTCCATCTTGCCCCACAGTGTCCAGGATGAGCAACTCCAGGATTCTATTATGGAGGGAATGATCTATTCCACCCCTAGGTGAAAGAGGCTGTGGGAAGGAGAAAGACATGGAATGGGGAAAGCTGGGGCATGACTTTCCAAAATCGAAAGATATTTTTAATTTTATTTAGTAGATCCTATTTGGTAGTGTCTTTTACTATTGTTGCGGACTCCTTGAGTCAAATCTTGTAAAACAAAGGGAAGAGTTGAAATAAAACATTTTCTCTGAAATTTCCATATTCTAACCTACGTTTAAAGGTTAGCATGCAAGGTGGGAACAACAAGTGCCAGGAAGGCACAAGACTTGGACGGATCATCCAACGAATGGGATGGAGGCCCAACTCGACGCGGACGTTGAGCTTTTCAAGTGCGGGGTTTATCACAAAGGCGTTTTTCGAGTATAAAAACACAATGTGGTTTGAGAAAATTAAGGTGCCAGAGGACGTATCTTAGGCACACAAGGGAGTAGAAGCTTGTTGGTGGGCGACACATTGGGCGTGGTCGGACGCAACGCATGCTGAGATCGGCGTTGGTGGGCACAATAGGCAAATGGGGATGATGGGCGAGCAACAACCGACGGAGGAGGGAGAATGACTAAGAAAGGAGGAGGGAAAAAGAAAAAAAAGAAAAAAAAATTATTATTATTATTTTTAATTAGAAAAGTTAGAAATAATATCTTAATTAAAAATTTTCTTGTCACCTCCTTTTGTTCACTTGGGAAAATTGACGGTAAGGACGAAATAAACCATGTTTACCAACCTTAAAATGTAAGTTTCAAAACTAAAAGTGTATATTCCGTTTGGTAACTATTTGATCATTGGTTTCTTGTTTTTAAAAATTAAATCTATAAAAGACTACTTTCACCTCTAAATTTCTTCATTTGTTATCTACTTTTTACCAATAGTTTAAAAAACCTAACCAAAATTTGAAAACTAAAAAAAGTAGCTTTTTTCGTTTTTGTTTTTGGAATTGCTAAGAATTCAACCATTGTATCTAAAGAGAGATGTAAATCATTATAAGAAATGAGGAGGAAATAGGTTTAATTTTAAAAAAAACCAAAAACTAAAACGAAGACCCCGTTTGTTAACCATTTCATTTTTTATTGTTAGTTTTGAAAATTAAACTTCTCCACATTTCTTATAATGATTTATATATTTCTTGAGTAAAATGATTGAATTTTTTTGCCAAATTCCAAAACTAAAAACAAGTTTTGATAAGCTACTTTCAAATTTTTGCTTAAATAGATAACAAAGAAAGAAATTTAGAAGTGTAAGTAAGTAGTATCTTTGGACTTAATTTTCAAAAACGAAAACAAAAAATAAAATAATTACCAAATGGAGTCGTAATTATTTATTTAAAATGATACACAAATTGTTTGTACTAAATAAAAAAAAAAATCCATATTTAGGTAATCAAAACCTAAATATAATTTCGTAGAATTAAGAGCTAGTGATCATTATAATTAGATTTATAGGTATTGGATGAAAACAAAAGTATTTCTAGAAGTGGAGAATATGTTTCAGAAATAACATTTTGGACTATTTATTATTTACTACACGCGTTCTTAATGGGAAGGAGAGTCCCAAGGCATGCGCCACGACGGGAAAATTAGTTGCATTTTTGTTGACTTTCCACTTCTTTATTTAATAAATAGGCATTTTTAAAATTAACAAGAAAAAAGTCAAGAGAATAAAATATATCTTTTAAAAAATTAAACGACGATATTTTGTTAAAATGTTCATAGAATTAAATCTTTACGTTTATTCAATTTTAGTCTTCATATTTTAAATCTTTATTTTTAGCCAATGTACTTTCAATAAATCTTAAATTTAGTTCTTCAATTAATTTTTATCGAAATTGGTTAAAAAATAACAATTTTTATGCACGGAAATATAATATGAAGCAATAGTATTGACTAATTTTAATATTTCTTAAGAATACATAGATTAAAATTGGACATTTGAAGGTATAGGAACCAAAATTGAACAAACTTCAAATTGAGCTTAGCTTGCTGATAATCAAAGATTAAAATATCTGTTGACATGTTGATATATTTGTAAATTAAATGGTTTAACATTGATATTAAAGATCCATTGTTATCTTTGATATCTATTTTAAGTGTCCGTAAACATAAAAAATGTAATCTATTTATTCTATATGAATAGAAATATTAATAATAATATCCATAATTTAGTTTGAAAGTAAAAATTAAACAACGCAACTTAATTATTAATTTAAATAATTTTTTAATAAATTTTAATTTTTGACTTACAAAAATATCCGTATATATATACACACACAGAGAGGCGTTGTTGATCTATCGGTAAAATTAAAATCTCAATATTAATGTTTAAGATTAACATCAATATCTTAATGAATAATTAACATGCACTATCCCCAAATAAACTTAGCTCAACTAGTATAAATATGTGTTGACGATGTATGTGATTCGAGTCTTTTGCTCTCTATTATACCAAAAAAAAAAAAAAAATGGTACAATTTTAGTTTTTGCCTGTATATAAACCCATATCCATTCTGTCATAATTAATAAAATTGAAATTTAATGATTTGAATATTTGTAAATTACAAACGGCTTAAGATTTATAATATTCATAGACTAAGATGCACCCTTCACCTAACCTGCCTCTAATAAATCACATATAATCAGTAAAAGTCAACTACTTTTAGTTGACCATTTCCATCAATCCACAAAATCATTAGAATTTTATATTTATTTTGTTGAATTTAATTACAACTCATTGTATTTACTTCTGATTGTAGATTCAAATTCTATTTTTAATTTACAATGCAATATTTTCATGAAACGAAGATTGTTTTTAATTTTTTATTTTATGATTATAAATTCTCACACCATTAATATTAATTTATTTATTTTTAGGATATATCAAATATTGTAAAAAAACAAAAATATTTACAAATACAACAAAATTTCACTGTCTATATATGATAAACACGATAGAATGTATGTTTTGCTATTAGTTGTAAATATTTTCAGCAATTTTTCTATTTAAGATAATTTTTTATATATTAATTAACTTTTTTTTTAAATTAAAAAGTCTATTTTTATTTTTGCTTTATAAATTCTACATTTATGAGGTCATATTATTGCAATAGTATTAAATGTTTAATAGCCATTAACAATTAATAACATTAAATATCAAACATAGAAAGAAAGCGACATGTGCTACATTTATGGAGAAGGAGAGTATATAGGTTTCTTGTCTATTCTTGCTAAGACCACGACCACAACAACAAAATCAAAATCTCTTGTCTAATTCAATGTTTGGAATTATCATCCACTAAATCATGGATGTAATTAATGAATTAGATTTATAAAGTTATGAAATATATTTAAATTTGGAACCTGTTAATTCCACATTTTCTTTTTGATTTTCTTTTTGATATTGTGTGAGATGGAAGAATCAAATCTCTCATAACATATGTCAGTTGAACTATACTAATTTTGATTAATCTAATCTAAATTAAATTAGTAAGTAACAAAAACATTAATTAATTAGCAAACATTATTACTAAAGAGCAATACTATCCTATGGTATGTTTCCATAGCATTTTTTGCAAAGCTATATAGAAATGTTATTAAAGTGAAATTGTAGTATTTTTTTGCTAAGCCGATGAAAAGATTCCATAGAAATACGATCAATTGAAAATGAATTCTATATAGCATTATTATAGTGTTGATTAAAGTGCATAGACCTTACATTAGGTACGACAACATTTTAGAAAGTTTACGTTTTATTTATTTGATATTTGGTGTAGTGATTACTAATTATTATTATTGTGGGAACATGTTATTACATTAAAATATCAAAACCAATATGTCACAATCGCATTCTAAAAAAACACAATAAAATAATTATTAGCAAATTGCATTGTTAGATCATATAATTAATAGCTAATTAATTTAATCATGTCCTTGACGATAATTAGTGATATGAATGAAGTAACAACACTTGCTTTATCCGCTTGAAGCTTAATTAGGCTACATATTGCGTTCCACGTCCAAATCATGTATTTGCATTTGATATCATAGTAATTAAATAAAGCTTTCCAATGTTCTTTTATTTTTACCTTAATTGTTTCTATCAAACTACAAAATTAATCAAAAGCCCAAAAATTGCAAAGAGGGGAGATTTGATTAAAGAAATGGCGATTAAACTTATGAAATGAACGTTATGTACAAAGCTCCTTAGGCTATATATACAATATTACAACTTTTTTTTTCCTTTTTTTTTTGTTATTGGCCATTAATTCTCAACGTTAGCTCTTCGAGTTACGGATATGGTAAGTTTGGATTATGATCTCTAACATTTTTATGTTCATTGACTTGCGATGACTATAGAAATTATTGCAGTACTTGTAGATGAATTGTTGATGTTGATTAGTGTTGTTGTTGATTTGAACATAGTTAGACTGACATTAGTTACGTGTAGGGAACTGAGGAGGAGGAAACTAGGGTGGTTGAAAAGAAGATTGAGGTAATTGATCCAAGAGATGAAGGCAAGGGTGGATTCCGAGCTACTATGTTCATTTTCGGTAAGTAATCTAGTTCAATTAAGGTTAAATTACAAATCAGTCCATGAAACTTTGAAAGTCATGTTTATTCACTTATTTGTGAACTCTAAGTGTCGAACAATAATAAAGAGGATGGAGACCTCGAGCTCTCAATTTGACGAGTGAATTGCTATATATTTGTTGTAAACTAAAAAAATTATAAAAATTATAAAAATTAGTAATTTGTTTTTTCAAGTTATAAATCTTATTACTAGTATTTCGCTAATTGACCCAGTGTTATAACAAAAATATTGGCACCTTTCATTTACAAATATATTGGGACGTAAACTATAAATATTCCAATATTTGGTCTCAAACTTTTAATTTTGATTTTAATAATTCTCTATCATTAACAACCTTAAATTAATATTTAGTGACATCCTAGTTAATTAGATAATCTAGTGATAATTTTGACATGACATAAGGTAACATTAATATGTGATGACAAAAATTTGCTATAAAAAGTAATGAGAGATCGGTTGTTTTTAAATATAGCAAAACGAGTAAATTTATTTATAAATATAACACTCTAATAGATAGTGATAACCTATTAGTGTCTATTACTATTATCACTAATAGACAACAAAATTTTGTTATATTTGAAAATATTTCTAGCAATTTTGACATTGTATTTTTCTCCTGCACATTTGCCATTATTTTTATTTGATTAGCCTAACCAGATGGTTCTAAATGTAAATAAAACATTTTTATGAACCAGTAGTTTAAATTATTTGAATAATTTGATTAATTAACAGATTATATATATTATTTACCAAATGTAAAGTGATGAATTTGAACAGGATTGCTGACTTTTGAGAACATGGGTTTTGTGGCAAACATGACAAGCCTTGTTCAATACTTTCTTATGGTGATGCACTTTGATCTTGAAACTGCTGCAAATACCCTCACCAACTTCATGGGTTCTGCTTTCTTGCTCTCTCTTCTTGGTGGATTCCTTTCTGATACCTATATTAATAGATTCACCAACTGTCTCATTTTCGGTCTACTCGAAATCCTCGTAAGATTTTTCATACTACCTCTATTGATCATGAAATTAAATCAAAACAACCAAAAATTGTGTAGGATCCAAAAAATATAAGATAGTTATATTATCAAATGATGATGGTGTCAAATCCTTAATAATAACGTTATATTATGGTAAAACAACATGACATTATAGCAATATAATGTTGAATAATTTGGTGTATTAAAACAGGCATTGGTAATGATAGCAGTCCAAGCATACTCCCACGATCTCCTTCCGAGTCCCTTGTGCCCGAAGGATTGCGTCCGAGGCCGCATCGCCTTCGTATTCTACACCTCACTATACCTGTTGGCGATCGGGTCGGGCGGAGTACGAGGGGCACTACCGGCGCTGGGGGCAGACCAGTTCAACCAAAAGGATCCGAAGGAGGCCAAGGCTTTAGGGACGTTTTTCAACTATATGTTGCTCAGTGTTGTGATTGGAGCTGCTGTGGGAGTGACTTTGATTGTTTGGGTTGCCGTGAATAAGGCTTGGTATTGGGGCTTCTTCATTTCAGCTGTGGCTGCTACCCTTGGGTTCATTGTGTTTGCCATTGGAAAGCCCTTTTATCGCATTCAACGCCCCGGTCAAAGCCCAATTTTGAGGGTTATTCAGGTCTTTTTCTTTCTTTTCTCTTGGGTTCAGTAATTGCCTTATTGGCCTACATTTTGTTACAATATATAAGGAGAGTTTTAAGGGAATTCAAATGAGATTAGGTTGTGGCAGGTTATTGTTGTGGCGATTAAAAATCGACGGCTACGATTGCCGGACACACCAAACCAATTGTACGAGATTAGTGACAAACATTATATGGATTCCATTCACTCTAGAATTGTTCACACCAATCAGCTCAGGTGAATTTTTTATATTATATTTTTCCTACTTCCTTCCTAATATATATATATATATATATATATATATAATATTTGATACAAATTTTTTTAGTATTTTCTATTGGTTCCATTGTTGTGTGTGTTACCATTCAAGTCACTCGATATTCAAAATATTTTACTTTTGAAATGAAAATAGTCGATGACATGTAAATTTAAAAATAAAAAATAAAAAATAAAAAAAAAAGCCTGAAACTTTTAAAACTATAAAGGTAAGATAATGCAAGTCAAAATGATTGACATTAGATTAAAATTTTAAATAATAGTGTATTCTAATTGAAACTAAACTCACATGAGAACCACCATCATAATTTAAACTCATTAAAAAAAAAAAAAAAGTTAAATTATGATTATTTTAATTTTCTCTTGCAAATAATGTGTTTCTATATCCCTTTTCCTATCATTGAGGTTGTATCAAGTAAGTATTACGAATATCACTTCATTAATATTTATCAATAGTTACTCCTTGTTTAGGAGGATGTGGTCCAATATATAGTAAATTGATGTCGGACGGACAAAAGTATGTGAATTTTCGATAGATCATGTCCATGTTGTCATAAGACAGTTAACAAGTTTATACCATTAGATATATGCGAGAGAAAGAGTAAAAGTATATCGTATAATAAATTTTCGAATTCACATCTAACAGTTTTAGTTGTTAATGGTTCGAATAAATTAACTGTTGCAATAATAATTGTCAAACATGGTCAGGTTTCTTGACAAAGCTGCAATTATCCCAAAGGACACAGAGGCAGGACCTTGGAAAGTTTGCAGCGTAACACAAGTAGAAGAAGTGAAGATTATAACAAGAATGGTTCCTATCTTCATTAGCACCATCATCATGAACACTTGTTTAGCACAACTTCAAACATTCTCAGTTGAACAAGGCAATACAAGAATCATGGACAAAAGCCTTGGCCATTTTCAGTTCCCAGCTCCATCAATCCCTGTTATTCCATTGGTCTTCATGGCCTTCCTCATCCCCCTCTACGAGTTCGTCTTCGTTCCCTTCGCTCGCAAAATCACTAACCACCCCTCGGGTATTACTCAACTCCAACGTGTTGGGGTCGGCCTGGTACTGTTATTAACTACTCCTAAACTCAAAAGCTTAAACCTACTAAATACTTATTAAATATATATATAGGATGTAGCTACGTATATTTAATGTTTTATATATATATATATTCTTTAACAGGTGCTCTCGGCGATATCGATGGCAGTGGCGGGGCTCGTGGAGGTGAAGAGACGACATCAAGCGACAAAGCAGCCGAAGGAACTGATGAGCTTGTTTTGGCTATCATTTCAATATGGGATATTTGGAATAGCAGACATGTTCACCCTTGTGGGGCTGCTTGAGTTTTTCTACAAGGAAGCCCCTGTGGGGATGAGGTCCCTTTCCACTTCCTTCACATTTCTCTCCCTCTCTCTTGGCTATTACTTGAGCAGCATCTTTGTCAATGTTGTCAACAAAGTCACTAAAAATATAACCCCAAGCAAGAAGGGATGGGTTGAAGGTCTTATTCCTGAGGACTTGAATCATAACAACCTCAATCTATTTTATTGGTTTTTGGCCATTCTTAGTGTTTTGAACTTTTTTCATTACTTGTATTGGGCCTCATGGTATAAGTATAAGACCGAGGAGCCGATTGCGGAGTTGAACAGAGGAGGAGGAGGAGAGATGACTAAGGAGCCAATTGTGGAGTTGAATGATAGAGGAGGAAGAGAGACCAAGGAGGCAATTGCAGAGTTGAAGGGACGAGGAGGAGGAGAGACCAAGGAGCCGATTGCGGAGTTAAATGACAAAGGAGGAGAGACCAATGAGCCAACTGCAAAGTTGAACGGTGAAGGAGGTGATGATGTTCCTATTCTCCGCGAGGAGGGGAGTGAAGTAGATGCCAAGCCTCACCAGAGTGAAAAAAAGAAGCCAAATTGACATGAAATGGTGGTTATGGATTAGAGTTTATTGTTTGCTCTCTATCCAACTTATGAAATAGAATTGTCTTGTCCATTCAAGATTTCAGGTAAACTATTATATCTTGGTTTCTAAATGGATTAGCTGATCAACGATAAGTTATTTAACGTTTATAGTTTTCTTATATAATAAACGTCATAAAAAGTGAATTAATTCTGTCAACATGATTTTACTCTCAACTAGCCTTGGGTTAGCCACATTATATTGTTGTTGAGTGGTTAAGGAATTAAAGTGGTCTATTAGGGATGTTTAGAAGGTTGGCCTTAGAGGAAGTGATATAGGAAATCTATTGAGATTATTGCTTGGCTGAGATTTAAAACACTTTATCCACAAATTGAGAAGAGATTGATACTCAAATTATAGTTAAGCTAATGCCTTATCTTCTTCACCAAAGATGAAATGCTTTTTGTTCATTTGATAGAGACCCATGTTTGTAAGGTCCCAACAAAATGGTTCCAATTATTGGTTCACATGCAACACATTATATGCCCACATATCTACACCAATCCCCACATATACAAAATAAATAAAAGTTGTGCATTCACATGCATTATTAACACACAACAACTACTATTACTTTTAAAGGAAAAAAGTGTTTAAAAAATTATGACTTTGTTGGGATGTGATAGAGGTAGAATAAATTATATTTAGAAAATATGAAGATATATATTCGTTAATTGGTAGCTGAGTTATTCTAGATTGATGAAGAATGTTAAAATATGGAAAGATTTGTTATTAAAACAATGGAGTTCAATTTTATGAAAGTGATACCGTATCTTAATTGAAGAGTGGTTAAAGAGAAGCTTGATAGATATATTAGGGTACAAAGGTGGATTATTAGGGGTGGAACAAAGAGTGATTAACACTATAGTCATCCAAAAAAAAAAAAAAAAATCATAGATGAGATTAGAGGAATGAATGACTTTAAAAGAGGGATTTGATGTCCTTTGTTTGAAAGGAGGTTTGTTGGGATTTCATAGATAGTGTTGCATATCGGTTAAAGGAGATTATGTCAAATATAACCCTCTATGATGTATAAGGCTTTTTTGGTTAAATTAAAATAAAAATTTTACATTAATATTTCTATCTATATATATATATTTTTTTTTTGTAAAGTTGAGCCTTGACATTTTTATTCACAACGATATTTTAAGCATAGACCACGCATACCGTTATAGAAATACATAGAAGAAAGTCATTACCCAATCAAAATTTTAACCAAATAATTAAGATTGAGTTACAAGTTTATATATTTGCTACACTTATAAGGTTTGTATTTAATAAGTCTCTAACAGTTCTAATTTTGTATCTAATAAGTATTAAACTTTCAATTTTGTATATATAACATCTAATAACTCCAAATTTATTATACATACATAATTATTGGACACATTTAAACCCAAAAATCCTACTTGACATAAAGTTAAAATTCTTAAAATATTTTTTCATATCAAGTTTCTTAAAACATTAGTTCATAAAAATAGAGTACACATAATCTTGAACATTTAAAAGATGAAACTTGCAATAATTTAACATCAACATAACGAGCTCATTCTTCAACAATAATATAATAAGATATTATATATATATATATAGCAAGAGAGAGAGAGAGAGAGTTTATTCTTTTCCATAGAGCATCTTGTGATAGTTAATAACTCAATATTGTGGGAGAGAAGGACAAATAGATGTGAAAAGATGTGTGTGTTTTCCCATGAGTTATTTTGAAGGGCATATAGCCCTTGTCACAGAGGTGATGTAGGAGAGGGGACCCAAATCATGCAAGTGTTTTTGTTAGTTAGTTGAGGCAGAGCTAAGGGATGCCACACAATATTAAGGCCCCCTTTCCTATAATTGTGTATATTCACTCAAATCATATCTTTGATTTGCTTTTGCAATCCTTCCTCTTTGTTTTTTGTTCTTCCACATGCCATCAAAGATTAGAAAAGTTGAAGAAGATTTTTTTGGCCATTTTTCATTAGATTAGTAGAAGAAATTGTTTTTTTTTTATTGAAATTTGTTGAAATGTCTTGAATCTATTATCTGACGCTTCAAACAATCAAGTACGAGGTCAACGAGTTAGGGCACACAAGAAAGTGGTAACTTTGATAAATGGGTGGAGATGCAATTCACTTCAACTGTGAATGAATTACAATACCAAGATGGAGAAGATCAACATGTTACCACAGAAATCGATCATGTGTTAGTTGATGTGCCTGTTGTGGCAGAACTCATGTGCTTGAAGATTTCAGAAACTGTTGTGCGTGAGACTTTTAGTTCACAAGTATGTCAACCAAGTATAGCTCTTGATAGAGCTAGAAGAGTTGGAGTTTGACCTCCAAAGAGGTATGATTTTGAAGATGTGAATTATGTATTGCATGTTGCTAAAGAGGTGGATCCTCATGAACCATCCACCTAAAAAGAAGTTGTTTCGTATAGTGAGTCTGCTCAATGGCTTGTTGTAATAGGGGATGAGATGGAAATCCCTTGATCAAAACTAGACTTAGGATTTAGTCAAATGGCCTAAGGAGAGAAAATTATCACTTGTAAATGTGTCTTCAAGAAAAAGGAAAGCATCTCACCTACAAAGTGTATTAAATATAAAGCTCTAGACGTTGTTGCTAGAGGGTTCACACAAAGAGAATGAGTTGATTCTAAGGAGATTTCTCACTAGTAGTTGGACATACTTCTGCCAGGATGTTACAAGCTATGGTAGCACATCCGAATTTAGAACTTGGAGCAACTAAATGGGAAAATATCTTTCTTACATGGGTTCCAATGTCAAGGTAAGGAAGATTATGTTTTGCAAGTTGAAGAAGCCTTTGTATGGACTAAATCAATCTCTGAAGCAGCGATACAAGTGATTTAACAGCTATATGGTTGGACAAGAGTACAACAAGAGTGTATGATTGTTGTGTATATCACAATTGTCAAGTTGACAGTTGTGATACGGTTCAATGGTTTACTTTCTTCTATATGTAGATGATATGCTCATTGTTGCAAAGTCCAAGCTTGATATCCAGAAGTTGAATAATCTTCTCGGTGTTGAGTTTGATATGAAGGATTTTGGTGTCACATGGAGGCCTATAGGGATAGAAGTCAAAACAAGCTTTTATTATCACAAAAAGCTATATTCAAATGATATTGTCCAAGTTTGGTATGTCATCAGCAAAGTCCATAGATACACCCATGTTGCAAATGCTCGTTTTTCATCTGTGCTCTCACCATAGTCTGAAGCTAAAAAGGGAGTATATGTCTTGGGTTCCGTATTCTAGTGTCATGGGAAGTTTGATATATGTTATAGTTTGTAATAGGTTTGATCTCGTGCATGTTGTTAGTGTTGTCAGTTGGTTCATGGGTTAACTTGGAAAAGAATATTGGTAAGCTGTGAAAAGGGTTTTTCACTACCTTAGAGGAACGTCTGATGCCAGTCTCATTTATGGGATTGATATAAAGTGTTTAGTATTTGGTTATTCTACTTTTGATTATGTTGGAGATGTTGGCAGCAAGAGGTCTATGGCTTGTTATGTGTTCACTCTCGGTGTTTCTATTGCTAGTTGGAAGGTAACCTTAACAACTTACAGCTACTTTGTTTACTATTGAAGTAGAGTACATAACATTGACAGAAGATGTTAAATGGGGAATATGGTTGAAAGGGCTAGTTGGTGCTCTTGGTTTACATCATGATCATGCTATTGTTTATTCTGATAGTTTGAGTGCAATATGCCTAGCCAAGGATCAAGTTCATCATGAGAGGACTAAACACATAAATGTCAGATATCAACTTCATAGAAGTGAGCAGAGGGTTAAAGTGATGAAAATTAGTATTGTAGATAATCCTGTTGATATGTTCACCAAGTCGGTTCCACATGACAAGTTTCAATATTATTTGGACTTAATGCTTTGAATTGTTAATGGTCCCTCTAGGATGCTCTAAAGCATGGGGAAAAAGTTTGGGTATGTCTAGCGATGTTGCATCTAATACATTTGTTATATGTGCGAGAATTCAAGTCAAGGTGGAAATTTGTTGGAATGCATTGATTCTATTATCTGGTGCTTCGAATAACCAAGTATTTACATTTTTTACCCTAGAGTTTAGAGAAATGCGTTATATAAACTCTCTAATCCAGAGGCACCTCTGATCTGTAATCTGAATTATTTTCTCTAATAATAAATTATTCTCCCTCGACCATATACATAGCTAACACACTGTTGGTAAACCACGTAAATCTCTATAAATTTATACTTTTCTGCTCATCTTTATTTGTCGGTTTCATAACAAACTTATATGTCTCTTCATTGTTCAAATTCCATGCGAAAGATGTATTGATCACAATTCATATTGTTCATTTTGGCCTCGACCATGAGCTAAGAGTTGCATATGGTTAGGACAGTGTTTGTACATAGAATCTAATGACCAATCATAGGTTTAGTTGGTTCGATTTTTCTTTTTTTTACTATAATAATTTTTAAATATTTGTTTAAAAGATCAATTTATAACCTCAACCTTTAACAGGTGCAAAAATTAAAACCATAAATTTCCTAAATGAATTAAATTTAATTAGATTATTGGTTAGTGATTTTCTTTTTGAGTACAACAATTGCAAGGATGAGGATCAAACCTTCAATCTCTAGGGAGGAAGGTTGTGCCAATTACGATTAAGCTAAGCTCAATTCGCTATTATCGATTAATGATTGATCAATTGGATTATTTTCACTTGATTCCATCTAAAGTAAACTCAATTATCTTAATAACAATATTATTCTTGTTCCTAAGATGTTACCCACGTATCTAATCATCACATTACTCTTCTTCAACAAGTAAAGAAAATTAGAGAAAAAATTACACTCATATTATTTACAAACCACTATTAAGGTTGTTTTCAAATATAGAAAAATGAACCAAAATATTTATAAATATAGCAAAATTTTATTGTCTATATGTGATAGACCGCAATAGACTATTATCTGTATCTATCTATGTTACATGATCGACACAAATAGTAGTCTATGGCGATCTATATCGCTGATAGATTGTGATATTATGTTATTACTTGTAAATATTTTCAACAATTTTATCATTTAGAATAATTTTCCCTTGTATTATTACCAACATGATTCCCGTATATTTTAATACTCGATTATTGTGTGTGTGAGAAGTTTTTAGGGTTTGTTTTAATTAATATAACTATTAGTTTAATAATTTTAAGAGTTGTTTTCTAATATACCAAAATAAGCTAAAATATTTATAAATATAGAAAATTTGTACTATTTATCGCGATGGATCTCAATAGACTTCTATCGCTCAGTGATAGAAGTGATCTATTGTTGATGGACAATGAAATTTTTCTATATTTGTAAATAGTTTGATATTTTTTCTATTTATAATAATTTTCCTAATTTTAATTAGCTTGATCTACAAGGTTTAAGGATATATAAATTGATTTTTCCCTAAATAGTCTTGTAGGAAATGATACTTGAAATACCTAACATATTACTATTTGTTGAATAGTATATGCTTGCACTTGACCTTGAATACTCTCAACCATTTTTGGAATACCTACATATTACTATTCGTCACAATAGTTGTGACGTTGTATTATTCGTCGCAAAACTTTCGTCACTAAAGACTTGATTTTTTGTAGTGTTTGGTCATCACAGTCTAACTACACTACCTAATTGTCTTTATCCAAAGAAAATTACTAAAGAGGTTGCTTAACATAGAATTGCTCCAAGCAAAACATATCAAACTTTTGAGTTCCTATATATATTTATTTGAGCCACCAACAAAAAAGAAAAAAAGTGTCATTATTAATATTATGTCCTAAAAAAACAATATTTTAGTTATATTTTATTGATTCTTCTAAATTGTAATGGAAATGTCTATTCAGTAATCTAGTCAACAGGTTTAAAACCCTCCTTTCAACATGTCGATTTTGATATCTAAACTTTAAAATTAATTAATCATTTGGGTTCTCTTTTTAAAACGTAAATTAAAAAATTCGATTTTGTACGACAAAAGTATATAATTTTAATTCCTCAACCAGTAGAGATATGCTTGTGTTAATCTCACATCCATTGTCCATTTATAAAAAACTAAACATAGATAAGTCGAGATTAAAATTATAGATGGATTTCTAAAAGTTCAAAAAGTAATAAAACAAACATCATTTCAAAAGTGAATAACAAAAAATAAATAAATATTGATAAAAAGTAAGTGTAGAAATGAAGATGAAACAAACAGCACTCATTAAAACGCAATGAAAAGTTGAAGGAAAAAGAAAAATTTAGATTAGAATAAAGTTTAATTATATCCCAAATGATTCACAAAAGGTTGGATAGGTGACCACATCAAAAGGTGAAAAAAGTCCCCATCTTCAGGAGACAGTGATGGACACCCATTTAAGAAATACATGGTCCCTTTAATTATTTCCTTTTCCTTTTCCTTTTCTCCACACCAATGCATGGACTAGCAAATCCTTTCACAGTTTCAAAAACCAAAAACTAAACCCTTATATTAATTATCTTAATCTGATGGAGATTGATTATGGTAGGTGAAATTCAAAAGAGAAAAAATAATAACTTTACAAAAATATCAAACCAGAGCACGATTCAATAGGTACATTATTACAACTTAAGATCATGATATGTTCAAATATTCATATCCATATCCTACATATTATGTTGTCCAACAAAATTTACTACTAATAATAATAATAAATAACAACAAGTTTCATATCTTTTGAGAACTTTACACACCTTTAGAAGTGGTTCACATGTTGAGGGTTCGTTTCGAGAAGGCGAAGAATGCCACAAAATTAGAGAAAAATATATTGTATATAAGTAAAAGACAACATTTTTCATTGGTACGAGACCATTTGGCTCCTAAGTGAAGCAAAGTCATGGAAGTTAAGTTTAGAATCGAAAACGAGACAATACCGTGCTATATTGTAGAATTACGGGAATGTTTGTTGCCCTAACATTCCGGCTTGGAGGGTCGCATGGCGGTGATTGATTTGATGATGATGCCAATCATTTCGCATTAGGTCTGAGGTAGTCTGAAGAAACTGATCGTCTGGATGCCACAAGAAGCTATTATTATTGTTGTTATGAACTACTACTTGAGAGGTAGAACTTCCAATAGGGGGAGCATTATTTTCTGAAGGAATCAAACTAATAGAAGGCCTCACATGAGATACAACACATGAATTTTGAGATGGGAAAAACAAATTTGAAATGGCCTCAAAAGGGATGGCATTATTATGATTATTATTGTTTTGGATTATAGGGAGACCTGTGTGATTGGATCCGTCGTCCGGTTGGTGAAAATTTGAGAAATTATAAGTAGTAGTGGTCGACATGTCGGAACTTTCAATTGGTTTTGTTGTTGTTGAATTGGTTGGAACTACTTGAATTGGGGAAGCTTTTTCATATGTTTTCTTATCATCTGATGTGATAATGTTGTTATTCTCATTATTGTTGATAATTTCTTTCTCTATGAGAGGCTTGTGAGTGTTGGGGTCTATGCCTTTTTGCTTCAACTTCTTTTTAATGCACGAATTCCATAGATTCTTTATCTCGTTGTCGGTTCTTCCAGGTAGTTGAGCAGCAATTTGTGACCATCTGAATGGATAATATGTTAAAAATAGAATTAGGAAATAAGAACAAGATCGAAGAACTTCAAATTTACATCCTCTAATTCTCCATAAATTACTAATGTGTCTCATAATTGAGTAAAAAGTATTTGAATTAGAACAAACCTGTTGCCTAGAACTGAATGAAGCTCAATTATTAAATCTTCTTCTTGTTGGGAGAATGGGCCTCTCTTCAAATCTGGCCTAAGGTAATTGATCCATCTCAATCTACAACTCTTCCCACACCTTTGCAAGCCTATGAATTCAAAAGGGGTTTTTTCCAAAAGATTAAAAAAAAAACAAATAAAATCTCCCTCTTTTCTTCCCTTCAACTTTCTCCTTCTCACTCTCATCCCATGAATACAACTTAACAGTTCAGAAATCCAAACTCTCTCACCACCATGAACACATCTGTATCAACTTCTTTTGAGGCCTAAGATTCTTAACTCTCTCTTTTCTTTGGCCATTAGAGAGAAGAAGAGAGAAATTAAATAAAGAGAAGAAAGGATATGGAAAAATGACCTGCAAGTTTAGGGACAGAACTCCAACAGCCATGGCCATGAATGGTGATATAATTAAGGAGCTTTTCATCTTCTTCAGGTGACCAAAGCCCTTTCCTTAGCTTCTGCTTGTAACAGCAAGAGTGCCTTCCCATATGAACTCCAATTCCAAAAACCACTACTTTTTTTTTTTTTTTTTTTTTTTTTTTTTTTTTTTTTTTTTTTGGCAAATTTATAAAACAGAAACTTTATTTGCAAAGGGGGAACCTTTTTTTATTTATTTTTGATATATATAGATAATTATGGAGAAAAGTGGAGTAAATTGAGATATTCAGGAAGATAATTGAAATTTATTAGTTTAAAAAGAAAGAGAGAGAGAGCAGACACATGTGGGAATCTAATTAATAAGTAGCTAAGTTCCAAATGGAGATGTCACCCTCGAGAGAGAGAGAGAGAGAGATGTACAAATTACAAGTTAGAGGTCAGAATTTTTTTATTTTTTATTTTATTTTTTTTTAATTTTTGTAATATGTATAAAATGAAAATAATATTGTTATAAATACCAAATGTATAATGTAGGGACTTCTAGGCCAATATGATACTTTTTTTTCATATTACTTTCCTTCATTTGTATGTCATTTTAGCATCAATTTGAGAATAGTACTATAGGACTAGAATAAAATCAATAATAGTTAAATTACAATTTCGCCCCATATAGTTTGAACTAAATTAAAATTTAGTTCTGATTTTAAAGGTATTTAAAGTTTTTATGGTTTGATGAATCCTCATAAATAATCTATATGGTTTGATCAAATTTTTATAAGTAGTTCCTACCGTAATGACTATTTATGAGAGTTTTATCAAATCAAAGGAACTAAGGTCTCGTTTACCCTCGGTGAAAGGTAATCCATAAATTGTAATGTAAAAAGTGGGTTTTAGTTGATTAATTTTGTTGTTGTTTTCCTACGTTCTGTAATCGTAATGAGTTTGTGGGGCATGCCTCAAAATCTGTAATAAAATCCTACAATCTAATTGAGGAGAATGAAAGGTGATCAATCGAATTATAGCTGAAAATTACATGAGATCCACTACGTTTACTGTTACCGTTTACTGTAACAATATAAAAACTATGAATCCACAACATTTATTGTTACATTTACCTTTATCGTTACCGTAACCATCATCGATAGGATATCAAGCAATAATTGTCACGATAATGGTAACAGTAAAATTAATGTGACAGATTTATAATTTTAGATAAACGTGATCAAAAGCAATCCAATTATGTTTGCGATTCAAGACTATTACGACTCATCCATCAATAAAATCTCATTTTAATTACACCGATTTTTCTCATGAATTAGTAAACGTAGCCTAAATTCTAATTCTATAAATATGAACTAAATTTACAATTTAACCGATTCAAGCATTTATTATAATATTATATTTTCTTTTTCTTTTCTGAAAATTTATGGGTCATCATTAATTTGGGAATTGGGAATGGTAAAATTGTTAGCCTCACATGGATTAGGAAGGAAGATGGTTATCCATTTGAGAGTGTGTTATATTTTAACAAAACAGATGTAATTCTTTGTCAAATTACACATGTTTTAATTTGTTTTCCTTTTTGGAGTTCAGTAAAATTAGTGCAAATCACTTTTTTCACTCGAAACATGTTAAAATTTCCTTATTAATACATTTTCTTAATTATATTGAAGATGAGTGGTGAGAGTCTGTTTGAATTTCGAAATGATTTCTTAAATACTAAAAAATATGATTTTGGACGAATAATTAGTAGTTGTACACATCAATTTAGTTAAAGGTGCGATAATTACAACATTATGAAATAAGAAAGTGGTAGATACAATGTATTTTCACTGTGGAACACATTTTAATGCTTAAATTAGTTTGAGTCTTGAAATTTATTATAGAATCATGGGATAGGTAATTAAATTTGTATCATTGTAATCCTTGATCTTCATGTGTGTATATTATATGGTGAAGAGAGGTTGTTCTAATAGCCGATCATCGTTGCTAACATATTATAGGATAAGTCATTGTTATAGATCGATGAAGAGTCCGATGATAACAGACTCCTAAAGTGACCTTATTGATCATCTTGTCTTTAACTTATTCACTCTACTTTTTATATTTTTTTTTATATTCGTGAGTATCCTAACCAGCTTACACACATTCCAACTAATCTCACGGTCTCACGGGACAATCCACCTGACCCTATAATATTTGGGTGTTAAGGAAAACTCATATCCTAGATAGGGGCCACCATGGATTGAACTTATGACTTCTTAGTCTTATTTTTTGTAGTTAATTAAGATATGACTATCTTACCTCATCTGATTAGACTACACACATTTAAACGTCTCTCCTTGCTGGGATACACATAGTGTATGATTTCTTATCTAACCTTAGTCAAGCCATAACACAATATAGCTTACAATTTCACCTTTAGTTTAGCTATGGACCCACCCGATTTTACTTGATTTGGGTCACATTATTTTCCTATTTATTAAAAATCTCCCATCCATTATATTTGCTTTCAATACTTTTATCAATAAGGCCAAGGTGTTGGCAATGCTATACAACTTTAAAAATAAAACAAGACAAAACAAAGCCATTTTTTTAAATGTACATACACAAAAGACACCGACAGGGATGTAGGAGTAGCTGTCATTTATAATAATATAATGTATTTGATGGAAGCATGTAACTTTAATTATTCAAAGATTTTTAAATTTAGCAGCCATTGTCTATGTTTGACATATTTATTCTTTTATATTCAATTTTACTTCCATCATTCTCCTTTAATTTCACTTTTTTTTTTTTAATGCTTTGACAACTAAAAGATACGATTGGTCGGTGAACTTTTATATTTAATTTTGAATTTTAAAAAGTATATAAGGAGTTTTTGAATTTTCAATTTTGTGCCATTAGGTCACTAAATTTTCAAAATGTTAAATAGGTATTTAAATTTTTTATTTTATATATATTTGATTGGTCCTAACATATTCAACATTTTTTTTTAATTTAACAAATTTATTATGCATAAGAATTGAATTTTGTGTTTAATAGATCATTAATTTTTCAATTTCATGTCCAATAAATTCGTGAATTTTAAAAATTGTCAAATAGGTCCCTATTAATAGACACAAAATTATATGTATTCAAGAACTTATTAGATACAAAATCGAATGCTTTGAGGACCTTATTGGACACTATTTTAAAATTTATAAATTTATTAGGCAATTTTTTGAAAAAACAAAATCATGGACTATCAAAATCATCTTAAAAGTTCAAGACTTGTTTGATAGAATGTTAATTATTAGCTTTTAAATTTTTATTTTTTTATCTTTTTTGAAAAAAAAATGTTGGATGTTGGATAATTTTGAGTAAGGAAATACATTTGGCCTCCTAAACATATATTTGTACATATATCTTTATCAAACTTTATAGTTCGAGAGTTTAGGTAGTCACATTTTTTAAGTGGAAACAATATTAAACAATTTAATTTCTATATTTTTAAAATTGTAATAATTTTATCCTTAATCTTTAGCATGTAAGTACTTTTAAATTTGTAACAATGTAATTCTTATCGCGAAAATTTTCATCAAATTTAGTTAATCTAAGATGGATAAGAAATTCATTAAATCTTAATAATATCTTTTACGATAGAGATTCTAAAACCTGTTACAAATAATAAACTACAAGAACTAAAGGGATAATAATTATTATCAATTCAAAATTATATAGAAGAAATCATTATAAATGAAAGTTTAGTGATTCAATTATTATTTCCTTGAAAAAAAAAATCTTTGAAATTTTAAAATAGGAACAAACAATATCAAAGTTCTTTATTTAAAAATAGACAATATGAACACCTGTTTTAATAATCAGCCACAACTTTCATTTTGAAAGCCAAACATAAAAATATTTTATTAGTAAATTCAAAATAAATTATTCAATTATTTACCAATAGCTAATATGCATGATTATTGTCTTCTTCGTTAGGTTGTTGCCATGTTGGAGCACCCATTCTTTTTTATTGTTGACGTTGAACATTAAATTAATTTGGGATTAAATTATTAATTTATCCTTCCAATCTTAATTTATTCATATAGCTTTAAAAATGTATTAATAATAAAGGTAATTCTTTTAAATGATAAAATTGTTAAAAATATTTTTAAATATAACAATAAAAGAAAAAACAATTTTTTTTAAATATTTTCTTTGAAATTTTTTTTTTCTTCTTTATAATAGGTGAGGTAGGAGATCAAACTTCAAGACTTCGAAATTGATATTAAAAATTCATGTTAATTCAAACATGCTCATCGTCACTCACACACTACAAAGTAAAGAAAAATGACTCACGTAACAATAAGTGGAGGTAGTAGTATAGGAAAATTTTTCATACATTTAAGACATTTCGAGTATGAATCTCACATAACAAGCACAATTATCCAAATATTCTTACTTATTTGAAAAAATATTCCTACAAAACAAACATTAGTCATCTAAAGATGTCGGATCTTTGTGATTCTGAACATCTATAATTCAATGCATCCAAAGACTTCGAGTATCTACGTTTCCAAAAAACAGATGGCCCTTGAGAACCTTTTAAACTCAAACTTTTTTTTTTATTATTATTGGAGAAACCGAAAGAAAGAAGAAGGAGAGAGAAGGGGAGAGGAAGAAGAAGTGGGAAGGCGAGGGGAGGAGGGGGAGAGAGAATGGGAAGAGGTTCAAAAAATTATAATAATAAAATGTCATGTCATCATTTAATATAATAAAAAAAATACTCTAAGAATCTTTTAAACCTATTCTAAAAAATTCAGATATTAAAATAATACATTTTAAAACTTAAGTGGTCTAATGAATCTGTTATTGAAAACTCGAAACTAAAAGGTAATTTTTCAACTAAAGAGAAGAGGAGTGAAGTCTTAAATGGGATAAATGTTTCAAATTCATAGAAGAAAGTAGTTTTGAAAAACTAGAGAGGATGCCTTTTGAGTATCAAATGAACAAAAAGTACTCCAAGAAAGCAAATACCTTTAATGATTATATATATATATATATATATATATATATCAAAAGTATCTACTCATAAGAAAGCTTTCTTTCTTAGTATATATTCTTTCATTGTTAGGGTTCTTGTGCATTCTTTGGTAGTCCTCATTCATCTGTTTTTTGAAGTAAAGGAAGGACATATAAAATTGGATTTTGAATTTTGAACCAAGTACAATAAAGGTCATCTCTCAATTATTTGCAAGAGAACCAAACAAATAAAGCTAACATAAATTTGATAAATAATCAATGAAAATAACAATAGTAAAAATAATAATAGTTTACCACTTACGTACGTCAAGAGGCAAGCTAAAAGAATAAATTTTAAATTATTTTTGTGTTTGTTTGTCTTTATTCAATCTAACTTATTTGTATCATATCATGTCAAATAATCCCTAATCTTTATAATAACATTGTTAGCATTACGAATTTATATATTAAACTCAAAATACAAGATTTAGAGATATTTAAAAACAAAAGGGATACATGTATCAAAATCTTGAGATAGTTAAATATGTTAAATCAAAATGAAGTTAGGGCATAGACAAAAGGGATGAGGTGAGTGAGTGGTGGCAAAGCTAGGCCTAGCTGGTACTTAAAAGGGAATAGAAATTTGTGGGGAACATTTACACATTTTCTTGCTTTTTGCCTTAGGACTTAGACTAGTTGGGTTTTGCTAAAACTAAAATGATGTCCTTTGATTTGACATTAATATATCAAATCCAAAAATATGGGCCATTAACAATAGTTGGGAACATAAGCACATGCATTTCTCCTAACTTCTCCATAAATCACTACCAAATTATCTTGTCAATCAATGTATCATGTACCTTAGCCAATCAAGAGGATCTTTAATGGTACATTACAAGATTTATTAAACTTTAAAAGTGATTATACTTCTACACTTTAATATCTTAAATTTTGATGTGTTTAATAGGATACACAAACTTTGGTTTTGAGTTACCCAAATAATTTGATTGATTGTTTCAATATCTTTTTCTAAATAATCAATTACAAAAATAGGACGAACATAAAATTATTATAAAAAAAAATATATATATATATATAGAGAGAGATAGATAGATGGTGTATTATGTCCACAAGTACCTTAATAAAATATGAACATGGTATAAATTGTTTACCACATCCACAATTTAGATGTAAATCATGTACTACGTATCAAAGTTATATGACCTCAATTGCAAACCTTCATCTCTCACAATCTTAAAAATTAAAAATAAAAAAAATAAAAAAAAAAAAAAAAGTTGCATTCTTCTTGCATGCATAAATCATGGATGTCGTCACCAACATGGAACGAGGTGATATGAGTAAGAAAATTTTCATCTCACAATCCAAATTTGTCAGTAGTTTTCATCTCTTACTTCAGATCGCAAATTTTTTTATTTTTTTATTTTTTCCTTCAGAACTACCTTATATTTATCATTTCTTTTCAAAACTTTGAACTTAACTCGATTTTTCTATCATTTTATTTTGAATCAAAAATTAATATCTAATAAAAAGGTCGTGTTCGTTATTCTATGTAACTATGAATCTCATTTTGATATCAGAATTCTCAAATTTTGGTTGAAGAATGTCCTAAAAAGGATACATCAAGCTTCTTTTCTTCTTTTGATTGTCAAGAAAAATAACTATTTTATTATAAGATTTTTTTTTTTTTTCAAGTATAACAAGTGAAGGAATGGAAATTTGAACCTTTGACTTTAAAAGAGATAGTACATGTTCATTGTCACTTAACTATTCTCACTTTGGCTTTAAAAATATAAAACAAATAGTCATTTTTTGTATGTCTTATTATAATTATGTCACCTAATTATAATTAATATCTACCTACTCACTCGCTCCAACCAATTTGGATAACTTTATTGTACTCACAACAGGATGTTACTACATGCACACATATTTGAAGTCACGTTACCTAACTATTAAACAAGTACCAACGAGACTATATAAAGAGAACCAAAAATGATAATTTTCTAAGAGTTTGAAGACTAAAATAGCAATTTTAGTCCTTCATAGAGTAACATGAAACAAACTTGGAATGGTATAGATTAAAAAAAAAAAAAAATACTACTTGATGCATTTCAGACTACATCATTCTTTGTGCAACGTGCTCAAGTGTCTAACCACAAATTAAGGCAAGATAAGTTTTTCTTATTTTTAAAAAATTTTCTTTTCTTACTTTTTTTTTTTTTTTAAAATGTACACATAAAGATGGGTGAAACTAAGATGCACTCAAATAAAATATTAATTTTATAAATAATAACCCAATTAAACCAAACATTAAAAACAAATACAAAAGGGGGTTGTGAAATGATGGGGAGAAGGAAGGCTCAAAGTAGCCCAAATTATGGAAAGTTATGTCTGGTTGAAAAAATTTAAGTGTTATGTTCTTTCTTACTTTTGGGTTTGCAATTGCTTTTTGTAGTAGTGGGGACTGCCAAAAGATATTCAACTTTGTTTGCCTTTCCACATCAATTACTCTATTTTGGGGAAAGATTTTATGTTAATTGCTAAAGGTAGTCCCCAAATGAAACAAAGTGAAGTTCCATTATTTCCTAATGGCCTCAAAGTCTCAAAACTACATTCACTATATATATATATATATATATTTCCCTTCCATCCCAAGTTCTTTCCACTTTTTTTTTTTTTTCTTTGCATGCTTTTTTAAAAAAAGAGATTAATTTTTTTAAAAAAAAAAAAAAAAAAAAAAAAAAAAAAAAAAAAAAAGGACAGTAGTTCTTTTGGTGTCCTAGTAGTCTTTTTTATTTCCTTCTTTTTCTCAAAGATTGTGATTTTGATTTAAAGGTGGAAACCTTTGGAAAATACCTATTTTAGCCTCCTAATTTATAAGGGAAAATCAATTAGATGCTTCTATATTAATTCACCATCAATGTATTATTCATATATGTGTAGCTATGTACTAACTATGGTAGATATTGAAGTCACATAAGTTGATTGAGGAGAGACCGAAAGATGGTCCAAAGTTTTGTAGAATATAATCTATGAAATAAATAAAGAAAATGTAAGTACACATTTTGAATCATATTAACTAGCCATGTCCATCCATTTATGAAACAATTTATGATTGAACCAAAATGATTTTTTAAATGAGTTTAAAGAGTTGAAAAAATAGATACCAAAATAAGACTTAAACATACTTGTTCGCATGTATATCAAGGACGAGAATCTATATCCATCACATAAAGTGAAAATATATAGCGTAAATATCAATTTATACCTTTTAACTTTGGGAATTGTATTAATTCAAATCCTAAATTAATAATTGTATCAATTTAAATTATGAGCTTTCTTAAGTGTATTGACTTAAACGATTTCCATTGACCAATATCATGTGGAACTTATCATTTGAGTCAATTAAACTCTTACTTTTTGATTACTTTTTCATAAGTCAATCAGTTAAGATCTTCAATACGATTACTTTTAAAAATCATCTATACATTGATTCTAAAACGTATATAGACCTCTACAAATATCAATTTACAAAATGGACATTTATGGTAAATTAATGGAGAATTCTCATTAAAAATTCTAACTAAAAATCTAAATTAATTCATTCAAGAAAGATTTAAAGGATATAAATATAATTATAAGTTTTACACAAACCTTTTTCAAATAAGATGTAATAAATGGATAGACTTCCAGCTATACCATTTTAGTTTAGCCAAAGTTTAGATGCATAACAAGATATTTTTTTTTTTTTTTCAAATATATAGATACAGTTGATGATTTTAATAAATTATAAAAAAGAAATAAAAAGGAATGACATCACTCACTGACAATGAAGAAATGGTCACCTCCAAAATGAGTTGGGGTGGGACCTAATAGACTAATAGTACTAAAAACGAAGATATAATAATTTTAATTCTTTTGTTATCTCATTCTCAATGAGTTCAATAATTTGATTAAATAATATTACTAAGTGTTAGCAACTTAATTCACCTACTAATTTTAACAAAACATAAAGAATAGAAACAACCAACGTCTAATTCATTGAATAACATGTCCACTCATAAATTTCAAAAAAAAAAAAAAAAAAAACAATATCAAAGTGATACTTAGAGTGAGAACTTATCAAATAATTAAAATTACAACACTTTTCAAAATTTAAGGTTAAAATTGCGATACTTATCAAAGTTTATTGAAATTTTAATTTAAAAAAAAAAAAAAAAAAAAAAAAAAAAAAAAAAAAAAAAGTTACTTTTGTTCCTAACAAAAGATTATTGGCATAGTCATTATGCAGATATCATAGGTCCTTATCTTCAAAGCAAGATGAAGATAAATAAAATAGTCTATAAATCATGCTAAAGTCACAAAAGTGCAATAATAATAATAATAATAATAACTATAACTGAAAGTAAACAAGAACATACAAAAAGTAAACTCCAACAAAAAGAGAGAATCCGACCCCAACTATAGAAAAGAATTTCAATCCAAGAGAACAATACCAAATACCAAAAGAATGTACACTAACACAATGAGGTATTAACTCTAGGCTAGGCACCTCTTCTAAACCTCTCACTTGCTTCCTCGACCTCGCCAAAAATTCTATTGTTTCTCTCAAGCCAAATACCATTAATATCCAAAAATCTCATACATGATATAAATGTGTTGGTGTTAAACTTTTAATATCCACAAGTGTTCGGATTAACTTACACACATCAGGACAATAGTTCGACCCTAAAACATTATATTGTCCAAAGCACCCCTAGACAGAGAGACATATTAGTGAGGGTGACAGAGAGACACTAAGGCACC
Source organism: Citrullus mucosospermus (assembly GCA_030954485.1). Taxonomy (NCBI): domain Eukaryota; kingdom Viridiplantae; phylum Streptophyta; class Magnoliopsida; order Cucurbitales; family Cucurbitaceae; genus Citrullus; species Citrullus mucosospermus. The sequence goes on from CM062056.1 coordinate 28,085,321, forward strand.
TCACTGAAATAAGGTTAAACTAAAACTATTGAGTAAAAAGGACTCCTCAAGAAATATCCTATAATTCAAATGAAGGTATCAATAAAAGGGCAGAATACTTGTGTACCAGGTAATGTGACATATTTATTAATTGATAGCAAAGAGTAAGAAATGGGGTTGAGGATCTATTTGAAATGAAAACCATTTCTCTACTAACATTTTTTAAGAACTTAAAAAGTGTCCCTAAACTATGATATCTAACTACGACTCTTATCCCCTGACCATTCTTACTATCATTCAAGTCATGAGTGTCTTCATATCACATAAGGAATATCATTATACAAAACTGTCATCTTCACTCAAGAAGCTTGCAAAGAATCTAGTAATGAAGCAATAGTCAAAAACTATAATGTAACAAATGGCTGAAACGACCACTGATTTGGCCAAGCTTATTCTCTGGTCCAAAAGGGAGAAATTGGTATCTGCTCAATGAATCTTCAACCCTATATATTGCATGAGGCCATAATTAAATTTTGATTTCAACCCAGCAAAAGAAGTGGGGAAAAGATTATGAAATTAGCATACATGCAAAACTTTGTTAATGTTCTACAAATCAACTTTAAGTTACATAAATCGACCACCATATGCAGGTTTCAGGTGCAAACAATTTTAGGATGTAAAAACCAAGCTACCTATCTATCTTAATACTTACAAATCCATAAATGGTTCAGGAGAAACTCATATGACGATAGATAATGGGAGAGAATTTTATTTGCAATTATTAAGTCTAATCTACTTACAAATTTTCAGTTGCATTATGCCTGTCCATCCCCTTCCAGTATGAATACGCATATGCAAGCATCAGAACCTGATTAAACTTTGGATACTTAATGTTACACCTTCAAGTTCTCCAAGTCCAAAGCGGGATCTCATGCTCGATCATTTATATTCGCCGATATTAAGTAATTATGAACAAGCTGAAGCAGAATGTCAAGGCCATGGCATGGCACCTTTTTTTTTTTTTTTTTTTCAAGATACAGAGACAACCTGCCTAATGAATGTGTTTTCTTCAATAATTATCTGCAGAAAGTAAAGAGATTTAAATGCCATCAGCCCTGATCACTGACTAGGTAAAATAGAAAAACAACACTGCAAATTCCACTCACATGCAACTTAGTTAGCTATAAGGTCGTTTTTGGTGGTGGGATTCACACCGCTGTCATTAACACAGGAAGCTTGTTCATTAGCCTGCAATAAAGAACATCATTCATGGGAATCAGTTATCGCATTCAGAACTCAGACACGATGATGTTAATATCTTTCTTCATTGGCTCATTGTCTCAATTCTAATAAAGAATTGGCTACTTCTGCATATTTTGTCTAATAGAATTGTCAAATGCAACATCGATCGGGTAAATAATATATATATATATATATATATATATATATATATATATATATTATTTGTAAATAATTAACCACAGTCGTAATAGTTCAAAGAAATAGCAACAGGATAATTCAATATTTCCTTGAAGATTACTTTTTTTTTTTTGTGTGTGTGTGTGTTTGTGGGTTTGGGGGGAGACAGGGCGGCAGTCCAAAAATATAGGAACAAGAGAGAATTTAGACTTTTAATTTTTGAAGTTTGGATTAAGACTCAATTTGGTCTTCTAATTTTTTATTTATTTTTATAAAGAAACATTTTAATTGTTGAAGTTTGAGAAAGTGATAAAAGTAGCTTCTAAAATCATTGTTTTATAAGGGACACAATGACAGAAAGCTGAGTAGGGTAAGTTAAATGATGATGTAGCTGACCTTATATATGATCAGTTTTAAAAAACATGGAAATTTTTAATTGATGGTATATTTTGTCCTCTATAGAAAAACTCTTTTGATCTGTCTCTCTTTCTCTCTAACCTAGCCGGAATCTCCTCTTCTTCCTCATACAAGTCGATCAAGCAAAACAAAATTCCAGGCAATAAATACAGGAGCTCCGGGAACTAGCCCCATATAACTCAACTCTTCTTACCAGCAGAATGAGTTAAAAAATAAATCCCACCAAAACAACACTGATGATCTTGAAACCAGCAACTCCATTTAATCAACACTTTTTTAACCACCTCATCATCTTCTTCTTACCAGCACTATCCAGATCAACACTGATGCATTAAGAAAAAATCCCACCAAAAATGAATGGGGAGAAGGGGTCAAGAGAGAGGACGAAGAGGGTTATCAGTATGCTGAGTTTTTTCAGTGCACAAATAATATCTTAAGCAGAAACCAGTTCGGTTGTAACCGCCAAGAGAGTTTTGGGGGGATTCACCATTTGAGAGAGAGAGAGAGAGAGAGAGAGAGAGAGAGAGAGAGAGAAGAAGGTGAATGACAGTGAACTCTGGTTTTCTACAGATTAAGTTGTGTTTCTTCGCAAATGGATTTAATCTTCTGATCCGGAATACGGTCTAGGCGCTTCTTGTTATTGTTACTAAAAGGAAAGAAGAACCGACACCAGAGATTACTTAACTACTTAAATTGTAAAATTGAGAGACAAAATGTTTATAGATAAAAACTCTATCCTACTGTTAAAACATTACATAGGTCCTCCACATATGGATAAAAGTTTAAGACTAGTATGCTAAGAACTTCAGTTTAAAAAGTTTGAAATATATATCTGCAAACCTGTCTAAGAGCTGGAGTAATTGAAGGGTCGGTGCCACCATTTGGCACCATGGGTGAATTAATGTTTGGAGATGCATCTTTCGAGGTAGAGGCTGCAGCTGAACCAAAATTCTCCACAGGAGCTGCTGCCACACTGGAATTAGTCATAAAAGGCCCTCCAGAAAATGGGGCAATCGGTCCACGTGGCATGGGCATGGGAAGTCCTTGACCAGGAAGTCCAAGAACCTGAAAGTTAGAACTTGGCAATCCATGCATTACAGTTTGAGCTGGTATAGATGGGCCGGGGAAATGCATTCCTTGCATGTGTGGCACTTGAACCATGGGAAAACCAGGAGAACCACCATTCATGTCTGGCATACCTATCCCAAATCCCATTCCCATTCCCATTCCTATACCCATGGGTGGGTAAATGTGGGGTGCATTCATGGGTGGCATTCCTCCGGGGAACATCACAGGAGGCATGAACAAACCAGCTCCCATTGACATAATCTGCATAATGAGTGAAATGCTTGAACAGGTTACTGATTGTTCTATGCAATGAAAATTTCCAAGTTGTGGGGGGCGCAAGGGACAAAAGAAATACGGTTTTCTGCCTCAGGGAACAGAGCATCACCTGAACCTGAAGTTGAAGCGTTTTCAAGTACTCAATGGCTTCATCAAGCATGGAAGCTTTGTCGACCTAGTAATTCAATGTAGATTAAGAAAAAAAATCAAGTTGTGCTAGTTTCAAGAATCCATGATTCCATTTTCGATTTCTTAGAACTTGATTAAATTAATGTGGCAAGAATCAGTGAAGTTTAAAAAATTTGATTGATCAAACAACAAATGAACCCCATCAAGAGAGTATTAATAGACCAACCTTATTACAATTTGGTATAAGCTCTTGCAGTGCACGCATCTTCTCATTGATCCTATCTCTACGTCGCTGTTGCAGAATTTTAAGAATGAGTTCACTTAAGAATTAGAAGGGCTAAATTTTATAGATGAAGCAAAAAAGTGCAGTTCTCATTACAACAAGACTCACTCTTTCTGATAAATTATGCACTTCTGCTGCCCTACTTCTTTTTGAACCAGTTCCTCGAGCAGAAGTCACTCTCTTCACATCATTGCATTCTTCTTCTACATCCTGTACATGAAAATACTTTTCATTTATCTATTTAGAAAATGATCAAGGTACACAAGGCAAGACAATGTTACAATTTGGTACTCACATCACTGTGCCATTCAGAATCCTCAGTGTCATGACATTTTCTCTTCCTATTTGGTGGTAAATCATCAGAAGCTCCCTCCACGCTATTCCGTGAACAAACGGAAGCGGCAATTATAGATTCAACACCCTTCTCACTATCTGGCAATCCTTTTGTCGCACCAACTTCAAGACAATGTTTGAGGCGGTCATCGTGATCGGCTGAATCTCCTAAACAAGCAACCTCAGGCTGTTTATTAGCCTGTGATTGCTCAGGAGGCTTGCCATCTGATGGATTTTTACCATCTATGGAAGGCACTACCGCATTTTTACAACATGAATTTGATTCATTTCTTATACCACCTCGAGTTACAATTAATGATGATTCATGGGTTTGCTTATTAACTGCCGAGCAGTTCTTAACCACGCTGTCCAAATTGCGCGAACCTCCAGTTCCAGGGACACCATGGTTTTGAGGACTGGATTTGAGAAGAGCAGCAGGTCGCAGAAAATGGGAGAAATTTATGACATTAGATGAATTACTTGGAGGAGTTGGATCTAGCTTTTGCTTTGCTGTGCTTGAAGAACTGCTTGCAATCGATGGAACCTGAGGAGAGTGGCCCACAAGAGAATCATGGAGAATCTTGTCTGTAGTACTTTCAGTGCCCCCAGTGCATTTTGTTCTGAGATGTGGAAATGATGTCTGGATTTGCTGGGATGCTGATGAATGTAATTGGTTCATGCTACTTCTAGGTCTAGTAGTTGAAACATCTAATGAAGAAAGCTTAGAATTATTGCCATCTTCTAGATTAGCACCGTGCAAAGAATTTAGGTGCATGTCTTTCTCTCTGTTTACCTGATTACCACCACTAGCTTTGCCTATAGAAGATGCAATGCTATTGCGTGAGGAAAAGTCATTAACAGTGACCCCAGATAATTCAGGTAAGAAATCAGAAGAATAATCGTGTTGCAGATGTCCATCAAGAGGATAACTTAGCCAAGGCACCATATCATCATCATCATCATGAGCCAATTCGACGTCCGGCGAAGGGGCCGTTGACATAACATCTCTTACTACAGAATCAATAGCCCCAAACTTTACCATCTTTGCATTGTTGAAATATCCTACATCTCTATCTCTATCCCTGGGACTATGAGATGGTAAACATTGAGCCTGTGAAGTGTTTAACTTCCTGGTCCTATTGGACTGGCCCTGCAGCAAAATTTGGCCATTCTCCCACACCAGCTCGAAAACGTCATTCTCAGGACTGCATTCGAAACCAAAGAGAAACAAGAAGCTAAAATTTAGAACAAATATACAGAGAACAAAACCCAGAAAGCAAAAATATACTTCACAAACAATAAGCAAAGGAATAATGATGATCTTTAAGATCCATAAAGTCAAGTCTAGCTAAAAGACTTACTTCATAGATAAATCAGAAGCAACCATGTTGTTCTTGTCTTGAGTCGAATCAAGCTTCCCTCTGGCCACACGATAAAGCTCAGATAAAGGCATGGTTGAAAAGTGGGAAAAACTCTTTGCCTCTTTACTGGGAAATAAGTCACGTTTAAACTCCTCAAGCTAAATCCAAATGAATATAATAAGACGAACCCAGTTGAATTTAAAGGGAATTAAACACCTCTAAATCATCGAAGTGGCTTACAATAAAACCAACGTCCCTATCAGTGGAGTCAAATAGAGTTTTGGGAGAAAATATATTTTAACAACTCAAAAGGGGTATTAAATAAAGCAATTGTTTAATGAATCTCAGAGACACCCAAATCCAAAATTAAGCTCATATTAATATAAAAAAGAAAAAAAAAACTCGAGAAGAAAGGCGAATCCAACAGATCCCAAATGAAATATTTCTTTAATTGACAGTCTGACGAGCAAGAAAGAGGAAATTAGTGGAAGAAGAGTATATTTACTTGAAGAAGACAAACGAAGAGCCTGACAAATGACATCCAACAAAAAGCACAGCCAAACCAGAAGGGAAAACCTGAGGAAATTCGGCGGCTAAACGAGCGGAAAAGAAACAAAAACGAAAGGGAAAAGTGATATCCTCGAAGCAGTCCAAATACACGAATCCAAATGCATTGAAAATGCGAATTGGGGTTTAATCGAACGATCCAGAAAGCCGTAAATTAGCCAAAAGAAGTGAGAAAAGAGAGAAAGAAGATCCCAATGGAACGTGAAAGAGGGGAAATGGGCAAAAGGGCAACAGAGTTATAGCGAGAAAAATGAAGGGCAAGAGAGTGAAAACAAAATAGAAAGCATCTGAGTGGAGAAAAGGACTGTGACACCTTCTGAATCTTAGTCTGAAATTAGGTTGGAAGTGGGTCCACCATGAAACCTCTTGCTGAGATGAATTGGGTCAGCACCGTCGTCATGGCCACCGTAAACCGGCGGTTGAGTGCAGAGAAGCTCTGTTCATCAATCATTGATTGAAACAATATATTGTAGGTTGATTTTTGGTGAAGTTTAAGAAGAAGGGGTGTTGTTCTTCTTGTTGTTCCGGCAGTTTGCTCCCTCAGATTGAGGCAAAACCGAATCGTTTGAATGAAATGGATGATTGAACATACAGTCTCTGCAGAATTAAAGTTGCTCCCCCATTCCATATTCTTATCTGAGTGGCATCTTTCTTTTTTTGTTGTGTCTTGTGTTTGTTGTTTGTATCTGATCTCTCACCATTTGAGTGCAATGCGGTACATTGCATGTAATGGGTGTCATCCTTTCGGATAATATTACAGATAGATATCAAATAGGAACCTACTCTGCACCATTTTAAGCTCTAATCCAAAGCTTTCATATAACCAACTCAACTCAACAATAATCTACATATACTTCTTACTTATACTTAGTGTACTAAAAAAATCCAACCAAACAAAATTTTATAGAGTTAAAAACATTATTGCAACTCTCCATTCTATAATAGATTGACATATAGAGAGGATCGGCAAATACGTTGATTCTAAAAATGGTATATCGATAAGAAGTGTAAGTATATATATGCGTCAAGGTGAGCTTAAATCAACGATAATTGTCTTGGCCTTCTTCTCTAGAAGTCGGAGGATAGATTTCTACCCCACAATTTTTGTACTAATATATATATATATATATATATATATATATATAACATCAAAATATATGTGAGAAAATTTTAGTAAAATTTATTGATATCATTTAAACATAATCATAGTATTAACAAATTGATATCATTTAAGCATAATCATTTACATCTTTGTCTTTATTTTGTTTTTAACAAATTGATAGGATGGTTTTCAAGTATGCATATCATAGTATTAACGTCAAACATATATTCATATCACATCTGAAAACATAGATTATTAGATAAATAAACATTCTTTTATATAAGAACCCTCTGGGTATTAAGGGGAAAAAGAAAACTCCAAGTCACGGTAAAAGATAGGAGTTAAAACCAAAAAGTTTAAAAAAAATTTTACATGAAACCGAACCAAACCGATTTATCGATTCACTTCTAAATTCGGTTTTGCTATTTTAAAAAATATATATATATAGATATATCTTTCAATTAAAAACGGTTTGATTCGCTTCGATTTTAAAATTAGTTTTACTCACGGTTCGGTTTTGAATTTGGTTTTGCTCTTTTTTTTAAATATATAAACAAATAAATAAATAAATATATATATATTAGTTAAAAACAGTCCAATTCAAGTTCAAATTCGATTTTCAAAATTAAAATCGAACCAAACTGAACTGAATAATTCGATTTCAAAATTGCTTCAAACCGGACCGAACTACATTTTTCAATTTCACTTAACTTTTTATTTGATTTTTGCAGTTTGAATGGCCATACTCAAAGTATAAATGGCCATACTTGAAGTATAAGATACAAACCTCTCCAAATAAAACTAACAAAGAATACTCTTTGTGTCACGAGGAATTCATAAAGAACCTACAAATACAAAGAATTTCCTATTTTTAAGGATAGACATACATTAGGTCACAAAATAATTTATTAAGATCTTAGCATAACTCGTATTTCATGTTATGAGGTATGGATTAGGTAGTAAATTTAAAAATTCCTAAGGGTCAGTTTGATAACGTTTTCGTTTCTTGTTTCTTGTTTTTCATTCATCGTCTCTTGTTTCTTGTTTCTCATTCCCTGTTTTTTGTTTCCTGTTTCTTCTTTTTTTGAGAACAAGAAACAAGACTATGGATTAAACTTAGTGAATTTGTAGACATAGAACCGAATCTAAATTGCTTTCAAAAGAGGTCATTCTATCGTTTTACACAATAAATTAGTAAGATAAGTGTTTTTAGAATTCACAGAATCCAAAATTACAAGAAACCCGAAAATAAAATAGTTTGTTTTGTTGTAGAGACATAGAGGGAGGGATTTGTCCATACATGAATCTTTTATTTTGTTGGGGTGTTTTGAGGTTGTGGAAAGTGGGGATTCATACAAAGAAAGAAACAAGTGGGAAATGGTATGGGGTGATGAAGTTCACGTGGGAAGGCTTTGCTTTTGAGACACTTATTATTCATACATCTCATTCACTTAACAAACAATGGGGGGCCTCTCTCTTTCTTTGGCCTTATTTTCTCTTCTTGTTCTTTTCCTATTCTATTTTCTATTTTTAATTTCATTCACACATTTGGCTTCAACTCATTTAACTTAGGGTTTGAGATGGCTTTTTCAAACTACTTTTTTTAGTGCTTTTAGCTATAAGCACATATACTAGAGTTTTGACAGCATCTTTTCTCTAAGATTCTTGACTCTTTTACTGTCCAGTGTCATCGTTTGTTTGTTTTTGATAGTGTAGAGATGTGAACACGTGTAACAAATTTAGTGTAGTTTGTTTGGAATCTCTTTTTTCTATAAAGTATAGAGATGTTTCAAAAGGCTAATAGCTAAAAAATCTGAGTGATTTTAACCTGACTTCGTATGGTTTGTGTTGGGTTGAAATTGATTTTGGTTAGATTAGGTTGTTCTAAACCTTGTTGGGTTGATTTGGTACTTGTGGACACCAAAGTTAAATTTAAATCAACCCCACTCACGATGATATATATACTTTAAAAAAATTATAAATTTATTATTGGATTTACTCTCAACTTTAGTTCTAAGTTCATTTCTATTTCTAATCCAAAATTATTGAGTTTGTTCAACATTTTTAGGTAGTTGTTTTTCCTTAACACTCTTATTTAAAAACATGTATATTTGAAAGCTATGTGACTCTACTTTAACAGCAACAATATGTGAATTTTTATCAAAAATATCTAATAAAAATAAACCTAGCCTAATCCAATTAAAATAAATTTTTATAGGATGGTTTCTGATGAGTTCGTAACTTAACCTGAGTTATTATAGTTATAAGACCTGGACAATTAGATTGAGTCTAAAATATTACAAAACAAATTTATGAACACCCTTTAATAGCATCTAAAGGAGTAGATGATTATTAGACATTAGAACGAAGATGTTACACTTATAAAAGAGTAAATGAGAAAAATTCTTTTGAGAGAAGGCTCTAAAGACAAAGTGTTTGCTTTAGTTACATCAAGCATATTCGAAGTCCAAAGAAACACACACAAAAATAAATAAATAAATAAATAAAAATATTATTCAGACTCTGATTAGTTCAAATAAATCAACTATGTAAAAAGAAAGACAACAATGAATTCTTGTTAGCCAAACAAATTAAACCCTGAAATTACCCTGAATCAATTTCAAAAAGATAAGAAACGTTTCAACACTAACAGACTGTATATCGCCAATAAAAGCACTTCTTAAATTTATTTCCAACTAACCAAAGGTGATGGAATTAAACTACTCAAATGAAAACTTTGGTTCCTCAATAATAAAATATACAATAAGATTCAAATGAATGTAATGTATAATACATTGGAAACCATATAAAATAAATATAGTAATGTAAGATGCCATGGGTATGGGGAAACAAGTAAGGATAACATAAAGAAAGGAAAAAAAAAAAAGAAGGGAGAGGCCTCCAAGTCTCCCCCACCACAAGATAGAGATGTTGGACTGACAAGTAATTTAAAATTATATGGGGATTCTTAATTTCACTTGAGGCCCTTTGCCTTCCAATTCCAATTCTCTTGTGCTTATTAACTCATATCACATGGAAACCCCTAAACTATTAATTCAATTCAATTGTTTCTTTTCTCTTAAACCTAGGTTTGGAGTTTCATAATCTCTATTATTTGATCTTCAATTTTAAAGAATATAATCATTCTAGGCATGTTTTATAATTGTTATGTGTTTTGGTTTTTTATTTTTTTATTTTTTATTTTTTATTTTTTTTTTTGTTTTTGAAACTCATGAATGTTTTCAAGTTTTTCATCATTTTTTAGTTTGGTTTTTTCAAAAAAAAAAATATCAAGAAGTAGGTAATAAGGCAAGAAAACTACTAGGAGAAGTACTGTAGTGTTTTATAAGCTAAAAGAAAAATGGCTATCAAACGAAACTTTAGTCATCTGTGCAATTGCTTTATCGCCTAACACATGCTCACTTAATGCTCATCTTGTTGCTTTAACTCATTCACACATTATCTCATCAAGACGTAAATCAATGTCATAAAATTATAATGAGAAAAATGGTTACTTTTTAAAAAGTTCAAAGGCTACAAATAGATATTTGACCTCGATGCTTACAAACTAAAATAAACGTTTTAAATAAAATACCAAAATAGAATAAATCTAAAACATTATAGACAATTTGAAGATGAATGTGGAAGTTTATAAACTTAGATAGTATTTGAAACTAAATTTTAACATTATGGGATTCATTTTTTTTTAACAATTTTGAAATATCAATACATTAAATCTCACATGATTAGAGTTGTTTTGGGTTTAATTTTGTTAGTGGCTTTTGGGTAACTAAAGGACTTGTTTGATATCTTAGCTATATTCAATTTTTAAATCAAACAAATTCAATAAATTTGTATTTCTTTTATACCCCCACATAATAGCTATCGTGAAAATATGAAATACAACTCTAAATTCTTATTGAGTGCACATTGTTTTCAAATTTCTATTTTTAAATCACCACTTACCGTAACGTGCGATTATATTATACCGACATAAGATAGAGAGAAAAAAAGAAAAAAAAAAACATAAAGAATACAGGTTAGATATGCAGCCAAATAAAAAACAAAGCATATGGGATGTATATATGATGAAGGATTGAAGGTTAATGAATAATATACATAATGTGGGGTGTAGCTTATTATATTCTATTTTAGTCGTGCCCATAACCATTAAACCTTGCTAGCTCTTGCAAGTTGAGAAGAATTTCAACAAATGCTTAAATAATATATTTGCACTTATACCAATGTCTCAACTATCAACCCAAAAAAAATTATAACTATTTTTAAATTTACATTTTAGTCCCTATACTTTTAAAAATTACTCATTTAGAATTGTTTAGGGTGTATTATAGTTAGTATTTATTATGGTTTATGGATTATAATAATATGTATTTTGAGATCAGATTATTTTAGTACAAGTTACAATTGAGGAGAGAAGATGTTTCAAAATAATAAATGCTATAGACATTTAGGGTTTTCAAAGAGTTTAGCTAAGTGTGAGTTATAATAATTGAGAACTTCAATAATTATAATGGGAAGTTCAAACATTTATAATCCACTTCACCCAAGGCAAGTTGAGGGCCAAACGCCCCTTTAATTATTACTTAGTTAAATTACAAATTTAATCTAGTCGTATTTAACAAAGACCGATTAAAAGCAAAGTCAAAAGTCTATCCAACATTCTTTAAAATTCAAAAGCTTATTAGATACAACTCCAAAAGTACACAATTTAACCAAATTCTTTACTATAATTATGTCATCAAATATCCAACTTGCCAATTTTGGACTCCAATACATACCTGCATCAAAATATTAATGCACACATTAAAGAAAATGACATTCAACTGCTAAATAATTAATATCAAGATAATAGGCTATCTTGAACTTAACTCGACTAGTTAAGACATTATATCCAATGAATCAAAAGATTTGAGATTTGAATCCTCACCCTCAGATATTGTTAAAATAAAAAAGTACCGATAAAAATAACAAGAACCAAAATAGTTACCTTCCAAAAATTTTCAAAGACAAATATAGACAACAATTGAGCTTAAAATTTTGTAGGGGAGAGATTGAACTATCAACATTTAAGACGATAATTGTAATGTCTTATTCACTAAAGGTTCATTCAGTTTTACAAGACAAATAGTTATTTTGTAGGATGAACCTGATAGAAACTTTCTAGATCTTAAATTGTGAGGATAATTGTCCACCTTTAAGGTGATAATTGTGATGTTTTATTCACATAAGGTTAGTTTAGTTATACGAGACAAATAGATATTTTGTAGGATAAACCTAATAAAAACGTTTTAGGTCTTAAATTGAGGTTTATGATTGTGCCGGAATATATACATATTTTCATAAATCTAAAGTCATTTACCCGCTAATGACCCCCTGTTCATAACATTCTTGCTTGGCTGCAATAAAAGAGTTGCCCCTATTTCAATTAACTTGACGTGAACAAATGTTTTTCAACAACAGAAAGAAAGTGTGGATCCGCAAGGATCTATTTCTATTCAACCTCCTCCAACGTCAGGCTCAACGCTCATATTTTCAGAGCGAGAAGCATTCATTTCTCCCTCGCTTCTACGCAAACTTTTTCTTTTATAGAGAGAGAGAGTAAGGGGGAGAGCTTACTTAATCTTCTCCTCTTTTCTTATTTTAATATTATAACACTCTTCCAACATGGAGAAGGAAGAACTTTTCTATTCCAATCCTATATCATTTGTTGATTGATAGGGCCGATAGCCAACTGACCAGAGGTCCTTAAAGATGGTGTATATATAGTCAAGAAGAGATGCACAAGGCATCCCATGTGGGGAGGGGGTCTTGAAAGTGAAACAACATGATCAAATCAACAGCATCCAAGTGTGCATTCTTAGTTTAAACAGAAATTGGCAAGTGTTTGTTGAGCCCTTCACATCATTATTTCAGCAAAGCAGTTGGAACACACTATGATAAATGTAGAGATACTGTCTACACAATCATAAGTGCAAGTAACTACAATCATAGAAGACTGTTGGAGTGTTTTTTACCTTTAGTTATTTGACACTTTTTTTTCTTAGTTATATTCCTATGGTTGGTGAGCATGAAAATTGGCTAACAAAAAACTACCCTGATACCACCGAGTACTCAGTGGAATATCGAAAATTTATAAATTTATGCATTTAAATACACAAGATGCGGAAAGATAATAAGTTTCCAACTACTATATAGGCATAGTTTTGAGAGGAAACCAAGGTGTCAAGGTTGCTTCTTTGTCTCAATTGGTCTATAGCTTTTTCTTTTATGGCATGAAACAAATTACCGCACTGTCAACAAGGTAGTCTTCTTTTACATATTTTTCAATACTGCACTTGTTAGTACTCTCTCTTGGTTGATCTCCTTTTCCAATTAGTATCGAACGATATTTTTTTAGGTTCATTGAGAAGGTATTGTTAGACTTTTCTTGGCCCTTTTTCTAAGAAGATGCTTCAGCAAGCACAACTTAATGGTATCTTGAACCAACAAGTGAGGGTAGAGAGATTACCTCTTTGTTGAAGGTATATATCATAACCGCACAAATTCAGCCTAGTGAACTATAATACTTTAAACGGTGCACATTATAATGACTTAATTTTACGATAAATTCATTGTATTTGTACCCTTCAAGGAAATTAAGACAGAGACCATCCGGAAAGAAATAAATAAACTTCAACACCTATCTTATTTATAATGTGGGGAAACTATATACTTAAAAACTTATATTATATAATTTTTAAGAAAATTGCATAAGTAGTAGACCAATCCTTTGGAAACAACCCTACTGTGGAAAACCTCTGGCATCTGGAATGTAATTTGTAAATGTGGCCTACTAACCTTGGCATATCAAGCAAAAAGTTGTGCTTAAACAGGAAGCAATACCTGGCGTAGATTCATGCCCACTTCCTACTCTATTGGTGCTGAATAGTGGTTCCTTGTGGAAACTATTCACATTTGTCCGCCCCTTCAATTAAAACCACTGGTTAGATTCATCAAAATCACCAAGAGATGCACAATCATACTAGCATAAACTGACCATGAAAAGTACGCTCTTAATTCATAGTTATTACATGCATACATAAACAAACCTAAAAGATCATATCCATCAATTGTCATGTTCAAAGGAGCCATCTGTCTGACATGTAGAATTTCTGTCGTGTTTTTTTATTTTTTTCTTTTCTTCTGTCTTCCGCTTGAACAATGGGGAGAAGCACTCTGAAAAAAACCTTCCTGCTTATTCCAGATCCAAGAGTCACAATTCTGCATACCTAATTAGGCAAGAATCACTAAAAACTCTAGAGCAAAACAAATTCAGAAAGCCTCCCACCAAGATGATTAACAGAAAAACTGCTTATAGGTATAGTAATAGTTACACAACAAACCATCTTATTGCAGCAGCTTTCAGTTCAAGATATGCCATTGCTTTGCATCATAACGTATTTCCTCGGTTTCTCTAGCGGTAAAAAAGGAGACATAATCTCAATTAATGGCTAAGAGATCATAGGTTCAATCTATGGTGGCCACCTACTTAGGATTTAATATCCTACAAGTTTCCTTGACACCTAAATGTTGTAAGATCAGGTGGGTTGTCCCGTGAGATTAGTCGGGGTGTACGTAAACTGGCCCAGACACCCATGGATATAAAAAAAAAAATTGAAAAAAAGATGATTTATTAGACACTCTTAGGATTCAGCATTTCTCAAGAATTTAGAAACATGTCGTACAGCACTACATGTCTTATATTTATCTTTAAACCCTATTCAGACTTCTTAAGTTCCAATATGGTGGTATTGCTATAACTCTTTCTTTTTTTTTATAAGAAATAATTTCTCATTGATATAATGAAAAGGAACAAATGTTGAAGCAATACAAACTTCCAAACAGATTGAAAAAGAAAAAAGAAAAATACAAAACAACAGATAAACCCCTGTAGAGACTTGAGCAATGAAAATAAACATAGAAACAAATGACTTGGAGAACTTGCAACAAAAATTGAAGCTAGGAAAAGACCACCAAACACTTCAAATCGAAAGCTACTTCAACCTTCCAAAGAAAATTATGAACTTATGCAGTACCAACAGACACTTCTTTAAATAGAAAACAAGTCCTTTTTTGTATGAATAGCACTTACATTGAGAAAAAATGAAAAAATGCATGGACTTAAAAAAAAAAAAATAGCCTACAAAAAATGTGAAGCTACCTTAAAGAAAGTGAGAATAATTAAAAAAAAAAAGAAAAAAAGAAAAAAAAACTTCATGACCGAAACCCAGAAAGAAACATGAAATCTAACAAAGGACTAAATGTAGAAATGATTAAGCTCCTTCCCTCAAAATATTCTATTGTTCCTCTCGCCCAATAGCACACACCCTACTTGTCACAAAAAGCTTTCCTCTCCCTAAAGGAAAAGTTGAGAAGGAACTCCTCAATCATCTCTCTAGAATGGCAATGTCTAGCCAACTCAACCCCATACTGATCAAAGAAGCAAGTCACGCCGCATGGTCAAAGTCGCAACACCAAAAAAAAAAAAAGAAAAAAAATGGTCACACTCCTCTGCTTCCCTTCTGCAAAAGAATGCAACAACACCGCCCACCAAATTAGGCATCTTCATAGCAACCCTGTCCAAGGTGTTCGCCCTACCATAGAGAACATGCCAGACAAAAAACTTCACCAAAAAAATAGAATCTCTCAAAGGGGAGGGGTTTACTCGATAAAGGAAGAATGAATGATAAGAGAAGACCTCCAAAGGGATCGAGCACCTAAAGCAAATGTCCTCCATGCAGAGCACCAAAATTCCCCTAACAACTGGAGAACAATATCCCATGTTTCCTCATCAAGCGGAGCAAACTACGAAACTCCAAAGTGGGAGTAGGTTGAGCCATAATATTAGCCACCAAAACATTCTTCAAAGAAAATAAATGGTAGAAACGAGGGAAATCGGAGCAAAGGTGAACGGACTATCTCCCAACAACCAATCTTCCCAAGAAAGCGTACTTCCCTCCCACACCCAACAATGAATGAATAAAGACATGAAAGGGAACTCTCCTACAATCGGTCTCCAAGTTGACCTGGAAGTGCCACTAACTCCATTCCGGGTCCATTCAAGAGGAGATGAACCAAATTTACTCACAAACCTTTCGCCAAAAAGCATTAGGATCATGATAAAATCACCACAGCCATTTCGCCAAAAAGGCATGGTTAAAGGCTCTCAAATTTCCAATACAGCCACACCTAAACACCCAGAATTCTGAAACCTCTACCCATCTAACCAAGTGAGACCCCACGACCAAAAAGAAAACTCAGGCATTACTAACCGACACAGGAATCTTAAAAAGGGATAGAAAATAAAGAGGAATCCCACTGAAATCGACTAGAAGAGAGTCAATTATCTTGGCAAGGTCTAGTCCTTTCATTGATTGAATGAACGGAAAAAAAGGAAAGAAAAATCATATGTACTGAGTTACATTATGGATTTATGTACACAGTTCTATGCAATAGAAACCAGAAGGTTAGGTGAGTTATCTTAGGGTTCCACGAAAAATTAACGACATTCAGCATTCACTTAAGTTTGGCAACTATCAAGAAGCTAACCAAGACAATCATACTGGAAATTATTTTCCATAAAAATAATATTTACTAAAATAAAATATTGAACATCACATGTATTAATCCATCATGGACAGCAACTCTTTCTCGGCTAGACTTCATACTTTTTCTTTTTCTTACTTTTTTTTAACTCAGCTAGACTTCTTAATTGATAAATGGGACAAAATTGAAATGTTATCAAAGCACGGTCCAGCAGCAAATAGAAGCAGAAAATGTAAGCCAAAGGTAGTCCATTCTACTTCATCAGGCATGAAAGTGTGAACTAAAGGAAAACAACACACACAAGCTCACTAGCATTATAGACGTTTGGCTCCCTAAACTTCTCTTGCCTGCTAAGCAGATTGCAGATTGCAGACTGCAAATTGCCGAAGGAAATCAACTATCTTTATTTCAGAAAAGAAATAGAACTTTCCATTGAAGTGAGAAATTGCAAGGTCAATGGCTGAATAATACAATAATAATGATAAAAGAAACCAAAAACTCTCTATCTCGAAAGTACCCACAAAAATACAAAGGTCTCAAAACTATCAGCCTCTCATCTTCCCAACAATTCATAGAATCCCACTCCCAAAAATGCAGATACATATTTCTAAACCAAAACTCTTACTCAATAGTCAAAAGCTTCCCAACAAGAACTAATTTCTAAAGAAGAATAGATAATTCTCTGAAAAGAGCACACCATGAGAGAGCTTGATAATTGATTATATCAACTCTTTCCTCCCGACTAACTTGCTTGCCTTCGGAAAAATGTTGATCCTTTTCCCTTCATGAACCGAAAACAAAAGCTTTAACCTCTTTGACCTATAACTGCCTTCCTCTTTAACCTTTGACCACAAAGAAGATGATATATTTTTCTTTTAGCATTAAAATTAAAACACCAAGATCAAGAGCAACCAAACACTGAAGCATAGCCTCCCTATATTTTCTGTCGAAGATTTGAAGAAAAAAATTATGAAGATCCTCTCCCGTCTCCACATGAAACATACATCAACGGCGTCTCAACGTCCACAAGAGACACTTTTTCTGTACTCTTGTCCCAACCATGTTTAACTTTCCATGGAGACAAGTCAGACAAGTATATTTACATTTCTCAAGACCGAATTCCGAGAAAGCATTTACAAAGAGCGTAGATACTGAAGGAGCAACCACCAACTCTTTAACGATTGATTTTACTGAAAATATCCCTGATTATCTAAATTCCATCTTCTATTCTCTCCTCCCTCCACAAAGTCGTCTCTACCACCTCCGGTACTTCACAGTATTCACTTAACTTCTCATATTTCATCTCTTCTTGCAACAATTCTCCAGGAACTGAAACTTACCTCCCTGGATCCAGAAACCAAAATGAAGACCGAACTTTGCTCCCAAGAAAAGTAAGACCTCGAACATTCAAAAACAAAGAATAGAAATTTCCTCCCAACCATCTTCTTCTCCATATGATTCCTCTTTTCCATTTTTATAGCTACTCTACACTTTTTCCCAAAACTATTGTCCAATTGGAGAAGACCCTTGTAGCTTCATGATTGAGGTCCCCCTTGTGATTTCATTGTTTCACTAAAAAAGAACAACAAAAACAAAACACACAACAGGAATGCATGGCACGAGTACCATTCACCCTAGTTAACACAACAGAAATATTTGAACGCTGATTAAAAATAAAAATAAAAGAGAGAGAGAGAGATGAATCCAATTATCAATAGTCAAATGAAATCTGGTTTGAAAAAGAAACACAGACACACAAAAGAAGTAAAAGATGGAAGAGAAGTGCCTCAATGTACCCACTCCTTAAGAAGAAAATGTCCTAAATGAAGATAAAAGTCAGAAAGAACTTGAAAGTAAGTCAAAAACCATGATTAAGTTGAATTAAAGGATAGTTGGGACAAAAAGATAAATGTATGATCAATTGTATCTCCCAACATATCACCCAAAATCAATAACTCAAATAAGCACAAAAAAATGGGATACTAACATGAGCAGGAAGGTAAGAAGCAGACTACCAATTTACCAGCACAACCATGCCATCTACCGAAAACAGAAGACCATCGAGCACTGACAGACTGAGTGGTACTCTATGTTGAGAGAGCTCAATTGACAGTCCTGACTAAGTAACTATCAATGAGCGTTCAAGAGTAAACATACTGGAATTTAGACCCTTGAAGTGGCAATCCACCGCCCCCCCCCCGAAAAAAAAAAAAAACAGTAAGAATTCACTAACATGACGATGACATAAAAACAAGGATTTTGAAGTCGTCTGAAACTTCCCACTTATTATGTTTCCTTTGACATTCTTTATTTAGAATTTTGCATGCTATTTTTCACCTTTTTTTCCCACAAGAACATTAGAAAAATAAATAAGTAACGAATGTACTTTGCAAGCATCAAGAAAAGTATAAATCCTAACATTGTATAATTCCTACAAATGCATTGATGAAGCATTATATTAATGTCATGTGACTTGTTACTCATCTTGCAAATAGCTTACAAAAATTATGATGAGGACTCGAATTCAAAATTACAACAAATCATTATAATTTGAAAAAAGAAGAAAATTATTTCAAACTGTAGAAATGGTTGGATTGGAAACTACTGTCTCTTTGACTAAACAATCTTCTACACCACTTTGTTCCATGAAATACTAAGCCAAGAAATGCGTTAATGCTTTTCTGGACAAAATCTTCAGGCCTTTCCACTCTTCACTGAACGAAATAAAAAAAAATTTTGAGGAAGGGGCACAATAGGACAAAAATTTCTGTAGATCATGACCTCGTGTGAACACTGTTGAGTTAAATAAATGCTTCAGTACACTCCGTTAGACTGAACCCTTTTTGACGCATTACTTCCAACAATCTCTTAGCCTCTAGCGTCCTTCCTTGCTTGAAAAGACCATGAACCAATATATCATAAGTCCACCTATTCGGAACGTACCCTTTCTCACACAATCGATCGAACAATTCAAATGCTTGTTCCATGTCATTTGGGCTTAGCCTCCTCAATAATAGATTGTACGTATAGATGTCAAGTGGGAAGCACTTGGCAATCGCTTCTTCCAAGTTCTTAATAGACTGGCTTACTCTAATACGGCCAGAAAATGCCCCAATTAGTAGGCCAAGCATAGAACTTTTAGAAGTCTCCACTTGTCCCATTCTTGAGTTAACCCAGGCTTCATAGAGATTTTGAGTCTTCAATGAACTATAAAGAAGTATATTACCAAGAAAGGATGTAATTGGACGCCCAACTTTATCTAGATCGTCTATAAGATATACCACCAAATCATATCTTCTGTTTTGACAGAAATGCTTCACCAGCTCCTCGTAGCATTCCATACTAGGTATTGCACCCTTAACCCTCATGTGCCTCAAAAAATCAAGTGCAAGATCAGCCTTATTGGCTTTGCATAGACCAACAACCACGACGTTGGAAATTTTCCTTCCAATAGTTCTCGTCTGATACAAATTGTTTAAAAAATTCAAAGCATCAGAAATTCGTTCACTATGTAAGTAGCACTTTAGCAAAAGAATGTCGGAACTCAAATTAGGTCGGATTCCATTTCTCAACATCATCTGATATACTTCTCTAGCCAGCTCGGGCTTTTTTGCATGTGCAGCTCCATAAATGAAGTTATTGTACACCTCATTACTGGGTTCTTGACGAGATAACTGTAACTCAAGCAAGTTAAAGAATTGCTTTTCCATATTCTCCATTTCATTAAGACAGCGAATAACTGCTCTGAATAGTTTCCTACTTGGATTGTAACCCTTCTCCTGCATCTCAATGAGTAGTCTTGCAGCAATATCGCCCCTTCTTGACTTGTTAAAACCATCTATCAAAACAAAGTAGGTTCTCTCTATGGCTACTACATTTATTCTATTAAGTTCACTATGAATCAAGTATCCATCTTCAACTCTCCTAGCCCTACATAAAGCAGATATAAACTTGTCATATGTGGAATCACTGGGCATAAAGTTCCTCTCTAAGGCAAAAATAACCAACTCCTTCATCTTATCGAGCTTTCCCTCTCGACACAAAGCTCTTACAAGTATAGAAAATGTCTTTTCTCCTGGAAAGTAACCTTCATCTTTGGAGTTCTTCAAGATGCAGTATGCTTCATCAGTGCTTCCATCCCCACATAAAGTATTGATCAAATAGTTATATGCCATACTATTGGGGGAAAGCCCAAATTCTAATCTGGAGTTGTATAAATCAAGTGCAACTTCCACCATCCCAGCTTTGCAGAGGAAACACATGGCAGCATTCATGGTAACTTTATCAGGGGAAATATGTTCTTCCATCATCTCCTTGAGCAAGTCAAACACCTCCTGAAGCTGGTTTTCTCTCAGAAGTCTATGAATCAACATATTATAACGAAAGACATCAGGAATGTAACTTTCATCTGACTTTCGGCTATACAAGAACTGTAGAGCACTCTCCAGCTTCCCAGCCCTAATAAGTTCTGTTAACCACACACCATACACATGCTCCATTGAAACTAATTCTAAGCCTCTAAACTCTTCAACCAACTTCCATGCCCGCTCAAAATTTCCACTTTGGCAAAGTGCACCAACAAGAAAACCCAGCATACGTCCATTCGGTCCTTTCCCACTATCTACCAAGTCACGCAAGAAGGTTTCTGCCTCATCCAAGTGACTCTGCTTGCAGAAATTTTTTAGCATTAAGTAATGTGTGATCTCATTCATAAATCCCCTCGAAGAGATCTGCTTGATGATAACATGCACAGCATCAAAGCAATTCTCCTCAATAAGAGAATTCAAAAGAATATGGTAGGCAAAAGGATCAAGATCAAGGCCTTGAAAGCGCATTTTACCAAACAGATGAAGAGCAAAAACGGGTTTCCCAGCAACGGCATAACCCATAACCAATGTATTGTAAAAACAAGACTTATGGTAAATTCTCTGCTGCACGTAGCTTTCAAGGAAATCAAACATTAGGGTCATGAGCTTGGCCTTGGAGAGAATCTTAAGGATGGCATTGAATGTGGCACGTGTATGGAAGAACCCTCGCTGGCGTCCAGCCCAGTCAAAGAACTTGAGGCAAGACAGAACATCCTTGGACCCAAAACGTAGGACATCTAAGACAAACGACTCATTGAGGCGAAGGTCAAGCCTAGAAAGAGCAAGATCAGCAGCGAAAGGACGATATGGCATTTGTTGGTCATCTCTAGCCTCTCGAAGGATTTGAAAGATTTGATCATACAAAGGGTTCCTTCCAGATTTGAACCACTCCTTAAAGGACAACGCTACTTCCTTAGTGATCATCCCATCTGCATCTGCTGCTGCTGTCAAGCTTGTATCAGTTTTCGTGGACATCCAAGGGAAAAATATAGGAATATCCCTGTTTCCATTACCACTAATTCCAGCAACAGATGAAACAGAATGTAAATTGGGACAAGTTGAGGCAGATACAAGAGCTTCATTGAAGATGTCCTTAAATGAGGAAACAAAAATCCCGCTTTTTGTTTTAGATTCAACTCTAGCAACACGTTGTAGCAAAAGCATGGTTAATTACACGACAACCCTGCAGACAATTTCATATCGTCTCCCTCATTAAGCTGGCCAGTTCTCCAATAAAATCTGAGAAGTAACTCTTCTAAAATCCATATCCAACTCACTTCACGTCAATTTCAACCATTGCAGAAAGAACTGAAAACCTGTGAAGAATCAAACAGAAAACAATTGCCTCACTGCCAAATTAACTCCATAAAGCACTTGATAGCATGACCCAAGTCAAAAAAGAGACTGGGTAAGGAAGTGAGTACAAAATGAACATATCAAAATTAGAGTCTTAGTCTTACCAGTAAGCGGGGAGAGGGAAAATCCAAGCGATGAGTGAAGAGGGAGATTACTGGAACTAGGTTTCTTAGTCGAATTGGGAAAACCCCAAATCGAGTCGGTTCGGATTTTTTGTGGGCCCGTTGGGTTTAATCCCTTTTCCTTCACAGTTCTTCTTCTACCTCATGAAAACCCCTATTTTGTTCTCCGTTTCCGCAAACTGATTGAACTGAAGAGAGAATGACGGAGGCAGTGACCGTCGTCAATGACGAGAAAGAGAACGATACGGAAGTGGGGCGCTGGATTTGGGTGCGAACTGCGAAGAGAAAAAACCAAAAAAAGACAAAAAAAATATATATTGACAATTGAAAATTTATTTGAGGTTTAATGAAATCCAACAAGAGTTAAACCTCTGTTCAAGTATCTTAGAGGCTACTGGAAATGGGAAATTGCACAAATGATCAAAAATCAAAAATATTTTCTATGACTTACCTCTTTCTAAAATTTTCTTACAACTGTATTTTTGTCATGTGAAATACTAGTTATACTTCCTCTTTGAAACACTAAAAGTCTCACATTTTTACTTTTCTTCCACTACTTTATTAAGAGATTGTTCACATTCCTCTACTCGCTCACCTAAGGAATCACTCAAAAACCTTTCAATTTTCTCTCAACTTCTCCCTTCTCATGTCTTCGTCTTCATCGTTCAACCATACTTGTTCTTTACTCGTCTTCGTCGTTCAACCACATTTGTTCATTGCTCGTCTTCATAGTGATCTGAAAGGTATTTGAGTTCCCTTAAATTCATTCTTATACTCTATACGATCGTCCTAATTTTTGTAAACGATCGCCTACCTTTTTGTATACGATCGCCCAGTTAATGTTAAATGATCGTCCAGTCACAAATAAACGATCGTTTAACTTTTACTAAGCGATCGTTTAGGATTTGGTAAACAATCGTCTATCTTTTATAAAATGAATCTTCTACTTACTGTAGTAATGTATTTGCTTGTTATAGTTTGTTAAGATGGTCGTCCCTGAAGAGAAATATTCTCTTGCTACCGTCTCTTGCATGGTCCACAAAACGAATGCCATGATTAAGAAAAAGCTAACCAAGGAGCAGATGGACATGTTTAGGAAAACATGCTTTGGTCCACTGTTGGACTTGAATCTTGTGTTTAATGGGCAGTTGTTCCACCATTATATTTCTTGTTGCGGGAGGTTAGAGATGAGAACCCAACACACTATGGAAGAAAGTAACATTCACCCAAGAAGATTTTAATTTGATAATTGAGATGTGGCCGACTGAGGAAACAATTGAAAGAGATAGGAGCAGCGAGAGGCTACGACATCTCATCCTTGGACCAAAGGACCCAAATGAGAAGAAGGAAAAATTTTGCAAGGATGTCGAGACTGCTTTTAAAAAATTCAGATTTACAAACGATAAAGATGTCATGAAGGTTACACTAACATTATACATTGAAACGGTCATGATGGGAAATTGACAAGAAAACCCAATTTTATATGAAGACATTTGGGATTGTTGATGATAGTGAAGTCTTCATACATTATGATTAGTGATTAGTCTTGTTTAAGCTTTTTATTAAATAGTATGAAGACTATTTTGTGCAGGAAGAAGGAGGCGCAAGATATAAAGAAGGCAGACAATCTAAAGCACATCACATATTATTGTGTAAACGAATTTATACTTGCATTCCAGGTACGTGCTTTACCAATCAATTCAATTCAATCTGTATTTGTGATAGTTGTATGTGTAACAACATTTCTCTACAATGTAGGTTTGGGCTTACGAAATAATTTCCACATCTAGTAAGTTTGTAGCTACCAAAGTGAGTAAGAAAGCAATCCCATGAATTCTTAAGTGGACTTTTTCTCAAGCCCAATTTTATAAGTTGTTGGAGAGGAATGTATTCCAACCCAAAAAGGTAGGTAACGGATCGTTTAGTAGTTAATAAGAGATTGTTTAGAATTAATTATACGATCGTTTAGAGTAATTTACACAATCATTTAGAGTAATCTACATGATCGCTTAGTTAAAAATAAAAAATAGTTTAAAGTAATCTACGCAATCGCTTAGTTAAGTAATTGATAAGCGATCATTTTAATAATTGATATGATGATCCAAACGATCGCTTAGTAGTTGGTTGTTTTCAATATGTATTGACTTGTTCTCATTGTTTATCTTATAGATTATTATTGTGGTGAGACTTGTGCCTACACGAGAGGAGATTAAGTACAAGGAGGATTGAGTAAGGGGACTTGATTTGATGTCGAGTGTTAATATTTAAATATGATTTAAACATCAATTAGATGAATAGAGATTCATCGGGTTGAAAATTGTCGAGATTAGTGGAAGAATTATTAATTTAATATTTCATATTTTAATATAATTAATTATTTAAATTAAATTTATATTAAATTAATATTATTTAAAATTAATTTTTAAAAAAATGAAATTTCATTTTTAATTTGGGAAATTCAATTTGAATTTTTTATTTTTCCACTAATTGCATGTTGAAGTAGGAGGTGGGAGGATGTTAATCACTCTTAACCTCTTCAAACACCTCCTAATTGAGTTGGATAATTAGCAAATTTGGTGTCAATTTGCATTTGAAATGATTTTGCATGTGTTCTTCTATATATAGAAGAAAGAAAGATTGATTAAGGGTTAACAATCTTGAGAAATTTTGTTGAAAATTCAATTAACTCATATCTCTCCAAAAACTCTCTTTTCTCTCAAGTTTGCCCGAATGCATCACAATTTGGATACTACAATCTATTCTAAGGCCAGAGAACAATGAGGAATATACTTGTGGTGGTCCACGAAGTGTTTGTGATTAAAATCTTGGAGAAAATCGATTCAATTTTGAGCTATAACAAGTAAGTGACATTACTTTGTTTTTTGGTTTTGGAAACAAGCACGATTAATCCTTAAAATTGATGTAATTAGAGTGCTTTAGATCTTAATTGTTTTCGCATTTATGTTCCTAACTGCTCCACAATGCACATGTATTTTCAAAATATTAAATATTTTTATGAAATATTATTCAATATAATTATTTTACAAAATTACTTAGGATTAAGGAAAATTATTATAAATAGAAAAATTATCAAACTATTTATAAATATAGCAAAATTTCACTTTTTATCAGTGATACAATGCGATAGACTTAGAGACATCTATCACTTTACCAAATAAATTAATCCTAGGGCTGTTTTCAAAAATAGAAAAATGGTTGAAAATAATTACAAATATAACAAACTTTTACTTTCTATCTGTGATAGACCGCGATAGACATCTACCACTTTACCAGATAAACACGGATATATGTCTATTTGGGTCTATCACATATAAAAAGTAAAATTTTGTTATATTTGTAAATAGTTTGATATTTTTTTTATTTATAATAATTTTCTCAAATATTTTATATTTTAATTATAAAATTAAAATACACACAAAGTAAAAAGAGGATTCTATGGTAAAATATGAAAACAAAGAAATGGTGTGAATTACAATAAGATTTGACATTCATATAATTTCTTTAGTTTTATCCTATCTTGAGCACTCAATGCATAATTTGTGTCGCATTTACCACATTGTCAAACTTCAACAAAAAAATACACTTCACCAGATAAAATCATATATATGCATTTGGATGAAAAATCAAATCATATCACTTTTAGATTGTCGTAACTCATTTTGATCATCTTATTACTCTTCAATTAGGCATAGATCTCATCTTGTAGCACTCCTCAACGGCATATATTACATCTCAACCTAATATTGACGTCTATATATATAAATTGATAAAAAAAGAAATTGCTAAACATTTGTAAGACTCTTACTACTTTCTTTTCTTTTCTTTTCTATTCTTTTTTGCCTTTTAGTTTATAAATGTTAGAAGTTCAAAAATTGAACTTTTAATTTAACTTATAATAAAATTGAAAATTTCAAGTGTCACATATATTATGGTCGTATATAAATAAATGACAAATATATTTTTTTTTTATTGGTACGAGACCAATTCAAACAAACTTAGGACAAAAAAATCAACATTAAAAATTCAAAGTTAGAAAGGACATAAAATTGTGATTAAACCCAACATAATTTAAATTAGAATAAAACTAATATAATTGAAGGAATAAAAGAGAGCAAAAGAGGGAGTATATAATTCCAAAAGTATACTATTAACTAATATATGCTTTCCCATCCCCTCAAACCTAAGAATCTTGAACTATGAACCATTGATTTAATATGATTGAAATGGAACAAAGGTTTAATTGGTCATGGTCAAATGAATAAATTAAACTTAAGAGCCTAACTAATATAAAAATCAGAGAACAATCTTTCTAAGAATCCAAATTTATAATTTATTCTTTAATATATATATATATGTATATATATATAAAATTTATGGTTTAAGTTACAAGTTTAGTCACTCAATTTTTTAAGTTTGTGTCCGAAAGGTTTTTGGAGTATTTTGTAAAGTGTTAAATAGGTCTTCTAAACTTTTATTTTTGTGTCTTCAGTCCCCAATATATTCAAAATTGTTAAAATTAATAGATCTATTAGAAATAAGGGAAGAATATCTTTTTAGTCTCTAGATTTTAGGTATATTATTTTTATTTAGTCCATAGGCTTCTAAAAGTTACACTTTTCGTCCTTAAGTTTTGAATTTGGTTTTAATCTAGCCTCTAGGTTTTAAAAATATTACAATCTTACTCTTGAAATTTGAGTTTTGTTTCAAAAATCATAAATTTCAAGGAATCACACTTTTTAACCTCAACTTATCACTAAACATTGTCTTTTCGTCTTTGATGTTAATGTATAGTGATTAAATTAAAAGAATTATAATTAAATAAGTTTTATTATTTTTTTATCACTACTAAAATTAATTTTAAAATCTTACTTTATAATTATTTTAAATTAATTAATAGACATTAATGTCAAAAACTGAAAGTGAGTATTTAGTGAAAAATCAAGGTTAGAAATGTAGATCTTGCAACATAATGACCAAATTGAAAGAAAATTCAAATCTCAAAGGTAAAATTGTAACATTTTAATATATAGAGGCTAAATTGAAAATTAAACTCAAAACTTAAAGACTAAAAGTGTAATATATTGAAATTTAGAGATCAAATGGAAACTAGGCCGAAAACCTATGGACAAAAAAGCTATTTCCCCCTAGAATTAATATTGAATTTTATGTATAGTTGAACCATAAACTACCAATTTCTTGTCTAGTATATATTATATGCTCTTAAATTTAAGAAAAATGTTGCATCTAATTGAATACAAAATTAAACTTATTAGACACGTTTTAAAGTTTAACGAGCTATTAGAACAAATCAAAAGATAAGAAACCTATTAAACACGTTTTAAAGTTCAAAGACTAAATAATAAACACAAACATAAAAAAAATAAAAAAAAATAAAAATAAGAGACTAGACTTGTAATTTAAGTCATAGTTACGTGTGTGTTAAATGTGTTGAAAATATTCTATATTTTAATATTTTAATCAAGTAAAAAAGAAGGAAGCATAAACTTTATATCGAGGGATTGAATTTTAATCACTCAATTGGTGAATGAAGTTGCCCAAAGAATTAGAACATGTCTTATTAGTCTTGTCTAATTCATGTCTTGCAATAGCTTTGCTTTATCACAACGTTTGTGGTATATGTCGGGTATGATTCAACCACAAAATTGCCCATCACATTCCTTATTTTATTTATTTATTTGCTTAATTTAATGATTAATGGAATATTAATTAATGTATAAAACCTATACTTGTTCATTGTACATGTGTGTATTATTTTAATGATTTTCATTGTATTATAAAGGTTAAAGGAATTTTGAATGGAATATCAAATTTTCAAATAACTTGTATCTATCAAAAATCATGAACCTAACTATAATTATATGATATTATTTGTTTTGAGTTCAAGTACACATTGTTTTAGGAATATTATATATTTACTTTAAAGTAGTGGGAGTTTTTGTTAGCTTTTAACTTTAGTTTTATTTTTAATATATAGTTTATTTGTATTGCATTTAATAGATAAGAAGATTCCATTAATATTTTTGAATTACTAAACATAAACTCTATTATAAACTCTATTAGAGAAAGGGAAAAAGGAAAACTACTACTATCTTATAAGTCACCAATTCTTATCATCTCAAATATGACTTAATCCTTCACACCTCCTGAGGGTTAAACTCAAAGAAAAAAAAAATAGTATTTTTTTTAAGGAAATAATAAGCAATATTCTTTTAAGAGTGAGTTTTAGATGGCTTTTAGAAGGCCGGTAAATTTTTTTTAGCTAATTGGAAACATTTCTCCAAAATTTTAAAATATTTGATTAAATAAGCAAAATCGATTTAGATGAAGTTTTGAAATATACTTAAAATTTGTAACAATAATAATTATGTTGATATTAGATTTGGGTAAGTAAATTGAAGTGAGTATTGATGGTGCCAACGGTAAATTTGTATTATAGAGGAAACGTTTGCCTACAAATCCAATAAAAGAACTGCACACTGGTGTGACGTAGGCCACGTACCTCGATGCATAAGTCAGAAGAGAGAGGTTTAACGCTAATAGAATTATTAGTTCAAAGTTCACTTACTTCATTCGTCTGTTTTCTCCTATTTATTAAGTTGTGGACCCTTTCCTTTTCCTTCTAGGACTCCCTCCAAGTCTCCTCCCTTTCTGAGGTTTCAGCCTCTGTCACGGATTCGACGTTAAGGGTTGAGGACTAGTGTGACCATTTGGTTTTGGGTTTTTCTCATTTTCTCCCAAAAGCCCACATATATCCTGGCCAAGCTTGTGCATCCAAACAGATGGCCTCGCCCTTGGTGCCGAGGTTGATTGGGCCGACCCGACCTGAATCTGCTTTGGCCCACTCCTTTGCTTGTCCTTAGTTGTTTATGCGGCTCCTTCTTTCTAGTTACGTGGCTTTTGCCTTTGATCCAAAATTATCCATAATAACTTATACTATCTATATACTATAGGGGAAAAATCTTTCCTTTTTTGCCCTTATTTTTATTAATAAATGTCTATTTTCCCCTTTGTTGATGAGATGCTACTATTTGAATGTAAGTGTCTGTTAAACTATATTGTCCTTTGTTGATAGGATGCAACCGTTCGAATGTAACCGTCTTTTAAGTTCAATAGGTACAGATGATGACAATGCTAAAATTGACTCAAAAATCCACTTTGTTCTCTCGGAAATCACTTTAATTAAAATACATGACTTATGTTACTTCGATCTGATACCACTCGATTTAGAGAGGAAATGCGCATTTGTATTATTTTGAGTCTTCCCATCTCGATCTCTACTAATTAGATATGGAACTGGGTGACGGAACATGCTTATTTGAATTGGGGTAGTTACACATCCAAATTGGTGCATCAATACATACATGATTCCAAAAAAAAAAAAAAAAAAAAAAAAAAAAAAAAAAAAAAAAAGTAAAAGTTATAAGAAATTTTGTAGTTATAGGCTTCAAAATGCTCTATCAAATAAGTTCATAAACATTTGATTCCAAACCAACGTGTCAAATGTCACCTATAGGTTTGAATTTTAATTCTTAAAAAAAAAATTTAAGTGAATTTGTCTCCTTATTTTAAAATCTATTTTTAAGAACCATGATTAATTAGATCATTATATCATACAAGTAATATTTTTATACTAATTGTGTTTTAGTTCAATAACAAAGGTGTGAGATAGAGATCGAATTTGAACTACTGATTTAATAGTCGAAGGAGTGTATTTTATGTCAATTGAACTATGCTACTATATTACATGCTAACTATTATTCATTAAAATTTTAGGTTAAAAAACTTCATTTATTTGCTGAAAAGAAAAAGGATCATATGCAAAAAAGATAGAGTATGCACATTTGCTCTAATTTTCAGCTTCATTTTCTCAAAGAAATATGAGGAAAATTTAAAAAATCGTTATTCTTTCATACATTATACTCAGAAGTTTAAAGATAATATAAGAATACATAAGAACTTCTATCATAAAAGATATTAATACCAACACTAATTATAGTTAACAAAACTTTTTTTATATATATATATATAATAAACGTATATTGTTATATTATTATTTAAAATCTCTTACATTGCACTGCATAAATTTTTTTTTTTTTTTTTTTTTTTAACTCTTGTATATGTTATGAACTGTACATGTAAAATACTTGGAAGGATGAAACAAGATGATTCAATATATGATTAATAAGGGAAATACAATACACCATTCAAAACATAAACTATATATCTACATAAAAACTTAGGTGTTGTCTGGGCTGCTGTACTTATTTATGGTCAGCACTTATCTAATAAAAAAAATTATCATGTGTGAAAAGGAAGGAGAGCATAAGATTACGTACACTTAATCATTGATCATTAATCTATATTTATATATATATGTATGTATGTATGTAACGATGAAAAGAAGAAGTAATTGAAAGGTTTGGAGTGAGTTTGTCATTCGGTTTGGGAGGAGCGGATTTGATAATGGATCTTATCGATATAAGCTTTGGCTTTTCTATCAATGCCAGGCTCAGCCACCCAGTGTCGACCTTTGTCGCCATCGCTCGGCCACACCTTTCGTGTATCTTCCATTGTCATCGTATCGTCCCGCCTTCTTCCGCCATCTCGAGACTTGAAGAAGCCGAAGATGGAGAACCAGCACGAGGGGGGCTTGGGGCGCTTTTGTGTCTTGTTGTTGGCTGATGAGGGCATGGGTAGGTAGGGCAGGAACAAAGAGAGAAGGGAGTTTTGAGTGTTGAAGATCATATGAAGAGGGGGTTAATTATATTGGTTTGTTTGAGGGAGAAAGGGAGGTGAATGAAGAATTTATATATATATATATAGATAGAGAGAGAGAGAGAGAATAGAAAAGAAAGAGGGGTATAAATTAGGGGAAAGAATATAAAGGGGTGTTTTATGAAGACCTAGATAAAGTTTAAAATTAAAATTTGTGAAGACCTAAGCTAGGAATTGACATTAATGTTCCTTTTTGAAGAAGAAACAAACATATTTGTTGGTTCTCCTTTAATTTAAAACCAAAGTTTCACTGCTCACTTCTAAATTTTTTTTTTTTTTTTTTTTTTTTTTTTTTTTTTTGCCTTTTTGCTTTTTCTACATCTTTCTTTTCTTATACCACAATAATGCATCCAGCTCGATTCCATTCATACCCCGTAATTGTTTTTTTTTATTTTTTTTTTTAAACTCTCCCAATCACTTGTGAGTTCAAAATTTTGCACTGTGCAAAGTGGGGGGGGGGGGGGGGGGGGGGGGGTTTATCAATAACTTTATACAATTTTGACCACATGAATTCTTTGATAATTCATATGTGAAATTACAATTTTGGGTCTTGCCCTATAGTTTTGGCCAGGTGAATTAAAATTGGGTTCTATATGGGTTTTAACTCAATAAGACTCGAATTTGATGTATAAAAATTGAACAAAACAACTAAGTAAGTTGAAGCAATAATAGAATACATATATTGGGTATTTCTGCAGTTACAATGATTTCAAATTTTTGGTCTTGAATGTAGACTTGGTGGAATCTTTCCAGACAATTCAGCTTTTGTAAAATTGTGTGTTTAAGAATAATATAGTTTTCAATATACTGAAAAAAGTGTGTAAACTCTGTGAGTGATTCATATGAAGTATGGGGGGATCTATGATGGTCTTCACTATTTTTGTCTTCCCAATTGGTAATGATATGCTAAATACTAATCTTTTTACTATGCACAATAAATTAGTTTCCCCTATTTCATCAAGAAAATTCCTGTCATATACTTGCTTTAACCTTGCTTCAATCAAAACACATCCATTTTTTCTATGTAATAATAATTTTTTTTTTTTTTTTAAGTTAATTGCGTTGGATAACACTTTTGGAGATAATAATTAAGTGTATAGCAACATTTTTTAAAAAAAATTGCAAAGATAACAAAATCTATCAATATTAGAGTGTGTTTGGAATACATTTTCAAGTGTTTAATTTAAAAAATAAATCATTTTGAAAAAAAAAAAAATGGATTGATTTGACAACCACTCAAAATAGATTTTAAAGTTTATTTTAACCATTTTTTTATCAAAAGAGTTTAAATAAAAATGATTTTTTTGAAAAACACTTTTTTCTCTAGTCAATCCAAATAATATGATCTATCATTGTTAGACCTCTACTAGTGATATGATCTATCGCTCATAGATTTTGAAAGTAAAATCTAAATTGTGCTATATTTGCAAAGTCTTTTTGTATTGCGCTATATCTGCAAATATTGGGACATGATTGCTACTTTTATAACTACCTCATATTTTTTAAGAAGTTGTTTGTGTCTTATTTTGATCTATGACAGTCGATCATTGTATTTTAAACTTTTGTTTATGTCAAGTTTGATAATTATTTCTATCTTTTTTTTTTTTTAATCACATTTGGTTTTTGGAAATTAAGCATATAAAGACACTATTCACATGATGTATTGATTTCTTTGTTTGTTTGTTTTTTTTTTTTTTTTTTTTTTTTGTCTACTTTTTTTAGAGTGTTTTTAATAAACTAAGTCAAAATTTAAAGTTTAAAAAAAGTAGTTTCGATTTTTTTTTTATTTTAAAGAAAGTGGTTAAAAGTTTAAATGTTTGGTTAGAAACGATAAAAATCCATGGAATGGAAGTTGTATATATATAGGATTGAGGGCTTGAACTCACATCCCTCTTAAAGAGGGTTGTTGGTCGTTATACGATATGTCTAACTTTTGCATTCCTTGCATCCTTGTTTATTTATTTATTTTTTAAAGTACAACAACTGCAAGGGTGAGAATTGAACCTCTAATGACGAAACATATGTCAATATCACTGAGCCAAACTCACTTTGACGCATCTTTGTTTATTTGAGAGATGTATATTGTCACACCCTCTTTCTAAGATTTCTTCGTGGAAGAATTTATTAAGGAAAGAAGTAGGATAAGAATAGTTGAGAAGTAAGTGGAGTTGGACGCATGCTTAGTGAAAACCATGTTGGACGCATGGCAGAATCGCTTGGCGGCATGTAGTTGAGGAAACGTATGGTATTATGCGGTAGAGAAAAACGGCAAGCCTATCGAACATTTGGAAGTTGGCAAGTTGAGAAGAAACTATGAAATGGGCAGTAGTTAAAAACAATGGCCTAAATAGTATGGAGCAGAAGTGGCTAAGTGTTGGCCATGCGTTAGTGGAGCTATGCGTTGAGAATTTGCTGAAGGTCACTAAGTGTTGACAGCCATGCGGCGTTGAGGGCCACGGAGTGTTGGAGGTCACTATGCGTTGAAGGGTGGTATGTATTGGTATCTTAGAAGAAGGGTCGAGAGAAGCATGCGTTAAGTAACTATGCGACGACTGGGCGTTGAACAATTGTAAAACAAGAGTAAGCTATGCGTTGCTGAGGCTTTGCACGGAAGGTTGGGTCGGTGGTAGGTATATATATATGTAAGAACGCCGACTCAATCAACACTTTTAGACATAGATCTAACCCAGATTTACCCCTTCTCACAGAAGAACAACGGGGAGAGGTCGAAGAAACTGTTTAAGTTGGAGTTACGTTGGAACCAGACCATTTCTATGGGAATTGGAACTAAAACCAGAGACATGACGGTTGACAAAAGTTTAGACATCATATGAGGTTCTAAAGAGGAGCAAGCTGGGAAGTTGTAGCTGCCGCAAAGTTTTAAAGGAAGTAACAGTCGGAATTGTGCTATTGGGAAAGCTGTTAGCCGATACGAAGCAATTGAAGTTCTTCAAAGATGATTTCCCTAGCAAAGAAGAGGTAGAGTTGGAAATTTCGTGGTAAGTTAAGAAGCTCACTTCTTTATAAGTTTGTAGGGGAAAGATAGATCTGATTCTTTGGCTGGAATTCGATGTTTAGCAGTTAAGAACAGGTTAGAGAAGGAGGAAGAAGAACAATAACCATCGGGGGTCGCTAGGAAAGGAGTATCGTTAAAGGATTGGAGGGTGATTAGCTAGATAAGTGTCGCTGGTAACGCAAGGGGCTTTGCGTCTCACAACTCTCGATGACTCTCGTTTAGTATCGCTCTTTGAAGGTAATATCACTAGTCCTGCGAAGCTGAATATCGCTGGTGCCGCATAGTTATGAGTAGTTTAACCTCTTAATCTCGCTCATACTGATAATGATAAGAGAAGAAATTAGTGATGAAAACCTACGTTTAAGATATCTAAGCAAACGTAAAGAATATAAAAGGAATATTAGAAATACCTAACACGAAAAAGGTATGTTTACAGGGCAAGAGAAGCTAGGGAAAGCATATAACCCGCTCGGAGTCCGGAATCAATTGTGAGTGATTTTATAGTTTGAGATAAGCTTAACTTGAATACTATTTTTATGTGCTTAATACTATCTTTGAAGCATGAATTGAAGTGTATTTCTATGAATGGAACTAGCACGTATTATATATGTGAGATAAGCTTGACAATGTATCAGTTAATGTCCTAAGTTCTATCAAGCTAGTTGCTAGATAAATGTATTGCGCATGTCTGTGCACTAGAAGTATTTGAATGAGACTCAGTGCCGAAGGATAGGTGAAGGCATATGGGTAACCCTAGTGTTTATGAATGTTGAGGTATCATGTTTGTTGTTATATTATGATGAATGAGATGTGCAAGTTAGTGCTCTAGGAAGATTCTCTGGGACCCAATGTTGAAGGTTAGTTGAAGGCATATGGGCAGCCCTAGTATGTAACTTATGTGAAACTCTCACCTAAGGATTTAATGACGGTGAGTGAGTAATTCTCTGGGACCCAATGCTGAGGGACATGAGAAGGCATCTAGGCAGCCCTAGTACTTAACTTATGTGAAACTCTCACCTAAGGATTTAAAGACGGTGAGTGAGTAATTTCCTGGGACCCTGGTACTGAAGGACATGGGAAGGTACACGGGCAGCCCGAGATCAGATAGATTTATGAGCAGAATAGAAAGGTTTGACGCTGATGTGTTGAGATTTCTCCGCACAGCCAAGGCTTATTGACATTGGGTGTGTTGAGTTCGCTCCGCCTCAACAAAGGTTTAATGATAAGAAAATCATTTATGTACTGATAATGTTTTACAGGTTACAGTCATCTATAAGGTTATGAAATGTGATACATGGCACGATTAGGCAGTTCATATCAAAAATTGTAGTTATCATGTTATTGAATTTATATTTTAATAGTCACTCACTGAGCAATGTAGCTCATAGATTTTGTTTCTTTGATGTTTCTTTTCCATGTAGCAAGCGTGTTCGGGGTGCCTAGCCTACCATCAAGATCTGTCTGTGCCAGAATAGAATTTTGTAACTTGGAAATCTGTAAACCCTATCCCTTAGTAGTAGTTACACTATGTTGAGTAGCATATGTAAGTTCACCAGACATAATTGTAAACTCTAAACATAGTTTTTAAAAACTCACTTATGATGTGATCTTATTAAGGAATTTTGTTATAATGTTGTAAGGCCGAGCGTTCCACTGTCTAGTTGTGAATTTCTAATGCATCTACGACAGGGTATAATAGAATACAGATTAGATAACACTCGCTCCTAGTTATTGATATAGAAGTATATTTAATATTTTGGGTGGGAGTGTTACATATATGCTTTAGTTTTTATTTATTTTTTTAATAAATTTAATCATTATGGTCTTTTAAAGATAAGTGAAAAAATGTATATGTCAAAGTTAGTTTAACTTGACATGACTTTTATCGAGAAATGGGAGGTTCGATCCCCCACCCTTGCATTGTACCAAAGGAAATGCGTTGTGTCCCTAAAAAAGATTATACTAACTTAAACTTACAGAAAAAATAATTGAATTAGTTAGAAAAGTAAAAACTTAAAATTGGAATTGGGTTAAAAGAAAAAAAAAAAAAAGATTTTAAAAAATTTTAAACTAAAATTAAAAAAAAAAAAAAAAATTCCAACCGAGAAATTCCTGGTTTCCCAATATAACCGGGAAATTTCGGATATTTTTTAAAAAAAGTTTAATTATTTTTCTCACTCTCCCTCACTCATTTTCGGTTTTCCCTATCTTTCATTTCCTCTCACTCTCACCCATCTTCCATTTTCCCTCTTTGATTTTGTTTATTTTTAAAAAAAGAAAAAAAAAAAAAAAAAAACCCTAGCAATCTTCTTCTTCCCCTTCTCTCCTGTATCTGCCAACCTCCATCCCCCCAACCCACCTTCTTCTTCTTCTTCACGTGTGACCTCTCCGCCTACCACTATCTCTACGCCGCCTCCGCTCTTCTTCGTCCGTCCTTCGCCTGACCAGTCGCGCGTCGCTGCCCGCCCTTGCTAGCAGCCTTCACCGCCTTTCTCGCGACGTCTGGCCAGTCCGTACAGCTCGTCGGCGACATTTTCCACTGTTAACCTTGTCGCCGGCCACTGCAACACTTTTTAAACGATCGTTTGACAGTCTCTTCACGCTGAAATTCTTTGTATTTTTCCGGAGTTCGGCATTGGGTAAGTTTTATTGGAAGATGAGGCGTTTTCCCTGTTTGATTGAACTAACGTTAGAATCTCCGTGTGTAGAATCAAGCATTGTTTCTTGCCTTTAGAACAATATAGCGGTGGGAATTAGAATCACAATGATTATGATTTTGAGAATCATCTTTAGAATCTGGATTTAATGAAGTTTTTTACCCATCATTTATCCATAATCTTTATGTTTGATGATACATTGTTCTGCGTTTTTATGATTTATATCAATGGTTACAATTTGAATTGAGCTGTATGCCTCATACTAATTTTAGGCTTAGCTCGTCTTTTTAAGAGAAAAAAGCCTCGAAGCTTACTTAGACTTTTAAAATGGTTTATATTCTAATTCCAAGGATCATGATGGTCATGATTAACATTTGGAGAATTGACTCAAATATTTTGGAATGGGTTTGCACTCATGTTTTTGTTCCAATGACTGAATTTTGGGTTCTGCATAAGCAACGGTTGTTCTAAGCTTAGTTTGTGAAATTGCCAATTTTGATCTGGTCCAGGAAATTAGCAGATGGCACTTAGACGATTCTTAGGCTTTTCAGATGGTGAGCTCATGAGATCAGATGCTAAGCCTTGTTCACAGTTGATGAAACAGACTGCTGGGTTATGTACTGTTGGAGGAGGACTTGCGTTCTGGATTCTTTGTAGATTACATTATGGTCTGTCAAGTATTCTTCTCATCTCATTTGGTTTTGAGATGCATAATCAAGTTTCATGTCTTTCTTTTTTCTCGATCAACTTTCAGTGAACACAAACGACACTTCAATCAATGATTGTTTTCTCAGCTCATTTGGTTTGATATGCACAATCAAGTTTCATGTCTTTCTTTTTTCTCGATCAACTTTCAGTGAACACAAATGACACTTCAATCAATGATTGTTTTCTAATAGATTCTAATATATTTACTTACTCCATTCAAATAGAAGCCAAAATGTTCTAGATCTATCTTTAAATATATATGTAGGGATGTACATGGGTTAGGTTGAAGGGGTTTTGTGAACCAACATGAAAATTCGGGTTAGTTACTTGAAAGACCTGAATAGAGATATGGACGCTAGACGAAGATGGAGAGACTGAGATGGATACGGAGAGTGAGATGGTGATAGATGAGAGAGATACAAATCAAGGCTAAGGTATGATTCAAGATGGAGAGAGACAAGGGAGACGTGAGAAGAGAATTGAGAAGTGGAGAGGGGCCTGAGATGGAGAGAAACAACATGAATGAACCCTAAAAATCCGAAACAACGTGAATGAACCCTAAAAATCCCCCAACCCGAGAACCAAACTGAATTTCGGTTCTCCAAAAATCCAAGCAATCCAAACCCAAAAAAAATTCTACCCAACCCAACCTAAACTGAAAAAAATCTAATCCAACCCAATCCTTACCGTTTGGGTTAGGTAGCTTGGGTTGTTCGGGTTCTTGGGTCATTTGAACACCCCTACCTCTATATAGGGAGTTTAGTTAGGCATCGAGATTGGATTTACCAAGTATAAGTACCTCTAGAATTACTTTTAAAACAAAAGCTTTTAACAAAAGTCTTGAATGACAAGCACCTTAGGAAAAAATGCTTAATTATGGAACACATCCGTGCTTGGTTCTGCATTCTCAAGAGTACTTTTAAATTCTTTCTCATCATGCACTTGGGCAAATGGGCCACATGCACTTTATTAATGTTTTCTCACTAAGCATTTAAGTGTTGTGGACT
The DNA here is from genome assembly GCA_030954485.1 of Citrullus mucosospermus. Classification (NCBI taxonomy): domain Eukaryota; kingdom Viridiplantae; phylum Streptophyta; class Magnoliopsida; order Cucurbitales; family Cucurbitaceae; genus Citrullus; species Citrullus mucosospermus. Next base: position 28,123,911 of record CM062056.1, read on the forward strand.
TTGTTATTTTCATACATGTCGAGTAATCAGTGGTTTTTTCTGTGCTAAAGTACTCCCATTTAGCGTATGCATAATAGTTCTCTGCTGCATCTGGTCCATTTGTTTCCTTTCATCTATGGCTTTTTGGCTGTAGTACAAACAAATTGAAACACTTTTTCATTTTCTTTTAAAGTAGAAAGCAATTGTAACTCTGTTTGTCAAAACCAATATTTATCCACCCTTTCCTTTTAAAGTGGGTTGCCTGTGGTCCTATGGTATTTTAATATTGTACTCAAAGAAGCACAGCCACTTTAGTTTAACTAGTGTATCCATGTCTAACACTCATTAGACACTTGGACACTTTGACCCTTGTTGGACACATACTGGACACTTGTTAGCACAATATATATGTGTTAGACACTAATTATGCAATGTCATTATAAGTCAACATTTGTTAGGCGCTTATAACACTTGTTAAGTATGATAAATAGGCATAATAATACAGGACTAAGAAAGTTTTTGACTGAAATACATCAAACTACTATTTTTAAGCATATAAATGCAAACGTTTGTTGACTTTGAAGTTTCAATTTCTGGTATAATATTGATATATATTTTTAAAAGTGTATCTTTGAACAAATATGTCCTTGTTCCTCCTAGAAAAAAAGGATGTGTCACTGTGGCATCATATCCATATCCCTGCTTCTTTGATTGTACTTAAGCCTGTGAGATTCTGGATTGTGTTGTGATAGGTCCGAGAATTACAGTACCTAGGAGTCTTCGTTGGGCAGCTTGTGGAGCAGTATCGATGAGTGCAACCTCGGCTTTGCTTGTCCGATTGTTTAGTCCAGAATGTGAACCCCAGAATATAGCTGCTTATGACAAAAGGAAAGTTGTAAGGTAATTGACATTCGTAGAGCAATAATCTTACTGTATCGTTAAATGCTGTTATTCAGATGTTTCCTTAATAGGAGCTAACTGATGTAACTAGTTTTGGTTAGGTTATGTTGTTGCTATTGATGTCTTGTTGACTCTTATCAAGGCAAGGCCCATGTCTAGATTGTATGTGTGGCTTCAGGCCATAAAACTAAAAAAGGGTTCTAGGCCTACCTTTTTTTTTTTTTTTTTTTTTTTTTTTTTTTTTTTTTAAATTAAATTTTGTTTCCCCTTCTCAATAAAAGTTCGGTTATCAGAAGCTCATGTAAAAATGAGAGAAATTTTTCTAAATTTATTGAATTAGTGAAATGAAGTATGTTACTCTTTTGCTCTGTTATAGCCTTGTTGATAAATAAATGTAGGTTAACTTACTAGTTTTATCCCATGGTTGGGTGTTTATATATATTTGTTTGAGCTTATATTTAGATCTTATAGCTTTAACATTAAATTTTGTTGTTATATTTTGGGAGAAAATTCAACTGCTGATTCATCATTTTGGAGGCCTAAAATGAAAAATGTCCTACTTTTGACAAGCAATGATAATTGACCTTTCGTTGATGTCATCATTATGTGAAGTTACGAATTTGCCCTTTCTTCTTTGAGATTAAACACTAGAGAGTGAGACTGCGAGAAAGGGAGAGAGGAGAGTGAGTTGTGAGGGAAAAGGGAGTGAAAGATTGAAAGTTCAAGAATAAGAGTTCAGAGAAAGGGAGAGAGGAGGGCGATTTGTGAGAGAAAAGGGAGCAAGAGAGCGAGAGTTAGAGACCTATAAAAAACCTATTTTGCGTGTGCAAAGTTCTTTTTTGGTAATTTCACCCAAATTTGACATCAACAAAGGGTAAAAAATCTTATTTTAAAAAAGTAGGGCAAAACTCATTTTCCTCCCAAATTTTGAGTCATCCATCCAAGAGGCACTATATTTTGGTTAAATGTCATAAATTATTCCAAATCTTTATTTTTTCTACTTAAATCCCTGCATTTCTCTCTCTATATATATTTTACTTGATCATTTTAAGCTCTAATACAAACTAAGGAACAACAATTTGTGAGGTTTGACAAAATGATGGAAACAATAACAAAACTTATTATTAAACCACGAAGATGAAATCGAATTCAGGATAAATTATAAGAACAAAGGTAAAATTAAGCCAAAATTAAAGGACCTAATCAATAAGTTATCTATACATTAGTGATGTGTCAATGAAATATCAGTGATGTGAGTGGAGAAGGAGAGGAAGATGATAAGGAAACCATATTGCTTTTTAGGGGCAGTTCTGGAATTATTGTTAAAGTAACTTCAATTCCATTTGTTGAGTAGACATTTCATTTTTGTAATGTTCTAAACAAGAAATTTGCCCCCAACCCATACATTACTTAGGTACATATCAGATATTCCTTTTATTTATGCAAATATGAATCATGGTCCCACCATCCCAACTATTATAAGTGAAGTTGTCCGTTTGCTTTCTTTAACCAATTCTCAATGTATAGACAAATTATACACAACGTGATTGACAATTTCGTTGGATGTATGAGAGAAATTATAAAATTATTTTAAATTTGTATACCGCCATTATTTGGATATGTATGTTCGCAAATGTACATCGAATAGTTATTGAGAGAACTACATTATAATGGTGTAAATGAATATTAATAGATATATTTTGGGATCCTTTAAAAAAGATTAAGAAGTAACTTGACTTAAATTGTTTCCGTTTGACATCTAATTATGATTGGTACCAAATCTTTCTGATCTAATTTTTTATCAAGAATTTAAAAGACATGTATAGTAGTAACACAAAATGGGGCACCTAGATTAGCAAAATTTATTGGATGACATTCTCAAGCATTGGTTGTGAAGAATATTTGGCGTTGGTTTACAAAGGATGTTTTAGTTCTTGGACTTGGAAATATTTTATTATATCAGTCATTTTGATTTGTAAAAATTTTTGCATTTGTATATAATTTTATGCTTGTTAGAATAACACATTGATTGAACGAAGATAAATAAGGATTGAAACGAAACAAGAATTTTTGTTATTTGCACATTACCAACATTAAGTCTCATAGTTGCTACCTGTTTGTGAATGGGCAATGATTAGATGCAATCTAGACCACATCTAATCCATGTATCATATTTTTCTTACATAGTAAAAGTAAAATAAAAACAATTCAAATTTTTTTATAAAAAAAAAAATAGTTGCTACATGGCAAATTTTTATTGGGCAATCGTTTGGGCTACACAGAAATAGCTACTACACCTAATTTTGTTTTCCTCGGTGAATTATTTAAATGTCTTACCGATCCTCAACTTTATTTCCATCTACATTTTTCCTCAATCCAAATGACCCTAGAGTAATTTTGAGTTTGCTCACACTATCATCAATGTGCCAATATAAAATATGGACTCGAGCAATTGGTTGATGAAATTAGTCAAGAAACATGGATCATGCTGGAAAAATCACAATATTTATCTTTTCTTTCATTTTCTACCTTCCTTGTCTTACTTGTCAAAAATATAGTGACAATACATAGTTTTGTCCACCCAATCCCTTATACTACTAATTTTCATACCATAGTATATAAATTGATGCCAACAATAATTTGAAGGCCAGCAATATCCCTTAAATCTCTTCCCTATTTTCACATGTGAATAACGATAGGAACATAACTCAAGTAGCATGAATTCAAACTATTAATTACGAACTTGAGCTCCTTTCTTATGAAAGGAGAGACCTAATCTAAAGTCTAAAAGGAGATGTAAGCAACAAATTTATGTGTTCTTTCTTTATGGGTGGGGATGACATAAAAGGACAGAGGCTGAAACAATGCCACTTGAGATAGTTTATACTCTGTTAATGGAGGACTCCAAAATCTCTCTCCATTTTCTCTCTCTGTTGTAGCACTGTACAACCCCACTTGTCTATTCTCTCATTATTTTTCTCTACATTCGCCTTGACGTTTTCCCCTCGAACAAAACCTCCCCTCTTATCGCATTTCTCCTTCTTTCTTCGACCCATTTGCGCATTTTCTCGCTCTTCCTCTTCACTTTTCTCATTTTCTATCAATTTCAGCTTCACCCATCACTTTTAACCCTAAATCCTGCTTACCCATCTCCCTCCAATGGCTTCTCACTGTGAAAAAAACCACCTTCCCCCTGATTCTACCCCTCATCTCAACGGTGACGCCAATACCCACTTGCCCAAAAGGCCTAAAATCGCTCCCACTTTCATTTCTGACTCAGAAATTCAAGCCGAGTTTGCCCACCATGACCCTTCTGTTACTCGGATCAACAACGGAGCCTTTGGCTGTTGCCCTTCTTCTGTCATCTCTGCTCAACAGCAATGGCAGCTTAAGTTCCTTCGCCAGCCTGATAGCTTCTACTTCAACGAGCTTAAGAAGGGGATTCTTGAATCGAGAACCATCATCAAGGATCTCATCAATGCCGAGCATATTGATGAAGTTTCAATTGTTGATAACGCCACCACTGCGGCTGCTATAGTTCTGCAGAAAATCGCTAGGGATTTTGCTGAGGGGAGATTCGAGAAGGGTGATGCGGCCGTTATGCTTCACTATGCGTATGGTTCTGTGAAGAAGTCAATAGAGGCGTATGTTTCTCGAGCTGGTGGGTATGTTATTGAGGTTCAATTGCCTTTTCCTGTTAATTCTAATGATGAGATTATATGTGAATTTCGTAAGGCGTTGGAGAGAGGAAAGGCTAATGGTAGGAAGGTTCGTTTGGCTGTGATTGACCATATTACATCGATGCCTTGTGTGGTTATACCGGTTAAGGAGTTGGTTAAGATTTGTAGGGAAGAGGGCGTTGACCAAGTTTTTGTTGATGCTGCTCATGCTATTGGGTGTACTGATATTGATATGCAAGAGATTGGTGCTGATTATTACACTAGTAATTTGCACAAGTGGTTCTTTTGTCCACCTTCAATTGCTTTCTTGTATTCCAGGAAGTCCCCAACTCATTCTGATTTGCATCATCCTGTTGTTTCTCATGAGTATGGTAACGGGTTGGCCATAGAAAGTGCTTGGATTGGAACCAGGGATTATAGTTCTCAGTTGGTGGTCCCTTCGGTTTTGAAATTTGTTAATAGGTTTGAAGATGGGATTAAGGGAATCAAAAAGCGGAATCATGAGACTGTTATTAAGATGGGAGAGATGTTGGCAGATTCATGGAAGACTCATCTTGGCTGCCCGCCGAGTATGTGTGCAAGTATGGTCATGGTGGGGCTGCCTTCATGCTTGGGCATCTCAAGTGAATCTGATACTCTGAAGTTGAGAACACATTTGCGGGAAGAATTTAAAGTTGAAGTCCCGATATATTACCGTGCTCCGAGAAAGGGGGAAACTGCCCCTATAACAGGGTATGCACGAATTTCTCATCAAGTGTACAACAAATTTGAAGATTATGTGAAGTTTAGAGACGTAATCAACGATCTTGTGCGAGCCGGCTTCACCTGTGCTCAACTCTCCAAATGAGGACAGAGGAGGTATGGTGTCTTTTGGTTCGATGAATATAGTTTATGCAATTTAGGCAGTTATTATTACTAGGGATCTTATGAGGTAAAAAAGGGGAATTGAAGTTGTTCGACTCTCTATTCGGATGCTCGTTGTATGCAATCCCATGATTGCAACTGCCTACGTCATGCTAAATCCTACAAAAATATGTAATTAGAACATTCATCGCACTAGGCACGTTATCTTTAGTTATGTAGTCAATCTTGAAGTGATACACATACATGATGTTTAAAATGTTTTGTTGATTGAGTACACAAGTAGGTTATTTCCATTCTATCTAATTGAATTTTCTAATCCTTCCTGAATCCTTCACGTATAAGAAGGCATAGGGTTTTGACTTTTTTTAAATTATGCAATAATGAATCTGGTTCACGAGAGGACAAGTGCCAGTGCATTCAAATTATGAATATTAGTTAGAAGGATGTGTACTAGAGATAAATGAGGAACTTTTCCTGGATTATGACTTGATTTACAGCCAGAATATTAACTTTTGGGGAAGAAATAAGGCCTGTGGTGGAGTCGAAATGAACAGACTGCTATCTGGTATTAAAATATCAAAGCAACATAACCCATACTTTGTTTTGGTGTTGGGAGTCCAATAAACTCTTTTAGTTTCATTCATCAATAGAACTGTTTCTCTATTAAAAAAAATGTAGTCAACATTTGTCTACATCACAAAATGATCTATGGGAGTTCCTACCTTTCCCTTCTAACCTTACTCTGTAGCCCTTCTTGCCATTTGTCATGTCCTCATCTTTTCTCATGAATGTGTGAAGCCCCCTTGCAGCTTAGCGTACTTGAATCAGCTTGTTTGATGGTTTAGCGTAAAAACTATTACTTTCTTTTAATATAGATAGTAGCTTTGTGATTCATATTTGCAAAATAGTTCATAGAAGCTACTTCTAAGAATGTTGATTAGATGACCTGTTAATCTGTTATATTATATTATAACACTGTTGTGTACAGACCCATGATCTTCGGAAGGACAACTTTAGCTATTATAAAAACAAACTACCTATGAGGCCATTGAGAGTAAAAAAAGAAACATAATTTTTTAAAATTAGTCAACCTTACATGTTATTTATTTTCCTGACATTTTGTTCTTTTTTTTTCTTTTTTTTAATATGAGAAACATTCCAAATTATTTCATTGATAGGATGAAATTACAAAAAGGCAGAAGAGCCGACATTTTGTTCTAAAAAACAAAATGCTGTTTCGAAACACAACATCCAGGCAGAGCCCGTCATAAATGATGATAAATTTGTGCCTTTGAATGTAGAATAACTTTAATTTCTCTATACAAAACATATTCTAAGAATTGTTTATTTGAATTGAGGGTAGAAGGTGTTGGGAATGACTAGACTAATTGATTTTTTTTTATTTTTTTTTTTATTTTTAAACTATATTTCTTGTAGTATCTTTCTGAACAGTGTCGCATCTTTGGTTGGGAGTGGATGATGTTGTGATAAAGTTTCTTGTATTTTGTGGTTCTTCATCTGATAAAAAGAATATTTCTGCTATCAAACATGTAAGACAGTAGATAAAATTACTCCTGTAGTAGGTTTGTTTCATCATATGCTGTGACAAAATGCACAAACATTTATACCTTTCAATTTGGCTATTTCTCTATGCTGATCATATAATTTAAAGATAGATTTGTTGAATATATCTTGGACATGAAAGTTGCCATTCACAAGTAGTTTTTGATCTTTGCATATACAGCAAGGCTTATGAAAGCGGCACGCGATGGTTTCTCTTCTGCTGCATAGCCATGGTTTCGGTACCATGGGCACACCCCCAAAACACTTCAAAGGTGGATGCACCATGCAGAAATAATGTCATTATCTTTTTAATGACTTGAAATGAAAGTCTTAGAGGACAGCATAACTTGTGTATCAGGCTTCATGATCAGAATAGTACTTGTACATATTTGAATCTCATGCTTTCGACTCTTATTTAACTATCGAAAGAAGTACTGTTTTCGTCGTCTGAGTAAAGGTCATGTAATGTAGACGAGACTGGACTGTAACTTTAGTAGTTGGCGAGCTATGGAGTTCCCGTGCAGCGAATGCTTTTGTATCTCCATCCCAAATGACTGCAGATTTTGATGAGTTGCAGTTTCATATAATCTAGTTCCCTTGCATATCTCATTCTTTAATTATTGGTGAGATTAGTACAATGCTTTTTGTTCAGAGGCTACTTTTATCTATGTTCACAGGAAACAAGAATTTGTGAGACTTATGAAAGGTCTCATCAACTGAGTTTATATTTTCTTGACATAGTGTACTGAACAATCTGATTTGTCAACTTTACAAGAGAGGTTTTTTTTGGTGATCGAGCTATCGACCTAGATGATAATTGATATCTTTATCTAATTGAGGTATATTCAAATTGACAAAGGATAGTGATGAAGTTGTTTGAAAGCTTTTGACAATTTTTTACTTGTGTGAGATTAGTCCAACATAATTGAGTTGACTAAGACAGGAATGAAAAAAAAAAAAAAAGTTTTGAACTTGTGGATATGAATCTTTTTATAGGATATGCTTACTTAACCCTCAAATGATAACATTGTCGTCTCTATCCATCATAGAAAAATGTCATAAAAGACATTAAAATATGATAAATACTTTACACATGCCATCTCGTGAGGGAGTGAATTTTGTAGAGATAGATATGGAGTATCATCGTATCGCTAAAGTCCATAGATTTGTTCAACCAAACCTATGTATTTAACTTACAAAACCTTTGTTCAACTTTGAAAATGAACTTTCATAATTATAGATTTAGTTTTTGTAATTTGATAATTTTTTAAAATTTTATAGATCTACTAAAGATCAAATTATAGATTTTGTGTTACACCAAATATAAAAGTCAAATTTACATCTAATCGATCAATTTTGTTAAGGACCTATTGATGAAAAAATATGTGTATGTGTTGAATTGATTCAAAATTTTACTTAAGAAAGATGTGTAAATGCATACAATCAACAAGTAATAAATTGGAATTGAAGAAAACCAATAAAAAAAAGTTGGCAATTGATGGTTGCAATTAAAAATATAAAGAGTAGTGGTAAAACAAAAGATTCAATTAAGTTTTAGCTTTAGAAATAGATTGTCCAAGGATTGCGACCATAATGTAATTACGCTGCAATTTTCTATAATGAACTACGGTAAACTCCTATTCAACCTTGATTTCAAGAATCCTTAGGAGCCTATGAATTAGTTTTATATGTCTATGACTAATTAAAACTTAGGTTAATGCATGCAACCCTTTAATCTTCTTGTGTGCCTTATGTCTAAGGTCACATCCTATGTCTATGCTCTTAGTCCCTTATTTCTTTGTGAAATATGTGATATTATTTTAACCTTCTAAGCATTAAAACTCAATTAACATATTAATTCAAGTGACCAATTTATAATAAAAAGATAGAACATAATCAATAAAAACAACAAAAGCTAGTTTATCCTTCTCGGGTATCTACAAAATTGAATCTCTTAAAGAGTCTAGCTATTAATTTAAAGAGTAATCAACAAATTTATTGATAAACATGAACTATAACAACAAAATATGAATTGAAAATAGAATGTAGAAGCTCAAAAACGAAGTTTTTCAATCTTAATGACAATCTTTTCCCTCCCTAAGGTGCTCCCTTGGCTCGATTCTACCTCTTTCGAGGGCAATCTCACTTACAACTCTATTCACGGGTTGGAATTGAACTAAAAGCCCTAACTTCATAAAAATTTTTATTTTTGAAGTGTAACTTGTGTCTCTGTCTAAGGAAAAAAGTGTAAAAATCGTCTCCAAAGGATTGGTTACTCAAATGGATGAATTGAAGGACTTTATAAAGTATTTCAAGGAGATGGGTTGCAAAATACTTGCTCATTTTGACCATTAAGCAATGTGGCCAAATCGGAGCAAAAATTTAGTTGTGAGCAAAAGCAATGTTAGTCTTTACTTAAAATAAAAAAAAAAAAAAGAAAATATCCAACTATTTATAAATATAGAAAAATTTCAATTTCTATCTGTGATAGACCACAATAAACTTAAATAGACATTTATCCGTGTCTATCTAGTGGAGTGATAGATGTTACACACCATATTCATATTCATTATATATGATTACAAAATAAAAATTCAAAACCTAATAAGACAAAAAATTAAGAGTGTAGAAACATATTAAACATTTTTAAAGGCAATTGTAAATATAAAATTTAAAGTATTAGCAAATATAGTACAATATAAAAATTTTACAAATATAACAAAATTTAAATCAAATTATTTTAGTCAGATATGGGATAGACCAAACCCATTAGAAAAGGAGTAGCGTGAAGCATTAAGAGCCAAAAATTATGGTTTGGAATTTTGCCGCGCTTCCCCACTCGAATCAAACTCCCGAACCACACAAATCTCAGCTTCGTAATAGTCAACTTTCTCGAACCCGAGGCTCGGGAATTTCCCCAGTTGCTTTGCTGTCGGCCTCTTCTGTCTAACTATTCGATTCAAACCCCAATACTGACAAAAAGCAAATTTCAAATCCTTCCAATTCAAAATAACCCAATTAATCAAATCAAATGGTGAAATGGGTTCCCGAAATTCACTCCCTCACTGTCCGTAAAGCTAAAAATCATCAAAATACCCATTGATTCACTACCCTAATCCTTAATCCTTCTTCACGAGTGTCAAACCAGAACAACAACAATCCACCACTTGGCTACTCTACTGTTACTGCTTCTTCTTCTTCTTCTTCTTCTTCTTCTTCTTCTTCTTCAACTAAACAAGGGTCATTTCGTTTTTCGTTTGCAACTCTTGGGATCTCTCTCATTTCCCCTTCAAAAATGGTGATCTCACTATCTGTTTTTCTCTGTATTCTCGATTGATCTCTCGATTTCTGATTATGGGTTTGTTTTTTTAGGAGAATAGTCATTGTGGGGTTATGGATATTCGTATTCTCTCGATGTTTGACTGATTTGTTGGACTGAACTTCCCGATAAATTTCTGGGTTTGTCCATTAGGATGTATTTAAATATGGGTTTTGAAGTTCTGTTGAAAATTTGAGAGATGTTTCGTCAACGTTGTGGAGTAATTAACGAGTTTCAAACATTTAATTCTTTATTCCATTATAGAAAATTTTATTTCCTTCGTCCAACCTTTTTATTAAATGCACGCAACTACCCTCTTCCACATGCAGATGCATCACTTTAGGTTTCACACAGCAACCTCGTGAGACCACTTATTGCGGGTCTCTCAGAGACTGCATAATTTCTTGGATGAACTTGTTTAGATATATCTTGAGAGGCCAATTTCTTTGCGCCGTTGGATCCAACCAAATTTTGTTCTCTCGATGTCTGTTCAAGAGAAGTTTGCTTTGTTGCCATCATCAAGTCCTGCTCGAGAGGTTGATCCATTGTTGAAGGATTTGAATGAGAGGAAGCAGAGCTTCAGGCGAAATGTTGTGTCGTTGGCGGCGGAGTTGAAGGAGGCTCGAAGTCGCCTTTCGTCTCAGGAAGAATCGTTTGCTAAAGAGGCCCAAACAAGGCAGGCATGTGATTTTGGATGATTTGGGATTCTGGGGCACCTTTATTTTTGTATCATATTGTATATCTTTCATGCTTTTGACTCAATAAATCGATTTTTAGGCGGTTTTCCCTTGTGGGGTTTTTGATGGGAGTTCGAGTTTGAGTGATTTCTTTGAGCTGTTTTTGCAGGAAGCAGAGACTAAGGCTAAGACTATGGAACAAGAAATTGGGAGATTGCATTTGGAATTGGAAGAAAGGGATGAACAGCTCAAGGCTTCTGCAACTACTGCCACTAAGGTTTCACTCCCAACTCTGTTTCTTACAGATTTTTATTTTTCCTCCTTCTGGTAGTATTTAGGTTTGAATGATTAAACTTGGGCTGGTGCTTTGAAGTTGTATTGTTTTTTAAGTATTGATTTAGGTTATCATACTCTGCTTGTGATTGATTTACTTTTCTCTTATTGGTCAGTTTGTGGTACTAAAATTCCCAAAAAGCTGGTCATCTAAGTCTCATCTCCCTGAATGCCTTTTTCTTTTTGCCCTCCCTGTTTTCCTCTCTTTTTTAATGGGAAGAAAGTTGGAAAAGTACAATTTTTTGTTACTTTATTAATATTTCCCTCCTATTACTTGAATTCAAATAATTGTTTGATTTGAATATGCAGTTGGTTAGTTAGAGGGAAAATGAAGGGGAAACTTAAATGAATCTATCTATTTCTATTGATCTATACTAACGAAAAGTGATGGAATGGACAAATTGTCCATTCATTTTTGAAAGAAAGGAGTTATGTCACACAACACATTTATCTTGAGGAGAGGAATTAGGAAAAGATTAATTAATCATCAATTCTTCATTTCGTAAAACAATTTTACCCTATAACAGACGAGTAATTTTAATTTTTTTTTTTTTATTATTATTTTTTTGCTGAACGCTAGGCAAGTTTTGTTGTTGTTCAGTTTTCTTCTTGTGGGATTTGCATATGGCAATTAGGTGTTGCAATGAGTTTTCTTTTTTCATTTTTTAATTAAAAAAATTTGATATAGATAGGCATAGGATGGTGTATAGTTTCATTTATTCTTTCCCTTTTCATGTGTGAAGAAGAAAATTGGGCTTTTACGAGGGCTCCAATCAGTGGTTTGCTAGGTTCTAAGCTATGCCTTTGGGCCCCCCTCCCTTTAATGGATCTTTGTGTTGCCAAATTAACTATTTATTTCAAGTTTAAATGGACAATATTTAATACTTGGATGTCAATATGTTTCTTTCCCTATCTGGTAACTGCTTAACCGTTTTGTTCCTTTTTCATTTTTTTGATGGCTTCATAGTAAATCAAATTCCTTTTATATATATATAATTCTTCTTGGGGAAGTGGAAGGTAGACCTTATGTTCCCTTGTAAGAAGAAAAATGATATTTCTTTTCACAATTTTAAATTTGCATTAGTTGCTCCAATGGTGAGCATGTCTTGTTTGTAACCTTCCTTAATCACTAAGTCTCTATCCTAGCTTCAAGGATATACGGAAAAGGATCTGATGAAATCCATCATTATTTACATGTAGCGAGAGAAATATATTTATAACTGACTAGCTCTTTACCATGATGAAAGGTTGAATAAGCATTTTTTGACCACTTATAAGTTATACCTTATATTACAATCTAATGTTGTATGGAATGTTATCCCTTGGACATGGCTGCTTTGGTCTTTGTTTCCGTTACCTTGCAATCTAAAGAGTGTAGATAATTGTCATGAGATTAGTAGAGATTTCATTTTCAAGTTATAAAGATATTTTGATCTTCTTGTAAAATTTGGAAATGAATAATAATGGCTTTATTGTTGACTTTGTTTTTGTTTCGGTAAAAGCAGAAATGTATTTCATGCTTCCTGAATAAGCATTGTTTTAAACAACCAATGCCTCTTCTTGAGGGATTTGGTTTATGATTTCTTCCTTAGTTTTGTTGCAATGATTAAACCGCTTCTCTGTTATCTTCATCGGAGTTCTTTCATGCATTATAACCCAGCACTACGATTATAGCTTCTTACAGTCTTTGGCTTAATATTCATCATTGTGATATCCGTATGTGTGACCAGTTTGTTGTTCAATGCAGTATCTCCATGAGTTGGATGGACTAAGATTACAGCTTGCCGCCACCCAGGCAACTGCTGATGCAAGTGCTGCATCAGCTCAATCTGCACAGAACCAGTGTTTAGCACTTTTGAAGGAATTAGATGAAAAGAACACTTCTATAAAAGAGCACGAAGATCGAGTAAAAAGATTAGGAGAGCAACTTGACAATCTGCAGAAAGATCTCCAGGCAAGGGAATCTTCTCAGAAGCAACTGAAGGATGAAGTGATGAGAGTTGAGCATGATATTATGGAAGCTCTAGCCAAATCTGGTATGAGCAAGGATTGTGAATTGAGGAAGATATTAGATGAAGTTTCCCCCAGAAATTTGGAGAAGATCAATAAGTTGTTGATTGCCAAAGATGAGGAGATAGCCAAACTTAAAAATGAAATTAAGATGATGTCTGCTCACTGGAAGCTTAAAACCAAGGAGTTGGAATCACAAGTATGCAATCTTCTTTGGCTGTATTATGTACAGTGTAGTTCCTCGTATCATTTTCTGGATTCATTTATATATTTTGATTTTCTTATCAACAGTTAGAGAAACAACGGCGGGCCGACCAAGAACTGAAAAAGAGGGTGTTAAAGCTGGAATTCTGTCTGCAAGAAGCTCGCGCTCAGACACGGAAACTTCAAAGAGTAACACTAAACTTGTTTAGAATTTGATGGTTTATTAGCTGTAGTGTTGAAAAGACTTAGATGAACATAAATCAGTGATAAAACATTCTTGGGATTCAATGAATTAGATCAACTGGCTCTGCAATGAGAGAGGAAGGTGGGCTATCTTTTTGGACCCACCTGCCTTTCATGGACCAGACCATAAAAGCAATGCTGAAAAACTGGCTTCCTTCACCCTCTTCCAAAGATAATGTATAAGTTTCTATTATTGAAGTAGGGCATATAGATGAAACTAACTGCATTTGGTTCGTAACAGATTGGAGAGCGACGGGAGAAAGCCATAAAGGAACTTAGAGATCAGTTGGCAGGAAAACAAGGTGGAGCTGGTCCTGCTGCAGATGCTGAAAAGCAAAACTTTTGGGAAACCTCAGGGTTCAAGGTTGTGGTTTCGATGTCGATGTTGATATTGGTAGTATTTTCGAAGCGATGAAGTAAATCATTAGAATGTATAGTAGTAATATGGGTAGGAGTCATTTTAGAGGGCTTTATTATAGTATAGCAAGCAGCATGTAGAGGAGAATTTTGCCCTTATTCTCCATTTAGCTCTAGAAAAAGGTAGAAGGAAAGATCACTAGAAAATCTTTATGCTAATATGTTAAAGATTTACAGTGACAGTGGCATTTTCCCAAAATCACGGGAAGTGATTCTGTATTTATATGTAGAAGGAACCTATTGATGAATGGTTGTTTGTTCTAGTTTTCTTTTAGAAGTAAAACCGCATTAACATCATAAAACTCATATTACAATCTAGTTTCTAATTTTTTTTTCATCTTTCAACATCAATTTTACAATTTTTCAGCAACCTGACTTTCCTCATCAACTTTCTCAACACATTCAATCTTTCACTTATTTTCAATCAGGTTGAAAAATTAAATAAGGCCCACATGAAAGTACAAAAATAATCACTATATATATATATATAATTGCAAGATATAGTGTGTATACAAGTTCAAGATATTTGGTAATTAAGTAGTAGGTGAGGTCAAGGTTGAAGGTTGGAGTGAGGCTAGATGCTATCAAGTGAGTTATTGCTTGACATGGCTTAATTTAAGTGGATCAGGAATTGCCTAGGTCAGATTAAGAGTTTAATGTCACCATATATGTCTATAACACCTATCTATCATATAGGCTAGCAACTCATTGTGGCCACTCATTGAGTTGTAATTGTTTTATTGAGACAATTGTGATTGATGACCATGCCAAATTCAAGCAATTAGTCTTCCCTTTTGTTGTAAGGGAATGCTAAAACCAACCAAACTCAAATAATTGATAAACTTCGACCAAAATTTTCGGTTAAGTTTGGATTTGAAAATTGAGCTCAAAATCTAAGTGAATTATATATATTATATATAATTGAAATCAAATCGAGTTGTGTATATTATAAATATTTTTTATTATATAAAATCGAAAACCGAATTGAACCGAACCCTCATTTGCGGTTTAGTTCGGACCAAACAAACAATTTAGTTCAATTTGGTGTCTATATATATATATATATATTTCAAAATTTTCACTACTAAACTAAACTGTGAACGCCCATACTTTCTTTTGCACTCCACTACATCCGTTCATTACCTCAAAGAAGTTTTCCCTTTGTGCGAATGAGTAGGATTTGCCATGTCATCTACCATTCTTTTTGCAACAATGATCACAAAAGCCAAATTTGATACGTTTTGCCAACGAAGTTCTTGTCTAGTCCAAGACTGAAGACCGCTTGGCAAGAAAGCATTCTTTCCGTTCCGTAAGGCTTTAAATGTATTTGGCAGATACCATATTGATGCGTAATATGTCTTACTTTGCAGGTAACCTTTTATTACATCTCTATCACTATCTCCAACATTGCCATCTCACCTTCAACTAAGCTGACATGCACTTGATCAACTAGCTAGTTGTTCATCCAAAATCATGCCACAATATCACGATGGTCTCCAAACCATCCATTCCTTTGGTACCAAATTGATGAGCTCTTAAGAATTATATGAGTTGTTACAATTACATTATTGAAAAATTACTTCGAGCAATCACTCTTTTCAAGCATACATAATCAATGTTATAACATCGAAAAGTCTAGCCAATGTTGTTACATATCTATTTAAACGTAATAGTACACTCCTTTTATCTGGTTGTAGCCTTCACAACTTGCATTATAGAACATAACCACAACCCTAAGACATAAAATGAGAGAGGTAATAATCAAAAGGTATGGGGTTGTGGTGATGATGGAGACTTTAAGAAGAGAGAGTACAAAAGACTGTTGTGATATCAAATCAACATATATATAATGACACTAAAATCCTCATTAAAATTATTTGGTGGAAGCAATAACCAAATTCAATGTCCCTTTCAAATGGTTTCATGAATATGAATGATTTAAATTGAAAAATAAGGCATTTCATTGAGGGAAAATGGGACACAATTAGACATCCACCAACCATATCTGTTGGCTGATTTTAAGTATTAACCACTAACACTTCTGGATTAGCAAATAGCACCACCTAAAGCTTTACTATTTATTCATTAATTAATTCAAACCCAATTTTTCACTTATTAATTAAATGATTATCCAACTGCCCTTCTCTTTCATTTGCAACTACTGTATTCATACCTCTTATTATTTTCTTAAATAAATTCTTCCTTATATTGACCCAAATAAACAATAAAAAATAAAATAAACCTAAGGAATATATACATGTAAATGTCTCAATTTTACAAAATGTGATCTCAATAGATGCAAAAGATTAACAAAATATTTAAATTAATAAATAAACATTTTACGCTTTCTAAACAAGTTAATATGTTTATTACTTATTCTAGGGGCTTTTAAATCCTCCACGACGAGGCTCAATTTAGTTTTTCGACATTCATCCATGGCACTAATCATATATTTTGAAGATAGTTTATTTGAAACAACTTTTTCTAAGCGCTTAATCATAGAGGTCAAAGCAAGTATAGCTTAACTATCATACAATATAATATGTGTTAGCGATTAAGAGGTTAGTGGTTAGACTCTCGACCCATATTGTAATTAAAAGAAGTCATTCCATGGAGATTTTAAATAAACTTTTGTTTATTCTTACCTCGAATCTATTTGATGATGATAGAGCCCTAAAGTGAGAGAGATTAGAGGAGTAAATATATGTTATTGGATTGTGTGGTCAGTCAAGATTTTGTATTAAAAGTGAGATTATGAGGCAAAATTAGCCTTTCACTTTAGAATTATTTATGTTGATAATGGATCTAATTAGCTCCATATATATATATATACTTGTGTTGCTTTTATATGGTCCATAAAATCATTATTACTTGTTTTACAAAGTGATGGATTTAGTTAAGGAAAAAAGAAAAAGTCAAAAGTGAGGCAGTTGCCACCTAAAGTATGTACACTAATGAGCAAATTAAGTAGCATACAAGTAACACATTATGGAATTTTAATATCCCAATGACTCTCTAAATAACAAACAAATAGATCTCAAAATGAAATGGCTGATGACAAGTCATTATCACTACAATCAAAGTGAATCCCATGAAGACTTACCCAATTTTTTTCTTCTTCCCTCTTCTTCATCTCTTTTTTGACTCTCAAATGCCTTGAAAACTTAACTATGATGACAATTTCTTCACACTTTCTTCTTCTTCTTCTTCTTCCTTTCACAGCTCTCTCTAAGTGGTTTTGATCTGTGCTGCAATGTTCAGCGATGTCTTCTTCACAAATTCATTTTTTGGGTCATACAAACTATAATTGCTTCTATATCTATGGCTGTAGAGGATGCTTGGCTGTGGTTAAAGGACTTCACAAGTTGGCCTTGTAATCAACTACAACAACCTCTCCAGGTAAGTGGATAAATCAACTTGGTTCATCACAAAGTTTTTTTTTCCCCTCTAAATCCTTTTCTTTCATTCGTAATTCATACGACCGATGAGTTAGGAACGAGACGGGATTTTACCTTTTAACTTTTTATTAAAGTTTTGAAATTTTACCTTTTAATTCATTCGTAATTCTAAGTCATTGCCACTCTATAGTGGTTTTGAAACTTTTATGAAAGGTCAATGGTAATATTACAATTTTTGAAAGAAAATAGCAAAATTCAGGGGTATTTTTATAACGTAATATAAAAGCTTTTGATTTATCCATGTCAGGCTGAAATATTTACACCTTTAAATGTACAAGAGAGACATACAAATTTCAAACTCCAAACGCCGACCACATTTAATAATTTATTTTCTCTCTCTCACTTTTATGTGACAAATAGTTGAAAAATGACTGAATTTCTTTCTCCACATTTGACAGGAATCTAGAGAAAACAAGCCATGGCTACCAATAATCTAAACAAAGAGCTGTCAAAGAAAACAAACATATTTGGACTAAAAGTATGGGAAGTGATTGGAATTGGAGTAGGCCTATTCATAATCTCAATCCTCTGTATACTCTCACTATGTTTAACCTCATTCAACAAGAAGTCAAAAAAATCATCATCATCATCACCCAACTCCAACACCTTATTCCCTCTCACTCAAATCCCATCTCATTCAAAAGACATAAAGGCAGTTCACATAACAACTACTCACAAAAAGCCAACAACTCAAATGGGAAAATTTGAAACCAATAATAATTACAGCAGTGAATCGGGATCATTGTTTCAACCATTGGGTTATGGCTATGGATCACAATCAGGGGATGAAGGCAGCTCGGGCACCATCACGACGACAACAATGTACCGACGTTCGACGTCGCCTACTACGACGATGGCTCCTTCGCCGTTGTCGTGTATGCCGGAGATGTCGCAATTGGGGTGGGGGTATTGGTTTACTTTGAGAGAGCTGGATTTGGCTACTAATTTGTTCTCAGAAGAGAATTTGATTGGAGAAGGAGGGTATGGAGTTGTGTTTAGAGGGAAGTTGTTGAATGGGACACCAGTGGCAGTTAAGAAGATTTTTAATGGACAGTAAGTTTTAATTTGATGATGTGATAATAAGTAGAGTATGCATAGTGTTGAAGTATTCATACGACTTCATAAGAACTTTTTTAAAAGTAGTGAACCCCACATTATTTTTAAAAGAATAAAGATGTGACAAATCATAAATAAGAGTATGCATAACGTCGTTAGTACTACGATTGTACCATAATTTATTCATACTGTGATTTTGACTTTTATAAAAACTTTGTTTAATGGTCGTAGAGTTGCATCATTTTGAAAAGAACAATGATGTGATAGGTACGCGTAATACTAAAAGTTTCCCCATTTTTTGTAGGGGCCAAGCTGAGAAGGAATTCAGAGCGGAAGTTGAGGCAATTGGGCATGTAAGACATAAGAATCTTGTTCGTCTTTTGGGATATTGCATTGAAGGGACTCACAGGTATCAAACACCTCTCTCTTTCTCTCTTCCCTATTCATTAGTTTTGGAACCAAAATATATATATATATATATATATCTTTTCTTAGTACAACTACAGGATAGGGCATTGAACCTCCAACATCTAGACATGAACAACGTGTATGTTAATACCACTAAGCCAAACTCACTTGTTAGCTTGCCGACACTTTTTCTTTTCTTTTCTTGTTTTTGTACAATGACATGTGTGGTAGAAGGATTCGAAATTCTAATAAATTTTTAAACGAGCCTATTTGTTTTAACTATAACTAGTTGAATTATGTTTATATTAAAAATTTTAATGGAGTACTGATCGACCAACCGTGTATGAGAGTTGAAAAATATAAATAAATATGGTCTAGTGCAAGGATACAATGTCGATGAAGTAATAATCTCAGAGTATTTCAAAAGCCGAATCTCATGAGACTAGCAATCTAATTATGTTTGTTTTAAAACAATGCAATCAAGTGACAAAAGTAACCAAGATGAGATTGTTGTGAATTGATGTGAATAAAACGTAAAAAGATAAAGATAATCAATGATGGAAGTAGGGTTTCAACTATATTTTTGCCTAAGTTCATTTTGACTCAAGTGATGTAATCGCATCATACCAGCGCTATTGCCTAACTCATGGATAGAATCTTCACCTATTCGGTCTTGTATTAAGTCCCTTTAGGTACCTAAGAAGCTAAGCCTATATATATGCTTATGGTTAGCTGCTACTTAGATTAATTCTTGCTCTTATTATTTATCCTATGGTGTCCCTCATACCTAGACTATTACCTCATATTCTTTTGTGAACTTTGCTTACATCCTAACCTTCTCAGCATTAGAATTACGCTAGAATGCTAAATTAAATGGTCAGTTTAACTTAAAATTATTATGCCTTAAAATCAACAAGAGAAAAGAGAACATGGTATAATACTTAAGCAATGATCAAGCCATCAATCCCTAGGGCATCCACATAGTTGAACCCCTTAGTGAATTTAGCTCATATTAGAGAATGAATGAAATACTTTCATTACTTCAAAAGTCATAATTACATGATGAATATGAATGGAATAGATCTTAACAAAAGAAGAAATGAAAGTAGATGCTGGAAATATAAAAAAAACACTATTCTTAGAATGTGTCTCTCACTCTCTTTAATCCCCTAGGAATAGATTTTACTTTCCCAAGATTCAATCCTTACTCTCTACACACACTTTTGTGAGGTAGGGGGTGCTAACTCTAACTTTTCAAAAAGAACTCCCGTTTCTTGTAGTGAGTCTGAGATTTTTGGTGAGAAATCTTCTAGGAACAACTATATTTCGTGATAGAGGAGCTTGCTTCCTTGAGGAGAAGGCTTCCCTCCTTTATATAGGCTTCAAGGATTGGTAGAGAGGGTAAAAAACCATGAATTCGGAGCTACCAAGTCAATTTCGGCATTGAAAAATGGCTGGAGACCAAGTAAATCGTGCCTACAGATGATTGGTCAACATTTCTGGAATTTAGGATTTTGATGTGGACGCATCGATGACAGATTCCCTGTAAAGCAACCAAAAACCAATTTAAGCTCCAAAATAGGTCCAAAATGATAAAATTACACCTTAAGCCACTACATACCTCATATTTATTCATTTTAACCATTTAAAACATAATTTGGGGATTTTAACATGTAAAAGACTACTTTTAAGAAAAGCTAAAAACATGCATTTCATGACATGTATCTAGTACGCTTATACCACCACTAAATTTTTTATAGTGGGATAGTAGAGAGGAAAAGAGAGGTTTAATTTTATTTATTTTCAAATAGCATAGATAAAAAAATTTTAATGGTGGATAGTAGAAATTTCTATGGCCCATATATAGGAAAGTATTGTTAAAAAATTTGGGGAAAAGTTTTAGTATCATGATCAAAGTGAACATAACTCAATTGTCATATAAGGGAGTTATTGACGGTCATAAGGTCTGTGGTTCGAATCCTTCTATCTATATTGTAGTACTAAAAAAAAGGAAAAAAAAAAAAAAAAGAAAACTTTTAGTATCATGGAGTACCTACTTCTTCCATTTATAATTTGACCAATATTAATTTATATGTTATATTATATTATTTTATTTTATTTGAGCTCCACGTATTCTTAAATGTTGTTATGATGAACAAGGATACTAGTAGTGCTATCATAGTTACCATAGTTAATTATGTTACATATAATATTAAATTTGCCTTCACCAATCGGCTTAAGTTTTTGGGCCAATCGAAGATGTTATCAAAACAAGTAGTCCCAAGGAGGTCTCGTGTTCAAACTCCTGCAAATTTTGAACATTATATAAGAAAATTTAATGGTAGACAAGAGGAAATTCCTATGCTTCTATATGTTATACACAAAGATAAATTCTATAGCTTTGTTCTTACTCTCTTAGGATGCTGGTGTATGAGTATATAAACAATGGAAGCTTAGAGCTATGGCTACATGAAGGAATGGGAGAGAATAGATATCTTACATGGGAGGCTCGAATGAAGATCATGTTGGGGACAGCCAAAGGGTTAGTAAAATCAAGTTTAATTTGAAGTTTTTAAGGATATAATAATGTCTGGTTTTTTGAAAGCACCCTATGATTATTGTTTTTATGATGGTCACAAAAGGATTGCATACTTACACGAAGCCATTGAGCCAAAGGTGGTACATCGAGACATAAAGGCTAGCAACATACTTATAGATGAAAATTTCAATGCTAAAGTATCAGATTTTGGGCTAGCAAAGTTGATGGATGCTGGCAAAACTCATGTCACAACAAGAGTTATGGGTACATTTGGGTATTCTCTTCTATTGAATAATATTATTCTTCTACAATATTAAAGGTTTCTTTGGTGTTAGTGTTGGGTATTTTTATGATTATTATGTGGTTTGGGTTTATGTTATATAGTTATGTGGCTCCTGAATATGCTAACACTGGACTTCTAAATGAGAAGAGCGACGTGTATAGCTTTGGAGTTGTGCTGGTGGAAACAATCACGGGAAGAGATCCAGTGGACTATGGACGTCCGCACAAACAGGTAGATTTATTAATCATACTTATAATTTGCAAGTTCTTGATCCATGCATGATTTATTTTTTCTATTTAATTTTTGTACTTATTTTGAAAAGTTTCTAATAAGTTTATGCACTTTTAATGTTACATCCAATAGATCTATATCATTAACTCCATCATTTAATTCTAATGCTTATGTGACATGCATGTTGACATATCGTAAAAAAAAAATGTTAAATTATAAGTTTAACCCTTGAATTTTCAAACTTGTGTTTATTTGGTCTTTGAACTTTAAGGAGTTTACCTTTGTGCCCTGTATGTCTCTAAATTTTTTTCGAGAAAAATAATGTTGATAGCACAGTAGCTTATTGGACCCAAGATTGAAAGCTTAAACTTTTTTCAGCTTAGGAACCTATTTAAATACTTTAGAAAGTTGAAGGACAAAATAAGCAATAAAACTAAAAATTTCTAGACTAAACTTATAATTTAACCTTAAAATTAAATATACACTAAATCTTTTTACAAATATTTATTATTTTTTTTTTTTTAAAAAAAAGAACTATGTTCTCTCTCCTTATTCACATGTTCTCCTCTATCTGTAAAAAGATTAGTGGTGGGTAGCAAAAAATAGTAATGCCATAATATTTAAAGATTACATAAATATATGTAGTTTCAAGTTGGTTTAGAACGAAGATAAAGAGACTTTACAAAAATGACATCGATGAGAGTATTGTTTTCAAAGTATAGAAACTAAAATAAAATGGTATTGTAGGTGAATGTAGTAGATTGGCTGAAAATGATGATTGGAAGTAGAAGATGTGAAGAAGTGGTAGACACAAAATTAGGGGTTGGAGGAAGGCCATCCACAAGAGGGTTGAAAAGAGTTCTATTGGTTGCATTAAGATGTGTGGATCCTGATTATGACAAGAGACCAAAAATGGGCCACGTTGTTAGAATGCTTGAATCTCAAGATCATCATTATAATTCTTCTCGTACACCTTCTACTACTACTACTTAACAGTTTTCTTATTTTACGTCTCAACTCTCTCTTTAACTTCTCCATGTGTATAGGATCATAGGATTCACATTCACATTCACATTATTGGTATATATAATATGTATTTGTGTGTTTTTTTTAACCATTTCGATCTAGAGTGACGTGGGTTGTCATATGGTTATACTAATAAAAAATCGTTGATGAAAAAGGGCTACACGGATGCGTGTGTGTCACTAAAAGAATAAGGATTAGAGGATTGTGGTCAACGTGTTGTTGAAACTTTTTGCGCAATAGCGAAATATACGTTGAGGCGCTATTTAGCGACGTATATTGTACGTTACTAAAAGTAATTTTTCTTGTATTGTAATGACGTTGTTCATCGTATGATAGAATAATAAAAAATCGATTGACGTGGAAGTACTACACATAGAAAAAAGTTGAACAGTGTAAATAATGCAAAATTATTTGTACGATTTTAATGTTCGGTAAAGTCAATCGACTAGAGTTTCAAACTCGAAGGTTAATGTTGTGTAGTCATATGATTAGAAATAATTGCCTCATCTTTGTTTCTTCCATCAAATAATTGACATTATTTTATTTTATTTATTTTTGTTCTCTTTCACCCTTTATATAAACATATTTGGTTAAATTAAAATTTTATCTTATCTGGGGAAAAAAGAATCAAATTTTGGTGTAAATGGTTTAAATATTTCATTTTAGTTTCTATTGTTAAAGATTTGTTTCAAATTGGTCCTATTATAATTTAGATTTAGTTTCATTTTAGTTCAGAAATTAGAAGAAAAAAAATGGTTTTAAAGTTTTCATCTTCATGAGTCCTTAATTATTTCTTTCATTTTTCATGTAGCAATTTTTCTATATTTTTTTTGGTAAATTTGTTAGTGGATCACATTAAGATTTAAAGTTAAGTGGAAAAAATAGAAGGCAATTATAATAGGTATGAGTTCATTTTTCAATTGGGTATAAGAAAATTGAGGACCAATTATGTGATTTAGCTAATTATAATAACCAATGAAACTAAGTCCAAATTATATATATAGAAGATTGAGTTAAAATTTTAAAGACTTTAACTAGAGACTACTACATTAAAGCTACACCCAAACCAAAAGGACGATACTAAATTGAGACTTCTAAAATCATATGGACCAAATTGTCGATGTAATAGTATTACATGGGCTTCATATTTATCCAAAAAAATGTAAGTTTTTTGTATGGACTCTCTTGCACAAACGCCTGCATACCATTGAGAAATGTCAACTTCGATATCATTCAATGTATCTTAATCCTCATTTGGTGCGTTTCGTGTAAAAGCAATGGAGAATTTGTTGATCATCTTTTTGTTGTAAATCATCTCAAGCCTCATTTTCATGGCTGCTAATTTCTCCTTTTTTGTAGTTATGATATTTCTCATATCTTTTTAAATTGGAAGACTCTTCTTTGGCCTCTCTTTCGACACTTGTCCTTTTGATTGACTTTGAGCTCTTCTCCAACTCGTGTTTGTAATTATCTTTATATTTGAATGCATTTTTTTTGGATTTGTGGGATAATAAGGGTGCTTAAGATGTGTCAATCTCGTTGAGATGTTTGAGTGCACTTACTGACTCTATCTCCTCTTGTATATTGTTCAAAAAAATAATAGGACCAAAATTTGTAATGTAGGTTACTACTTTCTCTTCATCTCTTGCTATATCTTCTCTCCTAAAATTTTCTAATCACAACTATCGCCGCCTTACTCTTGTTGGGATTTGTGCCCTAAAACCTCGTAATTGATTAGATAATTAATTTAACTATTAATTATGCAATATTAATTTATCCATTAATAAAAAAATTCAAGGTTATTTCATGAGAAGTCTTGAACATGTATGTAGTTGACATATAAGCATGTTCAAAAAATAACCTAAGATCTATAATATATGGATAATGTTAGGTATCTTATCCTGGTGGCACTATAGATACGTCCCTCTATAATAGTTACAAATGGTTTGATCCAAACTGTTTATGGGGAGACATGTGAGTGAGGGTATCCTATACGAAAAGTTTGTATAAGACCAGACCGAAAAATATTTAATCTATGTTTGTAAATCTATTAATTGATGAGATAAATATTTCATAGGATGATCACGTTCGATTCGATCTTAATCTTGAGGGACTTATGAACGTATTTTTAAATAGAAAATTGAAATTATTATATTATAGTGTTTGATAGTTGTATTTTATAGTAATTTGACATTAATAGAAACACTTTAGGTATATATATAGTAAACAAAATATACTTATGTATCAAAACACTTTTTGAGAAAATGTATCTAAACGCATTTATTTTAAACCGTTTTTATTAAAGAAAGTATTTAAAAGAAAATGAATTTTTTAAAAAATATTAATTTTTACTTAAACAAATCCAAATAGGCCATAATTCGAAGTCTTTTTTATTTTATTTTTATTTTAATAGTAAAAATAAGATCAAATGACATTGAAAAAGAGCCTTAAGATTCCCTACAATTTTTTAACTCCACGATATATGTATGTATAGTTACGCACACAAAAAAAAAAAAAGTGACGTTGCGTATTTCACAATAAAAACTTATATAATAATACATATACATTTGTATTTAAAAAATGAGATGTATTTGTTTTATAAGACAAATAGATGCGCTTCTTTCCAAAAAAAAAAAAAAAAAAAAAAAAAAAAAAAAACTTACCAGTAAATTCTTGACTCGTTTTTTGAGTCCTCTAATCCACCATCAGAGAAAGTGCATCAATGACATCTAAAATTTGTCATTATTAGATATTTCATGACTTTTCAATTTAGTCAATAATAAGCATTTATTGACATTTATTACATGTCATGGTAATATCATTACAATCTACACTCTTTTTTTCTCCAATTTTGACACAAAATACGCACAAACATAAATATGAACTTTTATATATAAAAATAAGGTTGGTAGCATTTATACAAAGAAACTAGTAACCAAACTTTAGTTAAGTTATTTATAAAGAAACTAAATACAATAAGTGTTGCAAAAAAAAAGTGTTGACAATATCCCAACAAAAAAAAAAAAAAAACACATATATAAATTACTTGCTTGACACTTTCCTCACTTCAATGAATTTGTGCAAGACCTAGTAAAAAACAATATTCATTTTAGAATTCAACCAAATACATCAATGTAGACAATAATGACAATATTCATAAGATATACATACATTCTTAACGTTCACAATCTCTCTTCGCATACATCCACTACCTTTACACTCAAAACAATCAAAACCACACTTTAATCATACAAATAAACTTCAAATGAAACTTTAATCACATAAGTAACCTCAAAATCTAACTCACTCCTCAAAACTACAAATCTAATGAACTTTTAACATAGAAACTTAAGATAAAAATCACAAAAAAAATATTGTAACTTGTCCAAAATTTTGTAATATATAACAACTAAACTACAAACAAAACATATCATATCTGATAACTATTTATGTTTCATATTTCTATATATGTTTCATATTTCTATATAGAGAAAAAAAAAAGAATAAAAATATAAATGTGTTTGTTAATTATTTTTGTTTATTATTATTATTTTTTTAATTGAAGTAAATTACATTTAGTATAATAAAAAACAATAACCTTGATTAAAATAAATATAAAACCATTATATAGAGTTTGTAGTATTTAATACCATTTCAGGCCCAAAGCAAATAAAAAATAATAGTAAATTCAATCCTTCAAATATTGTTTTATTCCAACTAATTCATGTAATTAAATGACGTCAACTTATATAAGTTCGCCCACATTAGACCATATACTTTGTATTATTTAAATTTTCGATGATTATCAATTTATTGCAAAACATGATATGTATATTTTTGCGTCGATTTATAATAAAACATTTAGATTAGAAAGTTGAGCATGCCCACATTTATTTATTTTGTATAATAGTGAACTTAAATTTTTTTTTTTTTTTAATACATCATACACAAACAAAATTTTAAAAGAGAAAAAACAATTATATTTTCTTTGAAAATTAATGGAAACATGAATATCTTATTAATTAATTTATTTAAATTAAAATCCAACTAAAATTGAGGGGAAAAAATAGAGATTTAAAAAGAAGTTGTTATATGATATGATATTAAATTTGTCTTCACTCATCAGCAGTTTCAATTTTTGAGTCAATTGACGATTTAAGATAGTATCATAGCTGGTTGGTTCAAGAGATCTTGTATTCAAACTCAATTCATATTGATCTTCCATTTTCACTTGTGGATATGATATTAAATTTGCTTTTGGTTCATTGGTAATTTAAGAAAAGTAGGAAAAAAAGAAAAATCAAGAGCAACCCGTCATAAACACCATGTAAATTACCAAAAAAAAAGAAAAGAAAAACCCTCAAAGAGAGAGATTAAGGTCAAGCCCATTTTTTCCTTTTCCTACCTTGTCTTTATCTTCTTGTTCTTCTCTCTTTTCATTGCTCTGTTTTGTTTTTGAAGATGAAGCAGCTGCTAGTTGAAGATTGATGTTGGATTTGTTGTTGTAATTTCCATTATCTTCAATGAAATCTTCTGGTTGGAACTTTGGATTCCAAACCCCTTTTGATTTCTCTTCTTCTGTTGATTCTTTTGATTTCATTCTGTCTCTTATGGCTTTTGTGTTTTGAATCAAAGCAAAGAACAACTTCATCTTTCCCTCTTCTTCTTCTTCTTCCTCTTGCAATTTTCTTCTTTTTTTTCCTCTTTCCATGCCTTTGCTTCTTCTGCTAATTGACCTTTTTGTTTATTTATTATTCAAGAATAGCTTCATCATGATGGGCTATTATTCTGGATAATGAAAAGAAAAAAATTGATTAATTGGTGTGTTGTGGAAACGCACAAATAATTTCTCTCCTGTTTAGGATATGGAATATATAACATAATACTTTTATGCTTAAAATTTGGCTCAAGTGGGTCTACTATCAAGTATCATCTTTTAACTAAACGACCAAAATATTGACTTCCACTTTCCTCGACAATGATTAGCCTAGGCTGCATCTATTCTCATGTAGCTTCATTTATAACATAGTAGAAAAATGAAAAAAAAAAAAAAAAAAAAATTGGACAACTAATAGGTTGCACACTAGTGTAACCCAAATTAGTCTAGATTAGTATTCTCTTTATAATTTTAAATCCTAATTTGACCCCTATAATTTCAAAATGTCAATTTCAAGTTTTAAATATTTATGTTTGTTTTAGTTTAACCCTTCAATTTTCGAAGTATCTATTTTAGTCATCAAAATTGAGAAAACTAACCATTTTGGTTTATAATTCTTCTTGTTAGCAAATCGGTAATATAATTTTGAGAACGTATATATTAACATATGAATGTGAGCATGCATTCAGTCTGCCTAAAATAAAGACGAATACTGAGTAAACGAATCTTAGGTGATAAAATAACATACCAATGAATCGAACCAAGTAATTCTCATAAAGTGAACTAAACATCAACGAAATTGAAAGACTAAAATAAGAACAAACTAACTAAAATTTAAACTTTTTTTTTTTTTTTTTTCAAATTCTGTTGAAAGTTCAAAAGCTCAAGCACTAAAAAAAATGAAAATTCAAGGATTAAAACAAGATTTAAATAAAAAAGGAAATCCTGATCCGACTCCAAGATGAACAATGAGCATCATGACTGTCTGGATCATGGGCATTCTTTTTCCCTTAATTTCCACACATTTCATGGCTGCCTGTTTTTAATTAGTTGACTCGAATACCTCCAAGTCTTTGTGGATCCTACACTCTCTGTATGGCTGCCACTAATGAAACATAAATAATGAAAAGGGATTGGATAATTTCAAGAAAAAATATACAATGAATCTAATTATTACCTGGGTCCATTTCATACTCTTCATTTCTGCTACAATTTGACATCAGCTTGGGCTAAAATCATTCTGCATTGAAAATTACAAAAATATACATAGGGATACAGTTTCTTTTCTTTCAGAATAACTTTTGTGCAATGATTCTGTTTATATGGTATGGCCAAGTAAAATCCTCATAATCTTTCAAATGACAGATACTCCTATGAACATCACAAGGAACTAAGTTGTGAATCAAAACCAGTAGTTGCATCATCATGTGGTTTTAATTCTACTAGGTTCAAATTTTATGTCCAAGATTGCTTCCTTCAATTGATTGAACTAGCTGGATGATGATGAATCTAATGATTCAACCATTTGGCAAATCTTGTGTGCCTTGAGAGAGGTTGCCACAGAATGAAATGTCCTGTTGCTTACTCCTCGACCCATCGAACTCCGTGTTTTGCCCAAAGATAATAAGCTCCAATAGGACCTCTGCCACCGAACTCATAGAGTTCTGGCTTTATGTTATTCTTCTTGATTTCGTTCAGGATTGGAGTTAGGATGTTCCACGCAATTGCGAGTTCATCACTTCTCATGAACAGATGGCTATCCCCATCAATGACATCAAGGAGAAGATGCTCATATGAATCAGGCACGTCCACGTTGTACCTACAAGGGAGAAAAACAAAAATGGATAAAAGAAAACCAAGGTGCAACTAGCAATCACAAAGGACAATATTTCAAATTCGAAGCAAGGACGCACTTGTCTTTGTAAAGTAAATTGAGCTCTGGAGAGTCCAATCGCAATCCCAATCCAGGAACCTTGTTATTAACTCGGACAAGAATGGCCTCTTCAGGTACATCGCGCAAAATAATCTCGTTAGTTGCGGATTCATTATTATACCCAATGTGCTCGCGATAAATGTTCCCCGGAACCTGGCGAAATTGTATACGGATCTCTACACTGCATTTAGAGCAATTCACCATCAAGGATATAGATATTCCAAAGTTGGTGGTGGTGGACCAATACTACTAGTTGACTTGTAAGTATAAACAAATCTCAAATCAGAATGCAAGTTAAGCAGAGAATATGAAGAATAATTATAGTTACGACCAAACCATTGATTTTAAATCATCCATTTCTGGAATTTTTTCCTCGTGTTCAGAACTAGGTCGGGTAACAATAAGATTTCATATAATGGTTTGTTTAAGCTATAACATTGATATGCCTTTAGTATTTGAAACTGAGGTTGATATTTCAACAATTCAAGCCTTCCTTTCAACTTTTTGGTTCTTAATTTCCCTCATAAATGGTCCTTTTCATCTATTTGTCATTCCCCTCTTATCAATAGGTTCCAATAGATGCATGTGTAATAACAAAAAAAAAAAAAAAAAAAAAATCATCCATTACATTGTCATATAATCTTGGGATGGCAACTAAGTTGGTCCCAGTCCTACATCTTTATGCAATAGCCTTACCAGAGAAAAATTTACCAGTGTTTGATTAGTCCCAAGCCACATTTGATCAAAAACGGGACACCATCCCAACGTGCATTGTCGATGTACAAAGCACCCGCAAAATATGTCGGGGTCAGATTGTCGAGAAAAAGGTCAACTTTGTCCTTTGTACTAGATTTGTACTGTCCAAGAACAATGTCACTGGGTTCCAATGGGCGAATGGATCTCAGCAGCTTAACCTGGAAAGAACCTATTCATTTACATTACAGTGATTATACTATGCAAGAGTGAGAAGTCTATATTTACCTTCTCATTTCGGATGGCTTCACCATCAAGACTAATGGGCGGTTCCATGGCAAGTAATGCGATTGTTTGTAGTATATGGCTGTGTACTATGTCTCCAATGATCCCACCGCCATCCAAAAATCTGCATGGAAGGAACTGAATACTTGTAGATGATCCTGTAACAATAATTCAAGACAACGGTAAAAGTAAAACCAGCGAACTGCCAGGTAACCTTTTTGTTTGAACTCCAAGTTCTTCCGACAAAATGACCTGTAATATTTTTTTAATTTGTTCAGTGAGTATTGAGTGTGAAAGGATTAGAATTTGCTTTATAGAAATGTGTACCTGTACACTGTTTATGAAAGTACGACTCCATAGTGGCTGAAAAACTAAGTTAGCAAACCTTAAAACTGTAAGGTTTTCAATAAGGTCTTTCCCAAGAAGATGATCGATCCTGAAACATGATAGTTTAAAATCAATTTATAAGCTGAAATCTAAAACAACGTAAGAAATATGCACAAAAAAGGGTTAGCTTTGCACTCAGCTTGTGCAACTTTTGGCTATTAAGTGCAGTGCTAGTGATATGGATGAACAAATAATGAGAAGACACACCTGTAAATTTGCTTTTCCTCAAATTGAGAAAGAAGAGATTTTGTTAAAAAATGAGAAGACACTATGTCAAAGCCAAAAGGCTTCTCAATGATAACACGATTCCAACCCTTTTTCGTTTGAGCTTTACTGGAGAGAGTGTGTGCAACATCTAGAAGGGCGTCTTGGGGCACAGAAAGGTAAAATATCCTATTAGCTTTGGAATGCCTCTGCAGTATGTCAGATATTTTATAATCATTAATCAAAGTCCAAAGATCTCGGTTGCACATTGAAAAATTGAACATAAGGAAATCCAATGAAAAGAAAAAACTTCTTCTCAATCAGTGAGTGGCCCCTTATAACCACCTCAATCTGCTCCATCAGGGAATTGAGCTTTGACATGCCCTTATTGTTGTCATAACCTCCATTTACATGGAATGTTCGACTCAGAAAAGCATCCATTTTATCACTGCAATTTTGTCTACAAAGAAACAAAATACATTTCACCAAAATTTTGTTACTAATTGCCAAACACAATGCATTTGTTTTACATTCACAGCATTGCAGAAATAATCGATGAAATCCATTACAATTGACAAAAGTAATTGTCAGCTCCAAAAAATTTTCAGTTTATGCAGTTGGCAATCGCAATGTAGCACAGATATTGAGTTTTGAAGTATAAAAGTATGTTTTACTATAGAAGTCAAGCCTTAATAAGTCTCCACTGCATGCTTGGTCTTCATTGTTTTTTCCCCTTCAGTACATGGTAAAACTTCAAGTTGAAACTGCACTTGGCAGTAAAAATTCAAGGCATCTAGAGTGTACCACTCAAAGTACATTTTACATCATAATCAAACATGCAGATTAGATTGGGTTTTGAATTCCAATTTCCTAAACAATGGCATCATAGAGCTAGTTTTTTTACATATTTAATACATGATAGTAGAAAATATAAAGAGATTATCCAGGAGATAGAGAAACATACTGATGATCAATACGGCAAGTTAAGGTGGCAGATATAATAGACCGCAGTTCTTCATCTGTTATATTCTTTCTTGAATAACCAAAAATGCCAACATTCTGCAACCATGGAATATCAGAACAGCTGTAAATCAGCTTTGTGTTCACATGGATAAAAAACTAGAAGATGCAATCTCCATTCATTTATATTTTGCATAAGAATCGCCATGTTATTTCTTGAGGTAGATCTCTTCAATAACCTGGAATATTTTAATTCCCAGTAAAAATAATCAATACGCATACCATTCTCAACAATATTAAAATGTGGGATTTGAAGTTCCTTTGGCACAAGGAAGTAGGCCGCAGGCAAAAATGAAAAAATTGGTGGAATGTGTGGGTGGAATACATTTTAAACTGGACATTTTGAAATCAATAAAATATATGTAAGGAGACAACATACAGTACAGTGCACAAGTTTTAAGAAACTAGGACATCGATATTTATGTCATCAATGTGAATATCACCATACCTCAGGAAGAAAGCCGCTATAATATAGTGCAAACAGTGCTGGGAAAATTTTTCTTGTTGCTAGCTCACCCGTAGCTCCAATGACAGCAATACAGAGGGATGGTACTTTGTCATCCCCAACCATGACGTTTGACAAGAGTGATTGTGGCAAGGATCCAGCAACGTCCACTGAAGCATCAGATTGCAGATTCTCAAATGCTTCAGGATGTGTAGTTGCTTTAGTTGCTTCTGAATTGGAATCTGATAAATCAAAATGCTTAGTTTACCAAATCTGAAGTAAATGAGAGAACGGAAGTCAACTACATTGACTAACCACTGGAAAAGCTGGATTCTAAGACTGCTTCAGGAACTTGCCGAGCATGTGATGAAGTTTCATCAAAAGGTTTTTCAAACTCATCTCCTTTATGATTCTTTATAGTCTTCAACTTCTGTGATGATCCAGATTTCCCATTATGTTGCAGAACACTTAGGCTCTCACTTATCCAGATCTTTAAGCCATGAAATATTTGGCAAAAATTGGAAGCTCTTCTTAATCGTAAGCTATTTGGCACAATCTACAACAACCCATTTCTAATTTTAGAAAAAAGAAGTTTGTTTAAAATATTGGAGAATCCTATCATAAAGAGTAGGGAAATAGATAAATAAAGAAAGAGAAACCCCCAATTTTTTAATGATTCCTGCCCCCACTCTACTCTCTGCAGTTATGATATTTTCAAAGCTAAAATCTCACCATATGATCAAAGAATTGATAGATAAACCTGTCTTCTTACCATGATCACTTCTTTCGCTACTTGAATTAACATATTGTGAAGGAAATCCTTCAACTGTTTCAACTAATCTTCATTTTTCTTTTTTCAGTCCCGAAACATAGTTAGGAATTCTAATACTCTAGACTCGTCATCAAGATCAAACAAACAGGAAACAAAATTCGAAGTGAGAAACAGAGCATGAATTGAAGATGTAATGGTGAGAGTTAAGGATATCACAAACACTCACATGGTAGCTCCGGTTGGGGATTCTCCGGCCATTGGAGTACAGAGGAATAGTCCCTGCAGAAGCCGAGATAGTTGAAACTGAAAATGACATCGAAACTTTTGTTGTTCAGTGAAGATGGTTGGACATCGGAATTCGGAACTCTCTCCTCCTGCTGCGTTTAGCCGGCCATGGAAGGAAACTCGAAGACGAGTGCATCTGTCGAAATGCGGTGCCGGGTGCAGGAGATTGTAGCCCAATTTCGGCGTTGGGCCTGGCCCAATGGACTTTTTGCTAAATTATGAGAAATACACATTTTGTTAGTTATATTACAAAAATGCTTAAGATTTTAATTTCTCGTTATATCCCTACTAATTATTTTGCTTTTTAAGTTATTTAAGGAAAAAAAAAAAATACCAAATCTCGTCTGGGTTCTGTTCATATCCAATTTTTATTTTTTGGTTTTATGTCTCTTACTCATTTGCTTATCGAGATCTCTTGGTAGTGGTTTATTTATATCTAGTTGAAGTGTAATTAATTTGTTAATTTATTTTATTCTTATACATATCCTCCAACGATATATGTATTTTTTGTTGACAACTTTCTTTTTATGAAAAAATCTGGAATTTGTGAAGAGTCTAAAGTCGTTTAGTTAGATTATAAGCATCTCTTTTCCAAAAGACAAGAGTTTTCTTTTCCCTTCTAAAATCGTAGATTTTATCTTTTCCTCTCCTGTTATGTTTTTCATTTTATACATAATTTCATTTGGAATATACTTGATTAATTAATTGATATTAATTCAAACAAAAAATTAATATCAATATTTGTAAATTAATATCATTTTGAATATCTTTTTAAATATTTACTTAATTTACTTTTAAAATGAAAATTTATTAAATGAATTTAATTACTTATTTATATAAATTTAATTAATTAGCTAACCATATCTTAAATATATATTTAATAAGTAAACTAGGATTAGTTAAATTTAAATTTAGTTAACACAAAATTCATTTTTCAATAATAATAATTGGTTGCTTTATTTATTTTTTTTTTTTTTACAATCAAAATTATTTATTGAGATTAATTTTAAGTGAACATCTACAATCAATTAATTATTTATTGTGATTGATTTTTATAATTCATTCGATATTAACATATCATATTTATAAAACTTTTTTTTTAGTATTCTTTATTAACTTATCATATTTGTATCTCATTTTCTTCATTTTTTATATAATATATTGTTAATTAAAATATATTTTGGGTTGTTTTCAAATATAGCAAAATAAGTCAAACTATTTACAAATGTAGAAAAATTTCACGGTCTATTATAGACCGTGAAATTTTTCTACATTTTAAAATAATTATATATATATTTTTTATACTATTTAATTAATAATTAAAATTATTATTGATTCTCAATTAATTATTTTTTTTCAATATATTGAATGATATTCATTGTTCAATTAATTAATCTATTAAAACTATATAAGATTGTCATGCTTAATTTCATAAATTAAATACAAAAATAATTTTCTTCATAAAATTCTAATAGCATTTCTTATGCATAACCAAACACAGTTATTTTGATTCTCAAACATCTTATTCCCAGACATCTTTTATTCTTAGGCATCTATAAAACAAACTAAACGACCCCTTAGGGCTAATAATTAATTGTAGTGATAAACTTTTCCGCAGGTAGGCTCCTATTAGTGACATAGTCTCTTACGGATAGATTCCGATAGTTGGATCTAAATTTTATTATATTTACAAATTCTTTTACATTATGATATGCTAATATTTTGGACCTAGTTACAATATTTGCAATTCTCCAAATATAAAAGTATTAAATAGCCCAAATTGACATTAAAGTAATGGAATGGAGTGAATACTAAAGTAAGATGATTCTTTTTTTTATCCAAAAAACAAAGGAAAGAATGTGTAATGGTGACCAGAACTTATGAGTCAAAAGTGTAGATATTTAGTGGTCAAATGGTTGCTAACCATAGGAAGCTTTTATCATCTTAGTTTACAAATATTCAACATTTTTCTTTTCTTTTATGATCAAAGTGTATAATTTGTTTCATTAATTGCTTTCTTCTCATCCTTAATCGACTTCCCCTGATCTTACAACAGCTTGTGACAATCTTAGAAAAAATTTATTTTCTATCTAATTTTTGTATGTCAATATTTTCGTAAGATAAAGTTGTTTAATTATGCTTAAAGATGATTGAAAATCCATGACATTTAAGTGAAATTAACCTGGAGGGATATACTAAAAACGATGAAATAAACATTGAAAGCTCATTAAAGAAAATAATTATTGGATACTAGTAAATGTTTAGCTTGTTTGAGCTAAGGAGAATGATGTTTTTGTTTGGGTTTAATGGGTCCTGATGCCAATTGACAACTAATAAAAAAAAAGCAACTCTATGTATCTTATAGCCATTGTAAGGTCCCTTAATTTTTCTAACGTTCAGTCCTTAAGCCACTAGTTGAGAAGAACATTCTTTTTTTTTTTTCTTTTACATTTTCTTATGTTTAATTTTTCAGATATGCAACTAGAACTTCATTAGGAAATGATTTTAGTTCAGTTGATGTAAAATTGTTGTAGAAATCAAGAATATGAAAGAGCACAATTTGAGCCCGATAATAAGGTATTTGTACTAACTTTTTGGTTTTGTCTGATCCTACGTTTCGCTAATGACAACCAAACATAAAAAAATGAGAAATCTTCTAGTAAAGCTTCTAGTAAAGTAGAACATATACTATTTTCATTCATCATTTTACCTGTCACAAATAATATATTTTTTTATTTTATGAATTTAACATGATCTTGAATGGTTTTTTACGACAAACAATGAAAGAACATGGTATGAAAACTTTTATGAAAAAAGTGTAGGATCCATGAAGATTTGAGATGTCCCATTGGTGGAGATTAAGGTAAAGAATGCCAATTTTTTGGGGGTGAAATCAAGATGGTCCTCTTCTAAATTATAAAAATAAATATTTAAATTAACAAATAAATATTTTAAATTTTCTAAATAAGTTAAAATGTTTATTATTTATATTATATTCAAGGTTTAAAATGTCGATGTCGATGGAAACATCGATACCTTAACTTTACAAAAATTTAGATGAAAAACTTGATTTCAATGGATATTTCTAAAAGAAATTAGAAATTCAAAAATTTATTGGTAAATAAACATTTTATGACTTTTAAAAATTTATTACTTATATTATGTTTACATTAGTGACATTTTATTGCTTGTTTTTTATGTTTTGTAGATTTTTGTTCGATACAATAGAAATATCGATTCACCCCATGTCAATTTCAAATCCATAGAAATATAGAAATATCGACGTGTCAATGGAAATTTAACACTATGGTTATGTCCCACATTAACTACATTTTATTGTTTATTTTTTATGTTTTATGTAGCTTTTTTACAATAAAAGTAAAATGACGATTCATTCCTCGTATCGATATCAAACACATATGTAGAAATATCCACATGCCAACAAAAACTTAATACCATTGGTAGAGATAATAAAATTACTATTTTTCTCGTTCTTATTGTGATCTAAATATTGATTCATTCGTTGTATCTACATGTAATGTATAAAATGTGGAAGAAAAGTTTAATAGTATGGGTAGAAGAAACAAATTTGCTCTTTTCCTCTCTTTCTTCATTATCCAAATTTAATAAAAATAAAATATAAAAGCGCAATTACTTTTTCATCCTTTCAGTAACTTTCCACATGTCTCTGCAAAACCCTGTCTACAACATCTCTATGTGAATCACCTCTCTCTTTACTCTCTCTCTCTCTCTCTCTCTCTCTAATCCATTTCTCCAGAACCATGGAAGGAGTAAGAAAAAGAAGAAAATTGCAGAATAATAATGGGAAAGAAGATGATGAAGATGAAGAGGAAAAGCTGAAGTTGTTCTTTGCTCTGATTCAAAACACAAAAGCCATGAGAGACAGAATGAAACCAAAAGAACCAACAGAAGAAGAGAAATCAAAAGGGGTTTGGAATCCAAAGTTCCAACCAGAAGATTTCATTGAAGATAATGGAAATTACAACAACAAATCCAACATCAATCTTCAACTAGCAGCTGCTTCATCTTCAAAAACAAAACAGAGCAATGAAAAGAGAGAAGAACAAGAAGATAAAGACAAGGTAGGAAAAGGAAAAAATGGGCTTAACCTTAATCTCTCTCTTTGAGTTTTTTTTGCTTTTTTGTGTGTTATTAACACTGTTTTATAATGGGTTGCTTTTGGTTTTTCTTCATTCTAATTTCATTCCTCTCCTCTTACCCATTTTTTCTTATGCTTTTAAGCTTGCTCTGTCTCCATTGAGCATTTGAACAACTTTTCTTTGGTGTTTTGAGTGGCAATTTTTAAGAAAACTGGAAGAGGTCATTGTGAGAATGGAATATTGTTTTAGTTTGTAGCCCAATCTCATTGTTGTTATCTCATTCACTTGTATTGAACAATATTTGGTAATTGATTGCTCATTTAGGTTTATGGTCTTGTTTAGTTCATATAGATATATACATTTCAAGTATGATATGGATCGAAAATTCAAACCACAAATTTGTTGGTAACTAACGAAACTATCTGTATTATAGTTGAACTTAACTTATTAAAACTTGTTACTTTTTAAACGAAGTAAACTTATAAACATTACTTGAATTTTCCGTTTTATTGTATTCGAGATCTAAAGTCAAATTTTACTTTTGTTTAATAAACTTATTTGTAAGAATCAAAACTTATAATCTAAATGAACTTGGTTAGAAAATGGTCAATTCACACATGAGATATATTGATACCACTTTTCCATTTGTGTAGTTGCATGCTCACATGTGTATTAAGGAAGATACCTTCACAATCCAAAAATGACCCTTTTTTGTCTAGTAATTTTCTCAATCACTTGCTTTTTTCCAAAATTATGCATTGAATTTCAGTTGTTATTTAAAAAAAAAAAAATGCTCATCAAGATGGAAAGTTTTTGGTGGGTTAGAAACTTGAGAGAATCTTTTGCAAAGAATATATAATAGACTTCCAAAATTGTTTCATGTGAAGCAACAAGATCACAACAATGGCAAAAACAAGTTATTGTTTCTTAATGATATGAATTGAAATCAATTGTGGCAAAAGAAATCAAACGGTAATGGTGGAGTTGAATAAGCTGTTGAAAGTATTTTTGAAGCCACAATCTTGTTTGCTTCTTCGCTGTAATGAACTCCATCCCAACTGATGAACTTTGAATCTTCATTACAAACTTGATATCCTTGCTGACCACATGTCACTCTAATGTTATAATTGTATGGAGGTCCTCCAGCGCCGCAACATGCCATTAGAGGGTTAGGAAAACCTGTAAAAATGTCCGTTGTACTGTGAGATTCGTTGATTGACATCTTGTGTTTATTTAGCAAACTTAAGACGTGTTAACGTTTGATCTTACCGTATAACGAGGAGTTGGCAATGAGATCATATTTGATAGAGTAAATATCGACATACACAATACTTGCCTCCTTCAATTCATATCTCATATCTTGACATAAATGTCTTAATGCTGTGTTGAACAATGTTGCTGCAGCGTTGAAGCTTGAAATGCATCCATGTCGGTCGAGATCTTTTGAGTGAAACGATGAAAGTTTCTGAGGCAGACAACCCAATGGCCCTGTGTTGTGTATCCAAAACTTCCTTCCACCTTGATCATACAATGCCTAAAGAAAACATTGGTTGCATTAGAAGAAAGAATTACCCATAAAGGAATATCACAATAACTGATCACTCTCACCTCCATAGCAGTCTTGATTTCAGAAATGATTGATGGAATTTGCTTAACCACTTGGGAATAAGAAAGGTTCTTGGAGAAAGAGTCAGCTATGTCATTTTGGCCAATGTCAATCATATACAACGCGTTCCTAAAACCGTTATCGTCAATCAAATTACCATGACCTAAAGTAAGACAAGAAATCTCATTCGAGTTTGCTTTCTACTTATGGAAATTAAAAGTAACAACGACAACATATTTCATAAAAATACCAGGAGGATTAGCGTTAAGAAGTTGGAGGGTGCGGGTTTTAAAGTGAAGGAACTGCATGACTTGGATGTTGAGAGAAAAAGGAACATATTTGGGAAGAGTAGAAGATCCTATAATTGCAAAGTTTGCTCCATTTTTGAAATTAGATCCTGCTAATGAATCCATATAAGGGTTTAACAAGTTTGTGCTCAAGCTCTCACCTGCATAACCAAACCAAAGTGAAACAAATTTTCATTAATTATCTGATGACTATTTCTTTTTTAGTTTTTTACTTTATAAGTTTTTATTGTTTCTAATTATAATTCAGAATCATAGTTCAATATAAAAGTAAAAAGGAAGTTACTTTTAAACTTTAATCAAAGTCATTATACATAGGGCTTAAGGGTTAGGTGTCACTATTCCATTCAAAATATCTAGATTCCATTTTGAGATTGATTGAAGTGATCATTTCTTTTGGGGTTGGTCATAATTAAAAGTATTCAATTTACAACCTCTGCCAATTATTATTATTAATTTTTAATGATTTGACAATAAGCAAAGCAACTAATCTTTTATTTTAATATTGTAGTTGGAGAAAATAATTAGAAAAATATGGTTGTTTAGAAAATATTTAAAAAAATATGATAGTTTTTGGAGAGAGAGAAGGTCGAAATATCAATCATCGACCAAGGAGAATGTTGAAGTTTCAACACTCAACCAGGGCTAGAGTCTCGCTCTCTCTCTCATACTCGCTCTCTCTCAGACTCTCTCTCAGTCTTGCTCTCTCTCAACCCTAACCTGTTGCCAACCCTATCCAAGGCCCCTCGCGAGTCCCGTTGCCAGCTGCTACTTATTGTTGCCGCTAATCGTTGGCTCTTGCAGAGATTCATTGCCACTACCGCTGATCGTTGGCTTTTGTAGAGATTCGATGCTGTCGTTGGTCGTCCCGTCCCTTCCACGAGTTGGTGACGAATGGTTGAGGGTTGAACCCTCGACCAATCTCTTTTATAAAGCCAACACCCTTCTTCTTCCTCCTCCCATTCTTCTTCAGATTCCACTGCCTTCTGATTCCGCTTGTTTTTCCTCTTCCTACTTGCGTGAACCTCTTGGCTTATTGAAAACTTATTCCCTATTTTCTCCAAATTTCCCTTCCTTACGCTCTATTTTCTCCCTCCGAATTTGATCCATATTCTCCAAATTTGATCCATCCTAATTTTTATTTTCTTCAAATTTACGAGGTTTGTAAATTTGATCCATTATAATACATATTTTTTTAAAATAATATAAATTTCTTCTCTATTCTCATATCTTTTTTTTTTACCGTATTTGTTGCTATTTGGAAAACAAACTAACAAGAGAGGTACATTTTTTATTTGTCAATTTTTTTAAAAAATAATATTAGTTTCTCAATTGAAAAAAATTAAAAAACTAAAAATTTTAGTTATAGAATTTTTTAAAAATAATATTAGTTTTTTAGTATCCGTTTTTTAATTGAAAAAATTTAGGCCTTGTTTAGGGGTTTTTGAAAAAAAATTAGCTTAAGAATTTCTTTTAAAAAAAAGATAATATTAATTTTTTTAAAAAAAATAATATTAATTTTGTTTTAAAAAAAATAATATTAGTTTTTTAATTGAAAAAGTTTAAGCATGTTTAGAGTTTTCTTAAAAAAGAAATTAGTATTAGATTGACCTATTTTTCTTTTCTTCTTCTTCCAACTGTCGACCTATATATATTTGAAATTATATTTTTTTAATAAATGAGAACTATACTTTATTAATAATATTTAAACTAACATTTTCTAAAGAACTGTTATAGTTTTTAATAACAAAAAAGATATATTTTATCACTAACCAACCAATAGTTTCGCAAAAAATTTACTAAACCAATATAAAAAAGAAAAAAAAATCATAAAACGTCACTAAAATTATTATTCATAATAAGAAAATAATAAAATATAAAATTAAAACGTCAATATTAATACAATACTTTATTATTTTTCTTTTACTAAAAATAATAATTAAATAAAAATTTAATGTGTCCCACAAGGCAGACATCGCCGATTTCGAGCTAGGTGGCGTCGTCGACTTTGAACTCTAGGTTGCTCTGCAAGGGCTTTATGGTATAGATATTCATTATGCTCTCCACGACCGCGCCCATGTGTATGCATGTATGAAGACGATGGACCGACCTCTAAATCATAATATCCTGAACTAAAGGTTGTTTGCATATCATTGGACTAGCATAACCAGTCTGGCTCGCGTCTGCATCATAGGAGGCAATTCTTCCACATTATAGTCAACTGCATCAAACTCATCTTCTTCAGCTCGAGGATGTCCCCTATGCCTAGGAACTGATGGAGGTGTAATGGTATATCGTACATGTAGTGTAATTCCCATGTACCTCTCGTTATTATTGCATATAATAAATACCTGATCTGGATCATTTGCAACATCACGAAGACTACTATTGTTCAATCTTTGTGAATTACAAAACAATTAGATAATATTTCAAATAAATTTAAATTAAAAATAATTAAGACAATATTTGATTTTATAACAAATGATCCAAAGTTGCTCTCGGACGAGTAACGTAGCATCTCGTAATATTATTATACCAACGGATGTAATTTTGAGTTGCATCCCTATCGAATTGCTCAATTGAAATGCCCATTGCAATAAACCTTCTACAATAGTGTCATTGCTACCAAATGTGCAACTTTATCAGACAAATCTGCAATTCTCAGGTCAATGTCATGTAGTAACGGTTCAGTATTGTACTCTGACGGGACATTCTGTTGAAAACCAAACTGTCGAATTACACTGTCAGGAAGATGTCACTCATCAATGTGAAAACATATGATTAAGCATATCATCCGCCATATGTCTTGACAGCTCGTACAGAAATTTGGCAAAATGTCCATAACAGCTTTTTAAAACTCCCAGATAATTTGAAACATAACCTACAGTATTACAGATATTAAAAACAAGTATATAAAAAAATATATGTATAAAAAATCCAATTGAGTTTAGTATTCACATACCTGTTCAGGTTAAAACAAATCAAG
Organism: Citrullus mucosospermus; assembly: GCA_030954485.1. Lineage (NCBI taxonomy): Eukaryota > Viridiplantae > Streptophyta > Magnoliopsida > Cucurbitales > Cucurbitaceae > Citrullus > Citrullus mucosospermus. Next base: position 28,166,800 of record CM062056.1, read on the forward strand.
CATATATCTATACTGACTCACTACATGTGTAGCTGACCTAGTTACACAAAATTGGTCTCTCCACCTATATTATTAAATTAATATTTTAGGTTTAAAATTAATTATATTAGTCACAAAAAATATTAGCAAAGTTAAATTAAAATAGCATACCGAGAACCGTAGGCTCGTTCAGCTAATTGATGATCGTTGACATGTCAAAGTTGTGGGCCATTGTTGGAAATCGTTCCCAAGCCCATATTTGTAGAAGTATTAGAGGCCCAGCGATTTCACGAACATCAAGTTTTGTTATTTTACATAGCTGTCTATATAGCCATGTCAAACACGCTCCACCCCAAGAATACCGTCCAGCTTCATGGATATTGGCTAACAATGGAAGGAACATTAGGTGCACAAAGTGACTTGATTTATGAGAAGACAAACTTCCACCCATCATTTGTAGTATGTATGCCCGCGCATATCTCGTGATAGATTCCTCGTCTACATTATCATAAAGTCCTAGAAATTGAGTCCCTAACCATGTTAAATTTAATCTTGATCCCCTAATTTTATTAACAGGTGGGGTCACACCGAATAACATTTGACAAATATGCAGCCAATTGTCATGCATTGCCCCTATAATAGGCTCGCCATCAACAGGTAACCCAAACAATACTTCTATGTCCTGCAACGTCATAGTGACTTCTCGCACATGAAATGTATGAGTCTCGGGCCTCCATCTTTCAATCAGTGTAGTGATGAGGTGTCAATCTAACTGAATGAATCCCAATCTGGCAACCCATAAAATCCTGATGCACGAAGTAAAGGTAGTATGCAACGGTGAAGTGGGATAGTACGATAAACAACTGTCTCACGACGTCTACAGCACATCTCGCTTGTAGTCCGATCTTGCCATACATTTATTGATCAATGAATAGATTGATCGTATAACATATTGGGATCAATCAGTCTTGGGTTTAAAACCATGATCTAAAAGAAAATAAATTACAATAATTAGAACTTAAATAATAATTTTTTTTACCTAAATTTTTATATAATTATTATTTAAGTTTATTCTACCTAATTTTTTAAAAAAAGTACCCATCAACCCATTTAAATATAAAAATATTAAACATAATAAAAAAAATTAAACATCATAAAAGCATTAATTTCATTATAAGAACTTTAATTACATGATGAAAAGTATTAACGGAAAAAAAATCTCTAATTATCTGGTGCCTGTCTTTGTAACGAAGGACACTTCCTTCAATTATGACCTAACTGATTACAAAACCCACAATATAATTAAGAACTTGGTTCTGTCCAGTCCATCTCATCATGATATCGTGAACTCTTTTGTCTACTAGGTTTCTTCAGCAACAACGGGTCAACATGTAAAACAATCATATTAGGAAGTGCCAAATGCTTGCCACTTGTGATCAAGTAATCTTCATTGGTACAGGTTGATATAGAAGAGAGTAGCATGAAACTTGTGTCAACAGTTTATAGTAGTCCTCAATGAAATCTTCGTAGTTCATGTTAAATCGTGAGCAAACCGCCATAAAATGCGAACATAGAGTGCCAAATCCTTGCCACTTGTTACATGAACAGTACCGTTCAGATCCACTTAGCCTTATTATTTGGATATTTTCTCCTTTAGAACTGAGGCTTGATGTTCGGTTTTCACATGAAATACGCCTTCATATTGATTATACGATTGTAGTTCATGTTTACTAGATCTTGCAGCCCATTTTGAGATTGTTTTGTGCGCGTACCTGAATATTTACTCACTCAATATTATAAAAATATTTGAAACAAATTGTTGATTACTAATAAAAAAAATTTTTACCGGGTGTATTTATCTTGACGCTCCAAAGAAGCTCTTATTTCTTCTCTCCTTTTCTCAAAATAATTTACACATTTGTAAAAAGTTATTTGAGCGAAAGCATTTATCGGCAACATTTGAGCTCCTTTGAGGACTTCATTGATGCACTCTGATAGATTTGTCGTCATCCACCCGTACCTAAACCCTCTATCGTGCGCTTGAGTCAATTACTCAATACCAATGTTGTAAAAAAAACTCATACAACTCCGATTTAATCTTTTGATGTCTTCTACTGCTTTATTAAACTTCCGAACTTGGAACTGATATCCAACACGATATACAAAATTCTTTAACGTATTGAACTTGTATTTTTTATTAAAATTACTTACAATATGGCGTAAGCAGAATCTATGGTGACATTTTGGTCATGTCCAACCATTTTTTGGATTGTTCACTGTCGAGATGATGCCACCACGTCGATCCGAAATCAAGCACACCACTTCGTGTACATCAATTTCTCTAAGGTGTTTTAAAAAACTATCCCCACGTGTCAACGGACTTCGTTCTTTTTTCTCTGACAGATGGTCAGAACTTCATATGGGTTCGAATCCTATTGAGAGGTCCACTAGAGATCAGAAATTGTTGAAGAAAGAACAAGATGTTTCTTTTGTCCCTTCCAGGCCGTATAAGTCTAATCTAAAATCATTCCTTTAGTTCCATTCGCTCCTAAAGCTGCAACTCTTCTTTTAACGTGGGGTGGGCATAAGAGTAACTAGCTTGCTTCTACTTCTTCCACGGATTACCCGGATACCCAAGTAGCATATCCAATGCAAGAGGAAAAAGATGCCCATTCGAATCAACTGATATAGTAATTAACAATTTTTCTCGATATTTTCCATACAAGTGAGTACCATCTATTTGAATAATAAGCCAACATCTATTAAATGCTTTTATACAAGGACCAAATGCCCAAAATACAGAAGTAAGGACGACATGTCTTTCAGTAGGTGTGCCATTTATTCTCCACTCCACGCGCGTGTTGGGATTTGTATGCTTGACCATATACAACCACATGGGCAACAGTTTGTATCATTTATCCCAATCACCAAACACTTTAGCCAACGTCTTTTGTTTACCCTCCCACACCCTATGATAAGGAACATGGTATACGAATTTTGTTTTGATGTCGGATTGTAGTTGTGCCACACTGATGGACGGTTTTTCTCTCACAACTTCACAAAATTCTAGTGCAATCATTGAAGAATCTATTTGCACATGACTTTGGCTAAACTCTGACTAAAAACATGTATGTTGCTCAACAAACTTAGTAATCTCAAACAAATTATGAGATTTTTTTTTCGTTGCACGGAGGCGCCATCTGCAACCATCCACCCATTTCTTACATCGAATTGCCCAAATATTCGATATTGATATCACGACCTCGTATGGTGCATGACACTTGATAGCAAAACACTTGACTAAATGTTGTAGCATTTCTTTGTCTTGAAAAATCATACACTTATACAATTGGGTATTGTCAATGACCACATAGGCTACAACTGGGTCATGTTCTCTGACGCTATCTATTATATTCATGTCAAGATCAGCAAATGTATCTAACAACATATCATGTTGATGACCATTAAAATCCAACTTCTCAAACTAATCGTTTGTTTCTGTTCTAAAATCTCTATATTGATCACCAGCCACCATATCTTCATCGTCATAGGTTGGTACAACTGATTCGGGATTAGGGTCAATACATTGATTTGGGTCTTCAAACTGACTAAACGATTGTGCATTCAAGTCTATATCCAAACCTACCCTAGTCACATTAACATATAAATGCACTAAGTTCGGGAGCAATTGCAATTGAAAACATCAGATTCATCGTTCGTTCATTATGAATGGAGAATGACATATACTTTATAGATCCTAATGATGTTAGAGTGGGATGTTTGTATATCAGTTCTAACTGATTTAATCTCATGTCTCCACCAAGTGACATCCCAATCATTTCAACAAATTGTTCAAAATAAGTCCACTATTCACATTTATGCTAAAACTCTCACGTGTTGGTTGGTCATATTCAACTCCATTAACACCATCATCATTTGTAAACGACATAAATCCCCCCAGATTTTTTATTTTAATATTATAGTTGGGAAAAATAATTGGAAAAATATGGTTGTTTGGAAAATATTTAGAAGAATATGATAGTTTTTGGGGAGAGAGAAGTTCAAAATATCAACCCTCGACCAAGGAGAAGGTCGAAGTTTCAACACTCGACCAGGGCTAGTGTCTCGCTCTCTCTCTTAGACTCTCTCAGTCTCGCTCTCTCTCTCTCTCTCAAACTCGCTCTCTCTCTTAGACTCTCTCTCAGTCTCCTTCTCTCGCACTGTCTCAGTGTAACACTCTCGCTCTCTCAACCCTATCCAAAGCCCCTCATCAAGTCTCGTCGCCAGCCGCTACCTACCTCTACAATATTTTTCTAGATATTTTAAAAAACACAACGAGAGAGAGACTGCGACACTGAGAGAGAAAGGGAGACTGAGAGAGTCTGAAAGAGAGAGCGAGTCTGAGAGAGGGCCTGAGAGAGAGAGAAAGAGCGAGTTTGAGAGAGAGTCTGAGAGAAAGAGAGCGAGACTGAGAGAGAGTCTGAGAGAAAGAGAGCGAGACTGAGAGAGAGTCTGAGAGAGAGAGCAAGACTGAGAGAGAGAGCGAGACTCTAGCCCTGGTCGAGTGTTGAAACTTCGACCTTCTCCTTGGTTGAGGGTTGAAATTTCGACATTCTCTCTCCCTAAAAACTACCATATTTTTCTAAATATTTTTCAAACAACCATATTTTCCCAATTATTTTCCCCAACTACAATATTAAAATAACAGATCCTAGGATTTATGTTGTTTACAAATGGTCATATGATTGATGGTGTTAATGAAGTTGAATATGACCAACCAGCACGTAGACTTGTTTTTGAACAATTTGTTGAAATGATTGGGATGCCACTTGGTGGAGATATGAGATCAAATTAGTTAGAAATAATATACATACATCTCAATCTAACACCATTAGGATCTATAAAGTATATGTCATTCCTCATTCATTATGAACAAGCGATAAATCTAATGTTTTCAATTGCAATGTCGCTCCCAAACTTAGTGCATTTATATGTTAATGTGAATAGGGTAGGCTTGGATATAGATTTGAATGCATAATCGCTTAGTCATTTTGAAGATCCGAATCAATGTATGGACCCTGATCCCAAATCAGTTGCACTAGCCTATGACGATGAAGATATGGTGGCTGGTAATCAATATAGGGATTTTAGAATAGAAACAGACGATGAGTTTGACGAGTTGATTTTTAATGATGGTCAACATGATATGCCGTCAGATACATTCACTGATCTTGACATGAATATAATAGATAGCGTTAGAGAACATGACCCAGTTGTAGCCCCTATGGTCGTTGACAATACCTAATTGTATAAGGGTATGATTTTTCAAGATAAATAAATGCTACAACATTTGGTCAAGTGTTTTGCTATCAAGTGTCATGCACCATACGAGGTCGTGGAATCAACACCGAATATTTGGGCAATTCGGAGTAAGAAATGAGAGGATGGTTGCAGATGGCGCCTCCGTGCAACAAAGAAAAAATCTGATAATTTGTTTGAGATTATTAAGTATGTTGAGCAAAACACATGTATTTACTCAAAGCTTAGCCAAAGTTATGTGCAAATAGATTTTTCAATGATTGCACTAGAGTTTTGTGAAACTGTGAGGTCGTCCATCAGTGTGGTACAACTACAGTCCGACATCAAAACAAAATTCGAATACCATGTTCATTACCATAGGGTGTGGGAGGGTAAACGAAAGACGTTGGCTAAAGTGTTTGGTGATTGGGATGAATCATACAAACTGTTGCCCAAGTGGTTGTATATGGTCAAGCATACAAATCCCGACACGCACATGGAGTGGAGAATAAAGGACACACCTACTGAAAGACATGTCGTCCTTACTTCTGTATTTTGGACATTTGGTCCTTGTATAAAAGCATTTAATAGATGTTGCCTTATTATTCAAATAGATGGTACTCACTTGTATGGAAAATATCGAGAAAAATTATTAATTACTATATCAGTTGATTCGAATGGGCATCTTTTTCCTCTTGCATTTGTCGTTGTAGATGAGAAGTCCGTTGACACGTGGGGATAGTTTTTTAAAACACCTTAGAGAAATTGATGTATAAGAAGTGGTATGCTTGATTTCAGATCGACATGGTGGCATCATCTCGGCAGTGAACAATCTAAAAAATGGTTGGACATGACCAAAATGTCACCATAGATTCTGCTTACGTCATATTGTAAGTAATTTTAATAAAAAATACAAGTTCAATATGTTAAAAAATCTTATATATCGTGCTGGATATCAGTTCCAAGTTTGGAAGTTTAATAAAGCAATAGAGGACATCAAAAGAATAAATCGGAGTTGTATGAGTTTTTTTTTTACAACATTGGTATTGAACAATGGACTCAAGCGCACGATGAAGGGTTTAGGTACAGGTAGATGACGACAAATCTATCAGAGTGCATCAATGGAGTCCTCAAAGGAGTTCGAATGTTGTTGATAAATGCTCTCGCTCAAATAACTTTTTACAAATGTGTAAATTATTTTGAGAAAATGAGAGAAGAAATAAGAGCTTCTTTGAAGCGTCGAGATAAATACACCCGGTAATAATTTTTTTAATTAGTAATCAACAATTTGTTTCAAATATTTTTATAATACTGAGTGAGTAAATATTTAGGTACGTACACGAAAAAATCTCAAAATGGGCTGCAAGATCTAGTAAACATGAAGTACAATCGTATGATCGATATGAAGGCGTATTTCATGTGAAAATCGGACGTCACAGCCTCAATTCTAAAGGAGGAAATGTCCAAATAATAAGGCTAAGTGGATCCGAACGATATTGTTAATGTAACAAGTGACAAGCATTTGGCATTCCATGTTCGCATTTTATAGCGATTTGCTCACGATTTAACATGAACTACGAAGATTTCATTGATGACTACTATAAACTGTTGACATACGCTACATGCTACTCTCCTCAATTTCAACCTGTATTGCATGAATATTACTAGATCACACTTCTTAATATGCCTGTTTTACATGGCGACCCGTTCTTGCTGAGGAAGCCTGGTAGACCAAAGAGTTCATGATATCATAATGAGATGGACTGGACAGAACTAAGTTCAATTACATTGTGGGTTTTGTAATCAGTTAGGTCATAAACGAAGGAAGTGTCCTTCGTTACAAAGACAGGCACTAGATAATTAGAGATTTTTTCCGTTAATACTTTTCTTATAATGAAATTAATGCTTTTATGATGTTTAATTTTTTTTTATTGTGTTTAATATTTTTATGTTTAAATGGGTCGATGGGATACTTTTTAAAAAAAATTAGGTAGAATAAACTTAAATAATAATTATATAAAAATTGAGGTAAAAAAAATTATTATTTAAGTTCTAATTTAATTGTAATTTATTTTGTTTTAGATCATGACTTTAAACCCAATACCGATTGATCCCGATATTTTATACGATCAATCTATTCATCGATCAACAAATGTATGGTAAGATCGGACTACAGACGAGATATGCTATAGACGTCATGAGGCAGTTGTTTATCGTATTATCCCACTTCACCGTCGCATACTACCTTTACTTCGTGCATTAGGATTTTACCTTTACTTCGTGCATTAGGATTTTATGGGTTGCAAGACTGGAATTCATTCAGTTAGATTGGCACCTCATCACTGCACTGATTGAGAAATGGAGGCCCAAGACCCAAGACTCATACATTTCATGGATATAGAAACAGGTTAGGGACACAATTTCTAAGACTTTATGATAATGTAGACGAGGAATTTGTCACGAGATATGCGCGGGCATACATACTACAAATGATGGGTGAAAGTCTGTTTTCTAATAAATCGAGTCACTTCGTGCACCTAATGTTCTTTCCACTGTTAGCCAATATCCATAAAGCGGGACGATATTCTTGGGATGGAGCATGTTTGGCATGGCTGTATAGACATCTATGTAAAGCAACAAAACTTGATGTTCGTGAAATTATTGGGCTTTTGATACTTCTACAAGTATGGTCTTGGGAACGATTTCCAACAATGGCTCCATAACTCCGACAGATCAACGATCATCAATTAGCAGAACGATCCTACGGTTCTCGGTATGTTATTTTAATTTAATTTAGCTAACATATTTTGTGACTAACATAATTAATTTTAAACCTAAAATATTAATTTAATAATATAGATGGAGAGACCAATTTTGTTTAACTAGGTCAACTACACATATAATGAGTCAATATAGATACATGCTTGATCTGCTTCAACCTGACCAGGTATGTGAATACTAAACCTAATTGAATTTTTTATACATATTTTTTTATATACTTGTCTTTAATATTTTTAATATAATATGTTATGTTCCAGATCATTTGGGAACCTTACAAAGCTGTTATGGACATTTTGCCCAATTTTTATACAAGCAGTCAAAGCATATGACCGACCATAAGCCCAACTATATATTTTCACATTAGTGAGTGGCATCTTCCTGACAGGGTAACCGGACAGTTTGGTTTCCAACCGGATGTACCGTCAGAGTGCAATACTGAACCCCTACTACATGACATTGTTTGAGAACTACAGATTGATCTAAAAAAGTTGCACATTTGGTAGTGCAATAACACTATCGTAAAAGGTTTATTGCAATGGGCATTTCAATTGGACAATTTGATAGGGATGAAACTCAAGATTACATCCTTTGGTATAATAATATTACGAGACACTACATTACTCGTCCTAGAGCGACTTTGGGTCATTTGGTATATAATCAAATATTATCTAATTATTTTTAATTTAATTTATTTGAAATATTATCTAATTGTTTTGTAATTCGTAGAGATCGAGCAATAGTAGTCTTCGTGATGTTGCAAATGATCCAGATCGATATACCTATTGCACCTCCACCAGTTCCTAGGCATAAGGGACATGCTCGAACAAAAGAAGATGAGTTTGATGCGGTTGACCATAATGTGGAAGAATTGTCTCCTATGACGCAGACGCAGAACCAGACTGGTTATGCTAGTCACAACCAGCCTTTGGTTAAAGATATTATGATTTAGAGGTCGGCCCATCGTCTTCATACATGCATACACATGGGCGCGATCGTGGAGAGCATAGTGAATAGAGGTACCACAGCAACCAAATCCACCAGAGCAACCTAGAGTTCAAAATCGACGACGCTAATCAACTCGAAATCGGCGACATCCACCTTATGGGACACTTTGAATTTTTTTATTATTGAAAGAAAAACAATAAATTATTGTATTAATATTGACGCTTTAATTTTATATTTTATTATTTTCTTATTATGAACAATAATTTTAGTGACGTTTTATGATTATTTTTCCCTTTTTAACATTGGTTTGGTAATTCTTTTGCGAAACTATTTGTTGGTTAGTGATAAAATATAGGTAAAAAAAACAAAGAGGTCGAGGGTTCAAATACTCACACACACACACCCATATATATAGGTCGAAAGTTGGAAGAAGAAGAAGAAGAAAAAAAAAAGAGGTCATGAACCCTCGACCAAACACTCACAAACAACTCTCACAATTTTTCATAAAATCTACAATATTTTTCTAAATATTTTGCAAAACCACGATGTTATTATAATTTTTCCTAAGGATCCCCCGTCTCTTTTTTTTCTTTTTCTTTTTTTTATCATTCCATGGGGACATCACATATGGACAAATGATAACAAATAAATCAAATCGAATAGCAATATATATATATATATATATATATATCTTAAAGTTTAACTAAATTTCTTAACATTCACATTTGTAACATTAAATTAAAAAAAAAATCTAGAATATTTTATTTATTATTATTATTATTATTTTTTTTAAGTTCTAACATGTGTGAAAATTGAACCTTCATGTTTATAAGTTATTAATAATATGTCTCCACCTAGCTTACACTTTATAAGTTTATAATTCATAATAACATTAACAAAATAAAAAACAACAAATGTAATAAACCTTTCCTCCTAAAATAGCTATCTTAATCCAGATAACCAAGCATTTTAAAGCAAACTTTTTTATTTTTTTTTTTTATTTTTTAAGTTTCATTTTTCTAAGAAATTCTTTTCTATAGATCTAATATTAGGCTAAAATTTTCTTAATCAAACTATTTTATTGGGAAAATAAAAAAGAATTGTTAAGAAAAAGTTGATGCTTACTTGATTTTGTTATTTTATTAATATATTGAAATTTAAATCGCATAAATACTATCATAAAATCAACCCCGCTTAATAACAAAATTCATACCATCTATCAAGAAAATTCACTTATTTTAAGATGGCATCTTTAAATGAAACATCAACATATATTATAGGTTAATAAAATAACAATTTAACCCCCTTTTAATAACCATTTAGGCTCCTTTAGCTTTTTTTTTTTTTTTTTTTTTAAATAAAATTTATTTTTTTCTCAATTATTTTTCATAATTTACATCTTTCTTAATTACAAGAATTCAAGTTGAATTCTTAGTTAAATTTCAAAATAAAAACAAGTTTTAAAAATATATTCCTTTTTTAAAAAAAAATTACATGATATTTAAAAACATTGGTAAAAAGTACATAACAAAACAAGAAATTTAGAAGTGAAAGAATGTTTATAGGCTTAATTTAAAAAAAAAAAAAAAAAAATCAAACAGTTACCAAATGAGACCTTAGTTTTTTAATTTCTTATTTTTAAAAATTGTGTTTATTTTTCCACATTTTCTTTAGAATGATTTTCATCTTTATTAGATATGCTTTTTCAATATATTTTTTTTAAAAAAAAAACAAAACAAGGTTTTAGACTAACATGGTTTTTGTTAGTTTCTAAAAACTTAATTTTATTTTTCAATTCTTTAAAAAAAAAAACAAAACAAAACAAGGTTTTAGACTAACAAGTTTTTAAAAACTATGTTAGTTTCTAAAAACTTAATTTTATTTTTCAATTCTTATTTAAAAAAAAAAAAAAAAAAAAAAACAAAACAAGGTTTTAGACTAACAAGTTTTAGTTTCTAAAAACTTAAATTTATTTTTCAATTTTTTTTAAAAAAAAAAAACAAAACAAAACAAGGTTTTAGACTAACAAGTTTTCAGAAACTATTTTAGTTTCTAACAACTTAATTTTATTTTTGAAATTTTAAGACGAATACAAATCTTAAAAAAAAAAAAAAAAAAAAAAAAAAAAAAAAAAAAAAAAAAGTGTGAAAACCATACTCAAGTAGAATACCAAAAATTAAAAGTAAAAAATTTCCCAAGCAAGCCCTTAATAATACATTAACTTTCAATCAACAAGCTTTTAATAGTATTTCAAAGTTAAATTACAAATTTTATCTTATAATTAAAAAAAAAGTTCAACTTTAATCCAAAAAGTTAGAACTATATAAACTGCATTCCTTCCTTATAGTTTAATAAGCCTAAATTAGCGGTTTAAAAGTTTGAATTGATGTGAGAAAAAAATATTTTTTAAAATATTTATTTTTATTTAAACTCTTTCAATAAAAAATGGTTCAAAATACATTCTAAAATCGTCAAACACTCCCATCTTTTTTTTAAATAATTTATTTTTTAAATTAAACACTTAAAAATATATTCTAAACACACCTTAAATTTATTTTAATTATAAATGGATAAATTTGTAATTTAACTTACCTCTAATACATAAAGGGAATACCTTAAAAAATTAGATACCATTTAATATATTTAACGCTGAACTTGAATAAAAAAAAAATCATAAAAGAAAGGAAGATAGGACCCATGCAACGTGCCACGTAAACAAGAGAGCACAAAAACTATATTATAAGTAACCGCAGAGGATTCCAACCCGAGACAAGCGTCACAGAACCGTGCCCGACACACATTTCAAATTTAACAACACATCCCCAAAACTCTCACAAATTACAACAATACCAAAACAATTTCAGATCTAAAACCCATTTCATCACATGCAATAAACGGTCAGATCCAATGCCACGTAATAATAACCATTTTAAAAAAAAAGAGTTTTTAAAAGGGGCCCACTTACCGAGGAAGTCGATGACAAGGCGGCCGTCGGAGAGGCGGCCGGTGGATCGGTGGAAGAAGGATCGGCCATTGGGGGGCAGAACTGGAAACCCAAGGCCAGCGACAAGGCCGCCGGTGTCGGAGTTGGAGTCGCCGAAGTTGAAGATCACCGGCGGCCGGCGACTGCAGTGAGAGGAAACTAGAGTAGAAAGAAGAAGAAGAAGAAGAAGAAAAGTAAAGAGACTGACAAGGGCGGCCATTGCTACGGTACAGTTGAAAGCTCCTGAAGCTTTTTTTTCTTTTCCTCTTCTTCTTCTTTATGTTGTGTGGGAGCTTTATTTTGTTGGGTTTATTTGCGTATCAGATCCCTTTATTTATTTTTTGTTTTGTTTTTGGAGTTTGATTTTGTCCTTTCGGAGAAACTAGAGCTATGGAGTGTCGGTGGGTAGCATTTTCATTGAGGTTTTGTTTTTACTTTATGGGTTTGAATTTTTAATTCCTGAAAATGGTAATGATTTGAGAAAAATCATTAAAGTTTGTACTTTGTAGATTTAGGGCAACTTTATGGGTTTGTAGATTTAGGGAAAACTTTGTTGATTTGAGAAATAAATTTTGATGCATTTGCAATGAGAATGACAATTTAGAAGGGAAATTCATATTTTATCAATAGAAAAAAATGGGGGAAACTTCGTATTGAGTTTTTAAACACGATAAAGATTGCCGTTTTGTTTTGGTAGCATTTTAGATTAGGGGTGAAAGTTTATTTGGTTTTATCAATTTTGGAGTCAACCAAGAGTTTTATTTGATTTAGTTTATTCGTGGTTTGGATCTCAGTTTTTGACATCTTATTTCTTTTTTTCTTTTAATTTTGGTTTTTATTTTAGTCCTTCTTGTTTTGAACAAATTGAAATTGAGTCTATTTTTTTTTTCTTTTTTTTTTTTTTTATTGATTGAAGTTGGTCATTTTTTTGTTATTTTTCTTGGCACTTTTCTAAATAATAACTATACATGCTCCATAATATAATTGGTTTTTTACCTAAACAACAAATATACATACATGGTAATAATTAAATACTAAAAGATACCCAATGTTGGAGTTTTTGAAAGGATGTACATACCCTTGGTTTGCTTTTGATTGGTTTGTTCAATAAAAAATTGATCTGAACCAATATTTTTTTTGTTTTCTCCCGATGCAAACCAATATGCCCAATTTTATTCTAAAACACCAAACCAAACTAATGGATCAGTTTAATTTTTTGTTGCACTCCTACTAGCATTGTCATAAAAAAGAAAGCCCTTGCATTGTGCGCTAGGTTAAGTGGTACTGGTCTAAATTTCTAATGGACAACAATTTATAAAGGAGATGGTGGAGAGCCGAGTGGATGAGGTGAGGCATTGGTTATCGCTTCGAGTAGTGGTGTCGTGGTTGCCCGAAGAGTAATGACTTAACGGTTTCATGAATTGAAGAGGAGGCAGTTATGAGCCCAAATGCATGCTTCATAATACTAGCCCATATTAATAACTAAAGTTATTGGTTGAAGGGCAAAGTGTCTATTTGGTCCTTAACGTTTCAAAATGAACATTTTAGCCTCCAAGGTTTGAGAGATGGTTCTAAATGTTCCCCAAGACTATTTAGACTGTCAATTGACTAATGATAAGATGATCGGGGTGTTAAATGATGAGTAAGCTAGCCAATTTGGCCGTTTTTATTAATTTAACATTCTTTTTAAATGACATGGGCTCCCTCCATTTTCCTTCTTTGACATGGCCATCTTCAATCTTGCCTCCTCGGATGAACATCTGGATGTCGTTTTCATACTTTTCACTCAAATTCTCTTTGAATTCACCAATCACTACTCCAATTTTCCCAAAATCTATTGGAACTTTAATTTCGGCTTCATACTTGTACTCATGCTCCAATTCATTCAATCACTTCCTTTTGTTGTTTATCTATGTGTACATCAAATCAATTTAATTACATATGAATATGAATATGTTACAACATAAAAAATATAAAATACAAAGAGAATCACTTACATTCAATTCTAACGCTAGCAAAACTTCATCTTTTGTATCCTGGTGAGGGGGTTTCATAGTTACAACGGCAGTGTGGAGGTTAACAACCATCTTTTGCAGGCTTTTGGACTTTGGATATGGAAGAAATCTAGAATGTACCACAAAACCCCAAGTCTTTCAGCTGCTTGTGTGATTCTATTTAGTTACCAACACTTGATAACATATTTTATTGGCTAATATCTGAGCTCTAAACTGAAACAATTAAACAAATCAGATCTAGAGAAGATGGGCGAAGATTATATTTAGAGAAGAGGAAGAGAGAAGGAGCAACAACACACAACAAAGATCAGATCTAAACGACTTATGGCACACAATGATACACGACAAAAAAAAAGATCTGAAGAAGAGGGAGAAGGTAATGCACGATTGAAGCTCCTTCTCTTTCGTTCTTCACCGAGCGACAATGACGGTTGGAGATTCGTCGGGGGAGGGTTGAAGAAGATGTTGGAGAAGAGGGAAAAAACAAAAGGTCCACAGCATTTACAAAATAATATTAAATCAATAAAAAATTTCCAAATCAACTAGTTAACTCCTCTTTTAATAGCCACCTCATTTTACGGTTAGTCAACTAATGGTCTAAGTAACTTTAGGGACCATTTAGAATCATTTCTCAAACCTTGGGACTAAAGTGCTGGTTTTGAAACTTCAAGGACCAAATAGACATCAACTTCAAACCTTTGTGACCAAAAGTGCATTTTGCCTAAATTTCTACTATTTGCTACTGTCAAGTTATTATAAAACCCAAGACTAACTTGAACTTCAAAATGTGTACCATGGCTTGATACCACACCCATGTGTTTTTTCCCCTTATTTTGTAAGGTACTTGAGCTATTTTTGTCCCAAGAATATAAATTTACGATTGATCCATTTTTTGATATTAACAATAGTTATGGATGAGTGTCGTGTGAAGGATAAAAGAAGAGAGAAAATAAGAAAAGATATAGTTAGAAACATGTTTTTTTAATAATAAAAAGTGTCACGTTAGCTTTCTATTAGCTAATTCATAATAATTAAAAAAACTAACGAGATGCACCAAAATTCTACCTGAAATCTTTAAGCGTTAAAATATCGATTTGAAAAACTTAGGGACCAAAATATTACCAAATTCAAACCTTATAGATCACAAGGTTCAAAGCTTCGGTTTTTAGAGCTTTAGAGTTTTAATTCTTCCCGTTTCTCCCCTTCAAAATGAAGCGTGAAACCCTATTTATGGAGTTTTTATGGACCTTAAGGTAGGCTTGGGCCTAGTTAACTTTTAGGCCCAACATTGGACTTGGCTTGGGTCAAAGTTGGGCCGATCTTTTATTTGTCCCAATTTTTCGTTGCTACAAGCTTAAATTGAGCTGAACTATAGTTCCAAGAGATTTTAATTACTTGACCAATCCTATTTATAATTACTCAGCCAAATTTATTGATCGAATTCAATAAGCTTATCGTTGTAATTGGATGGCAAAAAAGGAGACACATGACTTTATTAGTTCGTCATTCATTTTGGTCTCCAAAATTTAGTTTAGAGGCATTATAATTCTTAAAATGAGATTTCATTGTGATTACATGACAAATTTTGATCACACGAAATTTCGCATTTAACTGTGACAAACTTTCTTACTTTTTTTCTATTCTCTCTTTTCCTTCGTCATTTATCTCTTTCTTTAGTGTGTAGAGATTTTGATAAGAAAACTGTTGGGGGAAAATGATATATGTGTACTGAATACACTAGCAAACTGTTTACACTTCAACTTGAACAATACTTTCAATGTATAATATTCAACCAGCAAGATGGTGTAAGGCACCTCAAAATATATATTGTGGGGACGTTAGTATGTAGTCGAGGCACACTTTTGATAAACGTTGTCCCGAAGACAATTATTCGCTGTATATTGGATGAAGCATACTACAACGATCGTCTTAGCAAGATACAATGACTAACTCCAGTAAAACTGTAACCTCGAACTACTCGAATCTAGCAGAACTCTTGGATACTTGCTCTCAACTTGACTCAACTCAAGACTAAAAGAAAGAAAGAAAGAAAAGAGAGAATTCTTCAATTTAAAGTGGAAGAAACAAGTTATTCATAGGCTAGCAACTTAGTAACTCTCCAAAATACAAACTAAAATCAAATAAATATAAAAATTGAAACATTTGTTAAATTTAACTCAATTTAGTTGTTATTTGACAAAATCAAACATAACTCATTCAAAGTGAAGAAACTACAAATTTAACTTTCATTCATGTTAAGTTAAATTTGTACATCAAATATCATTTTAATATAAGGTTTCAGTTCAATTTGAAAGTTTCTAAACGATGAATTTAAACTACACAATTAAATCAATTTTTATAGTTCAAATATTCACAAACTTTTTACTTTCTTTCACTAAATAAAACAAAGGAAATGGTTTTTCAAGGAAAATACAATATAAGAAGTAAAAGGACTAACATGAATCTTCTGAAAAGACTACAGACGAAAATGAATCAACCTTGAAAGTAAAAAGAATTAAAATAGTATAAATAAAGTACACACAAATAAATTAGCAAGCAAATCAACATCTTTCCATTTTCAAATTAAATCAAATTTTATTATAATAATTAATATTATACATCCACATTGTTAGTGACAAATCAATTGAAATTTAATACCGAAGTGAATGATAATTGACATGCACTCCCTTTGCTAAGGGCTATTTGGATTGCAGATATTGTTTTATGGGTATGGATATTAACAGTCTAAAATTTAAATGTCTGATGTTTTTGTTTGGATTTACAAGATAATTAATGTCTAAAAGTTAATGAAATGTGATTGATTTACTAATTTTGTATATAAAAACTAAAACTAAATAATTATTTAATTAAACGTAGGAGAACAAGTAATGTAGTTATTATTAAATTTAATTATTTAATATATTATTATATTAATTACTTATTTAATCACTCAAAATATCAGTAAATGAACATTTTTAATTAAACATTATTTAAATTATTTTATTTAATAAATACAAATAATTAAATTAATATAAATTAATTATAATATTAATAATTAATAATTAAATTTTACATTAAATAATTAAGATAACATAAAATATCAATGATAAATGTATTGAATCTAAAGAATATATTTATATTCAGTAATTAACTAAATTTAGTAATTATGATTAATTGATATTAATTCATTAATTAATCAAACTTTATTCTCATCTCCTAGGTATAAAATCCCACTAGTATGGAGGGTATTAAAAAATCAATGTCATATGGGTTTTAAAGTCTCATAGATTTTAGTACCTTGGGTTTTAAAAAATGAAATCATGTTAAATGAACAATGATATTAAATGTTTGCCTGAAATCCCATGACAATATCTATAAAACAAACAGACCCTTAGGGTCGAATGTGCCATCTTTCATCCTACCATTATCGTACTAATTAAATAAGGATTGTTTTCACTGTCTATCAGTAATAAACTTTGATAGATGTCTATTACTTGTTTGAGTGTTGTTTTGGTTATATTTGAAAACATTTTGAATAATTTTGTTATTTAAAACAATTACTCGTTAAATAAATAGAAATAGAAATTGAATGGAGCCAAACTAAAATTATACCCTAGGAAAGAAATCCACATATATCTTCTCCAATCAAGGGAAGTTTTTCTCAACTGTCTATATTCTTTGCCAACCTTCCCCATTCATAAGTTGTTATTACATTGCCATAAATGGTTGGCATTCTTGGTGGGCTTTTTCCTCTTCCCATGTAAATATTATATATATTTCCAATGCACAAAAAGCATATATTATAGTCATAGGTATGACTCATTTTCCCACATTAATTATTAACCCTTCTCTTCATCCAATCAAATTGCAACACTTGTCACTCATCCCAAGCTTCTTCAACTAATTCAGCCATGCAAATAATCCCAATTGAGCTGTAAACAAGCAGTGTTTGGCAAATGAAAAATCCCAAGAGGATTCTCATTGTAATTTAATTGAGATATTATGGAAGGAGTGTTTTGTTTTGCTTCAAGTTCCTTTATTTTTCTCCAAATGTGCCCTTAAAAACCAACTTTCTGGCCTAGTGGCAACTTTCTGTTCCATGCAAATGCTTAAATTCTGCCAACAATGTTGACCTATGTGTCTTTCTTTTCTAATTTTATATTCTTACTAAAAAAAAAAAAAAAAATTTCTTCCTTTCCAATTATATCCCAAAACTTATTCAATCTGGTTGCCATGACATGCGTAATAGTTTAAATCGACTTATAAATTCTTCCCCTACCACTGTTTATCTTTACAAAATTATTCGATGTCACTATTTTTACCAATAATAATAATAATAATAAAATAAATAAATTTCCTGAAAATTGTCATTGTTATTATTTAATCAATTTCAATAAAAATTAACCTCAAATGAGACTAATTATTGAAATTACTTAAAGTTTAGACATTTAAAAGCACAAAAACAAAAATGAAATGAATCTCAAAGTACATAAAACCAAAATGACATGATTTTAACCTTTTATTTTCATAGTTCAATGTGGGGTAGATCTATATTCAAACCTCTCTAGTCCTTTAGTTGAGATTTATTGGTATCCAATATTCACCCTATCCCATGCAAACCTCACATGTTGGAATATATGACCCAAAGTATAACTCCAAAGACGTACTCGAATGTACATAGTGAATAAACAAGGTGGTTAATGGCCAATAACAATAAACTACTAGACCAGATTAGACTAGTCGTCGATTGATGTAGTCTTTTTTTTTACTAGTGTTTCGATGCAAATAAACATTTAAATTCATATGTTTTTAACTAACCAATTCAACAATACTTAAGTTGATTCAAAATTTGTACTTGTCTTTAATTACCATTTGGTTCAAAATTTCAAATTCAAATTATAACTTTAAAATTCTCCCTCATACATCCAACACATTAGTGTCATTATTACATAACTTCTCACACCTAACTTCTCTCTTCAAGCCCTTCTCTCCTTCTTTTCCTTCACACGCACACACACATATATACATAGTTCTTCTAATCTCTCTCTCCCCATATTGCATGGATTCATTCTGTGAATAAACCTCTCTTCTCTCTCACATAAAGAAGAAGAACTCAAGAAGAAGAAGAAGAAGAATGGAAAAAGGAGATAATATTACAGCATTAATAGGGATGATTGTATTGCAAATATGCTATGCTGGTATAAATATTATCTCAAAGCTTGCCATGCAATCTGGAATGAACCCTCTTGTTCTTCTCACTTATAGACAGATTTTTGGCACTTTGGCCATTGCTCCTTTTGCCTTCTTTACTGAAAGGTACCCCTACCCATATATATTTATATATATATATATTTTCTTCACATTATATATATCCATGTTTCTTTATTCTTTCTTTGTTATGGGTTTCTTTTTTTTTTGTTTATTTCTTTGAAGAGAGGAGTTCAAAAAAGAATAAAAAAAGTATCTTTCTTGGTCTTCTTGCTTGCATATATGGACATTGTTCTTATACTACTTTTTTTGTTTGTCTTCTTGTAAAGATTCATGTAATCTCGAGTAGAAAACAAAAGGTTTATTTATTTATGTATTATTTATATATTCTTTTTGGTGCAGGAAAACCAGGCCAAAGATTACTTTTACAGTTCTGATTCAAATCTTTGCGTGTTCCTTATCAGGGTGAGTAAAACTAAAAAAGGGTTCCTCTCATCAACACTTTTTAAATCGTGTCTGTTTGATAACAATTTGGTTTTTGGTTTTTGGTTTTTAGTTTTTGAAACAACCAAGTTTATGTTTTGTTTTTATTTTTAGAGTTTTATTAGGAATTCAAATGTTTCTTTAACGAAAGTAGCTAAATATAATTTTTAATGTTTTTGGGGGCAGAGCAACAGGAAACCAGATATTCTTCTTTGTTGGGTTGAAGTACACAAACCCAACAATTTCGAGTGCTATGGCCAATGTTCTTCCAGCTGCTACTTTTATTCTTGCTGTTCTTTTCAGGTCAATTATTTCAATTTTCCCTTTATCAGTTTAACCTTTCGAGTTCAGTACTATATGTGTCATTTTTGTTTTGTTTTATATAATATATAGTCCACTTAATTTCTTATGAAAGAAAGTTTTATATATTCGTATATTACGATGAAATAACTCTTTTGGAAACATTTGACATGTAATTAAATTATTATGGTATGTTATGGGTCTCACGCATGATTTCATCGGTGATTTTTTTTTTTTTTTTGATGAATTGAGGTAGTATATGAAAAGTTACATAGTACTAGAAATTGATCTAACTTAAGTTTTTGGATCAAGGGGACGTCTTAAAACGTAAAATTAAGGTTTTTATTTTTATTTTTTTAATTTTTTTTAATGGAAAGCTTTGATAAATGTCAATAATATGTAATATTTTGGCAGACAAGAGAATGTGAGAATCAAGACCAAGTCTGGTTTTGCAAAGGTAATAGGGACAATTGTGTGTGTATGTGGGGCAATGCTGCTGTCTTTCTACCATGGACACACCATTGACTTAGGTGAATCAAAAATTCACTGGCCATATGTTGAGAAAATGATCAAGGAAACAAACCCGGCCAACCATCAAGGAAACCGTGTCCTCGGCTCCATTTTGTTGCTCTTCAGCTCTTTTGCTTGGGCATTATGGTTTGTCATCCAAGTAAGTTATCATAATCATAATCATCCTCAGCTAAGAAACATAGATATGGATACAAGACACGGACACGATTATATGTCATTTTTTTAAAAAAAATTTAAGACACATACATGACAAAGGCACGATTTATTAAAATATACACATTTATAAAAGATATATACCATTTTTATACCAAAAAAAAAAAAATCCAAAGTAAATGGGTTCATAAAATTGATTTGATGTATTTCACATTCAAAATTTATTACTATTGTCATATACGTGTCTTTTCATTCAACTCAACAAGAGTGTTATATAATTGTTGAACACGTTTGTTGTACTAATAAAAAGTGTACAACACAAGCACACTAACTAAATTAAAGTGTTCGTGCTCACCCTAATTTTGCTAATTTCAAATCTAAAGACAGCTTGAGAAACTGTATATACTTTGTAGGCAAGATTGAGTGTGAAGTTCAAAGCTCCCTATACAAGTACTGCATTGTTGTGCTTCATGGCCTTTTTCCAATGTGGACTCATAGCTGTGATTTCAGAGCACAATATTGCTGCTTGGTCTTTGAAAAGTACGATCCGACTCGTTGCAGCTCTTTACGCGGTATGTACTGTACTTAATGGCTCGATACGTACACAGTGTGTCGTTAAAACTTTTGAGAAACTTTGTTCTATGATATATTATGTTGCTTATGCACAGGGAGTTGTGTGCTCTGGATTGACATTTAGCATAACTTCATGGATTATACAAAGGAAAGGCCCTCTCTATGTCTCCATTTTCACCCCTTTATTGCTTATCATTGTGGCCATCGTTAGCTGGACTCTCCTCCATGAACAACTCTACGTGGGAACGTGCGTATCCATGCATTTCTTCGATCCAAAACATAATCGTTATCAAACAGTCATTTAACCATATTAGTACTCTCCTTTAAAAAGTATATAAAACTTGTCATCTTAGCTTACATTGTTTTTTTAAAAAAATTAATCTTGATCTAACTTCAAGTTTCTGCCCCCTTTTGATTTGTTTAGACACTATTTAAAAACCATTTAGTTTTTTATTTTTAGTTTTTGAAAATTAAGTTTATAAACACAATTTTTATTTATAAGTTTTTATGTTTTGTAATCTATTTTCTACTTTAAAATCTAAAAACAAAAACAGTAGTTTTAAAAAACTTATTTTTGTTTTCTAGAATTTGATTGAAATAAAAACTATAATTAAAAATTTTGAGAGAAAAAACAAGCATAAATTTCCAAAAAAAAATATATATATATATAAATTTGAGATCGTTATTGGACAAGACGTTAATATTTTACGATTTGAATTTTGTGCTAATTTTGAAGAGTGTTGAGATATATAATTGACTTTTTTTTTTGTTGATATTTTTAATTTTTTTTTTTTTTTTTTTTTTTTTTGTGGAATTCAACAGTGTTATTGGGTCTATTTTGATAATCATTGGGCTTTATGCTGTGCTATGGGGAAAATCCAAAGAGATGAAAGTAGAAGATGATCATGACAACATGGAAAAACCAAGAATAGAGAAGCCAAATGGAAATGGGAGTCATATTATTGAGGAGAAGGATGACATGGAATTGCAAATCACATACATCAAATAATGAGCAAACAAAAATCAAATGATGTGGAAAAGGACTTCAAAACTAGTTCCTTTGAGGAGGGAAGAACATGCAAAATTGGAACTTTTAAATTGGGCTTCTATTCTCAAGATTTCTTCATCTTCTTCTCCTTCTTCTTTATCAAAGTGTTTAAATTTTTAGTGTGTGTATAAGTTTTTCTTTTGCAAATTTAATTCTTATGTATGCTATGTTCTCAAGAATTTGTATTGTTGAAATTTTTCTATATGGAAATTTATGGTATTAATTTCACTCTCTTTTTTTCTTTTTTTCTTTTTGTCATAATTAGAGCAGGATTCAATGAATAATATAAAGGATCTCTTGATCTCACAATTGTTGATCCAAAAAAAATATCTCTTTTCCTTCTTTTATTTGTGTTGTTGGCTTAAAAACAAGTATAAAAATAAATTCTTAAGAACTTTTTTTTTCCCTCAAAACTTAATTTGATTTTTTAAATATATGGGTAGGAAGTTGATTAAAAGCAAATAAACTAAGAATTAGAATGAGTTATAAGCTTAATTTTCAAAACCTAAAAATCATAAACCAAATGGTTATCAAAGAGTGACTAAATTAGACAATTTTTTTTTAAAGAAGAATAAAATAAACGATGTAATATAACTTCTAGAATGAAATAAAGCTTGAAAGTCATGGATCAAATAAGAAGAATAAGTTTAATTCCCAATTAATTGAAAACATTCTTTAATGTAAAATTCAAAAATTTGAAACTTTTGTCTAATGGATCTCTAAATCTTAAAAAGAACTTATAAATCTCATCTAAACTTTTAATTTTGTCAACAAGTAATTCAAGCTTAAAAATTATAGTGTATAATATAGGTTTTTGTTTTAATTGACATTTTTTATAATTTAAAAATTAATTAGACACAAAATTGAAAGTTTGAAATTTTAATATTCTATAAGATATTTTTCTCTAATAATTTCGCTAATGTGATTAAATTTCTAATCTTGTTTTTAGAATATGCAAGGTGAAAATTTAAATATTGATTTCCTTTTTGGTTTTGTCGAGAGTTTATATTTGATATCAGGTAAATTATGTCACAACTTTATATATTTTCAAAAAGAATTTATCTACGAAAAAATTATAGTACTACCGTAGTACCAACTTCCATTTATTATTTGACACGTCATTAAATGATTTATTAATTTATATTTATTTATTTTGTGGACCTCACATAATTTTTAAATGTTGCTATTGTGGTAAGCAATGAATTGAGGTAGTATGAAATGGTATGGAAAACGAAAATTTTCCATACTATCATAACACTGGAAATTTGGTTAAAATATCATTTTGGTACTTATATTTTGAAGTTTGTTCAATTTTAGTTTCTATACTTTCAAATATTGAATTTTATTCCCTATACTTTCAATAAATTTTAAATTTAGTCCCTATTACTAGTTTGATGTGGATTTTTTCATTACCTTTTATTTTTATTAGTATTTTTGTTATAAATTTTGAAAAAATATTCACATATTATATTGTGTTTCTTTTTATGAAAATTATTGTGATTATTTAATCAATTTCGATAAATTTTAACTTTCAATAATTTAAATTTAATATTATTAAAATTACACCATGAACATCCGAAAGTAAACCGATTACAAAATATAGAGTTTCCAAATGATATTTTAACCTACAAAATTTCTCTTTTATCTACCAAGAAAATGTTTTTCGAATTACTTTATAAAATAGAGCGACTAAGTAACGAGTGCAACCGATAAATAAGCGATAGCCCTAAGCGCCGCAACACTTGGTATATATAAAGGCTAATTTCCTCTCCGCTCTTTCTTATTTTCTTCTCCAAATTGTCATGTTCCTTTACTACTTTCTTTGATTTTGATCGTATGAACGCATCTTGTAACTTGTTCCGTTCTGAGCATGATCGTCCTCATAATTATCACCATATTGCTAATGGGTTTGCCTGTGTTTTTGTCAATTCCATGATTTCAAGCTCAATCTACACCTTTTTTTTTTTCCGATTTACATCTCCATTTGTTTGTTTAAAGATTTGAATTTTGTTCCTTCATTTTGCTTACCACTTGTGGAAGTTATTATTTTCTGATTTTTGTTGTTGTTGTTCTTATTGGGATCTTCTGTTTGTGAGCTCTGTATATTTCTTTCATTTGTTTATTACACTTATAATGGGGGGGCGATTCAGATTGTGTTCCGTTTGTGATTCTTCTGGGTTCCAAATATCAGCTTTTTATGTGTAAGAAATCCACTTTGTTCGAAAATTTGATCTTAGCTGGTCTCCTGTGAGTTGCCCTGATTAGTCTTTTTTTTGTCCATTCCATGATTTAACAATAAACTTGTTTTAATTGCAATGCTTCGTGTCTAATATTTTTCCTATAATGGGGTGCTGAGCCACATTCATTACATTATGTTCATTGGTACTTTTTTAGGGGGGCTTCACCCATCTAATGGTCAACCCCATGAGTTTTTAGTTATTAAGTTTTGTTTTCAATATATGGTTAATAAATAACTTAGAGTGAATGTGTTTAATCCGCCACCAATCTAGGATTTACGGATCTATGGTTTGAATCAGTTTCAAATTTCTTTTTAAAAGACATATCTAAACTTTTCAAGTCTTTACCACCAAGGTGCAATCTTTGGCAAATATGTAATGTCAGTGTATAGAAATTACCTATTTGGTTATTTAAGCTATTGGTATTGTTGTGCTTATGGACGGTCCTGTGCTGATTAATTTACCATCATCACACAACATATACATAAGCTACATTCTTGCCATCTTTGTCTTTCAAGTTTTTCTTCAGTTCTTTTTGAGGAAAAGCTATCCATGTTATGGCAAATATCTGAATCACAATGTTGTGCTAATTTTTTTTATCATATGGCTGTTGGTGTTTGTGCTTATGGACGGTCTTGTGCCGATTAATTTTCTGCTATCGGTACATAACAAAAACCTAAGCTACACTCTTGCCATTGTGTCTTACAAGTTCCCCTCTATAAAGTGAGGTGAAGCTATCTGTGCTATGGCATATATTTTGAACACACATCTCAAGCCTATTGATGATTTTGTGGTTGTCAATGTCTGTCTAGTTTTCCCATGGTTGTTCAAGGTAAAGTGATTCATAGCGTGGCAGACTCATTAATATATGCTTATTTGGTCCTGTGCTAAGTAACTGGTTCTGTTCATGTCAGACTCATTAATATTCATTGCCTGTATTAGACTCTTATATCTTGTTCAAGTTCAAGCTCCTCCTTGTGGCATTTTCGGAGTAGCTTCCATTGCATGGGCAAATATTTGAAACTAAGCTGTTTGTAGTAATGTAGTTGTTACTGCTCTTGTGCTTTTACTGATTTGTCTTGGATTTAAATGATTTCTTGATTATACTATTCATACACATTGTATGTTGTTTGAAGTCGACGTGCTTATGGACGGTCTTGTGCTGATTCGATTGTTTAGCCATCAGCACATAACAAAAACCTAAGCTATATGGATGCCACTTTGTATCTTCAATTTTTTCCCAGACTTTATATGTCTGGAGGCTTTCTACACTGTGGCTATATGCATACATTCCTGGTTCACCCTTAAATTATTGTTTTCCGCTTGTATATCACTGAACTAAAATGACCTGTATAAATGCCTTTTTACTCCAGCCATTGTATGAAATTAAATTGGATCACAAACTTGCACATTCAACAGCCAGATTATAATTTGTTGGGGATTTAAAATTTATTGGAGTTTTTTCCCCTCTGCATCCCAGTGTTTGCCAAAGTCCATTTTATTTTGTGAAGTATGAATGTATGTTTTGCCGAGATCACTGTTGAGCTTGGTCTTTGTCCTTCATGGATCGTGCTAGTTCTCGTTC
This sequence comes from Citrullus mucosospermus, assembly GCA_030954485.1. Taxonomy (NCBI): domain Eukaryota; kingdom Viridiplantae; phylum Streptophyta; class Magnoliopsida; order Cucurbitales; family Cucurbitaceae; genus Citrullus; species Citrullus mucosospermus. Next base: position 28,192,919 of record CM062056.1, read on the forward strand.
TTGGATGAAGACTCCTCTTATGTAGCCTAACCAGGGATGATATGTGTTTGTTTGCAGGTGTACTCATAGCACCCTTTTGAAGAAGGGTTATCTGAGGCACGTTCGTGCCCATATGGTCATCAACCAAACTTAGGTTGAGCAAAAAAGTAGGTAAGCAAGTTCTTTTTGATTCAAGGAAGGTGGAATGGACACCTTTCTTAACCACATCCTTCTCAATTCGGGAAAGAAAGTAAGGAATTTGATTCTTTCTCAGAGTTAGAAGTATCTCCCTCTTGATTCCAAAAGAAATGGAAAAATGGCAGAGTCAAGACAAAGAACCAGGGGTGGAAATGGAAGGACTAAGAAAGGAATAGAAAGAAAGGCTGTTTAATGATTTTGCCTTGAATTTTTAAGCCCAAGGCATTTGTAATCAGATTGTACTTCATTTCATAATTTCATGACAATTTGGTTTATGATTTTAGAAATTTCAAGAGATTGGTTTTGGCTTTGAACGAGGGTTCTTTATGTCTTGAATCTTGACATTATTATGTTAATCGGATCATATTATTAATAACTCCATTTCTATCACTTCTTTTGTGGTGGCTGTACTCAAGTGACCAAGGATCACACCAAGTCTTAGATGAGGAAATAATAAAATCTAGAGTTTTGTGACTTGAATTGGATGTGTTAGCAACATTAATATTTTTGTTCACAAAAGGATTTCATAAATTGATGCTATATTCTATGGTTTACCAGCACTTACTTTAATGGTTTAGAATTGCTTAGATCTCTCAAATCAACTTAAACACGTTAAATCATTAGTACCTACTTAATGTCCAATAAAACATATTTCTTTGACTACTAGCTCTATTTTTGGGCTCGCATACATTAAGAATTTATTCTGTCGCTCTGTTTTGTCATTATTGATTCTTTGGTAATAGCATAATAGAATGTCTTGCATTCTCATCAACTTCAGTTCTTTCTTCTTCCCCATTTGCAGATTTTTGTAAGATGACATTAAACAGATTGAATAGATTAGTTGAATTTTCCCTCCCTTGAATTTATACTTTCAAGTTTTCAATTAATTCAAACTCAAGTAGGAAATACAAGAACGCTGGCACAAAAAAGAAACAAGGGTTTTTTCTTTTTTTTTGTTTTATCCTTATTTCTAAAGATTTGTTTCTATTTCTTTCAGAAAAATCATAAATTTGGAATAAGCTTATAAATTCACTCCTTCAAGAAAGCAAGGGAAGGGAATGAGAATAAAATGAGAGTATAAATGCTCAAATACAAATATGTTCAATCTTTTAATGACTTCTATTCTTCAACCTTCGTCCGAGTTTGTCGTAGTCGTTGGCATTCTTGACACGTTGCTATAAGTTACAACAAAAATTGCTTGTGCTACTAAAAATTTGTTACTTTTTTTTTGTAGTGAAAGAAGAGGAAACAAGCAACGAGAAGGAAAGAGTATTGTTAGAGATTAACTGAAATTAAATCCTTAAAAGTACAAGAACCAAATCCTTAACGGCATAACAAAATTAGTAAAATGAAATTGAAGATATTTTGATGCAGAAAAAGAAAAAGAAAAAGAAAAAGAAATTAAAAAGTAGTAGGATAAATTGGCCATAAAAGTGGTCGTAATTACATCTATCTGCCATTGGCGACTCCATCCAGTCTCAAGCTCCCAAAACTCACTCACTGGCTTAAGATCGGCGACTGGATTTTACGCCTTCCAATCTACGTTCTTCCCCACACCGATTATACCCATTCACAACCATATTCATTCTCATTTCCTTCATAATACTTCAGAACTTTGATAGATCTAAAGACGATGGCAGCAATTTACAGCCTCTACATCATCAACAAATCTGGTGGTTTGATCTTCTACAAGGTAATCATCCAATTCAAATTACTTGTTTATGCAATTTCAAACACAAATTTCTGTTAATTCCCTCCTGGATTGAGAATTTTGATGCTTTATTTCGTTTCTGGGAACCCCAAATTAAGATTTCAGTTTTCTGATCTCATATAACCAAGATATATAAATCGGATTTGAGTGGAATTATTGTATTTATTCTCACTGGGTATTCTATGTGGATTCAATCTCTTACTGGGGGTGTTTGAAAATTTAGGATTATGGGTCTGCTGGACGAATGGACACAAATGATAGTTTGAGAGTGGCCAGTTTATGGCATTCGATGCATGCCATTTCCCAGCAGCTGTCGCCTATAGCCGGTTGTTCGGGTATTGAACTTCTTGAAGCCGATACATTCGACCTCCATTGCTTCCAGTCACTTACTGGTACATTTTTCCTTCCTTTCCTTTGTTTACTTTTTTGCTTCAAAGATACAATTAAGTACCAAAATGGGAAAAAACAACTGAAGTTCTAGAAACGTTATTGATCTTTCCTTTTTCTTCTTGTTTCGAGTTCAAGAATATATGATAGTGGGGATTCAAACATAAATTTGGTTGAGATTATTATGGCTTGAGTAGTTGAATTATGCTTAGATGGGTAGAGATGATATTGATCATCTATTAGAAAAATATAGCTGTTAGAGTGTCGATATAATATAAAATTTACCTTCACTCATTTGCTTAAGCTTTTGGGCCAATAACCGTAGTTTTTTGTAATCAATCGTACTATAGTCTTCTTCACAGATATGATTGTCCTGTCAAACTTTTGGGGGTGGGAGGGAACTAGTATGAGGTGCAACAGAAACTGCAAAATTAGTTTTCGATACTTGACTCTGTAACTGTTTGTGTTTAATCTTTTGTCATTAAACTTTGCTGCGTGCAAAGAGGGAGGAGAGTTAAAGATTGTTACGATATGCATATGAATGCCTTTTGATCTCGAGGACTAATCGTTTCTCCATTATCAACCTACATAAGAAATAGAAATGCTTGTTTTGGAGTATAATTTTGTATTTCCTTGTTCAACAATTTGTGATGTTTGCAAAGTCTCACGACAGTAACTTTCATGTTATAGTCATATGCTAGTTCTTAATAAAGAAGCTGAATCATGGATGGAAATTTTCTATTGCAGGGACAAAGTTTTTTGTTGTGTGTGAGCCCGGAGCACAGCACATGGAGGGTCTTCTGAAGTACATTTATGAGTTATACACAGATTTTGTCTTGAAGAATCCATTCTATGAGATGGAGATGCCTATACGGTGTGAGCTCTTTGACATCAACTTAGCGCAGGCAGTGCAAAAAGATCGTGTTGCTTTGCTTGGCCGATGAGCTTAGGACATCCTTGATTTTGTCAGTATTGACCATCCACAATTCAAGAATGAAAGGCCTATGATATTATTGTGCAAAATTCTTGATAATTTGCCGTCCTTAATGCTAAATGTACTCCATTCCTAGTGAATCGTGTGAGATTTGGTGGAAATAGAATGTTTCTTTTCAGTGTTGTTCACCAGAAACTCAAGGTTAATTTTATACCCAAATTTTTGTCAATTGCATACAGATCTGGATCCAGTTAAATGACAGAGCAACGTCATGTTATAAGCTTTTGGGGCCTGGTGAACTAAGCAGCCGAAGTATTTACATTTTACTTCGACCAATTTTAGATAAATGAAAGCATCAATTTCACGATGTTCATCAATGAAAGCATAATTGCCAGCAAAATTTTCAGTTTTTCTGCATGCCACTGAACCAATTGTTATGATATTATTACTGACTCAATGCTGGTTCCTATTTGTGTATATAAAGGGTAGCTATAGTTCAAGCCTTCTCAACAGATGAAGAGTTTGTGTTAGCTCAGTGAACATGTTTTAGTAAATGTCAATATTGTGGTCAGGTAAGCCCAGAGTTGTGTAATGAGGCTGTGTGCACTTGTTATCCATGAAAGATATCTGACAGCGATGACCGAATAGATCAAGTGGCGAGAATATGACCCGTGACCACAGCCATTGCAATGAGTATCCTCAATTCCCTCTTCCTCTCAACCAACGGGCTCTCTGGCATTGGTGGTCTACAGAAAGCCTCTCCTCTCGGGGCTGCTCGTTCAACCTCAACCATATTGGCATAGTCTCTCTGATTGAAGTAAGAAATCGCCTGCATGAATGCCTGCCTGACCTGGCTGCAACCAATTCTGCAAGTCTCGAGAGCAGCCCCCGTTGCTGGATCAGTTGTGCTGGCTTGAAGTTCCACAATGAACTGATAGGTATTGGTGGTGTTTCTCAGAACTTGGTCATTTGCTATCAAGGTCAGGCCAACATAATCTGCTGGACCTCTCAGATTTTCATTGAAGGTTCTGTTGCAAAACCCATAATCCTCATTTTGACGGCATATTCGATCGATCCTTTGCTGTGTTGCCGGGTCACCCAAAGCAGGGTGAACGATGAGGAGAATGAGGAACAAGGTTGGAAGTTGTGAAGAATATGCTGAGAAAGCCATAGTTACTTGGCAACTAATGTTTGAAACTCTGAGAAAGCAGAGCAAGGTGAGAGTAGCTTTTATAGGATATGATACTCTGCTGCTGTTTAATGCATTTTATTGCAATTCTTGGCATATTATCTCCTAATTTTCCCTTCATTTTCTTGTCCATGATTTCAGTTCAAATAACCCAAATTAAGTAAAAAGAAAGATATACATGAATTATTGGTTTATACTAAGCTAGAATAGATCTTTTGCATATTGTTTTGGAAAATATAAGTTGAGAGAGGCAAATCTGATCTGCATTCCTTAGTGTGGTACATCCAAGAATTTCAATTCCTTCCTTATATGTTATACCCTTTATCTAAACTTCCATGATTCACCTTTCTTTTCCATATATTCCCAAATGTTTCCAAGTTTATCTCTTTCATCATTTACTTTTCTTTCTCTAGGGATAAATCATCTCAATGCGTAGAAGAAAGGTTCAACTAACAAACTTATTTAAACCTTGTTCATCAAGCAAACTAAAACAGAATAATAAGACCAATACGGGATAGAGCAAAAAGAAGGAGAAAAAAAACATCACTAGTGTTTTATGAGCTCTTGTTTTTATCAAAGATTTACTGAATGTGGCCATTAGCAGCAGCACATTGATTTACACTTATTGAAATATCACAGCATAGGATCATAAGTTTGTTCATGACTTCAATATGCAATGAGTTGATTCTGATGGCTTGACTACACCTTATAACAAGTCTCTTTGATGCTACCAATGGACCATTGTCTCTGAAAATCTTCTGCTGTGAGAACTGATGAGCCTTTTGAATATTTGCTTGAATTTCACGGTAATACTTCACACAACGCTCGAAACTTCTCTTCTGCTCAGGATCACTCTCATTCTTACTTAGTTTGGAGAAGGAATCAAGGTTTTGATTTGCTTGTTTCTTTGTCAGATTGCTGGATATAAGCGAGAGCATAGGAAGGTCGGCCGACATGGTACGAGAATCGTTACTGAGTATTTTCTGGCAGAGCGACGGATTGGAGGTTTTAGAGCAAATGGTGACCAGATTTTCACGGGGGATTCCATGAGAAGGGACAATGGTTAGGAAAAAAGCTGCCAAAAGAAGAGCAGGGATGAAAGAGGTAAGATTTTGATAGCAATTCATTGCTGGTTTCTTAAAAGAACAGATTGTATAGGCAGTGGCTTTCTTTGGGAAACTAAGAAGCTGTTTAAATAATGAGGTTGGGAGAAAAAGTAACTGATTCTGCTTTGTAGGATGCCACTTTATTTTCTTCAAGTACATTACAGGGAAAAAGTTTAGGATCTTTGTTTTTTCTTGGAAAAACAGCCACATGGGGTACATGCAATTAAAACTCTCAACAAAGGGAATAGCTATACATCTCCTTCATTTTAGATATGACTAAACTAGAATTTTGCCTTCATTTTTTCCTTTTTTTCACCTTTGGCATTCCACCTAATGGTATTCATCTACAAGTAGGCTTGTGATAAACAAGATCAATCTTGTTAAATTCTCATTAACGAAATCTTTTTCAAATCTTTACTAAATATTTTAAAATATTGGACAATTTTGAAACTTTATAAAAAGGATGATTCACCTTCAGTTTCGTCGTAGGAATGAACATTGGTTGGCAACTATACTCGCGTGAAAATTCGAAACACATGCCATTGGCTTCTGCAACCCATTCGTAATCGTCGACCAAAGGCTTAAGTTTATAGTTTTATCATAATGTTTAATCTTTTCTACATTTACCATTTCCTACCAAACTCACTACAATTTGTTAAAAGGCTTTAGAAACCTCTTTTAAATACTCACTAGAGGTTTGAGTTGTCCAAGAAAATAATACAATTTCCCATCTTTTGGCTGATGACATGGGGCATTGGGTCCCTAAAGTTTCAAAATGATCCTTTGGCTGATGACATGGGGCATTGGGTCCCTAAAGTTTCAAAATGATCCTTTTAGTCCTTAAATTTTTTAGAATAGGTTTAAAAGGTGTCTCCTAATTAATGGAACCTTATATTTAAAAGAGACTAAGTATAATGTTTTAAGGCGGTTCAGTTTATTTTTAAAGTGCATTTTTTATCCAATTGAAACAACAATAAGAAATTAAAACCACATAAGTTTTTTTTTTTTTTCTTTTTAGTAATAAACTGAGGATCTTTATTAAAATGTGATCTCAAATGATGATCATACAGATTCACCTAAATAAACATATAAATGGTAATTGAAGAGATGATGAGAGATTTGATTGAAATTTAAGAAGGAATGCTGGAAGCAGAAACTATAGCCATGGCAATCAAAATCCTCATCTCCCTATTCCTTTCCACCAATGGGCTTTGTTTTGCTGGTGGTGTGCTAAAAATCTCATCACAACTTGCTTGTGCTCTTGGTGTAATCCTCTCTGAATTCAACATTCCTTTATAATCTCCTTGTGAGAACAACTTCATCCCTTCACCAAATGCTTCATTCACTATCTTATATGCATTTTCGCATACTGTCAAGTCATTCTTCATTGCTGGGTCACTTTCACTTTTCAAAAGCTCTTCAATGTACCTTTTTTAAACAATACCCATTTACCAAAAACATTACATATTTTGAATTCATCCCAACCACTTATCAACTTAAATAATTAGTGCATGCATGTTTGAGAGTGATGGTCGTTTAATTTAAAGTAGCGGTTTTAGAAAAAGAAATGTAAGTACAAGTATAATCATACTATGTTTAAGAGTGATTTTGTTTCATTTTAGAATGATCAAATTAAAATTAAGAAAAAAAAATTTACCCTTTTGTTTATTTCTTTATTTTATAAAAATGATCCATACATAAATAAGAAAGTTTTTATTTCTTTTTTAAAAATATGGGGGAAAATTTTGGGATTTTTTTTTATTATTAATATTGTTATTTTCAATTTTTATTATTAGTATATAATAGTTTTTATTGTTTTTTAATTATCATTATTCTCTTCAACAGACGAGGAAGGTTCTATTTTATTATTATTAAAAATAAATTCAATTGATTAGAGATGAGTAAGAAGTCCTTCTTCCTTGTCTTTAAGAGATGTGATGATAATTAAAACAACCAATATTTCAATAACATGTTTCAAAACTATTATTATATTAATAATAAATTTGAAAATAGGAATATTATTAGAAAAAAATCTCAAATTTTGTGGGGTGTGATTCTCCATCAATCACCCCACTTAAATGCATATTTCAACTAACTGTTAAAAAATTAATTTTAAAACCAAAAATCCCCAATCATTTAGATCCCGTTTGGTTTAGTAACCATTTTGTTTTTAGAAATTAAGTCTATTTCCTCTCAATTTCTTATATTTATTTACATCTATCTCTCTTTTAAGTATAATAATCGAATTCTTTGCCAAATTCCAAAAACAAAAACAAGTTTTTAAAAACTTTAGTTTTCAAATTTTAGCTTGGTTTTTTAAACCATTAGTAAAAAGTAGATAGTAAAGGAATAAATTTGAAGGTAAAAGTAATGTTTATAAGCTTAATTTTTAAAAACAAAAACTGAAAACGAAAGGGTTATAAAACGGAGTTCTTAATAATTACATACACACATTTTAGTAGTATTTATGCAACAAATTACATACCCAAGTGTATTGGTTGCATTGATAATGGCTCGATTATTGGCTATTTTAGTCAGCCCTATATAATCTGTTGAAGCACCTTTCAAATTCTCATGGAATGTTTGGCTGCAAAACCCAAATTCTTCCATTTGACGACACAATGTGTTGATTTTATCTTCAGTTTCACTGTCAGCTGCCATTGTCGATCGAGAAACGACGAAGACGACGAACAAGGTAAGCCATAACTGAGAAGATAGAAAACATGTTGAAGAAGCCATATTTGAATTTTAGCAAAGTGAAAGGAAGATGAGTGTGGGATTTATATAGGATCAATCTTTATTAATCGTTAGCTCATGTTATTCAATTATTCTCCCACTTCTTTCCATTTATTTCTATGCATTTTGGTTAAAGTTGTAAACACTACTTCGGTCTCTATATTTTTTTATTTTCGTTCATTTTGGTCCCTATATGTATTTTTAACTTTGGTTCATTTTGGTTCCTGCACTTTCAATATGTTCATTTTGATCCTTGTATTTTAAAAAATTGACCATTTTGTTCTCTTCATTTTCATCTTTACTTTATTTTTAAGGGATTAAAATGGTTACTTTTCTAAAATTCAAGGACAAAAATGAATGTACAAGAACCAAAATGAGCAAAAGTTGAAAGTATAAGGATCATAATGAACATTTTAAAAGTATAAGGATCAAAATGAACCAAAGTCAAAGCACATACACCAAAGTAGCATTTAAACATTCTTTAAATAATACCTATAAATTTTGGGTTGAATTAGAACTATCGACTTTTGAAATGGTAATTAATGACTTATTTACTAAGCTATATTCGAATTCACACTGTTAAGTTAGATTTAGGACCAGTTGCAAATATAGCAAACATATTCAAAATATTTACAGATATAACACAATGAAAAAAAAATTATAAATATAGTAAAATTTAGATTTTGCTTTTAAAGTCTATCCGTGATAGACCATATTAATAGTGGAGTGTATTAATGATAGACCATATAATCTAACTCATTAATAGATCTTGCTATATTTGCAATTTTTTTTACAATATTGTTATACACTTAATTATCTCTAAAAGTGTTATTTGATGCACTTACCCTTAAATTTACTTAATTATAAAAGAGAAGAATTTCGTTGAAAAATTTTATTTTAAGGCCATTTTTCATATGACAAGAGCATAAATCAAATTTTTTAAAAAATGAGTTTGTTAGAGCAATTATATAGTTTAAGAGTTAGGTTTTAGAAACTGGAATTTATAATATGGCTCAAAGGACTAACAAAAACAAATAACTCAAGAACAATAAATTAATATATATTAAATTTCAAAGTAAATATTTCATTATATTAAATGGTTTAGAAATATGTTAATAGGAACCAATCGCTCAATTAGATAATATATTATAACTTCGATTATAAAGTTAGAAGTTCTATTTGAACTAAAAAAATACAAAATAAAATAAAATAAAATTGTACCAATCTAGTTGGAATAATATGATACACTTACTAACCCACCTTACATATTTTCTTCGAAAAAAATAATAATAAAAAGATTGCTTTATAAATATTAATATAAAATCCTATTAATTGATGAATCATATTAGTAATGATTAGCTCATATTATTCAATAACACTCTCATTTCTTTCCATCCATTTCCTTCTATTTCCCTTAAATATCTTCATAATCAGTTGGATTTGCTTAGAAAGGAGTTTTTTTTTTTTTTTGGTATTCATATTTTAAGGATTTAAAAATTTTCTTTATGTTGTAAAAAAGAACTATAAGTTTCAAAAACTGAATTTATTGATTTTTGTTTTCTAATTTAACAATTTTAGAGTAAAAAAATCGAACCATCAACTTTGAGACGGTAACATGTGGGTATTATCTATTAAGTTATGTTCAAATTGATAAATTTATCAATTATTTGAGTTATATATGTTGAAGTTATAATATGTAATCCTATGACCAAGTTAGGTTTGTAAAAGGAATTATACATATATAGTTTAAGGGTTAAGTTTTTGATACTTGATTTTATATGGCTCATGGGGACTAACAAACATAGAGCACAAGAACAGTAACTAATTAACATATATTATTACTACTCTAAATTATATTAACTCTAATTCTAAGTTAAATACAGTTAATGCATTATAACATTTACCACAAATGTTAGAATTTCAAACCCTAACTCTAAGAAGAGGGAAAAAAAAAACAAAAGAACAAAAAAAATAGTTTCAAAACCATAGGTCTCGTTTTGTAATCATTTTGTTTTTTACTTTTGTTTTTGAAAACTAAACTTATTTTCTCCACATGTCTTACATTGATTTGCATCTTTTTTAAGTACAATAGTTGAATTTTTTGTCAAATTTCAAAAACAAAATCAAGGTTTTAAAAGTTTTTTTTTTTTTTTTTTAAATTTTCAAATTTTAGTTTGGTTTTTTAAACCATTGGTAAAAAGTAGATAACAAAGTAATAAATTTGAAGGGGGAAGTAGTGGCTATAAGCTTAATTTTAAAAAACAAAAACAAAAAATGAAATGGTTACAAAACGAGGCTTTAATGTTTGGAGCGATTCTAAAATGGTTAAAATTACTTTATTTATTTTCAAAATAACTCTTAAACATGTTTTTAATAATTTAAAACCAATTTTGATGGTATGAAAATTACATTTAAAAATATAAAATAACCAGTTCATAATCAATCCTAAGCATACATGTAAAATCTTTTGAATTGGATTTGAAAATGGAAAGTATGGGATTGTTATTACTCCACATTTGCCCCCAAATGGGGGATATGTACAAAGAAATATCCAACTTTCAATTGATATCTTTCTTCCATATATTTTCTAAAGGAGTGTAGCACTTTTTAGGCAAGAAATTATAGTAGTAATTATAGTAGTAGTAGTACAATCTTACAACCATGTGTCAAACTTTTTATTTTTTAGTCTTTTTTTTTTTTTCCTTCTTAATCTTTGTTTTTTTTTTTTCAATATCATCATCCGCGTATCTTTATTTAATTCAATAATTATAAAATAGAAATCAAATTATCAACTCTTAAGTAAAATAATATTAAGAGTTGATAATTTTAAAACAACATATGGTTAATGAGTATATTAACATTTTTATTTGTATAAATATACATTTTTCTTCCATGGGTTTCAGCCTATGTTTTCGATCTGCGTCTGTGGGTCTATGTTCCGTTTTCAAATTGGTCATTCGGAGGTTCTATTTTAGATCTCTAATGAGGATCTCCGTTTCCAACCCAGAAGTTTTTCGTGGGTTCTATTTTAGATTCTACGAGGATCTCTCTTTCCAACCCAGAATTTTTTCATGGGTTATGTTTCTAGCCCAAATATGCCATGATTTGGTTCGAAAGTATTCTTTAGTTTCTGTCCTATGTTTCCACTTCGGGCTTCACAAACTCAAGTTGATAATCACTCTACCTTTTAAGGAGTGTTACCGTAAATTAAATTTTATTCCAATTATAGATTTTCCATATTTTCTTTGTCTATTTAATCTTCCATTCATCTTTTGTAAAATCAATTTGATTATTCAATATATACCGATTATTCGATAATATACACAACAAATCAAACCCATAGACCTATGAAATTTTTGCAATTAAATTCTTAAATATTGCAAAATTCACTAATCACTTTTCTTTTTAAACACAAGAACCACCTTTGAACCGTAAGTGTTGTTCTGCAATCAATTCCTCAAACCAAAAAATTGTTACAATTAAATTCAAAATTTTATATATCGAGTTTATTTTCATATATGTCGACTCAACATTCATCTAATAACTCTTTTATTTCCATAATATCATATCTTCCAATTTTTTTAGTGTAAAAACAAGGAGGTTAAATCGTAACCATTCTACAATTGAATTATACTAATAATCTTTATAGTTGAATAGTGATTTATGCATATTTTACAAAGCTTATATTAAAAATAAAAGTATGAATTTATGTGATCCAAAATGCCATATATTTTGAAATGTGTATTTATTTGTTAGAACAAGTACATTTGAATGGGTATACGAATGTGTTAGTGACTAAGAAGTTCGTGGTTCGAATTTTTCATTCCTATTATTAAAAAAAATATATGTAATTATCTCAAACATATTCTCGAGTGGCTGATATTTATCATCATCTCAAAATCTTTAAGAAGTTAAAGATGATTGGCTTCTTGACCACGTCCTTATTGCACTTTCCACGTCATCTTCGACCAACTTTATCACTAGTTGGTGCAAATGTTTTATTTTTTAAAATATTCTATTGACATTTTAATATTTATTCATTTAAGATTTTTGATGTTCATCTCAATAATTTAACCGATTAAGATACTAATAAGTAATACCTTCTCTTTTAATACAACATATTTCAATCTTTACCCTTGGTTTGAATAGTAATATTCTTGGGGGAAAAAAATTGATAATTCCTAAATATCTTAACATATCTCAACACATGTATATTTGTATGTGCATGTAGGATTAGTTTAAATCCAAATTAGATGTATGAATAATTCAAAATCATTTTCAGATTTTTTTTTTAAGTAGTCGTTTGGACCGCATATATTAGGTATAGCATATATTGTTTTATGGGTATAGCATATATTGTTTTATGGGTATAGATACTAAATCTTTAGGTTTTAAAATGTCTGGGATAATTAATGTTTGTATTTAGATTTGTTGGATAATTAATATTTGGAAGTTAAATGAATGTTTTTTATTTACTAATTTTGTAAATAAAAACTAAAACTAAATAATCATTTAATCCATGTAAGAGAACAAATACTGTAGTCATAAGTAAATTTAATTATTTAATTATTTAATATATTTTTATATTGATTACTTATTTAATCACTCAACATATCAGTAAATAAATATTTTTTTTAATTAAACGTTATTTAAAGAGTTGTTTTCAAATATAGCAAAATGAGTCAAACTATTTTACAAATGTAGAAAAATTTCACTGTCTATTAGTGATCGCTCACCGAGGGTAAAATTTGTCTATATTGGTGTATGCTAATAGTTCACCAAAGAAAGGACTTTCACTACAATTTTTTCTAGAAGTTTCACCGAACACATTGGCCTGAGCCAAGGCCCAAGCCAACCCTCTTCTCTAGGCCCATCTTGGTCTTAGAGTGCTACTTTTTTGTCCAAATTTTGTTATATTCTGTGTTGTCCCTTATATTCCTGTTTTATGTTGATTATGATTTGTTGTCTAAAATCATCTATAATACTAATCATTTTTGAAAAGATCCTAAAGTGACAATCATATATATATATATGAGTAGTAAGCATACTATCGTAGTATAGAAACTTTTCTCCTACCATTACTCGTTGTTGAGGTTGAAGTTGACTTTTGAACTATGAAAAAATAAATAAATAAAGAATAATAATAATAATAATAAGTTTAAGTTTAAGTTTAACATGTTATCAAAACAAATTTAACATATATATTCTCTCAATTATTAATCACATTATTTCGAGTAGTCTGAATAATAAAGACCTTACTTTTGACCCTGAGATTAACTGGTTCACTTATCATAATTATTAATATTGATTGTGTATAATTAAATCTTATCTTGAATGTAAGGAGGGATCTCGTTTTTTATCCATTAAGTTAGTAGAGTAAATTAAAGGCCCGTTTAGATTAACTTAAAAAATAAATATTTTTCAAAAATTCATTTTCATTTAACTACTTTTGATAAAAACTTTTTAAAATAAAAAACTTTGAGTGGTTGCCAAGCATTAATATTTCTTTCAAAATAACTTATTTTCTAAACTAAACACTTGAAAATGTATTAAAAGCATCCCCTAAATTTAACTAATTTTATAAGGTATTTCATAATTAAATTTGGAAGAAGAAAAAATCAACCTTAGCTCAACTCAATTAATTAAGGCACTATACCATGACTATAAGGTCAAAAGTTTGAATCTTTATCCTTACGTATTTAACTTCAAGCAAAGAAAATATAAATAATTACGACAAACTATTGTAACCTGTTAGTGACTAGAAAGTTTGCGGTTCAAATCTACTATATCTATTGTATTAAAATATAATAATGATAAATTTTTTACTTATTTTTCTACGAAAATTAAAGTGAAGATTTAAGTAGGGTCGAAAACTAGTACCAAGAGAAAAAAAAAAAAAGAAAAAAAGATTGTTGAAAACTCAAGAATTAGATATTTTATGAAGATCATTTTATTTTCATCCATTGAAACCAAAATAAGAGATGTAAGGAACAGAAAAAATCTGAAGGCAAAAACTTGAGTTATTCATTCCCACTTAAGAAGAATCTAACAATTCCCTTAAAATGAATTCTTGCCCTAAAAACAAGGCTGATAGATTTGTTTAAAAATCTTAAAATAAAAAATAAAACTTTGCTAATTTGAGAAAAAACCCACCACTTAATTCACCGATTTAGACAACTTTACCTACTTTTTCTCGTTAGTTGCATCTATAAAAGGGCGCCCCATTTACATTTTTCTCAAACCATTCATTTGTTTCTTTGAATTTCAGATACCATTTTTCTTCAATCAATCAATCTCAAGTTTCCCTTTAAATTTATTCTGTACTTCGCCGCAGAAGTCGAAGATAAGCCCGACTGTTATGCGCGTAAAATTCTTGAATCTTATCCACTTTCCACTGATTTGATTTCTCTGGTTTGTTATTGTTCTGATTCATTGTTTTGAGCATGATTGCTTTGCTTGATAATTCGACGATGAAGGCTTCTTGTAGGCTTCTAATTAGTTGTAGGAATTCGGGGTTTTTTGGGTTCTCACCTGTAAAATCCCCCTATACTTTGCCCCACAATTCTTGTTTGAACTTTAGCTTCAAATTTCATTCTAATAGCCAGTATACTTCTCGCCCTTTTCATTTCTCGGGGTCTCAACGGTTCTTGGAAGAGACCCAGAATTTTTCTGTGGCTAGATTGAGTTATGGCCAATCTAGGGTAATAACAACGTCTTGTAGTTATAGTATTTTTCCTAAAACCAAAAGGAGTGTGTCTATAATTGCTAGAATTGCTTCAAAAGTTCGTGATCTTTCGACATCGATTGAAACCCATGTGAATGAAAATAACTTTGAGAGGATATATGTTCAAGGTGGTTTGAATGTGAAGCCTTTGGTTGTTGAAAAGATTGACAAGGATGAGGATATTGTAGGAGAAGAAGATTCTAGGATAGAAGTTGGTAGTGAACATGTAAATGAGGAAAACTTAGAGGATTTGAACAAAGCAAAGGTCCTTACTCCCAAGAGAGAAGAATCTGATATTGAGAAAGAGGCCTGGAGATTGTTACGCGAGGCTGTTGTGACATATTGTGGAAGTCCGGTTGGGACCATGGCTGCAAATGACCCAGCTGATAAGCAACCATTGAATTATGATCAGGTCTTCATTCGAGATTTCGTTCCTTCCGCCCTTGCATTCCTGCTGAACGGTGAAGGGGAGATAGTGAGGAACTTTCTCCTTCATACCTTACAGTTACAGGTACCCCTTTCCTTGTTCTTCATGGGTTGTGTTATTTATCTCTTTTGCTTATTCATCTTATTTGGTTGTTCTTAATGTTTATGTAATGTTTTTTGTCAACTGTAAACCTTACTTTTTGAAACCTTTCAACTTCTTAATGTTTATGGAACTTTCTCCTTCATACCCTGCAACTGCTAGTTCTTGCGTACATATGTTAAATTTTGATCATTTTTAATAAGTTATTCAATCTAACTCGCTCTATGTGGTTATATGATATGGAATTTCATTGACCATTTAACCAACATTTTCAACTAAAATAATAGTAACAATTATTCATGGTTTTAGCCAAGTGTTGTGCAGCTGCATAGAAGAATTATTCAAGATGTAACTAGTCCTTGCCACAAAGGATATAATTTAGGCCCCGTTTGGTAACCATTTCATTTTTCAGTTTTGATTTTTGAAAATTAAGCCTATTTTCTCCACATTTCTTACAATAATGGCAATATTAAGTACAATGGTTGAATTCTTAGCCAAATTCCAAAAACAAAAACAAAATTATAAAAGCTACTTTTCTTAGTTTTCAAAATTTGGCTTGGTTTTATAAACCTTTGGTAAAAACTAGACAACAAAGGAAGAAATTTGGAGGTGGAAGAAATTTGGAGGTGGAAGTAGTATCTATAGGCTTAATTTTAAAAAACAAAAACGAAAAACGAATTGGTTACCAAACGAGGCCTTAGATTTTAAATTTAAGGATGTGTGTTGCATGTGAGAGATCATTTCTATTTCAGAGGCATTGTTCTGACTCGAGTATCTAATTTTAGTTTGAGAAGATTTGCTTGTTAGTTGAAGATCTTTTGTTTATCGCTTATGATTTACACTTGGCACAAAGTGTTACAGTTTCATAACAAGTTATGTTCATGAAATTAGGCTGATTCAAAATATCTCCATATATTTCTACTTTTTATTACATGAAACTCAGAGAAGACATTTATTTTCTCAGAGCTGGGAGAAAACAGTTGATTGTTATAGCCCAGGACAGGGCTTGATGCCAGCAAGCTTCAAAGTCAGAACTGTTCCCCTTGATGGCAATAATTTTGAGGAAGTTTTAGATCCAGATTTTGGTGAATCAGCTATAGGTCGTGTGGCACCAGTAGATTCAGGTTAATACAATTACTTTGGTCTTTTCTGTTAGTCATCACCAATCCATGGTTACTCTTCAATTCATTTTATCTAAGTTTGTGACTCCTTCTGAAGATGTTTTGAGGTATAGCCTATTTGATTCAAGTCTCAATTAGGAGAACTATTTTTCTGATTCATGAAACCACATATTTCTCCTTTTCAGAGACTACTCTGTGCTACATTTGATATTAATTTGTTTTTTTCTCTCTTCTTTGATAGGATTGTGGTGGATCATTCTTTTAAGGGCTTACGGAAAAATTACTGGGGATTATGCTCTACAAGATAGGGTGGATGTCCAAACAGGGTTGAAAATGATACTTAACCTCTGTCTAACAGATGGGTTTGATATGTTTCCTTCGCTGTTGGTTACCGATGGCTCTTGCATGATTGATCGTCGAATGGGCATTCATGGCCATCCCCTTGAGATCCAAGTAAGTTTGAGTGTAACTTGAACAAATTGCACGCTGCATTTAAGTTTATCACCTAAAAGAATTTCATCCCTGGATTCACCTTCAGCTATTGATGCTGCCTCTTCTGTTGAATTACATTACTTGCTTTTTAGCTGCCCATAGCATCCAATCCATCAGATGCAAGCTTTCTTTGATCCTATACTATTATTTCAGTTTCATATTAACCATCTGTGAACGTTGTTCCTTTTCTCATTTAAGTTTGTCTTTTGCATCCATCATAACAAGTTCAATTATGCAGGCCTTATTTTATTCAGCTCTAAGGTGCTCTCGTGAAATGCTCACTGTGAATGATGGGTCCAAGAACTTAGTGAGGGCCATTAACAATCGACTCAGTGCACTATCGTTCCATATCAGAGAATATTATTGGGTTGATATGAAGAAGATCAACGAGATCTATCGTTATAAGACAGAAGAATATTCCATGGATGCTACAAACAAATTCAACATCTATCCTGACCAAATTCCTCAGTGGCTAATGGACTGGGTACCAGAGGAAGGAGGTTATTTGATAGGCAATCTCCAACCAGCTCATATGGATTTCAGGTTTTTTACACTCGGAAATCTTTGGTCCATTGTTTCATCTTTGGGTACACCAAAGCAAAATGAAGCTATTCTAAATCTTATTGAAGCTAAATGGAGTGATCTTGTGGGTCATATGCCTCTTAAAATATGTTACCCTGCTTTGGAGTATGAGGAATGGCGCATAATCACTGGCAGCGACCCCAAAAATACGTGAGTTTTATGCATAATCGGTGTTCTGGCTACTTCTCTGTCTTGCACCATCCTTCTCCATAGAGCTTCTAGTTCTACTTTTTGTGGTTTGTTGATGCTCACATCCATTTATGTTTCTGGCCTTTTTCAGCCCATGGTCATATCATAACGGTGGATCCTGGCCGACACTCCTTTGGCAGGTAACATAAAACTGATTATATAGCATTGAGATTGGTCCTTCATTTCATTACTTTTGGTGAATAGACGTTTCGCAGTGGCTGTGCTGTTATTTATTGAATTAAGTAATTGTCTTGTAGTTCTCTGGTAGGGACCGGACTAATAGTTTCATATAATAATTTTAAGTCAAATATATATTGCAGTTCACATTGGCATGCATCAAGATGGGTAGACTTGAAATGGCCAAGAAAGCAGTTGCTGTGGCTGAGAAGAGGATTTCAGACGATCGCTGGCCTGAATATTACGACACTCGAACAGGAAAGTTCATTGGAAAGCAATCCCGACTCTATCAAACATGGACAATTGCTGGGTTCCTGACATCAAAAATGCTGGTTGAGAATCCAGAGCTTGCATCATCCTTGTTCTGGGAAGAGGATTACGAGCTACTTGAGATATGCGTTTGTGCACTTAGCAAGTCAGGCAGGAAGAAGTGCTCCCGCGGTGCTGCTCGGTCACAAATCCTTGTTTAATTCTTTCAAGGATGAGAATGCCTTTGTACTTCACTGTACAGCTATAAGTCCAATAGATTAGAGCAATTAAATTAAAAAAGTTAGTTCATAGTTCTAAAGGATAGCAGAAAAGCCCATTTGTTTTGCAAGCATATACTGTAAAATATGCTGATACTGTCAGCCAATTAATTATAGTTGATTGGCAATAGATTTTTTTAAAACTGAAAGAACCCGAATATTGATCTGTGGGTTCTCCTTGAACATCTTATATGTAAATTATTTGGCAATAATACATTCCCATTCAATTAAACATCAACCCCACCAAGAATAATATGTTTAGTTGGACAGAAAAGCCATTCGAAGCTTTGTTTTACACGATTACAATGCGTAAACTTCTTACCAATGTTTTATTCAATAAAATAAAATAAACTTTTGACACATACAACAAACCAGTAGAGATAGATGAATAGAGAGCCCCTTGAAGCTTAAAGAACTAAACTCAGACCTCTTTCACCCCAATAGCTGCAGATGCTGCATTCACTACTTCCTTCTCTTTGACATCCTTGACTTTTTCTTCAACCTCAAAAGCTGACACAGGGAAAGTTCTCGACAGCCCGGTCGTAGACTTGAACGTGATTTTTCCGTTGGGTGGGTCATTAACATAGATATCACAGACTGGAAGCCAAAGCAAGAGCTCCTTGGCCTTCACTCCAGTAAGCTTCTTGACCTTGTTTTTCTCCACATAGGCTGTAACTTCAGTCCCATAAGTAACCAACCTATCAATCTCGTCAAACTTATGAGTGTAGCTCTTTTTCTGCTTCAGCCAAACAAACCCCGTCTCTTTCACTATCCCACATTCCTCCATGTCTTTCATTGGCAACAGCCCATTTGGAAGGTCCATTTCTTTGAGCAGCTCCCTTGATTTCTCTTGGCACATCTCATCTCCATAGTAAAGCTCATCAGCTTTGGCTTTGATCTCTTCTGTGATTAGAGACATCCTTTATGAGTTTATAGCTTCTTCCTTGTTTGATTCTCACTTTGTTTGGTTGAGAAACAAAAATGGGGATGTTGGACTTTATATAGATGTTGTCCAAACCCATTTGGATTCCCAACCATAACAAGTGGTTGTATGGTGGAAAACTTTAATGTATACAAGCACAAGGTTTGATGTGAAAGGTGAGGCTGATAAATTACATAGGGTAAGTTGTTTGAGCCCAAAAATGTTGCTGTCATGTATGCTTATGGTTAGGAGATTGAAAATGTATTTTGATTGCAAGTCTAACTGCAATGACAACGATTACTTTTATGATATGTTTTGGAGTGATTTTGCAAAAGTTTTTTTCTTTTACCATTCAAAAATCAATTTTTTTTTAAAATGAAAATCACGTTTAGAAGTGTAAAATCAAAAATTAAATTATTTTTAATGGTTAAAGATGTATTTCAAAGTGGTTTTGAAGATGACAAAAACATACTCTTGGTTTCCTATGTAATGTGAATTTAACTCAATCAAAATGAACTTTTTTTTTTTTTAATTAATGAATATTTTAGTCACACCCACATTTGGTCCACACTGATTAAGAGATGCAAATTTAGGTATTGTATGGCCTTGCATTACTATGTTAGTCTATATACTTCCAAACGTCCAATTTCGTCTATGCTCTTTTACCTTATGTCCATTTAGTTCATCTATTTTCTAAATGTCCATCTGGTTCATGTACTTTTTGAGAAAAGAATGGCTATTTTAGTCTTTGCACTTTATTTTTATCAAAATTCTAGCACTAATACCACACTTGATAGATTATTTCAATGAAAAACAAAAAGGAAAATTATTACAAAGAGAAAAAATATCAAACTATTTACAAATATAAAAAAAAATTTCACTGTGTATCACTCAAGCAACAGAAGTCTATCGCGGTCTATCGCTAATAAATAATGAAATTTTCCTATATTTGTAAATTAAATTGCTTTGATGGAGTGCTCAATTCGCTTAAAAAATTGAAAGAAATTCCTATTGATTTAGGCACTTTTCTTTTCACTATTGTTAGTCTAATAATATCCACCAACTAGCTGCCTCATTCATAACGCTAATAAAAAAGTGAAAAGGAAAAGAAAAAGAAAAATTAGTTAATGACATTATATTTCACAATCAATCTAATTAAGAAATACGGCATATACATAACGAAACTTATTATAAACAGAAAAAATATCAAACGAAACTTATTATAAACAGAAAAAATATCAAACTATTTATAAATATAGAAAAATTTCACTGTCTATCAGTGATAGATCGTGATAGACTTCTATCGCCTGAGTGATAGAAATCTATAGCAATCTATCGTTGTAGCAATAGAGGTCCATCATTAATAGACAGTGAAATTTTTCTATATTTGTAAATAATTTAACTTATTTTTTTGTTATATTTGAAAACAGCTCTATAAACAAATGTCACATCATTTATTTAGCTTAAAGTAAGGTTCTATCTTTCAAAGAAAAAAATAGAAAAGAAAAGGAACATTGAATCTTGACGCGTCAAAATGTATCAATTTCATCAAATTTAGTTAAAGTGTCTCATTCTTAATCTCTAACTTTATACAATTTTCACCCTCTAATAAATTCTCGCTCCAAAATATCAATAATGGTATAAGAGATTTCCTTTTTTTTTTTTTCTTGGTTGAAATTTGTAAATTAAATCGAGAGCAAAGATTGCAACATTTATTAAAATTTAATGAAATTGGAACTTTATGGTTCAAATTGATTTTTGCAGTAATAAAAAGCTTAGAGATAATATTTTTAAAGCAATCTACAAATCAGGAGCCCAGAGAAGGTCTAAAATAAGCATTTAAATTTGAACACGGTAACAGAGTGGCCATACTTTGGGTAACAAATTCAAAACATGGCCTTGAAGTCATAACCAAATACAATAAATGAATGCAGCAATAGCAAGAAGATGCATAAGTATGAACATTATTTCAAAATATTACTGCTTATTTCTTACAAAAATGAACTGCAAAATTAAATTGAGACCACTGGATCTGAGGAAAATTTAATGAAATGAATATATCTAAAAACCAACCAACTGCTACCTCCGAACTACCTGTCCATGACCATGAATGGAATTAAAGTATATAGATGGTACAAAAAGGCTAGTTATAATAACGATTGAAAATATAGTATTCAAGGAGACGAGATAAAGGGATCCCAAGCGATACTTGAATCGAGTCGGAGGCATATGCCAGGGTGAAAACGAAATGACAGCAAGATGAGAGTGATGTGCAAATAGCAGGCTCACGACAATGATGGCGGTGTGCTTCTTCAGCCACCTTAGCAAGCGAGCTTGGTTACTACTAAATTTGATGACTTTACTCGAAACGTTTTGGTGTGATGATTACTATGAGTTGCCAATGGACAAAGACTCAGCAACTAATACTAAGAAACCAAAATGCGTTCTTTTGTAACAGAAAATACAGATGATATACTCAATTTTGATGTCACTAGCTGAAATCCTCCACCAATCGTCGCATCTCAATGTCGATATTCAAGCTAAGACATTTATTCAATAGCAGTGAGTGTGTTACCAAAAAGTGACAGAAGTTGCACAACCCCATTGTCTCACCATCATCCTCTAGCATGCCACATTTGCACATCAGAAACACCAAGCTATTGTCCCGATCGATCCCAACTCAAGTTTTACTTCAGATATCACATCATTGTCTTCCATGCCACTACAAGAATTGAATAAACACTAACCGGTTGCTGCTCCCTAGCCTCTTTCTGGTCTTGATTCTCAGATATTTCATACAACTAAAAAGAGTCCACATTTGTTCAACAGGTTGAGGCTTTCATAAAATTTGGGCCATGCATTGTAGATCCAAAGCAGAAGTTGTTAAGCAATGACTCTATCTGATTAATTTCTTTTGGGATTGAACCTGTAAGGACCTGATGCAAGAAAGTATAATTGATTAATTCATTCCTACGAAGAACAAATTGATTATCAGATCCAGACATTGTAAGATATAACTGAACTGCGAACAAGCAATCCAAAATCCAAGTTACACACTAATTCATAATGAAGATAGAAGACTCTTTGACAAGCCAGGGACACCAGTTCTACAGCATATGATGTAACAGAGGTTTTCACTTTTTGGTCTTCAGGTTACAGGTTTATAGAATGTCGACAGGCCATTTTCAGTCTCTGCCGTCATTAGAACATACAATATATTTGAGATTCAAGTCAACAGCAGGTTGGTGAACAACTGATAGAAGTAATTTTTCCCATATTTCTCTTTAATCAACTATCAGACTAGAACCGTCCACTTTTCAAAATAAATAAATAAATAAAACCTTTCAGCACCGTCCGTAAGAAACTCGGACTTAAACTACGTACCTCATGACCTGATTCGGTTATAAGGACTTCATCCTCGATCCTTATCCCAATACCAGCAAACCTGTAGAGTTCATTCTCTAATGAGAAACTTTGTAGCAGAATACTTTTAGAAATATGTAATTAAAAAAAATGGGGTATAAAATTGAAAAACAGATTCCTAATGTTAACATAAGGATAAGTTGAAACAAGACAGAACTTAGTGATCAAATTTACTTTTCCAAATCTAATCGTGACAACTCCCTATCCACTGGAAACAACAATAAACTATGTTGAAGGACTAGCTCACTTTTTGTTACTTAATAAGCTTTTAGCTTGAATGATATTATTTTTTGTGTGTTTACCTCTCTGAACTTCTAAAAACGGATGGGATGTAAACTCCCGGTTCAATCGTTATTACCTGCAAACAACAAAGAAGCTCTTAGAAATTGAATTCCAATATAAAAACAAGACTGCTAAAACTAAAATATTCAAACACTGGTTGATTTAAAGGATTTTTCATTAAAAAAAATAGAAAAAAGGGGGAAGGGACGGGAAAATGGGGAAAGAAAGGTCGGTATCCAAATATGTGAATAGGAATAAAACTTACAACACCTGGCTTCAGTGTTCGTCCATAACCAACCCTGGTACAATCATGGACATCCATTCCGAGATAATGACCTAAGAAAAGGAATCCAAAAGGGGGAAAAAGGTTAATCCGGTAACCAATTTGGAATAGATATGATATCATGTTAGTGATGGGGGCAAAGTAGGAAAAAGTCTGCAATTGGAAACTTGTGGGTTGGTGAAGAGAAAAAAGGTACCTATAGAAGTGGGATTTAGATGGTGGTAGAAATCACTTTTCAAATTTGTCAAAATTCCAAGCTCTTTAAAGCCTTCTCGGAGCATTTTTGTCTGCAAACGTGTAGAATATGGAAAGGGTCATGATATTTTTCAGCAATCATGCGGCATTGATAATAGATGAAAAAGTGAGATGCTTAATCAAGTGAGGAACTGGCCGAAATATAGTCCAAAGAAAACTTTAGTGAGACTAAACCACAGAGAAACTATGTTAACTTCCTCATGAGGTCTTTCTGCACCAGATTTGTCGCAAGGATCAACATATCAATTAGACTTCGAATAAATAAATACACAACTTACCGAGTAGTTGTGAATGTCCTGTATACTAGCGCCAGGTTTGCAAAGCTTTATGCATTCCTTGTTTGTTAGCAGTATAAGCTCATAAAGATCTTCCTGAGATACATTCAACTAAGCAAGTTGAGGCACAAAAGAAGTACCCAATAAAGAGGGTAAGATCTAATCCAGAAAACAAGAAGATCAGACATTCAAAAGAACCAAGGTCACATGATCATTGCTTAAAGAGTAGTGACAATGACAGTCAATCCAAACGAAAGACTTTCATGTTCACAAAGGCAAGCATGGAAAAGATTGACTTTAGAACTTGGCGAAACAAGAAGTTGGCTGAAAATCCTCAATATTGTTTGAGACTTCGGTGAAGGTAAAATACCTGAGCAGCAGAAAACTTTCCACAAGGGGGCCAGGTACGAGTAAGATCACTAGCATAACCATGCAATTCACATCCAATATCCATTAGAACAAGATCCCCATCTTTTACCTGCAATCATTTATCATGCACATACCACCTATGAATGTTCATCTTCTTGTAATCTTTCATAATAGTGAAGCCTAAGCACCAATGGATAAATTCACTTACTTTCTGATCATTTCGAGAATAATGTATAACACTGCCATTACACCCACCACCCACCACAGGATTATATCTGTTACAGAGAAGGTAAATTGAGAATCAGTGGTAAAATCTTGCATGTTTTAAAGTCTCTTATTAAAACTAGACCCTGTTCACAATTTGCACGATTCAGCATACAATTAAGAATAAAATGCAAACATCTAGATAGGGGTACTTCTTTAAATCCAAATATGAAGAATACTCACGCCATCCTTTGAGCACCTCTCATTCTGCACTCATATTCTACCTTTGCTGATAACATACTCTCATGAGGATATGTCTTTGAATGCATCATTGTCTGCAAAAGAGCCTAAACACAAAACAAAACACACAGGAAGCATCATTTTTGTAAAAGTAAACTTAGAGAAAATTGACAATATGGTGCAAACATAGTTATGCTTTGAAGAAAGAATATTGCATTATCATGATATTTTATCGATCCTCCCTCAATTAGAACGGGATTTTTTTCATAAAAACTTTGAGTCAAAGATCAATGTTTCATTAAAAAAAAATTATTTAAAAAATAAAATAAAAGGAAAAAAATAAAAATAGGAGGGAAAAAAATCTCCAATTTATGAAAAACTTTAGTCTGGGGAAAAGGCAGTTTGCCTCAGACTAACTGAACGAAGACTAAAAAACATAGTACAAAAGAGTAGATTTAAGATGAAGTGTCCATTTTTACAATGATCCTAAATTCTTGTATAAAAAAAGTTTCTAAATTAACATAAAGATGAACACTAGAACCCCATGCTATGCTTCTATAACCATGATCCTACAATATCCTTTTTTTTAAGATAAAAGACGAGAATTGTATAAGAGAAGAAAGGACAAGCTTAGGGCAGAGGGATGAGAAGGCCCCTCTCCCAGAAAAACTATTGAGTAACAGCCTTCCAACCTTGAAGAGGCTAGGCTATAGTTACTCCCACCTGTTTCATTATTTCTTAACAAATAACTGAGTGCAAAAGGAGAATACATTCATGACATGAACATGAAGCCAGCAGAATTAATCAACAAAAAGCTTGGAGGTACCTGGCAAGCAATTGAAGCAGATTCCCTCATTAACTTTATCTCTGCTGTTGATTTTATTAACCGCAATTCATGGGTAAAAAGTGAAATATCTCTCACACAGTCATTCTCTGCCGCTTTTTGAAAGACCTCTAAATCCACATAAGCTGGACTGGCAGTATTTGAATTATGAAACAACTTGGAGGACCTCCTGATAATATCTGGAAGGATCTGTGGTCAAATACAGAAGGTGAAAAG
Source organism: Citrullus mucosospermus (assembly GCA_030954485.1). NCBI lineage: Eukaryota > Viridiplantae > Streptophyta > Magnoliopsida > Cucurbitales > Cucurbitaceae > Citrullus > Citrullus mucosospermus. The sequence goes on from CM062056.1 coordinate 28,218,810, forward strand.
CAAAACACTGGTGGTATTGGCACAGAGAAAAATATTAAAGAGAACTTCATGAACAGCGAAAATGCTACATTTAGTTCCACAGAATCTTAAAAGTAAATCCATGAATGCTAGTCAGCCGTGACAAACAAACAGATATCAGTATTGGTCCATCATATTTTCTTGTAAATAACTCACCTCACGCAACTTTTTCATCGGATACGCTTCGTCAGCCTTGAAAAATTCCAATGCTGCATCAACTCCTGCAGTTTCCCCTTTCCAAAGAACATCCTGATAAAAATATGATTAGCTTGCTTCACTATAAGGGCACACTTATATCGTCAAACTCAGGTCTTACTTACTTAGAGAAAAAATGAACAAAGAAACAATCGAGAAAATAGACAAACCATGATGCATCATTCCTTAAGTTAACCATCAGAGCAAAACATTCTTGATGAAAGATCTTCAGACCAACTATCCACAAAATTGTTAAAAATACTTTTTCACTCCACTCCCATAACCAAATTGTCTTGACCTGGTAAAATCAGCCAGCATAATGCACCATGGGTAGAAGACCTTGAACATCACCTTACATTTTATCTAAATAATACTAAAGTCATTTAGGAAAATTGAAAGCAGAGATCTTTTCTTCTGCCAGTTTAGGTTTGGATGGTTGTCCTAGAGATATCATTAATCTGCTCCCAGAGATCTAATCCGTTGGTCATTACTGGGAAAGACAAAAACTATATGGAAAAATGCTGCCTAACTTCTCGATCCTTTGGAACAACAGATTCTTAAAGGTCAGTGTAGAGCTTTTGGTTCTTGTTGAGATATTGTGCAGTACATTGCTTCCACTTGGATACGATAGCAATGCTCAATGATTTCTGTGATTTCTCCACTTTTCTCGATAATCTAGATTGGGGGTCCTTTTGTAATCACCTTGCTTACGTCTTGAGAGGAAGTTCTCTTTTTTTTTTTCCTTTTTTTTCTTTTCTGATATCCGTGAATGTTCGGGCTAACTTACGCGCACCTTGACTAATCTGACAAGACAACTCGCCTGACCCTACAACATTTGGGTGTCAAAGAAACCCATAGGATATTGTATCCTAGGTAGGTGGGCACCATGGATGGAACCCATGATCTTTTAGTCCTTTATCAAAGTCATGCCCCCTATTTACCACTAGACCAATCCATGATGGTTTGAGAGGAAGTTGTCTTATCTCCCTACTCTCTCTTTTGTACTCACTTCTTTCAGCTCACTGGAAGTTTCTATTGTATCCAATCAAAAATTGAAAGGTGGCTACTGATTCCAAAAAAGCAAGGGTTCAGGAATTGACAATTTATTGCAGTGAAACAGAGCTTGTTGGATCCAATAAGCTCTGTATCACTGCAACACTTGATCCAACAAGCTTTGTTTCATTGACAAATTTGTTGTTGTCCCTCCGAGCATCCAATAAAATTGGAATGATTAGCAAATTTGTTGTTTCTTATAAAAATCAAAAAATGAAAAATAGAGAGAGAGAGAGAGAAAAGAAACAGTTTGTTGGACCATTCACTCTGGTGAATACCTAAGTTTTATTCTGCATGTCAACTGGTAAAAATATGTGTTTTGCTACAAAATGGATGGGTCCTATCTTGGTTCAAAGAGTTCTTAATCACAGTCCATGGAAATACGTTTCTCAAAGGTCTCTATTTTTTCCTTCCATCTGCCAAGTTTGTTTACATATTGGAGCAAACCTAATTTCAAGAGGATATTTGGTTTTGGTAATCTCCAATATTTCATTTCCACCTTTTCCCCTTATAAATATTCATTCTCTCTGTTGATAAAGTAGTCTTGGAGGATAGCCCATACGGTTAAGAAGACAATAGTGTTACAGTTGAACATTTTTAAAATGAAGAGAAAATGCATAAGGGCACACAAGAATATAGTTACATAAAACATTAAAAGAGAGGTGAAAGAAACAATATTTGGTTATAAACTTAACTGTATTCCGTAATTTTATATTCAACCATTCAAAAGTGATTGTTGAATGCTGCCTAAGAACCTCCATTGTTAGGGCAAAGAGTAAAATTTTATAAAATGAATAAAGACTAGACATACATAAGGCTTTGTTTCAGGCATGAACATGCACAATCCAAAGTCATGACTCAGAACTGCCAAACCACCGGGTTGTAGGCATCCAGTGACATATAAGTAATCACTATCTTGTCGAAATGTGTAAGGCACCACATCGGTCATCATTTTCACTGGCGCCGCTGCAATAATGGCCAAACTATTCTCTGGTAGAAGCTCTAGCAACCTTTTTCTTCTCGTAATGTATTCTTCAGCAGTTATTCCAGGGGTAATTTCCCCTTCTTTCATCAACTACAAGGTTCAGCAGCTAAATGAATATATTTTTAAAACTTTAGCAAATGATAACATTTAAGTATTAAACAAAACCATAATAGAGGCATGCCTAGTGCATCGCCTCAGTACTTCATGTCAAATCAGACCTCTGGATGAGAAGCAGCAGTAGGCTGTCCAATGTCAAGTATCTTATCAGTACAATATGCACGCAAAGCAACAACCTACAAACCAGAATACAACAACGTCAACACATTTTGAAGTAAACTAGATAGTGCTTTTCTTTCACGACTTGAAAAGGGATTGTGTTCAAATGGGGAGGAATCTTCATCACAGAAAGCTGAAGAAAACAAAAGACACACAAAATAAATAAATAATAATAATAATAATAATAATAATAAAGGAGGAGATTTCCCAAGAGCCAAGGAGATCAGGAAAAATACATTAATAGGCTGCCATTTTCTTAACTTATCTTTCAAAATTCTGAGACTTCATTCCACCAAATCTCCAAAAAAAAAAAAAAAAAAAAAAAAAAAAAAAAAAAAAAAAAAAAAAAGCCTTGACCACATCAAATAACAATTTCAGGCTTGTCCCTAAGATTTTGAACAAAAAGGAATTTGAAAGGAGCCTCTAGTCTTTACTAATTTAAAAAAAGAGCAGCTTGTAATCGTATTGAAGCTATCAAACAACTTAAACCAGTTAGAAACCTTGGATCAACAAAAGAAGAGATCCCACTATTCCTCCAGAGCATTTCTTCAAAATATGCACCAGGTGGGAGAAAGGTTCAAAGTATTGAATCCAAAGAAGGCTAAAGTCCAACAGAAGGAAAGATTTGATCCTCTTTGAAGCTTTGCTTCCACTTGAACAACTGATTGTTAAGCCTGGAAGAGGCTCTTGAGATGTTCTTGAGGTTCTTGAAACGAGACCCACATAAATAATCATTCAAACTCTCCAAATTCCAGAATCTTTGATCGGGGAGAAAGTTCAGCCTAAATCTTTGCAACAAGTTCTGCAACTAAAAGATTTCAATTCCAACCAACACGGTTATATGAAAGAACTATAACAATCATATCGAAAGAAGCTCATTGCTGGAAAGAAGAGACAACTTCAAGAATCACAAGCACTTCAACTTCAGAAAAAAAAACGAATGTGCATACATATAGAGAAGAATTCAATTCAACAAAGCAACAATAGATAACTCATTGCAAATGGGGTACAAAAAAGATTCACAAAAACGCACCTGCTTGAACGTTGTTCTGGGCAGTAGTTTCTGAACTAGAGTCTGCATTGTTGGCTGTCTTATTCTAACAACTTATCTTCAGATTATGAACAAGATTGCATCTTTCTGTTCCCTGCAATTTGGAAAAGGGAAATTGAAGCTACCCTTTTGAGTTATTGATCTTTGGGAGCTAATTCTAGGTCAGAACCACTTCCAGTTGCTCGCTAACAACACAAACACCAAGAACACGGCGCCTTTTGAGTAAGCGTTCCCTCACAGCACAAGTCGCGGTTCCGGCCTTCAGCTTGTAATGAAAGTCTCTTATGAAGGATTAAATTATTCCTTTTAGTTATATAAAATGTGCCCTTCTATTCATTCTATTCATTATTTGATGTGTACACGTCGTTAAATTATTTATGTAGGTAAATTTTAAATATTATTTTTGTAGCAAGTAATAAATAAAGATACTGTAATAATAACAATTTTTCCAAAAAAACTCAACCTGATTGAAACATATGTCATCGACTAAAATATTTTACTCTAAATATTGTATTAATTATTAACTAAAAATCGTCAAAGCAAGTATAGTTCAACTAGAATACAAATGTATTGTAGTAGTTAAGAGGTATGTGGTTCGAATCCAGAAAACTCTACCAACATGAGTTGAGACTGTGTATAAGTTTAAAAAATTGATTCGAATGAAATGATATGGTGATGACTTAGAACAAATATTAAGATATTGCATCATCCAATCGCTCCAAGTCACTATCATACTTTTATCAATTTTCGATTCACATTCCATTTTCATGTTGTAATGAAAGTTAATCTAATGATAGATTTGAAATTTTTGCGAAGTGTCAATGGCAATATTGCAATATTTAAAAGAATGTATGCCTTACAAATGAAAAGAAAAGCTGAAGGATATCCTTCTGTAATTTAAGTTATTTTAAAAGATTTTAATTCGTCTTTAAACTGACATCTAATTATGTCTAGTAATTATTTTTTAACTTCAACATTTTTACGTCATTAAATGTTTGAATGTATATTAAACCAACTCACCCTATAATCCTTCCATTAATCAATATTAATATTTTATAGTCTTATAATTGCACTCTTGACAATCGATTCATTAGTCAACTAATAATCTATTGTAAAACTAATGGTTCGATTGCCCTCCTCCACCCATTGTTGAACATAAATAATAAGAAGAATTAATTAATTAATGCCCCGTTCGATAACTATTTTGTTTTTTGTTTTTTGTTTTTGAAAAATAAGCTTATTTCCTTTTCATGTCTTATAGTGATTTCCATCTCTTTAAGTACAATAGTTAAATTATTTGTCAAATTTCAAAAACAAAATTAAGTTTTTAAAAGCTGTATTTTTTTTTTTTTTTTAGTTTTCAAAGTTTGGCTTGGTTTTTTAAACCAATAGTAAAAGGTAGATAACAATGAAATAAATTAGAAGGGGGGAAGTAGTGTCTATAGACTTAATTTTCAAAAACAAAAACAAAAAATGAAAAAATTACAAAACGAAGCCTAAATTAGTATAATAACTCGTCTTCTTTTTCTTATTTGTTTTAAATTTTCATCCTATTAGAGATATAAAAAGTTCCACTAAAAACATGTTTGTGTAGGATTTTTTATCTATATATTTACCCAGAAAAAACATGTAACAATTGTAACAATTGCAGAAGGTTTGTTTAGTTTAATAATCATTAGAGGTGAAAAATTGAATTGAAAGTATCTATATACTTTTGGTCCTGAGGTACCATGAAAATTATAATTTAGTACTTATACTTTCAAATTTTGTAACAATTTATTATATTGAATAATATTGTTAAGATTTAATAAAAAGACAAAATTACACACATAGATCAATAGGCTAACCGGAAATAAAAAATTAAAAAAAAATTATAAACTATAAAAGCTAAGACATTACATAATAAAAGTTGAAACTTGATTTTGAAGAGAGATTTCATGATAAGAACTAAATTGTTACAAATTTCAAAATATAAAAACTAAATTGTTACAAATTTGAAAATACGTTATTAACCAAATTTTAACGACTACAATTCTTTTTAACCTATTTCCTCTAACCAAGAGTAAAACCGTCACCCAAATCATTATAATATCTTTATGAGAAGGCCTTCCTTCTTCAAAAATAACAAGATCATTTTGTGCAATTTTCTCAGATATGAGTGCAGCTAAGAACATATGTAGTGTTGTTTTATAGCTAATATAGGATTTTGATTTGGCATAAAGTAGAAACCAAAGGCAGAGCAGACCAATATGTATTATATGTTCTGTGTAAATACAAAGTTAAGTTTTGGATTCTGAAAAAAAAAAAAAAAAAAAAAAAAAAAACAGTATATATATATATAGTACTAAAAAGAAAGGAAAATGGCTTGACATAGATAAGGCTTGGCTGACCAAAAATTAAGGGCAAAACTCCAGAGAAATAACAACCATGGACCAGATAAAAAACCCTGACCCTTGTGAACCAAACAAGCTAGAACAGCATAAAAAGTTGAACCCTTCACTACACCAACCAATCAAGAAAGAAACAAGACCAAGGGACCTACAAATCTTTTGATATAATAGTTTCACAACCTACCCATTTCACACAAACTTGAACCCACCAGGAGGAACATTTGGCTGGTTTGCACCAAATGCAAACCCATGTTGATTCACATCTCCATTGTGCTGTATGTTCTGCTCCTGCTCTTCGTCTTCTTCTGCCCAGTATCTCTCCAACATCTTCACCGCCTTCTCGTAGATTTCGTTGTTGTCGTGACTCTGTAAGTTTTCGATCTTATCGAGTCCTTCACACTCATCGATGGCTTGTGCATAGATGTTGATTCCCCCATTCATTCCCATGTCCTTGTCAGCCTCCCCAACCTTGAGTATGTTATCAAGCCCCTCCAGGCACACTGTCACGATCCTCGGATCCGGACAGGTTAGAAGGTCGCAGAGCGGTTTGATACAGCCTTGAGTCACTAGAAATCTGCATCAAATAATGATTGTGCTAAATTCACAGCTTTGTCCAGCTAAAATAATGAGTCAATGACTAATGTCATGCAATCTGATAGGCTTTGCATGTTATTTTTTAAATGTGTAACCTGATATACTAGGCCAGGAGGCAGGAGCAACTGAAATTTAATCTATCTTACTAAATATTTAAAAGAGAACAAGCCAGAAAGAAAATTTAGTCATCATAGTATAAATGAATTTTTGATCCAAAGAAGATATACTATATGGTGCGCACATCAACAATTTAACATTACAAACAGGCATAAAGACCTCATTCCTGATACACTTTATTCTCTTTCCTGTGGAAGGTTAGACTTTCAAGAAAGTCAATTTTTTTCCTTGGCACTTCTTATATGGAATGATTGACTCTGTTGACTGTATTCAGGGGAATTGGGGCCATGTTGGAACACTCTTAGTAAAAACAACCACAGTTAGGTACTAACAACTAACACTACACCCCCAACAACCAAGAAAACCCAAGGTGGGTAAAACCAGAACGAACAAAAAGCTCTCTTGTAGCGAGGGAGGGGAGGAGGCAACTGAACCAAAAAAAAAAAAAGAAAAATCCCCACCCCACATGATTGATTGTAGGCTGCTGTTGCACACTCTAGGGAAATGGTTTTGAGGATTTGGATCATACTCATATAGGACTTCCATTTACGTATTTGATTTCCGGATAGTTTTTCTTTTGAGATGTTAGCCATGTTTAGCTTTTAAAAAGGGTTATCACCTGATGATGGAGAAGATCTTGTTTCGTCCACTATATAGGTACATGGAGCTCTATGGCAGCATGTAGAATTTCTCGACATTTTGTAGAGTATTTGACTTGAGATGAAGAGGAGAGTTTCGCAAATATTTGACTTAAGATCTGGCTTTTAGCAAGATTTAACAACTCTCTTAAGGTAAGGAGTTATATAATGATCATTTATCTAGAAACAAATTCAAAAAATGTATTAGGACCTGATTGTGGGTGATTTTGAAAAGGTTAAAATCACTTCTTTCATGTTCAAACTCCAAAACATGCTTGTAATCCTTCAAAATCAATTTGGATTGTATAAAAATCGCACAAGATGTGTAAAATTGAACATTCAATTGATTTTAAATGATTAAAGACGTATTTTGAGTGAACCATCATGGGTTCGCCTAGTGGTAAAAAAAGAGACATAGTCTCAATAAATGACTAAGAGGTCATGAGTTCAATTCATGGTGACCACCTACTTAGGATTTAATATCTACGAGTTTCCTTGACACCTAATTGTTATAAGATCAAGCGGGTTGTCCCGTGAGATCAGTCGAGGTACACATAAGCTAGCCCGGACACTCATGGATATCAAAAAATATATATACACACATATTTTGAGTGATTTTGAACATAACAAAAGTGCTTTTAACCATTTCAAAACCACTGCAAAACATTCATATTCTTATCTATCGGAGATTTTTCTATAGTCAAACAAATGGTGGAGATTTGAGCAAACAACTTCTAAGAGAAGTTTCAAGTTACTAATGTCTTAGACCAATTATTTCTTCTCGTGTCATACTTTAGGTTTTACTAAGTTTGATTGTATTCTTTCATTCTTCTAGATGGATGCTGTGTTTTTCAATGAAGGCACATATAGTTTATATAGGAGTGCAAATCATAAAGCGATAAGAACTAGTAAACTATTCCTTACTGAATCTGCTGATGAGATCCTCCCGAGGTGGCATTGGAAATAGCCCACCCAGCCTCCTTCTTGATGTCAAATTCTGCATGTTGGAGGAGATGAACAAGAGGAAGGATAATATTTGCCTCAATAACTGCCTGTGCATACCAATTCAACGTTATAATCATGTTGAACAGACACCTCAGGTCCTCAAACTTTTATCATAGGTGTATGCAGAAACAAGGGCAGAAGAACTACATTCTAGTCAATGTTTTTTAAAGCTCAAGCCGGAATAAAACACAAAAAATTTTTGGGACTTGAGCACAAGGCATGAAAAAAATTTGACCGGGTTTTTTTTTTGTGATATATAAAAGTATTACTTTTTATTTTTATATCTTTTTAGATAAGAAAATTTTCATTGATTAATCAACATGCAATTACAAGAAATATAAAAGTACTACATAATGAAGATTTTTTTAGTTAACAAGGAAGGAAAACCCCAATTATTACTATTTTTCAAAAATAATGACAAAGCCTTGGGGCTTTGATCCTTGGGCCTTTACAAAAGGCTCGCCTTATTTTGTGAGTCTCAGCTTTTCAAGGTGAGGCGTCAGACTTGCGCCTAGGCACGCACCTAGGAGGGGTTTTTAAAACACGGGTCAGTGACATTTCTTTCAAGTTACTAACAGAACATATAATAATTGTCAATTTCGCAGGTCACGGAAAACTTTAAAATGCAAACAAACAAAACACTGCCTGCCTGCCTGCCTGTTATCTATACTCGGCCCATTTTCTTTCAAAAAGCAGAATCTATAACATAAGGCAATATGGTACCTGTATCTGAGCTCTATTTCCAGCCGTGATATTTGAGATTGTCCAACAAGCTTCTTTCTTGATGCTTTTCTTGTGATTTTGAGTGAGAAGTTGATAGAGATTAGGTAGAACTTGGTTGTCAATCACAAACTGAAAAACGTGGGAGGTTACAAAAACATACAGAAAAATCATTGACATTGACAAGAAAAAGTAAAAAGAAGATCAAGAGAAAAAGCAGAAACGATTAGCCAAAAAGAAAAAAAAAAAGGTAAATACCACGTATCCATCCTTTTCTAGTAAAATCAATACATCAAGAAATTAAACTAATGGAAAGACCACTGAATAAAAAAACATAAACAGGTACCTGCGTCTGAGCATCATCGCCAGTAACAATGTTTCCAACCGTTCGAAGAGCTGGCACCAGAACCGATGGTGATTGGTGGCTAACAGAAACAAATACTGGTTAGTGACAAATGAACAAAAAGAAATAGTGAAAAAACTATGCATAATCACTATAAGCTAAGGCATTGAGATGTGCTTGTAGTCAGTGCTTTTAAGATATGTTGTGGGCAAGGCAAGGAGAGGCTGACACCTCAATTATCAAAAAATGCAAAGATAGGGTGTGCTTAATTCAGATCCTTTAAGATATAGGAGCTTACAGCAGAAGCTCCACAAGTCTTGGGCAAACTCCTGCTTCTATTACAGCCTGAATTTTTTCATTTGGGCCATCTGAAAGGTATGAGAGAGCCCAGCAGGCATCTGTTAGAACTTCTTCGTCATTCAAGTGAATCAGTTGCCTTAGAACTGGTAAAGCAGGTTTCACCTGAGTAAGTGCAAGTTAATTGACACAACATCCACAATAGAAGTAAATGTTAAAAGAAACTCAAAGTTGGATCTTGAATCCTATAGGTCAACCCAAATATAAACCTGATCAAATGGAGTTGGGGGCTTCCCACGACAGAAATTAGATAAAGTCCATGTTGCATTCCTCAGCATGGATAATTTTGAGTGCTCATTTAGTTGGCCAAGTAACGGCACTAGAGCACCATGGCTAAGAACAAGATCCCTACAACTTGGAGAGTCACCAGCAACATTACCTAAGGCCCACACAGCCTGTGCAAGAAAAAGGAAACGATCATATTAAACAAATCAAGTAGTTAGTAGTGTTGTCCAGAAAAAGACAATAACAATAATAAGTGAAGACTTTCCATACCAAAATGTGCCGTCAAAAGGCAAACATGCCATTATATTTTACAGTAACACAGAGTGTTGAATAGAAATTTGAAACTAGTTCAAGTCATAGCATAATTGGACAGAAATAGCTATATGAAAGGTATATGGCTGAGTATATCCACTGCTCCAGAAAGGATAGAGAGCAATAATTTTGAGGATAAAGTGATAAATAAAGCACAATCAAAACTATTCCAGTAATTCTTCCATTCATATCATTATAACACAAAAAATAAACACAAACGTTAGAATTTATATCAACAAGATGGTTTTTATTTGAAATTTGAAGCTTCAAAAATGGCCTTGGTCAAAGGTTCTCTACTGGTAACAATGGCATTCACATAACCCACTCACAATTCATTGACAACACTCTCATTTCAGAAACTATAGTCTACGGAAAAGAAAAACTTAAAAATCTAATGAATATCAATGACCTCTTTGAAATAACGTTAGAACTCAAGGGAACCTCACTATATCAGCAGTAACGGGCTTAATTGTGGCTGCAGCGAGGTTGAGGCAAAGGCAATACTCTCAGTCAGAGGGATTTTTCTTTTCTTTTTCTTTTTCTTTTTCTTTTTTTTTTTTTTCCTTCTTCTTTTGAAAATTTTATAAAAGGAGTAAATTCACATAATTCAGTATGTAATTTCAAGTATTCCAACTTATTATATTTCTGTCTTCAAAATCCCTATTTCCTTGGAAGAAGCTCTTCAAAGACTTTCTACAGCATGATATGATGATCCTAACGCTAAAGGTATCACCTTGTAAGTTGAAATACAGTAAAGCTCCCTATTGATGATTGGTGCAGTTGGGTAATGATAATTGGTAACTTAATTATTTATCACAATCAAACCTCTCTTCTAAGTGGCTTTGGAGATACCCAAATGGACGAGGCACACCCTCTGGTCATGGTATCACCAAAACATGGCAAATACGGATCCCATCCATCAGGCCGATGTCCTCCTGATATAAAGACCAGTACTATATGCCTCCGGCATTTCATGACGAAAAATCAGCATCTTCTGAAGTTGTTTTATAGTCTCCAAGGCATAAAATCGGAAGAAGATTAGAATGTGGAGAGATTGTTGGGTGGAAAATAGCTCTGTTGCTGGCTCCTTCCCTGATCCGTATGCCATGCCATTGCTAGTAATAAAACAGTATGATCAACTATAGCGAGGGCAATGAACTAATAAGCATGGGCAGGGATTTGACCAAAAGATAGTGAGATCCTTGTTTTACTAAATGCTATGGGAAAGATAAATGCCTTTTATCCTTCTTCAAGGAATGATAAAAGAATCTGGAAATTGCCCCAGTGGATAAACATACAAGTAGCATTTTCTCTTGTGAATTAAATATATATTTATCCTTGCACCTTGTACCCACACTTTCTACAGTTCAGCTCAATAACTGAATGCACATGGGGAGAACTTTTCTCAAGGTTACGAGTCTTTGTGTGGACAATAATGCTGGAAAACCTGAATACTGCTGATAGAATTCCTACCTATGAGTTTGTCCCAAAAATGGTGCATGTCTTAGAAACATGAGGAAAATCTCAATCGACACGTTAATAGAGTTAAAATCAAATAGATCCCCAAATTGTTGTACATCTAAAAAAGATGAGGAAGATCTGAGTCACTACTTCCTTCACGTTGATCTTTTAGGTTTTTTTGGAGGCTTGGAACAATAATTGTAATAGTAATTGAATTCAAATGGATCTGCCCCTCCTCAGTAAACATTTTTAGAGCAAAGCCTTGCATATCATAATCTAAAAATGTGTACGGTGATTCTACAGGAAAAACACAATTACAGTGAAATCATTGACTGTCACCAAAAAGAAAGAAACATAAGAATGTTCAAAGACACTCATAGGGACACAGTTAACAGTTTATTTCCATTCGTTCTTTTGGCCTAGAAATGGAATATTTTCATTCCCATCAAGCTTTTTTTTGTAGTTATTACCCTTTACAGGTTGTCACCAACTGAACTACGTGCTTTTGTATAACCTCCATTAGTCAGAAAGGTCTGGCCATCTTTTGGCATAAACATTATCAGTTCACAATGCCTAATGAAAAGCTACGACCATCTCTAAAAAGAAGATGAAAAAGAAAGAATCTGTGCCAACCTGCTCCCTGACATCATCACTGCCTGAGCTCAAAAGCGTTACAAAAATAGGGACAGCACCATGGTCAATGACAACTCGTGTATGCTCTGATGTTCCAGATGCAATATTGGTTAAGGCCCATGCAGCTTCAAACTGCATCCATTGAAATCATCAGTCATATTAGTGTCTTCAAACGATTCAATAAAACCAAAAGTTACAGAAAGAAAAAAGAACAAAATGTTTCAAGGAATCCAACTTGCAACTGGGGTAGATCATGCCTTCCAAGAAACTCCACAAACTTGGGAACTACACCAGCTTTGATTACTTCATCAATCGGGGGGCTACGCTCTGCAAATAAATTCAAATCAAGACTGAACCACAATGGATATAGGACACAACGTGTTCAGTTATTTCAACAACACCCTTACCAATAGATAATAGCTTTCTAAATTGAGTAGTAGCTTCCAGCTGTGCTGCTGTATCAGCAGACCACACCCCTTGTACCAATACAGGAATACTCTCCAACTGAAATTGCAAAGAAACAACAAAGTTACTGATGAAACATAAATCAGATCAAAAGAATTATGCTCATCTTCATAGTCATTTATGGACAGCCGAAACTTTTATTGGATTAGCAAGCATACACAACAAGCGATTTCCATGACATGAAATAACAACCAAATTTCCAATAGATTACATCCAAAACCAGGCAGGATCCAAATACACGTATACCAGTGCAACACTCAAACAGACTGCCGAAATTATTTAGAGCAAAGTGAGAGAGAACATGGATCAGGATTCAAAGAAAGAACTTTCCATTCTGGTGTTACTACCTCCTCCTTGTTTCCGGCATCTCTTCTCTTCCAAAAAGCGGCACAAATGTGCAGAATAACAGAAACCCACTTCAACAGTGACTCGTGGAAATAAAAGATAATAAAAATTGCTCTCATTTGAATGTTAAGCATGGAAATCACTTCCAATAATACTTCCCCCCGGTTCAAAACTATTGGTCAACAAAGTAAGTCAACAAAACCCAGAATCAGATTTGGTAAAACCTACGAATCAGATTGCTAGCACAATCCTCCATTTCCACAGAAACCCAAATAGGAATAAAGCAAATCAAAGAACCCCACATGAAAAAAAATGACGAAAACAAGTCTAATCAATCGAAATCACCAAACAAAAGAACCAAGTAAACCCATACGCGCTTCTCGGCGGCGGCGGCATTCTGAGCAGCATCGAGCAATTGCTGGGAATGCAAGAGAAGCCCTTCTCTCCTCTTCTTAAGCAAGTTATCCTCACGCTTGTTCTTCCTGATCTCGACCAGATTGTCCTCTCTCCTCCTTCTAGCCTCATCGGCATCGACGCCGGTCTTGTAAGACTTCTTGCGGACATCGGTTCGGGTGGTGGGTCGGAGAGACATTGCGGGCGGTGAAGTGGGTTGTTGTTGGATGAGGAAGCTAAGTGTTGGGGGAGAAATGGGGTGGGTGGAAGCTGGAAAACAGAGCGTGTGGGTGCGATTTGAGAGGCTGGAGTTGGTGGGTTTGGGTTTGGGATTTGGGATTGGGATTGGGATTGAGCTGTTGGTCGGGCTTTTGCTTTGCTGTAAGCGAAATGGGCAGTCTCTGGTTGGCAATTTGGTGGATGGATTGATGAATGGATGATGGATTGGTTGAGACTTTGGAGGAAACAGGAACAGCCTTACCTACAGTCAAAATTATTTTGAATTTGTTTTCTTCGCTTCCAACTTTCCCATTTTACTCTCTCATTCTGTTTAAGTTCTTCTGTTTTCAAATCCTATAGAATTTCTTCTTTTTTTTTTTTTTTTTTTTGAAAAGATAGAAATCATAAGGAAACTACCTTTTGGGCCTACTTGAATAACCATTTAATTTTATATTTTTATTTTTAAAAATTAGATTTTTCTTTCAAAAAAAAATAAGTTTTATAAAGAAACTAACCGAGTCTATTAAGAAACTAATCAATGTGGCATGGTTTGATTACTATGGTGCAGGAGGGATCAGCTAGATTGTGCATGACTTTACTCGATCTTTGGTCTTTGCAGGGTGTGAAAAGGTGATTGAGAGGTGACCCGTTAAGAATCTAGAAGTCTTGGCTGTGATTAAGGGCCTCCTGTTCGGGTAAATGGCTGCCTTTCTCTCCCTTTTGTAAAATCTGATAGCCTTGAGCTTATTAATGTGGTTCATAATGTGGGATGTGACACATTCAAGCTATGTTGCTTGGTTGAGGAGATTGGCTCCTTGTCTATGGCTACTCATGTTGTGTCATTCATTTGGTGTCTATGTGAAGCGAATGGGGCAGTGCACCTACTTGCTCATGTCGCGATGGAGTTTGGTAATTTTGAGCTTAGTTTTGTAAATCTCTCTTCTTCCTTCTCTTAAAAAGGTGTTGGGGATTTTTTTGGGCTTCCTACTTGGTTCTTGTCTGCTATTTGTGAGGAGTCGTGTGTTTGACACTCTAATTTATGTTATTATTTTCAAAAGAAACACTAGAGTCCAATACACAAGCTTCCTCACAAATAGGTGAGGAAAACCACACAAAACTAAAAGAACTCCTACCAACTTCTTCAAAGAAGGAAGAAAAGAGATCGACAAAACTAGCTCCAAAATTATCATAAGACATCTGCACGAACAAGACAATGTGTTACCCCATTTGTTGCTCTCAAACAATAGGCGAAAGACACAATCCGAGTAGCCTAGGACAATTAGACCATCTCCTCCACTAAGCTACTCAACTTAGATAGATTATAAAACACATGGTTAACAACATTTATAAGATTTATAAGATTAGCGCAGTCAGATTGCACAATTATAGATAGGGAAGAACGATCACTAACCCAAACCAAAAATCTAACAGACCTTTAATCAACCCATTACCGCCAAGTTCTTAATAGCCCAATTCACTGCCACCTCCAAGCAGACAATTACTTTATATCCCTATCTACTTTATATGAGTATTTTTAAAAATCAAACCAAGCAATTTTTTTATTTTTTTATTTTTATTTTTTTAATTTGGCTAAGCTTTCACATGTTTAGTTAGAAAGATGAAATTCATTGTAAAAAGTTGAGGGGGGTGTTTGAGGTGCTGGTTCAGAATTAGAATCTATCTGAAACTCCACCATTTCTTAAATTTGTGTTCGAGGCGCATAATTAGATTGATTCACAGACTTACTTTTTTATGGTTATGTTGAGAGTTAAGAGTTGAATTTGGATTTTGTTAGACTTTTTAAATAGTAATAATAAAATAGACCATTGATTTTTAAATCTCCATTTTTCATATATTTTGACAAATTTTATGTAAAACAACTGTTTCAACCATATTCAAAATATAATCAGTTTGTCTGTGTTTAATATTTTTCTATCATTCTAATTACGATAGAAAAATTGGCAAATATTTTTTACTTAATTTTAAGTAAAACAAAATCATTAACTTTTTTTCTCCTAAGTTTTCTTAATATTAAATATTTTATCTTACAATAATATTATTTATTGGGATGTTCTCAAAAATAAAAAAATAGTTGAAAATAATTATAAATATAGCAAAATTTTACTTTTTATCCGTAATAAACCGCGATAAATCCAGATAGACATCTATCGGTTTATCAGATAGACAAAGATAGATGTCGTCTATCAAGATAGAAAGTGAAATTTTGCTATATTGGTAAATATTTAGATATTTTTTTCTATTTATAATAATTTTCCAAACTTATTTACCAATTAAATTTACAAACTATTTCTCCAACTTTCTAACTATAGAGATTCATATATAAGGTTCAATTTTACAGATGAAGCTGGTGACCATATTTTGAAATTAAAATTATAATCACATTACAATAAAATTTGTAGTGCAACATGTGATATTAGAGATTGCATATATAAAGTAGGAAACTAAGTAAAGTCTTAAACAAGAATTACAAGCAAAAGTTTTGGTTCATAAAAAAAATAGTATGATCCTTAAATTTTCCACTCCTATTCCTATTATTTGAATAATAAAACAATTATTTTAATCATTATAGTGGTCTTTTATTAATCATATTTTAGTGAAAATCAAGATTTGCAATCTAACACCTAAGATAATCCATGTGACTTAAAATAAGTTTCCTTATCATCGAGATCTACTTGAATGTCAACCATCAATTTTGTATCTATCAATGTATGAAACAATTTTAAGAAAAGTATAACATAATAATAATAATAATGATAATATAGTTAAGGATACTTTTAAAATAAAATTGGTAGCTTAAGCAATACAAGTCTATCAAGTCTATCGTTGATAGACAGTGAAATTTTTCTATATTTGTAAATAGTCTGATATTTTTTCTATTTATAATAATTTCCCTAAAAGATTTGTGTTATGTTATTCTTTCTTTTAGTAAAATATAGTTGAGTTTATCATGATACTTCTATTTATTCTAATTTAATGTGCATACAAGAATTAAGGTTTTGTGTTTGGTAGGTAATTCAAATTTTGTTTTAAATTTATAGATTTACTAAGTTCAGTAAATGTGTGTTTGGGAGACAATTTAAACTATGTTTTCGAAGGCTGCTTTTCGGATTATGTGATCAACATAATGCAAATTTTGAAAACAACATTTTTATGTTTTATTTGTATCCATATTTTGAATTCAAAAACTTAAATTGTAGAAATATATTTGAAAAGACAATAAAAAATTAAAAAAAACAAACAATATATAGTATTCAAATTATAAACTCAATTACTTTTATCAAATTAAAATATATATTACATTATATATTATATGGTTTACAAAATTTTTAACATAAAATAAGTTCATCAATTAATTAGGGATAGTTTATATTCAACCTAATATTTAGTGAGTAACTATAATTAGTTTTATGGTTTGTGATTATATTACCAAAGACGTTTTGAAAAGTTGTTTAAATTGATATTTAATTTTTGAATCTGCTATCAATATGGTTGGCGAGGGGGTCGGGGTGGGGGATTCCCCATCCCCGCCAATTGAAGTTAAGGACAGGGGATTCCTCGTTGGGGGAAACGGGTCTCCGCAAGATCCATCCCTAGTTGATTTTTTCTTCAATAATATAAAATTTGATGGTTTAATTGGGCCACAATTTGATGATTTGGGATTTCAACTCAAGACATATTGGGCTTAGTTGGGCCAGAATACTTATTGGTAAAATTAATTAATATATATATATAATTATAAGGTTGAGGCCTTTAGGGTATCTATATAATTATAACCTTGACGTTTGAATTTTGTTTCAACTTAGTCTTTAAGTTTCAAGATTTTACATTTTTAACCTCAATTTATCATTAAATACTCACTTTCAATCATTAATATCAATATCTATTAATTAATTTTGAATAATTATGAAGTGAAATTCTAAATTTAATTTAAAAGTTATGAAAAATAGTAAAACTTAATTATTTATATTTATTTTAATTATTTGAAATTTATTAACATACATTAACACCAAAGACAGAAACGAGTATTTGGTAAAGAAAATCGAAGTTAAAATTATAAATATTGAGACATAGGGACCAAATTAAAGCAAAACTCAAATGTGAAGGTAAGATTGTAACATTCTAAAACCTATAGACTAAATTGACATCAAATTCAAAACTTAAAAATTAAATGTGTAACATTTTGAAAATTAAATACTAAATAGGAACTAAAGGCAAAATCCCCTAAAATTCCAACCCACGTATCAATTGAGTACTCGCATACATGCATTTTTAACTTACAACCAATAACAAGTGAGTGCTCCAATACATGCTCACACCTAGCAAGATAATACACATCCAAAATTATGCTCTTATTAAACAATTAACGGTAAAAATTAGGAGTGAAAACCAAATTAGCTTTTTTTATTTTATTTATAAAGGGGTAAGAATTTTAGGGGATTCAGACACAAACATTTTGATCATTATAACGTTCATATGTCTTCAACTAAGAACTAAAGTAAATGTTTTGAAAATTTATGAATGACTATCTTAGAATAGAAATTTATAATTTTTTTTTATTTAAAAAAAGAGTCAATTGTACCTATATATCTAAAATGCATTATGTATAAATTTTCTATTTTTCAATCAGAATATATATAATATCTAAATTCATGATATAATTTATATTCCGTTAAAAGTAACCACTAACTAGTCATTCAATTTAATGGTTAAAAATTATGAAAAATAATCTAAAAATGCTTATTTTAACTAAAGACAAATTTATGAAGGGGCCGGGGCACGTGCCCCTCAACTGGAGACGTTATAATAAATTTATATATGTTAATTTCATAAAATATAAAAAAGTTTCTTGAGATTCTATTGATAACCATGTGCTTCGACGGTTGAAGGTGCAGACTCTTAGTCTTTACTTCCAACTCTAAGTTCGAGATTTACTTTATACACTTCCTTTTTTAATTTTGAACTTGCTAACAAAAATTTCATATTTCTACCTCTCATCATATTTCGTATTTTACTAATTCATTTAATAAATATTATTCACCACATATATTTATAATTTTTTTATATTTTATTCTAAAACATATTTATAATATTTGATTTGTAGCACACTTGACATACGCTAGAATCTAAAATTACATTTATGAGAATCTAAAATTACATTTATGCGAATGTTAAATACCTAAATTATGAATATTTTGACTAATAAATCCTTAAACTTTTAATTTTGACTATAGTCCCTTAGAAATGCCTAATAAATCTACATAAATTACTTCACTTTTATATCTAATAGATCTTAGAAATATTAAAACTGTTTTAAAAATAATAATTCTATAAGACAAGAAAAAAAAATAGTTTTGTGTCTGTTTGAACCATAATTTTTAAATTTTGTAGTTAATTGATACATTAATTTTAAAAAGATGTTTAACTGTACATATTAAGTACAAAGTTATATTTAATGTCTAATATAACATTTAATTTTTAATATTTTCAAATGTGTAAGAGACTTATTAGATGCAAAATTGATATTTTAAAAATCTATTAAATACAAAAAGGAAAAACTTTAGGGATCCATTAGACATTTTTTTTTTTTAAAGTTTGGAAACTATATATATGAACACAAATTTAAAAGCTCGGCCTAATCCTCTAACTATATATATATTTGTGCCCCAGTTACATGAAGTTTTGGATCCACCACTAATTTCAACTACTTCTTGAAACCAAATGTTGTAAATCAAAATAATTGTTGATGTGATTTTGTTTAAATTATTGCAAAATCACTTTTATTAAACACCTACTTAATTATAATTCATTCATTAATCCCTTAGAACGTATTTTACAATATAAAGCAAAATAAATTAGTTTCTATATATAGTTAACGGAATATGTTGTAGATGTGTACTAAAATGGGTTTAATTTTAGAACTGCCAAAACTTTCAATTATAAATTTAAACAAGTTTACGATCGAAAGAGGTTGACAACAAAACGAAATCATACAATTGGAGGCTGTCCAAGTCCAATACCAACTAACAGAATAAAGAAAATTAAACTTTCATTTATGTTAATTTTAGCCAAAAAGATTACTAATCAATTATGTTGATATTAAAATTCGGATAAGAGAAACGCATTTCACCTTCACATTGGTGTGGTGCTACACACATTGTGATGTTTAAGTTAGATAGTGAAATAGTGTGGAAGCTAGAAAGTTTGAGAATAAAATGTCTTAAGGATGTATTTATAGAGATCATTGACTTAAGGTTGTTTCGAGGTTTTGGAGTCGCTTTAGAAAAATTATACAACTTGAACTTACCAAGCTGAGGCGAGTTCTGTTTCGTGTACCTTGGTCTTGGTCCTAGGGTGATGTTTTCGGTGGAGATATGCATGAGATATGCCCATTAGCTATTTTATTAGACTCGGTCTCAACCGAAGTCGAGTACAAACACATTAATTTGGGTTTTGACACAAAGTAACCCTTTCTCTTAGGCCTAAGATGTATCTTTGGCCCAAACCTTGTTAGTTTCTCAACCTTATTGTTGCTTTTATCCTTATTTTATGTTATTTATATTCTTCCGTCCAAAATCACTCTTAACAAAATTATTTTGATCAATACATCTAAAAATAACTATCATGTCTACAATAAATTGTCTTTTATGAAATAATAGTGTTTACAATTAGGTTTTTTTTTTTCTCTGAAAATTGTCATCCATTTAAATTTTTCTAATTTATTTTTCAACAATTGTTTTTTTTTTTCCAACAATTGTTGATCTATATGATGTTTCCTTCTCCGATACTTATATTTGCTTGGGATTGGAAAGTGTATTATTTATTTAAATAGTAGTATAAATTATTATAAATATTAGAAAAATTGCTTAGTACCCTAAAAGGAGGTATATCGGGGAGAAATTAAAGAATATTGGAGAGAAATTTCATAATTTTCATATTTTCTAATTTATTGTTATTTTGTTATTTAATTATTATATTATTTTATATTTATTTTAATATTATATTTTATTGGTATATGTGTTCTCGTTGTGTCTTGTTTTTCTCCTTAATTTCACAACATAAATTTAATTTTGAAGAATTGACATATTTGGTCCTTGAGTTTATTTTTAGTTTTTGAATTGTTAAAAATAAGTTTAAAAGGTCACTAAAATAATATCTTTATTATTTTAAAGAATTAAATTACAAAGTATTTTTAAATAAAAAAATTTCTTCAGAAACCTTTTAAAATTATTCTTTTTATCAATATTTTCGTCAAAATAAGATTTGACAATGTTATCAACATCATCATTTTAAATGTTGATTGATAGTACAAACACTACACTTTGAAAAATACATTACAAGACAAAATAATGATGAGTATTCTAATATTTAAAACCTTTTTCTCAGTTTCAAAGTTTTTCCCTCCAATTATTTAAAATTAGAAGCACCGTAACCAAACACCCTTCTAAAATATTGGAAATCACAATCCGTCAACGTCCCTCCCCACCCTACACTTTTCAACCGTACATCAAACCGCGCTCTCTTTTTCCCATCACATGACCCGAAATGTACGGCTGAGATTTATCTTACAAAATAGTGTCTGGGGTGAGCTACCACACCCAATTCCAGCGCAATGCGGGCCCGAGTTTCCCTGTATTAGGCAATCACAGCCGCCAGCGTCGCCATACTCTTGGATAAGTCTGCAGCCCCACGTCCTCGTCCAGCGCGTGTCAAGCAAGCGCCGTAAGTTTTTTATTTATTTATTTATTTTTAACAATTGAATGGGGCATTATTACTTCTTCTTATTTGCTGTGGTGGAGTCGGTTTTTTTTTACCGAACTGCCCCTGGTCGATTTAATAAATGTTCAACCTCGGTTTCGGTCGGTTTTCTTCTTTGATTTCTTTTTTTTAATGTTGGTTTGAAAATTTTTCGAATTGACACCAATCGAGTCCCTCCTCTTCTCAAACTGACCGCCTTCGGCTCGGTCGATTTTGCTCGGTCTGCTCGATTTTCAGTCTATCATGCTCACCCTAGATACTGAAGGGTTTGATCCCTTTGGTGGAAGCATTTGATCACTTTGCCCTAATTTTGTTCCAATGAATTTTACAAAACATAGAGAATAATAGATGTGATAAACATACTTTTACAAATTTATTGAGGAAGAAGATTAGTACCTTTGTAGATCAAATCTTCAAAGTATTCTTCTAATCTTCAAAATAGTAAAGAATACAACCTGCACAATTTCCCATTTCGAACACCACCAATAGATCTTTTCTGATATTCTATTGGAACAAGGTAGTTTGTGGGAACCTTGTGAAAGAGAAGGGAGATTGAAAAATTCTTTTCAAGGATTCTTCTTTTTTAGAGAGAAAAAATTGAGAGAGATTTTTGATGTGAGTGGAAACTTTCTCCTGTCATAGTATTTTCTTACCACCCCTATGAATTGAGATCACATCTCAATTTATTTATATATAGTTTTATTATTCTTATATATATATATAATCAAATTCAATTCATTTATATAGTAATTAATAATTTAATTAGTGAAATCTTATTCAATTAATTAAAAATCAACTATCATATATTTGATTCAATATATCATATTATAATACAAAAATTCTCTCATAACCTATAGTTTTAATATGAATCCAATTCATATTAATTTAATATTTAAATCATATTCAAATATTAATACTCTCGTATTATAAAATTTTATTTTTGAATCAAATTCAAAAATTAACTTTATATTATAATGTATCTCATATATAATTTTAATGACATCATATACAATTAATTCCCTTAATTATTTTGAACATTCAAATTCTTTCAATGCTCAATTTCATTGTTTTAACCCGTTGCGAGCTGCCAGAGGGACCTAATGGACCTACAATTATAATCTCTAATGATCCGAGATTAATTAATTAAACTATTTAATTATATTAATCAATCTTCATTAACTATGAAGCATATCACTAAAAACCCATAGTTGCACTCTTATGAATTGCGATATATTTATGTGTCATTGATTTAGCCATATTTTGTAAGTCAATCATTCACAGGATATTCATAATTACAATTGAGTCAAATTACCATTTTGCCCCTGTAAGTACCACTAATCTTCTAATGAACAATTTTGTTTATAGTCCAACTATAAACAAAATCTCTAAGAGTCGGCACTTGAGGAACAACTCATCTATTTTCCCTAAAGTCAGGAAGGAGTGAATTTCAGCTTGTGAAGTTATGTTCCCAACTCCTCACTTCGTGTCATTCCTAAAATGATAGGCTTATTAAGTTGGCAGTTAAGGTCACTTTCACCTATACAAATCAAAGAACGACCCTTATGAGCAGGAGTTCATAACTCATTAAGGATTAAAATCGAGTTACATGGTTATCGTTTGAAATATAAAACTCTTCATTTAACAGTGTTACGAAAAGAGATTTAATTTCGTGGTTCAGTCTTATACAAACTCACTGTATAGAATATCCTACTTACATGTCATTACATGAACGATTTGGATCAAACCGTTTGTAACACTTACTACATTTGTAACACTTACAAAGTAGGTCGTATTCATAGTATTACCAAAATAAGACACCACATCTTGTCCATATAGTATAGACCTTTTAGGTTATTTTTTGAACATGATCCATTTGTATGTTAACCACATACGGTTCAACTTACATGAAATAACATTGGATCTCAATTTATTGGATTTTGAGTTATGCTAATAAATAACACTTATTAGAAAATAAATAATACTTTATTTATTAATAATTTGTTTACAAATTTACATACGACGAGATTTATTACATAAATCCCAACAGATACAACATGGAATTTAAGGGCTTATAAGATTTTTTTCTTTAAAAAAAATTCAAGTACCTATTGAACCCTAAATTGAAAGTTTATAAACATACCAGATAATTTTGAAAGTTAAGATCAAATAAACACAAATTAAAAGTTTAAAGGCTAAATTTGTGATTTAATATTAATATTATTATTTTAAGTTCCAGGATATGTGAGTATAGAAATTAGACTTATAACATTTTGGTTAAAGGTACAAAAATTTAACCAATTGAACTATATTTAATTTGACAAGTGGTTAAATTTTGTTGACCCGTTGAAATTACATCATGTTTTATATGTCCATGAAGCTGATGTAGATATAAGAAGCTAGCAGCTATTTTCACCACACTATGAAAACGCCTATGGAATGTTTATTTTTTTTTAAAAAAAACCCCATATATATATATATATATATAAAACTAAAAAAACAAGCTTATATTAAGCTTAGCAATAATTAGGATGCACCATCTCTCTTTAGAGTCAGATGTTCAATCTCTTAGCAATAATTAAGATGCACCATCTCTCTTTAGAGTCAGATGTTCAATCTCTTTTTCCTATAATTATAGTATTAAGAAAAAAGAATAACTTGAACATGATATAATAACTTTATGGGTTAAAATACTATTTTGAATATATTTTTGAATTTGTTTAATTTTAATAATATAGTATTAATAAATTTTACATAGTTAATTTTTATGAAAATGGATGAAATAAAAACAATAAATTTCATCCAAAAAATACAAAATAGGAAAATGTTTCATAATTTACAGCGTTAAAGCTAAAAAAAACTAATTTTTGTTTTAAAAAATTAATACTAAAAACAATTGATAAATTTAAAATTTATTAGTATAGAAAGTAAAACGAAATATTTAAAATTCATTTAGTATTTGAAAATAATTAAGCCTATTTTCCTTTCTTAAGAACAACTATTTTTAGTTTTCGAAACACAATTTAGTTTCTGAAAGTATTAAATGAAAAAAAAAAAAAAAAGAGTAATTTAGAGATAAAAGTTGTATATTAGGTAAATTTTCAAAAACTAAAAAAATAAATAAAAATACTTATCATAAGTGATTTCATGAAACTTCCACAAGCGAGATAGGGAGCACAAATTTTACTCTACAACACGGCCACACCTAATAATTCCCACTTCATCCTTAAGTTTTATAACCTCCGCCCACACAGTGTCTCTCTATAATCTCGCCGGAGTTTCAAGAAGGCGAAAGAGCAGCAATGGCGGGAAGGTTACCAAGATCGGCATTCCGCTGGACGGAATTCGAATTTTCCCTCAGATCCTCCATATTTCGGTGGACCGACGTTCTCTCCTCCCTCTTCTCATGGAACTGGAGCTCCGCCTGGTTCCGCCGCTGGCCTCGCGGCCTTCTCAACATTCCGATCGTCGACGAACTCGTCTGGTCCCTCACCACCGCCTTCGAATCCGTCGCCTTAGTCTCAATGATCGGCTTCTTCTTCGTCTTCTACGGCTGCAACTTGTAATCCGTTCTCGGTCGATTCCATTTCAAAATCGCTTGTCGCTTCCTCAGCGGCATTAGAAGCAGAGTAATGACTGGTGAGAACGAATCATTCTAGTACTCAATATGAGATTCCTTTTGCTTTTTAACTTTAATTTATTGATTTCTCTTTTCGTTTTCTGCACTCTGTTCTTGATGGAGATTTTTGTTTCTTGTCCAATTTGTGAGTGCGACCGTAATTAGTACGAGCCCTAATTGGCTTAATCTTCCTCAAAAATCAGTAGTAATTTCATTAGGGTTGTTTTTCCTTTTTTTTCTTTTTTGTAGAATGTTTTTCGTTTTTGTATATCCGAATTATTTGAATTTTGAAATTTCAAATGCTTCGTTTTTTCTGGATTTATCTTTAAATATCTTAACGGAAATGAAATAATAATGAAAATGAGAAAATCATGCTTGGAAAAATAAATACAACTATCACCAATCAGAACTAAACGCGTATAATTGAATGGATGCACGTTAGACCTTAGCGACGAAGGATTTTATTCATTTATTTGGTGAAAAATACAATTTTCAGTAAATACTCTTGATTATAAATAAATTAATTATTCTTCAAAGTTAATTTTAAAATTTTACAATTAGAACTATAACACCAAGATCAGAGTGGTAATTAATGAAAACTTATGAGTAAATACAGGTACTAATTAAAATGTACAATTCAAAATTTGAGTATAAATATTTTGAAACTTGGAGATCAAATGAATTAAGTTAACAATTTAGGGGATAAAAATGTGACATTTTGAAAGTTAAAGACTAAACGGAAAACTACACTCAAAATTTAGAGATCAAAATATATCTTTTTCGTTAATTATTAGTTTAAAATTTCAATTTAGGTTTTTAAACTCGAAAAAAATGTTCAATAGTTTTTCGAAAAATTTAATTTTATGTATAATATTCACTAAAATTTAAAACAGGATAATAGATTTTGTAATTCTTTTTTAAATTACAAGTATATTAAACATAAAATCGAAGGACTTTTTATAATTGTTACTTATGAGTATGCATCACTAAGCATACTTAACCCTACTGCGAGTAATTGAGTGGAAAATCAAAAGGATTTGTAGATATGAAAAATATTTAGATTAATGTGTAAGTCATAGATTATATGACTGATAAGAGTCTATCACCCATAGGAATTGCTATATTTGCAATTATCTAAAAATGTTGCTATGTGATTAATTATTAATTTTAAAAGTGCTATTAAATGCAATTAGCTCGAACCTAATTATCTTAAACCTTTTACCCTTTCATTGGTCTCCATTGACTACTAGATCCTTTTTGGAGTTTCAAGAGTAATCTCTAACTTTATAGAATAACTATTTTTATTTATGAGTTTTTGTGTATGATGTTATCAAATATAGCAAAATGAGCCAAAATATCTATAAATATAAAGAATTTTCTCCGTCTATCTCTATCTATTGTTAATGGATATTGAAATTTTTTATATTTGTAAATAGTTTGATTTTTTTGACACTGTCATTTGTTTTAATGAATATGTATTAGAGTCACATAAACTCTTTAGCATAAAGTTGGGGAGTAGAAAAAAAGTAACAAAAGCTAATTCTGATACAATAGATATTTAGAATCTATAAGGACAAAACAATGAAAGAAAATTGGGAGTGTGCGACTAAAATAACAAATTTTCAAAAACGGTTGTCTTTTTATGAGGAGTTCAAACAGATATTTTGTTTGTTTTTTATTCTTCATAATTTTTTATTTTTGAAAATCTATGCTTATAATCTCTAAAATTCATGTTTTGTTGTTTATTAACCATCGATATTTTAAAAAATAAAAAATTTTAAAAGTAATTTTGTTTATTAACTATCGATATTTTAAAAAATAAAAAATTTTAAAAGTAATTTTTAAAAATTTATCTCGGAAGTTTAGCTAATAATTTAACTCTTTTATTTAAAAAAGTATGAAAACCATTAAAATTTAAAAAAAAAATTGAGAGAAAAATAAATTTAAATTTTTTAAAACTAAAAATCAAATATTACCAAAAACAAAAGATACCATTTCAAGGGATAAAAAAAAATCTGAATGATTTTAATTTTTAAAAATTAAAAAGGACAATATTGATTTTTAAACGATGCACTATCATTTATGAATAATTTTGACTTTTTGAGTGTCCTACAAAGGTTGGTGGTTGGGCTCAGAAACGGCCCATTTTTCTCTATAATTTTGGGACTGGCAGCGGTCATTGTCTGTATAATTCATCTCAATCTTCATTAATAATAATAATAATAATAAATCCCCATTGGTCATAATTTTTAGATTAAACTATAAATTTTGTTAGGTTTAAAAGGTCACTAACTATGACAATTAGGGTTTTTTAAAAAATTATAATTAATATTGATATGTCATTTTTTTAAAAATAAAAATTTACAAAAAGATTTTTATAACTCTCTTTTCCCACCTCTCTCGATTGGCCTATGTTTGAACAAGGTTTAGTTCAATATCAATTAGGAATACTTATAACAACATCCATAACTTAGTTTAGGAAGTTAAAACAACTTAATTATTAATCTAAATAAATTTTATAAATTTTTGTGACTTACTGAAATATCTGTCAATATCGATATTTTATTGATATACCTATAATAAAATTGAAATATCGATATAAATATTATAATCCTTGGTCTCAAAACTTCTCCTCCACTCCTTTGAGTTTGATTTTATCCTTCATATCAGAAGAAGGGTCAATGGCCCCTTCCTCGAGAGACATGATCATATATGAATGTTTGATGTATAAATTTTTATTTCTCCATACAAATCTAACCATAGAGCAATTAAAATGATTTATTTTTGAATCTAGAAAGCAATTTAATAAAACATTTTCTAATAAGCTATAATCTTTTCGAAAGTGAAAAATGAAGTGGAGAGTTGAGAAGGAGAAGATGAAATAAATGAGGGAGAGAGGTTTTCTTTTCTTTCTTTCTTTCTTTCTTTTTCTTTTGGTAAACTTTTTTAAATTAAAAAAAATGTCATATCGATATTAAATATAAATTTAAAATACCTAAGTACTGTATTGAAACTCGGACTAAAATGGCCAACTCAATCCAAATTGTAATATATTCAAGATATTAGTTTTTTTTTTTTTAAAAAAAGATTATATACTAATATCATTCTTCAACAAAGTTTTTAGTGACGATTATTGGGTAATTATAGGAAATAGCGTAAGTTATTTACTTTTATAAATAGAATTTTTTGTGGCCAATTGTTTTAATAGGTTGTCATCTCGGCTGAGATCGATAGTGAAACCAAAACAAAAACTTTGAACTTCTTTTATAGCACATTTCAACCACTAATTCTATGTTTTTTTTTTTTTTTTTTTTTTTTTGGCAATTCTAGCGGGACGAGAATTGAGAGATAATAAACAAATAAAAACATAATTATTAAATGATGGAGCCGTAGGCAGGACCAGCAAGTACAACAACCTCCATTGGTAACCATACACATCATTTTCTTTCCCAGGTGGTATCGGTGTCAATGTCTTGGTTGAGATTGTCACCAAAAAGCACAAAATTTGTGGGTTAAAAAATTGTAGTTAAAAGTTTTGTTTTAGTGGTAGTATCAATTTTGGTCAAGAGGACAAATAATTTGCCAAAAAAGCTGTCATTTGTTCTATTTTCTGACAATTAATTACTCACATTTTTGTTCTAGATCACCCAACCACTAACTCATCAACATATAACCAAAATACACGATGCTAATTGGAAGCGATATATATATATATATATATATATATATAGAGAGAGAGAGAGAGAGAGAGAGAGAGAGAGAGAGAGAGAGAGAGAGAGAGTGTTTGATTAAGTATAACCAACAATCCATGTTTTTTTAAAAGTATATTTATCCTTATTATTGAGGTTTTCTAGAGTTTATGGTTATTTTCTCTTTTTATGAAATTATAGCCATTTATAGTCATATTTACAACATCATATCCTTTACTAACTTTTTAATCTAGACTATTAAAAGTTAGCTATCTTCTTAGTCCCTCCCCAACACTATATCCATATATAGGTTTTTTTTTTTTTTTTTTAATGGTCTTTAATATTTTAGAAATTTCTAATCAATTCCTAGGTTTTTTTTTTCCTTCTTTCAATTAAGTGATTATAATTTTTAAGATAATTGTAAAAAATAACACAAAAAGTTTTCAATCTTTTGTAAATATCACCATTTATATCAATTCATTTTAGCATTTGTAATAATAGGGAATTAATTGAAGAAAATTCTAAGATATGAAATGGAAACTTTATAAAAGGCTATGGTCCTTATTGAATAAATAATGAAGGATCCAAACAATAGAAATTGTTATACATGTTTAGCCCAACAACTATATCATTAATATATCCATCTTTTATCTATCAATCTACATTATAACTCAACTAATTAATGTTTAATTCTAGTATGACTCAATAGATAAAAACACCCATTATTATTACAAAGATCGATAGGCTACGATCTCTCTCTCCACTAACCCTATATAACAATAATTTCGTTTTTATTTTTATATTTTATAAATTCACAATTTTGTTACTATTGCTTTCGTTTCTCTAGAAGAAAAATGTGAATTCTCAACAAAATTTCAAAAGAACTAAACTAATAGGTAGAAATACTATTGTTATTATTACTCAATTTTTTTTTCTTTAAATTAATTCATAGATATACTATTTATAAGCTTAATAAAACAAATGAAATAATTATTAAATAGGACTTAAAGACATCACTTAATCATCTAAGGTTGTTTTCAAACATAGCAAAATGAGCCAAAATATTTATAAATATAGAAAAATTTGATTGTCTATAAGCAATAGATTGCGATAAACTTGATATTTTTTCTATTTATAATAAATTTTCTAATTATAATGCATTCAAATTAATATCAATATGAAATTATAATGCTCTAACATGAATAAAAACCCGTAATTTGAGGAAAGGAAAAGTATATAGTATTTTTCACCATATATTTGTCTCTTGTTTATTATTATTATTATTATTATTATTATTATTATTATTATTATTATTATTACAAAAAGAAAAAAAAAGGTTTAGATGCAAAAGTTATAAATTATTCCTAAATCTCTTAAATTGCATTACTAAGCCTAAGAATATCAGCAGCATTTTTAAGTTGCAACCTAAACGTCATTCATGATTCGCATTTCACCCTACAAGATTTATATATATTCTTTTCTTTATGATGATGATGATGAAAAAAAAAAAAAAAAATCTTTTGAATAGAAGCTTTGACAATACCCATTGGGAAAGGAACTTTTCCCCCCCTTTTTCCTTTGACAAGAAATTGCACTTTGGCAAAAGCTTTATTTTGTCAAGCTTTTGTTGGTTGACATAAAGAAAAAAAAGTAGTGTCAAATCCAACCAAAATAATTTTTGTTATATAATTAAATCACCAAAAATAAGAAAATACATAAACTTGTATACATAAAAGAACATGAGCCCAACAACTTCACGTTATCCTTTAAGACAATTTTACTTACCTTTAGTGCCTGAGTTTCATGAGTAATTGTCTTCCGGGATAGAACAAATGACTTTTCTTATGGAAGCAACACCTGTTAACATAAATACTTAAATTTATATTAAATAAATTAATCCTAGGATCATTCATGCCAAATTGTCAAGAATAAATAACATACTAGATTCCAATGGGAGATTGATGATAGCTACAAAATGACTATTGTCTTCCTCAACCAAAGCTTTAGAGTAATTTAGGAGACGGATGCATGAGTTTGAGAAGAAAATAGTGCAATATGAATAATCTACATTCATGATGTTTACAAAAGCTTCTATCCTGAAAATTATGAGTTTTATGTCTTTTGAACGCATGATTTGACAAAAAGGAACAAAAAATGCTCAAGGATAAGAAAAAGATGTTGCTAGAATCACCAAGACCGCATTGTTCCACTGATTAATGCATCGAAAAACTTGGCGTTGAGAAGAAAAAGAATTGTTAGAAACATGGGCGGTAACTATCGTGTCTATGTGCAAGTGGATGATTGATTTGACCAAGTCACGACATAACCAATGAAACTATGATGCGATGAAGTCTGCGAAGCAAGGCATGAAGTTAAATGCAAAGTCGTTAGACAATCATGAGACCACTTTTTGGACGCCTATAAATAACCCGTGGGAGCTCAAGTTGAAGCTAGAGAGAATATTGTTGGTGAAAACTCTATTCAATCTCCCTCACCGCCATTGTCACCTTCTACCTCGAGCACTCTTGTGAGAAGATTCTGAGTGAAGTTCAGTGTCGCATCTCAGAGAGTGAGAATCTATCCATTTCCTCTGTGCAAATTGTATCAAATAGTCTTCATCTCAAGTCTCCAAAAAGCAAGATGTTGCCATTGGCGGCTTGAAGTTATTTTACATTTTACTTTCATTTCCATTGTTCTTATTTTTACTAAGAGTGGAATATCAAAAGATACATATTTTTTTAATATAAATTTGATTGATTCCATATTTCCATCTATTTTCATCTTCAACACTTTACATCATGAGTAGCTAAATTTCCTAATGGGTTAAGTGGATGAAACTAACATTCTCTAAGTTTTACTTAAGTTGCATTCATCTTGTTTAAATGTGTGCTGAAAATCTTGCATAAATCTATCAAACAAATCCATTTATTTAGTATAATTAACTGCTTAAGAGAGTAAGTGATTAACCATTTTCGTTTAAACAAGAAAAGAATTAGCATTAGAGATAAAATCAATCTTTCGTTAAAAAGAAACTCATCATGCGTTTTAGAACTAAGATAAATGTGGCGTCGAAGCATTGAGAGATGCGCTCTCAATTATGAGTTTACAACATGAACACATGCTTAAGTATCACTTAGAAATACATTAGTGAAATTTTGTCAACCCTACTTTATTCATTGATTCCCTATCCCAACGCCTGTTGCTTTGATTATATTTGTACTTGACACTTTCAACCATCATCTCCCACGCATCATCATTCCATATGTTCATCCACCATTCTTACATTTGTAAATTCAATTTTAAATTACTGTAAAGATACCACACATTCGTTTTACATATATTCATTTTTATAACAACTTCCATTACATTAAAAAAAATTTCTTTAACATCAAATTGTTACAAATCCCTGTGTTCAATGCATCATTTGCTATCTATTTTCAACGCAATAGGGATCTCTCTCTAGATGGGATTCAAGAAAGACTGAGTACGTATTGTTTTGGTATATTGGGAACCATAGCCCTCAAATTTTTTTAATATACTAATTCAATTAGGGTTCCCATTAAACCCTAATTAACTAGGAATGAGCTTCTACCCATTAAGTCCATACTCAATTAGAAATCTAGAGTCTTTAATTAAATAGATCATAATAGAGCCCAAACTAATAAAATAACTCAATGTGATAAAATATTAACCTACATATATTGCCTATACTTTAGTTATATGTGTTTAAATAAAACACATTTAATAGTACTTCATTCACAATATCCAACGAACTATACTTTGTGAAAATAAACTGAAATTGAATAAATTTTACAAGAGGGAGGAAGGTTTGAATAGTCGTGTTTCTTTTTCAATTTAGTTATTTATGAAAAGGCATATGCATTCATGAAACCATGCAACTCTACACGAATAGTCACACATACCATTTATTCCAACAATTTTTAATCAATGGTATAATAAAAATAAGAACAATATTCACAACATAAAATTCTTGATGTTTTGTGTTGATGCCAAATTTTGGAATGAGTAATATACCCGATCATCTCGTAACAATAACAATAAATTTGTCCGAGAGAAGAAGAATGGGACTTGTAAAAGATGAAGATTTTCGCACCAACATGGTGCTTGACACAGATACTTTGATGCTTCAATTAAAGAGTGAAAGGGTGTGAAAACTTAAGGCTGGTTCTAGAGGAAGAGTGGGCTTGCTCCTCTTTAGTCATAATGATGTATTTATATAAAGAGTTTGACCTAAGACTCATGAATCTAAATTTTAGCATCGAATCAAGTTGACCTACGGGATCTTTAGGCAGGGACATGGATTTAGCATGCTCCATTCATCAAATAGGAAGCCCTCAACATTTGACCCAAATTTCTCTCTTCTTAAGTGTTATTTGGTCATGGGGTGTAGCTTTGGCTTGAGTCTTGTCCTTTTTTAGTCTAAATGACTCTAAGTTTACTTAATGTTGTTTATGTTCTAAGGTCTAAAATTGCGCACAACATCAATCATTAAATTATTTATTAGTGTTTATTTTTTAAAAAAGAAAGACATTTTTATTTTCTCTTAAATGCATGCTTATTTTATACAATAAATCTCGACCATTTTCTTTAAATGTAACATTTCAGGTTCAAGATTCAAAATTTAGATTCAATACTTGAAGTATTAAACGTTGGAGCGCAATTTCTAAGAGAACACTCAACATATGATAGTTTCAACCCAATACGCTTAATTTTGAACTATGATTGAGTTATGTTTCAAAAAAAAAAAAAAAAAGTGATGTATTGGTAAATTAAAGGTAGTTATTTTCAATTCTTTTAAGACTTTTTAAACCATATTTGCATATTCTTAAGATCTCTTTCACTTGAATATGATCTCTGCTTATTCATGTACATCTTCTCCTTTAATAATTTAAATATTGAATGCAAGATATAACATGATCTTTTTCCTTTGCATTTTGTTTTAATAAATTTGAAGATGAAGGATAAAAATGTAATATATTATTTTGAGGATAGTATTTTTGTAATTTCTTCGTTAGATAAAAGTTTTCATCACAGACTCCATTATTTTGTGGGTAAAATTCAACTTACAATGATGAATTGTTTATTTGAAGCAATTAGAGCTGATTAATATCAATTACCAACCATGAATTATATAATTGGTTATAAGGTCTAAAATGTCGATATTGACAAAAATATCAAGATTTCAATATTATAAAAATATCGATGGAAATATCAATAAAATATTTATGTTAATGAGTATTTTTGAAAAAAAAATTATAAAGCAATTTTTTTAAAAAAATAATTATTAATAAATATTCTACGCTTTTTAAAATAAGTTAACATGTATTATTGGGTAATTATTTTAAATGGCAAGATTGCTGAAAATATTTTACAAAATATAGCAATGTGTATCAGTGATAGACAACAATAGACACTGATAAACATCTATTGGTGTCTATCACTAATAAACATCAAAAGATGATAATAGTTTATCAAGATTTATTTCATAGTAGTCTATCAAAATCTATCTCTATAGACAATGATATTTTGTTATATTTGTAAATATTTTGGCTCATTTTGCTATATTTGAAAACAACACTTTATTATTTATATATTATATTCATATTAGTGACATTTAATTGTTTTTTTTTATCATGTTTCATACATTTTCTTAAAATATAATAAATGTCAAATTCATGTAAATATAAAAATATTGATAAAAATATTGACATGTCGATAGAAATTTAATACCATAGTTATTGGGGATATAAATTTTTGTCTGTAAATATCTTATCCGCAGAAATTATTATTATTTTTTTAAATTACAACAACTATAAAACTATAAAAAGAAGTGTATGCTTTGTCAAGAAAATTGCATATTATTTTGGTAACAAATTGAAATCTTTGTGTTTTCTATATTCTTATATTTCGTATCTTTCATATATTATTTCAAGTGTATATGCAATACATTATTTTATTTTATTTTATTTTTTGATACAGCCATATGCAATAAATTAAAATTATGTTAAACTTAAACTTAAATTGATGATAGAAGAGATTAACTAGGAAGCTTTCTCCCTCATGAACGTATTGTTTTTAAATCTTTAAAGTTATTAACACGAATTTAATCATTTGTTTTCTTTTTTTCTTCTTCTTCTTCTTCTTTTTTTTTTTTTTTTACAAAAAGCAATTTTTTTAAAAAAATTTATTTTTAGGTTGGATCCAAAGAAAATTCAGAAATTTTAAATAAAGTTATTAGGTATATAATTTTATGTAGTGGTTTCAAAGAAAATTAGGTTAAATTATCATAAAATTTGGACCATATGTTAGACAAACAAATTTATTTTCAGTGCAACAGAGAGATTGGGAGATATGAACTACATACCTTCTAGTTAATAACACATTCATTTACCAGTTTAGCAATTGAGTTATGCTTTTTTATTTATTTATTTATTATTATTTTTTTTAAAGAATAGCTATGCCCACTTCTAATATTAAACAAATAATTTTGTCCTTTTAATCCATAATTAAAAGATTTGATTTTTTTTTTATTGATTTTAAGAGTTTCATTTAGTCGTCAAAGTGAACTTAACTAAACGAAAATTGTCACGACCTTCTAACCTAGAGACTGGAGGTTCGATCCCCCATCCTGACAATTATTGTATTTAAAAATGGGTTTCATTTAGTCATATGATTTAATCATGCTTCGTAAATTCTCCATATCATTGTCACACTGAACATATACAACACAATTTATTATTATTGTTGTTGTCGTCGTCGTTGTTATTATTATTATATGAGACATTAGGTTAATTTTCTCTATTTAATTGGCTACATTGACAGGTTGAATTAAGATTTAAAAGTTGAGTAGGTCAATAAAAACAATTGAAGGATTTATTTTTTATTTTTTTTATTTTTATTTTATTTTTTTTTAAGGTATGAATCCTCACTCTACTCTACTTATTTACTTTTTTGTTTTTGCAGTACAATAAATAATCGGAATTGATGTTTTGATCAAACTGCCACTGAATCGATTATGGTCGGTTTTATAAATGTCCAAACCAATCTCGACCATCAAGGAGTGAAAATCGGCCTTCGGTCGATCAGTCGGTTTAGGTCCTTGTTTTCTAAATTTTTTTAAAAAATATCAATTTAAAAGTTTTTCCAAACCAACACGGGCTGAGTTCTTCCTTCTTTGATTGACTATCTTCGTTTCAATCGACTCGATTTTTTGGTCTATCATGCTCACACCTGAAAGGAAGTATGGTATCTCATAGTAATTCAACTTTTTGTATAAATTTAGCCATTTGGGGGTGATTGGGATTTTGGGGGCGGGACCCACAAGATTTGTCGTTTATATTGAGTTAGTTGGGCCCAGCCCAATATGGTTGGGCCCAAGAGAGTGAGTTTTGGGGTCAGGTTGGGCCACTGGAAAAGTAAGTGGAGTAGATGCCTCCATTTGTTTTGTCGTCTACTTATTTAATCATCATATCTGTCCATTCATGCAATTAAAATATTCACATGCTCCTTTCTTTTTCCTATTTTTTTCTTTTGATAATAAATAAAGTTTAACATGTACTATTATTTCTTAAAAAAAAAATTATATATATAATTTATTTTCCATTTTTGGACTAAATAATAAAATAGTCTTTTTGTATTCAACAATGGTAAGAATAAAAAATCGAGCATTAGACCTTTAGAATGATAATTCATGCTTTATATATAAAATTACACTTAAACTGATGTAACATTGTTATGTTGTATTCTGCATTGCAAATTTTAATCGTTATATTTACGCTATCGTTATTTAATGAGTATTTTGTCCAAATATTTATTTAAGGTTTATACTATTTGTAATTTTGAACCCATTCATTTTAATTAGGTTTCTTTTGTTTTAAAGTATATTACTTTTTTTAGTTGAATATATTATTATGTGATCTTGTCTATATTTACTAAATACTCAATTGAACTAATTCCTATGACTTTAATCTATTTAATGTTAGCTCATTACAAAGTCTTGATCCACCTGGCTATTGCTTCAGTTTCGTACATGCGCCCACTCCCGTCGAACCTCTGTTTTCATACATGCATTTGTGGATCTCGTTTTCAAATTGATTGTTTGTGGGTTATGTTTCATATCTCTACATAGGTCTCTGTTTCAAGCCCAGAAGTTGTTCGTGGGTTTTGTTTTAGATCTTCTATGAGGATCTCTGTTTCTAGCCTAGAAGTTGTTCGTGGACTCTATTTCTAACCCAGATTTGCTAATTTGATTTGGAAGTTTTCTCCACAAACTAAGTTGTTCACCATTCTACCACCTTGAGTTTGAGGGGGAGTGTTAAAGTTAATTAGGATTTATTATTAATAGTTTATTCCTAATTAGTATTTTCCTTTATTGTTTTCTTCCCTTTTTTTTTTATGTATTTTTCCTTTCTTGGTTTATTTCCTTAGTTGAGTCTTGTTGGAGTCTACTTATTTACATTTCTAATGTATTTTGAATACAAGTTATTATTCAATAATATTTACAAATTTCACATCGTATATGTTGATCTAAACAAAATGAAAAATTATTACGTTAAGGATAGTTCAAAATAGAACAAAAAGTAGTTTTTTAGTAAAATTAATTACTAAACTTTGTTGTCCATATCTCTTTACTCATTGAATTCAATATCATTTCAATCATGTCTTTGAATTTTCAATTACAAGTCATTTTAATCACGTTGACATGACATGCCAATTAAACTAGCAAAAAAAGAATATTCAATGCAAAATAAACAAATATGTCAATAATAATTCAATTTAGACTAATCGAATAAATACATTAATCAAATTGACGACCTACAAACTCTTATTTAACGTATTAACTTTAAACTTTATATCATATCTCAACAGCTTAATTGTTATGGCAACTATTAATTCAACTAACCATACGATTGCCATAAACAAACCTTATCATAATGAAAATGTAAGAAATGATTGAAATGATGTATAATTTAAAGACTACATAATAAGAGACGAAATTAGTTATACATAACATAGAAGAGAATGCTAAAAATAGAAACCAAAAAATAATAATAATGAATTTAAGTTTCTTTAGAAGTAGGCGTGCTTGCAGTAAATAGGAATGCGACATATTTAATGTTTTAAAAAAATAAAAAGCGACAAGTGTCAATCATGACCGACTGTCACGGACAGCCACCAATAAGAAAGTGACAAGTGGCATCTCAAATGAGAACACGTTTTGTTTCTTGATAGGTGATTTTGTTATCTGACAGCACCAATTCCAAAGCTAAAATTTCACTTTCTTTTCTTTTCCATTTGGTCAATTTCTTTTGTTTATTGGTTGGGAAAACACATTTCTTATCCTAGTTTCGTGGAATTAACAATTTGATTTTAAATTTTAATTTGTAATAATTTAGTCTTGTATTTTTAATTTTGTAACAATTTAGTTTTTAAACTCTAGTGTGTAATAATTTAGTTTTCTACTTTTAAATTTGTAATAATTTAGCCCCTAAAATAGAAAAAAAATTGTCAAAATTAGATATCAATTTTTATTGTTTTATGATATAGACTATGTATTTTGTAAAAATATTGATTCTCTAATTGGTTTATAGATTTATTTATGCAAGAAATTTTATTAATTTTTAATACTAATTTCTATAATAGGCTTTTTCTTTCATATTTCATTTTCCTTTCCTTTCTTGCATTTTTATTTCAATCTCCATTATGTTTGTAACAGTTTGGAACGTAGATTGATCATCGAATGTCATTATCATATACATTTCAGTGTAGGGCCCATAAGGCTCTTCTGGAACAATTGGATGACAGCCCTTTCTTCTTTTTCTAAAGGGCAGACATCAACCTAATAGACTCGTTGACATGAATGAATGTATGATAGATATTTGAGTAAATTGTAGAAGTTTCAGGACCCGATGATGAATTTTATTAATTTCATAAAGGGCAACATGGCCATATATGTCTGGAAATGTTAATTGATTTACGGGAATATCGCGTAAGCCCTTTTTCCAGGAGGAAGGAGACATTGGAAAGAAGACTAGACCATACTAAAGTCAAGAGGCATTCGGGAGGGCTAAATTGTTACGAGATTGAAAGTACATGGACTAAATTGTTAGAAATCAAAGTTCAATGACTAATTGATTACTTTTATGAAAATTTAGGGACTAAAAGTAATTTTTAACCTTGTTTATTTATGTTAAATGAAAAAGATTTAAGTGCAGTCGAGCTACAATCATCTTTTGTGCTGTCTTTTTTGTATATTTCTTTTTTCTTGTGGTTAAAAGAAGGGGAGTATGAAACTTAGATACATCTTAGGCTACACTCATATATTGCTTGATGTTAAATTACAAGTTGAGGTTGTGTTGCATTTTGTTTTAGTTTTTAGTTTTTTAATTAAATTTATAAACACTATTTTTATATGTAAAATTCTATCTTTTATTATCTATTTTTTACTCACCTTTTCAAATTCAAGTATTGAAAACTAAATAATAAATTTAAAAAAATTAAAAAAAACTTAATTTTGTTTTTAGAATTATTTGATTAAGAAATCAAATGATTCTTTAAAATATGTAAAAACAAGAATAGATAAACGGTGACAAAACAAGTATAAATTTTAAACATAGAAAACTATAATTACTAAAGAATTGAACGTTTATAGATTTATTAGACATTTTTTAAACAAAAAAATTTAAATGAACACCTGCCACAAAGCTAAAAAATTGAACTTGTGATTTCCCTTATTGATATAATGGGAGATGTGAACAACGGATCATTTTGAATACTTTTAAATTAAATTTTAAATATAGTCAATAACTTTTTAAGTTCATGCTTAAAAGCTTAAGATATGTTTAATGGAATTTTGAAGTTTAAAAATATGTAATAGTTTGCATAAGCTTCAATTTTATGCTTCATATAATTTTTTCATATTAAAAATTTGAAATTTACTAGTCTATTAGAAAGAAGTTAAATTTTATGTCTTAGAAGAAACTATATATTATATTTTATCAATTTTATGTTTAATAGTTAAATTCACAAATTCAACCTTTTGATACAATATCAATTTTTTTAATATAAGATTTAATAAAGTTTGTATTTTTAAACTTTAAAGAATTTCCAAACATAAATATGAAATTTTAGAAACCAAACTAGTTGTAATTTGTTTATTCATTATGTACCTGACCTAACTTTCATTCACTAAATTCATTTTTGTTCATTATTATTTAAGGAAAATATGATTTCTGTTAGGTAAATTTTCATTTACACCCAAAGTGATTATAATTAATCCATATACATTTGTATTAAAACAATTTTAACTATAGTTTAGTCAAAGTGAACATAGCTCAATTGATATATATTAGTACTATCAACTTTGGGATATGAAGTTTGATCTCGCACCTCACATATTATAATTTGAATTTTTTTTAAAAAAAATCTAAACATAATATGAACCATGTTAAATTGACAGATTTCAATAAAGTTACAAATAGGGAAGAGAATATGAACATTGTATTATTTAATTGAAAAATTACATAAACGTATTTTAAAAATTGAAACATCAATATTTTGGTGGATGAAGAATGATATTGAATTCCGAGAACTAAGAATCATATTAATTTTATTTATAAAAAATATAATGAAATAATGAAAAAAGAGATTAAATGGAGCACATGGATGCACGTTGAACATGGGATATGTAGAAAAAAAAGGCAAAAAAGCAAACAAGAACAAGACAAAATCACAAGCAGATTTCAAAGCCATCTTTTTTTTTTTTTTTTTCTTTAAAAAAAAATATAACAAAAAAATCAAATTATTATTATTATTTAAAATTTATGAATTTTGTGGTCCTCTTTTGTAAAACGACATGACGAATTACATTTGGACATAAATACGACACATGACCAACATATCGACAGACAAATAGTAGAACACACACACGTGCTAACTTTTTTTTTTTTTTTTTTTTTTTAAATTATTATTATTATTATTATTATTATTATTTAGAAAGGAACCTATAACTTTGAACTCAATACTATAGTACTTACCGTCTATTTAGATTTATTAGAGAAAAAAATTATTTTTATTTAAATTCTTTGGATAAAATTTAAGAAAAAATATATTTTTAAATTCTAAATTTTGGGTTTAATTTCTATTTTATCTCTAGGTTTTAAAATATTACACATTTAGTCTTTAAGTTTTGAGTTTGGTTTCAATTTAGTCCTTAAGTTTTAAAATGTTACCATTTTACTCTTGACATTTGAGTTTTGTTTCAATTTAGTTCTAGATTTCAAGATTTACATTTTTAACCTTAATTTTTTACTAAATATTAATTTTTTATCTTTAGTGTTAATGTTTGTTAATATGTTTAAAATAATTAACTTAATTATAATTAATTAAGACTCACTATTTTTCATCATTTTTAAAATATAATTTAAAATTTTCACTTCATAATTATTTTAAATCAATTTATAGATATTGATGTCAACAATGGAAAGTGAGTTTTTAACGAAAAATTGAGGTTAAAAATGTAAAATTTTAAAATCTAGGGACCGAATTAGAACAAAACTCAAATTTCAAGGGTAAAATTGTAACATTTTGAAACTTAGGGACAAAACTAGAACCAAAAGAAAAACTTAAAGACTAAATGTGTGACATTTTGAAACTTAGGGACTAAACTAAAACCAAAATCAAAACGTAAGGACTAAATGTGTAACATTTTGAAGCGTAAGGACTAAATAAAAACTAAACCCAAGACCTAGAGATCAAAAATATATTTCCTCCTAAACTTATTTAAAATACATTTTAAAAGTGTTTCAAAGGTTATTTTGAGGAGTTATCAAAAATTTAGATTTTATCTAAAATTATTTATTTTCAAAATTAAACATTTGAAACGTTAAACCAAACACAACATTAATTTACCTTTGTCTCTCATTCTAAGTTATTAATAAAAGTTAAATATAAATTTTAAGATTTGTGTCCACCCTTTGAATTCTTAGGTTTGTGTCCAATGTCTACATCTTTGATAAATTGATTTTTTTAATATAATTGATCCATTACAATACATCTAAATTTTGAATTTTGAAATTTTAAAAATTAAATAGACACAAAATTAAAATTTGAAGGGACTAAATTTATTGTTTAATTTTAATTATAATGTAAATAAAACTGATAATATCAAATTTATGGGATACTTTTGCAAAAGAAATATGAATAAGAATTAAATTATTCTAATTGATGCCAATTAAAGCATATGCAATGAATAAAATATCATAAAAATCGATAGTTTGATCTCTTACTTTAAGAATTATCGAACTAAAAAAAAAGTTACTCTCATTAATGTCAGAAAGTTAATGTTTCATTTGACCATTGCAATAATCTTTTGCTTTAAATCTATTGATTTTATTGATAGGGTTTATGTAGATGATTTTTGTTATAAATAATTTATTGATGGTTATTGAGGTGTGTCATATATATATTTATTTATTATGGGATAAGAAGGTATTATATGTAAATTACCATTAGTTATACTCACATTTAAATATTTTTATTTTATTTTAATTTTATTGAACTTAACAATATGCGAGACAGGGATTTGAATACTTGATCTACAAGTTGATTAGAATTAACAAACTATTTTTCTTATATATTTTTCAAGTTGAATAGACATAATTATGTATTTTTTTATTTTTTATTTTTAAAAAAGAAGATATAAAGTATGTACTCCTCATCAAAAGATTAAAAGTTCAAGTCGTCCACCCGAAGTATAAAAAAATAATAAGAGGAAATTCCTTTTCTTTT
The DNA here is from genome assembly GCA_030954485.1 of Citrullus mucosospermus. Lineage (NCBI taxonomy): Eukaryota > Viridiplantae > Streptophyta > Magnoliopsida > Cucurbitales > Cucurbitaceae > Citrullus > Citrullus mucosospermus. The sequence continues at coordinate 28,261,495 of CM062056.1, forward strand.
CGAGAAATTATTTTAAATGACAAAAGTGTCAAAAAATATTTACAAATAATAGTAAAATATCACAATTTATCTACGAATAGACTGTGATAGATTGTAATAGACTAATATCTGTATCTATCTTGACATAGATAATAGTCTATCGCGATTTATCATAAATAAACATTGAATTTTTGTTATATTTATAAATATTTTTTTTCATTTTTTTTATGTTTAAAAACAACCTTTTCTTTTCTGGTCTACTTCTTAAAATTAATCTTATAAAATTGGTATTGATGAATATTTAAAAGTTCAAATTTTCTTTAACTAAAAATTAAAAGTAAGAATTTCATTTTTTTGAGTCCAAGCGGAATCGAACACATTTGGTTTGTTTTTTTGGAACAAATGTATAATATAATAAATACTTTAAACATTGGAGCTCAGCTATACTCAATGTTTGTAAAAATCATTTGTTGATCACATTTTTTAAAAACTATTCATATGTGCAATTTAAATGATAGATAAAAGCAAATATATATATATATATATATATAGACCAAATAATAAAATTAGTCGATTTTTATACTAACTCTAATAAATATCTATTTTCAATATTAGTATGTGTGATATATATCAATTCGATATTTGGACAAACGAATAATAGTTTGTTTTTATTTTTATTGAAGCATTTTAGAAAATGGTCAGATTAAAAATTTAGACTATAAATTTTGTGGTTTGTGCCTTTGTAGTCACTGAATTTTTAGAATTACGCATAGTCTTTGAACTTCTTAGTAACAAAATAATAATAATAATAATAATAAACACAAAATCCAAATTTATTAAAAATTTGGCCTATAAATTTATGGTTGCATTAGACAAAGTCCAAATTTGTATGTAGCAATTAATTTTATAAGTTTTGAATTTATTTTTTTAAAAAAAGTTATTAGAAGTTTTGGATTTTAGTAATTTAACAAATTTAGAGACTTAGATCAAATGAATAACTTAAAATATTTTAGAATTAAACTTGTAATTCCACATAAAATTTTAATATTTGTGTAATAGAGATGAAAAGTTTAGCGATAAAACATATAGGAATATCAAAATTAAGAGAAATTTAGAATCTAAATATATAATTTAACATATACAATAAGATACATGGAAACAACAAAACAAATAAAAATATAACCGCCGGGGAAAAAAATTCAATTGGAGAAAAAGAAAAAAAAACACGGCGGCGATTCCGATTTCCGAGTCTGTGGAACGAACGATTATCAATCTCAAGAATCGTTCGAGATTCCGAGCAAAGTACTTCGAGTTCCGGCGAGGAGTTCAGCCAGCGCCGCCATGGCTTTTACCTGCATCTCTAAAGCCGATATGTAATCGGTCGCTTCTTCCAGAAGGTTCGGGAACGAGAGTTTCCGGCAACCTGGAACCAACCGGCCAAGAATTTTCACCTTCCTCTGCACTGCCGGCAACTTCCTAATCTTCTCATTCTTCGCTTCGGCCACGCGCGATGGTTTACGGCAGAGCAATTTCTTCGTCCTCCGACGTCTCGCAAGCCTCTGACGGAATCGACTGGCCAGAATCGCACGACTCCATCGAGTCCTCCCCTTGGCTGTAGCGGCGAGTACGCAATCCGCAGTTTCGCGAACTAGGCGTCCGTTAATCGGAGATCTCGCATACGGCGAGGGCCGCCGCCGACTTACTCGCCGAAGCGCTTCCGCGAGCCTGGATGAGTAGATCTGTTGCTCGACTTCAGTTCTCCACCTCTGTTGATCTCTACCTTCCGCAGTAACATCGGAAGCAATTTTCCGACGCTTATTCGGCTGCTGCAACAACCTTCTGGAGTTCTTCGATTCCTCCGCGTCCATGAAATTTATAAGAAACGGATTGAATTACAAATCTGTAATCTAAAAAAATCTGCAAAACAAAGAAAAAACATCAGCGAAATTCGAACAACAACCAGTACCAGACTACAGTACAAGCGATTGAATCAATCTCAAAATGGAGAATAACGAAGAAAGAGGAAACAAGATTTGAAATATGGAGAAATGGTAGAAGAAGAAGATGAATATACCTTGAGAAACGGAGAATGTTGTGAAGGAATTTGGAGTTTGAATTGGGAGAGAGATTGAAGTTTGAAGTGTGAGTTTTTAGACAGAGAAACAGAGGGTTTAAAAGAATCACGGGAAATCACGCGTTCTGAGTCCTTCAAAGACGTTTAATTGCTTCTCTCTCTTTTCTTTCCCATTTCTTCCATTTATACACATCTTCCATTCAGGTTTTATTATTATTATTATTATTTTTAATATTATTTATTTATTTACACGGACCAACCATCCTTTTACGACCTCTTTTACGTTTAATAATCTGACTCTTACATACGTATAAAATCTAACTTTTTGCTCACATTAGAGTGCACTGTCGCATTTTATAAAGTATTGCATAAGGGCTACGATAAACTGGTCATCCTCAATGCAATACATTATAAAATGCGCGCGTGATTTAATATATTTGTGAGGGACAGGTCATCAATCATAAAGAATCGTCTTTTAGGTTTTTAGGTTATTCGTACAAAACTCTCTCTTCTGTTCCAAACCCCCTCCTTTTATATATATACACATTAACCTTTTGGTCAAGGACATATGTTAACCTGTTTAGTATATATAGTTTAAGTCTAATAACTATTTGATTTTTGAAAATTGAGCTTATAAGCACTAATTTCACTTATAAGTTTCTAGGTATGGTTTTTCACTTTCTTTTAATGTTTTCAAGTACCAAACCTATCTTTTGAAAACTAAAAGATGAAGGTCTTGTTTGATAATCATTTGTTTTTTGGTTTTTGAAAACTAAGTTTATTAACACTACTTGCACCTATTGATTTCTTTTTGTTTTGTTGTATACATTTTATGAGTGTTTTTAAAATCTAAGTCAAGTGTTGTATACATTTTTTGAGTGTTTTTAAATTTCTTTGTTTTTGTTTTAGAATTTAGCTAAGAATTCGATGGTTTGCATAGTATGAAATTTTAAATTTGTAACAATTTTGTCTCAAGTTTTCTTTTGTAACAATCTAGTTTTTATACTTTGAAATCTATAAGAATCGGGTCTTTATAAGAGAAAATTTTCATCAAACTTAAAGCATCAAATTTTATTTTGTTAGGACTAAGGGCCTTTCTAGTTTATAAAATCATTTCTATAATTTGGTCAACCAACATTTGATTTTTTTTTTTTTAAAAAAAACAATATTTCATTACATGAATCAAATTGTTGCGAATAAAATTGATGGAGGTAAGTTATTACATATTAAAATTTATGAACTTAAAAGTAACATTGACTAAGGGTGTGCTTGGAATACATTTTCAAGTGTTTAGTTTAAAAAATAAGTTATTTTAAAGAAAAAAAAGTGGAATGTTTGACAACCATTAAAAATGGATTTTAAATTGTATTTTAAATCATTTTTATCAAAAAAATTTTTAATCTTTTTAAAAGTCAATCCAAACATATTTGAGTGGAAGAGCACAAAATAATTTTAACCATCTTATTTCTACTTTTTAACTTTCTAACTTCGTTTTGTTTTGTTTTAGTTAGTAGACTTTTAAATGTTGGTCCATAAAATTTTAAGGTTTTTTTTTTTTTTTTTTGGTTAATTACCTCGTAGAACCTCTATTTTATTTTCTAACATTCTATATGAAACACACTTTGTCACTACTTATTCTCAAATAATATATACACCTTTTCTTTTTTGTATTTCTTATGTTTCTAACCTAATTAATTCATGCGCATTTTAATATGCTAATTTAATGCATAATTGAAGGTATGCTGTTAGTTTGTTATAAACATAAGAATTAAGAGAAATTATTTTAAATGACAAAACTGTTGAAAATATTTATAACTAATAGTAAAATACAATGTTTATGTGCGATAGATCCATCTATCACAGATAGACAATGAATTTTACTATATTTATAAATATTTTGGTTTATTTTACTATATTTGAAAAGAGTTCAAGAATTAATATGCTTATTTTATTTTTTTTAAAAAATTAATGGACTGGATAGAATTTACATTTTAAAAGTTGAGGGATTAAACTAGAACAAACTCGAAAGGTTAAAGGACTAACATATAATTTAGGCTTTCACTGAATTAATATTAAGTCGTTTTTGTGTGTTATATATCTTTGTAAAGAAATTTCAATTAAATCTCTAAATTTATTATTTTGATTCTAATAAATTATAAAAGTTTATATATGTATGTATGTATGACACCGAAGGAGTACTATACTAACCAGATAAAATAAAAGTGAGTGAGTAGGCTACAAAATTTATAGATTTGTTTTTCTAATAGCTTGCTTTTTCTATTTATATCATAGGGGTCCAATGAACACCTGTTATTCTAATTAGTGTTTCACACCAACATTTAATTAACAATAAAGTTAATTTGAGTATAGCTTAGTGAATAAGATATATGCTTACCATTTCAAGGATCATTGGTTCAATTTTTCATTTTGTAATAGTTGAACTAAAAAGAATAATATTATTGATAAGAAGATAGAGAGTTGTAAAAATTAAAGATATGGTACAATAATGTAATTATTGTTTTTATTATTTTATATATTTAGGAAGTTAAATAGATACAACTGTCCAAGTCTATATATAATAACAGCTAGATTTTTTTTTTTTTTTTGAAAAAATCTTCTCTTTATTTTTTAAATTTTTATTCAAAAAAATATATTTCCTATTTATTTAAATTTATACACATGTTTTTGTAACAAAAAATCACCTCTCCATCCACATCATCCTCCAAATAAAACACTATTTCTAACAATTTTTTTAATATATATATACACACACATATATAATGTACATGCCATATTTGATATGAAAATTTATGAACATATATATTATTTTTTTATTTGATAGAGAATATATTGTATATAAATGTGGCCTATATAGCCTAGTTTCAATTTCTCTCTCTCTCTCTCTTTATCAAATAATAGAGAGATTCTTGAATTTTACTTTTTCTTTTTGAGAGAGATTATATATATATATTACTACCCATGTGATGTTATGTTTCTTTCTATTATTTTATTTCTCCTTCATTAGATAAATAATAAATATACAAGACTATTAATGCATTAAATATGAATATATAAAAAAAACATTCCCTTTCTTAAAGTTAACATTATTGTTTTATTTTGAAGGCTTGAATCCTATTTTTATGCTTATTTTATTTTTCTTTCAAAGCTTTAGAATATTGTATTTAATTAATATATGTAAAATTTGCATAAAAGAGTATTTGTCCTTGTTTATTTTTATAATTTATTTTAAAATGTTTGCATGAGCTTATTTTTTTTTATCCTTTATTTGACTTGTAAATAATTACTAAACAAATATTTAAAGCCATATGTAAATAAGGCAGGCAACAAATTTCAAAACCATTTAAAAACTTTCTATTAAACTATCAACTAAAATAATCTTTTATACAAAAGTTTGAAACTAGAAAACAATATTTGCAAATTAAATGACTTAAAATATAAAATATAAAATTTATGAACCAAAATTAGATTTAAGCTTATTTAAAATTATTTCTCTCTTATATATATATATATATTTTGTGACTTGAAAGTGGGAGAGTTTGTTGAATGATTTTATTAATCTTTGACCAACTCAACAAGCAAACAACTTTATTAGTATAATATATTCATGAACATTAAATAAAACTGTCTTTTTTACAAGAAAAAGAAGTATATTTTTGTGAACTAAATTTAAATTTATACAGTCAAATATTAAGAATATGTTAATGTAGATTAAAAAAAATACTAAGTAAAGTTATTAAATAAAAAATAAAAGATATCGCGACATAGTTTACGTTACCTAAATTGCTAATTAGTCTAAAAAAAATTGGTAATCAATATTTTTCTACTTTCTAATTATATTAATATTGACTTTAATTAGATTCTATTTGATTTTAGACAAAAATCGATGTAGCTCGTTACATCAACCCTAAAAGATATATTTTTAAAAAATTTAGAAAATCAAACTAACGTTGTAGAGCTTTAATACAAAGCTAATCAACAAAAAGTCGTTGCATTAATTAAATTCTTTTTTATACGATAACTTTGAAAATTTGAACTAATCTTTAAAGATCTGATGACGTTTTTTACATTGGTAAAGACAAAAATTCTTGTAAAATTTACTTGATTTTTTTTCTGCATGTATGTTTATATGGAATCTTAAAGATCAAGAAAAAAAGAGAAGATTATTAAAGATAATATATCATAAAAGAAAACAAGTAATTAGGTGGGAGGAGGATATAATGTTGGTTGCTAAGTTTTAAAAACAATATAGTTGGGAAGAGAAGCCAACAAAAACAACTTCATTATTATTACAAACAAAAAACATGCACAACCTCACTTTGTCTCCATGTCTTGTCTTCAAAGCCAGGCAAATTCCATCTTTTCTTTTACAAAATTGTCTTTCTTCTTTAATCATTAAATATGGATCATACATACATATTTTATGGTTAAATTATCCATTGAATTCTTTGGTTTGATTTTGTTGTTTAGTCAATTAAACTTATAGGATATAGTGAATGTGTGTCACATTTTTTATTTACCATAATAATGAACTTTTTTTTTTAAAAAAGAAAAAAATTGACTAAACGTGTTGAATGACTATATTAAGAGTTTAAAATTGAGGAAAAAAAGAAAAGAAATTCGTGAATTTTCAAGTGGGCATAATATGATTTTAGATTTTATAAAGATTGGCGAAACTAAGCCATACATATATATATATATATATATATATATGAAATTAGGTATAACTAAGCCGTTTTATTATTTTTTTTTAACCAAATATGTTTTAGTCATATTGTATTGTTGGTGTATTTTGTGTATTTTTTTAAATTTAGTTTTTCATAGTTGGCTAACATTAGAAATGGTTAATAATGATAAACTTACGTGAGATCTTGGTGAATGAGTGACGAAATCTAAAAGGAAAAAAAAAAACGTTTTTTAAGAGGAATAAGACTCAAAAATTATACAAATTTCTTAAAAACTCGAAGATGAAATTTTCATAGATGTCCATTATTTAAATTTATCATCAAGTAAGGTTGACATTCATTAACCTAAATTGAAACTTTTCAAATAATAAAAACTAGAAAAATATTTGGGTGCATTTGGAAAACACTATCTTTGTATACCTTACTTAAATTTTCAATCATAAGTTGACGACTAACACATATTTAATTTTTTTTTTTTAAATATCTTTATATGGTTCAAGTACGACTTGACAATACTTTTAATTTCGGTTCATTTTAGTTCCCATACTTTCAAAATGTTCATTCGAACATTTTGAAAATACAAGTACTAAAATGAACATTCTAAAAATACAAAGACCAAAACGAATCAAAGCCAAAAGTACAGCAACTAAAGTAGTATTTAGACCTTTTTTTTTAATATTTTTTTCTCTTTTCTTATAATTGAAGTAGATGCATAAAGATAGGTGCATTCCAAAACACTAGTCTAAGTAGTGTAAGGAAAGAAACACTCTGACATTACAATCAACTATAAGGACTAAAACATATATTTATTATTATTATTTTGTTAGTTGGGTAGAATTTATTATTATAATGGAGAATGAAGGATGTGTTGGGAAGCACTAATTGGGTTGTGGGTGTCAAGAGAAATTTGTTTTCATGCAAGGCAATGATTAGTGGTGATGTTAGCCAATTGAGCAAAAAAAAAAAAAAAAAAAAAAAAAAAAAGCATGTGGTTGTTTTTGTTTTCATGCTACTTTCAATCATGTGCCTCTATTCTTTATTTCTCTTTCTTTCTCTTTTGGATTCTTGCTTCTTTTTGGGATGTGGCTCTCTCTCTCTCTCTTATTTTATGATTCTCTTTTTTAGGGTTTGGACTATTATTTGTTTTGTTTCTTAGATGTGGCAACCTTTCATCCACATTATTTGCTTCCCAATAACCCCTAGCTTCCAACATCCCACAACCTACCTTCCATCTTTAGGGGCTTAAATTACTTTTTAATCATTAAAAAAAAAAAAATTATACTTTTTAACACTTGGTGGTAATTAATAATGTCTATCTAAAATGACCTCGTAACGGTTTATACACATTTTTTCAAGCTGTCATTCCAAACATGCCATCCACTTAATTATGGTTAAATACAAGTTTTGTTTCTAAACTTTTAAGTCTGTATCATTTGGTCGTCATTGAATAACTTTAAAATAATGGGTGTCTAATAGATCTTTAAATTTTCAAATTTCAAATTTGTATCTAATAAGTTCTTAACTTATTTGACATTTTCTTAAAAACTCATAAATCTAACAAACATAAAGTTGAAAGTTTAGAATTCTATTAGACATAGAGATCAATTGTATATCTCATAGACCAATTAACTTTTTAAAATTTTAAACTTATCGATGTTTTGAAAAGCTTAAGGACACAAACTAAAGGTGTAATTTAAGTTATTTATTTATTTATTTCGACCATAAGATAGTGGGTTTACTTTTGCACATATAGGGAAGAAGCTAGCAAAGGAGGGGCTATTATTTGTGTCCTATTATTTATCTTGGATTAAAGGGTTTAATCTCCCTCTCTAAATTTGCAAAATTTGGGCCTCCTTGTTAAAGATTCTAGTTTTGACCCACTTACACATTGTTGTAAAAGAAAATAAAGAATGATTAATAAAAACAAATAAAGAAGGAAATGGGTATATGAGAGTATGAGATGATGAAAGCTTTATATATATAAAAATAAAGAAAATGACATGACAATGGGCTTGCCTGCCTTCTTGGGGGCATTCTTCTATGTCTTGCTTTATTTTGCCACTAAATCCTCTCAAACCACCCCCATCAAAATATGCTAATCTTCATTCACTAAATTTTATTATTCCAATCTACCCTTTTTCTCTTTTAGTTTCACAAATATTATAGACTAAATTATAACAAATACCCTTCAACTTTCCTATTTGTTTCAAAAATACTCTTATATTATCTCTCAACTTTCATAAAAGTTTCAAAATTACCCTTAGAATAGAATTCCTTCAAAATTTCGATTAAACCGAGACTTAGAGCTGTGTATCGATAACCTAAAACAATGTAATGATCTCAATTTTTATTCTAGGTCATTGTCACACTATTTTACATCTCAATTTTCTTCCAAAAATTTTAAAGAATTTCTACTTGAAGGATATTCTTGAAACGTTTATGAAAGTTCAAAAGCAATATTGCATGAGTATTTTTAAAAACAAATGACAAAATTAAAAGTTTTTTTTTTTAATAATTTAACAATATTTTTATATATGGTAAATAAAGCTTTTAAATTACACTTTCCATTTCTAGCATGTTGCATATAATTTTGCAGCTAAATAAAAAAAAATTATATTTTTTTATCTAACTTAGTTCAAACAATATGTTCAAATTGTTTGTTCTTTTCTGAATTTTTTTTTATTTTTTTATTTATTAATATTCCTCAAAATAGGGCCAAGCAAAATGTGTTCACCCCACTAAATTTTGAAGTTTTTGATACCCATCTTTAAGCTTTATTATCTGTTCTCAGTAATCATCATTAAACCTAGCAAGTCGGGACTTTATGTGTATATATAATTCTTTTACTTCAATTTCATATTCAAAATACCCAATCTTATTGCAAGAGAGAGAGAGAGAAGATAAGGTATATGCCAATTCATGTTACTTTTTTTTTTTTTTTTTTTTTTTTTTTTTTTTTTTTTTTGCATTTTATCTGTTAATTTTAATGATGGTTGTAACAAAGATATTATTTTATACTATGTTTTTCTTCCTGTCCACCATAGCTTTTGTGTATTTGCTTTTATCTTATATAATTTAATGTCAATTCTTTCCTTCAACTTGCAAGCAACCAATAAAACTTAGACAGCTCTCTTAGTATATAATAATATGTTTCTATAAAAACTATTAAAACCAGACAAGTTTAGTTTATTGTTAAATATTTGAACTTTAATTTTCTTTTCATATGATTAGTTAGGAGAAGAGAGTATTTTTTTTTCCTTAAAATTATCTCTCCACTCATATATAAAATTTTCTTTTTCATGCCTTTAGTTCTTATGGATAATTGCAATTAATTATAAATAATAATGATAATATAAAATTTTCATACGCTGTATTACTTTGAAATCTTTTTTTGAACAATGATCTCAATCAAGATATCATATATATTTAGATGGGTTAAATCGAATTGATACTCCTTATAGATTTTAAGGTTGTATTACCTGAAACTCAAAATTAATAATTGTATAAATTAAAATTTTAAATGTTCAGGATTGAACTTAATTTTTTAGACCTTCTATTAGGACTTTGTTTTAAGATTGTTAATGCATGGTTGTTGATGATCTATTCCATCATTTGAAAGATGAAGAGACCTCACAATTTTTAAATGATACAGAAGCTACTCTTCCCAGTATTTGCCAAGTGGTTTTGAGATGAAATCCTACGTTTATCTAATATGGTATCACATCTTAAAAAACCCAGATGAGTATTTGGTAAAAATAAAATAAAATTGAGATGCATCCCAAAAATGAACCCAAAGCACCATCTTGAGGGGGCATGTTGAGGATCCCACATTGAAAAGATGAAGAGACTTTACAATCTTTAAGAGATAAGATATATGGGTTATTCCTATTGCCAACTAGTTTTGAGATGGAACTATAATGTTCACCCATGTATAAGACATTTTAAAATGCAGCAGAGATTTAATGTGTACGTTTGGAATCAAATGCATAACAAACTAACCATTTTTCATTAGTATAGGCCGTCGTTCAAGCATCAAATTATTGTTTGTAGTTTATTTAATATTTGAATTCAACTTTTGAGTTTTTTTCCTTCAAGTTTAGCCGAAGAGTTTCTTGAATATGTTGAATTGTATGCCAAGAACATTCAAGTGGGATTGATCAACCTATTTGTGGAGTGTTCAAATTTTGGGGCAAGGAACCTATTTTTGTTTAAGATATTTGATCTTAACGCAATCTGTGTGGGTTTATTGATTTGGGAAGATTTAGTGATTGAGTATTAGGGGTTCTCATACCAAAAATGTTTTTAATTCCAATTGGTAGAGTTTTCATATTAGTTCATCTTTTGTCTTCCTTTATTTGAGTTATATATATAGGATGAATTATATCATAATTTTTTAGAAACTTGAATAGAACTTGAGAAGAATAATTTAGGTTTAAATACTACTTTGGTCTCTATACTCTCAAAATATTCATTTTGGTTCTTATACTTTCTACCTTGGTTTATTTTGGTCATTGAATTTTCAAAAGGTGACCATTGATCCCTTAAAAATGAAATGGAGGGACCAAAATGGTCACTTTTTAAAAGTAGATGGACCAAAATGCTCCAAAGTTATAAGTACAATGACCAATATGAACATTTAGACCAAGATGAACCAAAGTTGAAAGTGTAGGGATCCAAATGAACAACAATGGTAAATTTGTAACGCACCTAACTTTCAGTCGACAACAGTGTTAAATTTGTAATTTAGGGAAGAGAGAACCTGAAAAACAAAGAAAAATGGTCATGATGCCAAAATATGAGTACTATAGAATAGAAAACAAGTCAGAAGTTTAAGTTCTCTCATAGGAGTCATAATGGTGTATTTATAGGGAAAGTGAACCTAGGTTGTTTCCTTAGGTTTCAGAGTTTTCTTAGGATCATTAGATAACCCACAGGGCCGAAGACATGCCTTATTTCACGTGTGGTTAATGTTGACCTTGGCTAAGCGTCTGATGTTTTGGGTTGAGGCATATGTAGGATATACCCATTAGCTATTTTGCTAAGGTTGGCTTTGCTGAAGCCAAGGTTGAACATGTTAACTTGGGCTTTGACCAAAACTAACCATCTTTCCTTGACTCATTTTTTTGGCCTAGGATGTTATTCTTGGCCTAAACCTTGCTATTTTCTTGACTTTATTGCTTCTATTCTCATTTTATATAGAATATACCATTCAGTCCAAAATCATCCATAACAGTAAGATTTAAGCCATGCTTTTATTAGGTGATTTTAAATTTAGTTTAAATGGAATCAAGTGGAAATAGTAATATTAGTTTGAACTTTCAATTGATACACCCCAAAGTTTAGGAGTATAATTTCTCCCATTTTTCTTGTCAAAATCATTTGATGACTTAACACAATTAATAGATTAAGGGGAAAAACACATTTCTAGTTTTTGAAGTTTGAGTTTTATTTCTATTTGGCTATTGAAATTTTAAAGGTAAAAACTTTACTTAACTATCATGGGTTGACCTAGTGGTAAATAGGGGGCATAACCTTGATAAAGGGCTAAGAGGCCAAAAACGTCCCTGACACTAATGTCGACACTGATGCCGTCACACATAACCATAAACTTGTGTTAGAGGACATACTTATAAATAGTCTTATTCTACCAACTCAAAGGAGAGAGTAAGTAATCTCCAAAATGAGAGACTTGACCTTATTCTTTTTGTGCTTATTTGAATAAGTCACTCCTTGTACTAATATAAGTTGCAATAGACTCAACACTACACCAGTACAAGGATCTCTTACATAGGTCAACTCGGGGAATATCAAAACCAAACTAGGGAGAAGCGGGTCGAAGGTCAAGGTCACTAGGCACTCGCAGCGAAGCCCAAAACAGATGAGACTTGAGCCTCAACAAACTTAATTTTTAAAAGTAAAAGATAAAAAAAACCAAATAGTTATATCAAACCGAACCAAATATAAATAGTTTTTGTTTTTTTTTAAAAAAAAACACAAAATAGAAAAACCTAAAATATTGAATTGCTTATCAAACCAGGTCTTAAACTTTGGACTTTAGTATGAAATGATTTAGTCCTCATACTTTGAAATTTGTAACAATATTTAGTCCTTGAATTTTAGTATATAACAAATTAGTCTTTATATTTCAAAATTAGAAAATTAGATCCTGCTGTAAAAAGAAATCTCATCAAAATTATGTTTCATTTTTTATAATGTAACGCCAGGTGGTTGTAGTTTATAAAAATATTTAGTTTCTAATCAATTTATCAATTTGCATATATGTGAAACTTTTCCTTACATGTTAACAATATTTTTCACAAATCATTATATATTAAAATGTGACTAAAGTTGTTAAAATGAAGTTAGCTCCACTGTTACTTTGGAAAAAAAAATTGTTATTAAAGTTTAAGAATAAGGGCATATTTGAGAGTGATTTTAAACTGGCTAAAATCAGTTCAAAATATGTTTTTAATCATTCAAAACTAATTTTAATAATATGAAAATTGCATTCAAGTGTAAAATTGATAACTAAATTAATTTTGAGTCATTAAAAATATATTTTCAAGTGAGTTTAAAAATGAAAAAAAAGTGATTTTGACGATTCTAAAATCACTCCCAAACATGCACTTGAATAGTTTCAAATTTTAAAATTTGAAGGACTAAATCACTACAAACTACCGTTTGATAACTATTTGGTTTTTTATTTTCAGTTGGTTTCTTTTTTTTTTTTTTTTTTTTTTATAAAAAAAAGTCTGATTGATATCCAATTGAATTTTTAGCTTTTTCAATTTTATCAGAAATGTTAAAAATGTAAAGAAATTTTAAAAAAATGGAAAAAAGATGTGTGCTTCTTATTTAATAAACCAAGATGGCTAAGGTCATTAAAATTTCTTTATAGTTTCTTTTGGTTAGATTGCCTGTCTGTCACTTTTTAAGCTTGGATTGAATGGTATATATATAGATTTAGAAAATCACGACTCTTCATGGGATGATATATATTTTGGCAAAGGACACAAAAACATTAAAAAAAAAAAAATTAATAATAAATAAATAAATAAAACTATTCCCCTGATTCTTCATAACTAAAGTATTCAGTGAGTTTTGTGGTTGAAATGATGCAATTCACATATTAGTAATATGTTCTATCATTAAAGACAATTATTTATGACACCTTGAACAAAATAGAGAGAACAAAACTATTTGAATATTATCAAACATGTTTTTGGTTTACTGTTTTTCAAAACAAAAAACCTAAAAGAGTAACAAAACATGTATGGTTTTTAATATTGTAAAACTAAAAACTACAAATTGGTCTCGTTTGGTAACAATTTAGTTTTGATGTTTAAAAATTGTGTTTGTTTTCTCACAATTTCTTACTCATAGTTTTTGTATTTCTTATGTAGACATTAGAGTTAGACAATTTCCAAAAATGTAAGAAAGTTTTTGACAACTATTTTTTTTAGTTTTCAAAATTTGACTTTGATTTTGAAATGATTTTGAAAACTCTCCTAAAAGTAGATAACAAAATATAGAAAACAATAGACGGAAGAGTTGTTTATAGACATAATTTTCAAAAACAAAAAATAATAAACCAAATAGTAGCCAAACGAGTCCTAAAACCTAAAAACCAAATGGATATCAAACAAACTCAAAATTATTACTTCAATGAAAGTCCATAGACAAGAAGGATTTTTTTTAACCTATTATTATCAATTTTCTAATTATTAGTGAACAACCTCACCGTTCATGAAGAAAAGAGTAAATATAAAAAAATGCAAATGAGTTTGACAAACATGCAAGCATGAAATGTTGCCATATGGATTGAGTTAAATTATTTGATTCCACATAATCTATCATGATTTAATGCATTTTAATTGTACTAAAATAATAATAATAATAATAATAATAATAATAATACATGTTAATAACTCAAAATATTTTCCTTTCATGTGCCCAAAGATCCCTCTCTCTCCAACCTTATAAGAAGAAAATGGAGGAAAAAAAAAAAACCCTCAACGGATATGTCACAAATTAGTATTTCAAAAGTCAATAGTTTGATTTTCACTTTAATTAGAAAACTAAGAAAAGAAAGGCATACTAAACAGTGATATATTGTTGCCTTTTATATATATACACATTCATTTGGCAATTCATCAACAAATCTTTCAAAAATACTTGGGAAATTTGAGGCAGCCATTAAGAGAGAGAGAAGATTAATACCAAATCAGGATTTGAAACGATTAATTGAATCACAAATCACAAATATTAATCACTTGAAAATCATTGGGAGAATATACAGTCATTCCATATGTATTGATTTGTCCATACTATTACTCAAAAAAAAAAAAAAAAAAAAAAAAAAGGCTGCAATTCTATATAAAGATAATAATAATGATGATGATGATGAACCATTAACTCCTTTGAAATTTCGCAAGATCAAAGGTTGCATTCCTGTATTTGAAAATGCAAGTTAACTCTTCTTCTAATGGCTCTTTTGCATGAATAATATCCTATCTCATCAGTAAAAACAAAATCAAATATTATTATGAATGATTCTCAAAAGAATTTGCATTTATGAATTCATATCCTCTCTTTCTATGTATATGTACGAATATAAGGCCTATCACCTCTTCAGTTTTCACCATTATTCTGATAATCCACAACTTATAGTTTCTAATTGACATCTGAATCCAAAAAAAATATAAAAAATGCAGCTAGTACCTCCAATTCTCTTACTCTTCACCCTGTTTAATGATGCTGTCTTGGGTTTTGACGCCATGAATCATGCAAGAACCTTGGACCTTCCGGTTCAATCCGTCATTGTTGTTGACAAGTCGGGCAAAGGCAATTTCCAGACCGTTCAAGCAGCCATCGACTCAGTTCCACCTAAGAACAACCAATGGATTAAGATTCAAATCAATTCTGGTGTATACAAGTAATACTATTACACTACTACACATAATTCTATGAATTTGGTAATGAGGTTTTGTTCTAATATTGTTGGCAATTGGCAAACATTTTGCAGAGAAAAGGTGACAATCCCACCAGAAAAACCTTTCATTTATCTAGAAGGAGCTGACCGCAGTAATACAGTTATTACGTTCGATGACCATCAACAAACAGATACTAGTGCTACATTTACTTCATATCCTCCTAACATTATTGCGAGAGGCATTACTTTTGAGGTGCTACAGCTTCTATAAACTAAATTTATATTCATATCATCATTTGAAAATTTAAAGCGAAATAAGCTGCAAATGATATATATTGTATACGCACCTGAGACCAGTCAGCGCAGGCTTCTATTGCTCAATCATTCATCAATGTCTGTTTTCTCTAGTTAGAATTGTTGCTTTTGTGTGGTAAATGAAGATGTTTAATTATGTACTGTTGGTGGTGCACACAGAACTCCTTCAACCTTGCAGAAGCTCCGGAGCTGTTTGTTCCCAATGATGGAACTTTCTTTACACAAGCATTAGCAGCAAGAATCTACGGTGATAAATCGGCATTTTTCAGCTGTGGATTCAAAGGGTTTCAAGACACATTATGGGATGTACAAGGCCGCCATTTCTTCCAAACTTGCTACATTGAAGGAGCCATAGACTTCATCTTTGGTAGTGGCCAATCAGTTTATAAGGTACTCAGTTCAAATTCTTCTTTCTGCCAACTGCAAATGACAATGTTATGTAATTTACACAAGTAGAGGAGACTTTTACAGCAACTTGAGGCCAAAAATGCATGTTGTTTTGACAATGCAGGACTGCTTGATAAATGTTAATGTTGCAAATCTCCCTCAAGTCAACCAAGGATTCATTACTGCACAAGGTCGACAATCAGCAGCAGATCCAAGTGGATTTGTATTTAAACGGTGCACTATAACGGGTAGTGGCAAAGCTTTGTTGGGGAGAGCATATGGCCCTTTTTCCAGAGTTATATTTGAAGATACTACAATGGGTCCAGTGGTAGCACCAGAAGGATGGGATGCCTGGAACTTCAAGGGCCAAGAGTAAGTTCACGAATCACGACACAAAAGAGAGGAAAAATAAAGGCCTCGTACTTCTAAGTTTTCTTAATTGAATTGCCAAGTTCTAATTGGTGTTACATTCTTCAGGCAACATTTTATGTACGTCGAGGAGAATAGTAGCGGGCCAGGATCTTCAACTTCCATGAGAGTTCCATGGGCAAAGAAGCTTGATGCCTCACAACTAAGACGCTTCTCCGTGGAATCCTTCATTAACCAAGATGGGTGGATTCCTACACTTCCTTGAAACAGTCTGATACTTGACTCATGATGATTAGACCTTAGTTCTGTTAACTCACCCTTATCAGTAAGTTTTGATAGTTTGGTTGCATATTTTCCTTCTACAAGTAGTGTACTAATCTGATAGGAAATTTGTTAGTAATTGGTGTTTCTTTTCCAAGCTTTCTTTTTGGGTGTTTAAAATGCTTCATTATATAAAGAGAAAAAAAGGAAATTTCAGAATTCTACTCATGTTTCAAACCACAGCATACAGATAGATACTTGACCACTAACTCCAAATCTTTCTACAAAATGCAAGATATATTTTTTAATACAAGAGTTAATTTGGAATTTCATGGAGACACATGACTTGTAGTAGTCTTCATACAGCACCTTAGAATTCAACGAAAGAGTGATCAATTTTCTCTTCTTTCAAAAGGACTGTACACCCTTCGAAAGGAGGCCTTCTTCGCTGTCCACCTAAGCTATGCAAAAAGGCCAAAAGCCAATCCTAAGAGACAACGAAGGGCATGTTTTGGAGCAATTTTAAAATGGTTAAAATAACTTGTATCATGTTTTAAATCACTCTCAAATTTGCCTTTTTTTTAAAATCAATTTAATGTTTGAGTTTACCGTTTTAAACACGATTTTCTTCCAAGTAAAATTGAACTAACAATATGTGGGGTGAGGGAATCAAATCTCTAACCTCAAGGTAAATAGTACGAACTTTATATCAGTTGAGTTATACCACTTTCGGCTACTAATATTGATTCTAAATGAACATTATATATCAGAGTGATTTTGAAATGTGACAAAAGTAAGTTCAACCATTTCAAAATTACTACCAAACATGCCCGAACCTTCATAGGGACTTTTTGTGATTCTTTTCCCTTCATTCAAAAAGAAAATTCCAACACTTCATATTAGACCTTCCACATTAGGAATGCCCTAACTTGAGTGATCAAACTAATTACATACAAACTAAATTCTAATTGAACATGATCTCAAGCATCAACACACTATCATTATATTTATTCAATGATTTATGGCGTTAACATTTCATTAACTCTATGCTCCAATCTAATGCCAGGAACAACAAAAGTTAGATAAACAAAACTGTCGTGTGAAGGTTAATCCTCTACACTAATACTAAACACTACCCTCAAATGTTCTTCAAAACTGTTTCACTTCTCTCCATCACGAATAGATAAATATGAAAATCAAATGGAGACATGTTAGATAACCTAAATCCCACCTGATAGTGATAGCAGCCAATATCTCATCAACAAGCCTAACTAATTAAAATTTCCCCTAATTTTCGAATCCAATACAAAACAATGAAATTCGTGGATCGAATTCAGCCATAAAACCCCATTACGCTTCTGATTCGATTCTTTGTTCTTTGTGTGGAAATCTGAAAATGCAAAGTGGCAGAGTCTGAGTTGATTACCTGATAAAATATCCAAATTCTTATGGTGGACAGCCATAGCCAAATCCTTCGGATTGTTAATATAAGCGACAAACGCCATTGAATTGTCCGCTGAAGATTGGTTTGCATTTGAGGAAGCAAAATCGAAAACCACTTTAATGATACTGATAGTTTTGTATGAAATAGAAAACACCAAAGATAAATTGTTAATTTGAAATTTGTTCACTCTTCTACCAGGTAAATCAATATTGGATGATAGACTCAGTTTAAAGATAATTGATACTTTTAAAATGCCTAATTTTTTTTTTTTTAATTTTAAAATAATCATGAAACATGTTTTTAATCCTTCAAGTTTAATTGTGATGATATAAAAATATTTTAAAATTGAAAATAAAATTAATTTTTAGTGATTATTTGACGATTTTACAAAAATTGACTTATAATCACTAAATTGGCTCTAGGTTAGTAAACCGTAAACCATCATGACACACTATCGTTATAAACTCTAAACATTATAATTGCAACAACTATTTCTCCTTTATACATTAGTTTGAACTATTTATGTTCACGATTGTTTTTTGTTCAATAATTGCACAAATGAAGATAAAACTATAGACATCTTAAGTGGTTCTAAGATGGTTTGATTAAATTATAAGTTTAGTCCCTGAACTTTCAAGTTTGTATGTAACATTAAATGATTTGATCCCTATCATTGTGAAAATTTCAATGGATAAGAACGTCAAAATGTTACAAGTTTGTGTCTAGTAGGTCATTAATATATTCACATTTTTTAAAAAATAACAATAATTAATTGATCTATCAAATATAAATTGAATTTTATGTCTAATAAATCTATAAATTTTTAACTTTAGAATATATTAAACATGTTTTACAGTTCATAGATCAAATAAACGTAAAACTTAAAGTTTTTGTTGTTCAACAATATGTGGGGTTGGAAGATTTGAACATCTAACTTCTTTGTCAAGAGCATATACCTAGACATATTAAGCTATAAGAGTACATACCTTGACATATTAAACTATAAGTTTGCACGTAAATCTAAAGCCAAGATACCCATTACACACTTGAACTAAATTCATAACAAATTCACGTAAATGTTTTATTTATCAACCTGATATTATAGGGAAATATCTTTTTAATTCTTAGGTGAACTTAGTTTTTATATGGTCGACCAAATGTTACACTTTTACTCCTAGATTTTGAATTTGATTTTGAGTTAGTCTTTAGTTTTTAGTACGTTGCATTTTCATTCTTGTGTTTTGATTTTTAGTTTTCATTTAATACATATTTTTCAATATTGACTCTTTTCTTTGAATTTCTATTAATATTTATTTTGATATTTGGTGTTAATGTTAATTATGAAAGTAAAAATTTTAAATTAATTTTGTTGTTGATGAAAATTAGTGAAAAGAATTAATTTAATTCTTTTAAGGTAATTCATAGACATTAATACTAATAACCAAAAGTCTTTAATGAAAAATCAAGATTAAAAGTATGAATCAAAAAAGCCTCCGATCGAATAGAAACAAAACTTAAAATTTAAGGGTAAAAATGTAACATTTCGAAGCATACTGAATGATTAAATTCAAAACTTGAAACGTTTTGAAATTTAATGGAATTTTTTTTCCAAAGTGAAAAAAAGGATGTCTTTTTCCACCTAAATTTGCCAAGATTGGCGTTAATACATTCAAGCATTAACCGTTATAAACTTGAAAAAATGGGACATCTATTTATGTTTGATAATCTCAAAATCACCACAAAGACAAACTCAAGATATTTTTAAACCAAGACAACAATGATTCAATCAAATCAAGCTCCAGCCTCCACTATGAACACAACAGCCCACTTGAGCAATTTGCCGTTAATTTTCATCTCAATTTCTTTTGTAAACCTGTTTACGCAATCCAAATTGTAAATTTCAAATGGCCCACAAACACCAGTGTCTCCAAATGACACCTAACTTGAGGCTCAAAACGATCATACGCCACTCAGCTTTGAACTCTCCGCTGGACGCTACTCGGGAACCAAAATCAGACACCACAAGGATAAGGCTCTTTCTCAGCTTCGTTTCCATTTCAAAATCCATCCATAACCCACAAAGTTTATCGACTCAGATTGTGGGTTGCTTCCAATTTCAAGCATTTTCGATTGCCCATTAGGATTTGAGTTGAGAGGTTTTGATTTTGGTAACGAAATAGTTGTGGGAATTCTTTTTTCATGTGTTTAAAGAAAACCCAGTTGCTGATTTGCACTTGAGGGGCTGCATGAGTGGGGAAAACTCCATTTTTAGGCTCTTCAAGTTTGGGAGCTTGAACTTGAATCAAAAGCAGCAGCAGCAGCAGCCATGGCTATTGGTTACACTCTCACGCTCAGTCAAACCCACTATTTCAGTTGTTTCAGATTTTCAGTTCGTGAAGTTTCTTTATCATCGCATTCTTCTCGAGTTCGCTATCGCTTCGTTTCTTGCCGACGGTTGAAGAATCTGAATCAGACTTGCATTTCTCCCAGCTCCAGGTAATGCCCACCAGCAATAAGAAGAATCATATTGTAATTGTAACATTTTGATGTTCTTATATGATGTAATTGTAAGAGGGAGCTGGACGTAGCTGCATTTGTAGTCTGTTATACCTTAGCTTAGCCAATGACTTAGCTGCTAAATATTTCTGTTAGCTCATATAACAATGGATCCCATGAGCTAGAGTTTGAATGTGCTGGTTGGTGAAATAGAGCTTTGTGCAACTGAGAAACCTTAGGTTTGTGTTTTGCATTTTAATTGGATCCATTATCATGTAATGAGATAATGAAATTACAGCAACTTAGGTCAATTGAGCATATTTTTTGTCTACCTTCAAATTGTAATACATTTATGTTCACCAATTCCCTTTGGTTAATCTGGAAATATTGTTTTCGTGTTGGAATTGATGATTAATTATCTCTCTACTGGAAATTTTTGGCTTCAGGCTTCAGAGAGTCATTTCAAAATGTTCAATGACCAACTCCGATGTTCAATTCGATCAAGTTTCTGTAGAAGATGATGTGTCAGAAGCTTTATCTTCTGTGGAAGCCGATTGTTCACTTGCAATTGTGCAATTGAATTCTGGATTCCTCGAGGCTGATACGTTGACACTACAGACAGAACCTCTGAGTTTATTGACCGAAAGGACTTATGTTGATAATCTTTTGACAACTTTGCCTGTATGCTGCCTTGGAAATTTCTTTTTCTCTATGATTTAACGCGTTTGACTTTATTATAGACGAAGGTAATAATTCAAATCAGTTAATCAGGCATTAGATGGACTCTGGTTCTGTAATTGTAGGTTCTATCTGAGGAGGAGCAAAATGTTCTTGCAGCAACTCCAGCTCATCCTGCTGGATTATACGGTAAGAACCCCCCCTAAACTAGTATTTCTTGCCATCATAATGAAGGTCTTCCCCAACTAGAGTTCTAAATTCCCAGAATTTCGAAGACATGAAAATTGAAAGCCCAGGGTCTTGACTTTGAAGCTCTGAGTTAAATATCTAAATCATTTAACTATTATGCATTTTTTTTTTTAGTAAGAATCCTCAGTTCATGTTTTGGAAACATTGTTTGAAATCATATGGTGCTAGATATACCCCAATGGCTGCAAGAGTGATGTTTCAGCCATTGTTTGACTATGACACTTTTAGATATGAACTAAATAAGGCTTTTATGGATCCTGACTCCTGGTAGTTGTTTCCAACCATAAATAATACTTCTATCTTACAGCTTTATATGCATCATGTATCGCGGGCAATTTGGTAGAACAGCTTTGGAATTTTGCTTGGCCTTCTGCTATTGCATTGCTTCATTCTAGTCTTCTACCAGTTGCAGTTATGGGATTCTTTACTAAGGTAACTAGCTGTTCATCAAAATAAATCATTTGAATTATGATGCAAGAGAAATGCTCTCTAATATGTTTAAAAGTGTTGACAGCTTGCATTAATTGTTGGAGGTCCTTTGGTCGGGAAGTTTATGGATAATTTTCCCAGAGTACCTGCATATACTTGCCTGAATTGTGTTCAGGTATATTTGTACCTTCAAATATGCTTAATATCAGAAGTCCAATATTAGAGCATAAATGGAACTTCACTAGCTGAAGCCATTATAGAACTCAAATTGAATTTGGCCTGGTTTTTATTACTATTTAAGGTTTCTCTGTTTTCTTCAGGCTGCTGCTCAATTGCTATCTGCTTCAATGGTTATTTATGCTCATACTGTTCCACAATCTGCTGCAACGTCGTCCATACTTCTTCAGCCTTGGTTTATTACACTGATTTTTGCTGGTGCCATAGAGAGGCTATCTGGAATAGCACTAGGGGTTGCTATGGAGCGTGATTGGGTTGTGTTGGTAGGTTTATTTTAAAATTATTTGCATCCTTGTTATTCAAGGTATATCTCTAAAACTAGCGTCTTGTTTTGATGTACAGTTAGCTGGAATCAATAGGCCCATTGCACTTGCAGAAGCTAATGCTGTTCTTAGTAGAATTGACCTTCTCTGTGAGGTAAATGGGGCTTCTGAAATCAACTTCTTTTCCGGCTCCATGTAATCTTGATTTTCTGTTTCTTAATCAGAACTTGCATGCAATCTAACAAAAAATTACCATTTAGGTGTTCACCTTATATCTGTCCCCTACTTCAGTTTAACAGAGTTTCCTGAGTTTGTCATTGGAGCATCTATATGAAAACTTGTACTCAATTGACTAGGGTATTCTTAATTTGCAGATAGTTGGAGCATCTTTATTTGGTATTATCCTATCCAAGTATGACCCTGTAACTTGCTTGAAGTTCGCTGCAGGTTTAATGTTATGGTCCTTGCCAGTTGTGGTAATTACTTGTTTCCATGCTAATTAGATATTTCGTGAGGTAAGTTTGTAAATCGTTACCATGTTTGCCAGGTTCTACTTACGTGGCTAACTAACCAACTCTCCACCGGTGTTCTTGATCGTGCAAAATGTTTGAATACTTGTTATGGCGATCCCACTGAAGTGACTTCACCTGGTGCTGAGAGTATAAGTAAACCTTCACTAACCATTATGTAACATAAACAAAGATCTCTAATAGGTTTTTTTCTTTCTAATATCAGTTTGTGTGCTTTCAGTGGATGTGGGTGTAGAAGTTATTAAAAATGGATGGAAAGAGTACTTGCAACAACCAGCGCTTCCTGCAAGCCTTGCCTATGTGCTCCTCTACTTCAATGCTGTCCTTGCTCCTGGCAGTTTGATGACAGCATTCTTAACTCAGCAAGGTATATTTAGGACTCCATACTCAATATGATTATTGTATATTTTAAATTTGTTCTTCCATGCAGGTGTAGCTTCAACATGTGATGTACCCACCTCTTATAGAACCATTAGTGCTGTTATTTGTATAAAACCTCAGCTAGATCACGTCAACAAATTGCTGTATATCACACAATTTAATTCCTTGGTCCTTGAAAAGTTGGTGGATCCTAATTCCTAACTACTACATCAATGACCATACCACTGCCAAAAGCCCCAATACTCCTTTATTTAGGACTCGTATTCTAGCAAAGATTATGTCTATTGCTTGATTTGCTTTCTGTAACTTTGTTCCTTGGCTTTGAATGATTAAATTTTTATTTTTGGTTGGTATTGACGTACAGGTCTTAGTC
The DNA here is from genome assembly GCA_030954485.1 of Citrullus mucosospermus. Lineage (NCBI taxonomy): Eukaryota > Viridiplantae > Streptophyta > Magnoliopsida > Cucurbitales > Cucurbitaceae > Citrullus > Citrullus mucosospermus. The sequence continues at coordinate 28,285,595 of CM062056.1, forward strand.
CATCAATAATTGGTGGTTTTAGTGGATTATGTGCTTTCATGGGTGTTACTGCAACCTTTGTTTCCGCAAATTTGGTCAGGCAATTTGGAATTTTGAAGGTCAAATTTTCTTCCATGTTTATTCTCGTAATTCCATGTGGTTCTATATCATGGACGTTGTCTCAAGCACTTCCTAGTTCCATTTGTCAGGCTGGAGCAGTTGGATTAATATTTCAGGCTGCACTTCTAACAGTTGCTGTTGCTGTGTACTTGAGCGGGTCTCTTTCCCGGCAGAGCCCTCTTCTTTTCTTCTTATCTATGATTGTAAGAATCTTACTCCTATACAGAATCATTTCCAGTTGGACAAGCTAATCTGATTTTAGATCATTGTTGTCAATAAATTAGCTTTTTTATATTCGAGTTTTCACTATCTGCAATCTAGGTTATTGTTATTCATAGAGAAGAGAGGATCCGTTTCATCTTGCTTATAGGATGTTAATGAAACCTTAACATTCAAATTGATGCTGCTACTAGTACTAGCTCAAAATTTGATGCATCGGATAATTGTTTCATCTTTTGTTTTCCTAAATGATTTTCCAGGTTTTATCTAGGCTCGGACACATGTCATATAACGTTGTGGGGCAACAGATTCTTCAAACTGGGATACCATCATCCAAAACGAACCTCATCGCATCAACAGAGGTCTCCGTCGCTAGTTTAGCAGAGTCTATAATGTTGGGAGTTGCAATAATTGCCAATGATACATCGCACTTCGGATTTCTAGCGATGCTGTCACTTCTATCTGTTGTTGGAGCAGCAGTGATGTTCTGCCAGTGGTTGTTGAATCCAACTGATGAACAAAGAAAACTTTTCTCTTTCAGCTCTCAGTTCGAGGTAAGTAAAAAAATGCTCAGCTAAAGCTCATTGAAACTTTCACTCACTTGTCATGTAATCGGTTAGAAATAATAAATATATATCAGAAAGAAAGGGAAGTGGTATCATTGTCATATTGAAACCACTTCAAGAACTCTTTGTTGAATTAGTTTAACTCTGGAGTCCTCATTTGATCAGAGACTCCAGTGTCACTGTTAACTGCTAAGAGTTGTCTAAATGGTTTTTCTTATAAGAATTAGTTAGATCTGCTGTAAAAGATTTTTCATACGTAAAGTAATTAGATCTTTCATAGTAGATTAGATTATAATTGAAGGGTACTCATGAAGGTTGCACTACTGAAACCTCCTGAGAAGTAGCAAAGCTGCTGTTTAGCTAAAAAATTCTTTTGTCTGAAACCAATTTTGTCCCTGTCGGTGGAGGCGGGAAACAAAGTCAGAAATTATTACGTTGATGGTGCCAATGGAAAGAAAAATCAACTGAAGTTAGTACAGAGCCGAAGGATGAAATTGACCAAAGAAAGAATTCGGTGATGGATTCATAGAGAATATCACTTTGTAGGAGTGGGAAGCTGATTAACAAACGCTGAGGCAAAGGCATCCTTCTGTAGTTTGTAACTTCTCTATATTTCTATGATGGAGCGTCTAACTTTGAGTATAATCCCACATGGCTCTACTTTTGGAGTTTCTTTTGGAGTCTTTCTAAAAGATCTCATACCAACAGAGTTAATATAGATGTTGTCTTTACTTTTATATAGGGATCTTCCACACTTTTGATCAATGTGGGGGGACTATGTATCCTCTTGACAAATTCCTCACAACTGACTATATAATTAGATTGTTAATATATAATTATGTATATAATTAGTTCTTTTTTTTCTAATAAGAAACCTGGAAGATGAATTAACACAAATCAAAGAACAGCCCAAGCGGGGGAAGAGAGCTCCCCTCCCAATAACTACTTACAAAAAGCCTTCCCATCTAGAAGGATCAACAAGATGTTATGTCTCTATAGATAGGATCATAGATATGGGGTATATGATTAGGTCTTCCATTGTCAACCATGGACTTGAAGTTCTTGTCTATAATTGTAGATGGATCAATGAAGGCCAATTTAGGTGGATCTGAACAACAAGGTCATAATAGCTCTTAGTTGTCTCGTCAATCAAATGTTGTAGGATCAGATGATTGTCATGTGAGACTAGTTAAAGTGTAAGCAACCTGACGTAGACACTCGCTAATATAAAAGAAAACTTAAAATTTGTGTAGGATATGGATTTATTCTTCTTTTATGAAATTTGAAGTTCTAAAAAAGAAACTGAGGGATATGACATGACACTAAAAGAAACATTTAGTAGTAACTTGGAGATAATGATTATTGTTTAATGTTGCCTGACAATTGATTCAATGTTGGCAGATGTCCTGATGCTAAAGCTGTGTTTGTCATAAGCTGGAGCTGTTGGTTTCTTGATACATAGGACACAAATTAATATGTAAATTGGAAGGTGAAGCCCATACCATCCTGTCTTTAATGTGCTTATATTTACTTTGTGGGTAAATGAATACACAGTGAAATGAAACAATCCTCCCACGACATATTTCAAAAGCTAGACTAGACTCAATATCAATTCTGACATTGTACATACATTTCCTGTTCATCTTGTAAAGCAATCAGTTCATTTAGCTTGAATACTTTTTCCTTCTATGGCGTGGAGAATCTTTTAGTGAAGCTCTATTTTAACAAAAAAGAAAAAAGAAAAAAAAAAAAAAAAAAAAAAAAAAAAAAAAAGGGTCCAAGTGTACCTTTGAATCATGCTGCTTTTACTTTTTAGCTTGAACATGTCAAGATTAAAAGGACTGTTTACTGTTTCATGTTCTTCATTTCATTGTTGCATAGTAAATCATCATGAATCCATGATCTGGAAGTATCAAGATTTTACCTCACTTTCTCTTGAAAATTAATGAAAGTGGTCAAAATGAGCAAATATATTCGATAAAAAAATGGTTTATTCTTCTTCCACTACTCTTGTTTTTCTTACGACACGATTATCAGATCTAGATTTTCGAATTTTCCAAACAAAGCATCAATCTGCTGTTGAGTTTGGATTAGAATTTTAATTTCAATTAAAGAGTAAGCCTACTTTTTCCTGGTTCTAATACCAATAGTTCGAGCGGTCGACTCACTTCTTTCAAATTGTTTCTCATTATTAAGAAAAGGTAACAGAGATAAAATACAAGCTCTACCTTACCCTCTATTTTTGTGCCTTTAGTGGGTCTAGTATTTTCAGCATTGCAATGGGTTCTTTATTTCTTCATGTTCAAAAAAACAAGATTTTGTAAATGTGCTAGTGCCGTCTATTTTTTTTTCAAAACTTAGACTTTTACGATAACACAACTATCTATTTGGTAGACTAGAGTCTAACATATGGCTTACTCTAAACATAAGCGCTTGTACTTATCAAATTTTCTTTAAAAAAAATAAATAAAAACGAAACTTAACCTTTCAAAAATAATTAATTCCCTCACTAAGAGAGATAGATGGGATCCCCTCATGCACGGGTTTGAATGAGGGAGAAGTGAGGAATCCTCTTTTCGACTTTGACTCTTCTACTCCAGTCGTTGCTTTTCTTTCTATTGCTTCGAATATCATAAAGATTACCACATATAACATAAAATTTCGTCGCTGATTCCCCTTCTCAGTCTGTCATTCTATCCCGAGAAATAGAAAGAATCACAGTGCCCATCCCGCCTAAAATTCTAGGAATTTGTTGATAGATAGAATATATTTGGAGACCAGATTGACTAATCCGTTTTAAATTTAAAATCGTTTTATATGGTTCTTTCCTATTTCTTCTATGTCGTAGGGTTAAAACCCAAAAATCCTTGTTGTTTCCCCAATGTTTCCGTACGTTCTCAATAAAACCTTCTCGTAAAAGTATTTTAACAATGTTTTCAGATTAGATCTAATAAGTACCTTGTGTCAGAATTGAGAAATTCTATGGCTCAAATCTTTAGTATTCTCTTATTTATTACTTGTGTCTACTATTTAGGCAGAATACCGTTACCCATTGTTAATAAGAAACCTCCGAAAGGGAGGAGAGTTTTGAAAAGAAGTTTGAGTAAGAGTATGAAATTTTAAGTTTCTTTTTAGCTATGGTTCCATCTTGAGCTGATAAAATGTGTACAAAAGTGACTGTTGCTTGATGGTAACCATCAATATAATGGCCTAAATTGTACCACCTTGTGTTTATTAAATTTCTCTCCCATGGTTTTCTGCTGCTTTCATGGCCAATTAGACTTCAGTTTCATAGTACTGGGCACCTTCCTTCTCCTTCTACTTTACTTGTCCTTACTCATTTTGGCATTTATTGGGGGAAGGGGGGATCTGACCTCATTTTACTCTCATAAAACATTGTGATTTTGTTCAAGCCCACAAAGCCATTATTAACTCTTCTGGGTTTGCTTTTCCTTTCATCACCCAGGTTAGAGAGACTCAGCTCACCCTATTCTCCATTATGCAATTCTGCAATGGAATCTACTTTTTATACATACATCCTTTGAAACCCATGTTTCCAACTTCTCCAAATTCAACCCACAATCTCAATGCCAATTAGAGTTTACTTCACCTTGGTCTTTTTTGATATGAAGCTGACTTGATTGAAATAGACAAGATTGATCGAATTACCAAAAGTTGACCAAACGAGATAGAGAAACATCAATCTTCATGTCAATTATATATCACCATCACGCCAGTTCTTGAAATTAGTATATAGAAAACAACAATTGATGTGGAGTATACGGTTGACATGTTACAAAAAAAAAAAGACCTAAATCATTCATGGAAGACGGAAACTATGCAATTACTCGCTAATAACATCCCATCTCTTTGAAAAGATATTTTTCAATCTCCATCTTAAAAAAGAGTAATTCATTCTAATCCATTATTTTCTTATTTGAAACTAAGTGAACTGAGTTGATGAAAATAGAGAAAGAAATTGGAATTGATTTTTTTAAAGTTTTGTAAGTCCTAAGCACAAGAGCCAAGAAAGTAGAAGTCTTTGTGAACCCAAGTGCGTGCATTGGCCGTTGGGCAGCGGCTCGTAGAAGTCACGCAGCCACTCGGCCTCGTAAGCCTACAAGGCCGCAGCCTTCTACTCACGTGCACGTGCACGTGCACCCTTTTTCCAATTCCCTTTTCTTTTTCTTTTATTTTGCATTCCTGATTCCCTTTTATTTATCTCATCACACTTACAATTCAACCCTTTTGTTCAATTTTGTTCAACACACTATTTCAATCCCATGTCGATAAATTTTGGTAAAATTTACGGTACAACTCTCATCTAAATAGCTCGTTTAAAAGTTCTTTCGTTGTCGATAACTTTCACCACCACACACATCTTGTATAATTGTCAAGTTAATGCTTTTGTACAAATTAGTAGTGGAACTGCTAATGTTACATCCTCTATCATGATGTGTGTGCGTGTATATACACACATACATATATTAGAATGAGTAAGTTGATGCTAGAATGATGTCTTACCATGATTGCTCAATCGTTATTTGAGTTAAACCATTCCTACAATCGTTCTTTTTTAAATAAAATCATATTTATTTGTCTTATACATAGTAGTGAACTTTCATTTTTCGTGTTTCAAGATTAAAAAATATATTTTGTACTACGATAGTATCTATTTTTTTATCAATTTGTATACTTATGTTCAGTGAACTGTGATATTGAATTCTATATCAAATGATAATGTGAAAAAGCTTATTAGATAAATGTTGATTGATTTGGTAAAATGTAGCACTAGATGTTGGAAACATCAAAATAGAATATGTAAGAAAACATATCAAAATAAGGATCATATCTCTAGTAAGAGTCTATTAACAATAGAGTTTATCGCTAATAGATTTTACTATATTTATAATTCTTTAAAAATGTTGGTATATACTTAATTATTATCCTTAAAAGTACTATACAATGCAATTACTCTAAAAATAATTTAACGTTATTGATTTGACATTGTTGTTAATTAGAACTTCATTTATCATATATTACATTATTGAGTAAAATAATTTGGCCAATGGTATATTTTAATCCTTTAAAAAGATTATAATTCACTCAAATCATTACTTTAAATGGTGAATCCTTTTACAATAATATATATATATTATTCATCTACTAAATTCAAGTGCAAAATAGGAATAGTGAAAAATAGAACCAACGAACTTACATATTTAAAAAAATGATTAAAAAAATAAAGAGTATGTTTAATAATCTATCTAACTTTTTTGTTTTAAATTAAATTTGCAAATACTACTTCTACCCCTTCGTTTTATTTTTAAAATTTAATTACTAGTTTAAATATCTAGTAGAAAAATAAAAATCATGGCAAAAAAAAAAAATGGTGAGAATCCTAATTTTGAAGTTTTTCCTTTGGTTTATTAAACTACAATATATAAATATGAAGTAAGAATGAAAAATTCTTATATCTTTCTTTTGATTATTTCCTCCAAAAAGAAGAGGAGGAGAATATTATGTTAATATATGGAGTATGGAGATATATAATAATGGGAAAATGCATTGGGAATGATTAATATAGTGAACCTGTCAAGTGAGACTAAAGGTCTTTCCAAGAACAAATTTTTAAGGTACCTTATAGATAACACTTTATATTTGTTTTTCACATGCAATATATTAAATTCCAATCCTAATTTAAACAATATATTAGAATGAAACTAAAGCATTTGACAAGTTTCTTCCACTTTTATTCTATAAACTTTTAAATTATTACTTTAGTCTACCATTTTTTTATTTTTATTTTTTTAATGTTAACCATGTTGATGGTTGTCAAGACATCTTTAATTTTATTTAAAAATTATGATGTGGAGATTAAACCTCTGACCTCTTGGGACTGAGCAGCATTCCGATACTACTAAGTCAAGCTCATTTTGGCAATACTACTTTCTTTTCCGTGTGCATATCTCATTGTGTCGCTATCTCCTTGTCGAGAGTGATCTCTTTGGTTCAAGGACTTTGTTCAGGCCGATCTGTAAGAAAACTCATACTAGTGCAATGTTGATCCAAATACTCTTTAGTGTTTAAGTTAGTACAGTCAAAATATAAAGTTCAATTTAAGTGTCTTTAAAATAAATACCTAAAGTTTAACGAGACCAAATAGTTACTAGGAGGGAGTAAAAAAATAAAGAGAAAGGAGGAGTTGCTTTACTTGAAAAGAAAAGAAGGAGGGCAATAGATAAATAATAAGAAGAAAGGAAGAGAAATTTCAAGTTACAATGAAAAGAGAGAAGAAGGGAAATCACGTGAAAGAAAAAAGGGCATAAACGTCATTCCACCCTAATAAAATGCTCCCGTGTTTGTCGCGTGCATTCTCTCTTTCTCTCTCTACATCTTTCTTTCACCCCAAAATCACCGCACTTTGACATTTGACCTTTTTTAAGAATTTTTTTATTTTTTTTTCAAATTAAATATTTATTTATGTTATATTTTATGAGATAAAAAGGGATTCTTTCTTTCTCAAAGTTTGGAATGAATTATGAATATTTTGTCGTGGATCCATTTTGGGTCACACTTGGATGTGGTTTTTAGTTTACACAAAGTTGCTATTTTTAACATTTATTATTATTTTATACTAAATTTGATTACATTTTTTTTTAAAATTAAAAAAAAAAAAAAATTGTTTCTATACTTTAAGAAGTTTGGTAAAAGAAAGTTAGTTGTATTTCATTTTTCATTTCTAGTTTTTAAAAATCAAGCTTACAAATGTTATTACTAATTATGGTTTTTTTTTAATTATATTATCTATTTTTTAGAATCTTTTAAAATATAGGTCAAATTTTGAAAACAAATAGTTTTACAAAAACATGTTTTGTATTTTGAAATTTGGATAAGAATTCATCATTGAAAAATAGGTATACGCTTGTTCAAAGTTTAAATTTAAGACTTTTATTAAAGCTTACAACTTGTAAAGTGTATGATTTTTTAGATAAAGAGAAGCATGTTGTGCTTAAAGAAATCATAAATTCGAAAGACTAACTAAAAGTCTATATGAAATGATTTTTATTTTTATTATTATTTTTTTTTTAATTTTTTTGTTAACATGTGAGAAGTCATTTCAAACTAGACTTTTAAAGAATTAAAAAAAAAATGAAATAACTTGAAAGTTGCAACTAAAATGGCTACCATTTTTATAGCTTGTCAAACAACTCAATTTCATTGAACTTTATAAAATTTATATTCAATCTCTACGTAGATCTTATACTTTAACGTTAATTCACCGTTCATTCCTATTGTAAAAACAAAAACATACAACTTATATATTAGAGTAGATTTAGCTCAAGAAAATCTTTCAAAAATTCAAATCTTTATTTATTTTTTATAACTTAAAATAAAAAGAATTAAATATACCTCTAACTATGAATCATGATTTTAATTGGTTAAGAAAAGGGGATTTGAAAGTGAGTTGAAGGTGGAAACTCCAAGGACAAGTTTCACAAAACCCAACCATCAATGAAGAATTCAAGAGCTGACATTGTTGAGACTTGAGAATACATTACAATGGGGAAAATAAATCAAATAAAAAAAAAGAATTTTCTTTTTTCTTTTTTTTTCTTCTTATTTCTTTGGGTTTTGTGGGAGTTGAGGTAATCAAAACTAAAAACACCATCTCTTTTCCCAAAACTAGAAATATAAAGAATTTCTTTTCCTCTCTTACAAAGCCCAAAGCCCCATGTTTACCCCCCAAAAAACACCATTGAGAAAAGACATTTCTAGATCCACATCAATGCCCACCTTGAAAATTGAGTTTTTGGTTATGGTGTCCATGCTTCTCTCTCCCATCTCTGTTCCTATTTTACAGAGAGAGAGAGAGAGAGAGAGAGAGAGAGAGAGAGAGAGAGAGGGGGGGGGGGATGAAAGAGCTTTCTTTCCCATTTCCATCAATCCCCATATCATAATATACTAACTGAGTGAGGAAGAAAGAAAACCATGTGACCATTTTTTCTTCTCACCTTCAACAAAAGAAGAGAAGAAAAGAAAAATGGCAAAAAGCTTCTTCTTTCTATCAATTAACCCCAAAACCCAAAACCCAAAACACCCTCTTCATCATTTCCCACAACCCAATGCTCCCCCTCCACTTTCTTCATCATTTTCAGATAGAAAATTTGTGAAAAGTAATCTTATTTTATTTTTTTAATGAAAAAACAATAAAGTATTGTGATCTCTCTGTTTGGATATCTGTCCTTTTCTCTATCTACAGGTACCTTCTCAATGACATTACATCACTTACTTGTTATTAACACCCTATGTTTGAATTCTAATGTGTATTTATATGTCTACTCAGCTCCCCAACACATTTGCCTATCAGCTGTTTGATATATTTGCCTAGGTGAAAAAAAAAAAAAAAAGTCTCTTTTTCATTTCTTTTTCCTTTTTTTTTTCTTCTTATGTAGAGTGGGAAAAAAATGTTGTTCTCATCACAAGCTTCTGTTGTTGTTGGGTGCCACAGTGATTTAGACTTGAAAGCTTCCATCTTTTCATGTCTATTGACACTGATAGTTGATACATCACTTGGCTTGTTCATGTCGTCTTTTGACTCCTTATTTCTCTTCTATCTTTGCCTTCTTTTTCTCTCCCCTTATTCCTTGTCAAGCACTGTGTTGAAGTAAAAATACTTAAATATCTCTACTTCTGAAAGAGAAGAAAATTTTGAGAGAGAAACCAAATGGGGTCTTCTGTAGTAGTTGGAGGAGGAGGAGGAGGAGGAGAAACGTCTAAGAAGAAGGCAATGTGGCTCTATCCTAAGGTCATGGGCTTCACTCCTTCTGAGAGATGGGGGCATTCTGCTTGTTATTACCAGGGAAATGTCTATGTTTTTGGGGTATGTAGCCTTTTTTCTCTCCTTAAGAACTTTCAATTCTTTGGTCTTTTGTTATTTTGTTTTTTGTTTCTTCGTTTGTTTTCCTTTGCGGTTGTCTGGAAGTCTGCAACTGAGCTGTCTGTGATCTCTGTGGTTGTTTAAGCTATATGCCTTCATCAATTCTACTAGTAAACGGATACTCTGCTCTATTCTCTCTCTTATTTCTGTTCTTGTTCTTTTTCTGTTCAGCTGAATAGCTATCTTTGACTAAAAACAGACTTATCTTTCTCTGGTTTTAGTTTTATTTACTTAAATTAGTACAGACAGTTGAACTGCTGGTTGGGAAATTCTCCTCTACCCCCCTTGATTTTCTCATCTTGGTAATCTCTCTCTTATTGATATATTCTGTTAAAGCTTTTAATGACACCCATTCTTCAAATAGCTAGCCATAGCTTTTAATGGTCTTACAAACTCGCTATGGTAGTTATATATCAATGCATGTTCTAAGAAAAGGGTGGGTTTTCCCCCCCTATACTTTACATTGCTCTCGCAAAAGGGTTATTGTCAAAACTCTGGCATTGTTTGTCTTAAATTTTAAGCTTCCTGGGCTAAATCTTGGGTCTAAATTCATGTGTTAGAAATAGATTTATATAGGAAACAGAAAACCTGATGTTGTGTATGAGGGTAATGCTTTTGAGGTATGTTCCATTGTGAAATGTTTTGTTCTTTCTCAATGTATTGCTATGCTGTTTTATAATGTGTTTCTTCCAATACTCCAAACTAGGGATGCTGTGGGGGGTTGCATTTCAGTGATGTTCTTGTACTAAATCTTGATACCATGGTCTGGACCAACATGGTAACTACCGGACAGGGTCCGGGCCCAAGAGACAGCCACGGCGCCTTAATTGTTGGAAACCAGATGATAGTTTTTGGTGGTACTAATGGCTCTAAGAAGGTAAATGATCTCCACATTTTGGATCTTGGTACCAAGGAATGGGTACAACCTGAATGCAAAGGGAATCCACCGTCGCCTCGAGAAAGTCACACGGCTACGCTCATTGGAGATGACAAACTGGTTATCTTCGGGGGAAGTGGAGAGGGCGAATCGAATTACTTGAATGATCTGCACATTCTAGACCTCAAGACTATGGTGTGGATGAATATTGAGGTGAGGGGTGATATTCCAGTCCCTAGGGATAGTCACTCTGCTACAGCTGTTGGTCACAAGCTGTTTGTTTACGGCGGTGACTGTGGAGACCGTTATCAAGGGGGCGTTGATATGCTCGACGTGCATTCACTAACTTGGTCTAAAGTATAAATCTTTCTTTCAACTATACTGTTTTGGAAATTGGCAATGATTTGTGTCTCAATGGCTCTTTCATCTTTTTTGTCAATAGCTATCAGTTCAAGGATCTTCACCTGGTGTTCGGGCAGGTCATGCTGCGGTTAATATCGCCACAAAGGCAAGTCATCATGCTGTGGTTAATATTCAACATCCAAAACAATCAGAACCTTAAAACCATGTTGTCTGTTGCTTTTGTTTCGAGGCCACGACTGATTCTTTCCAATTTGCAGGTGTACATCCTTGGTGGGGTTGGAGATAGACAATACTACAATGATGCTTGGGTGCTTGATTTATGTACTTGCTCGTGGACTCAGCTCGATACGTGCGGTCAGCAACCTCAAGGGAGATTTTCTCACACAGCTGTGGTTGCAGACTCGGACATTGCCATATATGGAGGGTAGTTTAGCGCAAAACTTTATAGACATTGAGCGACATTCCTGTTTCAGATTCCTTGATTAATTTGTTCTCTGTGGTTTTTTCTTTGGAATTCATAGGTGTGGGGAGGATGAACGACCCCTCAATGATTTGTTGGTCTTGCAACTCGGCGCAGAGCATCCAAATGGCCGGTACAATGTTTCCATGTGCAAAATTTTTGGAAAACACTGGAATAATCAAAGTAGGAATTCTTTGAGAGAAGATCAGAGCGGCATGGTACGAAAACACGACGGCTCAAGTGCTGAAGTTTTAATTGCCTTGTAATCAACTTGTAATTGCTATATTGTTTAGTTTTTTTCTTTGAAGCAGAAGACTAAGCTTATGGGGAACAACATAGAGCTACTTAGGAAGGAAGACCATGAACCAAAATTGGAGACAAAACACTCTACTCAGTTCATGTCAGGTCTGTATTAATCTCTCACGTCAAGTCGTCTTTCTTGATTATGAAATGTGCTTGAACGATCTAACTTTCATTATGTTTCCAGAGACATTACATCCAAAACGGAGGAGAACCATGAATCCAAAAGTGTGGGAGGTTGAATCCGAGCAAGAGGAACATTCTTTGTCATTGTCCCAGCATTCTTCTCCATCACAATCCGATCAAGAACAGACCCCAGTTCGAAAAGTCTCTGATTCAGTAACAAGCTCCCAAGGATTACGACTTCTTAAGCGTGTGAATCATAGCTCAATTAGCGAACCTTACACCATTTCTAGAACCCAACCCGAGTTCCGAAATGTTGTCCAAACCACTCCACAGCAAGATTTTTCATATTTTGGACACCAGAATCAGCTAAAGACCGAACAACATCAGCTTCTCCATGTCGTTCGTCCGGTGAAAGAACACAAGTCCTTGGAGACTGGCCTCATTCAAAACCTGGTAGCTTAAACCAGAACACACAAATCGTCAAAAACAACATTCCTGCTTACACATCTTTATCACTTTTTAATACTTCTGTCGTTGTGTTTGTTTCAGATTGGGTCGGAGGTTCGAGGAAGAGTTGACGGCGCCTTCGACTCTGGCTTCCTGATGACTGCTACTGTCAATGGGAAAGTATACAGAGGCGTCCTGTTCACACCTGTAAGCATCCTCGAAAACTCGAAATTTCTTCCTCACTTTTTCAAGTAGTTACAAATGCAAACCTTTACAATGTATTGAAGTTATGTTGAATCAGGGACCTGGGGTCTTCTCAAGGGCCAGCATTGTTACAGAAAGTCCACCTCTTCCTACAAACACACTCCCGAACTCAAATCACGTAGCACCGTCAAAGAACTCGCAGCAAAGACCGTTGGTTCCGATGCCTGGGTCAGCTCAGAGCTTGAGGCAAGCTCAACTTAGTCCTCCTCCTGTTCCAATCATAAAACCAACTCCATCTTCATTACCAGTCAAGCTTAGAGATGATCTTCAGGGTGTGTTTTTAACATTAGGAGGACCTGGAAATGGCTCTGCTTGAGAATGAAAACAAACAAAAAGGAAAAACAAATGTGTAAAGACATATGTTGGAAGAAAGGAAAAGGAATGAAAAAAAAAGTTTGTAAACACAGTTTTGTATCTTGAAATTTTAGTGATCACCACATTTAGAAAAAAAGGATCCAGTTGGTTTTCAAACTTTGATTGTAAAAATTTGAAACCTTTGTTTCTCTTAAGAATCGTTCACTCAACCCTTTTTCTATTAGAAAACAAATAAAGAAATCGAGTTTTAAATAATCACAAAGGCCAATAGTTGGATTAGCTAAAAAAATAGTCACAAAAGAACTTCACTAAGTATATCCTTATGAACTGTTTCAGTTGTAATCTTTTTTATTTGTCATATTCAATATGCATTTGAGTGTGACTTTAATACCCTTGAATTTTATAGGTTTATTGTGAATCTTTGTTGAACTTTCAATTTAATACATCATATTTGACCTTTAATCTTACATGTATATGTTTAATAAGTATAATTTTTTTTGTAATGAAAAGAAAGACTAAATTATTGAAAAAAATATATATTAAAAATTACAATTAGATTAAGTATTAGACCAAAGACCGTAGTACTCCACTTCAAAAATTACATTAATATCACAAATATTTCAAATAAATAGATATAATTTTTCCCTCAAAGGTACATTTCACGAATTAAAATATGGTTCAATTAAAATTTAAAAAAAAAAAACAAAAAACAAAAAACAAAAAAGAAGGGAAAAAAAACAAAAAGAAGCAAACAAGGAAGTGTGATGTGTTAGGACATGGAAATAGGACGTTGATTTACTGTTAGTTAAGATGGGACCCACCAAAACGAAAAGTAATAAATGAAAAACAAAAAAAAAAAAGAAAAAAAGAAAAAGAAAAAAGAATTAAGGTTTTTAAGGAGGAAAAAAAAAAGAGAAGGACATGGGCCCCACAAGCCTCCCGCGCATCGCGCGCGATACTGTCGAGGTGTCAAAAAGTTTTCCTTATTTATATATTCTATTTTTAAATAATAAAAAAGTTGAAATAACATTTTATTTTATTTTTTTTTAAATTGCAAAAGCTAACTTTAAAATATGCTGATAGTTTCAATCATACTGCTCTCAAATTTATATAAATATTAAATTTGAACCAAATTGGACATTCAAGCTTACATACTTATATAAATTGTAACATTTGTATAAATTTGGGGTTCAATGTTTATCATTTTTAGGTCCAACTTCTACGACTATTGTAAACTTGAGAGTTTAATTTAAACACTTGTAAAAGTTTAGTGATCCAATTTTATTCAATGTTTAAAGAGTTTAATTACAACTACCACCATATTTTAATGGTGGTTTTTGCAATTTTCCCCTTCTTTTTAATTTTTAGAGTTTTAAATGTTTAATTATAGTTCATCTACTTTAAATTAATCTTAAAGTTTCTTTTATAATAATAATGGTTAAAAATGTCATTTTTTGTCTCTAAATTTTCATAAAAGTAATAATTTGGTCTGGTTTGTAACTAGTTAGTCCATGTACTAGGGGTGTTCAAATGGCCCAACAATCCAAACAACCCGAACTACCAAATCTAAAATATATGGGTTGGGTTGGGTTGGGTTAGGTTCAACCTTTTCTGTTTTTGTTGGATTGAGTTCGGTTGCGGCTTGGCTAAAAAAAATTTGGGTTGACCCAACTCAACCTGAATTCTATATATATTAATAGAAAAATGTATATATATTTCTTTTTATTTAAAGTTTGGTTACTTTGTATTGATTAATTTGTTAATTTAATATTTTCCTTTTAAAATTGTTACGATATTTGTCTTAGTTTAAAATTTGTAATAAATATTAGTTTCAACATTTAAATTTTATGAGATTTTACATATTAGTCATGTGTTGTAGATAAATTTACATATTTTTAATTAAAAGGAAAAAGTTAAGTTATAACCCGACAACTCAACTCAACCCAATCCGAAGATTGGGTTGGGTTGGAAACTTTATTTGGATCTTCTGGGTTGCCAACTCAGCCAACCCGAATTTTTGGGTCAAAACATTCTTTAACCCAACCCAAC
The DNA here is from genome assembly GCA_030954485.1 of Citrullus mucosospermus. Taxonomy (NCBI): domain Eukaryota; kingdom Viridiplantae; phylum Streptophyta; class Magnoliopsida; order Cucurbitales; family Cucurbitaceae; genus Citrullus; species Citrullus mucosospermus. The sequence continues at coordinate 28,300,621 of CM062056.1, forward strand.
CAAACTCACATACATGCCTACCTCCAACTTCGTAACAATTTAGTTTTTGAACTTCAACATGTATCAATTTAGTTTTCATATTTTAAAATTTGTAATGATTTAGTCTCTATTGTGAAAGATATTATCAAAATGTAATGAAATTTCTTACACATATAGATTAATAAATGAATTAGCGGTCAATTTATAAACAAACAATTAAGCTTGATGAGTTTTTTCACGGCATAGATTAAATTGTTACGAATTTGAACACATACGGACTAAATGATTAAAAATTTGAAAATATATAGACTAAATTATTACACGTTAAAATTCAATAACTAAGGTCTCATTTGATAATCATTTGATTTTTTGTTTTGTTTTTCATTTGTTATCTACGTTTTACCAGTGAGCCACAATTTTGAAAACTAAAAAATATAGTTTTTAAAAATTTGTTTTTATTTTTGAAATTTGACTAAGATTTCAACCGTTGTAGTTAAAAAATATGCAAAACATTGTAATAAACTAAGAATAAATAAACTCAATTTTCAAAAAAACAAAAACAAAAAATGAAACAATTACTAAACACGACCTAAATTATTACAAATTTGCACTTACTAGAACAAAATGATTATATCTATAAAAATTTAAGGTTCAAATCAGTAATACTAAATTCATGCCAGAAAGTACATTATGCAAGTATATTTTTTTTTTCAAATTTATAGTAAAAATATTAATAAATAATAAAAAAAATTAAAAATAACAATAAATTAGCGGTAGATACTAAATTCATAAATATGATATTTTCCCTTATTTTTTAAAAAATGAGGAAAATGGGGTGGTCTATGTCAGCAGCTGTCTGATATGTCTGCCACGTCAGCGAGTGATTGATTTATGGTAGAGAAAAGAAAGAAAAAGGGAAGAGAGAGGTGGTGTGAATTGAAATGATGGGGGTTTCTAATGTCACCCGTCGTTTCAAGTTTGTGGATGTGACTGCTGACCTTCCCATCTCATTGCGTCACCCACGTATCCTTTCTGACTATATTCGTACGCTTCCGTTTTCCTTATCTCACTTATTTACCCCCATAATTCGCCTCCTTTCGCCACGTGTCCTTTTCTCTATGGGTCTCCTTCCTGGGCCTTCTTTTCTTGGGCTTCACGCTTAATGGGCCTCATTTTTGGTTTTCCCAAATATGGCCTTTCTTTATCTTGCTCCTTCAAATTGAGAAATTTGATTAAAGGCCTCTCTCTACCCATGTAGTTTAAATAAATTGGTTTAATTATACCATTTTCTAAACTTCACTGATAGATTTCAATATAATTGAATTTCAATTTTGTTAATATCTGCCCATTCTTTTTATTGTATTATATCTGTTAATTTGTTCAACCCCTAATTGTTATATTTGAAATTTTCTTTATTTTTTACATGAATATGAAAAGTTTTACCTTTCCAAAATATATATACACTAATAATAATAATAATAATAATAATAATAAAAAAACGCATGTAACATAAGTTGATTGTGGTTATAAACTTTCCAAAACAATCTTTTTTTTTTCTATTTTCAACTACGGAGAGAAAATGTATTTAATATCATTTTTTTCCCATTTCAATTAGAGAGAGAAAGTTTGCATTTAATATGATATGTTTTCTCATTTTCATGGCAACTTGTTGGTTTCGGACATCTTCTTCATTTTTCATGTTATTTTTATATGTACCTTTGAACATTGTTTTAGATGTTATGTTCTAACTAATATATGAAATATATTGGTAAATGTATTTGATATGTACTCAAATACAACTGGTTTCACGGTAACTTGTTGGTTTTTCTGGTGAATTTATAGTTATTTTTAAATATACCTTAGAACATTGTATTAAATGCTTCCAAATATTTTAACCAATATATGAATTACAAATGTACTGAGGTTGTACCATTTAGAAGTTTAAATGTAACAATATCCATATGACAGTACAATATATAAAATTCGAGTATATATTGTTTAATCAAATTCCTTTATCATTTATATCACAGTATATAAATCATAGATTAACTCAATGTTCAATATAAATCATAGTATATATCATAAATTCAAAGTAGTCGGAAAACAAAAATGTATATCACAACATATTAATCACATATGGACTCAATGTTCAACACAAAACACACTCACACGCACACACACATATATCGTAGGATAAAATAAACAAATCATGAAGCCCTAGATCTATTGTCGTGTCTTCCACCTCAGTCATCTCGCTCGTCGTTGCCGACTCATTGCCCTACCTATCACTGTCGACGTTTGGGTTTGTGCACTCTAGTCGACCATCATCATTTAGAACCCTGCATCGCTCAAATCCCCTACGCCCTGAAGCCATCGTCCAGAACCTCGTGTTGTCAACTGTCATCATCCTTCCTTGGTGCAATTAGAGGGAGAGAGAGAAAGAAAGAGAGAAGCTAGTGGAGAGGAGAGAGAGACAAAAAGCCACCAGCCAGAGGAGAGGAAGCCATGAATGAAGGAAGAAAAAGATGTTGGCTTTTTGGCCCTTAATCTCAAATTAATTAATTTTAATGGATTGATTAATTAGTGTTTTGATGATAACAAACCTGATTTTATTTATTAACCATTTGAGTGTTTTGAAGTGTCTATTGTGTGGAGCTTGGAACAACGGTTCCAATGCAATTTGAATCACTCAAATCGGAGTTCAAATGAAGAAGATATGACAGAAACAAGCTTATTGGAAAAATCCCGAACTGATGACGTGGCAGATTTTTTTTAATCAAAGTGGACAAATTGAAAGGTGCCATTTGGAGCAATGGAGAAGTGACAATTGGTGGGTCTTTTATTTTTGGATTAATGTTAAAAAGAAAATGATTTTAAAAAGAAAATGAACTTAAAAAGAAGATGAATTTAATATTATTATATATCTTTGTGTCTAACGACTAGTTGCTTTTTTAAAAGAATTAATTTAATATTATTATATGTTTGTATCTAACGGCTAGTTGCCTTTTGATTAATTTAATATTATTATATGTTTGTGTCTAACGGCTAGTTAAGTTTAAATCTCCACCATTCAATTTTCTTTTACAAAAATCTAATGGTTCAAATTAATTTGGTTTTCACTCATTTTCATTTCTTTTTAAATACTTCATCTTCTCCAAAAAGTTTCCCTAACTTTTACAATTTTACAATCCTCAAAAATTGAAAAAGGTCACCATTGTTGCTCTCTCTTCAAGCTTTCAAATTTATTTCTTTTCATCTTATTCTAGAGAGATACTTTTATTGTATTGTGAGGATTGAGTATTGTGAGTTCAAATTTGTACATCTACTCTTTTTAGAGAGTTTTAGTGTGTGATTTAAAATTTCAAGAATATTGTAACGGTTGGATCCTGACCCGTGGAAAGGATCGGGTTTGCTCTTGAACCAGAAAAAGGAGCAAGGTAGCGGTTCGACTCTCATCCGTGGAAAGAGTCAAAGGAGATTTTTTAATCGAAATCCCAAGAGGCGCTTGGGAAAGTGGATGTAGGTCGAGTTGGACCGAACCACTATAAAAATCACGGTGTCTTCTTCTCCAACTCTTTCTCAATTTATTTTGCATTCAATTTTTAGTAGCATGTTATAGATTACTATCCTTCTTTGTTGAGATTGATTAAATCTTGTGTTTCATATATTTTTTATCAATCTTGATATTTAGCATCAATTAAAATTTTTATTAATTTAATTCAAAAATTAATTCAATTAGTTTAATTTGAGCATATTTAGGAATAAGTTTAATTAAACCCTATTCACCCCTCTAGGGTTGCCATACCGGTCCAACAAAAGAGAGTGGGAAAGAAGAAGCAAAAGAGAAGAGCAAGAAACGTGAGAAATTTGGGAGAGAAATGAGAAAAATAGAGAATTTAACTATTTTTTATTTTTTTAATTTTTTTTAAAAAAGGAATTAATTATTGCATGGATACACAAAACTTTAGACTAGACATGGATGAGAGAGAATGCAAAATCTTAGGTTTTATTTTTTAAAAAACAAATTATTTTATTTTATAAAAATAGTAGATAAAGTCTTAATAATAAATACAGTACATAAAAATTTATAATTTATTTGACTATTTATGTAATAAATGGAGTCTTAGAAGATAATTTTCTAATATAAGCTTGTAATTAAGGAGTTGTATGCAAAAAGCCCTCAACGAATTTCGTTAACTAAACTTGTCAAAAAGAAGTCCAAAACGTTCCATTTTTGTGGGCTATGTTATTTTTCGCTTTGGCCCAATCGGTTGGGATTTCCACGGCGAAAACTCCGACCGGCGAACGGCTCCGACTCCGAGGCATTGCTGGACGCTTCGAGAAGCTCTTTCGAAGACCAGCTGCTACAATTTTCCATTTTCTCTTTCTCGTCTTTACTCTTCTTTTCTTCTGCTCTCCCATGGCCGATTCCTCCGGCAAGCACGGGCGCGATCAGCCTCTGGTATTTCCATTTTTCTCAACTTCCTGTAGTTCAGAGATCAAACGCTTTCTTTCTTTCTTTATCGCTTGAAAAACGAGGAGAAATATGAAGTATTCTTTCAATTGGTTATAGCACTTGTAGCGTTGAGTTTAGTTTCCAAATTCTGTATAATTCATTGTCTGTGGAAACGAAGCGGACTGCCTAAGTATGCAACTCTCCTGGTTATTGCCTCGTGGTTTGAACATTGGGATTCGGTTGGGTATGATGATGTGTAGTTCTGTTCACTTGCATTGGAGTGATTAATGAGCTGAATGTATTGAAATAGGGGTTAGAAATTGTAATCTGAAATCATTGTTATTGGTGTGTTAAGGTAGATGCATGGCTGCGTTTGTTGGCTTTTCTTATTGAGTTGTATGTGTTTTGGGCGCATTCTTTTTCTCCAGGATTTCCAGGGATTTTTGAATGACTTGCAGGATTGGGAACTCTCCTCTAAGGGGAAAGACAAGAAACTGAAGCCACAGGCCATTAATAAAGAAAAGGAGGTATTGCTCTATCAAATTTTCAGCTACATAGTGAACTGCACATTTTAAAAACAAGAAACTGCTATCTCGGGTGTTAATATTTATATTGGTTTATGTTTCGAAGAAAATCCTGGTGCTCGTGTCTTGGTGCATCTTGTTAAGTTATATTTATTAGATCAAGCTGCTTATTCTGTAATGAGTTTAAATTTCATTACAAGTGTGCATACCTTAATAATTTTTATACTCTCCTATAGAAATTGGCTCTACGTATGTTCTCGAGAATAGTGTTGTTACATTTTTTGAGAAATAATATCAGTACTGTAGTGGATTATTTTAGGGTCACCTTAATTGATGTCATAGCTAACCAGGGTAGAAGGCAGACAGAAAAAGCTTCAGCAGCTGACTACTTGAAGCACTACGATGCAGTTAACCGCCTATCAAGAAATTTTCAGACTGAACAGAGTTTTGTGGATGCGGCTTCAGAGAAAGAACAGGTAGGTTATACTCTTTTGCTCATGTTTTTATGATGGAGATACAATTGGCTCAACCATGAAAGAACTTGAGTCTGCATGGTGTGTATAATATGTCTTTATATTACAGGGTAATGAGTACTTTAAGCAAAAGAAGTTCAAAGAAGCTATTGACTGCTATTCAAGAAGTATTGCTTTGTCACCAACAGCGGTAGCCTTTGCAAATAGGGCCATGGCCTACCTAAAAATCAGAAGGCAAGTTTCAGTCAATAGATTCTAAGCTTTTCTTCATTTAGATGCATATTGCACAGTTATGGGATCTGTTTATGACGTTCCTTGAAAGTCTTTGCTTCTCGATGTCTGTAGCTTACGTTTCTTGGAAACAAAATAATACACTTTTTTTCTAAGTTATTTTCTGCTATAAGCTGTTTTCCCAATAAAACAGTGCTCTTGATATGACAAGCTATGAGTGTGACTATTAAATGTGTTAAAATTGTTGCTTTCTTTGTTATCCTCTTGTTTCCACCTCCCTTGAATTAGATTTCAGGAGGCTGAGGATGACTGTACAGAGGCCTTAAATTTAGATGATCGATATATTAAAGCATACTCACGTCGAGCAACAGCTAGGAAGGAACTCGGGAAGGCTAAAGGAGCCTTGGAGGGTACAAAAATAAGCATTTTAATTGAATATGGATCTTTTTATGCTTTTTATTTGTCTGATGTATTTGACTTTGCTGATTGCAGATGCTGAATTTGCCCAGAGATTGGAGCCTCACAACCAAGAGATCAAGAAGCAACATGCTGAGCTCAGAGCTATTGTTGGGAAAGTAAGTTTTGTGCATTAATATTTCAGATGATTTTTGTTAAATATCTGGATCTCTCTTGAACTATGTACTGGTGAATGTGGGAGAGGGAGTTATGATATTTCAGATGATTTATGTTGACAAAATGATTTCGTTTAATTTTTCTTGTCCGGGTGTCCATCTCGCAGGCAATTTTTGAGAAGGCAGCTGATGCTTCAAGAAGGTCTACAAAAGATAAGGAGATAGTTGGAAAGTCTGACTCTAAAGCAAAAAGTCAGGACGTCCCTCCTGTCTCTAGCAGCACACCAAGGACAGGATTATCGGCAGCTCAAGAACGCATTGAAGTAAAGGTTCCTAATTTATTATTGCCCATGGTATCCTGTATTTTCTTATAAAACAAATGTAGTAGGGTTAGGTAGTTGTTCATGTGAGAGTAGTCGAGGTGCATGTAAACTGGTTAGAACACTCATGGATATTAAATAATAAAAAGTTAAGAAACCAACAAACAAATGGTATCCAGTAATTTTTCAGTGAAGATCCAACCGACTGTATTTTTAATAATTCATTCAACAGATTTATCTCTCTTGTTTCGCAAGTTTTCTAGAAACTATATTTTGCTATAATATAAAACAATACTAATGTATTGCAACTTTATAACCCCTCATCCTGTTGTTATTTGTAGGACTCTGGTGTAGTCTATTCCTTTGTTGAAATACTCAATGGAGAGAAAAATTGCTGATAATTAATCATCTATACTGCTTAGAGATGTCCAGGGGGCAGGGCGAGGCGGGGGATGGCTTCCCTGCTTCCCATTTCATTCTCCCTCTCCGCTAAATTCCCCGCGGGGATCGGGGCGGGGATTCCCGGCAGGGAATTTTTCCCCGTTTGATTTTCTTGTGGTTAAAAGTTAATTAACTTAAAATCACTATATGGACAAATTTTAAGGTTAATTGTGTTGGGTAGCACTTTTAGGGATAATAATTAAGTGTATAGCAATATTTTAAAAAAATTGCAAATATAGCAAAATCTATCGATGATAGACTCTATTACTGATAGACTCCTACCAGCAATATGATCTATCATTCATAGACTCTACTAGCGATATGATCTATCATTCATAGACTCTACCATCGATATGGTCTATCACTGATAGACTTCGAAAGCATATTCTAAATTTTGCTATATTTGCAATATTTTTAATTTTTTAATTAATTTTTTTTTTCATTGTGCTATATCTGCCAACACTTTGTGCCTGATTGGTATATTTGTTACTGCCCCAAATTTTAATTGAACAGTTAAAATTCTTACTAAGTTTTTTTAATATGATTAGTTCCACATGGACAATTTGAATTTAAAGAGAAATTACTCAAATAAATTTTAGAAGAAAGAAATAATTACCACAAATTGTTCCTAAATATAATATAAATTTAAAGGTTAAATTCAATTATATTCAATACCTTAACCATTAAACAGTAAAACTTGAAATTTAGATACAAATATTTGTTAATAATAATAGAACAACATTGAGTCATTATAATAATTAAATAAAAGAGGCTAATGGGGCAGGGACAGGGACAGGGACGGGGAAATTCATTCCCCATTCCTATCCCCATTTACCTTGCAGGAAATTTTTCCTCCCCCTATTCCCTGCCCCGTTCAGGATGGATGAACGCGTCTAACTGCTTATATCTTGGCTGTGGGTGGTGTCTTTTTCTGTATTTGTCTTGTGTTTCTTCCCTCAAATTGACCAAATGTGATGGAGTTTTTTTTTTTTTTTTTTTTTTTTTTTTGGGGGAGGTGGTAAGTTTTCAAGTTTTTCATTAACTGATTGAAGAAAACTGACACCCCTTAGTAATGAATCTAAAGACGATAATTCTTATTCTGAAGCTGGGTGTCAGCCATATGATGTTTGAGGCTTTTGGACTCTGTTCTTAGGAAAATGGTGGGGAAAATGCTGTCAAGGCATCAGTACGTATCGAAGAAAATGAGGACAGAAGTACAGGAGCTGAAATCACATACAAAAGAGTAGCAACAAATGGTTTTCACAAAGACTCAAGTTCATATTCGGGGGCATTGGAGGTCTCTTAAGATCCCTTTAAACTTTCTTTTCTGCCTTGTACACTGCCTTTTGATTGTTGGTTCCCATTTTTACGTTAGTTAAGTATACCATCTTTTGTTCCATAGAAAAGCAAAGATTGCTGCAATAGATTCTTGTTTGCAAACCATTGCAGGATTCATCTAAAAAACGTCATTGAAATCAAATAGAAATTTGCTATCCTATTTTGGCTGCTCCTATCACATACCATGCTTTGTGCAGCTCATTCTATGCCTCTTGCTTTAAACGTTCTTTACACACACACACACAAAATTAAGGGTAGAAGAAGATGTGAAGTTCTTTACCTTTTTGAAAAGCCTGTGATCGTTGATGAGAAGTTAATTATCATAATGAGTTCACATTCTGATCTTTACATTTTTTTTTTTTTTTTTTCTCTTTCTTTCTTTCTTTCTTTCTTTCTTTCTCTTTGAAGAATCTATGAACTACTATAATAATCAAGGCATACTTGAATATAGGATTGGACTATTGGAATTTGAGTCATCGAAGAGGCTTGGGTTGATTATTAAAGTGTAACTTAATTAAGGCCCTTGCTTGGTAGGCTTGAAAAGAGCTCTCTCAGGCCTATCAATTGACTGAATAGGAGGCTTCTAGTTTTAAAATGACTGATGTACAAAATTATGCACAAAATTAGACTCCATGCCAACCATACATTTCACGAATGAGGACTAGGAATAAGAGTGCTCTCTTTCAGCTTTCTTTGAGAAGGTGCTCTCATTGAGAAGCTCAAGCCTTATTCAAGAAAGATTCAAAAGCCAATAGATCAACTTCATGATTAGTTCTTTTTTTTTTTTTTTTTTGTGAACAAGAGACAAAACTTATTATTGATGAGATGGAAAGAGACTAATGCTAAGAGGATACAAACTCCACAAAGGAGAGTGAAATAAAGAAAACAAAAATAGTGAATAAAATGATAAAGGCAGTCCAGTTGAGGTTTAGATTCTGAAGAGAGTAGTCATCAAATAATTTAGAGAAAAAACACCTAAGCAAGGCTTTGAGGCGAGTTGAATCAAAAGCATCCACACAAGAACTATACTATACTTGTGTTCACATATCCGTTTGTTCCTTTCCTTCCATAAATTGAAAAGTAGAGCTTTAACTGCATTAACCAAAAAGTAGAGTTTCATGATCAGTCAAATTGAAACTCATCCATTCAAAGTCCTAACGTTCCAAAAGGACTTTAAATCATAGAGTGAGCGGAAGGGGAGGTGAAAGGCTTCTACTTAACCTTTTCGCTCACCCTTTATCAATTTTGTGAATTATGTTGTCAGCTCATGCTTGTTTGGATCCATAGCCTATTCCCTATGTATATTTGCCACTAGATCTTTCTGACAAAATGATGTCTAAATTCTTTTGTTTTCATGCCTATTCCACTCTCCTGCCAATGCTTTTACAGAGAGATCATGTTCCAAGAAAGCAGGAACTGAAGCCGTCAGTGCAGGAACTTGCTTCTCGAGCAGCTTCTAGAAGCATGGTTGAAGCTGCAAAAAACATTATAGCCCCGACTACTGCCTATCAATTTGAAGTTTCTTGGCGAGGATTCTCTGGTGATCGTGCACTGCAGGCGCGTCTTTTAAAGGTATCTAATCTAATATAGACAGACTATGCTTTTCTTGGTGTTGTGTCTGTTTGGCTATCCTAGATAATATGAACATATGTGATTAGTTGCCTATTTATAAAAATTGTTTGTAAATATTTGAAGCGTGCTGCCATTTGAGAGACTGCTTTGTCGGTCAGTCTATCAATTTCAATTGTTTGATTTATTTTCATTATATCATCAATTTGTTTTCCAATGGAGTCCTAGTGGCCACTTGTCGAGTGTATTAAGTAACACGCTAGTTTTGACTACCTGATGTAACATATAGGCGTCTCCTTGTTTTCTTTCTGTTGAATCATCAATTAACTGATATGTCTGGGTATTAAAAAAAAGACACCTCATTTTTGTGGCGGCAAGCACTCTGCATGTTGGCATGGCTTTGGCAGAAAGAATTTTACATTGGTAGCAGTTTATAAATGTGTTGGGAAATCCATTGAGTACAATATACTCGGGAATTTATGAGACTCCTTTCACAGAATATATGTATATATATATATATAACATAATTGTTTTTCTTATTAGGCCATCTCTCCAGACAAATTGCCCCAGATATTCAAAAATGCATTAACAGCTCCAATTTTAACAGACATTGTCAAGTGTGTGGCTACGTTTTTCACGTAAGTTGAAAATTTCCAACTTATCCTGAGGGAACATTTAGAATATGATTTAAAACATCAACGGTTAATAAACCATACTGGCTAATCATTTTGCAGTGAAGAGCCGGCTTTGGCTATCAGTTCTTTAGAAAATTTAGCCAAGGTCCCAAGATTCAGCATACTCATGATGTGTCTTCCATCCTCTGAAAAGTTTGGTAAGTTGTAGAAGCCCTTCCCTCTTTACCTCTTCTTGAATGGTAACCTTCATTAGTATTTAATTTTTTCCCATATTTCTATCCTTCTTGGTTGAAAGTTTAGCATCTACATTTGCAACCAAATTTGTCAGGTAAAAAAAGATTGGTTAAGATTGATTCGGTGTATTGCACTTTGTCCTTAAACAACATAAGCATTCACTCTGAACCCTTGGGGTTACTTTATTACTCTTTCTCTGATATATGTCAATTTGATAGGTTTTTTGCATTCCTTTTGGCTCCGTGGACTCCTTTCTTTTTCGTTTGCTCTCTCTCTCTCTCTCTCTCTCTCTCTCTCTTCATAATCATTTTTCTCAAACAAGAAAAAGAAAAACAAGATCCTGTGTGGGACCAGGATGCTTCAGACTGAATATGGGCAGCAGACTTATCGGCTCATGTTTGAGCAGTGAATTATGATTACCTTTTGTGATCAGCTGGTAAGCATAATTCATTGTTGAGTTCTAGCCTGGTCTTGAAGAAGTAATCTACATGTCTGAGTTCTAGCCTGTATTTTTGTAATTAAAGCCAACCTTAAATTTAGGGTGAAGATGGCAAGCATAAAGAACATTCACTTTTGAGAAGGTGAATGCATTTTATGCTCTAATTCATATTTTATTGGATAAACTTATATAGAAACTTGAATGTTATAAAGCTTCCTGACATTTCAGCCGATAGACTTTGAGTTCCGAGACCTTAGATTTTGTTAGGAACTGAAATTTATATCCACAGTCCTATCAGAAATCTGAGGGCTTATCATGGCAAAATGTTTTGTTTATTTGTACTAATTTTAAAGCGCTTTGTGAAACAGATCTCCTCAAGATTTGGGATGAAGTATTTTGTGATGAGGCTGTTCCAATTGAGTACGCAGAAATGCTCGACAGCTTGCGTTCGAAGTACTTTCCTAAACAATGACAGACGTTTCTTTATTGAGAAGAAGCACTTTATCTTCAAACTCTGCCTCTCTTAAGCTAACCCAGCTGCTTATCTTTAGTGTAAAGTATCCAATTATTCTGTTTTTGGGATCATAATTTGGCATGTTGACATATCTAACTCACGCAATGAAGTTAAATGTTATAAAAAGTGCCTTCTTTTCTATTACCTCTCTCCCACATGCTAGAAAATTATCAGAATTTGCTCGATGAAAGTCTCGGGCTCGAATTCTCAACGACGTTTCCGAACTTGATGAACATAAAAGTTTTCATCACAAGAAGAATAAGGTAACTTGTTTCTACAATTAGTGTACCGATTTTATTTAATTTGTTCTATAGGCTGTACACCTCCGTCTTTAGACTTCTAAGATAGTATATTGACCCATAGGTAGTAGGGTCCTTGGAAAGGGCTCAGTTTCCCTATGATGTGTGTTGTTTTAGTGCACTGCCACATGCAGGAGGATAATTGAATGGTCCTTTCTACCCTAGTGGACCATCCTCGACTCAAGTCTTTATGTGAATGTGTAGGATATGTAATTTTCATTGGTGCTTAAGATATGCTGTTGCATCATAATCTAGTTGGGGTCCAGAGTTTAAAATGGCCTTAGACAAATCATATGCTCCATTTTACAGTCTTTGATTTATGGGTGTTCTACGTTGCTGTCAATCATCCTTTTGCTGATATGACTTTATGAGTACTTTTAATAAACATATATATGTATGTATATATGTTTATTAAGGTCAAATTGTCATGAACTTTTGATTTCATTTCATTTAGTCTATACTTTCAATAGATGTTAAAACTGGACCCTACACTTCAATGTGTTGAAATTATTGTTGTTATTTTATCAAAATTAGATAAATAAAAATAACGATTTCTATTTAAGAAGAGACATAATGTGAACATATTTTGAATTTTATATAAACACTAAATGGGAGTAAAGCTCAAATGGCGTAAAATAATATATATAAAAGAACTATGAATTAATTTTATTTTAACCTATTTTATTTTTTTCTTCATTCTTATTTGTTAAAAGTTGGTGGTAGTGGGTAGGGTTGGCAACGGGGGCGGGTGGGGGTTCTCCGTCCCCGCTTCCGTGGGGGAATTCCCACTCATCCTCGCCCCCATCCCCGCCATTTGTAGGTAGAGACGGGGGCAGGGATTCCCCGTCGGGGAAACGAGTCTTCGTAGGGACCCATTCCTTGAGATAGAATGAGAGCAAGATAGCGAGAAGGCGTGAGCGAGTGAGACTGAGAAAGAGAGCGAGACTGAAGGACCAAATTATTACCAATAAGTAGAGAGAGAGAGAGAGAGAGAGAGAGAGAGAGAGAGAGAGAGAGAGAGAGAGAGAGAGAGATAAACAGGTGGTTGGGGATAAATCGAGTCGAGGTCTGGGCCGGGGCGGGGATACCTTCCCCATCCTCGGACGGGTACTCAGAAAATGTCTCTGGCTTGACACCATCTCCAGTCAAACCGGGAATTTCCCAACTCGATCGGGTCGGGCCCATGCAGGGATCCAGTCCCTGTGGGTTTATTTATTTTTATTTTTGTTTATTTATTTATTTTTTCAACCCTAGTAGTGGGCTAATATTGATTTTCTAATTTATGACCTCTATTTGTTAAATAATTGGTAGTAGTGGGTTTTTCCCCCTTCCAAAGTTCATTAATTAGAAAAGATATTTGAAATTTCAAGGAATAAAAATAAAATAATAACATAATCTATATAATTGTGGTATTTGGTATGATCAAAATGATTAATCTGGTAAGGTTGATTGGGTGGGATTTTGTGGCTTCAAAATGACTAATAAACTAAAGTCTAATGTATAATCAGTACCAGGCACTTGTTTCTAAAAGAAAAAAGTAAATAGTACTAAGCTTTGTTCAAAAGACTGAAAGAGGTCTCATATTGACATCCTATTTATAAAATTATTATTAAATTTAATAAATAAGGAGTTAGAATCATCTTTATTTAAAATAAAAAAAAATAAAAATAAAAATAAAAATAAAAAAACTCATCTATCTTAATACGTGAAAATGATTTTATGTAATATAAAATTAATGAATCTAAGTCGTCACCATTCCCCACAATTCAAGGTTTGAGAAACATTATGTATGATTCAGCTTTGAAATTTTGGAGATGGCACATTTTGTTTTATAATTATATCTACAATTTTGATGCTTGAACCCACATAGGATTCCCATTTAATTAAAATCCAAGAGTCAATCAATTTTTTTTTTTTTAAAAAAAATTATTTCTCCCTATTTTATCTCTTGTTTTAAGAAACGAGTGCATTTTTTCTAAATGTATAATATACTCAAAATTTTTTGATATAATTATGAACAATAAATCGGAATATATGTATATATAAAAGTATATCATGGGACAACTCGTTTGACTCTTCAAGAGTAGATATCAAGGAAACTAGCAAATTGTTAGATTAAATATATTTAAAAAGTCTCAACTTTTGTAAAGATGCATTATTGTACAACAAATATGAGATATGAGGGTTTGACCCTTCAACTTTAAGAAAAGGGAGAGTATATGCCAATAACTTTGGAGCTATTTTCATGTCTACGTCAATATATGGTGAAATCTTGTTTGTATGTGGCGACTTTGGGAGAATGACTAATGTTATATTGTCTCCTAACCTTATTAGAGTGAGTTAATTGGAGATTTTTAAAAGCATGTGATATTTTATGGTAATGTTCATATTTTTTTAATTTTATGGTTTTTTTTATAGCTAGAAATGTTGTGTTTGATAATTATTTTTATTTCTTGTTTTTTTGAAAAAAAGACTTAGACATAAACTCGACTATTAAATATTTCTTGTTTTTTCCTCTCTCCTCCTCTCCTTTTATAGTTGAAATAGAATTTAATATATGTAGCACAAGAAATATATCTTATATTTTATAAAAATAAATTATCAAAACTTTATAGTATCTAAAAACAAAAATTTGATTTACAAATACATTTATCAATCAACTTATCAAAAGTTGATCTTATGTTGTATGATTTAAATCATTACGAACTAATAAACATGAAATAAATTAAATTGTTACATACAAACTTATAAAAAAAAAATTAATTGCCTACAAAGTTTTGAGAAAAAATGATTACAAATTAAAAGTATATAAATATATCATTAATGAACTAATAACTTAGTTCAATGAAAGTATTGACATCAAATGTAACTTATAATTAATAACAAAAATAGATCAAAAGAAAAAAAAAATTGCCAGTAACATCACAGTAATAAAAGAGAAAAATGTGAGCCAAAAAGATACAAAAAATCTCTAAAAAAAAGGGAAAATAGAAATAATTGGGAAGTAGAGCCACAATATTGTATGTATTGAGTGAGTTTTACAAACTATAATATATCCTTTTAATCACACTCAATCTTTCTTAAAAAGAGAAACCAAATAAGAGAAACTCCTTTTCTACAATTTCTCAAATCTTGGTTCATTTTTCAAAATATTTCTTACATTGGATTGAGAGTGCTTTTCTAGTCATCCATTTTGCTAGACAAGATGCGTATTAATGTAAAATCATATAGTTTGTATGTATATAACTATTGACGATGGCATTTTATGATTAATCTTGTCAATATTTAGAAATGGTATCCAATTTTAGTATGTAATTTCAATAAATCCTTAATTTAGTTGGATTTTTTATAATTTTTTTAGCATTTTCACTAGGACTATTTGGGAGGCTGAAACGTAATCAGAATTACTATGAATAAAATGAATGTTGAAACGCGTGAGATATCGAGGGGGGAATAGCAATTGGATCGTGAAATATGAAAACAGTGGAAAAGAGAGTTTGGTTAAATAGTCGGCATGAAATGAGTTTAATATTACAAATCGAGCTCAAAACGTTCAATCTAAACATGAGTTTTAGATTACATTACAATCCAAACTCATTCTGTTATGGGTCCCAAACAGCCACTATAAATTTTGAAAACATGTTCACACATTATGTTTCTTGCATGAAAACTATTATAATTATTTAATTAATTTCGATAAAATTTAATTTTAAAGAACTAGATTTACATAAACTAAAATGGAACAAATTTTAAAATACAATGATGAAAATCGTATTTTAACTTTATTTATATCAAGCATTGACTTTAGTGGTTCCTACCCCCAAATGCATATAGTTGTTGACCAGCAAATATGAGATAAAATATATTCTTAAAAAATCAAAAGTTGTTTTTTTTTTTTTTATTATTATTATTATTATTATTATTTAAATTCTCTTTTCTAAATGTGTATAAAATAATAGGAAAATGATCGATTCCCCCAAAGTCTCATAGCTTAGGTGATTCAATTGTAAGATTCCTTGCTTTAAATACAACCATAGGTGGGACCTTTTATTGGGCCTTTTTCATAAATACTCTTTTTTTTTTTTTTTTTCCTAGAAAATGGTTATTATTGGCATTAAATTCAATAACATATGATTCATATTTGGACAAACTTAGAATAGCATTAACTTAATGGGTTCACTATGATTAATGCACCACATACTTTTGCGGCAAAGATACTCAAAATATATCGAATTCCAACCTAGTGGTGACCATATGGTAATTAATGGTAACTTTTGTTCATTAATTTTAATATTTTTTAATCACTTAAAAAAAGTCAATTCCTTCCTTCATTATTGATTAGGTTAATATATTTTCTAAGATTTAAATCTTTCCTACTCATATTTATAATCTATTTTAGATTAAATTATTTAAAATATTCTATCTTTAAATTTTTAAATTATTTTAAAAAGAATGTTATCTTCTATTAAAATAAAAGATGAAAATTGATATAGAGCTAACGTGTAGATATAAAAGATTAAAATTGTTTTTACTATTTATTTCATATCGAAAAATATCCCTAAAGTCATTTGCATAATAAGTTTGTATACATCAATTATTATGTTAGTTTACATGAATGATGTCAAATGTGTCTTACAATTTACATTAGTTGTCGTGTCAGTTTTCATCTTATTTAAAAAAAAAAAAACTCGAATAATATTTTTTAAGAACATATTTCAAAAGTGAAGGGTAAAAAACAAAACTTTTCAAAATTAAGGAGCATAATTGAAACCTACCCAAAAATTTAAAAGGTATTGGTATAATTTAATGTGTTATGTTATGTTATTTTATTTTATTTTATTTAAAAAAAGGAGGAAATATAGCTCACTAAGAAGACAATTTTTAATACTATGTCAATAGTGCATACTCCTATTCACACTTAACATGTTATTGTATGATAAATCATTTAATTTCTTGGACCTTGTACCGTTTTTAAATGTTTATTTTCTTACAAAAATTGAATGAATATGATGTTGGCTAAATTATAGAAAATACCTATGAATTTTGTATTTTGTGTTAAAATATTCCTAACCTTTCAAAAGTTTCAATAATGATACCCTCAAATTAAAAAAAAAAAAAAGTTAAAAACTACTCTTGCTATTAGTTTTGAATGAAACATTAGTATTTTGTTTAAAAAATATTCTTAAAATTTCAAAAGTTTCAATAATACTTCTAAACTTTAAAAAATATAAAACAAATACCATTATTCTTAGTATATGAACGAAATCGTTCATACTTCATTTAAAAAATATCCTTGAACTTTCAATAGTTGCAGTAGGGCTTTTAAACTTAAAAAAAGTTTTAAAATGCTTCTACTATTAGTATAAGGATCAATTTATTTGAAGTTGTCTTGAGTTGGAAAATAACAAATTCTGAAGCATATTATATAGACCCCCTCATTTCTTTTTTCATATAAATATTATCATTTATCCAATTCTTATACCCATTTTCTCAGCAACGAGATATAAACCAAAACTTCAAGTTAAAACATGAAATCCTTCAAAATCTCACAAATTCCAAAATCAAAATTTCCCATGAAAACTCACCAAAATGATAAATAGCCAAATATAAAAAGAACGTATTTGAATATTAACACGTTCAATTATTAACGTACAACCTTGTTAAAACATTTAAATCCTAAAGTCCATAGATGGCTTTTTTTTTGTTAATGTTTTATTTTAATAGTCTATATACCTTAACTTAAGGAAACAATTTTTTTCTTTTTGAAATAAAGAAAGGTAAAACCGTTAACAATAAGGGAGTAAGAGGATATTGAAGAAGAGAGAGAAGAAAAAAAGAGGAAAATTAGAGAATTGTTAGGTCTTAAATTGAAGTAGGGGAACAAGAAGAAATGGAAGGGGGAGATGATGAGGGGTAGATAAATGGTAAGATCATTTTATTTTATTTTATTTTTTTAACGTAAGGGTACTAATGCAATTTTTTGAATTTATAGAGGTATTTTTGCAACAAGGTATTATCAGTTTTTTTGTTCATATCTAACCGAGGGCATTATTATTATTATTATTATTATTATTATTATTTTAAATTTAAGGGTATTTTTGAAAGTTTTGAAAGCACGTGAGTATTTTTTAAACAAAACAGTAACAATTTTAATCCAAAACTAACAATATGAATATTTTAAATTTTTTTATTTAAAATTTAAATGTATTTTTAAAAGTTTAAGTATATTTTTCACACAAAATACAAAGTTTAAAGACATTTTTTTTCTAATTCATCCTATATATTTTTATATTAGTACTGCAGTTTTTTTTTTCTTTTTTCACAAGATCTTTTACAAATATCAAAGAGATTTGAAAGAGAAAGACCCAAATAAAAAAGGTGTCATTTTTTAGGAACTAAGAAAGGAAAAAAAAAAAATTCAACTCAACTCTTTCTTTCTTATTTCATATATTGCAATAAAGGGTCCATTTTGGAAAAGGATGGGATGTTGTTTTGTTGGGAGGTTCTCTCTTTTGTCTCTTCTCATTTTTTCAGCTAAAAAGTTGATGCCTTTCATCTTCCTCATTTCAAACCAAAAACTATATATATATAACTTTGAGATCTTAACCCTTCCTAGGCACATTCTATGGTTTGAATGAACAATTATCTTCAACAAAAAAAAAAAAAAAAAAAAGGGAAAATAAAATACTCTTATATCAACTATATTGTATTTTATATATATTAGTTATCCAAGCATGTTATCACTAAAATACTTTTTCTTTTTATATCTTATATATTTTATTTTCAAACATCCACATGCATATTTCAAGACAAACATATGTTTTACTTTAGAATGTTTGTTTATATTTTCATCAATTCTACCTTCCAACACTTTTCAAATATATATATATATTAATTTTGAAATATTAAAATTCACAATGATAATTTTATGCCACAAAACTCTAACGGTTAATAACTAGGTTATTTAAGAGAAGAAATGAGCTTTAAATGTTGCAAAAGAAACTAGACACCATTATTATTTAAGTCATATTCATTTTTAGTTTTTTGAAATTTATGATCTATCGATGTTTTCTCTTGATTTTCTCTCTTAAAAGTTTAAATTCTTACTCCAATTTAAAAGATTAGCTTAAAACGGCAAAAAATGAATAATAAATAAAATAACATATAAATTATAGATTGAAGTACGCTTAATTTACGATAATGAAAAATAAAAAATAAATGGTTATCAAAATTATTATGCTAATTTTAATATTCCTTTTAGAAATAGTGCAAATAAAAATTAGTAAAATTTAAGCGACTAAATTAAAGATTAAGATTGAAATTATTAACATAAGATAACTCCAAATGCATTTAAACCAATTAAAGATTTTGATCTACACCCTTCCTTCAATCCCATCAAATTACAGTTTCTACTTCATCCATAACCCACAAAAACACTTCCGCTAGAAACATTTGGATCAACATTTCTCAGCAAAAAGCGTTTGAGAGTGATATAATTTGAATGAAGCCAAAAGGGTTGAACTTTGAAGAGAAACTGTGAAAGGAAGTTCAAATTAAAGCAGTTTTTTTAAGCCAAGAGACTGAATTACCAAAAGGGAATCCGCCTAGTGTCTATCTTAGCCTTTGCCAACACCAAAAAGTAGAGAGAAGAAGGAGGTTAGTATTCCAATTTCTGACATTGAAGCCACCAATCCACTTTCTTCAGTGTGAATACGCTGACACTTTCACGTGCTTCTCTCTTCTCAAAAACTTCTTATCTCCTTTTAGCTGAATTCATGCGCATTCTACTCTCTTCTACTTGATTTCCATTTCTATTGTTACCGTTTGATTCTTTATTTCATTGTATTTACTCAGACCAGAGGAGGTTTCATTTCCCGGATCTGGGTTCTTGGTGCTATCCAGGTACCTTTGCTCTTCACAATGTTCTTGTGTTTCTCCTTCAAAGGGAGTAATGGGGTTGTTTGAAGTTCTTCCATTTTCTGTTTTCTCATGTAGTTTTGGGCTTTTCTGTGAAATGGGTTGGTTTTTATTTTTTATTTTTTTATTTTTTTTCTTTTAAAAAAAAAAACTGTTTCTAGTTTCTGATATAGCTTAGTTTGTGCTAAGGATGTCCTGTTCTGCTGCAATGCGTTGTTAGGATGGTTCTTCAACTTTGAGTTCTTCTTGTTATGCAGCCTTACACTGCAAATTTTTAGCTTCTTCTAGGTGGGTTTCATGTTTCCTTTGGTCTTTGTTGTCTTTTGCACTTTGTCCTCAGCAATAAAACGTTTTCCTTGATTTCAAATTTGTTCTTTAGCTCCTCATTTCAACTTTGCTGTTTCGCATTAGCTTTGATGTGTAGGTATCACCTCCTTTTCTTCTCTAGAATGCTGACCTCCACACTTGTCATTCTTCTCCTACGTTGCGAGATGGGAAACTTTCCCCCAACTAGTAAACGAGTGTTTTTTTTTTCTTTCTAAAAATGGATGTCTTTCCTTGTTAAATGGGTTCCACATGATATTTCAGAACATTTGACCTCTTTTTTCTCATGCGCTTATGAGTATGGAGTGCAAATCTTGGTGGAAGGAAGGCTCAAGTTTTCTGGTGTTTTCCTTTGTTGCAGGAAATGGGTGTCATCTCCAGGAAAATTTTCCCAGCATGCGGGAACATGTGCGTATGCTGCCCTGCTTTGAGGTCAAGATCTCGGCAGCCGGTTAAGCGTTACAAGAAATTGCTTGCCGACATATTTCCTAAATCGCTTGTAAGCATTTGCTATGCTAGTCCTTTTTATGCCTAATAGTACTGCAGGATCAGATGTGTGTGAAGTTTTGGATCGTTTGTTGATCTGTTTATTTAAATTTTATGTTGTATTTTGACTGTGGTAATGGACTTAAACTAGGGATGGCTTGATGACCCTTAATTTTTTGTCAATAATTTAGCCGTTTGGACCAGGTTTGTTTGCCTTCGTCGACGTGTGCAATTTCGAATGTTGACCTGTTTGAGTTTGGTGTTGTTCTTTGACTGTGTTAATGGCATGGAACAAATGGTGACTTGATTTTCCTTTCTTCTAGTTGTCTGGCTATCAAATGGAAAAGAACCACATTGTAATTCTTTTTTAACCGTTCTATTTCTAATTTTGGAGAAGATAAAACTTTTGATTGGACACAAACTTAACAATGAAACGAGTCTGCATGGAACAACTCAGCTTGATCTAACTGTCAGCATTTGGGTTAAACATGATTCATGAGCCTTTCTTTTTACATTTAGTTTTATGAATCAATAGTTGCATTGAACAAGCTTTGGTTGTGAAACCCTTCGCAGGATGGCCCTCAAAGTGAGAGGAAAATAATCAAGTTATGTGAATATGCTGCAAAAAATCCTTTCCGCATTCCAAAGGTATTCATGCTATATATGGTTTTAAAATCTTTGACACTAAAAGGTTTGATTAGTTCAGAAGTATGTGTTTCATTGCTGGGGTACTGATGCTTCCTCTTATGATCCCCCGTCCCTAGATTGTAAAATATCTTGAAGACAGGTGCTGTAAAGAACTTCGATGTGAGCAAGTCAAATGCATTACAATAATTGCAGATGCTTACAATAAGTTGCTTTCCCTTTGTAAGAACCAGATGTAAGTGGTGACCTTTCATCCTCTGTTTGCAGTGTTGAACTGTATATGTGGCTCATGGATTCTGCTTAAGCGGTTGCTTTGTCATGTTTCTTAGTCGTGGTGTTTGCTTTTGCTCCGAGACCTTATAATGCTCTAGTTGCTTCAACTTGATACTTATTTTGGAGCATAGTTTAATCATTTGGATGTGACTAAGCTTTACAACCATTAGTCATTGAGTCTATCTTTTCACTTTTGAAGGGCATATTTTGCGGGTAGTCTGCTGAAGGTCATTGTTGAACTTTTAGACAATTATAAGCACGATGATTTGCGAATACTGGGGTGTCAAACCTTGACAAACTTCATACACAATCAGGTGATTCTAGTTCTCATGGCTTTATACAGGAAGAAGAACTGATTGTAGTGAGCAGGAATTAGTTATTTTTGTTATTTATGTATGCCGTTGTTCATGCTTTTGATGTATAGTTTGATCTCTGTGATTTGCGTGAGACGAATTGGGTGAAGTATTCACTCATCAAACAACAGGGATTTAGCTTTCACATCCGTGTTTGCATTCTAGACTCAAATATATATGTGCTTGGTGTTTTCTTCTATATCATGCATTTCCTTGAACCAAGTTTGGTCATTTTGCTTTTGGTATAATTGGAAACAACCAAGATCTAAGTTTAAAATGGATGAGAATATTCTAGTACAGATTGCATGTCTTTGGCCATTTTATGTTCTTACATAAGTTGTTCCTACTTTTCTCCTTCTAACGAACATTTATCCTCTGGTCACTATAGCATCCTTGTACGCGTTTAGGGGAGTTTTTGATACCCTTTTCTAGTTCTTTTCTCTTCTATTAGCTTGGTTTTTTCTTCTAATTATTCTTTTTTTTTCCCATTTATGATGGACAGCCTGATAGCACTTACATGCACAATGTTGAGAACTTGGTACCTAAAGTATGTAGGCTGGCACTGGAAAGAGGGGAAGACCATAAAAAGCAGTGCCTGAGGGCATCAAGTCTACAATGCATTTCTGCCATGGTTATACGATGTTTCCCTTTAAAGCTTTATTTTGTGGTTTATCCAACATTTGAGAAAATAGTCTTTTATCTTAAAAAACTTCCTTAAAGGCCATCATCTCTTAGTTCTTCATTGTTCTTATTTATAATATATTAATACTATGCTGTTTCATATATAAAGGTCATTATTTTTGTATTGTGTACTTCAAAAAAGAAACCTTCACTTCTCTGCATTTTGTGCTTTATTTCTAGTAGATTATTGCACTGTCAACCCAATATAATTCATGTGGACAAGTAATATTGGACTTTTCATTCTTTTTCACACTAAGCTGGCACTTTTTCTTCTCATCAATTTCTCATCCTTTTTTTTGCCAGGTCTGGTTCATGACTGAGTATTCACACATTTTTCTCGACTTCGATGAGGTAAATTTTGCCTTCTCCTAACAGCTATGGTTAAGCTGTGCCTTTTGTATTTGCCCTTCAGTGATTTAAGTACAATTCTTCGTCTATTAAGGCATATATAACTCAAACTGTTAAGTAGAAGCTAACCACATTAAATGCCAACAGCTCATCTCCTATCACAAAGAAGAAGAGAAGGGATATGCTAACAGTTAACAAGTCTGCTAGTTAACCAGAAGTTACTAATAATAACAACTAATGTGTTTTCTGTTATGAAGCTTGCATCATAATCTTACTTATTAATTCAATTAATATGCACTTGTTTTGAATATATCTTGTGCAAAATGTCTGGAATTATACCAATGCATCTAAATGAACTGAAAAGGCCACTGTGTTATCGAAAAGCTTTCATACTTGACATTTTATTTAATGTCATCACATAACTGCTGTTGAAATATCAGATGGTTCGTGTGACTCTTGAAAACTATGACCCTGCTCGTGATGGTAACTCTGATGATAGCTCAGAGCCACATCATAATTGGCTTAATGAAGTTGTCAGATCTGAAGGCAGATGTGGTCCAGTGGGCGGTGATGCTAGTGGTTCTTGCACAATCATCAGGCCAAGACCAGAAAAGAAGGATCCTGCTTTACTCACTAGGTATTTTTTATTGGGTCATAATCTCTAAGGGTGTGTTTGGCTGAAGGAGTTTGGGAGTAGGAGGGAGAAAGTAGGGAGTTGTGGACTCCACTCCTTGTTTGGCCCAAGGAGTTGGTGGGTCCCACCACTAAACAACATCAATTTTATATCTTATCAACTTCGTACATTGTTGGCCCCAGGAGTTTACAACTCCCTATACTTCATAACTCCTTACTCCTCACTATTCCACTCCTTACCCCTAACACCCCTTAAAGTCCTAGCCAAATTAGCTATAGGAGTTTGTAAGTTATAATTCTTTTGCTTTTTCTTTAGGGAAGAGGTTGAGGCACCAAGAGTGTGGTCTCAGATTTGTTTGCAGCGAATGGTTGATTTGGCCAAGGAGAGTACGACAATGCGTCGGGTGTTGGATCCAATGTTTATCTACTTCGATTCTGGAAGACACTGGGTTCCACAGCAGGGGCTTGCTTTGATGGTTTTGTCTGATATATTATACTTCACGGAGAGTTTGGGTATTTTTCACTCCCTTTTGTATCAGACTTGGGATTTCTACTCTTGTTATAACGAAACACAGAAATAATTATCGGGTGGGATTTACTTCAATTTTGTTCCTCAGGTAACCAGCATTTAGTTTTGGCCTCTGTAATACGCCATCTAGACCACAAAAATGTTTCACATGATCCTCAGTTCAAATCATGTGTCATTCAAGTTGCCTCAAATTTAGCCAGACAAATTAGATCGGGAGCTGTGCTGGCAGATATTGGATCTGTCTCTGACTTGTGCAGACATCTTAGGAAGAGTCTTCAAGTCACAGTTGAATCAGTTGGGCAACAAGAACTAGATTTGAATATCTCCCTTCAAAATTCTATTGAAGACTGCTTAATTGAAATTGCAAAAGGGGTATGGTTGAAGCATTTATAACATTGTTCCATATTTAATTCCTATGGTTGATTGAACTTCATTCGGTTTTGCTAGATTGGTGATGCACGTCCTTTGTACGATTTGATGGCTATATCTCTTGAGAATTTGACTTCTGGAGTTGTTGCAAGAGCCACCATTGGATCCTTGATGGTGCTTGCTCATATGATTTCCTTGGCACCAGTTTCTTCAGATTCTCAACAGGTATGTAAGTGTTAACAATGGAATGTTAGTTTTTTCATGTTTAAGAATTTCTCCTTGATTCTATTATAACTATCTTGCAGGAGAGTTGATACATGAGATTACTATTACTGTTAGGGTGTTTTTGAACGGGAAGTTCTTGATATAGTTGTGGATTACCTTTTTTAACTTTGATGCTATCTTTTGAACAGGGTGAACAGAAAATGCTTGATATTGAACTAAATGAGATTATAAAGAAACATAGCATCTTTCATGGCTGAAACAGTTAGACTGGTTAAAATGTGGAGCTTTCTGTAAATTGCTTTAGCTTTTTCTGCTTCTCTCCCTTCTGTCTTCACCCACCCCCTTGGTTTTGGTTTCTTTATCATTTGCTAGGGGTTTCCTATTGGTTTTTTCTTGTATCTGTCTATGAGGACGATCTGTTTACTCTTTGGATGTTTTGTTCATCAATGAAACTGTTTCTTATCTAAAAAGAAAAATTGCTTTAGGTTTTTCTTTGAGCTTTCCTCAAAGATATCGATGAGAACAAACATATTGTCAAAAACCAGGATATATGGGCAAGAAGCCACTTGTGCACTTTTTTTGGTTTCTGCTAGAAACTTAAAGAACATTCCTCTTAAACTCATTTTTGTATAAAGGCTTTAATATGGCTTTGATTTTACATAGTCAGATGAGTTCTGTGGTTTTTTATTTTATTTTTGTTTACAGTCGAATCCTTCGAGGTTGAACTTGTTATCCTTGCACATTTTGTAGCCCTTATCTTTCTATATACTGAAAATTTGTCAGTTTCTCACTCGATGCAGCCATTACTTGCTCACTGTTATAGTACTTGTATATGAATAGGTATTTCCAGAAGCCCTTCTTGTCCAAATCCTGAAAGCAATGTTGCATCCCGATATTGAAACCCGCATTGGAGCTCATCAAATATTCTCTGTTCTTGTCTTTCCCAGTTCTAATTCCCATGAACATGAAACTGCTTCGGTGCAATCTGGTTCTCCTTACAAGCCAGCTGCATGGCATTCCAATGCAGCATCTGCATCGACATCTGCTTCCATTACTGCTTTACTGGATAAACTTCGACGAGAAAAGGATGGCTCGAAAGAAGAAAAAACTGGACACAATGTTCATGATAATCTAAAATCTTTAGAAGAAGACTGGAAGCAGAGACGGTACCACAGAAATTATCCTACATTTCACAAGATTCACTCTATCATTGACAGGAAAGCTGGATCTTTGAGTTCCACTGAAGCAGTAAGCCAACTTGGAACATAAGAAGTTAGTTATTCATTTGATCCCCAGGTGATTTATTGAACTAAATCTATTTCAGGAACTGCAAATCATGAAATTTAGCGAGGATCAATTATCACAATTGTTGTCTGCATTCTGGATACAAGCTAATCTTCCAGATAATTTGCCCTCAAATATTGAAGCCATTGCCAATTCTTTTGTCTTGACACTAATATCGGCACGCCTAAAGGTGAAATCTAAATACAATTAATTGACCTTAAAGTCAAAACATGATAATCCATTGTTATTTCAATGATGAACGAAACTTTTGATTCCTAAGATGAGATCAGATTAGATTAAGAGGATAAATCATTCTTCGAATGATGTTCTTGATTTCTCAGTAACTTTTTGTGGGGATTGCTTACCTTTTGATTCCTAAACCCTTCTTTATTACGACAGAAATTAACTGTGAAATTACTTGGTAAACTGTTGCAGAGCCAGCAGGACAATCTCGCGGTCCGTTTCTTCCAGCTTCCACTGTCTCTGAGACATGTATCCCTGGAGCCCAACCATGGTGAGCAGAAATTCTAAATTAGTTTTTCAACTGCGACAATGGCTTATGAGGGAAAAATGCGTTATTGATAATTCTCTTATTGATTGATAGGTACCTTACACCCATCATCGCAGAGGTCGGTGTTTATTTTATCTATGGGCATGCTGCTGTTTGCTGCTAAGCTCTATCACATACCTCATTTGAATCATCTTCTGAAGTCATTGGTGGCTTGTGATGTGAGTTCATCCCGTCTTCTATGGAAACTAACTTCTACAGATAGTCTTTTTATCAATCTATGAAGAAAAATCAGTCTTCAAACAGGTAGATTATGGTTTTAATTTTGTCATTCACATCAGTTATTGATATCTTAATAACAACTGCACATTTACATGTTTAGGCGGATCCATATCTTGTAATTAGTGAAGATCTTCACATTTATTTAAAGCCTCAGGCAGATCTGAGAGAATATGGATCTGTTACTGATAACGAGTTGGCTCAATCTTATCTGTCTGACCTGCGGAACAAAGTATATGAAGCAGACAATGTCATTATGGATATTTTAGCACAAAATTTATCTGTAATAACTGAGGTAACATGTTTTTGGTTGAAGCAAATTTAGATTTTTGTTTATATTTGCTATCTGACTCTTGAAAGTTCTTTTCTGTTGGTTTAGCTGGATAAAAGTGAACTAGCTAAGCTGCTATTTGAGGGATTTACACCAGATGATCCATTTCTGTATGGCCCACAATCTATGCTTGATTTCCGGAAAAATCAATCTGTTACCCATTCCAAGGAATCATTATCATTTGATGGGGTACTACTATTCTTCTTTAAGTCTTCTGTGCTCCAAATTTTCTAGATGACTTGACTAAAGCTTATAGCTTTCTAGTACATAGTGCCAATTTTAAAATGAACTTTCAATGCTGAAACCTTCTGTTTAAGCTCTTAAACTCATCCATTCTACCAAATACATGCAGCAAATGTTAAATCATATGTTCTTGCCCTGCAGGATCTTTCAAATTTACTGGTTGAGGATGAAGTGACGAGTGAAGCCTCTGTTGCTGATATTGCTCGGTTCATTCCTAGAGTACCTCCTTCGCCTTCAATATCTCACATAATGGGCATTGGTCAGCTTCTGGAATCGGTACGATTTGCCTTCCCTATGTCTATGTCAGAGGTTCAGTGCATGCTTGTTTTTGAAAAATGATCCAAAGCATTCTGAGCTCTCATCACCAACATATGCTACTTCAAACTAATGAAGATGGCATTTTCAGGCACTTGAGGTAGCTGGTCAGGTGGCCGGAACATCGGTTTCTACATCGCCTCTTCCATACAATGCCATGGCGAGCCAGTGTGAAGCCCTTGGCAGTGGCACTAGGAAGAAACTCTCCAATTGGTTGGCACATGAGAACCACCATACCAGAGCAGCTGATGGATATCGTCCTCCATTTCCTGTGAGTGGCCACTCTGCAGTTGAAAAGGTCTGCCTCATTACTTACCTATGATTTATCATAGATCCGATGATGATAACTAAAGATCATTTCGATCGAATCCATCTCTGCAACAATGCATGTTATTGTCTTTCTCGATTAATCAGTACCCTTCGGGTGATGATGTAAAATGAAAGTCATGTTAAACTGATTTGAGTCACTTCTTCCTTGCAGATACTGGCAGAAGAACGACATCTTCATGGAGTTGGATTGCAAGCAGACCGATGGTTGGGCATGAGGCTGCCTCCTGCTAGTCCCTTCGACAACTTTCTCAAGGCAGCTGGGTGTTAACTGGAAAGTACATAAACTATATCGTTGACTCGCTAAAAGACATCAGTTATTAGGATTAGTAGATAGCCACTGTTAATTCTCTTAGGATCACTAGCTAAACCTTTGATACATTCAGTAGTTAGGATTAACCTCCTTAACTTTTTAGATTTGATAGCTTACCAGCATTGTACCATTCACTGTTTGTACCTAGGAAGTGCTTTTTGCTCTCTCTCTCTCTCTACCCTTGGGGGAAAACTTTCTTATCAAAATGGGTGAGAGAGGAAGAATCTTTCCATTCTTTTGATAGGATGAGTTCAGCAACATCTGATGGGGACCTCTCAGAAAAATGCAAAACCAAGAGACTAATAGGCTTGGAATCACCCGAAGGAGAGCAGTGTCTGGTATATATCAGGTAGAAATTGTGTACTATTCCTCTGAGATCCATAGATAGAGGCTAACTTTTAGTACTCATGTTGATGAATGATTCTTAACCCCTCTTTGTGGCTTCTTTTACTCATGGTCTATTCTCTTTCTAGCTTTGGCTTTATGCTATGTTATGTCACTCTCTATTGGCTTGTTGATAGGCCCTTGAATAGATGAATGTTTTTGTTTATGATAGTTCTGATACAATGGATGTGTCCGTAGGTCAGTTCTTCGTAAATGCTCTGAGTAGATTTTGTGGGTTGGTCATATCTTGGACTCACCATCAAAAAAAATTTAGTATTATGGTAGCATATGCTTGTTTCATTCAATATTTGATAGTCACTAAATGATATTACTTTATTTCATGATGGATTTTTTTCAAGGTTGGATCTATAGTTTGGGTTAAATAAGTATGAATCTCTTTTTAGTTTAGGCATGCATGGTGCGAAAAAGAAAAAAGTTTGAACCTTTTAAAGCTGAAAAACTTGTACCTTTTTTCCAATCTTCTTTTTGGTTGCATTTCCTAAAGTTGGGTTCTTTTAAGTTTGTGATGGCTCAAGTTGGCCTATGTGTTTCATTTTTCATTTTGAAAGCATAGACATGTTAGGTAATGGTTTTGTTTATTCGCTCAATTTTATTGTTTTGATTTTATGTTTTGACTTAGAATTCTTGGGAGATGAAAACTTACCACAAATTTGTGAGGAAACTAACATATAATTTTAAAAAATAGAAAACAAAGAAATAAATTGATTATCAAACAAACACTTTAATAATTCAAGATTCCAAAATGTATATTGAGATATGACTTATGAGTGCTATTAAAGTGAAACTTTCCTTTTCTTCATTAAAAAAAGAAAAAGAAAAAAAGAAAGTAAAAATGCTTTCTTTTTCTTTTTTAATATAACGAATGAATTTTGTACTATTTTAGATTTCTCTATGTGCACTTAGCATTTAACAATATATTTTTCATGGCTATATAAACTTACACAAAATGTGTGTATATACTAAAACTAAAAGTTGTGTTGACCATAAAGAAAAGTTCAGTTGGATAGATTACTCAAATTTTGGGTGAAAAATGAGTTTTGCCCTACTTTATGAAAATAAAGCTTTTTTTTACTCTTTACTGGCGTCAAATTCTGGTGAAATTACCAGAAAAGGAACTTTGTGCACGTGGATTTTTTCTCGCTCTTTGCTTTTTTGCTCCATTTTCTTTCATAGATCACCCTCTTCTCTCCCTTTCTCTCACGGTCTTGCTCTTCCACTTTTGCACTCTCGCGCTCTTAACTCTCTTCTCTCGGAGATCGCTCTCCTCTCTCCCTTTCTTTCACGGTCTTGCTCTCTTACTCTTGCTCCATTTTCTCTCACAGATTGTTCTCTTCTCTCCCTTTCTCTCGCAACCTCACTCTCTACCGTTTAGTCTCAAAGAAGGAAGGGTGAATTCGTAACTTCAAGTGGTTATGACATCAACAGAAGGTCAATTACCATTGTTTTTAAAAAGGGGTGCATTTTTCATTTTGAGCCTCCAAAATGGGTTAGTTGTGCAATTTTATATAAAGAAATAAATATGAAACATTATGATTTAAGAAAAGAATGAATCGTCATCTCAAAAAGTGATGGTTTGATCTCTTATACTATACTACAATAATTGAAATCACGAGAGATTAGCCTTTCATTTATACTCTTAAGATTTACTAACTTTATCCTATAATGAAAGATTATTCTTGATTTGTTGCATCCATGCCAAGATTAAGAACTAATATTGTTGATTGAGTCCTTTAGGTGAGTGAGGAATGCCATTTTTCATTATTCATTTAGATAAACTCCATCACTTTAATTGGTCCTAAATGTTTATTTTAGTTTCTAAATTTTTAATTTTGTTCCATTTTAATCTTCAAACTTTCAGAATTGTCTATTTTAGCCACTAAGCTTTAACAAAATAACCATCTTTATCCTTGCTTTTATTCTAATGTTAACAAATTAATGATGAATCTTTTAGAATGTGTACTAGTATGTTGTTAAAAGGATGATTTTAAACCAAATAAATTGGATATGAACATAGAAAAACCTAGATCTAAGATAGAAAAGTAATCTAGCAAGGACAAAAATGTATTTTTTTGGTTTAGGGAAAAAACATAGATTTACAGATTAGTTTAACCATTTGGTTTTCGAAAATTGTGATTGCTTTCTCTCAATTTATTACTATAGTTTTCATCTTTCTTATGTAAAATAAAGTTAATTCTTAACTCTATTTGAAAAACAAAAATAGATTTTTAAAAATTACTTTTTTATTAGTTTTTAAAACTTGACCGAATTTTTAAAAATATTATTAGAAAGTACATAAAAAAAACAAAGAAACATATAAATGAGTATTTATAGATTTTATTTTATTTTTTATTTTTTTTAAAAAAAACTAAATAGTTATCGTATTAAAAATGCCAAAAATGTACGGTTTAAGAACAAACACAAACTTTGAAATCTAGGACTAAAATGAAATTTAAATCTTTATTATTTAATTTTATTTTCTCTCCACTTATCTGTGTTCTAGGTTTATTTGAATTTGATTATCATGAAGACAGACTATTAACAATAATTCTCATCATTTTGGTTTTAATTTCAAAACATTTTATAACTAGTGAAAACAATTTTCAAAGTTGTATTTTCATTCCACAACTTTTCCATAATTATCTTCTCTTATCCTCATTTTAATTAAGTAAATAGGGCTTTGAAAAACTATTAAAAAAAAAAAAAAAAACTTTGCTTCCCAATTTTTCTATAAAGTAAGGAATAAAGAAAACAAAACCCCTAACTTTTGGAAGTATAAATTAAAACTCCAAATTTTTAATAATTGAATAAACTAACCTTCCATTGGTAAGTTATAACTATTTTTACTTTGATTCCATTTAAAATCAATTGAAAATTCATATAAATAAAATTATATTTCTCCCAAAATCCTACTAAAATGCAAGAAAATTTATCACGTAAAATTTTCTAAATAAGTAGAGAAAAAAAAAAAAAAAAAGATAAAAACCACTCTCATATTAATGAAAAATGTCCATTATCTATTTGATTACACCAAATATTCCTCGCTAATATTATGTCAATTCTCGCATTTAACAAAGTCTAGACACAATTATGCATTAACACGGTTTTAAAATAAAATCCTAACAAACATATGAAAACATAAGATTTTAATTGATACAATTATTCATTTTAAGTTTTAGAGGACAACTTCTAAAGTTTTAAATTATAAATTTGTTAGAATTTAATCTTTATAATTCTAAAAATTAAAATTTAGTACTTATGGTTTGATAAAATTTCATAAAGAGTTTCTATGTTCAATAAAACCCTCCTAAAGATCAATTTTTGCTGTAAGAATCATTGAGAAGAGTTTTATCATATCATATACACTGAATTCTAACTATAAATCACAGAAATTCAACTTTAACTTTCTCCGAATTATCATAGGGATCGAATTTGAAATTTAACAAAATAATAATGAGGAATAATGGTGGGAGGAATGAAAAACTCTTTGACTTATATACTGCAAATCTTTCTCTAAATGTGCAAGTAATCTTTCAAAAGATCCAAACTGATATGAATTTTTTTCCAAAAAGAGAATTATAAACTTAATTTCAATTGATACCCCCCTCCCAAAAAAAAAAAAAAAAAAAAAAAGGAAAAATCTGATTGTGGTTGTGTTGGCAAAACATGATCTGCTAAACCAAAAGGCAGCTTCTATATCTTAGTGGTAGCTAGCAGACAACCAAAAATAATTAGCATCTCATTGGAATCTCCAACAGTATGATTTTTTAGTAAATTAATTTGAGATAATGAAAACTTTTTATCTCCCAAAAAAAAAAAAAAAAAGTAGCAATCACCTCTAACTTTTGACTCATTCTTATTTAGAAAAAAAAAAAAAAAAAGAAATCAGCAAATCCAACTATATGTTACATTATGAAGAAAAGGGAATCAACAAACCTCATCTGGTCATCACAAAGCTAAACCATTTTGTTTGAGTCAAAGATTTGCCTCGTTAACTTTATTCAACTTCATAGATTATTCTAATAATATAGTGTTTATATCTTACCAAAATGTTACTAATAATAATGATGAGTGACTCAATATATATACTTAACAAACTCAACCATTATTCATCTCTAAAAGAAACTTTTCTCTGTTGCTTTTCTTTTCTTTCCTTTTTTCCCTTTTGCTATAATATGTTAAAATGACATGGTTCTTCTCCATATATATATATTGTTACCGGTGACTGTTTGAGCCAACTTCTTCGACCAATTTCATGAAACAATTCACTTGACTTTAAGAAAACTCTCATGATCTTGTCCTAGGTATGTGGTCATCATGATATTGAACTTATTCCCTCTAAATCTTTTATTAAATACACTCACGATACCTTATTGGTCATTAGGCTAATTCACGATGGTTCTGGTTCTCTAAATTTTTGTAATGATATTGTTTACTTCAAGCTTAAGTCGTCATCGTTTTGTTTTTTTGAATTCTATGCTCAAAAGGGTTTTATGGCTTTTTACTTCTAATCAATAAGAAACTATATTCGCATATTTGATAAGACTTTTCTTAGAAGACATCAAGAAGTAAATGGTGACTCTTTTTTAGTGCATTTATATATTAACACAATGTTTGTTCTAAAGATATGTTTTTTAGGAAACAGTTTCTCCATGAGTTTAAAGACAGAACATATCCCATTTTCATGCAATAAGAACTAACTTATAAGAAGTTTGGTTTCATTATTACATTGCAAAAAAGTTATTTCCATTGAATATGAAATGTGTTTCTCATCTCTCAAACGGGATATGCCAAACCAAAAAACTGACAGACAAATCAGCAAGCAGCACATCAGCTAGCTGTGTGTGTGAACAAAAAACTCAAAGGCATCTTTCTGTTTTATTTTTTTTCCATGAGTGGAAACCCTTCTTCTTCTTGTTTATGGTAAGAATAAAAATTAAAAAAAGAGAGAGAAATGCACAGTAAATTAAAGTAGAAAGAAATGAAAGATAGTAGCAGTGAGTTAGCCAATCAGATCATGAAAGCTGGAGGAATGTCATTTCAGACTTGGAGAAGACAGAGCTATATGACCTCTACTAATACAGGCTAGAGCTTAGCCTTGTCAAATCCCTCTATCAACTGTTCTTTCATCCACACTTCTCAAAAACTCTCTTTTTTTCCTTTTTCCTTTTCCCTTATGTCCAAAATATCAAAGTTCTTATAGAAACTTGTCTTTTGTAAGAGGTAGTATTAGTATTTGCATAGGAGTATTTTGTACGGATGACCTAATCTTGGAGGTGTTATTCGGGGTGACCTAATCTTAAAAGAGTAATGAAAACTAATATTCTGCTTACGCCACAAAGCACTCTACAGCCTGGAACCCCTTCTCACGACGAGAACGTCTCTCCCATTGGGTAATAGTTAGAGCCTTAGCGAGATGTTCATTTCACTCACAAAGTTTTTTTATTTCAATCACCACTCTGCCAATTGGGGTCATGGGTGCTCTCCCATTGCGATATTATAGTGGAGCCTTAGCCTAGTCCTGCAGTGGGAGGGCACCTTGCGAAATCATAACAAAGTGTTCTGTAATATCACAATGAGATTTAGAATCACGACAGGGCGGTAGAGTGCTTTGTGACATAAGTAGAAGGTTAGTTTTTATTGGTTTTTAGGTATGGGTCATTCTGCATTAACACCTCCAAGATTGGATCATTCGTATAAAAATCTCTATATAAAGCGAGTTCTACCAACTTAACTTGTTAGAATATAACAAACAAAAGTGACAAATTTTTTACTACTACAGTCACACTTCTTCCATTCAATAATAGACACGTCATTACTTAACATATAATGATTTCATGAGCTTTGTAGTTTTTTTTTTTTTTTTTTTTTTTTTTTTTTTTTAACAACAAACAATGAATGAATAAAGATAATATGAAAATTTTTAGTAACAAGCAAAAGGGTTGGTTAAATATTCAACCAAAAGAAGCCTTCAAACACTCTTTGTCAAGTTCAGAATGAGTATTATGACAAAAATGGAATCCCCCCTTAAATTTAGCTGGCTGATAACAATATTTCTTAGTATCATCATTATCATATCAGTATCTTTATTTTCTTTTTCTTTTTTCTTTTTATAACCTAAACTTTCCTCTCACTTAACAGTCATGACTCCAGTTTCTCTCTAGGGGTTTTTGAAGTTAAGACAGAGAAAATTCAACCTTCAAAGCTTTGAAGTTTGAGGAAATGGATGAGTTTTACAGGCTTAGCAACTCTGTTATAGCCTCATATTCTAATGGTGTTGTGGGAGGTGAAGCCATTGCAAGCACCAGCTGTGGAGGTATTCATGAAGCTTTAATGGTGGATAATGATATGCTTCAGCTTGAAGCTGAGGCCACCACTGGTTTGAACATGTCTGACATGATCAAAACTCAAATTGTCAACCATCCCCTTTATCCCAAGCTGGTTTCTGCTTATATTGAATGCCAAAAAGTTTGTAACTTTTCTTGTTTTTACTTCTTTTTACCTCTCTCTTTATGAATCATATGTTTTTAGCTGCGTTTGAGGTTGTCATGTTTTTGAATTTTGATGTGTTTTGTGCTTGAAAAACAAAAAAAGGTTGGAGCTCCACCACAAGTGGCTTCTCTTCTTGAAGAAATTGGCCGTGAAAATCACCCTCCTAGGTCTTCTATTGAGTTGGGAGCTGATCCCCAACTGGACAACTTCATGGTACTTTTTGTTTGTTTGTTTGTTTGTTTTAATTTCCTTTGTAATTTTCTGGTTCTTTTAGAAACATTCTTGACAAGTAAATAAAAAAAAACTTGTACTTTAGATCTGCTAGTTGTTGATTATATTTTGTTTGTCTCTAAACACGGGTGATTCCGTTTCCATCCCTACTAGATTAACGTTGCTTTTCCACTTACAAGACTAACAACAGTTAAAAACTGTCAACGGCTCGACCTATTAACTGCCCAAGACAAACGGTGGCCAAAACCGCCAAAAGGATTCGTATCATTGCATTATCAGTCGACTTTGTTCATGATCTAATGTTGCAGTTTTCGTTAGGGTACTTATGATAATCTTACAAGACTAATGACAGTTACAAACCGTCAATAACTAGATGTTAGTTAGATATGGAACAGCTTAATTGACAAAGACTAATGGCAGCATAACCGTTATGGGATTCAAATCATTGCACTATCAGTTGTCTTTGTTAATGATCTGATGTTGCAGTTTCTAGGGTACCATGATAATCTTACAAGACTAATGACAGTTACAAACTGTCAACGGCTCGACCTTAGTTCGATATGGAACATCTTAATTGACAAAGACTAATGGCAGCGAAAAGGATCAAGAGATTTGAATCATTGCACTATCAATTGTGTTTGTTAACGATCTAATGTTGCAGTTTTCATGTTCATTTTCATTATGGTACTTTTGATTATGTAATTTTTTTATGAAAACTTAACTTGTTTGAAGTTTGAAGAATAGAAATCATATTTTTGATAGTTTGGTAGATAATTCACAAAGTAGGAGTGTTACTGTTAGCAATGAAAGAAAAGACAAGCTTGGTGAACTTTCTGATGTTTTTGTTTGCTTTCTTTCTTGTTTTCTATTTCTCTTTGTTTGAGAATTGACTTCTTTCTGACCTTCTAAGAGAATCATGAATTCATTAGTCTTTAGAGTACTGTTGAACCTATATTACTACAAAAGAGTGCTGAAGAATGACAACTTTTTTCTTCTTCTGAAGGAGTCATACTGTGAGGTTCTTCATCAATATAAGAATGAGCTATCCAAACCATTTGATGAAGCAACAATGTTCTTGACCAACATTGAATTGGAGCTAAGCAACCTGTGTAAAGGATCGTTTACTGTGACGTCGGATTCTCGCTCAGCCATGAATGGTACTTTCTTTCTTCTTCCATTTATTTATTTTTACTTTGCATCAGTTTCTTGAAAAATTTGGCTTTCTTTTCCTCCCAAGATCTTTCTTCCTTATCCCAACGGTTACTTTTGTTGAGACTTCTGTTGTTTTAGCATTTGTTCTCGCAACAATCTTTGGGCGACGTAATGGAGTAGATAACGATGGGCGTTATCATTACCCTTTTTGCAACGACGAATCTTGTATCTACTACTCTAAAGAAAGTTATTCATTTTTTGGGGAGTCTACTTCTAAAGAGGAGTGGAAACTCATAAAAGCTTTGGAATGGGAAGGAAAAAGGGATGAGATGTGAGTTGTGGAGTGATATTATTTTGGTAATGCTTCAAAAAACACTCTACCAAGTAAAAAGTTTCTACCCAAAATAAGAGGAAAAAAGTGAATTCCTTGTTTGATAATCATTTTGTTTTTGGTAATTTTTCACCTTCCTTGAAAACATATTTGAATTATAATCCAAATTTAATAAATAAAACCAAACTTCTGCAACTACATTTTTAGTTTTCAAAATTTGATTGTCTTTTGAAACAGGTAGGTAATAAGTGAGTAGCGTTTATAAGTTTGTTTTAAAAAACAGAAAACAAGAAACAAAATGGTTATAAGAAATAGGGTCAAAGGAAAAAGGTAGTTTGTTAGAATTCAATATATCAATACGTTAAATCGAAGTAGTGACGATATCTTTTATGAGTATATATGAAGAACATCTCAAAGTAGAATCGAAGCCATAGCAGAAAGTTATTTGACACTGTCATATATGAACATATTGATGCAAAAAGTAGTCTACGAATGTGATATAACTGCTCCTAACTTCCCTCTATATTCTTCATTCTCCTCCGGTTCCTGGTTGCCTCTCTTTTGATCCACGTGTTTGTAGACGAAGTAGCCGGGACTCCGGAGGAAGAACCGAGCAGCTATGGGGAGGTGGAAATGCCGGGAAATCACGAGTCGTTCTGCACGCAAAAAACGAACCAAGACCTGAAAGAAATGCTGCTGAAGAAATACAGTGGCTATCTCAGCAGTTTGAAAAAGGAATTCTTGAAGAAAAGAAAGAAGGAGAAGCTGCCAAAAGATGCAAGAATGGCTCTATTTGACTGGTGGAATACTCATTACAAATGGCCTTATCCTACAGTAATTCTTCCATCTCTTCTTCTCAGTTCAAAACATTGCCTAATCACACACACCAAAAAAAAAAAAAACAAATAAATTTGTTAACTTGTTGTCTTTGTCCTTTTTATTGGTTTGACAGGAAGAGGAAAAATCGAAACTATCTGTTGTTACTGGTCTAGACCAAAAGCAAATCAATAACTGGTTCATAAACCAGAGAAAGCGACATTGGAAGCCGCCTGAAGATATGCGATTCGTTCTCATGGACGGGGCGGGGGCCGGGGCCGGAGCCGGGGAATGCATTAAAGGATCAAATTTTTATGACAATGGAGAAACTGGAGGCCATGTAATTTGACATGATTTTAGCTTCTTGTTTAGTTTCACACATTGTAGCTGCTCTCTAGTTTCTTTATGTACATCTTCTCTTCTTCCTTTTTTTTCTTTGGTTATAGTCTTTGAATTTCTTTCTGACTTAGACAGAAACACATAAATATATAGAAATCACTTTTTGTTTATGTGCAATGGAAAAATGAATCAACCAAGTTTAGAGTATTTTTAAAACGAGGTAGTCACGGTTTTAGTTCACATGTTAACATAGAGGTATATTTGAATAGATACTAACGATTTTCTTTCATATATTAATGTTGAGCAAATTTTGAAATAAAATACTAACCGTTTCTATCTAAAATTAATGGTAAGAATATTATTTATTTATATTTTTTTTTAAGAAAATTGTTGAAATTTTTAAAAGTTTAAAGATATTTTTGAAACGAAGTATAAAATTTAGGGCAGTTTAAATTCTTTTTAATGTTTCTTCTAATCATGATAAAACTTTGAGATACTTTATAAAAAAAAATTTACTTTCAAATCTATACTATATTTCTTTATTTATAATGTAACATATGAGAAAGCAAACATCTAATAGCTCTTTGAAATTACAATTAACATATTTGTGATATTGAAAAAAATATACTTTTTTTAAAGAACAATATATCATTTATGAGAGGTTAAATTATAAATTTTGGCCCTACCATTCATGGTCATTATTTAGTCTATCATTATATGTAAACTCAACA
Source organism: Citrullus mucosospermus (assembly GCA_030954485.1). Classification (NCBI taxonomy): domain Eukaryota; kingdom Viridiplantae; phylum Streptophyta; class Magnoliopsida; order Cucurbitales; family Cucurbitaceae; genus Citrullus; species Citrullus mucosospermus. Next base: position 28,339,522 of record CM062056.1, read on the forward strand.
AATTCTATCAATTTAGTTCTAAATTTCAAGAAGTTTGAAATTTTAATATTTGTCTATCTAATAAATGTATATCGCCACTATTTAATGTAACATGCTACATTAAAATAGTACATCCTTATCCGCGAATGTTAAAAAGTGAAGGTCCAAACTACTTTAGCCCAAAGATCTAAGGTATTATTTGGGCTTAGATCGACTCGACCCAATTTTTAGTAGTCAAGCCCATAACTTGAACCCTTAAACTTGACTCTTTGGATCAAAGTTTGGGCAGAGGTTAGATTGGGCTTGGACTAGCCCATTGGATTAGGACATTAAATGTTAATTATTTAATTATATATATATTAGACTTTTCATAAAATGTATGAGTATTTTTCAATATAGAAAAAAAATGAAACTATTTAGTGAGAATAGGGCACATGCTTTTCCTACTTCATTTTTTAAAAATATTTCTCAATCTACCCTCGCCATTTGAACTTCACACGTGAAATCCCAGCAATTACTTCCTTGTTTAATCGACATCCTCTTCTTCATTGGCTTCTTTGTCATCATCGATCAGTGTTTCAGGTCTGCTTCTTCTTTTCTTCCTCATCATCGACCGCTTCTTCTTCTTCTTCTTGTTTTTCTTCTTCTTCTTATTCTTCTCCATCGCCGGCCGATTCTTCTTTTTCTTCTTCTTCTCCATTGCCGGTTATTCTTTGTTTTTTTTCTTCATCTCCATCATCGACCGGTTCTTCTTTGTTCTTCTTTTCTCCATCGCCAACTAATTATTCGAGACCGAGAGAGATTAGTGATTGTGAGTGAGGAAAGGAAGCGAGAACGAGGGAGAGCGATAAGAGCAAGTGGTCTTAATTTTTTTGTCGACTGTGGGTTTTTTTGGAATTTCACATTGGTTGTAGTGGGCTTGTGGTTCATTGGGTTTTTCTATTTGCGTTAAGTGTTTCATTTTTTTTGTACTTAGGATAATTTCTCTAAAATGTAATTATAATTTATTAAATTCATATTTAATTTAATTTATATTGTTATTAATTTTTTTTGATAAAATTATGAGTAATTGTTTTAAATGACAAAACGGCTAATTAGACCGTAATAGACATCTATTAGTGTCCATCAATGTTGATAGACAATCAAAATTTGTCATATTTGTAAATATTTTGGTTTGTTTTGCTTTATTTGAAAACATCCCTAAAATTATTGGTAGTATAAAGTTTTATTTAGTGTTTAATTGTTAAAATTTTTTATTAATTTTTAACACTTAAAAAAATTAGGTTAACTAAAAACTACTATATATCTAAATAGATTATTAAACTTTTTTAAAAATTTACGTTTTTAATATATAAAATACGATAACTACTCATATGCATACATATTTGAATTTGTCCTATGATAAGTCCATTTGGGCCAACTCGATTATCAAAATGGTGACCCATATCCAATCCGATAAATATATGAGCTAGGTTGGGCTAGACCAATTAAATGTTGACTTTGGGACAAGTTTGAAAAAAGTTTGTGCTGGGCTTGGACCGACCTTTGGACTTCGGATCCATTATTGAGACTAACTAATAGTATTACTTAAATATTACGAGACACAACTTGTTAATTGTAGGGTGCGAAGCAAATTAATTCAGAGAATTAGGTTCTATTTGATATCAATATTATTTCTCACAATTTCTTTACTATAAATTTCAATTATCTCAAAGAAATATTAAAATTTTTAATTGAATAAAAAAATACTAATGGTTAGGGTTAAAAACTTCTTGGATTTTCTTATATAAAATAAATTCTTGGATTTTGAAAACATTCTTAGGTAAAGAAAAAAAATCTTATTTACAAGTTTAATTTTAAAATATCAAATGGTTATAAAGTGGTTTAAAATTTCACATTGTTAATTGACTTTTTAATTGATGCTCTATGTTTAGAGCTATGATCTAAGTTGAGAATGAGAAAAACTTATTAAATATAACATTTCAATTTTCATTTTCAATAATGGTAACACTTCATTCTCTATATTTCACCTATCATAATGAGGCCTATGATAATGATAACGATGAATGGAGTTGTTTCTTTTTAAGAGCGAAAAAGTGACTAAGAACCAAAATGAAAACGAGAAAGTAATAAAGAAGTCGAGCAAGATATAGGAGTGAGCTAAAAAAAAATGACCTATAATTAGAACAAGAGAAAATGTTTCAAAGGAAAGAAGAAAAGGGTTTTTTCTTTTTTTTTTTTTTTTTTTTTTTTTTAAATTAGAAAAAGGGGTCAAATTTCATTTTTCCATGTCATCCTTGCAAAAATCTACTTCGAAGAAGAAAGCAAACCCCCGCCAAGAAGATGACAGCACAAAGGTGAAGCCCATCTCCGTCGCCGCCTTCATCGCCACTCGAATTTTCCACCGCCGTAACCTCCGCCGACTCCAGACTCTCCCGTTTTACTCAATTTCACAACATTCCATCAACTCGTCCTTCATCAAATTCATGGCACTCCGATGTCTCTCTCTCTAACTCTCCGTAGAGCTTCAAATTTCTCCCTTTTCACAGCAAGCATTTACAATGCCGGATGCAGGACTCAACGAACGTTGGGACGAGAAGGACGAAGATTCAGATGGCAAATGCGCCTTCCTGGTTGTAGCTCTCTGCCCTTGTCTCGTTTGTTTGATTCTCGTTCTCATCGTAGTTTTCATACTTCTCATTGTCAAATTCCATTTGTTTTGTCACACGCCTCTTCATTCTCTGTTCCTCAAGAAAAAATGTTGATTGTTCCAACTTCAAGAACGATTAGTTTTAGAAATTCCCCCTTCCCCAATTTTGATTTATTAGCTAGAGGCTTTTGCGATCTGAATAATGAGGGTTCGGATTCTGATTCTGATTCTGAAATTGAATGTGGGAAGAGTGAGGGTGATTACCGTGAGTATGATTTGAGGGCGGATTCAACCGAAGTTGATCGCGTATGCAAGGTGATCGACGAATTGTTTGCGTTAGATAGAAACATGGAGGCAGTTCTTGATGAGTGTGGTATAAAATTGTCTCACGATCTGGTTTTGGAGGTCTTGGCAAGGTTCAAACAAGCTCGAAAACCGGCATTTCGATTCTTCTGTTGGGCTGCTCAGAAGCCAGGTTTTGCCCATGACTCCAAAACTTACAATATGATGATGACAATTTTGGGGAAGACAAGACAGTTTGAAACAATGGTGTCATTGCTTGAAGAAATGGCTGAAAAAGAGCTTTTGACAATGGAAACTTTCACCATTTGTTTCAAAGCATTTGCAGCTGCAAAAGAGAGGAAGAAAGCTGTTGGGGTCTTTGAGTTGATGAAGAAGTACAAGTATAAAGTGGGTGTAGAAACTATAAACTGCTTGCTTGATAGTTTAGGGAGGGAAAAGCTTGGTAAAGAGGCTCAAGCAGTTTTTGAGAAGTTACATGGTAGGTTTACGCCGAATTTGCAAACATACACAGTTTTGTTGAACGGTTGGTGTCGGGTGAGGAATCTAATGGAAGCTGGGAAGATATGGAATCTGATGATTGATGAAGGTTTTAAGCCTGATATTGTTGCTCACAATACCATGCTTGAAGGCTTGTTGAGGTGTAAGAAGAGGTCAGATGCTATCAAGTTGTTTGAGGTTATGAAAGCCAAGGGCCCATCTCCTGATGTCAAAAGCTACACGATTTTGGTTCGGGATTTCTGTAAGCAAACCAAGATGAAAGAAGCGGTTGAGTATTTTGAAGAAATGCAGGGAGCGGGATGTCGGCCTGATGCTGGAATCTACACATGTTTGATCACAGGGTTTGGGAATCAGAAAAGGATGGACATGGTTTATGGGCTGCTGAAAGAGATGAAGACAAAAGATTGCCCGCCTGATGGGAAGACCTACAATGCTCTAATCAAATTGATGACGAATAAGCGAATGCCCGATGATGCTGTTCGGATATACAAGAAGATGATTGAGAATGGCATTGAACCAACAATCCACACCTACAACATGATGATGAAGTCCTACTTTCAGACAAGGAATTACGACATGGGTGTTGCTGTTTGGGATGAGATGAAGCAAAAGGGGTGTTGCCCTGACTATAACTCGTATACCGTCTTTATCGGGGGGCTCATAAGTCAGGGACGTTGCAGCGAAGCGGGAAAGTATCTAGAGGAGATGATTGAGAAAGGAATGAAGGCTCCTCAGCTTGATTACAACAAATTTGCTGCTGATTTCTCTAGAGCTGGGAGACCTGATATTCTTGAAGAATTGGCTCAAAAGATGAAGTTTTCTGGCAAATTTGAAGCCTCCAATGTAATTGCAAGATGGGCTGAGATGATGAGGAAGAGGGTGAAGAGAAGAAATCCTACAAACATTATCAATGGTTACCAAAGCACTTAACTCTATCTAATTAACACCATTTTTCAGTTAATCCATTAAGGACTATACTATTTACTGTGTTTTAACACCAGATTGTATATTTATTAGAATTTTAGCTTGATTTCTTTCACATTAGTTTGCTATTGGTCCTGTGTTTGCTTTTAAATTTGCTTAGAGAGGGATTTTCTGATGCAGCAGGTTTTGTGTATGAAGTCAATAGCTATAAACAATGGAGAAATTTATCCATAACATGGAGAAAAATCCCTAGAAAAGATCTCCTTTCTAAAAAAGAGAAAAAGAGAAAAAAACTCTATCTCTTGTTGTCTTCTCATTAATTACTTTTTATGTGATTTTAAAATATTTGTGAAATTAATTAGAGTGTTTGAAATATCTTTTCAAGTTATTAAATTAAAAGATAAGTCATTTTGAAATGTGTTTGGCAACCATTTAAAATGAATTTGGAAAAAATGAGTTTATGAAATAAGTTGGTTTAGGATAAGGGTTGTTTTTAAATATAGAAAAATGAACCAAAATATTTACAAATAAAACAAAATATTACTGTAGATTATGATATTTTGTTATTGTTTGTAAATATTTTCAGCATTTTTGTCATTTAAAATAATTTCCCTTAGGATAAACATTTGAAACTAACTTTTAAGAAAATAAATTTTGAGTAAGCTCTCCTTAATTTGCATGAAAAATTTGCGGTAATTGACATGATCTTCCATCTCAAAGGTGGGAGGTTCGATCGCTCATCTCCATAAATATTACACTAAAAAACATATACAAGACATCCAAAAAAACAAAAAGGACTTATTGAAATACTTCTTAAAGCATAAAGACTAAGTCTACAAATTTATTAGAAACTTATTTAAATGAAATTTAGCTTTTAATCTTTTATAAGTTATTTAACACAAATTTTATCATCCAACACTTAAACAAAGAATCCAAAATGAAATATATAAAATCATTCGCTCAAAAATATTGTGTAGATTCTCTCTAACAATTAATAACATTTTGCCTATATACCTAAAAAAATCATTTTTTTTTCCATGGATGAGAGAATTCCAACTATGTCAAGTATAATTAATTTGGCACATATATTCTCTAATTAATACTTGCATAGGATTATTAAAAAAATTTCTATGAAATTAGTTTTATTAAGATTAAATATAGGACTATTTTCAAAGTAAAAAGGACCAAAATATTTATAAATATAGCAAAATTTCAAACCAATCGTAAATATTTTCAGCAGTTTTGCTATTTAAGATAATTTTTCTTAAATTTAAGTTATTTAACATAAATTAAATTATCATTCACAATTAAAATACATCAAACCGGTAAAAATAAAAATGTAGATTCTCTTTAACTGTTTAGGAATATTTAGCCATATATATACACACATTTAAATCTATATTTTCTTCTTTTTTTTCTTTTTGACAATATATTTAAATTTATATTTTCTCTTTCCTTCTTGGCTCAATTACATATATAAATACACACTATAAGAAGATTATAAAGAGCTTGAAACTCTTAACAGAAGAAAAGAAAAGAGAAACATAAACAAAGGTTGAAGAAAGATAGAGAGGTTCAAATTTTGGCAGAGAGAAAGAAGAAAACAAAGGCTGCCATTTCCAAAGGTCTCTCCCTATCTCTATTTTGAATCTCTTGTGAAAATTATTATTGTGAATAAGATTGGAAAAAAGGAAAGGAAAAAGAAAACTAATCGGATTCGTTGTGTGTCTGATAACTCTAAACTTTCGACTTTGTGCTACGACATCTTTTAAACTTTATGATCTTACATTTTATTAGACGTAAAATTCAATGTCGGAACAATTAGTTATTATTATTTTTTTTTAAATATATTGAATTGTCAAATGTTTAGCTATTAGATACAAAATTGAATATCTGACTTTAAGGTTAACAATATAACCTTTATATCGATGGTTGATATGTTTGTGTAATATGTAAAAGTAGAAGAATGTCATATATATCCATGTTCGTTCATGTTTTTTCCTCCATTTTTCTATACATTTTAAAACTCTTTGATTTTGTGTGATATATATTTAGTTTTTTCATCCAAATAAAAAAGGAAATAATTAGACGAATATCCTTTTCTTAATGGAATAGATCTTTTTACTAAAGGAAGGTTTAATTGAATAGAATGTAAATTAATTTCTGTATCTAGTTTTGTAGAACATTTTATTCTTTTAATAATTCTTTTCCTAAAAAAAAAAAGAGTAAAATAAAATAAAATTTGTTTGCAGTATCTTCTATTTAGTTACTATATCCAATTTTAATCCCTTAATTATAGTTGCAATATTTTAGTCATGACAATATTATACCATAGAAAATCTAAAATGTATGTAATATAAGATATTACCTTGGATATAAATTGGATGGTAGATAAAATCACAACAAATCGAAAAAACGTAAAAGAATTGAGAAAAAAAAAAAAAAGAAGCAAACAGAGGAAAATTGATTTTTTATCATAAATTTTTGTCTTTAATAACATTGTTAATTTAGATCCACATATAGAAACAACCTCAAATAAGAAAAGTATGATGAAAATAGAGAAAAACAACCAATTCCTAATGGAAGATTTCAAATAAGGGAATAATGGTTAGGTCACAACCAAAATATATATGGAAAAAACAGTTCGAAATATTTTCTAATATCAAAATGTCATATAAACAGTGATAGATGTGTTTATCTAGACAGTGAAATTTTGCTATATATATATATATATATATATATTCCACATTTATGTGTTCTTTTATTAAAATTTGGGAGATTTGGCGAAATAATAATCATAATAAACACATAATTGAACTATAGGTCTTTGAAACAATCCCAACAAATTTTCTTTTAATGTATAATGATATGCATTCAAATAGTCAATAATTACCTTATATATATGTAGATTAGGAAAAAAAAAGGGACGAAATATTTTGTAAAAGATTCCATACAATTTGTAGAATCTAAAAAAATAAAAATAAATTGTGGACTAATGAAAATAAAGTCTCAATTTGTGTTTAGGTAAATGTTAAGAGTTTTGGGAAAATCACAAGTAGAAGAAGAGAAGAAGGATGAAGCTGAGTTTGTTGATTATTTCAAGGCCAATTTCTTTCTCCATCTTCCTGGTAATAACTCTCATGCAAATTCTCTTCTCCAAAATAAAATGACTTGTAAATCTTATTTATATAAATATATGATAAATTATTATAAGTATAAAAAATATCAAACTATTTATAAATATAAAAAAATTTTACTGTCGCGGTCTATCATTAATAGACAGTGAAATTTTTCTATATTTCTAAATAGTTTGACTCATTTTGCTATATTTGAAAAAACAGAATTAACCTTCTTCATTGTAGGCACTTGTTCTTCTCATACTTCCAAGCTTATTGATTCCATGTTGGTATGGTATGATCAAAAATATTCATTCCCATGATCTCCTTATGAACAACTACAATGCTACCTCTCAAATCCCACTCGAGATCGAGAAAATATCGACCTCAATTCAACCAATGTATGCGTCCACACCAAATTTCGCTAAACTTCTCACCCCATCTTTCAATGGAACTCAAATTTCATTCTTCGAACTCAAATCTAAGGTTAGCTACTATCTCGTCTATCTAAATCTAACTATGATACTAAAAGAGTATATAAAGTTAACATGTGATCATAGAGATTCAAACATTTCACCTTTTAGTTGATGTCTTAACTATTTAAGTCAGTTTAGGGTTTAGGGATTGAATTATGATTCCATGTGGTCTCCATTGTTAACTTTTATGATGAAGTGGCATGCTATTACGATGATGTGGCATGTTATTACGACAACATTATTTCATTTGTTATAACACAATATGAATAGATGACGAAAACAAATAAATAACTAGACAAAGTGAAGTGACACATAACATATCCTCTTTTGGAACCGTTACCTCAAATCTCTTTTATAAATTGTATCACTATATCCTATCGAACTATTTACTTATTTATGCCATTTGTCAACACATACCAAATTAACCAAAGTTTATAATTCACAACTTCGCTACCTACAACTATTAATGTTTCTAATGCATTTTTTTTTTTTTTTTTGATCTTTCAGATTGCTCCTATGTTATTTCAAGGATTTTCAATTATTCCATACCTGACTCAAATATCCTATATTGGGATGGATGGTCTCTTCTTCTCATACTACACTGACAAAAACCAAACTTTTGCAGTCTATGCTAACTCTACCTTCACTGCCAAATTGTATCCTCATCCACCACGGGAATATAGTTGGCTGACTCAATTGGTAAACTCTAACACAGGAGAATTATATGGGAATATGACTGAGACCCTCCCATTGGTCAGTAGCAACACGGGTTGGTTTCGAGAAGCCTTGAATAGTAACCAGGGATGTGCATCTATAGGCACAAAATGGAGCTCAGATCATGAATGTTTGTTCCTCAACACAGTTAGAGTTAATGGAAGTAACGGAGTTGTTTCCTTCGGATTTTCGATCAAAACATTTATCGATCTCGTCTTCACGAACATCGAACATCAAGGAGGGAGATTTTACATTACAACCACTGAAGGAGAAATTCTTGTCCCAGGGTTTCAGAACATTAAGATGGTCCTTGCCAATGGTTCAGCTTCATTTCAGTTTTTGAATCCAAATGGCAGTGAAATTGCTCGAATTGGGAACGTCTCGTGCCTGCCTAGGATAGAAGATTTTAATCCAAAGGATTCTTTCTTTAATCTTCTTGGTACAAACTATATGATATATTGCTCTCCACTTGAGATATTGGGTGTGCAGCTGGTAATTCATCATGCTCTAACAAGAACATATATCCTGAAACGTTGAGATCATATGAATCAGTTCATAGATAAGCAATGATTTTATATTTTTCTTGACTATGTTAGGTGCAAATGCATACAAACATTATTTTTAATGTCTCTTATCCCTGTTCTTATTTCAGGTGTATTCATTAGTATTGCCACAAAAAGAGTTAGCTAGCCATCTCTACAAGAGTAGCAGAGTGGGTCTAATTCTTCTTATACTAATAATGGCTACCACAGTTATCTCCATTTTTGGTTTTGTGTTCATAGTCATTAGAGCAACAAAAAGAGAAATACATTTATGTTCCAAACTCATTCAACAAATGGAAGCAACTCAACAGGCAGAGAGGAAGAGTATGAACAAGAGCGTTGCTTTCACTAGAGCAAGCCATGACATTCGTGCTTCTTTGGCAGGCATTATTGGTTTGATTGAGATATGCCACAATGAAGCTGCCCCAGGTTCAGAGTTAGACATAAGCCTAAAACAGATGGATGGTTGTACAAAGGATCTTGTAGGTAATTCACATTCAAAACTTGAATGCTCTCATCTCTCTCATTAATTGTCAAACATATAAAATTTTGGTTATAATCCATTTCAGGCATATTAAACTCTATTCTGGATACAAGCAAGATTGAGGCAGGGAAAATACAGCTCGAGGAAGAAGAGTTTCATTTGGGTCAACTTCTTGAGGATGTGGTAGATTTGTATCATCCAGTAGGTGTGAAGAAAGGAATTGACATAGTGTTAGATCCCTATGATGGCTCAATTATCAAGTTTTCACAAGTAAAGGGTGATAGGGGAAAGCTTAAACAAGTTTTGTGCAATTTACTGAGCAATGCTGTTAAATTCACTTCTGAAGGGCAAGTAACTGTTCGAGCGTGGGTCAAGGATTTACCTGCTATGCAGAACAATATGATTTCTTCGAATCACAATGGTGAAATATTGAAGCATTTATCATTCTTAATATGCAACACACACACGTACCAAGAACAACAAGCCATGGATAATGGAGTTAATTTGAATCCTGACTGTATGGAATTTACATTTGAGATAGATGACACAGGGAAGGGCATTCCTAAAGAGAAGCGTAAATTGGTTTTTGAGAACTATGTCCAAGTCAAAGAAACAGCTTTGGGACAAGGAGGAACTGGCTTGGGACTTGGCATTGTTCAATCTCTGGTATGTAACTTTACTTTTAAAGACAAACTGGTCCACTGTCTTTTATTTTATTTTTTTATTTTTTTTCCTTCTTCTTCTGACATATCTTGCTAAATTTGCAACCAAAAGTTCATGTTGAAGGTTATCTCATTTTTAGATAAAATAAATTTCAAGTGCATTTGTTTGTATTATTGAAGGTACGCTTGATGGGAGGAGATATAGCGATTTTAGACAAAGAGATTGGAGAAAAGGGAACATGTTTTAGGTTCACTGTTCTTCTTACTGTCTTAGAGGGCAACGTCAACTCCAGTGATGACACACGTCAATCATCGCCTACTTCAAGACTGACTTTTCGGGCCCCTAGTACAAGTCTCCATTCCCCTAGAGCAATCCGAACTACCAGTTCAAAAACTGAAACATCTCGTGTCATTCTCTTAATTCAAAATGATCAACGAAGAATTATATGCAAGAAATTCATGGAGAGTCTTGGTGTAAAAGTATTGGCAATGAAAGAATGGGAGCAACTGCTTGTCACTCTACGGAAAATATTGGAGAAACAGAGTCATTCTATGCACAACTCAAGAGGAAGGTCAGGTAATAGTTCACCAAGTGACCGCCTAAGCAAATCAACATCCGGTGACTCTGGCAATGGGCTGAACATGCATGTTTCTTTGGGTGCAATGAAAGACGAGACAAATTACTTTCTTTCTGTATTCAAAAAGAATAATCTCAGAGGTGGAAATAGCTTCACCTTGATCGTAATTGATGCTAGTGCGGGACCATTCAAGGAAATATGTAATATGGTAGCTAATTTTCGAAGGGGACTTCAAGGTGCCTATTGTAAGGTCGTTTGGCTACTGGAGAATCAAATGACACGCATTATCAACAACAAGGGGCTAGACTCGAACATTTTCAAGTCGAATGATGTTTTTATATCTAGACCTTTTCATGGTTCTCGTTTGTATGAAGTGATAAGACTGCTTCCAGAGTTTGGAGGCACATTAGAAACCGAAGAAAGTAGTAGATTATTTTGGAGTGGGAGGGTTTCTAAAGATCTAAGTTCATCACCGTACCAATACCATAGTAAGGCCAAGGAGGAGAATTCACCAATTCTTAGAGGCCAAATCAGAACGAGAATGCAAAAAGAAACAACATCAAGTAGTGGGCCCTCCCCAAGGAATTCGTCCATGAATCAAATTCATTCTTCTTCAGGATCAAAGTCTAGAAATTCACCCATTGTTGGGCAAAAAAGTCTACACCAAGAAATTAGAGAAGAGAAATCTAAAAACTTGAGTGGCGAAAAACCTCTAAGTGGCAAAAATGTCTTGGTTGCTGAGGACAATATAGTGTTGCAAAAACTAGCTAGATTGAACCTTGAAAGACTTGGTGCAACCATTGAGATATGTGAAAATGGAAAGGAAGCATTAGAGCTTGTTTGCAATGGCTTAGGCAATCAGTGGAAACATGGTGCTTCAAATGCTCTCCCTTACGATTACATTCTAATGGACTGTGAGGTAAGAAATTAATTACCTACTATCTTCTTTTTTTCCCAATAAGAATTACTATACCGAACATACATGTCTGCAATTGTTGCACCAAAACAAAAGAAAAAAAAAAACATTAAACCTGTTAAAACAATAATGTTAATGCAACTAATATCATTTTTGTTTCCTACTTTCACTTCAACATATATTCAATTGATTAAGTTTTTACCCTCCTGCAATAATTTATGTTAATAAGAATTTGGATGTGGTAGATGCCAATAATGGATGGATATGAAGCAACAAGACAGATAAGGAAGGTAGAAAGATATTACAACACCCACATTCCAATCATTGCACTAACAGCCCATACAACAGGAGAAGAAGCAGCAAAGACAATTGAAGCTGGAATGGATGTGCATTTAGGCAAGCCACTCAGAAAAGAGAAACTACTCGAAGTCATTACTTGTATCCATAGCAAATAATGTTTTACTTTATGCAAATTAAACAGAAATTTCAGTGATTCATAGGATACATTATATCTATTCAGCTACTAAATGCAATTTTCTATACTGTTTCATGTGTTTGTACATATTAGAGAGAAAATCTAATGACTCTGTTATCTCAAGGTTTTGATACCCGAAAACAGGCATATCCTTCTTTCATTTCAAACCAATCTTAACTCATTCTGCTTGCTATTATACCGTCCAAACAAATTAGACATATAATACGAAGGAAACCAAATGTAGCAAAAGAAATTCACAACAGGCAACTACAAACACAAAATTGAATGTCTATCAATATGTTGATATTACATAAAACCCTTTTAAATCTGTCTATATCGTCCCTGATTCACACATTGTCTTTGATGTATATATATTTTTGGGGCATACATTTTCTTTAGAGAGGAAGAAATAGTCGCTTCGTTTTCCATGGTACTCGACCGGCAGTGATCGGTGGCGCGGCAGCGACCGTCTGATCAGGCTGAAGATAAAAGGGGAATTGAGAAAATGATATTTAATTCTTAAAAAATAAAATAAAGGAGGTTACAAAAATATTTTGATTCATGAATTTCCAATATGTCGCGACTTGGAAATATACCAATCAGATCAAAAATTTTGGCCTAAAAAATACTACTAGTTACAATTACTCTTAACAATTTTATTTTAGTACAACGAGTGGGAGATTGAAGCTTCGGACCGTTTTTCTTGGTAAAAAAAAAACAATGTATATTGTAATGACCCACCTATTATTCTAGGAAACAATTTAGACTTTGTAACTTGCAAACATATCGAGTTGCTAATTAGTTTATTTATATTTCTATGCTAGAAATCTCATTAAATTCTAACACTAATTTTCATGAAAAGAACCAAATTATTATAAATTTAAAAGTACAATGACTAAATTATTACGTATTAAAATTTGGAGACTAAATCTTATAAATCAATGTTTATGAACTAAATTTTTATTTCTATTCAAGGTTTAAAATGTCGATATCAATGAAAATATCAAAGTCATAATTTTACGAAAGCATCACTAAAATGTCGATTTCAATAGATATTTCTAGAAAAATTACAAAACAAAAATTTTAAATTTTAAATTTTAAATTTAACTTAGTAAATAATTATTTTAAACGAGTTAACATGTTTATTATTTATATTATATTTACATTAGTGGCATTTCATTGCTTGTTTTTTTATGTTTCGTGAACTTTTTAACGATATAACTAAAATATCAATTTACCGCTCATATCAATATCGAACTCATGGACATGTGGAAGTATTGATGGAGATATTGACATGTCGACAAAAATTTAATATTATGCTTCTATATAAGTTTAAGCACGAAAAAAGAATTTAACCATTAATGTTTTAGTTTCTATGATATTAAATTTGTATTGTAAAAAAGTTGGTCAAAATCAAGCATCAATCTTTAGGTTAAAAAATATTCTACTTTAGTAATTGTACTTTTAAATATCCATAGTCCAAATTTAGTTTCCTATTTTCAAATTATTTAGTAGTATTATAAATGGTTAACTTTCTCTCTATAGATTTGGAAGTATATTCATGTCGCGTGAATTATTGAACGAGAATTATAGTTATTATCTTACCAAATTCAATAGGATTAACATCAAACTAATAATATAAAAGAACTAATTTTAATATTTATTGAAAGTACATTAACTAAATTTGGTTATTTGTAATTAAATACGAGTACTAAAGTGGGGTGAGACTTAATGTACAAGGACGAAAATGATATTTCAACTCAACTTTTATTATGTAGTGACACAGTTTTTTTATTTATAAATATATTTGATCCTAGTCAGTTTATTGATCTATATGTTAAACATCTCACTAAATATTGACAATATTTTTCACGATAGTAACTAATCGTTACAAATTTTAAAGTATATATGAACTAAATTATTAATCAAACAACCTCTGACCTTTAGGGAAAAAGTCATATCAATTATGATTGAAGCTCAACTCATTTTAACATAGTTACTGATTATCGAGTAGAAATGAAGTTCATACCAAAATGTAATAATTTGTCCAAAAGAAAAAAAATAAAAATAAAAGAGGAACAAAATTTCTCTCCAACTATCTTACTCCATTCCTCCTTCCAATGAATTTATTGATTCAATAACAAAAGGCAAAAATTCTTGAAACCAAAAATGGTAGAAGATAAGGTTTTAGAATCAGCCAAAAGACAAGTCCATCCTTTGTAATTGTCATATATACATCTATATATCCCAACAATGGGATGGTAGACCAATTCTTTGTTTTCTTTCTTTACCCTCTTGGAATCCCAATTTCAACTTCAAATTAGGTTGCACACTTCCCAAGAAAATCTACCAAATTCACGGTTTGATAAAAAAAATTACTTGGATGCATCCTAGACTACACCCATCATCGGTTAGTCCATTCAAGTATCCAATCACAAATTGCCATGTGACAATTTTTTTCCTTTATAATTGAAGGTGGATGCAACGTAATGATGATTTAATTATCATCCCACACATACATAAATACTCAAAACTTTTACAACCCATAAGTGTTATAGTTCTTGTTTCTTCTCATAATTTTATTGGAACAATTTGATCATCTATAGTTGCATAAACAAAAGAAAGTAAAAACTTTCCACAAAACAAAATAGAGCAAAAAAGAACTAGGCAAACATATAGATTTATGGTGGGTGAATGAAAATTAAATGCAAGTACAATAAATAAACTTCAAGAAAGTTGCTCTTCAATCATGGGACTAAAGCCATTAAACCCAGAGCATTTCTCAGGCAACACAATAGATGAGGTATTAACTAATATACCTTGCTTCTCGTCGTCCTCGTCGTCATCCTCATCCTCGATCGAGTTTCGATCAAACACTAGTTTCTTCCTTGCAATAACAACAGAGTTTATAACTTCATCAGTGGGATGGAACACAGATAAAATCTCAAATCCAGAAGCTTCAACGTTACAAATATCAACAACAGGATATAAAAATGCTCTAGCTCCATGTGCACTTCTTAGCATCAAATAAGCACCAGCTGCCATATGTTTCCCCAAATGCCTTAGAACTCTTCCTTTTTCTTCCTCTTCTAATCCTACCAATGCTGCTAAGAAAACTACTTCATAATCTTTTAATCCCTTTGTCACTTCCATTACATCTGTTGTGTGGAATATCATTCTTTGTGATAAGTCTGGGTCAGAGCAAACCAATTGACTAGCCATGGTGTTTGCAGCTGGATCAATGTCAAAGTTGTGGAAAATAGTTCCTATTAACAACGGAAATTGTTTAGTTTGAAGTTGTTAAGTTTGATAAATTGTTCGATACTGGAATGCCTACAGTGCAAGAAGTTAACAAGTCATAGAGTTTATGTTAATAAGTCATGGGACTACACTAACAAATAGTAGAGTTAATAATAACTTCATTCCATCCTATCCAATTCCTCCTTGAACACAAGAAAGATATGGTTTAGATATTCAAATTCGTATACTGTCGCCACACAAGTGAAGAAAATGACAAAGCAACCAATCAAATCTACAAAAAAAATCTAACACACCACATATTTATTGAGGATCTTACATTGGAAAGATGAGGAGACCCATAGTATAAATGAGTTACTGCTCTCTTGTTGCCAATTGATTTTGAGTTAGAACTTCATGTTTATCTAATCTTGTATCAAAGTCTATGAAACATAAGGAAAAAAAAAAATCTGAACCCAAAAATGGTAAACCTAAAGAAACACCATCTCAAAGGGGCACGTTGAGGATCCCACATTCTTTAAAAGATAGAGAAACCTCACAATTTTTATACGCTAAATGTGTTATTTTTCTCGTTATTATAGATTAATCAATTTTACGAGATGAAATTTCATGTTTATCCAAGAAGCATGTAAAGCTAACCATAAAACCTATAAGTATAGGTATAACTAATTCAACAACGGTTACCCTTAAGATGAATAGACGCCAAGACAATGGAGGAGAGCGGGAGGGGTCCAGAGCCAAGGAACGCGACGGTAGCGGGGACACGACGATAATGAGATCGAAGAATATCAAACTCAAGAAGGGAGAGCTTCAAGTAATTAGAGTAGTAAGGGAAGATAGACAAGTTAGAAATGGGATTATCAAAAGAGGAAGCCAAAATGGAAGAGAAATGAAGTTCAAGAAGAGCTTCAGCTTTAGCACAAAGGCGAATGAGATGAGCCCTCATGGCTTGAAGTGGCTGAGACAAAGAAGCAATATCAAGGCCAGGGGCAGGTGGAGAGCACGTGAGGACGAGTTGAGTGAAAAGAGTGTCGACATTTTTTGAAGGCTCGAGGCTAGCGAGGCTTGAGATTTGGTTGTAAAGAGCACAGACTTTTTGCAAGAGAGAGGCTTCTTCAAATTCCATGGCTAAGCCAAGAGGGAAGTTTTTGGTGAAAGGATTGGTGTTTTTCTTTACACACTATGACAACATCTTTAGAGGTTCTACATTATTTATGCCCATTTCTAGGTCCCACTTTTGTTTTTTTTTTTTCTTTTTCAAAGAAAATTGTATATGTTATTATTTGATATTGCTAATTAATTAGTGTTTTGTATGACTTTGTATGGGATATATGTGTATGTGGTGTCGTACTCATTCCTAAACTTTTACGGTCGTGTTTTTAATAGGTTTACGTGTAAAATTACTATTTTGTGTATGATCTGATTTTTATTTCATAGCTTATTAAACACAAAATTGATAGGTCAAAAACATTCTATATACTAGGTTGTTCACATGACCATGAATTGTAAATTTCGATTTTTGATATACACCAAATCAAATCAGATTGAATCGTTTGTTTGGTCTAAGTTAAATTGAACTGAACCACAAATACTCGGATAGGTTTGATATATATAGTTCAGCTTGATTTTGGATTCGCTTTTTAAATTCAAAACTGAATCTAACTGAAAATTTTGATTTTTTTTTATTATTTTAAATCGAACCAAAACGAATCTTTAGTAAAAATTGAATTTTTCGTTTCGGTTTGATTAGTTTTAATGCTAATTCCTACTATATGCATAATTTTTTTTTCCTTTTTTTTTTGTGGCTGTTAAAATTTATTAAGAATCGTCCATTAAGATGTAAAAGTAAAAGTATAGTGACTTGTTCAATTATTTTAAAATTTAGAAATCTATCGACAACTTTAGATGTTTCTTGTGATTCAATTTAGTATTTGAACTTTGAAATCAATGCCTATTTTTTTTTTTTTTAAGGAAATAGTCATTTTAAGTCTTATTGTTATCCTGCTATTAATTTAATTAAATGGTCAATGTGAACAAGTTTAATGGTAATTAATATATACTTTTGTCATTGATATTGGAGGTTTAAATTCTATATTAATACTTAAAAAGAAAAAAAAACAAATTAATTGAATAATTTGTTTGTTTGTTTGTTTTTGGAGAAAAGGTAAACCAAGACAAATTACATAGTAACATTTGAAGAAACAAGCCGCGAAAACCACTCAGAATAAGGAGATTGGATAAAGGAAGATTGACTCTTCTCCAAAGCCTTTTCCACCATATGGTGCACAAGCGCATTCTGACCTACCTAACATGAGAAAAAGATACAACACCCAGCTCAAACCCCTTACATTTGACCTCATCAATGAAAAATCGAAGATATCTACCACATCATTCAACAAATGAACAACCTCAAAACAGTTAAACTCCACTAGAATATTAGAAAGATTTAAAGAAGATACGCTCTCTAAACCTTTATATATAGCCATAGCCTCAAGAGTCTTCACCTCGTTACATTGAGGAATAAAAATTAGATCTACAAACCAAACACGACCTAAATGATTCCGAAGCATTCGTTCAAGACCTTCCACCTTCGACACAGGACTCCATTGTTTTAATAAATAGATAACATGTCTTCGAATAATGTGAGCAAATTTTCTGAATTCAAAGTAGTTCAAAATCTCTATACATTTGCCTCGTCTTGAGCTTTATTTTTATTGATTTATGTACACGTGTGAGTTAATAGTTTTTGTTTTCCCTACAAATTTTACCATGTAATTATTGTTATTATTTTTTCTTTTTTTGGTATTTTAGTTTTTCTTTTTGTCATTTATTTCACATTTTTAGTATTATTTCTAATAAATGAAAATTTAATATAATTGTAACTGTGATATATACTTGGTAATTGGACCTAAGAAGCCATTTGTTGCTGAAGGACATCTCTAGAGTTTTGAACGTCTTCCTAAAACATGGATTTTCTGGATTACCCATCTATTTTTTACCTTCTAACCCTTCTTTTTTTCATATATGTAAATATGGGTTATTTTTAAATATAGCAAAATGAACCAAACTATTTACAAATATAAAAAAAATTTACTGTTTATCCAGTGATAAACTGCAATAGACAGTGAAAATTTTCTATATTTGTAAATAGTTTCATATTTTTTCTATTTATAATAAATTTTTATAAATATCAATTTTCTTTAATTTCATTTTATAATTAAAATAAATATTGTCAACTATGTATTTCACTCTCTTTAGTTACATAGTAGTTGTTTTTATTTCTTTAAGAAAGATATTCAAATTCAAATTTAAATTAATATTTATTTTATAAAAAAAATCTTAAATTAGTATAGATTATTTTGGTGAGAAAAATAACATTAGGTAAATTTATATATTAAAAAAAATCTTAAACCAATATATATTAATAAAATCAACTATGTTATACAAGTTCAAATTATATTAAATTAATTATAAATTAATGACTAGATGTAAGAATATTTTTGGAACATTAAGTAAATCTAAGACATTTCTGAGTAGAAATCCTACAAAACAAACACATATATCCAAATATTTCTAGATTTAATTTCTTAAAAGAGCTTCCTATAATACAAACATGGTTATTTAAGAATGATGGACATTTGTAATTCTAGGCATCTAAAACTTTTGATTATCTACTTCCCTAAAAAGAAGGAGTCCTAAAAATAATTGAAAATAAAATTTTCTTCATGTAAAAAGATATTTGGTTCTCAAAATGAAAAATCTTGTATCCAAGTTTGATCAATTATCAACCTAAATCGATGGATCGTGCCTTGTTCACGTTTAAGATATTATTGATTATATATATATATATATATATATATATATATATATATATATATATATATATATATATTTGTACACCTATTTTGTTTTATTTTATTTTCATATAATCAATAAACTATTTTAAGAGCAATTGTTTGAAGTTTTCCAAACATCATCTCTTTTTCATGGACTTCTTCCCTTTCAAAAGCTTGAAGAAAAGTGAGGGGCACGTAAATCATTTCTCTTTCATCTCCAAAAAAAGTGCATGTCTCATGCATCATTTATCTTAAATTGGAAAATACTCTATTTAATTTAACAAGCCAAGTTTAAAACGGCAAGGTATTTCATAATTTCATTTCTTCTAAATTATATTTTATGTGACCTATAAATTATCGAAATAATTAATGGTGAAAAAACTTTAATTTTGACCCATTAAATTTATCTAATCGTATTAATTTTAATTCGAAATTTTCTAAGTTTGAACTTCAAACGTAGATTTTCAAAAAAAAAAAAAAAAAAAAATTCAAACATAGATAAATGTTGAAATATTAATCTAAACTTCAAAACTTGTGGCAATTTTTAGGATCTTGAGTTTTGAAAAATTATTTAATAGTCAATTAATTAACTTCTGGATTGATCAAACTTATTTTTTTGTAAAATTTATTTTATTGAAATAATGAGTTTAAGAAGATTTTTATAATTTTTCTATTGAAATTACTGGGTGAATTAGTACAAATTGAATTAATGGTAAAAAATGTTAAACATATTTAAGTTTAAAATCTAATTTGATAAAATTAAAAATTTAGGATACTGTCTAATAAATTTCTCTACACGTATTATGGTTAATTTCTTTTGAGAAAACTATTGTAGTATTTTGTACTTTCATTTTTACTGCAAAATTTATTAATTTAACGGTTCTAAAAAAGGAATTGTAAATATATCAATTTTTTTAAAGAAAAACTCATTAATCACTCATTAATAGTGATTAGTTTCATTTAATAATTATTTCTTAACACTCAACAGAATTAACAAACAATTTGATAGCAAAGGGATTATAGCTCAATAGACATATAGATGTATGTGCCCATGACTTAGAGGACCTAAAGATTTGTGGTTTAAATCTTCTTATTCCTATTATATTAAGAAAAACGACTACATATATTTACAAATGGTGAATAATTTGCCATTCACCTCATATATTTGTACTTTTTTATATTTCTAATATAAATTTTAGTACATTTGAAACAATTATGTTTTAAATTCATTCTCTCTCTCACACACACACACATATATACCAATATTTTTGTATATTTCTACAATTATTTTACAAAATTTGATTCAATGATTTTTTCTTGTCTATCTAGATGAATAATTATATAAAGGTTTATAATGATTTTATCCTTAGTATTACTTAATAAAGATATATGATATTAGTTCATTTAAAATTACATTTATACGAAAGTTAGATTACAATTTTAGTCCCTAAAATTTAAAAATTGTGGCTTATAAATCTCTAACCTTTTAATTTTGACTTTAGTCCTTTAAAAATGTCTAATATCTTTGTAAATTAATTCAATTTTATTTCTAATAGATCTTATAAATACTAAAAATGTTTAAAAAGTAACTATTTTATAAGACGATTTTTTTTTTTTAACTATCTAAACCTTAAATTTAAAAATTTGTACTTAATTGATACATTAATTTTAAAAAAGATGGCTAATCATAACTATTAAGCACAAAATTAAATTTGAGGTCTAATATCACATCTAATTGTTAATATTTTCAAATATGTAAGAGACATATTAGATGCAAAATTGACATTTTAATAATCTATTAAACACAAAAATCAAAAATTCAAAGACTTAGTAGACATTTTTTAAAGTTTACGAACTATATATAAATACCAAACTAGGGAATCAAACCTCTGTGCTCATTTTGACAAAACGACCTAAATATTGATGGATCATAATCATGGTTAATCATTTACTTAATTTTAATTTCAATTTCACTATGTTCCTATTAATTATCTTTGAGAGACCTAGAAATTAGCAAAGTGTGTTGTAGGAAAATACTAATATACAAAACATTACTATAAATTTTAGAAGATGGAAACAAAAACTAACTAAAGTACAAAATAGATACTAAGGATAGGTTAAAAAAAAAAAAAAAAAAAAGAAGAAGAAGAAGAAGAAAAAAAAAAAAGACTGAAGTTTTGGGGTCATATGAAAGTGGAAAGGGTCAAGTTAAATAAAGTCAATGGTCCCAACCATGTACGAAGTGGTGTTTAATTCTAAAAAGAGTACAATTCATGCCCCTCTATGTTACTCGAATTACTTATATCTCTAGCTTTAGGCTCGTTTGGATTGACTAGAAAAAAAAATATTTTTCAAAAAATTCATTTTTATTTAAATTCTTTTGATAAAAAATGTATAAAACACAATTCAAAATCTATTTGAGTAGTTGCCGAACATTCTAATTTTTTTCCACAATGACTTATTTTTTAAATTAAACACTTGAAAATGTATTTCAAACACACCTTTAATCGTTGAAGTGACTATTTCAAATTTTCTACTTTAGTCTTAAATATGTCTATTTATTTTTACATACTTCATTCCATTGATTATAGTTGTGTATAAGATGAAACTTATTAGATTTTTGTTTGATTTAGGCATTTCATGAGTTTCTTTTTCATGGATTAAAATTTTCATAATTATATAAAGAGAGAGTTTAGTGGAGGATTTGACAATCATATAAAAAGTCAATCAACATTTATGTTATACCAAATAAATAATCAACAAAAAAAAATGTCAACCAAATAATTTACTCAAGTAGTAACTTATGACTTTTAATTCTTTAAATACATGTGTAAAATAGATCTCTTAGCATCAAGTGTTTTCATCAACATCCATATGATTTGGCTCAAACAAAATTTGAAAGGTCAAAGTTGACAAAAATATTGAGGTATTAATTTTACGAAAATGCTATAAAAATATCAATAAAAAGTTAATGTTGATGAATATTTATATGTTAATTATTTATATTAAATTTCTATTAGCAAATTTTATCTTCGTGTTTCATTGATTTTTCTACAATATAATGAAAATGTTGATTTACTCTATATGGCGAAGTCAAATCCATGAAAATGTAGAAATAGAATAAATTTTAATACTATATGCATCCAAAGTAGGGATGACTTGGAGGGCTAGTTAAGTAAAATGGAAGAATTTCTATGATGGAAATTGTTGGAAGAATCTCTTTGACCTCTTCTTTCTTTCACACCATACATTCTTACAATATACCAAATTTATTTTTGGCTTGCATCATTTGTTTGTGTTAACAAGAAACTCATAAAATAATATAGAGAATAAAATAATTTTAGGATAGGATGAAAAAACAAAATATTATGTTGGTCATTCTCTTTCACCAATTTTAATCTTTATGCTTTCAAATATCCAATTTTATAGTTTAGATATTTTTCATAAATCTTTAATTTGGTTCCTATGATAGTTCATTGTTCATTTTCCAAAAAAAAAAAAAAAAAAACTTATTATCTATTAATTTGTTTACTATAAATCTCAAATATATATTCATATATGTATTTCATGGTGTGAACTATCATTATTATTTAATCATTCTCCATTAAAATTAACTTTAAATAACTAAATTTAAGATTTATTGAAAATACAAGGGTACCCATAATTGAACAAGTCTCAAAGTACAAGTACGAAAATGTGCATTTTAAAATTGGAAAAAAAGGTTATATTAAAATTTTGGCTAAATTGTACAAAATACCCCTAAAATTTATACTTGTATTAAAAATGACTTTCCACTTTCAAAAGTTTAAAAAATACTCTTAAAATAAAAAAATAAAAAATAAAAAAATTTACCCCTACCATTAGTTTCGGATGGAAACCATTAATATTTTGTTTAAAAAATACGCCCTTAAACTTTAAAATGCCTGTTAATACTCGTTTCAAAAATATTTTTGAACTTTCAAGAGTTGTATTAATACTTTTAGGCTTACAAAAAAAAAAAGTTTAAAATGCTTCTACAATTAGTATAATGATCAATTTGTTTGAAGTTTTGTTAGGTTTGAAAAACACCAATTTTAAAACAAATTATATGGATATCCTCTTATTTTTCATATAGATCTCTCATTTTTCTCCCATTTGTCCAAAAATATAAACCAAAAATCCCACAAAATTCTAAAATCAAAATCTTCTCTTAAAACTTACCAAAACGATAAATAGTCAAATACAAAAATGACATATTTGACTTATATATTGGCTCACTTAACTACTGACATACAACCTTGTTAAAACATTTAAGTCCTAAGGGTATTTTTTAAACAAAACACTGATGGTTTCCATTCAAAACTAAAGTCAAGGGTATTTGTTTAATTCTTTTTGAAAGTTTAAGGATATTTTTCAAAATTTTAAAAATTCAGAATAATTTTTATACAAAAGTTCAATGGCATTTTTTATAATTTAACCTAAAATTTATGTCAAGTATTCTCTTATATTGGCTCAAAAGTTTATTAAAATAGAGAGAAAAGTCTACTGTTTGAGGCTGGTATATATGATAACCATTTTTTTTTTAATAAAAACCCTATATAGTATAAAAAAAATATATAAAAATAGTTCTAATATTTATTTAAAATTTGAATAAAATTTAAAAAAGTATTTAATGAACCGGTTTGATTTATTATGGATTTTCTATATAAAAAGAATCATTATTAGGTGGCTTGTTTTCAACAATATACAAAAGTTTTTCAATTTTTAAAAAAACAACAACAATATACATAATTTTTATATATTTTTCATATTAATGGTTACAATTTTTTTTAGTAGTTATTTCTACGATATTGGATAATATAATGATACTTTAGTGTCGGATCGAATCTCTCAAACTAATTCACTTATTGTTACACTAAAGAAAATTCCAGTATTGCGTCGATAAACATTTTGTATAATATATATATTTTTTATATAGATTAATGATCTTTACGTATTTAAAATAAATAAATAAATTAATTAATTAATTAAAAAAAATCTCATGTTTTATTATTGTAATTCCTTAATTATTTGTAAATGCCATTTCCTTCTCAATTTTTTTTTTTTTTTTTTTTTTTTTGTATTACTATGTTTGCAAGAAATTTTTGCTATATAAAAAATTGAAAAATTAGATTTCTTCAAAATGCACGTAACCTCATGCACAAAATTTTAGCATTTTATAAATAATAAAAAGAGAGATATATGGAGAAGGCAGATCTTTTGTTCGTACTTTTTCTTTATTTGGTTCTCATTGGACGAAAATATGGCTAAAGGCATGCCTTAAAGTTAGTCAATTTAGATCTCATTTCTATGAAATAAGTTTGCTTCTATTTCTTTTTTCTCGTTTAAAATTGAACTTATAAAGTTACCTATAATTTTTTTGTTTTCTTTGTTTAGTTCATCACTCATTAAACGCGTAAACTTTCAATTTTACTAATCTAAATTAAAACAAAAAACTAAAAATATAATTCTAGAATTGTTGTCCTAGAATATTCCGCTCATTTTATTATAGTGTTAATGTATATATTCACATGTTAGACTATGTCACGTTAACTATGTGATCTTCGCATATAAATATATAAGAGGTTTGCAAAGTTAAAACTTGCATTGTAATAATAAATTTGGAATAGAATTTTGACATATGATTTAAAATAGACGAATTGAAATCGACATCTTCTATTGACCAATAGTAATAATATAGAATTATTGTTAAAGACAAATAAAAAGAAAGCATTTCCTTATTCAATAAATCAATTCATATATTTCCTAAAATTGTCTCAAACAAGAGAAAAGAATTAAATTTGTATGGACCATATGAAAAGGAAAAAAAAGAAGTTTAAACTATGATATTGTTTTGAGTTGATTGGCCAAAAATGAAAGGGAAGTTTGAGCAAAAACCCTTCACTTGTCCCAATGGGTGTGTGAAGGCCACACTCCACACCATAATGTGGCCTAAAAGCATTGATTGAGATGGGAGATATAGGGCTTTGGTTTGAGTTAATTAAACCCTTATATATATTTTCCCATCCAAAAATGCCATCATCTTTCATATACATATTATTATAGTGACATTTCATTTTTATGTTGTCCATTTCTTCATATCTATTACATCTTCTCATTTCTCAATTATTTTCTTTTCCTACATACCCTTCATATAATTGCACTCGTTCTTGGAACCCAAAAAAAAATTATTTTTTTAACATTTCTTCCTTTTTTATATATACACACACATACACATGCATATACTTTTTATTTTAAAGTCCTTCGCAGGTCCATTAGATGGAGTAGTTTTAGAAAAAATTTATGTAAAAAGAGTACTTCCAAAAAAAATTAGGGCAAAGGGGTAGTTTTTGTGTCATTATATAAATGACAAACGATCAAATGGTCAAATGGAACAGATAAGTGAAGTATCGTTGGTTTTGACAGCATTATGATATTATTTTAATGTCCATTTGAATTATCAAACTTACCAGGAAGCCAAACAGAGCAAGAGCGAGACAACACTTTACGGGAAGGGAGCTCTCTGTCACTTTCCCGTAAAACTCCGATCGGCACTTTGCGGGAAAAGTGACAGAGAGGTCAATTCCTTCCTGATAAGTTCAAGCTTACCGGGAAGGAATTGAGCTCGCTGCGGAACTTTACGGGAAAAGTGACAAAGGGCAATTTCTTCCAGATGAGTTCAAATTTGTCGGGAAGGAATTGGCTCTCTGTCACTTTCCGATCGCAACTTTACAGGAAAAGTGACAGAGAACTTCCATTCCTTTCCTTCCTGTGACTTGAATTCCTGGTAAGTTCTCCTCTTTGTTCTTTTCCTTCTTAACCTTTCTATTTTCCCATAAAGTTATTTTTATTTAAGATTCTAAAATTAAAATAATAATTCATGTAAGTTTCTATCCATTTCCCGGTGAAAATGATACTAGAAAAATGGTACCAGGAAAACATGAATTTTTTTTTTAATTAATAATTCAAACTTACATTAAAAAATTAATTTTTTTTCAAAAAAAATGGTAGAATGCAGTCAGTTCAATTCTTTTCCGTTTAGTTTGACCAATTGACAGTGACAAAGAGTGTGACATTCAGATAAAAAAAAAAACCTACCCATTTCACCTAATTTTTTTCCAAATTACCCCTTTTACCTAATTTTTTTAAAAAAATATATTTTTTTCTAATTAACCTTAGATTTATATAATGAATCATTTAAATGAAACTTAATATGGTAATACATTAACGTATTTGACAACATGAGCATAACTCAACTAACATGACTTATACTATCAACCTTAAAGTCTAAACTTTTAGGGGTGAATCAATTTAGACTTTATGTTAATGATTTATAGTTATTTTTATTTCATTTAATTTCAAATCATCTCAAACTCACCTAACTAAAATTATTTTTCTCACCGCCAATAGTAAGAACAATTATCAAGTCAAGTCTTTCTAAATAGATAAAGACGAAGAGAGGAAGATGAGAAAAGGAAATAACCGTTCATATTTAATAAAATGTTGCTATACTATCTATTTGTTGATTCCATTACATTTCTTCCCAATGTATGCTAATCTTTATATTTAAAATAGTTATATCCACGTGCTAAAGTAATGCATTAACAACTTTAAAACGAAATTCTAATAAATAGTCTAAATTGATTTACTTATAAAAGTTTGGGATTTTTTATTTATACAATTATTTTTTACTTTTTTTCATTGACCTAATAATGAATGTTTGCATGTGGGATAAGTGTTTGAAGTTATACGTAGTGTACGTAAGTTATATTTTTTTTTAGTACAATAACAATATTGCAGGTGAGGTGGGAGATTTGAAATTCTAATTTTTGTTAGTCCATAGTGTTCATGCTTTATATAAATGGAGTTGTACTGTGACTTCTGGTTTTTTTAAGCTAGTAGTCTCCCTAATAATATATATACACACAAGAATTGAAGAAATAATTTTGATGAATTTGGATAAGTCATCTGTTGATTGTCCAACCAGCCCATTTACCAACTCTGTCTTCTTTTTGCTTGGCCCAACAAAGAAACATTAGGAAAAAGAAAGGGAAAAATGTGTTGTATAGCTTTAAATAAATGTCTAAGAAACTATGAGGGGATGTTTGGTATGAAATATATGACATTCAATATATTTAGATATTTTTATCTTTATTTAAAATAATTCTGCACATATTTACTGAACTAGTATATTTGCTATTTTAACTGTCATGTTTGTAGAAGAATTGAAACTTTTGACTTCGAGGTTGATAATACTTGCTAATTTTGTGCCAATTGAATAGCTAATTTTATTTTTTACTAAATAATGTTTGTTTATGATATATATATATATAAACATTTATGGAATTAGATTATTTCTTGGACCGATAGAAAAACTTGACAAAGTATTCTATCCATATCTTAAATAGTAAATTTTAAATAATAGTCAAAGAATTCAAGAGGCCTAATGACTCAAAACTACCTAGAAAGCAAGATTTTTTTTTTTTTTTTCTTTTTTTGCGTTTTTAGTTTGGTAATGCATAGATCAAAAAATCGTAAAATGAAATTGAAATCTTACTATAATCTAAAGAGAAGAATCAATAAGAGTTTTGATAACGTTATTGTTTTTTGTTTCTAATTTTTTAAAAACGCTTTAAAGCATTTCTAAAATTGTGTATTAGAAACGATAAAATCAAGTTATTTTTTCTCCTTGTTTCAGTTTCATTTCTTTCCAAAAACATGAAATTAAAGTATTGTTTTACAATCTTTTTTACTTCTAAAATGCAAAAGTTGTATAAAACTAAATATATAAAGCACAAAAATTTTCAATATTCGGTTATAAATACTTATTTTTATGTAAAAATTTCATACTTTTATTTTAATATTTAGGGAAAAGTATTTTTTGGTCCCTAGATGTTGGGTTTTGTTTTCATTTGGTCCTTAGATTTCAAAAATTTACATATTTAATCTTTAAATTTTGATTTTGGTTTTAATTTAGTTCTTAAGTTTCAAAATGTTACAATTTTACCCTTGAGTTTTGAATTTTGTTTCAATTTGGTTCCTAAAGTTCAAGACTTTACATTTTTAACCTCAATTTTTTATTAAAAGATCAGTTTCAATCATTGACGTCAATATCTATAAATTGATTTAAAATAATTATAAAGTGAAATTTTTAATTTTTATTTTAAAAGTGATGAAAAATAATGAAACTTAATTAATTATGATTAAGTTAATTATTTAAAATTTATTTAACATACATTAAAACTAAAGATGAAAAATGAGTATTTAGTGGAAATCAATGTTAAAAATGTAAATTTAAAAATCTAGGGACCAAATTGAAACAAAACTCAAATGTAAAGGGTAAAATTATAATATTTTGAAGGGTAAGGACTATATTGAAACCAAATTCAAAATTCAATAACTAAATGTGTAACCTATTAAAACTTAGGGACCAAATAGAAATTAGACTCAAAATTTAGGGACTACAAACAATATTTTTCCCTAATATTTATGTAACAAGAAACAAGAAAGGTTACAAAAACATGTTTTTTTTTTCAAATTTGTTTGATTCATTCGAATTTTTATTCCGCTGCCACAAAATGAAGAAAATACGATGCCTTAATTTTTTTCTTGTAATGTGATTAACGATACCTTAATTAAATAGAGATTATAGTAAGCTTAAATTATATTAATGTGTTAAACACATTATAATCGTGCCAACACAATTGAAGTAATAACTTCATCCGTGGGATGAAACATTGTAAGAATCTCAAACCCTCGAAGATCACAAGCTTCCACCACCGGATAAAGAAACGCGCGTGCACCATACGCGCTCCTCAACATCAACAACGCGCCACCTCCCATATTCTTCCTCAAATGCTCAATCACTTTCACCTTCTCTCCCCTCTCCATCCCCACCAACGCCGCCAAAAATACTACCTCAAATTTCCTCAACTGGTCTGAGACAACATCCATGATGTTAGTCGTGTGGAACACCATCCGCCTCGACAAGTCTGCATCGCCAGCTACTAGCATTGCTGCTTTCGCATTGGCAGACGAGTCGACGTCGAAGTTGTGAAACTCGGTTTTTGGAAGGTACTTCGAGGCCATGATTATTGACGAGAACAGAAGTGCACCGGAGCCAACAAAGGCCACCTTGGTGGGTGGCGCGTGGGGCGCGTGGTGGTTCAAAATGGAGAATTCAAGGTGGGTTAGTTTGAGATAGTAGGAGTAATAAGGGAAAAGGGAGAGATGGTCAAGTGGGTTTTGGTGAGAGGCTAAAATGGTGGAGTAGTGATGCTCGAGAAGTGCCTCGGCCTCGGCGCAGAGCTTGATGAGATGGGATCTCATGGTTTGGACGGCGGAGCAAAGCACCGAGATGTCGATGGACGACGGAGAAGACGGGGGAGGGGTGCAAATGAGAACAAGTTGAGAGAAGAGAGAGTTGACATCTTTAGAGGGTTTGAGGCTTTCAAGAGTGGAGATTTTGTGGTAAAGTTCTGAGATTTTTTGAACCAAAAGAAGACCTTGGCAACACATGATGACAGTTTGAAAGAGGTTACAGAAATGGGGTTTTGGAAGAAGAAGAAGAAGAAGAGCACACACTTGGCTTGTTGGTAGATTATATTCTCCAAGTATTCAACAATGGACTTCCTTTTTATAGGTGAAAAGGGTTCATGGGGATCTTTGTAATTCTTGTTTGTGGATGTTTATAGGGTTTATGGGGCTTTCAACTTTTCTTTAAAAAAAAAAGAAAAAAGAAAATCAATTTTTATCTTAAACTTAATAAAGTTGTATCTATGGTAGTAATGGTAGTGTAAGCTTCCAAATTCATTAAATCGGGGGAAAAATTTAGGTGTTGTCTAGATTGCACCTATTTTTGTGATGTCCAAACAATTATGTAATAAAAAAATTATCCTGTGACAAATATTTTTTAAAAAAAATAAATTTTATTATTATTATTATTATTTTTATGTAAAAGAAAGGAAAGAATTATATTAGGTTGCACTTAATCATTGCTCTTAAATTATATCTCAACTTTGATAAGTATTGTAATCTTCACTTGCAAACTTAACATTTTAATATGGCCTCGCTTTCATATATTGTTAAAAAGACCTTCCTTTTCTACCTTCAATAAATTATGTAACACATGCATGTGTACGATATAAAATTGACAAAAATCTAGAGAAAAATTACATAAGAATTTTTTTTTCCTTTTGAAATTTATAAAATTTGGAAACGTTATTCGATAGTGTAAAACTTTATTTTATTGAAACTAATGAGTTTATGAAGATTTTTTTACTTCTCTTAAAACTAGGGTAGTTATTAAGTTTAGGGTCAAATTCGGTGAAACAAACGAAAAAAAAAGAAGGAAATTATATATATGTAATCCCCTCTTTTCTTATTTTTTTTCTCTCTATTGTTGAGAGAGATTGAAACATGCATGTATCTAATCGTAATGAAAGTGCCTAATTGTTCTTGTGTAGTTCATTTTCTAATAATTTTACTAAATTAAAGTTGTTGCAATTTATCTAAAATTTAGAATCTAATTATTGTTTAAGACATTATTTAACTCGACAAAAAATTGGAAGTTTGAATTTCTATATTCACGTGGTTGATGTTCATCTCAATTAAAAAAAAAAAAAGTAATATTACAAATTTTAATTAAAATATTTCTCCAAAAAAAAACCAAATTATATTTATTATTTATATAATTGCATTGAGATGTTATATTGAAAAGACATAAATTTATGAATAGTGTCAAGTGTGTTATGTCGACATTCCTATTTCCTAGTTAGATTTTATTTTGGTTAGGTGCAAATTCATAGGCTCATAAACGTTAATATTAAATCATGATTTGTCCAAATATCCATATATAAGTTTCAATAAACTTTTTTATAGATATAAACTTTTGCTTTCCATTATCCAATGATATTCCAACAGTTATTCTTTTTTTTATATGATACAATTAAAGAAATCACCTTAATTGTTTATGTGTTTTGCAATGGCATATACATATCTTATAGAGATTGAGCTAAAATGAAAAGTAACTATAAATTTTATCAAAACTTCGAACCACATGTCTTGAATTTATAGGACTACTTAATTGATAGGATTTCTGTTTCTATTTCTTGTTTCTAATTTTTTGGAAATATGAGTATATGGTAATTATAGCTATCAGAAATGTTTTGAGAGTGTGAATAGAAATTTTGGAAAAAAAATATCAAGTTTATTGTTTCTTGCTCCTGATTTCACAGTTTTTTCTAAAACATAAAGAGAAATTTTCTTTTATAATCTTTTACTTCTAAGATGCATATTTTTCATAAATTTCTCTATTTTTTTTTTTTTGTCAATAAAAAAGAATAAATATGAAACAAAAGATTGTTACCAAAATGTGGTTCTAATTATCTTCATTAAGAAAGAAAAAACAAAAACAAGAAGCTATATAAACAAAAACATTATTTTTCCTTGATAATACCACTCTTTTTTTTTTCTATAAGTAGTATAGGGGTCAGAGTTTCAAATCATAGTATTTTTAATCGCTAACTCATATTATATGTCAGTTGAGTTATGTTCACTTTGGCAACAATACTCATCTCGTAGTCATAATCATCTTTTTGTATGTACAAATATTGTCAACAATGTCTAGTCTTTGGCGACAATACTCATCACGAAGTTGATAATACAAACTTTATATCAATTGAACTATACTCTATTTGATAATGCCTAAGATTTGTATTAACATATAACACAAGTGCTCTAACATTCAAATGTGGTCACAAAAATGAATAGGCTATTGAATTTTAGTCATGAAGGATTGATTATCAATGAGACCCATAAAAATTCAACAAATGAAGCCAAGTTTTGTTTTAATAATGAAGGAGTAATGTTGGACTTAATATATAATACTTCCAATCATTGCATTGTGATCCAATGATAGCATTCATGGCTTTTAATTGATGGTGGAAGCAAAGTAAGGGTTCCATTTCCTCCTCTTTGATCCTTGTTGTGTCTCTCAAAAGTGCTATATGGAGACATAATGATACAATCATCCTTCTTGGAAGATGAATCCTTTTGCCATTTTGAAAGGCCATTAGCCATTCAAAGCCAAAGTGGAAGTGATTTATAAATCAAGTGTGGGCATTGCATGGCACCATGTGCCCACCACACATTCTTGCATGCCTTGCTTCTTCCCTGCTGCTCTTGCCAGTGTGCCATTCCCATGCCACCAAAAAGATAGCCTTTATGAGATGCAATCCAATCCTACAGTTCCTTTTTCGCTTCATTAGCCTACAGTTCTTCTCTTTTGATTTATGTCCTTTTGCCCCCTCCCCTCCCCTTCCCCCTCTCTTTGGTTCCTTATCTCATAGTATTGCATAGGGAGTCAGTTGAACACAGAAGAATAATATGTGGTTACAGCAGAAAACTAACTAAAATTGAGATAAAAAAGACAGGAATAAACCATTGTTGGCCCTTGGCCGAAGAATCTCTTCTGGTTACCTTTCAATTTAAGTCCAAAGAAAGTTTGAAGTTTGTAAAGGGCACTGATTCAGCAAGCCTGTCAGTTGGATATCAATATGTACAAGGTCCTGAAGCCATAGCACCTGATTTATTGCATCTGTGACCGGCCGCAACTTGTTCGGTCTCAACCACAGTAAGACTATCACTGGCTGTCAGAGAGACCTTTTGTCAAAGACTCCAACACAGTCAAAGTCCAGGAAACTAATCATTCATAGTAGACAGACCCATCTATTAACTTTCTTACATAGACACTCTCTTAACTAGCTGGTCAGGTACATCCCATTAAATAACAAAACTTCCACTGATACTGGAATAAGACACTTTACTCATTAGCTTGGCTTCTTTGTTTGCAAGTAAAGAGCTCATTGTTTGTACCCTACAGGAAGATTCATAGATTTGGCAACTGCCATATTATCCTCCGTAGGATTTTATCTCAGTAACTAGACTTGAGCACCATTAGCGTCTCCAGCTTTACTTCCTATTATGACAGGAATTCATATCAAGAATTCTACTGACAGCTTCCAGATCTTCCATTAAGAACTCCTAGGTTTAGGTTAGTTTTGTATGTCTTCTTTATTTATACTTGGAATCAGCATATCATTTTTCCAGTTCAAGAATATGCAAGGTGAGAGATTCGGAATCAGCACATCATTTACATATGAGAGTAATTATAATGTTTCTTCTCCCCTAGAGACATTAAATTGAAATGAATTAAAGGTGTGAGTGTGTTAATAAAGTGTTTCAAAAGGCTTTTCAGGCTCAAAACACATCTTGATGCTTTCGCCTTGTACCACTAAGAGAATATTCTAAGGCAGAGAGTTTTACGTCTGCAAATGCAATGGTTAGAAAAACAATGTAATTTGCCATGTTCTTAAAACATATAAATGTTCACCTTTCACTAATCTATGTGATGTTGATACATTGTGTGTTATGATAATTAGAACCATTACTACTTTTACCACTATTGAAAAAGAGGGAAGAGAAAATGATACAAGATTTACGTGGAAAACCCTAGTTTAGGGAGAAAAAACCATGATACACTTTTCTCTTATTATTAATTTGATACACACAAATGTTACAAAGGGGAAAAATAAATAGAGACCAAAAAACTATAAAAGGAAAAAATATTGGGAAATATAAAAGGAAAATACAAAATCTACAAAATCTCCCAAATATTCTTTTTTTTTTTCAACACTCCCCCCCCCCCCCCTCCCCCCAAGATGGGACGTAAATATCAATAAAACCCATCTTGCTAACACATGCGTCAAAGCTCTGCTTGAGTAACCCATTGGTAAGAACATCAGCAACTTGTTGGCTAGAAGAAATATAAGGAATGTGAATGCTCCTATTTTCCAGTTTTTCCTTTATGAAGTGTCTATCAATCTCCACATGTTTTGTTCTATTATGCTGAACTGGATTGTTTGCAATGCTAATAGCAGCCTTGTTATCGCAGTAGAGTTTCATTGGTAGTTCACTGCTTTGGTAAAGATCAAATAGAACTTTCTTCAATCAGATTTCTTCACAGATGCCATGACTCATGGCTCTGTATTCCGCTTCGACACTGCTTCTAGCAACCATACTTTGCTTTTTACTTCTCCAAGTTACAAGGTTACCCCAAACAAAGGTACAATACCCAGAGGTAGATTTTCTGTCAATCACTGATCCTGTCCAGTCAGAGTTTGGATATGCTTCAATACATCTTCTGTCGGATTTTCTAAACATCAACCTTTTTCCTGGTGTGCTTTTCAAATATCTCAGAATCCTGTTTACAACTTCCATGTGTTCTTCGTAGGGAGCCTGCATAAACTGACTCACAATGCTGACAGCATAAGAAATGTATGGTCTAGTGTGCGCTAGGTAAATAAGTCTCCCAACTAGACGTTGATACCTTTCCTTGTTAACAGGAACTTTGTCAACAGACTCTCCTAATTTGGCATTAGACCGATAAGACTGTCAGCAAGCTTGCATCCAGTCATACCTGTTTCTTTCAATAGATCAATAGTGTATTTCCGTTGAGAAACAGAGATTCCTTCTCTTAACCTTGCCACCTCTATCCCAAGGAAATAATTCAGGTTTCCTAGGTCTTTGATTTCAAATTCGTCCGCCATTTTCTATTTCAGCTTGTTGATTTCAGCAGTATCGTCTTCTGATAAGACAATGTCATCAATGTACACAATCAAAGCGGCAACCTTACTTGAGACAGACCTTTTTGTAAACAAGGTATGGTCAAAGTGTCCACCTTTGTCAAGTCCCAAGGCTTCACTCAGGGACACTCTGACCATACATTGTTTACAAAAAGGTCTCGATGACTGTTTTAACCCATATAGGGCCTTTCTAAGCTTGCACACATTCTGGTCAAAGTGGGCTTCAAATCTAGGAGGAGGGCTTATATGCACCCCTTCTTCTAAATCACCGTTTAGAAAGGCGTTTTTCACATCAAGCTGATAAAGAGGCTAATCTTTGTTGACAGCAACCGACAGAAGAACCCTGATCGTGTTTAACTTCGCAACAGGGGAGAAAGTCTCCGAGTAATCTACTCCAAATGTCTGAGTGAACCCTTGTGCTACAAGCCTGGCTTTATACCTGTCAAGAGTTCCGTCAGACTTGTACTTCATTGTGAACACCCCTTACACCCAACTGGTTTATGCCCTTTCGGAAGAGCAACTTGTTCCCATGTATTATTTTTCTCAAGAGCTCTCATTTCTTCCATAACAGCAACCTTCCACTCAAAAATTTCCATAGCCACATATATGTTCTTCGGTATAGTTACAGTATCAAGGCTGGCAATAAACGCTCTGATACCATATTGAAAAAGAGGGAAGAGAAAAGGACACAAAATTTACATGGAAAACTCTAGTTCAGGGAGAAAAAACCACGACACACTTTTCTCTTATTATTAATTTGATACACACAAATGTTACAAAGAGGAAAAATAAATAGAGACCAAAAAACTAAGGAAAAAATATTGGAAAATATAAAAAAAAAAAAAAAATATATATATATATATATATATATATATAATCTCCCAAATATTTTCTTTATTTTCAACAACTACCAATGATGAAAATTAAAAGCAAAACTTTGAATAACATTTTGATCTTATTAGGGATGAAAATGACTGATATTGAGAATGGCATTTTTTAAATCTTTACATAAAGAAGTATCCTTCAGGTCCCTTTAGTTTTTAAAACATTACTTATCCAACTTACCTTCCGGGAGAGGAAAGAGATAAATCAAAAAATAAATAAATAAATAAAAGGACAAGGTATTCAATATGTATAGTACAACATCATATGTATCATGAAGATTAAATAATTTTTACTATTATCATCATAAGACACTAATCTGTCTACTCGGTTAGCATTTAGCATTGCCATAAACATATGCTGTACATAATATGAAATTCATCAAACATATGTGGAAAGAGAAGCATACAATACAACAAGATGTATTAATTCTACACTTGACCCAAAGTGTACAAGAAGCCAGGATGCAATAAATTTGATTCTTAAGAAATCAGTCTTTCATGGGTTCTAAGTTTGAACTGACCTCCAACCTCCGACATGGTTGTGTAATTATTTTGATTTCTTGTCAGAACCAGCAGTACTACTATCAATAGTTGATGTGGCAGCTAGTTCCATTAACCTCTCATAGTCAATCTCACTAGACTTGTATTTCAACTTGAAACCACTTTGAATCCATGATTTGATACAAAGGAGAGCTGGTGTGCTATCATGAGGCATGCAGTATCTTTGTTTATCTATGTCATCACCTCTCCCGCAAAACAGTTCCTCAGGAGCCAGCGAAGTTGCCTGCACGGCCAAGAAATCTCGAGCCATAACAGAGAGTCGTGGATAGCGTGTGCTGTTAACCTTCCACCACTCTAGAACATCTGTTGGTATCGGAGCTGGAGGCTCCGATAAATATTGCGTTAGCTCATCTGTTGCATTGCTCATGCTCGCCCTTCGCTTCTTTCTAGCAATTTCCTCAGCAAAAGAGACACTTCCTCCATCCTCAATCTCCTGAGCACTATAGCCACTGGTCACCGATGGAAAATGATTGGAAGAATAATATCTCATGAAATGAGATCTGGCTTCTTCCAAGTGATTCCCTGAGTTGAGACTCTCTGGAATCAACTCTCCTTTGATTCGAGGATCAAGAATTGCAGTCATGTACGTGAAAATGTTGCAAACCTGATGACTATAATTCTTTGCTTTCTTGGCCATGTCTTCTGCAGCACTCTTTAGCCAGTCAGGGTTGTGCCGAGAATCTCGACAGGCAGCAATAGTCTCAGAAATGTGGTCCATGAAGAACAGAACTAACCCAACAGTTGCAACCTTATTTGTGCATATGTTGTTCGTGGTTTTATAAAAAGGTTCTAAATATTGATGCACAATATTAACTACGTTCTTCTCAGCAGAGTTCAAAAGCATCTTACTGCCAAGTGTTTCCTCATACTTCCTGATAACAGCTTCCATGGATTTCCCTGCCTACATAAGTATAAAATCTTCACGTAAACTTAGCTGACCAAACATTATAGACATGACCAGAAGAAAGAAAGGAAAAAAATAATAGTGATTGACATTCTGTTGACATATAATTAGGCAAACATTAATAGCTAATAGTATTCTTTTGTGGGAGCCTAAGACAGTTCATAACAGTTCATGGTTATAAGATGTTCGTCTTAGATGTCCACAAATTAGAAAGCATCAAGTTCTTGATACTCAAGTTTGAGCAAATTTCAAAGTCAGAAGGGCACTTGATGGACATGGACACATTCAGACACATGATTTTATTGGGAAACCATCATATAAAAGAGAAAGTTGTTCTGCTTGTTCTCTCTTTTCCCGAGTCATTTAGGAAAACGTTCAATTTTTTGTTTTTATTATTTTTTAACTCCTAAACATATTGGAAATATGCAACCCATCAGAGGCATATGTGGTATGCATGCTCAAGATGCATGAAATGAGAAGTTTTGTAAGGAAAGGAAATGAAGGAAAAACACAGACACTAGTTCTGGTTCTTTCATTTAGTCGTGAAACCAGAAAATGCAGTTTCTTAGTTCTCTTTGTTTCTGTTCAGAATGGATTTACTCAGGGAGGAGATGGTTATTCTTCATCTCCTTCCCCTCAACGGGGGATTCACTTATGATGAAAATTAAGAAAAAACTACAAACCATGGAAATTATTTCAGCATGATGAAAAATTCTAGATATATACCTTGCGTACTATATCGAGCATCTGATAATTTCCACTCCACCTTACTGAAGCATCAAGTGGAAATTTCCAGTTACCTTCTTGATAAACTGTAGTAAATTGAACAAAATCCTCAGAGATATCCAGGCAGGCATTTAATTCTAGTACAAATTCCCGAACTTTTGCAATTATTGATTTTGTAGACCTTAATCCATCATCTATGATCAGGTTTAGAGTACGGGCAGCACAAGGAATATAACAGAAAGGCCCAACTTTCTGACCATCCAAATGCTCTTTCAAAGCATGACAGGCATGCATGGCGTCTTGGCTATTATCATGGGTACATGAAAGTATTCTGCTTTCCATGTTATACATCTTAAGAACTTTCACAATAGAATGAAAGATCTCAAGACCTCCACAGGGATAGGGTATGTGAGAGATATCAAGAAGCACCTTCTGGAAGGACCAGCTTTCATCGATCCACTGGCACGTAACACTCATAAAAGAAATTTGATCGTAGGAATTCCAGAAATCAAGAGTGAGCGAGATCTTAGATGAAACATGTTCCAAAGAGGCTCTTACATCTTCCTGCATGCTTCTGAAAACTTCCCGAAAAACTGCTTTATACTTTTCAGCAGGCCATAGTTGAATAGATGGATTGAGAAACTTATAGGAGTTGGCCAGCCATTTTTCTTCCAAGGTTGAAGGAGGGAGAGAAGATAATATAAGCCACTTAATTATCAACCAATTCAAATGATCATAATCAATCTGTTGCGGTTTCCCCTGAGGTTGAGATTTCTTGATTATGGTGACAGGCTGTGGTGCTGGATTACAGACAATATCACCAGACTTGTCATAACCTGGATGCCGATTACTTAGGTGTCTTCCCAAATTTCCTGTTCCATTGAAAAGAAGATTTATATCACAAATGAAAAGACATGAAGTTGCTAAAATATTGGAACTTGCTAGCTTGCGCCATGTATGAACATACATTAAAGCTCAGCACTTAAGCTGGAGCAAAACCAACTACGGAAACATAAAACTCTTTTTTTCTTTTTTTCTTTTTTTTTTTTATGATGAGAAACATAAAACTCTTCAATTCTAATCTCAGCATCTGTCGCTCCTCGCAGAATAATTATAATGTTTTTTAAAGCATTCTGATTTATCCCTGAATTCCAAACTGTTACAAGTAATCAATCAAGAAATAGTATCAAAATTACCAGTAGCTGTTGCAATGGAATAGCTCTGTCCACAAAATTTGCATCTTCTGCTTTTCCCATCAGCAGCAGTCTCAAAAAATTTGAGATAAACTGATGTCATGGTCTTTTTTCTTGGCTTTGCTGAAGGATTAGAACTCCCCTTGTCAGAAGAGCCCAAACCAATATCAATTGGGTCAATGCTTGGTATCAGTGACATATCCATCACGGACTTGGGTTCCAAATCTACTTGCAGGAACACAAAGAAAGGCTACACTCATTAAAATGAACTATCTTATCTTTGCAGATTGCACAGAACCAACATTCAAAGAAGCAATACACAAACAAAACCATTGAGCAAATTACAACTACAACTACTCTTGCAAGTAACAAGTACACAAAACACCTCAGACAACGTTTCCAAATTCTGACCAAACTAGTAATCTAAAAACCAGGTCCGGTGCCAAAAAATTGTGCCCCACTTTTCATGGGTGATTAAAAAAATGCCCTGAGCAATGATTCTAATTACATTAAAGACTGAATTGTTTCCTGTAAGAAAATATATCGAAAATAACATTACTTAGATAAGTCGTGGAATAATTTTTAACACACAAACGATATCCTGAATGGTATAAATCATTGTTGATGACTTCATGCCTGAGTGCTGAAGAACACACTTGGTATGATCAAGTTTATGTGTGTATGTTTTTCTTTTTTTTTTAATGAACTCGTAAGATTAATCATCAAACCATTATATCTGCGCCTTAATACTGAAAAACCATCAAATCTGGAGCAGATGAAAAAGAACGTTAGCACCATACATAAGTATATAATTACCTTTAAATGTTTTAAATGCATTATTCACACTCCAGTCCATTTGGTTTTCCGCTTTCCCACTGACAGTCCCTGTCTAACAGCAAAAGTAGATTCAGAAAACGGAAGGATTAAGAAAAAAGAGTTAAACATCAGCCCATTTTCGATCAAAAGATTCACTAATTTCACTAATGCGTGAATCTAGTAGACAATCTTGCTTTCTGATGTAATTTCAGATTATCGATTGGCCTTCAAAAGGTTAATTGAGTCTTTTGGCTGGGCATTTTAAGCCTTTTAACATTTAGTACTTTATAGATTTACTAAGTAAGTGTTTCTAGCCGTTAGAAACCGGTTACAAGGATGTTACTTCCTGTTTAGCTTTTCCATTGAATGTTGGAAAATCTATTTTCATTCAAAAATCTTGATTTCCCATGTTTTGTGAAGTAGCATGATTCTCAAGTTTTTTGCTCTTTCTTTATGTTTCTTTAAGTTCCTGCTTACTTGTTCTTTAGTTTCCCATCTTTCTCTATTTAACAGGTGAATGTGTATGATTGTTTTTACGCTTTGGTTGCTTGTAACTGTTGATCTATTTCCAGTAAGAATCAATAGAACAGTATAATATATGTTCTTTCTCTGTTCTTGGTGTGTTTATTGCAGGAACTTGTTAGGAAGACATTCCTAACATAAACACCGAGGAAAGACAGAATTTTATTGATGATAATGCATCATACAGTCTAATCCCAAGTATTTACAGAGGATTTAAGTCCAAAACAGCCTTTTATTCAACTTTCTCACGGCTGGAAAAGCTTAAAAAATAAATAGTTTTCTAGCCAATTAACTGTCAGAAACACGAACAGAAAATAAAGAAGACCAACGCTATCAACAACCACTCTATCTCAACAAGCATTCAAGCTACAATCCAAATGAGAGCAAAAACTAAAAATGAAACATTCAAACAAAACATTTCAGCAGCAACAGCAGGGGCTAAAATTGACGACGTACCCCGAAATGCATGGAACGGAGAGCTGAAACATAAACACTTCCGCTGCTTATTCCAACAAGGACCCAATTGTCAGAAACCCAACCTCGATAAAGGGTCCTCCCAGAAGACGGCCAAAGATACAGAACCTCATTTCCCAACTCGAACAAAAACTCAAACCCACCACTTGAATGAGTCCAAATAGGTAGTAAATGAGCGAGGAAGATTCAGTGGCAAATTGGACGATTTGGGTTCGTCGGAAACCTGAAAATGGGTCTGATCAAACACTTTGGAAGCGATGGAGGGAAGGGTGGAGCGGCGCAAGATGGATCTGAGCCGGATCAAAGCCGTTGAAAAGCAAGAAAAAAAGGGCTTTGAGCAGAGCCGCTAGCGATGTGGGTGGGGAGTGAGCGAGCTCGAGGAGGAGAGAGAGAAGGGAAAAGGGTTTGGATTTGGAATTGGGATTGGCTCGGCTAGGAATTTGGGCAATTTTTGTTCTTTGTTTTCGCCCCCAATTTCAATTTGTAAAGCCAGCTTCGTGTTTCCGATCTTGGCGTTGGCGTAATGGCGCGTGCTCGCCACTTCGTCAATCGTCTAGCCAGCTGAGCCCTCTCCTTCTCCGTCTTCGCGCGTGCCCCTCGCGCGTTTCTTACATTTAAATTCAATTTTCTCTCTCTCTCTCTTTATTTTTTCTTTAATCAAATCAAATTCAATTAAAATAATAATAATAAAATACACTTGTGATTGGTGTTTAGAGTTCATGTCTATTTGTTTTTTTAGAGTTTCAAATTAGACACTTTGGTCTCTCAAATTTGCAAAATTATTCTAACCAATCTTTTTATAACTCACTCAATTTTCTAACAATTTGTCATGTGACAAGTTGTTTTTATATTCTTTTTGCTTTGTGGTTAGAATGGGCCGTAAAAAAGTGAATGTGGTTGGGATGCACCCAAGAATTAAAATGTTAAATTACAAAAAGTATCGTTGGTTAAAAAACCACTCTTATTCTTTCCAAAGTTACAACATTACCTAAATCTTCTACAAACATTTCAAAACTACAGATCCATTAGAATGTTCGATGCAAATTGGGACGTAAAATGTGGCCTTAATTTGAAGTAGAAATTGAGAACTAAACATTACCACATTATTTCAAGTCACTGTCACACCTATTTCAAATCCTAAATTTTGTCTAAATTTTGAACAAACTTATACCCCGACAATAATTTTAAAATATTTATGAAAGGTAAAGATTAATAT
This sequence comes from Citrullus mucosospermus, assembly GCA_030954485.1. NCBI lineage: Eukaryota > Viridiplantae > Streptophyta > Magnoliopsida > Cucurbitales > Cucurbitaceae > Citrullus > Citrullus mucosospermus. Next base: position 28,381,891 of record CM062056.1, read on the forward strand.
TGCAATTTTGAAAGAATACTCATATTTTTAATATATAAAAAAAAAAAAAAAAAACCAATTGATAATGTTCAATAATATATATATAATTTAACATTAAAAAAGTAAATACAATTTTGGTCTCTTACACTTTCAAATATCTAAATGTAGTTCTTTACCTTCAATAAATCTTAATATTAGTTTTTAATGTTAGTTTGAATTATTTTCTTATTAAATTTAGTAAATAATCCAAACTCACAAGTTAGAGACTATTCTTCAAAATAGAGTAGACTCCCTTCTTCAAAATAGAATTTGGCTTAGAATTAAATTCTGAATCTTTTTACTTAATATAGATAAAAAAAAAACATTATAAGAAAATGAGAAAACATACCCTTAAATTTTAAAAACCAAAAACCAAAAATTTCCAAACAAAAATCATCAAGATATAAGGTTACAAAAAAAAAAAGAACAGGAAAAAAAAAACTAATGGAAGTGAAGTAACAAGTGGTTTATTTTCCGTACCTAAAAAAATAAATATTACAGAAAATATAATTATAATAATTTAAATAAATAAATTATAAAAAAAAATTTAATAAAAAGGGAAGAAGAAGAAGAAGTTCAAACTTTCATAAAATTTTGCAAGTAAAACCAAAAGGCCATCAAATACCTCTTTCAATTCAATATATCTATCAACTCCAATTCCATTGAGGTTCTCTAAGTTACATCCCACAGGCCCATGAAGAACAAGGCACAGAGAAAACCTTCTGAAACTGGAACTTTAAAATGACAAAAGTTTTCTACATCCATAAACCTGAACAAAATCTAACCTAATAGGGAATCTAAAATGTTCCCTTGTAAAGCATGCAATTGTATTTTGCTAAAACTCTTAAATCTAACTCAACAAAGCATCCAAGAAAAATCACAAGTATTCATCATCTGAACTAGGAGTTCTCGTACTCCACAGATTCATCAGACGGCGAAGATTCATAGTTGTAAGATTCTTCAGAATCTTCCAAGCCGGTGTAAATAGGAGCTTCGTTAACACGGGAGTCATCAGAAGCTTCATTTTCGACATAGGCTTCCTTGTCATGGACTTCACTTTCTTCTCCACCTTGAACAAAATTGAGCAAGAAATGCACTCCATTGACAACATCATATACCATCAGTCCAATTCTACCTCCAATCCAACTACCTAAATGACTTCCTATTAGGTATCCAAATCTCCCAAGCTTTTGTTCGCCAACAAAACCTCCAGCGTAGGCACCGAAAAGAGTCCCCGAGCCCCTTAGGAAGCCTTCTGTGACAGTACCACCATAGTATAGAGCTTCAAAAAAATCCCATCCAGAAGAGATGATCGGCCCTATGATACGTTTCGCTTGTCGCTTTGCCAGCTTTGCTGCCTTGACTCCCTCTTTCTGTGCGTGTTTTGCTGCTTCCTTCGCTGACATTCCCTGAGTAATTGCATCGGCCAATGCAGTCTCAAGTGCTGTGTGCCGTACCCTCTCAACATGGGCAGATCGGATGTTATAGAAGTAGAGTTTCACCCCCTCCTTCACACCACAGGCAACAGACCCAGAGCCCATGTCAAAACAATTCAAGAATGTGAACTTTCCACTCTGGGATGAAGCTTCCTCCCCAACCAGGTGACGACATTTCTCCGCTATAAAAAGTTAAAAAAGATGAAATAAAGAAACTGTAAATACAAAATATGCATGTCAAAAATGAGGAACAAACCTATATGTAATGATATGATATGACCAAAGATGTTCCTCTATGACAACCCTTCAAATACTGGAAAACCAAAATATAAACACCCAATAAGATTCAGTCAACTAAACAAAACCTACATCCAAGACATGAAAACTTCAATCATTTTCATGCATAATTTTCGTTTCTTAACAAAATACTTAAGTTCTTCCATCACCTACCATTAAAACTCCTCTTCAAGATCAACACTACAGTACATTAACACTTGGGGAATACAATAATCATTGTAAACTCAGCAAAGTAGAGTCACCGACAGAAGAGGCGACATTGGTTTGTCTTATACTACTAAGATATCACAAAATTGAGATTTTAAAGTTTTACCTCTAGTTTCCCCTTTGATCTCTAAAATTGGAAGATTATAGGTATAAAGGTGTACTTGAGATTGCTTCTAAAATAAGTAATTATAGCGAAAATACTTGGATTAAATCACTTCAATAAAAATGGTTGATGAAATCATTTAGATGTTTAGTTCTACATTTTCTTAAGTGTTTTTATAACAATCACTCAGGTCAAAAACACTCTACAAGTGCATTTTCATAAAGTGCTTAATTACTTCAAAACATGATGAAATTTTGGCCCTTTCTTCTGTATCTTGGATGTTTATTGGGATAGTGTAAGAACGAACAAAGAAACAGTCAGAAAAAAGATGTTCTAGTTGTAATACTTCAGCAAATAAACAACAGGAATTGACCATAAAATGGCTTTACGATGTACCTTCTTCTACACGTATCATGAATCTGAAACAAAACCTAAGAGTACTCAAGCAAGGCCCAAGAATTCTATTCCACTAAGATTTTCATTTTCCCAACTCCACACACTTCCACAGATTCTAATTCTATGCAATTTCAAATGAAACAAGAAACCAAGAAACGAGATTACAATTAGTAATAGTAATTCCACTTTTCAAGACACTTTTTGCAACAAACCCCAACAAAGAAATGCGAAGATTTTCACTTCAATCTTCCTTCACCATTCTCTAATTTCTCGGGAAACAAACAAAATCAAATACCCATCAAAGAAAAGGAACAGGGCAAGTAAATATTACAAAACGCATCTTGAATTCTTGATTCGAATGTGCTCTTCAACAGATTTACAATCAGAGTTTCGATCCAATTAAACGTACCTGTAAAACTGAGGACGATGGTGCCGATTATGAATACCAGTAATTGGACGCGCTTCTTCTCGATATCTAATTCGAAATCCATGGAAATTCTTGAAGCCCACGATTAGAACAAGTCTCTAACAACGGGAATTCTCTCGACCCAATTCGAATATCGGTAAGAAAATGCTAGATTGATAGGAATTTGACATGAAAAACCAAATATGTGGAGAGAAATAAGAAATGGAAGAAGCTTCGGAAGACGAAAGTGTGAAAGACTCGTTAAAATAGAGCAAGTGTAATTTGCTTCTTTGACCCGTTGCCGTTGGGTTTTTTTTTTTTAATTAAGCTTAAAAAATATTATTATTTTATTTTATTTTCTTGCTTTGGTTAATTTTAGTTTGCTTCAAATATATGTTGCTCGTACTTTGAACTTTATTTAATTTTTAAATTTAATCTCTCAAACTTCATTTTACCCTTTTGTTACCCTTTGTTAAGATAGTTAATTTTATCATAATTGGTTAAATATTAATAATAATTTTTATGCGAGAAATTATGAGAATATATTTTTAAATTCATAATAAATATGCTATTAGATAGCAATAAAAAATAATAATAATAATCGACAATAAACTAGCCGTGGGAACTAAATTTAAGAATTATTGAAAATGCTATAGTTAAATAAAGGAAAATTATTTTAAATGACAAAAATGGTTGAAAATATTTACAAATAATAGCAAAATATCACAGTCTATCTGCGATAGATTACAATCTGTGTTCAGACATATATAAATACAGATGGTAGTCTATGGCAGATAAACAGTGAAATTTTGCTATATTTATAAATATTTTGGTTCATTTTACTATATTTGAAAACAACCCTTAAACAAACTTCAAAATATAGGGATCAAATTGTTATTATAACCTCTTAGTTTTTATACTTTTAAAATGTTTATTTTTGTCATTGTACTTTTAAGTTTTGTTCATTTTGATCATTGTACTTTTAATTTGGTTCTTCAATTTTAGAAAGTAATAATGTTGATTCCTTCATGTTTATTTTTACGAGACCAAAATAAACACTTTTTGAAAGTTCAAAAACCAAAATAAACCAAAATTGAAAGTAAAAATCCAAAAATATTTAGGAAATATAGGGACCAAAATGAACAAAAAAAAATAAATAAATAAATAGAAAAGTTCAAAAACTAAACTTGTAATTTAACTTTTATTCAACAAATAGTGTGGGACTCTATCTATTTTTAAATATTCATTATTATTGATAGTTGTCCTAGGCAAGGCTCAAAATCCACAGGCGGACCCAAGTCCAAGGGAAGCTGAGAGGTGGCATGGGGATCACACGTCTCAAAAGGAAAAAGTCAAAATCTCAAGTTTCAGGTTGACCAATTGGGCGGAAGAATTATACTATTTAGCAAATGACCTAGGACCACAACTACCCTGACATCGTCAGTATTACACGTAACCACAGGCAAATCTCATAGGAAGGGTATTCTAATTAACTTTATTCGACAACTCCAAAGTAGAAGAAGTAGGTAAACTCCAAAGAAGAACTTCGATATGTTTAATTAACTAAACTATATGATTCGTGTACTAACTCAGACATTAGAGTGTAGTTGACTTGACACTCCACTAATGCAAGCACTCTCAGGCACGTGGCTTAGACTGACAAAATTAGACCAAACAAGTCATTAGATGGCCTATGAAGGACCCGTGATGACAACAAACACGTGTGCACCAATAATTATGATACTAAAAAATCTAGTAATTTCGTTTGATTAAACGTTCATAGAATATTGTGTAGAAAAAATGTCGATTGAATTAGTTGTTGTATAAGGCACTTATTTAATGTTGAGAGAAGATGACTTAGACCTGAATTGTCAAATATAAGCTCTGGGCATCTATTAAGTATTATTTCATTGACGTTTCAAAGAAAAAAGAAATGTATTATTTCATGGATTTTTCATAGTTTCTAGTTTTCAAACCTTACTTATTATGTCCATATCAAAGTATATGGAAGGGGGACCCAAATAACAAGAGTATTTTATTACCCAAAAAAAAATCAAAACAAGATTTTTTATCCTTCCATTCCAGTTTTTATAATAATAAGAAGAAGAAACTCGAAAGAATTATCAAAGTAGACATTCTCACAACTTACATCCCAAACATACACGTCAAACTCTAGCCCGCTCCAAACATCCCCTACGTCTTAGATCAATTGAACAATATATAAGATTCCAGACTTAGAAAGTTGGAAATGTATAGGACGACAAAGAAATCTAAGAAAGAAAGAGTTGTGCCATTGACCTACCCTTTCATAGCGACATTTTGTGGCCGATACAATTTGCTTCTGACCTGAAGACGAGGATCGGGATACAGGAAACTGATGAGTGCCATAACTTGTCGGCCTATGTCATTTCTTATGGACCCGAACCTCCATGTTGTACCCAGGACTGATCAGCAAAATGCAGCTCCAAATGAACCAACGGGGACAAATTAGTGGATGAGTTGTGATTAAGTCAAGCTTGCAGTATATTCTTTCCTTGTTTCTCAGGATTACCACCTGCTGCAGCTTGTTTAATTGATCGACTAGCTTAAAACTTAAATAACCAATTGATATCATTGGAAGCAAACATCGGTCATTGTAAGCCACGGAAAAAGCCAATGGCTGCAGATCTTCATCCCAAGTAGGGATTATAGCCGATCAGTAGATCACCAGTCCTGTAACAATGATGAGAAAAAAAATAATTATGCAATAAGCACATCGAGGACATAATATAGCGAGCTGTAAGGTAATTAGATGACAAGGGAAAGAAGAAGCATGCTATGATGCTCCATGGAGCATTATTCTGTAAACAATGAAGAAGGTATTATCAGCATCAGCATAAGAATTGACTACTACATTAAACTGATCGATTAAATTTTATACCATCCATAAGGTTAAAGATACACAACATCGCAAGCTCTCAAATGCTAAAGATGGTGGCTGTTCCCCCTCCTGGATTATATTAGTTACCTTGAATGTCCTCTATCTCTGATCATGTCGGCCAGATCGGTGACTTATGAGTTCATACAGTTTATTCCACTGGTACAGTTGCGACATCGTTGATTAACTTCTAGCGGGAGACTTGATAAAGATGGCCTTCTATATCAGGGAGAAATCCTTTCTCCATCATTTCCTCTTTAATTATCTCATAAGTAGTACGATTCGGAATTAATCCCTTCTCCAGCATCTCATTAAGAAGCCTATTTGCATCTTCCAATTTTCCCTTTCTACAATAACCTTGAATCAACACATTATACGTAGCCACATTAGCCCATCTTCCTTCTTTCTCCATTTGCTTCCTCACATTCAAAGCAGCCCTTAAGTTTCCTTCCATACAATAGCCATTCAACAAAATGTTATATGTCAAATGACTTGGCCTTAATCCCCTGTCAAGCATCTCATCGATGAGTCGTGCTGCCTTTTTCGGCTCCCTTTTCTCACACCATGCACTTACCAAAATATTGTACGTCACTGTATCTGCTTTCAGACCTCTACGTCCCATTTCATTTAAAAGATTCTTGACTTCCTCCATTTTTCCCTCCCTACAAAAACCAACGATAAGGCAATTGTAGGTTGAGACATCTGGGAGAAATCCTTTCTCTAACATTAAATTCTGCAGCAAAAATGCCTCTTCCATCTTCCCACATTTGCAATATCCATCAAGTAATGTATTGAATGTTTTAACATTGGGAGCCAGCCCTTGTTTTCCAATATTATCAAACAACTCCCTAGCTTCCTCCAACAACTTCTTCTTACAATACCCATTAATCAGGGCATTATAAGTAATGACATTAGGCTTCAAGTTTGAACTCAACATTTCATCAACCAAAACTTTTGCCTCATTCAGTTTTCCTTCATTGCACAAACCATTAATTAAGGAATTGTATGTTACTACATTAGGCTTCAGACCCTGACTCTGCATTTCCTTAAACACCCTCAACGCAGCCGATACATTTTCATCTTTACAAAACCCATCAATCAATATATTAAAAGTTACATCATTTGGACTAACTTTATTTGCCACCATTTCCTTCAAAATAGCATCAGCTTTATACATCTTCCCAGCCCTACCCATTTTACAATATCCATCAATGAGAGTGTTGTAAGTAACCACATTGGGCCAGAGTCCCCATACTTTCATATCATCAATAACATCTCCAGCTTTATTCAATTTCCCAACCTTACATAACCCATTAATCACAATATTAAATGTAATCAAATTAGGACTAATTTTCCTTCTAATCATCTCTTTATAGACAAATTCCACATCCCCAAATTCATTCTCCTTCACCAAGCCACTCAACAATGGGTTACAAGATAACACAGATAACTTATACCCGTAATCACCAGCTCTCTTAAATGCCTCCAATCCAAAGATTGTTTTCGAATTTTTCACATAAGCTAACACCAACATATCAGCAATTATCGAATTAGCACAAAATTGGTCACTACACACCGAAAGCGTATGAAAAATCAAAGAAATCGAGTAATTTGTTTCACCCTTTACAAAAGAATCGAGAAATGATCGAATTTTGGGGTAATATTTAGCATTGGCCAATAAATTTAAGAGTCTGCAAAAGAGTTCGATGTTGTAATTAACTTTAAGCTCTTTCTGGGACCAATTGAAGTACCTGAGCACAAGTAACGGGTCGACGACTCCCGAACCGAGCAACTGGTGAAGAAAATCGATGGGACTTTCGAATTTGAAATGGGATTTGAGGTTTGACCATTGTTGCCTGGAAATGAGGTCTGAGATGATTAGTGGGTCGAAATCGTTCGATGTGGGAGCCGTATAGGTTGAATTGTAAGTGCAGAACGGAAGATAGGTCGTCGAGAAAATGGGTTTCCGATCAATTTTCCCCGGGAAAATTCTCGACGCTGACGAGAGGCGAATGATAACGTTCATGTTTCTCACTCGAAAGACATCGACTGGAATTTCTCCGAGAACAGAGAGAAAATGGTTAGGGCAAGCTTAGGTAAAGTAAAGTTTTTTCTCTCTATTTTAACAAGGAATTCAACCAAAAGAAATTTCCACAAAAATAAGATTCAAACTGTTGTATTGTTTTGGTTATTTTGATCCTCTTATTTCAAAATGTTGATTTTGGTCACTATACTTACAATTTTGGTTCATTTGGGTTTTTGTAATTTTAAAATGTTGATTTTGATCAATTTTGGTTCATTTGGGTTTTTGTACTTTTATAATATTCATTTCGATCATTTTACTCTTTTAAAAGTGACGATTTTGGTCTTTTCATTTTCATTTTTACTTGATTGTGAACGTATCAAAATGGTCACTTTTTTAAAGTTAAAGTACCAAAATAAACTCAAGTTGAAAATCCAAGGACCAAATTAAACTTTTTGAAAGTATCTAGACCAGAATAAACTAAAGTCAAAATACAAGGACAAAAATAGTATTTAAACCTAAAAATAATTATAGTTACTTTCAAAATATTAGGTTGAATATAAACTATTAATAATTATTTTATATATTTATGTTATGTTTTCAAATATAGCAAGATGAGCCAACTTATTTATAAATATAGTAAAATATTATTGTATTAGTGATAAGCATTAATAATAATACAATATATGAAAATGTTATTGAATTAGTGATAAACATTAATAGACTACTATCACCTATGGCTATTTATCAGTATCTATCATGGATAGACAATGACATTTTGCTATATTTGTAAATATTTTTAATAGTTTTGCCATTGAAAATAATTATTTCTATTACTAATTATTCTATATACTTATTTTGTGTTAAATTTATTGTATAATCATTATTTTGTAACATCATATAATATCTAGGAAAATAATTATAAATAGAAAAAATATCAAACATTATCTATCTGGGTCTATCACGGTCTATCATAGACAGAAAGTAAAATTTTGTTATATTTGTAATTATTTTCAACAATTTTTCTATTTTTTAAAATATCCCTAATATTTAATATATTATATGGTTAGAAAATTTTTAGCCCCAACGAAGTCTGTCGTTTTGATCTAAATAGGAAATTCCCACCTGTCATCATTAAAAAAAAAAAAAAAAAAAAAAAAAAAAAAAAAAAAAAGAGAGAATATCTATGTTCACCTGTATAAGATTTAATAACTAAAATTTTCTTACCATTTTGTAAGATCAGATTGTTTCACAAAGTTAGTTAAAAAGTATGCATGATAGTTCAAACACTCGTGAATATATAAAAATAAATAAAGGTAATTTTCTTCTTAATTTTTTTTTTTTTTTTTGGGTGGTAAATTATGGAAAATACCATTCCAACGGGAAATAGTCATAGAAAGGTGTAGGTGGCAAATAGGAGAAGAAGCACATCCCCACTTGATTCTTTTGGAATCTCACAATGCATGAAAAATGGATTCTGCCTTGGATTTTCCCCAAACCACAGAGAAGTTTCCAACATATGGAATTCCCTAATACAATTTTTACATCCTCATTTTGCATTTACCATTTTTGATCCTAATTATAGCATGTTTGAAATATATTTTCAAGTACTTAATTTAAAAATATATCATTTTAATAAAAATTAGAATGTTTAGCGATATTTTAAACCGATTTTATCAAAGAGTTTAAATAAAAATGAATTTTTTTAAAAATATATATATATTTTTTCAAATCAATACAAACGGACCCTTACTTTGTTGTTTGGATTTTCTACATAACCAACCTAATTACAAAATTGTCTTAAATTTTCTATTTTTTTCTTGAATAGCTTAATGAGATGAACTATTACACAAAATATGGCTTTAAAATGTTCATATCACCCCACGAAGTTTAGAAATTGAAAAATAATAATAAGAAAAAAAATAGAAATAAGAAAAGACACATGAAAAAGAAATTGTACCATATTCATGTGCATTAAATGGTTTTTTTCAAAATTGTTTTATTTTCAAAATCAAATCTTTGAAAAAAATATATCATAATCACGTTCATTAAATGATTTGTTTTCAAAACTCACACATGAAAGTCAAGTGTGCTATAATACATAGTATATATGAAGTTTATTTGTACATTCTATTTTCAATATCAAATATATGTATGTTTATTTCAAATAATCTGAAAATGTCCTCTATCTTAGTATAATATGCATGTGTATATATGACAAAGTATGTAAAACATATATTTCAATTTCAAATATATACATGTGTATACATGACAAAGTATGTGGAATATATATATATAGAACCGATATTAAAATCAAAATATGCAATATATACCTTAAATTTGTACTTGTTCTAAATACATTTAGAAATAATCTCGTATATATTTGAAATAATATTGTATATATTTTGAATTAGGGATTTTGAATTTTAAGTCAAAATTCGAAATTAAAAAAAGAAAAATTTGTGGCAACTTTGTAACTAATTGGAAAAAAATATCCTTAAAAAATAAAAACTCCAAAAAGCTAACATCCAAATCTAAAAATAAATTAAAAAAAATTGTAATGATTAGAAAAAATATATTTTATAAACAAAAACTAATTTTTTTTTATAATTTAATTATAAAATAATAAAAAATTAAATATGAGATAAATGTGTATCATATCCCTTAATTTTAGAAATATATGCCATATTAGATAATAAATAAAATAAAAAAATCATTAAATGACAACCTGAATTTAATAATGATACATAATGTGATTGATATTTATACGAAAAATAAAATTTCTAAATATTGATATTAAATTTTGATTGATTTTTTATTATTTTAATTATAAAACAATATGAAATTTAATATGAGAAAGAATGCACCAAATGGTTAAAATTGTCCCAAAATTATGCAAAAATCTAGTTTTGGAATATAATTAAAATTTAGGATATTTGTGAAATATTACTTGTGAAGTAGGTCAATTTCCAAAAACATTTCTAGTTGTTTTTCACAACTATTCATGTGTTACATGCAAATTGGTATATTCTTTTTATGTAAAAGTGTGATTTAGACCATGAATATGAAATTATGATCTAATGATAGATACATGTTTGAATGGACAATCATGTCTTTTTATCAATTGCAACTATTCGAGTCGAAGTAATACATCTTTTATGTATGAGTGTGATGTAGACCATATATATAAAAAATAACTACCTAATAGTGGAGATGTGTTTGAACAAACAATCACATTATTTATTACGTTACAACTATTCAGGTTAAGGTGATGCGTTTCATATGGGGTGTAAATTACATCATATATATAACATCAATATCGAATGATGGAGATATTTTGAATGGACAACTATGTATTTTATCTTTTAAAATCTCATAAATTCTTGTTTTATCTCTTTTCTTCAAATAGTTATGGTCCTCTATGAGTTCCATGAAAATTGTAGGAAAAAATCGTGAACATCGGACACGAGCTCCATGAACATCACCAAGGATTGGCTGTACACAAGTTTTCTACCCAAATTTTGTCTATAGTTTTCTTTTATGCCACAAGTGGCAAGGTTTATTTGTTTGTTTGGTTTTTTTCTTTTTTACATCATTAAAACTATTTTGTGCAAAACTATCTTATATTTGTCACTTCTGTTTAAAACTACATTATTCTTTAACTTACTGTTATTTCAGTCTTTTATAAATAAAATCAACTACCCTTTATTTTGTCACAAAATTATGTGAAGAGTTAATACTCATTTGATACGCAATTTAAATTTTCACTGAGTTCAACGAATATGCGTTTGACATAATTTAATATGTAGTAAGTAAATATTATTAGTTTAATAATTTATAAGTATATTATCAAACACGTTTTGAACAATTATTTAAATTAGAATTTTATTTATGAATCTATTTTGAAACTCAAATTTGAAAAACATTAAATATAAATTATCCACCACACGTATCCTTTTTTTTTTTTTCTTCCTGATAAGATTTTTGCCTCTCCCCACAATTATTCATTTATACTTGTTTTGGTTGTAGTCTATAGTTTTTAGAGAAATTATTTTAAATGACAAAACTATTATAAATATTTACAAATAATTATAAAATATCAATGTCTATATGTGATAAATCGCAATAGACCATTATTTGTGTCTATCATGACACATATAGTAGTCTATCGCAAATAGACAGTAAAATTTTGCTATATTTATAAATATTTTAATTTATTTCTTATATTTAAAAACAACCACAGTTTTTGTCTCCAACATTTTATAATCTATATTATAACTTAATTATCTCTCTAAAGTATTGATATACTTTTCTCCCACTTTTTTTTTTTTTTTTTTTTTGAATTTCTAAAAATTGTTCTCTTTCTAACTTTTCTTTTTCTTTTAAATTTCTTGTGTCACTTCACTAACTTTTTTATTTTATCACTCTACTAAAGTTTCTTGCTAGAGTTATATATACGTGTGTGTTATGTATTTTATTTTTCTATCTTTGAATGTCCCTCGGTTCATTAAAGTTTTCTCTCTTTAATTATTGTGTCCCATACCAAACTTTATGCTTTCTATCTCTTATTTTTTTTCTTCCATCTAATACTTTCATTTAGCTTTCCCTTAAATATCTATTTCCCTCCTAATTTTTACCTCTCTCCACATTTTTTTATTACCACGACTTGTTAACCCTTTTTTTTTTAAAGAAAATTATTATAAATAAAAAAAATTAAATTATTTACGAATATAAAAAAATTTGACTGTCTATCAGCGATAGATTGTGATATAAGTCTATCGCTGTCTATCACTGATAGATGGTAGAATTTTTACATATTTATAAATAATTTAGCAAATTTTGCTATATTTGAAATACTTTTTTTTCCTACAAATAAAAACAAAAAAACTAATAACGAAATCAAAATCTCTTCCAGAGCAAATATCAAAATAATTTACAATGGAATACTTTTAAAAAAATAAATATTAATTATAATCAAATTATTCTATTTAAAATAATCTCAAACATATCATCAATCATATCATGTGACAATTACTTTTAAAAGCCGACTAAAAAAACCCACTTTTAAAAAACCACTCATAAACAGATTATTATTATTAATTTTTTTTTTTTAAAGAAACAAACTTCAAAAATCCAAACTCAATGGAGGCAATTGAAGGCGACCAACAATAAATTACAAAAATCAACTCTGAGGTATGTTAGTAGTTGTAATTATATCTTCAAATTTTCAATTAAAATTATGCCCTCAAACTTATAAAAGTAAAAAAAAAAAAAAAAATATATATATATATATATATAGACCCTTAAACTTACATAATTGTAAAAACTCTAACAATTGTATAACTTTGATGATTCAATTTTTATTATTTGATAATCCAATTTCTACAACTATTATAAGTTTGAGAGTCCAATTTTAATATTTATATAAATTTGATGATTCATTTTTTCAATTGAAAGTTTGAGGGTGTAATTGCGACCATCACTATAATTTAGGGTGGTTTTTGCAATTTACCCAATAACAAATTAACAACCCAACTTTTCCTAAAATTTTTCAAATTGGAAGAAAAAAAAAAGAACTAAAAAAGTCGACATCATACAAGCCACACAATGAGCAACTTGATTCCTATCAAAAACACAACGAGAAAGGGATATTTCTTAAACGCCTCGCCAAAACACTAATCCCAGCAACTACATTCTTCACCTTACTAAAGTCTAACAAGCAGTTGTTTATTGGGGTCACCATAAGTATCAGATATGACTACAATAGAGGGGAGGAGAATATCGAGAGAATGAAAGCATTGAGCCCCTGTGATAACAACTTGGGCTTCTAACAACTTGATATATCACTCTTGATAAAACTTATGAACCGTGACACAAATAGAAGTGTTAAGACATAACTAGTTTTTAACATTTAGTTTCTTTCTAAGTATGTAATTACTTTATAGAAAGTCTTGCATTAGTCTTTTTAGTACTTTATGTCAGGTTGGAGTTTATTTTCACACTCTTGCTCTTTCACTCAGCCCTTCCTGTTTTAGGTGATTTAGAAGATCTTATTTTATTTTTGGCGGTTATTTTGTCTTTTATCTTCCTTCTATTTAATAAGAGAAGTGTTCATGAGAATTTAGCCTTTCATCTTCTCAAAAAACTCTCTCTAGAAATTCAAAAATCATTTCCTAAAACTCTCTCTAGAAATTCAAAAATCATTTCCTAAAACGTGGTATCAGAGTCATGGCTTAGCTCTTCACCTCCTAACTCGCCAAGAGATACTCAGTCGAAGGAGAACCCCGAACTCCTGAAGACAACCAACAAGGGCGAATCCAGCAAGACTAATCGAATGAAAGCAACCAGTACCAAGTTCGTTAAGGTACCTACCCTGTTGGAAATCCAAGCTTTACAAATCTGTAATCTGTTGAACCAAGTTATCTCAATTAAACTAGACAGGGTAATTTTCTTCTTTGGCTAAACACCGTGCTTCCTATTCTAAAGAGTACAAGCTTGAAGGTCATCTCACGGGAAGTACTCCATGTCCTGAGCATTCTATTGAGATTCCTCCCCATGATGATGAACCAAAGGGATTGCTGCTACCCAATCCGGAACATGACATATGGCTTACAGCGGATCGATTGCTCGTTGGTTGGTTATACAACTCAATGACACCCCAAGTTGCAACACAAGTCATGGGACACGATGAAGCTAAAGCTTTGTCGGAGTCAATTCAAGAGTATTTTGGAATGCAATCCAGATCTCAAAAAGATCACAACAGATAAATGCTGCAAGAAACTCGCAAAGGTACAATGAAAATGAGTGACTATTTGTCCAACATGAAAAATTATTTTGATAATCTACAACTTGCTGGATATCCTATGGATATGAGGAGTTTTATTTCTTATGTTGTTGTTGGACTTGATGATGAATATACTTCAATTGTTTGTGTTATAAGAAGTCAAGAACTATCTTGGAGCAAAATACAGTTTGAATTATTGTCTTTTGAACAACATTATGAACGTATTCAAGCCCATAAGGAATTTGTTTCAATGAATCTCGTGCAAGCTGAAAAACCCAAGAACAACTAGTCACCATCCAACAATCAACCACTGTTCAACCCATCTTCTTCAAATCAGTTCAATAGATCCCCTCAAAATTAATTCAACCGCGGAGGAAGGAATAGAGAATGAGGAAGGTATTCTCCTTATCCATCCAACAATCGGCCCATGTGTCAAATTTGTGGAAAATTATGAGATACTGTTGTCATTTGCTATGACAGGTATGATAGGAAGGACAATCAACTGATTGGGTCCAACAGTTCTAATATCAATCCTACCTCCCCTGCCTCCGCCGAACCTTCTGCTTTTCTTACCCATCCTGGTACTGTCAACATTTTAGGAGAATATTCAGGTATGATTCTAGTTGTTGTTGGTAATGGTTCCAAATTGTCTGTTACTCACATAAGGATTTTTAATATTCATTCCATTTTTGGAAATTATTACTCTCAAGAATGTTTTTTTTGTTCCTGGAATAAAAAAAAATAATCTAATCAATGTTTCTCAACTTGCCAAGAAAAATGCCATGGTTGTTGAATTTTATGCTTTGTGTTGTGTTGTTAAGGAAATCCAGTCCAAGGTCGTGGTGCTGGAAGGCATCCTTGAAAATGGACTCTACCTGTTGTTAGAAGTTTTTGAAGCCTTAAACTCATCTCCTGAAAATAAGGCAACTCTCATGGTCAAGATAGGAGCAACCACTTTTGTGAAGACCAAGTCCCCCAATGCTACAAGATACTTGACCCCTCTTCTTAGTTATGCTTTTGTCTTTTGTACAAAAAATGTATGGCATCAAAGATTAGGCCATCCTTCTTCTAGGATTTTGAGTTAAGTTCTTCATCTATGTAAAGCTTCTATCAAAGATAATGAAAAAGAATAATTTTGTGAGGCTAGTCAATTTGGAAAATCTCATAAGTTGCCTTTTCCTTTATCCACATCTCATGCTACTCAACCTTTAGCCTTAATTCACACTAATTTATGGGGATCATCCCCTGTACAATCTGTTCCGGATTACCAGTATTATATTGCATTCTTGGATGATTACAATCGTTACGTTTGAGTCTATCCTTTGAAAACTAAGGGAAAAGCCATCTTTGTTTTCAAGTGGTTTAAGACTTTAATTGAATTACAACTTGGGAAAAGGATTCAAACTTTGAGATGTGATGGTGGAGGCGAGTTTAAACCTATCACCAGTTTTGCACGAGAACAAGGCATACCAATCCAACTCTCTTGCCCTTATACTTCCTCTCAAAATGACCGGGTGGAAAGAAAACATAGACACTTAGTGGAAACCGGGTTGGCACTTCTAGCTCAAGCCAAAAATGTCTCTTCGTTGCTGGTGGTACTCTTTTCATACAATAACTTATCTCATAAATAGATTACCCTCACCAACCATTGCTCATCTCCTTACCATGTTCTCTACAATAAAAAACCCACTTACAAAGACCTCAAATCCTTTGGCGTTGCTTGTTATCCATGTCTTAGACCCTATCAGCAACATAAATTTAGTTTTCAGACAGAGAAATGTGTATTTATTGACTACAGTGATCTTCACAAGGGCTATAAATGTCTCAGTCCTATTGGAAAAATTTGTGTCTCTCGGGCATGATAGCTTCAATGAAGAAGAATATTCTTATTCCACGTTATTTTAATAGTCTCCTATGCACCTAAATAACCCACAATATTTTGTCATCTCTTGGCTTCCCATATCCCAAACTCCAACAATAGCACCTACTGCCTTATATCCTTCTTCTCATTTTCCAAATTTTTCTGACACCGAGTTCCATACCTCCTCTCCAAATCACAATTCCCCTCCTTTAAAAGATTATCCCAGCCCAACTTTTGCTCCCTTGATGTCTTCCTCTGAGTCTGCCCAACCTCCTTCTTCAGAATCATCTCCCAGCCCTTCTCCTCCTATTCCCACTTCCACTATAAATGTTCACCTTATGACTACTCGTGCCAAAGTTGAAATCAGCAAACCTAAAATCTCTTTTACCTACCTTACCCAAGTCTCTTCGTCCACTCTCTTCGTCCACTGATTGGTCTTTGGAAGAACCTACCCATTTTCAACAAGCAATTATGACCCCTGTTTGGAAAGAACCAATGGATACTGAGTTTCGTGCTTTGCACCAAAACCAAACCTGACATTTGGTTACTTCTTCTCTTGATCAACGAGTTATTACCACCATATAGGTTTACAAGATTAAAAGGGATGCTAACGGACGGGTTGAGCGTTATAAAGCTCATCTAGTTGCTAAAGGATATCTTCAAACTACCGGCATCGATTATGGTGAAACTTTTAGTCTTGTGACCAAACCAAACCTTTGTCCATCCACATTGTGCTTACACTTGCTCTTACTCGGAAATGGCTCATTATTCAACTTGATGTAAGTAATGCTTTTATTCATGACACTTTAAAGGAAGATGTTTTTATTGAACAATCCCTTGGTTATGTTGATGCTTGTTTTCCTTATCATGTTTGTAAGCTACACAAAGCTCTCTATGGCTTGAAGCAAGCCCCACGTGGTTGGTATGATGAACTTTGCTTGGCTCTCTTCCGGTGAAAATTTGTTTAATCTCAAGCTGATATGTCCTTGTTTATATATCATTCATCTCATGGCACTATTCTTCTATTGGTGTATGTTGACGACCTTATTCTCACAGGTTCTAATCCACGTCTACTGCAACTTATCACAAGTCAATTACAATTTGTTTTTGCTATTAAGGACCTTGGTCCTCTTCATTACTTGGGTATTCAAGTACATGGTGATGGTTTGATTCTTACACAAGCTAAATATGTGGAGGATCTTCTCACTGAATTACAGTTTCATCATCTCAAGTCCTCTCCCTCTCCAATGGTTAGTGGCGAGTGTCTCTCTCTTGATGGTGATCCTACGGCAAATCCACAACTTTTTCGCAGCACACTTGACTCTCTCCAATATTTGTTACGCACTCATCCTAATATAGCGTTCACCGTCAACAAACTTAGTCAATTCAACCAACATCCCACCAATATACATTGGCAAGCACTCAAATGCGTATTGCGTTACTTGAAAGGCACCATTCATCTCGACCTTCATATTACATAAGATACTCATTTTTCCTTCACTGGTTATTCTAATGCAAATTGGGCGGCCTCTCCTGATGATCGAAAGTCCGTTGGTGGATATTGTGTTTATTTTGGCTCCACCCTTGTTTCTTGGTCTTCTAAGAAACAAAATGTTGTAGCTCAATCAAGCACAAAATCAAAATATCGTGCCCTCTCTCATGTGACATGTGAATTAATTTGGCTTCACTCTCTTTTCAAAGAACTTTGAGTGCATCCTATATCTACACAGATCACTTGGTGTGATAACCTTAGTGGTGCTGCCCTTGCTTCTAATCCCGTGTTTCATGCTCGTACGAAACATATTGAGATTGATGCTCATTTCATTCATGCACAAGTTCTTGCCAAGACCCTTGAGATCCGCTCATCATCAAATTGCTGACTGCCTCACCAAGCCGTTGCCTTCCTATTAGTTTCAGTATCTTCATGACAAACTCGGTCTTCGGTTTTCCCCTTCGCCTCGTTTGAGGAGGATGTTAAGACATAACTAATTTTTAAAATTTAGTTGTGATATTTAGTTTCTTTCTAAGTATGTAATTCCTTTATAGAAAGTCTTGCATTAGTTTTTCAGTTATGTTAGGTTGAAGTTTATTTTCACACTCTTACTCTGTCACCTAACTCTTCTTGTTTTGGGTGACTTAGAAGATCTTATTTTATCTTTAGGCAGTAGTTTTGTCTTATGTTCCTTCTATTTAAAAATGAGAAGTGTTTAATGAGAATTTAAGCTTTCATCTTCTCAATCTTTAGAAATTAAAAAAACATTTCGAGAAGATTCTACAAATCCATTTATAAACAAATTACTTTTTGAATCACTTTATTTTTTTTTTCTTTCAATGGAAAAAAATACTTGAATTTGTAGGTGTTTAAAACATGCCCTAAAATTGTTTAAAGTTACTTTTGTAGTCATCAAATTCAATGCAAGACACACTTTAATAACTTGTGAATAAATTCCAGAACATTCAAATAATTGTCAATTTACCTTCATAACCTTTTTGACTTAGAAGTATTCGAAGCAATCATGGAGCAGGAGTAATTCAGTTCATTAAGAAAAAAGAAAAAGAATGGATTAAACAAACAATAAAAAAATAAAAAAATAAAAAAAATAAAAAAAGAAAAAAAGAAAAAGAATTATTAGGGGTAATTCAGTCAAATCATCACTGACCGAGGGTTTACGGAGGGTTTTAACGTTAGATACTTACTCCTGAGTTTTCTTTTTCGGTAGAGCTCTTCCCCCGTCCATGGCGGTTGTTGCCGATCCGAACCACCGTCGCTATTAGCAAGGCACTGAGACCCACTTCAAGAATCCCATTAGGAAATTCAGTAGTCTTTGGATTCCAATTCAATGTTGAAGGTTGTGAACTCCTCATGTTTCCGGACCCGCCTCCACAACCTGGCTCCGAGTCTCCGGCCGGCGACCGAGTCGGAATCGCCTCTGGCTAGGGTTCTTGGCTCTCTCAGAGGGTTGGGCGGGAGAAGCACGAGGTTGACTGGTCGGGCGTTTTGCTCCGATGCCAGTGATGTGCCAGAACCGGTGGCTGAAATTGAGGCTAAGGCGGGGGAAGTTGGGGCGGAGGATGCTGAGTCGAAATCTTCGTCTGCTATCATTTCGACGAATCCTCGACCGGAGGATTATCTGACGGTTGGTATTGATTTTTGATTTTGTACTCGACTTGTGGATGAAGAAAACAAGGGAAAAGGAGAAAGAATGCTCTTTTCTACCTTCATTGTATTGATTTTTCTGTTTAATTGGGGAAAAGGATGTGAGAAGTTGGAAAATTTGAAATGCCAGTGATGTTTGTTCTGTCAGGATTGAATTTGGTGTTCTAATTGGTGGTTAACTGGGCTGAAGGGTTAAAGAGAAAAAGAGAAGAATAAAAAGAAGGATAATTCTTCATCCTTATGAAGATTTGAGCTTGGGAAGCTGACCTAGATGAAGTTAGATGTTATAGTAGTTGTTTGGTGATACTTTCCACTTCGTATCACCTGCTATAAAAGTTTTGTCTTTAGTTTAGTTTGGTTTGATTTTTTAATTTGACTGATCCAAAATGTTTATTTATTGTTATTATTATTTTTATTCTAAGAAATAATAAATTTTGTTTTCTCTTTCGACAGGTTTTGGCATTGCCATTGCCGCACAGGCCATTATTTCCTGGATTCTATATGCCAATTTATGTAAAGGTATCATAAGTACATGGCATGATTGAACTACACTGCCTTTCATTTGAGTTGAGGAGATGCTATGTACTTTGATCTTTTATTTCCCTTTGTGGTGTTAGTGTCATATTGTTTATATTTGAATTTTACTCAATTCTTAGCTGCTAGTTGAACAAATTTACTGGGGGCATCGACTTCTTCATGGGGAAGGAACTTGAGATGTGTGCTGATATATTGCAGGATCCTAAACTATTGGCCGCTCTGCAAGAAAGCAGAAGAAGGCAAGCTCCATATGCTGGTACATTCCTTCTTAAGGATGAACCAGGAACCGATTCTAGTTTAGTATCTGGATCTGAGACAGAAAAAAATATTAGTGATTTGAAAGGCAAGGAATTATATGATCGGCTTCATGAAGTTGGCACACTTGCCCAGGTACTTGTGTCAATTTTTGCCCTTTTTTCTTTAGCAGGATGACGCTCTTATGTCTAGTTCATAATGAGTTGATTCTATGTGCTCTGTATTGTTATTTCAGATTTCAAGTATCCAAGGAGACCAGGTGGTGCTTATTGGTCATAGAAGACTTCGAATTACAGAGATGGTATAATATGAATAATTTAGTACATAGCCATTCTTTCCTTTTCCTTCCCTGGCCATATGTTATCCAACACCTAAAAGATACTTAAATTGCACTGTAACATATTTTTCTCTTAATGATTTTGAATCACGCTTTTATGTGATTGTGTGAATTACTGAGCTGACAATACTTATGGTTTCTGTATAGGTTAGTGAGGATCCCCTAACTGTGAAAGTTGATCATCTCAAGGTACCTGGTTATACATTTCTCATTTGAATCATTTTACTGAGGTTTCCTTTGAAAACGGATTTCATTCTGTGTTATTAATTTTCTTTGCACTTTTCTTCAGGATAAACCTTATAACAAAGATGATGATGTTATAAAGGCAACTTCGTTCGAGGTTATATCAACCCTAAGAGATGTTTTGAAGACCAGTTCCCTTTGGAGGGATCATGTTCAAACATACACCCAGGTACCCCTTCAAGAGAAAGAATAAAGAAAAATAAATTAAAATTAAAGGAAAAGAAGCAAACATAAAAAAACAATCCAGGCATACTTGAACAATTAGATGTAAGCAGAATTTGACAGATTCCTTTTACATCTCAGAAGAGTTGGCCAAATGTAATATGTGGCTGTTGAGGTTCTTCAGGATACTTCTATTTTGATTTCGATTTTTTCCCTGTGATGTGCAGCATATTGGTGATTTCAATTTTCCAAGATTAGCAGATTTTGGGGCAGCAATATCTGGAGCAAATAAATTACAATGCCAGGAAGTGCTTGAAGAATTAGACGTAAGCAGATATTTGACCAACTCTTTTAAAATTTCTGGTACATATATTGGGTTGGATGACATCCTTGGGAAGATAGATTTTTATACGTTTTTAGGGCAAGAAGATCAATCATCTTCATAGATATGATTGTAGATTTAACTTGTTGCATTCTGGCATTAATTAACTTTGCAGCTTATTTCATTGGTTCTACTTGGTTTCTTACTCTGTCTCCCTCATATTTAGGTATATAAACGATTAAAGCTTACACTGGAATTGTTAAAGAAGGAGATGGAAATAAACAAGATTCAGGTATGGTGTAAAATTTTCTTATGTATAAGACTAGTCAATTACTACCTGCACTTGTATTTAGAGATTTTAATTTTCATTATAATAAAATAGTTTCTAACCACGTGGACAATAATGAAAATCGACAAACTTTGTGATCTGTAAGTATCCATTTTCTGATGCTATTTATCAATGTGCTAAGAGTGATTGAAAGAAGGGATATATGTTTGGAAATGTTGGATTGGATTCACAAATATTCCTCCTTTTAATATATTGAAGGTGATTGGGCTTGCTGATACTATCCTTTAAATGGTTAAAATAGGAATCTATAGCGAAGGCAATTGAGGAGAAGATAAGTGGCGAGCAACGTCGTTACTTATTGAATGAGCAACTTAAAGCTATTAAAAAGGTTCGGACTGCTTCGATCATCACATTGTTTATCAATCTGCTATTATAGTCCACTTCCTAGAAAATTGTTACTAGCGAGCCTTTCCTTTTGTTTCAAACTTTTGAGACACTTTATTGGAATTGTCTTTGTTCAGGAGCTGGGACTTGAGACAGATGACAAAACAGCTCTTTCAGGTGAGCTACTTCTCTGTGAGCCCATGGTAAAACTCGCCAGCAATGATTCTGTTTTGGTCTGTATATATACCTGACATAAATTGCATAGGGAATTCCTGTGAACTAACTTGGTATCTAATTGAATAAACCATCAAGAAGATGTTTGCTATAGATTGATGAAGTCTATAAAGTCTCTCAAAAGAGTTTGTATGCTGAAGATTTGAATAATTGAAAATGATGTATTCTGAAACCTCCATTTATCATCATAGGAACTCCTGCTGAATTTCTGGGAACATGCTTGATAATGAATTCAGATGTACTCTCTATCCTTGAAAATGTTATGGTGGTGATTGTTTTTATTTTTAATTTTTTGATCTAATAAGAGAAGGGAAACCAATAAGCTATGGCGGTGATTGTTGGTAGCCTACATAGGCGATGTTAGGCTTTGCTTTTCATTTATTCTTTCCTTCTGTTACAGTTATTCTTACATTTTACATCTGCTGCAGCAAAGTTTAGGGAAAGACTTGAACCAGTCAAAGACAAATGTCCACCACATGTGGCGCAAGTCATAGAAGAAGAGCTTGCAAAGCTGCAGTTGTTAGAGGCCAGTTCAAGTGAGTTTAATGTTACAAGGAACTATCTGGATTGGTTGACTGCACTTCCTTGGGGAGTTTACAGGTTTGTGAATAGCCTCTACACCTGCAGTATGCATTTGTGACTTGCTGATGCAATGATGGGGAATGTGACATTTGCCACTAATTTTACATTACTACTGCAGTGATGAGAATTTTGATGTCCTTGGTGCCCAAAAAATTCTTGATGAAGATCACTATGGATTAACTGATGTCAAAGAAAGAATCCTCGAATTTATTGCTGTCGGAAAGCTCAGAGGAAGTTCACAAGGTTTTCTGTGCCTTCTTGTTCTCTGATTGTGGTTAAAATAATATTCCATGATGATAAAGAAGTTCTTGTTCCATGCTCCTTGACTCAATTCTTTCATGCTTTTTGCTGGCTTGCTGATGTCTTTCCAGACAACTATATCTTGATGGATGCTGTCCTGCGCTGTATTTTCTTCTTTATAATCTTGTCTAGTTAGATGTCCAATGAAATCAGCATTGTTTCTTTGATCTGCTTGGTGATTTTCAGATGAACAATGTGTTAGAGTTGTGCTTGAGTATTATTCTTTTATTTCTAGGCAATGCTGAAGGTAACAGAACTGGTTAATTGTTTGTGATACAATATGCTTAGAATGGCGATCAACTATTATTTTTATCTTATTCTATAAAAATTATTATTGGTTTTGTCTTAAAGAAAAAAATACATATATTTTTAATTTGTTAATTTGCTAACAAAGGAGTTTACTACATGGCAGGAAAAATCATTTGTCTCTCTGGTCCACCTGGAGTGGGAAAAACCAGCATTGGTCGTTCAATAGCTCGGGCATTGAATCGTAAGTTCTTCAGATTTTCCGTTGGAGGACTAACTGATGTGGCTGAAATTAAGGTACTTAAGCATATGTCTTGATCTGTATCCTTATATAGTTATAAAGTTACTGCATGTACGCTAACTGCAAAACTGCATCCAGGGTCATCGGCGAACCTATATTGGTGCAATGCCAGGAAAGATGGTGCAGTGTCTTAAAAATGTTGGAACTGCTAATCCTCTTGTCCTGATTGATGAGATAGACAAGGTATATGGTGGTCGGATGGTTTGATTGATTTTAACTTCTCCCTATCTCTCTCTCTCTCTCTCATGCATATATTACGAACTATCACATGAGAATGAACCTGAATTAACCTTGTTCATGTGAATTCTATATTCTAATCTCAGGCAAATAAATCTTTCGATGCACTTTTAACTGAAAGACTTGATAATTTAGGCGTTCATCTAATCATTTATCTTGCTTCCTGCAGCTTGGAAGAGGTCATGCTGGAGATCCTGCTAGTGCTTTGTTGGAGCTTCTTGATCCTGAGCAGAATGCTAACTTCTTGGACCATTATCTTGATGTCCCAATTGACCTTTCAAAGGTGGGTGGGTTAGGTGATTAGTTTCTCTGTTGGTCAAAAGATTGAATTATTTTGTAGAATTCTTTTAAATGGAAGTTAGCACGTGAAATTGGGGCTCAAGTTCTATTATAAGTGGCTTACCGTTTGGAAATGTCTATCACAGGTTCTTTTTGTCTGCACGGCGAATGTTGTTGAAATGATACCCAATCCTCTTCTTGACAGAATGGAGGTCATTGCCATTGCTGGATATATTACTGACGAGAAGATGCACATAGCAAGGGACTACTTGGAGAAAGCTACACGCGAAGCGTGTGGGATTAAACCCGAACAGGTCTCTCTCTTTCTTTTATCTCTAGCTGAGGTATCTGTTACTGGAGGATACCATGAAAATTGAATTTCAATTAATTTCAGGTTGAAGTGACTGATGCTGCCCTTCTTGGTCTCATAGAAAACTACTGCCGAGAAGCTGGGGTTAGAAATCTCCAGAAGCACATTGAAAAGATCTATCGCAAGGTTTGTGAAAGTACTCAGCTTTTTGGATTGCTCTTGGGATTTATTTGGTAATGAGAACTATTAGAGTTTTGACAACCCATAAAATATCATCTTTGCTTATCCCATTGTACTTATTTGAATTTTTGGTGAAATACCTTTGAGCTGTCGTATGGATAAAAGGATAAAGAACCTTACCATGTAATTTTATTTGTAATGCGGCAGATTGCTCTTCAGCTTGTAAGACAAGGAGCATCAAATGAACCTGTACTCGCGGAGATTGTTGAATCTAATGAAGAAAAGGTAGATATTGTAGATGAATCAAGTAAAAGCAGTAGTGGAAACGAGAGTCAAGGTGATAGTGAATTGATCAATGAAAGTAGCCGAGATCGAAAGGTTGAATCCTCTGAAGCTGAGAAGGTATCCAGTGATCTTCCAGCTGATGATTCTCTTCCCAATCAACCTGTGGGTGCCAAGGTATTTAAGAAATATTAATTCATTATCCATGTAAATCTAGCTGGAATTCCTCCTCTTTCTCTGCATGAGAAAGTGAAATATAACTGGATTCTCAAATCTAAACAAAATTGGAGTGACTTGAGCAACTTTCATGTCCTGAAATTTTCATGACTTTGGCAGGATGAATCGGATGTCACCAACGAAGTTGAGAAAGTGACCGTTGACTCGACAAATCTAGCTGATTATGTGGGAAAACCAGTTTTCCATGCAGAGCGCATTTACGACAAGACACCAGTAGGAGTTGTGATGGGGCTTGCTTGGACCGCCATGGGAGGTTCCACTCTCTACATAGAAACCACCCAAGTTGAGCAGGGAGAGGGTAAAGGCGCGCTCCATCTAACTGGTCAGCTTGGAGATGTCATGAAAGAAAGTGCTCAAATTGCACACACTCTTGCCCGAGCTATATTGCTCGAAAAAGAGCCAGACAATCCTTTCTTTGCAAATACCAAGCTTCATCTACATGTTCCTGCTGGAGCAACGCCTAAGGATGGGCCGAGTGCTGGTTGCACCATGATGACATCTCTATTGTCACTTGCCATGAAGAAGCCTGTCAAAAAGGATCTAGCCATGACTGGAGAAGTAACTTTGACTGGAAAAATTCTTCCAATTGGTGGGGTAAGTTAAAGAATTTTTAGCATTTGGTATAATCTCTCTTTTATATGCCAACTTTAGACTGCTCTGGAACTGTTGGACCAAAATGATGGATTGGTTGGTTGAAGTATACTTAGTTGATTTGATATTCTAAATCATAAAACTAAAAAACAGTCCATCTGTTCAATTTAAACAGATTTTGTCAATTTTGGTTTGGTTTTTTGCCTCGGTTCGGGTCATTCATCAGACTATTCAAATTGCTTCTCCTCCTGTACTGTTTTTATAGGTGAAGGAGAAAACCATAGCTGCAAGAAGAAGTGAAGTAAAGACCATAATATTCCCTTCTGCAAACAGGAGGGATTTTGATGAGCTTGCTTCCAATGTGAAAGAAGGTCTTGATGTTCATTTTGTGGATGAGTACAGCCAGATATTTAACCTTGCATTTGAGGACAAATCAGACAAATCAGAATGAAGAATATAAAGTTTTCATATTTGATCATATACTTCTCGATTTAACATCCATCTTTCTGGGTTTCTTCATGACTTTATTTATGAGAACTACCCAGTCTATTAATTATTTAAATGTCTCATTTGATGGAGGGAGGCTTTGGTTATAACATCACCAATTTTTTTTTTCACCTGTTTGTCTTGTCTCAGTGTAATATTTATGAACATTATTTTAAAGAAATGCAGATCAACCTTTTTCTTTCTTGGAGCTATACTCTCTCTGCCATAGTGAATCTAACCTTAGTTTTATTGGTTTTCTACTAGTTTTATGCTTTTCTGCTTTCTAAGTTGAGCATATTATCAACATGGAAGCTTCCTTGGACAATTCATATCATCAACATTCGTTGAGGCTTCTTTTTAGTACAACAATATAGTTAATGGTTGAACTACGTTTATGTTAGCACATTTTCTAAGTTGTCTGTCTCAAGTGCGGTTAACTAGGCAATTTTGGTTTTTCGTTTTAGATATTACGAGAGCAATATTTTGTATTGGTGGCATTGTTGTGTGGACCTTCTCATTTTTTGGTTCAAATTCAAGTATAACCTAATCAATAAATTAAAACATTTTGCTGATATAACTGTATCATTTTCTGGTTTAAACATTATTTTGTATTTGTACTTTCAATTTGGTTTATTTTAGTTCTTGTATTCTTATTATTTAGTCCCTAAACTTTACTATATAAACAATTTAGTCCTTGTACTTCAAAATTTGTAACAATTTAATCCCTATTGTAGAAATTTTGTTAATATTTTTATATAATAAAAAGTCCACCATAAATTAATAAAAATTGACATTTAATTTTGATGTTTTATTTATTTATATTTTTTTTGGGTGTAAGGGACTTAATTGTACAAATTTGAAAGTATAAGAATCAAATTGTTATATCCTAAAGTTCATGAACTAAATTGTTAAAAAATTGGAATTATAAGGACTAAATCGTTACAAACCAAAGTTCAAGGATTAGATTGTTACTTTCATGAAAGTTTAGGGACCAAAAATATTTTTTAACTTATATATATGTATGTATGCATGTATTTTTGAACCATCATGGTAAATATTAAATTGTTATAAATTCGAAAATACATTTATGAAATTATTATATATTAAAGTTAAATGACTAAGTCAACATGAACATAATTTAGTTGATATGAACTATTGACCAAGAGGTCCAAAGTTCAAATTTCCCACTCCATATGTTATAAAACAAATTAAATGATTAAATTAATACAAATTTAATAAAATAGGGACTAAATTATTTACAAATTCAAGTTGAAAAACTCAAATGTTATTTTACAAGAGTGGAGGGACAAAGTATTTTTAAACTTTATTTATTTATTTTAAGTTTACAACTAGTAAGGATGAGAATAGGGATGAGGTAAAATTTCAACTTTTAACCATCTTAGTCAGAAGATATCTCAGACTAGTTGAAAAAGGTCTCCTTTGTGGACATTATCATATTGATGACCCATTTTACAGAAACATGACCTAGTTCTTTAGAACTTAAGCTTTATAACCTTTTGTTAGAGTGAAATTATAGAATTTTCCTGTTGTGTACGCTTATCAATATTTGACTCTGGCTCTCGTTACTCACTTATCTTACTTGTTGAATTATTTTGACAAATGTCTTTGAAAAGCACTTAACAAATGTTTTTCTTGCATTTGATTTAGAGATGTTTTTATTAGATTTGATGTTGTTTGTTAGTGATTTTTAGGTAATTATGAAGAAAATATGTTTTGGATGCCAAAAGAACCAAATTGAGGCAAAACCGGATAAAAAGATGAAAAAAAATGAAGCAATATTATGCAGGGCAATACCTGGGCGCTAGGTTGGCACTTCAAACTCAGGAGTTTATGTGTAGATTTTTGTTGTCCGTCATCTTTTGTGCGTCATTAAAAGCTTATGTTCGTCATTGTTTGCGTCATGGAAAGGTGAAAGCGCCCAAGCTCACAACTCCAAGGGTAGAGTGTCTAAGCGTCCGACTTTCCTATTTTGACAATTTTGCACTTTTAGAAATTTTTGTTTATTTATTCTAGAATTTTTGGCCCACCTCCATGTCAAATTTTGGAGTATTTGAGATCTAAAGAGAGAGAGTCTAGAGCAAAATATGAAGATTCTATGATGCCAGAAGGTTCGAGGATCGTTGGAAGGCAAAATTCATCCCATGAGTTTGGAAGCCCAATAACTTCTCGTTTCCTTCTTTATTCTTGGTTTATTTGTTGTATTTTTGGTATTCTTGATATGGTTTTGTCCATGAAAGTCATGTTTGGCTAGAATTCTCATAATTTTATGGGTAGATAGATTCTTAGGTTTAAATGTTAATTTATATTTACACTTTCTAGCATAACCGTTCTTAATGCTTTTGAATGTTTGATCTACGTTTGAATGATTCCATGATTTAGAATTTTGCTTGAACAAGTGAGTTTTAGATTAGATCATGCATGCTTCACTATCATTTGAAAACATAGAAACTAGTCAATAACAATAGAGATTGGGAATGAAGGTTCTTAATGCTTTGGTTAATCACCGAGTTTCAAGTGATGAGTAATTAAGGTTTAAGAAAAAGAAAAGATTATTTTCGAAAGATTCAATGTAGATAAAAGACTTCTAGATCCATGCGATATGTTAATTACTTCAAAAATCAAGCAATTGTGTTTAATAATTTTTTTTGATGAAATCTATTCCCTAAAACGTCTCTTAGTTTGTAATTTCCATATCTTGATCACTTTTGTTTCCTTTCTTAGATTAGTTTATGTTAAATGTCATTACAAGTCAGTTCCCTAAATAAAATTGAAACGATCTCTAGATAGCTAAAAGATAATCAATCTATGAGGACGATACTTGACTTAAGTCGTTTTAACTATATTATAACTTGATCCATACACTTGTAATAACACCAAATTTTGGCTCATCAATCATTTCTTTCAATGTAGTGAGTAATGAAATATGAATAATGCAAATTCAAAGAAAACAAAAGATAAATGAGAATTACATTAATGAATCACGAGTACCCTCACAATGATGAGGTTTTCTTGTTTGTTTTTTTTTTTCTTTTTTTCTGTTTGAAATTACAAATTACCTTAATTTCTTGATTGTAATGTCATTTGCTCAAAAATTTAAAAATGAAGTATGATTCTCTACTATTGTTAGAACACACCAAGATCATGTTAACTATCCATACTGCCATTTGTAATTTTAGTGAGTGTAAAATTAAGTCATTTCTACGATAACGCTCTCACGCGCCAAAGCTCTTCCTCATTCACTTAAAATCGCACTCCTCCTCTCTCCCTTGCTTTCAATTAATCAATACAATTACGCTATCACATACTAGAATTCCTCCTCCCTCACTCTCTCCCGCTCCTCCTTGCTCGCACTTGCACTCCTCGTGCTCACATTTACGATAAGCCATTCTAAACCCTCCCTAATGGTGCACAAGGGAAATGGATAATCAACATGCTCTTAATATTCGCTGTCATAATTCATTATTTTCGAAATTTGTGTCAAAAGTCATTCCAAATCCAAAATTTAGTTTTGTGTAAATATATTAATTTAATTATTTTTTTAAAAAAACCTCCACATGGTTTATAAAGAAGAAAAATGCAGAATTCAGCAGCTTTGTTCCTCCACGGCTCCCTTCGTTTTCGAGTGTTGACTTAGTTTTGACATTCGAAATCTCATCACTTCGTCACATCGCATGGAAATGGTGGATTTCAATTTTCATTCCAATTAAGGTGAATTCACTTGCATTCCTCGAATTTCTTTTCATTTTGTTCTTCTTTGTGGATGATAGTTGTGCTATGCTCTAGGGTTCTTTCTTACCACGGTTTTCTTGATTCTTGCCTGCAGACTTTACTGTTTCTATTTTCGTTGTCATTTTTCCAATTTCATTTGGATTCTTACATTCATTCATTCGGAGTCCAACACCCAGTTCTCATACGCTAATATGCTATCTCAACGTCCCACGAGCATTGTTGAACGTTTTTGCTTCTGTGTAGGCGAGATGAAATTTTTAGTAGTTGACCATTACAATTTTGATCGACTTGCTCTCCATTTAAGGAACAATTCAATGATTCTTGAGTATTGAATCTTTGTATTTGATCAGGTTTTCAGTTGGTTTGAATCAAACAGCAAATGCATGGTTGGTTAGATTAGTTTTGGTTACTCTGGAGTTCAGTCTCTTGGATTCTCTGTTTCTCTTTGGACTTCAGTTTTCAGGCCTTTTGAAATTATTCGTTTGATTTCATTTTACTTGATTGGACCTCCGTCTTGTAGTTGACTTACTT
Source organism: Citrullus mucosospermus (assembly GCA_030954485.1). Lineage (NCBI taxonomy): Eukaryota > Viridiplantae > Streptophyta > Magnoliopsida > Cucurbitales > Cucurbitaceae > Citrullus > Citrullus mucosospermus. The sequence continues at coordinate 28,412,571 of CM062056.1, forward strand.
TTTGTGGGTTTACTTTTTTTTTTTTTTTTTTTTTTTTTTTTTTTTTTTTTTTTATGTTTGTGTATTATTTCTTATTCTTTTTCTTTTCTGAATGAAAGTCAAAATTCTCATATAAAAAAGAAACTATTATGGATTCAGATTGTTGTGACCTCGAGTAGAGATGTGTAGTTTATTGATTTTTGCATTTCTTGGTGAACCCTTTGTATATGCATACCATCCAGAGGCAATATTCCCTGATAAAAATCTTATTGACAGTGTGAACATGTTTAGTTATTGTCACTCGTTAGATAATTTTTAAGCTGGCCACTTAAAACTCAAAGTTGTTTTATCCATTTTCTAGATAGGTATCTTTAATGCAGTTGTGTCTTCATGTTTAAGTTTTGCAGAATATATGCAATAGTCCAAACTTGACATGGACGACAAACATTTTCACTGGAGCCAGTGGCAATTGCTCGATTCTATCCTTCCTACTGGTGGCTTTGCCCATTCGTTCGGTCTCGAGGCTGCAATACAAGCTCGCGTTGTCTCACATCAGGAAGATCTGAAAACTTTTGTGATCCATTTATTGGACAACACAGGAAGTTTGCTTCTTCCCTTTGTGCATTCAGCCACACTATCACCTGATTTAGAAACTTGGAAGAAAAATGACAGATTATTGGATGCTCTGTTGATTAATGAAGTTAGTCGAAAGGCATCAGTTACGCAAGGGTCAGCGCTTCTGAGAGTTGCAGCAATAGTATTTTCTGAAATCTCATATCTGAAAACCATGAGGGAATCCTTGTGTGGGACCAGGGCTGTTTCGTTCCACCACGCTCCCATCTTCGGGCTAATCTGCGGTCTACTTGGATGGGATAGCACGATGTCACAGAGGGCATATCTGTTTATTACCATGAGAGATGTTATTTCTGCTGCAACAAGATTGAATTTAGTAGGACCCTTGGGTGCAGCTGTGTTGCAGCATCAGCTTGCGCTTGTAGCTGAAGACATACTGAAAAAATGGATGAACCGTCCTGTTGAAGAAGCTTGCCAAACGGTTCCTCTGTTAGAGACAGTACAAGGATGCCATATGTACCTGTCTTCTAGACTGTTTTGTTCTTGAAAAGTTTTGAAGTGTTAAACTGTTTTCCGGTGATTTTGGGTTATAGGAGTCCCCTTCTTTCCTTGTCTGTGCTTGAAACTAGTTGTGGATTATGAGATAGTAGTGCCACTTTAGAAATTCTCCTACTTACATATATGTAGCCTTCCACCCTCCGAGTATATGCTTCAACCATGCAGATAAAGGATATTACATAGTTTGTTGTAGGGATTGTCGATTTACCCATTAGTGACTTCAGCACGAGACATTTCAAAATTTGGATACTATTAGGTCGAGTGAATTCAATAATAGAGGCTTGTTGGCGTTCCAACATTCCTTCTTTCATGGCATACCCGAAAGAAAATCTAGTGTTTCTTAGTCATGAATATATGAATGTCATGCCATGATTTTTCCTGGCTCATATATACCATAATTTTGTCTCTTGTTTTTAAGGATCTTAAATATTCTAATACTTTGCTAGTCTATGGTCATGATTCAAAATATCAAGTGAACTTAAATGAACTTATACATACTTTGAATTATTGAATATTCCGAACCTTTCAATTTAACTACCTGCAATCTTCACTTACAATTCTTATCGGTACATCAACATAAAGTACTTCCTTAGCGCACTTCTTTACTCTAAGTTCAAAATTCTTTTCACTGTAGCTCTTCATGTTGGAGACAAAAGATCCAACTTTCTAACCTCTTCTCACAACAAGGTGAGAAAAAAAAAATCATCTCTAAACATTTGTGATAGAAATTTCCTCCCACCTTCTCACAGCCATAAGGAATGAGGTTGAAGTTGAAAAAAAAAAGTTGTTAAAAGGAAAATAAGTAAGATAAGCCAAAATCAATAACAAAAATATTAAACCATATTTTAAACCCTTTTAGCTTGAAATGCTAGAAATTTCAAAGAATGGAGAGTGATACTTGAAATTAAAAAAAAAAAAAATTGAGTGGAAAGAGAGCGAAATGAAAAGAATTGGGTTACTAATACTACTTTACTTTAGAGGACAAAACAGTCCTTTCATACCCTCATAGTCTTATTAGTATAACCTCACAGTCTATTAGTCTATAAAAATAAAGACCCTAAATCTCTTCAACCCTCCTAATTTTGTCCTACATTTGCCAATTATCCAACTTTGAAGGATCTGAAATAATGGCATTTAGTGTAGAGCTTGCACAAGGCACCTGACTCAAATTAAAATTTGCCTCTTCACCTATAAACTGAACTTAGAATCTAGAATTCAAATCTAGTTCAACACAAAGCAGAGTAGCACACAACACTCCAGAAAGGAACAAAGAAAATTCTTGAAAACTTCATCTATATAGTCTTCTAGTACTGCACAACAAGGCCAATCACCATTTATATTGCTTTTCACAGCATTGACATGGGTAGATAGATTAGATTACAAAAGCTCGTCTTTTACGACTAACCACCCTATTTCCTAACCATAAAGTTAAGGGGAACATTAAAGATCATAGAAATGTTCATCTACATCCACACAAACAAACTTTTGGACTCCAATCAATTGCGTGTGCGGTATGCATAGTGTCAAATTTGGTGTGTTCGACACAGGCCATGCTCATCAGATTAAGTTGAAAGAGCTTGATCCAATGATCACATTCTACACCTGCGACATCTGTCCTCATAGACCACAGTTCATGACATGTTTATGTCTTCAAACTCAACTAAGGGGACCTACTATGTTCTTCAGGTACAGGTACATTTTCTCCAGCTCCATCTGCAACAGTGTTTTCCTCTTTGCCATTCATGTCATTGAAACTCCTTTTCCTAACAGAGTGTGATTTCTCCTTGTGATAATCATCTTCAGGTTCTTTTCCCTTGCCTTTCTCGTTCTCAGTTTCTTTTACTGATGGCATATCCCCATTTTGAGGAGGAAACAATGGAGGTTCTTTGCCACTCAATCGACAAAATACTTTTTCGACTGTGTCGTTTATTTCCTTACCCAATCCATTGTTGTCCAAAATTAATTCCCAAACAGATTTAGAGGCTTTCTCAAGCACTGGTGCTCTGCATAAGATCCAAGAGTGATTTAATTGTCAGGAACTAAAACATGCATCAAGTCATTTTTTCACTTACATCTTCAGCAGAACATTCACCCAGATGCACAATTTAGTAGAACAAGAAAAAGGGAACAAAGAAGAGAGAGAAGAGAGAGAAATTCTCTTGAACAGACAAACATCATGAACATTCCAGATGTGGTACAACATTATGAAACCATCAACATGTAAAGAGGATGCATAATCTGCTTTTCTTTAAGCTTCAGGATGCTGTATTCTCCTAAACTATTTTGTAAGAATTTATTGCTAATGAAGCTTTTGTTCCTGATCTCATGCTCATTCGAATATATGTATTTGTAGTAACTTGAGTATGCTTCAACCACAGACCTCACCAAATGGAAAAACAAAAAGCCAAGGCTCCATTTAGATAACCATTTGATCTTTTAAAATTAAGCTTGAAAATAGTACTTCTTTCACTCATGAGTTTCTTTGTTTTTCTATATACAATTTAAAATATTATCAAAATCTAAGCCAAGTTTTAAGAGCTTAAAAAAGTAACTTTTAAAAGGGTGTTTTTGTTTTTAGAAGTTGGCTAAGAATTTAAATGTTTCTTTAAGCGAAGTAAAGAATTTGGGAGAAGAACGAACACAATTTTCAAAACAAAAAACCAATAATGAAATTGCTATCAAACAAGGTCTAAGCGTGCAATCCTTACAACAAATTGAAAAGACATGATGAATGAAATTTAAAGTGCCTCCTTGCGTTGAGTTCAGTTCAAATAATAGTGAACAAAGAAGAGGGAAGAGCGGGGAGGTAAGAGAAATTAAAAGAAACAGTGAAGTAGAAAAAAATTACTAACTCGAGTTCCTGCCGAAGGGCATCAAATAGCTCCCTTTTGGTCTGTTTCTCTGCCCCAGGAGTATTGAGGACTTTGCTTTGTTCTACCATTTTAATGGTGGTATTCTTAAGCTCCTCCTGCAACAAGACAAAGACACCTAAGAGAGACTTCGAACACCGAGCCAGAACCAGAAAAGAAAGGCTCAAAGACCAACTACTTAAACATCCCTTTGTGTTATGTTAGGCATGTGAATTTGCTTAGACTACGAGTTAGTTAATCCAACCAACTACATAAACTCATGTTATATAAATCTTGACCTTCTACATCATAACCAACTTGTTTCCCTACTTGTTCCAACCAAACTTTTCAACCTTAGACTTATTAAACCCACAAGTCAAACAGCCAACTTCAACATAGCTCAATTTGTTAAGGAATATTTCGTTTGATTAGAAGTTCAAATTCCTACCCTAACTTTTTGTACAATTAAAAAGAGCCATGAATGAAACATCCCTTGTGTGTCTTTCTTTATTGAGAGACAGATATTCTGGACATGTTTGGAATATCTTTCTAAAGGCTTAAAAACGGGTTTAAATGTTATAAGAAGTGTTTATAAACTCTTGGGAAGTCATTCTAAACAGGGCACTACACAGTTGGATTCAATTGTACCAATTTAAAGAAAACAAGATAGGATTGTGGATAAGGAGCGACACTGACATTGGCTTTGAGCTGGTTAATGATCTTCAACCTGAGGGAATCGATAGTACCATCATTCATCAGCGACTCCAGCACGTCTTCTGGAGTTATTACTGAAGACGAACTCATGAATCTTTCCCTTCAAATTCTGTTCTCCTCACTTCAAAATCACAACAGAGATGTTTTCAGTCTTAAAACCACAAACAGAACAGAAAAATTAAGAAAAATAAGTTCAAAACAACAAACCAAATTCTTCAAAACTGTAATTTTCCGCTAAAATGTTTCCTACCCAGAAAAGAGCAGACATAATCATGAAACCCCATGATTTCAAATGTTATGAAAAAGCTAAAATTCCGCTGCGCAAACAAAATTTTCGATTGAAAAAGACACGGAAGAGAATAGACGAGATGAAATCTTACAGAAGTGTTCTAAATGGTTGAAGTAAATGGGTTATTTCAATGTGATTTCAGAATCTAACAGATCTTTCGCACCTGCTCGTTCGTTTATTCCGATGAGAGTTTCTTCTTTCTTCTAACTCGGGTTCTCAAAGATATGTATGTACTTATGCTCCGGCGTAAGGGTGGAGATTGGAGAATTATTTTGATTATTTATTGGTTGAGAAACAGGATTAAATTACCATTTTATCCTTATATACTTTGGAATTTTATTTAATTTGTCCAATTTTATTTAAATGTTTTTCAAAAATTAATTATGAAAATTGTTTAAAATTTTAAAAACTATTTCAAGTAATATTTCAAGTGGTTTTTTTATTTTTTTTTATACAAAGATTTCATGTGGTTATTAAAAACTCTAATTTTTTTATCTTATTTTAAAATAAAACTCTTAAAATATTAAATCAACACCCTTTTTCTGTATAGTCCATCAAAATTAATTAAATAATAATAATTATTTTGTTTCTAAAATTTATAAATTTGAACTCTTAAAAAATTAAATCAAACACCATTTCACTTTATAGTCCATCAAAATTAATTAACTAATAATTGTTTTTATCATTCTTATGTTCATTCTAAAATTTATAGTAAAAATGTTAATAAATAATAAAAAATATAAAAATTAATAATAAACGACATGGGTTAAATTTAAGATTTCTTGAAAGTAAAAAGATTAAAATTGAATAAGTTCTAAAGTACATAGACAAACATTGTATTTTAACCAAATATCATTCTAGTTCATGTATTTTGAGTTTCGATCCATTTTGGTCATTGTATTTTCAAAATTTCAAACTTAGTCCTTATACTTTCAATAAATCTTAAAATTAATCTATTTAGTTAGCTTATTGTTTATTATTGATTCGTTGATTTTACAAATTATGAAAATGTATTCCCATAATATTTTTTATTCCATGAAAAAGTTATTCACCCAATTTGATTAAAAAAAAAATTAGTTTATGATTTATTGTTGATTTTATAAATTATAAAAATATATTCTTGTTGCATGAAAAAGTTGTTCACCCAATTTTAATAAAAAATAATTTTGAAGAGAAAAATTTAAGAATTAACAAACATATAATGAATAAATGTAGATTTATCGAAAGTAGAAAAATAAAATTGGATAGACAGACTAAATATTAAACACAAAATTTAATGGTAAAATGCACCACTTCAAAATATAAAGGTGAAATGTAAATTAAGTTAAATTTATAGATAAAAAGTGTAATACTTAAAACTTTAAGGAAGCAAACAGAAAACCACACCCAACATCTGGGGATCAAAAAGAGAATTTTTCCTTTTAAAACTGTTTAATCAGTTTTAGTCCTTAGGACCAAACTTTTGCTAATTACATAAATGGCCCTCTTCACTGCACTTCAGCCCACTTTCTCAATTTCCCACAAAACCCTCACCAAATTCCCAATCCCAAAACCCTTCTGTTTCCATAGATTCAAATCCGTCAGCAATAGCATGGCGGACTCATCGGAAAAGGTGGCCAGAAACTGCCCGTCAACCGGAGAGAATTACCCGGTGCCCTTATCGCCTCCACTGGCGGCCATATCCAAGAACTTGGAGCTCGCCAGAGCTATGGCTGCCTCCTCTAAATCCAGCCTCTTTGCTTTATCGGCAAACGATGTTATATACGAGGACGAGTGGCTTATTGCCGTCAATAAGCCTCAAGGAATCTACTGCGAAAGCGTTTTGGCCGCTGTTCCTCGTCTTCTCGGTGATTCGGCCATGGCTGGTTTGTGGATCTTACTGTGAAAGCGTTTTTCTTTTCAGACGAATTCGAATTTTAACTTGAACTTGGCAAGATGAATTCAATTTTACCCTATATTTTGAATTTGCTAATCGAATGGAAATGGTGGAACTGCAAGTTTTAACTTGCTCCTGTTTGAGGATTTATAAAAAGGTATAATCGCGTGTTTTCCATGGATTACAAAATGTAGACGACGCTGCAAAGGAAGAAGATATTAGGGCTGAATTTTTGTTGAAATTGACGAGTTTTTGAAAGATTTATTCATTATAGATCGTGTGCATTGATTTTCTAGATCATACTTTTGTACATTGATATGTAACTTGGTCTTGGTTGAAATTAGCTGAAATTAGTGGATAAATGTAATAGGAGTCTAACAGAAGTTTTAAAAATTGTGATGCTTACCTACGTGTAAGGTTCATTGTGATGAAATTTTGAAGTTTGGAGTAATAATTGACTCACCTTGCTAAGTTTTGGGTAGGATTTAATCTTTCATCATATTTGTTTACAAGGAATGATTTTCTGGAATTTGTTTTCTATTGTTTTAAGCTGCTTAAAAATGCAATTTCCCAAGTTCTATTTCTATTTCTACTTTTCTTTTTGAGAAACCTCGGTGTGAGGACGGTTTGGTCTTGTATTTGGTTCAACGTGTCTTTGTGGGCGTCTGTAATTAACCTTTTTGAAATTGTTCGTTTGGTCTTATATTGCTAAATTTATTTTCACTTTTGTGGGCTCCCTTTTTGTCTGCCCTTAATTCTTTTTACCTTTTTTTCTCAAATGAAAGTTCGGTTATTCTTTAAAAAAAGACAAAAATGATCAAAATTATCGATCCTTTTTCGTTTTGATGAAACTCATAGTCTAATGGTTTTTCAAGAGAGAGACAAAAATCTATCTCTACCGTTTTTTAGAATGAGCATTATTTTTAACTTAACTGTCAAAGAAGGCTATAAATTATGTCATCAAATTATATGGTATTCAAGTTTTCTGGGGTGCTTTGTGGTATATAGATATCATGATAGGTGGGCATGCTCTGGTAGTTTGATATGAATACATTTACTTATAAGCGAGAGCGAGTAATTGATTTCTTTTTCTTTCCCTGCATTGCCAGAACTAGCCATGTTGCTGATTGTTAGACAGTAAATATAAATGGTTTAGATGTATCCTGATTGTTGAAGAGAGAGATGTTTGAATTTGTCTGAAGTGTTTTAACGTTTGTCTAAAACAATGCCATGTAATTACATCTTTTGCTTATTCTATCATTATCGAGTTCTTGGGAGTGTTCTTTTCTCAGATTCTTTATATGCAGGGATCAAAACCAGTCTGCCAGAGCTTCATCTTGCTAACCGCCTCGATCGTGACACAAGTGGGGTTATGGTTATAACTAAGTCACATAAAGTTGCTTCTAAATTAGTGAAGGCATTTACTGACCACACAGTTTCAAAATCATATATCGCCTTCTGTGTTGGCTCTACTCCAAAGTGGAAAAAAATCAACGTCAAATCTGGTCATGGAAGGTCGAAGTTTGGGGTCTGGCGTGTCTATGCTGCAGCTGATGTGGGTCGTTCCTTACCTGGCGGTTCCGTAGTCAGAGACATGGAAACATATTTTGAAGTACTATCTGTAAATGGAAAAAATGTCATGGAGGGATTTCAAAAATTTAGGAAACATGAAGAAGAAACTATTGTAGTCCAAACAAAATCTCTGGTGGAAATTGATGGTCAAAAGGACGAGATCTTGATAAGAGCACGACCTTGCAGTGGAAGAACTCATCAAATTCGTCTGCACTGCCAATATCTTGGAATTCCAATAAGAGGGGATGTGAAATATGAGGGTGTTACTGAGTGGAATGGAAAAGTTTACGATAGCCATGAGCTTCATGCTGAAAGCTTGTATTTTGTGCACCCTGTTACAGGTATTCCTCTCAAACTACAAGCTCCTCTACCATCATGGGCCAGCCAAGCATTGCAGCCCCAACAAGAAGTGAGTTCTCCAACATCCTTCAAACCTATGCCTTAACAACAAGACCATTGGCTTAGTTAAGTGAGAAGAGAACCAAATATATTTCTTATTATACAAAGAGCTTCAGTATTGAAGAATGTCGCTAAATCAAAATGGAGCGATCTTCAATCAAATTCATAAAGTGTGACTGCAGACAGTTTTCGCTTCCTGTCTGCAATTTCTCATCTATTGAATGAGCTCTTGTTAGCACAACAGTGTGTATGAAAAATATCAGCAGAGTCGCAAACCAATCAACCATCCGAGTTTTTTCTGAAAATTTTAGAGGATGGGATGCTCACAATGTATTCTGGAAATGACGGAAGAATCATGTCCGTCTAAGGCTGATAAATTTGTGCAAAGCCCTTTGGAAATGGATCTTCTGCCGCCGCTTTATCGATAAAATTGATGTACAGTGTCGAAGCAGCCAAATGATATGGTTAGCATATTGTTGATTTATCTTGAGGTTCAATTGTTATTTGACTCCCCTTCCCTCCATTTGTGCAACTTTGTGTTCAAAATATGACGAACAATTTTATTATGATGTTTATGCTGCTATAAACTATAAATAGAAGATTGAGAAAACATGTTAAAGTTTTTGTTTTTGTTTTGTTGTTCGTGTTTTTTCTTTTTGGGTAAGTATGTTTATTTTTACTGATTGACGTTTCAAACGGTAAAAGAATAAGTCTTGACTTCTGGTTCTTTGCCACATGAGATAAAAGGCTAAAGAATAGAGATGAAAAGAAAAATACAGGGTCCTCATGATTTAGTCCCTACCACAAGGGCTTAGAGAGCAACCTACAATAATTATAATAATTATGTATTCATCAATTCGAGCATACTTTAACAGAGAAGACATCAATTACCATCTTAAAGATTGATAGATCAATCTCCAGATTGATATATATATATTTTGTTGTATAACATGAATTGATTCTATCTTATTGACAAAATTTAAATTTACAAGAACTAAATTTGTACATATATACTAATGGTTATATGGATTAAATTGTTCCAAACTTTAAAAGTATAAGGATCAAATTGTGGATATAAAAGTTTAGAAACTAAATTATTTTTATAGTAACAACATAGTGGTCAAAAACATCTTTTAACCTTAAATTTATTTAATTTTAAGTACAACAAGTAGAGTATGGAGATTTGAACATCTGACTATAAAGGAAGAAGTATATAACAATTATCTCGTTGAGCTATGCTCAAGAGAGTTATAATTATTTAATATGTTTTATCTTGAGGCCAATGAACCTTGTATGTTAAGGAAAGGAAGTTGATGAAGTCATTGAACCTCCAACTTTTTTTGGTCTTTTTTTTTTTGTTTGTCCTTCATTAATATTTCTTAAATTCAACATGATTTGGTTTTGAAAGTTACAAAAGTTTGACTTTTAATTTATTTTTATTTTCCTTAGAAATCTTCTGATACTTTTTCATTGTTATCATGTCTGAATTATGCAATACAGATGCTTGTGAAACCATAATTCTTTATTTTCATCCAATTTTAAGCTATCTCAAACTTCATACTTTTCAAGATTTAGATCCAAATCTAGGAAACCCACCAAAGAGAGAACTTTGCAATGAAGGAACCAAGTAACCTCAGTTTTTGCTTCTCAAACTTAAAAAATTCCAACTTTGTGACGTGAGTCAATTGAATAAGCTTAGTGCAACAAGTAACCTAGGCAAATTGCTTTTTCCATCGATTAAAATTTGGTCAAATCATAAGCTTTTCCATGTAAAATAAAGATTTTTATTTAATATTACTTTGGAATTATAGAATGGTGGCTTTTCCACAAAAGCCAATAAAAAGACATCTTTGAACTCTTTCTATTCTGATAAAAAGGAGAATTAATTGTCACTTTCTGTACTTCTACTGTTTCATTGAGATTTGTTCAACCATAAATTTCCATTTCTTCATCTAGTTATTTACACAAAACTTTTGATGAATCCCAAAAGGTCAAGTCAACCACAGTATTCCGGTAAAAAACCAGCCAATTTAGCTAATATACTTAGGCTTTCCTATTTTGAAAATTCTAATTTTTGGTGCTGCACATCAAAGCCTAGATTGGCTCTTGATATATAGGCCAAGGAACCTCAGAAACCATTTTGATCTTTGAAAATGGGAGGTTTGAGTGAGGGTCTAACACAGTTGCTGATACCTGCTGCTGCTCTGCTTGGTATTGGATTTGCCCTTCTTCAATGGCTTTTGGTTTCAAGAGTTAAGGTTTCTAGCTACCCTGATGATGAAAGCCAAGAAAACAACTTGATTGAAGGAGGACAAGAGGAAGGTATTGATGATGTCGAGGTTCTCGCAAAGTGTGCCGAAATCCAGAAGGCAATTTCTGTTGGTGAGCCTCTTTTTGGTCTTGAAAATTTCTTGCTTTTCTTCCAAAATAGATTATGACAATCACTTGATTAGGATCTGTTCTCTCAACTTTTTGAGAAAGTCATACTTTGTTTGGATATCAACTGTCATGGAATCATAAAAGTTGTCCTATGACAGGACTTCCTTTGTCTTCTAAACAAACATTAAAGGATGCAAGAACAAAAAAAAAAGTGAATATGAATGAATGCAAAACTACCCCACAGAAAAAGTGTAGATTTATCCAATGACATACTTTTTTCTTATGTTGATAAGGACAATGGACCTTCCATACATCTCCACACTGTATAATATTATCTACTTTGGGTATAAACCTTCGTGACTTTGCCTTTACTTTCACCCAAAAACGTCATACCAATGAAAATTATTATCCTCACTTATACTCCATAGATCTCTTCCTTTCCAGCCAGTGTAGGACTTTGTTCCAACTCCTAAGATCTCTTCCTTCCTAGCCACTATAGGACTTTATTTGCACTTCTAACATTTGTGACATTGTAAAGACGTCTTGGATTTCAATCCCCATGTCATAATATATTCAAAATTAGTATGTTTGATTTGATGCAATGTATAGTATGCTCCAAAAATATTGGATAGAAGACTGTTGTAGTGTATAAGATGAATTAAAATTTTCAAAGTTGCTATTTGTAGTATACTGATTTGAATTTTTTGCCTTTTGCTTTCAGGAGCAACCTCATTTTTATTCACCCAGTATAAATACCTTGTTGTCTTCATGGGAGTATTTGGAGTCATCATTTTTCTGTTTCTTGGTTCTGTTAAGAGATTCAGCACCAAAAGTGAACCTTGCACATACAACAAGGGACAGATGTGTAAACCAGCTCTAGCCAATGCCATTTTTAGCACAATTGCCTTCTTGCTAGGTGCTCTCACCTCAGTTCTATCTGGTTTCCTTGGAATGAAGATTGCAACTTATGCCAATGCACGAACGAGTCTAGAAGCACGGAAAGGCATTGGAAGAGCATTCGTTATTGCTTTTCGCTCCGGTGCTGTGATGGGATTCCTTCTAGCTGCCAATGGCCTCCTTGTTTTATATGCCTCCATCAATTTGTTTAAGCTGTATTATGGCGATGATTGGGAAGGACTGTACGAATCTATCACCGGCTACGGTCTTGGAGGTTCTTCAATGGCGCTTTTTGGAAGAGTTGGGGGCGGCATATACACAAAAGCAGCTGATGTTGGAGCTGATCTTGTAGGGAAAATTGAAAAGAATATTCCTGAAGACGATCCACGAAATCCTGCTGTAATTTCTATATGTTCTTCCTGTTATAGAACTCGAGTTCTTAAGAAATTAAAGAGAGTTCACAACCACTGAGCCTTATGTGATTATTCAGTTGTTTTTGAACGGATTTCTGTGTGGGAATCTTAAGCCGTTCGGACTGACAATGTATCATTTATTTTTCAGGTCATAGCTGACAATGTGGGTGACAATGTAGGAGATATTGCAGGAATGGGATCTGACTTATTTGGATCTTATGCAGAATCAACCTGTGCTGCACTTTTCGTGGCATCGATATCGTCCTTCGGCTTTACACATAATTATGCAGCCATGTCCTACCCTCTACTTGTAAGCTCAATGGGAATTGTGATTTGCTTAATAACTACACTTTTTGCAACTGACCTCATTGAGATTAAGAAAGTGAGCGAAATCGAACCGTCATTAAAACGACAACTTCTTATCTCCACCGTGCTGATGACAGTAGGGGTAGCTTTAGTTAGCTTCATTGCTTTGCCTTCAAAATTCACTCTTTACGATTTCGGCATCGATAAGGTCGTAAAGAACTGGTACGACTTTGTCAATTACAAGAATCTTTCTTCCCCACATAAACATCAGTCTTTTATGCTGACTAAATTACATCCAAATGCAGGCACATTTTCTTTTGTGTGGTGACAGGATTGTGGGCAGGACTTGTTATTGGGTACACAACTGAGTATTACACTAGCAATGCTTACAGGTGAAATATCATTCCTTGATACATACAAAAAATAAACATAAGCTTTTGGATTTAGTCGTAGTACATGGTACTAAAACTTCTGTAATGTCATTTCTTCTCTAGTTCACATTGATTGTCATTTTTTGAATCTCAGAATAATTTTTGAGCTAATGAGTAAGAGGGACTGTTTAAAATATATTTAAAAGAACAATACTTCCTAACCTAACTACTTAAACTTGTAGGTATAGCAGTAGTTTAGCAATATCTTCATTAACCTAACATCTTCAACTAAACATCACTTCTATAGGTCATTTCCTCTGAATCTCATAATAATTTTCAAGCTAACAAGTAGGAGGGAGTGTTTAAAATACATTTAAAAGAATAAATACTTTCTAACCTATCTGTGTAAGCTTTTAGGTTCAGGAGTAGATTAGCAATATACTCTTTAAACTGGAAGTCTTGCAAGCTTACATAGAGGCATTGATATGGAATCTGATATGTGCTGTGCCTATTGCCTGAGGAATTTGATACTTATGATGAAATCATTTGTGCAGTCCAGTGCAGGATGTGGCTGATTCTTGCAGAACCGGTGCCGCAACGAACGTAATATTTGGATTAGCTCTCGGTTACAAATCCGTCATCATTCCCATATTTTCAATCGCTTTATCCATTTACGTGAGCTTCCGCTTGGGAGCCATGTATGGTATTGCAATGGCTGCTTTGGGAATGCTTAGCACCATTGCCACTGGTCTAGCCATTGATGCTTATGGTCCAATAAGTGATAATGCAGGTGGAATAGCCGAAATGGCTGGAATGAGCCACGAGATACGCGAAAGAACCGATGCTTTAGATGCTGCAGGAAACACGACTGCAGCCATCGGAAAGGTGCCAATTCTTCCACAATCAATCAACCAATGTTTTCTGTTCTCTTATCATTCTAAGAGCTAGGCTAGATCATGTGTTGGAATATCTTGAATCTATTATCTGACACTTCGAACGACCAAGTACGATCGAGAGAAGTGTAGTATATAAAATTTCTAACCCTAAATGCGCTTATTGATCTATAATTTGACTTATTCTTTCTAATAATAAACTTCTCTCTCCATGTGCTTGTGGACGTAGCTAACACATTGTTAGTTAGTGAACCACATAAATCTGTGTGGATTCTCTATTGTTTACGTTTTTCTACATTATCTTTATTTATTGATTTGATAACATCATGTTGTTTCAAAACTTCTTACTGTTTCTTATAATGGCCCAGGGCTTTGCCATTGGATCAGCTGCTCTTGTTTCCCTCGCCTTGTTCGGCGCCTTCGTGAGCCGAGCAGGCATCGAAACAGTCAACGTCATGAACCCGAAAGTCTTCATTGGGTTGATAGTAGGTGCAATGCTTCCATACTGGTTTTCAGCCATGACAATGAAGAGTGTTGGGAGTGCAGCACTGAAGATGGTGGAGGAAGTTCGACGACAATTCAACTCCATCCCAGGGCTGATGGAAGGCAGGACGAAGCCGGACTATGCAAATTGTGTGAGGATATCGACCGATGCTTCGCTTAGGGAGATGATCCCACCTGGTGCTCTTGTTTTGGTAACACCACTCATTGCTGGAACATTCTTTGGAGTTGAAACTCTTGCTGGACTTCTGGCTGGTTCCCTTGTTTCTGGAGTGCAGGTATATAGCATTTTCAATTCACTTCCCCCCCCCCCCCCCCCCCCCCCAATATTTGGCCTTTTAGAGATCAATAAACAAGAACCAATAGTTACCTAAAAAATTATAAATGTAGTCCATGAAATTGCAAGGTTATGTCTTATACGTCTTTAAACTATTAAAAAAAATGTTGAATATGTTCCTAAACCTTTGATTTTGTGTCTAATAGACTCAAACATATTAAACCTTTTTTTAAAATCCACGAACGTACTAGATACAAAATAAATTTTAGAAATTTGCTAGACACAACCTAAAAATTAATTTAGACATTAAACTTTTAATTCAACCTTCATTTTCAATTAAAAAAAAGAAAAAAACAGACAACACATGACAAAGAATTAATTATCAATCACGTTTCTACTTAAAATAAAAAACAAGCAAATAGGATGAAAAGTGAAAAACATCTATCATTGATATACTTATCTTCCATTTGATATACAAGAGCTTAGATTACTCGACTTCACTTTGCATGTTTTTATCCGATTATGTAGACGTATTTATCGTTTATATATCGCAGACCCTAAGCTCTAAATAAGATCGAGACGCATGAAATTCAATTATAGAAAGTAGATGTATGATTATAGTAGTAATTAACATTTTGATATTCCTTGTGTTTCTTTTGGCATGCTTTAACCTTGCTTGAAAAACAACCTTTGTTAGTGGCAATCATCATGAGCTTTAATACCATTATTGAATGGCTCAAGTTGTCTCTCTTCTTAGGTTGCTATCTCTGCTTCAAACACAGGTGGGGCTTGGGATAATGCAAAAAAGTACATAGAGGTTAGATTTGTTTCACCCCTTTTAACATTATTTTTCTAAAAAAAAAATTTCGTCGTTTGATTATCTTTTGAACGTGTTTGGGAGCGGTTTGTTTTGAATGACTTTTTAAGTGATTAAAAAAGGATTTTTTTAAGTGTTATTACTACTTGACATTCCAAAAACTACTAATTGACTTGTTCCAAAATGTTTGTGATTGTTGACTATTTATCTAAAAATGTTATTTTTGAAAAATGACAAATTTACTAAACGTTCTTCCGATTTTTTTTTCTTTTTAGGAAATATTTAGGCCCTGTTTGGTAATATGTGTCATTGTATTGAACTAGTTGGAAAACAAATTAAAATTTAAGTTAAAAAATAAAGAAAAGTTTAAAAAATACATCTAGCCCTAATTGCACATCTCTCGTTAATTGTATTCAATTTGAGTCCATTTATTGTCAATTGCCCAATTTTAGAGCCTGTTTGTGTTTACTTAAAAAATAAATGTTTTTAAAAATTAATTTTCATTTAAACACTTTTGATAAAAACCATTTAAAATAAATACACTAATGGCTTTTAAAATCCATTTTGAATAGTTACTAAACATATCTATTTTTTTTCCAAAATGACTTATTTTTTAAATTAAACACTTGAAAAGGTATTTTAAACACACCCTTAGTCTCTATACATTCAACAAGTCTAAAATTTAGTCCCTCAAGGTTAATTTATATTAAAATTGATTAAATAATAATAATAATTTTCATTAAAAGAAATATATGTGAATATCTTCTAAATGTATAAAAAAAATGCTAATAAATAACAATTTTCTTTTTTGAAAATTGAACAACAAACTAGTGGTGGAAACTAAAGATTTATCGAAAGCACATACACTAAAATTGAATAAACTTCAAAGTATGGGAACCAAAATGATATTTTAACGTAGAAAATCTAGCAGTAATCAATTATATTTAAAATCACTCCTAAGCACACTTTTATAGTCAACTCGATACTACAATAACCGTTTCTATGAATAAAAGTGCAGGCAGGAAGAAGTGAACATGCTAAAGCACTTGGTCCTAAAGGGTCAGATGCTCACAAGGCAGCTGTGATAGGGGACACAATTGGGGATCCTCTCAAAGACACTTCTGGCCCATCACTTAATATTCTCATCAAGCTTATGGCTGTTGAGTCTTTGGTTTTTGCCCCTTTTTTTGCTGCTCATGGTGGCCTCATCTTCAACCATATATAATAACAACAATAATTCCCAAAGTTGGTGCTTTGATACCTTAATTATAATGTAAATTTCCATATAAATTGCTTTTTTTTTTTTTTCCAATGGTTTTGTTTGAGATGACGAGTTGGTCGTTACTTTTACTTTCTTGAGGTAAGATGGTAGAGGAAATCAAAAGTATGTATCTTTGCTCACGTGTTAGTTGATGATTAAGTGCATGTTTGGGAGTGATTTTGAAATTATTAAAATCACTTTTGTCATGCTCAAAATTACTTCGAAACATACCTTTATTTAATATTTAATTTTACACTCTTAAATGTAATTTTCATATAATCTAAATTGATTTGATTAAAATACCATTTTGATCCCTATACTTTGAAGTTTGTTTGAGTTTATATAGTTTCAATAAATCTTAAATTCAGTCCAATTACTAGTTTATTGATTGTTTTTTTAAAAAAATTGCTATATATTAGCATTTTTACTTAAATGTATTAACATATTGTATTTTATTTTATGAAATTTTTTGTTATTATTTAATCAATTTCAATAAAAAAGTTAATGTTGAAGGATTAAATTTAAGATTTATGGAAAATAAAAACGTTAATGGCTTAAACAAAATTTCAAAGGTGAATTCCACCTCTACGATATTTTCTTTTTAACATTGATAATAAAGAATGTCTCACCAAAATTGTTTACATTCTCAATATTATAAATTGAAAATGGTTCTTTCAATGAAAACAATGATTTGGTTTTAAAATACTTTTTTTTTCATTAAAATGTGTCTATCAAAACTACTTGTTGTCAACATGAGTATAGTTTATTAATTGACATAAAAGTAATATTTATTTCCTGAACTTTAGTTTGTAACGATTTAGTCTTTATGTTTTCAATTTTGTAACAATCTAGTCCCTGAATTTTTAAATTTGGTCCTTATACTTTTAAATTTGTAACAATTTAGCCTCTAATGTAAAAAAATCTATTAAAATTAGATGTCAATTTTTATTATTTTTTTATATAGACTTTGTATTATATACAAATATTGAGTCTCTAATTTGTTTATCGTTTTATTTGTGCAAAAAATCTCATTAAATCCTAAAATTAATTTCTACGATGGGGACTAAATCGTTATACATTTTAAAGTACAAGGACTAAATTGTCACATAGTAAAGTTTATGAACTAAATTGTTACAAAATTGAAAATACGGGGACTAAAACGTTACAAACAAAAACTGAGGGATTAAATTGTTACTTTTATGAAAGTTTAAGGACTAAAAGTGATTTTCAACCATTTATTTATTGTTAAAAGCATAAAGACTAAAATTAGACAATATATAGACCAAAATGAAATCAAATCCAAACTATAAGAATGGAAAGGACCCTTTTAACCTATAAAAATATTATCATTATTATTAATAGCTTACTTATTAAACTCAATTAGTTTTGCATTCAACAAACATAAATAATGTGATATAATATTTTTTTAAAAAAAGAGTTAAAACTTTCACTCAAATTTATACTTTTCACAAAAAGAAAAAGAAAAAAAGGAAAATAAATATTTCTAAAGAGTTAATTTTGATTGACTTCCAATTTAAGCATCCAAAAGATCCAAATGGATGTGATATGAATGAGTGGCAACCTACTTATAGATCAATTTCTAAACAACCTTTGGTCATCTCTTATTTTATGGTGCTTTGTGCCTTTTGTTTATTGCCTCAACATTTCATGATCTCACCATTAAACCATTTTCAAATTCCATATAATATGATTCCCAATTGGATTATATATTTTATAAAGTTCCTACTATATGCATTCATTTTCCTTTTTGACTTCAATTTTTATTTTTATTTTATTTTTTTTTAATTTTATCACAAACTCAAATCTGATATCTCAATTTTATGAATTAGTTTTAGATTTGCAATATTTTCTATTTTGTAGAAATTTTAAGTTTGAGTGAATTTCTCTAATTAGTTTCAACCTTTAAATCTACCTACCTACCATATCAAACCAATATTTTCTATTAATACATTTGAAATTTTAATCAAATTTTAAAAACTATATATATCTATATATCTTCCCATTTGAATTAAAAACTACATTTTCTTGGTTTTGTTTTTCATTTCTCAAAAATAATTTTGAAATTTTAGTCAAAATTTTAAAAGACAAAAAAAAAAAAAAAAGAATTAGAAAATTAAAAACATGTTAACAAATAAATATAAGTGAACAATATTTTTTGCAGGTGTTTTTCTTTGATTTATATATTTCAAAATATTAAAATTTAAATTTAAAATTTGAGTTTAGCTCTTATGTCTTTAGAATTCAACTTTTTATATTTTTATCTTAAATTTTAGATTTATTTTTTATTTGCTCTAGAGATTTAGGACTTTGCATTTTTACTTTGGGTTTTCACTAAATTATTTAGGTTAATTTTCGATTCCTTAATTTAAAATAATTAAAATAAAATTATTTTTTAAAATTTTTTGGCCAAATTAAATTGAAAAGTTTACATCATAATTATTCAAATGGATTAATTAATAATTAACACGAAGAACGAAAAAGACTACTAAAAGGACAACTAGTTATTTAAGAGTATAAATGCAAAATTTAGGAATTATAAGCTAAATCCAAATTTTGGAGATCGAAATACTACATTTTAAAATATTGTAAGCAAATAAAAACTATATTCTAACTAAAATATAATTATCCATAGTATAGTTTTATAATTCGAAAATTAAAGAAAAAAATCGTCAATCATTTAGCCGAATATATACATTTATCTCTTTCTTAAAATTAATTAAACCTACTCATACAATAAATTATTCAAGCGGCATTCATTTTGTCCTCTGGATAATTCCATTCAAGAAAAGTTACAAATTTCAAATGTGGAAAATCCCGAGCAGAAATCCACTGCAACACCACTACACACATTCTTTTTATACTTTCCAATAAAGTCTCTCCACGTGTCAATCCTGCAACCCTTTACCAAGTCATGTAGATCAGTCCAATGAAATCAATTCCAACGCTACACACGTGTAACGTCCAATAAAAACCCCTAACAATTCGTGTAGTCACCAATAAAAAAACGCCACGTATCACGGGCGTCTAGTTGGAAGCTTTTTATTGGCTAATATTTCCACGTTAGAATATATTTTCTTTTTAATTAATTTTCAAGATCCATTGCGAATTTATGACGTCGACTCCCTATATAGTACCCAGTGCTTCCCATTTCGTTCCCCCAACTTCGCCATTTCGTTTTTCCTTTCCTAACTCTCTCTCTCTCTCTCTCTCTCTCTCAGAGAAGCTTTGTAAGCTTGAAGCCATGGCGTTTAGGGTTCGAAACCCTAATTTACTTTCCTTGATCCTTCTATCTCTCGTTGCTATTGCTTCGGCTAAGGTGTTTTTCGAGGAGCGTTTTGATGGTATGATATCGTTCCCCTTCTCCGCTTTGTTTCGTATAATTTCCAGATCCACTGTTTTTGGTTAAGTAATTTACTTGCATTTTTAGACGTTGATGAATATAGAACGTCTGTTTAAATTGTTCGAGTTGAATTCGTTTGATTGTGGTGGATCGGTTGTTTTGTTCGATCCGTAACTGATCTTAATTTGTGTGAGTGAAAATTGATGTTCAGTTCACAATGTAGACTATTCAGCGTAGATCCGTTTCCTTTATTTGTGTTTCGTCGTTTTAGAATCACGAAATGTTTTGATTGTTTTTCTTTTTTCATCTGATGTACGTTGAAATATTGGTGCTCTTTGATGAAGGCTTTTGATATATTGAAATGTGTTGCATTATAATGAATTACCTTGCGCAACGATCTTAATTGAAAATTTGGTGCTGGATGTTGTTAGGATATTGTTATTTCCTTAGGTTTACTGGACGCCAACCTTTTGTTGTTGAAAATAATCGATGTAAATTGTTTCAATCATCATTCTCTGATACATTTTCAAAGGTTTTAGAATATGAATCTTGTGTTGAACTAGATATCTCGAACTGTCTTGTGTTATATCCATATCGTTTTATCATCTGTTGCTATTTTGTTTGGTTTGATTTCGAATTCTGACTGTGTTGGTAATACTGAAGATGGATGGGAGAAGAGATGGGTTAAATCCGACTGGAAAAGAGACGAAAGTTTAGCGGGAGAATGGAACTACACCTCTGGAAAATGGCACGGAGATGCTAACGACAAAGGTAAAGCTCTTGTTGAGTCAATTGTTTAACAGTAGTTTTGATTTTCCTTATTATTGAGGCTTCCCGTATGTACTGGCGGGGTGCATACCTATGTTTGAATGTTTCTAGTAATATTTAATTATTGTTTTCTCTGGATATCCTAGGTATCCAAACTAGCGAAGACTACAGATTCTATGCTATTTCAGCCGAGTTCCCTGAATTCAGCAACAAAGATAATATTCTTGTTTTCCAATTTTCCGTCAAGCACGAACAGAAGCTTGATTGTGGAGGTGGATACATGAAGTTACTTAGTGGTGAGGTTGATCAGAAGAAATTCGGTGGTGAAACTCCTTACAGGTTAATACTGAACTCTGAGAAGTGTCGATTCTAATTCATTTATTTATTTTTATTATTTATCACAAATAATTTATTTACGTTCTTTATGATTATATGTTATTTGTTGCCTGCAGCATCATGTTTGGCCCAGATATCTGTGGCTACAGTACCAAGAAAGTCCATGCTATTCTCCACTATAATGACACTAATCACTTGATCAAGAAGGAAGTTCCCTGTGAGACTGACCAACTCACTCATGTTTACACCTTTATCATTCGTCCTGATGCAACCTACAGCATCCTCATCGACAATGTAGAGAAGCAAACAGGTAGTTTGTACAGTGACTGGAGCCTCCTCCCTCCAAAGAAGATCAAGGATCCCGAAGCCAAGAAGGTAAAGACTCTATACGCACATCAATGAGGAGGCCGTTTTAGAATGATGTTTGACATTGTGGATATTTATTGATCTCTCTTGTATGATTTACTTGCAGCCTGAGGATTGGGATGACAAAGAGTACATTCCTGATCCAGAAGACAAGAAGCCAGAGGTAATGATGCCCGATTCATCTAGATCCTGCTTGGTATCCAAATTTGTTACATATAACTTGAGTATATGTATTCTTAAATTCCCTTGTTTTGTGTAACAGGGGTATGATGACATCCCTAAAGAGATAACTGATCCTGATGCCACTAAGGTAGCTAT
This sequence comes from Citrullus mucosospermus, assembly GCA_030954485.1. Lineage (NCBI taxonomy): Eukaryota > Viridiplantae > Streptophyta > Magnoliopsida > Cucurbitales > Cucurbitaceae > Citrullus > Citrullus mucosospermus. The sequence goes on from CM062056.1 coordinate 28,434,644, forward strand.
TGAAATATACCCTTTTAGCCATCTCCTCTTCTTTAAGGAGAAACTTTGTTATTAATGAGCCAAGCTACTTGTTTCAGCCCCAAGACTGGGATGATGAGGAAGATGGTGAATGGGTGGCCCCAACCATTCCCAACCCCGAATACAAAGGCCCATGGGAGCCTAAGGTTGGTTTATGATGTTTTTGCTTGACACTAGTCTATGCTATTAATATTATCTCTTTTCTATTTTCTGTTGGAAGATTTTAAATATTATTTTTGTTCTTTTCAGAAAATTAAGAACCCTAACTACAAGGGAAAATGGAAGGCACCATTGATTGACAACCCAGGTTGTTTTCTATTGATGTTATTAAATCTCAGTTGTGTTTCAACAATCAGTAGTTCTGCTTAATAACTTTGTTTCTGATTCTCTTGATCTTTGCAGACTTTAAGGATGATCCCGAGCTCTATGTTTATCCCAAATTGAAATACGTTGGTATTGAGTTGTGGCAGGTACAACTTCCCTCTTTTTTCTTTGCAAACCATTTCTGCTTATTTACTCATTATGCGTTTATACATTGATATAATTTTGAAATCAGGTGAAATCAGGCACCTTGTTTGACAATGTCTTGATTACTGACGATCCGGAATACGCAAAGAAGGTTGCCGAAGAAACATGGGGCAAGCACAAGGAGGTACATCTTAAACTTTCTTGCAGATGTCTCTTCTTTTCCCCACGTATTTTATCCGCTTGGTTTTAATTGAATTTCATGCATCTTTTTAGGTGGAGAAAGCTGCATTTGAGGAGGCAGAGAAGAAAAGAGAGGAGGAGGTAACTTTTTTGTTTCTAACTGTTAACTTAGAATATCCTGTCCTGAATTGCCATTCTTTAATAAAACATTTGCGGGAAACTCTTTTGGAATCTCCATTTAACTGTTGATTTTTGTTCATTCATCAGGAAGCCAAGAATGATCCAGTTGACTCAGATGTAAGTAATCATAGAGAGAAGCTTCCATCTTGAAAACTACAGCCTTTGAGATGATGATTTCTTCTGTGATATAATTTTGATGATGTATGCATTCTTTCTACTAGGTTGAGGACGAAGACGAAGACAAAGTTGACGATGCAGATGACTCCGACGCAGAGGCCGATTTGGACAAAAAGGACGACGGAGCCGAGGACAAGGATGATGACAAACATGTAGGGTTTTTTTTCCTCTTTTATTTCCCTATTGAATAATTGATGTGTTCTGACCTTTCATTTGATGATGTTAATGGTTTTTTGCAGGATGAACTGTAAGGGAGAAGAGGTGGAGTTCGCTTGAAGAAAATTTTCCCTTTTTCCCCCTTTGTTTTTGTTTTGTTTTTTTAGGTGTAGGATTATCCGTTGGAGTAAAGAAACAGTCTTCTTGATTTGCTTTCATGCATATGAATGAATGACTGATCTGCTTAAATTTCAGTTTGAGTTTGAGCCATTAGGAAGAGAGAAGAAAAGAATAGGACAATTTGATGAATCAATGGGGGTCCTGTGCTGGATTTTAATTTGAGTTCTCTTACAAAGAATTCAGTCATAAATATTGGTTCTCGAAATATTATATTCTCTTGTTTGGATCCCAAATTTTTATAACTTTCAACTTAGAGTATTTTATATGATTTATAGTTTAACGCACTTCTAGGCCATCTAAAAGCATTTTCTTCAGCATTGCAACAAAACTACTTTTACCAAAAAAGAAAAAAAAAAAATAATTGTGGTTTGTGGATCTCAGAAATGTGTTTGCATTATTGATCCATAAATAGTAGATCTTGAAATTAATGATGAGTTTGAAAGGAATAACCCGCTAGAGAATAGCAAGAAAAACATTATATCATTTTTAAAGTACTTACCAAATAAAGTATGTGTGATGGAATCATAGATCATATCATGTGCTTGTTGGGAACATTCAATGGACGTTATCCAGCCCTAATGGAACAAATCACACACTTTAGTTATCCAGAGAGGAAAGGTTTTAAGTTTTCTAATGTTATGTGAGAATTGGTATGAAAATGAGTTGCCATTGTCAGCTCTAATGGATAAAGAACTCTACTCTCTTGAATCATCTTGAATCATAGGAGAATAAGAAGAATGACACATGTTCATGTGGTTCATTAAAGATGTATTAGTTATGTACAATAGTTCAATATCTTCTTTCATGCTAAGTTAGGAAAACTCTATCGAGACACAATCGTTTTACTCCCATCGCCAAGTTATCTAGTGGCCATCGTTTAAGCCTCAAGAATGAATCTACAAGTCACTTGGATGAGAATAAATTCTATTCTATCTCACAACTTGAAATTTAGGATGTTTTAGGAACTCACTTGACTTTGAAATTTAGGATGTTTTAGGAATCATGGTCCCTGCCTATTTATAGTCAAACGTAACCATCAAGCAAATCTAATGGCTTTGAATTCACTTTGAACAATGTGAAAGATTTAATGGTCACAAATTAGCCTTGGACAATGTAGGATCTAATGACCCCAGATAAAAACTTCTTAAATAATAAAGAAGCTTCTGATGACTTCTTATTTTAATAAATCACGATTCCAATTTATATTGTTTTTCCAATTGAAAGGATGAAATTTGGGATGGTTGAAAATGGAAATGTGGAGTTTTTTTCCACCAACTTTTGAGGAATATAATGATGGATTGTTAAGGGAGATTTAGTTCTTCAACAAATCTATCTTGATAAAGACCTTGGATTTTCAGGTCACACATTCTACTTTTTTTTTTTTTTTTTTTTTTTTTTTTTTTTTTTTTAACAATGTGGATGTATATAGTTGATTTGATTTCAAAACAAATGGGAACAGAACTAACGCCTTTAAAATGCACTAAATGACAATTTTTGCTATTTATTATTATTATTATTATTATTATTATTATTATTATTATTATGGGCTTATGTGGTATTATTTTCCTTCAGCTTCGACTCTCTCCTCCCCAAAGCTTCTTCTTCCTCTCCATGGGTACTTGCTACCGTTTGAGATTGCTTTGAAAGAGAAAGATGCGATGAATTTTTAAAAGGAAAAGGTGGGTCTTAAAATCATAAGGCAAAGAGGAATCCCACAAAGGAAAAGGAACAAATCTGGGAATCGTTCTCTCAGATCTGAAAATCTTTCACTGACAGTGGAAGTGGAAGTTTGCAGCAATTTGTCCTCACATCGGATCTGCTCATAATAATCGTAGATTTGCGGATGGTGGGATGACAGCGTGAGGCGGTGATGAGTTGCGAACAACGGTGGTGTTGGAGAGCATGACGACGGAGACGACGGAGGCAACGGAGACTCCAATCTCTGGTAGCGGCTAGACTGTATTTTTTTCAGTTTCTTTTCTCAGAAGTCCGGTGGGAAATGGTTAGAAATAACATCTTCCAAGTTTTTCTATTGCAAAACTAACCCCATTTTCTCATAGATTTTCGAGTGATTTAGTTAAAAAAATCAACCTTTTCTAAGTAATTTTTTCAAATATTATGTAATCTACTTAAATCTTATACATATATTTTTAAATTTTTTCCAAATTCGGTTATCTTTACAAGTTTTATATCCGGTTCTTAAAGCCAATTTTTGTTTACACAATTATACAAATTTTTAAATTTTCAAATGAATCTACTAATTAGATTTTTAAAGATGGATGGTTGCATTTTAATTTCTACATTTTGGAAAAGATTAAATTTTGCAAAAAAAAAAATTAGTTAAGATATAGAAAATATTTAAAATCTAGATAATCATATGCCAGAGAATGCACCAATCTCAATGTTAGCCTGCTCGAGATTAATATAGAGAATTTATATATTTTTCATATCTTACCTTTTTTTTTTTAATTTAATCTTTTCCAAAATTTAAAAATCAAAATGCAATCTTTTGAGATCCATCTAAAAATATTCCTTTGGATAATTGGTAAATTGATTTGGAATTAGAAATTAGGCTAAAGATTTAAAAAATTATATATAATATTTGATAAGGATAATTGAATTTGGGAAAATTTTGAAAATATATAAGATCGATGAGTTAATTTTTTAACTAAATGGTCAATGTCACTTGAGATGCACTAAGAAAAACTATTTGAGCGAGTTTTAAAAATGGTGCTAGTTTTGTAGGATGAAAACTTCACCATGCTATTTGTAAGATGAAAACTTCAACATGCTAGTTCTGACAATTTCTCAAGTCCGGTGCGGAGGGTGCAAGGGAAGGAAAAAAGACAAAAAGAACAAAATAAAGCCACGTACGCTCAACTTAATTTTAAAATAGCAAAAATTGCCACTTGGATGTCACCTCGTTTTTTCGTTAATCAACTAATGGATAAATTTAAGTCCGGGACTAGAACTTTTTTCCAATTTTGGAGGACTACAGTGTTTGTTTTGAAATTTCAAGGACCAAATAGACAATAATTCTAAATCTTAGGGACCAAAAATATATTTTGCCAAAAAAAAAAATGTTATAAATTGAATGCCGGTAAGAATCACCATTAATCAACCATGGTTTTCAATCTAAAGAAGTTATCATGCCATCCTTAGACAAGCAAATTGCAAACAATAGTTATAATGTGTGAGTGCATTTAGAATGGGTTGAAAGTAATGGTGTGTTTGGGATGAATTTTGAAAAAAAAATATATTTTTTTGAACTACAAATGATAAATTTGAGCCCCCAAACTTACAAAAATGTTACCATTTATACAATTATGTAAGTTTGAAAGTTCACTTTGACCTAATTTTAATACCCATTTAAGTTTGCGAGCTCAAAGTTTTAAAATTCAAAATTTAAAGGTATAATTGCAATTACCATCATACTTTAGGGGTGGTTTTTGTAATTTGCTCAAAATTTAAAATGCAAAATTATAATTTCATATTCTAAACTCAATTGTTTTTGTTAAATTAAAATATGTATTATATAATATACCATAAATTATATAATATTCCAAAATAATAACTATACAAAATTTTGTAATATAAAATAGGCTCATAAATTAACTACTAATAGCTATTATTTAACCTAATATTTAGCAAATAACTACCATTAATTTTATGGTTCATATATATAATATCAAACACATTTTGAATAATTGTTTAAATCAAAATTTAATTTTTGAATCTACTACCAAACATATATTTGAAAACATGAAATACAACTCTATTTTCATTGAATCTCATGTTCAAATTTCTATTTTTAGATTCTCTACTAATAAACTCTAATTTATTCCTAATGATTTTAGATGACTAAAAAGGGGTGCTTGGGGTGAGGATATGAGTTGCTATGAGTTGAGATATGAAATCAGCTAAATGTCCAATGGGTCAATTTTGTATGTCACTAATATTTTATACTCATGTACACCAATAGTGCACTCAACTCTCATCACCACCGTTACCCCGTTGCCATTCTGACACCACCTCTGTTGGCCACTTTGGCCGCATTTGACCACCACCATCGATGACCAACTTAGAATAATAGTCTATTAGGCTACTCATGTAAAAAACATACTTATTTATTTGAAAAATTATGATAAATAAATAAAAAATATATATCAAACTATTTACAAATATAGAAAAATTTCACTGTCTATCAGCGATATACACAATAAATTTCTATCGCTTGAGTGATAAAAGTGATAGAAGTCTATTGCAGTCTATCATTTAAACAATAGATGTCTATCGTTGATAGATAGTGAATTTTTCTATATTTATAAATAATTTGACTGATTTTGTTATATTAAAAAATATTCCTATTTATTTAGACTTTATAAGTAGAAAATTCTTCTACCTCAAACTTCCTCGATAAAGTACCATCATATCTCTGAAGTATGAACTTTTCTTGGCCCTTTTGCTTTAGTAAAAACCCTTACTTAGAAGTTTTTTTTTTTTTTTTTTTAGATTTGCATAAAGTTAGGTTGCTTCTATGTTTGTGTTGATCCATGAAAGAAAGAAAGAAAAGGGAAAAAAGAAAGAAAAAAACTCTTAAACTAAAAGGTTGTGGCAAATTAGTATTGAGAAAAGATGTTAGAGAAAGCAAGTCATTAGTTTTCACTCCTACCAATCATTATAGTTTTCTTTATTATTATTATTTGTCCATACTAATTATTATAGTTATGTGTTAAAGATCAATGATTGCAAGTATCTATTCTTATCTCATTATCAAATTTAAAAGTAGGGTCTAAAAAAGTGAAATGAAAAACAATGCTACCAACAACGGAAAATGAAGGTAGATTCATAATATTAATTTTAAATCATCTTTATAACCTCTAATCTTTTTAGTTCAATCATGTTCCATCACTTACTTGATAATATTTAAAATGTTAAAATGCTATTTTGATTCCCTATAATTTGAGTTGTGATCTTGTACTTTTATTTTTTCTATGTGTTTTCAATAAATCTTTTAAATTAATTTTTATTAAAATTAATTAATTAATAACAATAATTAGCATGCAATAAATGGCCTTCTCTACATTTTTTTTTTTAAATTTATAAAGAAAATTTTCATAGAGACTAACTTTATTAAAATAAATAAATAAACAAAAATGTAACAAAATTCAACATATAGAAATCAAAATGGTAGTTTAATTACATATATATATATAGTAATAATTAATATTAAACATTCATCATTTTTTTAGTTCAACAATATGTAGAGAGGTGAATTCAAACATTTAATTTTTTGATCGAGAATTCATTACTACAAAATCAGTTGAACATTGTTTACATTAGACATTAATTATCCATCACTTACTTTTCTATTGAAATAATTATATATAAAAAAAAGTAAAATTTCCTTGGTAAGATAATTTATAGTTACACAAACTTCACATATATAATTTAAAAAGAAAAGGGTTTTGTACAAAATGATAGGGGTAGGGAAAGAAAATTAAAGAGAGAAATGGAAACAAACTTAAGAAGTTGATAATGAGTTTTTGGGCTTCTTTACAATTAAAACAGGGCACTTTACACTCTTTGCACAATGGTTGCTCACACTCCCAATAAATGCCCTGCAAAATTTTGAAGTTCAAAACATTTTAGTGCTTAGCTTTAATTTCTTCCATTTCAAGTTAATTTTGTATTATCTTCTTTCTTCTTTGAATTTGAAGTTTCAAATCTTTATATTCCATCTTCTTTAATAAATAAATAAATAAATGTCTTTTTTCTCTTGTTGTTTTCAAAAATGTCAAAGACTTACTTTAAACAAAATTGAAATATTTCTAAAATTCAAAACACATTTCTCTTTTTTTCTAAGGATGTGGTGACAAGTATCCTAAACTTTTGCTAACATTATATAAAAGTTGAAAATGTTTTCTTCTAAGTTAGAAGTTGTGATTAGCTATATTTGTTTAATAGTTCGTGTTATCTACTTAGAATGGTAGTTGTCTTAGAATATGTCTTGCACAATGTCTCTTGTGTTTCTGGAGTTGCAATTCCTCTCTTTACTTTTCTAGTTTAGTGAGATTTTATTCTCTTGAGATTTTCTTTCCTTTTTTATGGCTTGAGTCATGTTTGTGTGGGAGTTTTTTCTTTTCTACCATTACCATTTTTAGAGGGCGTAGTGTGTGATTGCTAGAGTAGCCAACTTTGACTATCATTTATTATTATTATTATTATTGAAAGTTAGTTTTGTGTGAAGACCATTTGAGAGAAGAAGGTTAGTTATATTGCAAGTAATGTTTTTGGTATATTAACTCTTCGTGTGTGGACCTAAAGTAATTGCATTGCACAAGAAAGGATTTTTCAACTTAGGGGAGCTTAAGTTTGCTGAGTGAAGGGGACTTCACACCATTATAGAAAGAATTGTTGAGGAAGGTCTCACATTTAACAGAGTCTAAGTGAGCACTTGTTAATGAAGGAAGCCTAAGTTCACCTTGTGAATGATCTTACACTTAAGGGAACCTCAATATTTGCAACGATGTGCAACATTATCTCAATGGGGTAAAATCTCTAAACTTCAAATAATAAATTTCATCTTTAATTTTCTATTTTTAAAATTTATAGTTTCCTCCCAATTTTTTTAATATAAATTTTACCTTTCTCAAATAAATATTATTTGAATTTTTAGCAAAATTTCAAATCACAACATTAAATGTTTTAAAACTTTCTATTTTTTTAGAAAAGTTATGTTTGTTTCCTCGTGTTCACCTTTTTTTTTTTAATTAAAAAAAAAAAAAAAAAACCTTTACTACGAATACTTTTTTTTTTTATTTTTAATTTCTAAAACTTGTCTTGATTTTTTTTTTCTTTAAAAAAACCACTAGAAAATGAATGACAAGATATAAAAACTTGGTAGTATTTAAAAGCTTATAGAAACTTTTTGAAAAGAAGAAAAGAAAAGGAAAGCAAAGTAATTGTTGATAGTAACCTTTTAATTGGACCATAGCCATGGCTACCCATTACCAACACGTCAGCACCCAATTTCTCCACCATCTGACATATCACATCTCTTGCATCTCCACTTTCCACCCTCGTCTCCACCTTCACCTGTTCTCACATTCCCATTTACCTCATTTCACATTTTTTCTATAATTTAATACATACATAAATTAACTCACAAATTATTTTCAATTTATTATTTTATTTGGAACCAAAAACATTTAAATTCACCTTTACCTACCATGCGTTATTTGAAAATTAAAATATAGCAAAATTAAATAAGTAATTTACTGAAATCTTTAAAATATTTTTTTAATCTAAAAGTTAGATTTCAAATCAATTTGGGTTTCAATACGAAAAAAATTCATTCGAAATTTATTATGGAGTAAAATTCCTCATAACTCAAATCTCAATATTATTATAAACATTTTGAGACATATTTTTTCAACTTCATTTTGATTCCCTAATTTCAAAACGTCTACTTTACTCATAGACATCTATTTAAAGTCACAATAAAATATATTTTTAATCACTAAAAATTAATTTAATATTTGATTTTATATTTTTAAATGTATCGTAAAAATTTCATTTGAAAGATATTTTAGAATGACTTAAAAAAAAAAAAGAAAACTACGATAGAAGTTTTGAAAATAGGAAAACTAAAAAAAAAAAAAAAAAAAAACATTTAACATGAACAAATTAGGGAGAAAATAACCCACATTGTTTAGGTCTTTGCACAGCCTCTTGGCCTTCTCCACCACGGCCTCTGCCACGTCATAACTATATCTCTCCAACGTGGCCATTATATCCGCCGAAAACAAATACCCTACAAAATAAAATAACAATAATAATAAGAAAGAAAAATCCAAAATTACCCTCAACCATTACTATAAAAAATAAAAAAATAAAAAAAATAAAAAAAAACTAAAATGATATTGAAGTTTTTCTGCCTTGGAGGGTTATTCAGTTTTATTCTTTATGTTTTGACATCTTAGTTTTTATATTATTGTTTTTTTTTTTTAGAATTGTTTTTATATTATTGTTGATTTTTTTTTTTTATAAAAAAAACTTAGAATATGTAAGATGAAAAATCCAGCCATTTATTAACATTTTTAATAATAAGGTAAATTACAAAAACTACCTTTAGAAAATAATTGCAATTATAACTTTAAGTTTTCAATTTTAAAATTATATTAATATAAATTGCAATATTTGTATAAGTGTGAGGTTTTAACTTTTATTATTTTACTTTAAGCGTGGCTCTAATTTTTATATATAAAAATTTGAAGGTATATCATCACTATATTTTAAGGTGATTTTTGTAATTTATCTCAATTATTACTATTAGTTAACCGATATAAAAAAATATAAAAAATATAAAAAATATAAAAAGCTTATGATTGTACAAATTTAAAATTACGTACCTGTGCCATCCAAGGCGGTGTAAATGGGGCGGGGTGGCCGGGCGTGGAGGAGGATGAGGGTATCTTTGGAATTTTGAGAAATTACATTCTTCAAACACCAAGATAGCGCATACAAGCTCTCCTCGCTTTCATCGACGGCCACAAGGATCTTCCTCTCACGTTCTGACACGTCACCCATCTGATCGGACAATAATCCAACGGCCAATATGAAATCTCCGGAAACGGTTGCCAATTCTCAGTTCTACAAGTGTCGTAAGCAATTTGTTTGCCGATCACATTCCAAACCACCGACGATATTTATAGCAGAGAAAGAGAGAGGAAATAAATTTTCTTTTTTCCTTTTTTTTTGCTTTTTTTCCTTCAAGTAAAAAAGGAAAACCATTGGCGGTTTTGGGTTTGGGCTTACGGGTTTGGGCTTCTGGTTTTCTTGGTCTGGAAAAAGATAAGTCTGTGGGCCATTCTTCCTCTTTTTTTTATTGTATTTATTTAAGTTTTGAAAAAAAAGAGATATTTACATATTATTAATTTATTATTTAAATGCTAGAAGTTAGTTGAGGAATACAGAAGTGGACCCCACTTTGATTTATTCTTTTGGATGAATTTAAATTTCGAACTTATCTATCTCTTTTTTCTTTTTTAAAACAATTAATTAATTTCCGCCACGTGGCTGCATACTATCTGTCCCAAAAACATGTAGATATATAATGATTTTCTTAGTCAGATAACTTACTTCCACTTTAATTAATCTAAAAGAAATTGTAACTTGAAACTTTTATTTTGTACAACAAAATATAAAAGTAAAATATGTAGTATGTTTGTGATGAGCATAGACGTGTGATGTTCCTATTGTAGAGAAAAAAGAGGGGATATACACAATATTCTTTTGTAATAAAATAATATTTATAATTATCAATCTCTACAACTCTTATTATTAAAGCGCAATATTAGCGGCAAGACCGGGTTGATCCGCATGAAAGTGCGAAGATTAGTTTCGAATAAGTTAATTACGTCCCTAGCTAAAGTGGTAAATGTGGAGTTTTGTGTGCAATTGAAGAATAAATGCGGAGAAAATAAAATGCGGAATTATAAATTGCAGAAATAAAAAAGTGCAAGGAAATAAATAAACAACCTAGCCTACGAGATAGGATTTTCCTTCAATTGATCATAGGAACTCTTAGAAGTATTGATTTTAAATTATTGTCTATGCCTAGCCCAATTGATTAGAATGCTAACCAACAATTATAATTATCAAATTGGCCAATTAAATTAGATGAAACACATGCTAACAAATTGAACTAACCACATTACGCTTTAGGGATTACGCTAGAATAAATTTCAAATAGGAAACGCCTAATTAGAAATCTTTTGTAGGGTTGATTACACAATGCCAATTGTCATCGATTCACAATTTCACAAAAATAATCTAACCTATTACTTCTTTAAAATTAACATATAATTCTATGTCATGTCTTATACGCTAATCAAAAGCATCCAATCATACAATCAAGAAGAATTTGTCAGACAATCCAAGATAATATGAATGTTAATCTATTAAATAAAAAAGAAACCCAAAGAACAAGAAATATAAATCAGTTTGACGAAGAACAAACCTTTACAATCAATACAAATAGGTGTTTCCCTACTCCTTAGCTAGAAAACAAATCTTCACAATTCATTGAGGCAATATCGTCAAAAACCTGTCACCATTTAACTTGATTATAGAGAGAAAATGAAAATAACTCTAAAATCTAGTGCGGTAGATGAATAGAGGACGAAAAAATGAAGAAAACGAGTGGTCATTCAAATATGACGTAAAATACCAAAGTGTTGTTTTTATAACGCCTTTAAGGGCATTTTGGTCTTTTAATTTCCATTTGACCTAATTATTTCATTAGGACTCCAAATTGGTTTGTTTTAGCTCCGTTTTCTTCCCAACGCTCAATTCTATCTTTTAGGAGCTCGATACCTACAAAATAACATTTTTAACACATTAAATAGTACAACGATCTCAAGTTAAGCTGAGGAAGATAACACATTTCAAGTGCTATCAAACACCCGCTACTTAATTCTTGATCGTCCATGAACTATCACTTTTGACAAGATGTCCTTAAGAAATTTCACATAACTTGGCATTTGCTCCATTAGTGGAAAATATTGATATGTACTATTTCAGCACATCCAAAAATCTCTTCAATTGAGTTTTCTCATTTTTCTTCCTTAAGCGGTGCGGAAATGGTGGCAATGGACACTAGACAGTTCCTACACTCATAGTTGGTACATTTATTTTTGTCGCACTTGTAGCTTCAGACACATTCTTTGATGTTGTTGGAAATTTTTCCTTAGTAGAAGATTCCTTTTTTCCATTGTTTTTATCTCTCTACTGTGTGGACTCTTATTAGCTTGCACTAGTTGATTGACTAGCTGATTTTGCATCCTTGTCTGCATCATTTTTACTCATACGTGTTGTATTCACGTTATCTTTCCCTTGACTTGCTTCGTCTAAAAGTTTTCCACTGCTCAACGTCATTGTTTCACATTGTTCTTTTCCATGGGTTCCAACAGGCCTTTGGTGCTTTCGTGTTTCTAGGTAGCAACCCATGCGATCTATTCTTTAATTCATCAGCAATTTATCCCACTTATATCTCCAGATTCCTAATGGATAAAAGCTTCACTTTGGATGAGAGCGTCATTCTTAGTAATATATTCATTTAGCAATAATTCTAGCGTCGTTCTCAATGTAGTTTAGTGTCGCCCTTGCACATGTTGAAAGCCTTGGTTATTTTGATGGAATCTCGAAGGATAAGATTTACTTTTGGTTTCCTCATGATGTGTCTGTTGATTGTTGGCTCCCACTCCACCCAAAATTTAGTTAATCCTTCCAACCAGGGTTATAATTATTTTCAAATGGGTTGTTCTTCATTGTGGTTTATGTTAGCATAACCGCATCCCATATAACCATATGAGCTATCTAGTTAACTGTGTCAATCTAATTCACTCCACTAGTTAGTGCACCATTGTTTAATGTCATAGTTTTCAATAGGTTGGTAATCATTGCCATCTATCTAGAGAGGTTAGTTATTGCATCAGTTTCAAGGGCCCCATTTTTCTTTCTCTTGTCTATTGACTAGGACCCAAAACCATCATTCGTCCATTCATTGTTACTTCTAGAGATGCGATTAAGAACGACTTTAGCCTCAGTTTAAGTTTCGTCGAGCAATGCTCCACTGGCTGAAGCATCTGCTACCATTTGAGCAGCTCTATTCAAGGCTCCATAGAGAATTTCCATTTAAACACAATCTGATGGTCCATTATGTAGGCACTTACAGAATAGATGTTTAAATCTCGCCCACGCATCAAGTGATGCATATTCTCCTTCCTCACAACCAACTATTTCTCTTTTTTGCCTTGCGTTCACCGTAGGTGGGACATGTTTTTCCATACATTTCTCAACTACTTACTCCCAGATTGTGATCTCACCGGAGAGTAGGTCAATTGTTGTGCTTCATCCCTATGAGAGAATGTGAAAAGAGACATTTGGACCCCTTCTAAAGTAAACCCAAGTATCACAAATTTCCAGAAAACTCTTTAAATGGGCGTAGAGATCCTCATTAAGAGTGCCTCCAAACTAAATCAATTTTGTAGCACTATTGATTTCATTTCAAATCTCGGTCTGTCGCAAGCTAGTCACATTATCCTAAGTGAAAAATCATAAAAATTAGGTGATACATACTCATGAATGAGCCTATTGCTATCGTGACATAATAAAGAACTAAAACTAATCAAATACTATAATAAAATGATATACCTTATGCATTTTTTAATTAAAATGAAAAAAGAAAAATCTTCTCTTATAATTTAATTTTGTTTAATCATGAAGGTTAGAATTACTTTAAGATTTTATTATTACTATTATTATTTAAAAGAGATATTTGTCTTTATTTTATAAAAGAAAGTTTAACAATAAAACTATAAAATTATTGAAGAATAATAAAAGGTGGGGGATCTCTAGCATTTTAAAATCATAAATAAGACACTAAGTTAAGAATATAATACTAAACTATGTCTAAATATTATAAAATTCTAAAGTTAGGACTTTGAATTCTTCTTGTTTTTTTTTCCCGTGTACTTTTCAATTTGAGAACATATTTAAAAGGGTTAAATCATATATTTTTATCTATTTTAAAAATATCTCTAAAACATGTAACAAAAAAAAATACAACGCAACGCAATTTTTTGATGCAATTGAATTGAGCATCCTTCGCTTGTCAATCAGTTTACATTTTTTTATTACAAATTTAGAAGTGAGTTTAATGTGTGAGTGTGGATGCAAAACACAAGTAAACAACCCCAAAGATACTCAAATGAGACCACATTTCACATTACCATTAATTTATTATGTTTTTATTGAAGTAAACATAGCCTTAACTCAAACTTCAAAGCCCAAAAATTGACCGAAATAAACAACATGTATTATCGATCTCTCGATTTTTCTCCTAACTATGTTATATTAAAAAGAATCATAAACTAAAAAGGGCACTGTTCCTTTATTTTTCTTAGAACCTCCGAAGGAAAATTATGACGAGAGGAAACTGACCAAAATATGGGCCTCTACTATATTAAAGGAAGGGGACGGGCCCATTAAACCTCGATGTGGGCCTGTCTCCTCTATTGAGGTAAGGGAATAGGCCCATTAAACCTTCATGTGGGCCTGTCTAGGGCTTCATTTCCCTCAGTTTCCAACTGAAATGGCGGCCACAGTTCTCCCCTCCATCTCCTCTCTCACCTACTTATTATGTTAATATCTACGTTTTCCAGATTCATTTTTTGATTTGTATTATTCTAAATCCCTAGAACTGCTAAGCTGCTCTAGTTTTTGGGGATTTTAGGGGCTCGATCTGGTGGGTTTACGGTCAAAATTTGCTGCTTTTTGAGGTCCTTTTTGGCTCGCATTCTGTCGGAAGTTACAAAATGTTTTTGGTCGATTGGTTCTATGGAGTTCTTGCATCCCTTGGGTTGTGGCAAAAAGAGGCCAAGATCCTTTTCTTAGGGCTCGATAATGCTGGCAAAACGACCTTGCTTCATATGTTGAAAGACGAGGTACGTTTCTTTATGATTCTTTAGTTTAATTTCTCAATTCATTTTGTTCAATCAGTGATTGAAAATCGATTAAATGCATTCCATGGCGAGATAGCAATGTCATTAGTCTCGAATCTTGATTGATTGTTGTTCTTAGATTATGTTTTAGGTCTGGATCATTTCCCAAATGACGGGATACATGGAAATGTTTTCCCCCCGAGGGAATAGATGTTTGGACTTGAATTCAGAAAGCGTAAAATGGTTGCTTTTCCTTAATTTCACGATGTTCTTGAAATCTGATTTGTTGTTTAGATTTACTAGACGGCTAATTAAAGAGTTCATTTGGTTAACTTGTTGTCATATTACAGAGATTAGTTCAACATCAGCCGACCCAGCATCCAACTTCGGAAGAGTTGAGTATCGGTAAGATCAAGTTCAAGGCCTTTGACCTAGGGGGGCATCAGATTGCTCGCCGAGTTTGGAAAGATTACTATGCTAAGGTATATTTTGTTCACCCCCTTTATTTGTTATTCCCAATTCTCGATGCGTTACATCTATACGGAGAACTGCGTGGGTTGAATGACCCATATTGCGGTTGTATTCTATTTGAGTTTCAGTTGGCCGATTTAATAGTTTTTAGTAGTTTTCTGCAGATAGGAGAGCTGAATTTCGTGAAAAATGCAATTCTTCAACTCCTGTTATTTCTAACTCGAAAGATTGTGAAGTCTGTTTTGAACATTGAACTGTGTCACCAGATTCGAAATGTTTTCGTGCCTCCATAATCCTACTAAGAGTTATTCTTGTCCTTCTGATTCACGGGGGACAGGAAATCTATAGTGTTATTACTATTGTGTCCCTTTTGGGCCTTCAAAATCCTAACTGAATACTTGTTCATTATTTAACATATTTGAGATCCAAGGAATGAGTTAATATGTCCTCTTTGAGGAAAGATCAACATCTTTGCTTCCAAATGTTATCTATGGTTTCACCACATTGATTTCCTCTAAATGTACTTTCTTACTATTTCCAAAATGTTTTTTGCCTTCATAATCCCAGACAAACTTTTTGTATTTTTCTGATTCATGGGAGGCAGAAATTACATGGTTATTTGCTGATAGCATATCTTCTTCTTGAAAAGATCTGCTTATAGTTCATAACCATAGATTGTTTCATCATCAAACCATTCAATTGCAAATCATATTGACTGAATATGTTATACCCCTTTTAACATATTTGAAATCTCATGTACTTCGTTGCCATTTATCTTCTTCGTCATGGAAGATTGAAACCTTTGCTTCAAAATGCTAACTACAATTTCAATATACATTGATTTCATCTACCATCTTTGGGGTTATTTGAACTCTAAGCCATCTCACCGTGTTCAAAATGTTTCCTTGCCTTCATAATCCCGGACTGACCTTGTGTTTTTCTGATTCATGGGAGGCATAAATTATATGGCTGTTCGCTGATAGCATATCTTCTCATTGAAAGGGTCTGCTTTTAGTACATATCCGTACATTTTTTTATTTGTACATTACCGTACTTTCTTAAAAAAAAAAAAATTAAATTTTAGTACATTACTGTACATTTTTTGCTTAGTTACTAGACTCACCATTTTTTCTAACTTTGAATCTTGAACTGTGTGGCTTTCTTCAAAATGTTCACCGGCCTTCATAATCCCAGACAAACCAATTTGTGTTTTTCTGATTCATGGGAGGCAGAAATTATAGGGTTATTCGCTGATAGCATATCTTCTCCTTGGAAAGGGTCTGCTTTTAGTAAATAACCGTACATTTTTCTTGTCATTTAAACTATTCTTAAACTATAAATTGTACCCACTGATATTTTGTTAGACATTTGCCATATTTGAGGTACAATGTGCTGAATTACCGTATTGCCTTCTCTGTGGAAAGGACTTGCTTTACTTCCAAATACAACCCTACAGTTATCATCGTTTTATCTATCTTTACAGTTTTGGAACTTTGAACCATCTTATTGCTTTTATAATATTATCCTGCCTTCATAATCCCAGACAAACTATTTTTTGTGTTTTTCTGATTCATGGGAGGCAGAGATCACATGGTTATTCGCTGATAGTACATCTTCTACTTGAAAGGGTTTGCTTTTAGTACATAACCATACATTTTCCTCAACAATGGAACCATTCTTTGAAAGTTATACTAGATCCCAAGTTCTGAGGTTTTGTATTGTCTGCTTGGGTAGAGGAAGGATTGGGAATTTGGTTTTAACATACATTGCTAATATTGCTATATTTTAATTCGGAACATTCTCGTTGTTACTAAAATGTTTCCCTGCCTTCATAATCCCAGCATTTTTTTTTTTTTTTTTTTTTTGTATGTGTGTGTGTGTGTTTTTCTGATTCATGGGAGTCGAAAATTTTATGATCATTCGCTGATAGCGTATCTTCTCACTGAAACTTTTAGTACATAACCGCAGATTTTTCTTTGTCACTAAAACCATCCTTCAACTATAAATTATACATACTGATATCTTGCATGTCATTTTAACTTGTGTGAGATCCCTAGTACTTGATTATTATAATGGCTTGTGCAAGGAGGAAAAACGGTAACATTTGCTTCCAAATGCTAACTATGGTTTAACATATAAATTGAATTCATCTACCTTTTTGGCCTTTATCAAGTTTTAAATCACTTGTTTTCTGACACTGTCTCTGCAAGGGACAAGCTACCTGTCATATGATCTTATATGCCATTAGCTGGGTTCATCTGGCCTCGTGTTGCTCGGATTGTATAGTTCCTTATCATGTCAAATTTTTTTACTGAAAACATTACTATTCTTGGGTGAAGGTTGATGCAGTAGTTTATCTGGTCGACGCGTATGACAAGGAAAGATTTTCAGAGTCAAAAAAAGAGTTGGACGCCCTCCTATCTGATGAAGCATTAGCCGACGTTCCATTTCTGATTCTGGGCAATAAGATCGATATTCCGTATGCTGCATCAGAAGATGAATTACGGTACAACTTAGGCCTAACAAACTTCACCACTGGCAAGGGCAAGGTAAGCCTGGTCGACTCGAATGTTCGTCCTCTGGAGGTTTTCATGTGTAGCATTGTCCGGAAAATGGGTTATGGGGATGGTTTCAAATGGCTTTCTCAGTACATTAAGTAGATTTTATTTTCTTTGTGCTGAGAAACAAATTATTTGTTCAACCTTTTACCTGTCATTCTGTTGGTATGAATCTCTGAGGGGTAAGATCTGCTTTTACCTTTTTCATTTCCAATTGAAACTCCCACACCAAAATTTGATTATAAATGCTGTAGTGAACTGGCTACTCTATTCTTCATTACTTCTCTCTAGATATACTTGTGGACAGTGGACATTTATTTCTCTCACATTGGTACAATGTATTTTTTTTCTTTTGATTTAAAAAATTGCAATGCGGGAGATCAAATTGTCATGTTTGCAAGTTATGCTCAAGTTGACACATCAATACAATACCATAGATTACATTAACTTTAAAGAAAATTAACATAAATTGATTGTTGGATGGTCTCAAAATAATAGCAAAACACGACATAAGCTCAATTCAAACACAGTTGAAAAATGTTGAAAAGGTCCATTAACAAATGAACGTGTGGCAAATATCTACTTATCATTGGTTTGTCTATTAGTGATAGACATTTGTGATAATGAGTCAATCTAATTATGACTCCGTAAATAAAATGCTAAAATGAGCGGTTTAAATATCACAAAACTTGTACTAAAAATACTAATTATCATTCTAAAAGTTAGTTAAATACTCCATTCGTGGGTAAATGTATTAAAAAGATTTGTCTTATGTGATAAATATTTACAAATGTGGCGACAAGTTTTGTCCTCACGGTAACTTTAGAATCATATTCTATATTATAATTTAGAGTTACAAACTTAAGAATGTGGGGATGTAGCTCAGATGGTAGAGCGCTCGCTTAGCATGCGAGAGGTATGGGGATCGATACCCCGCATTTCCAAAACTTTTTGTTTCCCCATGCCCCATCACCATTAGGACTGACTCAAATCCAAAGCAAAAAGATGCTGGAAAGTAAATTATGTAATTTGTGTCAAAATATAACACCAAATGATGGGGATGTAGCTCAGATGGTAGAGCGCTCGCTTAGCATGCGAGAGGTACGGGGATCGATACCCCGCATCTCCACATTTTTATTTCACTTTTTTGTCTTTTTTTTTTTTTTTTTTTTTTTTTTTGTCATTCTTCAAGATATTTTTATTTCACTTTTTTTTTTTTTTTTTTTTTTTTTTTGTCATTCTTCAAGATATTGGCTGGCAAATTATGTTGTTTGTTTCAAAATTAGATAGCTTATAATGGGGTTTTACTTTAAGGTATTGGGGATGTAGCTGAGGTGGTAAAGCGCTCCCATGCTACGCTGCATCTCTCTCTCTGTTTTTCTTTTTTTTTTTTCTTTCTTTTTGTCAGCTTCATTCATTCTCATCATCAGGACCTAGGCTGACCCAAAAAAACCAAAACAAAAGTAAGATAGTTTGAAATTTTGGGAGAAAACTGATTATTGAAGTCTACTTACACCAAGTACAATTAATTACATTGTGGGTCAAAATTGAGGTTTCAATGAGGAAGCTTGTAAGAACATATTCCTATTCACTTCGTGCTCTTCTTCCTTACTCTTCTCGTCTCTTGAGCCTATGAGATCAATCTTCTATTGATAACAGAAACAACCCAAGGGATCTTGAAGGTATAAATTTGTACTCAGCACAAAACAGCAGTAGAAGCTTCATTCAAGAGAAGCTGTACATTGTCTGCTAGTTTTAACTCACACATGGACTAGAGATGGCATTCCAATTTCCATAGAGGTTTCTCTTCTCTTCCATTTGATATGAGACAAGTTCAGCATACGAATGGAAAGAAATCCAGAGTCAGTGACTAGTTTCACCATAGAGTTTACGCATTACTAAGCACGTAGAGATGGCTGAAAGTGCTGAACTCCAATCCAATTCAATGGATATTCTTGACATTATGCCTCGAACCAGACTTGAGGCCTGTGTGTTACAACCCATTGATGAGGTAAAACGCCCACATAAGATTTACAGTTAGTTACCCACTTGCACTCTGCCCAGGTGCTTTCTTGATGCTCTTTCCTCTCATCCAACGTCTGACATTCTCAACATCTTCCCATCTTCCTTCTTCTGCCAACATATTTGACAACAATACATAATTACCAGAGTTCCATGGTTCAAGACTGATGAGCTCCTTCACTGCCATTTCCGCAAGTTTCAAGTTACCATGAGTTCGGCAAGCACCAAGCAAAGCACCCCATAAAGTGGCATTTGGTTGCATTGGCATGCTTTTAATCAAGTTATGAGCCTCCTCCACACATCCACCACGTCCCAAAAGATCAACCATACAACCAAAATGTTCGAGTTTTGGCTGGATTTCATACTTCTCAGCCATTGAAGAAAATATCTCTCGACCCTTCTCTAACAATCCCGAATGGACACAAGCGGTCAAGACAGCTACAAATGTTGCATCATTAGGCTTCACATCCTCTCTTCCCATCACCATAAAAAGGTCAATGGCAAACTCCCCCTTCCCATTTAAAGCAAAGCCCAAAATCATTGTATTCCAAGAGACAACACTTTTGCAAGTCATTTTCTGAAAAATGTTGTAAGCCCTTTCTGTATTCCCACATTTACAGTAAAAATCAACTAGCGAATTCCCAACCGTCGTAATATGTACCAAATCTCCCTTCGAACTTGCAAAAGAATGGATCCTTTGTCCAACATCAAGAGCTCCCAAACGAGAACATACAGGCAACATTGTGACCACTGTAACTTCATCTGGTTTAAAACCATATTCTTCCATCCGTTGAAAGAGTTCCAAAGCTTCAACATCACGTCTATTTTGAGCTAAACAGGAAATCATAGTGTTCCAAGAAACAAGGCTACGTTCACTCATTTGCCTAAAGAGACACAACCCAAAATCAACATTGCCCATCTTGCAAAACCCACGAATCATCAAGTTCCAAACAACCACATCCCTGTGAGGCATTTCATCAAACACCTTACGCGCATCCTCCATCCTTTCACAACAGACATACAACTCAACCACCCCAATAAGAATAGACCCAAAACAGTAAAATCCACGACGCAAAACTTCAGATATCACACACTGACCAAGTCTATACTCACAGAGATTCGCGCAGGATTTAAGCAACGGCGCAAAAGTGTATTCGTCAGGAACAATCCTGTGATTCTTCATAGAGGAAAACAGGAGAAGGGATTGTTGGAAGGGAGGGGAGAGGGAGTGAGCTTTGATTATGGAATTGAAGAGGAAGATATTGGGGTTATGGGATTGGGAAAAGAGGCGATTGGCATAGTCAATGTGGTTGAAAGCGGCGCAAATGGAGATGAAATGGGAGAGGATTTGGTTGGATTGGTGGAGGCCATGGCGGAGGAAGTGGGCGTGGATTTGAGTGAGATGGGTTCGGGATTTGTGGCCATGAAGGAGGCGGAGGATTCTTCTCTCGATCTGGAGACAGTTCTTGCTCATGTTGTAGAGATTGCTAATGGGATTTAGATTTGGAGAGAAGCAGAAGAAGAAGTGAATTACGAAGTATGAAGATTGGCGGGGAGTTGAATTCACCCAACGGATCTTATTTGATTTTCATCCCATTTTAGTTTATGAGTTTTTAAACTTTTCACATTTTTTTAGACTATTCTAATTTCATCTTCAAAACTCCAAATTTGTTCTTTTTTTTTTTTATTATTATTTATTATTATTATTATTATTATTTTGAGTTGTTTTACCTATTGAATTGAAGTTTGAGCCTAAAAATGAAATGATTCATTTTTTTCAAAACTACCTCTTTTTTTGCCTGGAGTTAAATTAGAGTAAAATTATCAAAATAGGTCATTGTGCACGTGAATTAGGATGTCACTCTTGCTCTCACTCTCTCGTTCTTCTCACTCCTTTGGCTTTAGGTTTTTCAACTCAATACCCTGCTTTTTCTCACACGCACTCTTTTGGGTTAAAGTTTTTTTTATCCTCACTCTCTCTATTTCTCTCGCTCTTTGCACTATAAGAGTGAGAGCCAACACACCCAATAAAGTTGTTTTTGTAACTTTCGCGGTTGAGCATATATTATTTACTCTACTCCATTAAGTAACTCCATGTTCAACCAATCAATTCCACGTTGAATCAATCGATTTTAAAAACCCATGGTTATTCACTTACTCCATTGAGTCAACTCCATGTTCAACTAATCAATTTCAATAACCCATATTTATTCACTCTATTCGAGTTCAAGCTCTACAATTTTTAGGATTTCACGCTTGACTTCATTCCTCTCACAAGTTTCTTTATTGATGCGTTCTCTAAAAGCCTTCTTGAATACATTTAATTTTTTTTTTTTAACAAGAAGACATGGGATGCATAAAATCATTACATGAGTGATTCGACATTTCCTATATATCCACTCATGTGGTACTTCATTGTACGATCCGTATGTATAGATATTATCATTTACATCCAGAAAGTCGTATGCTTTGGAAAAACCTTGTACAGTTTAGAAAAAGGTTTTGGTTGATCAAAAAGAAAAATTTACTCAACGAAGATACCTTTAGGCATAACCATACATAACATAGAAATCACACTTAGGAAGGGGAACAATTAGCTAAAGTAGTAGGTGCCATAGTAAAACTAATTGCAAAAGAGGGGAAATCGACCACATTAAAATTACCTTTTTGGAGGCTTATTTGATATCCAAAAATTGCTCAACAACTATAAGTAAAGAGCGTAATCTAAATGTTAGCTAGGTAAGCGTCCTTAGTAAAAGAAGTAGTTAGTAACACTGTAGACTATCCCAAATTGAAAAAAGTTAATTATTCTGATACATAGTATAGTCAGTAATACTGTAAACTATCCTCAAATTGAAAAAGGATAATTACTATAATATATTGTATAAAAAATAGAAAATAAAGGCTTCGAACCCTTCTTTATATCTTTATTATCTTTCTCTCCCTTTGTATAGATATATAATTATAGAGACATATATAATTATATCATATAAATAGTTATTTAGATATACTAATGGATATGTATAAAATCGATAAAAATTTCTTTTATTAGCAATTCAATTCTATTTAGATAAAATAATGGAAAAAGATATCTCCTATCCTAATATATAAATAATATAAATATATTAAATATTACTAAATATATTTATAAATAAAAATAAAGTACTTTTATTTCATCCAAAAAAAAAAAAATCTTTTCGTTTTAGTTCCACGGCGTGGGCTAGTCAGCATTTTTTTTTTTTTCCAAATATTTTTATTTTAATCAAATTCACATCTCTTAAACTATGCTTTAGGACACTTGAAACCTAAACCGGAGCAAGAAACTTCCCTAAATAAAACATTAACAATGAAGATAATTTGTGAAATTTGAGAAAACAACAGAATTAACCAAATGAAAAACTGAAAAACAACAGCAAAATGACAGTCGTGCAAGTTTTTGATAGCAAGTTCATTGCAATCAATGTTGTTTCTTCATACTTTTGCTGCTATTATAAGTTATTTTCTAGGCTAACTATGCCCATTTGTTCAATCAACAACTTTATTTAATCTTTATGAATGGATTAATGTAAGGTTCATAATAACCTAAAACAGTAGCTATATGCCTCATATTCAACAAAAATCAGAGAAAAAACTCAGTTTCACATAACAATCACCAACAAAGAACCAAAAAAAAAAAAAAATTGTTATGCTTAATATCTAAATTTCATCGGTATCTATCTACTTTATTCAAATAGTTTCTTTTTGTTGCCAAATTGACCGATGCCTACACTTTTTTGAATTATGCCACTAATATGCTATTCTTTTTGCTTTGTCAAGCTACCATAAGCTTTCGATAAGATTTTGAATACTAGCGGACACAAATTCATAATTTACTAGGAAAAAGATTTCTAACTAGTTAAAAATCAGATAAGTCATACATATAGTTTGAAGCTTTGAGTTGAATCCGATATTGAAATTCTTTCTCACACTCTTTCGTTCTATGTTCTTTCTCTTCCTTCATTCAATAGTGGTTGCTAAACAGTAAATTGAAGTCCTTCATGGATGTCGATTATATCTTCTTCTTATCCTATCTATTTTTTCTTTTTCTGTTGTCAATTAGGGTTTATGTTTATGAGTCTTAATTCTCTTAATTAGTATTTTCCTTCCTATACTTCCTTTTTTCTACTTTCTTTTCTTCTCTACTATTTTCTTTTCTTTCATTCTTAGTGTCTCTATTTATTTTGTCAAAGGTGGGTTGATTACGCTAATTATTCAATAAAATACACAAAACAATAATACTAACAAATTGATTCCACCTTTGTGTTCATTTATAAACAAGTTACTTTAATATTTTAATATCTATAAAATTATACATTCATTCTCAAAAATCAACTAAGGTAAACGTCTTGAAAATAAATATTTAAACTTTACGTATTTAACAAAAGTTTACTATCTTTTAATGACAAATTATCGTGCTAGAATAGATTTTTTTTTCTTCTTTTCTTTCTTTTTTTTTTTTTTTTTTTGGGTACTCTCACGAGATAGTACATGCATTACTCCAAAATTTAATTTTTGTAATCGTGGTATATGAAACTCGTTGCCACTAGACATTTTCAAATGGTTTTCATGATCACAAACTTATGGATAATTATTTTGTTCATTTTTAAACAATAATATGGATAATTAAACAAGATGCAAAAATATACGAAGAATAGTGTAACTTGAAATTAGAAAAAAAAAAATAAATAAATTAGTTGATGGTAATAAATAATTAATTAAATTTTGAAAATTTAATATATAATATAAATCTAATGGTATAATACAAGATACAATAAATCCGTCAAAATAAACACACTTCAAAACTCTATGTTAAGCAACTCTATCCTCAAACATATACTTTTAACTAAACAATTCAGCACATCAAACAAATATTACTTAACTTCGTAAACTAAATAACTCTCCATATTAAATAATTCTAGACTGTAAATAACTCCACTCAACGCATCGAATGCCTTGTGAAATGTTATTCTAATCTTTTTTTTTTTTCTTTTTTTTTAAGTTGACTCATGCAAACCTTATTTTAACTTTTAGATTTGTGTTTCTTTGGTCACTTTCAAATGTGTCTAATATGGTCAAACTTTCAATTTTATGTCTAATAAGTTCTTGAACTTTTAATTTTTGATTTAATAGATCAATAAAAAAATTCAAAATTTACAAAAGTTAATTATATGTTACATATAAATTTGAATTCTATGTTAGACTTTCAATTTTGTACCAAGTAAATTCATAATTTTACAAAAATTTAAAATGTTCCATGACTAAATTTATAATTTTGGAAATTCACAGACCTCAAAATTTAGGACTAGAACTTTATTTTGACCTAATAGTTGTTTGTCTGATACTTGAATTTACTCTATGTGGCTTAAAATCATGTTCAATATTAATATGTAAACACATACTCAAGATAATATTAATTTATTAAAATCAAAATAGAAATAAAGGACTAACATAATTACTTTTTAAAAGTTACTAAATTAAAATATGTTTTTTTAATACAACACTTGTGGTGAGGAGAATCGAAACTCCAACCTCGATAACTATAACTTTAAAAATATCTTTGAAATATGAACTCAAACAATAAAACCCAACTTAAAGACCAAAAATATATATATATATATATATATATTATCTTTTGTGATCCTTACTCTAATCCCAACATATATAGGTTGTTTTTGTTAGAGATCTTGGTTGGCAACATTTGTTTAAGAATTTCACATGTTTTTCAGAATGTCTCTGGCTTTTTACGTTTGGAAATGCAAATTATGCAATATATTTTTCATATTTGGAAAATCTAGTTTTCCATATTTATAAAATTCCTTTACCTTTTCTGTTCTCGAATATTTTTGGAAGGTAGAGATTGGTCGTCCGCATGACTACTATATTTATTTAAAGGACTCACCTTTCATTTAGGAAAAGTTCTAGCCGAGAGGGAGTCTCAATCTTAGGTGGAGCTTAAGACGTTCTTCACTGACATTACTACTTAGAGGAACCTAAGTCAACAAGAAAAGAAGTCTCACATTTAGAAGCCTAGGTGAATGGTTGAGCGACTAAGCTCTACAAGACTCATTGTAATCAAGTTGTTATTACAGATAAGTAATAAATTGTAATTGCTTATCATTTATATTAGTGAAATTATCTTTTTTTGGCCATCTTGCCCAGTACTATTTTCCCGAACTAAGTTACCAATTTTGTGTGTTCTTTGGTGTGTTGCTATTTCTATATCGTGAGCAGGTATTTTCTGTGTATTGTCACTTTTTTTGTGTGTGTAAAAAAGGAATAAATTACTATAAAATTAAGCATAAAAGGTAAGTGTACGCAGAGAATGTCTTGCCCGTCTTGATTGTTCTTACAAAATAACCATCTAAATCTACTACATCTTGTTGTCAAAGAAATTTGTCAAATATTGTTCTAGGAAGCCACTATAAGTTGAACTTGGTCCTTCTAAGCCCTTTGAAAAATTGAGGGTTCAATAATTACATCAAATGAATTTGAATGAAAATGTTTTAACCTTATATCAATGGGATCCAAATAACCAATTACAGTTTCACTATGCTCACTCTAGGCATCTCCAAACCCCACATCTTGGTGTATTAAAAACACATGTATAGACAATTTTCTTGAACATCAATCACTTTTTGCACCCCACCCAACCTCACAAAGGTTGTGCACAGCCAATATCTGAAAAACCTAGAAAAAAAAAAAGGTATGTATTTTCTTTCATTTTCTGGATCAAGTTCATCTAAAATCCGGACTCAGCAACAAATTTCATCCCCAGACATCAAGAAACATTGTATATAACATATGAATTTAATGTTACAGAAAAAGGCCAGATTAAGCTCTTCTAGTTCTTCATTCTTCATATCAAAAATCTTGAAAACATACAACTTACGTTCCAAGAGGCTGGGAAGCACAAGTTTAGATCTCCCCTTGCACATCAATTCAAACTTTAAAAACTCCATAAGGATCACAAGGGCAAAGCTCAAGCCTCAAGTTGAAGAAGATGAATCTGTAAATTGTCACTTCTTTGATGAACGGAAGCCTCCAAATCCCATCATTGCTGCAACATCAGGATCTACTTCAGGTTCCTCTTCTGCAGCCTTCTCTTTCTACACTCGAGGAGAATAACAAAAGCGTAAAATGTGATCCTCTCTTTCCATGATAGAAATCATTTTTTTAAACCAAAATCGTGAGATCATAGTAATACTACCTTCTTTTCTTTCTTCCTTTCTCGTCGCTCACGCTTTCGTTGTTCTTCTTCTTGTTGTTGCTTTAGTATACGCTCTTCAAGATCTAAAGTAAAATAGAAGATAGCGTCAGTAAATAAAACATAATTCTAAAAAGTGAAACAAAGAATAGTGATAATATTGGATGCTTGTGTATTTTTGCAGTTAAAATCATGGTAAGGTAATAATAATGCCATCCATCAATGAAATTAACATGGGGAGGAAATTAGCTTTACCTTGCTCTGTGAAGCTTCCTGGCGTTTTTCTCTTTTTAAGAACTTCAAACCGCTCCTGCACCTATTTTATTTCACAGAAAGCTACTTAGCCCCTTGGATACTGAGATTTCTCAAATATCTACAATAATGAATAATTTCATCTTTCTGAGTATTTAGCATGGTACCTGTTCAAGAGATGCCCGTTCTACCCGCATGGACATACCCAAGGCTCTCTGATCTACAACATGTCAACAGGAAACAAGGTAAAGCAATTTAAAAAAAGAAAAAAAACTGAATATTTCACCCACATAATTGGCTAAAGTTGTGGCAGAAGGGATGGCATACGTTTCTTTCCATTGATATGATCCAAGTAATTTGCGGAATCCTTGACTACACATTCACAAACAGAACAGTAGTATCCAGCCTGAAAAAGAACTCATCAATAAAATATAAAGGAGAAAAAAAGCAGTAAGATATTGAATGCAATTTATATTCCATAACACAGCACCCATGGGATACTCAATTGAAGAGCACATTAACCAAAACCATACATGCAAAGCCACCTTCATTTTTCCTCCAGTATTTCTTTTCAAGTCAATAAGTTATACCCTCGTTAAAAATTGAAATTGCTCAAATGTAATTCAAGATTTAACACCAGCACTAAGAGAAAAGATGGTTAAGAGTGATACCTGCTGGCTTAGAGGTGCAACTGGAGTGACAACCTGCAGAAGAATGAATTAACGATCAATACAAGAATGAAATAGGTCAAATCATAAGACATTGATCACATCAACTGGAATCTAATATAGAGAAAATTATATTGACATGTGCAAGACATACAAAAAGCTTGTTTCATAACTAGGTAATAGTTGATTGCCTTTAATTGAGTGCGATTCCCCAGTACATATCTGAGTTCATCAAACACAGGCCTAATGAAGATAACCTTTTATATGTTTTTCCATCGTTATCAGTCAAGAGAAAGTCAACCTATAAAGTGAATACACAAAATAGTCATTCCCCATCATCATGAAAATGTCTTACAGAGGAGATCTAACATGCTGGCCAGTTAACTACGGGCAGTACAGGTAACAAGAAATGAGTTTTATATGTCATAGAATTTGAATCTACAGCAACATCCAACCACAGGCCAAAATCTTAACTTAATATACTGAAGATTTTGAAAGTTAATGAAAAAACGAACAATTAGCAACTCAAAACAGCCTTAACTTCACCACAGAAATACAAAAGAGAAGTGCAAATACAGTTTCTCCCATCAAAAAGACCTAAATACACATGTATTCAAGATAATGTTTCAAGGACCAGAGAGAAAAATAGGCTGACTGACCTGGGTTTTTCCCAATCGGGACTCAAGGTCTACCTCGTAATCTCTATGTTTCAATGGTTTTCTTTGCACTGGTGGACCTTTCACTGAAGGAAGATGAAAAATTAAGTCCTTCTGAAACATCAAACCAAGACTGCATAATCTAGCTTCTATAATTACACGTGAACACAAGCAAAATACTCAAAAAGAAACACTTACATTTGGACTTAACCCTCTCAACCTCCTGAAATACAGATTAAAGACATCACATCAGCAAAAATTGAAACATTCGAGGAACACTCATAGAAATAAGCATTAAGATGACGATGAGGAGATATTCCAAAAGCCCCAACCTGTTTTTCACGCTCACGAGCTCGTTCCAAATACTCCTCCCGATCAAATTTCCTTCTAAAGGTGTTATCAACTCCAGCTGCCTACATACAAGAAATCGACCGAAATTAGTTGCAAAGACACCTCATCAAAATCCCAAAAGGAAAGAGTAAAGATTATTGATCATTCTTAATGATTTTTCTCGAACTAGAACCAGAACCATTCGCAGGATTCTAGTTGGGATAGAATATCAGTAAGTTAGGGTTTAAAACGAAAAAGGAGATTAGAACTTACAGTATTGCTGGTATGAGCCATCGCTGCCCAAAAAAACCTTGACCTAACTACCGAAACTCAAATTGGATTCTTCTGAAAAACAAAACCCAGAGAAAATCAATAAGGAAAAAAAGAAGGAAGTAACACGAATTGATTCGAAAACAGAAGAACACCAAATGTGGGGAAGCTGATGAAAGCGTGAAATCACATGTTAGGGTAGAGAATTAGGAGATTTAGGCATACAGGGCGTTTGGTCTAGTGGTATGATTCTCGCTTCGGGTGCGAGAGGTCGTGAGTTCGATTCTCGCAACGCCCCTAATCTCCGGTCGCCGGCCGGCGGCGGTTTATGGTGTCCTTTTGCTCCAGCAAATAACAGTACTACGTCGACAGTAGATCGATCCTGATTTTCTCCTTTAGCTTGAATTTTGTGAACAAAACCTTTGAAAATTTTGGCCATGTTAGGGGTGTACATCGGGTTATAATTTTTTTTTAATTAAAAATGTGTAAATTTATCTACCACGCATAACTAATTTAAATGTTAAATACCAAATATCTATGATATTGATTACAAAATTTAAGCAAAGACAAATATCTTAACAATTTCAAAAGAAAAATATAAAAAATTCACAAGTTAATTTAACTTTAAATAAAGATAAACATATATATACTTTATTAATATATATAGAATTTGGGTTGGGTTAACCCAAATTTTTTCAATTTTAAAATAAAAATATAAAAAATTCACAAATTAAATCCAACTTTAAATAAAGAGAAACATATGAATTTGGGTTGGGTTAACCCAAATTTTTTCAATTTTAAAAGAAAAATATAAAAAAATTGACAAATTAAATCCAACTTTAAATAAAGAGAAACATATATATACTTTATTAATATATATAAAATTCGAGTTGGGTTGGGTTAACCCAATTTTTTTCAATTTTAAAAAGAAAAATATCAAAAATTCACAAATTAATCCAACTTTAAATAAAGATAAACGTATATATACTTTATTAATATATATAGAATTTGAGATGGGTTGGGTTAACCCAAATTTTTTCAATTTTAAAAAGAAAAATATCAAAAATTCACAAATTAATCAAACTTTAAATAAAGAGAAACATATATATACTTTTATTAATATATATAGAATTCGGGTTGAGTTGGGTTAACACAAATTTTTTTTAGTCAACTTGTGATCCAATTTGATCCAACAAAAATAGGAAAAATTGAACCAAATTCAATCCAACAAAACTAACCCAACCCAACCCATACATTTTGGATTGGGTTGTCAGAGTCATTTGAACAACGCTAGTGCATGTTATGTTAATGTCTTCAACATTCCATTTTTTACATAGGCTTTTTTTCATTACTGTACTAGGTTATTTGCTATTTAGGCCTTATTAATATATATATATATAAAGTTTTGATTCTCTCCTCCATATAAAGGCATAGGGCTTCATTCTCATTGATATACCTTTTTAAAAAGGAAAAAAAAAAGTTGAAATTCATCCACTTCCCCTTCTTCCTCCTCCCTCTCTTTTCTCCTTCCACCTCCACTTTTTCCTTCTTCCTCTCTTTTCTCCTTCCTTGCAGTGTGAGTTGCGGGAGACAAACAGTTATATCAAAACTACTTTGTTTATATATATATATATATATTCATTTTCGATATATAGGCTGATTTTTCGATATATATTGTGATATATATCTTCAATTTTTTATTGAGACTTTCTGTTTTATGATATAGACATTAATATACATTGAACAATATGTTTATTTGTGATTTATATACAGTGGTAGATAGCTTTGTTTATTTGAAAATCATGAGGTTTTAAATTGAATCTGAAACGATCACATTAATTGAGAATTAGAGATTTCTGTTAAGAAACTTTTGTTAAATTTACTTAAATGTAATTTAGTCAATCTTACTAGTATATTTCATATACTGGTTAGAATATTTGCAAACATCTCAAACAAATGTTCTAACGTATATTTAAAAATAGCCATGAATCTAAACTATGGTATATATGAGATAATAACACAAAATATAAACAAACTCAAAATAAACAATGAACTATAATAGACAAACTCAAATAAGTCAGACCATCATATAAAAATTGTATTAGAATAACATATATATTACATGCACACAATACGTATCATAATATATTGGATATATGTCAAATAAACAATGAAATATATTACATAAAACAAACAATAGAATATATCACCCAATATAAAAAATCAAACGTTAAATGTATTTTCTCTCTCCAATTGAAAATGAAAAAAATATATACTAAATGCCTTTTATCTTTCAAATCAAAAATGGGAAAAAATCATATTAAATGCATTTTTATCTTTCATCTCTCCATAAGAAATGCATTTTAACTTTCCATCACTAGGGAGCCTTGTAAATAGGGGAATACATATAAAAATTGGACAAAAAATAATAAATAGGGCAAATTAAAGGCATTTTCTCTTCGTATTATTAAGGGAGTCTCGTAAACAGGGAAACAAATATAAAAAATCAGACAAAAAAATTTTAAAAGGGCAAATTTGTCCAAAAATAACACTAAAAACCTTTATTGAAAAATTCAAAATCAAAGACATTTATGAAAATATATGGCTAAAGATGGTTCTTGATGTAAAAATCTCTTCAAATAATTTTTTCATCTATTTAATTTTTGTTAGGAAATTTGCACGAATAACCCAAAAATAATGATCTAGATTTTAAAAAAACATCAAATGGCCCTTTGTTGATGAAATGAACTCACGCACGGGGAAAAGCCCATCTCGCACTCACTTTCTAGTTCTTTCTTCCTTTCCTCACTCACAAAATCACTTTCTCTCTTTCACTCTCACTCATCGAAGTTGGTCGCATCAGAGTTGTTTGTATGGACTCTTCGTGCCAGAAAAGAAGAAGAAGACGCACAGACAAGAAGAAGCCGGAGAAGAAGAAGAAGACACGAAAGAAAAAAAGAGAGAGAAAGACGACGTTGGAGAATAAGAGGAAAAAGAAAAAAAAAATCAAGAAATGAAGGCAATATCATAACTTCACGTTATCATGACATCACCAAATAGTCTTGACATTTTTTTCAAAAGTTAGGTCATTTGTCATTTTTGGCCTTCAAAATAGGTTTTATTTTTATAATGCAATTATTCCATTTTTGTTTGGTTATTTTGATATCCTTCCATATTTTTCAAAACATTTATTTTGTCTTATTTTGGTATCTTTGATTCAATTATGTTTTTATATTTTTGAAAATATTTAATTTAATCCATGTACTTTTAAATGTAATACAATTTGGTTTGTTTAAACTAGTACTTTTAAATGTAATACAAATACAACATAAATCTCTCGAATATTACTTAACTCTTGGGGGTAGGGGTTAGAGACCATTCATAAAGTTCGTTGCCTGACACCCGTCATGACATCGACTTTGGTGTAATCCTCGTGGTGGCAAGCTTCCCATCATTGAGTTAGGCTCGAGTATTTCTCTTTTGGAGATAGGGCTCGAGCTCGACTCTACTAGCCCAACATTCGAGGCTTTAACTTTTTCCTTGAGGGCATGTGGGCCCCTATGCGTACTCCATCAGTGCCCTAGGCTCGAGCTTTGCTTGGGGACGACCCTCAACGATATCTAATAAATTTAGATAATTTTTTAAATGTTAAAATTGAAAAATAGAGAAAGTGATTCTTTTATTTTAATTAGATTTAAAAAAAAAAAAACTATACATGTCAATTCTTATGAAGTTGTAATCATGTAGGCATTAGACCTTTTCGAAATTTGAAAACTTAGACGACACAACGTTGAAAACTTAGGAAAATAAACTTATATTTTAAAAATATAAGAAATTTATGTGGTTTATTTTTAACACTCTACATTCCAGTTTATCTTTTTTAAAAAAATAAATAAATAATAAACTATTATCAAAAACCATTTTTATTTCAACAATAAACCACTACAAAATACTTGTTGTCTCTCTTTGGAAAAGGAAAAATGGGAAACTTGATATTAAAATAAAATGAGAAACAATAACATTATTAATCAATCTAACTAGGTCAAATTTACTAACATAAACATAATCCAATGGTTTGGACATAAATACATTTTCTTATCCACCATTTGAAATGAGAAAAAGTTAAAAGAAACAATTTTAATTTGATAAATGATTTAAAATTACTTATCTAATTTGAAACGAAGGAGATTTCACACGAAGGTATTTAAAATTTTATGTTTAAATGGTAGTTAAAAAAGAAAAAAAAAATCAATGGTATAATTTCAAAGTATTTATCAAAGATAAAAAATATAAAAAGGTAAATATAAGTACTTTACTTCAAAATTCAATGAAATCTAGCAAAATCGGATTACTACGGTTGGAAAAAAAGGATTTTAAATTCACTTCACATTTAAAATCATGAGATAACCAACATAATTCATTTGAAAATACATTATTTATGATTTGAAATCTCTAAAAAATCACAACAACCATACAAATCCACAAAGTTTGAATCATTACCCCGACAGATGAATATCAACCAACCCAATTGCATTTAGGGCTACAACTCAGGCTGATAAAAAGGGTGGCCCAATAGCATTATGGGCTGAAACAAAGGCCTAAAAAAGGGTGGTTGGGTTGGGCTAGCTTTAACTGGACCCAAAAGGCCCAAAAAATGGTGACAAAAAGAGGTGGGCTCTATGTCCATTTCATCCACAGCTGAAGCTTGGTGTGGGGTTAGGGTTGATAAGAGGTTGACATTGAAAGAGGCGTTCTCTGTACTTTGTTTGATTGGTTTTGTTTGGCATGCCAAGAAAATTATGGTTTTGGCCCATGGGAAATTTGTTTCTCATGCCTAAAATAATCTCTCCATCACCATCATCACCATCACCCCTCATCATTTTCTCATCAGGGGTGGTCAAAAAAATTTGATAGATGTCGAAGAATCTCCATTCGATGATTTTGTATTCTTCTGCTGATATGACTTTAATCTTTGTGACGTGTTGTTTATAGAGTAGTTTTGAGATGACTTTGGTAGTAATCAAAGCTAAGTCGGTACGCTTTACAAGTAATTACGCTAACTTACGAAAGCCTCAATCGATGGACATTTTTGTCTTTTTTTGCTTTAGTCGACATGATTGTTTCAACAACTAACATGTGTTTTAACTTATCCTATGAGACTTTCTATTAATTATAACCAAATTTTTTTATACAAACTAACTCACGATTTGAAATTGAATGAAAAATGACTTTCTGCTTGCGTCAACACGTTGTGAATTTACCAATTCAACCCTGAGAACCAACAATGCACCTGGTGATAGAGACTAACTACTCGATGTTTATTGACTTTTTGAATTCTTAAGCTTATGTCTTCGTTGGGTACAATTAACGAATGACCAACGAACTATCTCCTTCTCATTTCTAGCTGCTAACTACTCACTTCTAGCTACTAGCTTCTCTTTCTCTCCTCTCTCTCTTCCTCTCTTCTCCCTTCTCACTTCTAACTACTTATTGCTTGCTGCTCATTTTTAGTTTCTAGCTTCTCTCTTCTTGTTTCTCTTTCTCTCTTCTCCATTTTAATACAGTTTGTTGCCTTCAATCTTGAAAAAATCAACGTTGATGCCCTCCTCTTTTTGTGAAGATTAGATGCAGAGCAATATGGCGGACAAAAAGAGAGAGGTATCAAGAAAGATGAGAATCGAATACAAGAAGAAGGATGAGAAACAAATGCACAAAGTTGCAAATTAGATTTTAAACAAGAAAGAAAAGCAAAAGCTACATATCAAATAAAAAAAGAAAGAACTATGTATTTGGGATCAAAGTGATTTCACATGGTGTTGATATAAATAAAAGGCCAAAATTCATTGGTTTTCAAGCCTCACGGCCCTTTGTGAAATTTTCCCAATTATAACTATAAGTTTCACTTACACCTCTTAGGGCATGTTTGTTTCATAGATATTGTCATGGAATTTCAAACAAACATTTAATATCTTTGTTTATTTCACACGACTTTACTTTTTAAAATAGCGGATAATAATATCCAGGGAACTAAAATAATGGATATTAATATCTAGGGAACTCTAAAACCCATATGACAAGTTTTTTAACACCCTCCATACTTGTGGGATTTTCATTCTGAGTAGATTAATAGAGTCTGATTAATTAATAAATTAATACCAATTAATAATAACTATTAATTTTAATTAATTATTGAATATAAATATGTTATTTAGACTTAATAAAATTCAATTAATACATTTACTATTCATATTCTATGTTATCTTAACTATTTAATCTAAAACTTTATTATTAATTATTAATATCCTAATTAATTTATATTTATTTAATTATTTTTATTAATTAAATAAAATAATTTAAATAATATTTAATTAAATAATATTCATTTATTGATATTTCAAGTGATTAAATAAGTAATCATCTTATATATTAAATAATTAAATTTAATTATGACTAGAGTACTTGTTCTCTTACATTTGATTAAATAATTATGTAGTTTTAGTTTTTATATACAAAATTGGTTAATAAAAAACATTCATTTAACTTCCAAACATTAATTATCTTGCAAATTCAAACAA
The DNA here is from genome assembly GCA_030954485.1 of Citrullus mucosospermus. Taxonomy (NCBI): domain Eukaryota; kingdom Viridiplantae; phylum Streptophyta; class Magnoliopsida; order Cucurbitales; family Cucurbitaceae; genus Citrullus; species Citrullus mucosospermus. The sequence continues at coordinate 28,470,556 of CM062056.1, forward strand.
AAACATTAATTATCATAGACATTTAAATTTTAGACATTCAATATCCATACTCGCGAAACAATATCTGCAATTCAAATGGCCCATTAATCTTTTTGATTTACAAGTTTGGACTTACTGGATACTTTTCTTTTCTTTTACTTTTTTTTTAGTACAACAATTCCAAAGATGGGAGATCAAACCTTTGACATCAAGAGAGAGTATATATATCAATTATCGTTCAACTAAGTTCGTATTGACACTAAATATTCATATTAGTAATGAAAGGCGATGAAAATCTAACCTGATAAGTTATTTGTACACAAAGCAAATACGCTCCCTAGCGTCTATTTGAACTTTGTGGTTTGTTTCTAATTGATTCTTAAACATTATATTCAAACCTTCCAAAATTTTAAAAAATCGTAGATTTATCAATTACAAAATTGAAAGTTTACAATTCCATTAGACATAATTTGAATTTATATAATGAATCGATTCATTTTCAAAAATTCTTAAACTTGTTTGGAGTTTATTAAACATAAAATTGAAAATTTAGTAACATATTAGACACTTAGAAAATTTTAAACAACAAATAAACATGGACTTCAAGAGACATTACAGAATAGAGACAGTCAGTGCATTAACAGCCTCAACTTTTTGATATCTCACACAATTCACAAACAAAAATTTCAATAAACACCACAAATTTCATCATTAAAAACAGATCCTTGGGCCCTATGAGATGAGAAGTTAACAGTAAACAGGAAATAGAAAACTAGGAAATCAAGCAAGAGAAGGCAATAGGCTCCAAGAAATCACAATGATTGAGAGTGTTTGTTGAAGCAGCCCCATGTGAGCATCTGAAAAACCTACCTTCAACTTGTGGGAACCAAAGCATTAGAGTAAGAATTGTCTAGGAAAGTTGGTCACTTCAGTTGTGTATGAGAAGAAAGAAACAAAAACCTTTTTTTTAACTTCTTCCCACTTCCCTCGTGAGTATCTTGATTTCAAATATGGCAAGATTATAGTTGTGGTCTTGTGAGATCAATCAAGGTCCCCCTTTCTCCTAAACTATTATTCACCCCCAAAGATCAAAATCAACAACATCAAGTTAGATCTTATTGACAAGAATGTTCCAACATCAAATGTGGTAGAGAATCAAGTTTTGATCAAGAGAGCGCAATCAATCGAGGTATCCTTGGGAAAATCGAGTTCACTGAAAAAGATTAAAATCACCAACATTGGTTCAAATCTCCCTCTCCTCCACAACATGGATTTTCCAACATCAAAATGTTGTAGAGAATCAGGTTCCGATTGAGTGAGCTCGATTGATCGAAGTACCCCTAGAAAAACCGAGTTGACCAGAAAAGATCAAAATCAGCAACATTGGTTCAGATCTCCTTCTCATCTCCTCCACAGGTTTTATTTTTGACACAAAAGGATCAGTTGTGGTCCTATGAAATCTATTAAGATAATGCAAACTGACCCTAAAGCTAAACATGTAAAAACAATCAAAGTCAAATGTTTCCATCACTCACCCACCACCTATCTCTTTCTCCTTTATGCTAATATCAAGGAAACAGCATGGCCCCAGAGAGATTAGGAACAAAATCCACTGGGGTTAATTCATGGGAACATGACATATCCATATCCACTTCTACTCTATTGCCAATTATTTTAACAGAGTTTCCTAATTCAGGCAAAACAAAATCAAACTCCTAACTTTTGTCAAAAGTTTACCTTTATCCCCACAACCCTTTTTGAAACAAAAGAAATTTACTTTTGTTTCAAAAAAAATTATATATTCCAGGGCCAACAAGAACTTTGTAGTGTTTGGATATTTAGAGATACCCTCCTAGAAAATTTTCCTTCAACAACAAAAACAAGACCCTACTTTATAAAATAATACATCTAACGATCATATGAATGAACAATAATAAAGGAAAAATGTACTATACCAAGGCAATCCTACAAAATTTCCATACACCCTCACACTCCCAAGTGCATAGTTCAAAGCAAACCCCTAATAATCTGAAACTGTTGTCTCTCAAAGTTGTTCTTAGGGTGGGCGAAACCTTCCCGTGGATTATGGGACGGGTACGAGCATAGTATAAAAAGAGAGTAGGGTCCCCATTACCCGGATAATCGAGAACTAAAATGAAAAAAGGGAAAGAAATTTACCTTAAATCTCTTCCAAGCATCCAGGCAACAATGCGGGGAAGAGCTAGCAAAAGGTTGAATGGGCCACAGAAGATAAGAATAGCACCAAGAGAACATAAAGTTATCCCTTGCTATTTGTCCGTAAATGAGTCATCCCTTATGGATCCGTAGGTTGGGGCCTTTTTCTGCTGCCCTCATACAGCAATGTCCCATCAACATGTGAGCCATAGCCATATAATTGATCTCATTTCTTACTAACCAAAATCAACATTCTCTCTCATCATCATCAATCATCATCACTTTTTAGTTTAGGGTTTCAACTTTCAACACAACACCCATAAAAGTCACTAATAAATCATTCATCATTGCACAGCCATAATAATAAAATGTAACAGATTCAAACACATTACAAACTTTATTTCATTCTTTCTTTTTTTCTTGTTGGATGCACTTATATTTCTTGGCTAAAGTGGAAAAGGTAGTAGGCAATCTAAGAGGTTGTTCCCAAGTTGTTTCGAGAAATGGCTTCTTACACAATGATGGCTATGGAGGTTAGGACTTGAGACATTTGGAAATATTCTCTAAAGTCTAGGGTCACAAGTGAAATTTAAGAATATAAAATCCTTGTTGTCTCTTGGATCTGGTATTAGGGTGGGTGGAACTTCTTTGGAGATCAGTAGGGGTGGGCCATGAGCAGAATGCAAGGAGTGTATTCTTTGATACCCAAGTTATTAAAAGGAAAAAAAGAAAAAGAAAAACAAGGATTCTAACTTTTTATAACAAAACTCATTAAAAATATATTTGGATGATTGTATTTTTTTTTTTTTAGACTTCCTTTCTTTTAATCTGGATAACATCTCTCTGGAAAGTTCCTCTGTCCTGTTTTAGAAATTAGAACAACTAAAAACATTTCCAAAGTCATGGATTTCTTTACTGGTTATTCGATCATAGTTCTGAGAAAAAAAAAACCCATAAATCAGAGGAAAAGGCTACAAAAATTCAACAGATCAACCCCATTTGAGAAACATTTGTTTAAAAGCTGTAAGCACAACTGAAGATGTTCTTACTTTCACTATCATAAACTTTCACAAGGTAAAGCTAACCTAAGACACAGATTCATGGAGAAAAATGGGAGAAAAGGAGAGATAGATAATAAGCTTAGCCGACTGAAACAGTGCAGCAGAAGAAAGGGTATATATTACAATGCTGAAAGGAACAGTAACTAAACACAAAAGCCATATTGGGGAATTAAAAAAGAAACACCCCATTAATTTCTAGATTCTACAAAGACCCTCTTTGAGATTGGGTCTTAGAAACTTAGCTCTTTTGGATGGAAAAAAGAGGATCAAATCAATAACAAGAATACATTAATATAATCATCATCTTAGCATAAGCAAGTTTAAAGAAAAGGAAAAGGAAAAATTGCTATACAATTTTCTTTGAAATGGAAAAAGCTAGCTATATCTTATTGATCTTATTGATCTTTGTTTTTTTCTTTTTTTTTTACCTGGAAGAGACAGAGTTCAAGGCTCTTGCAAAACCATTCATAGCTCCATAGCCCTTTGAGCTGAACCCCAAGCAGCCAAGCAAGCCTTGTCTGTAAGGTAAGAATGTCTTCTTCCTCAACTCCTCTGCCTGTGCTCTGTTTTTTGTGTAGTGCAGCTCATGAGGCGACGGCGGAATCCGCCGTTTCCCGACGCCGTTCGTAGGTTTTCCGTTCGCCGGTTTCTTCGCCGGAACGTGCCCGCTTCCCCCCTTCACCTTCTGTGCTGAAGGTTTCATAGCCTTTTGCTTTGTTGAAGATGAAGTGGAAGTGGATGCTGCTTGATTTGTTGTTGGTTTTTTCTCTTTTGCTGAAGAAAAAGAAATGTTGGACCAGAATTTGTGATTACTGCTTCTTCCTTCACTTTTGCTTCTGTATAGAAAATCCTTCAAAAAAACCCATCTCTTCGAGTTTCTTCCTGCTGATGAAGATCTTGATGACGAAGCCGAAACTGAAGGAGTGGTCGTTTCTGAACTCATAAACCCTTCTTCTTCACTCTTCTCCATCGTTTTCCCTTCTCCTGAATCGTTCTCAAGAAATCCCTCTGTATTCAAATCCTCATCGTCATTTTCGGTCCATTCCACCGGCGTATTTCTCAAGGGCGACATAGATCTGGTTCTCCGCCGGAGAGATTTATCGCGAAGCCGCAGATCTCTCCCTCTTACATACCCTACAATTTCACCCCCTTCATCGTCTTCATCTTCTCCTTCCAGATCCAACAATGGCGCCAAAACTTGCGGCTGCTCCAAGTGAGTCGAGAGTTTCATCGGTCGGATCTTTCCGTTCAAAAACAACTCATCTGCCGAGCTCATGGACCCGACTGAACCCGAGCCATTAGACCCAAACCTCCCGGAAAACTCAAACTCGAACGAAAACGAATGGCTATCCTTCAACGAAGACGACGGAAACTGAGCGGAGGAGTTTGAGGATTTAGTTATCGCGAAATGCATTGGACTAGCCGGAGCACTGTAATAGAATCCACCAACGGGGCCGCGGCCGGGGCTCGAAGGAGCACTAACATAAGGAGTGGAACAGGCGCTATCGACGTCTTCGAAGACGGATTGTGGCTCATGAGCACTGTGAGGTCCACCATTAATGGGTTCTTGAAGCTCGGTTTTGATATGTGAATCCAAATTTTCGCCGCCATTGTTGCTGATTTGGAGCTCCATTGCTCTGTTCATCAGTTCTACGCCAAACGGAGAAGAAGAAGCTCTGAGAAATGAAGGAGCGTTGTTGCAAACTTAATAATTTCGGGGCGCGTTTACTAGATGGCCCTCGAAGTTCTTGTTTATTACACGTACTGCCATTATTATTTGATGATTTTTCTAAAACACCCCTAGATCTCTGTCCTTTTTCTTTTTATATTTGTTGATTTAAATAGAATAACTAATTATTAAATTGACAAAAATGTATTTTGCTTTTATTTATTCGTGGTGTGAGTATCAACATAGAAATAGAAAAATATTAATTCCTTACATGTAAAGGGAAGGTCATATTTATTATTTGATATGACATTTTTCCATTGGCCTATTTATATCATATTTTATAAATATATGTGTCATGATTCATTATTTTTTTTTATTCAATTATAAGATTACAATATCTAATTTCTTAATTGAGAGTAAATGTTTTATACCATTTACGTTTGACATTTTATTTTTAATTTCGAAACAGTGTGATTTATTATTATTAATTTATCGATTGTAAGATATATACGAACAATATTGATAATGTAAGCATATCTAAATGGATAAAATATCGATTATCATTTTAAATGTCAATGATTCGATTCTTTGTAACCCAAATGTTAAATACAAAAAAGAAAACCAATACATTATGTTAAATCTCAAAAAATACTCTTGAAGTTTGTCATTTGTTTGTAAAATATTCTTATTCTTTTAAAAATTACAATATTCCATTTTTTTTAGTTTGTATATACCTTTCAAAACTACCATTTCAGCACTTGTGTACATCAAGGAATAGTATGTTTTTTTTAATGAAGTTTGTATAAACTTTTCAAAACTACCATTTCAGCACTTTAGACCTCAATAAAATAAAAAATAAATTGACTTACATACTACAGAATTTAAATGAAGTTTCTTTAATGAAACATATAAATATAGTTAATTTCATAAGGTTGTATGTTAGGGAACAACTGTTTGATCTTAATTATAAATTCAAATATGATTGATAAATAAAAATGATTAAAGAAATGCTACGTTAAGGGCAAAAACATCAAGACATGGTTCCCTCAACGTGAAAATCTAAAAAACTCGTGTATTGAGGACGTCCTAAATTACATGGATATACTAACTACACTATTGCAAAATATGTAGATTACTCCAAACGTTCGTCTCATAAAAATTTTAGATTACCACTCAATAAACGATGCAAACGGTATTTTTGAAATACTTGTGAAAAGTCAAAGTGATATTGCAACTTTTAAAATGGACAAAGATATTCTTTAAATCGATGGTAATATTTAATGGTATTTTTGTAATTTAACAAAGGCTTCAAAGCACAAATACTAAGAGGAAACAAGTTTCCACTTACTTTCTAATGTGATGCTTTCTATTGGTTTTTTTTTTCTTTTTTTTCTCCCTTATTAATACTCTTTTCAAATTTTAGTAAATTTTAGAAAAATAGATTTTGGAAACCTCCTTACATAAAGAAAAACCACAATCAAATGTGTTTTAAAACTAAACCAAATAACTTCAACAAGACTTGATTATTTTAACCAAATCAATCGATTAGTTTTCAATTTCATTTCATGAAGGTCAATTAATATGGACTAAATCGATCGAACTTGACTTATTTAATTGAGTTTGTTAATCGTTTCAATTATCGATATGATATGATAGATTTAAGAGAGTACTTAAAGTAATACCAAGTTTTTAAACTCTAAATTGTAGTTAAGATGGGGAAAATGTAGGGGGTAATGAGGACCAAAATGAAATTATAGGAGAGTAGGGGTTAGCACATAGGATTCTAGGCTTTGAGTAAAAAAGGAGATTCGCCGAAGCTGAGGTTGGGAGTCCGAACCTAAAGACACACATTTCAATCAATAATGAATAATGAAACCCATCAATTGTTTGATTAAATTAGTGAGATTAATCAGAGTAGGGAATTAATGTAATCTAAAAACTGCATGTAAGTTAGCATAATTCACACTCCCTTTTTTTTTTATCTTCCTTTTTCTTATCATCTTTTTAATCTTTTTTTTTTTTTTTTCTCTTTTTGCTCTGTTCCCAATAAAAGGAGAATATTGGCACTCAAACAACCCCCAATACTTTCCCTTTTTTTTGGGTTAGAAATCCCAAAAAAAAAAAAAAAAAAAAAAAACAGTGTCATGTGTATATCATATATTTGGATTAGGCTGAATTATTAAAAAAATATATATTAAAATACTATTTTGTAGTTTGAATTTTGTTCAATTTTAGTCTTTATATTTTCAGTAAATCTTAAATTTAGTCCCTTGAAAATTTTTTTCAAAATTTATAGTGGAAATCCTAATAAAAAAAAAGTAATGGAAAAATCCGCAATAAGCTAGTAGTAAGGACTAAATTTAAGATTTATTGAAAGTATATGGGTTAAAATTAGACATTTGAGAGTTAAGGACTAAAATTAAACAAATTCCAAAGTATGGAGACTAAAATGATATTTTAACGTAAAAAATATTAATTGTAATATTGTCATTGGCCGTATATAAACATTTTAAAACTATCTTTGGAATAAAAGGATTTTAGAATGCGGAACTAAAACTGGAACTTAGAATGATGTGACATTGGTCTAAAATGAAATTTTAGGTTGACAAATTATTTCAAGTTTAATTTTAACTGAATTTCTACTCTAATGACAGTTTTGAAATATTTATGTTAGATCAAAGGTAACATTATAATTTTTTAAAAAACAAGAGTGCTTTAAAAACAAAGAAGAGAGGGAGGATATTATACCTCAAACATTTGAGTTATATAGGCTAAATTAAACTTTTGATTAAGTTTTAATTTTGTCTTTAGACCTTGAAAAAGTACTATTTTAACAAGTGTACTTATAGATTGTAAAAAGAAAAATAAACACCATTAATTTTTTTTTTTTTTTTGGCTAAAATAATAGACGAATTTTGACTTGACAATTAATGCAAAAATTATAAAATATATGTGACACCATTTACAACCCAATATTAAGTCCACAAAAGATTAAGACTTTTTTTTTTTTTTTTTAAAGGAAAAAAAGAAAAAAAAATTGTTGGCACTATTCCTTCTAACACTAAAAGGGTATTTTTGATACCAATATTTACAACATTATTCATGAAATTAAGTTTTACACATAAGTTTAAAGATATTGTAAATGATTTAATTTCGATGTTTCGATTTTTCATGAGCATTTTAACATAAAAATACTCTTAAAGGTTTTTCAAAATAATTTTGAAATGAGTTAAAGTTAAATTAAAGTTATCATTTGAAAGTACATTTGTTTTCTCATATGTGAGATTTGTGGTGTTACCTCAAGAATTTAAGTCTATGTGTGACTATATATAAAATAATAATAATAATAGAAAAAAAAAAACTACATGTAACACATTAATTTTCTTAATATTAAACATTAAGTTCATTAATTTTATAAACGAAATAGACTCGAGCTTATAAAATTTTATCTTTTGTACTGCATTATTTTCAAGAGACTATAGTACATATTAACTTTTAGTAAATCACAAAATTACATGCCAAATACATAAACATGTCCTTTTTTTCTACATGTCAGAGTCCTACAGGATCTGTCCTTAACGAGATGGGGAATTTTTATTTAAGTGAAAAATAGGAAAAGAAGTGAGGAAAGAAAATTTCTCGAGTTAAATGATGATAGGGACAGAGAGTGCATTCTCCATCCTATCTCTCTCCTGTCTTATTTCTTATCCTTATTAGTTCTTTTTTATATATATAGCACACAAACATATATATGTATATGTTTGAGTCATTTTAAATTCTTATGTATAGATAATTAGATAACTCAATATGAAATTTAATTTAAGAGTTTTAAGAATTTTTCACAAAGAATTATCTATAAGGAATTAACCATTTAAATGATGATTTATAGTAGAAAACGAACTATTTAATTGAATTTTTTTCTTCATTAATCTTTTCTAAAAAAATTACATGGGAAATTATGCACAGATAAAAAATGAAATACAACCCAAAGATAGAGATGGAAAATTATGCTATGTGGACATCTCTTGAAACACATGTTATACGTATCCATACTATGTACTACAACTCTTACTTTTGTACCATCCAAATGCGTGTTATTTAATCCAATATTTTCCAACTCTACGATTTTTTAAAATTGTTTAAGTGTGCATTCTATTTTTAGATCTTTCATTTTTACACACTTTATTACATTTTGATTTTTATTGTGCATAACTCAATTAGTTAAGACATGTGTCATTAACTAAGATGTATGTTCAAATCACCTGATTGTCATATATTGTGTTATCACATATTTATACCATTAATGTTACAATCAAACTCCGTGGCATTAAATAAACCTATATTTTAAGCTACATATACATACTCATGTCAAATTTTAAAATAAATAATTTAGCATAGAGTGTACATGATTTTTTTTTTTTTTTTAACTCAAAAATTCGACCCAACCTTGACTTTTGACAAACTTAATTTAAGTTGAAATCAAAATTTGACAACTAAAAAGAAGATATTGATACAGAAAGTTCTTTGCGTGGCTACCATTTCGAAATGTATAAAATACATATTATAAATATTGTCAAATGACTTGGTGGTTAAATTTGTATTAAAAATATTAATGTTTAAATCACAAATTTAATCTCTAAATCTAGAGGTTTATGTTTGTTTGGTCTAAAAAAATATTAACAATGCCTAACTAAGTATCCAACATTTTAATTTTTTCTAATATACTGTTGAATTATTTTCAATTTTGTATTTAATAATTTCTTTAAAAAAAATTAAAACTTTTGTTTTTAAAATTAAGTGAACTATTAAATATAAATTCAAATTTTACATAATATAATATTAAAAAAGGATTTTATATCTAATAGAGAAAATTTTATATCTAATAATTCCTCTAAGTCTAAGTAGATCTTTTAAGTTTTAAAACATTTTAAAATTTAGGATATAAATTTGTAAATTTTCAAAATTTAGAGATCAAATAAATACCATCTTAAAGTTTAGAGACTAAATTTATAATTTAAGCTAACTTAATTATTAAAGTAAAAGGTAAAATATATATATATATTAAAATTGGGGTGAAAATTGAACATAATTTACTTTCGGTAAGAAATTTACTATTTAAAAATTGGTTTTTTTTACAAAAATTTGGAAATTATGATTATATTATAGATTGGAATACGATCTTTGAATATAATAAAATAACCAAAGAAGAAAAACATTTTAAAAAAACAACTGGCCTATAAAATATTATATTACTTTAAAAGATAACAAAAAAAAAAAATGTAGGGTCAAATGTAATACATGTGAATTGATATTTTTGAAATTTACTTAAATTCATAATCAAACCAAAGTAATTTCATTTATTGACATTAATTATAAATTTATAATACATTAACATATAATGAAAGGTTTGAAAGTCAACATCACGTCCTACCTGGTTTATTTTCACTTTAAATTTCTCAACAATGATCAAGAAAAGATACTCAAATACTCAAAGAAAGATTGATATGAAACTTTTCAAGAAATTGAGAATTTTATAAAAATATATATATAGGGAAGTCTTCACTTTATTTTCTATTGGTTGTTAAATTAATTATTACAACAAAAAAAAAGTCTTTTAGTTATTTTTATTTTCATATATGTTTTTATTTTAGTTTTGAACCTACCCGTCAAATTGGCATATTTTAATCTCTTAACTTAGCATAAGAGAACATTTTAATTCAATATAATTATTTCTGTTAAGAAAACAAACTTAACTTAGAAACATTCGAAGTCATTTTATCTAGTCAAATAAATATCTATACATATAATTACTTGAGTCTAGTTTAACTAGTAAAGACATATATCTTAGATTTAAAAAAAAAAAATCCAATTTCAAACCAAGTTTTTGATGCCAAAATCCAGATAGAGAAAAAGTATCTGACCTTCATGTAAGTGAATTTATAATTCAAGGAAGATGAACGTACAAAACAAGAAAAGCTTACTTATTTTGAAGTCATAAACACATAATGATATATTTATAACAAAATTCTGACCTAGGACGTCTACATCATAGTTTCTGAGTCACATTAGGTTAATTCTCAAGCCAAATTTGTTAGGGCATGTATTTAGCATTCATTAAATGGGGAGGCTTGACCTCTACCTCATCCTTGGCCGAGGAGGTCATGACCCAAGCTATCTCTTCTTCCTGAGGCCGAGCAAGTCAATTTGGGCCTTAGCCCAAACTCTCTTCTTCTCATGGCTAATTGGGCCTTAGGGTATAGTTTTATGGCTCAATTTTTTTTATTTTCTTCATCGGATAGTTTGCGTACTCCAAAAAGTTGATTTATGCCCTCTTGTCCTAATTTACCCATAACAAAAATTAAAGACTTAAATAGAATAAGCCAAGAGTAAAGAGACAAAGATGTTATTTAAACATAAAATAAAATATTTAAAAAGTGATGAACATAATAAAATCATGGAAAAGTTGCACTTTTGGTCCATGAGTTTTAGTTTAAAATACATTTGAGTTTCTAAAAGTTTCAAACTCAACAATTTTGTCTTGAGTTTTACTTTTGGTAGCACTCTTTATCCCTACGCTAGTTTTTCTCTTAATTTCTTACAAAAAGAAAAAAAAAATTTATTAAAAAAAATCTTAATCTATTTTAGAACTTTCTTTTTTTTCTTTTTTCTTCTTTCTCCTTCCCTCCCTCATTTAACCTTCTCTCGCTCATGGCTACCATTCCCACCAGCGATATTTATTAAGAGGTCAAGGAGGGTACGTTTATATTTATATATATATAAACTTGTAGTTCTATTTGAAATATATATTACTTAATTTCAAGCAAAATCTATAATAACAGGTTGCTTCATCAGCGGAATGAGGGGCACCTTTGCTACTTTATATATACTGGTGATTTACGACTTGCGATATTATGTTTGGTTAATTGACACTATATAGCTTTATATTTATATTGAAAAAATTTAACTACATATCTCTCGATCATTAAGTCATAATTTATGTCCGTTTAGCTAAATATATTTGACATGTAACTGATGGTACTTGTTGAAGACAATTTGCTAAGGATCGAGAAACTTGATATAATATCATTGACGGAATGATCCAAGAACCATTGACGGAAAGAATCAAAGTTGAAGTTGTTTGAATAGTTTCAATAGCACCCATAAATTTATATTTGGGCTATTTTCAAATATAGTAAAAGGAACCAAAATATTTACAAATATAACAAAATTTCACTATCTATCTTCGATAGACCTTGATAGATGATGTATTTTGCTATTTAAAATAATTTTCCTTTATATATTTGGAACTTGATAGTTTATGAATCCTTACAATTAAAAACTAAAATGTTTAACATGTATTTTCTTTTATTGCAATAACATATAAATTATTAATTGCTCCAACTTTTTATTCACATCTCTCTCACATTCAAGTAAATCTCAAATTAAATATAAATGAACTCCATTTGAACTAAATACAAATCATACTTGTACAAAAAAAAAAAAATACAAATCATATAGTTATAGGCTACTTTGGGCGCAGAAAACTGGGTTTAAAGATTTCTAATAAACATTGTTGAAAACAAAAGTCAAAATATTTTATTGTAGTAACATAAAATTAGTAGTCGTGTACTTTTTAATAATCACGTCACATCCCCATGTTTCTCGTTTAATCTTTTAGATATAATGCAATGAGTTAAAATCTTAAACTAAATATAAAGTACATCATTTTTCTTTCTTTGATGAAAAAATTAGCTCATTTCAAATTTAATAATAAAACCGTGAATTTAAAACTTAGATTGCAATTGACACTATGATAGTAAAATTAAAATGTAGAGGACAATTAGTAAAAAAAATAAAATAAAATATTGTGGTTTTTTTTTTATATAAATTATAGATATTCTATAGATTTATAAATTAAAAATATTATATTATATAGAACTATAAAGGTAATAATTTGTTGTATTATTTTACATAAATAAAATGAAAATTTTTCATATTCCAATTCTAACACTTTAAAATTTAAATGATTTAAATTACACATAAATAAAGAAGTAGAATTTGTGAGATTTAGTACTTAAAAAAAATGAGATTATAAGACTTTTGATGTTTGTAATCATTAAAAATGTTTAAAGGTGTAATAACTATTAAGTTAACTTATGTAACTAAAAATATAAACAAAAACAAAACTTTTCATATTTTAAGATTTTAAATGGTTTGAATTAAACATAATTGAAGAAGCAAAATTTATAAACTTTTGATATTTTTTTACATTAAATATTATTAAACATGTAATAATAATTGAATTAACTATCTATTATTTAAAAAAAAATTATGTTAGTTCAACTAGGTTCTTGTTGACAATTAATTGTAATATTTTATAAGTGAGATATTTATATAATTAAATTTTGAAATAAGACGAAATAATTCATAAATATTTTTTTTAGCATTGTAATTTTTTTTATAAATATTAAAATAACATACATAAAACATCTCGGTTATGAACATCATTTTTTTTTATATTTTATTTGAAGAAAATAATATTTATAAAATCAAATTTCATATAAGTGGGACAAGAGCCCCTACTTTGGCTTAATGCTTTAAAATTATTAGCATCATTCATGTCCAAAATCCACATGGGAGTACCATTTTAAAACATTTGATATGGGAATACAAGAAGGCTAGTCTTGATATGGGAATACAATAAGGCTAGTCATTGGCTCTTTCAACAAAAAATGCAATTTCAATTATTCTAACATCTTCTTAAAAGTTTGGTGACGTTTGATGGTGAACAACTGCAAAAGCTTCACAACGATTGGAGCTTTCATCCACCTAATCTCATTGGTTAGATATGTGTATGATAACAATTAGTTGAAATAACGAAAAAAAATAAAATAAAGAGAGAAAGAAAGTAGAATCGTAGAGAAATATTTGGTGAAAGTGTTGGAATAATGATGAAAAAATGTCATTTTGATAGTACTAGAATTGTTGGTAGAATTAATTGCAAGTGGCATATTGTGTAGATTTTGAAATTAATAAAGGGACAAAATAGTCTAAAAAAGTTTTACAAAAATGGTTGTTTTTTTAATAGATTATATATATAATATTCACCACACATGTTTATAACTTTATATTTTATTTTGAAAAATATGTATATTATTTTATTTTTAGCACACTTGAGATATGTCAATAATCTTTATTTCATTGTAATTTGAGTAATTATTTTAAATGACAAAACTGCTCAAAATTTTTTAAATATAATAAAGTGTTCGTGTCTATCAATATCTATCACTAATAGACAGTGACATTTTACTACATTTATAAATATTTTAGCTTATTTTGTTATATTTGAAAACAACCTTTTTAATTTTTCTCACAATAAATAAATATATGTGTGTGGATCTTCATAAAATTATTTACAAAAACTGATTGAATGATAGTTTACTTATTTATCTAGGTGAATAAGTTTTATAACAATTTTGTAATTAGTATTACTTAATATACAAATATTATATTTCAATGCATTTTAAAATTACATTTATATCAATATTAAATTACAAGTTTAGTCTCTAAATTTAAATTTTGAACATGGTGAGTAATAAATTCTTAAACTCTCAATTTAACTCTAGTTTCTTAAAAATGTCTAATAAATCTATAAATTGAAATATGTAATAGATCTCAAAAAAATATTTTTTTAAAAATATTTAAAAAGTAATCGTTGTATAAGAAAGAAAGAAAGAAAGAAAGAAAAAAAAAAAAAAAGGTTTGTGTCTATACAAATCTTAATTTTTAAATTTTATAGGTAATTGATAGTTTTAATTTTTAATTTTTAATGTTTTCAAATATATAAAATTAATATTTTAGAAATCTAATAAAGACAAAAACTATATATAAAACACAAAATTCTTACCCTTATATGAGGATCCGCCCACTAACTCCCACTCCAACCAACTCTTTGCATATTCTTCATTCAGTTCGATTTTTGTAAATTCAAAATAAATCAAACTACATTGCCCCTTTTGTTCTGTATATATTTTTTATGAACTTGTGGGAAACCCCTTTTCATTTTTCAGGACCAAAAAGGTAAATTTAAAATATTTTATTAAATTACAATACACTGAACAAGAAATTGTTTTAACCGGCAAAACTCTTTAAAATATTTTTAAATATAACAAAATGTCATTATCTATCACAGTGATAAACTACTATCATCCATCATTATATATCACTAATAGACAATAACATTTTGTTATATTTATAAATTAGTCCAATTTGCTATATTTGAAACCACCCAAAAATAATAATAATAACTTAAGTAGCTTTCCATCCTTGTTTTAAAATTGGAGGCAAGGGAATTTGAACCACAATCCACCAATCCACCTAAATGCCAATTAAGCTATGTTCGGTTTGGCATAATAATAATAAAAAAAAAATTAAAAAAATAAAAAAAACAACTTTCAAAAGATTAGATACCAAATTTAAAAGATATACCTACATTAGCGATCAAAACATATATTTAGGCTGATTAAAAAAAATTGAGGATGTGGTTTAAAATTCCCCATCTCCCATCTCTGAGTTTGAAGAGAACGACAACCCCACAATTTTTCTACAGTAAAGTGAGTATTGGAAATTTTAATAAAAGGAAATATTGTTATATTAACCCAAAAAAGAAAAAAAAAATGTTAATGAAGATGGAAAGTACTTGAAACCAGATATCACAGCTTCCTCTGCAATATTTGTCTGCCAATCCATTAGTACCACCACCACCAGCTCTATACTACAGTAAGGACAATCAGTATGACAAGTTTTCTTTTCCAAGAAGTAAAAAAAAGAAAAAAAATCATAAGAGAAACTCACCATCTGACCACTTTACATCATCAATAAGTTATGTTTGCAACAATAAAAAAAAAAAAAGAGGATTAAGCATCTTCCCCAATGATCAGTAAATCACTGACCAATTCATCAACTAAAGAAGTTAATATCCCCCTCTCAATCAAAAGCCCCTCTTCAGATGCTTCTTGGTCAAAGTTGAGCCATTTCCCATGTTGGGTGCTCATATCTTTGTCCACAAGCTCATCTACCATCCATTCTTCCATACATTTCCAGCTCTCTATCTCTTTCCATAATTCATCTCCCAAACAATCATTTTCAAACAGTTTGGTCCATGGAACCCAAGTTTTGGAACTTCCAACTACTACTTCTTTGAGCTTTACTTCCAGACACTCATTCACACAGTCGAACAGAACCTTCCGTTCGAGCTTGAAATGTTCCAGTTCATCACTGTCCTTGATGTTTTCCTCAGTCTCCAGATTATTGTAGAGACTAGGAGCAATCACCATTGGGGCAACACCTAATGTAAAGTTTTCAAACGCTAGCTCAGCTTTGCTTAGGACATCCCTCACATACTGCAGTTCCCAATCATCTGATCTATGGATATTGTAGTTTATTGGACTCGTAATTGTAGGTGACAGAGTTCCAAACTTATCTCCCTCATAGATGCTTGATGCAGAGTCGAACAACGGTGTCTCGCCAAGCATTCTTGGGTAGAGGTTTGTTGGGTCTAACTTGATTGTATCACCATGTTGAGCTGAAGACAACCCAAAGAACAAATGGTCAATACCAGCAGAATTTCGTAAACTGGGACAATCTTCTTTCTTTTTTTTTTTTTTTCCCTCCTCGTATTCACTAACTTTGCTTTGTTTCTCCTTCTCAAGAACTAATGCAAGGAAGTTGGAAAAAATGTGTCTGGTGATTTTATATCATTAAATGTATGAGAGATTAAAATTTATATTTTGACCATGAAATCTTCCAAATGGTCAAGAGGGAACAACCATATCATGGTAGCTACTTCCAATAATTTTTCCTATTTTCCCTTCAGTATGATGCAAATTTCTAATATATTTTCAGGAAGTTATGCTAACAGAAAAAAAAAAATCTAGAAACTAATTTCTACTCTCCATTTAAATTGCATCTGAAACTCATATGCAGTTTTCCTGATAGATGCAGTCCCGTCTTGTAGTTGGCATCCTATTTTTGTGGGCTGGTTTTTGTATGCCCGTGTCTTCTTTCATTTTTTCAACTCTCCATTTTGTAGAGTTGAAATCTCTTCTTGTAGTTGAGATCTTATTTTTCTCAATAAAAGTTGTTGCCTTAAAAAAAAAAAAAAATGCAGGTTTCCTTATAAACTTTGCAGTGAAATTTACAAGTTGTTTGTGACACTAACTTTTCAGAGGATGTACTTCACATAACTCAAACATTTAAATTCCCCAGAGAAAGAGAGAGAGGTTTACCGTGGATGCTATTTCCATCGTCTGGGGAAGACTCATCCTCAACTGAAGATCCACTTATGGTAACTGTTTCAGTGTTGTTGCTATCTTCGGGTTCTTTCATTTCTTTTACTCCCTGAAACTGGAAAAGTTTAGTACACAGAAAGAGGTGTTGAGAAACAGTGGATAATCACAACTCGAATGACTAAGTCTCAATTTTCAGTATCAGGACCATGAAGGTAACAACAGCTGAAAGATGCAATACCTGCTGCCATTTATCGACAATCAGGTCGTTGCTATCAGTTGACAAGTGGTAACAATCATGGGGGCTATCTGAATATCTGCAATTTATGCCATTCTCGTTTATGGCACATTCTGAAGTGGAAAAAACGTTTTGCGAACTGGACTCAGAACAAGCAAAAATGCCTTCCTTGGCCATGTATGATTGAGAGGACTCAACCCTACATGTTAATTCCTGAAGTTTTCGCTCCAACAGAACACTTAAAGCATCACCGTTTAAGACGTTTAAATTGGGTGAAAATGATGATAGATTCTGCAAATAATCCTTCTCACTACACGAGTCAAAGACCAAGCTGTGGTTAATTTTCACATCCTCGTCTGATTGAGGTTCAGAAATAGTTTTCTTCAGTGGGGATGTGAATGTAAAGGAAACAATGTCCATTCCCAGCTTCCTGTTATCATCACAGTTCGTTGAATCATCAACTGCAATATTATATTTGACAGATCTCTCACCATCGTGGATCAAAGCATTGGATACAGAACTTCCCTCACTACTAAAATCCTGACTGACAGATCTCTTCTTCCGTGAGGCAGCATTTTTCTTGGAAGATGCAAAATCTTTTTTAGTATCAGTTTCTCTAGTGCGTGTGATTTTAGATTCAATTTCAGAGTTCAAAACAACCTTATTTACAGTTTTCCTAGAACCTAGGTGACAATTAGCAGACTGAGTCCTTTTGACAGGCTGATTCGAGACTGGCAGTTTTGAAGGCAATTTTTCTTTGTTGGGTACAGAATTCTGCTTCTGATTGTTTTGTGCAAGAACATTGTTATTCCTCTTCATGGTTCTCTTCTGCATAGTCTTCTGCATGCTGGGCTGGCTCTTGAAAAGTTGGTTTGATTTCACTTCATTATGCTCTTTCCTATCCATTGAACCCCTGTCACTACAAGAAGCTGAGTCCCCTCTATTCTGAAGATTGCCCCTTGCTTGAACTGTAAGGGAAACTGGTCTTCCTTTATCTTTTGAAATGTTGGAGTTACTTCTATCACCTCCAGTAGATTCTGTCCTCAACGCTAGAAGATGTTCTGATCCACTGTAATTCCGTTCACTAGCCGCCTTCCCTTTTCTATACTTGCCAATATAATTTTCTGTTGATTTTTCGATCCCCGATGACTTGTGTGCAGTTTCCAATTTCTCTTTCAAATCTCGGATTTTCATCGGCATTGAGGAATTGGTAATAGATGTCAGTTTACTCTTCACAGGTTTCCTTGGACTTGCCTCAATTATCTTGGTAGCTGCCTCCATTAAGTATCCTGTGTTCATCGTTGGAGTAAACCCAGGGCTCTTGATAGGAGACAACAACTTATGATGAGTTATAGGTATAGATTTAGCAGACTTTGGAGGCAATACTTCAGTTTGAAATCTCTCAATTGGACTCTTCGGTACTCTTTGCGACCTAAAATCTAACAGATTCCCAGAAAACCTCTCCAGTTTGTTAGGCATATCGATATATTCCATAGAATGTCCGTTCCATACTCCATTACTGTTATCATGATGAGACGCCCTGACGGAGCGGGATTCTATAAACGGGGTAGAACAAGGCTCAGGTACGTTAGAAGGCAATGAATCTAACCCCATAAGTCTAGCAACTACACTGGGGACTCGGCCCCCGCATTTTTCTTCACTGGTTTTGGTCAAAGAAAAATCCCATTCACCATTTAATTTATAACTAGAACTTGCTCCATCTTTGCTTGCCTCTAACTGCAGATAGAGAATCATTCAAAAAAGAGGGTAATGCAAATGAAAGCAGAAGAAAAAACACTTGTCAAGGGCAGTTCTCACCTGAAAGAGCTGTGATTTTGACAAGTTGTCCACATTTTCTTTTCCTTGCTTCAATCCTTTTTTGGCAAAACAGGATGATCAAAATATTAAATAAACAAACTGCCATGCTCAAAAGTCATCAACACACATTTGATTCATTCCATTATAAGGATAAAGCAAGCACAGAACCCTGAAATAGCATAAGCCAAAAAGTATTATGTACCAGATAACTCATTACTGCTTGAGAACAACCTCTTCCTAGATTTTCCATTCCAATCAAATAAGTTAAGAAAGCCGCCTTTTGAGCGTTTCTTCTCAACCTCCATCTTCCAATCAACAAAAGGCCTGCACAGCAGCCATTATTTCCACAACAGGGAAAACAAACACAGAACCCATAACCAGAAATTTCTCAGAATTTATCTCACACATTATCCAAACAGCACAATCAAACAATGGAGGAGATTGAACCAGTACTTAGCTATTTAAACAGTTAAAAATATGATGAATAAGAAGAAGAGAGAACAAGCAACAGCTATAAACATCCACATTTCTTGTTCCAGTCCAATGAGCCTTCCACAAAACCCTAATCTAATTACAACTAGAGATGTAAAGCTAGGGATACCTAAGTCGTCCTCGAATCAAATAACCATTTAGCATCATAATGAAGCAACCCAAATTAGCCAAAGTAAAAACAAATGAGAAAATACCAGTAAATAACAGAAATAGTAAGCATTGCAGTTCATCAAAATGTGTCATTCGCCGTTTTAAGACAAAATTTACCAAAAATCCACAATCTACAAAGCCACATTCTCTAAACTCAAATTGTTAAACCCTCAATCCATGAAGAAAATCACCAATCCGTTACTCTTTCAAATTACAAACAGAACCAAAAACTCAGCCATTATAATGGAAACTAAACACATACCTCTCAGCAAACAGATCCCATTTCCAAACCGCAAGTTCACGACCAAAAATGGATAGAACTAATCAAAGAGAGCACAAAACACAGATCTAAGAAAAAGGGTAGAAAAATTGAGCAAAAGGGGGGTTTGGGAAAGAAGAAAAAAGGGTGAAAAATGAAGATCGGCAGTAGTGAAGCAGGAGAGACGAAAGAGAAAGAAAAAGACAGGTTGGAAGATGGAGCATTTAAAAATGGCAGAATGAGAGAGAGAGAGAGAGAGAAGGAAGCTTAAAAACCGGTCTTTGAGGTGGAAAAATTTAAGGAATTGAAGGCTCCTCCTCTGTTCTCTATCTCTGCCCTCTCTGAAGTTCTCACTTGAATTCTAATCTCTCTCTCTCTCTCCACTGCCATGTGAGAAGCAAGAAGGTTTTGTGCTTTGGCCCATATTGGTATTGCACACCAAAGAGAGAAACCAAACTTCGAGGTGGCTCCCACTAAGTCAAAAAAATTTAAAATAAATTAAAATTTCTTTTCTTAATTTCTTTTAAATACTATATATATATATATATATATATATATATATATATATATATATATATATATATATATATATATTTTTCATATTCTTCCATTTTAATATTTATAGTGTGAAATTAGTAACTACATTTTCAATAGATCTTAATTTCAGTTTCTATGGCTAGTTTGTTATTAATTAGCATTTTAAAGATATTTACATATTATGTTTCTCTATATAAAATTATTAATATTGTTGAGGATTGTCCCAAGCAAGGTCCAAATTTTAGGGGCGGATCCAAGCCCAAGAAAAATTACGAGGCGATATGGGGAAATGCACGTCTCAAAAGGAAGAATGCAAAGTTTTAGGTTCTAAGTCGACTAGTCAAGCCCGTGAATATATATCAGTTGATAAATAACTGAGTCATGCTCGATTTAGCAACCTGCAAATTCGGGCATCGTAAACTACACTAATATCGTCGAAATTACACATAACCACATGTGAGTGTAGAGAAAAAACATTATAAATCGGCTCGTTCAACAATCCCAAAAGAAAAATAGTAGGTAATCTCTCAAAGAGAGTCCTGATCTTACTTTGGGACATTCTTTTTACTAACTTAAGAATCGAAACGTGGTCGACTCAGCAACGCACTAGTGCAAGAAACTTTCATGTTGGTTAGCTCGAAAAGTGAAACCAAACTAGGAGAAGCGAGTCGACAATCAAACCTACAAGAGGCCTAAACAATAACAACAAACACATGCAGGTTTTTCAATACCAATTATTATTATTTATCCAATTTCAAGAAAAAAAATTGACTTTAAATCACTAATCTTAAAATTTATTAAAAGCGAAACGAATGGAATTGAAAATTTGGAAGTTGGAAGGATTTAAATTCAACAAACTATTTTGCAAGTGTAATAATACTCTAATCTCTCTCCGTGGATCGATCCATTTTTGAAACGGATCGAATCTTGACCGTTGGTTCCCCCCCCCCCCCCCCCCCCCCCCCCCCCCCCCCCTTTTTTTAACGATATTTTGTAATAATATTTGATGATGAAGAAGGAAAGCATAGAGAATCGCTTTACCTATTTATTTTAAAATTATTGTCTCCTCTTTCCTCCTCTCTCTCTCCCCTTTGGTTACATATTATAACATTTCAAATTTAGAAAAAAGGGTTTCTTGTTGGTTGATGGAAACTTTGGGATGATCAAATAATTATAAATTTGTGGAAATCTGAAGTTTTCAACCTTTCACCAAAAATAACAATAATGGATTTCTAATGATATATTGGTTAACTTATAATTTTTATTTTCATGATTTGGTAAAATTTAAATATTAGTCTTCGTGATTTTATATTCCGAAATAATTATTATAGCTTGATAGAATCTTTATAAATAATTTTTTAATATATATTTATAAAAATTTTATAGAAATGAATTCTAATTATTAAATTAGACACTAAATTCTATATTTCTTCAAATTACTATATTGTTTCTTGGGCGTGGTGTCATTTATTTTGTTAAACAAATATCAAACTTTGTTTGGAAATTTAACTTTCTAAACATATATACACACATATCATTTACAACGATAAATTTTAAACTTGGCGGTTTTTTAGAAAAGTAGTAACATCGTGATCAATTATTCACTACTTGTGTTCTTCAATATAAATGAAGGCTAAGTTATAAGAAATACGTATGAATTTTGTCTACTATTTAAAAAAAAACATCCTTATAATTATTTTAAATGTTGCCATATTACCTCTAACATTTTATAGACATCTCAAAACTACTCTCGGAGTAGAAATATTTTGAAATTTCATACGGAAGATAGTATAATAGTGACCTAGAACGAGTGACAATTCAAAATTTCATTACAGTTTACCGCCACACAATTTTAAGTACCAATATTTGTTTAGAATATCAAAATTGTAACTTTAAAAAGAATTGAGATACTTTTAAAATAAATGGTTAATTTCAAGTAATTTTTTACAATTTAACTAAAAACAAATTATACCATTAAATTCCAAAATTTGTGAAATAAGTCTATATATATCTTGTAGCATATCTGAATATTCGAATTTTTCTTTTATTTTCTTCCAAACATTTGTGATATTTTTATATTTTTCTATATTCAACTTTATCCACTGATTATTTTAAATGACAAAACTGATGAAAATATTCACAAATAATAGCAAAAATATCACAGTCTATTTGTCATGGACCGCGATAAACTACTATCTGTGTCTATCATTCACAGAAAGATAATAAAATTTTGCTATATTTATATTTTAATTCATTTTCCTATATTTAAAAATAACCTTATTTTTTAGTGCTAATAACTAATTTATTGGTATATTCCATCTATAATTATACAACTTCAATTTCACTATTTTTATAATTTCTTTTTGTTAATTACATACACTACTTTTATGGAAATTTCAAATTCTCATACCATCACTTATACTAAAAAATCATTTACCAATAAAATTATTTGTAAACTTTTTTTAATTCCTATTTGATTCTTAAAATATTAATTTCAAATAAATTAATTTAGTACTTATATTTAAGTTGAAATTGCTCAATTATAATTTTTGTTTTTCCTATTAATCGAATCTTTAACTTCAAAGTTAAAATACATTAATGTTTGAAACTTAATAACAACAACAATATTTGTTGAAAAGAAATGAGTACTTGAAATTCATGAGACTAATTAATAATAGTATAGAACTATTTTTAAAGCAGAAACAAATCTGTCGAGTAATAACTTGGAAGTTCAATTAGGCTTAAAAAACGGAAAGAGAAGTTAATATATTTATTGTTTGCTTCAATTATTTGAGAATAGTTTTTTTCTTTTTCCTTCTTGCTACAATTATTTAAGAAATGGTTGAGAAAACATGAACCAAATTATTCAAAAAGCCACAAATAATTTAAACTGGTGAAATTAGATGCTCTAATAATTCCATCTATTTTGGTGACAGGTTTTTCCCCCTTTCAATTGTCCCTTCTTATTTTATTTTATTTTTCACTGTTTCAAATTGTTTTTAGAAAAAAAAAAAAAAAAACATTTAAACTTAGGGTTTTGGGTCTGAGTTTGATTCTTTAAAAAATGAAATAAAATAAAATAAAACTTAATTTATACCCTTAAACTTTGGAGGTTGTATCAATTTAAAACCTATACTTTTGTGAATGAATCAATCTACACCCTCCATTACATTTCATTTGAGAAAACTTCGTGTGAAACTTATAATTATATAACTCTTAAACATTCATAAATAAATCAACTTAGACTATTAGTCAAAATTTCCTTTTGAAAATCATCCGTGCATTTACTTTAATCATTCATTTTGTAAAACCGACATTTGAAGAAGTCCATATGTGTTTGAGAATTAATGCACTAATAATTTTCAAAGGTTTATAATGAAGGTTCTAAATTGATTGGTTTTTGAAAATTTTGGAATTTAATTTACTCATTTTGTAAGTTTCACACGATATTGGTCGAATAAAATCTAGAGGAGATGATAAATTGGTATACTTATGAAAATTCAGGATTTAAATTGATATAATTATTAGTTCAGGGTGTTTTAATCGATACAACCTAATTGTTATTTGCCAGAAAATAAATACAAACTCCTAAAACTTCTTGACTCTAAGTGTTACACAAATTCAAACTTACCATCTCGTAGACAAAAATTCTCTAAATAAATAGGCATATAAATTAGACTCATCTTCTACCATAATGTTTCTTAAAGGACATTCAAAGTTGTGAAGCTAAATTCAAGATATTATAAAATTGAAAGTTTCAATAGATCCAAAGAAGAAAAAATGTTGATTTCTCCCTTAAATTATTGATAATAGTAATCAATATGTGCATCTAAACATTCCAATTATATTGACACATTACCAAACAAATAATCAAAACAAACCTAAAAAAAAGTATGATACAAATATCATTGAAAAATAAAAGATTCACGAGAGTCTAAGACTACTATCAAGTTAGAAAGATAACATTTGAACTATTAGAAATCAAAGTAACTATCCTATCCAAAATACCATTGTTGAGAGGTTTAAATAGATTATAAAAATAACAAACAAAATAAGTTTGACTCAATAGTAATTAACATAAACTTCTTCTCTAGAGATCGAAAGGTCAATCTTCTGTTCCACAATTTCCTGTAGTCTAAAAATTTATTTTAAAAAAAGAAAGAAAGAAAGAGAGAGACTATACTACAAATGTTAAGGTTTGCAGAAGTTTAGAAGAGAACATCATCAAGTATGAGAGAGAAGCTTGGACTCCTAGAATCCATAGAATTACCAACCCAATTGCCTTCTTGGAACATGTGTAGCCATAAGCTCTTGCAACTATAAACATTTGTTCCAAGTCAAACACTAATTCCAAAAAAAAAAAAAAAATGTATGAGATATTGAGTAAAATCGAAAAATGATTGATGAACTATAGTAATTTTGGTTTAGATATTATTTTAGTTCTTATACGTCCGGTTTTAGTTAATTTGATTACTATATTTTTAAAAAAGTCTATCTAGATTTCTTTATTATTCATTTTTATCTCATTTTTTTCTATCGAAATCTTAACACAGCACTTCATTCACATAATTTCTAAAACGTAGTCATAAATTTGTATTAAAAAAAATGTTTAAGATATTTATAATCGTATTTAATTATGGAATCTAAGATCCCAGATTTTCTTTCTAATTATAATAATCCAATAAAATTTTGACTTGAAAAACAATAGATTCTTGACAAACAAATAGAGTCCGCAAAGCCATGATTGGGCTTTGCTTCTCGCCAAAATGAACATGCAATTTGGTCCCACCTTCAATTTTAAGATGATTATTATACAAACACTCCCCATGGTTCAATGAGTAAAATTTAATTATTTTAGTGTTGTTTTTTATTTTTATTTTTATTTTTTCAGACTAAATTATAATTTTGGACAAATTGCAAAACCATACCCTTAAATTTTCAATTTAAAAATTATGCCATAAAGCTTATATAAATGTCAAAATTGGGTCAAATTGGACATTCAAGCTTGCATAATAATATAAATTATAACATTTATACAAATTTGGAGTTTGATTTTTGTTGGTTGTGGTTCCAATTTCTATTATTATTGTAATCTTAAGGGTTTAGTCTAAACACTCGCAGAAGTTTAGGAGCTTAACTCTTATAATTAAAAATTTGAGGAATATAATTGTAACCACCACTATAGAGGCAATTTACCTATAATTTTAATTCCCAATCTTTGATGTAAACTCTCTAAACTTAAAAGAATTATTCCATCTTTCATTTTATTTTTTTTTAGTTACTATAAATTTTTGACTTTGTTGTTACTAAGTGTTGGTTGATTTGACTCACAAATTATGATTTGACACAACTTGACTATAAAGTGTTAACTATCTAAATTAGGGTCTATTTGGATTGAGTAAGATAAAAAACAAATATTTTTTTAAAAAAATTATTATTATTTAAAATCTTCTATAAAGAGCAATACTTGGATGCATACTCTCTTCTTCTACATACAAAGTAAAATAATTTTTTAATAATTTTTTTCAAAAAGTACATTATCTTGTAGCAATTTTTAATTGAGTGTAGCAAGATTGCACCTGTAGTCAAGGCATATTGACACCAATGTGAATAATTTGAATAGGACAAGCAAAATGAATATATATTAAATCATATTATATGTTGCCAGTTCTCTTATAATGCATAAAGCTTAAGATAATTATTTTAAATGCAAAAATTATTGAAAATATTTTCAAATATAGCAAAATGTGCCACTATTTATTAGTGACATTTTACTAATTTACAAATATTTTAATTCATTTTGTTATATTTAAAAACAACCCTACGACTTATCAGCTTAATTAAAATGTTATTCATTTAAATAATCATGTTAGTTATATGGTAGAAATCGAATAGAGTTTAAAAGAATTAAAAAGGAAAAAAAAAACGACTTTAATGGCATGACTTTTTTTTTTTTTTTAAGTTACTAAATAGACACTTTTTTTACATAAAATAGACACAATTAATTGAACCTACATCCATATTTTGATTTTTTTTTTTTTTAAAAAAAGAATGTCTAGTAATCATTATTCTAATAATTAAAAAAATATTATTCCTTTTTTTTATATATTAAAAAGTTTCAACCGTGTTGAGTACTCTTAAAACTTCTACTATAAATAAAATTGGTTGGAAATTATGATTAATTCGAAAGTAGAAAAATCATTTTAAATAACAAAATTATTGAAAATATTTATAAATAATAGCAAATATCACAATCTACACAATAAGCTAGAATAGACCACGATAACCTACTATATGTTTCTATCAATAGATAATAGTTTATCACAAATAACAATAACATTTGGTTGTATTTGTAAAGGTTTTAGTTCATTTTCCTATATTTAAAAATAAAATAATCCTTGAAAATAAGATATTCAAGCATTTTAATGTTACATTTGGTTTAATTATTTTATTTAGTAAATGCATTTTTTAGCCTAATGCAAATAAAATTTGTAATTTTGAAAACATTAAAAAATAATAATAATAAATAAATAAATAAGCAACGCAAATTTGAAGCCATATTTTTATGTTTTAAAAAAACGAAGACTACCAAAATTTAAGAAATGAAAAAAATTTACACTTAAATTTCAAAAAATAAAAACTTAAAACAAGAAATAAGAAATGTTATCAAACCAAGCTTACATGAATCAACTCCCTTTATTTCTACTTTTCTCTGCCTTTCTTTCTTTTTATGTCTTCTTAAAATCGAGGTGCCTACTTAATCTTCTTTGATGATGAATTTTAAATTCTTAGCTTTGCATGGATTAAAATTTTCAAAAAATAAACATATTGAAACAAAAATGAGCCATCAATAGGCCAAATTGCTTCTTATTTTATTTCATCACAAAAAAAGAAAGAAAGGAAGGAAAACAAAACAAAGAAAACATATCCGGTTAACAATTTTCGATTGATAATTTCTCTAATTAGAATCTTGTTTTGATTGAGCTTCTTCATGGTGTTCTCTCTCCAAATTGTACACAAATTATTCTATTCAAGACATTTGCTTGAATTGGACTACGTTTATCCTACCAATTTAAGGTTTAGCATTTGTTTCTCGTTTTGTTCTAGGTGTACTTGACAAGTTTTATTTTCTTTTGTTACTACATTTGTATTTTGAATATTAGTCTCTTTTCATCGACTTGTTTTTATGAGAAAATTTTCGATAAAAAGTATAATTTACCCATAATTATTATGGGAAATCAGCTCCTGCTCGCTTTACTTAACAAAAGACCATGGAGTCGAAGAATAATGTCTATTTTCACTCACAACCAGACAACATTTGCAAACAAAGACTTGTAGCAACCATACGAAAACGTGCTGAAGCAAGGAACTCAATAAACAAGTACTAAGCCCTAACTACTCTAAATAATGGATGATTTAGTGATAGATCAAATGTGATCAAAATAATGGATTTAGCAGAAATACCTGGATTGAGAAGAGGACAAGCAAGTTTGTAGTTAAGAAGGAAGCATTTCTAGCCTGCACTGAAGGCACCTCGAGTTGACACAATAACATAGGTATGAAATGGTGTCCCATGAATTAAGATGAGATGGTGTTCGGTTTGAAGTCGCCTTTAACTGCTAATGTCATATGCTCAGGAAGAATTCTTAAGACAGTTATCACATGGATTAGAGCCATATTTGCATGCTTTTCGATCAAATGACTCGCCAAAATGCTGAAGCAACATTTGTCTCCGACATTCATCCTGTGAAATTTCACCACAAATTCAGGAAGACAAGTTTGTATCAACACAAAGTTGTCAAAATACTAAAACTCATGGAGCAGGAATTTTCGTGGTGATGAATCAAGGATGTGAAATGGAGTTACTAACCTTAAGTTCACAGAACTGTTGCATTTTCTTTCCTTGTGACATTGACATCTTAAAACTTTCACTTTTAAATCCTTGACCATTACGTAACATGCATACAATTCGGCTGAAATCCTTTTTTTGGTACAAGACAATACATGAAGCAGGGGAATCATCCCTACCAGCTCTTCCTGATTCTTGATAATAGCTTTCTATTGATTTTGACATTGTATTGTGAATAACAAACCGCTGGACAAATAGAAGGAAGAAATGAAATGAGGACGAACGATGTAATAACAAACAAGGGAATGTCAAAGTTAATTGTAAACACTAGGAAGTAATAGAATATGCTTAAGCATACATATAAGACAGTTGGATCTAAGATAAGTCCTACAGAAAATGGAAAAGGAGAAAAAAAAGACTTACTGCTAGTTGAGGCCAGCTACAAATTCATAAAGAAATGGTTAATTTAAGAGATGGTGTATAGGAAGGAGACATTGATTTGGACAGTAGGCATGAGCAGATTTCTCTGAATGTTTCATTCTGTTCAAACTGTTCTAAAACCCAAAGGTAGCTAACTATAAGCCTTACTCATAGGTATCAAGCACAGTGAAAGAAATCGGCCAACTTTGTCAAAAGAGATTAACACTAAAACATGATTGCAAACAAATTCCTTAACTTTCAGGAGAAAAAGGAAGAGAGAGAGAGAGAGGCGCATTGAGTCGGTACCTACTTTCATGGGAAGTACATAGTAATTCATTCATTCATGAAATCTCAAAACCAAACTCTAAAATAGACATTATGATGGTGAATGATGTACTTCAGTTTTCTTGCACCAGTGTTCAAAATTATAAACTAACTAAATATCATTTCTCATGCTACAAAAATTATAGTTCGGCAGGGACCAGAAGTCTCAAACAATAGCATGCACGTCATTGTAATAAATGAACTTACAACATCTGGCTTGTCTATCCCCATGCCAAAGGCAATTGTAGCGCAAACAATCTGGATATCTCCCACATGCCATTTCTTCTGTACCAAAACTCTTTGGCGAGCAGCTAAACCAGCATGATAATATGCTGTCTTGATTTTAAATTTTTTATTTAGAAATTCTGATACCTCCACACATTCACTTTTTGAAAGACAATATACAATTCCACATTGATTCTTGAAACGATCCATTACGAGCTGTCCAAGCTGCAACAGAGGCTCTTTTGTCTTACACAGTACTTCGTACTTCAGGTTAGGCCTGTCAAAGCTTCTTTCAAGGATGAGTGCATGAGGGATTCTTAAAGCTTTTAGTACATCCTGCAGCATATAGATTGAAATGAGAAAATATTATTTCGTGCAAAACAGAAAATGTCAAGCCTATGGCATCCTTGTTATACCTCACGAACTGACTGTGTTGCTGTTGCAGTCAGTGCCATCACTGGAACATCAGGGAAATTTTGCTTAAGACATCCTAGATTTCGATAATCTGGGCGAAAGTCATGTCCCCACTGGCTGCATCATTGGAAAAACAGAAAGCAGTTAATGGCATGGTCATCAAGGTAAGACTGATCTGATTTACCTATTCCACCACATTTAGCTTTTTACTAAAACCCATTTAAGAAGTTTTCTCCCATTTATCTGCCAATTATCCTCGGCTTTCACACAACCTCCAACAATTGTTATAATACATCACAAAACAGGTTACAATTAGCAAAAACCTATTATATAGATTAACCAATTTGATTGAAACATGTGTTTGTTGGTTCAGTCATTTGAACTGCTTTTTTTTTTGGGGGGGGGGGGGGGGGGGGGGGGGGGGGGGATACTTGCCCTTCTTCAAAAATGGATGCAGTGCTGCTTTGGGAAGGAAACAGCCCCAAGAAAGTCAAATTCTTTTTAGTGTCCCTAGCTCACAGTAGTCTCAACATTATGGATAGAATCCAAAGAAGACACCAAACTTAGCCATCTCTCTTAACTTTTGTCTCCTTTGCAATAGAAGTTTTCGTTTTGGACAGGCAACAATTTCATTAACTATAGCATCCCATGAGGGGTTAATTTCATTAACTAATAACATCCCATGAGGGGTTACAAACCTGAACATCATACTCAATTACAGATTTCAACCAATGAGGCATGTTAGCGGTCCACATCCCACCCTCAACATTGGAGATACCCACCTGGCAAGCCTATGAGCTACCTCATTACAAGATCGAGTAATGAAAGTAAAACCCAAAATGTGAATACAAATCATCCACTCTTTAATCTCTTGCAGGATAACCCTAATTTGGGATTGTAACACAGAGTTTTCATGGATGGCCTTGACCAGAATTTGTGAATCGGATTCAACCCGGATATTTTGAAAGCCCATATCACCTACAATCTTGAGCCCAGAAAGAAGGGCCATTGCTTCAGCATCCACAACCTCACACAAGCTTTCCACAAACTTGGCCAGAGCCACCAACACCTGTCCCATGGAATTTCGAACAGCATACCCCAGACCCATGCCTGAAGGAGCAACCAGCGAAGCATCGATGTTCAGTTTGATCACCATCAAATTTGGTGGCCTCCATATTCTCACCTCCGGCATCCTTAACCTCCATACGATCAGGTTGCACGACAATCGACCCCGATGACTGTTGATGATGGAACTCACAGATATACCCCACCACCCATTCAGCCATAGAAGTTCTAAAAATAGTAACCACCTCTTCCTCCATTGCCATTTCGCCTATATGGGTTGGATTTATATCTTGAATCTCTTCAATATGGTCCAATACCCTCCTAAAGATGGTAATCTTTTTTTAGTTTCCATCCAATTGGTGGTTTAAAGAGAAAGCTAGGATTTTGAAGTGCAACGTGAGTAGAGCCCTCTTTGGTCGATTTGGAAAGAAATGAATAGTCAGTTGTTCTTAGATAAGTCCTCTTCAAATAATTTTCTTTTCTTTTTTAATATACAGTTAACAGCCTCCACGTGTAGTGCTTTACACAATTCTTTTTGTAATACAAGATGTTATCTCATTAATTTAGATTGACAGTCTTTCTTTCTCAAACCTTTGGTTTAGGCTTAGGGACCCCTCATCCCTAAGGCCTTTAGGCTGTGATCTCCTCTTTTGGTTGAATATATTTTGACATTTTGTCTTGTGTCACATATTAAAACGATCGATGATAAATAAAAAGAAAAATGGACGGACTGCCCATTGCTTAAATTAGGGTATCATCTATATCCCAAGACTTATAAGCTATCTAATTCATCAAAAAGTTAACAAATTAAACAAAGAACATGGCATACCTTACACAGTGTGCTTCATCAACAACAAAACCCGCAAGTTGTTTCTGTCATTACATTTCAAACTTAACATTATTTGTAATAGAAAATTGTGGAAATTCTGCATTGTAAAGAAAAACTTCTTCAGAATAATTTAGCAAGTTTTAACAGGTCACCTTCAGATGCATGATTCTAAGAATCTCCAAAAATGAATGAGTCGCTATTCTCTCAGGAGTTACATACAAGAGCTTGCATGAAGGTTTATCTTTCCTACAAATGAGAAAAGAAAACGCAATTTGAAAATATGCTCAAGGAGTATCAAAAAGTTCTGAAATTTTCCACGTATAATTGCTTAGTGTACATCCAACATGTTTTCTCATAGAGATTTAACTAAAAAAAACTCTGAAAACATTAAAATAAGTATCCAAGTAGAGTAGTATGCATATCATTCTCCTTGAGAAAAGAAATGGTTTTCTGAATACTATACATCATATACATTATAGAAATATGGACATAAATTTACCAAATATCACGCCTAGAGAAAGACGTAAACCTTGCCTCAATTCTTGTAGGACAACAGCTGCTTGAGAAGAAGTTTGTTGAGAATTTAAAAATGTTGACGGAATTCCAAACTTGAGGTTTAATGTGATTATCTGATCTTGAATTAGAGAAAGGAGGGGAGATACCACAACAGTAACACCTGGTTGAACTGTTGCAGGCAGCTGTACAGAGTGAAGTAGATGTAAAAATACGAAACGAGTTTAAAAAGCCAAGCATACAGTCAACAGAAAAAAAAAAAAAAAAAAATCAAAACTCCTCTTCAGTTTTCAAAACTCATACCAAACAAAATATCTATAAGAATATATTTACAAAGCAAAAATGACTGCGGATAATACACGCGAGATGGAGGACACTAGTCTACAACATTCCACGCCACATGCATTGATGCCTTGGATAATTCAGGGAACAAAGTAGCACTCAGAGGATTTTAGAGATCATGGCAGCCAAATTTTGTAAAATTGATTAGATATGTTGTGCATCTCACAGACTATTCTGTTACTATATCTTTTGAGATAAAGCTTCCTCGATGAAAGGATTTTCAAGAAATAAGATAGGGAAAAGTCATCAGGAACAAAGAAATCCTGACAACTTCAACTTTAGCACACCTTCATATACATAAAAAAGAAAAAGTAAATGAACTACAAACTTAAATAAATGGATGATAATGAAGAGTAACCAATATGACTGGCAATAAATGCCACAGCTGAAATGTAATCCACACATTTGATTAACCATCTAGCTCTATGCTTGTCTTTAAAATTGTGTAGGAAAGTAAGAGAAAAATGACCTGGTAACATAAGCTTTTGCCTCCTCCAGTTGGCATAAGTATAAAACAGTCTTGCTTTGATGCAGCTGCTTTACAAGCCTCATGTTGCAGAGGTCGGAATGCTTTGTTTCCAAAAATAACAACATTCGCCAATTCAAAATCATCCAAAGTTTGTAACTCTTCATAAGTAAGAGTCTTGCGTCCAGCCTCTGATGTTCTAGAGGACTGTCTTTTGCCTGGATTTGAAGAAACTGAATCCCGAGTAGTGCTGCTTTTGTAATCCTTCAACATAACTTATTAAATCAGTATTTCAAATAAGCTAAAAGTTTCACTATCACCAAGGACCAAACAAGTTAAGATGTTTTCCACACATTACTTGCGTTGGTTTAAAATAAAATAAACAAAAATATTGTCTTTATGCATGCATTTACTTACTTCAGTGTACTATGTTAAAGCACCTAGAGTAAAAAGTTGCACCGGCTGCTTACATATTTAAAATGCTATAAATTTTCATGCGAAGAAGCTTACCCTTGATCTTGAAGAATATTTACTTGAAGTGAGTATAGAAGTAGCCTGATCAGAACAATAAGAGGTGGTAGAATCAAGATTTCTCTTCTTTGAAGCGCTGAAGTCTACATCATCATCACTTTCACTGGAGGAATCAATATTAACCAAATTCGGTTTTTCCTCAGCTTCAGATGAATCCTCTATGATATTGATTGGGCATTCTCTGTTGTGAGCATTTTGAACTCCAACTTTTTCCTGGACATTTTCATCCAGAATAATATCTAAAGCATCACAAGCTTCTGACTCCATTGCCTGTAAATCATCCCATTCTTCATTGTCTTGAGCAGACTCCGCAAGAGCCGCCAAAAAATCATCTCCGCAATGCTCAACAGAGACAAATTCCTTCCCCTCATCACCTGAACAAAGAAGCGCATGCATAAACAAATAATTGACAGTGCCAACTTTTTACTTTAATAGCTCAATTAGAAGAGCTAGTTGTACTCCTTGCTGGTCAATCTAAATCTAATAACATTATCCCACCCGTTAATCCGTCAGATTACCTTCAACATAGATAATGTAAGAAAATTTTAAAACTAATTCAATTGTTTTTTTAATATCCATGAGTGTCCGAACAAGCTTAAGACACCACAATTAATCTCACGGGACAAATTTGACCCTACATACAACATTTGGGTGTCAAGAAAACCCAAAAGATATTAAATCTTAAAATAAGTGGATTGAACTCATTATCTCTTAGCCTTTATCAAACTCATGCACTTTATTTTTCACTTGGGTTACTCTTAGCCTTTATCAAACTCATGCACTTTATTTTCCACTTGGGTTGCTCTTAGCCTTTATCAAACTCATGCATTTTATTTTCCACTAGGTCAACCCATGATACTTGTTTTAAAAGAGTTTTTATGGTCCATCAACAGAACAAAACAATGGTTAATGATTTACACTGAATGTCATGTCGATATAACCATATTCTCACTCAAACTATCCACCAATTCCTATGACGTGAACTCGGGAAAAAGCTGAAAGAGTACGAACAATTACAGTTCCTCTCCTCAATCCAGAACTATGAAACTATGTTTATGACATTTCTAAATCCATATTTCTACAGTACACGTCTCAGATGAAGGAAATATTGATTAAACGATGTTCCATTGTTCTCATTTCAGTAAGGAAATAGTTATACAGATGAAACTGAAAGTGCAATTTTAGGGTTCGGAAATGGGTGGAGATCGAAGAAAGTACCATATAGATTGATTATTCGGTCCAAGCAGGCCTCCGCCGATTCTTCATCGAAACCGAGTTCAGCGGCCAAGCTTAGCAACCGAGCTCTCTCCAATTCCAAGTCGTGACCGCCCATTTTCTGAGTTCTATGGAAACTTCGTTCCTCCCGCGCAAAATTGGATTTAAAGCTTTTCTTTTTAGGAAAAATCCTTTTTGTGATTTTGTATATAATTTCTATTTTGTCCCAAACTTCAAAATGTTACACCACTCTCTAGTTCCGTTTCAATTTTTATATCTAAGTTTCATATGTTGTAATTTTGATCATTTAAATTTGAATTTTGTCACAATTTGATTCATAAATTTTACGATGTACGCTTTTAACATCCATTTTTACTAAATATCCATTGCAAGTAATTAGCATTAATGATTATTAAGTATTTTAAATTAATCAATATATATTAACATCAAAGATTGAAATTTTTAGATTAAAAATGTAAATCTAAAAATTCAAACATCAAATTAAAATAAAATTTAAATTCCAAAATGAAATTGCAATATTAAACTCAAATTATGCTCAAAATTTAGGACTTAACCAAAAGCTAGATTGACAGAATTTTAAAGAATATAACCTTACCAAAATTTGGAACAGTAATAAGAAAAACTTTCCTGAATTAGATTTTTGTCCCCATGTCTTCATTAATTCACTCGAGTACAATGACATGTACGTTCATCATCCTAAATTCACAATATTTAACAATGACGAGGACTGAATCGAAAAGGACCAAAAGGTTTTCTATACTAAAAAAATAATGAAAAAGGTTCAAAATACATTAAAGTAAATTGAAAAATTTTAAACAATTCAGACTACTATAAAAAATAAAAAATAAATAAATAAAAAAACACAGCTCAAACCCTCAAACATTATATATCATCGGCTAGCATACTTAAAAAAACAATATCGATGACTAGTGGTTCAAAAGTTCGAACATCCGTAGTTATTTTAATTTAAAATAATTTAAAAAAATTTTAAAAAATAAATAAATTACAAAAATTATCAAAATAACAATGTCATCCTTAAACTTTCAATTAAAAAAAAAAAAATTAAACCCTTAATCTTTTAAAAATGTAAAAATTGTACCACCTAAGTTTTAAATGCTTACACTATGTCAAAGTAAATATAGTTAAATTGGGTACGAAAGTATTAATGAGTAAGAGGTTTGGGATTCAAATATCTCTACCATCTATCATAGAAGAGAAAGATAAAAATGAGTAAAATAAATTAAATTTTTATATTTAAAATAGGAGAGAAAAGAAATACAAGAGAAAGTAAGTGAATTAACTAGAGAAAAAAATGTTATTATTTTAAGTCATTATTATTTAATTTATTTTGATAAAAAATATTAAAATACACTTTGTAAGTATTTCAAAAGTTAAATTAAGTGTCAAATACTTTAATTTTTTTTTAAATTGATTTATTTTTAAAGTTGATTCAATTTTCTCGAATTCGAGGACTCGATTTTAACATTTAAAAATATACGGGCAAAATTAGAATAAACTACAAATTAAAGGACGAAAATTATATTCTAAACATTATTTTGAAAGAAAAAATTGAATAGCAAGTATTTTTTTTATTGACTTCCTTGAAGACTTCAAGTGGGTTTTGGAACTGAATCAAAAGCCGAGAGCGATAGAGATGGAGCCGCCGACCAAGAGAAGAGACAGAGCCGATAATGGCGAAAGAGAGATTTGCATCTTCCTCGAAACTCGAAACCTGGAAAAAGCATGGTGTCAAATTTCTCTACGAAATCACAGATCGTCAAATTTTCAAAAAGTTGTACGTACGATCGGCGCATTGAAGTCCACATAGTGCGGAAAATTCAAGTAAAACAACTCTTCACACCAATCATTTCCTCTCCATTTCCCCGAAATAAACCCTAATTCTTCTGATTTAATTGTGGTTTCTTTTCCCCCTTTTTTACAGTTTAATGTAATTTTTTAATTGAATGCGGGGACAATGAGATCAGTTTTGTTCATTTCAATCACGTTTGAAGGCCCCTCCAACTCTGCGAACGTGTAATTTTTTGTCTCCCTTTCAAACATCTTTATGTTTTTTCTGTCTCCCTTCGTCGTTTTCGCGTGGGTCGAGTCGTTCTCGAGGAAAATGGTTCGCCCATTCATGTTCTAAATGTGGGTTTGTCAATTGACTGTGAATTTTCCCAGAACATGGAAGGTAATTTCAGCTCAATGAAGTTTAGAGGCTGAACTTTTCTCTGTAACTTCTGTGCTTCTTCTTGATCAATCGGCCATGTTCATTAATTTCTCTTCTAAAATTCTCTTCCAGGTCACTGTCAGATAAGAACACGTAAAGGGCAGTGGTTGATATTTTATTTGAATTGTTTATAGTAGACAAAGGACAAGGCAGTTTATTTAGTTATCTAAAGCTCAGAGAATTTCTACCAACTTTCCATGACAAAATCTAGGTAATGTCAGGCTCCCTCTAGAAAATTATGCTTGATGATCTTATCTATTATTTTACAATATAAAATTGACTTCAACTATTACCGCGTTTCTTCTGAAGTTTAATGGAAGCTTCCTCCTCCCTTCTGAAATTGATTAATTGTCAATGACTCAATGGCCATTCCTTATAAATATTTATTTTGAGAGTAACTCATTAGAGATTTTGATTATTTTGAGTTAATTTCTCGGTATTTGATGGTACAGAAGAGGCCTTTTCATGTCTACCATGGTGTTGATTCTGGAACTTCGAATCAAGAGCCAAAACGAATCAATATGTTCCGGACGTGAGTATATATAGTTAGTCCAAGAACATTGGTGTTCTGTACATTGATCTTTTATTTTCTGACACGCGGTTTTTCATTTGTGTTTCTGCAGAGCTGTTGGGGAGGATAGCCTATTAGCTTTTCTTGAACCTCTGATTCGGAAAGTGGTAAGACAAGTCTCTTATGCCTGGTTATAACTAAACTGAATTGATTAAATTTGATGTTAGAATTTACTTTGGCAACCTTGTTTCTTTTTAGCTTTGCCTTTTCGGTTAGCAATTAAAATTGTAGTTGTTGTAGATAATAGGAAACTACTCTGGTGCCTTGATGAAAACATTCTATTCTTTGTTTTCTGTATGTTTGGTTATTAGGTAAGAGAAGAGACAGAATGTGCTATTTCCAAATTTTTCCCCTCATCTTCAAGGTATGTACTTTACGTCTTTACCCTGTCATTGCTCTATTTTTGTTTTTTTACATCAACCTCATGTGAAATGTCTCTCTGCCTTATAATGCTTTTATCTTGTAAGTTTGTTGACATCAAGTTAAGGATTGCTTTTGATTTATTGTCAATGTGAATGGTTTGTCAAATAGTAAAATTCATTTGTTGTGTGATAATTCACCAATTATTATATTTGTCCTCTTTCCTTGGGCTCCATCTGATCTTAGCTTCCTTTCAAATCTCCAGCAGCTCAGGTAGTGACTCTGAAATAACAACAGCAGGATATCGTCTGCAGCTTCACTTTGAAAGCAAACTGCCTGATCGAATTTTTACAAACAATCCGCTGAAAGCTGAGGGTGGCAGACCATTGAAAATTCAGCTATGCGATGCCAATTCCAAGACTATTGTGAAATCTGGTCCACTATCATCAGCGAAGGTCGATTTTGTTGTCATCCATGGGCTATTTTCCAGTGATAGAGAGGACTGGACTGAGGAGAAGTTCAATGCCAAAATTTTAAGTGAAAGAGAGGGCAAAAGACCTCTATTAGCTGGACCTCAGAGTATTGTCTTGAAAAATGGAGTTGGATTAATCAGCGATCTTAGCATCACTGATAATTCCAGCTGGATACCTAACAAGAAGTTCATCTTGGGAGCTAAAATTTCACCAAAAAATTCTGGAGAACAAAGAGTTAGGCCAGCCGTAAGCTATCCTTTTTCTGTCAAAGACAGCCGTGGAGAGGGTAAGTTGTGATAACTCAACATTTAGTACAAACACCACTTTCTTCTTGTGCCTTGTTGACCTTTGACATTTTTCTGGGTACCAGATTCTGATAAATGATAATCTTGTTTTAGATCTTAAAGCTTGTAACTGATTAGTTACTTTTCAGGGTATACAAAGCATTATCCTCCAAGCTCGCAAGATGAAGTATGGCGTTTGGAGAAAATACGAAAAGATGGTAAATTTCATAAGCAGCTTGCTTTGCACAGAATTTTCACTGTCAGAGACTTCCTCTTGTTGAATGAAACAAATCAACCCGAGTTGCGCCGTGTAAGATAATTTCTCTGGTTGTGTTGACTATAATTCTGCGTTGTTTGTGTTTAGTTGTTCTTTTTCATTTGTTTCCCTCATTCATCTGACTGGCTCTAATACGAGTAATCTTATAACTCGCACTTTATTTTTTGACGATGACATTGCAGATACTTGATCGAATGTCAGATAAGGTATGGCGAAAAGTTTTGGATCATGCAAAAACTTGCATTATGGACGATTACACAGTTTCCAGATACCCAAATGGATGGAATGGGGTAGTTATTCTGTTCATCTCCATCTCAAAAGTTGCTATATTTCGATGTATTAGTGAACTATGATATTATTTTTTGTATTGAAGGAGAAAAGCAAACAAATAGGGAAAAAGGAATCATGGTCATTATCATCTGAAAATCATTCTTCACTCTTCTCATATAAATTTCTGGTCTGAAACTCAGGAGCTGTCATTTTCATTGCAGGCATTGGTTGAAGATCTGAATAAACCAATATATCTGAACAAATTTGATGATCAGCCAACCCCTAAACTGTCATTGACCTACCAGCAAGCTGGTCCTTCGTCTAGTTCTCCAAATCTAGGATTGCAACCTCTGGGACCTGGCATCGTACATATGCAAGGTATAAAAAGTTTTCATGATTGATATAATACCAACATATTCTTTGTTCTTTCAGTGTTTCGTTTGGTGATCTTCCTACCCCTCATAAGTAGTGTGACATGGTTCTTCAGAAAATTTAATGCCTCCGATGCTAAAGTGCAGCTGTAATAGTAGTGTTTTTTTTTCCCTCCTGTGCTGATGCCTCCAAAATCACTTTTCTAAGGCGATTGATTTTTGGAAGGTAAATGATAACAAGCACGGTCAAATGCCTTTAGTTGAAGCAGCTCTACAGGCTTCTTTCCAACTATTTTAGTCTGTGCTTGAACCATCAGTTTGGTCGGTTAAATCTGTTGGCTTTTGGCATGAAAAAGTCCTCACTTTAAGGTTCCCCTAGTTTCCTTCCTTCATTTCTTTCTTGGTTATGTCACGTGATTGTATTCATTAACGAGTCTCCTAGTGTAATGGCATATTTGGGAGCGGTTAAAACCACTTTCTTCATTCTTAAAATCACTCAAAAAAAAAAAAAAAAAGCTTTTAATCATTAAAAAAATGACAAAAGTGATTTTAACAATTTTAAAATCACTTCTAAACATGTAATAAAAATATTCAAACATCTTCTTTTTCACGTCTTGTGATACAGAATTTCTAATTCTCTAAAGTAAAGCAATTCTATTTTCTGAGCAGAGAACCTGCAAATTCAGGCTGCAGATACTTATAACACCGAGGACGATGGAGCCCAACCTTCAATTTTTCAAATCTATAACGATCACACAGACCAAGGTTTTCCGCAGGCACTGCAGCTTGATTACACTGTAGAAGAATGTCATTTTCTGCCGTCAACTCCAATTTACTTTCCTCCAGCAATGAGCGAGCATGGAAACAATTTGCTTCCTTCTCCGAGTTATGCAGCGGAGGCTGGGGGCTGTGGCATTTTCCCTTATCTGGATCACAGCGCTGATATCTTAAATGGAGCAGATTAAGTTTCAAGCTCTATGTTTAGGGTATATCAGTTGGATCTTCAAACTAGAATGGCAAAGCCATTCCGATTCAGATAGCGTCTCACCGTGCTCGATTCTAAAAGTGTCAAGCAACCTCCTTTGTGGTCTTAGTGTCAAGTTACTGCACACCCAAGGAGAAAAGTTTCTGCTAAATTTGCAGGTC
Source organism: Citrullus mucosospermus (assembly GCA_030954485.1). Taxonomy (NCBI): domain Eukaryota; kingdom Viridiplantae; phylum Streptophyta; class Magnoliopsida; order Cucurbitales; family Cucurbitaceae; genus Citrullus; species Citrullus mucosospermus. The sequence goes on from CM062056.1 coordinate 28,511,417, forward strand.
CTAATCTGTTTAAGCATTTTTTTATTTCTTTTTGGTAGATACCTCATGTGTTTTCCTGCAATATTTTTGCTTTTCCCTTGGGGCCAATGTGTAGCAAATAGTCTTTGTAAAGAGTCTGCTTTCCTCATTTTATCTTTGTTTCAGCTCTGCAAGTTGAAATTGTTGTAACTTATAATCAATTAGAAAGGGAATTGTTTTTCTTTATAATAAACATGTCCAAGAATACAGGTTCCTGCATCAGGCAGCCTTATAGAGCGAGGACTCGGATCGCTACGCGGTGACACGACATGCTCTTGATTCAATTTATATAGCGTTATGGAGTACTAGTGTTTTTGAGTACTATCAAGACAAATCGGACACGATGATTACTGAAAGGAAAAGAAACCAGAGGTAACTAAAAAATACATTTGGGAAAAGAAATCTGAGTTAATCATTGATTTGTAAGAAATAGTAGTTCTTTATCGCCAATTCTCCATGTACATGTATAGAAGAGAAGAAACAGTGCCAAAAGAGAATGAACTTGAAGTCTCTGTTTTTTTTTACATTGCAACGGCAGTATACCTCCGGCTCCTACTTTCTAAAAGAAGTATATTATATTTACTAAAAGTTGTGTTGAAGCATGAATCTCGTCAGGTCACTCCTTGGCGATCTAGTGTATGTGCTGATTTGTACAATGAATCGCATTGATGTGGTGTCGTGTCACCTACACATTGATGCGGTGTCCTGTCACCTACACATTGATGCTTAAGTCAATAAAGTGATGCGTTTAATAGAGCAAAACATCTTTGGTTACATACCTCTATGGGTGATGGAGTTGCTATTTATATGGCCCTCTAATTGTAGTTCACTCAAGGACTTGTGCGTTGATGACAATGTTAGAGGTAGAGATGTCGAAATAATCAAGTGGCAAGGACAGCTAGCTTTGCTCGATTAGTTTCCTCCTCTGGTAACGAGCCTGAACTTGATATGTTCATTTCATGGTTTGGGTACTTCTTTTCCTCTTATTTTGATATGGAGTCTCCTTGAGTCCATTCTTCCTTTTGAGCTTAGACCTTCATTGAGTTTTGCTCATAACAAAGTTGAACTATTTTTATAATTGCATTTCTATTCAGATAATTTAGATCTTGAAGTTTACGCACTCTACTTTCCTCGATGAGCATTTTTAAAAATGGAATTTAGTAATGAATTTTAACCTTTTCTCTTAAAAAATAAAAATTGATAAGGGGTGAGAAGATAGTTAGGAAATTGTCAAAAATAGTCTCTTCAAATTTTCACTTTTCATAACTAGCACAATTTTTTAAAATTCGTTACAATAGTAGTTTTTCTCAAGACAACCATTAAGATTTACTTAAAAATCTAACTTTTTCTGGGTTTTTTTTGCTTTATCAGTGAAATCTTGGGTAGTATTAACATTGAGATTCTATCAATTTTTTCAAATATTAAATAATCTTTCCTTAATTTTTCAATTATTTTTCCAAATTTGACTATCTCTCACAAATCTTAATGCTTTCCACAATTATATGAATTTCCAAATGTCCAAGGGAATTTACTAATTATGATTTTTTAAGTGGATTTTAGGTGCAGTGTGATTTTTAAATTTTAGAAAATATCAAATGTTGCGAAAATCTTATATTAAATTTTTACATAATTTTTAAATCTTTAGCCTAATTTATGCGTTCCACACTCAAATGAATTTCCAAATGTCCATGTGAATTTATTAATTATGATTTTCTAAGTGGATCTTAGGTGCATTGTAAATTTTAAATTTTAGGAAAAAAACAAATTTTGCAAAAATTTGGGTAAATTTTGAAAAATATGAAGAGTCTTAGTAGTAATTTGCCGAGATTTCACCAAGAAAATTCAAATATATAGAATCTTTGTGTTAATTTGGCCTGAGGTAACACCTCGATTCTTTATATTGTCCTTTTTGTTTGGCAAAATTTGATTTTGGGTGAAAATTTGAAAATAGGTAAGATTTTATATAAATATTGGAAATACTACATAATATTCAAAAAAATTTAGTAGAATTTTGGTGTTAATACTAACCGAGATTTCGCCAAAAATAATTGAATTGATAGACAAAGTTAGATTTTTAAGTAATTATCGACGGTCTTGAAAAAAATTAGTTTCGCGAATTTTCAAAAAGCATACTAACTTTAAAACACGAAAACTTGGAGATCCTATCTCTAACTATTTGTATAGACACATTTATAAATTAAAAAAAAAAAAATATATATATATATATACCCACTTTATTTTCTCAAGATTTACTCCTGTGCATTTTTGTTCAATTTTCCTAAAAAGGGCATGAGAGTAAATTCGCAATTCTCTCATTCTCATTCCCGAAGCGAGTGGCATCAATAGTAAATAATGTAAATTGAAGTGGCAAATTATCAGGGCTTAAAATATCTAACCTCTAAAGTATTCGATTGCCATTGCCAGTGGAAGGAAAAAAATTGTAGAAATAAATAAAAAGGAAAAAAGGGAAATCTCTGGAACTTTCCTTGTACATATCATCTGCAAGATATTTTCATCTCTCTCCTTCTCTCTCTTTCTACCGTCAACTCGCCCTTCTGTATAGACCACACGCCAATCGTTGAAAACCCCAACGCAACGTAGCCTCTTCTTCTTCCTTTTCTCTGTTTTCTGATGCCCATGGCCATGCCGCTGTTATGGTGATCTGAAACTTGTTTTTCACTCCTTTTGTCTGCTGTGCTGGTTGTATTTCAAGATTCTGCGGCTTCTCTTCTTTCTGATTCCGGTTTTCCATGGATCGGGGAGGAGGATCCGACGGCGGAGCTTGCTACTACGCTATCCTCGGTATTCGTAAGGATGCCTCCTTCTCTGATATCCGTACTGCCTATCGCAAGCTCGCTATGGTACGAAATTTGAATTTCGTTTTCGATGTAGACGATTTTTCTTGTTTTGTTTGATTCGAGAGTGAATTTGTGAAATCTGAACTGTTTCTGTTGATTTCTCGTTTTCTTTTGTGGTAAAAGAAATGGCATCCGGACCGGTGGACGCGGAATCCTGCGGTGGCTGGAGAAGCTAAGCGGCAGTTTCAATTAGTACAAGAAGCGTATTCAGGTGAGATCATCGATTCCTCCGTCCCCAATCCCCGTCAATTTGGTAAACGCCGTTGAATTCCCCGTCAATGTTCATAGGAAATGGCACTAACGCGCGTTAGGTTGCTCCGTCTGCCCCCTCCTCCTCTCTCACAGTTCTCTCCGATCAGACGAAGAGGTCCGTCTACGACGCCGGGCTTTACGATCCGACGGAAGAAGACGATGAGGTTCGTCTAGATTTTTTTATATTATTTTTAATTATTATATTTCATTATTCTTCCAATTTTCTCCCCTTCTGCTTTGGCTATGGGTTTAGATATTTTTGGCATGCCATGATTGTATCCACGAAAAGACGACGTCGTTTTCATCATTCTCTATTTATATTATTTTTTTATTTATTTATCATTTTTTTTTTTACTTTTTTTCCCTTTCGCCGTCGTGATTATTCGTAATTTCTCATTGCGTTCAAAAGCTGTCATCCAATGGCGTCTTTAAAACTTCCCCTTTTTTACCTTCCTTCTTAAAATGGTTTCTGTAGATTTGTTTTCTATTTAAAAACGATCAATTTATTTAGAAGAATAAAACCTTCATCTTTTCCATTTGTTTCAAAAATATTATTTAAAATTTTGAATAGAAATTGAGATATAAAATGGTGTAATAGGTGATCTGTAACAAAAATCTAGATTACCACATCATCCTACTCTTCATTTTTGTTCGAATTTTTAAAAAGGAATTATATTTTTAAGTAGTTCTTTGAATTTTTAAAAAGGAGTTATATTTTTAAGTAGTTCTTTTTAATAAAAGTACAGGGTATTTTGTAAACAAAAGTTTAAGGATATTGTTACAATTTAGTATTTTTAAAATATTCTTGTTCTTTCAAAACTTAGAATAAATTATTTGATGATTCAATTTTTGTTCAGAAGTCATTTTACTTCAAGGTACTTTATAAAAAAGCCCATGGTAGTATTGGTCCCTTGAAATAGATGCCGAATTTTAAAGGTATTTATCGTAATTTAGCCTTTAAAATTAGTTTTAAAAAAAAAAATGAAAGAAGGTTGGATTTACTAAGAAGCAAATTTTTAAAAATACCGAATAAGAATAACCAGTGAGCAGGTTAGGGGTATTGGCTATTTAGGTTCAAATGTTGTTTTAAAAAAAATTGAATTAAGATTTTAAAGCTATTTTCCATAATTTTTATGATCGAAAATTTTCCCTTGTTATTAGTTCAATAGATTCTAGAATTAGTAAATTGAAGGCCTGGTTAGTGATCTCTGAATTAAATAAAAAGGACGTATTGCCTTTCCCAAAAAGAAAACAAAAAAAGGATGTCCTGTTTAACTTTTGTCTTTGTTTTCTCTCTCTTTATACCTTCTTTTTTTTTTTTAATAAAATCTTTTTTTTAAAAAAATTAAAGTACTACTTGATATAACACGATAAGTACGTAGTTTTTATAATTATATTAAAAATTAAATTTGGTTTGTGATCATTTAGATTTAAATTGTCTTTGTTTTCTTCCATTTTTTTCAATTTTTTTTAATCTTACTTAAGAAAACGTTTAACCAAATTATAAATAAAAGTTTTTAATATATATATATATATATATGTAAAATTCAGAACTGCATTTGTATATACTTTTTAGGTTAAATATTCAATAGATAGCTTGAAGTTTAAAATATTTGTTAAAAAGTGGGTAATTAAATAAATAAGTCTATAAGGAATGAACATTTAAGTTTAATTTTTTAAATAAAAAAAATCGCATAGTCATCATATCTGTAACTTTTCTTTTTCTTCTTCTTCTTTTTTTTTTTTTTTTTTTTTTTTTTTTGTATGAAATGAGATAAACAAGTACTTATGAATCAGACTGAAATCACCTCTTCATTTGTATGTTTAACCTTTTTTAAGCATATATTAACACGTTTAATTCATTGAATTTATAAAATGGGATTTTGTACTCAGTTACAAAGAAGTAATTTATTGTGTGGAAATGATTTTAATGAAATTAGTTTTTAAAAAAAATACATTTTCTCAAAAAGAAAAAAATTAAAATTACATAAATAATAATAAGAAAAATAGCATGTTGGTCGGAAATTGAATTTTGAATATTCCCACATCTGTTTCATATTTCAATTTTTGTTTGCAGACTTTTTCTTTTTCTTTTTTTAATTTTGCTTACTATATAATGCTGAAAATTTCACAAGCATTTTAAAGAATTAATAATTCATATAAGATATTTAATTTTATATTTTTGAGGAAAAAATGCTCTCTCCTTTCCGCTTGCGGTGCAGGAATTTTGCGATTTCATGCAAGAGATGATCACAATGATGAACAACGTCAAACCGGAGGTAAAATCCTAACCGTCCAAATTTCCAGGCAATTAATCTCAGCCATTGATTGTCTTTAATCTTACAAATATTTTGAATGCCCTTTGGGTTTCTATAGGGTGACAGCTTCGAGGACCTACAGAGGATGTTTATGGAAATGGTCGGTTCAGATGGCGTGGGAATGTTCAATGTGAATGACAATCCAACGGCCTCGAAGAGGCCACGTCCTAACGGTTCCAGATCTAGCGCGGCCAAACGGAGCTCCTCTCGCTGCTAAATCAAAGCCCCGTAACTTTAAGATCTTTTCATTCCCATTGAACAATGACGAAAATATCCTTAATTGACGTGGAAATTTCCTTGGGGGTTCTGAAGGGTGACCCCGTAGTTCTTAATTTAATGTAATTTAGTGCAAATTGAGGGGCTCCAAAGCCTTTTCATTTGCTAGGGAATCTTTGGCTACTCTCTCTTTTTTCTTTTTTTTTTCTTTTAATAATAATAATAATTATATAAGTTCATCCCGCTTCTCTCATTGGCTTCCAACCTCATTCTCTACTTGTACGGCATCTCATTTATGTGGAAAATGTGTTTTCTTGTTTGTTACTAAGTTTTAATAGTTTTTTCTTATGGATTTAATACTATTTTAGTCTTTTATTATTATTATTATTATTATTATTTTTTAAAGTATGTATACCAGAATAAAAATATAATCATAATTAGTATTGACAATGATGTGAAGAGTGAGAGAATGGATCCTAAATTAAAAGTTCAAATTCAATACAACTTTTGTAATATTCATTTTTTTCAACTTCTAATTTAACTTTATTTTGATTTTTATATATTAAAAGCAATGTTTATTTTGAAAATTCAACCACCAAGATGGACCAAAGTTACAAGTTTCTCCTTTGTAAATCTCCTGACTTGTGTTTCAAATATTTAATCAGAATGAGGAATATGCAATCTTGGTATCTTTCATTTAATTTCTTTTTTTTCTAATATGAAAATCCACTCAGAATTGTGAAGTAATAAATATGGCCTAAAATCATAGGAAGTAAGTTTATTAATTTATAGTTGTTTCAACATCGATTTAGATCATTTGTTAATATTACATTTGAAAAATTGTTTATGCATCAATTTTTACAAGTGCGTAGACTTCTTCAAGTGTCGGAAACGGTTGGAATGGATATATAAACAAGTTTTGAGCCTAATTTACATTGTTTATAAATGTTTATGGTTTGATTGATGAAACCATAAATCTCACACAATGTTTATCCCAATAAAACATAATGGGAAGTATAAAGAATACACTTACGAAAATTTAAATTTAGATTGATAAAACTATGAGTTTCATATTTTGAAATAATACGACTCTTGAAATTTAAGGGTATAAATTGATAGGTTTTTTTTTTTTTTAATTTAAAAAGAACATGCAAATGATATTATATCGTGTGATACAAATAGAAATGGAATTACTTGAAATCATGCTATAGCCAATTTCAAAATACGGTTAGTCTCATAACTATTTTGTTTTTTGTTTTTTAAAATTAAATCTATGAACACCTATTTCATTTTTAAATTTTTTATTTTGTTATATGCTTTTTACTAATAATTTATCTGACTGGGCCAAAATGATTCAATTTAAGTGAGCTAGTTTAAACAAATGTCCTACAATTAGTAGACCAAATACTTATTAAATCATTCAACCAGCTAAAATTTGTCGTACTAAAAAAGACATTAAATTTTATGAATCAATTGACGGGGTCTCATTTGATATCAATTTAGTTTTTTGTTTTGATTTTTGAAAATAAAACTTATAAACACTACTTTTAACCATAAATTTATTTATAATTTTGTTATTCACGGTTTAGTTTTTATTTTATGTATATATTTTAATTTGACAAGTAATTCAAATATTTTTTTAGAAGGACGAAACTATTGCAAATAAATTATAAGAAACCAAATAAAAATTAAAAAAAATTAAGGGGAAGATATATTTTTGATGCCTAAATTATGGGTTTAGTTAACATTTGGTCCCTATATTTAAAAATATTATAATTTTAGTTCTCAATTTTGAGTCTTGTTTTAATTTAGTCCGCATGTTTGAGAATGTTACAATTTTATCATTGAGAATTAAGTCTTATTTTAATTTGGTTCATAAGTTTCAAGATTTATGCTTCTAAGTTTTGACCTCACCTTTCACTAAATACTCATTCCTATATCTAACGTTTATATTTATTAATTATTTTGAACGAATTAAAATTAATCAAGTTTCATCGTTCTTCTTCACTATTGAAATTAAATTAAAAATTGTCCTTCATAATTATTTTAAATTAATCAATATACATTAACGCCATTTAAAATCCAAATCAATGTTCAAAGTGTAAATCTTGAAGCACATAGACCAAATTGAAACAAAACTCAACCCTCAAAGACAAACTTGTAACATTTTCAAACCCAATAACTAAATCGAAACTAAATTCAGAACTCGACTATAACATTATAACATTTTAAAACTAACACCAAATAAAAACTATACCATAAATTTCGAGATGAAAAAGATATTTTTCTAAAAAATTAAACTCACTCATGGAACAAGTACGAGTTATTTATTTATTTTAATGATTGAAACTCTATTCATTGAGTTAAAACGATTATATATTATATTTATTTACAAATGAAATTGGACCTTACTGCTGCAGCCAATTGAATTGGTTAAACAATCAATGTTATCAGCTTGCATCGTTATCCTATAAAATTATTCATCTCATATAATTGATTTATTTTTATATATTTTTGTTCATGTACTTGTTGGTCGTCGTTATTTTATAAAAAATAAATAAAATAAATGAAGGAACAAGATCGAATTTTGGATATGAATTTTTTTAACAAAGCAATTTTCGATAGCCGAGCCATCACTGAGAAGTGTAATAGATGAAAAATGCTATACTCTCTAAAAAACCATGTAACAAATTTGACTTTCTTTTTTCATATTTTTTCTTTCTTTGGTATGATTTTCTTCTTCTCCTTCTCAGACCAAGTTATCCAACTCCGACCAATGACTAATACCTTTTGCTGCCATCCGATGCAACCAACTCCAACTATGAGAGATGAAAGCAACTCCGACCAACTCTCGCGACGAGAGCGACTTTGACGAAACCAGAGAGAGAGGAAGTGATCTATGAGTGATGAAAGGAAGTGGGTGGGAGTTCATTTTGGTAATTTTACCTAAATTTGACGTCAACAAAGTGTAAAAAACCAGAGAACAAGCTTGTTTTCAAAAAGCGGGTCAATTCTCATCTTCTCTCCAATTTTTGGGTCATCCATCCGCGGGACTATTTTTTTAAATAATAATTTATGTGTCTAGTTGAAAATATAGGTTTAAATACTATTTTGGTCTATATATTTTTTGTTTTTGGTTTATTTTAGTCTCGTTACTTTTAATATATTTTTCAGTATTTATACTTTTAACTTAGTTCATTTTGGTTTCCTTATTTTCAAAATGTTCATTTTGGTCGACCATTTTAATATTTTCATATTTATTTCTATTTCATTTTTAAGAGACTAAAATGGTCAGTTTATTTTTTAAATTTTAAGGACCAAAATGAACCAAGGTTTAAAATACAAACTCCAAAATGAACATTTTGAAAGTGTATGGACAAAAATTAACATTTTAAAAGTATAAGAATCAAAATGAAAAAAAATAAAATAAAATTATAGGGATTAAAGTGTAGGATCTGTATGACAACCCTAAGGGTGTGAATAGGGTTTATTAAAACTAAATAAATATTTTTCTTGATGTGGACCCAATTATACAAATTAACACAATTTTGTTCATTAGTAATTTAAACAAGAATTCTATGCAAATAAATTCAATCCAAAATAAACAAGAAGTTAATAATGAACACCCTATTTGATTTTGATAACAAGATTGGTACTAAACATATAAAGTTAAGAACTACCAATCAAAATAAACCAGTATGAGCAATTAATTATCAAGAACAAAAAATTGCAATTAATTTTAAGCAATAAAATATAATAACAAATTAATTATAAAATTAAATAGGAGAGGGATAGAGAAAATGACACTGTGATTTTAGAGTGGTTCGACATAACCAGTCTACATCCACTCCCCAAGCTCCTTTTGGGTACTTCACTGGAAGTCTTGTAAGAACAAATCTGATCCTTCCACGATTGAGGATCAAATCGTTACCACAACTATTTTTTCGAAATCAAGGGCCAACTCATACAAAAGTATGAAAAAACAAAAAGCACACTTGACAAACTCGCGAAATAGAGTTGATTTATAGGTTTAAGCACTTAACAAACAAATCCTCACAATACAATATATCTCCCTCAAGAATAATATTAAAAAAAGAAAGTTCAAGCTTGGAGAGAGCAACAATGGAAGCTTTATGTATATGGAGGATTGAAAAATATTGAAAAAATTGTTATATAAATGTGTTTAGAAAAAGGAAAGTGAGTGACAAACGCAATTAATTTGGACCATTGAATGTTGGTAAAAGAAAATTGAATGATGAAGATTTAAACTCAATTAGTGACACAAACATAAAATAATATTAAATTCATATCTTAAAAATCAACTAGTCGTTAGACACAAACATATATAATAATATTAAATTTATCTTATTTTTAAATTTATTTTCTTTTTAGCATCAATCTAAAAATTAAAAAAAAAAAAAAACCCCACCAAGTGTCACTTCTCGATTGCTCCAAGTGGCACCTTTCAATTAGTCTACTTTGATGAAAAAAATATGTCGCGGTATTTTTTTGCGGTATTTTTTTGTTAAGTTTGTTTCAACCATATCTTATTCGTTTGAACTCCGATTTGAGTGATTCAAATTGCGTTTGAACCATTGTTCTTAATTTGAGATTAAAGACCAAAAAGCCAATACAAAGTAGTATTTAAACCAATAATATATCTATTGACATGTATCATTGTGTGTTAACAAATCATAATATATCCTTCTCATGATTATTAGAAAAAAATGTTTTAAAAAAAATTATTGTAGATAAGATTCCTTTTAGTCACATTGATTCAATCATATTCAAATCTAGAGATTGCCCATTTTCTAAAGGTAATGAATTGAAATAAAAGAAGTAGATTTCTTAGCCTAAGGTCAAGGTACAAACAAATGACAACCAAAATAATTAATGTCCAGTTTGGTAATCATTTTTATTTTTTGTTTTTGGTTTTTAGTTTTGGTAGATAAATTTATTTCATCTCAATTTCTTGCAGCGATTTGTATATTTCTTAAATACAAGTGTTTATTTATTGGCTAAATTTAAAAAGTAAAAACTAAATAACTATCAACACATAGTCTAAATGACTTGTATACAAAAGAGATTGGTGTATGCAAAACATCATTTCAAACAAACACTTTAGTATACAGTTTAAATAGCACTTGTATGTGCGATGCAAGTGAACTTTGGACTCTCAAGTTTATGTTTAATTTGTTTTTTAACTTAAAAAAAATGTCTAATATGTTTATAATTATCGATTTTTTGTCTAATAAGTTCGTAGTCTATTAAAAAAATTTAAACATTAGTTAATCTATTGGATATGAATTTGATAATAAAAGTCTCCAACTTTCACTTTTGTGTCTAGAGAGAGATTCATGAATTTAAAAAAAATTCAAAAAGTTATATATTAATTAGAAGAAAAAAATGAAAAAAAAAACCATAAATCTATTGAATACCGAATTAAAAGTTTAAAGATAGATTAAACACTTTTTAAAATGGGAACCTATTATATACAAATACTTTTTAACCAAATAGTCACAAATAGATCATGCCTTTATGAAATATTTCTAGTTAAGCCCCAATCACGAAGACTAAATTCGAACTTGTAAAATCATATGTATCAAAATTGAAACTATACACCAAAGTATTAGGGATTAAATTGAAATTGTTAAAAATATCTCAAACAATAACCGCTTGACATTTTTTCTTTTGAGTTCAACATTGTAGAGCAAGGGTCAACCATCAAAATTTGAATTTGGGATCAACACCTCATCTACCAAACTATGTTTCAATTGACATTATATTTTAATATATTTTTTCTCTTTTCAATATAATAGAGACGAAACACACATCATTCACTTTGGCATATGTTAATGAATTCCAAAATGAAATAATAATTAGATTAAATTAAAATTTTAATCCCAAAACTTTTAAGTTCGTGTCTATTAAGTCGTTAAACTTTAAAATGAGTACGATAAGTCTCTAAAATTTAAATTTTTAAAATTTTGTGTTTAAAAAGTCATTGGCAAAAGTACAAATACCAAATTTGTGATTTTGAAAATTTGGAGGACAAATAGCAACAAACCTTAGAGTTTTGAGTCTGGTCAATTTAGTTTGTAGGTTTCAAGATTTACACTTTTAATTTTAATTTTTCACTAAATATTTACTTTTAGTCTATAACGTTAATGTTTATTAATTAATTTTATGAAGTGAAAATTTTAAATTAATGCTACTAGTGATGAAATATAGTGAAACTTAATTAATTATAATCTTTATAAATTAGAGTAATTGTTTCAATTGACAAAACTGGTAAAAATATTTTTAAATATAGCAAAATATAAGGTTTATCGGTGGTAGACAGACACTAACATTTTGCTATATTTGAATACAACCCTATAAATTAACTAATATACATTACTAGGAAAGTGTCTAGTGAAAGATGGAGTTAAAAAAACATAAATCTTTAAATTTGAGGACTCAATTGAAACAAAACTCAAATTCCAAAAATAAAATTGTAGCATGTGAAACTTAAGGACTAAACATAAACTAAACTTAAAATTAAAAATCTAAAACTTAATGTACTCTTTGGTAACCATTTGGTTTTGAAAATTAAGCCTAAGACACTATTTCTATTTCCAAATTTATTCCTTTGTTATCTATTTTTTACCAATGTCTTAAAACACGAAGTCAAATTTTGAAAACTAATAAAAGTAGCTTTTAAAAACATGCTTTTATTTTCGGATTTTGGCTAAGAATTAACTATCATTGATAAGAAAGATGCATATCATATCATTGTAATAAATTGAGAGAAAATTGGCTTAATTTTCGAAAACTAAAAACAAAAAGCAAAATTGGTGGGATATTTGTCCGGATCGCGCATTTTGAGAGGCCCACTAAAAAATTGGCCTCACTTTAAAAAACACTCGAAATTTGGCATTGATGTCATCACTATGTGAATTTATCATTTTAACCCCTCTTCCTTCTTCTCCTTCTTTCTGATTTCTCTTTCGACGATTTTCCTTTTTCCTTTTCCGGAGATTTATGTTTATGTCGCCCTATTTCTTTTCATCTTCATTTTTCCAGCGAGATTTTCTTGATCAAAATGTAGCAAAAGTGAATTGGGTGAGGAGAGAACGGCGTTGCTAAGAACTTCTCTTGTCAAATTCTGATCGGAACTTTATGGAAAAAGTGATAGGGGCTTCTTTTTGGGTAAGTTTAAACTTACTTGAAAGGAATAAGCACTCTGTCACTTTTTTGGTAAAGTGAAGTGCTGATTGTAATTCATTTACGGGAAAAGTTATTAACAGCGTCGTTATTTCCTTATCTAATTCACTCTTGCTTTATTCTGATTAAGAAAATCTCACTGGAAAAATGAAGATGAAAAAAATAGGACAACATAAACAAAAAAAAAAAAAAAACTCCAAAAAATAAAAAAGAGAAATTGTCGGAAAAGAAATAGGTTGCTAAAAAGGAAAGTAGAAGAAAGAAGGAAAAGAGGTTAAAGTGGTAAATTCAGACAATAATGACATTAGTAGAAAACCAAATTTCGAGTACTTTTGAAAACGAGGCCAAATTTCGAGTGGTCCTCTCGAAATGGATCACACAATTGGTGGGGCTAATATTTTGAAATAATAGAAATGAGAGTAAAAACGTAAGGACTAAAACAAAATATTTTTCTCTTTAAAATCTGTTAGAAAGGAAAATTGTAATTTAACCTAATAATTAAAGTGTCAATTCTGTAATAATCACCGAATCGAAGTCGATTTACATTTCCACAGCCCGCTCTTGAGCACGTCGATATAAATTCATGTGTAGGGTTCCCCAACGTTCACTATCGTCTCTCTCTCTCTCTCTCTCTCTCTCTCTTCCACTGTGAAACTCAAAACTCAAATCAAAAAGCTTCGTACCAAATTCTCCCTCTCTTCTTCTCCGGCGAACCAAATCCCTCAATCCTTATCGGAACATCGTAGATTTCCTCTACTAATCGGGGTTTGAGTTCGTCTCTTTGGTATTCAAATCATGTCGCTCAGACCGAACGAGAGGGCTGAGGTTCGGCGGAACCGGTACAAGGTTGCGGTGGATGCCGATGAAGGTCGGAGAAGAAGGGAGGACAACATGGTCGAGATTCGGAAGAATCGTAGAGAGGAAAGCCTGCAGAAGAAGAGGCGTGAGGGTCTTCAAGCCCAGCAACTCCAAACTTCAACTCACTCATCGGTAGTTGAAAAGAAGGTCAATCTCTAATTACTTTAGTTTGTAATTGTGTTTTCATTTCTGGATTCTCTTTTTACTTCCTTTTCCTACGTGTTTTGGAGGGGAGAGTTGTGGTGTTGTGGTTTTGCTGTTTGATGTTTGATTTTGGTGGTTGTTTAGGGTTTTTCATTTGTGAGCTCGGGGGCGATCGTGTTTTCTTGACTTAGTTTTTAAAGACAATTGATTTTTAACTGCAACGGAGTTCGATTCCGCTGAATTCATTATGTGGAATTGTGTGAGATCAGGCTGGTAGAGTTTCATTTCGACTGCTTGGAAGTGGGACTATGTTGTGTCCTATTATAGCTGTTGGTTTCCAGCTACATGTTGTGGAAATAGCAATGGCTAATTGAACTTCGACACTGAGTTTTAAGCCTTCTAGTTAATTGAATTATCCAGATAATTAAAATTGGATGTCTTTGTCTTTTCTGTATTTCGTCCGATTTTTATGCCCTGATATTGACTTTGCACTCTGCAAGTCGAGTTTCTCTCTTACCCTTCTTGGAATTTTGTAAAACAATTATGCTCATGTTGCTGAATGTAGTTGAAGTGAACTATATTCTCATATGTACCATGTGGTAGTTTTTTCTTTTTTTTTTTTGTGTTATTCGAAGGTCAGCTTCGGTCAAGAATCGCGTTTTCTGTCCTGTAAAGATTTCCTTTACTTTCCCCTTTTACGTCAGTGGGCTGATTATGCAGAATCAATTTGAATTTGAATTTTGAATTTTGAGTGAGTACTTTTTTACTTGAAAATCAGGTTTGTTAATGTGAAATAATTTTAAATGCAGTTGGAACATCTTCCATCCATGGTTGCGGGTGTTTGGTCTGATGATGGCAGTCTGCAACTTGAGTCGACTACTCAGTTTAGGAAACTGCTTTCAATTGGTGAGTAATCTTTTAACATTGAACATTGTTGGGTTGTTTATGGATGTTAGTAACCTTAAGACATTTCTTCTTCAGAGCGTAGTCCCCCAATTGAAGAAGTTATACAGGCAGGAGTTGTTCCTCGTTTTGTTGAATTTCTAATGAGAGAGGATTTTCCACAACTTCAGGTTCGATATAGATTTCTTTATATATGATTTCAGGGTTTGAAAGACCTGACAAAGTGATAAATGCTTGTTCCATCAATGTTTTATGTAGTTTGAAGCTGCTTGGGCTCTTACAAATATTGCTTCGGGAACATCAGAAAACACTAAGGTGGTCATCGATCATGGTGCTGTGCCAATATTTGTGAAACTTCTTGGTTCTCCAAGTGATGATGTCCGGGAGCAGGTAAACTTTTTGAGTTTATTACATGGGCATGCCAGGGGGGACTTTTTTCCTCACTTTAGATCAAAATGTTTCCTCCTCTTCCATCAAAATGAGTTGCATCAATTTTATTTAATTCTTATGAAATGCAGAGGAACAAAATCAAACTTCCGGTCCAGGGATGTTATTAGTTGACTTGCTAGTGTTGTTGGATAAGCAAGCATTTGTCATGTGGAATGTTCAGTTATTTTCTCCTTCCATCTGCAGGCTGTTTGGGCATTAGGTAATGTTGCTGGGGATTCTTCAAGATGTCGTGATCTGGTTCTAGGTCATGGAGCTTTGCTTCCTTTATTAGCACAGTTGAACGAGCAAGCTAAGCTCTCTATGCTGAGAAATGCTACCTGGACGCTATCAAATTTTTGCAGGGGCAAGCCACAGCCTGCTTTTGATCTGGTGGGTAACTCTTGAAGTATTTGATTTGGAAGAGATCTATGATAGTAATTGGGTTTTGGGTAAATCTAGTATGCCACCCAGCCCCCATTTTGTCCTTTTTCCTATTTTGGTATGTAGGTAGATTTTCAAGGACTCAGTGGATATCCACAGACTGTTTGCTAAAGAAGTAGGAATGTACTAATTTTTTCTTGTCCATCTAGTGCGCTTATAATTCCTAATAGTTGCAAGCCCTTTTTCTGACAGGTCAAACCAGCACTTCCAGCTCTTGCACGTCTTATTCATTCAAATGATGAAGAAGTTTTGACTGATGCTTGCTGGGCACTCTCATACCTTTCTGATGGCACAAACGACAAAATCCAAGCTGTTATTGAGGCAGGTGTTTGCCCTCGTCTCGTCGAGCTCTTAATGTGAGTGTACAATCACTAAGGGAAGTTATATATATATATATTTTTTTTTCTTATACCTCTGAATTAGATTGTTCATTATCTTCCAGGCATCCTGCTCCTTCAGTGCTCATTCCTGCCCTTCGAACTGTTGGAAACATCGTCACTGGCGATGATTTGCAAACTCAGGTATGAGCTGTTTTGTTTTTTGGGTCATATTAATTGGTAGATGCTTTAGGGACATTTGGCCTTGGAAATTTTGGTAGCAAGTTATAATTTCCTTTTATTTTCATCAAGATCATTCCCGTCTTTTTTTTTTTAACATCTAATCTCCCGTGGAGAAATCAAATGAGATTACTTGTATGTTCCCTCTTTGAACTTATCTTTGGAAGTAACCTACGCACATTCTTTTGTGGAAACCGTGTGGAAGTTGCTTTTGGATGCTCCTATAATGAGCTACTGAACATGATTGGGGGTTTATCTGTTATTCTGTATGGTATCCTTTAAATTTAAGCACGAAATTGTGGAATCATTTCCAAAAGTTGCTTTTGGATACTCTGGCTTTTTCCTGAAACTCAAGCATAAAATATGGTTTTTATTATCCAATGTTGGGGGGGACTCCTTCAGTTGGATAGAGCTACCCTATAGTTTTGTGGTGGACCCTTTGGATGAATGTGGATCGCTTCACACTGCCTTCACTCTTTTACCGTAACCTCATATTATGTCTCTTGTTGCAATTTCTCTCTTCATTCCCTCCCTAACATTCTTTACTGATAGCAATTTTCTCCTAGATTCTAATCCATTTTTGAGATCATACTTCTCTACGTCAATTTGACAGTAACCAGAGAATTGAACTATAAGTCATATCAAGAACTTATAGTTTTAGAACATGAAAATACGATAAAATAATCCAACTAGCATGAGAAACTTCAACTTCCTTGAGGAGAATCAAGCGTGAACTATTGAAATTAACCACATACTATTGTACTTCTCAGCTTAAGACTATGCCTTTAGAATCTTTAAAATATTTTCAACATTTATCTTAGTATATTTTCAGACTTTGTCCTTGGAAGACGGGTTTATAGACGTTCATTTCCTCGGTGTTGGTAGAATAACTATTGCTGTCATTGTACATTTTGACATAGATATATATAGTTCACATGATGATGACATTTCAGGAATTACTCGTCATCTGCACAATGCTTTAACTAAAGCCTGCTTTCCATTGGGCTCTCATCTGAAAGTTTGTTCTCTCATGCTCCGCTTTATCTTTCAATCGGTTTGTTTGGCTGTATGAACTATTTATAGTGATAAAAAATGAAGCTGAAATTACACTAATAGAGTTTGGCAGCTGTATAAACTAGAAGAGGGAAAAATTGAAATAGATTCCCTGATTTGTGTATGCTTCAACTAAAACCTGCTTTTTGTAGATCAACTTGTCAATCTCTTTGAATCTCGTTCATAAAGATTTTGTTCTCTCCATAGGTTATCATCCAACATAATGCCCTGCCTTGCCTGCTAAATTTGTTGACTAATAATCATAAGAAGAGCATCAAGAAAGAGGCTTGCTGGACTATATCTAATATAACAGCCGGGAACAAGGCACAGATTCAGGTGAAGTCACACATTCATCTTAACATGCCCTGTAATATATCTTTGATAGGGCAATGGATTGGTTTCAGCTATATGATCTTTCTTTCTATTCCTCCAGGCCGTTATAGATGCCAATATAGTTGCTCCCCTTGTTCATTTGCTCCAAAATGCTGAATTTGATATTAAGAAAGAGGCTGCATGGGCAATCTCAAATGCCACATCTGGAGGCTCTCACGATCAGATCAAGTATCGCATTTATTGCTCCCTAGTTTCCATACATTCAAAAATTTATGTTTTAGGTGCTAATGTCACAGATTGTTCCTCCTGGTGACAGGTACCTAGTAAGTCAAGGGTGTATCAAACCTCTGTGCGATCTTCTAATTTGCCCTGATCCTAGGATTGTCACGGTTTGTTTGGAAGGACTTGAAAATATCTTGAAGGTAGGAGAAGCTGAAAAGAACACAAGTGATACAGGAGGCGTTAATCTTTATGCTCAATTGATCGATGATGCTGAGGGGCTAGAGAAAATTGAGAACCTACAGAGTCATGACAACACTGAAATTTATGAGAAGGCAGTGAAGATCCTTGAGACCTACTGGTTGGAAGAGGAAGATGAGACTATGCCACCAGGTACTGCTTCGCAAGCTGGATTCAGTTTTGGTGGCGATCGGCCTGTCGTACCATCTGGGGGATTCAACTTTGGCTAAAAAGGTACATTTTCTTTCCTTCTCTTGCATACTTTCAAGACTGGCGTCGATCTGTTTTATTTCACCATGCTCTTACTAATTGCAGGCTTTCCCGTGGGGTTATATCGACAACATCTCCAGTCACATCGGGTCAGGTCAGGCGTGTTATGTCGTTGTTTGGCTATGCTTATCCCAGTCGCAGTTGTTATTTAGAGTGTTGGTGGAATGGGTTGGATGCTTTTTACATGAGTTGGGGATTGACTGGTGATGAGACAGTGGAATATATATATACTATATCAATTGGTAATATAGTTTCCACAGATCTAAGAAATCGGAGCGATTTCGTTTGGCAAACTCTGATTTTTTATTGTTTTTTTTCTTAGTTGGTCTACTTGTCATAAACATGGAGTCTAAGCATTGTTTTTTCCCCCATTTACACTATTACGCTCTTATCATTTTTTGTTCATAGTTTTTCCAGAGAGTAACTTTTAGATTTATAGCAGATACCATTTTGGCTAGCTGGCGTCTATATGTTGTTATTTTAAACAACACATGCAAGAAATTTTGGTACTATTCTCTTTGATTTCTCTTTCTGCTACATCGTGACTTGAAAACCTAAATATTTCAACCTTGCTGCTTTTTTATTTGACAATGTTGATACATGACACAAAACTGAGAAGGATTTTCAGCCTTCAGGATTTTGAACAAAAAGGTATTAAATGTCTTGACAATGTTGAACCTTGATCAAGCTTGTGAAATCTCTACTTCTCTCGTTTTAAATTCTAGGGTTAAATATTATCTTTTTTGGTTATGAGGTTTAGAGTTTGTTGAAGTTTAGATGTTTTAAAAAATGCTGCATTATCTTGGCAGCAAATAGATGTTTTCTAGTTGTGGAGTTTTCGATTTCTCCCCCCAACTCTTTGGCCAAACACTTAATTGTTCCATTTTCTTTCAAATTGATGAAGAAGAAGATAGTGGATGGTAGGGTGGGCAGTGGTTGGGCAAAGTTGGTTTTTTTGATCAAATGGCCACCGAACTAACTATGGTCGGTTAGTAAACGTTTAAATTGGCTTTGACCATCGAGGAGTACAAATTAGCTGTCGGGTGGGTTGGTTTTATCTTTTGATTTATTATTATTATTATTTAAAAAATGGATCAAGGCCCTCCTCTTTTTCAACGACTGCTATCTTAAGAGGGTTGAAGGAGTTTTCTTTTTTCTTTTTCTTTTTCTTTTTAATTTAAAAATTATTAACGTTAGCTTTTCATTACCTTGTTAACGAACTCCAAAATCAGAATTCAGCATTTTCGAAGCATTGAAGGCTTGATTGTCTAATTTGTAGAATCTAAGAATTTAACCAGCATGAACTCCAAACTAGTCTGGTACTTTACCCTAATTTTACCATGAATTCTTCAACCAAAAGTTCGTGGAGCTTACCATCATAATTTCGAGAAGAGGTTGAAGAATCAAACCAAACAGACATATTTGGTACACATTGGATAAGAAGGCTTTATGTCAATTTTATTGCACTGAGAAATACAAAAGTACAAAGTACAAACATCGGTCATCATCATACATGAAAGTGAAAAGAATGATCTTCCAAGTAAGATGGACATCCAAGAATCAACTTCTATAATAACCCGTGAAAATCAAAAGAATTATCAATGGCAAGTTTCCAATGCTCAATCAATCTCTATACAAAATATACCGTCCACTCTATAATTCAAGAGGAGAGGAAAGCTAAATCCCACCCCCTTCCCTAACCGGAAAACACCGAAATCTCTGATTGGCCTGGAAATGCCACAAGCTTTTTTTTGTAAAGGTCTTAAGAGGAATGATGTGGTTAACTATGCATATCTGGGAATTATATGCTTGAGCATTAAAATAGTATGGTTTTGAGGATCAGAAGAACCAACATGACAAAGCACATGATAATGAGCACGGATGCGCACATCACCATCCCTCCTTGTTTCTGTGTTCTCTCTGCCTGTAGCACACAACAACGACATAAATACAAACATGAAACAATGAGCAAGAGATTCTGATTCTCCTACTTTAAGGGTTTTGAGAATTATTTAAAATCGAAAGAAATTAGAATGGGGTTCGACCTTTTGCAGTTGCTTAAGGCCCTCATCGACGGTCGTTGCAACATTTTGAATATTGTAATCTATTCTATCGATAATGGTACCCTGTTGGGAAAAAAACATATGTATGTACAGTTAGTATGTAACAAATAATCTTTCAGGATGTAGAATGGGCAACTTCTCTGACCTGGTCTATGACAAGTACAGATAGATCCTTCATGATCTGAGCAAGCTCATTCACGGATTCTACAACCTGGATTCAAGTGAATTGTTTGAATAAAGAATTAAAGATGTATACAGGAATGGAGATTGTTGTAGGGAGTGGGCTCTTTTTCTACTCACTTGTTGGATCTCTCTCTCTCTTTCGGCGGTGAATGCTTCACTCTTTCGCAGCTTAGCCATCTGATGCTCATTAAACACCTATATACATAATTTACACAAAAAGAAAAAGTCAGGCATGAAGGACCCGATTCCTGTAGTGAATGTCAATTCGAACTCGAGAATTAAAAGATGGAGAAGATGAAGGGTACTACCATATGTTCTAAATCATCGTCCTCCATTCTCGATCTATTTCCATTTAGATTCATCTCTATGTCAATCCCATCTTGACCTTCCTAGTTCATGAAAAAAATGAAACTGGGATTCATAAATTTGGAAGTTGAGCGTCCAATATGAACATGAAATAACTAGGCAGCTTGTTTCATTCAAGGCAAAGTAATTATGGTGACGGCAATGTGGAATTGAAATGCTGCATAAAATGTTCTTTCTAGACCTCTTTTTGCTGCCGTAGCCGCTTTAAATATGTTGATTGTTTCTTGCGAAGCTCCATGGAAAGGTTCTGAAGATCAGTGGCAAGAGATCGCTGCATCATAGAAACATGTAACAACATGAAGTTTAGGACAGAACCCAATATTTAAGAGAGATATCCATCCATACGTAGACTTTAAAGGAACATCCATTTGTTTGTTCACTTGCAATCAAAAGAAAAAAATCTAAATTCACTTTTGCATTAAATCAACGATTGTAGAATGCAAGTTAGAAAATGGAGGAAATGAATTGCTAAAAATAGTATTTTTAAGGAAAAGCCAGACTTCAAAACATGTGATTTTCTGAATGAAACCAGAAATTTGACCTTCCCGCTTGCCGATTATCCCACGTTGAACCCTAAAGATCAGTTGTAACAAAAGGCTTGCAATAGACTGCTACACTACCAAAGGCTGTTAAAAAGGAGAAAATTCATCTACAACTCCAGCCATGAAAATGAATTGGACCTGAATGGCTTTATTATCAAATTGGCTAACAAGGAAAAGGCAAACTGAGCAATAACCAATGTTTTTTAAAGCTCAAGACGCAATAAAGCGCAATAATCTTTTGAGGCTTAAGCGCAAGGCGCAAAAGAAAAACACGGGGTTTATTTTTTGTGAGGCACATTATGTATAGAAGTACTACGTTAAGAAGAGAAAACATAGTTGAAGTGAAAATACGAAAAAAAGACCCCTAAACACAAGAATTATGCATTGAGGCTTAGTAAATTAGATTGTTTTAGTTAATAAAGAAGGAAAAACACTGATTATCACTATTTTTAAAAAAATAATGGAAAAGCCCCAAGGCCCAGGGCTTTGAGCCTTGGGGCTTCACAAAAGGCACACACCTGAGGCGTGTCTTATTTGTGAGCCTTGTCTTTTCAAGGCAAGGCGCCTTAAGCCTAGGCGCGCACTTGAGAGGGCTTTTTAAAACGTGGGCAAAAAACAGGGTGTCCGTGCCCAGAAGTTACTCATAAAGTGGAATTGTAGGCTTAAAAGGTATTGGTATGGGGCGTGACTAAGACTCGTAAAAATATAAGGGTCGCTGGGAAAAACATTAATGCAAATGAGGCAGAACAAGAAATAGAGAGAGAGCAGCTCCGTATAAGAGAAGTAACTTAATTAACCAATGTATGTTCCATACAACAAGTTGCAACTTCAAGCTATACCTGAACATTTTTTCTGATATTGGAATCTTCTGAAGGTCCGGCTACAGAGAGTCTCTTGAGTCCTTTCTCTGATTTCTTGATTAAATTGGTTATGTCTTGTGTGAGAGATTCAATTAATCGTTGATCCTCTTTACCATCTCCAAATGAAGGCATTAAAGCCTTTGCATGAGCCTTAGCTAACTCCACCATCTTCACTCGTGCACGCTGCACATTTGCAGCTATTTCTTCAGATACATCCACCCAAGCCGGAGGTAGACCAACGGTAAGAGCACCCTTACTGTATAGATAAACAAAGAAATCACTCATAAGCAAAGAATATTATGATATGATTATGGACAGAACTAGGGTAAAAGGAAAGGATGTCAAGTACAAGTTCGGTTCCCAAACACTGATGTTTGTAATTCTATTCTGTCTCTGTAGACATTGCTAGTAAATGGTATTTTGACATGCTTATTCATCAAATATTTTGATCGATCAGTCACAACGCCAAACATAGATATGAAGGAAAAAATGCAGTCATTTGGGACAAGTAAAATGGAATGCAACATACCAGCAACATATCAAATTCATTTTATAGATTGTGCTACTTTTTTTTAGTCCAACTCTCCAAGTTTTCTTTTATTTGTCTATCAACTCGTGCCAAATCAACCAACATTTGTTCTTTGGCATGACTTGATGAACAAATCAACAATTAGTTAATTTGGAAAGAACTACATAGAATAACAACTAAATGGGTCAGGATGTAATTGAAATTTTAAAAATTTCAAGTCCAAACAGCCAGAAGCAGAGACTAAATTTGTAAACTAACCAAAGAAGAACTAATTGTTATGAATTCCTTCAATACATAAACTTGTTTTCAGGTTTCCTTGGTTTTTCCGCCATTATTGACCTCCTCTGCCTCTGCAATGGCGATCTCACACTGTCTTACAGTTTTAACTACTCCATTTTTTCATTTCTCTACTCCAAGCATTAATCACCTAAGGAACCAAATCTCTCTTCTCCTTTAACCATGAAAGCAGAAACTGACACTAAATCTCAATTTCGACAAGATCTTACCAAGCGATCTCTTCAATAAAACCACTACAAACCGCCAGCAATAAATTCTCAACATTAAGCCGAAAAAGAGATTTGGATCAAATCCACATAAACCAGATATGCTGGCATACAGTCACACACATGTATATAGACAGAGATAGACCTTGAATTACCCGGATCCTCAGTACTTAATGGAGCGTACGACCGATTGGGATTCAACAACGACGAGCTAACCAATTCAATCACCGGGCCACCAGCGGCAGAGCTAGTCGATGGCGATGCAGAAACAGGCGACGAGCTGGTAGGAACCCTCACACTCCTCAACGCGTCCCTGTATTTCCTAAAAAGCAAAGTCCGGTTCCTCGACGCCATGGGGAGAGGGAGGAAGAGCTCGAATTCTCGTTGGAAAGAATTCCAAAACTCTTCGAACTCGGGAGGAGTGGAAGGATCTGTTAGAAATTGTTCAAGTACAAAATCTCATTTTCGGGAAAAGAAACTCGAACGTATGAAGAATTTCCGGTCAGGTAATCGGAGATCGAGGCGAATGGAAGGGAATGCTGCGGCCGGAGGGAAGTCACGTGGCCGGCGATGAGAGAGTTGCCGACGAAGTTACGTTATGGAAATGGAGAAAATCGGAAACCGATGGCTCCCGCGAAGACTATAGAACTCCGTCGGCGTGAACTTTGTTGACGTGTTTTGGGCCTTAGTGAAATGGGCCTAATTTGGATGTTTGGGTTTGGGCCGCAGAATTAAATTTCTTGTTTTTTTTCTTACACTATTTCGCCTTTTATTTTTATTAATAATAATGAACACATTTAATGCATGTAAAAATGTCAAGTTTTAATTTAAAGTCTTTAAATAGTATTCAATTGTTTGAAGAAAAAACTCTAATCCAAATATATAATATAACATATACCAATATTTTATTTTCTAAAACAATCATCTAATAAGCATAACAAAACATATTCGTAAATTAAATTTTTATGCTATAATTATGAGTTTGATGAATTTCAACCATATCTCGAATCAACGTAGATGTGTTGTTATTAGAAAAATAAAATAGTGCATATAAAAATAACTTAAGTTTATTCGTGAGGACAATTTTGTTTATCTCTCCTATTTTATCTCTTTTTCTAGTTTTTTATTTATTTTTTTTTTTGTCAAAAAGATATTTCTTTAGTTATATGTATTTTTCTATCTTTCACCCGTGCACAGTTTGATACATGCCACATAAATGACTCGTGTTTATATTATTATTATATATGCACTCATTCATAAATGAAATAATACGTCAATTTGATATTTACCTATCTCCACTTGAATAATCATGAACTCATTTATATCAATTGTATCTATTAACAGACACATATTCTTTCTATTTGTTGTATTAAAAAAATTATAAAAAAGAAAACAAAATTTTCCTAAAAGATTTAAGCTACAAGTTTAGTGGATAAATTTTTAGATTTGTATTTGTAGTCTTAAAAACTATGGCTCATAAATATTTAATTTGGACATTGTAATAGTTGTATGTTTACTAGATACAAATTTGTAAGTTTATAGTCTTTTAAGTGATAAACATAAAGTTAAATGTCATGTCTAATGTGTTGTGCAAAGGACTTTAATCAAATAGAGTAAAATCGGGCTAAAGTAGATTGAGAATAATAATGAAAAAGAAGAAGGGTTGCTCACTTGTTCTAGATTTTGGATGGTTCTATAGATCCCCTTCTATTTATAGCCTAAAGAAATTTGGTGGTCAAGCAAATCTAATGGCTCTAAAGTCTCCTTGATCAATGTGAAGGATCTAACGGTCATAAATTGGCCTTAGACAATGTAAAAGATTTAATGGCCACAAATTGATCTTGGACAAATGTGAGAAAATCTAATGACCAGAAATTGTTTTCCAAGAACCTCTTGAAGAATCCTAATATTATTTAATGAAATGAATTAGTTACTTTGTTTAAAATTTGGAATATTGTAGAAATATATTTTTTACACAAAATTAAAAGTCCAAGAATTAATAAAATATTTCTAAGAGTTTAAGAAGTGTAAGAACTCATGTGGCACAAAAATTAGAGGTTGATGACCAATTAGATACTTTTAAAATTTAAAAATATATTGCACATAATATTGAAGTATTACACATTCGAACATTTATTATTGCTAATTTGTTACCATGTGCAGTTGCATGTGAATATTTTTTTAATTTTAGAATGACTTACTTGAGATAGAGTGCATGCCAATCATATGAAGTTAGGTGATTTTGACCCAATGTTAGGAATATGAAGTTAGGTGATTTTGACCCAATGTTAGGAAGTATTGTTTTTTTTTCAAGATGAATGAAATATTGTTATTAAAAATTAAATTATAATTGGTTTTGATATGTTCTTATATCTTCTAGTTTATTTTGTTTGGTCGAATGCTTTTGCACTGAATAAATCTTGATTAAAAGTTTTTTTTTTTTTTTTTTTTTTTTTGTAAAAAAACTTTTAAATTTTAGTTTGGATATTAAAATTGTTTTAAGATCTAAAAAAAGAAAAAAAAAAGTTACACATATTTCAGTTTTACCTATATATTTTGTTGGTTTTGAAATCTAAAATTATCCTATAAATATGTTTGAATCAAATAGGTCTTTCAACATTTCTTTTATATTTA
Organism: Citrullus mucosospermus; assembly: GCA_030954485.1. NCBI lineage: Eukaryota > Viridiplantae > Streptophyta > Magnoliopsida > Cucurbitales > Cucurbitaceae > Citrullus > Citrullus mucosospermus. Next base: position 28,537,412 of record CM062056.1, read on the forward strand.
TAACTATGTGGTTGTCTAAGGCATTTTTCATAATTATTTTGTTTTTTTAAATAAAATAAAAAAAAAACTAGGTTTAAAATGTTTATTTCTTTGATTTTTATTACCTACTTTAAAAAAGTTATATTAAAATCCAAGTGATATTTAAACACCATATAAATTTAATATTTTATAAACTGATTTTTTGTATTAAAAAAAATTGCCAAAAATTCAAATATTGTTTTAAAAATATAAATGATAATAACCACAGTACAATGAGTGAAAAATGTGAGGAGGCAAACATGTAGTTTTAGAATGCAAAAGACTAGTAGTCTAAGAAACATGCATTATCAGAGGAAGTCCTATATGTTTTCAACTAATCATGTTGCTCAACTTAAATTAAACCAAACCAATTAAGATAATAGTTCATTATATGTTGATCAAATCGATATAATTATATCTTAGGTTATCTTATAAGTTTATCATATGAAATTTAGAAAAATATTGTCTTAATAAAGTCATTAAACTTCTTGAAACAAAGACGTCTTAATTAAACACAATCTTGAAATTTAACTTATAATTCAATAAATTATTTATTATTATTTTAGTAGAAATTATAGAAAAAATAACTAAAATGTTGTGGCTATTTAAGTGATTTTATGCAAGTCTTTGTTTTCTTAAAAATAAAATAAGAGAAAAAGGGAGAGAGAGAGAAAGCCATGATAAATATTCAAATACTCTCATAACATATAAAGTTTTTTTTTTTTTTTTTTTTTTTTTTTTTTTTTTTTTTTAATAATTTCGTCCAAAAAATTATTCAGACATTGTGACCATAAATTCACTGCTGCTCTCATAGTATGAGATAATTTGATAATTTATGGAGCTAAAAGTAAAAATTCTAAAATATGTATTAAATTCATAGTTTAGTATCAAAGAATAGTAGAGTTATTTTTGCATTGACAAATGTGACACACTCTACGTGCTACTTGATAGGGCAGTAGTGACTATGGTTAAGGTGATCTTTGATAGGGTTGTTGCAGCGGCAATGACAATCTTGGTGCAAAAGATGCTAAGTGATACACACCAAAGGCTACGGATTTTGGGTTGTGTATACAAGTATTGTCCATTTATACACACTTCATCAATCAAAATTCATTTACGGGGAAATGTTTTATTTCACAAAAACTATCATTATAAATAATTTATTAAATAAAATATTGTAAACTCACATCTTAAAATGAAAAAGCAGCGATAAAACAGTAATATCGAAATGTGAATTGGTTAAATAACAATAAATAGCTTTTTGGTTAGTGGGTTTTAGAAATAGATGGACTTAATATCTAAGATTTTAATTGGTCAATTTAGTCCTTCGGTTTTTTAAAATAGATTTAAAAGGTCCATAATGCATAATGCATTAATTAAGTATTTGTGTTTTAATTATTTTAAAATATTTAAAAATTAAAAAATAATTAATAAATACTTTACTCCTTCCTCCCTCATTTCCTTCGTCTTCTTCATCTTCAACTCTCAACCATTGTTTTTCATTTTTCTTTTAAACCAAAGGTGGTGGAGATAGTGTCTTCTTCTTCTAGCCATTTCTTGGTTAAAAAGACAAACCCACAAAAGAATTGGAAAGAAGAAACAAACAGATCTTGATAGAACCAAATTCGATTTTTAGATTAGAAATTCAGGGACGTTTGTACTTGTCATCCTCAAAACAATTTTTTAATGTCTACCAATTTTGCCATGAAAATGAATCATAATATTTACAAATATAGCAAATTTTTACTGTCTATCTACGATAAATTACTGTATATATTTATTTGTTTCATAATAGATAGTAGTTTATCGCAGATAGACTATAATATTTTGCTATTATTTGTAAATATTTTTAATAATTTTATCATTCTAAATAATTTACCTTTAGTTTATGGAAGTCAAATATCTTTTAAAATTGAAAAACATTAGGATATTTGTACGGATTGCCCATTTTGAGAGGCCCACTCGAAATTTGGTCTCACTTAAAAAAAACACTCGAAATATGGCCTTCTGCTAATGTCATCACTGCGTAAATTTACCAATTTAACCCTTCTTCTCTCATTTCATTCTCGCAACTTTTTTCTTTTTTCGTTTTTTCTGCTTTTATTCTTCTTCTTTTTTCCTTTGTTTTTTCATTCCCAATGAGACGTTATTTTCCAGAGATTTCAATGTATGTCGCTTTTTTTTTCTTCTTTCCAGCGTGACTTTCTTAACCAAAATGAGAGGAAGAAAACAACTTTAATCAGAAAGAGTGAGAGCGTCTGGTGTCGAATGAGAACGAGATTGAGATTGATGTGGAACGAACATGCGTCTGGTGTGGAACGAGAACGAGAACGACGAACGAGATGTATTTGTGAGGCACGAGAATGGGAAGCGAGACTGATGATCTCACAATTACTCTTAAATCTCTCGCTCACTCTCAATGATGCTCTTGCTGATCAGAAAGAGTGACACCAGCGAGAGTGAGAGCAAGATTGAGAGAGAGCGTCTAGTGTGGAACGGGAACAAGAACAAGAATGGGATTGAGATTGATTTTTAAACAATAACGTGTGTCTGGTGTGGAACGAGAACGATGGACGAGACATATTTGTGAGGCACGAGAATGGGAAGCGAGACTGATGATCTCACAATCACTCTTAAATCTCTCGGTTCCTCTAAACCACGATCTCGCTCTCGCTCTTTCTGATCAACGTCGTTTTCTTTCTCTCATTCTAGTTAAGATTCCTCTCATTCTGATTATGAAAGTTTCACTGGAAAAATGAAAATGAACATAAAAAAATAAGGCGATATCTCCAGAAAAGAACGTATTGCTTGGAAAGATGAATAAAAAAAGAAGAAGAAAAGCAGATAACGTAAGTTGGCTTGGAAGAATAAAGGCAAGAAAACGAAAAAAAAAAAAGAAAAAAGAAAAAAAGCTACAAAAAGACAAAAGAAGGAAGAAGAAGGAAGGATTAAATTGGTAATTTTATAAAATGATGACATCAGCAAAAGACCAAGTTTCATTGGTTTTAAAATTTGGGGTTACTTTTCATTTCAACTCCTACAGAGCACCATCTATGCAATTATTCCAAAAACATTTTTAACATAAATCCAAACTTGTAATTTAATCTAAATAATTTAGGGCATGAAATTAAATATAATTGGAGCATTTCCCTGAGTTTCCGGTTCTTTCCCACTCGTAGTTCGCATGTCGTATGACTCATTTCGCCATCCTCTCGCCGTCCGGCGTTAGAACTAGGGTTTCGATCAATCTCCTCTGTCGATTTCCCTGGACAGACACGGATTTAGCTGTTCTATAGCTGGTAGTTATGGCTAATCGTACGGACCCAGCTGCCAAAAGCATACGGGGAACGAACCCGCAGAATCTGGTGGAGAAGATTCTTCGTTCAAAGATCTACCAGAATACTTACTGGAAGGAACAATGTTTTGGGTTGACGGCGGAGACACTGGTTGATAAAGCCATGGAGCTCGACCACCTCGGCGGTACATATGGTGGCAACCGCAAACCCACGCCGTTCATGTGTCTTGTTATGAAGATGCTCCAGATTCAGCCGGAGAAGGAAATTGTAATCGAGTTCATCAAGAACGAAGACTACAAGTAATTGTTATTTTCATTTTACTTTTCATTAAACAGAACTCTGGATTTTGGTTACCTAGAAGCGGTCAGGAGTAGGGTTAATTGGAAGGAATGTTTGAATTGTTTGTTTGATGGAGTTTAAAGAACTTACTGCGAAACTTATGAAAGCTAAATACTTGGTAGTCGGAGAGTTTTTGCAGTTGATCAGTGAATCGGAAATTAAGATAGTGAATGAGTTCAGAATTTATTTATGGGCGGTTTTTTTGTTAATTGTGATTTGATAGGCATAAGAAATGGATGAATGGTCAGGCTTATGGCTGAGCTAACTGAAGTATATTGGAAATGTGTTCTGTATCTCGTGGTTTTTTTATGGTTCATAAGGTTGTTGCTCACTCGCCTTAGCTTGAGATGATTGTTATGGTTTAGTATGGTCTCGAAAATCCGTTGTCTGCTTGGATCTAAATCTTTTGTCTGTCAGTTAATAACCACGTTGTCATAGTGAAAACTCTCTCTCTTAATTTCCTGAGATTGGTATGAATGTTTTCTAGCCTCTCTCAAGCATACTTTTTGAAGTCACATTTTTTCTTTCGAGACATAGATATGTTCGGGTTCTTGGTGCCTTTTACTTGCGTCTAACTGGGACTGATGTTGACGTGTATCGTTACCTGGAACCTTTGTACAACGACTATCGGAAATTGAGGAGAAAATTAGCTGATGGATGTAAGCTTCTGGGCCTCTTTTTTGAATTTTATCTAATTAGTTTTTGTGAAAACTGTTGATTTTACGTTATTGTTGCAATAATGTATTTCTAGTTATGATCTCCTCTCTAAAAAGAAGGTTTGAACTCGATCTTATTTTTATTAGGTTTTTCTTTATCACACGTGGATGAAGTCATTGATGAACTTCTTACTAAAGATTATTCATGTGACATAGCTCTGCCACGTATCAAAAAGAGGTATGGTACTGATTACTCATTTGGCTATTTTCCAGTCAATTTATTTTTCAAGCGGAAGTTGATAATGTATTATCAAAATCAGGGCATTAGGAGAAATATACATTATCATTGTTTGACAAACAGTAGTACATGGATCAGAAGTTTTAAGTCTTGCTGTTCTGTTCTCTCTCTCTCTCTTTTAAATGTCTCTAGTGTTCAGTTTTGAATGCGATGCTTCTTTTGAGGTAACCTAAATAAGATACACTTTGTGATGGCAGATGGACCCTTGAATCTTCTGGTTCATTGCCTGCAAGGAAAAGTGCTTTAGAAGATGACTTTGAGGAGGAGGAAGAAAAGGAGGAGGTTGAGCCAATTAATGATTCTTTAGAAGATGATATTCATGAGAAGGTCTAAACACATTTCTGTTTGTATGCAAAAGCATCTAGTTTGCATTTTATTATTCTTGCTAACCCATTTGATAATCTTACATCTGCAGAATTATTATCGAGGGAGAAGTCCTGTGCGGGAGAGAGACAGAGACAGAAGGCGTGATAGTCACAGACACAGGTCCGATCTCCTGTCTTCTGTTTTTGTCTTTTCTTCTCCCTCCCTCATCTCTCATTTTTTATGGATGCAATGCAACTGTGATGCTCTTTCTGAATTTGTGAATGTTTCCTCCTGTGGAGGGTGGCATTAATTGATATCTCTAGTCTATTAGCTGCCTTCATTTTGTATCACATTTTTTGGGTTGAATGTGAATAATAATGTCCAAGGCCAAAATCAACAATTTTGAACACAAAATTTTTGTTTTACTTGAGTCCTTTTGTGGCAAATGCAATTCTCTTAGTGTTGGTGTTGGCGATAGTTGAAAAATTAGATCGAACAAGATTAGGAGATGAATAGGAGAATGGAAGCTGTGGCGTGGCATGAAGTTATCAGCTCGGTCTGGAAATTCATGCTCTTGCCTATCTTGGGATTGGGTTTAGTTGCTTCTAACTTCTAAGATCTTTGCCCTTTTGAGCACCATGTGTAGGTCAAGCTGAGTGCTAACTTGGTTGGTTTTTGACCATGCTACTGCTGTGAGTGTTGCGTTGATTTTGGTGTTTGACAATGTGCTTTCTGTGAGAATAAATATATATTTTTTGTTGTTCCTTCCATTTATACAGAATGGTAAAGGGGGCCCTCTACGATCATAGAAATTAATAGAAAGGGATATTTGAATCCTTACCAACTTGATCTTGTTGCCCCAACATGATACCATTTAAATAAAATGAATCCTGATTTGATCTGGCTCTTTTAAACTGATTTTGATGCATTCTGGGAAAAATTCAGTTGTGTTTTGTTTTGTCTTTGTGTTTTTGTTTATTTTTAAATTATGTAGCTGGAAGCAGTTGGAATCTGTTATTCTTGGATTGCTATCCATACTGGTCAATTAACATTCGCATGTTTCTGTCACAACCATGGTATTTCAAACCAGTGGTTGCTTGCTGCTTCCTACAATAAATTCTCAAGATCCTGCCAGGTTTCTCTGTACTGACAGTGTGCAGCTGAGAAGTATGATGGATCGTACATATATTTGTCATAGTGATCTCATTTTCTCAATTTTACTTTTCTATAACATTGAAAGATTATCTTGGCGACTACAGCTGAGAACTACTCATTTGCTTTTCCTTTTATCTTTCTTGGTGAAAAAAGCTAATTTGATTCTTTTTCTGGGCGCCATTGAGTTTATATTTGGTTTACTTCCCATATGTTTATGATGCGTTACTTAGATGCATATGAGCTGTCTTATTACATCGTTCCATTGGGTAATATTGATCTATCGACACACTGCATTTTCTTTTGTTTAATCACAGGGACCGAGATTATGATAGAGACCGGGACTATGACAGAGACTATGATAGAGATCGGGGACGTGGAAGGGAAAGAGATAGAGATCGAGAAAGGGATCGGGATCGGGATCGAGACAGGGACAGAGATCGGGACAGGGACAGAGACAGAGATAGGGATAGGGACAGGGATCGCTATCGCCTAAGGGATGAGAAGGAACATGGCAGAGATCGAGATAGGGAAAGAGAAGGTAGGGAGAGGGAGAGACGAGACAGAGATCGTGATCGTGGTAGGAGAAGGAGCCATTCAAGGAGCCGAAGTAGGAGTAAAGATCGGGAGGATGGGGAGTACCGAAAGAGACACACCCGTAGCAGCACTAGTCCTAGAAGAAGGGATGGAGCGGAGGATAGAGAGGAGCCGAAGAAGAAGAAAGAAAAGAAGGAGAAAAAGGAAGCTGGGGCAGGTGAGGAAGATCCCGAGATTGCCGAATGGAATAGGATTCGTGCTTCTCTTGGATTGGCACCTCTCAAGTAGATGGTTTTCTCTTCTTCAGTTTCAATGATCTGTACGTGTTCTGTTATCCATATCAGTTTGAGTTTAGGCTCCTTAGAGAGGTTTAAGGTTCTGATTTCTGTATAATATTTCTTTGCTGCCATGCTATTAGTCTTTGTTGAAAGATAATATAAATCACATTTGCAAATATTGCAGTGCCTGCTTGTCCTTTACTTGGATTCTAAGAATTCTTTTACATTTACACTCTTAGGTTTGGGTAGTTATCGAGTCGTATTCAATATCAAGTTTTGGATTCTTGATAATATGAGTTTGAAATGTATTTTAATGATATTTCTTACGTAGAATTATGGCAACGTTTCTACTTGCATTTGATCATTTTTTTTATGGGTAATTGCACTCAGAAATAATAATTAGGTGTATAGTAACATTTTAAAAGAATTACAAAGATAGTAAAATTTATCAATGATTAACTCTATCATTGATAGACTTTTATGAGTGATTGATAGACTATCTCTAATAGACCTCTATCATTGATAGGCTTGATAGTTATATCTAAATTTTGTTATATTTGAATTTTTTTTTGAATTATGTTATATTTGCAAATACTTTGGACATAATTTTTTTATATGATTTTAAAATGCCAAACTTGTCATCTATCTAACCACTTCCTGACAATTGTGGCATGGTATAAACCTGCACATAAGATCACCATATCAAAACAACTACATACTTATGTGTATAGAAATATATACATGAAATAACTATAGCAAGCCAAAAAGTTAAATGATTTCTTCCTCTTCCGTAACAACTATGGTACATGGGTCTGTACATTGCATAAAGATAAAAATAATTTAGATATGGTAAATTTCATTTTAAAATAGTACTAACGTAATTTAGCTTCCAAAATTCTAACTTTGACCTAAGTTTTAAAATAGTACTTGCATGTGCTTAACAGAGACCTTAGTTGGAAAGATGGAGGGCTTTAGGGCTTCATCAAAGCTATGTTTACTAATTTGTAATTAAAATTGGTGTAATCGTGATGAGTTTCCATTGATATATCAATCATAATAAGCCTAAACTGTAAAGGTAATTAGATTTCTTTTTATCACGTTTAAGTAGAGATTTTGCATACATAATTTGATTACGATTGAGATTGTCTACTTTACATTGTCTTCTTACCGCTACCATTACCATTACTGTTTAGGGTCAATTGTGAAAAATTCATAATTCTCTTACTATAACAGTAACATTATTTGTAACGGTATATGAGGGCAAAAATTGAAAAATTGTTCAAAAATATCTTAAAAAAAACTAGTGGATCAAATGTGATATTCAAAAGCCATCGAATCTATCACTCTCAACTACACAAATGCAGTTGTTGGTTACAAGTTTGATTATGGGTCCCGAATTTCATTACAGACCCACTTTCAAATTATCAATAACAGATTATGTTTTCAGGAAAATAAACATGACCTAAATGATGACAAATGAATAATTTATTCAATCTACTCGTTTTACTTGGTGAATGCAACATGTGGCTTAATCCTTAAGCAGATTAAGGGGACTTAAATCTAATGGTAGTTGTGTATAAGTTTAATGATTAGTGTTACCAATTTCAAGTTAAATGTGAAACACATATTCTATAGCTCCATTTTGATTTTTAAATCTTGTTTTAATTTTTTTTTTTCTAGTATGTGAAGTGAGTAGATGAAACCTTTGACATCGAGATTGATAATACAAATTTTTATGTTAGTTGAACTATATTCATTTTAAATTTTATTTTAAGTACAATATATTTTTGAATATACACCTTACTAGATCTTATCTAGGCACATTTTAGTCTTAAAACTTGTAAGATTAAGAGTCCAAAAATTTATCCAAAAATAATGTTAGATTACACATTTAGCATTTTGTTTCTACAAATTATTCTGGGTCGTTTTTTTTTTAGGAAAATTATTTTAAATCACAAAACTACTAAAAATATTTACAAATATAGGTCTATCGCAAATAGATAATGAAAATTTTCTATATTTATAAATATTTTGACTCATTTTACTATATTTGAAAAGAACTTTTTTGTGACATCCCAAAATTTCAGGTAATTTGAATTTTGAGGCTTTAATGGGATTATGTTGAGAAAATAATTTAATTTAAAGTAATTGTGATAAAAGATTTGGATTTAATTCAATGGTGGAATATTGAATTTATTTGGAGAGATTTAAAAGTTGAATTTAACGTAAACATTTGAAATTGTGTGAGATTTAAGAACTTGATTGATTTAAGAAAATATGAGGATAAATTGGAATTGAATTTAAGTTGGGGAATTGTTTTGTTAGGAGATTTTTTGATTAAATAAATTATTAAGTGATGGAAGGAAAATATTTGATTTGATGGGTTGAGTAATATTAAATTAAATAAGTTGCTTATGTTTTGGGAAAAGAAAAGGAAAGGAAAAGGAAAAGAAAAAGAAAAATTTTAATATATAAAGTGAATTTAAGGATATATATAAGCCAATCTTGGATTCAGTGGGTTTTGATCTGGCATTTGCAAGCCGTCGCCCAGCCGTCGCCCAACTGCTCTCTCTGCTTCGCCATCATCATCCCTTTTCGTGGGTTACGCTGAGATTTCAAGTTTTGGTAAGTAATATTGATTATTGATAAGTAGTATTGATTATCTTGTAATTTTGTGAATTGGTTTTAAGTGTTGTTACCCATTGGGATTGGGATTGGGTTTTAGATTCAAGTTTGATTTTGAAACCAGAAGCAAGCTGTCAGCGATTGCACCTTGGGTAAAAGATTTGGTCCACTTGTTGATTTCTCTTGCTTACGTTTTTTAAGGGGCTTTGGAGAATCCGGAATTGGGTGTTTTAGTTGGCTTTGCTTTGGTTGCTTTTAGACATATCCTCATGTAATGGACTTGCTACTTGAGTCCATTGGTTGGATTGGTTATGATTATTGTGTATTGTTTCTTTTCATGCAAAATGACACCTTGGCGAATGATGAGAGAAAACATGTCATGCCATTGGGACTCGGTCTTATTTGAATTTTGCAAAAAATATTTATTTTAATAAAAAGTTATTTTGACTTTTTCGTAAAATTATGAAAAGTAGTCGTTTTAGATACATGCTGTCGCCATGTGCCCAAGACGACGCGGAGCGGCCGACATCCTCGAAAAGGGTTAATTTTAAAAGAAAATAAAAAAAAAAGAGGAGTCGCCACCAATCTTTTTTACGGTGTGATTGGACACCGAAGTAAAATAACAATTTTTAATTAAAAATAAAAATGGTCTACGAAAACTAGAGTTGAGTTCGGGAGTCATTTATGTATGGGGAAGGTGTTAGCACCCCACTATACCCGTTAAGCAAAACGGTGGCCAATTTATTTTTATCTTGAAATAAAAGTATTTTTTAATTTTTTTTAAAGAAAATAATGTCTTATTTTACCCCTCATTACTCCAATATTTGAAGCAATGATCTCATAAAATAAGTGGAACAAATTCCGTCAATTTGACTATATTATAATTGAGGAAAAATTCTTCATCTCAAGAAAATGAGAAATTATTACGTTTTCTCAAAATCCATCACAGTATAGTCTTGAAATAAATGAAGTTTTTTTTTTTTTTTTAAACATTCATTAAATTTATTTTTCTTGAGATCAAATCTCGGACTCCCAAAGATGTGATCTCTCACCTTAAGAACTCTAGGAAATCGGAGTCCCAAATTTCCTAAATTCCATCATAGGATTTTTTTAGAAAAACGGTCTTAAAAACAAGTTATTAGAGAAAGAATGGATTAGAAAACCTTTTGAAATCATAGATCAATCTTTTAATGTTTGAAAACCCAAAATGTGTAAATTTAAAGAAAAGAAATTTAAATGATTTAGAAAAAGTATTGTGAAAGAAAAAACTTTAAAAAAACTTAGAGAAATTTAAATTAGAAGGATTTTAAAACTTTGAGGAATTTTAATTGAGAAAGATCTAAAGAAAAAAACTTTGAGAAATTTTAATTAGAAATCAAATAAGAATTAATATGAACATTATACGAGAAAAACATAATTAAAGATGCATCAAAATAAATGAAGCAACATAAGAGGGCATAATAAAATTTAATAAAACATATATTGGAGATCGATCTCGGACTCCCAAAGAATCAATTTCCTCACCTCAAGAATCTAGAAAATCGGACTCCCAAATATTTCTAGAATCCGTCGTCGGTTTTCTTTTTTATAAAAAAAAATAATGATAAACGAAGATTAAGAACATTAGACCAATATCACTTGATTACAACACAACATGAATATGCAAAAATAGTAACAAAACAAATACTTGGAAGATAAAATAGACAAATAAAGGCTAAGAAAAATGCCAAATGATGAATATAAAAAAAATAAACTAAAAAAAAGATAACAACAACAACAACAACAATAATAATAAGAAGTTATAATAATAGTAATAATAATAATAAATAAATAAATAAATAAGCACAAAAAAAATGACGAGAAAAATGGATGGCAAAACACCCAAACTTTACATATTGCATAATAATAATAATAATAATAATAATAATAATAATAATGATAATAATAATAATAACAATAATAACAATGATAGTAAATTTGTCATATTTATTTAAATTTCTTTCCTTTCTCTTTCATAAGAAAAAAAAAAGTAGAAACCCAACTTCTTCTCTTCTCTTTATGTTCTTCTTCAACTCATTACCCTTTTTTTTTTTTTTTTTACACTTTTTTTACTTCAAACACAAAGAAACATAACTTCATTATAAGATGTGTTACCTTACTCTTTACTTCATTTTTTTATCTCCCCTCTTCTTTTTACACATACTTTCATTTTTAAAAAAAACAATAATAAAGAGAGAGAGAAAAAAGAACTAGGGAAGAAGATGAATAAAAACAAACAAATAAGATAAAATAAGATAAGAGGGAACCAATATCTAAAAGTAAGTGCATGTAAAAAGATCACATGATAATAATAGCAATAATAATGATAATAAACAAGGTGAAGAAAAAAAAAATAATAATAATAATAAATAATAGTAGTTATCTTTACTAATACCTTTATTTCTCTCTATTTTTTTTTAAGGTTTCTAGGAGGGAAGAAGAAGAATGAAAGAAGAAATCTCAAACACGAAACCGCTTGTTGTGTGAGGTGTGGATCCTTGGGACAAAGTCCCTACCAAATGCAACCTCCAACTAAGTTAGGCTCTTTGTGTTCTAGGAGGGATATGAAGGCTAGAGATTTTTTTGTAGAGAGAATGAGAGATAATGAGAATGGTGGCCACCTTAGGGTTTTTGGGAGAGAAGATGGGTTTATAAAGGCTAAAGTCATTTCCACAATTGCCTATTGGATCTTATTTCAATTTTAAAATTTTGCCAAACTTGGCTTAAGCTAAAAAAGGAGAAACAACTTTTAGGCAACTAAAACCAAATTCAAATTTTTTCTACATTTGCCTTGCTTTCCCCCCTTTTCCTTATCATAACTAAATTGGTTACTTTAACCAAACTAAAATAAAAGTTAGAAGAGGTAAAAATTAACATAAAAAGTAGATAAACAATCAAAATTATATTAGAAAAACCTCAGATAAAAATTAATAAATTAATTTAAATGAAGCCGGATAAAAAGGGGTGGCTACACATGCATGCATATAGTGACAACCTAGTTCAAGTCCTAGGAAGTCGGGTCGTTACAGTTTCACCGTATGAAAAATCTAGATCATCGTAAAATTATGAAATGAGTCGTTTTAGATATATGCATGCATATATTGACGACCTAGTTCAAGTCCTAAGAAGTCGGGTTGTTACAGTTTCTTTCCGTATGAAAAATCTAGATCAACAATATTTTTATCCGTATTTATAATGTAATGGTTGGCCCTTGATTAATGTTTGGCCTTTGATATAATTGATACACCTAATACACAACTGATACACCTAATACATTTGATACACTATTGATACACATTTGATACACTACTGATATACATTTGATACGCTTGATATACCAAAAGACGTAGGACAAATTGGAATACAGAATAAACGAAAATTTAAATTTGAGAATTTTGCCATATCTGCAATTTTCTACATATTAAAGACACGTCCATAACTATACATTTTAGATTTGCCACTTATTGCAAATTCTTTTTATCAAGGGGCCTAAACTATTCATAAATTGCAATTTTGAGCCCAGCCTAAAAATTTGCTGAAGGCCCAACAATGTTTATTCTGCCACAAACAAATCGTTGACGGATATTTGCACGGGGATGCAAATACGAGTCTACGACGGACCACCGCCATCTCCGTCGTGCTCCACCTTCCTACCGGCGTCTCAATCTCTCGGTTTTTCGCTTTTCACTACTTGCAACGACCTTTTTGTTTGACAACGAGTTGATTGCTCAGAGCTTCACCAAGCATTAAGACTTTTCCCGGTATTCTCGTTCCTTTCCTTTGTATCGTCTTCTAGCTTCTGTTGAACTACAACTCTTGATAAATCGATGAAAAAAATGCTTTTCTTGTAGCTATTAATCATAATGTCCGAATATTTATCATCCGGAGACTTCACTTTTACCATTTCCTCTGTGGCTAGAGTTTCTGGAGCGAGTACTGGCGTTTTCTAATTCCTGTTTGAAATTCACGAGGTTCTTGTTATTATTTATCCTATGATTAAAAGTATCTTAGTTTATAACTGTCATTTCTCATTAGATATGTTTATGAGATTCTAGAGAATGATTAAGTTAGCCTTATTTAGTTCTCCATTAGATTTGAGCTTTAAGGAAATAGAATAATCTTAGTACGCATTATCGTCCGACAATTGGAACGCTTTGGCGATTTCTTTATTTGGCTGTGAGTGCTGTTAGCCAGTTAGTCGTCCACCATGAAAGTTCGTATTCTTAATTACAAAGAATCGATATGTGGAACCTGAAAGGTAATGAAAGCATTATGTTATAATTGGGATCTTTAATAACTGAGGAGAGATAGAGGCCATCCACTTTGAGAATTGGAACCACCCAAAATTCAAAAGGCAATTTTGTACCGCAAAGATGTCTAAGAAAAGAAAGTGGGATACGGTGCATTGTTCTTTTGACAGCTGTTGGCTCCAATAACTTTTGAAGAATAAAAGATCAAGCAAAAGGTTGAAACGTGAAAATAGAAGACTTGATCCGTTGGAGAATTCTTTATCAGTTTGTCTTCGTTTCTTATTGTGCTGATATCTTTCAGTTGTATCTTGAATAAAATTCTAGGAAACTTCTGCCGTAGAAATAAGTAGAAAAGTAACGAAGAACTAAAAGAAAGCAACAGATGAGAAACACAAGAAAGTGAAAATCTTACTACCCGGAGAAAAAATACGGTTCACTAGAAAAAAATTTACTATAGAAAAAATTGTTACAATCTCTCAAAATAATTCTCTCCATGATCCTAATTACAAGGGCACTCTCTCAAAGTCTTTGTACCACTCATCTTTTTCCCACTCTCAACCTAGAGAATACATAAGAGGTAGCACCCCAAACTTAAAATATTTCTAATTGGGACGATTTGAAATCAAAGTCATAAACTTCTTTTATAGTACTCGGAGCCCATCACTTCTTGAATCTTTTGGGACGATCACTCTTCTTACATTATGCCAAAACTTAACAGGCATGTCAATAGATATAATGGAATATTCAATCAGGTGCTTTAGGTGTATTGACTTTTGTAAGTATCAGTTTAGTTTTATTCTTTTGGATTGTGGCCTTTTCTCTGTACTTGAACTTATTTTTTTATGCCCTCGTATATCCTTTCATATATCTTGGTGAAAGCTTTGTTTCTTTGAAAAGAGATATAACAATATTCAATCTGGTGCTGGAAATTACTTGTTTTCTCTTTGCTGCTTGATCTTCTTTAATGTTGGGCCAAAAAAAAAAAAAAAAAAAAAAAAAATGTAAAATAAAAAAATAATAATAATAATAAAGATGGGAAGGAAGCAAGGAAGAGGAGTAGGGAGAGGAGAATTCCCTCGAGGTCATATAGCTTGATTAGTTTAAAAAAGTAGTGATTTAGCTTCCCACTTGATGCATCTTTTGACAAGTTTGATTTTTATATCTCCTCATGATTAAGCTGTATTTTTTTACTCTGTGCACTGACATTTGTTTTGCCATGCGTGTTTACAAAGAGAATTATATTTCATAAAAGAGAACCCACTAAGATTGGATGGCACTGTCCATTGGTTTCCGTACTTTTTCGTTATTCTCCAATTTTGCTACTATTTATGCATAGGCCACTTTCAGCTTTCTATAAATAGACATTTGGCTCGGAGCATACTGTAATTCTCTATTGAAATCTCTCCACTCCTTCCTAAATGAAGAATATCAAGAAGACCATGTTTTTTATATTTGCTCTCTTTTTTCAAGTATCTAAAGCAATAGCTTTTCCGGCTTGTTCTAAATGTGGAAATCTCGAAGTTCCTTATCCGCTTAGCACAAATGACAACTGTGGAGATTCTAGGTACAAAGTTTATTGCCATGATGATATTCTTCAGTTCAAGTCAAGTGGAGGATTTTACTATAATATTAATTCCATTGATCCTAATGCTTATAAGCTTATTATAAGCCCTCCCCAAATACAGGAAGAGAGTTGTTACTCTTCTGATTTCTCTTTAGGAGGTTTAAAGCTAGACGAAAATTTGCCTTTCAACGTTTCTACACACAATACTGTCATGCTGCTAAATTGCTCAGATAATCTTATAAACTCGCCCCTGAATTGTTCAATAAACAGCCCTTGTAGGCAGTTTGAGGAGAAAATGAAGGAAGCAAGTGGGTGCAAGAACACCCTTTGCTGTACGTACTTGAAAGATTCAGCCATGACTGCCCACATGATAAGAGTCAGAATTGGAGGGTGCACTGCTTATACTTCTGTGGTCAATTTTAAGCCTGGCGATTCATTTGAAACCTGGAGTTATGGAATTGAATTGCAATGGATCCCCCCAAACTAGATTTAGTTTCTGAGACATGCTGGTCCTTTTCAATCCTTTTTCTTTTTGGTGTGTTTTTCATTTGACTGGTTGATGAAAGCTTTTTGATTACTTTTTGTTTCCTGCCATGTACGTTATTGTTTGTTTTTCGTTCCCTGTTGTGTTTTGATGCTCGATGCTACTGCAGCCCTACAATTCTGTCCTTTTTTTCCCCTTCATTATTATGTACATTATACTAGATGTCATACTCGTGTAAAATAAGGTCAAGCTTACATAGTCTGGCCTCATTTTTCACTATTGAGAATTCAAAATGTGTTGTTGGTGAGGGTTAAATCATCCTTCCATTCAAAACTAAGAGAGAATGGATACTCCAACTAGCTCCTCTTAACAATATGAAGGAGATGATTACAAAGGCTCTTAAGGGACTCCAAGTCCGATATGCATTCAACTCAACGAAACGAATATGAAGCAAAGAAAGCATTTGCTAGGTCATGAGCTATTAAGTTATATGCCTAGGAACATCCCGAAGTAAGAAAAAATAGTGGCCTGGGGACAATATTAAGAATGAAAGCTCCAATATAATGTTGTGTCATGACAAATAGGGTTGTTGACGTCTTCAACCAAAATTTAAAGTCTTATTAAATGGATACTTTGTACAATTCATCTCTCGAGGCAAACTAGCACCCTCCTGAATAGAGCACTTTGGCAGCTCAATGACGGTAGGATTTCAGGCTTATTTGGAATGACTTTTCAAGGACTTAAAAGATATTTTTTACGTACTAATAAAGGGTTTTTAAACAATTAGACATGCATTCCAAATACGATTATGAATGCTAAAAAGTTTGTCTAAAAAGGTGTCTAGCTGTCTAGGAGGTGTCCACTTGGGTCCTCACTGCATCTAGAGGGTGACTTTCTCTTTTGAAGAATCATAATCCTTCAAAAAGGCACAGTTGGATTAGATTGTTGCAACTTTTAGAGCTTTCTTTATGATTTTGGATCTCAAATAAAAAAGTAATCTTCTAGGCACAAAGGAATCACTTTCTGGCTGCTTATATAAAATCATGTCATAATCTTAGATCAAACTTAAATAGATATGGCCTCTTTTCGCACCATATATATGTGAAGTAGGTTGTTCTGAGGGGAAAAAACATCCTTCCAAACAAGACAATGGGAGAATAGACATTTCAGCTCTAGTAATAGTCCAAGGTAAGTTACAAAAGGCTCTATAAAAGGCACCTTGTACCTGAATATAACACCCACTTGGTGAATACGGAAGAATTTATAAAACATGATTGGTAATGGTAGTATTGTTTTTGTTTATTTATTTCATGTTTGATAATTACCTCGTTTTGGAAGAATATGAAATCCTCATCTTGTTCTTGATCCTGGTATTCAATGTGCAGGTCTTTTGGTGTTGTTTTACAAATGCTATTACTCATTTAATTGTTCAAGTGTTGCATTGCAAAATGATACACAACTTTTGTTCTCGCTCTTTTGCGTAAACTGCAGGGAAGTTGCAGTGACCTGCACAACCACGAAGGTTATCCACATCATCATCATCCGTAAGAAACCATGCCTTCATTAAGATGAATGAAAAAATATACAAGAACATACTAACAAACCAAGTCTGACAAATAAAAAATTAAAAACTTAAAAATTAAAAATAAAAAAAGAGAAAGGAAAAATATCCATCGTTAGCCCCAGAAAGGGGCTCAAATCCAAAAGAATAAGACTAAACTCATAATTATGAGGTTAAACTATACAAAATACTTTTAAATTTTGTACTTTGTGTAAAAAAAATGCTTTAGACTTTGAAAAGTCTAAAAAATACTCTTAAACTTCTAAAATGAGTTCTAACATACCTTAACGTTAGTTTTGGATGGAAACTATTAGTGTTTTGGGTAAAAATAAACTCTTTAACTTCCAAAAATTTTAAAAATACTCTTAAACTTTTAAAAAATTGAAAAAATACCCTTACTTCTATATCTCTCTCTTTTTTCTCTCGTCTTCTTCAATACCTTATTACACTTTTTCTTTTTTTTTACGACGTTTATTTATCTATAAATAAATAAAATTGTGCACTTTATTTAAGACACATAGACTATAATAAGAAAAAAAAAGAATAATGGGAGCACCAAGTAACTTTAGGACTTAAATTTTTTAACAAAGTTGTACTTGAGCGTATGTTAGTAGCCAAATACATTTTTTCTTGTTTAACTATTTATTGTTTTTGTATGTTTTAGGGGGAGATTTTGATTTTTTGGTTTTGTGAAATTTTATGTTTAACTTAAAATTTTGGTTTTTATTTTGATTGCTAGGAAAATTGGTGTAAAAATTGGAAAAATTAGAGAAAAATGAGAGTATCTATAAGGAAAAAAAATGAAGATATCTATATAATTTGTTTTAAAATTGGTTCTTTTCAAACTCAAGAAAACTTTAAACAAATTGATCATCATACTCTAATGGTAGGTGCATTTGTTTTTTGAAATTTTAGAGTCATTTTTGAAGTGAGACATTAATGGTTTCTATTCATACAATAATGATGAAGATACTTTTGAACCTACTACTACTATTATTATTATTATTTTTAAGTTTAAGGGTATTTTTGAAACTTTTAAAATTTTAATGGTATTTCTAAAACACAGCTTAACGGTTTCCATCTAAAATTAATGGTAATAATAATTTTATTTATTTATTTATTTATTTTTATTTTTAAGTTACGGGTATTTTTGACACAAAGTGCAAAGTTCAAGGATACTTTTTTTTTTTTTGTAATTTATATATGAAGTTTAGTCACCAGACTCCATACGAGGGTGCTTAATCGAGCTACCTCCCGAACATCCTCTCCGATGGTAGGAGAAATTAGAGGTTTAATTTAGGGTAATGTAGAAAAATCATAGACTTTTCTGAAATTTGATTGGAATTAAAAAATTAATCATAATGTTAGGAGAAGGTTTATAGTACACATATGGCTAGTGGAATAGCAAGTGCTATGATGACCATTTCACAATGGAATCTTGCCCCAAGTGAAAAAAAGGGATCCTATAAAGGGATTGTCCAATTTCCAAAGGGTCTTACAAAAGTAAAAAACAACAATATAGAAATGACAAGTGCACACTACAAAAAGGAAAGAAAGTTAAAATATAAACCAAATGGCTTACTCACATTGAGATCAGAATGGATGTCCCACGTTGGGAGGCTGAAATATAATTAGGATGATTGAGAATTAGAGAGTGTTGAAATGCATGAGGTATTGAAGGCGAAATGAAAATAGAATTGTGAAATGTAAAAACGATGGGAAAGAAAGTTGGATTAAAAATTGTCGAAAAGGAATGAGTTTAATGTTATAAACTGGACACAAAATGGGCAATCCAAACATGAATTTTGGATTACATTACAATCCTAATCCAACCTTATACGGTCTCCAAATAGCCCTTAGAGTAGCAATATGACCAAAAACAACTTTCAAAGAGTGCAATTGGTGAGTGATTTAAAACATGACTTTGATAAAAGAAGAAATTTGAAATTTGTAAGAGTTTTATTTCATATATTTGGTAGTAGGATATAGCAACTAATCAATGTTTAAAAAGTTGTTCAGATACTAGTAATATATTTATGAACTAAAATAGTCGTAGTTGGCTAGTTGCTACCTAAAATATTTGGTTGATTCATTCTTTTGGTCCCACTATGAATTGAAATCTTATTTTATGTTTTCTTTCGATTTTGGTACCAAAATCAATTCAACTTTGGTTTCTTTGTAATTAAGATTAGATTTTTTTGGGGGGGAATTAAAGAAAAGATAAGAGTATTTTTAAATTGTGCTTATTGGGTTGCCTTTCGAATCATATTTCACAAATGTCTTTTTTTAAAAAGTTTTCATATTTTTCAAGTTTCTTGGAATATTTTTGTAGTATCTTTTTTACAAATTTACCCTTCAATTATGATTTTTACTCCACGTTTATCTATTTTGCTCAAATTCTTATATGGTATATAGTTTTCTATTTAATATAGAAACAACATTTCAAACAAAAGGAAAAAAAATAAAAATAAAAATTCTCATTAATTATGTTTGTTTGTGTATTAGATTATATTTGCATAAAATTTGTTACTAGTATACACTTTCATATATACTTACGTAAATATTCATATATATTGCTATTGGCAATATTTCATCCCATGCGCATGCACATTCCATTTAAGTTTTTTACTTTCCAAAAGAAATATCTATGTATTTCCTTCCTAATTTGTAAAAATATATTTATATAATAATTTTACTTGCTTGAAAATTATTGTTATTATTTAACAAATTTTCATAAAATTTAATTTTGAAAGAATCTTTATTGATAGTATAAAAATTAAAATTAAGCAACTGAAAGTACAAGAAAATAAATGAAATATAAACTAAAATAAAAGGATCAAAATGGTATTTTAACTAACAATTTTTAAGTTATTTCCTTGCAAAGCAGAAGATTGGAAGTCTAAATATATAACATGGATAGATAATTTGTTTATTATCGTAGAATCAATTGGATTTCTTAAGTTAAGTTATTTATTGACGATAGATATCTTAGAAATATTAAATTGATTTTATATTTGGATAAATAGTGAGTCTTACCCTATTATAGTTTTAGATGCAACGGTAGGATCTAAAGGAGATTTTACATGAATTGATTTTTTTAAAAAAAATTATAATTCCCGTAAGATTTGAAACCTGGGATTAGAGTTGCTATTGCTTATTGCAAGTGTTTCAAATATAGATAAGGGTAATTGTTTTAAATTATAATTACGGTAACATTTGAAACTTGGGATTAGAGTTGCTATTGCTTATTGCAAGTTTTCAAATATAGACAAAGGTAATTATTTTAAACGGCAAAATTGTTGAAAATATTTTTAAATATAGCAAAATGTCAGAGCCTACCGAAATCTTTCCGTATCTATCACGGATAGACAATAATAGATGATAGTAGTTTATGTTGGATAATTTAATTAATTTTCTTATTTTATTATATTTTTTAATTTATCTTAATTATTTAATTTTATTTTATTTTAAAAGCATGTTTGTGAGAAAAAGTCTATTTTCCTCCACTATTTTAAAGAGACCTTAACGCTGCATGGGGAGGTTAGGGCCTTTTTGAATCACTTCTCCATTTGTTCAAGTAGCCCCTTTCAAATGGTCTATTTGATGAAAAAAGATTTGCCATGTCATCAGCTTAAGATTTTTTTAGATAACCTTTTGTCGGCTTATCTTCTTCGTTTGAGCTCTGATTTGAGTGATTCAAAATGCGTTAGATTCGTTATTCGAGCTCTATGCAATGAACACTTCAAAATACTCGAATTTTTAGTAAATTAATTCAGGTTTGTTATAATAAAAACATTGATTAATTAATTAATTAATTAATTAATTTGAGATTAAGTGCCAAAAAGCCAACAATCTCCCATTTTTTATGATAACAAATGACTCAAGAAAAATGAATTCTAAAGAGGTGTACCATATAAAATATGAACTTGAATTACAATCAATACCCATATAATTTCAATTAACTTGAAAACAAATTCTATATTCAATAACATGTTTTCATTTTTCTTATCACCTCTCCCCCTTTTGGAATCAATAAAAAAGGACAATTAAGAACAATAATACAAAGACATGAAAGTTCTAAAAAATATGAACGCATAATTTTACATTTCTTCTCCTATCAACATGCTTCTAAAAATAAGCTACATTGTAAATTTAAGAGGCATTACAAAGAATCAACCAAGCTCAAGCTAATTTTATTTAAAGACCTATTTCACAAATTTCTCCCCCTTTTGAAATCAATTTAACACTCCTGTTAAGAGAGATAAAAATACATTTTAACATATATCAACTTAAGGGTAGAAATATCATATAAGTTTTACTTGAAAAACAATAACTCCCCTTAAAAGGATAAACAATAATGCATAAGAGGGGTACATAACAATAAAAGAATATGAAGAATCAATATCACTCGAGCATGAAATTCATAAATGAATTAAGGGAAAAGCTCCCCCTAAGAATATGCATTCTCCTTCTAAAGAAATTTCAATATATACCAAAAGGAGATAGAATCAATCAAGTATAAATCAAACAATTGATATACCAAAATATCCAATATTATAAAATAAACATCAATTGTTTAAAAACAAATAACGATACCAAATAATAACAACGCTACGTTAGCAAATCAATATAAACATGGTAACAACATAAGCAATAATTAGACCAATTTTGAGCAAAAACTTCAAGGGATTCAAGAATATAAATGAATTTAATAAGAACTCCCTATTGGAGAAATAATTTAACAACCATTCAAAACAACACGCTCAATGATCAATTCTTCTCAACATAGGGCAAAAAACATTTTCCAAAATAAATTTCATTCGACAATGTAAGCCATAGAATATGCATAACTTGGGCTCAAAAGCATTTAATAAAAATTTTATCTATTTTATCAGGAGCTTAAACAAGATATATCAACAATCAAAATGATGATAAACTTTTGCAAGACTCAAAATGCTTATGCTCAACACTTTTCAAGAGAAAGACAAGGATAGAGCAAGCATCTAATAAACCAAAAAGCCAAATAATAAGCAATGAAGACAAATGCCAAATAGATAAAAATATACAATCATTTCTCATGGCATTAAACCCAATAATCAATGCAATTCAATAACTCAAATTCTAACAATTCAAGAGATATAATTTCCATAAAACATACTAATAGAAATACTTATCTCAATAATTCAAAAAATAAAAGTTACCAAAATAAGTCATTTCCTTTCTTGGATTCAAACAAGCCATAAAAGTTGCTCCAATTTGAATTAATTCCTCATTTGAAGTCCAAGCAACAATTGCTTTTTGAATCACACCTACAAAGAAAGCTCAACCAAAAGATTTTGGCACCAATTTCCTGGATTCTACATTGTTAATGAACAAAGATTTTGGAACCCTCTCCAAATTAGTTCCAAAAATACTAGCATTCATTTTTTTGACAAATAACAAATATTAACTTTATGGCCAATTTTGCCACAAAAATAACATACAGCGTTAGGCAAGAATTTTGATTTTGCACAATCTTTTTCTCAAACAAATTCTTTTGTGGAGTATTTTTTAACTTAAAACAATTGGGTCTAATATGACAACTCCACAAAAATGACACGTAGACACAAATTTTGATTTCACATGTATATCTCTAACATTTCTATGATTAGTCGCAAATTTAACATTATGCATACATTTTGATTTTTCATGAACATGGTTAGGCATACACTTTGATTTTTCAAACAAAGACCTAGCTTTTTCATGTTTATTCACAAAGTTTACATTATGAGCACATTTTGTTCTAGCATGAAATTGATTTGGCACAAATTTTGATTTTCCATAGATATTTCTAGATTTGTCATGGGGTACAAATTCCTTTTTGTTATTTAAAGGTTTACCCATGTCAATAATCTTATCTTATTTTTGTGCACATATAGTCGATTTCTTTATGGACTCCTTTGCAATTTCAAGATTTTTATTAGCAAGCAATTCTTTCTCTTTAAGCATATGTAAAAGATTATTTTTCTCATGATTATCACATTCAACCAATTTAATTGCAATTTAATTTAAAGAAGTATGGCTAGTTTCCAACTCAACCATTCTATTTTTCAAACTAGCTATTTCATCACTTGATTTTAAAGAACAAAATTCAATTCTCTCATTTTTATCTCTCAAATTATTCACTTCAATTTTCAAATCACATGACAAAAATTTGAGCTCATCATTCTCTTTTTCAAGAAACTTAATTATATCATTCAAGTCATTTTTCTCATCACAACAAGAATCATGCAATGAGACATTATTAGCTCCATTCTTCAAACATGCATTTTCATCTATCAAAGATTTATTTTCAATAGATAATGCCATATACTTCTTTGATAATTTCACATATTTAGAGCTAAACTTATCTAAATCATGTTGCATATTTTCAAAAACATCAAATAGCTCACATAAGAAAGGGATTTATGATTTACCTCATTTTCGTCACTTCTATCTCCAAAATTATTATCCGACTGAGTCATTAAATCCAAGGAGGATCCATCACATATTTTCTTTTTCCCATCATAGAAGTTTACTTGATTTTGAAAATAAAAATTCTCCTTCACATCAAAAAAATCTCTAACAGTACAAGGAGAATTTTCTATGCTATACATATAGTCAAGAAAATTCATACCATATGCATAATTAAAATTTTGCAATTTTATCACATACTTTAGTATCCAAAGCATTACATATAAAGTTTTTGGCTCGGGCATTAAAAGAGAGCAATTTATCCTTCATCCTTCAATTTTAATTTTGACAAATTATACTCACAAATATACAAGATATTAAAATCGATGGCAATAAAAAATGTTTTCATTCTCTTTTTTCCAAACATCAAAATTTTGACCATTAAAGAAAGGAGGTGTATCAACACAATAACCTTCTAAAGTTGTCATAGCTCTAGCAATTAATCTTTTCAAATAAAAGTTTAAAATATTAATAAGATAATTTAATATCAATCCGAAATAATTTATGAAAATACTTTTGATTAAAACAAAAGCAACGAACTTTGATACGAATTGTAGATTCGGTATGGCAACCCTAAAGGGAGGTGAATAGGATTTAATGGCAACCCTAACTTAAATTTTTCCTCTAGTTAAAGTCCATGTATTATTTAATGATCTACCTATATTTGGTATTTTTTTTATATTACATTTAATAGATATATGAATTAAACATTTTTATCCAATAGAAAAAGACGGGCAGATGTAGTGCCCACGATAGATGACATGTTATATATATGTATACACTTTTTTATTAAATATAAAAAAATATTTACTATTATTATCTATTGTAAGTATGTCGCAATTTGATTTTACTAATTTGCCTCTGGCTTAGTGGCTAAAGGCACGGAACTTTTTGCCCCGGCCCCCAAGTCCTTGGTCCGATCCATGGTCGGTACCGTTTTTTTTTTCTTTCCACATATATATATACTTTTTTAATTTCCAATACATATATACTTGTATATTACTTTAATTTCCAACATTTTTTTAAGCAATACTTTCTATTTTTTTAGAAATTTTTTAAAAAAATCTCAACATTTTAGTGTACATTGAACCTGCTAATACATATTTTACTCTCTAATTTTGAATTTGTGACTAATAAATCCCCCAATTTTAAAATTTATAACTAATAAATTCCTGAACTCGAAAGTTTTATATACAATAGATCTGAAAGATATTAAAAATATTTTCAAATTAACCATTTTATTAGGGAAAAAATTCCAATTTTATCCTCAGATACATCATAATTTATTCATAATATAACATTTACTTTTAATGTTTTTGAAAAAAAGTAAAATCTATTGGAGACAAAATCAATATTTTAGCAATTTATTAGACACTAAAATTGAGAATTCATTAACTTATTTGACATCTTTTAAAGTTGAACTATGTACGGACAAATCTAGAAGTTCATGAGCTAAAACTTCTAACTTCATACAAATCCATGCCCTTATCGTAAAGTTCTAATACACTACTGGAAACAAATCACATAAGCAAAAAAAAAAAAAAAAAAAAGAAAAAAAAGCATTTGGGGGAGAGAATATTTGATCTAGAGAGGGTTGTTGAGTAGAATATTCAATTATGAGTTAATTACAATAAATAAGAATATAAGAATGTATGTCCTAACCATTATATAATTGATATCCAAAACTTACATTTTTCTAGCAAAGGGTGAAATGGAAGAGAATAAGAGAGAACCTACTTGTGAGTGATCTATAGGCATAAAATAACAGAGAGCTAATAGTCTCATCTTTGTATCTGATCTGGTGTGTGGTTGCTGGTGGTCGACGATGAAGCCGTTCTACCGTTCAGGATTCCATTGTCCATCGGTGGACTTACTCCCCATTTCCCCTCTGATTCTGTTGGCTCAATCACTTTAACTGATCCATCGGTCAACCCGATGGCTAATTGGTTCGGGTCTAACGGATGTGTGGCAACAACAAGCGGGTATGCAGCTTGGCTTCTACAGAAGTTTGAAATGACAAAAAGATGTAATCATACAATGTTTATGAGGAATGGTCGAATTTGATAAAAACAACTCTAAGCTTTAAGCATTCGTGCACAGAAACGTTACTTACGAATTCAACACTGCAGGTGGGAGGTACACAGAAGGGGCGATACGACATCTTAGTCGCAGGGTATCGGCATCGAACACTCCAATGTTACCATCGCAAAATGTAGCGTAGACCAATTGACTATTGCAGGAATATGCTGCGTAAGAAATCGGGGCTGGCAGCACGTCTTGTGGAACCCACTGTGGAGAAGAACTAAGAGTTATATATCACGTTGTTGTCGGTATATGGAATCAACGACGATAGTAAAATCTGTACCTGCCGGATGCGATCCATTTTCGAGGCATCATATATAGCTATCTGGGTCTCATGGACTACCAACAAACGTATCTGATCAGAATGGAACTGTACACGAGTATCGCCGACAGGTGCCTTTCCTGCTGGGAGCTGGATTGTTATGGATTTCCTCTTTTCCCAAGTGTCAATGCTCCACAAACACAGCTGCAGAGTTAAATAATTATTGGTAAAAGAGGGAAAAAAGCACGAACCAATTTCTATTCATGGAGGTAGGAAAAAAGCACGTCTAAAAACAAAAACCCAACGCTTGAAAAACATTTGCATAAGAGAATTTGGGCAAAAGAATGAAGAACACATATGCTTAGACCTGAAACTATTATTTTATTTTTTAAAAAGGTTCTAATAGTAAGCATCATCACTTTGAATGATTGAAAGGAACTGAAAAGGAGTGTTGGGTCGAAGGTAAAGAGAAGACGAGATAATGAATATACTAATTTTGAGGTCGTATAAAAGGTAAAAAAAATAGCAAGTTCAAGAAAATGCACATGGTTTAGCAGTAAAAAAATAACTAAATACTATTTTAGTCTCTATACTTTGAGGTTTGTTCAATTTTAATCTCTATAGTTTCAATAAATTTTAAATTTACTTTCCGTTGATTTTTTAAGAACTTTGTTATAGCATTAGCATTTTTACTATAAATTTTGACAACATATTCACATATTATATTTCCTTACATGAACATTATTATTATTATTATTATTATTTAACCAATTTCGATATAAATTAACTTTTAGGGATTAAAGTTAAAATTTATTAATAGTAAAAGGACTAAAATTGAACAAACTCTAAAGTATAGGGAGCAAAATGAAATCATGAAGAAAGTAAAGATTGACTAATTCCTAGTTGCTCAAGGAGATTCAAGTTGTATAACATTGTTCTTGCTGAGCTCAGAAAGGCATTAAATGCTAGATAAAAGGGGAACCCTTTTAGTTCTGCAGATAAGGTACCGAAACAAACGTTTTACCTTGCAGGTTATGGCGAGCCAAATAAAAACGATAGAGCAAAGTTCACACGTTTGCTTTTTGTAATTGTTCCTTAACAGAGACAAGAGAAATACTCCAGAAAATGAAATCACTTACTTGAGCATCAGCACCAGAAGAAACCAAAATATTGAGACTGGTTGAAAAGGCTAGACCCGTTATCCGCTTCTGGTGACCCTTCAATTTTGATTTTACCTGAACAGAGATGACATAAAATGCCATTAATAATAAAAGAGCAAAACTGAAATAGGTCAAAGGCTATATTGTGAAACCTTGTAGGGTTAGGGGTAATGCATGAACATTGAGAACCAACTCCTAGAAAAGGTGTAGAAAAGGTGATGGAAGTAACTGTGTCTAAAGAAAATTTCAAGTACTACAAGAGTATGGCCCTTTGTTCACACAATACCATAAATATTAGTGGAGCCCACATCTAAAAAGCACAAATACGGATACGAGACACGAAGATGATGACGCGCCATATTTTAAATATCTAGAACACGACCCGACAAGGACACGGTTATAAAGTATGCATTTTTAAAAATACAGATCATTTTCATACCAAAATAAAATTCAAAATAAATAGGTTGATGCATTTATATGCGTAAAAGATTTAGCTTGATCCATTTCACACTTAAAAGTTATTATTGTCATCTATGTGTCTTTTTTGTCCACTCAACAAGTGTTCAATGCATGTCTAACACATTTATTGCACTAATAAGTGTCCAATACGTGTCCAACAAGTGTCAGAGTGTCCAAGTGTCCGACACATGTTGGACACGGACATGCTAGCCAAACTAAAGTGTCCATGTGTTTTAGCCTCACATTAATGTAAGTGGGTCCCACTAGTGTTTTCTAAAGCTCAAGGTGCAATAAAACACAATAATCTTTTGGGGCTTAAGCGCAAAGCACAAAAAGAAGCGCAGGCCTTTTTGCTGTGAGGCACACTATATATAAAAGTACTACATTAAGAAGAGAAAACAGAGTTGAAGTGGAAATATAGAGGGAAAAAACTCCTAAACACAAGAAATTTTGCATTTATACTTAGTAAATTTGATTTTTTTTTAATTAATAAAGAAGGAAAATCCTAATTATTACTATTTTTTAAAATTAATGAAAACGCCCCAAAGCAAAATTATTATTACTATTGTGCCTCGGGGCGCCTTATTTTGTGAGCCTCGCCTTTTCAAGGCAAGGCGCTAGATCTGTGCCTTGGGCATCAAGTGCATGCCTATCTGCTGAGAGGGCTTTTTAAAACAATGGGTCCCAGATGTGGCACACAATAAATGGAGTCGTAATATAGAAAATTTTTCCCAATATTTCAAAGAGAAATACCTCATCTACTCTGACATTGTATATGTGAATGGTTGAATCCTCCATTCCTATGGCGATAATGTTGTTATCTTGAGGGTGGAAAGCTAGGAAGGTAGAAGCAGGGGGAGGAGCCATGAATGTTGTCATAACCTACAAGTCAAAGCAGTTCATCACCAACCACAAAACTATAGATTAAAAAGAAATTTAATGCGTCTGGATAAAATACCTTAAACGTCATCATGTTAAACAATGAAACCTTTCCACCAGATGCTGACATTACGTATGAGTCATTTTTTGATAGCGCTATACATGGGACAGCTTCTTCAAGGTTTACACCTGAGACGTCATTAGTCATGAGAAGACCACTGTTTGGTTGCCAATGCTGTGGAACAACATTGGCAGTGGCCTAAAAACTAAAAGGTTAAGGGAATTGTCTTCAAAATGAATAAGAAAAAGAGTGAAGAAAAGATATAAATTCATGAATGCCGACAAAAACTATAATGTATCTGCTAATGAATATCATGAAACTGATGGAAATCAACATATGCATGTCAAAAGCTGTCCGAGTTAGTACCTTTCCACTTGGATTCTGTTCATTACGTGTCCATTTCCAGAGCTTCTGGATTCCATTTGACCCAAGGGCCAAAAGACCAACACCAGAATTTGTATATAGAAGTCTAACGACCTGAATTTGAACCATGTGGTATGTAAGAATTGAGCCATGTGGGAAGTAATATCTAAGATAACAAAATTTTTTACATATAACAAACCTTGTAGGAGGAATCTGCATTGTCAGGCATGGTGACCAACCGGCAACTGGCTGGATCAACAATTTCAGCCAACTGCCAGGGTTTGGCTTTATCAATTGCATCTTCTACAGTTCTTGGTTTGTCCAAATTCCTCCCCAAACCATCGACTCCATTCTTCAGAAAGGGGTTGATAAATCAAAATAGTCAATAATTCTAGCAGCATAATAGGTTAAATGAAAAACACATTAAAAGCATAGAAGAAATTAGGGATGACACTCTTGAACTACGAGTGTCCCTTTCCTGCAAAAGAAACCTTAGTCCAATGAAAAAGACAACTGAAACAATTCCATTACAAGAGAATAAAATTAAAAGCAAGATTCAAAGAATGATGATATATGAAAGGAAGCAATTCATGACCGCTCAACTAGTCACTGCTAAAATAGAGTAGGATACTTGAAACAACTACAAAATTCCAAGGCAAACATGACTTACGATAATTGAAGAAGGTCTGACTGGGGAACTTCTTTCTACTTTGCAATTAACCGGACTAACGCTTGTAACGGCAGATGTGCCAGAGACCTAAATGTGCATATTTGTGAGTTTTAAAGATCAAATCAGAAGTTTCTTCAGGAAAAAGAAAAACAAATAAGATCAAATCAAGAATAATCCTATATTGACAATAAAGTCAACGTAGGTATGAACCTTCATGGCAGATTCCATAGGTGATCTCAATGCTTCAAAAGGGGTGGTGGATTCAATTGCTTTTAATGATCTCATTCCCACAGCATTGGCAAGTATCTTAAACCCATTATCCGTAGTAACTGCAAGAAGATTTCCTTCCTTATTGAACCTCAAGCGAGGAAGACTCTGAACAAGCACACAATTCAATACATTGAAGTAGAATAAAAATGTGTTACAAATGAAATAACACAAAATATACTAACCGGAAGTCCACCTTCTGCATCAGTATAAGTAAGAACATTAACGTTATCCATATCCCAGAACTTAATTTGACTATCTTCACCGACAGCCAAAAAGTGATTCTGGGTAGTATCAAACTGCACAACACCAGTTGATTTCTTCCTAAATCCAGCATATGTCCTCTTTATAGCTCCCTCACTTTCGTTCCATTCAACTAGATAAGAATCTCCATCTTTACTTGTTCCACAAGAAAATAATCTGAAAAATGAAAAGAAAAATAATGATAAAGTTTTCTGCAATATTCAAGAACAGTAAAAAATATAGAGCATGGAACACAAACTAATAGACTCATAGATTACAGTTGTAATCGTCCAGAGATCTACATAACCTAGCAATGTAGGATTTGAGGAAAAATTGAATTATAAAAATAGAACGAGGAAAGAGAGAAAAATGGTAGAACAGAGTAGGAGAAGAGGGGAATTGGATCAAGAGATGACATGATGACAAAAAACTCAATAGTTCAATAAATCTTAATAGCCGAATCAAACAATCACAAGACTGTGAGCACCTTTTTGCAGAGTCATAAAAAGAAACGTAACAATGAAATTAGAAACATCAATCAATCTGAAATTGAAGAAAGTTAATGGAATATAATAAATTCGTTGATCTTCAAGTGTAATAGTGCCAAGTTATTTTTTCCCATTTTCATGCATCTGCATGACTACATACCTACTCCCATCCGCACTATAAAGCATGGTTGTGCACCACTTTCCAGGAGCATCATAATCAACTCTTGAACCCATATGATCATAGAGCCATGCCTTTATCTTTCCATCAAGAGCGGTTGAAAATATGAACTGCAAAACCACAAGTCAACATGAAATGTTAAGCCCCAATGAGTCAAATCCAACGAATGACTTATCATACGCAAAAAAAATCCCAGGAATCCAAAAGAGTCAATAATAACTTTTCCAAACAACTACTACCATGTTCAATTAACATTTCTTTCTCCTTTTTTTTTTTTATATCCGTGAGTGTCTAGGTCAACTTACGCGCACCTCAACTAATCTCACGGGACAACCCACCTGACCCTACAAGATTTGGATTTCAAGAAAACTCGTAGGATATAGATGGCCACCATGGATTGAACTCATGATTGTTCAATTAACATTTCTAATATAAATTAAGCTGTGAGCCACCAACATCATCTATGTGGTGTTGGAAAATGAAATATTAATAAAGAAAATACACATGGCACATAATCCTCAGTCCCCCTGCTGTAACTTTAGGCTTTGTGGCTTGACATAACAAATGGATGGGATTCATTAAAGAAAATAAAAAATAAAGAATACAGATAGCAAGAATCTAGCATGAACTCACTTGAATGTTCTCCTTGTGATGAGGACATATGGAATACACTGGTGCCTCGTGCCCTTCAAAGGTAAATAGTTTTCGTCCACCTATATCCCATACCTGCACAATTTCTCAAATTATATGCAAAAGACAAGTTGGCCCAGAAAAAAGTTATACAGAATTAAAGATTTCTTAAAGTAAGGGTGATGATCTCCCTACCTTTATGAGTTTATCTTCTCCACAAGTTACCACACAAAGCTGCTTATTTGGATGGGCAAAAGCCAAGTCATTCACTCCACCTGCATGGGCATCAATCTGGAAAGGAAAGGGAAGAAATGATAGGTTAATAGAATATGAAGTAATCATATTAAATATGTAAAAGACAAAGAAAAGTATAGCCAAACCTCGGATTGTTGGTTTAGTTCATTTGAACTATTATACGAGTATAAATGAACTAAATGTTTGGTAAATGCAACCCCTGTGGCAAAAAAGAAGTGAGATATAATCAATTGGGCGTCTAGAATTGGTTACCATCCATGACAATAGATATAGAAACACATTTTCCCAAGTCAAAATGAACGTACCAACAAAAGTCCCATCTGGACTCCATGTAACTCGGCTGACAGATATTGGGGTGTCTTTTACAATGGCAGCCTGCATGCACATTCAGTAAGATGCCAATATCAGGTCATGACTTCAAATAAATTCCACATATTAACATAAAACAGGATAACTTTGATGTTCCAAAGAGAATAGTAACATTAAATTAGACAACCGAAAGGTCTAAATTAGAACAAAACCTGAAATGCCAATGACCTAGATGACAAATCCCAAAGCTTGAAAGGCTTTGAAATCAATCTCTCCCGTATACCAAGTTCCCAAAGTGTAACTTCGCCATTATTAGAACCAACTGCCCAAAAGGCCCAATAGGTGAAGAAATAACAAGAAAGAAAGAAAATCTCTCGAAAACTTGGACTAAGAAATCAGATATTGAACAATAGATACAAGCTGGTTCATATGATACACAAACATACCAAGAAGTAAAGTGTGGTGAGTAGGATGGAAATCCATGCTTGTAACAGTGGATCCTTGGTGCAATGTCAAAGCTACTGTTCTCGGAAGGTCTTCAATTGACCAAGAAGCTTGCTGCCTGGGTGCTGGATACGTGACCTGAAAAATATAGAAAAGGTGAGCAAACCAACATTAATCTTAAATCATCAAAAATCACACAACAACCAAATTAAAGAAGATAAAGAGTTGTGATTACATACATAAGATAAGGATTTAGGGAAAAGTTACCTCCTCAACAGATTGAGTAGACCGCAATCGCTTCATTAGTTGTTCGTGCTCAGGATTCTGATAATCAACCATACCAGGATTTGCTGGAGGTGTTCTTGCATGTTTCAAAATTGAGACTGCGTACGTAATAATGTAAAGTTATCATCAGTATCCAGGGCAATATACAAAAAAGATCCCTTTACCCAGGTGTGTGTTGTGCGACAGGAGTTCAAATAAAATATTTTATGTGAATGCCTCTTTATTAAAAATGTTTGATAGAAGTGTTGCAAATTTTAAAATTCAAGTTATGCTGCCTTCCAATTGAAAAACTTCTAGAGCAAATTCTTACAAGCTACTCTTTCGAGAGAACGTAAAATCTGTTCTGCATTAATGTTGCAATGAAAGCTTGTTGAATTATTTGGCTTGATAGAATTGTGGAATTGAGGATATTTTATTTCATGATCCGGGACTGAACTCCTTATCTAAGGCATCTGGGATTATTGTGCTTGATTCAGGCCAATCGGAAACCTTTCCTTACAATCTCATTTTGACTTTTAAGTTGGGAGAGTACTTTTCTCTACCTATCCTGTGATAAACTGTTTCTCTTAATTAACTGATAAAAAAATTCAATATCATAGGCATGTAATAGACCTAGAAGGAGGATAACACCCAACCAGTGTTTTGAGAGAGATCTACTCCTCAAAGCAAAATATGATTGTAACCAAATGAAGAGTTCGAATTTAGATCATGTTCTATTTTTAATAACCATGGGGTCTTTCGACCATGCATGTCAAACAAGAACATAGGAAATCTTTGTTTCTACCTAGATCTTAATCAACATTACTGCATAAACAGCTTTAAACTAGGAACTATTACAGCACTTTATAGCTAGTCAATTAATGATATGCTTATTGAAAAGGAGTCACTGGTTTCTCGAGTTTGATGATATGATTAATACCTCAACAATGTGGTTCCGAGGCATTCAAACATGCTACCTTAGGGTTTGTTTGGCATCTTTTCCAAATTCAATTTCTTGTTTCCAAATTCATTGAATCAAATGAATTCAGTAAAATTTTGCTATATGAGTTTATTTAAAAAATACTCTCCAGATTGTATTTAGATTTTGTGATATAGACAGTGAAAATTTTAAACATACCATTTACTTGTTTTCAGTATTTTCAAATTCTAGATATATTACCAAACAAATATTAAAAAATAGTAAAACCATCGAATACAACTTTATTTTCCATTAAATCTTTTATTTATAAATTCCAGTTTATGTTGATAATTAACCAAACACGCCCTTAATTCTAATAAATACTCAACCACTACTGCCAATCCTGGGGTGGAGAAAATTCTCATTTTAAATACATTGGTTTACCACTCCCAATATACGTTATATACTCAAATTGAAGAAGATATAGGAGCAAGCAAATTGAAGAAGTGATCAAACCTTGATTTTGTGGAACAGGAATAGAAGATGCAGTAACCACAGCTGCTTGGACAGACGAAGAAGCTGAGGCATTTGCCATCCAGCCAGCTAAAGCATTGGCATTAGCTGCAGCACCAGTTGGTGGGAAGGGCTGTTTAATAATAACACAAAAAGAAATTTAGAAATAACTTAATATTCAGATGTATCCAAGGAGAGGAATATGTAACACCATACACTGTGAGCTCCTAGTGGGGCATAGGGCGCAGGTTTTGCAACAGGAAGATTGACAGGTGTTGGTGCCAGAGGACCATTTGGTGGTGAACATGTATGGTCCATGAATAAAGTCTTGATATCAGGATTTGGCCGTGGGTTCTTGCATAACTGATGCTGCCAGTTCAAGCTGCATAAAATAAGTATTATCAATGGTATGGAATTAAAAGAACAAGTACATCAGCATCTACAGCTACTATTATCTTCTAAAGCTTTAATAATTCGGTGTGTAGCATTTGTTGCTTGTAATAGTCAAAAGACAGTTGTTGCCCATTAGAGAAAAATCCTTTATCTATTTTTGGATGGGAGGTAGAATAGAAGAATCTGGGCCATGAGGCAAAGGCACAAAGACGAAAAACTGCAGGACATATCACTAAATTGGTTCAATAAACATTTTTTTTCCAGATAAAGCACTACCAACTTAAGGTGGAAGTTCTAACAAATCTCCCCGCCACCAACAATTATGATTCTGACCTTTGATTGATGAGTGTTCGTAATCTTGATGACTTCAAGGTTGGGAAAACAAGCTTGTCTCTGAAAAGAGGATTTGCCTCTATAAGCTTTTTCAGCTCTATCAACATTATACTACGAGCAGTTTTTGTGTCACCATACTTGGAAAGCTGCTCATTTTCCCTGGTAATAGTTTATTCAGAGAAGTAGCAAGACTCATAATAAAGCCCAAGAAATTGATAAATTTATTCCAAGAGTTATGAATAATTTCATCAAGCCATTCTTTTATATGCAATCCATGTTCAACAAGTCCATGTATAGTAACATAATCATTTTTCTTTCATGGCATCTATATCGAGGAAGGATATTGAATCAACTGTGATTGTTTATTAATAATGCAATAACTTACCTAAAATTAGCAAGAGTCAAAAGCTGAGTAATTTCTTTGTACAACTCCTCATTAAATGTTGAGAAAACTTTCAAGTCGGTTACCAATATCTCCACAGCCTTTGCCTTGTCACTCCTTCAACATCATCAAACAGGACAAGTTATTTATCATTCCTTTCACAACAAGACAGTTAAAGTACCTGAAACAGGGAAAACAAATTCTCGTATGTATGAATTACAAAAAAATAGCTCAAGTACCGGTCAAGGGCTTCAAGATACTTTTGCTTCCTTATTTCAAAAAATATCTTCATCGAGTATCTGTTATCATCAACTTTTGTGTATCCAGATAAGTACTTTTCAACTTCCTCCCATTCTCCAGCCTGAACTTTATCCTCAAAGTACTTCATATTGAAGTAAAACCCAGATTCTTTCTCCAGCCTATACATAAAGAAATATTTCCTCAAACAAAAATCAGCAAAACTCAAAACAATTCAATTTAAGGAGGAAAAATTGAAGTAGTGATGATAATAAAAAGCATCATGCCATAAGGGAAATCTTTTGGTTCCATTTCATCTTTAACTATCATCTCTCCGCTACCTAGCAACCAAAATTTTTACTTAAAATGAAACCAGCATTAAGAAACTAAATCCAGGATATCTTTTTACATCTATCACTACGAAACAGAATGTCAGCATTCTATAGTAGTACATACTACAAAGTCAGCTAGATAAAGAATTTCCCCTCCCCCACTATTTTTCCCAACAATCAAATATTACAAATTAACGTTAACTAAAACGCCTTAATAAGGAAAAAGAAAGAAAGAAAGAAAAAGAAAAGGAAAGAAAAGAAAGAAAAAAAGAAAAACGCTAAAAGAATTAAATCACATATGCTCCGAGCATACACTTGCCAGAAGAGAAACCAGGCTGCAACAATAAGTAATGTGTTTTAACATTTATTCAACACACAGAAGCGAACGAACCTATGATTCAGATTCACAAATTCTACTTCCCCTCATCCTGTTTAATTCCATTACAGCTAAATTCAACGACTCCAACACACAATTATCAAAGAATATAGAAAGATAAACTCACCTGTGCACCGATTCCTTGAACTTCTCCTCCTCGAGGAATTGAAGTATGAGAAACACCAGTTCTCTGCTTAAAGACGACATTTATTCCCAGTAATAGTCTCAGAAACCAAAACCGCTTCGTCCAAAACCAAACCACAACCGAACCCCGACGAGTAGAGTTCAAATTCCCACCCAACACGCACGATTCCAGTCCAATATCAAACGCAACAACAAAATCTATGCTCAGAATTACCGGAAATCCTCAAAACACAAAGAATCATGGAGCTTTCAGGCATCACTGGGAGCGAATTCCAAGGAATTCTAGGGTTTCAGAGGGCTGCAGAGACGAGAGAGAAGAGGACTTGGTCTCGCTATCTTCGATGCGTTGTACAGGGGTCTCTCTTTTTCTACATGCCTATCAGTGACAAACTTTGATAACCACTTTCAATAACTTATCACATCTGTAAGTCGACTTATTGATAAGAGATTTCACTTATCAGTTATTTGGGATAAGAGCAATTAAGAGTCCGTGTTGCGGATTCGAACCACTAATTCAAATCTAGTGAATATTCGCTACACACGTCCAGTCGTACGCTACTCTCTCTCTCTCATCCTCGCAGCTCTTTTCGTGCAGTCGCTTTCGGTTCGGAATTAATCGTCTTTATCTCGTTTTGTCGAATAAATTATCGCCATAGTTTTCGCGATTTGTACGATTTAATGCCGAGTTTTTGCGGTACTTTTTCTTTTTTTATTTTCCCCAAAAAGTAAAAAGAGTCTCATTCGCGAGGTATTGATGCTTTCCCTAACGGATTGGATTTGAGCGTCCACTGTGGGGCCATCTGGATGCCTCTTTGCTTTTATTTATTTATTTATTTTTGGAAATTTTCTTTTTTTTTTTCATTCAAATTTTCTGAATTTTAAGATGTATTTAATAGATTTTTAAAATACTAACTTTATTCCCTAACTTTTAAAGAATAAGTTTAAGGGGGTTAGATGAGATAGTAGAGATATGAATTCAACTAATTCGGCTAACTTCTTATTAGGAGGCCAAATTCGTATGTCACTAATGTTTTATATCAGTGAACTCAAGTCCTTATCACCATTGATACACCGTTGCTCAACTCTGACAACTACTTCCGACGACTAACTTCGACGACCCACCTTTGATGACTAACTCTAGCGACTACCTTCTACAGCCAACTTTAGCAACCACCAGCTGCTTGCCGCCAACTTCAGCAACATCCAACCGCCACGGTTGATGGTCAACTCCGGCAGCCTGCGATATCAGCCACTCCACCAACTCCAACGACTTTTATTTTAAATTATGACTATTACAAATTTAGGTTTTGTTGATGACACGGAATTTTTTGTTTTGTTGATGCTCGTAATATAAAATCATTAATAAAACCTTAATTTAAAACTTAAAAATAACTATTAATTTAAAAATACATATAAAATATCAATGTATGTTTATGTTTAAGTTCCATCAAAACGTTGAATTCTTGAGTTTTCATTAGTTCATAGTATTTTATAGTTGTTCTTTTATATAGTAATTTAACATTAATAAAATCATTTTTATCACGTAAGAAATCAAACAAACTTGTATGTAAAAACACTTTTGAGAAAATTATCAAATACATTAGTGTTTTTATTTAATTTTTTTTTTATTAAAAGTGTTAAAATAAAAACGACTTAACTAGAAACATCACATGCACAATTTTATAATCATCATAAAAAAAGTTGTACCAGATACCCTGACATATGAACTCAGCAACCCAAAACACTAATATATGGACTCCACCGATATATAAACTCGATAAATATATGAACTCAACTCAATACGTCAAACAACCCTAAAAGGTTTTGAAGTAATATGTTTTTATTATTCTAAATAATTATATAATATTTTAAATTAAAAAAATATCTCTTCTCTAAATTATACATAACATGGAATCCAAACAGTTTCAAACGCAAACTAGTTATTTTGTTGTGAACCTAGAGCAAATTTCATATTTGATATCAAATAGACAATGAACCTTTAATTTTGTATGGGATATATTCTTCAATTTTTTAATTTTGTATTTAATAGATTTTTACTAGGTTTAAACATTTAAAGTTAAAGTTATTTTCTAGTATTATATATAAAACTTGAATTTTTTTATTGTCTAATAAAATAGTGAAGATAAATCCATATCTTATTAAACAAATTAAAATTTTAAATATTTTTGTAGACACAAATTTTGGCCAATCTTGTAACTATTTTAATTTTAATTTTGTTTTTAAAAATTCAACCTATAGACATTATTTTCAACTTCAAATTTTTTCTTTTGTTGTCTAGTTTTTATCAATGGTTTAAAAACCAAGCCAAATTTTAAAACTAAAAGAAGTAGCTTTTAAAAACTGAATTTTGCTTTTGGAATTTGACTAATAATCCAACCATTAAAGATGCAAATTATTGTATGAAGTGTGAAGTAAACAGGCTTACATTTTCAAAAACTAACAACAAAAAAATGAATTAATTACCAAACAAGGCCTCAAAAATTAAATAATTAATTAAACTCATTTTAATGTACAAAGACCAGTTGAATACAAAATAAAAAATTTAGAAATAACGTTATATTGACATACACTAACTTAAAAGTTCATAGAATTGACCCTTAATTTAAATTTAACCTTTCACTCCTCTAGACATAATTGAGGATAAATTTATTTTGTAATATTTTTTTATTTAATATGATTAGAAAGATAAAATTTTGACAATTATTTTATGGTTTTAAATTTTCAAACCATAAAGGGAAAACATAAAATTAGATTTTAAGGAAAATAAAAACGTAAAATTACAAAGAAACAAATTCATAGTTTTTTCCTTTTTTTTTTTTTTTTTATAGAAATTGAAACAAATTAAATTTATAGCTCTCCAAACTTTAGACATGTTCCTAAAATTTTTCAAGCTTTAATTTCAATATGAGTTATAAATTTAAATTATAAAATACTCAGAGATATTTTAATTAATAAGAATGTTTGGGCTCTTATTAATTTAGTAAACAATAAAAAAGCCAAATGGTTGTCCTCATCTCAATTTCCATCAAATATAAAACAAATTCCACTTGATCATCTACCCTTCTCATTGATCTATGTTTTAAATCAAATGATTCATCTTATATTTAGTATTAATAAGCCTAAAAATAGAACAATATAGCTCCCCATATTATGTATCGTTTTTTTTTTTTCATTATAGAAGTATTACTGAAAATCAATATCGTTGTTTGACATTATATTCAATTATTTTTTTAAAAAAATACATTGAATAAACTATGTACTAATGTAATCAAGAAAAAATGGAGTCATCTTTAGTTAATCTGTGAAACCGATGTTATAAGTAGAAAGTTAGAATTTTTAGCCAGGGTGAGTTTAGCTCAATTGTAATTGACATGCATTCCCTTATTTTTTTAGGTCGAAAGTTTGATGTATATCATCATCCCTTCAACTATTGTACTAACAAAAATTTGAATATTCACCTTCTATTTGTAATTTACATATTATAAGAAAAAATATATATATATATATAACATGAAATAAAACTATTTTACAAAAACTGGGTTTGCAATGGAAAATCCTTTTCCATTTGGGATTTTTAAAAAAAAAAATTAACTAACTTAAATCACTACACTAAAAAAAAGTTTTAATTAGATAGTTAAATTTTTCACTAGTTTTTTATTTTTTATTTTTTTATATATGATTAATTCCAAATGGACAATTTGAATTTAAAAAAGAAAGTACTCAAATTTTTAGTAGAAGAAAATAATTAACCATCAAACTATTCATATTTATAATCTAAATTAAAATGTTCAATTCAACATTTTTTTATGCTAATTCAAACATATTTATTATCTTGACCATTACACGATAAAACTTGAAATTTAAAACAATATTTATATAATAACAATAAAACATAACATTAAATTATGGGTAGTTGTGTTGGGTAACACTTTTGGAGATAATAATTAAGTGTATAGCAACATTTTTAAAAAATTGCAAATATAGCAAAATTTATCAATGATAGACTTTATTGCTGATAAACTCCTACCAGCGATATAGTTTATCACTGACAAATATCTACCAGTGATATGGTCTATCACCAATGGACTCCTACTATTGATATAGTCTATCACTGATATATTTTGAAAGCACGATTTAAATTTTGCTATATTTGCAAAAAAATTGCATTGTGTTCTATCTATATCTGCAATTACTTTGTACCTATATCTGTAACTGTCCCTTAAATTATTATAATAAATTAAAAAAGAGGCTAACAAGGTAGGGGCGAGAGGGATTGCATTCACCATCCTTGTCTCCATTTAGCTTATGGAGATTTTTCCATGTTCACCACTTAGGAATCTCCACCCATTAGAGGTTGGTCCCTGCACGAAAAATGGACATATTTCTACTTCTTAGTTGTTAATACATACTATATACTAGTTAAACTACATTTACTTTGACTATATTTAATTAAAATATAAAACTTTTTTCAAATATAGGAAAATGAACAAAACTATTTACAAATATAATAAAATTTTACTATCATGTCTATATGCTATTGCAATCTATTGTAAATAAAATATAATAATATGTTACTATTATTTGTAAATATTTTCAACTATTATATCATTCAACGTAATTTCTCCAAAATATAACAATTCACCCATTAAAATGGAACTAAATGAACATTTGGAAAAAAGAGAAAAAGAACGTCATGCTCACACGTTTTGTTGAAAACATCTAGCACGTCTCTTAAAACAACATGTTAAATTATAGATAAATAAACAATAATATTGAAAAATTGACAGCTTTTCTTTTATTGTTTTACATTAAATTTTTGTTCAAAATAATGAAACATCATTTGTCTCATTATACAAAAAGATAAGGTTTTTGGTTGGTGCGGAATTTTAATTTCTCTTTTTTAAAAAAAAAAAAGAAACTTTTTAAAAGCTTAGAACTAGTTGCATGTATTGTCAAGTAGGGGCCCACAACTTTTGGGACCAAGTTAGCTGCCACGTGGAGGGACTTCATTAACTCTCTCTCCCACGCGCCTTAGAGAGCGCGTGGTAACTGAGTGGAGGCGAAGCACATGTTGCGCGCGTTGTGGTGGCGTCATGATGACAGCGATATAAAGGGTTTATATTTTAATTTATATTTATTTTTTGGAGTAACATCTTTCAATTTCTCGCGATATCATATCGTGGATTGGCAGTGCCGACGAATCTTACGAAATTTAATACATTTTATCGTCTGATCCATCAAATGGATTTAGTTTAGGGAATAATCATTTAACAGATTTGTTTTTAAAAACTAAATTTGGATTTTGTGATCTAAATATTGAAAATATTGTAAATATATTTTTGGTGTATTCTAATTTTGAATTTGAGATTAATGAAAAATTAATTATGAAAAACTATGATATGTTTGGTACACTATCTTAAAATATAAATGTTAAAATAAATTATTCAAATAAAAACAAGTTTGTATTTCATATTTGTGATATATTTGATAGTAAATTTAGAAATTTGATTTAAATTTAAATTATTATTCAAAACGAATAATATATATATATTATCACTAATTGAACATAAACTATTATTAATTAATTTATAATCCTTCTTTTATGTTAAAAAAAATATGAATAATTATTATTTCAAAATATCATATAATTCAAAGAAAGTATTATAAATAGAAAAATATCAAATTATTTACAAATATATATATAAAAAAAAATTATTGTCTATCAGCGAGCTTCTATCGCTCAAACGATAGAAGCGGTTTATCACAATCTATCGCAATGAAATTTTTCTTTATTTGTAAATAGTTTGACTCATTTTGCTATATTTGAAAACAATCCTATATTTTAATTATATTATATAATAAATATTATAATTTAACATAAATGAATTGAATTTATAATATAAAATATTATATTTATTAAAATTTTTATTCTTTTTATTATAATTCTACATTTTAAAATTTCAAAATCAAAATCTAGATACACAACCAACAAAAAAAGATATCTTCTCTAAAATTAGCACACTTTAAATCACATAATCCAAAAATAATTTTAAAAAACACATTTACTTTTTACAACACAAATTGTGATAGCATATTTGCTAACTCAATCAATATGGATACATAAATAAAAA
The DNA here is from genome assembly GCA_030954485.1 of Citrullus mucosospermus. Classification (NCBI taxonomy): domain Eukaryota; kingdom Viridiplantae; phylum Streptophyta; class Magnoliopsida; order Cucurbitales; family Cucurbitaceae; genus Citrullus; species Citrullus mucosospermus. Next base: position 28,580,102 of record CM062056.1, read on the forward strand.
TAATCTAAATTGACTACTAAATGATCTAAATAATTAGATAAATTTATTATTTCATATTATATACTCATTTCATTTTTTTTTTAAAAAAAACCACGTATAATAAAATATAAATTATTTTATAATGTAAAATAATAATTAAATAGAATTTATATCACAACAGTCATTCAAGATTTATTTAATAATAAAATGTTATATTCATTAAATATAATAGAAAGCAACATAGCTAGGGGCTAATCCTACTTTATAGTGAACTAATAAAATTTATTGCCTTTTGTGATCACTTTGAAAATATATATAATTTGTCATAATATTTCAGTACATCAATAATAAGAACAGTAATAATTTGTTAAAAGTATAGAACCTAATTTGAAACTTTAAGTGTAAAATGCATAATAAAAATGTAATTTAATTTTTTAGAGGAAAAAAAAAATCAAGAACTGTTAATTGTACAGTATGTATAAAAATTCATTCCACAAATAGCCGAATCAACCATGTGATAGCAGTGACTAAAAAAATGAAAAAGATAATAAAATTCATTGAATTTTATCTCCAAAATGGATGGGCATTGCATTATTTAATTTTGACAACAAGAAAAAAAAAAGGGAATAAATAGCAAAAATTACCATTATTAAAATATGGGAAATTCTAAAGAGAGAATATTATTGGGAAGCATATTGCCTTAATGAGTGTGATCATTAAATATTTTTCCATTTAGCCATAATCTAAATTTGGGATTGTTTTCATTTTAAGTATTTAATTATTATTATTGAAATTGAAATTGATTGGATATTTGCACATGGAATAAGAAAGTGGTGCAAATTAATTATAAAATAATGACACAAAAGAAATTATGAGGGATCTAACCTAACAACCAACCTTGTTGAAATTCGATTAATCATGAATCTTATTTATGGTCGTTTTTTAATATTTCAAACTAAATATGTATGATGAGGGTTCAAACATATAATTTTTTTGAGATGTTATCAATATATTGGATGATTTAGATTTAGATTGATTTTAAGTGTTTTGATATAATTATTTAAGATTAAATTTTGTATTATCACATTTATATCTATTCGATTTATTTATTATATTGATGTTTTTAATGGTTGATGGTGTGCTAAATATTGTGAAGTGAATTCGAAAATAATACTCACTGTGGTTTAACAAGTTTGTTTAGCTTCATTAATGTTCTTCGGTTAATGTTTATTTATCTATTTGTTACTTAGTTTAAAAATATGATCAAAGTGATACTTTTTTTTTTCTTTAGAACAATTAGGAATAGGAAAATTCAAACTATGGGTATTGTCATTGCCAATTGAACTATGTTCGGTTCGGCGATCAATGTTATATTATACTCAATGTATAGCAAATTTACGTATGAACAATAAATTTAACAAAATATAAAAAAACAAAACAAGTAAATTAGTAATGATATTTAATTATGTGCTAAAGTGTTAATTACATCTTCAATATATTAGAAAGTAAAATAAAGAAGATGCAATTGCAAGCAATATCGATGACACAAAATGTTTGACGTGGTTCGATTTTCAAACCTACTCCATGAAGCCATACCCATAGAATAAGATTAGACAATCAAATATAGTGTTGGTTTGGATTAACTAAAGAAAAAATGTTTTTCAAATTTGTCATTTTTATTTAAACTCTTTTGATAAGACTCTTTAAAATATACTTTTAAAGTGTTTTAAAAGTTATTTTGAGTGGTTCATGAACACTTCAATATTTTTCAAAATTAAACCATTGAAACGTTAAATCAAACACAACCATATTTAAGCCATATGAAATTTAAATAAGTTGCATATGAATATAAACGGATAGAAATTAGTAGGAGCAACGTCACAATCTCAACATTGAAAAAGAAACAACAAAATTGACCTAAGGTCATTTTGTAGATTGATGTAATTTGATTTACCCATGTGAATGAATAAATGGTTTGGTTAATGAAAATTTGACCTAGAACAAAACTATGAAGGGAAATGAAAAGGGATATTTGGATGTCCCTTTCATGAACATAAGAAAAATCTTAAGAACAAAAACTAGCTAGCAATCCCCTACAAACATTCTTATGAATGTCTTAATTATCAACACTCTCTATATCATCACAAAATATTTGGTGGGATCCATTGGCTACTTTCAATCATCTTGATATCTTTAATTTCTACTTCGGTAGTGTTCTCTCTTGTACGGGTGATTTGAATTTTGATTGACAACTTTTAAAAATTATAAGACGGTTTGATAACCATTTGAATTTTTTTTTTTTTTGAGATTTTTTTGTTTTGTTTTGTTATCTACGTTTTACTAAGTCAAGTAGATAACAAAAACTATGGCCTCTTTTGATAATTATTTGGTTTTCGATTTTTGAAAATTAAACTTATAAATACTACTCTCACTTATCAGTTTCTTTGTTTTGTTCTTTACTCTTTAGGTGTATTTTCAAAATTCAAACCAAGTTTTTTGAAAACTAAATTTTTATTTTGCTAAGAATTCAAATGTTTCTTTAGAAAATATGAAAGCCATTATAAATAATTTTTTGGAAAATATATACAAATTTTAAAAAGAAGAAAACAAATAAATTAAAATAGTTATCAAACAAGGTCTAAAAAACAAATTTAAATAACTTATTTGCATTTTTTGAATTTGACAAGAATCTAAATTTTACTCTAATACATAAAAATCTATAAATTACAATAAAGAATTTGAGAGGAAACAAACATGAATTTTAAAAACATAAAACTAAAAACACAATTAAAAAAAAAAAAACTTACTAAAGAGGAATCAAATCATTTCTTTTTTTGTCAATTGAGCATAACTCAAATAGTTTAGACACACATATTCTTCCCAAATCTACATATGATTGAACTAAAATAAATTCTTTGTTAAATTTTTTTTTTAAAAAAAAAACTAATTTTCCTTTTATTATTGGATTTTATAAAACGACCATTTTTACCATGATATGAAATTATGATGGTTCCTATTTATATATGAGTTAACCAATCAAATTGATTAGACTATTGATGAGTCATTGATTTAAGTAAAGCTAGTGTTAATTTGATGTTCATAATTGATTTCAGTTGGGACAATTTTGTAATTTTGTGATTGAGTATTCTATGTATTCAATTTTACAAATTAATAAGATCAAATGTTTTTTTTTTCTTTTTTTAAAAAGTCACACCTACTTTTTTTTTTTTTTTCTCTTGACATAATTACACTTACAACATAATTACACTTACTTATTTCCTAACAATACTCATGTTTTGTTTTTTACTCTTTTGAAAACACTTTTTAAGTTTTCAACAAATTATAATTTTATTTTTTTATTCTAAATTACGTCAGTTAATTTTTAGAAATAAACTACAAACTAAATAAATTGTGAGTGCACAAGTACACTACACACACACACGTTTAATGACCATTTATTTTTTATAGTCTTAGGCATCTTCAAATCTTAATTAAATTTCGAATTCTATAAAAGTATTTTTGAAAAAAAAAATACATATATGTTTTAAAAGATATTTTGCTCATTAGTAATTAATTTTTATTATCTTATTACTTTTTAAAAATATTCATAAATTAGGAAAATTATTATAAATAAAAAAAATATCAAACCATTTACAAATATAGAAAAATTTCACTTGAGTGATAGAAATCTATCGCAGTCTATCGCGGTTTATTGTTGATAGACAGTAATTTTTTTTTATATTTGTAAATAGTTTGGTTCATTTTGCTATATTTAAAAACAACTCCATAAATTATCTTCCTAGAATGTGACTAAGATTTTAAAAAAAATATATTATAATTTTTTTATATAAAAACAAAAGTAATAAATAAACTTTCTAACAACAAAAATAGTCGTTCCAATAGTCCTTAATGTTGTAAAATTGAGGAGCAAAACGACGCACGACGGGAAATATGAATACCAAGGAAATATAATATAATATAATAATATAAATAAAATAAAATAATAAATTAGAAAAATATGAAAATTATGAAACTTCTCACCAATGTGTGTGTTTACAAAATCAAATGACCACTTATTTATAGGCAATGGACAATCAAGATGTGGCATTTTATGGACACTAAGGGTGTGTTTTGGCATTAGATTAATAGGAGACTGACACTTTGGCTTGACAAAAGAATGACATCGGTCCTTTTAGAATATTAAGCAATTTGGGCATCTATTTTCTAATATTTATAATAGTTAAATAATATTTTGTTCCTCGATCTGAGCCGTATATATTTATAGAAATAAAGGAACTATTTTCCAATTATGACCCCAATGATACACCACAAATATTATAAAATAATTTAGAAGACTGTCGAAAAAATTGTTGCCCTTTTTGTTTTATTGTTAAAATATTATTTTTGTCCTTATATTTAGTAATTTATTTAATTTTAGTCTCTATACTTTCAAATGTCCAATTTTAGTCTCTGCACTTTCAATAAATCTTAAATTTTGTCTCTCAAAGTTCAATTTTATCGAAATTGATTAAATAATTAAAATAATTTTCATACAAAGAAATATATGTGAATATGTTCTGAAATTTTATTGTAAAAATGTTGATAAAAAAATAAAATGTAATGAAAAATCCACAACAAACTAGTAATAGGGACTAAAATGATATTTTAACCTTATTTTATTGTTAAAGAAAACAAGAACATAGAATTAGGCTTTTGACTAACTTACAAAAATATCATTTGTTTTCAAAAAATATTCCTAATCTTTCAAAAATTAGAATATTATCCTTGACTTTTCGTAAATGTTTCAAAACTAACTTTATAGTAGAATTTTATTAGAAATTTAGACCTGGCACGAGTATGATGGTGACTTGAAACAGTATGACGATGTTCATGTCCTAAATTTTGTTCTTGATCACTATCATATTGTTCCAAGTGCAAATTTTCGTCCAACATTTTGGTAGTTTTGAAATGTTCATGAAAAGATGATGATAGTTTTGCAAGTATAATATCTTTTTAAGACAAATAGCATAGTTCATAAATACTTTTTGTAATTTAGTCATTTTTATTGCTACTTAATTTAACAATATTGTTAGGTTACATCATACAAAATATCCCAAAACTTTAGGGTAAGTTTCAATTATGTCCATGGACTTTGAAAAGTTTCAATTTTATCCTTTAAACTTTAAAATTTTGTTAAAAAAACACACACCTTGAACTTGAAAATTTTTCCGTAATATATTTTTCACTAAAATAGAAAGTTGAAAATTAACATAGTAGGTGTACATGATACTATTTACAACTATACGAAAAATTAAAATCATTGATACCATTTATTTCATCTCAGAAGATATCGTTAATATTATTTACACAATTAATTTTTACACATCATCTATCACATCAACTTATGTGAATGATGTCATGTGTACCTTCAAATGCTTACACGTTAGCTGTCGTGTCAATTTCTATATGATTTTAACAATAAGAACTCTTCCATGATCTTTTTTGGGATCAATTACAAAGTTTGGTAAAGATCAATCTTCTTAAAATTCAAGGGCATAATTGACTTCAAGGCTTAGGAATATTTTTATAAATGGACCTATTTAGGGCAGTTAAATCATCAATAAAAAGACAAATTTGATTTTCAATAACATGGGGTAAATTTTATCTTGATTCTTTCCTAAAAAGTTAAAAAGATCAAACTTTAGAAAAATAACCGTACTCTATATAGATTAATGGTTAAAATGCTATTTTGATTTCTATATTTTGAAGTTTATTTAATTTTAGTTATGTACTTTCAATTGTCCAATTTGAGTCCTTATACTCTTAATAAATTTAAATTCAGTCCCCAATGTTAATTTATTGTTGATAAACTTTTTTGTTAAATATATCATTTTTACTATAAATTTTGAAAACATATTCACATATTTAATTTTCTTTCAAGAAAATTATCATTACTATTCAATCAATTTTGACAAAAAAAAAATAATAATAATAACAATAACTTTGAGGGACTAAATTTAAGATTTATTTAAACTAAAAGGACTAAAATTAAACAAATGAAAGCATACAAACTAAAATTAAACAAATTTCGAAGTATGAGAACCAAAATGTCATTTTAACCTACTTATAAACAAAGAAGCAAAAAGTCAAAATTCAAATGTGAAGACTCGTAATATGGCTTCATGACCCATTTGAAGCTTGTCACCTTAGGAAATTATTAAAAATGACCAATTTGTTGCCAAAGTGCTACCACTGTTGCAAAATTCACTATCAAATGACATTTTATTAATAATTCTTTTGTCCTTCCATTCCTATGTCATCTTCTTGTGTGCATTGAGAATCTTGTACTAAAAATAAATAAATAAATAAATAAAGATCTCATTCACTAAATATAAAATTAACTTTTCTTTAGTGTACTATCAATGTAAGCCCTCTCCCACTTGCCATAAAGCAAGTTGCTTTAATTTAATTCCTTCTTCCAAGTGTTAAAAGTCTACATGCTGACATAAAATTTGTAGGGGCCATTTGAAACAAGGAAGTTAATTAGGATTGAAAACAAAGATGAATATTGCATTTTTCACAATTGAATCATGAAAAATTTATCATGTCATAATTTATTTATTTATTTATATTTCATGTATCATAAAAAATTGATGAATGGGTAGATTCTCAAAAATAAGATGTTGCCAACATAGAAAAAAAAAATCCAATAAAAAGTAAGAAATAAATGGGAGAGAATTCAAAACTATAACGTCTTAATCGATTATACGTCTTTAGACTCTGTTTTATAACTATTTGGTTATTTGAAAATAAGTCTATAAACACTTCTTTCAACTCCAAATTTCTTGCTTTGTTATCTATTTTTTATCAATAGTTTCAAAAATCAAGCCAATATTTGAAAACTTAGAGATGTCCATTTTTCCCCTTGGAACGGGACCTCGTGGAGACCAACCCCTAACAGGGTGAGGAATGGAGGCGGGAGTGAGTGAGGAAAAAAAAAACCACCCCTAATAGGGTGAGGAATGGAGGAGTGAGTGAGTGAGGAAAAAAAATTCGTAGGCTAAACGAGGGACAGAGATAGGGAATGCATTCCCACTCTGTTAACCTCATTTGATAGATCATTATTTTCTTTTACTTAAAAATTAGAATAATTTTCCTTTAAATTAATATTGACTATGTAGAACCTACTTATATAAAAACATTTACTGAAAAATTAAACTATTTAATTAAAACATTTCCATAGTAGTGATTCCAATTAAGTTATTACTTTATATATATATATATATTAAAAATAGGAAAAAATTTGGAACCTCATCCCCATAAATTTTTCGTGGAGAATCCCCATCCCGATCTCCGTGGTAAATTTCGCAGGGACGAAAAGTTATATGGGAAGCAGAGATGAAGAAGTCGTCCCCACCCTTGCCCTGTGAATATCCCTAAAAGTGATTTCTAAAAACTTTGTTTTGTTTTTGGAATTTTCCTAGAAATTCAAATCTTGTATTTTAAAAACAGATGCAAATCATTGAAAAAAATTAAGAGTAAATAAGCTTAATTTTAACAAGCCAAAAACAAAAAATCGAAATAGTTACCAAAGGTGTTAGTTAATTGAGTTATGTTCAAGCTAGTTAAAAGAAGAATATAAGAATGTAGGAACGTATGTGTGTATATATAACATCCCCTCTTGCCCCTATTAACACTGGTATTTTAGGGGGCAAATTTTGCTTATTGACAATCCTAAGTTTGGAAAGGTTTTCTGTTATCTTTTTGGGCATGCCATTGCCAAACACTACAATATAGCATTAAAAAATAAATCTATTTTGGCTTCCAAGCAAGACTTAAAATCTCCCATAGAAACTATTGAAATGCTAATAAGTTAACAGATAAAGAAAAATTGCACATTTTCTATTGAACTATTTAAAATTGAAGATAATTGGAATAAGGAGGAGAGCAGCAATATGTTTAGCTTATTGGTTCTTTTCTCCTATATTGTGGATACAAGGTGATCATCTTGCTCTGATGAGGAGTGGAAGAAGAGACAGATAGCTGATATATCATCCATTGCAATGCCTCGTCTCTTCCGTTTCCATGCCCGAACAGCACACTCGACCAGACGTTTCGACGATTTCGCTCGATTTGGTGTTGACGATACAATCTCCACTGCTTCTTGGTTGGTGACAACATCCCATACCTAACCAAATGAACAAAAAGAATAGGGAGTTATTTCAGTCACACAATTCTGATATTTCTTTTCAACGTTTACAGGATGTCGTTTTAGGAGTCATCACAAAGCCCTTTGGCTGCAAAAGAAATGCTTCTTCTTACTTACCCCATCAGTGGCCAATATAACGAATTGGTCTCTGCTGGTTATACTTCTATGTGTTACTTCTGGCACAGAAATGAGTCCGAATTCTTTAATACAATAATCACCGAAGGCTCTCGACATCGCCAATCCCGGGGTTTCCTCGTTGGGAAGCCAGACCCTATGAACTCCCGGCTCGTCACTTAAACAAAATACCCTCCCATTGCATTGAATTATCCGCTCAGCCTCCTCTAGAGACAGTTAAAAACCAATAAGTAAACAAGGTTGAGCTACTTCATTCATTTTCCAGATAGAGAGAAGAGAGAGACTGACGAGGTAGGTTTGGTTTGAAATCAACGGTGAGCTGAACCGGTACTATACTTCCATCATCTGAAGTAGTAGCTAAAACCGCTCGGGAGTCACCTACGTTGGCCAAAACGACCAGTTCGCCCTGAAAATGAATAAACAATGGTTAGAATAGGTTTTCAGAATAACAAAGCGTCAACGTCCTTTGCCAAGATGATCAAAAGCCAAAAGTATATGAATCCCGTCAACTAAAACATGATTTTTGAATTCGATTTCATGATTAAACATGTCTCCAATGCGGGTTTGGAAGTAAAATTTCAGCCAATTGAAACATAAACCGATTAATTATCCAACAGATCCAAGTCCAATATATACACGTTCATCTTCTAGATCTTTGAGCAACATATTTGAATAGCATTGGAGATGCAGAGTTGGTAGAATTTCACCAGCTGATTATGATACTCTTCCTACTTAAGAAACATGAAACCAAATTGGATCTACGATTAGCAACTAAAAAAGAGAAATCCATTTTACCTGTTTAACAATGGACAGGGCAGTTGTTCCACTGTAAAATGTATCGATTTTACGGTGCTGCTCGAGTTCGTGATCAATGGCAGCACAAGTTCTTAAATAAGAATGCTTCCATATATCAAATCGCTGATGCTTCTTTTCTGAATCCAATTCTGGGTCAAGAAAAGCTTGAGCAAGTCCTTGCTGCCAATGGCACAGCAAAGAAGGCGGCAATGATTCTCTTACCGTCTTTGCAACAAAGTGACCCCATGGTCCGTGCCCATCGAAAATCCCACAAAATATCATGTCTTCTTGGCATCCAAATTCCTACACAGAAAAAAGGGGCAGTTTTTATATTGCAAAAGGCAGCACAAGAAAACCTCACAAACTTCACTTTATTCAATTGATTCTTTTACCTCCCATACAATGCAGCAATCTTGGTTTACTCCTTTTTCGCCTTTCTTCGAGAACACTGAAGCAAAAGTATCCGAACCTTCTGCATTGAGTACACCGGAGGTGCATAATATCGAGTCTTTCCTTTTTGCATCCTTTATCATGGCTTTTGCAGCTTCTCGCCCTCCCTCGTTGCCTAGACTCCCAGAATTTCTACCTTTCTTGAAGGAAAATGACCTTGCCAGCCCATTAAACATGGTGGAGAAATGCCCCATCAGCTTAGCAATTCCAATTCTCACAACCCCACTGATCCCAAACTTTGGTTATTCCTTTTAAAGAATCAATTTCTGAACATCAAACTACTTAAAATCAGTTTAAACCCAATTCCATGTGCATGTGCACCAAGAAACAGTAGATTAGAAAAAGATTAAAAAGAAAGCTGTTATGCAAAACAGCTTCCAAACAGCCCCAAAACTTAAAACAGTTGCTTCTGAGACATGAGAGTCAAAAGGAATGGTTTTATTGAGTAAAGGACAGGATCTGACTCAGAAAGTTAAGAATCTTATACTTTTTATAAGAGGAAATGACATGTCACAGTGAATTTGTAAGTCATTACCATAATGTATGTGCAAAGCATTTAAACAAGAATTCTCAATAAACAGCTGAAACCTGAAAGAATATTGTAAAAAATTCACAGTAGGTCTGCCGAGAAAAGTTAAATTTAGGGAAAAAGAAGAAAATGCAAGACAAAAAAGGACAAGAATGCTGGAAAGGTAACAAATTTTCTATCCCCAACTTGCCTAAGGATCAATAAAAAAATCAACCCACTTGTTTGATATTCAAGGAGGGAAACTTTGTTGTACCCAACAATACAACATATCTCATTGGTAAGTTTTTGGTTCATGTCAGATCAGAAGAAAGCCTATTCTTTCTTCCACTGTGAGAAAATTTTCCTGTTGTTAATCTTTTGAACTTTTCTCAATCCTCCAAGAAGAGAAACTATTCTGTCTTTCACTGAGGAAAATTTTCTTGTTTTTCATCTTTTGAACTTTTCTCAGCCCCCAAACAGAAAAGCTATGCTATTCACTCTCTCTTTCACTGTGAGAAAATTTTCCTGTTGTTATTTTTTTTAAACTTTTCTCAGCCCCCAAACAGAAAAGCTTTTTCCAACTGTTAGAAAATTTTCCTGTTGTTCTATATTTGCTTTCACTGTGAGCAAACTTTCCCCATTGTTACTCTTTTCAATTTTCTCTCAGCTCCCAAACAAAAACATACGCTGTGATTTGCAGAATAGAGCTTTAAACCTTTCATATTTTGCTGACACTTCAAAAGAGAGAAAAAAAAATCTTCAAATCAGAGCTCCAAACTGCATAATCCCTTAGAACAGCCCCCCGCCAAAAAAAACCCCACAAAAGGTGTAAAACAGGAAAATCACTTCAAAGTTTCTCAGCCACCAAACAAACAGACACAGGGGAGGGAAAATTGAGGAGGAGACAAAAAGAAAAATAAAAAGAAAAAAAATCAAAACCCAGATTTCAGTTCTTTGATTCAATCAACAGCTTCACATAATCAAAACAGAAAAGGCATTCAAAACCCAGAACTCAAAAAACAAAATCAGAAGGATAAAAAAACCCCCAGAAAGCAACCTTGGATTTCTCGGAAAAAAAATCGGAGTCCAGGAAAATGGTAGACGAGTGAGAAGCAGGTTAGAGAGCCGGAATCCGAAGAAATGGCCGGAAAAGAGGGCGGCGGTGGGAATTCCGGCGAAGTGGGTCTGGAGTGGGAGTGAAGAAGGAGAGGAATTGATCAGAATCCATAAGAAAGAAAGGATTCGTGGAGTTTGATTTGATAATTGGGTGTGGATTTTATGAAGAAGAAAATGGAAGAAAAAACGAAAAGTGGACGTACGACGAAAACTGTAATCACTATATGTAAAATGTGTTGCATTTTATTTGCCAGTGATTTGGGAAAAAAGTTATATATAATAATAATAATTAATAATAATTGAAGTATTAAAATATTAAAATATTAAAATATTATATTCTTCTTTCTAGTTCATTCTCAATTTGGTTTATTTTAAGATATAAAGTATAGAAAAGGTTAAATACTACATTAGGTTATTTCAATGGAATTCTTGTATTCTTGCACATTCAAGTCTCTAAATTATTAATCTATACTTTTAATCCACCTTGTTTTTTTAGGTTAATTTTTATCAAAATAGTTAGATGATTAGAATAATTTTCATGTAAGCAAAAATAGTGCAAATGTTTTGTGGAGAAAGTTAATAGAGATTAATAGAAAAAACAATTGAATAAAATAACAAATATAGACTATATTTTAGATTTGTAAAAAATACAACGATTAGATTTAGACATTTAGAAAGTAAACAAATGGATTAAAATAGAATGAAATTCAAATTTTAAGGATCAAAATGATATTTTAATAACGAATTTTTTTCTGTAGATATTTCTATAAAAAAAAATCTAAAAAATTGATAAATCATTACAAGTCTTGAGGGATAAGGATTTCATGTCATATTTCTTTATTTTGACATTTTTTTTACAAAAGTTTTTAAGAGGAAAATAGTTTTAGAAAAAACTTGCTAATTCTTTTAGAATTTAGGTAAGAATTAAAATGTTTATTTAAGAAAGATGAAAATTAAAGAAATTATGAGGAAACAAGTCTATTTTTTTTTTTCTTTTTCAAATAGTTATCAAACCAAACCTAAATAATTATCTAACTAACCTATTTGTTTTTAGACATATCAAATGTCACTCACATAAACCAACGTTATCTCAAATATGAATAATTTAGTTGTGGGAATATATGTTATTAACTAGAATTAATAATTCAAGCCTTTCAATATGTTTATTTTCATTGAAGATGTAAGAATAATTAATATCTTTAAATGTGTAGTAGTGTCTCAATTGATGAGGGTTGGGTCAACTTTGGGCAACATTTTTTTTTTTTTTTTTTTTGTTTTTTGGGCAAAACTTTGGATGTGTCAAACTGTTTTTGTATGGGTTTAAGTAGTTATATATGTTTCATATAATTAAATACCAATAATATCTTATTAAGCTAAAAGTTGCAGAAGTCTTAGAATATTATGTAATAGTGTTTTGGATATGCATTTCTAGAAGATGGAAGTTAGAGAAATTTAGATATACATCGTCTACGCTATTGTTTGGTTTGCAATTAAATCTCTGAGGTATATAATGAAGTATATGTTTATTTTGAATTCCCCTCTATTATCATAAGTTATACAAATTTAATTTAGGGAAAGTATTTAAATGACAAAAAATTGTTGAAAATATTTACAAATATAGCAAAATGTTGTTGTTTATTTACGATAGACCACGATATATCACGATGGACTACTATCTATGTTCATCATGACATAGATAGTAGTCTTTGGCAAATAAACATCAACATTTTGGTTCATTTTTCTATATTTGAAATTAACCCTTTAATTTATGACACTATAACGTTCGATTATAATTTTAATTTTTATTCTTAAACTTAAAATACTAGCTCTAGTTTGTACAATTCAATATGCCAAATTGTGGCAAATCTTTGTTCATAGAGTTGAAAGGTGAAGAAATTGGTAACCTAAAGAGAAAAAGGAATTATTAATTATAGCTTTGATGAACCATAGTTGTAATTTTAAAATAAATCAACATTTCCAATGGTTGTGAGTTCACGAGAAAGGAAAAATTCAACTATATATTTGCTTCGTTTAACTTCAAGGATTTCACGTTTTTTTTTTTAATAAAACATTTTAAGTTGGGACACGAACATTCAACATCAAGAGAAAAAGGTCATGTCAATTAAGGTTGAACTAAACTCAATTTCAAAGATATTTAAAAGTTATTATCATCATTTCATCCTTATTAAAATTTACATTTTTGTTTTGAGGAAATCATTAAAGTTTTCATTTAATATACCATATAAGTAATATTTTGGATATGATTTTTAGGAAAGTAAATTAAATTATTTGTATCATGAATAAAAATGGAAAGCAATGAAAGTTGAATGAAAATTAATAAATGGAATGAAAAATAAAATATTCGTAAGAGACAGAAAAGAAAGTAAATTAAAATTCTAAAAATTTAAAACATGAGTCAAAAAGATAAATTTTAACATTAGCTAAGTTTTAGGAGTAGTTAGTTGACTTGGACATAACTCTCATTTATTTAAAAAAAAAAAAAAAAATTGAGTAGAACCATCTATTTATTTTCAGTGTATAAAAGTATATAAAAAAAATGTATCACTGAATTTAATTAAATAGACATTAATCTTTTAAAAGAAATGCATCCCTAACATGGAATATTGACTCACTTTAAATATTCTAAATTATAATGATAAAAATAAGTTGACTATTAAAAAGGTCATTTTAAATCTCAACTTTATCACTTGGAAGGAACAATTTCGATAATCTATATTCTATAAATTTATATTTTTTTCTTAAAAAAAAACCATAAAATTTTAGTTTATAACTTTAGATTTTTAAATTTTGAGAATTGTATCGAAAAAAAACTTCAAATTAATAACTGTCATAATTGAATCAAATAAACTATTTGCTAGTGATGTATAGCCATCTATATTTGATTTAATTTAAAATTGGCTCAAAATTACTTAAATAAGATTTTTCTTCCCAAAAATTAGAGAGTAAGAGTAAATGAAAACTACTCAAATTTAATGAAAAACGAATACTATCTATTTAATTATCTCATTTCTCCCTGATTTTACATTAATAATTGTAACTAAAGAAGTCTTATATACATGCGTGTGGAAGCTATGCATTAATAATTTTTAATTGTTTAATTTAAAAAATAAGTCATATTGGAAAAAAAAAAATAGATTGTTTGATAATCACTAAAAATGAATTTTAAAATGTATTTTAAACCGTTTTTATAAATAAAAAATTAAATAAAATAAATTTTTTTAAAAACACTTTTTTCTCGGGTGAATCTAAACAAATCCTAAATTGATTCACCCATACAAATTTAGAGATAAAAAATTGATTCAATTATTAGTTGGTTTTTAATTTCTAGTTCAAAAGTTATAAATTTTATTATACAAAAGAAAATTATAGAAATGTCATTTTCCATAACTAGCTTAAGTTGGGCATAAGTTTGAACTTTGAACTTATTTATTTATTTATATATATTTTTAGCAAAACTTTGAAGCTTGAAAGTATCTGAATAATTTAAATATTTTTAACAGTCTAAATGCTTCTCCCAAGAAATCGACTTTACACGTGGCAGTCTATTCACCAAGCAATGCAAACGGCACCGTCCAGATCTTCACTCATAAGTTTGGTACATACTTTCATTAAGAAAATATTTGATTTTTTGAAGGATTAAGAAAATAAAATATTTGTAACAAAGAGAATATAATGATTTAATTTTGGTTTGTTAGTATGATAACAAAGACCAACCAATGATAATATGTCGAGCTGTATATTGTTAACCAAATTAAACCATGCTAGATATTTGTTGACTTTTCAATTAAAATGTTGCACTTCTCAATATCTAATATTAATCATATTTTTTTAATACCAACATTTTCTTTTAATGTGAGATTCTTTTTTTATTTTTAATTTCATTGTGATTTAAAAGTTTAAAAATAATGATTAGTATCAAATTAATTCAATAAAAATATATGAACTAATAAATTGTATATGTAGCAACCATCAATCAAATTTAATTAGGAAGGAAAAAACAAGAGTAAAGCTTTTATAAGTATATAATTAATCATCATTTGCATCTATGTCAATGAATTTAATAATTTCAATTAAAAATAAACAAGTCATTATATCCATTGATATCACAATAGATTTCTTGGGGAAGAACACTAATAATAATTATTATTATTATTATTATTATTATTATTATTATGCATGTAATAACATACTGAAAAAGAATAACTCAAAGGCGGAAAACTATTTTTCTAAATATATATATATTTTTTTTTGAGTTAACTATTTCTAAAAACTTTAATAAATTTTTTTTTTTCCTTTTCTGAAATAGAAAAGCAATCAAAGAAACAATTATAAAGACAAGGTCACATCTGCCTCAACTAGAAGAACGTGGTAAAACTTCTTATAACTTACAACTTGTAAGAATATAATAATATGTCTCAATAATTATAATTGAACTATCACCCCATTTGATTTCATCAAATATATAAAAGTTAAAAAATCATTTTTGAATTTTATTCCACCCTAGTTTAGATACTTTCAATTGTTCTATTCTAGTCGTGTACGTTGGCTAAAATCAAAATTGGTTAAATAATAAATAATAATATATATATATATATATATATATATTTTTTTTTTTTTTTTAAATATCAATGGAATATATTTTCAAAGTTTATAAAGAGAATACTAATATATGTGAATACTTTTTTTCAAGTAACTAACGATGTACTAATTATGTTACTAAATTTAAGATTGGTTGAAGTATAAAACTGAATTTAATCAAGTAAAAGTATTAGAAGTAAAATGAAGCTAAAAAAACCAAAAATAACATATACAGATAACAAAAAAAAATCTTTCGCATGGACCAATAGGTGACTGACAAGTGTTTGCAGACAAAATTGGACACTTTTGTATTTTCATTTTTCAAACTTATAATGATTTTGACGATGTTGGTTTGAGGAAAATAAGATACAAAACTATAAAGTCCCGATAACATGTGCTTACAAGAGGAAAGGCAACCACAATGTGTTGTACAAAAATTGAGCAGTAATGATTTAAATTTTGACATAAACACATTTCAAATTATGATAAAATAACCATATATACGCAATTTCTTTAAGGTCAATTTTTACCCGCGTATATTTGCTCCGCATAGATTTAGGAAAAAAAAAGTATTTATTTGTTCTATATTGACTTTTGCTGACTCTAGTTTGCGTTGGCATAAGTCCCACCTTTCGTTGACGAAATGTAATTGTGTTGAGAAAAGACCATTTTTGCCGACAAAAATTTATGCGTCGGGCAAAAAAATGTCCCAACATGTAAAAATTTTTATAGTGAAAGTTAAATGTTTAAACCTCACAATTTTATTTATTTTTTATTTTCTTTTAAGTACATGAGAGAATAATTAACAACATAAATATAAGGAAAAACAATAATCTGGCATAATTGGATGTGTATTATAGATGTTAACATGGAGTGCTCTTTTTCACGTTAATGTTTGTGAATCGATCTCCAAGCATGGTAAGCAACAATGTATGACATGGAATTACCAGTTTGATCAGTTAAAGAGAAAGTCTTCAACAGTTCTATAGTTCTAATAGTTTCAATAACATCAACGTAGAGTTCAAATTCTCACTTGATATTTATACACCATAATTAATTATTTAGTTTTTACCGTAAAAAAGATTAAGAATGTCTTAATCTTAAAATTCAATTGAGATTAGAGGTTCAAATCTCATTTATGATATTGCCAATAGATAAATAAATAGTATTTTTCAAAGAGGGGGACGTATATAATTATATCTTTAAATATGTGGTCACATCAATAACTATATTTGCAAAAAGGAATTATTAAATTACATTGACTGAAGTATATCTTCACGTAACCCTATAAAATACTCTGCAATTAGTTAACATTTTTAAATTAGTTCCATGATTTTTTTTGAAATCTAAAGTTTTCATAATTTAATCTATAATTAACTTTACCACATCGATTAATGGGGTGTTAGTTAATAAGAGGGTAATTGAACTTTTCCCAAAAATAAAATAAAATAAAATAAAATAAAATAAAAAATTAAAAAAAATTGATATTTGGCTAAAAAAATACTACTTTACATTCAAATAATAATTTAGGCAAATTACAAAAATCACTCTTGAAATATGATGGTGGTTGCAATTAGATTTTTCAATTTTCAATTTTAAAAATCAAACACTCAAAATTATGCAAAATTATATATAAATAGTAACATTTGTATAAGTTCAAGAATTTAATTTTTATCATTTATGGATCTAATTTCTACTATTATTATAAATTTGAAGGTTCAATTTTAACACTTAAAGAAGTTTATGGGCTTAATTTTTATAATTAAAAGTTTGAGGATCTAATTGTAACTATCACCTTACTTTAAGAGTGGTTTTTGTAATTTGAAAAAATAGTTTTTACAAATTTGTTTTTTTTAGAAAAAAAAATAATAAGTGAAGGAGAAAAAACCCAATTTTGATTGCTTTTGCTTCTGTTCTTCCCTTCCTTTTTGAGATAACTCCAAAAATTTGCAAAGTTCTATTTTTAGATATTTTTAAAAATTCCCAATGTTGCTTCGTGTTCGTATTTTATATTTTTATACTTTTTTGATAAGGATTTCAAATATTTTATATTAAATTTAAAGTCACTTTAGAGGGATCGGGTTCTTTCAGTTGAAATGCAATCGAAAGGTTTATATTTGGATAATTTATTTTATTTGAATCATTAAAGATGATCAAGCAATGATTAACCAAAATTATAAATAACAAATAAAGTTAAACTTTTAGCCCAATTTCTTTAGCCTATACATTTATTTGGTCCATAAATGTTTAATTTAACAACAAATCATTATGGAAAGGAAATTAAAACTCCTTTAGTAATTATAGTTTTTAAAAATTAAATCTATAAACGTAATTTAACCTATAATTTTTTTCCATTGTTATATACTTCTTAATTCTATCAGGTTTTGAAAACTAAAAAAAGAATTATTTTATTTTGTTTTTTACAAAAGAATTACTTTTATAATGCCTCCAAAATAGACAACTCTCTTTGAAAGAGATTTGACATTCATGGGAGGAAAGAACCCAACCAAACATGTTTTTTTTATAAAAATGCTTCTCAAATTTGAAATTGACTAAGAATCCAACTCTTTTACTTAAAAAAAAATGAAAACCTTATTTTTATTTAATATAAAAGAAAAAAGAAAAAAAGGATAAAAGCATTAAAAGAAAAAAGAAAAAAAAAGTTTAACGCATGAAACCATAAAATATGTAGTCCACGTGACTAGTTGCAAAGCGAGTGCTATCGAGTTAACATCCAAATTTGATCCAAATTTGCTCAAAGGCACATTTAGAGAAGGAAAAAAAATATGAATAGAATGAAAAATAAACCTCTTGAATTACAAAGTTATTGATAGTTAATATATGTATACATCAGCTTGTTTTGGTTTATATTTAATTAAAAAGATCATTATGGTTTTTAAAATAGAAATTGCATGGGGATTCAATTCCCACTTTGTAAAGAACACACAAAAATCCATAAGAATATATAGAAGATCAATAATTTTGTTGCCAAAGAAGGGCGGTTGTCACGTCGTAGGGTCTCGATCCCATGCACCGCATGTTCACCATAATTAGCCAGAAGGAAAGTAGTGGGGGGGTCCCGATCACCTGCTCCCGTGCCCACCTATCACTCCATGCTCCTTCACCATCTGCCCTTCAATCACATCTCTGATGTGACACTTCATTCATCTTCCCCACCCCCCTCTTTTTAAGGTTGAAATTCTATTGCACTATTATGTAATTTCACATCACTGTAATTTATTTAAATAACAAAATTAGATATACGAGATGGAGTCAAAATAAGTCTAGCTCAATTGACATGCGAGTATTTTAATAACGGATTAAAATTTTTGATATGTCTTCATAATATACATTTCTACTATGAAATTAAAATAACGAATGAATCTAAATTTTATTGATTTAAATAATAAATATTTGACGTGAAAATAAAATAAAGAAAGATATAGTGCCTAAAACTTTTTAGATAACGTTTTAAGTTATTTGACAATAGATACGATTGAAAGAATTATTTTTTAAAAATTATAATCACACAACTAGAAGAATAAAGGATATATTTACTATCGAAAGAAAGTAAAAATGAAATATAAAGATGCAAAAATAGAGAAAATTTTGTTTACTCTCAATTGAAAAAAAAGTCCTCCAACAATGAAAATCAAATCAAAGATCTTATAAAAAAATAATGAGATAATGATAGTGTAAATATATTAAAAAAGGAAAATATATAATTATGTGATTGAGTGTGTACAAAAATAAGAATAAGTATAATATAGAATTTCACTTTAATAGTAAAAATAGTAACGTATAGAAATTAGTCTAAAAACGGTTCAAAATTGAAACAGAAGAAGTGCACGACATTTATTAAAACGAGAAAAATTTATCAACAACAAAGACAATATAAAGTTGTAAAAAAAAAAAAAAAAAAACATTTCTCTAACTCTTGATAGAAATGATAAAAGTTTACTTTTTAAGATTTGAAGATATCAATGTTCCTTCTTCATCCATGAAAAATAAGTTACATGCATCTTTACTTGATGTAGATCTTCTTCAACAAAAATAAGTTACGTGCATTCTCGCTTGATGTAGGACAAAAATTTTAATTTTAATTATATTTAAAAACGCTTTGAGATATCTTATAAAAGTAAAACTATTTTTTTATCATCTTACATTACAAAAATGGAGATTGAGTCAAAGCAAAATAAAAATATTTGTATTTATTTTCTTGAGAATTGTAGTTATTGTATTAAAAGACATGGCTTTAGTGGATTGTAGTTATTATATAAAGAAATGTGTCTTAATAGTCAAATGACGTGTCTTATGAGGTAAAAAAGTGTGTTTTCTATAAAATAAAAGTTATTTGTAAATTTCATGAAATAATTAAAAAAAAACTAAAAAATACAAATATCACGATGGAGAGATATGAAGGCAATCCTACAAACACCATTGTGAAAAGGTGAGAACAAAATAGGAATAATTGAAATTATCATGAAGGGATATGATGACAAAATAGTCATTATCTAAAGATAAAAATATATGTTGTCTAGTTGAAGTGCTTATATAATTAATTTTACGGTAACCGATCAACTTAAACTTTTAAGTAAATTAATGATTTAACATTATATTAGAATAGGAGATCTTGCGTTCACTATTTTAGAAGTTGTGCTTGAAATAATAATAATAATAATGATACTAAATGTATTTTCATTTTTTAGTATTTTTTTTTTAGAAATTGAACACAAATTATTGGACTTGTTATAATTACATCCCTAAACTTTTAATTTGATCATTCAACTCCTAAACTTTGTGGTTTGTTACAACTACACATTTAAATTTTTAATTCGATTAACTTCTTATACTTTGTTAATTATTGCAATCAATCCCCTATATTAATATTGATATTGATGTATTCGTGAAATTAAATTTTACAAGATGTTATAAGTGTGTATATATATATATAACTCACGAACAAAGGCAAATGTAAAAATTTAATAAATTATAGGAATTTGATTGCAATCATTAATAAAATTAAAAATAAAAGGGTGTAATTAGAATAAACTACAAAATTTATGAAGGATAGGAATAATTATAACAAATCTTATAATTCAGGTATGGTTTGTGGAATTATTTTTAATAACATAACAATGAGATCGGATCTATTTAATTTATTTAAAAATTTATAGTGTTTTGTTGGGGGAAGAGCATAGCTATGCTAAGGTCTCTACCTGTGGAATCGTGAGAGAAAAGGTTTGGGTTTTGTTTGGGTGTAAGTATTCACACCGTTGTTTTGGTACACTATACCTTTTAAAAGGTACACGTGTCAGACCATGGATGGTGGTTTTACGAATATGATTGAAATTGTTGGGTCCCGTCCCAACCTTTTGACTGAAAAGGCAGATGAGAGAGAGAAAAAAATCTACACCGTCAAATTTCATCCACACTGTTAAATGAGTGAAACATGTGGTGATAAAATTTTTGGTTGTTTTGATTGTCACGTCAATAAATAATTTTTTTTAAAAAAGAAAAATTGTTAGAAATAATTTAAATCTATTTCCAAATATAACAAAATAAATTAAGATATTTATAAATATAGTAAAATTTTACTGTATATCTACAATAAATTGCAATATACTTGTAAATATTTTTAATAGTTTTGTACTTTAAAATAATTTTCCATTAATTTATTGTTAATTATAATTATTATATTAAAATCACTATATTTTAAATATTTATTCCATTTCAATTTTAGTTTTTGTATTTTATATAAATCTTGAATTTAGGGTTTATTCTTAATTTTTGGAATAACATTTTATATCTATTAGCACTCTGATTGTAAATATAAATTTTTAAAACATATTTACATAGTATATTTCTTTATATAAAAATTGGTTTTGCTCGGTAACTAATTTCTATAAAAATTAATTTCGAAAACTAAATTTAAGATTTATTAATAACATAGTATTAAATTTCTATAGACATATCGATATTTCCATGTTTTTATAGGTTTGATATTGACATGAGGGATGAATCGACTTTTCCATTGTATCGTAGAAAAATGCACGAAACATAAACAACAAGTAACAAAATGTTACTAGTATAAATATAAGGTAAACAATAAACTTTTAAAAATCATAAAATGTTTATTTACTAATTTAATTTTTTCAAAAATATCTATCGAAATCAATATTTTATCGATATTTTCATCAAAATTTTGATAAGATTAATGTCTCAATATTTTCATCGACATTAACATTTTAAACCTTGATTATTTATAAAGAAACTAAAATTGAACAAGTCTAACGTACAACAACCTTAATTTTTACCTCAATCTTCTTCCTATTCTTAAAAAAAAAAAAAAAGCATTATTATATCAATTTTTTTTTTTTTTTAAAAAAAGAGAGTTTCCTTTTTAAATCTAACACCTAGAAAACATAAAATACTTTTGTCATTGGGATAAATGAAAGCTACACCCTAATGATTTATTTGTTTTACACTCTTTAACTTTATACTTTATAAATAGTGTGAATACACCCTTATTGGATAGGCCTTTAAATTTGTTTCACACAATATAACTTTATGCTTTATAAATAATGTTAAGACTCTTATGGATGGACCCTTCACGTTTAACACTAACAACATTATTTCACTTTAACACCTATGAAATAACCCACATGTTTCAATTCAGTGAAAGCTACCAACAAAATTTAACAACGTGGGTAAGAAATTATGATATCACTAGGATATTCAAAATCATTTACCAAATTAATAAGTATATATGGTTAATTTTAATCAATATGAATTGGCCTGGTGAACAATAAAATAAGCAACGAAAGTAAATCACACCATTAGTGATCAAATACAAACTCTATAGTGACCATTCAACTAGAATGTTAGAATCCTAACTAGCACCAAGTTATTAATATTATCTCTATGTTGAAAATTAGATAGAAAAACAAACTCAATTATAAAAGGTACTCATGAACTTTGCCATTTATTTTTAAAAAAATAACTCTGTTCTTTTTGAAGTTACAATATTGCTCTTGCCTTCACACAAAAGTTTTTAAAAATACCGCGCTAAAGTAGAGATTCGTCAAATTTTTAATTACATGGAAATGTGAACTTAGAACACATGTGACAGTTTTTTTGGTTCTAATCTCCATTTTAGGTCATTATCACACTATTTCATATCCCAATTTTTGTCTGACATTTTAACAAATTTCTACCTCAAGTGTAACTTTGATTTTTCTTTATATATATATATATATATATATAAAAGAAGATTAAGAGGGCATTTTTGGGTATGAGAAAATGACATGCAAAACAAGAAAGCGATGACCGAAAATGACATGCAAAACAAGAAAGCGATGACCAAACACATGCACTTGAGAAATGGGTAGTTGCAAATAGGGGTGATAGTCGGTTTGGTTTTTTTCAATTTTGGGGTTAACCAAGAACCAAACCAAACCAATTGGTTTCATAGAGAAAATATCCAAACCTATGTCTAATAAAGAAGAATAAAACCAATGAAATTGGTTTATTTGATTTGGTTTATTATCGGTTTGTTCTCCGTTTTTTACATTTTATTTTTTCTATCAAATTTTAATTTTAATTTTCATATTTATTTTAAATTGATCCTTTATGCTAACTTTAAATTAAAATTGGGTCCTATATATATATATATATATATATTAATTAATTAAAATTGGACTTTTTTACTTTTTTAGTACTTTTTTTATATATTAATTAAAATTGGACATTTTTACTTTTTTAGTACTTTCTAAATAAAAAACATGCACGATCCATAATAATTGGTCTTTTTTCTAAACAATAAATATCTATGCACCATAACAATTAAAACACTAAAGATAGCTAATGTTAGAGTTTATTTTTAAAGGTATATATAGCATCGTTTTGGTTTGGTTTTGATTGGTTTGTTTTGGTTCGATTTTGATTGGAAAAACCAATCAAAATCCGATCTAAATCAATACTTTTTGGTTTTCTTCAAATACAAACCAATATGTCCAATTTTATACTAAAAACTCAAACCAAACAAGTAGATTGATGAATTGGTTTGATTTTTTGTTGCACTCCTAGTTGCAAATATAACAATCAAACCTGAAATATTAGCAAATATAACACAGAATTTGCAGATACAACAAAATTTAGATTTAACTTTTGGAGTCTAGTAATAGACCATATCACTGGTAAGAGTTTATTCGATAAAAGTCTATCACTAATATATTTTGTTATATTTGCAATTCTTTAAAAATGTTGGTACATACTTAATTATTATCTCTAAAAGTGTTACCAAATATAAATACTCTTTGAGAAAATATCTAGTACGAAGTCACCTACCATAGAGTTTACAATAAACACATGGTTAAAAAGAAAAGAAAAATATTTAGGTGCATCTTAAATTACATCTATTTTTGTAATCTCATTTAATTGTTTAATTATAATTTGACACGTGACAATTTTTTTTTTTTACTACGTGTAAATAGAATGAGGAGCACATCATAAAGATGTATTCTCCCATTATTGATTTAAAATTTTTATTTTTTTTAAAAAAAACTTATGTTTTTCCCCCTCCCATTATTGATCTTAAAAAAAAATATAAGAAAGTAAAAAAAAAAAAAAAAAATAACCAATTGTGAGAAATAAAAAGTGGATTAGATTTTTGATAAAGAAAGGGTCCCACGGAAGCGTAAATTAGAAGCAAATGAAAAGCGGCCACGTAGATTTGCCAACCAAAACAATCCCATGTGGGGCGGTGCAGGAAGCAGATACCGACATCCAGAAGTTTTCATATAATTCAAATCTCACAATAAACTAAAATGGGACAACAAATATTTGGTGAAATATTCAATCTACATTATTGAATTTTCTTTTTAAAATATAAATTTTTAATAAAAAAAAAACATTCAAAAATTCAAAAGAATAACAATAGCTAGAGTAAATTGTACTGTTCTATATTTATTTTACTTTTTCCCCCCTAAAAATTACATTTTCTTTTTGACATATGTAAATAGCATCAAAACATAAAAACAAGAATAGGAAAATAAAAAGAAAGTATTTTAAGTACAATATTTTTGAAATTTTTTTTAACTAAAAAAAATCCATAAAATTTCCAATATTACAACAATAATAAATATTCTTTTGTCAAACATGTTTATCATAAAATCGTATTTTAAAAAGGATTTAAAAGTATTTACCCAAATTTAAAAACCACATATTTGATAATGATTTTAGTTGAAAAATATGCATGTGATTATTTCTTTGTGAGGAAATGATTTGAATTCTTAACTAAATTCCACAAATAATTTAGTTTGTCTTTAATTTCAAAAACATTAAAAAAAAAAAAACACTTAATAATACAAAGAAACATTTTATAAAAACAAAACATCATATTCGTATACAATATAATTACATCTTTCAAATTTTATGACAAAGTTAAAAGCATTTATTAGGGAAGGAGATAGAATGAAAGTGTTTAACAAAACCTAATTCATACATCATTATCATAACTTTCCTTTTTTTTTTTTTCCCTAGAAAAAGAAAAGTAAAACCTAAGATCACCACATAAACAAAGTGTATGTTTTCTACAAGTGGGGTTAGGGCAAAGAGTGAACTTATAAATTACTTCATATTTGTTGGCTCATAATTACCAATAAGAATTTTAAGTTTTGTTGCACACAAAATTTGACAAATTTGGAAGAGTTTTAATTTGTAGGGATTAGACAGCAAAAACTAATAAGGCACACAACTTGCATAGTAATTATAAAATTTGGTCAACAAATTAAAGCTATATGAGCTCATGTGGGTTTGGTTTTGTATTTTTATTGGCCTAACCCTAATATCTCAACAATATAGGCTTTTTGGTACCAACTAAAACCACATTGGAAAAAAAAAAAAAAAAAAAAGAGAGAGAGAGAGAGTATTGATGAAATCTACAAAGTTGTAGCTGAAATAAAATCAAAGAGATTTGGTCAAAGTCACAATCTTAAATTCCTATATTATAATAAAGGCTTGAAAAGCAAGCAAACAATAGTGGAATAGAGGAGATTTTTTTTTTTTTTTTTTTTTAAATTTTGTTTAAATTTTTTAAATTTATATATATATACACACACTTTCATATTATAAGACTTGAAAGAGATTATACAAAGGAGATAGAATGATAATAATAAAAGGAGGCCACCAAAGGGTTATTAAATGTTTGGGAAAAATATGCTCTCCCTCCCTAGATTTTAAAACGTTACTGTGTTTGTGTTTAAGTTTTGAGTTTGAATTCAATTTAGTCTTTAAATTTTAAAATGTTACAATTTCATCATTCATTATTAAATTTTGTTTCAATTTGATTTATAGGTTTCAAGATTTCACTTTTAACCTCAATTTTTCACTCACTACTCATTTTTAATCTTTAATATTAATGTTTATCAATTAATTAATAAGAATTATAATTAATTAAGTTTCAATATTTCTTCATTTCTATTAAAATTAAGTTTAGGTTAAAAATCATATTTTAGTCCCTAAACATTCATAAAAATTACAATTTAGTCCATGTACTTTCACTTGTGTAACAATTTAGTTTTTGAACTTTATATGCAACAAATTTGTCCTTATACTTTAAAATTTGTAACGATTTAATCTCTATTGCAGAAATTAGTGTTAAGATTTATTGAGACTTTTTACATAAATAAACCGATAAACTAATTAGAGGCTCAATATTTTTATATAATACAAAGTTTATCATAAAATAATAAAAATTGACATCTAATTTTGATTTTTTTTTTTCTGATTGAGACTAAATTGTTACAAATTTGAAAATACAACAACCAAATTGTTACATACTAAAGTTTAATGATTAAATTGTTAATTTCATGGTAGTTTAGAGACCAAAAGTGTTTTTTTAACCTTAAAATGTTTCACTTCATAATTATTTCAAATTAATTCATATTCATTGATGCTAAAGTTTGAAAATGAATATTTAGTGAAAAATTGAGGCTAAAAATGTAAATCTTGAAACCTTAAGGATCAAATTGAAATAAAACTTGAATCTTAAAAGTAAAATTGTAACATTGTAAAACCTGGGACTAAACTAAAAAAAAAAAAATCTAAGAAGAAAAGAAGCCACAACACTTTCCAATTGGAAAAAATTCTACCATTATATTATGATATGGAATTCTTCACCACATCCCACTATTAAAAGAAAAGTAGAAATCCCTAGAGGGTTAATTCACATTTATAAACATTATGTGACTTCGAAGAGTTTCATTATCATTCTTATCCTTTACTTAAACCTCTCATTAGGCCATACTCTTGCTTTGCTATTAGTCAAAAGCAACAAAATTTTATATAACAAGTTGCTTATAAATGTGATGCAATCATATTTTGTTAGTTAAAAATAAGTTCGGGTCCTAAATTTTTATAGAAGTAATAATTTAGTCTTTTTAATAAATTTTAATTTGTAATATTAAAAAAAATTTAATCCTTGGACTTGAATAAGTAACTATTTAGTCAATGTACTTTATAATTAGGAACGATTTAGTGGTTGTTAGAAAAATAGAGTAAGAATTTAATGAAATTGTTTTACACATTTAGATCAATAAATTGATCCATGATCATATAAACAGTAAAGGCTTAGTCTTGATACTTAATTTTGACGAAAACTTTCATGGTAAGGACTAAATTGCTACAAATTTGAAAGCATGATGACCAAATTGTTACATGATAAAGTTCAAAGGACTAGGAGCGTGTTTACTTACCTATAATGAATTTTGGGAGTAATCGTAACGGAAATAGGTTGGAATGGAAATGTATAGTAGACCACGTGACATAGTGCTTACCTAGAATGGAAATGAAATATGTATGTTAATAAGATGTCCTTTTAAATTGATAATGAATTTAACTAAAAAAACATGCTATTCAAATTTTATACTTGAAAAAATCTTAATACCTAAGTACAAAAAAACATATAATTTTAAAAAATAAAATATTGATTATTTATATTATACTAAATCAGATAGTGGTGATTGCGTGACAGATTTGAGAAACTAAAAACAAACTCATTTATCAAGGCATTCAAGCTAATGTCGATTCCATTTGTGCTGTTGTTGATCGACATTGGATGGATTCAAGATTATCGTTTGAATCTCTAAGTGATAAGCGTCAATTTGAGGGTCGCTAGTCAGTGGTCCGAGGATGGATTCCTAATCTTGGTCGTGATACGTGGAAGTTGAATACAAATGCTTCACGGTGCCCCTCCTTCCAAGTTGGAGGGTTGAGATGGGTGATCTGTGACCATCTTGGACGTGTTTGTTGGGGGGGTATGAAGACAATTGATCATCGTTATGAGATAAAGTTTTTCAAATCCTTGACTGTTTTTGAAGGGTTGTTGTCTCCTGCCATTGAGACTATTAATGTCAAGGTGTTTGCAGAAACCAACTGTTTAGACGTTGTGAATCTTCTTAACAACCAATCAATCAACTTCACTGAAGTGACTTTTGTTGTGGATGAGATCAAGACCTTTGGCTTCAAACTACAAGAAGGTCTCCTTCATTCACTCAATTAATTCTTTGGCTCATAAAGCTATGGAGGAGAAACAGTATGGTCTTCTCCATATCCCTTATCCTCAGTGGTTTCAAAATGACTTTATTGTGTAGTTTTGGTTTAATGTATTCCTTAAATAATAATAAAAAAAAAAGATATCCCATTAAAAATGTTTTCCCATTCGAGTTTTCTCTATTTTCAGCTTTCTCTTTCGAATTTTCAGTTCAATTCTTCTTTTATGGGAAAAGCCACTTTCTGGGGTTATTTTTTTGAAAAAGTAATTGTTTATCAATTAATTTTAAAATATGCTCCAAACAAACTATAAACCACCACTCCCCATGAACAATATTTGTAGAAGTTGGGACCGTCAAATGTTTGCAGTTTTGGAATTGTTGTTTAGGAGCCTAGGTTCATATTTTTCTTCTTCGATTATTGTAATTTTTTGAAATTAATTTTGATTTTGTATTTTGTGTTTTTGCTGATTTGGAAGTGAGAATGAGATGAAGAGAGAGTTAAAAAAAAACATTCAACCCATGTTAAGCAAAAAACTGCACAAAAATTGGAAGTGAGAATGAGATGAAGAGAGAGTAAAAAGATATTAGAGAGAGAAAGGGTAATTGTTGTAAAAGTATTAAAAAATATGACATGGGTCCCACGTAATCAAAGAATTGTAATCAAATTATTAAAGTCTCATAGTCTAGTTTAATAACTATTTGGTTTTAAGTTCTTTCTTTTAGAAAATTAAGCCTATAAACACTCTTACCAACTTTAAATTTCTTGTTTTGTTATATATATATACATTTTACCAATGTTTCAAAAACCCAAACAAAATTTGAAAACTAAAAAAAGAAGTCTTTGTTTTTTAAATTTGGCTAAAAAGATAAACTCTTTTACTTAATAAAAATGAAAATCAATATAAAAAATTGAGAGAAAATAATGCTTAACAATTACGAAGTTGGGCATAATACAAATGGTGATATCCACAGTTGATTTCCATTGCGAAGTTTGGTAAACATCATCAATTGTAATGGAGTGAATCTCACAATCCTGGATTCCCCTTCCCTAATTACAATTATATGAAGGTAAACACACCCAAAATTGTTACAAATTTGGAAAAATAGGGACAATACTGCAACATAAAATTCAAGTACTCAATTGTTAATTTTATGAAATTTTTTGGATCAAAAGTGTTTTCTAGCCGTGCAATCATTAGTATCCTCAACTTCTTTTGAAATGCAATCACCCATCATTTAAAATGATAGAACTTCACTAGAAAGATAAGAGCTGAAAACAAGTCTTTATAATGTGCATAAAGAAACCAAATTGAAATAGAAGCACCAATATATGAACTAAAATTCTAATCCAACTGATGATGGGACTAAATATAAATGATGGAATGGTGTACCATAAACTTCCTCATTACATCCATACAGACCATTTTCAATCACTTCAATTGTTCTTTCTTCCACTAGCTAGTGATCTCAACTGTTCTTCCTATATTGATTGTTGTTTTGTCAAATACAAGGCAAATTCAAGAGTCCTGATTTGAATCCTCTTAATGTAAAGAAAAGAAAATTCAAGAAATTTGATCATAATGAACTCCACAAAACTGGAAAAGGATGGACCCTACCCTCTACCACTCTAATACCTATTAGTCACACTGTGGGATGGCTTTTTCTACCAACCAAGTGGCCAACTCAATAATGGTTCAGAATGTTCAACGCGTATCTTTGATTCTTTGATACCCCTTTTCTCCTTTTCTTTGATGAGTCACATGTGAATTCTTGTTCACAAGCCAAAAATGAAAGCATTGACACTAAAGATAATGTCCCCCTACTCTTGACTGTGTGGAAATTTTAGACACGGAAAGGAAGGGTAATGAGGTTTTTCTTACCAGTTTTTAAAAGACTTTTAATGTACTCAGAATCAATAATAAGAATAGTGTCATTTGATAAGAAATGATAGAAATAAGATAGTTTTGTTAGTACATGGTGTCTGATTTTTAAGTGTGGTGCGTGTACTAGAGGACACTAGACATGGTTTTCTACTTGTGTTAATGTAAAAAGTGGTTAAGAAACGCAATTATAGACCTGGTAAATCATGTTTAAGAAACATGATTGCACACTGTGTAACCCGTTTTGCTGCTGGTTTTGTGTTTTATTTATTTATTTATTATTTTGTCTCTTTCAATTCGGAAGATTTAGAAATATGTTGGGTGTCTGATTTCCCTAGTTGGGTATCTAATGTTATTGTGGGAGATCTTTTGTCCCCGTTGCCCCCAAATAAAGAAATATGATTGCAGTTTTGGTAAATGTTATTATGGTTTTTTTTTTTACCACTTTTTAAACCATCCTATTTTATGAAACAATTCTAAATGTGCAAAAAGCTCCAATCCTGACAGCAAAAGTATTGATTCAACACATGATATAAGTTGAAAAGTAGTTTAACTACTGATTTACAGAAAGTAAAATAAAAAAGGGAAGAGTCATTGACTCGTTCCTACTTTTTGACATTTCAAAGATTAACAATTAACTAGATTACCTTTGTCGTGAAACACATGAGAGATTCACCTCAAGGCGAAAAGTGAACTAATTTGTCCTCTTGTTCAAGTGATCAGCCTGAAATTGTCTTAACAGCTGCAGGGACTGATGATAAAGGTTGAGGTCAATGCCATCAACATTCCTGCCAACACGTGCCTGCAAAGTTGCCTGAAAATAAAGCATCATTTAAGGCTCTTGTGTGTGAACGGTGAGACAAAGAGAGAGGTGGTCCTAATTAAATGGTATTTCACCTCGTTATCTGACTGAACAAGTAGTTCACCAATAAATTGATATATGGAGCCAACGCGAATGCTAAGTTCTCTCAGATGCTGTGTGTCGATCTTCAAGTTAACATTTCCATCAACAATTATGGCAATGGCTGTCTCTACAGAATACTCCACCAATCTGTCTTGAAGAACAGATGGCAATTATTTTCATTGTCACAGAAAGAGTTAAGAAAAAGGAACAGTTCAATGATCCAAAAGTATTTCAGTCATCTACCTCATAGCAATAAATCAAAAAACAGTTGCATACACATAAAGAACTATTTGAACATTAAAATTAACTTCCATTATTAAAGTCATCAGCGGATAATCTGTTGTCACATTGAATGAGAGGTGAATTATATTATATGATGTTAGCACCATCAAATTACGTTTCAAAGTTTATTCCAGATTCGCTTAAATGGTAGGTCCACGACTTAGCTATTGGTTTTAAATATTTGGATTCTCGAAATGCATACAAGACAATGAACATTCACAATAACCAAGGAAATCTATCCCTTCAACATCCAATTAGGTTGCAACAGCCAATAAATTCGACATTGAAATAACGCTATTATAAAACAAATCTGAAGGATATAATTACGCCACCCATAGTGAATCATTACTTTAGATAAAATTGCATACAAATCAAATCCAAATCTACAGATTTTGTTTTTGATATGATATAGTTATCACAGTAAATTAATTAATAGGCAGCAGTGAAATAGTCTGTTGGTGGTTTTACGTTTTAAGAAAATAATGAGCATCAAGTGGATTATTCCATTGTTAAGAAAATAAAGGCAGCCCGAATTTCAAACAGACAGTTACAGAAGACAAATTCAAGCAAGATCTATCAAGAGAATCAATGCACCAATCAAGTTTAAGCCCAAATTTTTAGGCCCATACAAAAAGTTGTAGAAAGCATAAGGAGGTTTTCCATTTAAATAAATTTTACTTTCCAGTAACTCGAAGTGAAGCCCCATCCTTGAAGAACTCAGAAGATGGCTTCATCAGGTCTTTCAGTGAAACCAACGCCCCTGATTTTATTGCAGCTGAAGCCATCCAGTACAATCCTCTTTCTTACAAAAAGTACTCTGATCTCTACTGCAAGTCAAATCCCAAATGAAAGATATGTAAATCTTAGTAAATAATCAATCAATTCTTTAAAATGACGATAAAATGATGGATTAACCATTAAACTACTCCTCCAAAGTTAAGAATTCATCCTTCAACCATTATTCGTTACTATAACATGTCACATGTTGCCATGTTACACAGTTTCATACCTTAATTCAATGCTTTTGAATCCAACCCCTGACTCCAAATTGAATTATTCAATCAAGCAGCCATTGTCAAATCCCCATAAGAGGATTCCACTTCCCAATTCCAAGCAAAACAAAAAGTCACCCAACCTAACTCGTCTACATATAACGAATTACATTTTTCACCAGAATTCCAAATCCATTTCATGTCATTTTGAGACTCAAAACCTTAATATACTCCATCCAGTAAACTTCCACTAGCAAACAATTCCTCATGCATTCCCACCAAGGAAACAAATTCTTCGAACTAACAGTTGGACTAAAAGGAAAGTTTCAAAAGATTAATGACTACGCTACGGCTCATAGAAAGTGAAAACCCTAAAGATTCCAGAGGGGAATATACATGAATTCTACAAATCAATCATGAGTTCAAAAATGGATTGAAATGCGAGAAAAGTTGAAAGGGAAATCCCACTGAGGACAATCTTAAACGATCAAAATAATAATGGATTCAGATTCTTGAAGCGCCATAATTGTAGAAGCGAAATTCTAAAAAAAGTGGAGCAAAAGAATTTCAAACGAGAGAGAGAACACTGATCATACCCGATTCGCGCCTCTGGAAAATCAACGAAGCTAAAGCAACGACAAATTATGACTTCCAAAGCAATTTTTCTTATGAACTGATTTTTTTATAAACGTTAAAAACACTATTTTTGGTCTTTATATTTAACTTTTTCTTTTTCAATTTTAGTTCATACTTGAATTTTAGTCCCTTTCCAAGAATCTTAAATTGTGTTTCCAATTCTAGTTTATTGTTAATTAAATTTCTTTTTTCTATATATATATTATTTTTTTATAAATTTTGAAAACATATTTACCTATTTTATTTTCTTGCATGAAAATTATTATTATTGTTTAATCAATTTTGGTAAAAATTAACTCTAAATGATTAAATTTAAAATTTATTGAAAGTACGAAGACTAAAGTTTGACAATTAAAAATATAAAGATTAAAATTGAAAAAATTGAAAGTATGAAAATTAAACTAGTGTTTGATTTTTTTTTTTTTTTCTTTAACTGTAATATGTGGAAGGGAATTGAATCTCTAAATCCAAAGTTGTAATATAGGCTTGATGTTGCTATGTTAATTTTGACAAATTTTCTTATGAACTCGAATCCATTTTTTTTTCTTTTTGTAGTTGTGTGAGAAAAAAAAAGATTAGGGTTATTACAATTTTGCTTTATTGTTTTCTTTCAAATATTACGAGAATAATGAGTGCAAACTTCTCACGTTAAGAACATAGATTTTAGGTCAATTGAGCTAGATGCATATTAGTATTGGATTTTTTTAATAGACACAATTTAGTGTATTGAATTTTAGTTTATCTATTTAAAAGAAATGGCAACAATTTATTTTCTCACTATTTTATTATGTAAGAATTTTGTTTTTCAAAAGTTTTGTTCTAATTATGTAATTTTTTAAAAAGGTTATTGTGAGAGAATTTATAGTTAGACATTAGTTCCTCCTCAATTTAGCGATATAAATAGGTAAGAGATTTGTTTTATAAAAAAATTAATAATATTTTTTTATTATAGAGATTAAATCGTTATAAATGTGAGGTATTTCAGATCTAAATATCAAATTAAGCTATAAATTGAGAAAATTGTTCCAATTTTTTTTATATGTATCTCAAATCGCTATAAATCTCTAATTTCAATAAAATAAAATTAATTTTTTTAATATAATTACCTAACCGTCAAAATAAATGCTAATGGAATTAAAAGTCTTAAAGTAAAAATTAATACAAACTAAGAAGGGTTATTTTTAAGCCTAAGAAAATGAACCAAAATATTTACAAATATAGCAAAATTTTACTATGATAGATTACTATAGACTACGATAGAATACAATAGATTACTGTAGACTACGATATATCACTTTGTATCTGATTTTGTTATTTAAAATTATTTCCCAATTAAAAAAAGATTTTTTCTTCGTAAAGAAATAAGAAAGGAGTCCCAATGGCCACTGAAAGGCCCACCTGCTATGTTAAAGACCTAGTAAACCACTCACATGGGCTTGATTGAACTTAAAAATAATCATTTCTTAAATTAGATAAAATAGATTGCTATACTCATAATTTTCCATAATGTTCTTTTTTTAGAAAAACTTAATTTCCATAATAATTGATATATCGTTAAAGTAAACACCTTATATTATGTTTAAAAAAAAATCAAGTAATAAACAATGTGTGAAAAGGTTCAAAAATAAATTGAAACATACGGTAACTTCGTAAATGAAAAAAGAAAAAAGAAAAAAGAAGATAAATCTAGAATAAAATGACATGTATATGACAATTAACAAATTCAATAAATAAATATATTATTTTGAACCGGCCTAGTGTCAAACCCATGTATATGACCGGTGCATTCAAGTAGGAGAATTTGAAAGCTAGATCTAAATTTTGTTATATCTTTATATTTTTTTTACATTGTGCTATATTTGGTAATAATTTGAGTCTAATTGGTATTTTCTAACTATCCGTTATTTACAAGTTCAATTGTTTGAGCCATGAGTACTGACGTTGAAAAAGTTCATTTATTTATTATTCTATGAGAATTTTTAAGAAAACCTTCCATTTTCTCCTCTTCCATGAAAATTATTTTCTTAAAAATACAACAGATATATATACATAAATAAATAAGGAGGAATTCATTGCATATCCCAATCAATTTTGGATATGCTACAAAACACAATCTACAAACACAATCCCCCCCCCCCCCCCCCCCCAAAAAAAAAAAGAAAAAAATTGATGAGGAAAGAATTGTTATGTACATACTTTTTACACCCTCAACAAAAGCATAAATATATTTGACAATCTTATTTCTACACAGAGAATTTAGATTAAAATTAGTGGCAATATATTAAATAATACAATTTCCTCCGAGCATAGCTTAGTGGATAAAACAGAAATTACCATCCCAAAGGTCCATAGTTCGTTCTTCTATCTCAGCCCTCGAAAAGAAAATGTAGATTCCATCTCCAATGGGTATGTGCTGCATAAATGGTATATATCAATGAAAAACATGAGGGGCAGCATAAAACTCACTCTCAATGAACCCTGGTCTGAGATCTTCTTGCCACAAGAACTTCAATGGAAAACAGACAAGATGTCCCCTAATACACCTCAGTCTCTCCATTGGATCTATCATCTTTACTTCCCTATTTTCACAGCTTTCTATCTTCTCAGCAGCTATTCCTAAATCTAGTGTGTTATGACCAAGTTTGCCCTTCAAATCGGCCAAACTTTGGCGCAAGGATGATCTGAATTCGGTAGAATACAATGTATGAATAAAGGATAAAAAGGCTTAACGAAAAATGTTAAAGATGAAAACGATATGTAGTCGTTTGGTTACCTTGAGATTATGTTGTCACTGGGGATGCAAGAAAAAACATCTTCATATATTGCTGTGTTTTCCTATTTTGAATTCATAGCATTTTTCAAGATTAGTAAGAGCAGAAGTTGAAGTATTAAGGGGTTATTTGGTAATGTTATTATTTATCGTTTCCTGTTTATTGTTCAGAGAAACATGAGCATTTTTTGTAAGTATTTCTGTTTCTAGTTTCTCACTTTTTAGAAAGACTTTTGAAACTGGGCAGAAATTTCGGAGACAACAAAATCAAGTTTCTTGTTTCTGGTTGTTTTTTAAAACATAAATAAAAGTTGTATTTTGTTATTATTGACTTATAAAAATACATAATAAATATCTAAAAGTAAATATAACAAACAAACTTTAGATATTTAATTCTAAAAATTAGTTTTTACGGAAAACAAGAAACAAGAAACAGTTAACAAATGGAGTTCTATTTTACTTAATGTTACCAAACGGACTTGCTTACCGATGAAAAGGTTAGTGTCTAGATAACATCTATTCTACAAAACTCATTATTCTCACCTTTGCCGTAGCTAACCATAAATCTTTGTATGTTGCTTCTACTACAGGATCAAGGATTTGACTGACCTGAAGTAGTTAAGGCATATAAGATAAGTTGAATTTGTGTGGTCTTAATGCAGTGATGTGTCATGAAGAACAATAAATGATAGGAAACGAAAAAATAAACCATTTCTAATGAGTAATGATTTAAAGTTTTGAGCCAACTCCTAATATGTATAATTAGACGAACCTCTCCAAGATGAAGACCGAGGTGCTCACACCACAAAGAGCATCGTAGACTATGGGCGAATTTTCCAGCTTTCCAAGGTTTTCCATTCATAGATGAATCAACAAACTCTTTATCCTCAATAATTACCCCAATCTGCAAAGGGAATATGGCGATAGGTTAGAGTATACATTTAGAAGTAGAACAGACCGAGTACATATATACATGCTAAGCAAAATTATAAGAATTACCTCTGAGCTTTGACCTTTATTTAAAAAATATCCCTAGCCTTTTCAACATTGCAATGTTATCCTTGAACTTTTATATAGTTTCAAAACTACTATTGGAGTAGAAATCCTTTAGAATGTTGGACATGGCAGGCCTGCCTATATTAAGTCTAAAAGAACCCCATTCAAACATGTCGACTTTTCGTCCAACATTCTAACAACTTTTCTACTCCGATGAGAATTCTAAAACATTTATGAAAGGTCAAGGGTAATATTGTAATTTTTGAAAGAACAAGGGGTATTTTGAAACAAATGACAAAGCTTTTCTCGATAAGAAACAATTTCAATTGTGATATTTGACGCCATAAGTTGAGAATTTGAACTTGAACTTAAAACTTAAAAGTGTTTTTATGTAACAGAAAAGCAGACAACTTTTTTAAACAGATTCTAAAATAACTTAGAGTGATACCTCAGAATCTCTGGATCCAAGTAAACTTCTATCATTAATATTGGAGGAACCAATAAAGGTAATGCAATCATCAATTATCATCAATTTGCTATGCACATATACCTGAAAAAAGATAATTAGGTAGTTCATTACAAGGCCAAATTGATAGCATATATAGCTTAAACCTTTGATATTATTGAAGAAATTTGTTTTAGTTTATTGTGGCAGTTGATCATATGCCACAACTATTAATGTCCATTAACTAACATTTTTCTCTTTTCTCTGCAAGATCTGCTGCCAAAATTAAAAGGCTATATATACACACACACACATACATATATATATTATTTCATGACAACTCATCCGATGTTAACATTCTATAGGACCAAGATCTGGAATCCCTAAGGGTAACCAATAACCAATATTAAAGATTATAAAATAATTAAACTAAGAATCTAAGACAAACCATCAACACATTTTGGGAGGAAGCTAAAATTGTACCTGACTTGTGGCAATTGGACCACCATCAAATAGTCTGCCATATGATCGAAGGCCACAAAACAAAATATAATCTTGTGTTCTAGGACCCAATAAAAGATTGAGACGGTACAGTATCGATGTTTTTTCCCAACTAATTGTTCGGTACTGCCAATGCATCAAGGCTCGAACAGTTGCTGCACCATTATCATCTACACCACCCTGATGGATGCGTAAGGGACAGGGAGCAGATAGTCCATGAAGCCAGCCGTAGAAAGCCAATAGAAAGACAAGAAATCTAAATTTTAATCGTTAATTGAAATGAAATATACCAATACATACCTGAAATCCAGGTAAGAGTGGTAAAACAACAATAACTCTAAAACATTGTTTTTCTTTATGAGCCAGCCATATACGTTGGTATAGTGCATCCAGAACCCGATTTTGTATGGTCTCATCCCCTGATAAACCTGATATGAAAAACTGGTTCTGGAAGTAAAGCAAAAGGGTAAAACTCATTTAGCACCTCATTTAATTAAACATTGACTGAAATGATGATTAGCTATTTATCTTTGTCGAACTCAATACGTTTGACACACATTTCCTAGTAAAATGGCATGCCATTAAAAATTTGTTGCTGATTCTATTTTATGCACATGGTACTATTCAATGATAAGAAAGAAAGTAACTTGATTGGCTAAATAACAGGTTCAAGCAAGTAGACTTCTTGCAAATTTATTCATTCTGTTCACCTATTACATGCAGCCTATATTTTCCTTCTTTTATCACTCTATTTTTTTCCTTAATGTAATTGTAAATATCGCAAAATAATTGCATTGCCCGTAACATAGCATTGTTGCCTAGATATATGTATGTCCTTTCTTTCAAGGTTTAGTTGTTACATTAGCAGATCAGTTTCCTTTTGTGTGTTAACTAGCTCTTTCTTTTTTAGGGTTATAGTAAATTTTAAATGCTTCTTTAGGAGAACAATTTTTTTTTCCTTGTAAATGGTGTCCCATAAAAAACAGAAGTTCCCACGACTAAGATTGTTACCTCAATGTAGATGAAGTGTTTTGCCTCTTGAATGGCAGAACAATAAGCAGCATGAATACTTGCTTCTGGTTTGCTTGTTCCTGCTGACCACTGGCTGGCACTTCTTATTACCTAAAATCACCAAGCACCAGACATATCCATAAGTACATACATGAGATTCTTAATTAAGACAAATATGAGTAGTTGCCTTTGTACTCATAGATAGATCTACTCGTCTTGGGAAAAATTTAAGATGTCTATTGTGGGGGTTTACAAGAGAAAAAAGGTCTTTTAACCCTCAAGCATAAGATTCTTAATTGTCGTTCAAACAGAATCATAGAGAGACAGCTAACCTGACAATTGATAGTAGTAAGTGGACCAATTTCTTTGGCCTCGTTTATAGCAACAACATGGTTACTTTCGTGTTCAGTTTCCAACCAATCATTTGAAGTTTTCATATATGGTGGAGTATCAATAGTAGCTTCCCTCAGATGACCAAAAGAACCAAACTCATCCAAAAATCCAAATTCATCTAACAATCCATTTGTCTGTTCAAATTGGGTCAATGGTTCAACGTTGTATGCTTGGAAAGAATCCATAACACTACTCCGTATCTCCATTGGCTGATTGAAAAAATTGTGATTCATGCAAAGACTATTTGTTTGCACGTTAGAATCTGGAAGTCCACCAATTTCTGGAGGCATCAGTAATGGAATATCTTCCTGTGGTGATAAAGAGGAAAAGAAATCATCTGTGGTCTGCCTCTGGTGATCTTGCTCCGAGTCATTATTTTTTAAGCTCAACTCCGTGCTTCTTCCCATGTAATGTGGAAGGACCATGTCATGTTGAGGCATAAGTAGAGGTATTTTTTCTTCATTTGGGGCTTTGTTTCTCTAGAATAATGCTTTGACACGTTAGAAAGGAAAAATTTAAGGTTGAAAACACGTGTATGTGTTACAAGATTGACCTTGGCATGGTTCCACCTCTGAACAAAGTGTCGAGCAATATCACGGCATGGAGATCCCCAAAGAGCACAGTGAACATCATGCCATGGCATTCGAGGACACTTCTCCCGCTCCAATTCATCTTTCATTGTGTCTTCCCAAGAATTTGGTTCAGATTCTCTAACACAAGCAAAGTGGGAAAACCTATGATATTCAGAAGTTTCCCAAGAAAGAAGTATATTTCCAAAGAAGGAAAAACTGAATATTTCTTTTAAAGTTTATGAATATCTCTGCTGGTCAAGCAGGCATATGCATGTTTGAGGACACAACAATAGAGAATGTGATATTTTAAATTGATTACAAGAAGTTCTCATCTTTTTCGTGAAGAATAATAACTACCTTGGGTTGTAATAGTCCTTTCCCGGCCACATATGAGGAGGGAAATCATTCACTTTATGTTCCATTGTATCATAGCGGCCAAAGCATAAATCCAAACCTCCAATGAAGCAAATGTGGTGATCAACGATGACAATTTTTTCGTGATGTGACCTGTCATTGTGCCATAGAACAGGTGATGAACTGTTTGAAAACAGAGGCTAAAATGACAGGTAAAATATATCAAATTTAACATATTTAGAAATGCTTACCAATAGTAAATTCCAGTTGACATATGATCAGGAGAACGTAGTACCTTAATGTTCTCATGAATATTTACAAGCCTCTTCTTACCATACATACTGTTAATTTTCAGAGCAATAGGAACCTCCTTGTACATTAAGATGTAAATCTGCAAAAACATTAGCTTCAAAGTGAAAATAAATTCATGATGTGTTCTAGAAAATGAATCGTCATAATAATAATAAAATGTATGGGAACTATTCACAGCAAAATTAGGGGCTATTTACACCTAAAAAGATCCGAAGTCAAACCAAATAATAGCTAGATAACACGTACATACATAACTTCTAGAACTGCATTAAGAGCTGATCAAAAGTTTAAGACTTTAAGCTAATTTTATTGCATCCTACAACATCAGCAAAGTATTCAAACTCAGTTAATGCCTAACAATGCAACAAAATCCAGTATTTTAAAATAAACTGTTATTTTACTCAGATTTTGGGAATTGCTTAAACACCTTGACACCTTCTTTTGCCTTTTTTTCCAGCAATGCATCAAGCCGTGATGAAGAATGATTGAGAAAAGGACGTCGCATGTAAAGCTCAGGGCAAAGCCACCAACCAGTGATGAATATCTGCAAAGAACATTCAACCACTTAAGTTTACAGTGAGATTTGACAAGTATGTTGTTTCATTTTTCATGTCGACTTAGGACCTCAGATTTTGCAGCCTCAATAGAGCAAGCGATTGCTTCAAAAGCTGCCCGGCCATCTATGAACCACTGAGCTTGGCTTTCATCATCACTCAAACCTCTCTGAGGAGCAAAAGAACCAAAGCGATGAGGGTGGCACCAGCCATCTTTGGTTCCAAAACCAGCATCATTAATTGATGAGACCCATTCTTTGACTTTGGCGGTACTTGTAGTTCTGAACCTCACGTCCCCATCTCCGCATCTAACCTTTTCACAACAATCTGTATTGTCATTAAATTTGAATGTGGTATATGAACTCTCTTCCCAAATTATTCATTATTCATGAAACTTAATATCCAACCATAAGAAAATCAAAGTTGAAGATTTTTAGCATGAGGAAAGAAATAACTGAATTCCTTAACCAGTCTTACCAGACAAGTTCAACTATGACCTTGCAGAAAATTGTGGTGTTGTAACAAACAAGTTGTTTAAGGAAATTACATAGAGCTGGACGAAATTGGAAATAAGAAGAGCAAAAAGAAGAAAGAAAATGCACCTTAAACGAATAACGTAAAGGATTGCGCTCCTTGACTTGATATGCTAAGCATGCTTGGGATCCCTCCTTTTCTTCTAATGTTGGTAGCACATCAAAAACAATTATATCTAGAAGTTTAGTGTCCATAGGATCAGCAACCAAGGCAAAGAAACCTGGTTTCAAAACAGCCCAAACCTGTTTGTCATCAGGGGTCGTCAAAAAAAAAAACCCAAAATATTGGTCATTGAAAAAAGAAAACGGCATGTCGCCTATATGCATTTCTTTTAAGTATTTATAACATGGGTAAAATCTCTCTACTTGAATATAAATAACCTTCTGCTAAAGCAATCAATAGTAATGGAACTAACTCAACATTAAAAAAATTGAATTTGATCAAAGCATCATTGGAGTTAAGTAAACAAACCTTTTTCCAATTGTACATGCAGCAGCTGCACCAATGGCATGAAAAACATTTTATACTAGAATCAGATCCTGTGAGCTGTTTTAAATGCTTCACCATTAGGTAACCTTCTTTCAACTTTGGGCCGTGTTCTCTTACAAATGACATCTTCGAGACTTCTAAAAATTTGCAGACCTGCTTTCCAAGATTACTTATTGAGAAACTGAGGAGGTGCAGGGGTGCAACGTGACAAAATCGATATCAGAAACCTTCAAACAATCACTCATACATTTTCCTAGTTCGTCAGAAGGAAAAAGGTCTAGAATTTAATTTCAATGGTATCAAAGTACACCAATACTAAATGAGACAAGTTGCTACTTAATTCTTTGATCAAGGTTACTGATCTTTCTACGAGAAGCAGATGTTACTCAAGAAAATTTTACACTCACCTCACGAGAATTTACAATATCCAAGTTCCCAAAAAAGTGATTTAAGTAACCTTGCATTGCTAGCTTTGCCTTGTCTGCAATGGACCCCTGTCCTCCCAGTGCTGGCTTAATGATGGGTAAAGCAGCAACAGAAGGAACATTCCTGTACATTTTAGAAGAAGATAAATTTTCCAAAGCATCAATAACTCCCTTCTCACTTCTTACACCCCAAAAGAAAGAATAAAAAACACAATATCGACCATAAGATAAAATGACCAATTTGGTATAAAGCATAATCTTTATTATTAGTTAATCGGGTTAAACACTATGCTTGCATGCATCCACCTGTTTCTTGTAGTTTGTTCATCATGCAAAGAAAAAGCCCCATCATCAGATTCGTCATCGTGATGAACTACAGTTGCATGGTCTACTATTCCCAAGTTGTGAAGCCATTCTTTCACCTTGCATGCAAACATGACAGGACCAATCAAAACAAGAAATTATGATAAACAAACTAAAGAGGATCCAAGTTTTACATATCAGGGGCCTTGTTCATTAACAATTTTCTTCATGTTGTATTCGACTTCTAAATCACTGTTAAAATGCCCGTAAGCTTTTCTTGAACTGAAAAAAAGTTTAGTTATATAATTTCGTTTTTTGTTCTTTAAAGTTAACCAAGACCTCAAAAGTGTTTTTAAGGAGATAAAACTAAACAATGAAACTCACTACATTATCAGATGTACCTAAATGAACCAATTACATTCAGGATAGGGCTAATGGAGCAGAAAAGTCATAGATAGAAGATGGTTTGGAATATGCCATGGAAGGCAAACCTGCTCTTGTTTCTCGTGAAGTTCTTTGATAAATGCACGTCTCTTCAATGCAAAATGTAAATATAGAACTTGTGATGCTTTCTTCACTAAGCTCCATTTAAACTGTAACAGTGAACTTAGTGTCAGTATCAAATTTTCACAATATAACAACATTTTCAATTTTTGGAGAGGAAAAGGAGAATAAATAAAAGTTAAATGACAAGTTATCCCAAAGTGTCTAATAAATTACGAAATTAATAAACTTTTAATATGTGTCACACAATAATTTTATAAATATCTAATAAATTCCTATTTTTAAATTTTGTCTACCACGAGGGATTTTTTAGGAATTCATAAACCTATTGAGCACAAAATTGAAAGATATCTAATAAATTTTTAAACTTTAAATTTTGTTTGCTAGGAGACATTTTTTAAAATTCACAATCCTATTGAGTACAACATTGAAAGGTCAACTAGTTTAAATTAGATAAAATTCAATTTTGGTCAAGTACGTAAATGGTAAAGAATGTCAAGTAAGTCAGAAATCTATCTAAAACAATCAAAAGTTTAGGAACATCTTAGACACTTTTTACCGTTCAACTCGTTAGACACAACACAACTTTGAAAGTCAAAGAGCCTAAAATTATAATTTAACCAGAAATAAATAAACACACCAAAAACACCTTAATAAAATATTAGCCAATTATTTCGAAAAATTTTCAAATAGAAGATTCAAGCACATAAATTATTAAGTTGTCACTGGTTAGAAATAGCATTCAAAGTTTTCACAATCCACAAATAACCCCTTTTTGGCCAATTGTTTTAATGGTCCATCTCGGCAAATCTTGATCAGGATTGATACCGAGATCAAAACAAAAATTT
Organism: Citrullus mucosospermus; assembly: GCA_030954485.1. NCBI lineage: Eukaryota > Viridiplantae > Streptophyta > Magnoliopsida > Cucurbitales > Cucurbitaceae > Citrullus > Citrullus mucosospermus. Next base: position 28,624,152 of record CM062056.1, read on the forward strand.
AACTTGTTTTAATGCCACAGTCGAACCACTTTCTTGGTAGAACCCTGGCCACGTCCTCCATAAACCTCCTCAATTCCCTTTCATAAACCTCTCCCTTCCCCCTACTTCCTCTCACTGACTCAACAAAAAGACATAACAACATGATATTTGGTAAACACACAAGGCGCAAGAAGCAAATTGAGGACACGTTGTCCGATTGGAAGGACAAACTTGAGACCCATAATTGTTTTCCACCACTAGTACCATAAATTGATAAAAATCTAAACAAATGAAGAAATAAAAAACAGAGTTGAATGGATATTGAAATAGGGAAATAGGAAAAGAAAAACCGTGAAGAGGAGGAGAGAGATTGAATTTGGAATTTGGATTAGAGATAGGGAATTTGAAGAATATTACATATAATATGGAACAATAGTCCGTCTCCCTCTGTGTCCCGCCAATTTGGATGTACCATTAAAAGAAGTTAAATTTTTGTTTCGGTATCAGTATCAGTATCAGATGTCGAGATGGGCCATTAAAACAATTTGTGGTGCTACTTGTGAAAGGTGAAAAACTTGGAGTGCTATTTTTGACAAATTTCCGAAATTCTTCTCTTGCACATAAACAGGCACTAAGTAAATTTTCTTTCCATGTTCTGTTCCAAGCTGAACGCATTAAATTTTCACATTAACAAACAACAAAACCTAACAAATCAATCTCCAACTTCTTCAGCCAAAAAATTCTCAATAAAATGAAAAACAACTCAAAGAAAAAGCAAACAGGACGGCGGAGAAAGGTAGACAAAGAAGTTCTGTTCAGTACCTGCTTGTATTGAATTTCAATGGTATAAGATAACAGCAAGGGACTGATATCTCCAGTATCGGGCCGTGAAACCGATACAATGGAAGCAATTGGCAGCTCCTCAAAAACCCTAGCCGGTTCTCCACATTGCCGGAACGAGTGCGACGCTGAAGCCAACTTCGGCGGCTCAGCTTCCGACGGAGTTGTACCACTGGAAATCAATCTCTCCGTCGACATAACGAATCAAGGAAGTGAATTACAGAGAGTTCATGAAGGAAAACGCGGGCGGAAGTGAATTCTTGCAACGAATTGAATGAAAGTAGATTTTGAAATTGAAAGAAGAGAGTAGTTCGTCGTATGGTTTTCCTTTTGGAGGTAACTTGAAGAAATATAAAGACCAATGGAAGTTGGTTATTTATTTACGTATTGGTAGTGTTCAAGAGTTTTAAATATTCCTATGCAAAAATAGATAATGACTAAACTACCCTCAAATATGTGTATTTTTTTTATAAAAAAATAATAAATAAAAGTTTGAGAGTTTTAATACATATAAAGATCAATTTTTAATTGAATAGATTAATTAATTTTTAACACTACTACTGAATATATTGAATACATATTAGACGCATAACTGAAAGTTTAAATTTATTAAACATTTTAAGATTTTGAAAATTTATTAAACTTAAAGTTATAAGCACTTTCTAAAATTGACAGGCTAAACTCATGTCTCTAAACTTATAATTTAACTCCCTATGTAGATTAAAAAAAACAAAAAAATAATATATAATTAAACACAAATATTGTTTTAAAAGAAAAAAAAAAAAGAAAATTCATACTTTGTTATCTTTTTCTTTAAAAAGTTTTTATTTTGGGTGCTTATTTAGTTTTTATACTTTTAAATGATTTAAATTTAAACTTTTGTGTCTGTTACTATTAGTTGAATTGTCAATTTTAGAAATTTGTAGATATAAGTAAGTATACGTTGTTGGGTATTTGCATTTTATACTATTTCTACCTTTTTTTTTTCTTTAGGACAAATTGCAAAAACTACCTCTAAACTATGGTGACAGTTGTAATTACACTTTCAAACTTTCAATTGTAAAAATTGAGCCCTCAAACACATGTTAAAATTGGACCCTCGGATTTACATAAATATAGAAATTATAATAATTATATAATTTTGAGAATTCAATTTTTTTTTCATTTGGAGGTCAAATTTCTACCACTATTATAAGTTTGAGAATCTAATTTTAACATATTTAGAAGTTTGAGAGCCTAATATTTACAACTGAAAGTTTAAGGGCATAATTGCAATTACCATCATATTTCAAAGGCTTTTTTTTTTTTTTTTTTTTTGCAATTTGCCATTTTTAAATTTAAGATTAAAATTAACTCATCTAAATATTATTATTATTATTATTATTATTATTATTATTTAGTTGGAAATGAAGATTGGTGGAGGGCAAAATGGTAAGTTTAGGAGGCCACAAGTGAGAGAAGTTTGTTGGTGCTGTGATTGGGCGGGGGGAATAACTCAAAGAATATCCAACTTTTTGTGCTGTCTATCAAGAATATGCCAAATGGGTGTATGTTTGGTTCCAACCCATCCACTAATTCACATGCTTCAAACTTAGGACAATTAAGACAATTATATTTTGTGAAAATGATTGGATGTAAAATATTATACAAAATTTTAAGAAAATTATAATTATAATTATATATATATATATATATATATATATATATATATATATATATATATATATATATATATATATATATTAAACTATTTACAAATATAGTAAAATTTTATTTTCTATCCGAAATACACCGCGATAGACTCAAATATACATCTATCTGTGTCTATCTGGTAAAGTGACAAATAGACTATCTGGATCTATTGTAATTTATCATAGATAGAAATTAAAGTTTTATTATATTTGTAATCATTTCAACAATTTTTCTATTTTTGAAAATATCCCAAATTTTAACATATAGTATTAAAGGCTAGTTGCACAAATAGCAATCAGACATGGAATAATAAAAAATATAGCACAAGGAAAAATATATTTTGGTAAATGACTAAAAAGTTCATGTTCAGCTCGCCATTTCACGCTTCTTTCTTCTAATTTTCTCAAATTGAAAGCTATCAGTAATAGCAACTATTAGTGATAGCTATCACTGATACTTGCAGTCAACGATAACTTTTAATTTGAGAAATATTAATACAACCTCAAAATAGTAACACTTGAAATATTAGCTTTCAATTTGCTATCATTTATTAGTGGCTATTATTGATACACTTTCATCCATTGAAATCAAGCTTGAAATATTAACACTTAAGCCCATAAGTGATTATCAATGGTAAACTTTTATAAGTAGTTATCAACTTTGTAAGGAAACTATCAACTTTCAAAGATTAACATTTAAAGTTAAAAGTGATAGAAGTCTATTAATGAGAGGTTTATAAGCGACTATCACTGATATCTACCTAAGTCATATCATTGATAGTTCCTATTAGTGGCTATCATGGATAGCTTTTAGCAGTGGCTATCAATTATAGACTTTCATAAAATGGAATCGACTTTTATATCATTAATATTATCGATATATGGACATCACATAAGTTCTATCATTGATATCACTTATATCATGGCTATCGATGATATCTTCTATCACTGATAACATGCTATTAGAGATAACTTTTGTCATTCATTTTTATCATCAAATAACATGTTATCGTTGATAGCTTCTATCGCTGATAACATGCTATAAGTGATAACTTCTAGGCATGTCACTTACACTTTAGTTCGAGATTCAACTTTATTAATTAATTCCACTACGTTGGCTACCAATGATAGACTTTTATAAGTGGCTATTAACTATGGAAGAAAATAATCAAAGATTAAGCTATCAATGATAGAAAATATTTGTGATTATTTCTGATAGACTTTTATTAGTACCTATCAATTTTGAAATATTAACACTCAAAGCTATCAATGGCTATTATTGAGAAACTTTTATCATGATTATCAATAATAGACTTCTATCACTGATATCTACCTAAGTTCGATATCACCGATACATAAATATGTTTGATATCTATCTAAGTTCTATCACTAATATCACTAATAATTGATATTACTGATACACAAATATTTAATGAATTCTTTTCTAACATCTAAAAACATGAGTGATAGACAATAAATTCTTCAATCAATGATAAAATTCTTTGAGTGACTAAGTTAAGTTATAAGTATATTTGTAGCTATCGCTAATAGATTTCTATTATTACAAGGAGATTGGGGAGATGGAATAAACATAGGAAAATGAAAAGTAAAAAAGAAAATATGAGGAGATTGGGGAGATGGAAGAAAAATTGAGAAAAGGGGGGAGGGAAGAAGAAAATATAGGGAGATTGGGGAGATGGAAGAAAAATTGGAAAAAAAATGAAAAAAAAAGGAAGAAGAAAATACAAGGAGATTGGGGAGATGGAAGAAAATTAGAAAAAGAAAAGAAAAAAAAGAAGAAGAAAATATGAGAAGATTGGGGAGATGAAGAAAAATTAGAAAAAGAAAAGGGGAAAAAATAGCAGAAAAAAATATGAGAAGATTGGAGAGATGAAAGAAAATTTAGGGGAAAAAAAAGAAAAAAAAAAAGAGAAGAAGATAATATAAGGAGATTGGAGAAATTGAAGAAAAATTGGAAAAAGAAAAGAAAAAAAATGGGGAGAAGAAAATATGAGGAGATTGTGGAGATGGAAGCAAAAGCTAGAAAATGAAAATGAAAAAAAAAAAAAGTTGTGCAAAACAAGAGAGGACAAAATTAAAAATCACAAAAATTCAAAAGTTGACTAATCAACCTATGCCACATTTGTAAATAATTTTTTTTTAAAAAAAAGTGCTATATTTTTAGATTTTCTCTCATATTTTGCTATCTTTTACAAATATCCTAGTATTAAAATAAATATTGATACTTAAAAAGTTAAAACGCTCAAGCAACTTATCTAAATTATCCTGGTATTCCATCCATAATACTAACAACAATCAAATAGAGTCCAACTTGACCAAAGTTATATGCTTTCGACTGAGAGAAGTTTGAATATGAACTTCTTCATATCCATCTCAAAATAACAAAAATTTAAATACTACTTTGATTCTTGTACTTAAATCTTAATTTTGATCTCCATAAAGTTCATTTTGGTCATTATACTTTTAAAATGTTTATTTTAGTTTATGTAATTTTAAAAGGTGTCATTTAGTCTAGACACTTCATAGTCATTTTAATCCTTTTTTTTATTGAAATTTTAATATGTTACTTCATTCACTAATGTTTTTAAAATGTAGCCATAGATGTGTACTAAAGAATTTCTATTGCGTATAAAATTTATCTTAAAACTTTTAAATAAATATTAAAACAGTTGGTTTTTAAAAGTATAGAGAAAAAAATACACATTTGGAAATTACAACGTCTAAAATGAATCATGACAAAAACAACCCAAAATAATAATAATGGAGACCAATGATTAAAAGTAAAAATTGAAAAAGCAAAAAGGTACTCAGAATCCATTAAATAGTGATTTTGGAATTTTGCTTTATTTTAAAAGGACAAAAAGTAGGTTCATTATGAACTAAACTGTATTTTTTTTTTTTAATTTTCAAAAAATGAAAACAAAAATGAAAAACTAAAAGAAAACTTCAAAATCCCTCCATCACATATTTTTATGTATTTTTAAAAATGATTTTAAAATTGTTTGTCATATTTAAGATTACTTCAAAACATGTATTTAATCACTCAAAAGTAATTTATTATTTAGTTTTACACCTTTAAATGCATTTTTTTACCATCAAATTTAGTTTTGAATGATTAAAAATATATTTTAGAATATTTTTGAAAATAACAAAAGTGATTTTAGTCGTTTTAGTTCAAAATCTCTTAAAATCGCACCTAAAAGTGTAAAACCAAAAATTACATTGATTTTTAATGATTAATAACATATATTTGGAAGTAGTGTTAAATTAAACATGACAAATAGTGCTTTTGACCATTTAAAACATGACAAACTGTTTAAATTAGAATCCAAGTTCTAAATCTGCTATCAAACATATATCTGAAAACATGAAATGTAATTTTGTTTGTATTGAATCCCTTGTTTTCCAATTTTTGTTTTCAAATTTCTTACCAAACTCTTCCTAACTGAAATTCCAGTTTCGACAGAGGCAATGAACTTTGGCTAGAGCTGCCATGTAATCATCAGACCTGAAAAGAGGAGAGGCATTGCCCATTTATTGAACTTATTGAATTGGCTGCACAAAAAGCATGGATTTCTATGAACTTTATGTATTGTGGACTCAAACCTCTGTCCATAAGGAGACTGGCAAGCTGCAACTATATGTTGTTTGGCTGCATCCAATTTTTTCTGCAAAAAGGAAAATATTATCCCAGAAAGTCACTTTTCCAGCTGTTCTAGAGAAGTATAGCAAAATATGTGGGGATTTAAACCTCCTATCTCGAGGGAAAAGAGTATATGTCAAATAATGCTGAATTATGCTCATATTGACAGAAATCAAGTATTATGTTACTGTCATCACATCTCCTCTTGGAACCTGTTTGATTATCGCCCATAAAAGTCATTGATTGAGTTTAGTATGTTAAACTAGAAGCTATGTGGATATCAAACTAGTCCTAAAAATGGACCTTTTGTTTGATTAGAAATTGCCACTAGTATAGTTGTAATACTCTAAAAGGTTATATAATAAGGAGTTGAGATTTTGGAGATATCTTTTAAGTTCTACATTCATTTTCCTAAGTTGAAATTTAGGCCCCATTTAACAATGCTTTCATTTTTTAAATTTATGCTTGTTTCTAGAATGAGAGAGGTTATAGAAAAGAAGACACCTTTTATAACATTTAACTTCATTGCGTGAGTTAGATATGTCAACATGCCAAGTCATGATCCTGTAAACAGAATAATTGGATACTTTACACCGAAGATAAGCAGCTGGGTTGGCTTAAGAGAGTGAAGATAAAGTGCTTATTCTCATTAAAGAAACGTCTGTCATTGTTTAGGAAAGTACTTTGAACGCCAGCTGTCGAGCATTTCTGCACACTCAATTGGAACAGCCTCATCACAAAATACTTCATCCCAAATCTTGAGGAGTTCAAAGTTTTCGGAGGATGGAAGACACATAACGAGTATGCCAAGGAGATCAATCTCATTTGTGGAAGGTTAGGAAAGAAAGAAATGCTAGAATTTTTCAAGGCAAATACAAATCTTTCAAGGAAGTTTTAGAGTTAGGCATCACAACTGCCTTCTTTTGGTGTAAAATTATACAGACCATCAAGAGCTATAATTTATCTTTTGTAATATCAAATTGAAAGCATCTTTTGTATACCCTTTGAATTGAAGGGATCTCAATTGTACGCCCATTGAAAGGGTCTCTTTTATATATCTTGGGATATTTCATTTGTTCAACGAAATTGTTTTTTATCAAAAAGGGAAGAAAAAAAAGCTCGTTTCCTTCCAATTTTTTCCCTATAGTTTCCACCTTTCTTAAAGAAATATTTGAATTCTTAGTCAAATTTCAAAAATAAAAACAAATTTTTTATTTTACTTTTTTTTTTTTTTTTTTTTTTGTTAATTTTCAAAACTTGACTTAGTTTTTGAAAACATTGATAGAAAGTTGAAAATAACACAACGAAACTTAGAAGTGAAAATAGAGTTTATAAGCTTAAATTTTAAAAACCACAATGATTATCAAACGAAATCTTAATAACTTAAAACCCTTCCTTGTTGGCTTTTGAAACCAACCTTTGGGTGGGCGAAACTACTCTGAAAATTAGTGAGTAGAGCATGAGCATAATCCAAAAATTGGGGTATGATTTCAATTCTATTGCAAGATGATGTGTGGTATTTTAGAGTAACAGAATGTTTGATCCTAGTTCTGTAGCTATCAAAGAAAAGGCCTGAATATCATAGTCGTTGACAAGGTAAAAGGACAAGAATATTGCTTCAGGCTATTCTTTCATTTTTCAGAGACTAAAAAACATTAGGTTGCAGGGATATTTAGCAAAACAGTAAAAAGTTAGCAAGTCTTTTAGGCTAACCTCTGCTTCATGATAAAGCCCAGCATATAGAGAGGCATAAAAATATTCATTCTCACGACCACTTGAGAAGGCAGCAACAAGCTATAAAGTAAAAACAACTCTTCTATCAGATCATAATCTAGAAAATTAAACAACACAGGTAGCAAAATGGTGCATCGAAAAGGTAATCTAGTGATGGTTTGTCAACAAGCGTGTTATGTCAAGGCAACAGCATTGAAAATCATTTAGACAGAATAGATACTTCAAAAAAAAAACCAGAACCCCAATTGTGTTGGGAAAAACCTTTCATTTCTACCACAAAAATGAGCAGAAAAATAACTGAGATATTAAAAGAAAACAATAGAACTGGAAACACAAGAATTTACGTAGAAAACTCCAAACTCGGAGAAAAACTATGATCCACCAGAAAGAAATCTACCATGTGAAAAATTGTTACAATGACACAGAATTATTCTCTCTCCCGATCCCAATCACAATAGCATTCTCTTTATACTTTTGACTACTCACACTTTTTTCCTACTCTCAAACTAGAGAATACAAAAGGAATTTAATTAGAGTTAGCGCACTAAGCTTAAAGCGTTTCTAACTAGGATTATTGAAAAACAAAGGCATAGGCTCCCTTTTATAGTACTTAGAGCCCATGACTTTCCTAAACCTTTTCAATGTAGGACAAATCCATGACTTTCCTCAACCTTTTCATTGTAGGATAAGATCATAATTTTCCTAAATCTTTTTTATGTGGGACAGCTGCATTTCTAATATTTTGCCAAAAACCCAACAAATTGAACTTTGAAGATGTAAGGACCAAATGACTGAAAAGGAGAATTGAAGATAAAGGAAAACAGGGAGAAGTTCCATACTTTCTCTGGATGGCCACTATCTTTAAACATGTTGTAAGCTTCCCGCATGACCGGTCGTGCATCTCTACCTACCTGCATCCATTATTAAATTTCCAAACATGATTTTGATGAGTTTGCCATAACTTAATTAGTATTTCTTCTACAATTAATTACGAAAAATGTGCTTCACGTAAAAACGAGCTCTCAAAATTCATCTCAAACTCACTAAGTCACTCTTATAATTTCTCCCGTATGTTCCCCCTAGCTCACTCCCATGTATTGGATTCACTTGTAAATCACGTAGCAATATTTCGTCCCTGCTTTTATCATCTCATAAACATTTTGTCACAGTCAAATTTTAGCTTACCTCAAGAAATCGCCTTCTTGCTTCATCAACGCCATACAATTGAGCTTCACAAAGAAAGCACCAAATAGACTCCTCTGTGTCGTTTGGATTTTGAGCAACATCTATTCGGAACTGCTCGGCTCCCTCTTCAAATCTAAAAAGAGATTCCTACTTCAACTATTCACACTCTTCCAAATTCACATAGCTCTATTCGTACCAATGCTGAACTTAGCAGATTCTAGTTTGATTCAAAACTTTTAATGGTTTCAAGATAATGACTTGACAAATCCATTTCTGCTTCTCTTCTGGATTTCTTCCTATCATAATTGTAGCAGAAAAGAAAAATTGGGGAAGATCGGTACCTATCGAGGTAGTAAAGTGAGAGCCCTCTTTGCCAAAGATCTGATAACAACCATAACGAAATCTATATTAATTAAGTAATGCACTGCTAAGGATTAAGAATAAGTAATGCACTGCTATTAATTAAGTAACGAAATCTATATTAATTAAGTAATGCACTGCTAAGGATTAAGAATAAATCACTAATCCAACTCCTAATCATTTCAATTTCCTTTCCAACTAAGATATCTCTACTCAAATTTGATAGTTGTCATTTCGTTATCATTCAGAACTTAATATAAACAAGCTCTGGTTGATTGTTAAGCCAACAAAATCAATTTCAATTTTCAAACTAAATTACTACCATTGCCGCAAAGTGTAGGAACCTACATGCCTTTTGACGAGGATCCAATTCAATTGCCTTATCGAATTCCGCTAAAGATCCCAAAACATCGCCCTTAAAAACAACAAACGTTACACAAACTCAAGCCGAAAATACTAACAATCGAACCAATTTTACGCGAGTTGAGAGAAAAATCTACCTGCCTAAAGAGAAGCATTCCACGTCGAATAGCAGCAACAGCGTCACGAGGGTTGTTTCCCCCTGTTAAGGCGTCCCAAATTCCAGAGACTGAAGGAACGAACAATCTTCTAGATAATGACAATGGCGGAAGGTGATTGAGCGTGATTTTCATAGGAAGCGAGCTCGGAGAGTGGAAAATTTGGAGGGTTTTGGTTGAATTGCGCAAAGAAGGCGTGGTGAAAGATATGTGAAGCGAAGGGGAGATGGAAATGGAGGATTTGAGGCTGGAAATTGCAGCCATTGATGAAGAATTCGATGAAATTGAAGAAGATTGAGCTCAGTGGGGAAGTGCTTGAGAGAATTTGGAGACGATGGCTCCGTAATATGAATTGATGAAGATAAGGCGCCAAAATGAATGATAATTAACGGGCTTGTACCGGTGCGGGAGAAATTGCTAAAACTAAAACTAATACTAAAAATATAAAATTAAATTAAATTAATTAAAATATCATTTTTGTCCCTATAATTCAAATTTTGTTCAATTTTGATTTTGTACTTTCAAATGTCCAATTTAAATCTCTCTAATTTAAAAAAATCTTAAATTTAGTCATAATTATTTTAAATTAATTAATAGACATTAATACTAATGACTTGACTATTTAATGAAACCTTGAGGTTAATTGGTCATTTGTTTCGTGAGCATCCTGGATTCCAATGAAGTGAGCATCTGAATTATCGTGTTTCTTTTTCTATATTATAAGATGCCCCGAAATTTGGAGATTTCTAAATTAGAGGTGGGAGTAGTCTTTGGCTTAATTTTAAAAAACAAGAACAAAAAACCAAATAGTTACGAAATGGAGCTTAAAAAATTAACAAATTAATTAGGTGTTCGAACGCACTTTTGTGGGATGTTTTAGGTTATAGGAACAAAAGAAGACTCTTGAAATTTAAAGTGGTATTCAAATCAAACACTAATTTGTGCAGCTGATTTGGAGAGGGTATAAGAATTTGAATCCAACCCATATTTGTTTATGAAAGTGATTTGAGTGGAAGCACTAATTGATATCCAAAATGAAAGCACTATTTACTTCTTAAATAATTCAAGAGTCTTCTAGGTTGTAAGTTTGTACAAATTAGTATAGGGTTTGCCTAAGACAATTTATTGTAAAGAAAGAAGAAAAAAAAGATGAAAAATTAAATATTAAGTAAGAATTAATTATGTCAAATTAGGTTTTTAGTTATAATTGAGTTGTACCATAATTGCATGATGGAGAAAATTGTAATAATAGGTTGTAGGGTAAGGAGTAGTGGTTTTAATTGCAATGTAGAAGTCAATTTTGTAATAATCTTTTGATTGAAGTAACTCAATTAAATATAGAATTAATATTGTTGGAGAATCTAATTCGAGTTGAATTTAATCACTACAAATAATAACCATTATCGAAACAATGGTACGTCCATCTTCTTTTATATTTAACATGTAGTATACTATACAATGTTATTATTGATAGACAAAAGAATGATGGTGTGATGGTCACATTTACATTGAGATGGTAGTATGTAAAATACAAGTGGGTGCACGTATAGAAGTTAAAACAAACTACACTGCACATGGAATGGGATGTATATTTTAGTTATTACAAGATTATTATTGAATGGACAATAATAATAATAATAATAATAATAAAAGAAATGAAGAAGAAAATTAATGAATAAAATAATAATAATGAGGAAGTTTGGAAGGGGAATTGATTGGTACTAAGAAGATATAGGCCTGATTTGAAGAGCGTGAACAATAAGTCCAGATTTGAGTTGAAAGCCTTTGGTTTCCATGAAGCTCATATGGAGTTCCTCATCATTTTCCCCATTAAAAAACACTCCCAATTCAATCTCCAACCAATCATCTTCGACTCTGGGTCTCAAAACCCTAATTTCTTCATCTTCTTCTTCATTATTATTATGTTCCAACATTAATTTTCTAGCTCTTTCCCTTCTGTTCCCATAAAACAAACACTCCAAATTTTGGAGCTTCTTGTGGTGATCTTTATGGTGCAACCAAACAGAGGATTTAGTACAAACAACATTGTTAGTGTTAGTGTTAGTGTTATTCCCCAATTGAACACAAACTTGAGCTGGCATTAAATCCAATCCATAAGCTCTCTCTGAGATCTTCACCAAAAGATATGCTCCATACTTTGTGTTTGGGGACAACACTTGTGTTCTAATTTTCCCATGAATTTCCAGCCAACTCACTGTTCTAAGCTCTGCCACTTCTGGGAATCTGCACATTTTATTGTTGTTTTTATTATTATTATTATTATTATTATTATTATTATTAGATTCTACTAATTCTAAAATAAAATAAAAGAAAGAGCGATATAGTACCTTGATTTAGGATGAGACTTCCATGTCCAACAGAGTGGATCAGAGCTCCATGTGATATCCAACTCTCTTGCAGATAATGTATAACTAATTTTCCCTCTGAATCTCTCCAACTCTAAGCTCTACAATAAAACATATATCAACAAATACATTACCACTAAATTTTCATTTTCCACAATTCATAAATTTCTTTATTTACCCCTACTTTTTTTTTCTTTTACCTTTTTACCGCCGTCCATAAGGATCGGAGAACACATTCGGAAGAAAATCTCTCTCTTCGATCTCAATCCACACTCCTCGCCCCACATCTCAGACGCCGCCACTATTTCCCCATAGTTTTTCGGCAAAAATCTGCCCCACACCACGTCCGATTCCGCCGCCCTCCGAAACCCCGACGACACCAGGGATAATTTCCCCACGTCGGATGGAGTTGTTAGTGACAGAATCTCCGAAACACAGTCCTCCGGCAACACTCCGATGCTCCATATTCCGGCCATTTTCTAAAAATCAAAACTTCAATCTCTCTCTCTCTCTCTCTCTCTCTCTCTCTCTCTCTCTCTCTCTCTCTCTCTCTCTCTTGATTTTTGGTTGGCTATGTAATGTAAGAAACCGAATTGGCTTTATATACAAACACTTTCTCTCTCTCCTAGTCATACTTTGGATGTACTATTGGTGAATGTAAAACAGAAAGTGGGTTTGTGAGAGAATAATAATAAAATCCATGGAGCTTTTTACCAATCAAAACCATTGATTATTTGAGATCTCCAAATTTGACCATCTTACGTGGACTTTTGTACGATTTTTATATCGAGTAATCATAAAATAAAAAGAAATTAAAAGAACTATTCATCAAACAACTTGTGATTTGGATATTGCTCCCTCCCTCTATCACTTATTGGGTGAGAAATATTTATTTATAATTAATGAGTTTTTTTTTTTTTTAAATTACTTATAATTAACGAGTTTTTAAAGTTTTTAAAATGTGTATTTTGGACTAATTGTTAATTACGGGCTAATAACTAATGATTGTGTTTGGGACTGACGGAATGGGAGTAATGAAGTTTGTTTATAAATTACATGTTTTTTATTTTATTTTATTTTATTATTTTAAGTATAATGAGTAAATATGAGAATTTAAAACGATCTGGGAATTGTATAATTGTCTAATTTTATTACAGGCAAAATTTAAACAATATGTTTTTGTAATTTGTTCCTTATCATGCTTTGAGATTGGTTTCTTATATGTTTATTTGTGTAATGTATATTTGCTGGTGTTCTTACTATCTTCTATGACATGTCTTACATATGTTGTGATATTGTCAAAGACATTGTACGGGACATATAGAAAAATCTGCAAAATATTTTCATGGTATGCTGCTTTTTTACCTGTAGAGATGTTTTTTTTTCCTTTCCTTGGAGTTTTTCTTTACCTATAGAGATATTTTTATGCGCACACGCACAAGTGTGTCAATCCTTGGGATTGTGGAAGCGTGTTACTGCTATAGATCTTAAGTGGTTCTCTAGATCTTTACTACAATTTGAGAACAGATTCTCAAACTTAGGGGGAGCTTAAGTTATTCAAGTAAAGGGGACTTTATTTGAAGATGGAAAGACAAGTGTTCTTGGTGAGAGGGGAGTCTCACGCTTAGGGTGAGCCTAAGTGTTTGTTCACTAATATCCTTATACTTAGGGGGAGTCTAAGTATGTGGAAGGTTAGGGGATCTCACACTTATGGGGAGCCTAATTTTTTTTTAAATGTTTGCTTTGAATTTTTTTTTTTTAACGAAAATATCGATAACATTAACATCTACTATAAAAAGTTCCTTTACATCGTTTTAGTTGTTTACAAAAAAAAATATTAGATGTTTCTTGAAATTTCGAAAAATTGTGAAACAAACCCATTCTAAAATATTTAGTATTACTCATGTACTGAAACATGGGTATAATCTTAATTTTTTTTTTTTTGTGAGATTGATGGTTTTGATGAACTTAAAAAAAATAATTTATTAATTAAGTAGTAGACAATCTAGACAAGTTATTATTATTTAATGAAGTTGTTTACATATACTTTTTTATTATTGAATATTTTATTATTTAAAGTCAAATTAAAAATAAAAAATAAAAAATAAAAAAAACATAAAATGAGCTAACAATATTTATGAACATGCATGAAGACAAACTTTTCTCAAAGGGTCACATTAATTAAAACTTTCATGTATGCTAGGCTAGAATAATATAATTAACATAAAATAATAATAACAATAAAAATATAAAAATTGAGCGTAGAATTTAACCTAAAAAAAAGACAATATAAATATAGCAAAAAATTAAAAAATTTTAAAATAATAGTTAGTTTGTAATTAGTTGTCAGTCATACATGTTAAAATCTAAGTTCTATACGACAATATCATAGGTTAATATTGTTAATAGTTAAATAAATCTTCATAGTTACTTTATTGTTAACTCTTCTCAAAATGGTAAGTTTTTCCTTTACAAATCATTGTGGGTGATTTTGAACTAAATGACCTAATCGACATCAAGCGATAACAAAAATAACAAAGTTGAGAGGATAGCAAGATTCAAGCCGAAAGTGGCACCTTAGAATCAAAATATGCATTAAAAAAAGGGATAGCCTAGGCCTTGGCCCAAGCTAACATGCTTGGCCTCAACCAAATGTTGAGGCCAAGTCTCACAAAAGCCTAATGAGGCATGTTTTGCACATGCCCCAACTCAAAGGATCATCTTAAACCCAAAATATGGCTAAGAGAATGTGCTTGACTTTGATCTAAACCGAAGCATACCCTAGCAAAGTACCAAACAAGGCATACCTCAACTAATGAATCAAAGGATAACTCCACCCAAATACAACTCTGAATTCTTATGAGGAAAGGACCAAGGTCAACTACACCTATAAATACATTGTGATGGCCGTAAGAAAGCTAAGTCCATTCTAATAATCAAACTTTCTATTTGTCATACAAATACACTTTTTTTGTCTTACAAATACACTTTTTAACTTTCTATTGTTATCACGCAAAGAAATATTTTGACACCAACATAAATTATAAAAACATATTTACAATCATATTTTATTGCACAAAAATATTTATTATTGTTTAATTATTTTCCATAAAAATTATCTAATTTTAAAATTTAAAATATTGTAGAAGCAGATAAATTATTCCATAAAATTATCCTAATGCGCGCAAATTGACCCACAACCTTACTCGAAGTAAAATTATAAAAACATTTCTTTTCCTTCTTAATATCCATTTTCCAATATATAATTCGAACTGTGATAGGGTCCATCAGAACTCGTAAAATGGAGAGATAATATTAAAAAAATAAATAAATAAATAAGGTCTTGTTTGGCTGCATGCCAAACGAAAAACCGGTAACTGGAAAAGTCAGTCAAAACGGGATGAGTGGACTCTGGACCGTTGATTTTCCTCTTTCCCTTTTTGTCTAATTTTAAATTTTAAATTTGTTGGGGGCCAATTGTAATTTAACGGAAAACTGAGGGCCAGGTCAAAAGTCAAATACTGGGGACTCTGACCAAATGTTACCCACTTAGCTTGGGTTCTTATTTATCTTTCCTCCTTTCCTCAAAGGGATTTTTCATTTTTTTTTTCTCAAAATGAAAAATGAATTATTACTTTTATGGAGACCTGAAAAGTAGAAATGAGAAATAAATAAATAAATTCAAGAAAACAAAATTATAATCCATGTTTTTTGTGTTTTGGATATATGTTTTAGAGTACATTTAAAAATTAACTTCATTCAAGTCAATTGTCTAAAATGTGTTTGATAATTAAGGATAATTGTAATTATTTGGATTTACAATTTGTGATGTTTATCTGAGTTTATCATGATTTATCACAAATAGAAAGTAAAACTTCACTATATTTGTAATTATTTTCAACAACTTTTTTATTTTAAAAACATATTATTTATAGAAAGAAGAAATTTAAAGAAATTATTTAAATTTTTGTAAAGGTAAAAAGTAAATTTTGTCACTTCGTTTGAAACATTAACAATTGAAATAAATGTATTAAAAGTTTTGCATTTGGAGGGTGAAAGGTAAAAGAAAATAAAGTTAGAAATTTAAATATATAAAAATTTAATTAGATTGAATTAAAATATAACAAAGTTAAATAAATAATTTGCCTCCAAATTCTATAAAATTCTACAAAATTCAATTGCTTTAAGAACAATTTGTGAGGAGAGGGATTTAAACTTCTCATCAATAATATAATACGTTAACTAGTTGGATAATTGGATTAAACTTAAGTTATGTTTTTAATATTTATTAGTACATGCTTTAAGGTAAAATTAAAATATGGAATAAGTTATAAAACATGACATTATTGACTATGTATATAAATAAACTACACATAAGTTAAATGTGGTTGAATAATATTAAATTTTAAATATTCGATGAGTGGGAGAAGCTTATCCGTCCAAAAAAAAAAGTCATTAAAAAAAGATATAGTTATTACAAAGGTGGCTTAATTGTCATTGTCAAAACAATTAATTAATCAATATTATCAACTAAATTCTTTGAATTTGACTACAAACCCAAATATGTCAGCCATGTTTTAATCTAATCTTCTTTTGTATTTCAACAAATTTAAGTCACACAAAAATTAATAAAAAGAAAATGAGTAGAGACATTCTAACGATTGAGTTACGCTTAGAAATAAATTCTTTATTTTATTAACTCAAATCTCCTAAATAGATAAAACCTTTACCACATTTAAATTTTAAGAAAATTATTATAAATAGAAAAAAAATATCAAACTATTTATAAATATAGAAAAATTTTACTGTCGATAGAAATTAATTTTGCTATTTTCAATATATAATATATATTGAAGTTTTTATTTTGCAATTGTGTTTTATTTTCTTCTAAAATCTTCTAACTGACATGGTAAGGAAACATTATTATGTTAGTTTGTTGATATGGATAATTTTATCTCAATTAAACCTAAAATAAATAATAGTATAATACAATAATTAGTTAAATTAGGCTCCAAATCAAATGGGCTCAAATTAATGGATCGACCAAAACTAATATACATCTATAGTGTGTGCATTAATTCCATAATCAATTGTCCAATTAATTGGATATTTTTATTATCTATAAATTAACAAAATACAATTTCAAGCCAATTTGAAATAACTTTATAATAAACGCTTAAGAACTCTTTTTAACACTTAAAATTTGTTTTATAAACACTTAAAAAATCATTTAAAAAAGAAAAATAAAATGCTCATCTTAGTGAGATCATGATTCAAATTATTGGTAACTAAATACACACAAACAACTCAACAAATATAAATACAGAAAAAAAAAAAAAAAAAAAAAAAAGTTAAGGAATTGGGGTCTTGGCGTTGACTCAACTAATAATATATTTTATATTATTTTAATATTTTTAGAAATAGGTTTCTAAAATTACGCGGCGGGGGACAAAAATGGCTACATAAAAATTATAATAATAAATTTAAAATATAAGACTTCCATTCGATTGAGATTAATATGTTGGACGCAAAATGAACCAAAATATTTATAATTATAGTAAAATTTTATTGTTATGTATCACGATAGACACAAATAGTAGATTATCGCGGTCTATCCCATAATGACTGTATATTTTGCTGTTAGTTGTGAATATCTTCAACAGTTTTGCCATTTAAGATAATTTTCCTAAAATATTTCGATAATTATTATTAGGTTAAAGTTTCGGTAATTATTATTAAGTTATATTTTCTTCCATGAAAATTTTATTATTATTTAATCAATTTCAATAAAAATTAAAGATTTATTAAAAGTATAGAGACCAAAATAGAATATAGTATTATTATTAGGACAACTATTAGTTTATACCCATGAACTTTGGGGGTTGTATCAATTTTTAAATATAAACTAATAACTGTATCAATTTAAAACATCCATTATGTTTATTTAGAAAAACATCATGTGAGACTTGTAATTTCATCAATTAAGACCGCTAAACTTATATAAGCAAATCAATTTAAATTATCAATTAAGATTTATTTGAACATTGTCCAATCAAATTATAGTGATCAATTTTGTTAAATCGACATTTGTGGAAATCTATACACATATAAGAATTTATGCATTGACGTTTTCCAAATATAATTCTAATAAGATTTTAAATCGATTTATTTATAACAATATATAAGTTTAACTGAAAAAATTAAATGTTTTGTATGATATTTTTCGAACTAAATCTGAAAAAGTGTAAATTGATACACTTATGAAAATTCAAGATTTAAATTTATATACTTATAAAAGTATAGGGTTTAAATTGATAAAACAAAAAATTTAGTGGTATAAATTAATAATAATAATATTATTAGTAATTGACTTTTTGAATTTTGAAATAATTGTGATTTGAGTCCGAAAGTGGGAGAGGGTGGTCAGCTTTGGGTACCCGTTGAAGAAGTTGCATAGGAAACTCTCCATAAAATATTCATTACTTTTAATAATGGGAAAAGAAAAAGGAAAGCTTTTTCAATGCAATTAACCAATTTACATGTGACGAAATTAAAAATTAATAATAACAAATTAAGGATTAAAGTGAAATAAGTTAGTAGTAATTGATATGTATTATCTTTTTTGACATTAAAATTTTAAATTTCCATTTCTACTCAATTATACTAACAAATAAACGAAAATAACACGTTGTTATAATATTTTATCTCTTTATTTTAGTCTCTAGGATGATCTTTAGTTGTTAAAAGGTTAAAATTATCAAACAATATTTAGTTAGTTAGATGGCTTCAGATTTCAAAGGGTAAAAAAAATCATCTAGTTTTTTTTTTCTTTAAAAAAAAAATTGTGATAATTTCTTTAAAACAATTGAAAAAATATGAGGAAATATATGTTTTTAGATAGTTTTTTTTTTAAAAAAATAAAAATATAATTTTAGTCCCTATAATTTAGGTTTATTTTTTTTTTAGTCTTTATATTGTTAATTATCCAATTTTAGTCTATATAATTTCTAACAAATCTTGAATTTAGTCCTTCAAAATTATTGTTTTTCCAAAATTTGGTTAGGTCATAACAATAATTTCAATGCAAGAAAAGACGCTATATGAATATATTTTTACAATTTATTAAAGGAATGATAATAAAGACTATTTTTTAAAAAACAATGATAAACTACGTACGCTAACTAAATTTAAAATTTATTAAAAGTATATAAGCTATAGTTGAACATTTATGAGTATAGAAATCAAAATAATATTTTAACTTGAAAATTTTGTCTTTCAAATCATTATGTCCTAAAATTTTATCATCATCCAATTTGAAAATCTTAAAACAAAATAAACTAAACTAAAACTTCTAACCCTATGTGGGTGTATATATATATATAAATAAGTAGTACTTTTTATGTTAGTTCATTTTGGTCTACATAATTTCAAAATATTTATTTTAGTTGTCGTATTTTCAAAAATAACTATTCTTTGTCTTTTTATTATAATTTTTGTTTTATTTTTAAATTATCAAAATGATTATTCTTTTAAAATTCAAAGACAAAAATGAATAGATTAATAAAATTAAACGTACCAAACTAGACAACTAGTATCTATAAAACAATTGTTTATTGATCTCAATTTATTGCCATCCCTTTTATTAAATTCACTGAATCTAATCCCATCCCCATCCTTTTGCTTAAACCAGCAGAATTTAAATAACTAAAACAAATAAAAAGAGAGACGGTAGAGAGAGAAAGTGTTTGTATATAAAGCCAATTCGGTTTCTTACATTACATAGCCAACCAAAAATCAAGAGAGAGAGAGAGAGAGAGAGAGAGAGAGAGAGAGAGAGAGAGAGAGAGAGAGAGAGAGAGAGAGAGAGAGAGAGATTGAAGTTTTGATTTTTAGAAAATGGCCGGAATATGGAGCATCGGAGTGTTGCCGGAGGACTGTGTTTCGGAGATTCTGTCACTAACAACTCCATCCGACGTGGGGAAATTATCCCTGGTGTCGTCGGGGTTTCGGAGGGCGGCGGAATCGGACGTGGTGTGGGGCAGATTTTTGCCGAAAAACTATGGGGAAATAGTGGCGGCGTCTGAGATGTGGGGCGAGGAGTGTGGATTGAGATCGAAGAGAGAGATTTTCTTCCGAATGTGTTCTCCGATCCTTATGGACGGCGGTAAAAAGGTAAAAGAAAAAAAAAGTAGGGGTAAATAAAGAAATTTATGAATTGTGGAAAATGAAAATTTAGTGGTAATGTATTTGTTGATATATGTTTTATTGTAGAGCTTAGAGTTGGAGAGATTCAGAGGGAAAATTAGTTATACATTATCTGCAAGAGAGTTGGATATCACATGGAGCTCTGATCCACTCTGTTGGACATGGAAGTCTCATCCTAAATCAAGGTACTATATCGCTCTTTCTTTTATTTTATTTTAGAATTAGTAGAATCTAATAATAATAATAATAATAATAATAATAATAATAAAAACAACAATAAAATGTGCAGATTCCCAGAAGTGGCAGAGCTTAGAACAGTGAGTTGGCTGGAAATTCATGGGAAAATTAGAACACAAGTGTTGTCCCCAAACACAAAGTATGGAGCATATCTTTTGGTGAAGATCTCAGAGAGAGCTTATGGATTGGATTTAATGCCAGCTCAAGTTTGTGTTCAATTGGGGAATAACACTAACACTAACACTAACAATGTTGTTTGTACTAAATCCTCTGTTTGGTTGCACCATAAAGATCACCACAAGAAGCTCCAAAATTTGGAGTGTTTGTTTTATGGGAACAGAAGGGAAAGAGCTAGAAAATTAATGTTGGAACATAATAATAATGAAGAAGAAGATGAAGAAATTAGGGTTTTGAGACCCAGAGTCGAAGATGATTGGTTGGAGATTGAATTGGGAGTGTTTTTTAATGGGGAAAATGATGAGGAACTCCATATGAGCTTCATGGAAACCAAAGGCTTTCAACTCAAATCTGGACTTATTGTTCACGCTCTTCAAATCAGGCCTATATCTTCTTAGTACCAATCAATTCCCCTTCCAAACTTCCTCATTATTATTATTTTATTCATTAATTTTCTTCTTCATTTCTTTTATTATTATTATTATTATTATTATTGTCCATTCAATAATAATCTTGTAATAACTAAAATATACATCCCATTCCATGTGCAGTGTAGTTTGTTTTAACTTCTATACGTGCACCCACTTGTATTTTACATACTACCATCTCAATGTAAATGTGACCATCACACCATCATTCTTTTGTCTATCAATAATAACATTGTATAGTATACTACATGTTAAATATAAAAGAAGATGGACGTACCATTGTTTCGATAATGGTTATTATTTGTAGTGATTAAATTCAACTCGAATTAGATTCTCCAACAATATTAATTCTATATTTAATTGAGTTACTTCAATCAAAAGATTATTACAAAATTGACTTCTACATTGCAATTAAAACCACTACTCCTTACCCTACAACCTATTATTACAATTTTCTCCATCATGCAATTATGGTACAACTCAATTATAACTAAAAACCTAATTTGACATAATTAATTCTTACTTAATATTTAATTTTTCATCTTTTTTTTCTTCTTTCTTTACAATAAATTGTCTTAGGCAAACCCTATACTAATTTGTACAAACTTACAACCTAGAAGACTCTTGAATTATTTAAGAAGTAAATAGTGCTTTCATTTTGGATATCAATTAGTGCTTCCACTCAAATCACTTTCATAAACAAATATGGGTTGGATTCAAATTCTTATACCCTCTCCAGATCAGCTGCACAAATTAGTGTTTGATTTGAATACCACTTTAAATTTCAAAAGTCTTCTTTTGTTCCTATAACCTAAAACATCCCACAAAAGTGCGTTCGAACACCTAATTAATTTGTTAATCTTTTAAGCTCTATTTCGTAACTATTTGGTTTTTTGTTCTTGTTTTTCAAAATTAAGCCAAAAACTACTCTCACCTCTAAATTTCTTCCTTTTTATCTACTTTTTACCAATGGTTATAAAAACCAACCAAAAATTTGAAAACTAAAAAATAACTTTTAAAAGCTTTTTTTATTTTTATAATTTGGCTAACAATTTAACCATGTATAATATATTAAAAAGCTAAATTAAAAAATTAGACTATTTTATCCCTTATCAATTTTAAAATTTATAAAATATGTTGCAATTAGATACCAATAATTAATTTTAGTCTTTATTTTAATAAATAAGCACTTTTACACCCACCCACCACATTCTTTGTGTATTTAATTTAATTAAAACGTAAATTTATGTTTTCTGAGAGTTATTAATTTACAAATGTGGCATTAATAATTATAAATTATACTAAAAATAATTAATTAGAAATAATAGCTTTATTATCAATAATAATAAATAAAAGAATACCAAATGTACTTTTTCCACCACTTAGGATTTTTTTATTTAATTATAATTTATTATAGAATCTCAGACATTTTAAAATAACAAAAGCTTTGTAACTTTTTATTATCAACGGCGGTAAAAATAGCACTTCCTTCATCATTCTTTCACATACTTTCATCAAATATTTCTATAATATTATTCCCTCCTTATTTATTTCTTTATTTTTATTTTTGTTCTTTCACTTCATTGTCCTCGAACACATATTTAATTAATGACAGATCAGTTAGATAGAAGTTCTATGATTATGCTCATCAGCACCTGACATCACCAGACTATGCCATCCAAATAAAAAAAAGGAATTTACAATGTAGTGAAGCTTTGAAATGAAGAAAACGTTACATTAACTGAACTTGACACTTTGCATTGCATATTTATTTAACACAAAGTTGTAGGAATTGTTAAGTTGTATTATTTGTAACTGAATATCTTTATATCTTGAATGATGGTTTGATGTCAAACACCAACAAAGAAATTTTCTTCATATGATTATATCTTAGATGTTTTATGTAAATTTTGTTTTCATTATTTTTGTTGTCTGATGTATGATATTTTTAATTTTTATTTCTTACATATTTCTTTCAATCATGTCATTAATAAAACATATTTTTCTCATTGGAAGGATGGAAAAGTAAATATTGATTTTCTTATTTTTTATATTTTATAAGTATAAAATAAGAGAAAATAACTAAAACAAAATGAAATTTTTTTATATTTGTAAATAGTTTGATATTTTCTCTATTTATAATAATTTTTTTATGTATAACTTCTTGCTATATTTTCATGTAAGGAAAAATATTAGAAAATGGTATAATTTAGGTAATATATGTTTGGTTATAATTTTAGATTGACAAGTATTTAATTAGTTATTTGTCCTTTCATTGTAATGCTATAAACAGCCATTTTTAAACTTGTATTGAGTGGTTTTCTAATCATATTTTGAGTATATAATTTGGTTATATACAGAGCTTTTTCTCAACTACAGGAATGAACTTTTCTTATTTGGTCATGGATTTAGTTTAATGTCAAATTTGTTACTTCATATTTGAGAACTATATTGTTGTATATATCTAAAAAAAGAATTATGAAATAAAAAATTAGTTGAAAATATTAATGAAATAAAACATTCAATTAAATTTAAAAAATTAATTATTACTACTAATTTTAGTGGATAATTGTGGAGATAAAGATCAACCTTCGACTCTAAAATAATTTAAATGAAATAAAAATATAATTTAAACTAAATAGAAAATTATTAAGGTTAATATCGCTACCCTCAAATGAGTCAAATCATGTTAAATTTAAATTATTTCAATTAAAATTTAGTGTAATACAATATTAAAAAAAAGTTTCTATAAAAAACACTACGTAGACAAATAGACAAATAAATAGCCATCTTATAAATTTATTTCAGATCCACATTTTATTTTAAAACAAATATTGCATGTGATAAACAAGAACGTATTATTATAAAAATATATGATTATTGCATAAAACTAATTAATATATGAAATTAAAATGTCTAATGAAGATATCATAAATCTTTTTCAAGAGTAAATGGTAGGCATCTCCTTCTCACAGCTATAATTTTAAAAATAATTATTGAATTAGTTGCATCAGAATTATATTTATATGAGTTGTAGCATTCTACCAATCCAGTAATGTAAGATAATAAGAATATATAAAATGTAAATTAATTTTTATTAAATATCAAAATAAATCTATCAATAATATCTCATTCAAATCATGCATATGGTAAAAGTTTAATTTTTAAGAACAACTTAAAAGTTTAGTTACCAAGCGGAACCATAGTAATATACACTAAGTTTGTAACCTTAGTAATATACAACCAACTTAGTAATATACACTAAGAAAAGATTTCAAGTCTAATTTCTATTTTATCTCTAATTAAATATTTTATACTTTTAGTTTTAAACAATATTATTAATTAATTATTTTAAAAGAATTATACCCTGACATTTTTAAAATTAATTTTCATAGTGCCAAAAAATTAGTAATACTAAATCAATTATAATTCTAAAAAAGAGTTGCATTTCAAATATAACAAATTGAGTCAAAGTCAAATTATTTATCATTTAAAACAACTACCAATAAACATTAAAAACATAGAGTTATTAATAATTAAAATTAAAAATGTAAACCTTTGTAACATATAAAGATCAAGAATAAAATTATAACATTTAAACCAATGAAAATCAAACCCTATTTTCCCAAAATTATAGCTTTCCTATAAACTACCATAAAAGAAGAATTGTGTGGATCTGGTAATATATCAGTACAACACGATCAACATTCATTCTAAGCTATAAATTAAGTGTGTAAAACTATGAAAAAGAATATATGATATAATCATTATAACACATAAATTATTTAATTGAAGAAATAATATATCCTACCAAAATACTAAAAAAATTTCCAATACCACCCTCAGTTCCCAAGGTTTTCATCAAATTCGGAAGGAAACATCGATGATAATAGTTAAAAGTAAAACAATACGATGAAGATAATTGAGAAGAAATGCGAAGTCTTGAAACAATATCTTTCACTGGATCCGATTTTGATTTTATAAGAAGGAAAACTTGTACTAAGACATGACCGAGTCTCACATAATAATATTTCTGCAAGTCTAGCAAAACGTGAATTTTTCGTCTCAAAAAAAGGATTGAACATATACTCAAATTAAACTCTGAATCCCCTGCTGTTTCTCTTTCCTCTTGCTCTCTCAAACTTCCTTCCCTTCGACCTAACGTACGGTTTTGTGTGGCTGTGAGGCACACCAGGAGCCGGACCAAAGTGCTTCACAGCTTCACGAGAGTTCTTTGGTCCACGAAGAAGAACCTTCAAAAGCAAAATTAACAGAACATTAAGTCTGAATATAAGCATTCGTCCATGTTGTTTGACATACTGATGGCTTCTAAAATAAGCATGACAGAGGCATGCATAACAACATTCACGAGCATTTTATAAGCATCACAGTTGCTTTGACATAACAGATGTTGTGTGTTTGAGTGTGAGATGGGGCATACAATCGTACCGTATTCTGTCCAAGAGGAGCCCTCAAGGCAAGCTGGTCGAATGTCAAGCACTCACCACCTGCCTTCTCAATCCTTGCCCTTGCCGTCTCAGTAAACCTCAATGCTGTAACTTTCAAAGCTGGGACTTCATATACGCGAATGTCATCGGTCACAGTTCCAACAATGACGGCAATTTTTTCTTCCTATACCATGTTAACCACAAGAGAATTTAGACAATGAAAAATAATACTCCTGCAAACATGAAACCAAATGTAAAGAACAAGTAATGCATAACGAAAGCACACACCTTTCCCTTCATGTACTTGATAAGTCTGGATAGCGAAATTGGTGCCTTGTTCACCTTGCTCATGAACAAGCGCTTGAGGATCACTGCATTGAAGTTGCTTCCAGTTCTTCGAACAAGAAACCGGTACAGCTGAACTCAGTAAACAAGATAAAGATCTGTTATTTAAGCAACTCAAATAGGCATAATTAACATAGAAAAAATGTTATGAATATAACATGGAACAAATCATATATGATTCACCTCAGAAAAGAGTCCAGAGTCAACCCCCAACCATATAAATATGCAAACAAACACAAAGCTCTTCTGGAAATAATTGATATAAGACTACAGGCTAGTTCCCTCAGAATGAAGTTGAAGATCAATCATTGTGTGATCAGTATTAGCATGGTTAAAAAATTGAAGCATCACAGGGAACAATCTGTCTCTCCATCAGGACGAAAGGAAGACTTAATTTGATATTGAAATGTCCAAACATCGTTTCAAAATACAGAGAAAATATAGCCAGTGACTGAACCATCAACTTCTAAAAAAATGAAAGGAACGTTTAGGATAGAATATTTTGAGCTCAGATAAATATGTGGATTAAGTCCAGTCCTTGACCTTTAGAAAGTCTCATAATGAGCTGGGTATCACATATCTCATCATTGCGGCAGAGAAAACAATCTCATTCCAATCAAACTATAAATAAAGAAGAAATTAAAACATCGACCCCATGAGTACAAAAAAGGTTCCAAATCTAAACTTCAGAAATCAAGTTTTATTAATGGCCAATAAGTAACAATATACTCTGCTTCATAGTTCAAATTGAACAAGAACATTTAAATCTAAACCAGTGCTCAGATAAATGTGGAAATAGTTCATTCCTTGACCTACGAAAGATCTCATAATGAGCTGGGATACACATATATCATCACCGCGTGTAAATGTTCCTCTACTTTCTAATCAAATACGAGCGGACAACACGTAAGAAACAAATGGATGAAGTTCCAAACAATGCTTGCAGAATTAGATTTGAAACTCCATTTTCCATTCACGATATCTTAACTTAAATCACAACATACTATTCCATAGGGCATTAGAATTTATCTCCATACTCTAAGAAAAAGCCACATGAAAGCAAGAGCCCGTAAGCAGCGCGTAACCAATGAAGATTAGAAAAACGAACCTTAACAAGGAGTTTGAGGTAGATATCATCGGACTTGGGGGCTGTCCTTTTGGTCTTCTTGCTCTTGCCACCTGCTACAAGATCGATCCCCTGTAATGAAAGGAAAACGCATCTCAGACATTGATCTACGCCATTGGAAGCAGAGAACAAGAATGGAAGAGAAAAAGAGAAAGGTAAAGAGACGGACCATTGGAGCTTTTGGTGGAGAAACCCTTCCCTTCAGCGACGGCCACTGCTAGGAGTGAAGGAAAATGGGTCTAGGGTTTTTGAAGACCCTTTTTATGGAAGACGAGGGCAAAAGTATTGTACCACTGCGGCGCGTTTAACCTAACTTCACAACTAGCATCATGGCCGTACACGTGTACTGTCCAATAATTTCCAATTTCAATTTCGGGGTTTTATAAAATTTCTTCCACGCCCCCCAGATTTGGGTTTCTAGATATTTTATGTTTAATCTCTAAAATTTTGAGTAAAGGCAACGTTTGTTAATTCGTAATTAAATTTGGGATTCATTAATGGATGAATAGTAATAAGACTCGATTGCAAATATAATTATATTGTTTTTTTATCAAGTTTATTTAGTTATTTTGTAAATGTAATTAATTATAGGATCAATCGATAAAAGTAAAGGTAATAATAATAACAAAATAAAATCATAATTCTTCTACTGTAACAAGAATTACATCTGTAATTATTTTAATTTTGTTTTTAGATTTTGAAAGATTCTAATTTTACTCTTGAAAATTAATTTTTGTTTCAATTTTGTTCCTAAGTTTCAAAATTTACACTTTTACCCTCATTTTTTCATTAAAATACTCGTTTTATGTCTTAAGTGTTAATATATATTTATAATTATTTAAGTTTCATTATTTTTCATCATCGTTAAATTTTAATTTAAATTTCACTTCATAATTATTTTAAATTGATTAATCAACATTAATGTCAAACATTGAAAGTGAGTATTTAGTACAAAATTAAAGTTAAAAGTCTAAATCTTGAAATTTATGGACCAAATTAAAAAAAAAGACAAATCTTAACAATAAAATTGTAATATTTTAATACATAACGACTAAATTGAAAGCAAAAGACAAAAAAGAGTGTTTGAGGTTGGGTTGAGTTAATTTTAACTCAACTCAATATTCAGCTTACCAATTTCATAAGTAGATGTTCAATATCTCAACTTCAACAACTTTAGTATTTTTTAGCATTGAAATTTACACATTCATTAAATAATTTTCATCCCGTTTCTAATAGTTCCACTTGTCCGTTATTGTCATTGATAGACTCTGTCAAAATAACTTTGAAGACCGCATCTGATCTAGGTACCAAAAAGTTTGGTTTTTATTTAAATCATTTCACTGTAACTTGAAGAATCGTCTTTAAAATAAATTCATTCATTCATTCATTAAAATAAAAAAATAAAAACTTCAAGCAGTATAAATTTAATATTCACTGAAAATATTGAGTAATTTTGAATAGTTGAAGTGCATGATTAAATCGAAATAGAATATAAAGTATAAGAAGTAAAGTGACATTTTAATATTTAAAATTTAAGATATTTTATATCTTTAAATGTGATTCAAATTTACACAAATTAGTTTTACTTCCTTAAAAAAAAAAAAGAAAAAAATTTACACAAGTTAGTAATTATTATATGGGTTAAAATATGATTTTGATTCTTATATTTTGGAGTTTGTTCAATTTTAGTTATATATTTTTAAATGTTCAATTTTAATCATTGTAATTTTAATAAATCTTAAATTTAATCCCTACTACTAGTTTGTTGTAGGTTTTTCATCACCTTTTATTTTTTATTACCATTTTTACTATGAATTTTGAGAAAATATTAATATATTGTGTTTTTTTTGCATGAAAATTATTGTGATTAGTTAATCAATTATGATAAAATTTAACTTCAGTGGACTAAATTTAAGATTTATTGAAAGTACAAAAACTAAAATCGAACATTAGAAATTAAAGGGACTAATATTGAACAAATTACATAATATAGGGACCAAAATTGTATTTCGATCTTTGGGCTAACATTTTCAAAAGACCCTTTTTTACCAATTTTGAAAATGTTTATTTTAGTTTTTTAATATTGAGAAGGAAATAAGTTATTTTAGTAAAAACATGTATAGTTTTAGAAAAAAAAATCTACACAAGTTAATAATTATTATGTAAATTGTTTTAAATGATAAAACTGCTAAAAATATTTACAGATAATAGCAAAATATCGCAGTCTATTTGCGATAGACTGTCATATACTACTATCTGCAATTGCGTCATGATAGACACAGATAGTAGTCTATCGCGGTCTTAATATTGTGAAGAAAATAAGTTACTTTAGTAAAAAAATGTATAATTAAAAAAAAAATCTTCACAAGTTAATAATTATTGTGAAAATTGTTTTAAATAATAAAACTGTTGAAAATATTTACAAATAATAGCAAAATATCGCAGTCTATTTGCGATAGATCGTCATAGACTACTATCTGCGACCGCGTCATGATAGACACAAATAGTAGTCTATTGCGGTCTGTCACAAATAGATAGTAAAATTTTGCTACATTTGTAAATATTTTGGTTCATTTTCCTATATTTAAAACAACCGCAATTATTATATAAATACAAAGTTCATTCAACAAATTACTCAATTATTTGGTGTGTATAATTGTATATGTTAGTTTCTAAATTTGTAGCATTTTCACTGTAGTCTTCTTTTTTTTAAGTACGATTGAAGGTAAGTAGGAAAATTCAAACTATAGATCTTGTGGTTATCAGGACACTCATATGTCAATTGAGCTATATTGACTTTGGCCTATAGTCTTCTATTTTTTAACAGTTAAATATTTAAAAAAAAAAAAAAAAAAAAAAAAAAAAAAAAAAAAAAAACACAAACACCATGCTCAAATCAATGAGATGTTACTGTCACACATTGGAACATTTAATTTCGTCAATCACACCCTTAAACTTATGAAATTGATCCAATTGAGTCCTTTTTTTAGTACTAAAATTAGGTTGAATTTAGGATGGCTTATTAGAGTGTTAAAAATAATTATGTAAACATCTTAATCGCTTTGAGTGTTTAATAAGGTTAATTGTGAATTAGTATATTCAAATAACTTTGTTAAATACACATTCATTCTCATACTCTTTAAAATATGTTACGTGATATCATTTAAAGGTAGATTCTCATAAGATCAACTGTTATTTCCTAACAAAATTTAATACTTCAATTTTATCCCTTATAAATTTATTTTGATTTTGTAAATTTTTAATAATAATTTGATTTTTTATATATCTTTAGAATATTCCTCCAACAATCAAAATCTTTATCCTACATTTTCAAATTGACCAGTTCAACGGCATCAATTTTTTTAAGAAAATAATATCATATATATATATATATATTTTAATGCACCAATTTCTCTTGTATTTAACAAGTAATATAGAGCCAACAAAACATAAATTTAAGTTTTTTTTTTCATGTACAGTTTAAGTTGAAAAGCATAAATTATGTAACATTTTTTTCAAGAATTATTTTATAATATAATTAAGAAAAATGTATAATTTGAGAGAGTCTATTTCAGTTGTTAATATGAACTGGCACATATTAGATGACCAAGATCATTCAATAATAATCATTTGGCCAAAATTACGCATCAACAATATTGTTCATCATGAAGAAAAAAAAAAGTTTTCACAATCTCGTCCTTGAAGCTTATCTTAATTGTGCTAGGATTAAATTTTCTTATAGATCAAGGGCGTTCCTTAAATAAAGGTTCCTTATTACTTAGGTCCCTTTTATAACCATTTTGTCTTTTGTTTTTGTTTTTGAAAATTAAGCCTATATAAACACTAATTTCAAATTCAAAATTATTCCTTTGTTATTTACTTTTTACCGATGGTTTAAAAATTCCAGCCAAATTTTCAAAACTAAAAAAAAAAAAAAAAAATCTTTTAAAAACTTGTTTTTAGAATTTGGCAAAAAATTCAACTATTGTAAAGCAAATCCATTTAAGAAAATGGGAGGGAATAGGCTACCAAACAGGACCTTAATTAGCATAATTTATCTTATTAGCAATTATATTAAATGGTAAGCAATTAATGAAAGAATGACACACATGTAACTAATAACTATAAATTATTATTACCACAAACCATTCAAATAGGAAAACAACATTTATAAAAACAAGTAAAACAAACCACTCTAGATAAATTAGAGAAAACAAAAAGAGATGAAGCGTGCTTAGCCAAATGTCACGGGGTCACAGTTTTCTTATGACCTTCGTGCGGCACTTGGTGCAATAGGGGCAGCCAAGTAAGCCTATTGAGGTTTGTCGGGACTAGGAGGATCGCAAAGAGGCGTTAGAAAGAGCAACGAAAGTCAAGAGCGTTGGTTGGAGAATGTCTAAAGTGTATTGAGCTTCCAAGGTTTTCCGAGAATCTCAGGATGCCTTACAAATGAGAGGGGCCCTTTCTATTTATAGAGGGCCCCAACACCGACTTTCTATGACCGACTTATGATGTCGGTCGTGGAACTTTCTAGATATTTTAATATTAAAATATTATGTACAATTGGCAAAAGTATTGGGAAGGAACGTTCGAGAACCATCCAGGGCATTCCAGCGCCATCGGGGTCTGTCTAGGCCTTGTCCACGCGTGTCTGCCGGTTCTGGAGACTTCCAGCAGTGTCCGGGTCTCTCCAGGCGCGCCCCGACCTTTCCCGGGTGGTCGGGATCCTTCTAGAGCCATCGAGGCTCTTCCCGGCCTATGCGTGCTCTAGAATTTTCTAGATCTTTCCTCGCCTGTCCCGTCTCCTCCAGACATGTCCGGGTCTATGCGCATCTCAGGTATAGCTTGCGGCACTAGGCGGCGAGCAGCCCTGCGTTCGGGCAGTCTAGTGTCGCGCTGCCTAGGGTCAGACTTCCTTGCGCCTGGCAGTCTTCCCTGGCGATGCGTCGTCCATGCTAGCGCCTGGGGCCGACGCATCTGCCTCTCGCCTTTCCTCCCTTATGCGCGCAACCCATTATTGTGCGCCTTGGGCCATGCGTGCCGGTGGGGTGCGGCAGATGCATGGGCTTCCTGCGGGGCTGCGGCAAGCATTTTCCCCATCCTTACTTGGCCATACTAAGGGGATGGGCACCGACGTGTCACAAAATTTGTGGGTCAAAATTTTCCCGTGACACCCTCCCCCACTGATGCTAGCGACGCCCTCGTCGCGGACCTCCTGCCAATAGTTTGAGACCTTGTCGGCGAATTGCCATAAGTGTCCTTCCTTCTCCCAGCTTGCCTCCGAGTCTGGGAGTCCTGTCCATTTCACGAGATATTCGAAGTGACTTGGGACACCCTTGCTACTTACCCTTCTATGGGCCAGAATGGTTTCAACATTCTTATCATACTCAGTCGTCACACCCATTGGGGCCCTATTCGAGATGGCTCGGTTAGGGTCTTCCATGTCTTGATGGAATGGCTTTAGCATGCTCACATGGAAGACATCGTGGATTTTAAGTCTTGCGGGCAACTGTACTCGATAAGCTGCCTTTCCAACTCTTTCGAGGATGGAAAATGGGCCTTCGTATTTTCTGACTAACCCCTTGTGTACTTGTCGAAGAGATTTGAACTGGTTAGGCAATAGCTTAACCATCACCTGCTCCCCTTCCTTGTACTCCTTGGGGCGTCTCTTTAGGTCAGCTCATTTCTTCATTTTCTTGGCAGCTTTGTGTAGACATGCCCTGGCAATGTCTTGTTTTTCTTTCCACTCTTTGGCCACCTTGTATGCCGAAGGGTTTGGTCCAGAGTAGTCGGAGGTCAGGTCCTTGGGCGTGTTAGGTTGCCGCCAATTGACAATTTCAAAAGGACTCTTGCCCGTCGACTCGCTCCTTTGGAGATTGTAGAAGAATTGGGCGATGTCAAGTAGGTCTGCAATCTTTCTGATGAGCACTGACATAGTGCCTCAGATATTGCTCTAAGAGAGCGTTCACCCTTTCGGTTTGCCCGTCACTTTGGGGATGGAAGCTGGTTGAGAAGTTCAACTCGGTCCCCATCAACTTGAATAGCTCCCTCCAGAACTTGCCTGTGAACCGTGGGTCTCAATCACTGATAATGCTTCGCGGAATCCCCCACAGTTTCACGATGTTTTTGAAGAACAACCGAGCAGCTTCGTCTACCTTGACATTTGCAGAGCAAGGTATGAAGGTTACATATTTGCTAAACCGGTCTACTACCACCATTATGCTGCCGCAGCTTCTGGATTTTGGTAGTGCCACGATGAAATCCATAGTGACACTCTCCCAAGGTTCCTTCGCCACAGGCAGTGGTTCTAGGAGACCAGCTGGCAGATGTTGCTCCCCTTTGTCTTGTTGACAAATGAGACAGGTTCGGACATAAGCTTCGATGTCGTCCCTCATTTTTGGCCAGTAGTACTTATCTTGGACAAGAGCTATCGTGCGGTCTATTCCAGGGTGTCCTGCCCACATAGAGTTATGGCACTCCTTGATGATATCCCTCCTTAGGTTCCCCCACTTAAGTACGAAGAGTCTTCTTCCCAGAGTGAGGAGAGTGCCGTTGTTCTCCCAGAAGCGTCGAGTTTTGCCCTCTCTAGCCAACTTTAATAAGTTGATGGCTAGTTTGTCTTGTTTTAGCCCCTCTTTGATTTGATCTTCAAACGAGCATCGGGGCATACTGGCGGCAATAGCTGCGAACTCAGCCTTGCGGCTGAGAGCGTCAGCAACAACGTTTGCTTTTCCTGGCTTGTACTCCATCTTGAAATCGAACTCAGCCAGGAAGTCCTGCCACCGAGCCTGCTTTGGTGACAGTTTCTTTTGCGTTTGGAAGTAGCTTGTGGCCACATTGTCGGTTAAGACCACAAACTTGCTTCCCAAGAGGTAGTGCCGCCATGTCCGCAGGCAATGGACGATGGCGGTCATTTCCTTCTCTTGGACGGTGTATCGCCTTTCTGTGTCGTTGAGCTTGCGACTTTCGTAGGCGATTGGGTGTCCGTCCTGCATTAGTACTCCCCTAATAGCGTAGTCGGAGGCGTCCGTATGTATTTCAAAGGGTCTGGTATGATCTGGAAGCATCATAACAGGCTCCTTTTGTATTGCCTCCTTTAATTCTTCAAAGGCCCGCTGACGACTCGTCGTCCATTCCCATGTGTGGTTTTTCTTTAATAGATCAGTGAGAGGAGCGGCGATTGCTGAATATCCTTTGATGAATCGTCGGTAGTAGTTGACGAAGCCTAGAAAGGACCGTAGCTCGGGGACCTTTGTGGGTGCCCGCCACTCTTGGATGGCTTTAATCTTTGTGGGATCCATCATTAGCTTGCCATCCTTGATCCAATGTCCAAGGAATTCTACCCCTGGTTGGGCAAACGAGCACTTCTCTAATTTAATATATAGTTCGTTTTCTCGTAATACCTGGAAGACCTTGCGGAGGTGCTCAATGTGTTCTTCCATGGTCTGGCTATACACCACAATGTCATCCAGATATACGACCACGAACTTGTCTAAGTACGAATGGAACAGCTTGTTCATCAAGGTGCAAAAGGTTGCGGGGGCATTAGTCAAGCCAAAGGGCATCACGAGGAATTCATATGCCCCATACCGTGTCACACAAGCTGTTTTGGGCTCATCTCCTGCCTTGATCCGCACCTGGTAGTATCCCGAGCGTAAATCAATCTTGCTAAAGTATTTGGCCCTTCCGAGCTTATCAAATAAGTCGGCAATCAAGGGTATCGGGTACTTATTCTTGATTGTGATCTTATTGAGTGCCCGATAGTCTATGCATAATCGCAGCGAACCGTCCTTCTTCTTTTGGAAGAGTACCGGGGCGCCAAATGGGGCCTTCGAGGGCTGTATGTAACCGGCTTCTAACAAGTCCTTAAGTTGCTTACGCAGCTCCTCGAGTTCTGGTGGTGCCATGCGATAGGGCGCCATCGCTGGAGGCTTAGCGTCGGGTTCCAGCTCTATCGCGTGGTCTACTTCCCGCCTGGGTGGAAGTTTCTTAGGGAGCTCCTTGGGCATAACGTCTTGA
Organism: Citrullus mucosospermus; assembly: GCA_030954485.1. Taxonomy (NCBI): domain Eukaryota; kingdom Viridiplantae; phylum Streptophyta; class Magnoliopsida; order Cucurbitales; family Cucurbitaceae; genus Citrullus; species Citrullus mucosospermus. The sequence continues at coordinate 28,659,474 of CM062056.1, forward strand.
TATTCGGCCAGGACTTTAGTTATGCAGTTTGGCAAGGTTTCCTTAGTTTTTGTTTCCCCTGTATCTTCTTGCAGCTCTCGGACAGAGGCAATGAAGCATTCGTCCTTCCCCATCCGTCTTTTGAATTGCAAGGCCGACAGGACGGGGCCTTCTGTTTTCTCCCCGTGCCTTACCGGGATGACCCTTATTTTGCGGTCATCGAGTATTACTAAGGAGTTATATGCAGGGACAGGGAAGGCTAACGCCTTTTTGAAGAAAGTAAGCCCGAGAACCATCTTGAAATCGTCCATAGGGGCTATCGTAAAGTCGAGCGTACCTTGCCAATGCCCAATTTTGACGGGTACGTTCCTGGCTATGCCCGCGGCTGGCTTAGCATCGCTATTGACGGTCTTAATGGTTCCTCGCTCACGGGTGATGTTGAGGCCAAGACACATGGCTTCTTTCTCATCCATAAAATTGTGTGTGGCTCCCGTGTCTAGCATAGCGGAGGCGGGTTGGCCTTTGATTGTAGCATCTACGTACATGAGGCCTTTATTCTCAACCTTGCGGGGGGAGAAGAGGTCGGCAAGTGCATTGAGTTGTTGGATTGATCCGACCTTGGCTTCGGACTCTTCACTTGTTTCTGCCTCACGCATTTTGGCGATGAGAGCATTCATAGCTTTTCTATTCGGGCATTCTCTCGTCCAATGAGGCCCATCACAAATGAAGCATGGTTTAGGGGGTTTGGAGGACTCACCTTTCCCTTTCCCGCGTTTATCTTGAAAAGATTTGTTCTTGTCTCGGCGGGTCTGGTCCTTGCGTTGCCCGGACTGATCTCCCTTACCCTTCGCAGAATCGGACTTCTTTCCTTTTTGCGTTGAGTAGTCCGTCAAGCCTTCCACTGTGGCGATGGCGTCGTCGAGTGTCTGGACATTGCGGCGTTCGAGTTCAACGCGTGCCCAGTCTTTCAGTCCATCTTTGAAGTAGAAGAGGGCATCTTTGTCGGACAAGCTTTCGATTTCCAGCATAAGGGTTGTGAACTCCTTGACATAGTCAAGGACTCCCCCAGTTTGCCTCAACCTTCTCAATTTTCCCTTGGCCTCCTCCTCGGCATTGTGAGGAACAAAATGTTTCCGAAGCTCACTTTTAAATTGCTCCCACGTGCGGATGCTACATTGATCCTTCTCTCGCTCAGCATGCTTGCGTCTCCACCACAGCTGAGCAGAGTCTCTTAGGTACGTTGGGGCATTGTTTATGCGTGCCGTATCGTCGTGTACCCCAAGAGCGTCAAAGTATCGCTCGAGCCCAAATAAGAAGTTATCTACAATAGTAGCATTTCGAACTCCACCGAAAGTATCGGGCTTGGGAACTTTGAGGTTAAGCGTACCTTGCGCTGCGGAAGTCGAGCTAGTAGAAGCCGGGCTACTAGCTTGGTGGCGAGCGAGGCATTGTTCTTTCATATCGCTCACTTCCTTACGGAGCCCATTTAGTTCTTCTTCTATGAGTTTTCGAAGATCAGCTACCTCGGCCCTGAAGGTTTGTCCAAGATCTTCGATGAGCTCCTTGGCGACCTTGGTCACTTCAGCATTCTCTTGTGCCAACTCTTCATAGTCGCCGCTTAGTCGGCCAATGGAGGCCTGCAGGTCGCCTACAGTTTCCTCAAGGGCAGCTAGACGGGTCTCCAAGACCTTGCGCGCGGCGGGGCTCTTCGACTTGACGCGTTTGGCCTGGGCGCGTTTCTCGGCTCGCCCACGCGTCGTGACTGCCTCGGGCAGCAGCTCCATCTGTGAGCTGTATCCTTCTTCCGATGCCATGTCTACCGACGTATCGAGTGGAGGTACCTAAGGTCTGAGAACCGTTGCTCTGATACCACCTGTCACGGGGTCACAGTTTTCTTATGACCTTCGTGCGGCACTTGGTGCAATAGGGGCAGCCAAGTAAGCCTATTGAGGTTTGTCGGGACTAGGAGGATCGCAAAGAGGCGTTAGAAAGAGCAAGGAAAGTCAAGAGCGTTGGTTGGAGAATGTCTAAAGTGTATTGAGCTTCCAAGGTTTTCCGAGAATCTCAGGATGCCTTACAAATGAGGGGGGCCCTTTCTATTTATAGAGGGCCCCAACATCGACTTTCTATGACCGACTTATGATGTTGGTCGTGGAACTTTCTAGATATTTTAATATTAAAATATTATGTACAATTGGCAAAAGTATTGGGAAGGAACGTTCGAGAACCATCCAGGGCATTCAAGCGCCATCGGGGTCTGTCTAGGCCTTGTCCACACGTGTCTGCCGGTTCTGGAGACTTCCAGCAGTGTCCGGGTCTCTCCAGGCGCGCCCCGACCTTTCCCGGGTGGTCGGGATCCTTCTAGAGCCATCGAGGCTCTTCCCAGCCTATGCGTGCTCTAGAATTTTCTAGATCTTTCCTCGCCTGTCCCGTCTCCTCCAGACATGTCTGGGTCTATGCGCGTCTCAGGTATAGCTTGCAGCACTAGGCGACGAGCAGCCCTGCGTTCGGGCAGCCTAGTGTCACGCTGCCTAGGGTCAGACTTCCTTGCGCCTGGCAGCCTTCCCTGGCGATGCGTCGTCCATGCTAGCGCCTGGGGCCGACGCATCTGCCTCTCGCCTTTCCTCCCTTATGCGCGCAGCCCATTATTGTGCGCCTTGGGCCATGCGTGCCGGTGGGGTGCGGCAGACGCATGGGCTTCCTGCGGGGCTGCGGCAAGCATTTTCCCCATCCTTACCTGGCCATACTAAGGGGATGGGCACCGACATGTCACAAAATTTGTGGGTCAAAATTTTCCCGTGACACAAAGCCCTATGGGCAATGGAGTGTGTAAAAAAATTATGGCACCGTCTTACATGGGAGAAGGAGACATAACCCAAATCGTAGCCTATATAATTATTGTAGCCTAAAAATATTTTTGAAAAATGACAAGGAGAATTAAGTTATTACATATCTACATTGTTCAACTGACACAAAACTTTGTATTATCAATCTCGACATCAGAGATTTGATTCCCTCTCTTAATATTTCGAAAAAGAAAAAGAAAATTATTAATTAGCACCCTAATACTTTCTAATGGGATTAGATTTAATTCAAGCACAACAAATTCCAATTCTTCAAAATCAACTAACACATAAAAACGAATGGTCTGTTTGGAACCTTGTGATTTTGAGGGATTTCAATTCATTATGGATTTCAAATGAATTCCGTTGTTTGTTACTATAGGAAAGATAATGATTTTAAAATTCGAAGTGATTTCAAATCCTGTTTTTACTTAAAAAAACTTTCTTGACCAAAATGCTCGAATTTGCAGCATTTCATAGGATTTAAGAGTAAATTACTTAATTTACCTTGTCATATGCTAATTTTTAATTAACACATCCCATGTAAAAGCCTGTATTAGTAAATTCTTAACTTTATTTTCCTTTTCAATTACAATCCAAACACAAAATTTTAAATACATTAATTTCAAATCTTTCTCGTTCCAAACAAAGTAATTAATTTAAAACTATTTCTCGGATTTATAGGATTTAAAATCATTTCTTCAACTTTCTTGTATCCAAGTGGAGGAGAAGTGCAACATTTTTCTCCATTTAGTTGGTATGGACCAATACTTTATTGAGTGTGTTAGTTGTCAAATTTTGTCATTCTATCTATCATCTACAAATTTACAATTGCAATTTACTTTTCAATAACGTAGTTACAATTGGGCGTTTGAACATTTTATAGCACAAAACCGTAAAAATAGATAAATTATCTCCATAATTAATCTTTTTTTTTTTTTATACTTTAAGTTCAAATCAAATCTTAGGGATACACCAATAATGCCAACTTTATCTATACTTAAATTGGCTATTTTTGACATCATGTACAACAATAAGCACATAATTTCTATAAAATGAACTTATGTTTTCGAGTTAAATAACCTTTGTCTGTCGCAAACTAAGCTCATAAAAGCTCACAAACCCCAAATAGAAAATACACTCCCAATTGGCCTATGAGACTGAACTGAGGCAGGCGACCGACAACCAAAAGAAAGAAATCAAGGTCGATCAGGCTATCAAAAGGTAAACGAAGTATTTGCTCATGACAGTCATAAACTAAAGAGCCCGTTTGGATTGACTAAAGAAAAAAAACTGATTAAAATACACTTAAAAAGTTATTTTTGAGTGTTTGCTAAATACGCCAATTTCTTCCAAAATCACTTGTTTTTTAAATTAAACAAACACATCCTAAATTAACTCCTTCTACGAACTCGACATATATGTCAATGTGAAATCATATAACTGGAGGGACCAATCTCATTGCCGAGACAACACATTTTATCTGTGAGCTTAGCTCATTTATTCTACATACTTAAGTATCAAAATCTGTTGGACAAAATACGATACCTATGTGAAACCTTATCATCAACTCATACAAAGCTAGGCTAGGATCCACATTTTGATATGTATTTGTTAAGTGATCAAATCCTCACATCAACAAGGCGTAATTCATGTTCAAGTCAATGTGTGTTTTGGATCAAACATTGCACAATTCTCAAAGTTATTCGAGACAAATGATCATACCAAAAATTTTGATAGATTTTTTACATTAAAATATGAAATGCCTTGATCTTATGCATGGATTGATTAAAATATTGATATCGACAGATATTTCTGTAAATAAAAATTATTTTAAAAATAAATAAGTTATTTTTTGAAAAATTATTTTAAATGACAAAATTGTTGAATTTTTTTATAAATAATAGCAAAATATCACAGTCTATCGCAGATAGGTTATTATATGTGTTTATTTAGGCAGCAAAATTTTGTTATATTTGTAAATATTTTGATTCATCTTCTTATATTTGAAAATAAACCTTATTTTTCTTTATAAACTAAGTTATAAATCTTGTTTTTAGTATATCTATTTCTATTGGAATAAATATATATATTTTAATGTTTTGTGTGTATTTGTAAGTGTAATAGAGATATAGATTAATCTTTAATATTGATGTCGAACCCTCTAATTTATAGATACATCGATTTATTGACAAATATTTTAACAATTGATCACATGGGGTATGTAGTAAGTAATATTAAATTTTCAATGACATATTGATTTTCATGGATATTTTCAGATTTTTATATTAAAAAAATCCATAAAAACATAATAAAATAAACAACAAAATTTACTGATATGTAAAATAATATAAATAATTAACCTTTTAAGTTATATAAAAAAGTGTAAAATTTTTATTTACTTTTATTTTTATAATTTTTCTAAAAATGTCCATCAACAATAACATATACATTTCAAAATTATAAAATCGGATTTCATCCTACAATTCTACTCAAGTGGGCCCATGCAATGATTAAGGAAGTGGAGAAAGCTTCCAATTTACTCATAAAATAATGGACAATGGTCGATTTATTTTTAAACGACAAATCGTAGTTCCACTTTCGACACCATTAGTTGGGCTGGGCCCAGCCCAGACAAAAAAAGCACCTACGACCATCCTCTGACACATTACGACACGTCGGAACCATAATACGAAGCGGTCCACAAACACCGGGTCGGATCAAAACCGATCCGCTACAGCTCACAGACTGTTTTTCCTTTTACGCCGCTCTCTCTCTCTCTCTCTCTCTCTCTCTCTCTCTCTCCCTCCTTCTGCTTCAGTTCATTTGAAAATCGGTGAAACAAATTTTCCAGTTTCTGGCAATGGCCGACGAAGAAGTGGAGCTCAGCGACGAGCAGAAGAAGGAGATCGCGAAGTGGTTTCTCCTAAATGCTCCCCCCGGAGAAATCCAATTCGTTGCCAAAGGTCATCAATCACATTTCGGTTCATGTAGATGTGTATTTTTGCATTTGCATTGTGTACAATCATTTCCGGTGATTTTTTTTGTTTGAATTATACATTTGATGTTTCGTGTTTATCAATTTTCAGATGTGAAGAAAATTTTGAACGACGATGAGTTGTACCACGAGGCAGCATCTGAAGCTTTTCCTCAGTACAACAAATCACATATGATTTGCATTGAAATGCCTGGCCGAGTAGGAGATGTAAGTTTCTTATACGGATAGTCATTTTGTGCTGCTCTTTTCAATGCGGATAAGGTTGGGGAACTAGTTTTTAGCGATTCGAAAGAATTGTAGTGAGTGGCGTGAAGAGCCTGCAGCTTGTTTTCACTGCATGCATTAGGTTTGCTTTTGTTAAATCTAAATTTAAACTAGTATTTTCTGGCACTTTTTTGTGGTATTGGCATTGTTATGCTGTTTTATCTTGGGATTTAAATGGAATACTCTCCAGCCCCATCCAAGTAGATGCAAAAACTTCACAAACTGGAGTTAGTCGCCACGATTTCATGCATATCTAGTGAAATAAACTGATATAGATAAACTGATATAGATAGTCCGTCCAGTAGGTGGTCTTATGCTTTAAAAAATCAACCATGGTACAATTTGTGAAAGGAGAATTTGATTATTATTATTTTGAAATTAAGCTTGCAGATTAATTATCTACTTTCTTTATGCTTCTCAGTTCTCTCATGTGATGCATTCAGGTGATTATTACACCGTTCAACGAACTTGAAGAAAACGAGTTCCTTGATCCAAGAACTGCACAAGTTGCTATAATTGATAATATTAAACAGGTAAGGGTTCAGCCTGAATCAATCCCAATAGAGTAACCATTTTATGGACATAAAGTAAATTTCTAAATGGCTAAGCTAGAGATTTACCTTTTCCTTTCTTGAGACATGGGGAAATGAAGAAAGCATGATCACAAGATGACATAGAAGTGATTTACTTATTGTGGGAACTTCAGTATATTTATTTTGTTTTCCATTTTTTAAGGTTAATACCATGCTTTTAATTGATGTTCCATATCTCAGAGCATTGTCTATTGATTTAATCTGTATTAACAAAATCGGAAAACCTGTTTATTTAATTATGCACAAAACGAACTTAGGCTAAATTGTTAATTACACTAGTATTTAGTAATGTCTCACGTCTTCTAGTTTATTCTATCATAGTGTTGACAGTTAAATTTATGAAAATTACTTACCTCTGTACATCCCCTCCCCCTCTTTCTTGGTCGAATTCAGCTTTCTAAGTTGTTTTGTTATTTGATCTGTTTTTTTATTTGGTGTTTAATTGGCTTAGGTGTGTACTGAGGTTAGACCTGCGCTGGATGAGGAACTTCCCTCTGCATATGTGGAGGAATTTCGGTAGGCCTTATGACTAGTTTGAAAAACTGAAAATAAGTAACCATCCTTATTGGAGGTTTTATAATGTTAAATGATTTAGTGGATGTGAGTTTTAAACTTTGCAGCACATGAAACCACCATGGTTTAACCTAATGATCAATAAGGGTCATGTAAATAATGAAAGGCTTAGTGGGAATGAGTCCAAACCATGGTGACCACCCACCTAGAAGTTTATATTTTACAAGTTTTCTTGCAACTAAATGTAGTAGGATCAAGTAATTGGATCAAGTAATTGTCCCATGAGAATAGTCGAGGTACACAAGTTGGTTTGGATACTTACAAATATGTTAAACACAACAGACTTCTGTCAATGTTAAACAAAGGAGAAACTTTAGACAGGTTGATATAAGCAATATTCACTTCAAGGAGACAGCCTACTCAGCAATCACATATCCAGGATTTTATTCACTTCTATGACATATTTGTAAAATAATTTAACCCATTTTCCAGCAGACATCACCAGACCACAAATTCTAATATTGTGGTTTCAGTACAAATTGCTTAGAGTCTAGACCATTCCAGGTCAAATGAGATTCATACACCCAAAAATTGTCTTGGTTCTCCCCGAAAGCTGTGCTACAACCATCAAGTACGAAAGTTGGAGGGAGTATGGAAATGAAAATATGGGACAAAATGAGACAAGCTAAAGTAAATAAACCTCAAGATGTCTGAATAACAATCAGTTTTTCTTTATTATGTATTCAGTATTCTATGTTATGGCAGATGCGCTGTAGATATTGAAATTGCTCGATATGTTGGTGAAGCGTATCCAAAAGGTGTTTGCTCAGTTTACTGTGTCAACGGAAAAGATGCAGAGGAACCTGAATCTGATTTTGAGCTTGCTGTGGTTATTGCTGCTGCTAGACATAGCCCTCAAAATTTCTGGTGCGTGCATAGTCATCATTATATGCCTCAGCAACTTCTTGACTCATTTATTTGTCTTCTCCTATTCTTGTTCTTTTTCCTCTTCCTTCTCTTTGTTGTGATGTGTCATGTTTGGAAGAATTAAGTATCATCAAGTGTCTATGTTGAATTTATTTTTAGTTACAGAAAATGTGATGCTTCTGGTTCATCTGTTGCTGATGGCATTTCAATTCATCAGTGTTGACGAATTCATTTTGCAGAATTCAAGTTTGACTCATTTTATTTGATGTCTGTTTCTATTCTTGTGCAGTAATGGAAGTTGGCGTTCTACATGGAACATTGAGTTCAAAAGTGATTTTCAAGCCCTTGAAATAAGAGGGAAAATGCAGGTACTTTCTGTTACGTAATCCAAGTGCACGATAAATTTGTGTCTCTTACGCTTTCTCTTATTTCTTGGATTTGAACTTTATTTGTTTTTGTGTGTTATTAAAACCTCAACATTCTGTACTTTGGGGCTCTTTTCTCTCTACTATCTTCAGGTTGGTGCCCATTATTTTGAGGAGGGAAATGTTCAATTAGATGCAAAGCATGAATGCAACGATTCAACTATCCTACAGGTCATTACCAATTTTAAAGTTTTCTTTTTAATTACTATTTGCAGTCACTATTGTTACCTTAGGTGGAGTCAAATGCTTGGTTACTTTTGTTACTTTTTTCATCAGTTTGTATAGAGCATTGGACATCCCAATATGCAGTGCAGCACGTTCATGTAAAATGAAATCTTCATTTTACAGTAGCTTCAGTTATACTATCAAATATTATCCTAGAAACCATCCTCATAGGCATATTCTCTTAATTCCACATTGCATTTTTCTCTGTTTGTCCATCAGATGTTTTTATTTTTTCTCAGCATAACTAGGGTGTGAACTTGCTTTTCAAATTGCTGAAATTTGTTGAATTTGTTTTAGGCTCCTGAAGATTGTGCAGTTGCGATAACCAATATTATTCGTCATCACGAAGCAGAATACTTAGCATCTCTTGAGGTTCTGCATAAATCCCTAATCATTATTATATATTGGGGTTTCTAGGAAGATTAACTAATGCTTGTATGCTTGACAGACATCCTATTCAAACTTGCCAGATACCACCTTCAAGGTACTCTTTTTTATTTGGTGAAAAGCTATGGCATTTCTAGAGCCTTCCATTGGCGTAAATTTTGTTTTGTTATGTGAAATGAATTTTATCTGTTATCCCATAATCTTTACACCACTAATCCTAGGAAAAGTGGGAGTGGGATAAATTTTTGACTCAAGTATCTTATTTTCGTCATGAACTCTTAATATGATAATTATAATAATAACAACTTGAAAAATATGCTGATTCGGTTCATTGCTCAGTTGGAACATTAGTATTATGCATCTCAGAATGTCAATTATCCACTTCATCAACCTATTATACGATGATTCTCTGTGGATTTGACATTAATTGTTGTTAATCTTATGCAATGTCTTAAGTTGAAGTTACTCATATATCTGGTCACAGTTTTTTCTCCCTGTTTCATGCCTACTTCAATGGCGTTGTTTGGTCCAGATTTACCTTATTATCTCTTGTCCTTAAACTTACAATTTGAAAGAGTAGGGAAATGCTGTTTTATTGATGTAGGGTACTTTGTGTTGCTAGAGGTTTTACTTTTGTGCTCTTAATTGTATTATGTTCTCAACAAATTCGTTAGTTATCTGGGATCTTCTATTGTGCATTGTAGGATCTTCGGAGGAAGCTTCCTGTTACTCGGACCCTATTTCCATGGCATAATACCTCACAATTCAGCTTAACAAGAGACATTGCTAAAGAACTTGGAATTGGAAAGTAAATGCACAAACATCAAAAACAGTAGCTTTGTTCACTTTTACAGGCAAAACAAAGACACTAATAATTTCATTCCCCTTTCGTTTGCTTCCTAAATCACTTAACTCTGCCTTTGGCGTTTCCTTATCTTTCGTCCATTCCTCGAGATTCGCTTGCTTGTTTCGATGTCCTCCTTGTAGTATTCATTCTTGTGAGTTGTATAGCTGCAAGCGCAACGGGATGCTACCGATTGTAAGTACTTATAATTTGTAAAGTGAAGGTTATATGTTTTGTTTTATTGCATTTGATTCTGAAATAGAATTATTTAAGTGTTGCTTCTTCTTGTTCTTCTTACCTTCTATTTGCTCTTTGTTTTTCTTGCTTCAATAACAGTCCATCCATGCATGTCTATTAAAATTTCTCTTCCTCATTTATAAGTCCCTCCATATTGGTTGGTTTGTTTCATTACTTTGGGTCCCTTTGTTTATGTTTAAATTTTATAACACCACTTATTTACTACCATTATTTTTGTTATTGTAATTACTCACGAGTTATTCTACCTACCCATTTATGGCTAGGTTCGGGTGGGGGGTGTTAAATTGTTTTTTATTGCCTTTAAAAGTGTACTTTTTGATTTTGTTTTTATTTTTATTTTGTTTGTTTAGAAAATACCAACTTTGAAAGATTCAGTAATATCCTTGAACTTTGAAAAAAGTTTTAGAAAAATACTTTTTACTCTTGGTATATAGATAACGTAAATCGATAGCACTTCATTTAAAAATACATGTAATTGTGTTGAGTAGCATTTTTAGGGGTAATAATAAAGTGTATAATAACATTTTTAAAAAAATTGCAATTATAACAAAATTAATCATTGATAGACTCTATCACTGATAGACTTTGAAAGGAAAATCTAAATTTTGCTATATCTGTAAATACTTTGGGGCTTGGTTGTTATATTTGCAACTGTCTCTTTTGTGATGTTTTTTAAACAAGGTACTATGTTTTGGTTCATAAACTAATGTCAAGATTTAAAACTTTTTTCTTTTTGAAAATTTTAAGGGTGTTTAATGAAACTTTTGAAAGTTGTGGGTATTTTGAAACAAAGTACTAACTGCAAGTGAGAGACAATGTGTTATTTTTTTTTAAAAAAAGTTTTAAGGATATTAATGAGAATTTTGAAAGTTTAAGGATATTAATAAAAATTTTAAAAGGTATTTTTGAAACAAATACGAACTTCATAAATATTTTCTATAATTTAGGGTTTTGACTTCCAAGTTTTTATTTTTATTTATATTAATGGAACTTTTGAAATTTTTGCTTGATTTGACCCCTTTTGTCTTGTGGGGCTCCCTTTTCAGGGGCTTGGTTTCTTTTATGCTCTTTTGATATTTTTTCAATGAAAGTGGTTGTGTTTATATATACACACAAAACAACCCTAACAACTAAACTTTTGAATATTGGAATTAAAAAAACATGTTTTTTTAAATAAATAATAACAAAAATAATGTGAACTAAAAACTATTCTAAAAAAGAGGGTTGGTGAATTGTGGACATGCGATACGATTAGATAAATCTATGTACCAAGTGGATAAATGAATTGTGGACATCGATACAATTGTTACTTAAATTGTGTACCATATCTATGAGTGAATAAATGAATTGTGGACATGAGATACAATTATGACCTAAATTGTGTATTACATATATAACTAAATGAATTGTGGACATAGGATACAATTATGACCTGAATCGTGTATCACATACATGAGTTTTATGACGTGTTTGATTGGAACACAAACACTACCAATTTGGTGGCAATTAGGTGCCAATTGTGCGCCATGTAACTTGTAAAATAGAATATTTTGAGGACAAAAAGTAAAAATCACACCTGAAATATTACGGTATTGTAGAAATTGGATCCCTAAATGATAAAAATTAAACTCTCAAACAAGTTTTTATTATTTTGGGACCAATTTCTACAACTATTGCAAGTTTGAGGTCAAATTATATCACTTGCATAAGTTTGAGGACTTCATTTTTACAATCAAAAGTTTAAGGGTGTAATTGCAATTACTATCATACTTCAGGGATGGTTTTTACAATTTTTTTTCTTCAAAATCAACAATTATGGAATAGAGATTGAATTATCAACTTCAAAGATGATAATTGATACTTTATCCACTAGACATAACTAAAATGACATTTTGTTTTTACCTAGAGCATTAAAGAAAAATATTTGTACAGTCCATATGGTAAGACCAAAGTTGCATTTAATATACAAATAAAAAAGTAGGGGCAGTTATTTGCATTGCCGGTTGTATTGTTGTATACCTTCTTTCTCTATGCGTTTTTATTTTAACTCGGAAAAGGAATGAAGTTATGGTACAACTATGGTTTAAAATTCTATCTACATATCGACATTTTCATCAATATTTCTACATTTTTATAAATTCGATGTTAACATGAGAGGTGAATTGACATTTTTATAATTTCGTAAAACAATTCACAAAACATAAGAAAAAACTAACAAAATGTCACTAGTGTGAATGTAATATAAATAATAAACATTTTAGTTGGCTTAAATTGATATCTTGATAGTTTCGTCGACATTGACATTTTATATTGGATGCAGTGTTGAAAGCAACTTAGAAAATTGTCTAAGAAAAAAAAAGCTTCATTGCTTAACATGATTTAAATCATCCTATCCAAGCTATGATGCTAATTAATCAGTTCCAAATAACTCTTATCAAGGGCATATAAATTATTTTTAAATAAAATGTATAAATAATCACGACATAATTTAACTAATCGATAAATCAGTCAAAATGAACTTAGCTCAACTAGCATCAAGTATGTATGATAACTTTGAGATTAGAGGTGTAATCCCCTCACTCCACAAGTTATATATCAAAAAAAAAAAAAAAAGATAATAATACTCGGAAAATCAACATATTTTTTTAAAGCTTCCTTTTCAAAACAAAACAAAACAAGAACCAAATTTCAAAGAGAAATATATTTTCCCCTTCATCATTTTTTGTTTAAACCATGATTTCCTGTTTTTGTTTTTTATATTGGTTTCTTATGTTTTAAAAAGTGAGTTAGTTTTTATTTCGTCTTTAAAGATTTCAAATTTAAAATATTTGAACTTTGAAGTTTAAATTTATTTACAAATTGGTTCATGAAGATTGTAACTAGTTATTATTTGGTTGGTAAGCATAATAAAATAGAAACAAAGTAAAGTTGATTAAATAGTATAAAAAAGATCTAATGCATTAAATATATAAAGGAAGAACTCGTAATTATCTTAAATTTCACTCAATCTATTTCAAATGTAGTTTTGAGAATCCAACCACTAAATAAAAATTAAGTTAAAATCTTAAGGACAAAAAGTTGTATATTTTTTTTTTTCTCACACGCTATACTCAATAAACTCACAATTTCACATTGAACAATTTTTACTATGTATAGAATTTAGGTAATTATTTTAAATGGTGTGAATATTTTTAAATATAGCAAAATGACACTGTCTATCAGTAATAGATAGTGATAGAAGATACTGATAGATGTCTATTAATGATAATACTGATAGATAGTGATATTATGCTTTATTTAAAAACAACCCATAAAATTACTTATCATAGACATAAACTTTTGTGACTTTATTTTAGTCTCATTTGGAAGATTTGATATCAATGTTATAATTATTCTCATTTATATACCTTGAATCTTCTTGACTAAACGTAGACATTGTTTGCACTCCTAACAAGTAAAAACGCTAAAACGAACTAAAATCAACAAAATGATGAAAACAAAATCAAACACTATAAAAATAAAAAAGTAAAAAAAAAAAAAAAAAAAAACCAAAGGACAAAAACAAAAATCATACCTTTTTTTAAGTATACAATTTCATCACCTCATTTAAAATTTGTCACCTCAATCAACTGCATCATTTTCTCATTAGTTAACTAAAGTGTATCTTTTGAAACCTATAGACTAAATAACATCAACTTTGTATTTAGAAACCAAAACTGTATTTTTCTCAAAAGAACAAACCATAATACGAAAACAAAATTAAAAATTTTAAAGTATAAAATGTTTCACTTCAACCAACCACGTCATTTCTTCGTTAGTTAATTAACGATAAAACTGACTTAAGGATTACTTGTAAGTAAATTGTTCTAAATGACAAAATTACTAGAAATATTTTTAAATATACTAAAATATCACTATTTATTAGTGATAACCGTGATAGATTATAGTAGTCTATCAGTGACATCACTAATAGCAGTGACATTTTACTACATTTATAAATAAATTTGATCATTTTACTATATTTAAAAACAATCCCTTACTTAAATTTATTTTTTTTAAAACAATTAAAGATATGTTTTGAAACGTCAAAACTAAATATACATCAACTTAAAAAAAATTATTTTGCCCGAAAAAAACTAAAGTTCGAAAACAAAATCAAACCATTATAAAGTATAAAAGACAAAAAAAAAAAAAAAAAAAGTCATTACTAATTTATATTTACAACTAACAAAATATTATTTAAACCAATAATTAATTAATTTTCATAGAAACAAGAAAAGACCCACACCCGCATAAGGAGGAACTTGCCTTCGCAGTTTGCTGCACTAACTCACAAAGAACAGGAGAGCTTTCAATCTTTCGGCTTTCATTATCAATTTCAAGAAATCACTGGAGCTCGATTTCATCAGGCCCACCATGAATCACACTAACAGCCAAAACGAGATTTCTGAACCTGTAATTCCCCTTTTCCCTTCCTACAATTCAATCATTCACCCTCTTTTTAGCTTCACTATAGCTAATTCTCTTCACTTTTGCAGCTCATTTCAATGGAAGAAATCAAGTCCCATTCCACTCCTCAGCACCGCCTTATCTCCGTGGATTCCGATGCTGTGGTCTCAAAACCGGCGAAATCGAAGCGTGTTGCGTCTCTTGATATCTTCCGAGGTCTCACTGTTGCGGTACTTCTCTTTCCTATGTTATTCCGCTCCTTTTTTTGTTTCCTTTTACTACTTTGATGGATTATTGGATGATGCAAGAGGCTTTTCATCGGGTTCGATATGTTTTTGTGATTAAAGTGAAGAATTAGTAAGAACAATTCTGATGTAATGTATAATTAGCGGTAGCTTTTCGAGTTTTTAGTTGATAATTGGTTGGCAGTTGCGTAGTTAAGTTGTGTTTGGAATAGTAGTGTTTGATAACTATTTTGTTTTTTGAATTTGTGCTTTTGAGGACTGTTTCTTTACTATGTTCTTCACCTCTCTCGAAGAAACATTCTTTTTAATTTATAGGCTAAATTCCAAGAGCAAAAATGAAATTTTAAACAATATTTTTAGTTTTTAAAACTTAGCTTGGATTTTGAAAATATTGGTAGGAAGTAGATTACAAAACAAAGAAACTCATAAGTGGGAGTTGGATTTATAAACTTAATTTTCAAAAACCAAATAATTATCAAATGATGCTCTATTTGTACTTAATGGAGGGCTATTCTCTTGTATGAGCAATTATTTTATTTCATTTATTACTTTTGAGTTTTAAACTATTTTATGCTAGATTGAATTAATTTCATTGGGGAAAATTGGCACCATACAATTTTGTTTCTCTATACTTGTTTTTGCAACATGATCCAATTGCCATTGCTGTAGTCTCTTGAAAACTTTGCCTTGTTGATGAGTTCCGGTTATAAGAGAGATGGAAATTACTTTGTTAAGTGTACAAAGAAACAGATAAGGATAATGCTGGCTTGTTAGGTGGTGAAAAGCCAGAACATTGAAGGGAAGAAAGCTCTTTTGGTGGGGATGTCAGCATTCTTTAGTATGACTCTAGAAAAATTTGACTGTTGTGTTGATGTCGACTTGTCAACTTCTGAATATTTTGACCTGCGGTTCGGTGCCACTGTTGAAGGAACTAAAGTTGAGTACACATGATCATAGTCTGATGGAATCTGCCATTTGTCTCTGGGTTCTTCAGAGCACTTGGACAAGTTGTACATTCTAGAACTGATAATTGCTTGCGTGTCTATGAATACTCAAATGTCATGTTGATACTTATATAATTAACTAATATATCGTCGAGCTTTGTAACGGTTGGCATTTTATTTATCGGGGCTTTTTAATGTTTATGGTGCCTGTAGTTGATGATTTTGGTTGATGATGCCGGGGGAGAATGGCCTATGATTGGTCATGCACCGTGGTATGGTTGTAATCTTGCAGATTTTGTGATGCCTTTCTTCTTGTTCATTGTTGGGATGGCCATTGCACTTGCCCTGAAGGTTCAACTCTGTCAATATTTTTTTTCTTGACAGCAAAGTATGGGAGGATGTTTTAACAGTTTTTCGTTCCTGGTCTGGTTTTATTTATAGAGAATACCAAACCAACTTATGGCCATTGAAAAGGTCACTCTTCGAACTTTAAAGCTCCTATTCTGGGGCCTTCTATTACAAGGTCAGTTTTGGCTCCAACTCTTTTCTCTTAGAACAATGCACTAAAGATTGTGGTGCAATCAGCTAAACTTGCCTTTTCAATGTCACATCTTGTGCTGTTGTAATGCTCTGCTTTATAACTAGATGATTATTTTTATGTGGAAATCTGGTGGAAAATTCTTTGTTTCTTTATCCTACTGTCATCCATCTGACAATCCAAGCATGAAAGGTTTGACATGTTGCACTTGGATCAAGCACTGGGAGTCTCTACATACGATGGTAGAGAGGGTTATTGTTAGACTACCAATGGCAAAAGTGTGTTCTAGGAGGGGCAAGAAAGTCTGTGAGAATGTATTTAGGGAGTTTTTTTAACCTCCATGGGTCGTTACATAATGTCTTGATAGGGAAAATTGGTATTTGGGTAGAGAGAATTTTCATTAGTCTTTTGGAAACCAGGAGTTTTGGCCGTCTCGAATAGGAACGAAGGTTTCCTAGGATTACTTTGTGTACTTCTATAAACTTCCTCCTGGAGTAGCTTATGAATAAATACCAATCAGTTATTTATTTGAATAAGATGAAAACTGAGGTTCTTTCAAACAAAAAAGGGGGATTAGAACTGAATGGTTTTTCAAGTGCTGATTTATTTGAACGAGACCAAGCAGCAGGATGACTCTTCAAGAGAGTTACAAGGATATGTATATACATATATATATATTAGTACGTCTCATTTATTTTTTCCAGTGTCATGATCTTCAATGCAAGGTTGATAAACTAAGGTCTCTACCTTTTGATTCTAATTGAATTATAGTTATCAACTTAAAAGGCTTTCTTTTAATTGGCATTATGTAGTGCAATACTATTCTTTTTTCTATAAATAATAATAATTATAATAAGTAAATGACAACAGAGCAATTAGCTCATTTTCCTTAACAAAATTTGACTTTGCTTTAACTATTTGTGTTAAGGTGGCTATTCCCATGCGCCAGACAAACTGACTTATGGTGTTGACATGAGAAAGATAAGGTTATGTGGCATTCTCCAGGTATTTTGATATGGAGCTTTGTATTTGGTAATAATGATTACAGAAGTTGCTAATATATTTTTGAATTATATTTTATAGAGAATTGCTCTTGCATATTTGGTCGTGGCTCTCATGGAAGTACTTTCAAGAAAAGCACAATCCAGTGCTCAACCATTTGACCACTTCACTATATTCAAGTCATACTTCTGGAATTGGTAACACTTGCATTACTATTGATCAATTATCTTTATTCTTTTTTCATTTGCATCGAGGATGATTTTTCTTCTTAAATTGCAGGCTGGTTGGAGCTTGTATTCTTGTTGTTTACTCTGCTCTCCTTTACGGAACATATGTTCCTGATTGGCAATTTACTGTCACTGACAGCGATAGTGTTTATTATGGAAGAAACTTCACTGTAAGTTCTTTGTGACCATCCAACTTATTCTCGAATTACTGGAGCCATTGGTTTTTTCTGTTAAGTTTTCAATTGAATTCACCAACTTTTTGTTTCAATGATAGAGTATTCAAAATCAATGGTTTGATGAATCTAGATACAATACAACGACAATTTTCCTTGGATATTTATTGAAATGGTTTCCTTGCCAAAGACTAGGATTATCTAAGCTATTTCCATATCAAATTTAGGTAGCATGTGGTGTAAGAGGAAGTCTGGATCCCCCATGTAATGCTGTGGGATATATTGACAGAAAAGTGCTGGGAATCAATCACATGTATGCCCATCCTGCTTGGAGAAGATCTGAAGTGTGTAGATGCGTTATTTGCCATCTCGTAGAGCTGTCATAAGTTGATGGCATAAACTTTTGATGGCTCATAATATTGATACTGTTTAAGTGCTGCAGGCTTGCACCGAGAATTCTCCATATGCAGGGCCTTTCCGAGATAATGCTCCATCATGGTGTTTTGCCCCGTTTGAACCTGAAGGAATTTTAAGGTCTGTCAACAGACATAATTCAATGTTATGGATTCTGATTTACTTAAGGATTTTAAATAATTATGTCAAGAAATTGATAATCAAAGAAACAAGAAAACATAAAGTTTACTAAAGAAATCGATACAGAGATTTTCGTGGTTCACTAGCAGTGTGTTAGTTACCTCAATGGGCAAAAGGAGAAAGCAGTTTATTGTTAGAGAGAAAATATCAGATTACAGATAGGCACCAATAGAATTTAGAGAGTTTATATAGCGCCCTCTTCTAAACCTTAGGGCCAAATTTGCAAATTTGCAAATAATGTAAATAACATAAATGCAAATACAAATTAGGTTTCGGAGGCGTTGTCCCCGAGCCCTTGACCTTTATCAGCACCCCGTGCTTGGTCATTCAAAGTGCCAAGAAATAAATTCAAGGCATTCCAACAAATCCAGTGCTTAACTTTTGAGTTTTTCCCTAATCGTGTTTGGATATGCCGTGTTTCTTGGAAATATTTTGGCACTTGAGCATACCAGACGGCTTTACTAGATAGAGAAAATAGAACCTCAAGACAGCTCTCTCCCCCTCTGACCGACATCCCTCTGGGAAAAATCTTCCCAGGTTCTGAAGTGTATACTTATCAATACTGAAGTTCTAAAATAAGGTCAAAATCATTTAATTTTGCAGCTTCATGGCAACAGAGAATTGAATGAAATGAAATGAAATGTTGAAAAAGATCTCAACTTGTTTCTTTTTATGAGAAACTCTAAGACAGAAGTTGATAATGAACTATTCTGTTTTTGTTCATTATAGTTATAAAACTAGATTATTTTGAACTTCATCAAGGGTACACATGCTTGCAACTGCAGCTCGATATCTGCCATTCTGTCCACAATTATTGGAGTGCATTTTGGGCATGTTCTAATCCATTTTCAGGTCAGCTCTTATTTGTTTTATTTGGTTTAGTTTGAGCTTTGTTCTAGTTTGATCCCTATGATTTTAAATATCAGAAAAGGGAAAAAAAAAGTACCACATAAGAAAGTAGTAAGCATCTGGTTCTGGTAGGAGGGATGCTTTGGAGGATTTAACCAAAGTGATTATAGTTTAACTTGTAAAACTAAAAGGATGGAAATGAAACAAACTTCAAACGTGAACTGAAATGTTAATCTGACTTTTTTCAGCAATTCTTTGTATGCCATTTGACGCTCGTTATTTAAACACAGGATCACTCAGCTAGGCTGAAGCAATGGGTTACAATGGGCTTCACTCTTCTTATTCTAGGACTTGTTCTTCATTTCACTCACGGTGTGGCACATCACCCTACTGTCAAGTCTGTGCAACTTTCGCTGTATTTTTCCATCTTCATTTATTACAAATAACAATATGCATCTTTGATCGATGCAGCAATTCCGTTAAGTAAACAGTTGTATACGTTTAGCTATATCTGTGTGACATCGGGAGCTGCAGCGTTGGTTTTCTCAGTCTTCTACACTTTGGTACTCTATCTTCTTTAAACTACATTTCAGTTGGATTTATGGATAAACAGTTTTGTGCTTCAGTGCATATGAAGTTCTTCAACTTGGTTTTGTTTTGTTTTTTGTTTTTGTGTTTCTCCCTGGACCAAGTCAGGTTGATCTCTGGGGTCTGAGGTACTTGTTTCTACCATTGGAGTGGATCGGGATGAATGCGATGCTTGTTTATGTTATGGCAGCTGCTGGGATTTTTGCAGGCTTCATCAATGGATGGTATTATGAAGACCCCCACAGCACTCTGGTCTGTTCTTTTCTTTGCTGTTTAAAAAATAACTTATACCATTTTTCAGTTGTGAACTATTATTTGAGAATTATACTCTTAGATAGAAAAGCAAATGGAAACCACTATGAATTAGTCTGGGGCTTAGAGGAATGAGTAAGGCCATCTACTTGGGATTTAATATCCTACAAATTATCTTGACAACTTAATCTAGCAAGGTCAGGTAGTCCTATGAAAACAGTCGAGGTACACACAAGTCAAACACCCCCTAAAATGTTAGTATAGAAACATATTATATATATATATATATATATATATATATATATATATATATATATTATCTAAAGAAGATATATATTATCTAAAGAAGACCCAAATAACAAAAAATAATGTCATATTATGCAACTTGCATACCTTGTTTGTACAGCGTAATTTACATCAAATCCGGCAACCTAATCAACAGTAAACTTGTCTTCTTAGTTTTTAGGCTAAATTATACAAAATACCCCTCAACTTTGTACTTTGTGTCAAAAATACCCATAAACTTTCAAAAACAGTTCAAAAATACCCTTGCAGTTTGTTTTGGATGAAAACCGTTAATGTTTTGTTTCAAAAATACCATTGAACTTTCATATATTAATTGTAAGGGTATTTTCAAACTTTTCTTTAAATTTAATGGTATTTTTCAAACTTTTGAAAGTTCATAGGTATTTTTGAAACAAAACACTAACGGTTTCCATCCAAAACTAACGGTAAGGGTATTTTTAAATTCTTTTTTAAAGTTTAATGGTATTTTTGAAACTTTTGAAAGTTTATGGGTACTTTTGATACAAAGTACAAAGTTCAAGTGCATTTTGTATACTTTAACCTTGTTTTTAATCAAACACGAAGTGATGGACGAACTGATCAAAGTCCATTTTCGACCTCCTAGTTTTTGTTTCCTGAGTTTGTTCTAATCCTTTGTAACATATCCATGACAGATATATTGGATAAAGAAGCATCTTTTCATTGGAGTTTGGCATTCAAAAAAAGTGGGTATTCTCCTCTATGTGATCTTTGCAGAGATCCTGTTTTGGGGCGTCGTCTCTGGGATCTTGCATCGGTTCGGCTTATACTGGAAGTTGTAAGATAGTTTTTTGATTGTTCTTGATGCCAAAGCTCTGTTTGTTCATACAGATTTTCTTCTCTGTGTTAGTGAAAAGAATGGTTGAACTGATTTCTCATGTTGTATATTTAGAATGCATTTAGCTTTCTCCATCAAGCACATGGGATAGATCTTGATGGTCAACATACTCTTATTAGTTTTTTAGCAAGGCTTTCAAGGAAGAAAAGAAAAAGAGGGAATTCTAATTTCCATGGTCAGACAGGTGGTGGGGTCTTTTCACATTTTTAAGTCTCATATATTTTGGAACAACGATTTTTATTATTATTATTATTTTTTGTTTTTATCTTTTTTTATCCCATGGAAATTAAAAAAGAAAAGGGTGATTTGAATCTCCAATTTCATAGAAAATAGTAGGTGTTTTGACTGTTGAACTAAGCTCATGTTGACAATGCTAGAAAAATATTGATAATTCTATTTGTTGGAGTGTAAAATATGAATATAAATACTAAATACTAATAGTGTTAGAATAGTAAATACTAAGCTCATAATATGCCAAAGCGAGCATCATTCAATTCATGGTATATGAGTGTATTCAATTCATGGTATATGAGTGTTAGTAGTTACAAGATCTGTAATTCGAATCCTTTTACGAGAAATTGTATATATATTTAAAATGTTAGAATTTATAGATCATATAATTTTTTTTAATAAATCTTTATGTTCTTGAAATTCATTAACACTACCCATTATTATTTGTAATTATTTTTTTGGAAATTATTATAAATAAAAAAAAGATCAAAATATTAAAGTTTTAGTAATATTTATAAATAGTTTGGTAACCACAAATTTTACTCTACTTTTCCTCTACTTTTCCTCGGTCAAAAAGCCCACAATTATTAAAGTAGGCCCAATACATTTTCAGCCCAATTGTGAAATCTATAGGACCATTAAATCATCGGCCCAATTAGCGGTCTTCCAATTTTCTTAGACAACAAGTTTAAAATCTCCCATTTCTCTTCGTTTGCCTTTTCCCTTCTTCTTCCTCTCTCCATCTCTACTGTTCTCGTTTTGCTTCGTGCAATTTCTGCAATATTCAACTCCATCAATGGCGACGGCTATGGTTGAAGATTCCAATTTCGAAGATGATCAGCTTGCTTCCATGACCACCGACGACATTGTTAGGGCTTCTCGTCTGCTCGACAATGAGATCCGAATTCTCAAGGTCCGGAATTCTTCTTTTTCTCTTCAATCATGCGTCTAATCCAATTCTTTTCTGTCTGTGTATTACATATGATATCACCATCTTGCGTACTTTTGGAGTTCCTTTTGGCTCGTTTTGTTCCATTTGTTTTAGATACTGAAACACTAGCCCTATTTCTGTTTCTATCTGATTTTGTGTGTATGTGTTTTTTTTTTTCTTTGGCGGCGTTATTTTTGTCAAAATTTCAAGAAACAGTGGATTCTTTTTTTTTTTTTTTTTTTTTTTTTTTCCTGACTGGTAATTGGGGTGTAGGAAGAGGTGCAAAGAACAAATCTCGAGTTGGAATCAATAAAGGAAAAGATAAAGGAGAATCAGGAGAAGATTAAACTCAATAAGCAGCTGCCTTACTTGGTCGGCAACATTGTCGAGGTATGCCTTTTGACTTGTTATGCTCTCAAACTAATTCTTTTTCTCTCAAAGTTGATTGTACACGCATTTCGCATCTTTCTTGTAGGAAACCCAAGTTTACTTTTTTATGTCAGGGTCCGGGATAGTGATTTTGTACATGAAGTGAAATCAATGTCTTTGCGTTTTCCAAAGGCTGGTGAACTGCAGTTGTTTAAATGTTTATATAAAATACATAGAATTAAGAATAAAATATCAGTAGTTTAACTTGTATGCGAGGTAGAAATTCTACATTAGCGCAAGGAAATGCGTTGAGAAAGTTCATATTATTTAATCTTGAGTGGATGTGGAGAGTAGTGGATATAATGAAATAAAGGACAAAGTTTTTTCATGGGTGATCCATTGGTCCTGATATTTATTTATGTTTTGTTTTGTTTTTGTTTTTTTGTTTTTTTTATTTTAGTTTTTTTCTTTGTTCTATTCTGAGCCAGAAACCTCAAGTAACTTGGGATTTTCATTACATAGATTCTGTGGTAAAAGGTGATCTCTTGAAGTTTCTAGTATATAAGGTTTAGAGATTTTTATGCAGTCATTTTTTCTAAGAAGTTGCCAGTTCTCTTTCTTCAGTTTCGCCATGTAATGGGGTGTTAATGATGGATGGGTTTCTGTGACTTTTTATTCTACATTCTCTTGGAACCACGGTTAATGTGTACGTTTAAAGCTTGTAAGGCTGATTTCATCTCATTTTAAGTGGCCAAGATAGTTTTTGTTGAAAATTTGTCCATATTAGCTGAACTCTGTTCTTTCCATCTGATTGATTTTTCAGATTTTGGAAATGAACCCAGAAGATGAAGCTGAAGAAGATGGTGCAAATATTGATCTTGACTCACAAAGGAAAGGAAAATGTGTTGTATTGAAGACATCCACTCGCCAGGTTTGCTTTGACCAGATTCCTTATTTGTTCATATTATGTTCTCCACTTTCTTGCTGTCAGTGCTAGATTGTCAGTCAAATTTCAACCACAATTTAACTGGCAGCGACATAATTGGTGTAATATTTTGCAATTTAAAAGTAAGATCATTCTAACTGATTGTGTTCACTGGCTTAAACTGTAATGCTGAATCATTTGATATGTAATTGCATAAACTAGGCAAGGCAGATATCCTTATCAATATTTCTTTAGTTTGATAGTCTAGAAATGTGATGTGTTTGATAGAAAAGTCACGGTTCTTTTATCATCTAGGAATTGGCAAGGATTGTAATAATAGTTTTCTCTTGGCTGCAGACTATCTTTTTACCTGTTGTCGGGCTCGTGGATCCTGATAAGTTAAAGCCAGGTGACTTGGTCGGAGTAAACAAGGATAGTTACCTTATTTTGGATACTCTGCCATCTGAGTATGATTCTCGAGTGAAGGCTATGGAGGTTGACGAGAAACCTACAGAAGACTACAATGACATTGGAGGGCTGGAAAAGCAGGCACTTTCAGATGCTTGATATTGTCCATTAGTTCATTAGTTTGCAGATTATATTAGATGCCTGTTTTAATTGATTGTTATATTAATGGCGCAGATCCAAGAACTAGTGGAGGCCATTGTCTTACCCATGACTCATAAAGAGAGGTTTCAGAAACTAGGAATTCGTCCACCTAAAGGTGTGCTTTTGTATGGACCTCCTGGCACTGGTAAAACATTGATGGCACGTGCATGTGCAGCACAAACAAATGCTACCTTCTTGAAGTTGGCTGGCCCACAACTTGTCCAGGTACAGATTTGCTTTGGAAAAATAGTTTATTTGATTAAGGAACCTCAGAAAATAGCTTCCTTACATCTTATTTGGCTGTTAAGATACTTTTCTTTGCATCGTACTGTGTTAATGAAGCTAAAATATTGCTTTTGATGATGTCCCTGATTCTGTTGAATTGACTTCATGTGGTTTTTGTACCCGTTTATCTCTCTTTACTTTACTAGATAAGTCTGTTAGCAATGTAACTAGGAATTTATTGCAGATGTTCATTGGTGATGGAGCAAAACTTGTTCGAGATGCTTTTCAGCTTGCAAAAGAAAAATCCCCATGCATCATTTTTATTGATGAGATTGATGCTATTGGAACAAAGCGATTTGACAGGTCTGTTAGTGTTTTTCCCCCTCCAATATTTTCATAAAGCTCTCGTTTTATGTATTTATTATTATTATTTTTTTTTCACTGCAGCGAAGTAAGTGGAGACAGGGAGGTGCAGCGAACCATGTTGGAGTTACTCAATCAACTGGATGGATTTAGTAGTGATGAACGCATTAAGGTTTTCTTTTGTTCCTTGAATTATTTTGATGCCATTCGTGTCATTGTTTCAACTTAGGGTAGGGTGGGGGTTCTATGTTGATTTGATTAACATTTGACTTCTCGCTGTGTAGTATAGTATTACATGATGTTCCATTTTTGTTTCATTAAATTAGAATTGTTATCATTTCAGGTTATAGCTGCAACGAATCGTGCTGATATTCTTGATCCAGCACTCATGCGTTCTGGTAGATTAGATCGGAAGATCGAGTTTCCTCATCCAACTGAAGAAGCAAGGGCTCGAATCATGCAGGTTCTTATGTCAATCTTTTCTTATGTTTTGGTGTTGCCTTTTTTTCCTAAATTTTCAAAAATTTAGGGGACCGATGAGAGAGAACTTCAGAATTGTAAATATATATTTTAAAAAAATATAATTTCTTAACCTAAGATGAGCTAAGAGCCCCTTCTTCTTTGCTTTGCCATGTTTTTCCATGTGTGTGTAAATATATATTGTCATTTCATAATTGTTGTAAAATGCAATTGTAGATCCACTCAAGGAAGATGAATGTCCACCCTGATGTCAATTTTGAAGAACTAGCTCGGTCCACTGATGACTTCAATGGTGCACAACTAAAAGCAGTTTGTGTCGAGGCCGGCATGCTGGCTCTTCGCCGTGACGCAACCGAGGTGCTCTCTCTCTCTCTCTCACACACACACACACATTATTCCTTAATCAATATAAAGGTTCAGTCTCACCTCAGTGCTCCGTGTTTTTTAAATCTCTAGGCGCAATAAAGGGGAATAGTCTTTTGGGGCTTAAGCGCAAGGTGAAAAAAAAAATGCGAGCTTTTTTGTGTGAGACACGCTATATATAGAAGTACTACATTAAGAAGAGAAAGTATAATTAATTGTTACTATTTGTAAAAAATAATGAAAAAGTCCCAAGGCCTAGGGCTTTGAGCATCATTGGGGCTTCACAAGCGTGCCTTATTTTGCGAGGCTTTCTTTTCAAGGAGAGGCCTTGAGCCTAGACATGCCACGTGCACTCGATGAGGGCTTTTTAAAACACTGCTCGCACCTCGCCCCCTTCCTTCTGTATGCTGTTAATCATGAGCTCTGTTAGGAAGTTTCCAAGGTTGTGGATTGAAAGCCTCCTGCTAGAGAATTTGATCAATGGAAAACCGCTTGATGTCTCTTGGAACAGGCATCAAGGTTAGGATACAGGAAGTCTCTTCCTAAATCAGTAATCAAAAAGGGAAAAAGAGGTTAATTACGTGTTTAATCTTAACCTTTTAGAACTGTATGCATGTTGGACTTTAAAAGGTGTCTAATAAGTTACTGAAGTTTTAAATTTGTGTCTAATAAGTACGTGATTTTTAAAAATGTCTAATGCTCGCTGAGTTTTCAATTTTGTATCAAATCCCTTGACCTATTTGACATTTCAAAATTTTTGGAACCATGTAGACAATTGAATTTCCTCTTCCATGAGATTTCAATTTTGTGTCTAAAATTTCAAGACCTATTAGACACTTTGAACTTTAGGAATCTATTAAACATAAACACACAAATTTAGGGATTAAAGTTATAATTCATCGAAGAAGGAAAAAAACTACGATGATGAGGGTTATATTGTGGTTGAATGAATTTCTTCTTAAAACAGAAAATAAACTAGTGTGCATTTAAGTCATGTTTTGAAGTGATTTTGACATTGTTAAAAGTCTTAAATCACTTGTGTTTTTTTTTTTTTTTTTTCTTTTTTTTTCAAAATTACTTTGAGACTCACTTTTAATTACGCAAAATCAATTTAATGTAAAAATTTATATTTTTAAATGCTATCTTTATTCTATCAAAATTGATTTTGAATGATTAAAATAATTCTTGGAGTGATTATGAAAATGATAAAAATGGTTTTAACTATTTTAGAATCACTCCTAGCCATGCCATTTATAGAACCTTAGATGTTCAACCATGGAACCCCTGGATAATTGGAGAAATAACATAAGTTACTTTTTTGGGTGGAATAATTAGGTGAACCATGAGGATTTCAATGAAGGTATCATACAGGTTCAAGCCAAGAAGAAAGCAAGCTTGAATTACTATGCTTAGATCTACCGACGAAGACCCGACAGTCATGGAGCTGGCAAATCGAGAGGTAAATGAATTTTTAAGCGATAAGATCATCAACAAAAACCCGAAAGTAGAAGCTCAACTTTTGTGCAGTTTGTGTTCTACGTTTTGGATGTATGATAGATGGCCTGGCAAGGTCATGATGCTCCTCTGAAGATTGTTGTTATTTCTTCCATTAGCAATTCTTGGGTTTTTCATTAGAATTAATTTGTTGTGAAAATTGAAAAGCATTTGAATCTTACACCACATGATAGAATTCATTGATTGTTCTGTGTTGTAAGTTTACATGAGGGGATTCTAATGGAAGTGCCAATTCTAAACCTCATATCATTCTTTCTCATGGTAAAAGATCGTGTTTGAGGTTTTCATAATTTAAATTTCCTCTCAAAACAATATTTTTTTTCTCCCTTTATCTCAGAAGTTGCAACTATCATTGTTTTGAAATTTCTATTTATAAATTTGGAAACAACTAAATAAATGTTAATTTGATTTTTTTTTTTAAACAAAATGAAATATCAAAAATAGTTTAACTTTGTAAGACCAAAATATATAGGAAGGTAGATAAAGAGAAACAATATATGATAATTAGATTTCCTAGACATAAATAGTAGGGGTTGTTTTTATATGCTAAAATGACCAAAGTAATCTATCACTGTTTCATCATAGAAAAATTCTTTTTGTTTGTTATATTTGAAAATATTTTTAGTAATTTTAACATTTAAAATAATTACTTTATATTTGAAAATATTTTTAGTAATTTTAATATTTAAAATAATTACTTTAATTAGTAATAGGTGTGTTTGAGGTTTTAAAATTGCACTTTTTTAATATAAAGTCGGCATAGTGATAAAGGAGACATATATATATATATATAATTGTATGCTTGGGGATAAATTTTTAACCAAAAAAATTCTATTGTATGATTATAAATTGAAAGGTAATACTAATATAATATTTCATTAATGAACTTTATAAAAGGTTCCTTATTAATTACAATAGAGAAAAAAGAAAAATAAACACTTAAACAAAATTTAAACAGTGCAATTAAGTTGTGGAAAGATGCTCTGGATGAGCCAATCCGCCATGAATTTGTAAGCCTTTTGAGTCAAATGAACTCCATCCTAACTAATATGTTCATTAGGATTTGAACAAACCGGTACTCTAGAAAATCCACACGTTTTCATGAGGTTGAAGTTGTAATCTCCTCCAATCTCACAACATGATTTTTGCAAAGAACCTTCATCGAATCCTATTCATATAAATACGGGAAGATAACAAACGTATAAATAATTAAAGATATGTATTCTTTTATAAGTTAACAATAATATTAGATGAGTAGTAAATTCTTATTTAAGAGAACATACCAAGCACAGAAGCATGACGAAGAAACCATAGCAATGCATTATAGTAGTCACCATATACGATTACAATATGTGGATTCTCTTTCTTGAGTACTTCAATAACTTGTTTGATTTGATCATTGTGATAAATGGCCAATGCATTCAAACCTTTCAAATAATGAAGTTCATCGTAGGCAGATGTATCATTGGTCTGGAATCCAGTGAGATAGATGGGTAAACATCCAATTGGAAAATTTCCAGGAACAACAACTCGAGTCGCACCATAGCTTATCACTCTCTGCAAGTGTCATCATAAACAAAGAAGATAAGTTTAAAAACTCCTTATTTAAATAACTAACAAAAATATATGAGGACATTCAATTTGAACACAAAGTTACCTCAATGGCATTCTTTATGGTTTGAACAACCTCAGGTACCATATCTTTTACCTTCTGAATAGTTTTGCCTTGTAATAAGGCATAATTATAATCATTTCCGCCAATCTCACCCACCAAGAACAAAGCATTCTTTAATTTCTCATTGCAATCTATGAGATATGAGCATAATACAAATTAAAATCAAGATATATGACAAAACATAAAGGGAGAAAAATTAGAACAAAATGATAAACAAATAAATTAAAAAACCTGTTTCGTCATAGCAAATGGAATTGAAGTGAGAGAACATCCAATCAAGTTGTAGGTTCAGAGAAGAGTTAGTGACTAGAGGTGAAATTTTCTTCTGGGAAAGAACTTCGAAAGGCAAAGCCGTAGAACCAGCCACCGCGAAGTTGACTCCATGCCTTGTCAAATCATCTTTGTTAAGATAAGGATTCACTAATGGAAGTCCCGCATCTAATGCTATAAATATAAGATTTCCATTACGTTACGAAAGCTTCTACTTAATTAGGAAAGAAGTGAAAAATCAAAATAAAATCTAGTTTAAACAATTAAAAAAAAAAAAAAGACATTTTCTATAAAAATATTTTTTTTATCTTATATACATTTTTTTTAAAAAAATGCTTTAAACAACAAACTATTTTTGGGTGTATTTTATTCAAAAGGGATTACATATTAATTACAAATATCTTTTTCTTACTGGAAATTTTGGTAATTTTTGGTTACATAAAAATCATTTTAAGATAATCTGTATCTCTCGAGATGTTTTCTAACAACATATTTTGTTGATTTTTCTTTGGTTGCTTAAAATCATTTTAGGATAATCTGTCTATTAAAGATCTTCAAAAGTAGATTTTTCTTTTAAAGTGCTTTTTCATTTCTTAAGATTTTTATCTTTTTTAAAAAAATCATTGACGAAGCTATAAAGTGACATTAAGTAAAATCAAACATTAATCTAATTTTGAATGGTTTATTATATATTGTCCAAGGTGATTTGGAACACGAGAAAAGAACATCCAAGCAAAAGTCATTCCAAATAGAGTATAAGAAAGATCAGAAAAAGGTTACCAAATAGAGTAGACTATTGGAGCAACGACCAGTGGGGTCTTGTTGAAGAATGTTTGACCATAAGGAAGATGAGAAAATGGAGTGTTGGGATTTTCTCGAACGAAATTTCCAGTGTCGGAGATTGAGTCACCCAGTTGGTAAATAGCATCGAACATACAAGTTTTGAGTGCATGAGCGTTAGAGGAAGAAGAAAGAAGAAGAAAAAGAGAGAGAAAAGAAAAAACAGATGAAGTTATTGAAGAAGCCATTGTCGGAGAGAAAGAAAAGAAACTACAAATTAAGGGTAGAATCATAGAGACGTTATTTATAATTAATTATAGGTTTTAATTTCTTTTCCAAATGGTTTTTGAATTTCCTAATTCTTCAAAGAATGAAAATTCCAACCTGCCCAAATTATATTTCAGTTTCGGAAATATTACTTTCCTTTTAGGAATTAATTAAATTCCCCAATATTCTAAGTGTGTAATGAGGTTGTCTCTAAGGAAAATTAAAAATAAAAAATAATAAAAATTAAATGATTAATTTCCATTATTATTGTCTATGATCTAGGGTCAATTTTAGTTTGACCTTTTTTAGAACATTTTAATTTGATATCTTTATTTACGTTAAATTATGAGTTTAATTTAAATTTAAATTTTGTGTTTAATATATTTTAAAATTTCCACTTTGTTTAGGACGTATTATATGCATTAGATGCAAAATTAAAATTGAAGAAATGATTAAACATTTTTCAAGATTTTTAGGTTTGTGTTTATTTGATTTTTAAACTTTAAAAAAATGTCTAGTGAGTTTTTAACTTTTCAATTATAATATGTCTAATAGGTTTTTAAACTTTTAATTTTGTGTAATACATTATAAATTTCATATCTAATAGGTTCTTGAACTTTTTTTTTTTAATCATAGATTCATTATTAGACACAAAATTGAAAGATTTAAAGTAATATTAACACAAACTCATGTTTTATGTTAAATAGGTTGACTAATTTTAAAAATTTAAACATTTGGAAGACTGGTTGGACACAAGAATTAAACGTTTAAAAGATATCCTTTTTTGAGTACAATAGT
This sequence comes from Citrullus mucosospermus, assembly GCA_030954485.1. Taxonomy (NCBI): domain Eukaryota; kingdom Viridiplantae; phylum Streptophyta; class Magnoliopsida; order Cucurbitales; family Cucurbitaceae; genus Citrullus; species Citrullus mucosospermus. The sequence goes on from CM062056.1 coordinate 28,690,554, forward strand.
TATGAAAATAGGGCATCATGAACCTTTTACCTATCAAGAGAGGGAGTAAACACCAATTACCAATAATCTCAACACCCTTTGGCGAAAATTAATGACTTACTAGACACTTATAAATTTTATGTCTATTTTTTTTCTAGAAAAAGATACGATGAGACCGAGAGACTAGTAGGTGCACCGAAATATGTCAACTAGGTAATTGACATTTTATAAATCTATTAAAAGTGTTTATAAATCTATTAAACATTTTAAATACAAACGTAAAAGTTTAGATGCTAAATTTGTAATTTAACTTAAAGAGAATAATTTAACTACAAATTCAATAGGTAAAACACTTATTACTTTGAACATTCAACTCCACATCCTCTTCCTATATTAATTGAACTAAAAGAAGAACGAGAAATAAATTTTTTTTACTGCCTATACTTTTATCGTTTACATTTGTTGAACTAAAACAAATTGAAATTTTACCCACATTTAATCAAAGAAAAAAAACTTACAAACATTTGTCCTAAGTGAAAAAGAAAAAAAGAAAGAAGAAAGAAATACACAGTTACCAAATGGGTTAATAATTTATTTTTGGTAATAAATTTATTTTGGTGTGTATTTTTTCCCTTTTTCGGAATATGGTGGATAATGATAAACACTTAAAAGGATATATATATATATATAGTCTCCACCTCAAACGCAACGGAGAAATAAAGATTTGAAAGTCTAAGTTTAGATAAAAAATATAATGTCTAAATTAGTTAATTAGCTTGTGTAAATATATATAGGTTACAACGACATGAATGTCCCTTGGAAAGTCATTATTAAACATAAAGACTTCTTCAAAAGTAACAATGGTTGGGAATCGTTTGAGGTGTAAGATATACAGAGTCTTTTGATTTGCTGCTATCTATCATATTTTGGAGCAAGAATAATTTTTGTGTCCATGGGCTATCTTGCGTCCTCTCCATGGTTAGTTAGGTTGTGTGTGACTTGAGGCGACATTTTTTTTTTTTCCTCATTATGTTGTTCAAAGTGGCTTGGACTTCCATTAAGTGAACTATCTCTTTAGGACCGTTCTTTTTGAGTTGTGCAAACATTTTCTTTTGGGTGTTTAATTGATTTTTAGTCCTTGTTCATTTCTTTGGCTATCCTTTGATTGTGTCTTGACCTCAGGCTATTTCAGGTCCACCTCTCTTTATTGTAATTCAATATCTTTACCCAAAAAAAAAAAAAAAAGATAATAATAATAAAAATGAGGAAGTTAATAACGACATAAATATTTTTCTTCGACCAACATGAACATATAGTTGTGAAACTGCATCGTTCAACTAACATAATATTTGAACTATTAACCTTAAGGCCGGAAGTTCGATTTTCTCACCTCACATATTATTAAAAAAAATCATAACTCAATTATCACAAAACTTGTAATATTAATCTCGAGGATCAGAAGTTGGATTTTCCAACTCACACATTGTCAAAATACATACAGAGGTCCAAATGCCTTAGAGTTGGAACTTTTTGCTAATGGCTCTATTTTACACTCTTATGTCAAGAATGCCCTATACAATCTAATAGTATATCCCTAACATATTTATGAAAATTTTCAAATGAATTGATCTATTATATATTTTAAATTTATGTTTAATGATTTTGTGTCGGATAAATTTATAAATTTTAAAAATATCAAATCTAGATTAAAATTGAATACGAAATTGAATGTCTAAAAATTTATTATAGATTTTTTTTTTTAGAGTTCAAAAGACTTATTAGATGCATAGTTGAAAGTTCATGAACCAAATAAATACAAATCCTAAGATAAATTTGACAATAGAAGATGAAACTTATAATAACTTTTTTTTTTATAAAAAAATTCAAACTTAAGCACTTCATAGTTACACTTCAAAATTATACTGACTTTGTCGATTTTAATCTTTCATTTATGTTCGATAATTAATCTTTCGTATAATTCAATGTCATTATAAATTATACTATACTCAAAAAATATTTGCTAGCAATATCATAAGATTCTTTCATTAGTTCTTTATAAGTTTCTCTATTTCTTGAATTAGATTATTTATAATGTAATAGACAAAATTATTTTCTTATACAAAAATGCTTTATTTATATTCCAATGGGAGTCGACAGGAGAAAAAACTATGGAAAAATAGACTTGTTGAATTGTGTTAAAAAAAATTAAAATAATAACATTTTATAATATAGGAAGCTCAAAATAATACACATGCTTTATTAATAAAATTGATAATAAATTAAAATATACCATCATTAAAAAAAAAATTTAAACAATGCAATGCAGTTTTGGAAAAAGGTCATGGATGAGCCAATGTGTCATGAACTTGTAAGTCTTTTGTGTCAAATGGACTCCATCCCAACTAATACGTTCATTCGGGTTTGGGCAAACAGATACTCCAGGAAGTCCACACATTTGCATGAGGTTAAAGTTGTAATCTCCTCCAATCCCACAACATGATTTTTGCAATGAAGCTTCATCAAATCCTGTTCATATATAATGGTAGGTAGAACATTTAAAAATTCGAAAAATATTGTTTCAATCTTTTGTAAGTTAAGAAAATGATGTAAAGAGAGTAGGATGAAAATGATTTACCTAGAACGAAAACATGACGAAGAATCCATAGAAATGCATTGTAATAGTCACCATATACAATAATGGTATGTGGATTCTCTTTCTTGAGTACTTCAATAGCTTGTTTGATTTGATCATTATGATAGCTTGCCAAACTATTCAAATCTTTTAAACAATGAAGTTCATCATAAGCAGATGTATCATTGGTTTGGAATCCGGTGAGATAGATGGGAAAACATCCAATTGGAAAGTTTCCAGGAACAATAATTCGAGTACCACCATAGCTTATTACTTTCTACAAACATTATAAGCAAAAGAAAAGTAAGTAAATAAAACGGTTAGTCATAGGAGTAACAAAAAAAAAAAAAAAAAGAATGATCTATTCTAGACAAAAATTTACCTCAACAGCACTCTTTATGGTTTGAACAACATTTGGCACTATATCTTTGACCTCTTGAATAGTTTTACCTTGAAATAGTGCATAGTTATAGTCATTGCCACCAATCTCACCCACCAAGAACAAAGCATTCCTTAACTTCTCGTTGCAATCTATACATATTGCATATGTAATTGTCAAACATCGAAATGTAAAATATAAAAAAATACCAAAAAAAGTATAAAATTAAATTAAAAGGTTAATTACTTACCTCTTTGATTGTGACAAATTGAGTTGAAATGGGAGAACATCCAATCAAGTTGATGGTCAAGAGAAGAGTTAGTAACTGGAGACAAAATTTTCTTTGTAGAAAGATATTGAGAAGGCAAAGCTGTAGAACCAGCCACAGCAAAGTTAACTCCATGATTCGTCAAAGCATCTTTATTCAAATAAGGACTCACCAAAGGAAGTCCAGCATCTAAAGCTGCAAATAAAAGTAACCATTATATATTGTTAATTATATATGCATTATCATGGAGTTATAGAATGAATTAGCAAAGGAAAATTATAATATAGAAGGTTGAAAATAATGGTTACCTAAGAAATCAAGCATAAGTAGACCGTCGGAACATCGACCAGTAGGATTGTTGAAGAAAGATTGGCCATAAGGAAGATGAGAAAATGGAGTGTTGGGATTTTCACGAATGAGATTTCCAGTGTCGGAGATTGAATCGCCAAGTTGATATATAGCGTCGAACATACAGGTTTTTAGTAGATGAGCTTTGGATGAACGTAAAATAAGAATAAGAATAAGAAAAAAAGGAGAGAAAATAGATTTGGTTGAAGCCGCCATTTATTATTAATGCTCTTAAATAAATGATCAAAAGGTTGTTGTGTGAGAAGTGGTGAAGGGCGGATGGTAAGTGCTTATTATTTATAAGTTAAATTTTTTTCCCAAATGCTTTTGGGGTTTGGATTAATTTCCTAATCCTTTAATAAGACGGAATTTCCGAATTTCCGAATACTTTTTTTTTTTTTTTTTTTTTTTTTTTTTTTTTTTTTTTGAGAAAATTACCTTGGTTTGAAGAATATGTATGTTTTGATCCGTTTTTAAAATGTATCTTTTTACCTAAGCTTTCCATTTTACTCCTGAATTATTTTCTTAAATTTTGTTAGTTCACTACAAACACAATTTAATTTTAATCATTCAAAATAATATTAATTTATAATTTTACACTTTTTTTATTGCAATTTTTATATTATCAAAAATGATTTTGAAAAATTATTAGTTTTAGAGTGATTTAAAAAATGACAAGTAATTTTAACTATTCTAGAATCACTTCCAAATATATTTTTAAAATAATGCTAATACTAGCTTCCTAAAGTTTCCATCTTTAAAAAATAGCACCCCTTTTGTAAACTTGTTAAACTCATTTCTTCTCGACTGAGATCAACCATCGAGATTTAGATAATTTTTTTTCTTATCCATTGTTTTGGGTTCTTTTGCCGAAATCTTGCGCAGTATGAACGCTAAGATTCTACTATTTTTTTCAAATATTATTTAATATTTCTAAATCTCATACCAAATGTTATATCTTTTCAAATTTTCTTTTATCTTTATCAAAATTTTCACCCAACTTCTTTTTCACAATTATCTTAATTTTCAGATTTTTAAATGGATTTACCAATTATCAAAATAGATTTTGCAAATTGATTTTAGATGGTTGCACTGTCATTTTTAAAGTTTGGGAAAAAACAAATTTTGCAAAAATTTGGATAAGATTTGAGAAAAATATAGATATCCAGTGTTAATCCTGCTCGATATTTTATCGAGAAAACAACTTTGATGTTAATCATGCCCGAAATTTCACTGAGAAAATATATAGAATCTTGATGTTATTTTCTCGGGATTAACACCGGGATCCACATAATTTTTTCAAATATATGCAAACTCTCCAAATCTTTTACCAACTCTTACCTCTTTTCAAATTTTTTCCGGCAATCTTTCCCAACCTTATATAAAATCATGCAAACCTTACTCCCAATTATGTTTACACGAATTTCTAAATTGATTTATCAATTATTTAAATGATTTACTAATTATCTTTTCAAATTTCTCCAAATTTGGTAACATTTGGTATTGTGATTTTAAAATTTTGGAAATGTCATAAAGATTGAGAAAATTATGTGAATCTCGATCCTCATCTTAGTCGAGATTCCATCAAGAAAGTCCTAACGAATTAATAGTTTGGATATAAGTTAAAAAAAATATACTTTTTATACAATCTCAATGGTCGATCTTGGCCAAAAACCACTGATAAAAGTTATTTTAATGAGTATGCAAAAAAACGTGCTAGTTTTGAAAAGTGGAACTTAAAAAAAAGTTATCTAATCATTTTCCAAAAACCTACCACTCTCTAGCTTAATTTAAAAAATTCCAAATGTGTCCTTCAATGTATTTTCTTTTTCTCATTCTCTAACATACTACAAAATTTGGATTGATTCAGATATTGTTAATTAAAATTTTAAAGTTATGAATAGATAGAAACTTTATTCTAATATAATTTAAAATAAGAGTAGTTGCAAATATAGTAATCATATTCAAAATATTTGTAAATATAGTATAATTCAAAAGAATTTGCAAATATAACAAAATTTAAATTCAACTTTTGAAGTCCAATTAGTGATAAACCATATAATAGTTTAATGAGACCATATCGCTGATAGGAGTAGATTTTGCTATATTTGTAATTTTTAAAAAAATGTTGCTATACAATTAATTATTATCCTTAAAAGTGCTATACCTGATAGATTGTAATATTTTGCTATTATTGATAAATATTTTCAATGATTTTATCTTTTAAAATAATTTTTCTTAATCAATAGATCTACCCGATATAGTCAAACTAAACTTGTGTAGACTTTTCTCTTTAATCAAACTACTCTTCAAAAAGAAAATTTGGGCAGGCTTTTCTCAACAAAAAAGAAAAAAAAAATTGTGTAGACATAAATAAATTCGAATTTCTTTTTATATATTATCCTTTTACATGAGAGATGGATAAAATAAAATAAAATATACAATATCTTTAGATATAAAAAGGAATAACAAATTTAAAAAAGCATTTACATTTAAATGAAAAATAAATATGAAACTAATATTTTCTTTTTAAGATAAGATAATCGAATCTAATGTATATATTATTTTAAAATAAATAAATTGTTTAATCTTTATAACTTATAATATAATCTTATAACCATAAAAATATATATATGTCAAAAAAATTTCCGCACGAGCTCCTTCAAGATAGTTTAGATAAGATTATTTGTTTTTCCAAAATCCAAAAGGATATGAAAATTCAAAACTTTAATTTTCGGAAACGCATTTAGAAAAAGAAAAAAAAATTGAACTTATAAATAATTTTGTTGCCATTCCCCCATTTCCTAATTCCCAACACTTTAATTTCTCTTCTTCCATCTCATTAATGGCTTTTTCTTCTTCTTCTTCTTGGTTCATGCAAAGCTCATTCACTAAATACCGACGCTATTTACCAACTCGATGACGACGACAACGACGATGACTCAATCTTCGACATTGAAAGTCTCATTTACGAAAATCCCGATGACACTCCATTTTCTCATCCCGAAACTAACATAATTTCTAACATGTATGTGAAAAGAAAACAGAGGATGTTTATACATTGTATGTGAAACATTGATGTAATACAAAACATAGGATGTTTATGATAAAATGACATGTGTGCTCTCACTCTCGCTTTCTTTCCTCACTCACAATTACTCTATCTCTCTAGCTCATCGGAGTTTTGACTCTTCGTGTAGGAGAAGAAGAAGAAGCTAGAGAAGAAGTCAGAGAAGAAGAAGATGTAGGAGAAGAATAAGAAGCTAGAGAATAAGTCGGAGAAGAAGAAGATGTAGGAGAAGAAGGAAAATGAGGAAGTCGCCATTTCATATTTTTCTCTAATACGTCGTGACTTTTATTTTTTACAGGTAGGATGACAAAATGTGCCATCTCATAATTAAGTCAACAAACTAACATAATTTTTAACAGAGAGACCAAATTGGTACCAATTAATAAGTTCAAGGACTTAATTGTTACTTTTGAAAGTTCAGGGACCAAATTGTTACTTTTACTAAAGTTTAGTGACCATGATTTTTAACCTAAAATTATTATCATCTTTTAGAGAATTATGTCCTTGAAATTCAACCATATTGATCATAATGCTCCATTTCAACATCACTTATCTATGTTAATTTTTCATTGGATATTTACCTTTTTCCATGTGTTTTAAGATACAAGAGGACATTACAATATTAAATAGCAATCAAATAGCAATGATAAACTACATGGTATCAAATAGCAATCAAATAATAGTCACAAAGTACTTAGTATCAAATAAAAATCAGTTAGCAACCAGAGAAATCACAAACTATTTAGCATCAAATATCAATAATCACAAGGTACTAAAATAATAAAAATCATATAGCAATTAGATAGAAATTAAAAAAAAAAAACTTAGTATCAAATAACAATTAGATGACAATTGCAAACTACTTAATATCAAATAGCAATCAGATGAAAATCACAAACTACTTAGTATCAAATAACAACCAGATGAAAATCACAAACTACTTAGTATCAAATAGAAAATTGGATGTCAATAATTTAATAATCACAAACTACTTAGTATCAAATAAAAATTACACAGAAATCATATGACAATCACAAACTACGTAGTATAAAATATCAATCAGATAGTAATCACTAAATACTTAGTATCAAATAACAATTTAATGGCAATCAAATGCAATAAAAAACCATTTAGTATCAAATAGAAATTGCATAAAAATTAGTTGGCAATCACAGATCACTTATTATCAAATAACAATAAGATAGTAATCAAAGAGTACTTGATATATTAAATAAAAATCAAATGACAATTAAATGCAATCACACATTTTTAACTGTGAGGGGCATTTTGGTCATTCGACTATTTCAATTGGGTTGACCTCGTTAATTTTGTCGTTTAGAATTGTAGGCTATGAGCTTAATTTTCATTTTATGTTTTGCCTGGCCCTTTATGACAATAAGGATAATTTAGGTATGACCTAAAAAATGAAGGTAGTTTTAAATAGGAAAAGTATCAAAACATAGTTTTAAATAGAAAAAATGTCAATTTAGACCTCTAAATTTTAGGGGTATGTCAATTTAAACCTTAAATTAAAAATTGTATCAATTTAAACCCAAAACTAATAATTGTATTAGTTTAAACTTTGGACTTTTGTAAGTACATCAATTTACAGCTATTACTTTCCGTTTGAGAAAACCTCGTGTGAAACTTATAAATGTAGCAATTAAACTCTTAAAGAACTTTCGAAAATGAACCAATTTAGACTCTTATTCATAGTTATTTTTTAGAATCATTCATGCATTTACTCTAATCATCCATTTTGTAAAACCAATATTTAAAAAAGTCTACACACTTTTGTTTTGATAATCAATATATGGATTATTTTCCAACATAATCGATACAATTATTTAAAGAAGTCTACACATTGTTGTTTTAATCTAGAGGAGATGTAAATTGATACATTTACAAAGTTCAGAGTTTTAATTGATAATTATTAGTTTAAAATTTTAATTGATATAACCTCAAATTTTAGAGGTTGATAGTTTTTTTTTTTTTTTTTTTTTTTTTTTTTTTTTTTTTTTTTTTTTTCTTGAATGAATGAGGTGAAATATTATCATCCATGTCTATAATTCAACCAATAAAATTAAAAAAAAAAAAAAAAAAATCCCTTCCAAAGAAAGTAATTATGAAACAAAATCACAAAAGACCCGAAGTAAAGGGCCTTTTTAAAATAGGAAAAGTTATAGTTGGAAAGTCAAAACCTAAATCGTTAATCCATTGTTTAAATTCATAAATTCAATCCTAATAGAGCTCCACATAATTTCCAACAAATTATTAATGGCGAATTCAACCAAAATTGTTTTAATCTGTGTTCTTGTTTTTCTTCTTCTTTCTTCTTACTCCAATGCCCATTCACTAAAAGCTTGTAAATTCAAAAAAATATATCAATTTGGCGACTCCATGTCCGATACGGGAAATCTTGTTCTCGAAAACCCTAACACTCCTTTCTCTCATTTTCCTTACGGAGAATCATTCTCCAAAAATGCCACTGGTCGTTGCTCCAATGGTCTTCTTATGATTGATTATTTTGGTATATTCATTTTCATCAACCTTATCGATCTCTTCTTATTTTGCTTTCGTTTTCTAATTTTGCCATTTATAGCTTCATCTTTAATTATATTTCAGCTTTAGATGCCGGACTTCCGTTGTTGAATCCTTATCTGAACAAAAACGCTTCAACAGATCATGGAGTTAACTTCGCAGTGGCTGGTGCTACGGCATTGCCTTTTGAAACTCTTTTCCAAAAGAATATCACCGGTTTAGTCACCAACTCTTCTCTCTTCCATCAGGTTGATTGGATGTTTTCTCATTTCAACTCTATTTGTCACAATCCGACAGGTTTTTTTTTTTTTTTTTTCTTTTGAATAATTTAGTGACCTTGTATATTTATATATGTACAAATTAATATACTTATATTTTAACATCATCTTTCTTCCATTGTTTGTGTTGTAGAATGTCATGACAAGTTAAAGAATGCTTTGTTCATAGTGGAGATTGGTGGGAATGATTATAATTTTGCAATGTTAAAAGGACAAAGTTTGGAAGAGCTAAAAGATTTGACGCCAGATGTTGTTAAAGCAATAAAAAAGGCTGTTCAAGTAATTAAATTTTGATTCTATTTTTTGTTGGTTTTGTTATGAATTAAATTCTTTTATTGATTTATTTTATGATATGGTTTACAGGGAGCAATAAGTTATGGTGCTACTCGAGTTATCGTTGCTGGAAATTTTCCAATTGGATGTCTTCCATTCTATCTCACTTCTTATCCAACCAATGATACAACTGCTTATGATGAATTTCATTGTTTGAAGGATTTTAATGCTTTGGCAACTCATCATAATAAACAAGTTAAGAAAGTCATTAAAGTATTGAGAAAAGAAAATCCACATACAATTATCGTATATGCTGACTTCTATAATGCGCTTCAATCGATTCTTCATCGTGCTACCAATCTTGGTATGTTTTCTACACTATAATATAAGATTATATATATATATATATATATATATATATATATATATATATATATATATATATATATATTCTTAACTTATTAAAATTACATATAAGATTTCAATTATTAATGTGCTCATGTTAAATGATTCGCTAGGATTTGACGAAGCTTCTTTGCAAAAATCATGTTGTGGAATTGGAGGAAATTACAATTATGACCCTCAAAATACATGTGGGGTTGGTGTACCTGTTTGCCCAAACCCTAATAATCATATTAGTTGGGATGGAGTCCACATGACACAAAATGCTTACAAATTCATGGCACATTGGCTTATTGAGAATATGTTTCCAAAATTAAGATGCATTGTTTAAAATTTATTTTAGTATGGTTATATTCTTTGTTGCTTATAATTTTGTATCCATATTATTGTAGATAGCGTTGTGATTTATTACAGAAATATAAGACACAATTATCCCAATTTTGTGATTGCAGTGGTATCAATTTAAATCTCAAATTAATAATTATTTCAATTTAAATTCTAAACTTTCGTTATTAATGTATTATTTTAGTTACAATTTAAAATAAAAATATTAAAAATTAATAAATTCATCGATCTATAGTTAGTCAAACATTAAACATATAGATAAATATATATATATAATTTGGGTTGGAACCCAAGAAACCCATTTCCATTTTAAAGCAACACTTCGTCTGTTGATGGACGAAGGATGGGAGGTGTACGATTCTGTTTTTTTATTTTATTTTAGAATTTGTTTGAATTTTTTTAGTATTTTAGTATTTTAATATTTTATTGATTATTGTTAATATGTCATAATTACGTATTCTTTTATTTCTTTCAAATGAAGATATATTATGTAATTTTGAGAATTTTCAATCAATTATATGAAATTAATATTTTATGTTATACTTTTTTAAAAAAATAATATGTAATTTTTTTTTTTACTTTTTTCTCAATTAGTAACTTTTTTTTACAATTATTTTTCTAATATTGTAGCTTATATTTTAATATTTTATGATTATTTCTTAATTAGACCTCAGTCATGTGAGTCAAAATCAACTTTGACACGGCTCTTAGGGTGCAACAAAAAAACAAAAAATTGAAAAACCAAACTCGGTTTGGTTTTTCATATAAAATTGGACATATTGGTTTGTAATGGGAGAAAACCAAAAAGTATTAGTTCGGATCGGATTAACCAAACTGAATCGAAGATCTATATATACCGCTAAAAATAAACTCTAACATTAGATATCTTTTAGTGTTTTAGTTATTATGGAGCACATATATTTATTCTTTAGAAAATAAACCAATTATTATTTAGTGTATATGATTTTTTATTTATAAATTAAATTGTCGAAAAAAATAAATATGTCCAATTTCAATCTATAAAAAAATAAATGAACCTAATTTTAATTTAAAATTAGCAAAATGACTAATTCAAAACAAAGTTGGAAATAAAAATTATAATTTGAAAGAAAAAAAGAAAATGTCAACAATCGATAACCAAACCAATAATAAACCAAACCAAATAAAAACCAATCATTGGTATTGTTATTTATTGCACATTGGTTTGAATCTCTTTTCTCTATAAAATCAATTGGTTTGGTTTGGTTCTTGGTTGACCCCACAACAATAATATTTGTTTTTATATTATTTAATGAAAGACAATTATAATATATATATGTAAAATGTTACCATTTGAGGGGCACGTGTCTCTCTTAGCCCTCTTAATATATATGTTCATATTATGAAAACTCATGGACTAAATATACATATTCTTCCAACTCAATCGAGAACTTAAAATAATTTAAATATTAATCATTTTAATATTTTATAATGATTTGGAATAAATAATAAAACTATTAGTAAGTTTTAAAATTTAAATTAAAGAAAGTTATCTTTTTAAGTTTTAATTAAAATGAGTGTTGGGAATTTTAATTCGTAAAAGGAAATTAACAAAACTCATAAAAATCAGAAAAATTAAGGGAAAAAGGGGTATTTACGTTCCCTTGAAGGAGTAGGAAATAAATCCAAAACCCCAAAAGCATTAGGAAAAAACTTAGCCTATAAATAACAATCACTCTTCATTCCGCCCTTCACTACTTCTCATCACACATCAACCTTTTGATCTCTTCTTGCACCATTAATATGGCCACTTCAACCAAATCTCTTTTCTCTCTTCTTCTTCTTCTTCTTTTACGTTCCTCCGAAGCTCATCCACTTAAAGTTTGTATGTTCGATGCTATATACCAACTTGGTGACTCAATCTCCGACACTGGTAATCTCATTCGAGAAAACCCCAACACTCCATTTTCTCATCTTCCTTATGGGCAATCTTTCTTCAACAATCCCACTGGTCGATGCTCCAATGGTTTACTTATGCTCGATTACTTTGGTAACTATTTTTTTTTTAACCTTATATGTTATTTTTTTTTCCTTTCACTAATTTGTTTTGTCGCTCTAAATTAATTTGGTATCTAATAATATATAATGGTCATTTTTATTTGCAGCTTTAGACGCTGGACTTCCTTTGGTAAGCCCTTATTTGAAGAAAGACGCTTTGATGAATCATGGAGTCAATTTTGCTGTGGCTGGTTCTACAGCTTTGTCTACTGAGTATCTTTTGACAAAGAAACTTTTATCTCCAGTTACTAACTCTTCTCTTGACCATCAACTTGATTGGATGTTCTCCCATTTTAACTCTATTTGCCACACTCAAAGAGGTAAACAATTAACCTTCTACTTTTATCTACATCTTTTTTTTTTTTTTTTTTTTTTTTTAATGTTTGACAATTTCTTGTTTATACATTGTATAGACTGCAATGAGAAATTGAAGAGTGCTTTGTTTTTGGTGGGTGAGATTGGTGGCAATGACTATAACTATGCACTTTTCCAAGGAAAAACTATTCAAGAAGTAAAATACATGGTGCCTGATGTTGTTCAAACCATAAAGAGTGCTGTTGAGGTAATTTGTGTTTAGATTTTTTTTTTCCCCATATATATTGGAGGCTTATTGACCTTTTTATATATATATATATATATGTTTGTAGAGGGTAATAAGCTATGGTGCTACTCGAGTTGTTGTCCCAGGAAATTTTCCAATTGGATGTTTCCCAATTTATCTCACTGGATTCCAAACCAATGATACAAATGCTTATGATGAACTTCATTGTTTAAAGAATTTGAACAATTTTGCAAGCTATCACAATGATCAAATCAAGCAAGCTATTGAAGTACTAAAGAGGGAGAATCCACATATTGTTATTGTATATGGTGACTATTACAACGCATTCCTATGGATTATTCGTCATGCTTCCGTACTAGGTAATTTTTCCTCCCTGGAAAATAATATTATATCTTAATGTAAAAATAATCTCTCAAATCTTTAATGTTTCTACCTACTGTTATATATGAGAGCAGGATTTGATGAAGGTTCTTTGCAAAAATCATGCTGCGGGATTGGAGGAAATTACAACTTTAACCTCATGCAAATGTGTGGACTTCCTGGAGTATCTGTTTGCCCAAACCCTAATGAACGTATTAGTTGGGATGGAGTCCATTTGACACAAAAGACTTACAAATTCATGGCACATTGGCTCATCCATGACATCTTCCCGAAATTGCATTGTATTGTTTGAATTTTGTGTTAGAAGGTTGTTATTATTATTATTATTATTATTATTTAATTATTTATTATTATTATTATTATTATTATTATTATTATTATTTTGTAGGCAGTGAGAAACCTTATTCAATTTATTAATAAAGTGTCACTTTCACTTTTAACTTCCCATTGTTCCATTTGTATTTTTACCAGAGTAGTTGGTTCTTGAATAAGGCATTACTTTTGGCATATAAATTCATCGAGCTTCTTTTTCTATACACTTTTTTTTTTCTGTTAAATTAATTATCATATATAAAATCAAAGTATTTTAATTCCAAAATATACATATAGACATACATACACACAAAAAAAAGTTATAAGTTTCAATCACATCAGGGTTTAAAATGTTGAACCCTTAATTTTAATTTTTTTATAATAACAAAAGGTTAAAAAAAAAAACTATCTAAATTAAAGAATAAACATTTTTTTTATTCAAGATATTTATTATTTATTATCATATTTAACATTAATTATATTTTATTACTTGTCTTCTTATATTTTGTAAATTTTTGTATGACATCATAAAAATGTCGATTCACTTCTCATATCGATGTCGAACTTATGAAAATAAAAAGTTTAATATCATCAATCATTCAATCTACTCAAATTAGGGAAGAAAGCAAAATCACGACAAAAAGATTTTAATCTATAACGAACAAATATTATTTTCGCAATGGATGAGATTAATTTTTTTTTCTTTTTCATTTTTTACAACTCGTCAATTTCTATCTTACCTCTTATGAAAAAAAAAAAAAAACATTTAAGATGGTATAGTTTTTATTTTAGAACAAATGATTTCAAATTTCAAATATAAAAACCATTTTTTCAGTGACTAAAACTAACTAAAACCTATTCCATTACTGGTTAAGAAATACATGCATTGCATATGAAGTTTCTTTTTCTTCTATATGACTTGGTTCAATAGACTTAGGTGCCGAGGGAATCATTTAAATTGGGAATGAAGGAGGGGGTGGAAAAAAGAAAACCCACAACCTAAGGAGGTATAAAAATGAAGTGCCCGTTTGGATTAATTTAAAAAATAAATATTTTTCAAACATTCATTTTCATTTAAACACTTTTGATAAGAATTATTTAAAATAAATACACTAATAACTTGCAAAATTCATTTTGAGTGGTTGGAAACACTTAAATTTCTTTCAAAATGACTTATTATATATTTAAATTAGACACTTTAAGAGGTATTCCAAACACACAGAGTAAAAGAATATTTATATGAACAAATAATGCATAGTAGCTTGTCATCTTTTTATAATATCAAACTTTTTTTTATTATTAATATTAAGTTAATGTTAGTAAATATTTGGATGATACTTATAGTTATATTTCAAAGTTTTTTCAAAATTCAATACATATGTTAATAGATATTGGCAGATAAAAAGTTAGTTAATGCATTGGTTTTTTTTAGAAAATTATTATAAATAAAAAAAATATCAAAATATCTATAAATATAGAAAAATTTCATTTTTGTTTAGTCATACAAGTTTATGACGATTTATTCTCAGTAATAGAAGTTTATTGTGATTTATTACCTATATGAGAACCAGACATTGTCACACGTTTCAGAAAATAAAAACAGATTCTCTAATTAATAATTAAGTAATAAATTCGTGCGGTTGCATAAATCAAGGAGAATAATTTATGTAAAGATATTTTAATAAATAGGGGGAGTAATGCAGGAAAAAAAAAGTTGGGCTGTTTCTAGCCATAGAAACATTTATCATTTATGTAAAATTTAAAAACTATAGATATATATGAAATTATAGTATTAATTTAGACAAGAATTATCAAATATATACTAGTGGATGTTAATAATCACGAAGTCTGTGCACTACAAGAAATCTGGTCTTTAGGGACGAAAAGAAAACGTCGCAACCTGCAATGATTTAAATTTCGTCGCAACAGAAAGCGACGTTTAAAAAGATGTCACATTTTGTGACGGTTGGCTATTTTTGTCGCTCAGCAACGTTTTTATTGCAGTTTTTTTCACCCAAAATACATATATGTAATCCTCGATCGAGAAAGGCTTGCCACTCACAATGTTCAATTTAATCCTGCACAAGTAAATATACACATATCAATACACAATATAAACATAAATTCTCAATCCCCAACTTTAAGTTCTTGAATTGAAAGGAAATTGAGCCTATAAATTCCTCCTTTCAAATTCATAAATTGAATTGCAAGAGAATTTGTGATATTCATAAATAATTAATGACCATTTCAACCCAAATGGTTTTAATTTGTGTTCTTGTTTTCCTTCTTTTTTGTTGTTGGTCCAATGCCTATTCACTAAAAGCTTGCAAGTTGGACAAAATATACCAGTTGGGCGATTCCATATCCGATACTGGAAATCTTATTCGTGAAAATTCTAACACTCCTTTCTCTCATCTTTCTTATGGAGAATCATTCTACAAAAATGTTATGAGTCGCTGCTCCAATAGTCTTCATATGATCTATTATTTTGGTATCTATTTTCATCAACTTTATCTCTTCTTATTTTGCTTTCACTTTTTTTCATATATAAGCTCTAACTGTTGTTAATTCCTAATAATTATATTTCAGCTTTAGACATCGAACTTTCGTTGTTGAATCATTTTCTAGACAAAAGCGCTTCCACGAATCATGGAGTTAACTTTGCAGTGGCTGGTGCAACGACTTTGTCTTTTGAACTTCTTTTGTAGTAAAATATCTCTACTTTTGTCACCAACTCTTCTCTCAACCTACTTGATTGAATGTCCTCTCATTTCAACTACATTTGCCACTATCAAATAGGTTTATTTATTTAGTAACCTTGATATATGTGCATATACATGTATATTTTCAACTTCATTTTTCTCTCATTATATATATCTTCCTTTATTTATATATGTTGTAGAATGTCACAACAAGTTAAGGAATAATGCTTTGTTCATGGTGGGCGAGATTGATGGAAATGATTATAATTTTGCAATACTTGGAAGGAAAAACTTTTCAAGAGATAAAAGATACAGTGCCTGATGTTGTTCAAACCATACAACAAGTTGTTGAGGTAATTATGGTTTGAATCTAATTTTTGTTATTCATATGAATTGAGTTTTTGTATTAATCTCTTTTTGCTTATGATATTGTTTGCCGAGAGTGATAAGCTATGGTGCTACTTGAGTCATCATTCCAAGAAACATTCCAATCAAATGTTTACCTATCTATCTCACTGGTTTTCAGACAAATGATACAATTACATATGACGATCTTCATTGTTCTGACAAATCAAGCAAGTTATTGAGGTATTAAGAAAAGAGAATTCACATACTGTCATTGTGTATGGTGACTATTATAATACGTTGCTATGGATTCTTCGTCATGCTTCCGAACTTGGTACATCTTTCAAGCCCCTAAAAAATAATATTAAATTTACAAAAATTACATACAAGATCTCAATTATTAATACAATCATATTTATGAATAGGATTTGATGAAACTTCTATGTAAAAATCATGTCGTGGAATTGGAGGAAATTACAATTTTAACTTGAAGAAAACATGGGGACCTGAAGTATTTGTTTGCCGAAACCCTAATGATCATAGTAGTTAGGAATGAAGTCCACTTGACACAAAATGCTTACAAATTCATCGATGACATTTTCCCCAAATTAAGTTGCATTGTTTAAAACTTAAAGTTTTAGTATGGTTATTTCTTTTAATTTTGTTGAGATTGTAAACAACCCTAGTGATTTATGAAGGAAATATGAGTACTATTACATTTTTCATTAATGTTAAAGGACACTTTTTATGTCTAACTTTTTAAGTTTATTCTATTTTTTGTTTCTAAACTTTTAAAATGTTATCTATTTTAGTCTCTAACACTTACAAATTTCTATCTATTCTATTTTTTAATTAATATTTGTTATAACGAGGGAAAATTTTCTATTAGGTGCATGCTCCGTTAATTTCATTTAGTATTTGACATGGATGATATATTATTTCATTTTAGGAGTCCCACACAAGTATTAAATTTTTTATGGCAAACGATGAAAACAATAGAGATAGTTTGTAAAAGTTTCCATATGACCGTAGAACTATAATTTTCTTTTTTTTTTTTGGAGTACAACAATTGTAGGGTGAGAGATTGAAACTTCAACCTCCAGAGACAGACAATATGCCGATACCACTTAACTAAGCTTATTTTGGCGGTGGTATTTACTTTTACAGTGAATCAAACTGTGATTATTTCCTTTCATAAAAGAAATATTCAATATTGTTGGATTCCACATAATGGTTCATAATTATTAAAAGATGCTAACGTGATAATCAATGGACGGATGGAGCAATATTTATAATAACGAAATTTTCTTTACAAAGAAATTAGGTATATGATCAAGCAAATATGGATATTGGTTGAATTTTTTGGTCGTGTGGAAATTAAATGTGGATTCCCTTTTTTCTGGATGTGGGGTTCTTGTGCAAAAATGGATTTTGAGGGATGTAGATGAAAGATATTTTGTTTTCTTTTTTTTGGGATTATGTATCTTACTCAATTTTAATTTGGACAAATGCATCCTTGAATTTTAGGATATTATCTAAATTATATGTTCTTCCAAACATAATAAAATCAAATAATACATAGGTCATGTTTAGTAATTATTTGTTCCCATTTGGTAATTATTTTGTTTTCTTCTGATTTTGAAAATTAAGCCTATTTCCTTCCCATTTCTTGACACCCTAGGAGCTTGCAAATGCCACAAAGCGCTCGCCCTAGTATATCCCAACCAGCAAGTGAGCCGCGAATTTATAGAGCCAAGAAACATGATGGAAAGAGACCGACAAAAAAAAAGCACCAATAGATCGGAAATCAAGCATCAATGAATCAATTAAAATCATAACATGGGAGAGCTCAAAAAGTTCCGCCAATCCAAGACCCTCGAAAATAACAAGAACCTCTACACATAAGAGACTCATTATTACTTCTCTGAATCCATGAAGGGAGGCCAAAATAGCCCCTGAATGAGATCCAATAATATTCTCACGTATAAGAATTCTACACAGATATAAGAACTTAGTGTATAAACAATTTTTAAGTATTGTCTTAATAAAGTGTTTAAATTGATTCACTCATAAAAATTAAAAAATTTAATTGAAGCAATAAGATATTTTTTTAACTAAGTTTGAAAGAATGTTATAATTAAAGAAAATTATCTTAAATGACAAAACTATTGAAAATATTTACAACTAATATTAAAATACACAGCCTATCTAAAATAGACTATTATCTGTGTCTGTCGTGACACATATAATAGTCTATCGTGACATTTATACAGTGAAATTTTTATATATTGGTAAATATTTTGATTCTTTTGCTATATTTGAAAATAACCCAAACTTAAATAGTTTGTGGTTCAGCTCTTAAATTTTGCTCGGAGAAATCTTGAAGAAGCCATAGCCTTAGAACTAAGAACTCGACTGCAGCCATTAATTCCGATACAGAAAATGGCCGAGCTTCCTCATAACCGAATCCCCAATCACCTCGAAGGCTGCTTCAGTGGGATGAATGCTATCATAGAACAGATATCTTGATGCGTTTTTACACGTTGGAGTTATTAGGTTACAGAGAGGCCCTGCTTCCTTTAATCCAGTTCCACAGCAACCTTTATTGGTATGCTCAAAACCTGTTCGACGAAATGCCCCAACCAAATTTTAGTTCATAATGTCTCTCAAAACTGCATTTTCCCTTACATATTTACTGTATTAGATTAAATTTCAATTACCACTGACTGAGACTTACCATATTTCTTAGGATTATGGACCATGTCGTACATGTCATTATAAAAAAATTTGCTGCCAGAAAGCTGTGGCTCTAAATTCCTTAGTAGCTTTGAAAGCTTCTGATTGTAGACTCTGGAATCTGTGTTTCGTTCTTCCACACAATCTCGATCGAAGAGATGCCGAATTGATAAGGTTTGTTGAATGGGAAGACAACCAATTGGAGGGAGGCCAGTCACCACCATATTACGACAACCAAGCTGGTAATTTCCTGTCCATTTTCAATTGAAAACAGAGTTAAAAGTGCTTATTTTCAATAGAGTTCAAGTGTTTGTTTTGATGGTACAAGTATAGAATAATGGGAAAAAATCAAGCCCACAAAAAAACCCGACTAAAGCAAGGGAGACCCAACTAAGAGATTGATTGTAAAGAACTTGGGAGAAAAGAAACACCCTTTTCAAAAACAACAAACTAAATGGATATGATATGAGACAGGGAGTCTTGACATTTTGATAATTATATGTTAAATATTGATTAGGATATTAATGGTGTGCCTATTGTATAATGTACCTTGATCAAGCTCTATAGCCTATTCTGTATAAAATCTTGGTAACCACTAATATTATACTGTAGCCGCCTTAGGCGAAGGTCATCGATATTGATGTTAAAGTCATTGGTTCATGCACTAATCACAACAAAGGCATTCTTAAGAATCCTCCTACTTTGACGTACACCCACAATCTTTCGAAACCTTTTAATGTAGTTCTTGAAAAGATCGATTTGCTTCATCACAGGAATGACTCCAGATATAAGGGTCGTAAGGTTGTCGTAGCCAGTGCCAGCCGATGCAAAACTGACCCCTGTTTTCACATCATCATCCGACAGTTTAGGATCCAGAAATGGAGGAACAAGTTCCTTTATCCCCAACCTAGAGGCCAACATATCAGTTATGAGTTTTCCATCACTGAACCTTCCAGTACTAACATGGCCAGGAAAATTTTTGCCATATGGAAAGTAATTGGCCTTAAAAATGGTGGAAATGAAGTTGTTATTTCCAGTATCCACTGTAGAATCACCAAATATGAGAATGGCGGGAAACGACCGAGGAATTTTAGGCTTTAAAGCACTGCCTGGATTACTAAGAAATAGCAGCCAAATTATGTGGAATGATAGAGCTGCAATGAGGTAATTCTTAGCTCGTGCCATTGCTATTGGTCTTCAAATTCTTTGTGTTTGATGTTCATCTTTGCTAATTGGTCCATATATTTATAGGTTTTGAAGGATATAGCAGTTAGCTCATTATGGTTTTTATATGGGTTTATTTAGTTATTCTATGCATAGAGTAAACCGGTTTACGCCTTCATTGCCTTAGAATTTAGCTGACTGAAGCAGTTATGGTTGATTTGGCTTAGTTGTTTATCTTTTACTAATGTTGTTCATTTGTTTATTTACCTTGTGGATAACCCAAAACTGTTGTGAGTTGTAAATAGAACTACTTCATCTTATGTCACCCGAACAATTTTATTTTTAGTATTATCCAAGAAATAATACCCGTTTCGTCTCGAAATTTTGGTCCTAATCTTTATTAAGTCCTCACGTAGGAATACTTATGATTGCATAAAATTTTATCAATCTATATCTTTAACGAAATTAGTTTGAGCATAGCTCAAATGGTTAAGACATTATATATCTCAAAATATAATCGTGAGTCGATTATAATAAAAGCGTGAGTGGCAGGATGCGAACCTGCGCGGGCAAAGCCCACATGATTTCTAGTCATGCCCGATAACCACTCCGGCACAACCACATGATGTGTACTTATTAATCCTTAATCGTTGAAATAATTCACCATCATAGTATTATTTGGGAAAAAATAGATTTCAAAACTTTGGACCTAATTTTCATTCGATCCTCAGGTAATGATACTGATGTTTGCATAAAATTTTATCAATCTATATCTCTAAAGATGTTTCTTCAAGTGCAACTATATATGCCATTTTGAACATAGCTCAATTGTTTAAGACATTACATCGTCGATTAGGGAAGATTTGAAAAAACACAATCGGGTTGGGTTGGGTTATCAACTCATTTGGATTTGGTCAAAATAGTCTGAGTTCCCACCCATCGTGGAGGGTTCTATAAAGGATGTATTCTTTAGAAAAAGCGATCCGAACAAAAAAAGATGGTTAGAAATTAAAAGAAAGAAAAAGATGAAAGAAAAAATGCATCAATTCAGGATGTATTCTTTAGAAAAAGTGATCCGAACAAAAAAGATGGTTAGAAATTAAAAGAAAGAAAAAAATGCATGAGAAGCAAGATTTGAACCTACAATAGGCAAAGCCCACATGATTTCTAGTAATGCCCGATAACCACTCCGGCACGCCCACATGAACTATAATTAACATCCCTAATTTATGATATAATTCTTCATCTTAGTATTATTTAAGAAAAATTAGTCGTTCGGTCCAAAAACTTTGAACCTAATTTTCATTTGGTTCTCAAGTAATAATACTCATGTTTGCATAAAATTATATCAATCTATATCTCTAGCGAAGTTTCTTCAAGTGCAACCATATATGTCATCTTGAGCGTTGCTTAATTGGTTGAGACATTTATATCGTCGATAAGGGGTGTTCAAAAAATGAACACATATTTACTCCTTAGTTTTGAGTATTGGTTCTCCATTTGGTCCCTAAGTTTCAAATTATTACATTTTTACTATTGAGTTTTGAGTTTAGTTTTCATTTTATCACTAGTTTCAAAATATTTCATTTTTACTCTTGTGTTTTGAGTCTAGTTTTCATATGGCTCCTAGATTTCTTTGTGTTGCACTTTAATTATCAATTCTCGAGTAAGTAATGATCACCTTTTCGTTTCTTTTCTTTTCCTTTTCACATTCATGCTCGCTTTTAATCCTTTATGTTAATTTTTAATTAATTAATTTAAAATAATTATGATGTGATTTTTTTCAAGGTAAATTATTATAAATAGAAAAAAATAGCAAACTATTTATAAATATAGAAAATTTTATTGTTTATCAGTGATAGATCGTGATAGACTTCTATCGCTTGAAAGATAGAAGTCTATCATGGTCTTTCGCTCAAGGGATATAAGTCTATCATAGTTTATCGCCGATAGACAGTAAAAATTTTCTATATTTATAAATAGTTTGACCTATTTTGTTATATTTGTAAATATTTTTTTTTTCAATTGATTTAGTACTAAAAAGATTATTGAAAACTAATTTTATAATAATTAATTTAACTGCATTGACTTAATCAATAGAAAAAAAAAAAAAAAAACCACAAATGACTAAAAGATGGCATTAGTGAAAACTCAAGGCAAAAGTTCAAAATCTTGAAACCTATAAAACAAATGGAAACTAAACTCATAACTCGATGGTAAAATTATAACATTATAAAATTTAGTAACGAAATAAGAGCTAAAACTCCAAACTTATGGATCATAGTATAACATTTTTAAACATATAGACCAAGTGAATAACCATACTAAACACTTGGGGATCATTTGTTTTTTTGGAAATCTAGATAACAAAATTTTTTAAATGTTTGAAATTATAGATGCACGAAATTACAAGTGTCTGATCTCGTGTTTGTTTTTTTAAAGAATTTATTTATATATTTGCAAATACTTAAAGTTATTACATATGTGTTTTTATTAATTTGAATTCGAATATCTCTCTAGAAAATAAGAGTGATCTATACCGTTGACAGTATTTATTTTAATTATAAAATGCAAATAATGAATAGTAATATATATATATAAAGAAAAAAAGAAAGGGTAAAAGTAATTAGAGGATGCCCTCTCATATGGGAATTCGGAAAACCCATGTTTCGGGGGTATCTAAAACTCTCTAATGCAAGGGCTTATTATCTAACCACAAAACAAATGAAGTAATCCATATGCCTACTACATAAAAATCGATAAAATAAATGGCTCTTTAAGACCACAAACTTAATTTTAAAAAAGTGAATTGATTTATTAGTTATAAATTTGAATTTCATCACCTTAAAATTTAGGAAAAAAAACTTAATAAACACAACATAAAAAATTAGGAGCAAAGTCTTTATTGTGTATTAAAATGAGACAACAAAGCTGTGGTCGATTTCCAACTTGATTCACGTCATTAGGAAAACACGTGAAATATTTCGAAATGGTTGGTTTTGGTTACAAAGAAATCCACAATTCCAGTCAATTTGAACTTCAAATCTTGGCTTCAATGAAACGCTCAAAGAAGAAAATCTTGCAGAATCAGCTCAGGTATTTTCATTCTTCGGAGCCTTAGAACTTGAACTCCACTGGAGCCATTAATTCCGATACAGTAAATCGTCAAGTTTCTTTAAAAGCGAATCCGCGATGATCTTGTAGGCTGCTTCAGTGGGATGAATGCTATCCCAGAACATAAATTTTGATGGGTTTTTACATGTTGGAGTTATTGAATTACACAGAGGCCCTGCTTCATTCAACCCACTTCCACAGCAACCTTTATCGGTACGCTCAAAACCTGTTCGACGAAATGCCCCAAGAAAATTTTAGTTCAGAATGGCTCTCAAAACTGCATTTCCCCTTACATGTTTACTGCATTAGATTCAATTTTAAGTACCACCGACTCAGACTTACCATATTTCTTAGGATTATTGAGCATGTCGTTAATGGGGGTGTAGATGTCAGCATAAAAAATTTTGCTTCCATGAAGCTTTCGCTGTAAATTCTTTAGTAGCTTTGAAAGTTTCTGATTATAGGCTTTTGAATCTGAGTTTTGTTCTTTGATACAACTTCGATTGAAGGGATTCCGAATCGACATAGTCTGTTGAATGGGAAGACAACCAATTGGAGGGAGGCCAGCGACCACCATATTGCGACATCCAAGCCGGTAAATTTTCTGTCCATTTTCAATTAAAAACAGAGTTATAAGTGTTTATTTTCAGTAGTTCAAATGTTTGTACTGGTGATACAAGTATAAACTAAGAATGTTTTTCAAGTAAATTTTAGTTTAGACGTAGGACTAAAATTTGACGCCCAGTAATTTTTTTTTTTTTAAGTACAAGAATTGATTGAATACAAAACTAGGTATAAAAAGTTATAATTTAGACTCTGTTTTGGTATCTGTTTGGTTTGTAGTTTTTGGATTTTGCAAATTACTTATGAACCCTAATCTTACTCATGTGTTCCTTTGTTGCGATATCTACTTTTTCGAGATGTTTTTAGAATCCAAGTCAAGTTTTGAAAGCTAAAAAGATATAATTCTGAAAACTTGTTTTTGTTTTTAGAATTTAATTATAATGTGCCTATTGTATAATGTACCTTGATCAAGGTTTGTAGCCTGCTCTGTATAAAATCTTGGTAACCACTAATATTGTACTGTAGCTTCCTTGTGGGAATGTCATAAAAGTTGACGTTGAAGTCATTGGTTCCTGCACTAATCACAACAAAAGCATTCTTAAGAATCCTCCTACTTTGACTTGCACCTACAATCTTTTGAAGCCTTTCAGCGTAGTTCTTGAAAAGATTGATTTGTTTCATCACAGGAATGACTCTAGATATAATGGCTGTCAGATCATCAAAGCCGGTGCCAGCCGATGCAAAACTAACCCCCGTTTTCACATCATCATTCGACAGTTTAGGATCCAAAAATGGAGGAACAAACTCCTTTATCCCTAACCTAGAGGCCACCATATCAGGAATGAGTTTTCCATCACTGAACCTTCCAGTACTAACATGGCCAGGAAAATTTTTGCCATATGGAAAGTAATTGGCCTTGAAAATGGTGGAAATGAAGTTGTTATTTCCAGTATCCACCGTAGAATCACCAAATATGAGAATGGCGGGAAACGACCGTGGAATTTTAGGCTTTAAAGCACTGCCTGGTTTGCTAAGAAATAGCAGCCAAATTATGTGGAATGATAGAGCTGCAATGAGGTAATTCTTAGCTCGTGCCATTGCTATTGGTCTTCAAATTCTTTGTGTTTGATGTTCATCTTTGCTAATTGGTCCATATATTTATAGGTTTTGAAAGATAGAACAGTTAGCTCATTATGGTTTTTACATGGCGTTATTTAGTTATTGTATGCATAAACAGTAAACCGTTTTATGCCTTGGTTAGCAATTTAAAGCCATTGAAAGTCTCATGGAACATTTCGGGATTAGCTGGCTGAACTAGTTATGGTTTATTTGGCTTAATTAGTTTCATTTTGACTAACTTAGTTTATTTGTTAATTTATTATCTATTTAATGAACCAAAACTGTTC
Organism: Citrullus mucosospermus; assembly: GCA_030954485.1. Classification (NCBI taxonomy): domain Eukaryota; kingdom Viridiplantae; phylum Streptophyta; class Magnoliopsida; order Cucurbitales; family Cucurbitaceae; genus Citrullus; species Citrullus mucosospermus. Next base: position 28,716,392 of record CM062056.1, read on the forward strand.
TGAGTTGTCAAAATTCCATCTTATATAGACAAGAGTATTATATTGTTATTATTTAGGGAAAAAAAATACCCGCATTTGGGTCCTTAACTTCCTAAACTTTGAATCTAATTTTCATTAGGTCCTCATGTAACTACACTCCTAATTGCATAAAATTTTATTAGTCTATATCTCTAACAAACTTCTTCAAGTACAACCATATTTGTCATCTTGAGGGTAGCTCAATTGGTTAGGACAAAGTTCGAACCTCCCATTACACAATGTAGCTATATACAATACCACAGTACACTAATAGTTGGGCGTGCTTATAATTGATATCTTTTTCTTTTGAGTTTAGTGACATGTAAAATATGTTTTTACTTTGGAACCACCCAAAAGGTCTAAATCCCTAGATATACTCAGTTCAACTTGGGTCACTTGCTCTTCATCTTGAGGCACATCCAATTCATCTAGATTCAACATTCAAATAGAACACAAGCACAAATCTCACTTGCTCTCATCAAGGTAAGGGAGACGACAAGGCTACCTAGATAGAGCTTGATCGAGACTCACTAAATTCTCTGTGTTTGAAATTTGAGGATTTCTCCGACTCACAACTAGGTTTAGACCATAGCTCTGATACCAATAAATAGGACAACATAACTTTTATCTGTCTACACAATAGCATGATATTGTCTACTTTAGGCATAAATTCTCATGACTTTGCTTTTGAAACCACCCAAAATACGTCATATTAATGGAGATAATTGTCCTCATTTATATACTCATAATCACTTTCTTTCCTAACTAGTGCAAAACTTTGTTTGCACTCCTAATATTTACTTTTTATTTCTCTGTTTTTCCAATATTTAGAAAAACACCTAACAACATGGTTGAAGTTGAAACATGCAAGAATGGAAGGAGAAAGTTTTTCTTTCCTTGGGCTAAATTCTTGGTTGAATTTAGTCCTTCACGACCTTTGTGGATATCGGTATTTACACTCTCAATGTGCACAAGGACGTGATAGTCATTGAACAAAACCAAAAGCACCCAGACAACATCCCTGAGCCATATAATAATGACCAATTTATTTACCATCTCCCTAAAGAGGGACAAGAGTGAAATTATATTTTCGATAGTGAGTCCAAGGTAATAACCAATAGATTCCGTGAGCTAGAGCGAGCATAGCATAATTGACATACAATTGTGTTAATAACCATGAGGTATGTGGTTCAAATTTTCCTATCCTGAGTGATACTATAAAGAAGAAATTATCGTTCAATCACAAAGGAAGTGTTAGTAGATATTTTTCCCATCTCACTTACCATTAAGTAGAATAATCATAATCGAGGTCGAATCATAATTGGTTGAATAGACATTTTTAAGTAATTGGGATGGTTCGAAAAAGTGTAGACATGATAGTTCTTTTTATTTCAATATGGGTGGGAGGATTCGAACTTTTAAATTCGAAGTTGATAAAATATATGTTGTGTCAGTTGTTGAGTTGTGCTCACTTTAGCGTGTAGACATGATCGTTGATCCATGTATAGTTGATGAATGATTCCAATATAAATGAAATAAAATCTTGAGTTAAAGTACAATTAGTAATTTGAAAATTAATGGATTTTGAAATTAAGGTAAATTAAAATTAAGTAGATTTAAGTTTCAGTGAGGGTCACGGAGAGGGTTGAAAAAAAAAATTGTGATTGGAAAAAAAAGGTTAAAGTACAAATTTAGTACCTACAATTCAGAGAAAGTTGAAATTTAGTCTCTAATTTTAAAAGTTATAATTTAGTTATTATACTTTGATAAAACCCCATAAATAGTCATTATAGTTTGATAAAACTGTCATAAATAATGGTTTTATCAAACCTTAAAAACTAAATTCTAATGGTAAATCAACTAAATTCTAACTTTACGAAGTTTGTAATTATGTTTAACCTCTTCCTACAAATTTGCACTACTTTTTTAATCTTACAGGTACTTAGTCATTTTTCATTGTAGACCTTTTAATTTAATTTATTACTGTTAACAAAGGCTCTCAAGATAACTTATTATCTTGCACCAATCTCTGTCAAACAATGTTTTCCATCACATGATAATTTTGAACAAGAGGATCCATATAATTTCACTGTGCAAGGCTCGACCTCTAAAAATTTGAAAAGGTAAAAAGTAAGTTAGAAAAATAATTTTTTAAAAAAGAGGTTACTTTTGTCCCCTAAAATTATTTTTGATTAGAAATAGCAATTTTTTAATGTATTGAATGGTTTGGATCCAACCTCAAATGGTTGTACTAAAAATAGTTTTTCCTTAAATTTTGGTTCAATAAATATAACCAAAGCACATGAGTGATTTAATTTAAAACTACTTTTATTATTGATATTTTGAGGGAAAAAAATACTTTTTGAAATAACTGTTCAAACTAAAAGGTGCATCATGATTCACACATAAAATTATTTATTTAAAATAGTATATTTTAAAAACAAAATAGAAGAGAAGTTCAATCACAAGTCACAAGCACTTGGTTGAACTTTGTAAAACTAATTAATATCACACAAGTCACTGGATTTTCAAATTATTTTGAATGATCTATACAGTGATTTGTTGCATTAAGTTATTATTGTTGTTGTTATTATAACTATTTAATTAGGTATGAAAAAAAAAACTAATTTTTTTAAAAATATCTAAACTTACATAAATCTCTTTTCTATTATTAAATATAAAGTCTACATCATATCATACATCTTCTTTTTCTTTGTTTAACTTGCATCATATCATATCTAATCTTTATCACATACACTTATTTGGTTTTGTAAGACAAAACCATCTATATGATGCACTATGCCAATAATTTAAATTCTAGTTTATGTCTTTATAATGTGACTAAGCCTAATTATTTAATAATTTGACTCAATTGTTTGGTTTGTATATTTATTTAAATTAAATAACTCTGATTAGATGGTGATCAATCTAGCCTCAACCTGACTTTATATATTATTTGATTGAGTTGTTGGAAGTTGTTTCAATAGTTTATGTAAACTGAAAAAGGTTTAGCAATAATTTGTACTTACCTCTTCTTTTTTTAAAATCAAAAGTTCAAATCATCATACTCCAATTATTAAAAAAAAATAGTTTAATTTATACATTTATACTATATATATGGGTTATGAGAGGAGAATTTTTATGTCCTCATTTTACCTTTTATAACTTTTCATAAATCCTATTTTGCCCTTTATCACAACTATTCGGGTTGATGTGGTGATACTCAAAGTGGCATATTCTCTTACTTACAGGTATGGTCTAGACCATAAATATGAAATATCACAAGATCTATCAGTAGAAACATGTTTGAACAGGCAATCACGTCCTTTCCCTATTACAACTATCCGGGTTGAAGTGGTATTGTCGTGTATGAGTGTGATGGAAATCATAGATATGAAAAATCATGATCCAACAATAGAGATATGCTTGAATAAATAGTCACATCCTTTGCCACGTTACAATCCATGGTGGTCACCTACCTAGGATTTAATATCTTACAAGTTTTTTTGACACCCAAATGTTGTAAGGTTAAGCGGGTTGTCCCGTAAGATTAGTCGAAGTGCACGTAAGCTGGTTCGAACACTCACGGATGTATATAAAAAAAAAGAATAATAAATAATCACGTCCTTTACCACGTTACAACTATTCAAGTTGAAGTGGTATATCTCATGTATGGGTATGATTAGACCATTGATATGAAACATGAATATCTAACGGTGGAGATGTATGTGAACAGACAATCAAGTCTTTTACTTTTTAAATTTTCATAAGTCCATATTTCGTCTTTTCATTTAAAATGGTTACAACTATAAGAGTAAAATAATGTAAGAAACTATTTGATATATTAATTCTAATTTTTTAGAACTTTTTTTTCTATATAATAACATAAACTATAAATTCTATGTGTGATTGTTATGGACTAGTTTATTAAAATAGTACTAATCTATTAAAGTATATACATGTCGAATTAAAAATAATAGTTTTTCCGTCTGTTGATTTTAACTTTATATTTTAGAAATAATTACGTGTAATGCACGTGTTTATAAATTTTATAGTTTATATAGTATTTATTATCTTTTCCCTTGCAAAAGTTTAGTATGAATATTGAATAAATTCATTTTTTTTAAAGAATATTGAATCATGCTAATTTATTTAAGCAACTTTGGTCCCATTATCATTAATGTAATCAAATACTTTGTTATTGATTTTGATATAAAGCAATTAAAAATGAATATTGGACAGAAGTTTTACTTCATACTATAATGATAGGATTCGCTCCACGAAAGTCACCAACCTCTCGAAGGTTGAAGCTAAAATGAACTTAGTTTGATGGTAAAGTAAGGGACCCATAACTTTAAGTGAAGAAATACTCATGTATATGACATTAGAGTCTAACCTATGAATTTCTAGTTTTATGTTTATATATAGTTTCTCCTCTTTAAAAAAATATCTAATAGGTCTCCGATTTTTTTTCTCTTAAAAAATCAATTTTGCATCTGATACGACTCTTACCTATTTTAAAATGTTAAAAATTAAATGTTATAGTAGGCATTGTATTTAATTTGCTTAATAGATATGATTAAACATCTTTTAAAAATTAATCTATGAATTAGCTATAAAATTTAAAATTTAAGGTTCAAATAGACAAACTATTTTTTTGTCTTATAAAACGGTTGTTTTTTTTAAACATTTTTAGTATTTTACATTTTTAAGGGTCTAGAGTCAAATTAATTGAAAGTTTAAGGATTTATTAGTTACAATTTCCAAAATGTAGAATTTAATCTTCATATAAAGGTAATTCGAAATGCACTGATATATAATATATCCTTATTACTTTACAAAATTATTTAAGGTACGTTAAATCCATTTTTGTAAAATAATTATAATGATCTAAAAATATTTATGTGTGTGTGAAAAATTAAAATAGAATTAAGTTTTTAAAGTGTAAAAAAAATTATATGTACTTTTCAAAATTAAAAAAATTATAAAAAAGAAAGTTGCCAATGGTTAAGACCACGTGAAACATAATAATATATATTTCATGGATCTGTTCTTATTGATAATTGGCATGACATTTTCTTCTATAAAAGTTGGAAGTCTGATTCTTCATTCTTGCAATTGTTATCTTAAAAAATAAAAAAAATAAAAAAAATAAAAAAAGCTTTTTGAGGTTGAAAATTCACTATAACAATTTGTCCAACACAACGTCTTTTCTCTTGAAACATTAGAGAAGGTTGAAAAAGATAACAACCATCGATAACAGCCAATATATAGTATTGTAGTTAATGACAGATCTATAAAAGGGCAAGGAGGTACGTGCTCTCTCACATGGTCCGTTTTGCATATATTATATTGTTTTTTTTATTATTAAACATAAAATAAAAATTACGGTTATATTTAATATATAAAACTATTGTTCTCTAATGATCATAAGCCTGTGTTGTCTTCAATCGTTAAAGAGGTGGCATGCATCTTCCCTTTTGCCGAGGTCTGAATCCGCCTTAACGCATTTCCTACTAAAACATTAAAAAATATATATATATAATAAATTAATTAATTATGTCGATATTTAAAATTACATTTATATTAAATTGCAATCTTGTCTCTAAATTTTAAAAATTGTGATAAATAAATTCCTTCTCTAAGTCCCTTAAAAATGTCTCGTAAGTTTATAAACTTTCCATTTATATTTAATAGATCTCATAAAATATTAAAAATTAACTATTTTTTTATAAAAATGTTTTTTTTTTTTTTTTGTCTAATTCAACTTTAAATTTTAAATTAGTTGCAAATCATTACGTTAATTTTTTTTCAAGAATATGTCTAGTAGTACATGCTAGAAATTTAATGTATAATATAATATTTAATTTTTAATATTTTTAATTATGTAAACAAAAATTGATATTTACTAAATCTATAAGACACATAAATCGAGGATTTAGAGACCCATGAAATATTGTTTTAGTTCAAATATAGATATAAATCTAAAAGTTCATAGACTAAACTTTTAATCTTATATAAATTTGTGTCCCTAACCAAAACTTTTGGACTTGCACCGTTGTTAGTATACGGACAAAAAGTGTTTGTGCATGCGAGTGGGTGAGCGGGCATGTGTGTGCACGTGTGTGTGGGTTGTTGTGTGCTCGTGCGTGTGTGCGCATGCTCAATTAAACTTCAACTGTCATAAGTAAATCAATTTAGACCTTTTATTAAGGGTACCTTTTTGAAACCATCAATGCATCAATTTTTACCCATGCGTAAATTTCTTCAAATGTCGAATTATTTAAATGAACATGATTAGAATTGATGCATAAATGATTTTCAAAGGAAATCTTAACTAAGAGTCAAAGTTAATTCATTTATAAAAGTTTAAGAGTTTAATTGATAACATTGTAAGTCTCATACAATATTTATCAAAATGAAAACGTAACAGATGGTATAGATTTATACATTTTACGAAAGTTCATAATCTAAATTGATACAACTGTCAGAATTTAGGGATACAAATTGCTATTTTTCAACGACAAAAACATATATAAAGTCCAAGAAACCCTAATCCTTTTTTATGTCGGTAATAAAGTGCTCAAATCAATTGCTTTCTTTGTTTCTACAGCTACAAGTTATAGGTTGACATGCATCAATCTAGATTATCTAGTGTTGTCCCCATTTCTGTGCCATTAATTCGAACATTTAATATTCTAACCCCTAGAGCATGTAGTTACTTTTCTACCATCTATTGAAACTAAATTTTAAATAATTCATAACTAACGTGTCTTATTACATTATGCTAGCTCTTTGTTATTGTTATGAGTCATTTTGAACTAAATTAATAAATCTAAGCATTGGGTCTTCAGCCCACCTCGACTCTTGGTCCCTCAACCTCAACTATGTTGAGACCAAGGAGCCCAATCCTATCTTAAGAAGTGTGTCTAGCGCACCCTCGATTCAATAGAGTCCACGATACGCCCAGTTTGACTTCTATGTTAACATAATCCCTAAAGGGAAGAAAGGATGAGACCTAGGTCAAATACTACTATAAATATATTGTTATAGCTAACTCCTAGAGGGGTCACTTAAATCCCACTTTCAAACTCTAAACTTCCACACCCTTCCACTCTCTTACTTAACTATTAAAGTGTGGCAAGCATGCACCCCACAGGTGTGTAAATTTTCTCTATTGCAAACTACTTTCTTTTGATCTTCTTCAAACAAATTAACTAATGATGTCACATGAAGATTAAATACGTCTTTTCCTGTTCAAATTTTGGCATCAACAATTATTAAAAATGGTCATAGAGTTAACTTTAACTATATGATAAGAAAGAAGAATGAAAATTTTTAAACCATGTATACATATATATCAAAATTGATCTAAATGTGCCAAAACATGAGGTAGTTTAATATAAATCATAGGCTGTCTATTTACAGAATTGGTATAGGTCGATTAGAATTAGAACACAAAATAACGTAGGGCATGCAATATTTTTATTCTTGTTAAACATGTTGCACAAATTCTATGATTTGAAATTTGAAAAAAAATGACTTTAAACTATTTTATCGTGTTTGGAATGAGAAAGATTTGAAAGACGCATAATTCAGAAGTTGTGTTTGGATAGTATAGCTCAAAAAAAATATTTATTAATATAGACTTTTAAAATCTTTACTTACCAATCGATAATAAAACGATTAAATAAGTAATTTTGTTTTTTGAAATTCTGTAAAATTCAACCATTTTTAACCAAAGATCTAAAGAACAGACAATTCGTAAACATGAAAGCATATAAATTACTGAAAGAAAAAAAAAAAAAGTGAAGGGAATTGAATCCCCGTGAAAGCGTGTGATCATGTTATTTGATTTATTGAAAGAATTAAAAATATAAAAAATAAAGCAAAGATCATACCTTTGCCAATCTATAATTTTCGAACCGATAGTCTTCTCCTTGTAGTCTTCCTTTTCTAAGAGATCTTTCTTGCTATGACTCTGTCAAGAATCTGGTTTATGGGTACTGCTTCTTTGAAATAATGGGAAGAAGAATTTTCTTAGAATTTTTCTAAGAAAATTGGGAGAATTAGTAGATAAATATTTTTAGAGTAATCGTAGATCCTATTAAGATAACCCCTCAGCAAAGATTTTAAATCAAATATTTAATAATATCAATTATTAAAAAATATTGTTGTGATTGTGCATACAAAAGTCCCCGGCAACGGCGCCAAAAACTTGTGTACGTTTAACATGCTTATTATTATGCGTTACTAATCTGTCAAGTTTTCCTATTCTTCACCCAAGTATAAGCAAAGAATGAAGTTTTCTCGGTGAGTCTGAGGTCGAACACAAGGACTATGCAGATTCTAGAATGTGTTGGATTAATTAAGTTATGTGTTACAAAAAGTTGATGAGAAGTGATGTGTTTAACTAACTACAAAGCAGTAAAACTACGCTAAAGTGATTGGATGGAAAGGTATGCGACATAGCAAGATTCAACTAATTGAATTATATGAATAGTAAAAACAGGGTTGGGGTTGGTCGTCATCTAAATTCAGAGACGCATAATGAGATCTATTTCATACCAACGACTCTTCTCTCGATTGTCAGCCGCTATGCCTATATGTCTATAACGCATAAGTGTCAAGGTTATTTCTATGTCTAGATAACACATCTTAGCCTTGTCAATTGAGTTCCACAGTCACTTACTCTCTCGAGTAGTCTGATTATTACTACTTATATCGATTAGCTAGATGGATATAAGTATTAGATTTACGTACAATTGACAAGATGAAATAGTCAAAACTATGGTTCTTATTTAGATGATAACACAACCCGCAACCCTTAAGAGAGTTAGTTACTCATGGATGGAAAGTGATAAGAAATGGATAGTCAGGGAAGATGTATTGATTCATGAACGGAATAAATATTTTAGAAAATACAATCTCTCGTCAATAAACTAAAACACAAGTAAGAAAAAAATTGAAAGCATGAAATGGCTCCTTAATCTCTTGAGCTCGTTGGGATGGTAGCGTGAATTCTGCTGTGAACTGGTTAGGCAGAGGGAAAACTCTTCTCTTTCGAGCTATTTGTCTCCGATTGTCATCCAGAGAGAACTTTGTTGTCACTTAGGAATTCTTCCGAGAGATCCAACAACATTTTCAGTATTCAGGTTTGCCCTTTTATAGATGTTGCGTTGCAAACACTGGCAAATCTACATAATTGGAGGCTGAATTGTTGCCTTGCGTCTATCTCGCCTAATCACGTGATTTCTGGTTTAATTTAGATCCACCACATTAGCCGTAGATCAAACACATCAATCTCCCGACAATTTCAAGATTCTTGTCTGATTTTACGCTGCCTTGCGTTTCAGATTGATTTTCCGATGCTTTGCGTTTCAGATTGATAACGCATCCATAGGTTGCTTGCGTTCCTGCGTTAAAGCATGCGTTTTAGGCTCAAAAGCTTCAAAATTATTATCTTCATCACCCACAAGAGTAAAACGCATAGGGAGATTTATCAATGGAATTTAACCCAAACTACTGCATGATTCTCTATTTAAACTCTATTTTTCTAAAAGAAAGACAATAATAACTTGTAGAAATCAAATCAATTAATTAATTCTCCATCTATCTATTTTCTGCAAAATCTTTAATTTGGATCTCATCCAAATTAAATAATTAATTATTTGAATCAAATTCTAATTAATTAATTAATTCTCCTTCTATTTATTTATACGGATTTTATCCAAATAAATAATTAATTATTTGAATCATATTCAAATAAATTAATTCTTTATATTATAAAGTTATCATTTGAATCACATTCAAATAAAATTTATAAGAAATCATGCAATTAATTGTATCCAATACAATTAATATTTTCCCTCATAAATTTGAACATTTCAATTTTTTCTTTCCACATAGTTGATTCTTGTTAGTCTTTAGTGAGCTAGCAATGGAATCTTATGGACCTACAAATCAAGAAGTTCCAACGATATGAGATTAATCAACTAAACTTATTAATCACATTAATCAATATTCGTTAACTGTGGGTACACTCCACTAAAGACCCATAGTTGCACTCTTCTCAATGCAGATATATTTCTGTGTCCATGGATATAAACCAATAATAGCAAATTATTCCTTCACAAGTGTTCGTAACACCAACTGGGTCAAATTACCATTTTACCCCTAGGTTACTTCTAAATCCTAAAGTACCAATGCTCTTCTAATGAACAACCTGTTTATGGTCCAACCATTAAAAAGAAACCCCTCTCGAGCCAGTGAGAGGGTAGGGCCCTTTGTTCAAGTTTCGGAGACACCACAGAGAACACTTATCTACTTACCTTAAAAGTGGAAATGAGTGAATTCCATCTTGTATAATTATGTCCCCAGTTCCCCACTTAGTCTTATCCCCAAGATGGTAGGCATATTGAGTCAGAGAACGACCACTCTCACCCATACAAATCACAGGACAATCCCTTGTGGACATGAGTTCATAATATACTTAGGATTAAGACTAAGTTGCTTAGGTCATCCTATTGAAATAGAAACCTAACTAGTCAACGGAGTTACATCTAGTGATTACTATTTTGTGGTCCAGTCATTGCATAAGGTATCCCCACTCGCATCTCACCTACACGAACGCATTAGATCATTGCATTTGTATCAAATACAAAGTGGGTGATATCCATGGTGTCACTAGGATAAGGTACCTAGCCTCATCCCTATACTATAGACCCTTTAGACTATATCTTGAACATTTATCTCCATATGTCCTCACATACAGTTCAAGACTCATAAAACAGCCTATGATGTTAGTTTATTGGATTTAGGGTTATTAAGACAAAACAAACAAAAACAATCAATCATGCTTATTGAAGTAACACATCAATAACTCTTTATTAATGATTTAATTATGGTCAAATTATTGCATTTATAATCTACGAGTTTTAGAGCATAAAACCCAACAAAAAGACTTTGTGCTAAGAATCTTGAAAACGCATGTTTCAAGAAGGTATCCAAACTTTTGAGATGCCCCTAGTAAAAACATGATGTTCATTCTATAAGAATCTTGGATTACCATAAAGCAAACTATTCTATAAGGGTAAAACACATTTTTTGTTCCTAGGATTTGAACTTAGGGCTCGTATACTTGCCACCAATGAGAATAAATTTTGTTGGACCTAGTTTATTCTCATTGATGGTGTTTACCAAAATCATGTATGGGAATAAAATGTACGACCCACCCTAAACTGGGAATCCCATTCCAACTTTTAGATTCCTCCCAAATAAGCGATTAATCTAATTCTCATTCCTTATTTCGAGGGACACGCCCACACTATCTTTTTTGTTACTTTATACCACATTTTGCCCTTAACTTTCTCCTTTAACTTTTTCATAAAATCTCTTTAAAAATGTCTTTTATCTAGATCATCAACAACTCTATAAGATGAAAAAAGGAGTTGAGCAAAAAGCGAAGAAGGTTACTAACGTCGTAAAAACCTATTGCGTGATTATTAAACAATGGAATACTACAAGTGTACGAAGTCAGATTCTAGTACAGTGGATTGACGGTTGATTGTTGAGTATTGTCCTCAAAATTAGGTTTCTAGTTTGACTAAGTACCATAATTACTAACACTTTGTTTTATCTAAAGAACCTAAAGATGAAAATTAATCTACTTGGAGATAACAACTAGAGAAACTCGTCTAAGAAAAGGATTGATTTCATGCATTTGACAATAAATTGAATCAATTAATAATTTGCTTTTAACATGCAACAATTATAAGCCAAGAAGATAATATTGTTATTAATTTCCTCTCGCAAGATCAATTAACTCTCCCACTTATTTATTGGATCAACATCAGTCCCAACATATAACTATTTTCTATAAACAAGTGAGACATTAATGAACTTCTTTTAACAACTTTTAGTAGGACAACTTCACTCCGTGCAAGTTTTTTTAGTCGTCTCGTGCAAACTATATTCTATCAATTTTAAAATATAAATCAAGTACACAATTAATCTTTGATCGTGATATTAAAACCATTAATCACAAGATATTAGAATGCTTTGTTGCAATATAAAAGGTGCCTTAATTAAAATCAAGAATGAATACGTTCGAATAATAATAAAATCTCTAGAAACAGAGTTCAGTTACGCAATATCACAATAAATAAAAAAATATTAAAAAAAAATTCTAAAAGGCCCACCTAGAAAAATACTCAATAAAAAAGGAAAAGAAAAGCTCTTAATGACACGTGCCACACAAATTGAGCCTTTAATCCCTTCCTTAAGCTCTCGGGAATTATATGATAATTTTTTGGGTACTTTAATAGGATTTAAGAAGATAAATAATTTTATTCACGTGATTTTGAGTTAATATTAAATGGAATAGAGTAGAAATCGTTTGAAAACACTAACAAGTAGTTTAGAAGGATTTACGTATAGAAACTTGATGTTTAAATATTTACCATTATTAGTTTGGGATTTTAATTGAGATAATGGAAGCTTTTTGTGTCGGGCCAAAGAATGTGCGACAAGAGAATTCATAGTTGGGGAAGATAACAAAATTACGCCAATGTTATGGAAGTTCTTGAATCGTGTGAAATAAGAGTCGTACCAAAGACAACATATCTCTAGATCTTATGCAACTAGAAATCATTCGATCTTCGTTCTTCTCCAGAGAGCCACTAATAAATCGTGGAAGATCTCGGCCTTCAGAAACTTAGTATCTGACTAGAATCTCGAGAGAAACTCGCATTATAGGCATGATAGAGCCCGCTAATAAAATATAAGCCTATAAATTCATTTTCCTCATTCTTATACCAAGGGTCCAACTAGAAAATAGTTATGAATTTTATATATCATTTTAAAACTTAAATTCAAACATAGGAATCAAATATGTAAACTTTTTAAATCTCAAAATTTAAATAGAAGCTCAATTTAAATTTGAATGCAAGTTTTGAAAAATTATGGACCATAAAAAAAATTAAGTTCATAATTCAAAGTGTACTAACAAATTAAAAGTTGACAGACCTTTTATTTTAGTTCAAGTTCCAAACTATTAAGCATAAAATTGAGGGTTAAGTTTGATAACTCTTAGAATATAGAGACTTCACTTATTTAACATCTTTAAAAGCTCAACTATATGTATAATTTAATTTAAATCTATTTTATAGTATTTTATTTTTATTTTTAAAATTTTATTCAAGTTATCATTATTTATTTTTTCAGTACAATAGATAGATGCAAAAGAGTTTAAAAACAACACAAATAGAGGGTGGTCTTCAAGCCACACAGATGAATACACTCAATCTTTGAGTATGGGTAGTTAAATTGTCTACAACAAAATTATATTACACCTACGATTGACTCAAAAGAAACCAGGAATGGAACCACAAAATGGAGATCATGTATAGCATCAATGAAAGCTTGAACCTCATTCTAGTAACAACAATTCACAACCAGGAATTAGATTCCAAAGAATTTAGGAATCAATTCGATAGTGGAGAAATGACAGCCTCAAGAGCCCTAAAAATACCATTTCACATGGCAATGACCACTAAATAAGCTTAGCGGGATATGTCATAGTGAAGTGACTCTCCAGAGCAAGTAATGATTTGTTTTTAAAAAATGTGTTAATAAGCATGGTATTAAATTTGTGTCCATGTCAATATTTCTATCAAAATTTTCATGTTTTTATAGATTAGACATTGACATAAGAGGTGAATCAACATTTCTAGTATATCATAATAAAATTCACGTAATATAAAAAATAAATAAGAAAATATCATTTAACTTATTTAAAAACCATAAAGTGTTTTTTATTCAATAAAATAATTTTTTTTGATCTTTTTTGTTTCTATAATTAAATATTCATCAACATTTTGATAAAATTGAGACTTTAATATTAGAAAAAAGTTGACAATATATGGGGTGTAGAAATCGAATCTTTGACTTCAAAGTTGATAATACAAGCAATATACCAATTAATGAGTTGAATGAAAAAAATCCTAATACCAATGCAGTAGGAAGAAATATTCATAATACCTGTATTCATTGGTGCGTACCATGACAACATTATTTAAGAATAATGTGTTGTCCACAAAATAAATTAATATATTATTTAATGTATTGTCAAATTATGACTTTTGATTGGGCTTAATTTGACACAATATTTTAAATTAATACATAAATGTTTTGGTCGGTAATAAGTGACTATATTTTAACTTTTTAAAAATTACCACTCAGACCTTTGTTGTAAGTATAAGTGACTCTATTTACAAGGAGGGTATTATAGTACTTCACCCTCTGGCAAAAGTGTCCCCACTCTCTACTTCCTAAAGTCCACGTGTCACTTATTTTCTCAAGAACCCGGAGTCATGGGGTCCACTTGTCTAAACGTTCTTATCCTCAACCACCACCTCTTATCAGCCGTCCAATCCATTGTCTCCATGATCAATCCAACGGTGTAGATTTCGTCTCTGCCCTGGACGACTTGTTCGATGTTTAACTCCTCAAATTTCTCTTTAAGTATCGTTCTCACTGTCCCTTCAAAGCTCTTACATACTCAGACCCGACTCTTCCTTCGCTGTGTCGGAACTTCAACCTTCGGCTATTTCTTCTCTTCCCTCTGATTCGCCGTTTCTTATGGGCTTACTCGACCAGCTCTGGGACGATACCGTCGCCGGACCGCGGCCAGAAAGTGGCCTCGGCAAGCTTCGGAAACACTCTACGTTTTCTGGTCGACCTAGCTCCGGCAACAAGGGTACGCTACGGCCTTTTTATTCCAGTGCATGCCAGAGCGGAAACTTAATCGAACTCGATTAACTTTAACTCGAAACCCTACTTATAAAACAATCATGGAATATTGAGTGTTCGATTTGATTTTTCTTGATTAAAAGTGGCATAAACTGTAGGCTGATGATCCAAATGAGATTCTAATTTGTTCTTATAAATCGCTTAATGAGAAACATACTGTTGATTTTGCTTAAGAAATAGCCGGCAGCTCGGATTTGTCTTGCAATTTGACGGTTCTATACTTGAAAATATGCTCAATCGATACCTCGAACTTCATAGTTTCCATGTTGACTTTTCGAATTCTCTTGTAATTTTTTAATGAACTCTTTTTGGATCAGAGCTCGATGGCGGCAGTGCTAGATCGTACGGAGAAGATTCTTCAGAGTCGCCGGTGAGGATCACAAGGAGTATTATGATAGTAAAGCCTCCAGGTTACCAAAACGGTTCGCCTCCTATTTCACCGGCCGGATCTAGCTCTCCGGCGTCTCCCTTTTCTGGTAAGAAACACAGTCGTCCCTTTTACCTTTTCTCTTTTATCTGAAATGACCGATAAGACCTTCGTATAGAATCCAAAATAGTACCACTCTAATGGCTAAGATTTATCTTTCCAATACAAGCTGGAAATAAATTTTTTGTCCTTTGGTGATGCCAGTCCCCTTCATGAATGGACAAGCACAAGAAGGATGGTTCTAACTAAGCCAGAATATAAGACTATGGTTCCATTGAAAAGCACTTCTGTTTGTTTGAATTAGATCTCCATACTCCATAGAATAGTTAATAACAATGGCCTACCATTTTTGTGGGGGAATCATTAGCAGCTTTCAGTTCGATCGTTTTCAATTCATTGTATGCTTCTCTTCTTGTGGGCATCATTATAGATCTCTAATGTGGAAAATTGGGCCATTTTAGCCCACTATTCTTCCGTTCTCTGGAGTAGAAAGTTGGTTGATCTTGTTGGTTGGGAGGTCTTGTCAAACTTTAAGTAAGAAGATTTCATGTGGATCTGCTTCTTTGTTATAAAACGTTTAATGGAGAGTAGGTGGGAGAGTTATGGTTGAAAACGTAGAGCTTACTTCATAAGCATGCATGTTGGTCGAACAAGAAATCTGGATCTTGTGGAAAATTATTGCAGATTAATGAATCATTATTACTCTGTTGACTGATATCCTTTACATCTATGTTTTTGCTCTCATGGGTTGCATTTTCTGTGAATAAAATCATCTGGGAATTCATCAAAATTAAAATCTTCCTTCGTAATTTTGTTTGATGTTTCACACAGCTTATTTTAGTGACCCCAAATCTCTTATTTTTCAAGGAAGTGTAGGAATATCTCTCTGGTTGTTATTTGTTCATTAGAAATTGATGCAAGTACTGATTGAGTTCATGTGTAGCTTCTTTCAATTTGTGTTTGTTTATAAGTAATTTCTCTCTTTTGGAGGTAGAGAATCCTTCCGGTTTCGAAGAAGGTCGATCCCTGAGGTTTACGCAAAGACAACCGATGGTGGATCCGGGAGCCCTTCTTCTCCTCACAACATGTGAGATCTAAGCTTTTGAGCTCTCTTATATCTCCCTTCATGAATGTTTTCTTCAAAACCTTCATAGATTTGTGTAATTTTTGTGTATGTAATATGCGGCTGCTGTAGTATGCATGTGAAATTTAGAAGGAAGGTGTTAGAAAAATGTCTTGTAGGAAGGAGGATGATGTTGGAATGTGTAGATGAGGGGTATTATAGACAACTTGGTATTAATATGTAAATTTTAGAAGAAGAAAGAAGGGCATGTGGCTGTTCCATCATCTGTCAACTTTTGCTAGTCACTGTTGTTGGGGTTTGTTAGTGGAATGAAAAAGGGTAGTTCTTTCCATGTGGGCCTTCTTTGTGGATTATCTTTCATTTTCAATTGGAGAGTGCTTGGTAAATGCAAAAACAGCACTCTTGTCTTTTGGGTGGTGGCCACAAATCCCCAAATCAATTCTTTGGACAGATGCTTTTTGCTCTTTCAAATTTTCTTGCCATTTCATCGAGTTTTTTTTTTTTTTTTTTTTTCTCTCTATACTTTCTGACTCAAAAGCTTAACTTAATAGGTGAAGACATATTAAATATTATATCACTAACATACTTACATCTTGATTTTAGAAAATTGTCATAAAAATAGTAGCATTTTTAATTAATTGAATTATTTCTAGTCAATTTTACGCGTTTGGCCAAGATTAATATTGAGATCAAAATAAAATAAAATTTTAACTAATAAGTATTGCAACGAAGGAATATTTTTTTTGGTGAGAACAAATTGAATATTATATTACTAACATGCTTACATCTTAAATTTTCAAAAAGTTTTCATCTTTTATAAATTGAGTTATTCTTGGTCAATTTTTGAAATTTTAACTAATGAAGTATTGAAACCAAGGATTTTTTTTTTTGGGTGGAATTTTGGAGAAATTAGTAAGAGTCAAGGGGAAGGGGGGAATTAGAGAATTTGTCAAAGTACGTACAAAATAAAAGAAGTCGATTCTACCACCGAGAAAGTAAATCGATCATAGTTGTTTGGCGAGAAAAAAAACAATGTCTTTAAACTTTTGAATTTTTTATCTAATTAGTGGTTAAATTTTTGATTTAATGTTTGGTTTTTTTAAATCTAAAATAAAATCTATTAGATACAGAATTAAAAGTTGAATAATTTATTATGATCTTTTAATTTTTTTAATTATGATTTTTTAATTTTTTTTTAAAAAAAGTAACGGCGATATGTGTTACTTTTAGAGTTAATAATTATAACAAAAAAATTTTAAAAATGGTAAATATAATAAAATTTATCCGTGATAAATTTTATAGTTGATCAATGATATAGTCTTTTCACTAATAGATTCTAAGAACTTGATTTAAATTTTTCTATATCTACTTATTATTTTTCACTGTTTGGGGTCTAAATGTTGTATGTATTTACAAATGTTTTATTAAAAATCTACCAAACAGAAAATGAGATTCGGAGACCTCTTTGTTATTCGACGATCTCTTAGGCACAAAGTTGAACACATTAGATACTTCTTCAAGTGTATGGTCAATTTGATTAAAAACAATTTGAGGAGGAAAACTTGTAATTTACCCTTAAAAAAAGTACCAACATATTGAACATTTAGGAACGTTTTGGCTATTTGATAGTTTAATTAGGGTTACCGATGCCAATTTATCTATTTTATTTTATTCTTCAAATTTTCTTGGTTATGGAACTTTCCACTCACATGGTCTTATTAAAAAAAAAAAAAATGGATTTATTTATTTTGGTTAATGAACCTTTTTGAAATTATTATATTTCTAACTTTTAAGATTTACAATATTATTATGTGTTATTTCTTTTGTTTTAAAATAGGTCTCCTTCTTTGGAATTCTTTTAAATTTCGCAGCAAGTCCAAGTCAATACTGGCGACTAATGCCAACCACTAGACAACTAAATTTAGGGATAATATCATTTCAAATAATAATAATAATAATAGAAGATACGATGGGATGAGTTTATCCTAATTTTTGTTTGAGTTTTTTAATAGATTGGTACAAATTTAATGATAATTGATATGTATATTTTGTCTATTACAGTCAAAGGTTTGATATCTATTATTAGAATTATCGTAAAAAAAGGCTAAAGTATATCAAATTTAGGTCGATTATTAAATTTAATGTGTATACCACATCATGATTATTTATATTGAAAGTGTTCTTTTAAAAGTAATTTGAAAGACAAATCATTTTATAGGATCTACAAATTAGAAAATAGGTATAAATGTGGTTTCACTAACTGAATTTTGGTGTGTATGTCAAAACTACGAAGTTAAATATATATTTGGTGGCCACTCACGAGGTCGGAAGTTCAATCCTCATCGATAACTGTTGTACTAAAAACTCGAATCTATATTTAGTTTATTTACTTCAAACTAAGGTTTTAAGTTTTTATCGAAAATTTCTCATTTTGCTAAGACCAACAACAATATAAATAGTGAATCAATATTTTAAATGAATTGTAAAAATATATTTTCTTTAGGATTGTTTTCAAATATAACAAAATGAGTTAAAATATT
Source organism: Citrullus mucosospermus (assembly GCA_030954485.1). NCBI lineage: Eukaryota > Viridiplantae > Streptophyta > Magnoliopsida > Cucurbitales > Cucurbitaceae > Citrullus > Citrullus mucosospermus. Next base: position 28,735,272 of record CM062056.1, read on the forward strand.
TACAAATATAGTAAAATGTTGGTTTATGGGTGATAAACAATGATAAACATTAATAGATTACCATCATCCATCACTGTCAATCGTTGATAAACAGTGATAGATGATAATAGTATATCAATGTCTATCAATGATAGACAATGATAAACACTTTTGCTATATTTAAAGGTATTTTCAATTGTATTGTCATTTAAGATAGTGAAATTGTCTTAAATAAAAAATTTGCTGAAAATATTTTCAACTAGTATCAAAATACACCGTCTATCTACAATAGATCGCGATAGATTACTATTTGTGTCTCTATTGCGGTCTAGCGTAGATAGACAGTAAATTTTGCTATATTTGTAAATATTTTGGTTCCTTTTGCTATATTTAAAAAGAGTCCATTAAAATAATTATCCTTTTTTTTATAATTTTTGTATCCATCAACTTTGACATTTTATCGAGAATTTAATCCACATTTAAAGCAAGTAAAGATCTAATAAATCTTAAAATTTTAGAATAATTACAAAAAGAATGTAGAATGAGAAAGGATAATTTAAGAAAAGGAAAATCATTTAGTGAACATCCTTTTCATTATAGTTTTGATGTTTATGGTGGCAACACTACTTGTACTTTTTCTTTGGCATTTGAGACACTTTTGGAATATAATCTTAAATGGGCACCACATTTTCTTTTCAATTAGCATTAGGGATTTTCTTATTCGACTCTTAAAAAACTGTGAGTGGATTCCAAACCAATAATTGATTTCAAAATATTTGGCTTCATGGAACTCTCTCATTTTCAAATGTTACATATATCACTAAACCATTTTATTTAAAATGTATTTCTAACTTTAATTTTATTTTAAAGTATATCTAACCCACATAATTAGATAAATATCAATTTATACTAGAGATTTTCATTGATTCGAATTTTGGCTTAAACTTGCGCCAACGACCGACTTGTTAATGTGCTAGTTTTTTTTAAAAAAATAATATGTGATTGGGAAACCAAAACTCTAACTTAGAGGTCCATTATACAAATTTTATGTCACTTAAGCTATATCCATATTTTGGCACATGTTTGATAGTTTTAATCCAACTCTTATATATTAAAACAAATTATTAAGATCTCGTTCGGTAATCATTTCGTTTTTTCTTTTTAAAAAAAGAAAAAAAATTAAGCCAAAGTCTCCTTAAAGTACAAATGATTTATAAATATGTAAATTGCTAGGTTAAAAAATATTTTTGGTCTCTAAACTTTTAACAAATTAGTTCATAAACTTTAGTTGATAGCGATTAAGTCTATATACTTTCAAATGCATAACAATTTACTTTCTATACTTCACAATTTGTAATAAATTAGTATCCATTGTGAAAAATATTATTAAGATTTAATAAAATTTCTTATACATGTAAATTAATAAACTAATCGAAAATCAACTTATTTATAAATCATAAAGATTAAGTCGTTATGTAATAAAAGTTGACACTTAATTTCGATGAGATTTTTCATGATAGAAACTAAATTGTTAAAATTTTCAAGTATTATACAGATTATATTGTAACTTATTAAAGTTTAGAAACTAAATTGTTACAAATTTAAAAGTGCAGAATACTATTACCAATAGGAGTGCAACAAAAAATCGAAAAATCGAAAAAACAAACCAAATTTGATCCACTTATTTGGTTTGATTTGTATTTGGTTCAAATTGGTTTTTTATTAGAAAAAACAATCAAAACCGATCAAATCAGAAGTATATATATACCCTTAAATTTTCACTCTAACATTAGGTATCTTTAAGGATGTTAATTATTATGGTGTATGTATATTTGTTGTTTAGAAAAAAGATCAATTATTATGGAACATGTATGTTTGTCATTTAGAAATGTGCTAAGTAAAATATAAAAATGTTCAATTTCAATCAATAAAAAAAAAAAAAAGTAGACTCAAATTTAATTTGAAAATAGTAAAAATGGCCCCTTCAAAACAAAAGTGAAAATAGAAACTAAAAAAAAATTGGAAAAAAAAAAATGTCAAAACCCGAGAACCAAATTGATAATAAACCGAACCAAATAAAAATCAATCCATTAATTTTGTCCTATTCCTTATAAAACCAACTGGTTTGATTTGGCTCTTAATTAACCCCAAAATCGACAAAATCGAACCGACTACCACCTTAGTTAGTAAGGATAAATTGTAGCTTCATTTACCAATGTTATTCATGAATAAGGCCCATTAATGTTGAAAACCCAAAATATTCTTAGTTGGGCTTAGGCCCAATGGACAGAAAAGGATTCTTGGTGTGCAGTATCCATCAGCAACCAAAAAGTCTGCTCCCTTCGCAGTTCACAAATCCAGGCATCGTCTTCTTCCTCGTTTCTGCGAATTGTAATTTGCACCGAAGGACTTCAAAAATGGCGGAAAGGACAAAGAATATAAATATTTGGCACTTATTCATGCTGCTAAATTTCAATCTGCTGCTTCCCTTTTCATTTGGTAAACTAATTGTCTTTCTTCCTCGATTTCCTTCTTCCACTGTTCTGCAACATAATTTCTATATGAGTCTTGTGTTCATGTTAGATTCATTACTAAATGATTTCTAATTGTGTCGAATTGAAATATATTTGGCGATAGTTTTGATTATTGTGCCTGATTTCCTGAGATTGCAGCTGGGTTTTACATCTAGAGATTTTTTGGATACTTCCTGTGTGTAATTTTTTCTGAAAATTAGATGATGTTCTTTCCAACTTCTTAACTCTTTTGTTTCATATATGGTAAAATGGTTGTTATTCTAATCTCTGCAATCAGCCCTCTATCAATGAATATTACTCGATGAGTAGCGAATTTTCATTTCTTCTATAATATAAAAATTTGTGGCGGTTTCTTCTTTCTTGAGAATCTATTGGTTGACTTGATTGTATAAGTTTGGATGAACTTTGGCGTTATATCTGTCTCATTTCTAAGTTGATTAAGTAGATTCTTTCATCATATTGATTAAGAATCTATTGTTCAATGCTTGTACTTCCATGCGTATTTCTAATTTGGTTTATATTGAAGGTAGACATTGCTATGTAGTATTTTTCATTTCTTTTTTCTACTATATTTGGTAATGATTTGTATCACACTGCTTGTCAAAGTATGGATTGTGAGGAATGCTAATTTACCCCTTCTTTATTATTGTTGTTATTATTTTTTGTTTTATTGTTGCAAAGAGGACTTGCTTTTACAAAATTATGTTTTTCTTGTAGGTGAATCAAATGATGTCTGTGTTTCGCAAGGTGGTCGTTTCCCACCCTTCTCATTGGAAGGAAAACCTCCGAAAAAGGTTAGTAAAGCACAAGATTTGACACTTTGCCGAGTTTTTCGAAAGAGGACTTGCTGTGGTGTAGCACAAACACACCCGGCTTTGCTTTCTGTTAGGAGGCTAGCTTCAACAGGGGAAGCCAACCAAGAATGCTTGCAATTATGGGAACTTCTGGAGTGCTCAATATGTGATCCACAAGTTGGCGTTCAACCTGGACCTCCTCTAATATGTGCCTCTTTCTGTGACAGAGTCTTCAAAACTTGCTCTGATGCTTACTTTTCTGTTGATGCTAAAACTCAGGTGAGCAGATGGTAGTGACCTAGTGGTTCTTTTTTTTCTTTTTTTTTTTGGCTGGTTATGCGTGTTAAACAGGTTTGGAGTATGAAGTAACCGTGAAATTTTAAACCATATGAACTTTCTAAAACTGATTGTTCATGGCACATAGATCTTGACACTCATTTTAGAAGGAAAAAGAAAACTAGCATCTACTTACTAATAAAGTTTTGGTTTAGTTATAAATTTAGTCTCTAAGCGCTAACGTGTGTATGATTCTTGAATTTAGGATTATGCTTCTATTTAGTATTTTCCATGAAGGCCATCAACCAAACATGAACATGGCATACCATCAGCCTATTCAGTTATGTAGCACATCCAAAGAGTATGGATAAAGATATTAGACATGGATACACATGACATAGATACAATGACACGTCATTTTCTCCAAATCTAGAACATTGACATGACTAGGGTAAAGAATATGAAAATCCACGGTCAATAAGTTTAGGGATGTTTTCAAAAATAGAAAAACAGTTGAAAATAATTACAAATATAGCAAAATTTTACTTTCTATTTGTGATATACTGCGATAGATCCATGGACCCAGATAGACATTTATCACTTCACCAGATAGACACAGATAGAAAGTGAAATTTTGCTATATTTGTAAATAGTTTGATATTTTTTGTATTTATAATAATTTTCCATAAGTTTATGAATTTATATGCTTACAAATGAGTTTGATGTATTTTTCGCACTCAAAATTTATTATTTTTTTCTATATTATTATGTGCTCATTTAGTATATACTTAACAAGTGTTCTATACATGTCTAACAAATGTTAGAATTAATATTGACTCTATACAACTAGTGTCAAACACATATCTATTGTGCTACTAAGTGCCCAATACATGTCAAACAAGTGTTGAAATGTCCAAGTATACAACACATCTTGTACATGGACACGTTAGCCAAACTGAAGGTCTGTGATTCTTAGAGCACATCATTCCAACTCAGGGCAAAGTTTATCTGATGGGCATGCCGTATTAGAAAAACAGTATTAAGTATTAATTCAAGGACATAATAAACACAATCTTCGAAGTTGAGGAGTACTTAAGCCTAACTTGTAAATTTTAAATGTGTGATGCCAGTTTATTTTTGTTGTAATTTTCACATTATAATATGATTGGAACTTCATTAAAATTATATTAGTTTGTTTTTTTTCCATTTTTCTACATGCTCGGTTTTATTTTAACCAACATAATGAGAAATAAAAGCATAAACTTGAACCTTGGCTGCAATGCGAGATTAAATATATTTCCTGATTAGATTTTATGGTTCAGGTTCTAGCACCATGCGGAGTGAATGACTTTGTGTGTGGCAGGGCTTCCGAATGGGTCTCGAATGGCACGGACCTTTGCAGCGCTGCAGGTTTTTCGGTTAAGAACTCCGATGAAGAAACCTCTTGCTATGGTAGTAAAGCCAGACTAGACTCCATTGCTAATTCATGGAAGACTTCACCATCGGTAGTGTCATCCCGGAGAACAGGTTACTTGGGTCTCATGGAGGATTTCCAGCAATGGGTGAAAGAAATGAGTTTTCATGAACAGGTTTCATGGTTGATCGGGTCCATGGTGCTTTCAGCAGGGCTTCTGTTTGCAAGGTTGGGGAAGCTAAACGTTTTCAATACATGGTCTTTTATCTTCCAAGACTTGGACAAAATCTTAGTCCTTCATTCTTATTAGTTTGTCTGTGGATATGCTTTAGGTTTTGGCTTCTATAAGATGAGACCAGTAATGCAATTAGTAAAACTCAAATGTAGCGTGCTTATGTTCTTAATTCAAATAATTACTCGATCGAATATAAATGTTAAAACCATGTTAGTGCTTGATGTTGGAAGTCCTTACTATTGGGGTAGTCAGCATTACGGGGGGGTTAACAAACTCGAGCAAAGACTAGCTGCTAAATTCAAAAAAAAGGAAAGGAAGGAGTTTAAGACTCAAAATGTACTAATATTATTTTCTTTGTTTATATCTGTTTTATTCTTATATTCTCTATAATGCAGCAAAAGGCAAAGTCATAGCCAGCGCCAGAAATATGCGGCTATTCAACGAGCAACGAAGAAGATTGAAGCAACTATGAGTCAAAATTCTCATGGTAATCAAGGAATCAGGAAAGGAAGTAGAAGATGACGGACACCTTTACATCTAAATACATTTTGTTAGGCCAATTTGTGGGGTAAAACTATACCTCTTTTCTATTAACTATCTGACCTCTTAATGCTTTTTTGCTCTGCCTCTAAGTCGTACTCTTCTCCTCTCACTTATATTCATTGAAGTTCACAATTTTGCAGAAAAAAATTGACTCTGTTCTCCAACTAGTTCTGATGCTTGAAAAGTAGCAGCCATGGTCGCTCTTCCATTTCAATGAAAGAGAGAAGATAAAAAGTGAGTTATGTAGCTGTACAATTGTAGGAAGGACTGGAAATTGTGATAAATTTCTATTGAATTGTGTATTTAAGATAAATCTCTTGTCAAAATCAGCCATATTCAGTGTTTATCTTTTTGTAGAGAAGGATTTTTACTCATAGAAGAATTTTTGGTGAGAATAACTGATGAAGCAGCTTCATTAACTTGGTAAATTCTGTAACTTAGTTTTGATATTTATTTGATTGCTTTCTTCCCTTTTCTGTTCATTGGAGAATGGGTTGAGCTTTCAATGGTGGGATGTAGCTTCAGAACACATAGTTTGTGTTAGAGTTTAGATGATAATTCTTGAAATATTTTTTGGGTTTGTTCAAGAAATTATTGTTTTGTTCATTTTAGGTTAAATGCAAGTTTAATCTTTCACATTTGTCCATCTCTGAAAAGTTGTTTAATGGGTCTTTAAATTTTAAACTTTTTTTTTCCTCTTTCAATATTTTGTCCAGTAGCAATAAGTTTGTCATATTTAAAATATTTAAGAATTAATTGATCTCATGAATATAAAATTGAATCTTTTGAATTTCAAACATTTAATTTTGTATTTAGGATGTTCCATACACTTCTTTTTTAAAAATGTTGAATAGGTCAATGACCTAATAGCTTTAAAACTAGAAATTTAAAGAACAAGTTTAAATAACACTTCTCAAAATTTAAGAACCTATTAGACTAAAACTTGAGAGTTTGTTAAATACAAACTTAAAGTTGAAAGATTAACCTTTGTTGTGTAAATAGTTCTCAAACAAACTAAGAAGTTTTTACCATTAATACAAGACTAAATTATAAACTAAGTTTACGACTAAAATTGTTTTTGTTGTAACCTTATTAATTATAAGTTTAAATACTATTTTGGTCCTTATACTTAACTTTAGTTCATTTTGGTCCTTGTATTTCAAAATGTTCATTTTGGTTTCTATACTTTTAACTTTGATTCATTTTGGTTCTTATATTTTCAAAACGTTCATTTTAGCCCCTATAGTTTCAACCTTGGTTAATTTTGGCTTTTGAACGGTCATTTTGATCCCTTATAAATGAAATGAAAATAAAAATGAAATAACCAAAATTGTCACTTTTAAAAAATATAAGGACCAAATTGAATCAAAATTAAAAGTACAAAGACCAAATTAAACCTTCCATAAGTATAGGGATCAAAATGAATATTTTGAAAATACAAGTATCAAAATAAACCAAAATCAAAAGTCCAATGACCAAAATAGTATTTAAACCTTAATTATAATAATATATATTATTATATTATATACCATATAAATAGTTTTCGATTTGTTAAAATTGTGATTTTTGTCCTAAATTTTTCAAAAAAAAAAAAATGACATAATCACCATGGAAGAAGAAAAAGAAAAGGAGAGATTTCAAGAGGTTATTATAACATTAGAAATTCACTCAATCACTTATAATCACCATGGAAGAAGCAATCACTTTCAAGTCATTTCAAAACAACTCTGAACCGTTGCCTCCATCTTTACACACACAACTTCTGCACTCCAATTAGCCAAGCCATTGGACACCATTGAAATCTACCACCTGCTTGGCTACCGGGACAATGACATACTCAATTTTTTACAGCTTCGATCGACAGACCTCCGGCATGGTCATTACAAGCTTGAAAACTATGAAGTACAGGGCACGAACAACTCTGTCGTCTCCAAAACAACTCGAGCTTGATTTCCATCTGTCAAAGATTGAAAAGGAACACTCCTGAAAGTAATCAAGATCTTCCAATTTTGGGAGGCTGCTCAGGAGAAAAGATAGAGAAAACTTTCAACATAACAGTCTTAATAAGCTCGATTTGGGCAATGCTAGACCGAAATTGAAAGTAAAATGTCAGATGAAGGCCACATTCAGTATCATACCTTCTTAAGAATTACTCCTGAACTGCTTCCTGATGCCTTTTGCTCGGGTTTTAATATCTCGAAAGAACAAACTAGAGATTCATCGACACTCAATAGAGCACCTGCATTATCAAACTCTCCGCCGTAGTTCGGAGCAGAAAATATGGTGACCAACCTTCTTTTGGCAAAGAATTCATATCCATCCTCAACCACCTGTGTAATAAAATGAAAAGAACTCAAAAATCTAAACAGCTGGATAAGAACAAAGAAGTACAAAGCACATTTGAGAAAGAAATGTTTGAAACCATTTGATTATTCTCATCGATCCAACGAAATCCAAGAGATAGACCATCAAATAGACTGCTGTATTTGAATCATAGACAATTTCCAGGGTATGCTAAAGATATTAACAGTGAAAATCCAAATATATATCCTAGTTGTTTGATCGCAATAACAATTTTCATAACGCATTTTCGTAGCTGTGATTACAAAATGAAAGATGAAAATATTTGCATTTTATACTCCTCGCCAACATGTGCAGATTGACAGTCTCTATAAACTTCAACAAAAACCATACTGTCAACAGCTTGAAACAGAAAAAATAACATTTCATATAGAGTTAAAAATAAACTTCAGGAAAAAGCATGTTTACCTGATGACCGCGACAAATGAGATCAAGGTCATTCTTATCTAAGAAGTCAGCCACTCGATCTGGTCCAAATGTACAAGAAACGCCTCGATCACTGTCTGCCCATCCCTGAATACTAGGATCAGGATCGGACCAAAGGAGATCACAGAGAAGACCATTGTCAGGAATCTCAGTAGGCCTTGGAAGTTGCGTAATCTGATCCAAGCTTTTCAACTCTGGAGATAGTCCTCCATGCATACAAAGGATCTTATCATCAATAAGTCCAGCCACAGGCATGCAGTTGAAACAATCGGTAAATATTTTCCAAAGCCTAACGTTAAACCTCCTTTTACATTCATCATAGAAACCATAAATTCGGTTGATCTTCGCATCTTCGTGGTTCCCCCGCAAGAGAAATACTTTATTCGGGTGTCTTATTTTATAAGCCAAAAGTAAACATATTGTTTCCAAACTTTGCTTCCCTCTGTCGACATAATCACCAAGAAAGAGATAATTTGCAGAAGGAGGGTACCCACCGTATTCAAATAGTCTAAGAAGATCTTTGTATTGACCATGTATATCACCTGCAAGAAGCCAGCAGAGCCCAGATTAAACAAGAGGCAGCATATGAAATAAGGTTATAATTCAACAGAATTGGATGTCCTATATTTAGCATTCCAAGAACATTTCCTGATTTATGAAAGAAAGCTCAAATACCAAACCAAAAGAAGAGATTGTATCAAAAGTCCAGCATTCAGGGACACACAAGAGCTCAATTCATTTAGATTTACACTGGCAAATATCCTAAGGGATTGTATAATGTTTATCTTGTAGGTCGAGTTTATATAGCTTCGTAATGTATCGTGCCTACATTTGATATGTGAATTTACACATTTACCAATTCTACGAATTCCATAGCCAAAGCTTTGCAAGCCACACTGAACCGAACATTAACACTAATCCCAAACCAACATAGATCAAGCCTACCAACTCCATTGACTCTAGTAAAATCAAGCCCACAAAACAAATAGGTCTTTTGTTTTTCATCCCAACTACAAGTTTGTCAATCCTACCAACTCCATACACCAAAACCATTAAAACCCACCAAACAACACACTATCCTTTACAAATCATAGTACCATAAATCAAACAGACTACATAAACTTAAATCTAATGTGCTATCTTCAAGCTATATAATTCCAGATTTCCCAACTCCCAGCTCCACAAGCTCAAGCTTATCAAAACTCCAAGCCAAACATTCAAACGACAATAAACCATAGACTTTGCTAACATTATCCAAAACAGCATTATAAAACATTACAATCCACATATGAAAAGGAAGCAGAAGAAGAGAGAGAAGCAATACTGACCACAGATGCGAATAGGAGCACTAAGGCGGAGGAGATTTGGTTGAGAGAGGAAAATTTGTCTGGCGTTGACACAGAGATGACGGATTTCAGCCTCTGAAAGCTGAACCTGTTTTCCCCCTCTCCCTTCCAACAGCCTTCTAATTATATCGTCCAAAACCCCCTTTTCAATTCCTTCCATTGTCATCATCCTCTCCTCTAATTCTTCTTCTTCTTCTTCTTCTTCTTCTTCTTCTTCTACACAGTTTCCTCCAAGATTCACACCAGAAATATCAACTTCTCTGCCCTAGAACTTGCCCTAATGGCTCAACTTAACCAGGAAGTTGGCTCTTCAAAAGAGGGAAAATCAGTCTTGGCTGTTTCAAATTGAAGAGAGATCAAAAGGGTATCTTCCAAATTGGAGAAAAGTAAACACCCAACTCTTGAAAAGAGGCAGAGAATCAAATCAAAGTCGATACAATGAACTCAAACAACAAAACGAGAAGAAGAACAACCCTACAACAAGTTTTCAGATGGAAGAACAGGAAAGAGTTTCAAAATTAGGTCAACACAAAGAAGCCAAGCAACAATTACAAGTAATGATTCTGATTCACAGAATCTCGGGGAGGAAAAAGGAAGAAAACCCACATGAAAGAGAGATATTTACAGACAAATTTGAGAGAATCAAGCTCTGAAGATGGATCTATATTGAGAGATAAGGAATTTCTTCCTATCTTACATTTGTTTTTCTTGTTGAAATCTTCAAATGAGAGCTGACCCGCGCAGGATAGCAAAATGGCGCATGTAAGAAGATTTGGGAATTTGGATATCATGAATGTGTTCTGGTCTGAATTGGTTTCCATTATTAATATTATTACAATTGCAAGAATTTCTTCCTAAGGAATAAATGTTCAATTGTTCATAGTTCATACCAATCCAATGATTTGTATGAATAAATTAATTTTGTTTTTTGGAAAGATTCAAACTGATGAAGAATCTTAATTGAAAAAGGAGAACTTGAGAGGGAGATTGGTCATAATTTGGCCTCTTTCTCTTGTATAAATCTTCACATAAAAGTTTAGTTGATTAAAAATTTATTATTTGAAGTTTTAAAAAATGTTTACTTTTTCTTTCAAAAAAAAAAAAAAATTTACTTTTATATTTTGATTATTTAATTTTCCAATCCAAGCGTAACTTAGCAGTTCAAAGATAGACTACTCTTATAGGAATCTTCAATTTTATATTTTTTATAATTAAATGAAAGGTTCTATAAGAAATTTATCTTTAAAATTTATCTTTTATGTTAAAAATATTTACCGCAAATTTTCTTGAACGTTTCCAAAATACTCATGGAGAACAAAATAGCACGATGGTGATTGCCACACCGTTTGAGCTCTCACTTTCTATCCGAAATTCTATGGAATTTTTACTTCAATGGCAATTTTAAAATATTTATGAAAGTTTTGGGTAATCTTCAACTTAGGTACTTTTGAAACGAAGTGTGAAGTTTAAGAACATTTTTTTTTATATAATTTAACTTAAAAGATACTTTTATTTTATTGTCGTGGTTTTTTTAAATATATTCTTAATATGGAGGGAAATTTCATCTCATAAGTAATCTAATACGTGACTGTAGAGCGTGAATCAAAGTAATTTAACATTTATCTTTCTACTTTGGAATGTAACGTCAACCTCATACATTTTAGTTTGTAATATATTATTCTTTAAGAGAAATATTAATTTAAAGTACATTTGTTTTGGTCCTATCGACCTAGAAATTGAGACGTTTGAACACTCTACCTCAAATTACTTATAATAAAGAATTGTATTCTTTTATCTTTTACAAAAGAAGTTGTTTCCTATAGTTTGACATTCTTCTTTCTTTACACAAACTAATCCAAACACTTATTCAATGTCCAATAAACCACCATTAACTTCAATCATTTTTACATTATAACACCAAGTAGGTATAGGAACATTCTACTTTTCCTTTGATTCTCTCTCAAATGAAAAATAGCCATATCTCCACTAAAGTGGGAATAGGACAAGGAATATAAATAAATAAAATTATCTACACTAATTTATTTATTAGAGGGAACAAAGAAAGGTATTCTTCATCCCAACTTTGAATTTAATCAAGTCCTTGTTCTCATCCTAAACATTATATTTCATTATTATTTTTTTTTGTCTATACAAATATTTTAATAATAAAAAAAATAATATCTTTTTGGTACTTTAAGTTTGTGCCTAGTTTTTATTTTAGCTTTAGATTTCAAAATATTACTCTTAGTCTTTAAATTTTTTAGTTTAATTTCAATTTAGTCTCTAGATTTCAAAATATTACAATTTTATCTCTGAAGTTTGTGTTTTGTTTCAATTTGATTCCCAAAGTTTCAAAATTTATACTTTGATTATTGATGTTTTACTAAATACTCACTTCACTATTTGGTGTTAGTGTCTGTTTATTAATTTAAAATAATTATGAAGTGAAATTTTAAATTTTATTTTAATAATGATGAAATAATATTGAAATTTAATTAATTATAATTCGTTAATTAATAGACATTAACACTAAAATCTCAAAGTGAGTATTTAGTGAAAATCGAGTTGAAACCTAGGAACCAAATTGAAACAAAACTTAAACGTCAAGGATAAACTTGTAATATCTTGAAACTTAGGGCTAACAATCAAACTCAAAACTTAAAAACTAAAAATGTAATATTTTGAAATTTAAAAATCAAATAGAAACTAAACTCAAAATTTAGAGACCGAAAAGTAATTATCCCTAAACAATTAATTATTTATGTTATGTGAAAATTTACATCAATGTTGATTTATTTATTGCATAAAAAATGTAGAAGTATTTGCAAGGTTAAAGTGACCACCATCATAAAGAAAAATGGATGAAAACTGTAATTGTGAGGTAATGGTTTGAGAATTTTGAGTAGTGGGTTGGACCATCATCAACTTAGAAACTATCCTAACTATGATTTAGGATATGGGAATTAAATATGGCAATCCAATAATATTACATATTGCAAGATCTTAGTGGCATATAGCTTGTAGGTTGGGATGATTAAAATAAAAACTCATGCTCGACTTCAGGTTAAAGGTAATTTTCTCACCTCGTATGTGTAATTAAAAAAAAAAAAAAAAAGATGTTTTATTTGCAAAGTAATTTGGTATAACCAAATCCAATAATAAGCATATCTTAGCTTTTATTTCCATCGTCTAAAGTGTTAGATATTTATAACGTAGTGAAAGAAAATGTAACATTCCTGAATATTGAAACATAAAAAAAAAAAAAAAAAAAAAAAAAAAAAAAAAAAAAAATTAATTATGTAGATTAAATTTATGGTTAGAAACTTCAAATTGGATTGAAACTATTAAGTTAAATGATGTTTCATGTGTACAAATTTAACATATATGAAAGTTAAATTTGTAGTTTGTCAATTTGAATGGGTTTTATTTGATTTTGGTCAAGTAGCAACTCAATTGGGTTAAATTTGACAAATGTTTTAATTTTGTATTTACTTGTTTTTATTTTTTTAATTTGGAAGAGTTACTAAGTTGCTAGCTTATAGCAACTTGTTTCTTCATTTGATGCATCCTATTTTAAATTGAATTATACTAGTTCTCTCCTTTCTTAATTTCGATCTTGAATTGAGTTTTGCTTTTCCTTTTTTTATGAGTCTTAGTTGAGCTGAGAGTAAGTATCTAAAAGTTCTGTCAGATCTGAGTAGTCCGAAGTTGAAGTTCTATCGAAATTAGTAGTCGTACCTTGCTGAGACGATCGTTGTGATCTCTTGCAGCCTATGGAGAGCAAATAATTGTATTCACAGGATCTCGCTTATCAGAAGCATGTCTTGACTATCTTTTAAACCTCCACGAGTGTTTTAAGATTTTTATAAGTTATTGGTTATTTTAATTTATAAGCCTGGTTATATCATCGGGTTAATTTACTTTTAAGTTTGAACATTATTATTATATACAAAGTATGTATTGTATCTAGTTGAGGTTTAATCAATTTGCTAGTATATTCATTTCTTACATATCGCCTTGTGGTCACATAATGGTAGCAAGAGGTATTACTAATGAGGACATGTAAATTCTTTTTTATTCTCTTTTTTAAGTTTAACAAACATTTAATGTTATGGTGTCTTAAGCATTTGAGATTTGGGATTCATGTTGACAATAGACATGTCCAAGTCAATGTCAGATTAAGCTAAAAAAAATGTCTAAACATATAAAAATAAATAATATAAACAATAGCTTATTCATGTACTCTTTTAATTTATTAATTGAAAGGTTTTAAAAAATAAATCTTTATTTATACTCAATTCTTATTGGAAGATTCTTCGACTCATATTGATTCTTTCAAAATAAAAAAGAAAAGTTACGAGTGAGATTATGTTACGTAGGGCAAAAGACTGAAAAAATAAAAAAGGGTTTGTGTGTGTTTACATTAAGATTTAATATGTGGCTGTTTATCAAAACCTCGAGATCTCAATTTTATAAAAATATTAATAAAAATGATAAAATGTGAATGTTGAAGGGATATTTTTGAAAAAATATTTGAAAATAAAATTCTTTTAAAAAAAATAATAAATAAATATTTTACATTTTTTTAACAAGTTAAAATGTTGCATGTCATATTCATATTAATAATTTTTTGTTGCTTACTTTTTTGTGTTTCCAGATTTTTTTTAATGATATAATAGAAATGTTGATTCATCTCTTATATTTTGATGTCAAATCAATATAAATGTAAAATATCAATGTAAAATATCAATGTAAATGTCAATATGTCGGTAGAAATTTAATACTGTGGTATGTGTATATATATTAAAAAAAATGTATTATTTTCAAATATAGCAAAATGTCATGTCTATTACTGATAGGCATTGATATACCACTATCATCTATTGTTGACATTGTTGACTGACCAATCACAAATTGCCACATCTTTAATTTAAATTAATGATGAATAAATTTGAGACCAATTGAAAATTACAAAAGACATCAAAGTTGGCAAATTGAATGACGCCACTTGCCCAGGCATTATTCCATTAGGGCAATGTTAGCTCGTCCAATCAATTTGTGCCACGTGGCAGTTGGACTCGAAGTTGTGTCAACCTGGGTTTATTAAATTAAATTGGGTCAAATTTAAATAAAAATCTATTTAATATAGATTCAATTAAGATGAAGGCCAAAAATTGGGTCTAATGTCAATTAGGCCCAAGCCAGTAAGGAGCCTCCCAAAACTATGTAAATAAATGAGGTCACCCATCATTTGCACTATTCAGAGAATTTAGAGAATTCCAACATTCTGAGATTCAGAGAATCGAAGTAGGTAAGAATTCCAACATTCAAAATTCAGAAGGTTCCAAGACCATAAGACTTGTTCAACAAATTGAGCATCAATTCTTCAATGAATTAATGGTCTCTTCTTCACCAAATTGATCATCTCTTCGCAATCTACAAATTGAAGATTGATCCCTCCTAATTTGCGAGTAAACTTGTCAGCCCTCACAAGTCAAAGTCAACGTTCGAGAGAAAGCATTAAAGGATTGTACATTTCCACGAATAAAATTTCCTTGGTTGAAATTCTGTGTGAACAGACACTTTGCTATATTTATAAATATTTTTTACAGTTTTATCATTTAAAACAATTACTTTAGAAAAATAATAAATAACTTTTTTAAAAAATAATAAATAAGTAAATAAAAGAAAAAATCCAATAATTTTTTTTTCAGCATTTTTGGCAAATTGAGAAAGCCGCGTATTTTGAACAGTTCCTTTAATTGCGATGGCATGCCGAGGAGTAACAAATAACAAATCAACAAATACCACGTGTGTTCTGGTAAATGGCTTTTTTTTTCTTTTTTTTTTTTTTTGGATAAAGAATGTCTGCTTCTTTTAAATAGACTGATAATAATTATTTTCTTATCAATATCCTTTTGCTCTAGAAATATAATACTTAATTATAAGTGTTGTTGCACATTACCAAATACAAATGTTAATTCAATTTTTCTTTTTAATTTCCTTTTGCTCTTGAAAAATAATATTGAAGTATTAGTTTGGTATAGGTTGTGTCTATAAAATTTTTAAATTACGTCCTACGTTAAAAAATTATTCAATTAATAACTTATTTTATATGTTAAAACTTTAATTCTTCACCTACATATTTGTTAGGTTATAATTTAAAATTTTAAAGGATTTTTTTTTTTCAGTTTTAGTTCCCAGATTTCGGAGAATATATGCTTTTGGTCCTTTAATTTTCAAAACATGCATTTTTAGTCCTTGAGTTTTCAACATGTAATTTTCTAATCGCAAGTTTTTAAGAATAAGTTTAAAGATATATGAACTATTTTTTTTTAAAATAATTATATGAAATTCTAAATTGCAATAATATGTCAAAAAATTAATTTTAGAGAGAAGCGGTAATTTTTTTAAAAAATAATATTCTAATTTTAAATAATTTTAAAAAATTATTGTAGAGACCTTTTAAATCTATTTTTAGAAATTAAGGGATTAAAAAATACATTTTGAAAACTTAGGGACCAAATGAACTCATTCTAAAGCATGTTTTGAAAATTCAAGGATTAAACACAGTTATTCTTCAAAACTCATGGACTAAAAAGATATTTTCTCAAAAATATATATTTAGAAAATGCTCATAATTGAGATCAAGTGCATGAGAAGGTATAATATACCGATATTTCTTTTTAATTATAAGGATAACATAGTATTAATCTCTTAAAAAAAAAAAAAAACTACCGAGATAGTCTTTAGGGTTCTTTTTAAACATAGCAAAATAAATCAAAATATTTACAAATATAGCAAAATATATTGATAAATAGTGATAGACCTACTATCATCTATCACTGTTTAGACAGTGAAATTTTATATTTAAAAATATACCCTAATATTTGTAATAGGCCAATTCTTTATTTTTATCAAAGAGAATATTTAATGTTGGGTTTTTCTATGGTCTTCTATCTCCTCATAATTGCATCTCAAAAGAGAAAATTTGTGTATTTACTCAATCTTCTAGAATATTTTATTATATATGGAGTTATATCTAATTTTATCAATTGGTGAAGAATGTTAGAAAGGAATCAAATTTTATCAAATTGAAAGTTGGAAAAAAGAAAAAAAAAAAATCTAGAAGTGAGAGTAATTGAAAACGGTTTGATACCTAAAATCTTGTCTGTCTTATTAAAAACATATAATTGAAATATCTCATGCATTTTAAGCCATTTTTGGATTTTATCAATTTCTTATTAGAACATATGAAAAGTTCATGTAAAAAAGAAAAAAGAATTTATAAAATCAATTTGCAATTAATGATTGGAAATGCACAAAATAGGTGAACTTTCTCGTTTAGCAAAGGTATATAATGATGTTAATTATTGTATAAAATCTAATTAGGTAGTAAACCAAATGTTTGGACATTTATTAAATTGTCCTCCAATATTTTTTTTATTAGTGATCAAACCTAATCTCAATTGAATTTAGAGAATGCAAAAGAGAATTTAACTACCGTTGATACATATAAGTTTAAAGTGTTTCTAATCTGGACAATTTAATCCATATAGTTTATAATTAGAATTTAGTTCCTATGGTTTGATAAAAGTTTCATAATAGTCCCTTCTTGAGCAACTAAGCATTTTCTTTAAAAGGTTAAATTGCAGATTTGGTCCTTATGGTTTTGAGAAAGTTAGAATTTAGCTTTTTTAGTTTATAATTAGAATTTAGTCCATATGATTTGATAAAAGTTTCATAAACAATCCCTACCTAAGCAACTAAACATTTTCTTTAAAAGGTTAAATTGAGTCCCTATGATTTGGAGAAAGTCAGAATTTAGCCCCTATAGTTTATAATTAGAATTTAGTTCCTATGGTTTAAGAAAATCATCATAAATAATCCCTACCGTAGGGACTGTTTATGAAATTTTATCAAACCATAAGGACTAATGAGGTTTTATCATACCATAAAGACTAAATTCTAACTTTTAAAACTACAGGAACTAAATTATAACTTTCTCTAAACTATAGGGACCAAATTTATAATTTAACCTAAACTACTACAACTATTAATCCTTAAGGGTTGTTATTAGAAAAAGAAAAATAAAACAAAACAATTTATTTTGAAAGATAAGTTACTTATTTAAAGCATTATTTCATACATTCATAGCTTTGTAAAAGAAAAAGAGTTACTATTAAAAGAAAAAAAATGAACTTTTAAATGTTGCCAAAATAAGCATAGTTTAACTAGTATAAAATTTATATTATCGATCTCGATATTCTATTACCTCACCCTACACATCATCAAAAAAAAACTTTTCAAAAAATGAAAAAAATTAACACGAAAGAACATTTTGATTTGATTAAGAAATGTCAATCGTGATAAGAATTATTGATACAAAACTGTGAAAATTATCATATAATGGCAGTCAATAAGGTTTTACTATTGACCAAAACAAACATTAAAAAACAATATAAATTTGATCCTCTACATTATGTGATACGTATTGTACCATATGCTAAGTTAGAGATCTGATTAAATAACTGTAAATTCATCTACTTCGATTAACACATACATTGACCTATTAAAATTTAAGAATTTGATTCGATGAAACATCAAAAGTGTTGGGTCTCTGAACATGATATAGTCTTAGGAGGTGGTGAAAGAAGATGTTGATGTGATAATGAATTATCCTCTTTGTTGTATGAGAGAGGGATATGGGATGATTGTGACCCATTCATATAAATGACATAGATTACCAATTGCATCACTCCTAGAAGGAATCCAATCAAATTGGGTACCTACAAAGTCAGTCATTCTATGACATTACATCCAATTCAACAAAAATATCAAAAGGGAAAAACTTGAATAAGTTTAAATTAATATATTTATTTTATAACAAATTTAGAAAGTTTGTTTGAAAAGTAACCAATCAAACAATTAAAATAACCCAACCCCCCACCCCCCAAAAAAAACATTAAAATACTTAAAACATTCTTTAAAGATAAAAATTATCTATATTTATCTTAATTATTAATTTTATATATGTATCTATAGAAATAAAATCTCAATACCAATATAAATAGTACAATAATATCTACATCCATCAATAAATCTCTATTACAAAATAAATAAATAAAACCCTCAACGAAGGGCCAATTGACTTGGCCACTTATTGAGGTTGAAAGTCATTCTAAGTTAACTCAAAAATTTTTAATTACAAATTTTGGTCCATAAACTTGTTTGTGTCATATATGATTTTAAAAAGTGTTTTATATGTTTTGAACGTTGAATTATGTGTCTAGTACCTTAAATTTCGGAAGATAAAAATCTAATAAATCCTTAAATGTTCAATTTTGTGCTTTAACTAATCCAAAATTCAAAGTTTAAATACTAAAATTGCAACTACATTGACAGATTATAAAAGTGAAAGGTCGAAATTCAATTAACGGGATCCCATTTTGTGTTGTGATTAATTTGATATTAGTTGTTTTGGTATCGTGGGAGGGGATGGGTAAGGGAAGTCAATACAATTGTGGAAGGGGAAAAGGGTGTGGTTGGATTAGGTTGAAGAATCGCCTCCCTTTGAGGCAAGTACTTTAAAGTTAAGCACTTCTTGAAGGCTTCTCTTTGGGAATAACCTGTAAGAAGTATGAGTTGTTTAATTAGGTAGCGGAGGTAGGTTTAGTTGGAAAGTGGGAAATGAATTATTGCTCACATCTGGATACAACAAACACCCTTTGATTGCAACAGCGGCTAACTGTAAACCAATGTGGGTTAGAAGGAAGGTTGGAGGGTTTCTCTGTAAAAAAAAAAAAAAAAAAAAAAAAAGGCCTTCAGTCAAGGGATGAGTTTATTTGGAGTTGGGATACAAAACCCACTTTCCTTCTTCACCCTTCAATGTGGGTTAGTCATGCTCTGTGGTTGTGTAAGTTTTCTCGTCGAGTATGGGGTGAATACTTTCCTATCTTACTTGGCTTGTTTGCCTCTTGCAGGGAAGAGTGGTCTTCAATGGATTTATGGAATTTGACTATGAGTAAGCTGAGACCCAAGGAGAGGGTTAAGGCCATCGTTAACTGAGTTTGGACGAGTGTGCAAAATGATCGACAATTATCTTCTTGTTGAGCCTACTGTGAGGCTGTTGAGAGACCTAATACAGTGAGGTCCGAGAACCGAGTGAGTCAACCCAAGTGGTTGTTGGAAGCTCAATGTTGATGCCTATTGGTGCACAGTCAGGACGGTGGGTGGTTCGTGACTTTTAGGGCTCTCCTATATGCGTTGGGTTCAAAATATTCGATAGGGGTGGCCTATCAAGGCTTTGGAAGGTGAAACTATTTTGGTTGGTCTTTATTCCTTCTCCAATTGAGAGGGAATGCATGTCAACCTCTTCTGGTGGAATCGTTAGACTCGACAGATATCATTCAAGCCCTTAATGATTCGGAGGTTTATCTTTCTAAAACAAAGAACGTGATAGAAGCGACTATTGCACTTGTGCAAGGTTTCCTTTAGTTACTATAATTGTTCTTGTAAACCTTTTTAATCCCCAAGGTTTTTCCTCTGAGGAGGAATGTCGTGTTGCCTATTGTGATGCCATTTACCCTAGTTGGGTGTCCTTTATTCTTGATGAGGACTGTTCATGTATTTAGTTTATGGTCATAATGAAATTGATCATTTTTTTAAAAAAAAAAAAGTCATATTAGCAATATAAGAGTTTAGCGTAATATACTATGACAAATATGGATACGAACATCATTAGAAATAAATGAATAATGAATAATGTAGCTAGGTTATCAAACATTAAAAACTAAGCATTTTGGGTAATGGAAAAAAAAGTATTTATGAAAGTATCAAGAGAGAGAGAGAATGAAAACTTACCCCAATGAAGGGATCTTTGACAAGAACAGCATAGAAAGTCCAAACCCCAGAATTCAAAAATATGCACAAAGTAAGAAGGAAAGGCATATACTCCACACTTTTACTTCTCACCACTTCCCTCTGCATTCCAATAATAATATTGTAAATTTTTGTTCTAAACCATTCCAAATACCTTAAGCTCCCTTTCTTAATACTAATTTTGGTTCCATTTCATAACCATTTTATTTTTAAAATTTTATGTTGGTTTCCTCGCTATTTCTTTACTATCTTTTCACCTTTCTTAAAAGTAAATATTTGAATTTTTAGTCAAATTTTAAAAACAAGAACATATTTGTGAAAACTAAAAAAACAAAAAAAATTGTTTTGTTTTAGAAATTTGACTAAGAATTCTAATTTTTTTTAACAAAGATAAAAATCATTGTAATGAAATATTGAGAAAACAATCAAATTTTTCAAAAAAAATACTAAAAGCCAACAATGAATGGTTATCAAACTGGGTCGATAGTTTTTTGTTTTTTTGGAATTAGTGTTTAATATGATAGCTCTCTTTTTTCTTACACTGTAGCCTTCATTTTTTTTGTTTAGAAACATTTTGAGCTCTTAATCAAATTATAAAAAACAAATTATAATCCCTACTTTCAATTATTAATTTCTTTCTTTTGTAATCAATTTTTCCGATGTGTTTTAAAAAATCAATCCAAAGTTTTGAAAAAAAAAATATATAGTTTTTAAAACTTATTTTTATTTTTGAAATTTGACTAAGAATTCAAATATTTATCGTTTAGTTATAAAAGATGAAAACTATTGTAAAGTAATTGCAAAAAGAATCAACGAAAACTTTTTCGAAGTAAATGGTTATCTAACTAAACAAAAAAAAAAAAAAATTCAAAATTTGACTTGATTTATGAAAAATATTGTTAGAAACGGAAGAACAAAAAGAAAACTTCGTAATGTTTATAATTAAGCTTAATTTTTAAAAATCAAATATTTATAAAAAAGGGACTTTAAATTTTGATAGAGTTGAAAGGAAGTTATACTAACCGCTATTCCAAGAGGTGAACCACAGTTGATAATGTTAAGAGCAGCACAAATGAATCCAATGACATTAATTCGAGAATTCCCATGTAACATCAAATACGATGCCAAGATTGTTCCTCCCACAAATCCAACATCAAAAATTGCCACTAGGCTTCCTGTTCTAACCTATAAACATTCAAACATAATTAGTAACAAAAACAAATGATGACAACGACATCAACAAATCAAAACTATCATAATTTGAAAAACTATGATGATAACATTATGAAAATTTAGGAACCTTAAATACACATACTCTTAAATACTCAAGGACTCAAAATAAAACCCTAAACTGGATAAAGTATTTTTTTTAATAAAAAGAAATTAGAAAAAATTATCTTTTTAGTTCTCGAATTTTGGAAAATATGTGTATTTGGTCCTTAAGTTTTTAAAATATATCTTTTTAGTTCTCGAATTTTTATTCTAGAAAAATACTTGTATGCTAGTTAGGTTGTACACTTGTACCCATTTTTTGCAGCCCAACCACACATGGCAAAAAAAACTTTTCTTTTATTTTTTTAAAAGAAATATGTTGCATTTTTCCAGCCTAGCAAGCAAGTTTACTATTTTCAATACAGTTTCAAAAGTTCAGAGATCAAAACGTACATAAATGTGGAGTTAAAAGTCTTGTTGAAGGATTTCATAAACCAAACCCAAGCGATAACAGTAACGAAAATAGGAAATGACAAGAATCGAGTGTTGACGAGTGACGACATACTTTCATGTTTGGAGGTGAAAATAGAAGGAAGATAGTGAGGTAACAAACTTGAAGGGAAATTCCAAAGATATTGACAGAGACAATGAGAAAGCCATCAGGCTTAATTAAACCATAATAAGCCCACAAGGAAGCAGTGAGGAAAGTGGAAACATAAGGAAGACTGTCAAATTCTTCTGTTGATCTTTTCTTCAACACTCTCCAAAATGTTTTTCTGCACAAAAATCATAACATAATACACATTGATTAATTCATCTATCTCAAAAAAAAAATGGGGGAAAATCTTTTTTTTTCTTTATTACTCTTTTCAAATATAACAAAATGTTACTGTCTATCGCGATAGACATTGATAAACTATTATCATCTATCACTGTCTATCATCTATTTGTGTCTAATTGTGTTAACACTTTGATATATTTGAAAATATTTTCAGCAATCTTTCCATTTAAAATAATTATTATTATTTTTTTCTTTTTGGTCTTTCACTTTGTATGAAATGGGCTTGTTTGATATTTGTCTTATTTACTCACCTATTGTAACCTAAGTTTTCTTAGTGAACATAATTCGAAAGGTACATAAAATAAACTAATCAATTATCAAATGGGAGGTTTTTTCACCAAATAAAAACATTAAAAAAATATACATACCACACATAGCAATCACGCCCAAAATATTTGCAGATATAGCATAATGCAAAAGAATTTGTAGATATAGCAAAATTTAAAATATGTTTTCGAGAACTATCAGTGTAGACTATATCACTTATATAAGGGTCCAAACAGTGATAGACCATATCACTCTAGTAGAAGGCTATCAGTGATCGGGTCTATCACTAATAGATATAGCAGTTACTAATAGATTTTGCTATATTTGCAATCTTTTAAAATATAGATATATAGTTAATTGTTATTCTTAAAAGTTCTATCCAACACAATTACCCTAAAAAAAAATTGACCAAATATGAAAAACAAACATTAGTCTTTTTAAGAGAATTTGTATTAGCTAATTAAAAAAACAAAATTAACGAAAAACAAAAATGTTATAAAACAAGGGAACTTACAAGGGAGAAAGGAAGAACAACACTGAGAGGATGTTTCCTGAAAAAAAAATAATAAATAAAATAAAAAAAAAAAATTTGCCCCCTTTGACATGCATAAAATAAAGAGGAAAAAAGGAATTAATTATAAATTAAAGGATGAAAAGGAAAATTATGGTTTTTTTTCCCCCCTTCTCCTTTACCTATCACTCCAACAAAGAAAGGAAGAGGCTCCATGTTTAAAGAAAAAGAGAAAGAGAGTGATTGAAAAAGAAGATATGAATTGAGTCTTTATATATTATCCAATTTGGCTTTGAATGTCAATGAAAGCATTCATATTTGTTTCTTCATTTATAATTTTATATTTTCTCAGTGCCAACTCATTCCTTGCAAAGTCTATATTAAATTTAAGAGAGAGATTTGAATTGGGATCTTCAATCATAATAATATTTTTATAAAAGTATAGTCCAAAATTTCCTTTCTTACCCATATAAACATGTCTTTTTTTTTTTTATTATTATTACTATTGGTAAAATAGTAGTAATAAAATTAAATAAATGACATGTCACTTGACACAGTGGCAACTGGAATCCATACATGGAGTATGATTTTTAATCCAAATGCTTGATAGATTGGTTAGTCTTGCATGATTTATAAGACCTTGGGCAATAGAATTAATGTTCCATGAACAAAAAAAAACACAAACTCAATAAAAGTTACATACAAAGGTTTAAAATATCGATGTTGACCAAAATATCGATGTCTTAATTTTACAAAAATTTAGATGAAAATATCAATAAAATGTCAATTTCGATGAATATTTCTTGAAAAATTATAAAAACAAAAAATTTAAAATTTAAATTTAAATCAGTAAATAAACATATTATGATTTTTAAACTAGTTAACATATTTATTACTTTTATTATATTTATTATAGTGACACTTTGTTACTTATCTTTTATGTTTAAGTGAATTTTTCTACGATATAACGGAAATATCAATATCTAACCCATGAAAATGTGGAAATATTAGCATGTCAACAAAAGTTTAATACAATGATTACATATATGACATTTCAAATGTTCAGTTACTAAAAGAATTCATTTTTTTTTTGTTGTTAAATAATTAATGACAAATTGACAAAGACTAAAATAGTTTTTTAGGGGAATTATTTTAAATGACAAAACTGTTAAAAATATTAACAAATAATAGCAAAATATTACAGTTTATCGTAGTCTACCGCAGATAGACAGTAAAATTTGTTATATTTGTAAATATTTTGGTTCATTTTCCTATATTTGAAAACAACCATTTTTTTTTAACTAAAATATAAAACTTAGAAAGTTATTAACTAGAAGATTTAGAAGATCGGAGGTCAAAGCAATAAATATGTGTGGGTGGGTGGTGGAAGAATTGAACCTTTAATTAATCTCTAAGTTGCCAAAGGAATATAGTCTAACTGGCATATAGTATGTGTTAGCGATCAAAATGTTCATGTTCGAATCTCCATCTTTATTGCATTAAAAAAAAATGAACATCAAAGTCGATGGTACAAATTCTATATCAATTAAATATATGTTTATTTAGCATACCTCAAACCAATTTTTTAATAGCTTTCCACTTTTTTATGTCTAGCACTATATATACTTTTATTGGTATTAAGTATTTCATCTAAGATCACATCATACCTTATTCAAACTTGTATTGAATTAACTAAAAGATTTTTTTTCTCTTATTTTTTGTAAAATAAAATTGTCAAACTAAATGCCAACATCTAGATCTTCAAAACAATTATATACATACATTATTGATGTTGCCTACTTTACTAAACAATTAAAAGAAATCTGACCCTTAAGCTTTAACCTAAAGGAATGATAAGAAGACAATTTTCAAGAAAGGGAAATGAATTCCATGTGATGAGTTCTCTTATCAATTTGATCAAAACTTCAACTTGTATCAAATAATTGTTTTAGCTCATTGAGAACACCAATGAATCCCTTTTTTAAATTAAATTTCTCAAATTTGATATAAATTTTTTATTTAGTTTTAAAATTTTAAGGTGATGTTGCATAATTTCTTTTATGCATCGAAATTTTTAATTTCTTTTATGCATCGAAATTTTCTTATAAATTGTGTCATACTATTTTGTATAATTTGTAATATTTTTTCCATTCAACAACTATCACTTTGTGCACGTAAAAGTTAGAGGATAGAACTAACTTGAGTTTAAATTCATAAATTTGATTGGTTTTTTAAAAAAAATGTATTGGCTAAATAAACATTATCCATACACTATAAAGTCTAATTTGTTATTTAAACTAATTGTTGTTTCCTAAAAAATATAATAAATAAACTCATTGTTATTATATTAAGAATGTGAAATATAAATCACAAGAAAAATCAAAATGACAAGAAAAACATGTTGTCGAAAGCTAGAAAACACCGCTAAAGATACTAGCAACACGTAGAAATGTGTCACTATAAACGTGGTAGTAGCCACGTAGTAACATGTTTTAGAAAATTGTTAAACAAACAAGACATTAGGATGATACAACCAGCAAGACATGCATGGGGGTTGGTTGTCCCTCCATTAATGTTTTCATTGAAGATCTATCATTTTTCAAACATAAAGCACCTTTGAAGCACTATTTGATAAAGCATTAACCCAATAAATAAATAAATAAATCTCTTATACCATATGTGTTTGATAATTCATTGAAACCATATAAAAATGTTTGCTTTTAACAAATTTTCAAACAAAAACTTATCCCGAGAGTAAAAACTACAACATTTATTCAAGTATTAGACACCAAAATTATGGATAAAAAAACTTTTTTTCAAAAAAAATAACCACTCTGGAAAGTGTGACAACCGATTCTTGTTTAGAAAGATAACCCATCCGAGCTTGGCTTGTTTTTCTTTTAACAAAAATCAAATACTTACCATAATAACCAATGTTCTTTCTTTTTACGATCTGAACCGATGTCCAATCTAATTCTAACCGTTCGGTGTCACAACAAACACCCATGAATAAATGTTTCTTCCGGATAGACACAAACATCTCAGCTCATACGACAATCCGTTAACCACTATTTGCTTTATAAACCTATTTTCTTAGTGTACTATAACTTTTTCCATTACTTTGAGGGCAAATTGCAAAGAAAGAACTATGCTTAAAGTATGGCGGTAATTGAAATTACATCCTCAAACTTTCAATTGTAAAAATTAGGCCTTCAAACTTTTACAAATATTAAATTTGGACTCTCAAACTTATAATAATTTTAGAAATTGAACTCCCAAATGATAAAAATTGAACCCTCAAACGCAATTATTACAATTTCTACAATCATGTAAGTTTAAGAGTCCAATTATAACACTTTTATAAGTTCGGGGACTCAATTTTCACAATGGAAAGTTTGAAGGCTTGGCATTGGTCTATAGTAGTCCCCATTGCACCGCTAGATAAGAGGTTAGAATCTCAATCATGACAGGTATAATTGCAACTACCACCATACTTTAAAGATAATTTCTACAATTTACCCTTACTTTAATGATCATTAAGTTGACTCACAGCGGTTAAAAAACCATAAAAGAATTGAACGAGCATTTCTTAATGTTCTAAGCTAAGACTTTTATTTAACAAAGATAATAGGGGATGAAATTTTGTAAATATTACACAAACCTAAATCTTTCATGTGAATCACAAGGTGACAATTTTGCAGCAGGATAATATGATTCCCTTGATGAAATCTGATTAAGTTGCATGTTGTCCCTGTAATCCAACGTGGGAATATAGATGTAAATTGAAAGCATTTCCGCTGCAACTACAGAAATCTGATTAAGTTGCATGTTGTCCCAATAATATTTTTTTCAACATTCATTCTATTGATAAGCACGAAACCATGTCGGAGATTTACTTGGATCCAACAATGCATGAGACTGGACACAGAGTTAACTGGCAAGGGAAAAAAAAACCTATCAACTTGTTGGAGACTTCCAGCATTTTTGAAATTTGGATTGATTTTCTAAGTGTTTAAAAACGTGTTTTTAAGCACTAAAAAAGTCAATCCAAACGTTGCTTGAATAATAGACAGTTAGATTTTGGTTAGATAAGAAGTTTAGTCATGAACTCTTGAGTATGGTCCTCATACTTTAGAAAATGTCAAATAAATAAGTCCCCAAACTCACTTTTGTGTCTAACAAGTTCATGAATTTTTAAAATGTCTAATGAGCCTCTAAACTTTCATCCAATAGATCCTTGACATAATCTACATTTTAAAAAAAAATTGCAAAAAAAAAAACCCTAAACTATGGTGGTAATTGCACTTATACCCTCAAACTTTCCATTGTAAAAATTGAGCCCTCAAATTTATACAAGTGTTAAAATTGGACCCTCAAACTTACATCATTGTAGAAATTGTAAAAATTGCATAAGTTTAAAAGTTCAATTTTTTATCATTTGAGTCCAAGTTCTACAACTATTATAAGTTTAAAGTCCAATTTTAACACTTTTAAAAATTTGAGAACTCAATTTTTACAATGGAAAGTTTTGAGGCTAGAATTTGCAACTATTAACAAACTTCAAGGGTGGTTTTTACAATTTGCACAAAAATGACTTGTCTGTTAGATATAATTGGATTTTATATCTAATGAGACTCTAAACTTTCAATTTTGTGTCTAGTAGGTTCGTGGATTGTAAAAAAATGCCAAATAGGTCAAAGATCTATTAAGCACATAATTGAAAAATTCTAAGACCTATTGGACAGAAAATCCAAAGGCCAAGAACCTATTAGAAATTTTTAAAGTTCAGAAGCTATTAGCCATTTCTAAATTCAGAGACGGATGCTTCATATTTACATCATTGAGATGGTATTATTGTTAGAGGTTCCAAGTGATCAAAGCAAATTTTTTCCTCAATTTAACAACTAAATGAATGAACTAAAAGGAATTACAAATCTATAACCTAGAGAGATGGAGACACTTTGGACCAACAAAATTATGATTCTCATTCTCTCCCAAATTTCAATTCCAGTGAAACCCTGCCACAGAAAAAATGTAAAATTCTATTGACTCTCTAAGATATCTGCACGTTGGATACTGAAGAGAGAGAGAGAAAGAGAGAGGAAACAAAAAAAAAAAAAAAAAAAAAAAAAAAAAAAAAAAAAAAAGTCTTTTGAGTTCGCAAAAAGGGGAAATAATTGGCTTACTTGCCATGAATAGAGAGTAGATTTGGGAGGAGATTTAGAATTCATCAACAACTTGGATGCCAGCTCCTTGGTCCCATTCCTCCGGGGCAGCCACACCAGCCATAATCTTCTCCTGACTGCGCCAAAGAATCTGGAGCCAACTTGCCAAATTAGGATTATAATTTACGGGCATAAACAACCAGACATGTGCATTGTGTTATAACCATAGAATATGCGTCTATGCATAGATAGGGTTCAACATTGATATTAAAGATCAATCGACATTTCTAACATCTTTTATATATATAAATATATATATAAATAAATAAATAACTAAATCTCATCGGATATGAATATGGATACTAAGAAGAGACTTATTACTTTGTTTGAAACTAAAGACAACTTAATCATTAAGGTTCAATTTGGTAACTATTTGGATTTTGATTTTTGGTTGTTGAAAATTAAGCCTATTTTCTCTCAATTTCTTACAAGGGTTTTCATCATTTAAGTAAAAGAGTTGAATTCTTAGTCAAATTCCCAACACAAAAACAAAAACAAGTTTTTAAAAACTACTTTTTTTAGTTTTCAAGACTTGGCTTGGTTTTTTAAAACATTAGTAGAAACTAGATTACAAAGCTAGAAATTTAAAGGTGGAAGGGGTGTTTATAAGCTTAATTTTCAAAACTAAAAACCAAAAATCATTTGGTAACCATTTTGCTTTTGTTTTTTGTTTTTGAAAAATAAGTCTATAGACACTACTTCCACATCTAAATTTCTTCCTTTGTTATCTACTCTTCACCAATGGTTTAAAAACCAAGGCAAATTTTGAGAACTAAAAAAAGTAGCTTTTAAAAAGTTGTGTTTGCTTTTGGAATTTGGCTAAGAATGCAGCCATTGTATTTAAGAAAGATGCAAATCATTGTAAGAAATATGGAAGAAATAGGCTTAATTTTAAAAAACCAAAAACAAAAAACGAAATGGTTACCAAACGGAGCCTAAATGGTTACCAAACGAGGACTAATTTGAATCGTCTTTATACATTCTTTAATTTACATAAATATGCATTGACAACAATATTTTATCAATATATCCGTAAAAACGAAGTAACAATATCAATATCGCTATCGATATTTTAATCCTCGGTTATACTTATAATCCAAAAAATAAATAATCTGTGCATTAATTTACCTTGTCAATAACTCCAAATTCTTTGGCTCTTGTCGCGTCCATGTAGAATGGTCTTTTAATCACATTCGATACTGTCTCTAGTGACTGAAAATATTAAAGTTGTATAATGAATTATACGGTATGTCATGAGTTCATAAAAAGAGTAGAAAAATAAACGTTGCCTAAGCTTACATTTCCAGTGTGCTTTGCTAGGAGTTTCACTAGTGTGTCCCTGTTTGTTATCACCTGAGAGACGAGATGAAATATACAAAGCTCAACTTGTATCCTTGTAGAGAAGGGGAAAGAAAACTGAGGGGCTGAGAAAAACAAATTTTCCCTTGAAAATTTTTGGGAACGAAATACAAATCTACCACAAATTCTTTCAATTTGGGTGTTCACATTTCGGTTCGGTTTGACTTTTGAATATATACCAAACCAAACCGAACCATTTGTTTGATCTAAACCGAACCGCAAATACCACAAATATTCGGTTCAGTTCAGTTCGCTTTTGGGGTTATACATAAAAAAAAAAGCTGTTCGGTTTTATAATATTTAATATAAATGTATTGGTTCAGCAAACTGAAGGAAAATTTTCAATTTCCTTGTAATTTTGAACTGAAGCTTCAGTAAAACCTAAGTTTTTTTTTTCGGTTCGGTTTAGTCAGTTTTAGTGTTCACCCCTACCCCTCTACCCTCTGTGTGGGAAGATGCAGAACCCGTGCATGCAAAAGATTTTCTAATTATGACTTGAGTGAGATTTTGAGTAGAATTCCCTTTTCCACTTCTGCATCGAAGTGGTAAGAGCTTCAGCGAAAATCAGTGCCAGAGACTAAGTTCTACTTCAAAATAAATTATCAAGCTATAGAAGGATCTTGACCTCTTTAGCACGAATAAGAACGTCACTAGCAGGCTTCAAACCAGATGAAGGGGCACGGGGCTGCTGTATCATCGCTGGAAATGAATCCAAGGGAAATTTTGATTATTCTATATGAGCAAATAACCAAGTCAAAAACAGATATTAACGTGCCAAGTGCATCAAACCTTTGGCATGTGGCATCATAAAACGTTTGCCCTCACTTCCTGCAGCAAGCAATAGACAAGCCTGACCAATGGCAGCTCCAACAGCCACTGTGTGTATCTGTATGAGATATTTGGTATCATATTTTATAAAAGCAAAGAGAATAAAAAATTCACAAAATCAGCGAGACATTCAAGCAACAAAGCATAACTATTTCCAACACTGCCTACATTAAAGAAATATTTTCTTTTAATCTTATTTTACAAAATTAAAATTATTTGTCCAACCAGATTACTGGAGCAAAAGAGGTCAATCCGCATGGCATTTCTCAGGTCAGTTGTTGCACATACAACACTAGAAATTTCAAGTTCTTGCCAATTCATGAAAACAGTGCCACTGACCCCACAGAGTCGACACCCTCGGGACAGTGTTAACATACACCAAGATAACAATCAATGTTACTAAAAAGTAATTCCAACTCCACAGTGCATACACTTATCATTTTGCCACCAAAAGAATAGTAGGAATGAACTGAATGGTTTTGACAAGAAAACACACCTCATTTTTTAACTGCATCATAGCATCATAGATAGCAAAACCCTCTGTCTCCATCCCTACCTGAATGTCAAATAATTTTGGCACGTTGAAAGAAGGATGACAAGTGAATTCTAAATCGAACAAGATATAATGCTACTCTTTCTAATTAATCAATAAACCTATAAAGAGCATTATAAGTTCTCAAGTGAATGGTTTCAAAGGTAAACTGGTATAAAATATCGCAGAGCCTGTTCAGCATAAGATCCATTCTCAGTTTTATGTTCTGGAAAATAATTGGATTAGTAAATACAAGAAAAAGGTTTCTTATAGCCAAAATTTGAAAACCATTTAGGAGTTGAGTGAAGGGACATAAGACATAACCTATTTTTCAAGGAAAATCAAAAGATCGTTTTACATGTTTGGTTTTTCCATTTCAAAATCAACAGAAACCATAAGTACATTTTTCAGAAAAGAAAATTCCAACATGATATATCTCCCAGTCTTGTACAAACACATGCAGCATCGTACAACCCACCCATACTGATTCAAACACTTTGCAACCATCAAATTAATAAGCTAGCTCGTGAAAAGAAAGACCTATCTCTCTCCATCACCATACTTCACAATATTCATCTAAACCATCCATATTCGTTCAAACTTCAAACCCAATTTCCTATATTGAAATAGTGAGCTAGCTAGTGGAAGACCCACCCCCTCTGTGTTCACATACTCAATAATCTTATGAAAGATTTATATCTTTTCACAATCAGATCTCACAACGTCGTGAAAGATTATGAAAGGCCCATCTCCATCTCCATGGTATTGTTGATGGAGTGGACTTTGTCAGGAAGAAAAACCTGTTCTATCATTGGTGTCCTGAGATAGATGAACCCTTGTCCCTTCTTTCCTTATTATTACTATAATTTTTGTGTTAGGTACCAATTGAAGTGAACTATCTGACAGACGATTCCATGGTATATGTGATGTATCCACTAAGAAGTATTATGGTCATCCTAGCTATATGCCTTCTGAGTTCTGACACAGAATAGATTCACTCTCTTGCTACATAAATAATGAGCATGTTTTATCATTAGTTTACTACTGTGGTAATTTTTTTTTTTTTTTTTTTTTTGTATAAGATAGTTTACTACTGTGGTGATTACCACGGGAATAAACAAATGTTGTTTAATAAATTACTCACCAAACTGTTAGGTATCTAACCTTCCTGCACTCAGTAAAACCCAACAAGAAGATATAGATGGAGAAACAGAGCAACAGAGCTCTGAAGATAGATGATGATTCAAACAAAGGGTCTCAACTACAATACTCAAAATAACAAAACCAGTACACTAAGAAAGAAATAACAAGTACTAAAGCTTGCAAGAAAAGAAATAAAGAACCAGCACATTCAAGAGAGCTAGTGATCCCCTCCTCCTAAAGGTCTTTCACCCTTTTCCAGAAAATATCTTCCCCCGCCTCCTTACGCACTCCCATACTTTCTTTTAATAGCCAAATCCAGTGGTCCCCTCTCCAGCACAGGTACCTCACATTCCCAATCCCTTCCCTTAACGAACTCCCTGCCAATTCCTCTTTTACCTCTCCTTTTGTATGTGTAAATAACCGGGGCCTTCAAATACACTCAAGAATTACTGTTTTCAGAAATCTAACCCACACCCAATTTCACATATTTTGGATCAAGAAGCTATCATAAAAATCACAGTTAAACATATTTCTGTAAATGCAGAATCTAAGAACTACAATCACATTTTCAATTGTTTTTCTTGATTTTTTTTAAAACAAAAATTGTGCTTTCATTGAGGGAAAACTGAAAGAATACTAAGGGCATACAGAAAACCAACTCCAAAAGGAGCCAAGCAAAAGAATATGGCTCCAATCAAGCAAAAAAAAAGGGTCCTAGCCAAGCTAAAGAAGAGAGCTACAATTTCATTTGGAGTGAGGAACAATGAAGTATTTAGAGGATTGTTTTTCTTGATTTTAAATGGAGCAAAATGAATGTTGAATCATCTCAAACAGAAGAACTTCTGGTCAAGACAAACAAGTTGATATTTGTTAAACCATGGCTGAAACCAAAACTTAAACGAATGGATTATGGTAAATTAAATTTGCATCTAATTTTAACACTCTCCTCACTGTGGGCTTGATATTTTTTAAATACCTAACAAGGAAAATTGATATTAATTAAGAAGGAAATGGCATCATAGGGGTTTGAATACAAAAAATCATCCTTTGATACCATGTTAAATCACAAATTGAACTAAAAACTTGAGTTGATAAGAAAAAAATTATGAAAGGAATCGTATCAAATATGTAGTATTTACAGTTATTAGGAAAAAATCATATACTTCTATTGTCGAATCAAAAATAAAGCATTGGGACGAACTCTTCTTTGGTATCAATATAAGAATTATGGTAAATTAAACTTATATCAATTTTTTAATAATATTCATGTCGATGTATATATAAAAGCAAGACTTATAGTCTGAAAACCCCCATGGTGGGCAGAAGATTTTACAAAGCAAGAAGAAGATATGCATGCTCCTAACAGCTTAATTTCACTCGTTTCATGTAGCTGAATAAATTCAAAGCTTACCGTTTCACCATCATCGCGAGTTGTTCCTGTGGAGTTTATGTAAAGATATATTGGTTCTTTTGGATCCATCCATTGCAAGTACATCAGTTCAGCAATAACTAGCTCTGTGACAGCTGGAACCAACTGAGAGGAGAAATGGTTGAAAGAAGAGGGATCAGACACTATGGTATGCTCAACGCAAGATGCTGAAAACTTCTTTTAAAAGACAGTCAAAAACTACTCATAATGTTGACACAATAGTTTCAAAATCATTCAAAACCAACTATGCCTTGGGGAAAAAATCATGTTACACTTGTATTGTGAATGCCTATTTCAGTAGGGCTTATGCAACTTGAGAGTAAAGAAATGAAATCAGTCTACAAGAAAAGTGTACTTGGAAAAAGTTTTGCCAAACTTCAAAATCAGTAGCTGAATGTTATCACCAAATCTGTTCTAATATGATCACGGTACCAAAGCACCCCAACACAACTTAATTAACACTTTCGAAACAGCTTGACATCACTCATTGCTAAACTAGAATTTCCTTCACTCTATAGGTCTCTAAAGGTCTAAGATATGCGATTATCATGAGAAGCACCTTACCAGCGCGCATTAGTCCAGGTTCTAACTAATGTTGTATAATTTCAAAGAATATGCTTCATTTTTACCTTCAATGAAACTACTCGACAATACGATATTGAAACAATCGTTGTAAATTCCACCTTTCTATTAGTTGAATAGTTCCTCGCGTACCAAGTCAAATCGTACAGCAATGGAGTAACACTAATTCAAACACTTACCGGCATTCCAATGTAAACAATTCTTCCATGAAGTAACAGAGACGGCAAGTCCGGTGGCGGCCTCCTTGGCCTATGCTCATTGTAGGAAACTGATCTTTCGACCTTATCCAATAAGAAAATCACCAAACTCTCAACATTAGCTACCGAACAAATTTTAATTTAAATAAAACTCCGATTTCTTACAGATATTCATACAAATACAAGGCAGAACAAAAAAGAAATACGAAATTAAGCGAAGCGAGGGACAGCTAACTTACTTGTGCAGGTGCAGCCATGAGCTTAGGAGCATCAAAAATATCCAAATAAGGAGGAGAATCGGAATTTGCAGGGCGGTTTAGCAACGTTTCAGGTGAAGTTGAAGCTACTGAAGCGAGCTTCGAAAGAAATGGATCCTTCGGGTTAATAGGAGGTAAAGGTATTTTAGCTTTGCTTGTAGCGTTCGCACAGCAAACAGTCCTGAAATTGATGCCTCTAGGGAGAGAAGATGACGAAGATGGAGCCGCCATAGCCATGGGTTTCTGCAAGCTAACGGCCATGGGGAGCTTCATCCCAGTGGCCATTTTTCTTGGATTTTTAGCTTCTTCTGGAGTTTCTCAGAGACGTGGGAAATGTAAGGAGTAGAATTGCATTCTGATTCGTAGAGGAAAAATGTTCGAAAGGGCCGACTTTTGGGCCGAATTGCATGAGAGAGGCCCAATTACTTTGATCAAACATAAATTGTTGACAAAAATAATAATAAATAAATACGAAATTGAAAAATGACTAAAATGTTAAAAGTATTTGCGAGAATGAATACAATATTTGAGAGAGAGAGAGAAAAAAAAAATTAAAAGTTTCGTGACAATTCCCAAGTCCTAACTTGTAGTTAAATTATCAAAAAAAAAAAATTTAAAATAATAATAATAATAATAATAATAATAATAATAATAATTGAGTGTCTACATTTACATCATACATACTAAAATATATTTCAAAAAAGAAAAAAAAAACCGTGTTTTAAATTTTATTGTACTTATTCAATTAGCGTCATAAACTTCAATTATTCTATCGTCAACCTAAACATCTCAATTGATTAGATTATGCATTTGACTAAAATGTTAGAAATTCAAATTTCTTTCGAAAAAAAAAATATTATATCTTCTCGAGGGAAGTTTATGCCTACTTTTGGAGGAAAAAATTGTTTTAAGTGAAGCATTTTTTTTAGCTCTTTTAAAAGAAAACTAATTAGATGTTGTATCTCAAAAGCAAGTGGTTTTTTTTTTTTTTTTTTGTTATAATTTTGTAAAGTATTTTAGTTATTAAAAGTTTTGACTTGTTAATTATTTGAAAATAATTTTTACCACTAAATTTTAACCAAGAACTATAATTTTTAAATAAAGATATATTTTTTTAGTTATCCATAAACAATTTAGAAAAAGGTATGTTGCACATACTTCTTCTCTAACAAAATTTTTATTATATTTTTGGGAATTTGAACTTGAATTATTTAACATCATTGCGATAATAATTCAGTTTTCTATTTTTTATTTTTAAAATTAAATTTATTTTCTCTTAATTTTGTACAATAATTTCAATATTTCTTAAGTACAAGAGTTGAATTGTTTGCCAAATTCTAAAAACAAGAATAAGTTTTAAAAAATTACTTGTTTTCAAATTTTGGCTTGACATTTTAATACACTAGTATTTTACCACGTGCAGTTCACTGCACGAGTGTTTTAATTTTTTAAAATTTATAAATATTTTTTAATAATTTAAATAAAATATTTTTAATAGATATATTTTTAAAATTATATAGGATTCATTTTATATGTATAATACATTAATATTTAATTGTCAATATATTATGGCTCGTGTGAATACAATCTTAATATAAATTTACTAATACTTTTTTAATTAATTTAATAATTAAAAATTGTAAGTTTTTAAAAATAAATATAAAATTTAGGGAGGAAAATCTCCTATTTTTAAATTATTAATTTTACTTCATAAAAATATATTTATTATTTAAATTTCAAGTAAAATTAATATTTATAATAATATACATTTTTGTTTAAACTACAATGATATATTTTTACTTTATTTTATTTTATAATAAGAAACTATATTTATATTTACTATAAATTACTTCATATTATATGATCATATTTTTATTATCAATATACAGTGTAAATATAAAAATATAATATAAAAAATAATTATTATTATTAACAAAAGATATGTTAAAATTTTAAAATTTACAAATGTCTAGGTTAGTTTTCGTCTATATATGAGTAATTATGTGAAATTTTGAAACATCTAGGATGGTATTTTTTCAATTGGTCTATTTTTTTTTTTTTTTAATTCACCTTATCATAAGTTCATTCATCATACTTATCACATGTCTTAGTATTATAAACAATCTTAAAACAAAATTTTTAAACTTGTGTGAAGATAAATGTTATAAAAAAGTTTAGAGTTAACGAGATGGGAGAAAATTATAAAAAGATTTAGAGATTCCAAAGTTTTTGTATGTGATAATTAAATATAATTCCATACAAAAATTGATTAATGATTAATTTAGGGAAAGTTACTTTTTTAGTCCCTAGGTGCATTTAGTCTCTACAATTTTAATTTGGTCATTTTAGTCCCTCACTTTTGAAAAATAGGTTTAAAAAGTCTTTTTTTCTATTTTCCTCCCATTAAATAAATTTTAATTATTTTAAATACATATTTAAATTAAAAATAAAAAAATAATTTTCTCTCCCTCAATCCCAATCCCCTCTCCCTCTCTCCTCCCAGCCTCCATGGCTCTGTACAGTTTACCCGTTTTCATTCTCATCTCCTCTTCAAATTATAATTTGTGTTTAATAGTTAATCAACTTTGTTATGTTCACCTTCTCTCAACATATAGACATTTCAGTAAAATCATGTTGGATTTCGCCCACAAATTTCTACCCAACTCTACAATTGATCCCACCTTCAACAACCTCATCGGGTGTTCATGAATCAAGAAGCAAATTATTTCACCAAAAAAACCAGTGACTCTGTTGCGAGTTAATGAAAAGCCATGCCAAATCCTTCATCGGCTTCTCTCTCGCCGGCTATCGCCATCACTTACGAGTTTCAAGTACTTATATGGGTTGGCGTCCATATCATCACCGGAAGGAAAATAAAAATGTAGAAACTCATTTGTAAAAGGAAGAAAAATTTGGTGAACCTACCATTGACATTCTCATCTAAAGAAGGAAAAAAAAAAGGCTTAAAACCAATTTGAGGCATAAAGAAAATTTTGGGACGCACAACTGCTACATAGTCATAGTAAAGAATGGATGAGGGAGGAGAGGACAGAGGAAGGAGCGAGGATTGCGATTCTCAGAGAGAGATTTTAAAAAAAAAAAAAATTAATTTAAATATGTATTTCAAATAATATTTTAAAAAAATACTTAATTATGGAGAAAATAGTAAAAGAGACCTTTTAAACCTATTTTTCAAAAGTAAGGGACTAAAATAGGATCAAATGCACTTATTCCTAAAAACTTAGGGACTAAAAATGTAGTTTTTCCATTAATTTATTATAACTCTTCACATTTCGTTCATTCCTTCTTCACAGGTTTATCAAAATCACTTTACTTTATCTCATACCACATTCTTAATAAATTTGACGTTACATTTTTTTAATGTAAATTAAAAAATTTATATATATATATATTTGAAATGATTTTTAAAGTTATTTTCCACTTTTTAACCATTCAATTTTCTAATTACTTTGTTTGTTTATTAACAATTATATAAATTCTTATGCCAACTTCTTTTTTTGGTTAGATAATATAACTTTTTGAACTCAATTGGACTAATTTCATAATTTGATTTTATATTATACTTAAAATTAATTCTTTAAATTATTTGTGAATTCAATAATAAAACTTTTTGTGTTCTATTATTTTAGTTCTTAATTACAATTTTTTATTTTTTAATATATTGTTGACAATTAATTAATTTACTAATTATAATTGATTAAAATTTTCTTTTCGCATAAGGTTACATGATTTTTTATCCAAAACAAAAGGAATATAAGCATGTAAGAAATTGATCTATTGTTTTTCCAACGATCATTTTCAATAAAATAATGATATACTAATTATAAAAGAAGAATTAAAAAAAGTACCCCTAAAAAAAGTAGCCAAGATGCTATACACATTCTTCAAAATAGATAGACCAACTAATTTTTCATTTTTTTTTCCACCAAATATTTAAACTAAAATACTTTAAATATAAAAGACCCAAATAAAAAGACAATAAAAAGAAAGAAAACTATTAGCTATACAATTATATCTTCATAATAATAGGTATACAAAAATTCTTACTCAAATCCATTAAAATTGAGTTACATTATTTGCGACTTGAATCTACCAACATCTTGAGATACTTTGAATATTGAAAAGTCTTGAAAAATAATGCATAGAGAGAACAAAAGAATAAAGACTAAAGCTTTACGTGATGGTGGAAAATGTTGTTCATGAAAACTCATTTTTATACTAGTAGAAGTAGAATT
This sequence comes from Citrullus mucosospermus, assembly GCA_030954485.1. NCBI lineage: Eukaryota > Viridiplantae > Streptophyta > Magnoliopsida > Cucurbitales > Cucurbitaceae > Citrullus > Citrullus mucosospermus. The sequence goes on from CM062056.1 coordinate 28,774,700, forward strand.
ACAAAACTTTTTGAATTCTAAAACTATTAAATTTTCATTTTTTAATTAAATTAAAGAAAAAAACCAAATATGAGAAACTTTTTATTCCTATTATATTTATTATTGATAGTTAATAATTAATTAATTATGTACTTTATTAATAACTAATATGTTATTTATGATTAATCTTTAATTGCATCTTTTGCAAATAAGTAAATTAAGGAAATGACAAAAGTGTCAAAAAAAAGTTTTTCCGAAATCTCCACTTTTAATATACTAGTTTTTTAAAACGTGTTTTACACATGGTATTTCGATTTTATTTATCATATTAATAAAGGAGAAGAAAAATTCAAATAAAAACAAAACCACAATATACGTATAAGTTTTGTGTAGCAAAATATGTAAATATAGTTTAATATGTAGATATTAAGTATAACATTGAATATTTATATTGAACCTTCATCACATGTACTTTATTCACTCACTTTAATTAAAAAAAAAAAAATTGAAATGCAACAAGTCATAGGAATGTGTAATTGCTATAAAGAAATACCTAAGTATGAATAAAGTATAGACAAGTCTTAAAGACAAGTATTTCTTATGACAAAAAATTCTCAACAATGACGATAAATTTAAAAAAAAAAAAAAAAAGTTTCATTACCAACTATTAAAATATATTGACATTGTATTAATATCGAGATTTCAATCACAATTACAAGGGGGAAAGATAAATTTGTTGATGAAGATGATCCATAATTTTACTTACACTACATTAACAAAGACAATGAAAAACTTGTAGCTTTCTCCAATTTATCGACATTCAAATAATTGATTACATTACACAAAATTTTTGTTGGAGTTTGAGCATTTGTCCTTAAAACTATCCAGGAATATTTTAATAAAGGGGAAGGAAAATAGAAGAAAAATGTCTTCAAAAAAGGTTGGTGTTGTTTAGAAATTTATAGAGAAAGAAAGGGAAATCGAAGAAAGAGTAACAACTAAGGAAATGCGTAGTTTCTTCAAAATAAAATAATAAATAATAATAAATGCAGAGTAATATGAGAAAGAAACTTAGAAGCTTTTTTTTTTTTCCTGCCAAGGCATACAATTGTGGTTGTTATCACTATAAAAATGACAAAAAAATGGAGAGAAGTAATGGGGATCATGGAGTGGCATTTAAAGTAGAGAAGTAGTTTTTTCTTTTAAATGTAAAAAAATTTTAAATTTATAATAAGATAGGGATAGCTATAACGATAAAGAAAATCAAGAGTTGAGAAGATCGAGAAGAGAGAGAAAGTCTTGAGTGGGGTTTAAATAGTAGTGGGTGAGTTTTAATTGATTTTTTTTCTAAAAATTGAAAACATACACATGAGATAGAGATAGGAGATAGAGAAATGTGGTTATTTATGATTGTGAGTGTGTAATTAGTGGATGTATAAGGTTCAAGGTTAAGGCATTATCAAAATATACAAGGATAAAATTGTCCAAAAAAGTTTTTTTTTTTTCCAAATTAGTACTTTTTATTTATATTTATATATTATAAATTGGTAAAAAGTAGATAACAAAACTAGAAATTTTGAGGTATAACGAGTATTTATATCTTAAAATCTAAATTATTATCAAACCGAAGCTTAATTTTTAAATTTGGGCAAGTAGAATAAAGCAATCACTATCACACAAGAGATGTACAAACCTCCGCATAATATATTTTAAACCAACCAAATTTTATGGTCCCTCCCATTATTTTATTAGATAACATTAAATTCTATTTCAAGCAACATAATTCGTCTACCTCTTACAAGTATATTTGAACAAGCATTTAAGACCACTAGTAATAGACACCCATATAAGCATTTGTACTTGAACGAACTAATATTAATAATTAAAACTACCTATAAATATAATAACTTAATCATATGCTAGCTTTTAGATAGATCACGTGCCTATTTTAGGCCCCATTTCATAATCATTTGATTTTTTATTTATGAATTTCAAAAATAATGTTTGTTTTCTCACAATTTCTTATGCCTCATTTGATAACTATTTAGTTATTGAATTTTTAAAATTGTATTTATTACATACAATTTCTTAATTACATAATCCATATGAAAACATATGAAATTTCGGCCAAATTTCTAAAACAAAAACAAGTTTTTATAAATTTTTATTTTTTTTATTTTTTTTTAAATGTTGGTTAGGATTTTAAAAACACCCATAAGATGTAGGTAAGAAAACATATAAATCAATAGATGGAAGTGATGCTTTTAGACTTAATTTCAAAAAACAAAAAAATTAAAAAACCAAATAGGGTCTTAGTTAATCATAGTTTCATCTAATTTCCTTTATAAACAATTGAACTCTTAGGCAAAATTTAACAACAACTATTTTTTTTTTACAACAAAACAAAAAAATTAATAGGTGAAAATTATGTTTACAAGCTTAAATATCAAATGGCTATCAAATCTCCTTCATTATGTTTACAAGCTTAAAAATCAAATGGCTATCAAATCTCCTTCATTTTGATTCTTGTGGTACCAACACTCGTTCCATAATACTTTTTATGCCATTTGTTGTATATTTGTACATTATTGAGATTTCAAGCATATGTCAAATATATATACTAGTAATATACTGAAAATTGTAAATATCCATCACATATATTGCTCGGTATCTAAAACAATATATTGTACAAATTATATTATTCATACACTTATCAAATATACTTCAGTTTATTCCTATTAAATATATATCAAATATATTGTTTTGTATATATCAAATATACCTTATTTTCTTTTTCAAAATTTCTCACCGATTTTTGCTTTCATTTAAGAAAGAAACGATTTTTAAACTTTTGGAGAAACTTTCCTAACACTTGTGTATGTTTTAAAAAAAAGACCGTTTTGGAAAACCTATAATTGCATGTGATATGGAGAAAAAACTTCTCTTGCATGTGTCATTTATTATCATTACTGTCGTTGTTATTATTATTGTTATTATTTATAAATAAAAAAAATATATTAAAAAAAAAATTTTTTTTAAATGACAAAATTGTTGAAACTATTTACAAACAATAGCAAATATCACAGATAAATCACGATAAACTACTATCTATGTCTATCATGACACAGATAGACACAGATAATAGTCTATCGTGGTTTATCGCAGATAGATAGGGAAATGATACAACATTTGTAAATATTTTAGTTCATTGCGATAGACAGTAAAATGTTGCTATATTTGTAAATATTTTAGTTCATTTTCCTATATTTCAAAACCACCCTTAAAAACTAAAGAGTAAAGGAGGGCTAAAACATCAAATTAGGCTAGACATCGGACGTTTGTGTAAAATAATAGCTCATTAAGTTATTCATATAAAAAATAGAGAAATTTAGACAATTATATAATTTGGCCTCACTGTATCTCAAGAGTCATGTCAAACTCACTCATAAAATGACCATATACAAGACGACCGAGAGAAAAAGACCTTCAATGCCTTTTTGTTATGGACAAGGAAGAGACAAGGAACATAGAGAAAAGAGAGATGCTTATAAGTGATGATTCGTACAACTTCTAGTTGTAAAAGGAATCATAATGCAACAGTTAGGTAACTGCTAGGGTGTCCATGGCCCAAACATTAATTAACTTAGTCATGAACCAACCAAACAAACATTACATGAAATAAGAGGGAAATAGATTCTCCCCTGAGCATATCGTGTAGACGTCGCTCTCGTCTACACGGTCTCAGATTCATTTTTCAAGATCGACATCATACAACAATTAACAAACCCCAGTAGAAACAAGTTAGATCTGTAATCCATTCAAATCAAAATCAAAAGATTGTGCAGCAGATTCAAATCCTACAAGATCCAATGTGAAACTACTCAAAACCCCTACCTTCCCTACCAAACAGCTAACTCAATCAGAGGAAATTGTGTAAGATCTGGGAAAGGGCTACAAAGAATTGGGGTTTCTTCCTTTCTTCCCTCGTTTTCGAGATTGGCATAGCCTTCTCAAAACATCTATATGAATTCATATCAGATCTGAACTGAAGTTAAGGGGGAAGAGAAAGGAGATATTGTTTTGTCAACATTCAAGCTATCAAAAGATATGGTGGGTAGAGTTTGGTTGGTAAAGTTTGGAAATCGTATCTGTCAAATATGGTAACGTTTTCCAGATTTTAGAACTCAATGATTCAAACGTACAACCTTTAGAACATAACCTGTTCAAGTAAGGTCGTGTGGGGTTTTCTAAATTTGGATTTTCTTTCTTCAAAATTACTCCTAAACCATGGTTTAATATATATACACACACACACACACACATAACTGACATTTAAACTATAAAAAAGGAGAAATGGGAAATTGGCATGTCAAAATCATACCAAACTATAATATCCATCCAACATCTAGCTTTTTCTTAGCATGTCAAATCAAACAACAAACAGGACATCACAACCACTTCTCAAATTTCAGCCAAATTCAATTCCCTTGTTCAAGAAGCCTAATCATACCCTCAATTATTTGGGACTCTCATTTGTATTCAAGATGACCCTTTTTAACTTTAAAATCTCCATCTTTCAAGTGTAAAAAATTCATACAAACATATCTTTACCTTTACTCAAATAGATAGCTCATAGATGTATATAATGTCCAATCCACATCAAGTACAACTCGACCAATCTCATAAAACAACCAGCCTAGTTAGTAGAGTATAGAAAAACATTCAACATCCTAGATAGATAGCCACCACGACACCACCCAATTTGAAACCGTTACCCGAAAACATTTGGGTCGGTGAAGTAGCCATACTTATGCATATCAGAAACTTACCAAAACTAAGTAGACCACGATCAATTGACGGAGATATACATATCCTAATAGTTGCCTGATATCTATTTGTGTTGTCAATAAAATGTGAGTTCAAAGTAAACTACACAATCTCAACATGATGATAGCCCATTCAAGAGCACCAAGAATCAAAATGGTAGTATGATTCCTCCTGGAAAACTTTTTCTCTAAATAATTTCCCTAAAGAGTTCAAGATTCTTTACCACAAATAAAAGAGAAAACAGAAAACAAGAAAATGGAAAGAAATGACCTTGTGAAGTTCATCTAAACCCAAAAACAACACCAGAAACACAATCTCTGACATTTTCTAGGAGAGAAATATACTCAAAACAACAATCAATTTATCTTCACTCACTCTTATCTCATGATGGGATTCCATGATTCTCCTAATTTCGACTAATTACAGTCTTTCTTCTTCCTCATTTTCTTTGAAAAGAAAGAGAGATGAACATCCAAGCCACTATAAGACTACCACATTATTGAGCAGAGATATATAATTAATTAACACACAACAATTTTCACCACTTACAACAACGACAACGACGACACTATATAATCAATCTCCCCTTTTCAATTTGTATAACAATCAAAGCCATCTCAAAGAAAAGATAAAGAAGTGGGGAAAAAAAAAAGAAAAAAAAAGATCAATGAACATTGAAAGGGAGAGAAAGAGATTATTAAACAAAGAGTACAAACAAATTATTCAACTCCTGCACCTCGTAATGGCGCTGCATCCACGGCTATAGGGATTGGCCTGAGCTCCGGGCTGGCAATTGTAATAGGATGCACCGCGTCTCGAGCACGGCACCGTGTTCCTCCGCAGAGCGCCGTAGCTGATGTACTGGCTAGTGGCCAAAATACGGCGGTTGATTTCTGAATCAAATTCGAACTCCTCTCCACCGAAACACTCCGCTATGGAGCCCTTACAGGTGGATTGGTTAGGAATCCATGCAAGACTGTGGTGGATCCCGAGGCCGGCCTGGACGGCGGTTGAGGAGCAGCTGAAGACAACAAACACGGCGGCGCAGATCAGGAAGAAGGTCGGAGAATTGAATCCGGCCATTGCCATGCAAGAAAAAGCTCGTACTGTCTCAGTCTTCGTCTCTTTGTCTGTCTTCTACTCGGAATTGACGGTTTCCTCAGCTCCGGCAGTGGCTCCGGCGAATCGTCGGTGGGTTGTGCTTCTTCTTCGTTTTGGAGTTCCCTTAGCAAAAAAAAAAGCAAGCAGTGAAGAGGGCCAGTTGAAAGACTTATTTAGAACGTGGTCTGAAAGAATGCCCTTCTTTTACTACTTAATTACGAATATGCCATTTTGTGAGATTCTTTCTGAAAACGTCATGGACAAGGACAACCACTCCACCTAATATGCCAATAAGTGGAAAAATAAATAAGTTCCAAACGCCGACGTTTTGTGCTGAAGATTTTATGGCACTCTTTTCACTAATTTAAAACCCAACACTAAACGGCTCGAGGTATGCACGGTTCGATTTGATTTAACTAAATCAAACTGTGAGTATTCTGTTCAGTTTGATTTTTTTGTTTTAACTAATACAAATGATTTGATTCGATTTTCTATATGATTTGATTCGATTTTCTATATGATTTGAAATTGAATCAAACCGATACTTCAAAAAAATAAAAAATAAAAAAAATTTATTCGATTTAACTTTGTCTTTCGATTCGGTTTAGTTCAATTGTATTTTATAAAATATCACAACTTTTTTTTCAACTTAGCCTAAGAGTGAATTTTATTAGTATAATTTATGTTGATTTGGATCGTGCTATTTTTCTTCATTCTCTTTTTCTTTCTTCTTCCTTTTATTTTTGTAAATAAATAAATAAAAAAAAAAGGGAGGGGGGGGACTTTTCTATAAGAATGATTTCATTTGAATGTTGTGAAAATGATTCAATTAGCCTTTAAAGATATGATGCTAGCAATTTGGTTTTGATGATTTGTACCCTAAATCTAAAACTTAGAACTAACAAAATGGGGAAAATATGTTAGTTCCATTTTTTTTTCTATTGTTTTCAACTAAAATAACATTTATTGAATTTCATGTTTAACTATCAATTTATGTATAGTTTGATGGAATGCACTGATTATAATCTTAAAAGTAAGTGATTTGATCATTCATCCGTACAAATTATTGAATTATATATAAATATACTTCCATATTTTTTTTTAGTGAACATGCACACAAACTATTATGAGACCAAAACAAATGGTCTACTTTTGTTTATACCTAAATAAAATAATTATTTATAACTAAACAAAATAAATTAAAGTTTCATCTAATAATAATTTCATTTTTAATTATATATATTTTTAAATTATGTTTGCTTTTTCTCAGTTTCTTTATTATAATTTTTACTTCCTTAAAAGCAATATTAGAATTTTTAGTCAAATTTTAAAAACAAAAATAAATTCGTAGTTTTTAAAACTTGATCTGATTTTTTAAAACAAGGAAGTAAAAATTACAAGCATGATTTTTAAAAATTAAAATCAAATGATTACCAAACGAGACACAAATAAATAGGTTTTTTTTTCTTGAATGGAATAAGTATGAAATGCAAACCTATAACTTCAAATAACCAATTATTATAGGTTGAAATTAAACTAGTAATTATGGTAATATGTTTACGACCTTATAATGGCAACTTGGTAATTGAAACATAATTATGAGGGTATCTGAGACATTTCAAGTCTCACCGAATGCACCATGTAGTTGACCTGCTGTCCTCCTCCTATGGTTGGTGAGAAGATTTTTTTTTTTTCTTTTTTTTTTTTTTGGTTTAAAGGAAAAATAACTAATAAATACAACCTATTAATTATTAATTAATTTTATAAAAAAGAAAAAGAAAACAAAAGAAATTATTTTTAAAGTCCGTCAAAGAATCTGTTACCCGAAACGCGTTTATTCCATGCTTTTTCTTTCCGGCTCTCTTTTTTTTCACCTAACTCCCCACCAATTCCTCCGTTATCTCCGTTACCGTCAATTTCCAACTATGTTTTTATGTATGTTTAATTTCATTCATACATTAATCAAGTGGTTTGTATATTGTTCACAACCAAGTAATTAAAGATGTAATGCATGTAAATTACATTTAGGCTTTGTTTTTAAATAGAAAATATTTTTTTTTCGCTAACAAGAGCTAAATTGAAATTGAAAATCAATTAAAATTGTATGGATTTATTGAAGAAATCCCATCCAATTTGATTCAATTTTGTGATTACTAAAAAAATCTCTGCATTATTCTGTATTCGAAAATTGTTAAACTTTGAGAAAAAACGATCGTTATCAATCATATAAAAAGTTTTTGTAGTGACTTTTTTCTCTTAAGAAAAATGCACACAAATAAAGGATTCAAACAAAAAGAAGAAAAAAATCTATCAATTCAAGCATAACTCAATGGATAAAGACATCAGCTATCATTTCAAAAAGTAATAGTTAGATCTTATACCTCATAATTGTCTATTGAAAAAAAAAATGGCATCAATTAATAACTATTCCAATAAATAAATAAATGTTGAGATTCCATTAAATCAAATTTGTAAATGAATTCAAAGGTTTGCTAACTAAAAAGTAGAGAGAAAAAAAAAAAGAAAAAAAAAAAGGAAGAAGATGAGTCATTTGGATAGCTTTCTCATGAGAATGCCATTAAAATTGGTCATCAATGAATTCAAAAGGCCTTCCAAAGATTTTTCTGGTCTGTCATCTTTCAATTGCAAGTTATTCTTTTTCATCCTTCTCAAATTCCGAAGTTTGTCTTTATTTTGAGGAAAATGGACATGGACAAGCTAAGAATATATTAACCTTTTTTTAAAGGGTATATATATAAAATGAATAAAATTATGTGGAGTATAAATAGAAAGTCACAAGAATTTATTCAATTTCACATATGGTACCTTCTTTCCTTCTTTGAGAATTAGAGTATTTTAAACCAAAAATTATCATAATGAGTAAACCATGATTAAACTTAACAGCCTTCTAACACTTTCTCTTTTTAGATCTTAGAAGTACCTCCTCAAATTTTTATCATTTGTAGTCACCTAAACCTCTAGCAATTGTTTTTTAGATTCTTAAGTTTTAAAGGTTAAGAGTTAGATTTCAATTATGTTTTTAAACTTTGAAACATTTAAGTCCTGTTTGGTAATCATTTGATTATTGGTTTTTGAAAATTAAGTATATTTCCTCTCAATTTATTCCCATGATTTTCATCTTTATTAAGTAAAAAAAGTTGAATTCTTAGCCAAATTCTAAAAACAAAAACTACCTTTTTTTTTTTTTTTTTTTAAGTTTTGAAAATTGGGTTGATTTTTTAACACATTGGAAGAAAGTAGATAACAAAACAAAAAGTTTAGAGGTGGGAGATGTGTTTATAGGCTTAATTTTTAAAAACTAAAACAAAAAAACAAATGGTTACCAAATAAAACCCTCGTTTTTTTCACTTTGAAATTATTCCAAAAATATATTTTCTGGTAAGATAAAAGATAGAAATTAATGTGACAACTTATCAGTAAAAATTAGAAGCCGTATATGATGTCATTTGTCACTAGATAGAAGATGAATTTCATTGTTACCATTTATTTCATCGCATAAATCAACTACTACATCAATTTATGTGAATAATATAAATAATATCAAATATATCTCTTAATTTTTACACATTAATTGCCACATCAACTTTTATTTTATTTTGATAGGGAAAAAGCTCTCACAGTGTACTTTTAAGACAAAATTCAAAGTTGAATGGTAAAAATATAGAACATTTCAAAGTTTAGATAATAGTTATCAAAAGCTTAGAGATATTTATGCATAGTTAAACCTAAGTCAAACTTTACAATTCAAAATAAGCATAGGTCTACTGGCATAATGATTGTACCATCAACTCCAAAATCAAAAGTCTTATTCATCCACCCGCATATTATCCAAAAGAAAAAAAAGTCAAACTTTACTAAAACTATTGGGTTGTTTTCAGATATAGTAAAATGAGTCAAAATATTTACAAATATAGAAAAATTTCATTGTCTATTAACAACAAACCGCGATAGACTTCTATTGTTCAGTGATAGAAGCCTATCACGATCTATTGTTGATAAACGATAAAAAATTTTATATTTGTAGATAGTTTGATATTTTTCTATTTATATTAATTTTCTAAAACTATGTGCACCCATGTTGTTTAAATTTCAAAATTAAAAATTAAAAAAAAAAAAAAAAAAAAAAAAAAAAAAAAAAAAAAAAAACTATTGTAAACTCTCAGTCCATTTTCAAATTTGAAAACTACTAACTCTTCTATTTTTCAAAATTTGTGGCCACGATTTCTTCAAAAACAAAAACATTTATAAAAAAAAAATTAAAAAAAAAAAATCATTATCTCATCATGGAGGCAAAAAAACAAAAATTTGGTTGCTATCTCCCATACTTTTTTTTTTCTTTCTTTTCTATTTTTCTGAGAAATCCCAATATCCCACACATATATAAGCATGACTACTATGCTTAGTTGTTCCATTACCATAAATGTATATAAACATGACATGAATGAGGATTAATTGTGGCATGTTCAGTAGAAGCTACAACATCAGCTGATGAAAATAGTAAACTCTAATTATATTGCAATTTGCACCCCTTCTTTTTAAATATTCTTTTTCAAGTCCTTTCATATTCTCTACCACTCAAATTTTCTTTTTATCTTTAAAAAATTGAGGAGGTATGTTTTCATCTATTTGTTTGATAGCAAATTTAGAAATTGAATCCTAAACCATAATTGTTATTAATTAATTCTTAAATGTGTGCTTTATTATAAATTTTGTATAATTATCATTTTACCACATTGTATAATTGATTAATGGTGTGTATATATATATATATTTGATTTAAACAAAAATGAAATGAGGTTATAACATTAATGGTGTATTATATATATTTGAAAAAGGTAAATTTTATTTAGCCCCAAGACTAAGAAGTGAGTAAATTTCATGCATAAACAAGAACTTCAAGCTCCAATTTTTAGGGGTTGGGTGAATGTAAAGAGACATCAAGATGTCATAAATCCCTTGTTACAACTTACAGATGCAAGCTAGAGAATAAATACATGTAATAACTGTGGTATTCATTTTTTTTTTGGGTTGAGATCTCACTATTTTCATTGATATTTTCTCATTGATATTTTCTTATTTTCATAATTTTGATATCAACATTAAAAGTAAATTGACATTTTCATTATATTGTAAAAAGATCTTAGAAATTAAAAAATATGTAATAAAATGTCGCTAATGTAAATATAATAATAAATAACAAACATTTTAACTTGTTTAAATATTCATTTACTAATTAATTATTTTTAAATTATTTTTATAATTTTTCCAAAAATATCCATTGATGTTAACATTTCTACAAAATTGCATCTTCGACATTTTTGTCAACTTCAACATTTTAAATTTTGGTTATAATTAAGCACTAAGAACTAAAAGACATTTGAAGAAATCCAACTATATAACTTCACATAGTTAGCCTTCAATCCTAATAAAGGATAAAAATCACTAAATTGTCTAATAGTGTCATTAGGCTAAGTTATCAAATAATCGATCAAGGTCCGAAATTTGTGCATTACAAAAAAGTGAAAAGGCTAATCACCATAGCTCTTCGTGAGTGCATGCTTTACTTTTACTATTCCAAATTACAATTTCAAAAATGATATAATCGTTGTACTAAAAAGTATGTCGTAGACCCCACAGGGTCAAGAATTAGTAAAACTATGTACTTTATAATTTAAAATAATTTAGTTCCTATTGTGAATTTTTTTTTTTTTTTTTTTTGTCAAATTGCAAAAGTCATCCCTAAAAAATGGCGGTAGTTGTAATTATACTCCAAACTTTCGATTGTAAAAATTGAGCCCTCAAACTTACATAATACCATTGTATAAGTTTGAGAATTCGATTTTTATCATTTGGAAGTCAATTTTCAACAACTATTGTAAGTTGAGGGTGTAATTTTTTTCTTTGTAAGTGTGTTAGGCCAACTTACGCAATTAATCTCACAAGAGAACCCACTCAACCCTACAACATTTGGGTGTAATTCTTAGTTTATTAAATCTTACCTAAGTGGTCATCATGGATTGAACATTGACCTCTTGGCCATTTATTGAGATTATGTCTTCTTTCTTACCACTAGGCCAACCCATGGTACATAAATTTGAGAGTGTAATTGCGACTAACAACATACTTCTGGGATGGTTTTTACAATTTGCCTTTTTTTTTCCATAATTAAGTAGTGACTAAAAGTGTTTGTTTAATTATATTCAAAAGTATCGAACTAAGAAACCATCTAAGGCACTACTTTCAAATTCCTCTCGAAGGAGTGGGAAATCAATTATGCAATCAAGTAAACATGCAAATTGAGCAATTTAACAGTGAGGATTAAAGAAGGGGCTGACTGTGCTTCTTAGAGAGAGAAGGGCTCACTAGGCTTTTCCCCTTCAGTAAAAAGCTTTTGCTCTTTCACCTCACATAAGATTTGAAAATTCCAGCTTCCAGGGAATGAGCATCATATCTATAAGATTGACATTAGAAAATACCTGAAATTAATGCAAATGAAGACAGTACAAAACGACCCCAAACCAACAGCTGATTCTGTTCACAACTATATACTGGAACAGTAAAGTGGAGTGGATGCTAAAAGCTTAACAATTTATTTATGCCCAAAATGACCCTATGATCAAGCCAAGGATACAGATACCAGCAGCTAATTGAGAAAGTCGGCATCTTCTCACCCCCAGGTTGATATTACACCACACTTTCACAGGAGGACCGAGCATACGTGATGGTGTCGTCGGGAAGTCGGCCCCACTATTTAACGTCATACAAATTATGTATGTCGAAGTTTGAAGAGTGAATCAACTAGGTATGTGTTTACCCTGCCATCTGCAGGCAAGCACGCATGAGTAGAGTGCAGAAAGCAGACAACTGGTCATGTGTCAAACAGTACAAAACGTGATTCAATAATGCTGGGAAAATGGAAAATGGAAATGCCTAGCCTACCTGCATATTTCTAAACCAAAATTTTTTTAACCTATATAACTAGGTTACCATGCTGCGTTTTCTTCTCAGCATGTCCGAATTTGCATATAAAAAGAATACGTTTAACCTATATAACTAGAAGTACAAACAATTGATTGATACATCTAGATTGTTAGTTTATTATTGTTATTAGGGTAAATTACACTTTTGGTCTATAAGGCTTATAACAAATTGATCGAGTTCGTCTTTAGATTTCAAAATCCTGCAATCTTAACCCAAGTTAAGGAAACCATTCAATTTGGCCCCTAAATTAGCGCTTTCACTGAATAGGTAATGAAGATGGTGACGTGGTGGCATTTTTATAATAAAAAAAAAATGGTGATGTGTTCTTTTTGTAAATTAAAAAACGGGCATATTGCAAAATCCACCCTTGAAGTATAGTGGTAGTTGCAATTACACCCTCAAACTTTCAATTATAAAAATTGGGCCCCTTAACTTTTATAAGTGTTAAAATTGGACCCTCAAGCTTACAATAATTGTAGAAATTTGAACCACAAATTATAAAAATTGAACCCTCAAATTTGTACAAATGTTATAATTTATACAATTATGCAAGTTTGAATGTCTAATTTTAATACTTTTGTAACTTTGAGGGCTTGATTTTTAAAACTGAAAGTTTGAAGGTATAATTGCAATTACCACCATATTTTAGTGTTGGTTTCTGCAATTTGCCTTTAAATAAATAAAAAGCTCTTATCCCTTCCCCTCCCTCCTTCAATCCTTCCCAACTTTTCCTACCTATCCTTCAATCTCTCCACACTGCTCAACACCGCCCACATCTCTTGCCATCACGGTTGTTCCTACCATCACTACAAGCCTCATCTAGATCTGCAGTTCCTTGTCCTTCCAAATCTGGAACGTCAAGGAATGCAAATGCATCATTCCTTGTCATTCCACATCAACATTTAGCAGCCATGGCAAGAGATGGCAGCAAGATAAAGGTTGAAGGAAGGAGAGAAAATAGAAGATGAGAGGGGTCGAATGATTTCCTAAATTTAGGGGTAAGACTGCACAATTTTGAAACCCAAGGACAACATCAACCTGTTGCCTAAACCTCAGAGACTTAAGTGTGATTTACCTTGTTCAAATAACATCACCAGTTTTGATAAACTACTTGTGCATTACATCGATATTTTAATTTATTTAAAAACAATTATTATTGAGGGCACATATAATGCTAATAGAAACTTGGTTAATGTACCCCAGCAAAACTGATCTATGACTGTCATGTGTAAGAGTTGTCTTACGGATAAGAGAATATGCCAGATTGAAAGGAACATATTACAAGATATAGCATGATATTTAAATTCAACACATGAACTTCCATGATACAATAATCAATTTGCGATTTGTTTCAATGGTTGTAATTTTGAAATCATTTCTTTTATAAGAAAGCTTCATTAAAGTATATAACAATACAAAGTGTAAATAAGGAAAAACATCAAGCCACTGAAGGAGATCATATTAAAATAATAATAATAATATATAAATAAATTATTTATAAAAAAAATAAAATAAAAATAAAAAAAACAAAACAAAAAAACAGAAGAAGCTCTTCAATTAGATAAAATAAAAGAGGGAAAGAGAAAACAAAAAATAATCCGTATGGAAAAAGCACCTGTTATAGGAGCTCATAATCTACTTTCAATGTTGAGTGGTAAATAAAGTTAATTATGTCCTTGATAGAAAAGGTACATGTCACACACTCAGACACTAACATAGTTCAGATAATTTCAAAACGAACAGTGACCACATTGCTAAATTTGCAATCAATGAGCAGAGTCGAACAGAAAAAAAATATACTAGACGGAAAGAAAATGTAAGGGTCAATATGCAAATTAAATTCATGAGCCAACAAGTAGATACAACATGCAATGCAGACAATAATACATGCAATGTGGACAAATATAAAAATACCTTTTTATTGTTCTTCATAGTATGGTGGAGTTGACTGAACACACAATTCATTATCATCCTCATCATCGTTGTCATCATCCTCGTCTTCTTCATCTACCCAGTTACTGGGATGATGTTGAGAAACGGCAGGACCATTTATATCAGACTTCTCTGAGAGTATCATGCAGCCCAACGGGAAAATGTTACTACTAACAGCAGGTGCCGTGCAACAAGATATGCTAGGTTAAACAAATGACTGATGAGGTATATACTGACCTTGAGGTTCTCTTCCCTGATCCCCTCCCATAGAATGGTCACTACATTAAACAGTAAGGTAAAGTTAGTCACTTAAGAACTACAACTACAAATATCGGGATTAAAAAAAATTTATTCGAACCAAGAGTTAGAAAGGGACTCTAAGGTGAGTTTGATCAGGTGAGTACAGTTGCAGGTATAAATTATGTCATAGTCCAGTTGTTGCACAGTGATATGCTCAACCTTCTACTCACTTAATACCATCTAGTGAAAACTTTATTGTAGTCTTTCTTATTTTCGGTCTTTTGTGAAACTCATTCTTCATTGATGTTTTCATACTTTACTCAATTGTTGCCCACTTCCTTGGGTATCTTATACTAGTTGTAAGATCTCTGTTAAAAAAGATGCAATATACATTCATGTTTTTCTCAGTGTTCACTTCTTCAAATCACTAACAACATGAAGTGCTTCGTTAGACATGAATTACTTTATTTCTTAATATAGCTAGTGAAGGGACATGATTCCGACAAGGATATCATTATTCCATTTACAAAACCTTGTCCAGTCCAAAAGAACAAAAAAGGAAGAAAATTAGTTGAATGGGACTGAAGCTTCTAAATTAGAGTTAACTCCACATCACCTTCCCATACTATGAATATTCTTGACAGAAGGTAGATGTTCAATTCTAACCCCAAAGATGGAGTCACTGTACCCAATTTTATTCGTAAACTAACCTTCACGTATTGGTGCAAAATTCATCGAAACAGCCTCGAAACAGTAACAGACATCATCATATAAGAAACATAACCAAAAGATCGCTTCAAAACTGATCAATATGGAAACAAGTTGCATTCTAAAGGATACCTAGCATGACCAACTCGGTCATTTTCTTGAGCACACCCAGCTTTTGAAATCTGTATTGTACTAATCCTTTGAATTTCCATCTGTTCAGAAGAACTCAAATTTCTCTCACCTTGTACTTGTCCTTCAGCACCGTTGCCGCTTCTTGGTGCACTTCCTGAAAAAGGGTTGAAGGATGATTTAAAATACAGTCTCTTTCTAAGAAATCCTATCTAAGATGAGAGAACCAATGAAAATGTGACAGGGATACAAAAGGACTAGGTTTAGGCCTGAATAAAAACAATGACCTGAGAGTTCAGACCATATTCTGGTATGATCAGATGGATGCCCAGAAACATTAGCTCTAGACCCATCTTGCTGTGCTTGTCGATCAGATTCACCATGCACAGTAGCAGCTTCTTGTGGAGGCTGTGATCGGCTTCCCACATGGAGCTGTGATATAAGCATGGTAGCAAGTACAAGTGTAGCATCAAAGTTTGAACTGGAACCATCGTCCAGGCCAAATTTCGGTGCCATTAGAATTGGCCTGCATCCAAATAAGAAATCTTATCATATTAGCTAACAAGAGTTAACTTTGTATTTCATTCAGAACCATAGTTACCAAGTTCTAACCAGAAAAATGAATGAAATATTTTGAATCCTAAGTCAAGCGGTTAGAAGATCAGCCATGGTATTTTAGCACCATTATGATAATTAGAAGTTGGAGGTCCTCAACTATTAAGGAAATAGAGAAAAATACTGAAAAGAAGATAAAAGAGGAAGCAAAAAAGAATAAATAAATAAACAAAGGAGTCGGAGGACAAGTAATATATGCAATTCTTACTCCCCAGCTTTTTCAAAATATAGGTGGATGTCAACTTCGCAGCCCTCACAAAAAGAAAGAAATGCCTGAAATTTGATGATGAAAGTAGCTTAAAGAAAATTCCTTAACCACGAATATCAAAAAAAGAAAAGCTATGTATTAATCACACTTCCTATATATATAGCTCAATGTTGTCAAAAATAACAACAATATTATCACCTCACCACAAAGCATATAGAAGAAAAGGTTAGTACTACCCCCAGAGGAGTAGCATTCCGAACTGAATATGAAAATTGAATTCAGAAGAAAGGTTCCAAAGTTTAAATCAAAGTACCTTCAATTCTTTTACTCCAAATGTTATGTCTACCGGATCTCCACTGTGAGAATAATGGACAAACTCTTCCATAGGATCTATCCAAAGTTGAGTATGCAGCAGTGCATCATTGTCTGCTGTTAAACAATGAGGCATAACCTAAATTTTGGTATATCCATGGAAAGTATCGAATTTTCAAGCATCAACATCGAAATTGAGGAGTTTATGTTTTTTTTTTTTGGGGGGGGGGGGGGGGGGGGGGGGGGTGGAATTTTGTGGTGGAATATATTGATTGGTCTAGTCTTGCACATATCTTTATCACCTTTAGTTGGGTCTATGTAGCTTCTAAGCTCAACAGCCTTTCCTTCAATCTCACTTGCAGCTTCAGAAGGTAACGAAGTTGGTTCTGTTGCAATAACAGTGATCTCCTGCAAGGATGACTGAAAATTAGAGAGTAATCTGTTCAGATCTCGAGGTCTCACAACTAAGTCACTTGGGAACTGCCTCCTGTCAAGAGACAAGTGTTGTATGTCTGGCTCAACGTTGCAAGAAATGCAGTATGTTTTCTTCATTCCTGCATGCCAGATAACATTGATGTATTTAAAGTTTATTTATCATAAAATTATAAGACCAAGTAGTATTGAAAACACATTGGACAAAACACATTGAATACCAAGTGGTATTACAAAAGAATTTTGTAAGACCAATGATCCTTGTTGCTTTAGTTGCAGTCTTCAATTGTAGTTATCAGATGATTTTATAATCAATCAGTGTCAACACATTGGACCAATGTAAGTTAGACATCATTGAGTGACATTTTTAAATTATCAGCATCTGCATTTACCAATGATCATAGATCATTTGAACATGGTTGTAACAAAAATGTGTGTATTCATAAAAACTGGAAAGAGAAACTGACCGTTGAAGCATTCCAAACTCCATCGTACTTTCAATGCATCAGGATCTGGTAACTGCACTTTCAGATGGTCTATACTGGCAATTGGTGTCCTAAGAACAGAGCAAACAGCCTGGCATGGCATAATAGGTAAGGATTGGAGCGAAGTAAAGTACTTTTGGTGAATGCAATACAACATAATATCATGCATACCTTCAAAAGAACACTGCATTGCACTTGATTACCAGAAATGGTATAGTCATCAAAGAACCCGGTCTCAAATGTTATAGCTTGATAGGCAGACCGTGATGCATTGAGGGTGTAAAAAGCAAGCTGCACTTGATAATAAAATAATCGGCTATAAGAATGGTTTTTGTCATATATTTGAGCCATGCAGCCCATGCCAAAACAATTCAACAAGCAAAGGAGGCTTCAAGGTTCTGGCTATTTTACAATTTCACATACCAGCGTTCACTCAATTTTTAGTTGTAGTAAAAAGTAAGTCCATGTATAGGATGGAGGTTTGGGGTATACTGGTTCAATGCTAAACTTTACTTGTACGTTGTAACTTCTCGCATATCGATGAGCAGTATGTCTATTTCAAAAGAAAGTTGATATATAAGATAAAAGTCATAGTTATGTAAAGTTCACTCAATGTTTAGTTGCAGTAAAAGGTAAGTCCATGTATAGGATGGAGGTTTAGGGTATACTGGTTCAATGCTAAACTAAACTTGTAACTTCTCGCAGATCGATGAAAAGTTTTATTTCAAAAAATAGTTCATATATAAAGATAAAAGTCATAGTTATGTATAAGATGTTATGTTTGGAGATGTAAAAGGAAAAAAGAAAGAATGGATATGTTGATTACTAAAACTCATGTGGGTTCTCTGGGGGGAGGGGATATCGATTGATAAAAAATGGCAAGACAACAATTGTGCAATGACATTTTAAGGATAAGATGAGATCAATTCAAATGGACAAAATCAAATTGTTGAAAGAAGAGGATGAGTTGTTTTTCCACGGGTTTTGGCAGCTGGAAAAAGGGAAGAGTTTCTTGGCTAAAGTTATCTCAGATGAAGGAGTAGGTTTTTACAAGAACATATAATTGAGGAAGTTCTTGATTTTTCAAAAACTAATTCAAAAGACAAAGGTTCGTTGCAGAGGAGGTGAGACGAGTCTTAGAAGCCAAGAAGCAAATCGTTGGAAGGGAGACTCTTTAATGAGGGAGACATTTTGCATGAGTCTACAGTGTGTTGCTCTATGATGGAGGAATTTTTTAATGCACCCATCATTTCGTGATAAGGAAGGATCCTTTGGATAAGGCATGCCTGGAGAATAACAATAGGATTTCTTGCAGGATTTAATATATTTTTGTACTCACTTGTATTTGGGGTTATCAATTTATACCCCTAAATTTTGTGGCTATATCAATTTAAACATTGAACTTACGTAAATGTAACAATTGAATAAATTTTCCTTTTTTCTTTTTCTTTTTTTGTTTGGATTGGAGATCTTTTTTGTATGGTTAGGTCAGGTTCTGGCTTGACTCCTTTTACTTGATTAAAGATTTAAGTAATGTTAATGCATTGGCTTGGGCGATACCAATATGAAGAAACTTACTGGACCGAAGTTCATATGTACATCAAGCTAATTGGAAAGCTTATTGGTTTTCAGCCGATGAAAGGGAAGGAACCAAGATGGTAGCCTTTGCATCAATCTGATACCTGTTATGTCTCTCTCACTGATTCCTAGTTCACATGGTAGAAGGAACCTTGGTGAAGGGTATTCCGGCTCGCTTTTCACTAACCAGTGACATTTTACATTTCTAGAAGTTATTTTCACTCAAAGTCGCTAACCACGTTCTGTACGCATAGGTGCCCTAGAAATTGGATACAGATTCACCGGCCAATTTACAATTTCGAGAATTCGTTTAGACAAATACAGATATTTCCACCGAATCTTGGACTCATCAAAACATAGCATTACAATTGAGCTTACAAACAACTCAACTGAGCGATCAAACTAAATACGAACGCTCAATTCAGTCATATGCGAAGGATGTGAGAATCTCTGATGAAAATGGTCTAGGGAGGCAGATTCGGAGGGAAAATGGAAAGAACTGTGGAGCAAAGGGAGAATATGGAATACCTGCGATGGAGAAGCTTGGATGACGAGCTCGTTTCCGATTCGAGCAAGGCATGTGACTGAGCGAGCGAAGGTCTTGAGAGCATTTCCGCTCAGACTAAACTCCATTGAACACTCCCTCGCCGTCCGATGACCGAACGAGAGAGAAAATCCCGCTGGTTTTGTATTGGCGGGAAGAAGTAAAGAAGACCCCGTGAAGTTTTGAGGTTAGTGAACAATTATGGTTTGCGAATATAATGAACGTTAAATATGGTTTAAATAGTTGAGAATTTTTGTATGAATGATCTATATTTCAATCTCTAAACATCATTCGACTCAAACATTGAAAATAAAGATGTATGATATTTTGTTTATACCACTCTCTCACACTCACATTCTTTCTAACTTCTTCACACATGCTCGTTTTTATTTTATGTTCAATTAATTCAATACGATATACTCTCATATGTTAGGGTTCTCCTCCTTCACTCTCTTCTATTTATATCTCTGATGTTCGTTGGATTCAGAGCCATTATGAATTGAGGAGAGAGGAGCAATATCAAGAAGAGAGATAAAAAATCGAGAAGCGAGGTCAAGAATGGAGGAGCCAACCCATCATGGGTGCATATTTTGGTTGCTTTAGTAATTTCAAAAAGTTGGGTCAAATCTCATTTAGGTCTTAAAAGATAGGTCATCCGTACAAAAAATATGTGTTTGTGCTCATTGCACTACAAAAAAGTTGGAAGAGGTATGTGACATCATCAAAAGGCTATTATTCAATGTTATTTAGTTAACCGATATTTTGAGCGTTAAATTTGGGTCATTCATACAAAAATCTCTGCTTTAAATTGTGTTTGTTTAATGTACGGGTTTCAAGAAGTGTTTAACTAATCATGAAATAGTTTTATATTTAATCGACCCTCAACTTTACCAGTGTTTAATATATATGTCTCTAAGATATTTTTTATATACTCGAAATTTTAGCAAATCAATTAATCTATGAGATATGTGTTTAGTTTAACCGAACAAACAAATTTTGATTTTGCATCTAGTAGATACTTGAGTCTTAAAAAAATTATTAAATCAGCCAATTGCCTATTAGATATGAAACTTAACTGTTGAAAACATGTGTGTGTGTTTTTTTTTTTACTTGATTAAAAACTCATCATATACTTTTTAAACTTTGTGAACATATTTTATACCAATTTGAAAGTTCATGAATGTTTTAGATATTTTATATGATATATCAAATATGTTCATTAAACTCTTATATCAATGTTGAATCACTCAACAAACCAACTGATAATTTAATTATTTATCATAATACGTAATGATTTTGATTGCAATACATGTAATTGAAATTTATGTGTGTACATGTGCATAAACAATAGTGTATATTGACACAGGATGAAATGTACGAACTACTAAAATACAGTACAAATTAACTTAATTAAAATAAGTATTTATACAAATACAATAGATGTGGAGGTAAAGATTTAAACCTTCAATAGAGGAAAGTAGTAGATATTCTAACTATTGAGTTAGTGACAAACTCGTCAATTTATATTTTGTTTCTCCTTGTCCAAGCATATATTCTCTTGATGTTCTCACAAACAGTTAATTGTGTCAAGTTGTTACCATTCAATGAAATGAGAAGTGATCCATGAAAGACTGGAAGTTGTTTAGTCATTTTTAGTACAATGATGTATAAAAACTAATAAATAAAGTTATAAAAATTACATTTCTAGTTTTCGAATTTTGTATAATAGGTACACATGGTCCATGAATTTTCAAAATGTAACTTTTTAGTTCCTAAATTTTTAAAAGATACGTTTAAAAAGTCATTGAAGTCATTTTCTAAAATGATTATATGACATTTTAAATTAAAAAAAACAATTTTAGAGAGATGAGATAATTTTTTTAATTATTTTTCTAATGATGTTGTTAAAGTATTCAAAATAAAAAAAAAAATAAATAATAAAACAAAAAAAAGACGTACTTCATGACTTCTTTGATCTATTCTTTGAGGACTAAAAATTACATTTTGAAAACTCATTGACGAAACACGCATATATTTTTCAAAATTTGGAGACTGATAAGGTAATTTCCTCATGAAGAAACAAAAATAATAAACGAGCATAACTCAAATGGCATACGGATGTGTTATTAACCAAGAGGTATATGGTTCAAACATCCATACTCCTTTGTAGTAAAAAAAAAACACAATTTTGATGGTTTTGAAAATATAAATTGGATCGAGCCAAGTAATTAAAGTTGGGTCCAAAAGCTCAACCCAATTTCAGTCCACGGTGGAAGATTGGGACCAATCCCAAGTCCAATTATTGGGCCTAAAAGCCAATAAAGGTTAAGCCCACCTTAAGAACCATGAAAACTATATAAATAAAGTTTTATCCTTCGTTTTAGGGGGTTGAAAGAACTTAAGAATGAAACTCTGAATATATGAAAAACACAACTCTCCAAAGCTTTGAAGCTCTAGAAGTGAAAAACTTTATAAACAACCTAAAGCATAAATCAAAGACTCTAGAATAAATTATAAAGGGAGTTCTGAAAGCATAAGATTCTATATACTTTTGAAAATCAAACACGTTTTTGAAAACCAAAAGCACTCCAAAGATCAAACGACTTCCAAACCCAATAACTATAGCTTCGAGAACAAGCTGCAAATCTCTTGAGACTAATCAACATTGAGAACAAGTTGAAATGCCTTCAAGATAAATCAACATTGATAATAAATTGCAAAGTCTTTGACATAAATATGCATTCAAGAACATGCTACAAAGTCCTCAAAACAAATCAACGTCGAGAACCTTCAAGACAAGTTTATTTATAGAGATAAAACATCAAAGGATCTCTTTGTACTACACCACGTGTAAATTAATACAAACACAATTAAATTTCTCTAAATATTTCATTTGAACAACGAGATTTGTTTTCACCAATAGAGTACAAAGAAGAAGGAGAATAATACAAAGGAATGAGATTCTCCACGATGTGAATGTGCATATCAAAATGGAAACTTTCAATGATCAAACGAATATGTAATTTTTGTTTAGGAAAAAAAAAAAAACTCTCTTTAGAAATTGAAAGGAGGAGAATATTAAAGGCAATTTTTGTGGGTGTTGTTCTTTATGTGTGCTTTTATATTCTCTCTTTATTTTATTTTTGTTAATATCTTACTATAAAATTTATCATTAGATATTGGTCCCAACTTCAAAGTGAATCAAATCAAATATAATGAAAAAAGAAAAGGAGAGAAGAGAAAAAGACCAATAGCCTTTAGAAAGTATTGGACCAATTAAATCCAAAATGTGACTATTTACCAAATTGGCCTTGATTGTCAACTATTGGTATTGTAGATAATGTGTGGTAAACTAGCATTCGATGGGTATTTTTGAAATATAGCATGGGAAATAGCACATAGAAGTCATCCACAAAAATGATGGTGTGATGTGATTAAAGAATAAGTAATGCATTGTTATATATTTACGAGGCTGATAATCAAATCTTTGACTTCTTAGAAAAGTAATATTAACTACCAAAATTTTGTCTTAATAACAAATGTATGAGTTATTTTGAATTTGAAATTATTTTAATGCACTAATAAACCAGTGATTTATGATGGCTATATCAATTAATATCAGTTTGTAAAACAAATAACAAAATAAGATTACTAAGTAATTTTATTTTCCAAATACATTTCACTAAATGTTGCTTCAACGGATTAATATATGCTTTAATATTAATGCTTTGTTTTTTTTTTTTTTCCTCTCTTTTTCTAGCAACTATATATTTTTAAAGTTTTGAATTTAATCTTTCATATTTTGATTTTTTTTTAATGCCGCCATTTTTATTATGGTTTGTTAATGAATGTTTAAATTGGTTTATAATAAAACTACGTCGGTGATAATTAAATAAGTTAGTAAACAGGTAGAGGAGGGGACTAAGTCATTATTTAAGAAATGTGAAGATCATACTGAAGAAACAAACACACTTATAATGGAATCATTTACTAAATAGAGTCTAAATTACACAAAATACCACTAAAAGGTAAAATAATACCAAACACTAATGAAATTTTGAGAATGACTCCTATACTTTGAAAGATTTATTTTTTATCTTTGAACCTACGTATTCCAAAAAAAGAATGCCCTTTAATCAAAAAGTTATTCAAATTATATTTGTCTCAATTAAAATATATAGAAAATGGATTATTTGCATGACAATTAATGTGTGTAAATTAAGAAGCATATATAGATCTTTAACTACATAGAAGATCGAGATGGTTGTTACAATTTATTTCACATATAAAAGTATATTAAAGTTATTTACCTATCAATTTTATATAGAATTATAACGATGTCATGTATGTATCTCAAACAAATTTTACGTAATTGTGTTGATTTTTATATTATTCTAATTTTAAAAAATAAATAAAAATTCAAAAGATTTTTTGAACCAATTTAAAAAGTGCATGAGTAAACTAAATATTTTAAAGTTTAATCACTTAATTGGAACTTTTTTATTTGAAACAAAAAAACACTAAAAACACACCAACAAACCAAATGAGCAACTTTGCTCACCTTTGGGTGCAAATTCACATATTTAGCTAAAATATATACTTCACTTTGGTAAAATCAGACTTCCACCAATTTGAAAGGGACAATCTAAGGGTTCTTCCCTTAGAAGTGAGCTTTGAGAGTTTAATTCAAACTTACCTCAAAGTTAATAGATAAATTATATTTGAATGCATCACAACACTATCTTTGTTCAATACTTGAACATCCAATTACAAATTACCATGTCTCACAAGATGCATAGAAACGAGTACAGCCTCGAATGGACGCAAGTATTACTGTATTTTACGTAGCCAAACAAAATGTGTTTCGATATTAAAACAAAAGCTACCTGTACATTACATAAGTACCCCTCTACTTACTTCTACAATAGTTCAAGATTTTGCATTTACAGTGTCCAATATGGTAATTTCGGAGCAAAAGTTGAAAATTTCCTCACACAATTGAGCACCCATTCGGATTTTCATCACTGAATATCTCGAGGGAATCAGACGGCTGTGATGAATATGGCTCAAAATCAGACGGTGGAGGATCAAGCTCGGGTCGTACACCTGGATGCACGTACGCATAGGAATATTGCTGCGGGGTGGCGTAATATGATTCACGCTGTGGCTGAGAACACGTCGCGTATGCTGTACTGTACCGCACCGAATAAACTGGGTGCGGTAAGTAATGTGCTGGGTATTGAGTCACAAAGTGACGTGGAGGGCTCTCATTGGCTATAATCGGATGCGGACCAGGTGCAGACTGTGGACCGGGTTCTGAATGACCCGAAACTGGACCGGACGGTGGCACTCCGTTTGCTGGAGGATCACCGGGAGCTTCACCGCCGGCATTACCGCCAACGCCGCCGCTCTTCTTCTTCTTTTTCTTCTTCTTTTTTTTACCTCCACCGCCGCTGGTCTGGCCATCACCGGCCGGTGGATTACCAGGCTGTTTCGCTTGACCGCCGCCGTCGCCGTTGATGATCTTCCCAGCTGCGTCTCCGTTTTTCGTCGGATCCTGTACTTCGAATTTCACCTTCTCTTTTTCATCTTCATGGCCGCTGCTTTCGTCGGAGCTTTCGGAATCGCTATGTTTCTCTTTCTTCTTCGATTTTCCTTTACTTTTTCCTTTTTCCGGCCATAGCTCAGCGTGCTTCCCTGTCTTCAACAATTTCTTTATCAAAGTTTCTGATTCGACGTTACCTTTCACAACCACTTTCTGTTGCTTTAAATCGATATCTGTTTCATAGACTCCTGAAAAGTCACATTCATAATTAAGCAGATATTCTCCAATCCATATTCCAAAGAAATAAAGACGGAAAATAGCGATTCTACAGAGAGATAACAGATTAAATCCTAACAAATGGAAAATAACGAGTTTCACCGAGAGATCAGACTGATCAAACCGCCATTAATTGCAGAGTAATGAAAACTTATTTGATTTCATTACGAAACGAAGATTACCTAGTTCGCAAAACAGAAAAAACTGCAGTACGGAACAAAAACACAAAATCGAGATAAATATAGAGGGAAAAAAAAAAATAATAGCATTGAAATTAACCTTCAACGTCCTTGAGAACTCGTTTAACTTTCCTCTTGCAGGCTTCGCAATGAATGGAGACTTTCAAAATCCACGTCTGAGAAACATAATCGGAACAAGAACACAAAAAAGCGAATTACAGAACCGTCAAGAAAATGAAGGCATATTATAGGGAGAGGTAGAAGGCGAAAATTTCTTCAAGTACCTTGTATATGAGAGGAGGCTCCGGGTTTTCTTCAACTTCTTTAGGCTCTGGCTTGGCTACTGATTCTGCCATTAAAGGCACTGAAGCTTTGAGGTCTGTTCTTGAGAGAGAGTGAGAGTGAGAGTGAGAGAGAGATTGTGGAGGATTAGATGCTTTTGAGGGTAATTCAAGCATTTTCTTTGAATGAGTGGAGAGGCCTGCTACATAAATAATTTGAAAAAGTAGCTGCTACATAAAGGAGGAGAATCAAATACTGAACCCCCACCTCCTTTTTCTTTCCCTTAAAAATTAAAATACATAAGGGGTTTATTGGGTTGGAAATGTTGGTAATATTCAGATACTTAAAAACAGTTGTATTACTCGATTTGTTTAGTAAGATTTATACTAAAAAAAAATGTTTTAAATTTGCAAATGTTCTAATTATATCTTCATATTAATTTAATATAATTTCAACTTATATAATATATTTGTTTTTATTAATTTGAATTTATTTTTAAATATTTTATATGTTATTTTTTAAAACAAAATAATATATATTAATTTAAATTAATAGTTATGTGCTAGTATGCGCATGTGAGAAAAAAAAAAAAAAAAAAAAAAACTCACAACTTCTAAACAATCCATTTTCACGAAGACCTCTAAAACTTTTGTAAAAATATCCTAAGATGCTCAAAATTGTATAGATGTCAATACATTTTACATTACTAAAAACAAACACACTAATCTAAATATCCACTTCCATGGGAATGTGGATGTTCACGAAACAAACAACTTCTCAGTTGCATCTTGGTTTGCTCTTATATTTGTGTGTATTTTGAAAAATTGTCTAATCATAATTGTTACGTGGTAAATTATTCTTATTTCTATTTTGAAAGGTTTTTATTTATTTTTTATGTATGTGTAATAGGAGTGAGATACATCAAAATGAGTGTATTGTTTGTTTTTTTTTTCTTTTTTTCTTTTTCTCTTAGACATGTATTGTTATGTTCTTGATGCTTTTATTCTCTCTTTATTTTATTTTTGTTAATATTTTACTATAAAAATTTATCAGTAGATTTTGGTCCCAACTCAAAGTTAATCAAATCAAATATTGCGAAAAAACGAAAAAAGGAGAAGAGAAAAAGATCAATAGCCTTTAGAAAATGTTGGACCAATTAAATCCAAACTTTGGTTATTTACCATATTAACCTTGATTGTCAACGATTTGTATGGTAGATAGCGTATTGTAAACCTGTAAACCAGCCTTTGAAGGGTATTTTTGTAATATAACATAGGAATCATACTCGATGTAGAATAAGAAAACTGATATCAATACTTTGTAACAAATAAGTCGTCAAGAAAAATAATGTTTGTGATGTGATTAAAGAATAATTAATACATCGATATGAAAGTTTGTGTATATATCATTGCTTATATTGGAAGAGAAGATTCGAAATTATGACTAGTTAGAGAAGTTACGTATGTTATATATATATATATATATATATATGTATATATATATATATATATATTTTAAGTGGGAATTGAACTTTCGATCTTTAAAAATGTACTGCATGTCAATACCACTAAGTTAACTTTTGACTTCTATATTTTAAGTTTTAACCACTGACACATATTTTTTTATTGTGTAAATTTTATGACATATTGTAAAATTGAAATGGTTTAATACACTAGCAATTTTAAGCCATTTGCATACAGTAGTTATAAAACTATATATCAAAGATAAATTGTTTTAAATAGCAAAATTGTTGAAAATATTTACAAATAATAGCAAAATATCAAAGTCTATCTACGATAGATGGCGATAGACTATTATTTCTGTCTATCATGATACAGATAGTGGTTTATCACGAATAGACAGTAAAATTGTTATATTTGTAAATATTTTGGTATATTTTTCTATATTTGAAAACAACTCTATATCAAATTTGCTACTTAAAATAAAATTAATTTTATTGAATAATCTAACTTGACATTGTTAGAATGCCACTATTTTTATCGTTGGCTGGTAAATGCTAGTAAATGTTTAAGTTAGTTTGCAATAAAACTATATAGCACCATATTTGAGTAAGTTGATAGAAATATGATGAATGATCTAGGTCATTTAGGGGTATTTGGGCTACAAGCTTGAGTTCGGTGCTTAGGTTGAGTGGGTCAAAATTGCCAACACAATGTTTGGCTCACAAATTCAAAATGTCAATAAAGTTGCGGCTCACCTGACTATTCATCCAACTCTCTTTCTTGCCAATGTTTCAAATGACTCCACTATTGACTATTGTCACCTCACATTTGTGACATACTATAACGACCACCTTTGTCCAACAATCACCCTGATGATAACTCTGGTAAAAAACCACTTTTTTATTATCAACTTTGGCGACGACCAACTCCTACAACCAACTTTGTCATTCATCTCCAACGTCTAAGTCTAATGACCAACTCAGTCATTCATATACTAAAATAAATGATTTTAAAAAAATTTGCATGGTAGAAGTATTTTTAAATTTAAAATTAGGGAATTTGTAATGGGTAGCAATTTAAGAATATGATTTTGCAAGGATGTCTTCAACCTTTCAAAATTTTCAAATATGACAAAAATATTTGTTTGATATTTTGTTTATTTGTTTTTCCAAAATGGTCTCTCTAACAATTTCAACTCTTTTTTTTTAGTCTTCTTCTATATTTTTATAATGAAGATTTTTTTTCTAGAATTACAATTTAAGAAGTTTTATGTACTTTCTTCCTTAAAAACTTGAATTACTCCCATTTTTCTCTTCTCTTTCTTTTTTTACTTTTATTTTATTTTAATTCACTATATTGTCTTCTATCTTTTAACCTTTTTTTCTTGAGGCAATTTGTTAAAATTTCTTGTTTTTCTTTCTTTTTTCTTTTAATAAATAATTTCTCTCTCCCTATTTTTTCCTTATTTGTTGCATCACTTTTTTTTCGTACTTTTTAAAAATAACTTGCTTCTATTTTATTTACAAGAGTTGAACTACTAGTGACTTGTGCTCCGAATTTATCATCAACTATATAATTTGCAACAATGATATGACTCTTGCTAAAAACATCATCATTGTTGGATGATTATTAGAGGTTATCAGTTCTGCCAACAATGATTTGACTTTGACTATGGCCATTATCTTTTTGGATAGCTTGAAAGTTTTAGGTTTAAGCCCAACAAGTGCCTATAAGGTAGATAGTAAATTAGATAGCAATCACCAAATATTTAGTATTAATCAATGTGTGTATCGTTATAAAATATATCAGTCAAATGTATCAATAGTATAAACATGTATATTATTATAAAGTATATATCAATAGTATGTCAGTCAAGTGTATCAGTAGTGTAAGCGAGTGTAACATTATAAAGTATATCAACAATATATTAATCAAGTGCATCAACAATATAAATATGTGTATCATTATGAACTTTATCAATACTATATCAATCGAGTGTATTGACAATATATATAAACATGTGTATAATTATAAAGTATATCTACAGTATGTAAATCAAGTGTATTAGCAGTATGAATGAGTGTATCATTATAAAGCATATTAATTGTATATCAATCAAGTTTATTAGCAGTATCATTATAAAGAATATCAACAGTATAAATGAGTGTAACATTACGAAGTATATCAACATAATTTCAATAAAGTTTATTAGTAGTATATTAACAAAATATCAGCATTATATTGCAACATCAATATATCATCAACTTAAGTACATTTTTTAAAAATTAATTGGTTGAAAAATTTGTATTTACTTCAAATAAATTGGTTGGAATTTTTTAAAAAAATTAACTAGTGAGAGGAAAAGTAACAAAACGGGAATGAAATAAAAAAATTTAGGAAATTAAGCAGTGGAAAGATAATGAGTATATCAAACATCAATCAATAAATACTCGAAATAGCACATGAATATATCAGACCTAAGACAGTAGTGTATTAAGTGTATCAAGGGGTATCAAGTGTATCAAGTGTGCATCAAGTATACCGGGTATATCACGTGTGTATCAAGTGTATAAGGTGTATTAGTTGTATCAAGTGTATCGGGTGTATCACACGAGTTGGACTTATTTTTGATGTTTTTGCAAAAGTAATAAGTCAAAGCTATGAATCTAATTAATGTTGCAGGTGCCCCTTAAAATTATTAATTTATAGAGTTTAATAGTAGTATTTTATATTAATATGACAATAATAAAAGCATTTTGAGTATCAATCAAACCAAACAAATTTGCGTGTAAAAGTATTTTTTTAAAAAAATGTAGGCAAACACACGAGAAAATAAAAATAACTCTTTTAAAAAGCATTTTTTTTTTTTTTGTTCATAAATGGAATCCAAACAGGTCCCAATTATGGCTCTCTCTCTCTGTAATATTGAACTAAGATTAAATGACATGTAAGTTTGGCAAATGGTATCAACTATAATTTTGAACTTTCAATTTTATCAATTTAAACCTATAACTCGGTGAATTGTATCTATAAAGCCTTTTATTTTCATATCAAGTAGGCGCGTCAATTTAAAAAATACATATTAGAATATGCAAAAGACATAGACAAATTAAAAAATGAAGAGCTTTTAGATAATAATAAGGGCAATTTTTTTAAATGGCAAAATTGTTGGAATATTTTCAAATATAGTAAAATGTTACTGTCTATCATGATATACATTGACAGATTGATAGATGTCTACTAATGATATATATTAACATTTTGCTATATTTGAAAATAGCTCTAATAATGATGATAATAATAATAAGGTTGGGGTGGGGTAGGGAAGCTTAATGCATGTTTGAGAGTGATTTTAAAGTTGTTAAAATTACTTTTATCATGTTCAAAATCACTCAGAAACACACATTTAATCACTCAAAATCAATTCAATGTTTAATTTTACATTTTTAAACACAAAGTTTATATTATTAAAATCTAGTTTGAATGATTAAAAGCATCTTTATAGTATTTTAAACACGATAAAAGTGATTTTAACAATTTAGAATCGCTACCAAACATGCCATTAATGTTAATGCCTTGTGGTGTAGTGAAAAAAATGTTGGTGGTGTTAGAGTGGGTGATTCGTGACTCTCAAGGACCTCCTATCTAGGTTGTGTTTAATGCTCGTTGATAATGATTGACCAATCAAAGTGCTTGAAGGCAAGGCCATTAAAACAAGATTGTCGTGCTTTATTCAGATGTCAAAGTTTCTAAACAACACCTTATTGTTGAGTATATTGATTGGAACCATCTGCATGCTCAATGAGCCATCGACTGATTTTTCGAAAACAAAATACCTCGTTGAAGTTATGGTTGAGATTGTGTTGTGTGTGAGTGTTTTTTTTTCTTATGTTAATTGTTCTCATTCTTGTAATTTTGTGGCTCACTCATTCGCTTGCGCTATTTTTTATTCTTTTACTACCCTGCCTTTTTCTTATGTTTAAATAGTGTATGGGACTTGTTGGATGTTTTGTTTCTCGAATTGGTTGTCCTCTTCTCCACGAGGATTGTGTTTGGTGTTTAGTTGATCTAATGAAGTTTGCTTTAAAATAACAATAACAATAGGAAGAACTGTTATATTATTTTTAGGGTTTGTTTTCAAATATAGGAAAATGAACAAAAATATTTACAAACATATAAAAATTTTACTGTCTATATGTGATAAATTGCGATAACGTGATAAGCTACTATTTATGTCATGATAGACATATATAACAACTTATTGCAACTTATTGTAGATAGATTGTGATATTTTGCTATTACTATTAATAAATATTTTTAACAATTTTGTCATTTAAAATAATTTGTCTTATTTGTAAGCGACGGCTAATTATAATTAGTTTCGATAGACAAAAACTTGCAGCATATGAAAAAAAAGAATCAGGTAATTGTTGTAAAACGACGCCGTAAAGAAGTATACGATTCAAACAGTGAGAGAGGTCCAGGTTTTACTATTACTCGGATCAAAACTACGAAACGCTTCCAAAAATTTCCCACTTAATTTTTTCGCGCGCCACAGTGTAGGAAGGAACGAAGTTGCTTCAATTTCCGACATTGGATAATCCGTTATTCTTCATTATAATTGCTAAGTCGCATCAGAATTTCATCTGAATCAGCCACATTTCGGTATATCTTGAACATCTTTCAATGTTCTTGCCATTTTAATTACATTTGACAAACGTTTGCTTTAATTCGTTATGCTCGATAGAAATGCTCGAGGAATCTGATTGTTTGTCGAGAAAAGAATTAGGTTTAAATGGGCTTTTTTCGAATTGTTTCAATTTTCGAGTTTAAAGAAACTGACGGAAGCCTCAACGAACGTGAATGCATTAATGATTGTATGGTAATTGTATAGCTACTGCCGATTGCATGCTTTGTTTGTAGCTTTTTGTTGGGCTTTCAATTTTTTGATTGCGGCCGTAGATTGCCAATGAAAGATATCGGGATTTATATTTCTGCTGCTGGATGTTTGATTGTTTTGCAGTCGTGCGCTGGATTTGATAAAGTTCACATGTCGCAACTATTTCATACAATGTTTTCAGCTTAGTAGGATTGTAGGAGGGAAATCTGGGAAAACCCCACCATTCTTCATCGAAGTGGAAAAAGAGCTTAGTCTTTGTTGGTTCCAATGCGACAGTCTACCATTCTGGATCATTTTTCTCTTACCAATAGGGGTAAACGAAGTAAGACTGAAGCTGAACCAGTTCTTCCATTTTCTGGACCAGAAGTGTCCCATTATCCTGTGGAAGATACTCAGGAACATCGAAAATGTGTTCTTCAAAATGAATCAGATTCCTATCTGATTGATGGGCCACAGGAACCAGATACCCTGTTAGACTGTGAGAAGAAATGGAATAGGCTTCTGAAAAAGCATTTTGGCTATCCGTTCTTGAAGCAGTTCCAAAAGGAAGCTCTAGAAGCATGGTTCAATCAGCAAGATTGTCTGGTTCTTGCTGCAACTGGATCTGGTACGACTTTGCTTGCTAGATTCTCCTTCCACATTTATGTGGTTGAAATGTTAGTACTACAGAGGATGGAAGGATAATTTCTCTTGCATTTTTTTTTTTTTTCATATTGTTTCAGGGAAATCTATCTGTTTTCAGATTCCAGCTTTATTAACAGGCAAGGTGGTGGTTGTTATTTCACCATTGATAAGTTTGATGCATGATCAATGCTTAAAACTTGCAAAACATGGGGTTTCTGCATGTTTTCTTGGGTCTGGGCAACCCGACAGTTCCGTAGAAAAGAAAGCAATGGGAGGTGCATATAGCATCATCTATGTTTGCCCAGAGACAGTTTTAAGGTATTTTCCACATAAAAGTAAATGATTAATATTGAAGGGAATATTTGTTCTCTTGCAATTATGATGAAAGTTGAAAGGTTGACCTTATTATTTGCAGATTGATTCAACCACTTCAAAAGTTAGCTGAAACTCGTGGAATTGCATTGTTTGCAATTGATGAAGTACACTGTGTTTCTAAATGGGGCCATGATTTTCGGCCTGACTACAGGTTCTCTTCTTCCTGAACTGGATAACTTTGTGTTTCTTTTTTTCCCCTTTCCATTCATTTTTTTTCATCCATTTTGATCTCCGGTGGATATAGTGTTGATCTTGCATCGTCAAATAAGTCTTAATTACACAATGGGGGTTTGTTTTATATTTACCAACCTTAGAGTACATGGCTGGAAGAGAATCCAAAATGATACTGAAATTTGGAGTTATAAGTTCCTCTTGAATTTATGTCCCATTTCTTTCTATCGTACAACTTTCCTCAAGCTTTTATAACTTCTTATTATCATCACTTTGAAATTGCAGGCGCTTGTCAATTTTGCGAGAGAATTTCAGCTCTTCAACCCTAAAATTTTTGAGCTTTAACGTGCCTTTGATGGCGTTGACTGCAACTGCCACGGTTCAAGTTCGAGAAGATATTTTAAAATCATTATGTATGTCAAAGGAAACAAAGATCATTCTAACTTCATTTTTTAGGCCTAATCTTCGCTTCTCCGTGAGTATTGTATTTCTTTTTCTAAAAACTTCAAAATTTTCATTCAAGCAACGATTCATCTGCAACCCCCTTTTGTTTTTCCCCCAAGTAAAGAAAACTTGGATTTCCTATTATTTTTAGTCTTTAACTTATATCACACGTAATATTCAAGCTATAAATTCTTGTTCTCGTTGTCAAATCTTATTATTTCTTTTCTCAGGTAAAACATAGTAGAACATCTTCACCATCCTCCTATAGGAAGGACTTCAGCGACCTTATAGACGTGTATGTTGGAAATAGAAGATTTGGAAACAAGAAACAAACTGTGATCTCTCACAAATCAGACAGTGTATTAGATTGCTCAACTAACAGTAGCTTATATGAGGCAGACATAATCTCTCCAAATGACTTAGAGGACACTGATGATTCTGACTCGGATAAAGATGATGAAGTAGATTCTTCAGAAGAATGTTTGCCAAGCCCCTCAGAAGGAAGGACAATGTCTGTTGAATACTTGGAGAATGAGGTTGATGTCTTTCAGAGTGTAGATGATTGGGACGGTACTGACATTATATAAATGCTTGTCATTGTACTGTATCTGAACTTTAGAAGCCTATGGCAATGAGTGAGTGATCATGTATAGGCTTCAAAACAAACACAAAAGGCTTAATTTCTAAACTAGATTTTGTTTGGTGTAGTTGCATATGGTGAGTTCTGTGGACAATTAGTTTGTGAGGACACCGATGTAGAAGCAGAGAAGATGGATCTGCTGGATAAAACAGAGGAAAGACAAAAAAGTTGTCAAGAGAGTTTAGATCAAGGGCCAACTATTATCTATGTTCCTACTAGAAAAGAAACTTTGAGCATCTCAAAGTTTCTTTGTCAATCTGGTGTGAAGGCTGCTGCTTACAATGCATCGGTTTGTTCTCTAATACATGGTGCCAGGTTTATGAATCTGTCAAGTTGATGATATTATTTTTGTGGTCCCCCTGCTGCACATTATGCAATTAAAAGTTTATTTATTTTAGTTCTCTTTTTATTTTATACTTTTTTCACACCCATGTCAGGATTTGAAAGTGTTTCAAGTGCCTTTATCTTTGAAGTAGATACTTTTCCATGCATGCTAACTATTCATTTTTGTGCGTGACACAGTACTCCTTTTCCTTTAGTTCTTGCCGAGTATTAATTATGGATTGCTTTATAGTCTCTTACTTTATTTCACATATGAGAAATTGATAATCCTGTACCAAAGTATTCTCTTTCTTGATTTCCTTTCTTTGAGCTACATGCACGTATCAAAATGAAACTAAATGTACTTTTCTTTTTCTTTCCAGCTTCCAAAATCTCACTTAAGGATGGTTCACAAGGATTTTCACGAGAATAATGTAGAGGTCTGTTTAAATACATACATACATATAGATATATATGTGTGCTACCTTCTTTACCTCTCTTATTTTATTTTCCTGAAATAAGCAAGCAATTATTTAGAATTCTACCTTCCGATTTAAGCATATGACATATAGGTTAAGTGAACACATTTATGCTATGTGCGAATTACCACCATTTCTCCAAGTGATGAGTAGGTTTGCAGTTAGCTTCTGATAAGAACATAGTTGAGATTATACTGTGTTCTAACCCCTCTGTATTTTCCTTTCAAGTACTGTCACTTGTATTATAAGGGAAACTCTGCATAATGTCATAACCCTCTTCCTGTGAAAAGGGAGAGAGATCTTTGGATTGAGCACCTTAGTGATAAACCAATCATTTGTTGTGACTCAATGTCTACAATTACCGCCAAAGCTGGAGCTTTTATAATTTTTCTTTAGATTTGACCTTGTACATGATTAGGGATGCAATTTTTTGAACCTTACTACCAGATTTTGATCAGTCAGCAGTTTAACCAAAGCTGGCAACCTTTCATAATTTGCAAGTCAATTATATTAATAGAGATGTCTATGTATGTGTGTGTGCACGTGTGTGTATTCTTTTTGCAGTGACTTTGTTGTGTCATCAAAACAAATATTTGATTAGGAAGCTGTACACTAGGTCTTTTTATTTGTTATTAAAATGAAGTTAAATCTCCAATTTAATTTCTTAGCCACACAACACTTGCATTCCAAGTCTTGTGGAGTTCTTTAAAGTTTGGTACTTTATGAATCCACTAGAGATTTTATTTTATTTTTTTGAAAATCTTTATTATTGTTGATATATTCTCCGTTCTTTAGGTTGTAGTTGCAACAATAGCATTTGGAATGGGGATTGATAAGTCAAATGTTCGGAGAATTATTCACTACGGTTGGCCACAGGTGATCACTTAAATTATAAATTTACTAGATATAATAATTCTTTGTTAGTGCGCTTATTTTTGCTGTCTAAAAAGCAGAAAACTTGTGCAATCAATTTGTTTGCACAGAGGTATCCAACTGTGGCCTGCTTTGCCAAATTTGTGCATGCTTTTGTTTCAGAGTTTGGAAGCTTATTATCAAGAAGCTGGTCGAGCTGGAAGGGATGGAAAATTGGCAGATTGCAGTAAGTTCATTACCAGTTTGGAAGTACGTGGAGTTGTTTAGATTGAAGCAAGGAACAATTGATCCCAATTTTTAACTTAAGATTTTTGGGTTTGGTTGTAGTATGTGTGATCATATTGCATTAGAGGGATGCCAAGGATCTATATTTATTTATATCCTTAAACCATCCTGTAACAATATTTATAGTTTCTGTTCACATATCAAAGTAAAATTTGATCCTCCATCCAGGGAAGGAGACAATCAAGAATTAGTGTAGAAATGAATATTGCGATCTTTTGTGTGTCGTGTAACATATTGGTAGCATGCTAATACAAAGTGAAAGTCGTGAATTTTTTTGTAGCTTCTTAAGAATTTCATTTTCCATCTCATGATAGTTTATTTTTGGACTTCTTTTTAATTTTATTTGGTTTCATCTCGCTACTGTTTATTGATTTGGAAGCTTATGGTTGTGTATTTTTCTGATAATTGTGATACTAAGATGTAATAGTTAGGATTAATTCAATTCCATGCTAAATTGGGACAATTTTTCTACATCTCCCACCTCCGTAAAACAGTTCTATATGCAAATCTGACAAGAATACCATCCCTTTTGCCGAGTCGAAGAAGTGAAGAACAAACTAATCAAGCATATAGAATGTTATCTGATTGCTTCAGGTATATGCTTCTCTATGCAGTTTTAATTTCGCACCAAAAGTGGGTATTTGATCAAAGGTGATTCTATTTTTCACATTCACGCAGGTATGGGATGAACACTTCAAATTGTCGGGCACAGAAGCTAGTGGAGTACTTTGGTGAGACTTTTGATCGCAAGAAGTGTCTCATGTATGTAACATTTCTTTTAACTTTAAAGCCAGTTTCCAGTTTACTTTTTGTATATCGCTGTTCAAAGTTTCTCTTATCTTTAGATCCAGACAGTCATAATTGTAATTATGCTAAAATAAGCCATTGTAGTTTATACATCTCGTAAGTCATAGATTTGCAACTTGACCAGACTTTACTTCTTCCACACGCATTGATGGAAGTTTTCTGTAGGTGTGATGTTTGCGTGAAGGGACCTCCAAATATGCAGAATTTGAAGGAGGAAGCAGATATATTAATGCAGGTCATTGCTGCACATCGTGTAAGTATTTTTGACATATATGTGTGTGTGTGTGTGTGTTATAGTTTGTTGTGTGCTGATTGTAGTTTTGTCCAACTTACTTATCTCTCTCTTCTATGTTATTTAAACTCTGCGTATGTATATAGTCCTGAAATTTATGGTTTGCAATTTAATATTTAAGGTTTAAATACTACTTTGGTCCCTGTATTTTTTGTTTTGGTTGATTTTGGTCCTGCTTTTAAAATGTTCATTTTGGTCTCTATACTTTCAACTTTGGTTCATTTTGGTCCCTGTACTCTTAAAATGTCCATTTTGATCCTTCAACTTTTGTTTATTTTTGTTCTTGAACTTTAAAAAAATAACCATTTTGATCCCTTAAAAATGAAGTAAAAATGAAACTAAAGGGACCAAAATGGTCCCTTTTTTAAAGTACAAGGACCAAAATGAACATCTTGAAAGTACAAAGACCAAAATGAACCGAACTTGAAAATATAGGTACTAAAATGAACATTTCGAAAGTATAGGGACCAAAATAAATGAAAATCAGAAGTATAGGGACTAAAGTAGTATTTAAACTATATTTATTTTTTGAGTTCAAGAAGTTCCATACAAGATATTGGATGATTTCACAATCTCATTATACTGTTTCTAAATATCCTCGCAATAAGTTAATGTTCAATTTTACATACAGCGATATTTAGCGGAAGGGTTGTATGATGATTTCACATACAGTGATGTCAAACAGAGATTCAGGGAGAAGCCAAATTTGAGGTTATTTGTCAGTAAAGTAAGAGAGCAGGTGATTGTTAGTTACCCTGTTTGCACTTCATGTTTGTTTGCGATATTAAATGTTAAACTGAAACGGGCATGAAACGGGCATGCACCATGCAGTCTCTGAAATTCGCAGCAACTGATTTGCTCTGGTGGCGTGGTCTTGCAAGAATTTTGGAAACTAAAGGTTACTTGAAAGAAGGGGATAGCAAGGTATGGGATCAGCAATTGTAATTTTTTTTCCCTTTCCAGGTAGAATAATTATCGTCTTATGGTTTATATACATGCATCCTATAAGCATCAAATGAACAAATGTCGACTAGATTTACTTGTTCCATAAATAGTTATAAACAAAATTATTTTACTCCGCAACTTTCACAACTATCACATTTTGATCTCTAAACTTAAAAATATTACTTTATGTAAAAAACCAGTGTGTCCTTGATATATATTTTTTATTTTTGTAAACCATTTCAGATAAACTTAACATATGGTGAATAAGATGTCAGTGTGGACAATAGAGCTTACATGTAATAGGTTGGTGATATGAATGTTATTAGAGGCATTAGGAGATATATTAGCAATTAGTTAAGGTATTTGGTTATAAATAGAGAGGTGGGAAAAGAGGAAGTTAGGCATTTTGTTAGTGAATTAGGGCTTAAGTGGTATCTTAAAATGGGAGCATTTAAGTACTTCAAATGACTT
Organism: Citrullus mucosospermus; assembly: GCA_030954485.1. NCBI lineage: Eukaryota > Viridiplantae > Streptophyta > Magnoliopsida > Cucurbitales > Cucurbitaceae > Citrullus > Citrullus mucosospermus. Next base: position 28,814,164 of record CM062056.1, read on the forward strand.
GATTTATCTTGTAAGTTCTTTATCTATTTTATTGCAATATGTTTTGGTTATGTTTTGGATTCTATCAGTTAGTCTTAGGGCTTTAGAAAGATTTAAGTCTGTTAAATAATTTAAGAAAAACTGATAGTAGATATTGAAATATATTTTTAGGTATGGACTATTTGAAACAAGTAGATCCTAATTAGCTGCCCTCATGTTGGCTCTTTTCTACTTGTTAATTGCTACTCTCATGCACATTCTGAGTATGAGTTCTTGTGCAGATCCATGTTCAGATAAAATTCCCTGAGCCTACCAAGTTGGGATTGGAGTTTCTATCCAGAAGTGACCAAACATTCAATGTTTACCCTGAATCAGACATGCTACTCTCAATGGCCAAGCCTAAATCCTACTCATCCTTCTCAGAATGGGGCAGGGGCTGGGCTGATCCCGCCATACGACGTGAACGACTCAAACGACGGAGACACTTTGACAACAAGTCACAAGGACCCCGGTCACGGTCACAGAAGGCAAGAAAAAGGAAATCAAGTAAACATAGCTCTGATTTGAGAACGGTTCGTGGTAGATTAACTGCTAAATTGTCAACAAAGAAATTCAATGGTGCTTAGTAAGTTCATAATCTTAAGAGGTATTTATCTTCTGATATGAATTCTATCAGAATGATTATGATTATTGGCTGGTTTTTAGGCTTTACTTTTATGGAGTTAAATGAAAATGGAGTAACCTAAGGGCCGAAAGATGGGGGAAATTAGACTAGTATTGCATTAAGAAAAATGGCCTAAACGAGCTAGTTGGGAACTATTTAGGAAAACGATGCCTTTTTTGTCGTTTGTTTGGATGAGAGGAAATTTGACAAAGAGTTGAAAATAACTGTTTGAATGCGTCACTCTAAGAGATGAATTCGTTACTTGATTTCAACAAACATCCTTTTAGCACAATGGCCAAATACATGTCTTTGATAACTTTCCAAAGTTTCAATCCTATTTCTTGAACACATTAGTATTTTCTTACCTAAATTACAAAGAATGCTTATGAATATACTTCAACCTTCAAAAATAACGCTGTTGTTAGTTTTGGATTGAAACTGTTAAAGTTTTGTTTCAAAAATATTCTTGGATTTTTCAAAAGTTTCATTAACTAAAAAAGAAGTTCAAAAATACCTTTACCGTAAGTTTATGAACAAAAATCATTAATACTTCATTGCAAAGATAACTTTAAATTTTTTATAAAAAAAATGTTTAAAATTGCGACTAATATTAATATGTGATGAAATTGTTTGAAGTTTTTTTAAGTTTGAAAAGAATGAACTTTAAACAAAATTATATAGATATCTTTTTTTTCATATAAGTACTCTCATTTTCCTCTTAATTTTTCCATTCTCAACTTACACCAATTTTCTCATAAAACATAAAATTCTATAAAATCTCACAAAATTTTAAAATCAAAATCTCCTTTTAGATGTATAAAAACAATAAATAGTCAAATAAAAAAATTATTCGGTTATTAACACACACTCAATTACTAACTTTTTTTTTCCTGTTTTAGTATGTTTAAGGGGAGAATTTTATTTTTAGAATTTTGTGAGATTTTATGGAATTTTATGTTTTAACTTCAAACTTTGGTTGGTAAGAAAATTGGTGTAAGTTAAGAAATGAAAATTAAGAGAAAAATGAGTATCTATATGAAAAAAAAAATGAGGAGATCTATATAATATGTTTTAAAATTCATTCTTTTCGAACTTAAGAAAAATTTTCAAACAAATTGATCACCATATTAACATTAGGAGCAATTATAAACTTTTTTTTTTTTTTAACTTTAAAATTATTTTTGCAACGAGGTATTAACAAGTTATGTTCATATACTTACAGTGAACGTATTTTTTAACTTTTTTTGAGTTAAGGATATTTTTGAAACTTTTAAAAAGTTCAAAGGTATTTTTGAAACAAAACTTTAACGGTTTTCATCCAAAACTAACGGTAGAGTTATTTTTTAATTCTTTTTTAAAGTTTAAGGGTATTTTTTAAAATTTTGAAAGTTCAGGGGTATTTTTTACACAAAATGCATAATTCATGGGCATTTTTTAAATTTTAGCCTATTTTCTTGTCGTTTCTAAAATAAAGTTGTCACTTCTTTTTTCAATTCTTGTACCATATTATTAATATTAGAAGATAATATATAGAAAAAATATCAAACTATTTACAAATATAAAAAAATTTCAATGTCTATCAATGATAGAAAATCTAATCTATCACTCAAAAGATAGAAGTCTATCGCAGTTTATCGCTGATGAACAGTGAATTTTTTCTATATATAAAAATAGAAAAAATGTAAAATGACGTTTTTTTCCTTATTAATTCCCTCTCTTCCTTCCTTTCTGGAAAACCTTTCATTGGTTGGATTCTACACGAGTACCTTTGATTTCAACAAAGGTACTTTGTTTAGATTCAATATCTAATTTTTCCAACGTTTGCATTGAAATATTATGTTGGAGGGGGAGTTTTGTGTGATTTCTGTTAGGAGTATAAACAAGCACGAAGGACTTTAACTATTTTAAACCTGGGTCTTTTTCCCATCCATTTTAAAAAAGAACCAGAATTTATGCTAAGTAATGGACCTCAAATGAATAAAGTTATTGTTCTTTCAAAATGAAAAGAATGATGGGTTTGAACCTTGCATGTAGGGCGAGGAGAACTTACCAGGAAGGAAATGTATTATGTGACTTTTCTCGTAGAGTGCTGAACAAAACTTTATGGGAAAAGTCATAGATAGTTAATTCTTGGTAGGTTCAAACTTATCGGGAATAAATTAACTCTTTGTCAATTTTCTTGTAAAGTTCTGATTATCACTTTATGGGAAAGTGACAGAGAGCTTCCTTTCTCATAAGTTTGAACTTATCGGGAAGGAATTAACTCTCTGTGAATTTTCGCATAAAGGTCTGATCAACACTTTACGGGAAAAGTCATATAACACGTTTCCTTAAACATATTAGGATGATTTCTCTCTTAAGTGATTTATTTTCACAATTTTAGGTGCACAATCAAATGTATTTACAAAAATGTCATTGAAAGTGGTTATTTTCAAAATTTAATTAGATATGTTTTTAAAAAAATACTAAACATACCTTTCCACAAGAGGTGTCTTACTAACGTCTACAAATTATACTTTTTCATTTAAAAAAAAAAATTACCTTAATTCTCAAATTACAACTTTCTACAAATCCTACATACCCTTTCACATATTATAAAAACAAAAAATCAGCTTGTTGTTTCTCTATTACATTCAAAAAGAAAAATAAAAATTTTAGAAGATGATTTCTGTTATTAGAGAAATCAAAACATTCCAAAGAGAATGGAGATTAAAGGTTTTCATTCTTTGCAAAGGAATGTCGAATGTTGTCAGAATGAAGATTTGAAGATTCATAAATTTATTTTTTGCAACGAAGAGGTATGTTTTTTTCCTTCATTTATAATTTTTGGGTTCAGTCAAGAAACACCAGTTATTTTTGCATGATGTTGGTAAATCTTTCATTTTTGCATGAGTTTGGATATATATTTTATTTTTTCCTTCCATTTTCTCTGTTTTTACGTGTAGCTCCATTAGGTTATTATGTGTTAAAACTATCTAACAAATTTATCTTTGTTGCTTGCAATTTCAAATGAAAAATGAGGAGTTTAAGATTTACCGTAATTTCATTATCACTCAAGGAAAAACTTACAAATTTCTCATTCACATGGACAAGATCGATCAAGAGGTCATTTTGTAGTTCAAGAGATAAATGCAATTGAAGTTGATGAATTTAATTTGAAAGCATTTCAAGTTTTGCATCTTAAGAAAAAAAAATTAAAATAGATAAGTAGTTTCAGTATATGTATATAATATATTAGTTGTTTTTTTCTTTTTTGTCTCTGCAGTTTCAATATTTACACATGCAACGTTGACGTTATGAGTATTTTTCTTTTGTAAAATATATGTGAACTTAGTTGTTATTATTTATTATTACTTTATTATTAGTATTATTTCATAAATGGCAAAGATATGACATTTGATTATATGTTTCCCATTTTTATCTTTTGAAAAAAGTTATGGAAGCTATTGATTTTAAAAATCAAGGGCAAAATAGAAGATGTTACCTTTTTTTTTTTTTTTTTTGACATGTGGGTCTTTTTCTTTTTTTTTTTGAGACATATAGGTATTTGCCGTTATTTTAACGAATCTCAATTTTAGTCTTCAAATTAATTTTAATGAAAATTGATTATTAAAAAAATAATAAATAAAATACATTTTAAATATAACTAAGTACGAATTTGGAAGTTAGAGAGGAACGATAAACTATTGTGCAAATATTTTTCTTCCAATTTCATGTTATAACATATTATAATTTACAAACATTAACAATCAATAAAGTTAGCTTTAAAGAACACATATAGTTTTACACGCAATTGCTTAAAATTACTTCATTACACATCGAACATTTACTAATTATCTAAACAAATATTGAATTAAAATAAACATTTTATTTTAAAAATTTCTAAGCCACGTGCATCGCAAGTATATATAAACATACACAATATAACATACAAAATGTCAAAATAGTTCCAAGTGGTTTTGCTTTATTTATTAATAAAAATATTTTGTTTGTACTACCAATTGCGCATCTAGTGTAGTGGTATCATAGTACCCTCCCACGGTACTGACCGGGGTTCGATTCCCCGGATGCGCATTTTGTTATTTCATTATTTTTAAAAATAATATAATTATTCCAATTTATTATTGCCGTTTCTTTTTTTACTATTATTATTGTATGATGTGTATTAAAATTTCATAATTTTTTCGATCATTTGTTTGGTGGGAATCGAAGATTTTCATGAAATAAACATATGAATTATAGGTAATATAAGATTCTTTGGCATCCGAAGATTTTTAGCCACTATAGATGTGTCTCGAGTTTGTTATGCTCTCTTAAAACGTGAGTTCTTTTTTTTTTTTTTAGATTTTCACATTTAGGGCATTTTTTTTTGTTTTATTTTTTTACCATTCTTTTTTTCATATACCACACTTCTTTATTTTCATTTTATAATTAAAATAAATACTATCAACTATGTATTTTACTCTATTTGATTATACTGTAGTTATTTTTATTTTTTAAATAAATATATTCAAATTTAAATTAATATTTATTTCATAAAAAGTATTGAATCAATATATATAATATATATATTTTTTGTTGAGAAAAATAAAATAAAATAACTATATTAATTTAAAAATAAAAAGCAAATTAATAAAAACAAATAGGTTATATAAGCTTAAATTAAAAGTCTTGAATTAATATATATATATATATATTGAAAAAAATAAACTATAATAAAAATAACTATATTAAATTAAAAGGAAAAATCAAATTAATAAAAACAAATATGTTATATAAGTTTAGATTTTATTAAACTAATAAATTATCGTAAGGACATATCTTAAATTTAAGATATTTCCAAGTATAAATTGTACGACCTTGCCTACTCTCTTACTAACTAAACAAAATCCCCAAGCTCTGGTCACCTAGCTTACAAACGAAACGTCACCTAGCTTAAAAATGAAACCCTGAGGAAATATTACTTACTTGGCTCGCTAAAGTTATTCAAGTAGTCATAGATATCGTAAAAAATATTTCTACAAAATGAACATAGTTATCTAAGGATACCAGACATCGTAGTTCTAGGTATCTAAATATTTCGATTATCTACATTTCCAAAATACCAACAACCTTAAAAGGTCATTTGTTTTTTTGGGAATGTAGATAATCGAAATCTTAGATGCCCGAATTATAGATATGCGAAATTATAGATGTCTGACATCTTTAGACCATCATGTTTGTTTTGTAGGAATGTTTTTGCATATATTTGCGAATATTTTGATAACTGTGTTTGTTTAAAATAAATTCTACTCGAGAATGTCATGATTTACATAATGCTCTAATAATACCCTTATGACTATTTATTAATTTACAATTATTTCGATATAATTTGAACTTAAATTATAATGTACTTGTTTTTATCCATTTGAATTTAGTTATTTTCTCAACAAAATAATATATCATAATTTAAGATTTGTTATAAAATAAATGTTATTTTAAATTTAAAATTGAATATCTTGCTATAATAAGAATTACAATATAAAAAAAAGATGACATATATGGCTGACAATATTTATTTTAGTTATATAATGCAAATGAAGACTAAGATATATATGTAAAATAAAATAATTAAAAAAAAATGTAAAACGGGGATGACCTCAACTCAGGAATTTGGAAAACTCATGTTTTAGGAGAGCATCCTAGACAATTGAGATTTTCCCTTTTAGCCTAGGTGAAAAAAAAAAGTGTATGTTTTGTTCACACCCACAAAGGCCACAATATGATATTTCTTAGTAAAACACCCAATACGGAATTTTGGAAAGCGGGGTAGGCAAATTGTTAAACTGCTATCAATTTTGGTGTCTTATTTTCTCTCCAATCTTTTTATTTTCGCACTTAGTCTATTTTCTAACTTTTAGATTACATGTTAGTATTGATTTATTGTTTTACGTAATTCAAATTTAGCTATTAACTTGAATTATTTGATTGGCGTTAATTTTTTAAATTAAAGTTTAAATTCATTTGTCATCTTTGGATAAATTAGAGTTTTTAAAATCGATAGATAACCCTATTCACACTTTTAGTGTTGCCATTAGATACTCTAGTTGTGTAATATTAACCTGCTAAATTAGCCAACTCAACAATATATGTCACAAACTTGACAACCACGTCGTTTTTTATTAGTCAACTAACGGTCTGAAACTATTTACACAAAAATTCTAATAATTATTAAACAAATATTGAACTATATTTGGAATTGTTTTTTAGAGAGTTAAAAGTGATTTCATAATAATTATAACCATAACTATGAATGAAACCGTTAAAATTGTAACTTTTTAAATCTTCAGCTAATTCTCGCACTTTTTAAAATCCATTGTTGGGAATGACTCACATGTCAATAGGCCTAAGGCCCAAAAGTTTCGTCCCATGTTGAAAAATTTAGAAGTGATGAAATGGTATATATATATAAACACTTCTTAAGACTTGTGAAAGTGGGGAGAAGGAGAGTAAATGATATTTTTTCATATGTGTGTCATTTTTTTATAAATATTTTAGTTTATTTTTCTATATTTATAAACAACCCTAAAAAAAATTGCAATTTTTGGTAGTAAATCCATTTAATCAAGACGACAATTTGGCATTACTTACCAACACTATATCTAACCTTTTCAAGTTTTAAGTTGCAATTTATCAAACACAATTTACTTTATTTTAAAACTATTTTTTAAAAAAAATTAATTGTAAACAATTATTTTAACAGCTATAATAATTCAAAACTAATCTTTAATACACCTTTTGAGAGTGGAAGACAAAATAAAAGATATTTTTATGTAAAAGAGAAAAAAAAAAAAGAAACTGCATATAATAAAACGAGGCTTTTTTTTAATTTTATTTATACCTGAAAAACTTCGATAATCATAAATAATAGTGTTTGTCAGAAGAAAACCCATAATTAACAGTATTTTCCATTAATCTTAAGAATTTGGCTATCCGGGTGGGTTTATATCAAAGCCCACGGACTTCCTCATGCCCGGGATTGCCAACATGGCACAAATCTCAGCCGTCAGATCTAATTAAAAAAAAAATGCTAAACTCCCACGCCAAATTCTCATGAAAAGATCCAATCCAGTCCGCCAGATTGAAAAACACGGATAGCCAACGTTTAACGAGCCCCAGCCGTCCGATCCTTTTTCGAATCAAACAACCATCCCGCCATCACAGCCCCTATATATTCAACCTCCAATTCAATTCCGCCATCTCAATCGTCAGTAAAATCGCAAGTAAACTCTCATCTCAGATTCCAAGAATTCTACAATGGAGGTAACTAAGGGCGCCGGAGGAAGAAAAGGAGGCGACAGAACTAAGGTCTCCAAGTCCGTCAAGGCCGGACTCCAATTCCCCGTCGGAAGAATCGGACGGTACCTCAAGAAAGGCCGTTACGCAAAGCGCACTGCCGCCGGTGCTCCGATCTACCTGGCTGCTGTCCTCGAATATCTCGCCGCTGAGGTGATTACTAAATTAAGATGAGATTCATCTCTCATTCGCATTCTCAGTATCAAATCAGTTTATGATTTCTGAAATCTGTTATGTTTTGTAATATAGGTTTTGGAATTGGCTGGGAATGCAGCGCGTGACAACAAGAAGAATAGGATAAACCCTAGGCATGTTCTTTTGGCTGTGAGGAACGATGAGGAGCTTGGTAAATTGCTTCAAGGAGTCACCATTGCAAGTGGTGGAGTTCTTCCGAACATCAATCCGGTTCTGCTTCCAAAGAAGACATCATCGAATTCCACTCCTACTGCTGAGAAGGCTCAGAAATCGCCAAAGAAGGCCTAAAATTAACAATAGGTTTCCGAGAATTATTTAAACTTTTTTCTCTTTCCTTTTTGTAAAAATTTAGGGCTCTCTCCTTGAATCCTTAGTTTCTTAGAAAAAACCGATGGTTTTGATCTTCTGGTTTGCGTCTTATGTACGTATCCGTTTCACAATATCTAATGGAAATCTTATCGTTTCTCTAGTTTCTTCGTTTTCTGATTTGCACTCTGCTTAATCTCAGTTTCTCATAATTTGCATCAAAACTCATTAACGAACGCTCTAAATGGAATTTCAATAGATGTTCGATCAACTGCATACGCAACGAAAATGCTCTCCCGGAAATGAATAATAATTTGAAGATGATTTGTAGGAAACCTTGAGGATTGAGTTACGTCTCAGATAATAATGAATTTATATTCGGGGTTGGTTTGGAAATTATAAAATATGGTACTGAGATCGAAATTTTCGATTGAAGATGTATGAGTATTTTCTTGTGGGCCGTGGTAATCAATGAAGTTTTTAGGCCCATGGGCCGAAGGTTGAATGTGGGCCCAAAATTGTTCATCTCCTGGTCGGAATTATACCGGAATGGAAGGGTTCAGGCGAGGGTTCTAACGACACGTTATCGAAATAAGGATTACGAGAGAATTTCCGATCAAAATACAAAGCCAGATGATTCAATTGCTTGTAATATTTTTTATCTAATCGTCGTTAGAGAAAAAGAATTATGTTTTCGAAGATTTGTACTCATCGGCGTATCTGATTTTCCAGAGAAAAGTTTCGAGCTCAAACACGCTCAGACGGATCGCGGCAGCCGCTGCTGGTAGTTCTTGTTACTTGTATGCCAGAAGCGATCTAGATTCTAGTGAGTTTTTTGAGCTCTTTTAATGATATCATAAAGTCTGGTGTATGGAAATTAATACTTACAATGGAGATGAATGTCTGTATGTGTTAATATCTTTTAAATGTTTATATTCTTTTTGCTCATTCTTTCAAGTCTTCTTCATGTTTCTTCGTTGAAGAACCCTCTGTTGTATTGTCAATTCCTGCTGCGTGGAGTGATCGGGTATTTCTTCCATGGCAGACAACACACGGTTTCATGGTCCGTCCCTTGGACGCATTCGATCACCGTCAATTGGGTCTGTCTGTCTGTTTATCTGTCTTGATTCTAGCCTAGTTTTTTGTATATCGTTTCTGCTTTAACTTGAAATGGGGTGTTGTGTGAAATTGTAGGTGTGTCATTATGTTCTTCAAGAGTCAGTCCTGATGAAAAGAAGGAAACACCATGTTTGGGTAGAGATACAATTGCAAATGCAGCAGCAGATGTTGGCCCTGCTGTTGTGAATATATCTGTTTCACATGGTACTTGAGTTGGTATTAGTAATTTTCTATCCTTCTTACTGTGGGTTTGGTGAAAACAAAATGTTGTAATAGTATGTTTTCTTAGGTATTTACGGAATTGCTTCTGCTAAAAGCATGGGATCCGGAACAATTATTGACAAGGATGGTACAATTTTAACATGTGCCCATGTTGTGACTGATTTTCATGGTCCACGAGCTGCATCCAAAGGAAAGGCAAGTAGATGTATCAGCTTGTTTGTTTGCTTACCTGAACTTAGCAAGAATACAATTACCGATCCCATCTTGTTTTATGTGATGTGTTGAAGTATGAATCAATACATTTTGGTTTGTTGCTAATTCTTGATCATTAGATTAATCTTCCCATGGTGAAGATCTGTTTGTCACAATAGTTTTATGTAAGTTCATGTTTATGCATTGTTTACAAATATGTTTGATACTAGTATTCTAATGGTGACTGTCCTAGCTCTTCAAACTCGTAATAAGCTAGGAAATAGGAATATCTTATACAGCTCTTTTCAAGTTTCATTTTGGGTAGAATTAAGTTTCTGTGTTTTCTTTACTGTTGGATGCTTTTGAGATGCCAAAACTAATGAATTGGTTTATAATTTCTCTTTCATTATTTATTTGTTTATTTCATTCGTGAAATGAAATGATATAGGTAGAGGTTACTTTACAAGATGGTCGGACATTTGAAGGGACAGTAATGAATGCTGATTTTCACTCTGATATTGCCATTGTGAAAATCAATTCTAAAACCCCGCTTCCCATGGCAAAACTTGGTTCTTCAAGCAAGCTCCGACCTGGGGATTGGGTTGTAGCAATTGGATGTCCACTTTCCCTTCAGAATACTGTCACAGCTGGTATAGTAAGGTAGTCAATTGGAGAAGTTTCTCTGTTCTTGATATTTTAATTCATTTTATATTTTTGTCAATGAAGGGGTAAATGAAAGGTTAAAAAATCACTTATGGTCCAAGAATTTTCATGAAAGTAACAATTTAGTCTTTGAACTTTAATTTGTGACAATTTAGTGTATGTATTCCAAATTTGTAACATTTACTTTAATAAGTATCAATTTAGTCATTATGTATACGTTATAATTTGTAATTGTTTAGTCCCTATCTTAAAATATATTATTAAGATTTAATGAATTTCTTATACATAGATTGATAATTTGATTAAGGATCAAATTTCTTTATAAATTATAAAGACTAAATTGTTACATTTGATGAGATGTTCACGATAGAGACTATATAAATGATGACGAACTTGAAAATACAGGGACGTTTTTGTTACAAATTTGTAAGTATATGGACTAAATTGCTACATCCTAAAGTTCAAGGACTAGATTATTATAAATTTGAAAGTACAAGATCTAAATCGTTACAAACCAAAGTTCTTGGACTAAATTATTACTTCTATGAAATTTTCTATGAAATTTTTGGGACCAAAACTGATTTTAACCCTAATGAAACAACGTTTTCTTCAATGGTTGGCAGAAGTTTTATCTGCACTCAGAATAAACAGGGTAGAGAAGATTAGAGTTTATGCAGGTTTGTAGGTTTACAGTTGCACTAACTATCAATTTGGTTGTCTACTTTTCCTCTTTTAATCCAGTTGTGTTGATCGCAAGAGTAGTGATTTGGGTCTTGGTGGAATGCGAAGGGAATATCTTCAAACAGACTGTGCAATTAATGTGGTATGTGATAGGTATCCTTCATTTATTAATAGTTCTCCAATGAGAAATTACAAGCTATCAACTAGGACCAATTCGAGAGGGTCACAATCTCTCCACACTACTTCACACAGAACCCATAGAACCCAAAAAAACTCCCCTATTTTGCAGAATAACCCATACCTTTATAATCATGAAACTAACACAGGAAGTTATAACTCCCACACACAAAATACAAAATTCAAATATAATAACTGCTAAAACAACTACTTGTCCTTGCCCTTATCCTTCTTGCTCCTTCTAGTGTATACATTGACAACTGGAGGTCTAACAGTATGCAATGCATTTTTTTACTCATTACATGCGTTATTGTGTTAGAAGCTTGCTAAGTATCATTGTAGTCTGTACTACAAATAATTGGCAGTCTTAAAATGGGTACTTGTCATGTAGGGAAATTCTGGGGGCCCTCTTGTTAATGTTGATGGAGAAGTTGTTGGTGTAAATATTATGAAAGTTGATGATGCTGTTGGATTAAGTTTTGCTGTACCAATTGATTCAGTCTCCAAAATTACAGAGCAATTCAAGAAAAGAGGGTATAACAATTTCAGAGACTATTTGTTGCCAGTGGATTGGATCTGTTGAAAAGACTAATAGACTCTATTTGTGTGGAGAAAATATTTATCTCTATTCTCTTTCTCACTTACTTTTGCTCCTTTTTAAAAAAGTTTCATCTTTATTTCTTTATCATTGCTTTTCTTTTATAATTACTATGTCAACTTGTTTTATTGAATGTTCAATCTATGTTATACTTTTTTACTTGGGAAGACAGTTTCTGATGTTTAAATCCTAATGGTTTGATCGCTTTGAGTTCAATAGAAACTTCAGTTTTACCATCTAAACAGTCCATAAACTTTTACTTGTGAAGACAGTGTCTGATGTTTAAATCCATTGTTGAAAGTTTACTTTTTAATTGTTTCTTTTTCCTACAAGTTCAGTATATAATGTGCTAGTAAACTTAAGATTAGTACGTACATTGTATACATCCTTCATTTTGACGCTGTAAAACTTTTGAGAGACTTACTTTGATTTTGAAAATTTCATAGAATACTAATGTTAATATATCTCATCTATCGATTTCCTTTGATTAAATGATGTAAAACTTGAGCATAACACGTCACTGCCTTTTAAAACATACCCATGCCTTTTTATCTTCTGGGAGTAATTTTAGGTCATGCGTTTTGATGCTTCTAATGGTGTGGTGAATTGTCTGAACTGAAAATTGGTCGATTTTGCTTTTGAACTGTGCACAATCTTTCACTTGGCTGAAAATCTTTGAGATAATTTCTGCTTTTAGCCTATAGGATTTAGAAAATGCTTAACCTTTTCCTTGTTTATGTTCTTATAGATGGTAATTATGTATACTGTGATGATGCAGGAGAGTTATTAGGCCTTGGCTTGGATTGAAAATGATTGATCTCAATGAAATGATAATTGGACAACTGAAAGAAAGAGATGCAGCTTTTCCAGATGTTACTAAAGGGGTTCTTGTAGCGATGGTAATAGTACCATCCGATCTACCAATGTTAATTTTGCATTACATTCTTTCTTTTCTTTTCCTTATTTTCTGTTCAACAGGTATAGTTGCTATCTTTTAGATATCTTATTGAATAAATTTGGAATGAGCAAATAGATTCTTGTTAAATGCTTCAATAGGTAACTCCAGGTTCCCCTGCTAGTCGTGCTGGATTTCGTCCCGGCGATGTTGTCATTGAGCTCGATAAGCAACCTGTCGCAAGTATCAAAGAGGTATTTAGACTTTTGTTTGTACTTCTTGTCAATGCTCGCTAGCATATACCGTTTTCTGGTGGAATCTTTGGATAGGAAAGTTTCATTTTTTACACTTCCAGTGTATTCAAAAGCAAAGCAAATTTGGTTTCTTAATCTTCAGTTGCGAGGAAAAAGATCATTCACTGTTTGCTTCTAGTTAATCGATGAGGACAGACAAAAAGAGTTTTAAACCCGCTCATGTTTATTTACTAATATTTTTGTTGGTTTCCTATTATACTTGGAAAGTACTTTTTGAAGTACCAGCCCAAATTGAAAATTTGGATTGGAATGTAGTCTTTAAGGCCCGCTTCGACAATCATTTAAGTTTTGGTTTTTTGTTTTTTGAAAATTAGGCTTATATGAACCCTATTTAACCTATCGATTTCTTTGTTATATTGTCTACTTTTTTGGAGTGTTTTTAGAATCCAAGCCATGTTTTGAAAACTAAATAGTAGTTTTTAAATACTTGTTTTCGACTTTTAGAAATAAGAAATAAAAAACAAAATAGTTATCAAATGAGACTTAAATTTGTATTTTTTTGGTTTCATATTGTATTTGAAAAATGGTAAATTTGTGCCAATTTTAAGCTTAAATTTTAGAGAAAATGGAAGCCACTCCTGAGTTAGAGTTGTTTTAATTCTTTCCCTCGAGCTTTCAATTTGTCTCCTAATTTGAGCAATTACCTTTCTAAAATGATGTGATTAGACAACCATCATGGGTTGACCTAGTGGTAAAAAGAAGACATAGTCTCAATAAATGACTGAGAGGTCAAAAGTTAAATCTATAGTGGTCAACTACCTAGGAATTAATTTCCACCATTTGAGTTATGCTAAGATTGACAAAAGAAAAAACAGAAACTCTGCTTCATTTTGTTTTGTTCAATTTTATCACCATAAACATGGTTGCTTCTAGTATCTAACAGTTCTACATTATTTCATATGACTAAAGCTAAGTACTGAATTTGTGGCAGATCATTGAAATTATGGGAGACAGAGTTGGGGTTCCATTGAAGGCAGTTGTGAAAAGATCACTTAATAATACCATCACTTTGACTGTTCTTCCTGAGGAGTCCAATCCAGATATGTGATTTTTTTTAAATCAACTTTTCTTTCATATATAATGTTCTATCTCTCTCCAATAATAGAGAAATATCAATGATTAGTGTTATTAGCTATGGAAAATTATTGATTACTTCAAATTTTGATTAGAACACTGTTGGGAGAAAATAGAGTACTATTATTTTTTGTGGAAGATTATACTATAATACTAAATTTTTTCTTCACAGGTTAAGCCATACAAACCTAAACTCGAGATTGCGTTTAGTCTCATACAAGTGCATGTGATGGAGATTACAAAAGATCCTCGAATTTGTGCTACTAAATAAACTTCAAATAGCCCAACAAAAGCTATTCATTTTTAAGTAGCACAACCCAAATTGAGATCCAACAAGTGAAAATACACTCAAATTCTCTTTAATCACCCAAAAGATACCAAATTGCACCAAATCATGAAGCCGCACGAACACGAAGAACGAAGAAACAAATTCAAATGCAAATGGACCCAAATTCAATTTCTTTGTTACGTTTAAAACATGTTTTTGTTTTGTGGGAGTTAAGGTAAGAATGTCGTAAAAAATGGAAAAATAACAGGCTCAATCTTCAAAACAATAAGATTGAGTTGGATAACCATTTGGTTAAACCAATTGTGTCGGATTTATTATTTATAAGAAATTATATCAAGTTTTAAAGTTCCATATGAATAATATAGGAAAATTATTACATAGAAAATATCAAATATTTATAAATATAGTAAAATTTTAAAAGTGTTAATTTTCAAATATTTAAAAATATAATAAAATGTCAAAATTGTCCACCAATGCCTATTATTTATTGACACTCAATTAGTTAGGGAGTTACATTTTGTATATTTGAAAATATTTTCATTTAAATTATGTGTTTTTTTAATTTTCCAATTCAAAAAATTTATTTACATAAAATGTATTATGAATACTAACAAAATCTAATTGTTTATAATTTAAAAATCTGTATATTTTGGGATAAATCATTTATATGGATCATCAAAATGAATCATCATAATTTTGAAAATACTTATTTTGTTATTTTTCAAAATGAATCATCAAAATTTTTAATTACTCTTACCAACCCGTGAACTACAGGGCTGGTAGTACTTACATCCTTAATTTTCAAAAGTAAAAAATTAAATGATTATCCGATAAAACAAAAAAAAAAAAAAAAAAAAAGAAAACGAAGATTTCTAAAAAATTTAAAATTGATTGATTGAACTTCATATAAAATATACTCAAAGCAAAATGAAATTTTGTTTTTTTTGTTTTTTTTTAATTATTGATTTAATATATATTTATATCAATCGAACTTTGTAGTAGTGGAATATGTTGTCTTATGAAATTCTAGTTGATTATGGTTGGAAGCCTAAAGAGATACTATCTTGTGCTATGTAATAGGGGATGTCTTTAGTTGTTCATGACAATTAGGTTATTCTGCCTCCTTTAGTTCTTCAATGCGGTCTATCTCTTCTTTAGACTATTTCTAGTTGGTTTGTTAATCCTTTTGGTACCCTTTATGAAAGGGAATAGGGATGTTGGTCTCGATCTTTAATAAGTTCTTCGGCTCAATTTGACGGTTCTAGTGAGACCATTATGGAAAGTACCCCATTCTTTTGGGACCTCATCTCCTATCACTAATTGGTAATAGTGTTTACTCATTGTGTGCGTTATTATTATTATTATTATTATTATTTTTAATTCTTATACCAATTTTGTCAAAATAAACTTGAAAAGAATTTAGAACACCCAAACCTACAAACACGGAGCAACCACGCCTCCATCGTCACCTGCTGCGGATGCACCGTAAGTCCGGCCGAAGCGATACGAAAAGTACACCAAACCACGGCGGCCGCCGGACTTTGAGAACAGAAAAGAGTAACTGTAATTCTCATCCATTACATTCTCATTGCCATTAAAAAGATTTCTCAACGGAATCAAAGCTTCAGCAATGTTTTCATCTCCTCCAAATGTTCGCTTTCGCCTCAGTTGAATCTTCAAAGTTAGGGTATTCTCTTGTAGCTTCGATTCCTCTAAATAGAACCTCATCCAAAAATTCCACACCGGATTTTCGCCGAAGTATTTCGCTAGCGGTGTTTCTTGGGCGGCCGGAGAGATTCCGACGACGGAAACCGCCGCATAGACCTTTGATTTGAAGAAAAAATTGGTGAAATTTAGAACTCCTTTGATTCCTTCGGCGCAAGTGATATTTAAATCGAATACTCCGTAATTGATAGGCATTTTGCTGAATACAGAACTTTTGATTTTGGGATTACGATTTGAGAATTTCTTGAGTTGGTGTTGGTGTTTTTATAAGTTGGGGAAGACAAGTTCGAATCTGAGTAGGATTAGGAAAAATTATCTATTTGGTTTCAAATTTTTTTTTTAGATATTTTCAAATAGTAAAAATTAACCAAAATATTTATTAATGTCCATATGATAGACTAAAGTAACAGTCTATCAAAATTTATTGTCTGTTATATTTTGCTATTATTTATAAATATTTTATATAGTTTTGTCTTTTAAGATAATTTTTCTAAAGTTTTTTTTTTTTTTAATTTAATTTAATTTCCAATCGTTTAAGTGTGGTTTGGGATAAAAATACTCTTTTTGTCTCTAACTTTTTAAGAATAGGTGAGTTTGGACTTTTCAAATGAGCCATTTTAATTCTTGAGTTTTTAGGCGACTAATAAATATATTAAATTTAAATGTTAAATTAATTAAAAATATGATGTTACAAGATGAGTCGAATAAAAATATTATTTTAAAACTTTCCCACTCCTCTCTTCTGTCTATCCAGTATCCTCTTTCTTGTTCGTCCTCCCTCTTCTCTTCTCTTCTCCATCAATTGAAGAAGTTGATTGAAATTTGTTGAGTTCTGTCCCTCTTCTATTTTGTCACAACCAAATGAATTGAATATGTATTGATGAAAGAGTAGATAGTTGACAAATTAAAGACACATGGAGATGAAGAAGAAATAGGAGAGAGAGAAGAGAGAGAAGTGGGAAAGATTAAAAAATAATATTTTTTTCCAAGTCAATCTTCCCATATCATATTTTAATTAATTTAACGTAACATTTAAATTTAATACATCTCTTACATGTTTAAAAGTGTTAAAAATATTTAAATGTTATATTATACATCAAATTAACTATGTGCTTAATATGTATAATTAAACATCTTTTTAAAATTAATGTATCTAATTAACGACAAAATTCAAAAATCAATTTTAATCTCTAAAGTTTCATAAAAGTAATAATTTACTCCATGAACTTTAGTTTGTAACGATTTGGTCTTTGTACTTACAATTTTGTAACAATTTAAGCCACGTTTGGTAACCATTTGATTTTTTATTTTTTGTTTTTTAAAATTAAACTTACAAAGACTACTTCCACCTCCAAATTTCTTCCTTCTTTATCAAACAATAGACAATGGTCTTGGGGTTGTTTTGGGGCATTTAATGATTAATAAAATGGATAATTAGTTTTGATACATAAACAATTTTTTTTTTTAAAAAAAATTTAATTGAAAATCTAAATTAAGTTACAAATAAATACTTAGAGGTTTAATTAATAAAATTATAAGTTTGACATGTGATTTTATCTAAAATGAACCTGTAATAACGAGTTTGTGTATTTGATATAACATGTGAATAAAACTAGCACATAGGTCGAGAGAGATATGGAAAGAAAAAAACAGATGTATTTGGAAAATTCATTGAGTGTTGGTTCATTTTGTAGACTAATTACAATGGCTTGAGGCTCAAATTGACGGATGAATTTTGTAAATCCTTAAAATTAATTTTGTATAGCATTACTATGGAAAGAAAGACTAGAGTGCTACCAAGAGATAAAATGGTTGATTTTGAAAACTCAACAACCTAAATATACATTTACATTACCCAATTCCATGAAAAGTATAATTTATTATTATTATTATTATTATTATTATTTTACTTTTGGATATAAGATTTTAAAAACTTCTTTAATAAGATGGGAATTTAGGTAAAAAAAAGAAAAATTTGAAAAGCATATTAACGGGAGTAATTATTTTAAATAGGAAAATTTTGAAAATATTTAAAAATATATAAAAAAAAATGTCATTTTCAATCAGTGATAAATACTGATAGACTACTATTATTTATCGCTATATATTAGGGGGAGTTAAAGTCCGAGTAGGAGGGAGTCTTACATCTAGGGAGAGCCTAAGTGATTAGCAAAGTTAGGCTCTACATGTGTCGTTGTGACTGCAGTTATCTATAGATAAATACATTGTTGCAGTTGCTTAATTTGTTGATATTAGTGGATTATTTTTTCCGAACATACTGCCCCTAGACATAAGTGATTTCACCGAACTGGGTCACTAACTCTCGTGTATTAATTCTTGATTTACTGTCTATTTCTTTGCTATTGTCTCTAATTGTTCTAGGAAAATTTTCAAATAGACTTAGAGAAAAATAAAATATATAAAGAATTTTATAGGAATAGAACCTATGTGAAGTCAAAATAAAAAAATAAAATAAAATAAAAAAAGAAATAGTCGCCACTAGGGACAATTAAACACCAATGGAATAATGAACCAATTGTTGTAATGGCTTATGATTTGAGATTCTAAAGTTTATAAAAAATGGCAACAATAATAAAGCACATGAAAATTATAATAATAATAATAATAAAAGTAAAAATTTTGAAAAAGCAAAAGGGAAGGAATGTTTTATTTGGAAATTAAGGTCCGTCCAGTTCATGTTTTTCTTTAGAATATATTCTGTTGAGATTAATATTGCTTTCCAAATCGAATATTCCAACATTATTCTATATCTCAAATCTTCAAACCCATTCGTGCACATTATTGTATCAATACATTAATATTCTCATCAATTAATAGCTTTAATTCAATTTTTGGTAATTCACGTACATTCTTTTACTTTTGGATAATAATTAAGGATCTATACCAATATTTTTTTAAAAAAATGAAAAATCTAACCATATTTTCAAATATTTAATTTAAAAAATAAGTTATTTGATAAAAAGATAGGAGTGTTGGGCAATCAAAGAATTTAAAGAAAAGCCAATCTGAACAATTTTTTTTTTTTTTTGGTTAGTTTAAATTACTAATTCATTATGTACCTTCCCTTTTCACTCCATTTTTTCTTGAATTGAATTATTTAATATAGTTCTTCTGAGTGATTTTATTAACATTCAAATCTGATTTTTTATTTCGATAAGGTTATGTTTTATTACTTCCCCTCTGAGTCTCTATTTGAATTTTTAGACAAATTTAAATGATTAACCCATGTTAAAATCAGATGTTATAATAAGCTTAATTCAACTAACAATTTTTTTTTTTTAATTTAGGAAGAAAAATAATGAAGAACCCACCATATTCTTTATTTATTTATTTATTTTTTTTGTCAAGTCCAAAACATGCACTTACAAAAAAATCAAATTTTCAAAATTAAATTGAAGTAGGGTATGAATTACTTAACAATTGTGATACCTTCAATATGATACCTTTTTAGTTCACCATTCATGTGAACCTATTCCAATTTCTTTCTTTTTTATATCAAACTTGTATGATATTATATCTTAGTAGGCATGACTATCCTAATTTTTTCTACTACCTTTTGTTATTTATCAGATTAATTCCAACAAAACTTTTTTTTTTCAATTTTAAATATTACCATAAATCTATCGAAACTTGCCAAAAACACAAGTTAAACAAAATAGAAAGAAATCTGAATGTTCAAATTTTAAAATTGAGGTTGAGAAAGAAAAGTTGTTATTGGTAAATATGAAATCTGAGAGACTTGATCGAAAGGACAAAATTATATAAATTTTAATAATAATAATAAAAAAAAAGTAAATGAATTTTTTTTTTCTTGTTTGAGAAAGAATTTAGTTTTAGGTTAGAAATAAAAATATCCAGAAAAAGAAAAAGAACATTGATTGATTTTGCGGAAATGATTTTAGACATCTCAGAATCACTCTCAAAGTCTAAAACAGGAAGCCAAATGTATAATTAAGTAATAACATTAGGGAAACAAAAGGTACAAAGAGATTCAATCTCAAAGTCAGTGAAACATTAGTTACAAACTTCATCAAGAAGAGAAAAATCAAAGCACCGATCATACTCTAACAGAGAATACCCAAAACTTATTCAACTTTATGTAATCTAAAGCTTCAAAAGATTCATATACATAACAGAGAAGAAAAAATTTATGATAGAACAAGAAGAAGAAGAAGAAGAAAAAGAAGAATAAAGGGCTTAGAAATCAAAGCCATCACCAAAACCAGCATCGTATCCAGCATCATACGCCGCCACTTCACCCACATCTGAAATCATATCGCCGATCAACAAACCACCGAGAAGTCCAGCTCCAGCTCCCAAAGCCATACCGCCAAAACCGCTCTTCTGCGGCCTCTGTGGCTGATGCACCGGCGCATATCCATACCCCGGCTGCGGCGGCGGAGGGTAACCGCCATACGCATATCCAGCCTGTGGAGGCGGTGGATAACCGTATCCTTGCGGTGGAGGCGGATACGCATAAGCGGTCCCTGGCGCAGGCGGATAAGCACCTCCGGCTGGATATCCGGAACTAGATCCAGGATAACCTTGAGGATAAGCCGTCACCGGCTCACCGGATTTCATAGCAGGAGGCGGTGGCGGGGGTGCCTGAACCGTGTATTTTTCCCCAAATTTATACGAAAATTCGACGGTACCTTTTTCCTTTCCGCTCATCGTCCTGACGCCGAAAGTAGCGGTTCTCTCGGATTTTCCTTCATCTCCTTTAGCACTTTCATCGAGCAATTGCTTAATCGGAACAATAACCTTACCGATCTTCTTATCGCCTAAACTCCGATCGGAAACCAATTTGATCTTAAGATTGAGCCGATTGCTCTGTGCGGCAGCCTCATCGATTGTGAACTTCATCGGATAATTCCAGTGAGGATCCGTGCCGCCGTCTTTAGCTACCGGAGTCTTCTGCTTGGACTTCCCACGAGGATCGCCGGAGATCGAAACGACGGCGTATACATCCATCGTTGAGAAGAGATTGACGTTCTTGAGGCCCTTGGCCCTCTTGATATTGATATCTAAAGTTCTACACTCCATGGATGAAGAATCAGAAGAAAATAAATTCAAATGGATTCAAAGGAAATCAAAAGCAAATCTTAGGATTCAAAGTTCGAATTGAAAACGAAACGAAACGAAACGAAATCGAAACTTGAAGAAAACTGTGAGTTTCGTAAATGAAGGGTTCGGTTATATATATATATATATATATATATATATATATATATATAAGGGTAAGGAAATTCAATAATAAATAAATATAAATAAAAGAATTTTCCAGGCAAGTGGGAATTATATAAAAGAAACCGACTAAGAAAAGGGGAAAATAAATAATCATTTTAAGTGATCTTCGAACGCTTTCATCCGAAGCCTCTTTTTATCCGATTCCATTTCTTTCTTTTTTCCATAAAAAAATACGCGTTTTTTTCCCCTATAAAATAAAATAAAATAAAATACGCGTTTTCAGTTTCTTTTTTTTCTTTCTTTTCCTTAAACCTTACTCCTTAAATGATAATTAAATCAATTTGAAATATTAATTTGTTTAGGGTATTAATTAACATCATTCATTATGTTATGATTGAATAAAATATTTACAATTTTGTCCAATCTAGTGAGTGAAACAATTTAAACTCTTTAAATCATAATATTCTATTTTACTAATTTGATATTTGAAAAAGTCTACGCATGTATAAGAATGAAATACATAAATAATTTTCAAATGTAATCTTAATAAAGAGTCCAAATTTATTCATTTGTAACCATTTAGAAGTAAGCAACATAAAACATAATCTTCTATTTTACTAATCTAATATTTGAAAAAGTCTATGCAGTGTAAGAATTAAATATATAAATAATTTTCAAATATAATTTTAATAAAAAGTCTAAATTGATTCATTTATAACAATTTAAACTAAGAAAATTGGAGTCGACCACAACTTAGTGGTTAAAACATCTTCTGTTGTTATGCCATTAGTAAACTAGCCACTTATATTTCAGACATCTATCTTCTTTTGTAAGAATTCATATGTGAACTTAAAAAAAAAATATATATATATATATATATATATAGGGCAAGTTGCAAAACTACCTCTATATTATGGTATTAGTTGTAATTGCATCCTCAAACTTTTAATTATAAAAATTGTGCCCAAACTTCTAAAATAGTTAAAATTTGACCCTCAAGCTTTACAATGATTGTAGAAATTGGACTCACAAATGATAAAAATGAACTTTCAAACTTATACAATTATGTAAGTTTGAGGGTTCAATTTTACTGCAGATCTGACATTGGGGGTGGCCAAAACCTAGGTTGTGACACTTCCCGTTGAGTACAGTACACAATGTTGACTTGAAATTCATTTACACGAGAAAGACAATTATCAAGAATGGGACAAAACCACTCTTTTAGATAGTTTAAGTGTATAAATGCAACTCTCATACTTTAGGAGTGATTTTTTGTAATCAGTTTTTAAAGTTGTGTTGCATAGCTATTACAATTAAGTTTTTAATACGTTATTAAACTTTTATCTCTAATAAGTTCTTAACCTTTAAAATTGTCTAAAGATTCTATCTAGACAGAATTTTTAATTTTAAGTGTAATAAATTTTTTTGAAATTTAGTCATTAAATTGATCATTAATAAATTTGTTAGATTCACTTTTTTAATCCTATGTTGGTCACGTTGTATTTAAAATTTATTGTAGAATCAATGGTTGCTTCCTAACAAATATTTAATATTCAATTTTATTATTTAAAAATTAAAATTGTTTTGAATATTTAATAGTTTCCTCACGTAAAACCAATTTCTATATCTTAAATTTATCTAACATTATTTTACTTTTACAAATTTACTAAATATCATAATCTACCTTTTAGGGTTAACTTAAATTTATCGAATATTATTTTACTTTTATAAGCGGTAAATTTGTCTAGAAGAACCATTGTGGCAATTTTTTTTTTTTAAAGCCATAGCTATTTCAAATCATATAATAAATATTTTAGGTTGAAAACACTTTGTGTTATTTTTTAGTTTTAATATTAACTAAAAAAATTATTTTAAGAATGAAAAAGAAAAAAAAAAGAAAAAGAAAGAAAGAAAGAAAAAAAACATTAGCTCAAACGCGTCCGTTGCGTGTGGAAGCGTGCGTGAGACGTGACGCGCATCGAAAGCGCCAATTTAAAGGACGAATTCCATAGTCTTCTGGACTTCACCACATACTTTTTTTTTTTTTTTTTTTTTTTTTTTTTTTTTTAATTTTTTTTTTTTTTTAACACTTGTATTTTTATACAACAAAGGTTTGAAATTTTGCACATATGGCCCTAAATCTTTTGGAAAAATAAAATTTCCCTGATTTTTTTTTTTTTTTATAAAAAATCTTTCTAAATTTTTTTCCGAATTAATATTTTTTTCTCTATCTAACCTCTTGCTCATTTTTTTTTGCCATTGATGTATTCTTGTTCACTTTCTCACTCTTGTCATTTGCACTTGATTTATTTGCCGTTTGGAAAAAGAACTTTTACATGTTAGAAGAAGAAGAAACAACTCTGTTTGTTATCACTGTTGCTATTATTGGAGGCATAATACAAAAATAAGAGTGTTGTCGTTGTTGGAAGCAAAATACGGGAAAAGATCTAGAGAAAGAAGATAAGGGAGAAAATTTTAGAGATGAATAAAATGATAGGTTAAATGAAGAAAAAGAAATATAGAGACGAGTAAAATGATAGGTGAGAATCGTGATACATAAATATAAAAGAAAAAGAATTATTAAAAAAATAAGTTTGAGAAGAGTTATAAGTTTATTTTGATTCAATCTATCAGATTACTCAACAAATGTATGGCATATGTTCATTATTGATGGCACACCTAATTTTAGCTATATTTCTAAAACCAAAATTTTACCCATTAAATTATAAGTTCATTTCCTAACTATAAAATCATGTCTAATAATTCTTTTTTATTTTTTTAATTCAATAAAATTTTAACTTTAAAAATATTTTTCAACTTTTAATATTGTGTTTGATATGTTTATGTTTTATCAATATTTTTCAACCTTTACATGCTTCTTAGACAAAAGAAATTTTAATTTTGTGTTTGACAGTATACTACATTTTTAATAGCAACATCTCTATATTTCAACATTTACATGCTTCTTATAAAATGCTTAATGTATCACACGTCTATTAGATATAAAATTAAAAATTAAATAAAAAATAGAGTTTTTTAAATATAACAAAATGAACCAAACTATTTATAAATATAAAAAAAATTCTATAGTTAAATTTTTCTATATTCGTAAATAATTTAATATTTTTTTCTATTTATAATAATTTTTCTAAAAAATAAAGGGGTAGTTGCAAATATAGCAATCGGTTTAAGGTATTTGCAGATATAACACAATGCAAAAAATATTGCTAATATAGCAAAATTTAGATTTTGTTTTCAAAGTTCATCAGTGATAGACCATATTAATAGCAACATCTATCAGTGATAGAGTCTATCATTGATAGATTTTGCTATATTTGCAATTTTTTAAAAAATATTACTATACACTTAATTATTATCCCTAAAATTGATATCTAATGCAATTACCCAAAAATAAAAGCTTATAAGCTTATTAGACTTTTGATTTTGATTTTTGATTTCAATAGTTTATTAAACATAACTTTAAAAGAAAATAGTCAAAACTAAAATTCAACTAATTAAGTCATCAATTAAAAAATTAGAGTTTCAAATCTCTCACTCTACATGTTCTAATCATCGTTTAATAAAATTTCGCTTTCTTTGAAAAATCAGGGCACAAGTTGAATAAAAATATTGAGACAACATTTATAAAATGGAAGACTTTTTTCCAAAAAAAAAGAAAAATTATGAAATACTTCATGGAAAAGTTGACTCATTTTTTTTCTTCCACTCTTTGTGGACATGACTACTACTTCCTTTCTTTGTGACATGACTGCCATATAAATTAGCTTTTTTTTTTTTTTTTTTTCCTCCTCTCTTCTCTTCTTCTAACCCATTAATTTCTAGTTTTAGGTTTATATATAATTCTTAGGCTTTAAAAAATATCTAATAAATCTCTAGATTTTTTATTATTAATTTTGCATCTAATACGACCTATACATATTTGAAAATATTAAAAATTATATGTTATAATAGACATTAAATTTAATTTGTGCTTACTAGGTACGACTAGACATTTTTTTAAAAATTAATATATGAATTAGCTACAAAATTTAAAATTTAAGGTTCAAATAGATATACTTATTTTATTATTATTATTTTTTTTGTCTTATACAACGGTTGCTTTTTAAACATTTTCAGGATTTTTTAAATCTATTAGATATGAAATTGAAGCAATTTATAGATTTATTAAACATTTTTAAATTGAAAGTTGAGAGATTTATTAATCACAATTTTTAAAATTTATAGACTAAACTTGAAATTTAACCGTCATATAAATGTAATTTAAAAAATATACTATTATAAAATATATCTTTATTAAGTTATACTAATTACAAAATTATTATAAATCTTTATAGAATTATTCACCATATACATAAGAAAGAAATCAATCCATTTTTGTAAAATAAATTTATAATGATCTAAAATTAAAATAGAATTAAGTGTTTTCTTTTATTATTATTTTTAAGATTATCCATTTATCACTTAGAAGTCATTTTTGATAATCTATCACCAAAATGTTCTTCAAAAATAGATTTTAATATTGTGAAGAACAAAATTGTTGATGCTATTGCAGTTTTAACTTCTTTTTTTAGTGTTTTTTTATTTGAAAAGATATTTTTCAAATAGTATTTTTCCCGTCCTTAATGAGGTGCCTTGAGAGTGCTAGTTTCGGTTGGTTGTCTGTTGTTTGGGTTCATTGCCTCAAAGAAAAAAAAATTAATATCTAAAATCATGAAGCAAGTTGCTCTAAACACACATTATGTTATTAATGTTTTGTAATTGTTTTTTTTTTCCTTTTCTAATAGTGATTTTTATGCCAATGACCAATTTTCCGGGACCCAAATGAAAAATAGTGCAAGGTTCAAAAACGAAAGAAAATGGTCTACTCCTGATATCTACATGTGAAATTACCCATTTGACCTCAAAATGCGCGCAAGACCTTCTTCTCACTCCTTCCTCTAGTGTCTAAGTTATGAGACACAGCTACAATTTTTTTCTTAAATTTTTTTTTCTTTTATTAAGATTCTCATTCTTGCTCCATGCTTCTTCCTCTAGTTCTTCATTAGACACAATTGCGATTTTTTCTTCGATTTTTTTTCTTCCTCTCTCGCTCCTAATTCTCACCCTCACTAAGAAAAAACTACATAATGAAGAAGGGAGGTAAAAAAAAAAACTACATAACAAATAAGAAGAAAGATGCCAAAGCAAAAAGGAATAAGAAAAAAAACGCAGATAAAAAAATGGAAGAAGAAGAAGATGACAAAACTAATAAGAAGCAGTAAAAGAAGAATGCAAAAGAGGAGAAAAAGATAAATGCAAAAAAAGAAAAATGTTAAATCTTTTTTCCAGATCGAACAACTGCAATTTGCAAAGAAGAAAAAGTAAGAAATGCATTTGGAGTTAAAGTGGTAATTTCTCATGATAGCAAAAAGCCAAAGTTCATTAGTTTTTAAATTTTAGGTTAATTTTCATTTGGACCCACTAAAGAGGCCCTCAATGCAATTCTTCCTATAATAAACATCAATTTTATTTTAAAAACATTTTTTTCAAAAGTTATTCTAAACACCCTATTATTTACCAACTTCTATTGGCAACTCTACTAGTTGGTAAAGTTATACTAACTTATAAAGGCTTATAAAATCATTTCCTTTTTATTAATTTAATGTACGAATTAATTAAAGAAACTATATTAAATCTAGATGGATAAAATCACATAAATAGATTTTATGGTTTAATAAAATTCTCATACATTGTATTTTCCATAAGAACTATTTGGGTATTTTATCAAACCTATTAAATTCTAATACAACCACATATATTTAACCTAATTTTTATTTCAAAAGAATTGATTTCAATGAAGGAAAATGGAGGTTATTTCAAAGAAAAAAGAAAATTAGATCAACTATTTTTAGGGCAGCATAAAGAAAATCAAAAGTAGGCAAATTTTCTCACAATCAAAGTCCAACACAAAAATGAAAATAAAGAAATAGAGAGGGAGAGAGAAAGCACTCACTCTTTGAGTATATAGGGACTTGTAGTCCACTCCTCCATAATCAACAATGTACAATGGGAAATTTTGGAAGAAAAAAGAAAAAGAAAAAAGAAAAAAAGAAAAAAAAGAAAAGAAAGCAATTGGGCAATGACCAATATACTATCAATATCAGTACATTATGGCATCAACATCAAATCCCATTCACCATTTCATCTTTGAAGAATTTAAGCCCACTTGGAATGCCAAAACTGCCCCTCTCCCTCCTTTCCAACTCCCCTTCCTTTTCTTCCATTGACAAAGAGCTCAAAAACACACACCACCCCATTTTGATTCATTTTGGAAGTAGTTATGTATTCAGCTCTCAACCTCTCGAACGCCGCAACCAAACCACACTCGTATATCTCTGCTTTTTTTTTCCTGGTTTTGGTGCAGAAGTATTAACCATGGGGGCACGTAAATTTTGAACAAAAGTTGGATAGATTTTGTTCTTGTCAAAGAGGGTGGTAAGGCGCATAGCCTAACAAACCAGTCACATTGGTGACTACATCGCTGCACCTCGTTAAAAGGCTCAGCAGCTGCTGGGAAATATCAGTGGTCGGAGTGGCAGTGGGTGGTGGGGGAAGGGGCGGAGGCGGTGGTGCCACGGCGGGTGCATCGTGGTGGTGATGATGATGGTTAAGTATATTTCTAGGTTGTGGCATTTCCGAGTGTTGTTGATGCATAATATTTGTAGTAGTAATGCTATGAGAGGGTTTAGTGAATTGGGGAGGAATTGGGAGTGGAGGTGTAGAAACGACCTTTTGAAAGAAGTTACTATTAATATCCATTGCAACAGAAGATGTTCCACCATCTGCAAAATTTGCATTGATGTTGTTTCTATTACTTTCTTCCCCGCCCAACATGAATTTCACTCGTGTCGTTCCTTTGCTGCTGCTGCTGCCGCCGCCTCCGCCTCCCGTGCCGACACTAGGTACACCGGATTCATCGCCTGTTTTCTTTAAGCATGATTTGAGCTGAACGGCTGAGAGTGGTGGAAGGGGGGGTTGATGTACCACAGGAGTCGATGCTCGCCCTTGTAAGACCGTTGGATCCTTCATCCGAGGGGCTTCGGTAGGATTGTCATCTGCTGCTGCGCTGGCCTTCTCAGATTCAGGTGCTTCGGTTGCAGGAGCTCCAACTTCTCGAAGTTGGTACTTCACGTTGACATTCCCAAATAAGGACTTGTTTCCCATTGCATACTTGTATGCTGCTTGAGCGTCTGGTTTGTAAAGGAAAACAACACGGCATGTTGATGATTTCCAGAAGATACGGAGACCAGACTGGTCTATCGGCCCGAATCGACCAAACCTTGCCTTTAGCTCATTGAGAGATGGAAGTGATGTTTCAGGAGGAAACTTCATAACTAGCATGGTTGGATCAACTTTCCTTACTGATGGAGGCTCCAACTTCTTCACAGAATCTCGCTTGACGGTCTTCACTGTCGTTGGTACTACAGAATCTCTGGATTCACGTTTCTGGCCATCAGCAAGTTTCTGGGTAGCTTTTCTCTCTGATGCTAATGATTTCAAATCACCCATTTTCTTTAATTTCTTTGATGCAATTTCCTCTAGACGATCGGATGGGACCCGTTTCCGCCCAGTTTTAGTGGGATCATCACGTCTACGCAAGGGTTTGACCGATGATGACAAATCTCTAACATTTTCACTTAAATTATCAGTTCCAAAGCTAGCATCTGGAGATTTAGCTGCACGAAAGTCAGTGGATTCGGCTTCAGATGGTGGTGACGAACCCAAACTTTTCTGATAAACAAGTGACCGGAACCGCAGGAAGAACTTCTGAACAATTACATGGCAATTCCTTTCAACCCCATAGAAAGGATCAAGAGCAAATGCTTGCAAATCATTTAACAATTGGGGCACATCGAATTCGTCGCTCCCTCGGCCAAGCACTACCCCAGCATGTGAGGTGGAATTATTTGTTGACACATTGCTCTTTTTCTGATGTTCCAGTTGAAAATCCTCTCTGGAACCCAAGCCAACCTGATTGGATTTTTCCACGAGTTTTCCGACTAAGCTCCTAACCTTCTTTTTGGCCAACTGGTTCAGTCCTTGGTCAGAACCCATTTCTGCACCAATGTCTCTCTTCTTTTTCTTTTTCCTTTTCTCCCCTATAAATGCAGTGCCAGAGGAGCTCATGTCTTCGGCTGGCCGTTTTAGGACCTTTGGCTTCATGACTCCTCCGACTGAACCATCTCCATCAGAAAACTTTGCACCAGCTGATGTAGGTTCAAGGTCAACACGGGTATCCAAATTTTTATCTAATGCACGGTCACCTTCAAGATACACTGGGTTACTAAGCTCAGGTTGTTGAAGAGTTTCGGAAGATTTTGATATATTTTCCGTCCCTGAATCTGCTCGGTCACAAAGAGGGTCACCTAAAGCATCTGCTTGGTCAGAAAGAAGCTCACTACCAACCAATAATCTGGAAGAATCCCTCTCATTCGCCATATCAAGGGAGACATCGCTCCTAGAACTGACAACTTCATTAGATGCCATTGTCTCATTTGGTTCCTCAAGAGGGATCGTTTCCTTATCAGAAGACGCCTCAGTGCCCACAGAATGTCCTTGGCTAGCAAGATCGGTGCCCACGGCCAATGGACCTGTCCCAGTGTCATTACTAGGTAAACTCAAACTAGAAGTTTCATTATCCGTTCCAACAAACCCAGCATGTTCACTTTTTGGCAGTATAGTTGGAGTTCTCTTCAAGAGAACGTAATCTCCAGCGCCCCCAGTTTCAGCGGCCTCCGCAACAAGAGATAAAGGAACGGTAGAAGTTTCCTGCTCCTGATTAGCCCCAAAGTCCTTCAAGTTACTTGGTTCATCTCGGCGTTTGAGAAGATACCTGTCTTTCTTAGATTGATCCTTGAATTTCATAGGCTTTATTGCACTCTTCCCACCACCCAAGGCTTCTGCAATCACTAGGGGGCCACTCAATGGAGCTGTTGAAAGTAAATCCATCAGAACCAAGAAAAAGATAAAATATTTGACATTTCTTAGTTCATAGATAATTAAATACAGGTGAAAGAAGAGATTTAAAGGTCTGATTGAAACTGCAATTAGATTAACCAATTGGAGGGGCAGATGGACTTCAAAATTAAGTCCAGAAAGTTAATGCAAGTTAATTCTTCATTCAAATGGCCATAAAGTCACAAAAATTGGTATTAAATCTATATATCCAAAGATTCATAGCATCGGCCAACTGAATAGGACAAAATTCAAGCATGTGTATAATTTAATTAGGAAACAAAAAATTAAAATACATATAGAGCAGATGTTAATAATACAAAGTCAAGCATTAACCACAATATAAATGCTATATGACAACAAAATGTCTCTGACGTTGTTTTTCCAAAGTCCATCAGAAAGGGAGGGAAGGAGAAACTGCCCTTTTCAATCAATAGAGGGCGAGATGCATTACAAATTTATCCTAAGAAAATCTTAATTTTGGATTGAAGTTCTCAACTGCCGAAAAACACATTGGTACAAATCCAAAAAAGAACTGGAAGTTCCCAAATATAGGAACATTATGTGGACCAGTTCAATAATTTCTGAAGCTCATTAACGTTGTTCGGTTGATTAAGCAATAAATCTCAAATACTTGGCATGCATCCAGAGTTTAAATGAAACATTGCATAAAGTGATGGTGCTGAGATTTAGAATGATCCTCATCTATTAATGAATAAATGGAAGTTACAATCTGAGTACACAATAGACAAAGATGCAGAACCAAGCTTCCAGCGTTTATTCTCAACAGTTCCTTGGGTGTTCGGACCATCCAAGATCTGTAGAGTGACTATCATTCCCAGGCATAATTGTATGCGCATAGATTTCTTTTCAAATACTAGAACAGAAAATAGCGGGAATTAAAATCAAGAAGCCATGATAAGCACAGAACTCCATTAATCTTCACATGCCTGAAAAAAGTAACAATTTCTTCCAATCCACAACGAAACCAAATCAAGCTGAAACCTATTTATTTCTGTTGTTGGGAGGGGAAGGTACTAGGACTTGCAATGACAGGGAAAGGGGATTTGAGGCATTGAAACAACTAAGAACCTATGAATCCTGTAACTAAGTACCTCGAGCTGGTTGTCTATGCTGATCCAATGAAGCTACAGAACTGCGAGGGGGACGTCCAGGCCCAGATGGCACACCAAAAGCTTGAGCATATGTCTCATCAAATTCTTCATAGACTGATCTTCGATAAGCAAAGACTGTAGCTTTATTGTTCAAAAAGTTAATGCTTCTATGATCACCACCTCGAGGAGTCAATGCCAGTTGCTTGATAAACGAGAGAGTTTCGCCAGGTTTAAAACTATCTCTCGACCTCCTAATCTGATTCCACGAGTAAATACCTCCAGCCTCAAAATCTGGAACATCAACTGCGAAGTATCCATCAACATTCGTCTGCCTAAAATTGTAACGATTCCTACACTTGCAGGCCAGACCAAGACCTCGTCTCCGACTCGCCTCGTCAACTGCCTCTTCCACAGCCTTCAGAAAGGTCCTAGAAGTTGTCTGCCTAGATTTCTCATAATAGTTAGGCTCGAATGGGATCAACTCAGCAGGGTCAAACCACCCATAACTACTATCACCAAAAAATGCAACCAAGACATATCCCTCCCTCCTGGTACGTCGCACTGAAGGAGAAGCCAAAGCATCGTTAAAAATGTGCCCAGGCCACCATGGATGAGACTTGACCTTTCCCCAAACCATATCCCCGACCTCAAACCCATAGCTCATTGCCCTCGAAGTTGCCGCCGCAACCATTGCACCACTACTCTCATTCGCAACATAATCATCAAACTCAGACATTAAAGACTTATACTGAGACAAATTAGCCTTTCGATCATTCTGTGCATCCAAATGACCAACTGAACCATCAAATCTATCAGTTTTCGAGATTTTAACATCAACAAGAGAGTTCGAGAACTTCATATCCATACCTGGACCTCCTCCACCTTCGCTATCCGAACTAACCAAAAACCTCACCTCCTCGGACGGGAAAACCCTAAACTCCGCAGATCTACCATTCCCCAACATCTTCGCATCAAACTCACTCCCCGGAGCTCCAGGATCCAACTCCATCAAAGAAACCCTAGCTTCGTTAACAACTCCCGAACCAGAAACTTTCTCGTCGTGATTCGAACTGTCAGCGGCATGGTCAAGAACTCTGTCCTCCGCATGTGACTCTTCAAGGCCATCTGGTTTCTTCTCGAATTCAAAATCCTTGTTCATCACCGATATCATCTGAGCTGAAGCGAAATCATATCCTAAACCCTACAGAAACAGCATCCGGTGATGGAGAAGAAGGAGAACAACATAAATGGAGTGAGAAATTGGATGAAACAGAGATTAAATTTGGTGAAGAAAGCTGAGAAAGTGCCTGATTTTCGAGCAAATCTAAAACCCTAGAAAGAGTTTGTGTTTAGGCGGTAAGAAAAAAAACTGGGAATAAATTTTTGGGACTATTTTTTGAGTGAATAAATTTATGGGGAATTTTTATTTTGAGTAAACGACGAGATCACGAGCGCATTTTATCCTTCTTTCCTTGCCACGTCATACACTTCTTCTATATTATGCATGTGAAATGAAACAAGCCATGGTTTTTTTTTCCTAACATATCTTGCTTGAGGTACAACCCTCCAAGATTTAAATTCAAGCTCGATACCACAAATTTTATATTAGGTGATGTCTATATTGGCCAAATAATATTGTACTCAAAATAATAATAATAATAATGTTAGCAAGACAAGTGTCAAAAATATGATATTAAACTTTGAAAAATACTTAGGTGTAATGGTCAAATCTATATATTGTGCGGCTCAATGCTATAGGTAATAAAAACATGTCACGACACCTTTTATTTTTTTTAAAAAATGTGTGTATAAAAGAGAGAGCATGAGATGCAACTTAGGCTGCACCAGATGCAACTTAGGCTGCACCTAATTACTTATCGTAAATTTTTGTCCATATTGATATTTCTACATTTCTATAAGTTTGACATTGACATGGAAGATTAATTGACATTTTCATTATGTTATAGAATAATCATGAAATTTAAAATAAAAAAAAGTAAGAAAAAAGAATATAATATAAATAATAAATATTTTAACTTATTTAAATAGGTAGAAGATTTATTTATTAATTTAAATATATGTTTTCAAAATTTTAATTTTATATTTTTTTTAGAAATATCCATCAATGTCTATAATGCCACCGTAAAATTGAGATTTCTACATTTCAAACCTTGGATAAAAATCATTTTACTCGCCAACTTTTAGTTTGTAAACGATTTTGTTATTGTAGATTCAATTTTATAATAATTTAGTGTCTAAATCATGTAATAATTTAGTTCTCATACTATAAATTAACAACAAATTTATTCATATTGAAATAGTTACGTAACAATAACCGATATTTGATTTTGACAAAAGAATATTTATGTTAAAGATAAATTTGTTAAAATTTTAAAAGTACTAACAACTAAGGCTCCGTCTTGTAATCATTTCGTTTTTTGTTTTTGAAAATTAAGCACATAGACGCTACTTCCACTTCCAAATTTGTTTCTTTGTTGTCTAATTTTTTCCAGTGGTTTAAAAACCCAGGCCAAATTTTAAAAACTAAAAAAAATTGTTTTTAAAATTCTTTTTTTTTTTTTTAGAATTTGGTTAAGAATTCAACTATCGTACTTAAGAAAGATGAAAATTATTGTAAGAAATGTGGAGAAAATATGCTTAATTTTCAAAAACGAAATATTTACCAAACAAGTCCATTATTTTGTTTTATAGTAAACCAAAATTGTTTTCTTAGCCTAAATGCAAGTGCAATCAAGATTAAAATAACTATATTATATAGATATTAATATTTTTATTTTACGAATGTATTTGATAAAATATCAGTATTGACGGACATTTTAACCGATGGAAATTTTATAAAAATTATTTAAATTAATAATTATGTGATTTTCGTGTATCTTAATATTAGTATTCATATTTAGATTTGGACTAATTTACCATATTTTTTTTTCACTTTTTTTCTTTCGATCACTCGTATAAAATATGTATAAAAATATTAATTAAATCTTAATAGCGAACCAAACATTTTGACCCATATAATTGGGTACAAAGAGCATCTGATCTCATGTGGACAGGAAAGTTGACTTTTGGTCAAATATAGAACTTGTAAAAATTATTTTGTCCTTATAACGCTCTCTCTATCTTTTATAATTGTATAGTTTTTCTTCTACTTTTCCTTCGAAAAGAAAAAGAAGAGAGAAAGGGAAAAAGAAAAAAATCACTTTCTGAATTTACCAATGTATTAAATAAATAGTTTAATTATTGATGCAATGCAATTTTGGAAGGATTTTTATTTTAGTCTATATTTATTAAAAATCGATGCACCCAAATATTGCTTATAATAATAAAAGAGGTCGGTAAGATTTTCCCTCCTATCTATCGACATAATTAATTGTTACCCATAACTAATGGTTCTAATGTAAGACACATCTATGTCAAGTAATATAGTTATTGAACTCTTGCTACTAATAAAAAAATAAAAAAAATTATATTGAATGTTGATGCCTAAATTAGAGAAATCTCACACTTGCTTCAACGATAAATTTGTAAATTTATAAAGTGGAAATAGTTAGATGCAAATTAAGAAAGGGTAAACAAATTGCACACGTGTATTGCCACACAAATTTCAATTTAGATCAAAGTTTCATATAAGGATTTACAAAGTTAGAACTATATTCATGTGTATAATAACTTAAGGTTTTCCTTTCTCTTTGGATTTGGAGAAATATTGATCATACCCACGTTTAATCCATATTTGGCCCAAATGTCTTGACTTTAGCCAAATTCACTTGAGAATTTGTGGAGAAGAAGTGTGGAGAAAAACAAGTGTGGAGAAACACTAATTCAATTCACTTAACATAGAATCATTCTCAAAAGAGAATAAACAATAAAAATGTGTATGCCTCTCATTATCATCATAGCTATATATATATTATATTCACCTCTAATACAAAACCTTTGAAAAAATGGCAATAAAAAGCATTGAGATCTCAGAAGTTATATTATAACACATTCATTTGGGCTCCCTAATGAAAGGAACAGAAAAAAAAGAAAAGAGAAAAAAAAAAGGAAGAAAAAAAAAAAAAGACTAACGATCTTATTACGAGTTGAAGAAAAATTACTATGTGAAGCTGAGGACCAAATGTAATTGAAGGAAAAATGTAACAATTGTAAGCTAATAGTCACTAACCAATGAGAGGTTGAAAAATCAAGCTTCTTCTGGAGGGGGGGATCCAGCCAACCAACCCCACACACCACCTGAGCCCTGCTTCTGTTTTGCCTTCAAGGCCTCCTCAGATGCTGCCTTTTGTCGTTGTAGAAGGTCGAGTTCCTTTTGTAACGTCTCCATTGTTTGGAGCTTCTGTCGTAACTCCGCAACGTCAACCTGATGGATTGTTGAAAAATGAGCAGATGACTAAGATATTTACGGACTCTTGTAATAGAAAGCAACATGACTGTCAGAGTATGAACACATTAGTAGGTTGGTTTGTGTCAAACTAAGGAAAATAAAATAACCAACATGGAGACCGTTCCCACGACCAGAACCAACAAAATTTATCAAAAATAAACCCATTACTTTTTATTTTTAATCTTATGGAACTGATTCGACCAACAAGTATTTCTCAGTCTAACTCAACCGAGTTGATGCAATGAGTTTTTGATTAGTTTTTCCCAATATTTGCACCTTTACGTCTGACTTCAGCTACAACATACAATGAAGGGAACTAAGGAATACAAACCTCAAGTTTGAAACATCTTGACTGCTCAGCTGCAAGTTGTGAGCGTACAGATTGCAGCTCCTGTAGGAAACCATGAAGATCAAGCATTCAGTTTCTTCACAAAAGGAATGGAATCGAAATTATTTTTCTTTTCGAAACATTTCCCAATATAATGTCTATATTTTACCTGATCAAAAGTTCCTGATAGGTATGTTAATTGGGATATTATAAAGATATACTAGTAATTAGATCGAGAGTTTGTTAGGCTTGTTGGTTACAAATTGAGTGAGTAAGGAAGGAACAAGGTAGGCAATATTTTGGAGTATGAATTAGAGCTTGAGTATCTTAAGTTTGGGAGGGTCCAGTACCTCGAACACTTGGTTTATTTTGTAATTCCGTCATCATTTATTTTTCAATATATTTGAGTTCTACCAATTCCTTTCAATTGTATACCCTCTCACGATCAATGAGATAAATGGTTGTATTTTCAAACGGACCCCTTTTCTGTTTTAGTTTGGTTTTTTTGGGGTTGGATTTTATGTTCACCTCTCACTTGCGAAATGTAATCAGTTTTGGGTAAAGCAATTACCTTGTATAGCTCAGTGTTACGGTTCTCAGCATCAGCTAGCTCTTGTTTTAGTTGTAAAGAGTGTATCTTCTCCTTGTTGAGAGATGATTCCAGTTCTTCCCTCTCTGCCTTCAATGTCGATACGAGTTCTTTCGTTTGCTCACTTTTATTCTTCTGTGGAGTTCAGAAACCATTAGTCATTTTCAACATGCTGAACTTAGATATATTAAGATTCTTGATCCAAATAATAGGATGGGTATATAATCACAGGATGAAAATGAGAAAAATGTCAAGATTATTACGTTTCCCAGAGACAAAAGGAAGTTTTTATTTTTCTTCATTTCCCAACAATACATATAAATTAGTATTTTCTTTCACTCAATGATTTAGCAATTTCCTAGCTGTCCCTGATGTAGTCTCTCATTCCCTAAAAATCAGTTCATTGTGTACAGTCAACCAAGTACAAAATGGAATAGCTTCTTTAATATTTAGATTCTGAGACATACATGGTGCAAATTTCAAGTGTTACAATATGACAGACCCGTACTCACAGAACAACATTTTAAAAATGAGAAACCAAAAGCTGCAAACATCATGTATTGAGACATACCAAATGCTCCGAATCTATGTTGTCCATAACAATTTCCCTAATTTTTCCTTCTTGTGCCCCTTCAAACTCGGATTCGACATCCCTGGTGGGATTGGTGATGTTATGCACAGCTGAGACACTGTCCGGCACGGGAGTTTCAATCATCTTTGATTGCAAGGTCGATTTGTGGCTTGGTTTCAGAACATTAACCTAAAAGCAAGATACAGGTTGAGTTGAAGGGGGAAGCCAGCAGACAAGGCAACACTAGATATTAATTACCATTCACCTCATTGGTATAACGTCCATTATATCCTCCAAATGACACAAGGATGTCTTCACCACCGTAGGAGCTTACAACCAAACTAATGCCCTGTAAGAGATCAGATGGCATTTAATAACTTCAACGGTTGCAGTGAAAAGTATATCAGTATTGACAGTGAGAATCTTGATTGACATTCTCCCTAGGAGAAAATATGGGAACTTTATTAGTTTACATGGTTCAAGCTAAAAGCTTAAGCTATGTCTTTAGTTTGTGATGGTGGAGCATGTGGTGAATAGGTTAGAAGAATTGGCACCTCACTAGCAATAGGAACACGCCCTTGAACAGATGTTACGACTGACCAAACAAGCGTAGACATATTCAGCACAACAGTTTCCGAGACCCCTGCAGGAGATCAAGAAGAAGCAATCAGTACTTAGTTAGCGTGAATAGTGGAGCATGGTGACTTTTCGTGATAACTGATAAGATATCCAAAAACTTAATTCCACATCATGGATGTCTTGCAATCTTCAGATACTGCCATAACCTACTTGAAAGAAATTTGATTTCACGACAATATAGAAGGGAAGGTGGGCACATCTGAAGAAGCACCTCAAAAAAGGCTACCTTGATGATTGGAATCTTGGAAATCCTTTGGAGTGTGCAAGGGAAGGGACCTATTCTCAACGAAAGGAAAGCCTTTATTTGGTCCTTGAAGAATTCACTTCAAAGCATTTTTATGGCTTCAGTTATAGAAGATCACTCCCCTTCCCTCACGAAATGGTTAACTAGTGGGATCCACCCCCATCAAGGCACACTTACATTTTCTTGAAACCTCTAGGAATAATTAAAACGTATAAACATGAATTTTCTACACGCTGACTATTTTTGTATCTTATTAGGGGAGAAAGGAAAATTCTCGTACTAATCATATCTAAATAATTAGGAAGTGCTACCTACAAACAAGGTACGTTATTTACTTCAAAAACCAATATCCCCTACCTCATTCCATTTTGAGGCGTTGTTAATCTTGTAAGTTGTACATCCAAAGGAGAAAAAATATTACCATTTAACAAACCCACTTCCATCTTAGCTACTATTGCTTCCAGATTTGTTAATGCAAGGAGATTATCCAATAGGAAAAGGCAAGGATGATTGTGAAAACTGTGAAATAGGAAAAAAGAGGGGAGCATACTGCATACCATTCTTGTTGTCACCACCACCAACAATGAACCAATTCTCTCCAACTGTAACACCTGCATGTCCAGCTCGTGGAGTCGGTATCTCACCTTGTTGTGTAGGTCTTGACCATTCCATCTATGCAATCAGCAAGGCAGCAACCCATAGAACATTCAATACATATAATATTCACCATATATCATAAAAATTGCTAGTATAAATTGATAATCTCACAGCTTGCAAATCAAGAACATGCAGATCATTGAAGCAAGTAGCATGTGAACCCCCACCAAAGATGAGGAGATAGCGCTCAGCATGTACTGCAGCAGCATGATCAGACCTTGGAGAGGGAGGAGCCCCGCTGCAGTATTGTCATCACAAATCAGCCAAAGATATAATGGAACACTTCCTTCTGTTTTTTGTTTATAAAAAACTGAGCTTTCATTGAGATAGATGAAAGGATATATGAGGACATACAGGAAAAAGGCTCAAGAACAAAACAGACACATGCACAATTACAGAAAGGGACCCAATCCAAAAGAATAAGGCTAAGCTGATAATTACAAAAAAGTGTATTAAGAGATGCCCACAACAGAAGGGAAGCTAATCAAACTTCAAAAGAGACCAAAATCCTCCATATTCTCCAAGTATTGCCCGTTTTCAAGGTTCAGAATTAAATAACTAACTTCAATCATAAATGGTTCCCTTCCCACCCAACGAAGAAGGGAACATGAAATAAAAAGTACATCCCCCTAGGAGAAATGAGTACGCGGGAATATTTTCAATTTTCAATTTTCTTACACTGCATCAATTTCATCCCAGGTCATGGTTTCAAGGTCAAGAATGTGCAAGTCGTTCAGAAGAGTTCTTTTTGCATCTTGCCCTCCAAATATAACCAAGCTTGTTCCAACAAGAGTCACCGACTGCCCACCTCGGGAAACCTTCAATTTACAAAACCCCAATAATTTAAAAACACAGGAACTAGTATCCACACTCAGTTCTTCTTCAGTGTATATATATACACACACACACACATTTTATGAAAGAAAATCGATGGGACATACCGGTGGTTTTCCGTAAGTCTTCAAGTTAGACCAAGTGGAGGTTTGTACATCAAAAACCCTAACTGAATAAAAGGAAAAACACGAGTCTTAAAAGAAGGGTATTTATAAATTATAGCTTCCCATAAAGATGAAAATCATCTATAATAGATCGAGAAAAATAAAAATATTTTTGGGAGTTCTTCCTCTGGTCTTCCCTTGTAGTGTGAAACGTATATATTCAAACACTGAATAACTTAACAGAACCCTGAAGATATCTACCAGTCATTTATCCACTGAACTTAAGGTAAATAATATGGCAAAAGCACGAAAATTGTACCCTGAATGGCTTCAGAAGGATCCTTTGTATGACCAGCTACTGATAAAAGTTTGTTCTCCCATGGTATCTACAGTCAAATAAGGTAGATTACTAACTCCAGAAATCTGACATCATAGCGATGTCAATATTAATATCAAGTACTTGCTATAACGTTGTGCAGTAGGAATGTGGCAGAGAAAGGTAGACTAAGACCACAACTGGAAGAAGAATATAACTATATCTACAAGAAAACATCTGTAAAAATTAAAAATAAATAAATTTGTACTGACCAATGAATGACCAGCACAGGGGGTTAGCTTTTCAGGAGGTGATTCCGGAGACTGGGTCTTAGCCTCAAGTTTTGTCCAAGCCCAGCTTCTCAGATCCAAAACCTACACGTGAGTGCAAGAGTTTAAAAAAAAGACCTATCTAAAGAAATCAATAGATTAGGTGGAAAAGCGGAAGCAGGTGCAGATTAGAAAAAAAAAAAACAAATCTCATCACTTGGACTGACCAGGACTTTCTGTTTTCTGTTCTATTGTTTCATTAGACAAGAAATAATCAATTTGGTCGTTGGCCGTAGACAGTAGACAAATCATAGATTCCACCGGCCAGTGAAAATAAGGTTATCTTAGAATAAAGATGGGGGGGGGGGGGGGGGGGGGGGGTTTAAATTTTGATTTTTTTCCCTTTTTTTAGAAGTTCCAATAAGATTTTGTTCTTAAAATCCTTTTTATAAATAAATTAATCATCTATTCCACAACTGACTGGAACAGAAGAAAATGCACGTTGCAACAAAGTCAGAGTTGGAGTTAAAAAATGACCCAAAATCTGAAATGACAAATTGCACAAATGCAGCAAAAGCATGTAAAATGTTATGCTTACATGAAGATCACTGAGATAGCGACCATTGTGGTTTCCTCCAAAAATGTACATCTTGTCCTGAATAACTGCTGCTCCATGCTGAAAAAAGTCAGTACCCTTTGTTTAGAAAATGATATGGTAGAAGATCATTTTCTTAATCAGTTGAAAGATGAATGGTCAAAACCTCATATCGTGCTTTCGGGCGCAGACCAGATACTGGGGGTGAAATCCACTGATCATAGACAACAATAGAGCCAAGACCTTCCACAAGAACGTCCT
This sequence comes from Citrullus mucosospermus, assembly GCA_030954485.1. NCBI lineage: Eukaryota > Viridiplantae > Streptophyta > Magnoliopsida > Cucurbitales > Cucurbitaceae > Citrullus > Citrullus mucosospermus. Next base: position 28,855,745 of record CM062056.1, read on the forward strand.
TATCCTGAGTTTCAGGCAGGCTCCCATTTTCTGTTGATATAGTCTTGGTCTCAGGCATCGGATTCCCATTCTCAACGATCGGCTCAGCTTTTGGGTCATTCTAAACCAACGTAGTTACAAGTTTAGTTATTCCGAAGACGTGTGAGAAAGGAAGGCAATATGAAATTAAAGGTTTATGACACTATAATTTTGAATTCATATCAGCTTCTTTTTACTTTTTACATTTTAAATTGGTTCTTTTTTGTTACATGTTAAATGGCATTCTAATTGCTTTTTTAAAGAATAAGAAACTAAGCTTTCTTTGAGAAAAATGAAAAAACTATACCAGAACATGCAAAAAAGACAAGCCAACAAAAGAGGCCAAAACAAACCTTGAGCGAACAAATAAAGAAAGGGCTTCAATCCAAAATGCCAATCACTTTGATAGTTTCCAAAGACGTTGAGACAAACCATGAGCTAACTAGCCAAAAACAGGCTCCAATGCAAAATTAAAACCACTTTGATTATACTTCCTTCCTTATGAAATACTAGTTTCAAAACTGAAATTAGCTTTATGGGTGAATTGTTCGAGTAGTATTTTTTTCTTTTCTTTTTTTCTTTTTTAATGAGAAACAAGTATTCAAGTAGAAATTTAAATGTTCTCATAGATGTCACCAATAGGTCCAATACAATGACTATCAATAAAACTATAAAGCAGCCTCTATTAGCATTATATCACAAGTAGACTATTGAAGCTTAGGAAAAAATAATTTTTCTCCTATACTTTGAGACTATTTTAATCTTAAATTTTGAATTTCATCCAATTAAATCTTGAACTTGATAAATGCTGCAATTAATACCTCCTCAAAACTAAGTTAGAACATCGTTCACCAACCAACCAATATATCATACCAAATTCAACTAACAAAACACCCAAAATCACATCAGAGAAATGTCAGACTCAATCATGAAAATACATGAACCAAACTATAAAATCATGCATATAAAGACACTCAAACTTCAGTTAAAAGTTGCACAAATCCAATCAATTAAGAGCCTCCAACAAAACAATTTCATGTAACTGGAATTATGCACATAACTGGTCACCAGTCTTCCAAAGAAAGGGGGGAAAAAGGAAACCTAACTAATTTGAAGATATTAATTGCACCACTTACTCAGTTGTAGGCAATTCATCACTAACTCAAGTGTAGAGTTTAAATTGAATAATGTGGTCTTAGTGACTGAAAGGACAACTCTCTCCAAGAAACAAAATCGAAATCAAAATTAAAAGTTCAAGATTAAAAGTTCAAAGTTCAAACTAACTCACTCACCTAGTTAATCGAGGAATTGGCCAAGATATCCCAACTAACCCTAATCCTACTACATCAAAATTAAAAGTTCAAAGTTCAAACTAACTCACTCACCTAAGTAACAATTGAGCTTTTCTCTAAAACTTTTAATGAGTAGACCTACTAAAAAGGAAGAACATTTAAAGAGTTTGTAAAATGATCATCTTTGAAGCACTACTTGAAATTATTCAAGCATCTATCAAATTTGGAAAACTTGAAAATCTAGAAAGCTAGTCAAACATTTAAGTTTTGTTTGAAACAAGCAGTGACAATAGCTTAGGTCAAGAACATTTCTAAAATAATTGTAAAAATTGGTAAAAGTAAAAATACTGGCGCAAAGGAGAAATTTAAATATTTCATCTCTTCATGCCCACTTTAGTATACCTTAGAAAAATATGCAAATATATCTTCTATGTTACCCTAATATATCAAAATCAAAATAACTTAAATGATAGTAAGATTTGTAATTGAGATTCCATATGCTCACATTAATTTGCACATCTAAAACAGGCTCTGGCTCTGGCTCTGGGACAAAGCTGGATACTCTTGAATACCAACCTGGCTCTTCTTCCTACCAATAACAAATAATCATTAGTTATTAAAATGAGATTGCAACAATAAACATGGATGTTTGGTGTTGGATTCGTGTGCAGACCTCCAATATTTTCACGAAAAGGCGCATGGCTTCAGCAGGAGCCATATTTCCAAGCCCATTCCAGCTGCAGAATCCAAAATAAGTTCCTCAGAAATTCTCAACATGATTGAAACAAACCCATAATTATGCAAGTGAATTAAAAAGCATGTTATAAACTTCTATGCAACCAAATTGCACTGCCTATCCAAATTCCTAAAGAATGGTTAGCTAACTGTTGGCACAAAAGTAATCACTGACTCAGGATGTAAAAAAAGGTTACAAAACAATGAATACAGCATAACATAACCAATCTACCAAGAAGGTAAAGCATAAACAATAATGAAAACTATCTGGTTGCAATGACTACCATCAAATACAACACCGCCAAAACATAAACGCGAAGATACAGCACAGAAATTTACTAAGCATAAAAAGATTGAATGGTAATAGTATGAAATAAATTGTCCTTAAGAGCATCAATTCATCGATGCCAAAAGCAGACAAAATGTTGACAAAGAAACTGTGACTGATCAGGTGGTACGCAGGTGTTAGCACCAAGAGAATCACAGAATTACTTCAAGTATTGACCTGAGTTTTGAAGAGACAGTATTTCGTTGTGCCTTTAAAAGGGTCAAAGACTCTCACAGGGAAACCAGCATAGCAACTACACATTAATTAGTAGCATTGGTCTAATACCAGCACTAGCCTTCTCCACATATTGCTTCCTCCTATAAGCCAGAGCCTCTATACGATTCAATTGAAGCACTTACAGATATTTTCTATGATAAGATATCAGAAAGGGAACAAGTAATGACCAACTTCTTCCCAGTAATTTCATTATATTGCAAGTACTAAGATGACCAAGTAGGTAACAATTGGAAAGAACCTAAACTTCGTCCATTCAATTTGTTGTTTTTTCATGTTGATTTTGATATTAAGCATACATAACAGCATGAGAAGGAATATAAGCCAACAGACCTCTTCCATTTGCTTTTCTCGATTGCATGCCAACTACTGGGTTCAGGTACATTACAACGCCCTACTGTAGCCTGTAATAAGAATAGTTAAGAGTTGGCCGGTATCCTAACAATAACTCAGTATTCGCTCAAATAAACAATAAACCCACTCAATAAGACAAACTGGTTATGACATATGTTTAGCCTTCCACATAAATTTGCGAATTAAGTAAGCTTTAAACCCGATCTATATCCTCCAAGAACAAAGCATGTCAGAAATCAATTTTCCCAAACATAAATTTAAACCAAATGGTCAGATCCACCTAAATCATTCCCAAGTTAACAAAGAAAAATAATGGACTCAAACCTCTGAATTCCATAGCTCGAAAATTGGCAATCTAAACTCACAAATCAACACCATAATTCAGCAAATCTGTAAGCTCACATGACACCACTAATACCAAAATAATTTTAAAAAGAAGATTCCAGCTATTTGGAGACGAGCAATTAAACCTTAGACGACTCATAATCAGAATGGGAATCACAATTCGTACAAAATACTGAATCAAACATGAAAATACGCTTGAAACCAATAACAACGTCCGTAAACAAACAAGTCCAGCACAACTAAGCCTCCGCCATTGCACAAATCAAACACGAAAATGCGGCCAAAATCACACCAAACGTGCACTAATATCAAAACTCAACCAAGCTTCAAAGGACCAAGCACCGCTAAGTAACAGGTGTAAGAACACGTGGTCGTACCTGCTGATACAAGCCATACAGCAACAGAGCGGCCTCATCAGAGAACTTAGACCTGACGGCCTTTGAAGACGACTTCGGTGATCCATCAAAACCGGCATAAGAGGCCGCGGCGTAAAACCGGTCGGGATATTGCAGCCCGGAGCTCGCCCTCGCCATCGCAGCCATCTCTTCTCCTTCTTCTTCTTCTTTGTAAGTCTAGGAATTGGACGAACAAACAAGAATTCAACTGAAAGAAGAAATGGAGATGGAGCTGTTTGGTACCAACAATTTTTTTTTTTTTTCCTTTTGCAGTCTTAGATCTGATTTAAAGTGAATTTTGTTCTTTGCTCTCTTCTTTCTTTGTTACAGACTCTGGTCTGGATCTGTTTCTTTTTTATCACGAGACTTTGCTATTGGTTTTTTCGTAATTACATAAAATCATCAAAATAAAGTTCATATTTTCGTTTTAGAATCAAAGTGGTTGACGATGGTATTAATTTCATGGACACATAGACATTTCGAGTTTTTTTTTTTTTTTTACGGGTGACCCTTCCACGCGCGCCTTTGATTGATAACCACCATGCACAAATATATTAAATATAACTTTTTGTCTATGTAACATTCCATCACTGTATTTTTACAAGGTATCATGTTTAGGAATGACTATATTTGTCGATTTGAGTTTTCCTCACGTATATTCATGGAGAAATGAATCATCGTGATTAAGCTTAATGGTAAAAAAAAAAAAAAAAAAAAAAGAGACAGTCTCAAAAAATGGCTAAGATGTCATGGGTTCAACCTCATGGTAGCCACCTATTTAGAATTTAATATCTTACGAGTTTTCTTGACATCCAAATGTTGTAAAATCAAGTGCGTAAGCTGGTTCGGACACTCGCGGATATTAAAAAAAAAAATCAATTTTGTTATGGGCTACACATGATATGTACGTTATAAAAATTGCATTACATGAATGTCTAACAAACTATTATAAAAATGTACAGTTATCGCGATTGCGTTAGAATTACAATAAATTGGGCACATATTGGATTTTTAAAAATCCTTTCCAAAAACTCCTTGTAGTCAGAAAGGATGTTCGGGGAGAACGCCATCAAGGATTTGGCAAAATTAATGCACTGTCCAGAAGCCATCCCATAGCGGAGTATAATGTGTTTAAGGATTTAAAATTCATCGGTCTTGGCTTTAGGAAATATCAAATTGTCATTTGCAAAAAAAAGATGAGTAATATGCACACAAAGACGAGAAATAGGAACCCCAAACAACAAACCTCTCATATAAGCAAAGTTAATCATATGTGAAAGCCCTTCAGCACGTAACAAGAATAAAAAGTGGGAGAGAGGATCCCCTTGTCGAAGGCTTGTGAAACTTGAAACTAGGAATTATATATATAAAGTTATATGTATGGAAGTAAAATAAATAATAGAAACAAAATAATTTGTTTTTTACTCTTTGTTTTTGGATTTCAGGGGGAAAATAGATGGTGAGCTGATTTTAGCTTTAAACATTCAATTCCATAGTTTAAATTATCATTTTGATTAAGTTATGTGTTGGGTTTCATAGCTTGTTGCGCATAAAGTATATTAGATGTTATAATTTTCGTACAAAGATGAGTCAAGAATTACTCAAGTATGATCATTAATAAGCAAGTTTTTATATAAAAGCCCAAGTATAAGCTTATATGGGTTTCCTGGTGAGTCCAAGGTCGAACGCATGGATTTGAAATAACTAGGCGTTGAGAATAGATACAAGACTATGCGACACTATACATGTATTATGTGCATGAGTTGTATGTACCTAAACTATACATAAAGAATGAATAAAATTTCCTACAATTAACAATGAGGTGGATGTGGTGAAGGTTAGTCAAATGTCATTTAGTGTCAGATAGCATCCGTTTAGAATGACGGTGGAACCATGCGATAAAAATAGAGTTAACGTAGGAGCTAGTTATTATTTAAGCATATCTAAGTATATTTACATACTTACAAACTTTGGGTTTGTGAATCCATCTCTCGATGTTTCAACGCCACATTAATCTTATCTCTAAGACACATGGTAAGTTTGCGTTGACAAAAGATGAACTACATCTATGAACCTCATCTAGTATTGATAAATGTTAAAGATTAACCATCTACTCTCTCAAGCTAGATAGTCGTGCTTATTAAATTTGTTTGTCAGACAAACCTATGCAAGCTAATAATATGCATTAATCAAGATGTAATATACTTATTATTACTTAAGAAAAACTAGCTTCTAACATCTAACTCATTTAACATTCAAACAACATGGTGTAAAGTATTTAATATGGAAATAAATGGAAGATAATCGTCAATCAAACTTATATTAAAAAAATCAATCATTCTCTAGAATGTCACTAACAAAACATAAGTAAGAAGAAAGGAAATGGAGATAGAATAATAATGGAAGACGTCAAGCCGCCGCTGGCAATGTCTTGCTTCATGGAGACTTGAGATGGTTGCTATATAATACATAAATTTCATAGGGTGAAGGTTCTCATTCACTGGGAGACGACTCTGAAAATTCTCAGAATCCTTCTCACAGAAGAGCTTGAAATGGAGGCTGGTTATGGTGAAGGATAATTTGTACAACTTTCGCCTCTTGAACTCGTTTCTCTCCTTTTTTGAATGGAAAAGTTTTGGGCTATTTATAAGCGTCAAACAGTTGAACTCACGATGACCTGACACCTTTACATTAAATTCCATGCCCTGCTGCGCAAAGTTTTCACATCGTCGACCCATTGGTTTTGCCATGATCTGATAACGTGTAATCCTTTTGTATATTGACATGACAACTTTTGCCCAGACGTTTGTATCTGCTTTTTCTTCTCAACGCATGGTCTTGATGCATGGGTTTCCACTTCTTTTGTTCTCGCAGCAGCTTTCTCTCTGGTGCTTGGGTTATTTGTGCTTCTTTTCTACTTAATCATGCGTTAATAACAAAAAAGCTCATAATTTTTAAGGTATTTTCTTTTGTAAATGGTGCCAACGCATGGTAATACATATTACATAATTCAATTATCAAAATCATGCGTTTAGCCCCAAAGTTACTCTAATTAATTCAAATAGTGACTATAATAACTTGTATTTCTACAAGTTATCATTACGCCATAGGCAAGCTTTGTAAACTTTGATGGAGTAATAATTCAGTTCTTAAATTTCACTATATAATGATTCAATATTTGTAATTTAATAATTATATTTTAGATTTATAGCAAATTAGTCTAATAAGTCAATCAAATTAAGTGTAAATTTGCATTATGTAGTGACTTAATATGTATAGTTTTAAAACCAATTTGATCTTTAATTGGTTGGACAATGTACATATGTAAACAAATTTATTAAATCTTAACAATAATTTTCAGTATGGTATTAAGTCGTTGTAAATTGAAAAATATAAATACTAACTTGATACTTATAAAAGTTTAGTAAAGGAATTGTTATACATTTTAAAGTAAGTATAAAGAATGAAGCGTCATAAACAAAAGTTGATGGATTAAATTACCCAAATGGTTACTTGGTGGGTGTCTTTAAATTTGCTTGAAGCATGGTTGGTCATGAGTTTTGTGATGTAGTCTTGCATTTTTTTATACTTTATTCTTTCTTCCAGCCTTTAGGTATGAATGCGACATCAATCATTTTGGTTCCTAAATGACCTTCCTCATGAGGCATTGGAGACTTCCAGTCGATCTCTTGTTGTAATGTACTATCATCCCTCCTTTGGCTGTGATCCTTCGAATTTCACTGCCAGTCCAAGCTGAAGAAGTTCAAGAATGGTCCCCCCCTTCCCACGCAATAGGGGCTGGGACAGTGATCATGTCAAAGCCTTCTACCGAGCAAATTATTGAAGTTGGTTCAAATAAGTGCATTTCAAAGATTATTGCAAATCGACTATGTGTGTGGCTTCCTTACTTCATTATCCTTAATAAGTTCGCTTTTGTGAAAAGGTGCAATATTGTGGATAATATTATGCTTTGTCAAGAGTTGGTAGGGATTATCTTAGGAACGATGATAATGGTCGGTCTTTACTGAAGTTTGATCTTTAGAAGAGTTATAATTATGTTCAATGAGATTTCCTTTTTGGCTCCCTTCTTGCTATTGATACTCCTTATAATTCTTTGTGAGTTCGATTTGGGCTTCTAGCACATCTCCTATATATTATGTTTCTATTCGTAGAATGCTTGAGGGATTTTTTCCTAGGTAGGGAGGACTTCGAAAATGGGATCCTCTTTCACCATATCTCTTTGTGATCGTCATGGAAGTGTTGTCTCGTTTGTTGAATTCTCAACCCTTTTCTTTTTTATTTCATCATCATTGTGATCAAATTCAGCTCGCTCATCTATATTTTGTTGCTGATTTGATGATCTTTAGTGTTGGGGACTACAATTATTTGGCTTTCGTTTGAAGATTATTTTCAAAAGGTTATAGGTGTAATCTAGTTTTGTTGCCAATGGTAGTAAGAATTCGATGTTTTGTACTAGCATGTCTCTTGGTGAGGTTGAGGGGTTTTTAGCGTTCCTGGGACTCTTGCTAGCTTCTCTCCTTGTTTGTTATATTGGCTTGTCTCTTATTTTAGGAAGGTTATCATATGCAGATTGTTTACCTTTGTTGCTACTCTTGTGAAGAGTTGGTCTGCTAGGACTCTATCTTACATTATTCGATCACAATTTATTTGATTTGTTCTACAAAGCTTTAAAGTCTATTGGGCTAGTGTTTTTGTTTTTGTTTTGGTCGTTTCATTCACTCCTTTCTTTGAAAAGGGGAGGTGGAAAGTGTTTTTTTTTGGGGGGGAGGGGGGAGGTCACTTAGGTTAATGTTTGTCTTCCGTGCTGTGAAGGTGGTCTTGGCATCCATCACATTCCTTCTTGGAATGTTGTTGTTATCACGAAGTTATTATGACTTATTATTATTCGATATAGGTCCCTATGGGTTGCCTTAGTGGAGACGTATAGTTTGCAGGGGCATAATATTTAGGTAGTAAAGCCTTCTAAGTCTTTGTCTTGGTGCTGGAGGGTTATCCTTCGTGTTCGGGATAGTTTGAGATCCTTAGTTTGGTTTTCTTTGGTAATGGGTGTCGTTGTTTGATTTGATATGACCCTCGGTTAGAAGAGGGTCTCATCCTTCAATAGTTCAATATTACGGTTATCTTGGATGCAAATAGTTCCCTTCATACAGAGATGAGTGATTTCATGTGCCCTAATGGGACTTCGAATTGGCCTTCTAACTCTAAACAGTTGGTTGACTTTTTCGCGTAGGTTCATTTGATTAATGCTAAGGTTGGAGGGGAGGATACTGTAACTTGGCTCCCTTGTCATTCAAATGTGTTTTCGGTCGATAGTGCATAGGAGTAATAATGTTGCAGGCATCTTGTTGTGCCATGGGCGAGCCTCCTTTGGTTTGAAGGTAATATATCCATATATTTTTTAATTTTCATGGCTTGTTATTTGGTCGTTTGCAAACATGTAATCGTGTTAGACAATGGTGTTTTGATATCCCTAGTAACTATATTCTATGTATTGGTGGAGTTGAGTTTAGAGATAATTTATTCTTTGAATATCCTTTTAGTAAGACTATTTGAGGGGACATGCTCTTGCGAGGAATGTGTTCTCATAGAATATCGTATTGGGATACATAGTTCACTTGGATTTGTCAATTTAGCAAAGGGAATCAAGTGAGATGTAGAGGTTTGGAGAGTTGTTTTGTGTGCTGTTCTTTACCATATTTGGTTCGAGTGTAATATGTGTGTCCATGGTGCCACTTCGCATCCTCCCCAGGTGATTACTCTGGATGTTCGGTCGAAGATTTTTATATTGTGTTCTAAGTGGCGAGGGACTTTAAGACCAAAGACTTCAATGGCGAGGGACTTTCTATCGCGATCTATGTCACATAGTGATAGAAATAAAAATTTACTATATTTGTAATTATTTTTAACCGTTTTTTTATTTTGAAGATATCTAAATTTATAATCTAATGGCTATTAAATTTGGAAGTGGGACTAAATTATAATTTAACCTTATTTTATTACGTGTTTCTCCGATTCTCTCCATTTTGTTCTTTTTTCGCGGAGAAAAAACGAAGGAAGTAAATTCTGGTGACTTTGTTCTGGCTGTGGCGGGTCTTGAACAGCTCGCTGGCCTCAACGCTTCACAGCAAAGCCAAAATCCCCAAATTCAAAAACCCTAGTTTCATCTCCACTTTCCTCCCGTTCAACCTGCGCCTCGAATTCCACGAGGCGACTTCCTCCAATGGATCATCCACGATCAACTTCTGCCAACGGTGACGACGTCGGAATTCCAGACGATTTACGGTGCAAAAGATCAGACGGTAAACAATGGCGGTGCACCGCCATGTCTATGCCGGACAAAACAGTGTGCGAGAAGCACTATATTCAGGCGAAGAAGAGGGCGGCGAATTCTGCAATGAGAGCGCACTTGAAGAAAGCGAAGAGGAAATCGTTGGAGGAAAGTGATTTGTACTTGGAAGATAAGAGTGACGATTTTGATGCGCCTCTGTCGAGTGGTAGGGTTGCTGAACAATCTCATCCAGGGAAGAAGTCCTCGAAGAGTCAGGTTCGGTACTCGCCTGATACTCCACCCACTAGGAGTTTGCCTGTACGTAATTCCTCAAAGCATGATGATTCGCAGAGAGATTTGTCGCCGTATGAAGAGAGTTGGAGGCCTTGTAAGACAACTGCTGCAGACTCTTCGAGGAATTTGTCACAGAAAAGCTTTGATGCTAATGCCACGACGGTGAGCTCTTGCATTATTGACTCTTTAGCTTCGTTAAACAATTGAACTGTAAGTACGGATGAGGGGACTATGTATCTGTATGACTAACTCGCTCCTTATTTTTCGGACTAAGGCACTATGAAATTCTAAATTTGTTTCTATATTCCTACTAATAATTCGACTTCTTTGAAATCTGAGATTTAACCAAGGATAAAATACGAAGACGGTTGAAATTGTTCTGGATGGGCAAGACCGATTGTTGGCTTCATAAAAATTGGACTAAGTAATGTCGTGAGCTGGATCAGCATGTAATGATTGTTCCAACAATTTTCAGGAGTACTCTGATGCAAGCACAAATTCCTCTGAGGAGATTGGTGGGCAGACATGCCATCAATGTCGAAGGAATGAAAGAGATGTAGTAATCTGGTGTCTCAGGTGTGATAGGAGAGGATATTGCAGTAATTGCATCTCTAAATGGTTGGTATATTTCCGTAACTGTTATTTTTCCCATGGCCCCCCCACTTTCTGGGGGAGGTGCGTGCTACCCTCGTCATCACTTTGAGGGCCTTTGTTGATATCTTATAGGTACTTGGATATACCATTGGAGGAAATTCAGAAAATTTGCCCTGCATGTAGAGGTATTTGTAACTGTAGAGTGTGTCTGCGTGGTGGTAACTTGATAAAGGTATACTTGAATTGGAGGGACTTCAAACTGTTGAGTTATTGAGAATCATTACCTTTGGAATGTCGTTATAATTCTGCCGAACTAGGTCTCTAATTTGCTAATAAATTCCTTTTATATTTTTATCTGATATAGGTAAGAATAAGAGAAATACCAGTTCTAGACAAGTTGCAATATCTCTATTGTCTATTGTCATCTGTACTACCTGTTATCAAACAGATTCACGTTCAACAATGTTTTGAAGTGGAACTTGAAAAAAGGATTCTAGGTATGATTTTTGATAACATATCATGTTGGGTTTGATACTATTGAAGGTTCTTCACTGCTATGGCGCCCTTACACTATTTGAGTATATTCCAGGAGATGAGATGCTTCTTCTTAGGGCAAAGTTGAATGCAGATGAGCAGATGTGCTGGTAACCTTTATTATTGTCTTTATTGTTTCTAAACAGTTAATTCCAGCATATCTGCATCTGTTTCCTGCTAATTTGTTGAAGAAAATATTTTGATTAGTTAATTATTTTTTTAAAAATTATTTCTAGTAAAATCATTTGTTGGATTTCTCAGATATTTATGATTTTATTTATTTTGAAGATTAAACTAAAGCTTCATCTGTCTTTCAGCAATTTTTGCAGGATACCTATTATTGATTATCATCGGCATTGTCCAAACTGCTACTATGATTTGTGCCTTAATTGCTGTCAAGATCTACGGGAAGCATCCACATTGGCGAACAGTGGAGGCTTGTTAGATAACGGGAATGATATGATGGGCCAAGACGAGAAATCTTTGTTTGAACGACAACACAGACAGAGACTGAAATTCTCAGATAAAATCCTCTACTGGAAAGCTGATAGTGATGGCAATATACCTTGTCCTCCAAGGGAATATGGGGGCTGTGGTTATTTTCAATTAAACCTGAATCGGATTTTTAAAATGAACTGGGTTGCAAAATTGGTCAAAAATGTTGAGGAAATGGTTGGTGGCTGTAGGGTTCATGATTCCGGAACTTTACCAGAAGCAGAGTCGGGTGATCCCAGCCTTTTGCATTGTGCTCATCGAGATAACAGCAGTGATGATTTTTTGTATTGCCCAACATCATCAGACATTAAATTGAATGGAATCAGTGATTTCAGAAGACATTGGGCTAGGGGGAAACCCATTATTGTCAGGCAGGTTTTTGATAGTTCGTCCATTGCGAGCTGGGATCCGGAGGTTATCTGGAGAGGAATTCAGGGTAAGACTGATGAGAGAGTGAATTATGAGACTCAATTAGTGAAGGCCATCAATTGCTCAGACCAGTCTGAGGTAGGCGCTTACAACTAGAGGTCATTGCCCGTTGTTCATCATGTTTAAATGATCATATTTAGCTCCTCTTGGATGCTGTAGAAGAAACGTGCTCACTCATGTTGTATGATGAAATACCATTTTGTGATGGCAGGTCAATATTGAGCTTCTTCAGTTCATCGAAGGATACTTTAATGGTCGTATCTCGGAAAGTGGCAGGCCAGAAATGTTGAAGTTGAAAGATTGGCCATCTCCCAGTGAATCTGAAGACTTTATTTTGTACCAGAGGCCTGAATTCATTGTTAAATTACCTTTACTCGAGTATATTCATTCCAAATGGGGACTTCTTAATGTTGCAGCAAAATTGCCACATTACTCTTTACAAAATGACGTGGGACCTAAGATTTTTATATGTTATGGAGCCTTTAAGGAGTCCAGTGCAGGTGATTCTGTGACTAATCTTAGTATCAACATGCGTGACATGGTTAGTTTTCTTAAATTTCCCTACACATCTTTGTTTGCAGTGTATTGTGTGTTTAGAGCCAATGTTGAAAACAATGTTGCGTAACCATAACTTTGTTCGGTATTGCTATATGCTTTTGTGGATTAGAGGAGGCTGTTTATTTGAGTTTGCATTTGTCTTTATAATAATTATTGATAGCAAGTTCCTAACTATGTAAATTCATGTTTACTTTGAGTTTTGATCTAATCAAGGAGATGTTACCAAACATTTTCTTTATATTATAGAGTTTTGATTTGTTTCCTTCCATATAGTAATATATCTCAATAAGAATTATAATACATACAGCCTGTAGGTTGCAAGTTTAAAGCTAGAAGCACCATTCTTTTTTGTGAACAATGTTGTAGAATTTCTGCTGATGAAAGCTATTTTTGAGATAACTCATTCAATTTCTATTTTATGGCTATCTGGTTAAGAAGATTTTAGTAGTAACTTGAGGTGGTCTAGGCTTTTTCGGGGAAGACCAGTTGGATTCCACTTGTTAACTTTCAGAACTGAATTTGTTCTCATGAAGAAATTGAATTTCATGACATTTAGTATTTTGGACTTATTTTGGTTTCCCTTCAGTAACATTCTATGTGAAATTAAGGAGTACAACAGCATGTGTGTGTTTTAAAGAAACTGGGCTTTCATTTTTTTTTGAAAAGGAAACAGTCTCTATCATTGAATTAATGAGTTGAGACAAAGCTCATAGTACATATGAAACACTACAAGCAATGACTAATAATGGATCAGAGGGTGCACCCGGGCATTCAACTAGGTTGACACCCCCTTAGCACCCACATCATGTCCCAGTAGATTAAACCTTTTAACAAGCCAATACAAAATCTAGACCCAATCGAGTATTACAAATTGTGATAAGCATAAAAAATAACTACTACTACAAAAACAGGATGAGTTCATTGGTGAGAGGAAATGACATAAGTTCAGGGGTGAGTGAAAATGAAGGCTCTCCAATTTAGAGCAAACTCTTGAATGGAATAATCCTTGAATGCCTTTGACAAAGTGCACCATGAAGAGGCACTTAGCCTTGCCTGTTCGAACCGATCCTCCCAATTGGATGCTTTGTCATTAAATACGCGTTGATTCCTTTCAAACCAAATTTATGATAACAAAGCTTTGATTGCATTGATCCACAGCAACTTTGGTTCCTTGTTTAGTCTTGGACCCAACAAAATTTGCAGCACATTGCTTTTGAAGTCGCTCCCCATTACCCAGCTCAAATTGAAGAAACCAAACAGCCTCGACCAGCAACTTGAAGCATAGCTGCAGCCGAAGAATAGGTGCTGAATGTCTTCTTGGTCTTGGTGGCAGAGGACACACATATGGGGGGACAAGCAATGGTACGGGAGTTTCCTTTGAATCGTGGCAGCACAATTTAATGAACCAAACAGCATGGTCCAAATCAGGATGTTGACTCTCCTAGGGCATTTGGACTTCCATAGGCCTTTAACCAGCTCAACGTCAATTGGGGAAGCTACTGGAAGATGAGTGGTTAGGGAATTTATGGAGAAACTACCATTTCCTTCTAATGCCCAAATCCTTTTATCTGGCTGCCACGTAACTCTCTTATTTGCCGCACTGCTTGAGAGGGACAGAAACTCACCTAATTCTTCCTCTTTCAGCTGTCTTTTGAACACTAAATCCCACGAGGAGGAGCTTGGGTCCCAATGATCTGCTACTGTTCTGGTTGGCTTGAGAGCTAGCTTGAAGAGCCTTGGAAATCTGACCTTGAGGGGCAGATTCTCAATCCAAGGATCTGACCAAAATGTTATTCTTCTTCCATCTCCTACTTTAAAGATTGCAAGGGCTTCAATTTTCTGCCATTGCCTTGAAATGCTTATCCATGGGCTTCTTAAGCTTGCAATCTCCTTTCTGATAGTGTGCCATTGGAAGCGATCCTCCCCATGTATGCTTGTGATAACATTGCGCCAAAGAAACTGGACTTTCACTGAGAAGAAACGAAAGAATACAAAATGAGCAAACAAAAACACCACCCAAAAGAATAGAACCAAATACTTTATAAAATAGCGCAAAAAAAAAAAAAAAAAGAAGCATGACCCAGAATACGACCCTTTTCTTGAAAGGACTAATGAAATAAGACCTCCTCCATTATAAGATGACAAAAATTGTTTCAAGCCATGCATACACCAAAAAATGCACAACACATTCTTTTTGGACGCTTTTGGCTGGTCATTAACGTTCCCTAATAACGTTTTCTACATTCTTGCTTCTGTTTTGGTTGGACTAAACAAGTTTTATGGTTGGCTATCATTTGACTAAACAAGTTTTATCGTTTTCTACATTCTTCCTCCTCTTTTGATTGTTTTACGGATAGGATTTTATGTACTGCTATTTTTGGGTGTAAACACCCCCCCCCCCCCCCCCCCCCCCCCCTCGTTAATACCATGTCTTATTTAATATCCAAATAGGTGTTTGGAGTCTTACTCCTTTATTTCATCTGTGAATGAAATTGTTTTTTTTTTTCCTTTTGTTTTTCTGTCAATGAAATTGTTTCTTCAATAAAAAAAGATATCAAGATTATCCTCATCTTAGTCTTCTTGTAAGAATGATGGAAATTGAAGAACAAACTTTTGGCCAATTAGTTTTCTACCTTGTTAAGTGCTTCTACTTGTGTGCGTGTGTCTTCAAGGAGTGCATGAATCACTGTGATGAATCAAAATGGATTCACATTGCTGAGCTGTGGTCAGGTATATCTATTGGTTCATACTCATTCAGTGAAGCCTAAAGATGCTCAGGGGATTGATATTGAGTGCATGGAAAATGCCAATGTGAAATCTGTGGTGAATGAGTTGCATAGTGACGAAGAATTGTGTTCTGGTGACGGGAGATCAGCGGACCCATTAGTCCATGGTCATGGGTTGCAGGATGAGCACAAGGCTAGGGTTGAAGCAGAGACAGAAGTGGCAATGTTGAGTCAGAAAATGGAATCTAATAGCATTGACGAGCAAGCTACGAACTCCAAAATGTCAGATATGGATGTCTCTGGAAAGAGTTGTTCGGCAGTTGTTTGGGATGTCTTTCAGCGGAAGGATGTTCCCAAATTGACTGAGTATTTAAGACTAAATTGGAAGGAATTTAGGAATTCTGTCAACATAAACAATGATCTTGTAAGTTGTTCCTCCCTTCCCCCCACATTTTTAAATATTGCAGAAAAAGTTTGTAAATGATTTCACTTGCAATTTCCTTATGTCAGATTATGCGGCCTCTTTATGACGGAGCATTGTACCTCGATGGACATCATAAAGAGAAACTGAAAGATGAATTTGGTAAATTTCGTCTGATTTTCTTAAGCTTTCATTGTGCATATGAGAGAGAAAATGCTATTTGTACAGTCGTGGTTTAAATTTGCATAAATTATGTTTACAATAAGGAGCCAATGGGTTTAATTTTAAGGGGAATGAAGATAAACTATTGATGTTGGCCATTTCTTGCATAAACCACAAGATAGCTTTCTCTTCAAGAGTGTATTTTCTGAACTTTAGCTAACCGCTCTCGTGTTTTCTTTTCCCCCTCTTCTTTTCTCCCTCTTTGCTTTACACAGAAATGAAATTGAACAAATGTTTCATCCAATGCAGCTTAATTCCTCTCCCATATAATCTTTACAAACGCATGTCTCTTTCAGGGGTAGAGCCTTGGACATTCGAGCAGCGTTTGGGCGAAGCCGTTTTTATCCCTTCAGGATGCCCTTTTCAAGTCATGAATCTTCAGGTTGTTCATCTGTTTCTTGACCCTTTCATTTAGGACAGTTATTCTGATCAAAACATTTATCAACTGCGTCTCCACAAATGAGGCCAAACCACTCATCAAATAAGAAGCAAATGCGCAATGTTGTGAAATTTTGAATACTATAGTTTAGTTTCCCTATTGGTAAATGAAGGAACTGCATTCTTGAACTTCAATAAATTTGAGCACTTGTAGAATAAGGGCAAGTTTGGATTGCCTCTTGAAAAAATTGCTCTTAAGTGAAACGCTTATTTTCTAGGTAATGGAAGAAAATTAATTAAATTCTCAATCTAAGAGCACTTAAATGCTTTTATCTGTTTTTGGAATTTCACAAACTACTTTTAATTATAGAAAGTTTGGATAAGTGATTTTAAAGGGTTAAAAGCATTATCTAAAATTTCAAACACTAATCGGTCTCATTCTTTTAGTTTGGGGTCCTTTCTTGTAATTCGGGCAGGTGCTCCCTTATGGTAAGCTTGTTTTTTTTTTTAATGCCTTTGTACCTTCTTGCATATTTCTCAATGAAAGTCTTCTTTCTTTTTTCTTTCTTTTTCCTTTCCTTTTCTTTCTTTCTTTCTTTCTTTTTTTTTTTAAAGGCAAACACTACCTATCAAAAAATTCACGTTTAGCCTCCCTCCTTAAACACTTCAAAACACGTCTAACACACTAACTACATCTTCATTCTTGAGCTCTCAATTCGACTTAACTATTTTTACTAGGGCAAACACATTCTTTTGGACATGGGAATGGGCGCAACTTATTTGTTTTCCAAAGAAGTTTTATTCTTTTTAGTTCTTTTGAAATGGACAGCTCCATGTCTATTAATCGAATCAATATTCCTATATAGCAAACACTGAATATTGAAGTCCTGAAGTTCGCATTTTTAATTTGATTTCCTAACCACATTACGGTAAGCCTCTTTGCTTTCCAAATTGCCTCCCAGACTATCTTGACAGGTGATTTTGATTTACTAGGTGATATTTACTTCTGATAACTCATGGTAATTTGATCACTAGTCACAGGAGTATAGTTATCAAAATAACGTAAAATCTAATTTTAGTTTGTTGTATCATCGTATTTCTGGGCAATAGATTGCATCAAAACTGATGTTGATTCTTGTTTTGTTTACTGTATGCTATGCAGTCCAATGTCCAATTGGGTCTTGATTTCTTATCTCCTGAAAGTGTTGGTGAGGCTGCAAGAATGGCTGCAGATATCAGGTGTCTTCCTAATGATCATGAAGCAAAACTGCAAGTGCTGGAGGTCAGAGACGAGGACAAATTTGAATTAAATTTATGTAGTGTTAATCTCATTTGGCTCATTTTTTTAACATATATCCGTGAGTGTTTGAGACAACTTACATGCATTAGCACTTTGATTAATCTCATGGACCAATTGCCCAATCTTACAACTCCTTTTGGTCTTCTTTAATATGCTTCGTATCTCATTTGGGTCTATTGTTTTCCTGTGTTGGGTTTGGGTCTGGTGTAGGTTGGAAAAATTGCACTATATGCAGCAAGCTCAGTTATAAAGGAAGTACTGAAATTGGTGCTCGATCCAAAGTGAGATTCTCTGTCCTTGTAACTTTTGTTGTTCTTCTTGTACAATCCTTTTTTCATAATGGGGAAAAAATAACTGTTGAAATAAGCTCATTTTGGGAACTTCTCATGAAATGAAACGAACTCTATATACTTATTATTCTCCACATCTACTTGAAGTACTTCTGTTTGTCAATTCTTCCAGATTAAGTGAAGAGCTCGGAGTTGGGGACCCTAATTTGACTGCTGCTGTTTCCGAGAACTTGGAGAAGATGACAAAGCAAAGACAGATAAGTTGTGCTTAGTTTGTTTATATTTATTGTATTATAGATTCAAGAGAGTATATTTACCAAAACTCGCTACTTGACCCAAAAACCTGTACATACCAATGCGTGCAATAGTGGGACCTTGTGCACATGCCAACTAACAAAATATGCTTTAGGCATTTAGCCTGATGTAGAAACATTGTAACATCTCCAATATAGTTTTATAAATAGGAAGATAATGAGTTTTACATTCTTCTAAATTTTATAGTACCCTCTCCAAAAAATTCCCAAACCCTAACCCCACCGTAATACAACATAAGAAGCTTCAAGCTGAGAGACAAAAAGAATTGGCAATTGTCTTCATCTCTGATTTTAGACCTGGCCATTCTGATTCAGGTGCCTGGGCATTCAGTGTATATAATTTGCCCCGATGAGCACAACAAACAGCAATGTTGTGCCGCCGAAACGAGGAGCTTTCCACTTTGAATTCCAGTTCATAGTATTTGTTTAGCAAATCCTCTCTCAGAGTTGTTTGTATCAAGGTTCCTTTAAGATCAGAGCGTTTGCTGGCCCTTGTAATAGTCCTGATCACAGCTTCTCCTACTTCATCTGGGCCTCCAAATGCTTCAATTCTTTGTAGTAATCCAAAGAATGGAAAAGAGAAGTTAAATTGCAAATTTGTTCCTAATGGTTTGGAGAAAGTCAGAGTTTAGTCCCTATGCTTTTAAAAGTTAGAAGTTAGTTCTTACAGTTTCATAAAATGTCATAAATAGTGTCTATGGTTTGATAAATCCTCCTAGGTAGTTCCTATTGGAGAAATCTTACTTAGAATCAAATTTCATTTGAACTAGGCAAGGCCTACTAGCAAAATTTCAAACTATTGCTCACCTTGATTAACAACCACCATTATTGTGGCTTCATTCCATTTTAAACTATCTCCTTTTGACTGTGTATAGAAATTCTGAATCCAATAATTTTAGAGTAATGATTAGGTGCAGCTTAGACTGCCAGCGGATACTTTTTTCTTTTTTTGAAATCACTGGGTCCAACCAAGAAAGAAATGGCATTTTTGTGTGGTTCCTCATTTTTGGTAATATTGAACTGCATGTTCCTATCGACGAAAATGAAATGCAACTAGCTAGTACTGTTGCTAGTTGGTATAAGGTGGCATGCACCTAATTCATGCTTTCCCTTTCATGTACACAAACACACAAAAAAAAGTTAAAAATTATTAAAAAGAATTACCACATGTAAGTTTGGACAATTGCCTAGGCTGCACAAAGAAATTGTAATCTTGCCACACCTAAGTTTTTCTCATAATTTTATAAATCATGAACTCACAAATTGAACATAAGCTATGTGGACCTTTGTTTTTATAACCTAACCTAACTCCTTTATGATCTAAATTTAGAAACCAACCCGGGTTCATTAAATAGAGTTAAACATCTCCCAAAGGACTTTTGAAATATCACAAATCTAGGACTTTATGATCAATCCCTCCGCCATATACGTTAAAATGTGGAAGGATTGAAGGATTTTGAATTCCCATTTGCACGGTAGGACTCAAGTAATCATAGATAAGTTAGGTGACTTACGAAAAATCAAGAGGTACCGGAGACACGATGACGCTAACATTGAGCTCTCCACTCGAACCTGGAGGACCGAATGCAACCACTGGCTCATTAACATTCTGATGACGGCGACCCATGGTGGAACCGGTCAAGGGTGGAGGGTCCAGTGATCGTTCATATTCCGACTTTTCAGCTGCCCGATATAGCAGCCTCTGGTCTCCTACCCAACTCGCAGGGTATATGAACTCTGGATGTTCTTTAAACATTAATTTTTAGGCAGTGCTCAGTGATAATGAAACAAATCGAAAGATGCAAATCGTTAGGAGTAAATAATATAATAATATAGCACAATATAAAAAATGCCATCCGACTCGTCTTTTTATCTTTCAATGTGGAAGTAGGAATTTGAACCTTTGATTGGTTGAGAAGTTATATGTGACTTTTGCTGTGTTTTATGTATAATTGCCGTGGGGGAACTAAACGCTCCTTATCAATTATCATTACCCGAAAAGCTCAAAATTTGGGAACAAATGTAGATTTTTCTTCCGAGTCCATTATATATGTTTCATTTACTGCCCTATGAATCTTTATTAATTGATTTACCGAAAAATAGATTTATTGATTAAGGTCTTGTTTTTGTAAACATTTCATTTTTTGTTTTTATTTTTTAATATTAAGCCTATAGACACTACTTTCACTTTTAAATTTATTCGTTTGTTGCCTATTTTTTATTAATGGTCTAAAAAACAAGCTAAAATTTGAAAAAAAAAAAATTAGCTATTGAAAACTTGTTTTTGTTTTTGAAATTTGGCAAATAATTCAACTATTGTAATTAAGAGAGATGCAAATCAATGTAAGAAGTGAGCAGAAAATAGGTCTAATTTTTAAAAACAAAAAACAAAATGGTTACCAAACGAGCATAAATATAGTGTTTTTTTAATAGCAAAATTCATTTAGATGTTTCAAAATTTTATTGCCTTTGTCTGTGATGATACACCATTATAGAAAACGGTAATGTATTAAACGCAATATAAGAAATGATTGTTGTTTACACACATTAATTATAGCTGCATTAAAAAAAATTTAGAGAGTTAGAATTCAGTGTTGTGATTTTTAAAGAATTTAATTTATTTTAATTCTTGTGGTTTGATAGAACTCTATAAGTAGTCTCTATAGTTTGATAAATAGTTATTGTATAGATTATTTATGAGTTTTATTAAATCAGAGACTATATTTAATTTAAAACTATAAGGACCAAATATAAAATTTCTCCAAATTATAGGGGCTAAATCTGCAATTTAATTAAAAAAGACTATTTATATAGATCAATTGAAACTAATAGAAGACAATTTCTTGTTTGGTTAAATTACAAATTTAATCTTTAGACTTTAAAGTTTGTATCTATGTTGTTTTTGGACTTTTAAGATTATAAATTTGGTTTTACGACATACTAGACTAAAAATTGAAAGTTCAAGATTTTATCAAACATAAAATTCAAATTTATACTTAAGGGATAAACTAATTTTCAAAAGATTTATTAGACACAAAATTAAAGGTTTAGAGATTTATTAAATCTAAAATTGAAATTGGACACTTTATAAGTAGAGGAAACTAATAGATAAGCTTAAAAGTTTTTGCAATTTAACCTTAAATTTATGTGTCGATCTTAGGATACTTAGGTCAACAAATATGATCAACTTATAAGCATTATATGGCGACACACTCACAATTCATTAATTTAAGGTTAAAATACCATTTTGGTCTATGCATTATGCAATCTAATCAATTTTAGTATTTTTATACTTTTAAATGTCTAATTTTCACGTACTTTTAAGGTTAAAAAACACTTTGGTCCCTAAATTTTAGTTTGGAATGATTTAACCCCTGTACTTTCAATTTTATAACAATTTAGTCCGTGAACTTTAGTATGTAATAACTTAGTCCTTGTACTTTCAAATTTGTAACAATCTAGTCCCTAACATGAAAAAAAATCATCAAAATACTAATTTTTATTATTTTATGATGCAAACTACGTATTTTGTAAAAATATTGAGTCTCTAATTAGTTTATCGGTTTATTTATGCAAGAAATATTATTAAATTCTAAAACTAATTTCTAAAATAAGGACTACATCGTTACCAACTTTAAAAGTATAAAAGCTAAATTGTTACAAAATTGAAACTACATTAGACTAAAATAGTTACGAATCAAAGTTCAAGGAGTAAATTGAAATGGTTACTTTTATGAAAATTTAGGGAATTTTTATAAATCTTAAATTTACTCCAGTACTTCAGATTTATTGTTGAATTCTGTAGATTTTGGAATTCATGTACTTCTTGCATAAAAAATAATATTATTATTTAATCAATTACAATAAAAATTAACGGTTCATTAATTAAGATTAGTCTATGTTTATTTATATTTATGACCTCACCCCTCGCAAGAGAGAAATTTCAAGAATAAAATAAAAAATAAATAAATCGAATTATCCGAAGAAAAAAAATTGTATGTTGGAGAAGAGAAGAAGTTACTGACCAAATCCTTCATTGGCATCCAAGCACCGACTGTACCCTCCAATTGGATAAATAACATCAACTCTCAAACGCCGATTATTTTCCGGCGACAAACCCAGTAGAAAGCTCGTCACGCCGGCGAAATTTGCGCCAACGGCCACCAGAGAAGCCGACCCGATCCCAACAATTAGCCTCCGCCGAAACGTCACTTCCATCGGGGCGAATTCCTCCGCCGCAGATTTTCCGGCAGGTTCGTCGGACGACGACTGCGCCGATATTATGCCCCGCCGGAAATTCATCATTCGGCTGCCGGAAAAGCAGCGACTCAACGCCATTTCCTATGAGTTTAGATTTTGCACTTCGGCTGTTTGAGAGGGAAAATTGGAGAGCTACGATTATATTTATCGGTTTTGTCTTCATCTATCCATATTCTCTCCTTTAAAATAATTTTTTAGTTAAAATATCATTTTGATTCTCATATTTTGAGGTATAATGTTAGTTTATTGGTAATTTTTTCTTTTTGTTATCTATAGCAATTTTTGCTATAAATTTTGAAAATACATTTGCATATTTTATTTTCTTGGATAAAAATAATAATTATTATTTAATCACTTTTGGTAAAAATTTGAAAATACAAGGACTAAATTGGACAATTAAAAATATATGGACTAAAATTGAACAAACCTCAAAGTATGGACACCAAATAACATTTCAATTTTTAATTTTTTTTGTCATTCTAAATTTGATTTGGTCTTTGTGTTTTAAAATATTACATCTTCATCTCTAAATTTGAAATTTGTTTTTTCTTAGTACAATAAGGGCGTGGAATTCAAATCATGAGTATCTTGATTGCTAACACATATTTTATGTCATTTCAGTCATACTTGCTTTTGTAATTTGATTTCTATTGGATTCATAAGTTTTTAGATGTTTACAGTTTTACCTTGAATTTTAAGTTTAATTTATACTTGGTTTCATAAGTTTCATTATTCTATATTTTTATTCTTAAGTGCTCACAAATACTCACTTTTGGTATTAATTTCAAAGCTCAAGAGTAAAAATGTAACGTTTAACTTAGGAATCAAATGAAAATTAAATTCAAAATTCAAAGATAAAAAAAATGTAAAATGAAGCTAAAGACCAAAAGGATTTATTTATTTATTTATTATTATTATTTTTATTTTATAAATTGGGGAGAACCAAAAGGAAATCAGACTCAAAAGTTAGGGAATAAAAGGGTATTTTTCCACTTTCATTATATAAAATTTGTACGTAGAAGTTCCTTTGTAGACCACATATTTCATAGATGTCTTAGATTTTGAATTATTTCATTAAGAGATTTTGGCTAATCTTGGACCATTTTAATCTTTTACAATTATTTCAGGGTTTTAAAAAAAAATTAATTATTTCCTCATCAAGTTAATTTGATATTTGACGATTCAAATTTAATTTTCCTTAATTGCAAGAGATTTGGTTTTACACGAAAAATTATTCACCTTATAATTACAATCATTTCTTTTCAATACTTTTTCACCATGTTACCATTTTTTCATCCATATTTTCGATAGATTCAATAGTTTTCTGGACTCTTGTTGCCGAATATTACTATAAGTAACTGTTGCAACTCAATATTTCGTGTATACATTAATATATTTAGGTTGCATTTGTTAGAGATATAATGAAGTGATATCAAAGTATTCAATTAGAGCACTTAATATATATTTAAGTTGTATATGTCAGGGACATCATACATTTCTCCATTATAGACATGAAGTGGTCATGCCATGCACAAACCAATAATAATAATAAAAAAAAAGTACTACCATTAATACTTCACTTATTAATTATGTAAACTTTCATACCAACTAATGTGGTTCCCTTCGAATTTGGAAGTAATTCTGTAGATCCCAATCCAACCATATATTAGGGTATGTTTGAAAATACTTTTTTAAATGTTTAATTTAAAAATAATCATTTTAAAAGAATTATAAATATTTCACAACCACTTTAAATAAATTCTAAAAGCTATTAGTGTCTTTATTTTAAATAGTTCTTATCAAAAGTGTTTAAATGAAAATAAATTTTTTTGAAAAACATTTATTTCTTAAGTTAATCCAAATGGTTCCTTAGTAGATATGAACTATCGTTCTAAAGATAATTTATTTTTAAAAGTTTAAACATTACTCCTACCAATAAGTTTAATTGTTTTGTTATCTCCTTTCTACTAATGTTTTAAAAAACCAAGCCAAATTTTGAAAACTAAAATAAGTACTCAAAAACTTGTTTTTATTTTTAAAACTTGACTAAGAATTCAAGCATTCCTTCAAAAAATGTGAAAACCATGATATAAATTTTAGGAGAAAACAAGCATAAATTTCAAAAACAAAATTGTTATCAAATGAAACCTACATTTTTTTTGTCTTCAAATTTCAGCTAAACGCAGGTAGAACATTGATAACAAAACATAGAAAAGTAGAACTGTATATAAGTTCAATTTTCTAAAATAAAAAACCAAATAAAGGGTTAGTAACTTGAGTGAGTGAAAAGCTGACCATGATGTGATTTTAAAACCAGTCCTCAGTAGTCGTCCACCGAGTTGCTGGCAGCTCTAATTTTGCAACTCGGGCAATTTCCCATCTGTTTCTGTATAACAAATGGCAAAGGATATATAATAAAGCCAGCAGACTGCAATAAGCAAAACTTATCGATCAAATTGTTGGTTCTTATCAGTTAACAAACTAGATCCTCCAGAATCCTTGATCTCTCCACTCAAATTCAAGATAGAACAAGATATTGTTGAGTACAAAAACTCCGGAGTTGGGAGATTGAGCCTCCGACCTCTAGGAACGGAGCGCATACGAATACCACTAAGCCAAGCTCACGGTGGCAAAATACACATTTGTTCTAAAAGCCCGATACTAGTCCCTGCTAGCTTCATACTTATAAGCTTGTACCATCCTCACATTTCATGACAATGAGGATCAATCCTAAATCTAGTAGCCTCTCAGCAACTACCAACTAAGTTACTTATCTATCTTCCCAGGCCAAACAAGTTAAAAATGTCACAAACAGGAAGCCGTTTCAGACATTTTGGTGAAAGTGACTATTGCATACAATGCTTCGACTAAGATCAGGCATAGTAAGCAGAAGAAAGTCATGAAATGGAATTTAAAATTTGAATAGTTAAGTAATCCGATCAATAAAAGCTTCTATATATCCCCATCCGTCATCAACATCAGGTCCTACCCAGTAGCCAGCTAATAACACCATATTCCTGGAACTAGAAGAAACTATGCCCCAAAAAGGTCTTGAAGTTAACCGTACAGGATGACAACTTTCCCAACTCAGTGATATGGATTTATTTGAGCAACAGGATAGCATAAGCTTCGAAGCTGCAAATGCAATTCATATAATCAGAAATCCAAAATTTTCTCAATCTAATCTAATCATGATAGTATATGGTGGGTACAGGATTATATTACATAAGTGATGGTACATTGTTTCATTCATTCAATCATTACCTTTTCCAGTTTTGATCAATTTTGCAGTGGTTTTCTATTTTTCAATAAATGTAATTGGCGGAGCAAGATGAACATAAGATATAACTATAGAAATTTTAAGTTAAAATGCCTCAGAATGGTGGTGATCCCACTAATATTAACCATACAAAAAATGAGAATGAAACCTGTTCCAGCTCGGCATGAAACGACCGTAACTTTAGCCAGTTTCCGTGGTGGGATTTCCTGACGCAAAGTTCAAAAGATAAGTAGGAAAAACACCGTCAGTGTGCAATCAAAACCTTTAAATCTAGAGAAATAAACAACCATTCATAATTCTTCAACCATTTCCAATCATTTTAGAATTAACGACTGAGCTTCAGACAATGATTTTAACATCTGAACTAATGTCTTGAAGATGCTAAATAAAAAACTACAGTTGGAAATGGAACTACGTATGAACCGTATCAAGTTTGCTCACTGATCCATCATTACAACAAAATTAGAAAAACATCCTCACTAATTCTTATGTAATCTCATAAACTTAATCTTCTGACGACATTCTCTGCAGAGGAAAGAACTATTCACCATCTCAATCCATTTTAGCTCAGATAATCACCAAACACATTCCAAGCATCCGCAGAAAGAATGTCCAACCAAAACAAAAGTCTCAGAATTACGATTCCTCTGCCGAAATGGTTCACCGGAAAGCATAATAATAGTAAAAAAAAAAAAAACGAAATCGTCTTCCAATAGGTAGAAGAAAACAGGGAGGTGAATTACAGCAACCTAAACAAGCAATTTTGAATGGAACACTCGGTTACGTTGAACATTACAATAATCGGAGTACATATTCTAGGAGATTCCGCAGCAAGCAACCACAAATGCGATTAAAAGAAGGCGTTGAGAAGCGGAATTTACCTTGATAATGGACTGTGGAACGGAGAAGCTCAGAGAAACGAAGCTCGCCATGAAAGCAACAATACAAAATTACGAAACCCCAAGCTTTTTGGGTCCGTTTTGCCTTTGCCGCTGCTGCTCTTTTTAAAAGGGCCGAACCGGCCCTTCCAGGTTCCAGACTACTTCTTCATCCACGGACGTCATGTCGATTTTTTTTTATTTTTATTTTTTATTTTTTATTTTTTAAATTATTATTATTTTTTTAAATACCATTTTGGTATCCTAGTTTGAATTTTGTTGAATATTAGCCCTTATATTCTTAATAAATTTTATGCCTAATGTTGACGACTTACTTATTAGTTGTTAAGTTATAAATTTGGTTACGGTGGTTAAAAGTAGAATTTAATCTAAATAATTTTAATTTATATAGTTCATTCCTTTGGTTTTAGTCTAGGTTGATTGGAGGTCCGTAATAGAATTAATTTGTAATGTAATCCAAAATCCATGTTTGGATTAAGCTATTTAGGTCCGATTTGTAATACCAAACTCATTCTGTTCCCACAGTCTTCAACTTAGCCCTCTTTCACACTGTTTTCACCCTTCATGATTCTATTTCTATTTCTGTTTTGTCCTTGATTTTTCACGCATTCTAACAATTCTCTGATTTTCAATAATCCTAATTACATTCCAGCCTAAACCCAACTCTTGTTTATGGCAAGGATTTGAGAAACTTTGGCTTCCTACATTTTTCTCCATAGGTTTGAATAGTAATCACTATTCAAACCATGAGTTACCTTTTTTTGTTCTTTTCTAATTTAATTTAGGAAGTTTGACGACCAACTTTTGAACCACCTTCGAGGATCGCTGTAGGCCAACTCCGCCCGCCACTTGCGACGATCGTCGTTGGTTGACCAACCTCCAGCCGCCATCTTCGATGATTGCCACCGGCCCGACAACCCCTCCCCCCCTTCCCTTGCTGGCGAACTTCCGACCACCAACTCTCCCAGCCAGCCTTCGAGTGCCACATGCCAACCTTGAAAAACATTAATAAAACCACTCTTAATATAAAACAAACAAAACAAACTTGTATATAAAAACACTTTTAAGGAGTTGTCAAACACATGTGTATTTATATTTTAAGGCGTTTTTATCAAAAGTGTTTATATAAAAACTATACAAATTATATAGGACTGACTTATATATGAGAGTTAATCATATCTTTGTAAGGATGCAATTCTAACTTTTAAAACTATAGAGATTAAAGTTTAACTTTCTCCAAATCAGAGAGACCTAATTGTAATTTAATCAAATTACTTTTATAATTTTGTTTTGTTTTAAACTAGAAAAATTATTCTAAATGAAAAAAATATCAAACTATTTACAAATATAGAAAAATTTTACTATCTATCAATGATAAACCGTGATAGACTTCTATCGGTCTATCATCCTGTGATAGAAGTCTATCACGGTCTATTGCAGTCTATCTTTGATAGACCATAAAACTTTTAACTTTTAACTTGTAAATATTTTGGTTCATTTTGCTATATTTGAAAACAACTCCCTAAGCATGGTAATAATATCCTTAAAAAAAAAAAAGTAAAGCAATAATTTAGGTTTAGGATGATAGATAGTTAAAATACGTAAAAATTTACTGAAGTTAAAACTTTTGAACAAATGGAACAAGTATAGAAATTTAAATTTATGTCTTATTTTGGTTAAAAAAAATTAGGTTTAAAATTTATTTTGATTTGTATACTTTCACGACCGGCAGTTTATTTTAAAAAAATATAAAAAAAGAAAAAACCAAAAACAAAAAAACAAAATTCTTAAAAGATATTTTTATTAATGTAGTTTTCACTTTTTTTTTTTTGTTCATTTACTTTCAAAACATACATTATTGTTCTCCTAAATTAAAAAAGTGGTGGTTTTGATTTTTGTTTATAATGTTTTAACACAAATTTGACATGTCACTACACAGCGTAATTCAATTAGCATAAAATATGTTCATAACAAAAAAGTACAAGGTTTAAATTCTTAAAAAATATATATATATATATTACAATATTTCAAATCTTTCTTCTACATAATTTTGTACTAAATTTGTGTTTAGAAAAAATGATAAAAGAAAAAAAAAATTGAAGAATATTTAATGAACCGAAATATTTTTTTTTATGTACAAGAACCATAATGAAGATTTTAAAAATACATAAGTAACTTTTTTTTAATCACAAAGTCGAAATAATATTTAAACCTATAATTCTTTTTATCTGTGGAATTTTGGATGCACAAAGTATTATTTGTTATTATTCTCTTTTTTTTTTTTAATTATTATTATTATTATTATATCTCATCTTATTTCTAGAAAGAAAGCAGAAGCATATTGGCCATTATTTTGAGCTTCTTACCACATATATATATTTTTATTAATAATGAAAAAGAATGCATTAAATAATCATTTTTCTGTTATAACAATAAATGAATAAATAAATAATAATTTTATTTTCTGTTCTCTTAATATTTTGTCACTGATTGCAACATTAGTTTGTTTTAATCCGTACGTTTCAATATCTTATGCTTATTCCACAGGTTTGGTGGATGCTTCAAAACAGTTAAAAAGACCTTCACTCTCACAATTGTTGACATTGCCGAAAAAACAATAAATAAGGCCTATTTATTAATCATTTGATTTTTTATTTTTGGTTTTTACAATTAAGTCTATTAACACTACTTTTAACTCTAAATTTCTTCTTTTGTTGTCTAGTTTTTACCAATTGTTTAAAAAACCAAGCTAAATTTTGAAAATTAAAGAGTACTTTTAAAAATTTGTTTTTATTTTTGGAATTTGGCTAAAAATTCAACCATTATACTTTAAGAAAGATGCAAATAACTATAAAAAATGTGAAGGAAATATACTTAATTTTCAAAAACCAAAATCAAAAAAATAAAATGGTTACCAAATGGGACCCAAATAATAATCAAAATTTTATTTTAAAAAAGTTCTTGTTAGATCAAACGAGCCTCCAAGTCATTCTAATATCGTAACCCAAGCATAACTTAACTTGTCAACAAATATGTTTTTAACTTTGATCAACAACTCGAATTTCTATTCTTATCTAAAAAACAACTCAAATTTCTACCTTCCACGTGTTGAACTAAGAAAACACTTTAATGTATATTTTCTATAATTGTATTAGTTAGAAACAAAACTAAATGGTTAAAAATAAACTTATAAAATACAGCTGTAGATTAGAAAAATCAAAATAGTAGTTACTCAAGACAGGATTACACACTATACATATGAATCAGTGAGGATCGGATTGTCAAGTTGGAACAATGGATAACAACTGAGTTTTGATTCTTCCCATGCAAGTTTCAATCTCTTTATAAAAATGAAGGTTCTGAGAACATTTTGGATATAAACTTTTAACTGCTAAACCTAGAATCTGAGCCACATCGCCTGGCGGATATGGACGCTCGATACATGCCTGCACGTAACCGTAGCATTGAAATAACTTCTGTAAGTAACTTATATTATCCAGAAATAGGTACTAAGTTCTTTAATAGTGAAGGACTTAATAGCAAAGTATTGAAATTCAACTTCAGAATTCAACCATGACACAAAGTAAAACAAACCAACATTATGCAGATTGGCAGACAAGTAGTTCAATTTGTTTCCACATATGCAAAAACGGAATACTTGAGAATGTAAGAATAATAGCGTGCAAGAGTAAGTTACGTGGAAGAATATTTTGTAGAAAGAAGTAAGAAGAATTTGTCATGTGGCAGATTATGATCAAACAATTTGGTGGGAATGCACGAATATAGGTGCAGTCCGAGATGCACATAAGTATTTTTCTATTTTGTATACAAAAGCAGGTGGATCTCTAGGATGATGCGGTATAAGAAGTTAGAAGGCTCAAGGAAGTTATCATTTGGTTTTTGTATGTATGTTTTTCAATCGTTGCCCGGGGGACAAAAAGAACATCCCTATTTGAATGTATAACTGAGATGCACACTTTCTAATTTCTAACAAATGGATTTTCAAAAACGAAATTATCCAGAATGTTAAGTTTGAAACTCAGAGACAGAGATTGTCTAAGCCAAACTTTAATGGAATAATTTTTTTTTCTTAAATGAACGCAACTGTAACATTGACTCTATTGTTTGAGTGGAAGCTTTTTCTGTGGTTTTGAGATTGCTTTTCCCTGTTCAAGATCACCTTAATATTTCCCTGTGAGGCCTGTGGTTTAACTTTTAAAAGGAAAGGCTAAGATCCTCCCACAAATGCTCCCAGTGCTGTTTTTTTGGAAATTATGATTAAAAAGTAATAGAAGACTATCAAGATACCCCTATTAAGGACGTTTTGGAATTTCCTTTCAGAACATATATTTACCACATTTTGACATATCTGAAACTTGTGGGTAACAGCAGTGTTACCAGTCTTATCATTGTAGATTTTATTTAATTACTAGAACCGTGACTAAAAACAAGCAATATGTGTTTTTTTATTTCTTTTATATCCGTGAGTGTTCGAGCCAACTTATGCGCACCTTGACTAATCTCACGGGACAACCCGCCTGACCCTACAACATTTAGGTGGGATATTAAATCCTAGGAAGGTGTCCACCATGGATTGAACTCATGACTTCTTAGTCATTTATTGAGACTATGTCTCCTTTTGTTATCACTAGGCCAAGAAAAAAAAAAAAAAGCAATATGTTCTCTAACGAATCTACTCCAAACCATTGAAAGAAACAAATCCTTGATACAACGCAGTTAAACACAAAATAAAGCTGAAATAATTCATCTAGATGCATGTAATGGCAGGAAAATAAGAATAACCTATATCAGTATTGTCACAATAAGGGGAAAAAAAAACAGTTTTTTACCCTGAATCATAGTTAACTCAGAAACTAACAATTACCTGTATCATGAGCAAAGTAGCCACACATGAAGTGATTAGATTTGACGGAATTCCTCCATAATCTCTATTGGAATGTCTTGATCTCAGACTAGATAGAGCACCACTAGAAAGGTGTTTTGACGGGAACAACTGATTAAAGTGGGCTCCTAGGCTATCGTTCATATCTTGAGACATGCTTGAAGGTTTTTGAACCTCAAACGACGAAATCTGATCATCAAAAGAATGCAAGGCACCACAAATACTTGTAAGAGGATCATCACCATCGTTCTTGCTCAACAAGACCTGAAAATTAATGGTATCATGGAATCTCACTTTGACAACTACTTGAGCACTAGCATTCCGATAACTACAACACTAAGAAAAGAGTGAAGAAAACCAAAAGCGTAGAATTCAAGGAAATTGCCAATCAATTTTTTAAAGATCTAACTTGTTCACTGAAGTTGCAAGGAAAAATGGAAAATGACGAGATCAGGAAAGCAAAGCACCCAACACTCAACCTGAGATATTTCATGCACAAAAAGAAAACGTAATAATAGTTGAAGTTGCAAAGAAATAAGGAGACGAGGGAAGCTAAGCATTCAACCTGAGATATTATATGCACAAAAACTCAAAAAGAAAACATGAAATACATTATGGCGTTCATTGGTACCAATCAGCCTAAGAACAAAACCCTAAACTCGCTAGAGTAGTTTTAGATCAATTTCAAATTAGAAAAACAGATACCACCAGTAAATAAATTGGTCAGTAAAGCGCCCACCCTCATATTCAAATTCTTATTTTGTCGTACATCTCCACAATTATCTCAATACTAATATTATTTCAAGTAGAAAATGGGAAGAGAAAAGCCATCAATATCATCTGAAAACTATCCACTATCCAGTTCAAAACTGCCTCTCAACCAAGCTTCATGGTTTCTTATAATCCAGTATTCATTATGTTTCACCAGTTGTCCACCACAAAGTCATGTAAAAGGTGTAGTTCTTATCCAATTACACTGCATATCCATGATGTTATGTGCAAGAGAAAGAGGGTGAGTACCTCAATAGCAACATTTACCATCAATTGTGCCTTTTCCCTCGAACCTTTGACAATATCAACTGCCCCACATCCCGATCCTTGAGAAACATTTGAAGAACAAGGGATGCTACTAAGTGCTCTGGTATTGGCAGGAGGCATCAGCCACAGAGGCAATGAGTTCCCAGAGAAAGTATTATGCTGCTTCAGGTTAAACGTGGTGGAAGGAACCTACAGATGCACATAATCAATTAAGATGTTTGTTTGAAGTTGAAGCAAATAACAGATTCAACACACAAATGTATATTAACGGAAGGCGCATGGAGATGGCTAATAAGTTGTGAAGGTACAGAGTATAAATAACTATTTCCTGGGCCACTTTAAAGTTCTTTTGCTATAGGTGTTTTTGATTAGTTTGGGTTTCTAGTTAATTGGACAGATTGCAACCTAAACATGCATATTATCCAACTTCAGTTTTTGAACCCAATTTTTCAAGCTTAGCTCGCTTCAAAGTCTTATTTAAAGGAATCTCTTACATAATTGTTTGGTCATTCCTGGTGAATTTGTGGGCCCGAAGGCCCTATTCCTATATGCATGCAATTATCTCCTTATTCACTTCCCTTGGCATATTCTTTCTTAATTACCAACTAATGTAGGACAAATGCAATCAATTCTCCAAAATAAAACTTTAAGCCAAATGTAGGCTATTGGATAGTCTTTTTGCCATAAACAAAATATTTAAAAATTAAAATAAAAAAATCATGTTTTTTTATAGGTTAAATGTTTCATCATGGTGCTCTCTTTCCAAGACCTTTGAAGACTTCTCCATTCAAGATATCTGCATCAATTGGAAGGCTTTTATATTCCCCAATGTTGTATTTTGGGATAGATTGTTTGTTTTGATGTATTTTTGCTAGTTTGGTTGTTTTTATTGCTCATTTTGTTCGTTGTCACTTTTGTACACATGTATTGGATATGATGAGAGTGTTATGGGGGTGTCAACCTAGTTGAGATGCCCGGGTGCACTGATCCTTTGGTCTCGGTTTATTGTATCTACTATTATCTTGTATGTCTCATTTCATTATCTTAACGAAGAGGCTCGTTTCCTTTTTCAAAAAAAAAAAATATATAAAAATCATGTTTTTAAACTTAAGCCTCAACATAAAATGACATCACTTAAGTCTCATTGGTTGACAAGAGGCGCCTATCTCTTCTACCATTAGAATGCTACAAGGCTTAACTGGGGTTTAGCTTCCTGTAATAGCTAGGAGCCTAGAAGAACAACACCAACCGACCACCTCTTGGGCACACATAAAAGCACGCTTATATAGTTATGCAACATGGATGTGGCCGTCTAAACTACTTAAGCTTTAAAAACACAAAATGTTAGATGATACGATATTAAATTTTCCTTCACCCATAAGGTTAAGTTTTTTGGTCAATCAACAATTTAACATGGTATCAAAGCAAGTTGGTTGAGGAGGTTCTATGTTCAAACCCCTGCATAGTTGTTTCCTCCCCAATTAAAATTGATTTCTACTTGTTAGGCTTTCTTCATATTTCAAGCCCACAAATGAGGGGGAGTGTTAGATGATATGATATTAAATTTGCCTTCACCCATAAGCTTAAGCTTTTGGGTCAATTAGCAATTTAAGAGGCAATATTTGAATGTTGGGCAAACATGTGGTGAGCTCTGAGAAGCATAAACAAATGAGTAATACAAAAATGTGACCTAAAAAGAAAAAGGAACCTATGCATACATAACTAACAACAAAGATATAAAGTTACAAAAAAGTCCAATTGTTGAGAATAAGACATGCTAAGGATCTAAGTATTGTCTAGCTTTTAAATGTATCACTCTGGCCTTGTCAATTGTCAAACTAATGATCCAAAATCAAATTAAACTCACAAGAAATATGTATCTATCCATCGGAAAAGAAAAAAAAAATTTAATTACTTGCCATCAAATCAGCAAACAATTGTAGAATTAAAATCAGGAAGATAGCATAAATATCTTATTATCCAAAACGTTAATAACATGCAGAGTAATTTTGATTTAGAAAATACTTAGAACTCTAGTTGTGTTACCAATGTATCAGTGGTGTGTGGGCTGGATTTTTTTTCCAATTCTCTACTTACATTTGGATGGCTATTTTGTTGTAGGTCTTTGTATTCGAGAGGTGCTGTGTTGATGGAACAGCACTGACGTCTAAAAGCTTCTGGAAAGTTATCCATTGGATTGAAAGGCATGCAATCAAAATCCTGAAGGGGAACTTTTTATATCAGTAAATAAATAATGACTAGCTGAAAGACAACTTCTGGCTTCAGCAGCAACAAATTAGATAATATTAGCATCAAAAAAGTGTTTGTGTGTGTGTGTAACGAAAGAAAACTGACATACAAAAAATAGAACAGATAGAAGGCCAAAAACCCACCTCCATATACAAGGTAAAATGCAAGAAAGAGTAACTTAAGCTGAAGTACAGAAGTCTCAATTTTGGAAGCTAGAACCTCTTGCAACATCTTATTATTCCACTCACCGAGCTACTACTGATCCTTATATTTTTGAGGTTGGGGATGTGATAATATTCTCTTCAGCATCCAATTGAAGAAACATAATAAAATTCTCGACAGAACATACTTTACTAAATAAGACTCCATTGCATACCCCAGATAGCTTAAACTCAGAATAATAAATGCCCCTCAGTAACTGCACCAGTAATATGTTTTTGATCATATTGAGATTTATGGGTCTTGTCTTTAATTAGAGTTGATTTATTTCAAGTTATTTTTTGTTTATGTTTGTTAATTTTAATTGTATCTTTCAAACTCTCCATCAGAATGATCTATAAAGTTTCTAATATATTTGTTGAAGTTTAAGATAGATCCTTAAGTAAGACTTATTCTTGTTCTCACCTCATATAAGTGAGGCTTGAGTTCTGTATTATGAGTTTGAAATTATTAATTCTTTTTAAATTTCAGTGTCATTTTTTCAAATTTTCTCATTGTTCACCAACTTTAAGCTTTTAATTATTGCTTTTGCAATATCTTTAACATTTTCCCTCCTCAAGGTCACGTGATGAGTTTGGTGGTCAATGTGAGTAGTGAAGAGTCAAAATCTTTTATATTGGTTCCAAAAGCTATTGAACAATTTGACGTGAAAATCTTATTGTTGTTGTTGTTGTTGTTGTTGTTAATATTATTATTTATTAGGAAAATTATCTTAAATGACAAAACTGTGAAAATATTTACAAATAATAGCA
This sequence comes from Citrullus mucosospermus, assembly GCA_030954485.1. NCBI lineage: Eukaryota > Viridiplantae > Streptophyta > Magnoliopsida > Cucurbitales > Cucurbitaceae > Citrullus > Citrullus mucosospermus. The sequence continues at coordinate 28,891,891 of CM062056.1, forward strand.
AAATATCACAGTCTATCTGCGATAGATCGCGATAAACTACTATTTGTGTCTATCATGACATATAGGACACAAATAGTAGTTTATCACAGTCTATTACAAATAGACAATAAAATTTTGCTATATTTGTAAATACTTGGTTCATTTTCCTATATTTGAAAACAGACATTATTAATAATATTATTATTTGTCTCTTGCAATTAATATAGGTTAGTCATTTTACCAACTTGACATGAAAAATGCCTTCCTCATTAGTGATCTTGAGGAATAGGTTTTTAAGAGCCTACCACCAGGTTTTGAAAAGGAACTCCAATATAGTATAATTTGCAAATTAAAGAAAATCTCTTATGGGCCTAAACACACCAAGAGTTTGGTTTGAGTGTTTTGCGAAGGTTGATTCTAACTATTGATTTTTTACTATATTTTATAAAAACTTTGAGAACAATAAAATCTTGATTTTCAAGATGATATTATTCTCATAGGTGATGACAAAGCAGATCTAGCTGAAATCAAGAATAATCTGGCAAGTGAGTCTAAAATCAAAGACCTAGGAACATTGAATATTTCCTTAATTAGGGTATCTTCTATGGTGTCTAAAGGTTGGCTAAAGGGGTAGCTGCTGGAAATTTGTAGGGTTGGCTAAAGGTTGCTGCCTTCTATGGTGTCTTCCCTTTCGAAGCTGTTTTCATCAGATCTCATCAAGCTTACTAGGATCAGTCCTTCACTCATTCAACTCTTTTTTTGCCTATCGTCGATTGTTTTTTCTTCTCTTCAATGTGTTAGTTCTTTCAATTGTGTAATTGTCTTTTCTCATATTTTATTTTGTTTGTATGATTGTTATCCTTTTGTCTCCTTTGTACTTTGAGCTATTGTCTCTCTTCATTTTATTAATGAAAAAGTCATGTTTCCTTTTAAAAAAAAAAAAATAGGGTATCTTTGTTTATCAAAGAAAATACAACCTTGACTTACTTAAAGAAACGAGATTACTCGTTTGCAAAATTGCAAAAACTCCTATTGAATCTAATTTAAACTTACAACTAGCAGAAGTAGACTTGTTGGAAAATTAATTTATCGATCTTATACACGCCCTGATATTGCATACATCGAAAGCATGGTAAGTTAGTTAATGCATGCACCTGAACTAACTCATTTCGAAGTTGTCTACAAAATTTTGGGTAAAGAGCCTAACATAGTTAGGTTAATAGATAATTGAGCATGACGTATCTAAGTGGGATCCCTAGAAAAGGTATTTTATTCCAATGACATAATCACTTCAAATATAAGTCTACACTGATGCAAAATGGACAAAGAGTACCACAAATAACAGATTTACTTCTAGTAATTGTTCATTTGTTGGAGGGAACCTAGATGCTGGAAGAAAAGAAACAAAATGTAACTTGCATAAGCAGTGCTAAAGGAGAGTTTAGAGTTTCAGCCCATAGAAATCTTTTAGGGCATAGGATCAAAAGGATACTTAAAGAATTAAAGATTCCTTTAAAGCTGTCATTTCTACAGCTCATAATCTAATTCTACATGATAGAACAAAAGAAATCGAGGTTGATAAGCATTTGATTAAGGAGAAGATTGAAGTAGGTACGATATGTATTCTTTATCTTCCTACATTGGAACAAATTGTTGATAGACTAACTAAACGACTTCCAAAGAAGCAATACGACAGATTGATTGACAATAGTGCTATGAAAGACATCTTTCAACCAGCTTCAAGGAAAGTGTTGGAAATTCTACTATTTACGAATGATTATGTGTAAATATTATTTGTAATTTGTCAAATATTTAGGCTTCACTGTCTTAATAGTTTTCCATATTTGTAATAGGTCTTTCTCCTATCTAAGAAGATTTATTTTGCACCTATTAAATATCAAGATACTTTTATTCCCTCATAATTAAAAAGGTTCAATGGTAATCTAACATAGTATCAAAGTAAGAGAACTCATGTTCAAACTCCTAGAAAGAGTCATTTTCTCCCTAAGTAATATAGTGAACTACTTGTTATGTATTTTACTAATTTTCAAGTCCACAAGTGAGGAAGTACTAAAAATATGAGTAAATAATTAAATATACCATTTAGGTTGGTTAACAAGATAACATATCTTACAGACTTATTTGGTTCACCATGTGCCAAAAGATGTGTATGTGTTATTTGTGAGAAAGTGTAGGCATTATCTTACAGACTTATTTGGTTCACCATGTGCCAAAAGATGTGTATGTGTTATTTGTGAGAAAGTGCAAGTGCCTACACTTTCGAAATTAAATTTTAGGCAGTATCTTAATTAACCATGCTATTGTGGATCAATATCACAAAACTTTCATGAATCTCCAGTCCCTTACCATCATAACAGAATAAATAGCTTCGTCCTGCTCTTCTACCCGGCATGTGCTTTTCATCTTAAAACAATTTTTACTAATTAAACAAGATTCAAAGCTCAAGGGTATCAGTATCATCTGAGTTAATCTATGAGGAGGACAGGAAACCTACCATCACTAATTTGACTCCGATCTCCTGATTGTCAAATTGAATCCTGCAGTTGTCATGTTGAACCGTTAACACACTTCCATCGTAAATTTCTAGTGTGTTTGGATATGGATGCAAAGCTATTATACGCTGCCCAACAGATAAAGGTCTTGCCAAATCTGTAGGAAGCCCTTCACAAGTGCCAGCACGAAGTTCAGCATAATATTGTCTTACAGATTCCCGATAACGTTGGAGTTTCATTCTTTCTTCATGAAGAAAATTTTCAGAAAATCGCCGAGGTCTACCAAGGGAACTTCATAAACAGACACATTTCAGACTTTCAGTTCACAAAATTCTCAATTAATAATTACAAAAAATTACAAAAAGATACCTTCTTATGATACACCATTCAACACGAGTTAGGCTTGGGATGTTTTCCAGGCCGACATGATCCAAGTACTCAACAAATTCCCTTCTTGCAAACCAAGGATAATCAATTGCACTATAAAACCATTCAAAGATACACCATCTACGCACCATAGTGGATGACATGCAATTAGAAAGTTTATCCTGAATTGTTGAAGCAAAGGCAGAAGCTTTAGCATTGTACTACAGTTACAAAAGCTGAAGCAGAGAAGATTGCCTCCAAATAAAGAAGAAACTGAAGTTCTTACCTTGAGAAAGAATGCTCTGTCTTGCACAGAGGAGGAATATTTCATGAGCTCTTTTTCCAATCTGTCATCACAGGACTTCGTCTTTTGATGGGTCAATAATTTCCGAAGCTCCATCTTACATCTACTTCGACTCCCTAGCTTAATGGGTAAAGTGGCTTGATTTTCTACAGGAAATGGAATTAAGTGGACATATCAATTTCTTCATTTCTAATCACTATTCAAATAAACTTCTTATATGATCAACTATTTCCAGTATTTGTCAATGCCAAAGTTGTCACAACGAACTTGTTTACCATTATTCAATGGTTTAATATGTTCAGATGCGGCCTGCAAAAAAAGAAAGATACACGAGACAATGAGAAAAATATGATATGCTGTAAAAGTAACTGCAAAAAGTAGAATCGCCTAGAACCTACAGCAGAGAAAAGAACCAAGAAATTAGTGGAAGACAAAGTGTCATTCAGTGACCTCCTGCTCTTTTGTCCAAGATTTCTCAGCCTTCACCTCTCATTCTCCCTAACCTATCAGAATGATTTCCTTGCTCCCATCACTTTTTAAAACGGTAAAAAGTTATGAATCCTAGAAGTCTACATACCCAAAGAAAGCTAGTTCATCATACGGTCTTTGAATCTAAATGGTCCAAATGATGCGGGCAGTATACAGATTTCAAAAAGGAAATCCTTGAGCTGCCTTTGTGGCATTTCTTTTAAAAAGAAACCAGATAGGCATGCCATAAGGCTTCTCAATTAGAAGCTTTGATAGCAAAGGAACAAAGAATTTTATAGGGAAAGAATTGGATATATATCCAGAAGAAATCAAAATTTCGGATCCTTGTGGTGTGCTCTTTCTCCACATTAAAAATGAGATCCAGTTGACTTCATAAATTAAAGTTCATTATGCATTTTTTTTCCTTTTTCTTTTTTTTTTTTTTTAAACTTTCTTTACGGTAATTTAGAGAAACAGAACTTTGTCCTACATTTTGATTTCCTTTCTTTTTTATTTTTCTTTTCTTTATCTGGAAAAAATTAATAAATAAATAAAAGAAACCAGCTTTCAATTAGAATAATGAATTTGCAAAGTAAAGCATATCTGTATTTAAAAATTCTACAAAATACAAATAAAGCATTTCCTGCATTGAATCCTTTCTCCATTTTATCTTATCATTTAGTATAGTAAGAATCTGTAATAATTTCAGCTAATAGGTCACTTACTGTCTTCAAATCTTCACGTAAATGTACATCCACAGGGAATTTTCTATCAGGTATCTGCAAATAATAATGAAAAAATAGCAGTTTTCTGATTACTCTATAGTCTAAACAGTATACATTAGATAAAAACTTGAAGAATCAAGGAGACAACTTTCAAAAGGAGTGTTCAAAAGAATAACTTTAATGTCCAGAATTACAAGTATTATGGATTGGTATGATACCACAAAGTTGCGTTTTCCCTTCCTCGTAGTGCCAGGATGTTCAGGCCGTTTTTTCCTTTCAGAAACATCAATTGACAATCCTCTTCCAGCTTTTGATTTCCCATGACCTCTATCCTCAGTATTGGACCTTGCATTAACCATGATTTGCTTTCTTTTATCACTTCGGGCTGATAATGTGGCTTCAGGAATATAAGATTTGTCTTCCAAATTGAAAGATTCAGCTTCCTCCACAATTTGGACAGTTGGTTCTTGATGCAAGATCAACAATGATAAAATATTATGGATTAAATATGAGAGGTCATAGGTCACAGATGAATCATATTTAAAAAAAAAAAAAAACAAAACAAAAATGGGCTATATTAACAAAATAAACAAGGAAGCCTGGAAGAAAACATGAACCCAAATTTTTTAGGTTTCATCTTCTCTGTATTGTTCCAATTTTGTTGCATGTTTATGGTTTGATATATTGTCATTCTCACGCTAAGGATAAGGAGGCAAGGCAAATAAACTATTTAGACAAGAATTGCAACTGCCTAATAAGTATACATATCTTTAGCTTCATCCATACAATTTCCCAATTACCACGGGTAGAATTATCAAAAAGTAATGATCAATTATCAATTAGGAAGTAGGAGTAGCTTAATCAAATATCAAATGTCAATGGCAGATTATTATGCTAAGTACATAACGTCTTTTAATGACATTGAAAGTAAGTATTATGAAGAGCTTGTTACAAGAGTAAGAGTAAGAACGTTACTTGACAGAATTAAGCATTTAACCATCCATAAAGCACAAAAAAATTCCATAAAGAGCACACCACTGGAACATTGGGAAGAAATCCAAACAGCACCAACAAGGACAATTGATTAATTCTATATTATGTCATCCTTTTAGAGGATTCGTTATTTAATAAATTTTTGGGTTAAATTTGAAAAAAGAAAACTAGGGGAAATGGGAGGTGTGTATATATACACATATATGTAAAAAGTTTGTTGACATGAAAGGGAGGATAATTGAAAAGGCAAGTGTAGTGAAAAAAGAGGATAGATTAGTTCCACCCCGACAAGTAATGAACTAGAGGTATATTTGGGGGACAGTGCAACATTAGTTTCATCCATCAAGCACAACACTTGCATTAAAGAGCACACCACATGGAACATTGTGAAGAAACCCAAATAGTACCAACAAGAACACTTGATTCAATTAAATTTGATTTATGGCTACATTGTATTGTATCAGGAACTGTGGAGTTCTGAAACCCAGGGGTTAATTGGCTGGTTTTTGAAGCCTGTGGTGAAGTGCAGGGTTGGGCTAGGCTTAGATTTGTTTTTTTTTTTTATATTATTATTATTATCATTTAATTTTTTAGGCTTTGTTTAATCACCAATTTTGACCTGATAAGTTGCTTTTGAATTGCATATCAATATTTTGACCATTTGTGTGAAGCAATTGTCCCAACCATAGTCAAATTGGAATTACACTATGTAGAGTTAGACAAAAAGCAAAATAACATTATCATGTGCTTAATGAACCATGTGTTTTTTTCAAGTATTTCTAGAATTTAGTTTGAAAATAGTTCAAACATGGTTCATTTCACCATGAGATGTAATCTAAGAGAGAAAGGCGAACTCTCTCCAATAATCAAATCAAAGTCTTTATTATCAATCATACGTACGTGTGTATAAGTTGATAATGTTATACCAGAATATGAGAGAACTCCTTCATCATTCTATATATTAGCGTTCGATATATATATACATATATGAAAGCCCTAAATTGAAAAAACAACAATTCATGTTACTTGAACCAACAATCGTTGAAATAGGAATGTGGATGCTGAAGAGAATGCTTTAGATGATTTTTGGTACGGTTAAAATTTATCGACCTCGACTGCAAAATTAACAAATAGCTTCTTAGATCAACCATGGATGGATGGAGCCATCGATTGAACCACATATGATACCGTTGTGACCTTTTCTACAAAAAAAACTTTTGAACTCAAATGGATTATGACCATGATACTCACACAAATAGTGGAAAGAAGCAAGAACCAAGAAATTACCAAAGGCTTCAAAAACAAAACTGAATTGAACCAAGGAAGAAAAACCAACTACTTGTCTAAATATCCTTACAAACGAGTGTCAAATCTGAACACACACACACACAAAAAGAAAACAGAGAGATAGAGAAAGAGAGACAGAGAGAGATGAACCCAAGCAACAGGGCAACAATCTAACAATCCATGTGTCGATGTGCGAGATGGAGGGCAGCAATTTCCAGCTGCATGTGTGACTCATGGGCTAAAGATTTTTCGGCCAATATTTTGGTTCCTATAGATTGGCAAGTGGATTTTTTTTTAGTTGGATGGTGATGAAACAGCATGCCAGTAACAGATCTTGACAGCAACAATGGCGAAGGTGGTGAGATCCGACAACAAAGGCGATACACCAAACCAAAATACAAGACCAAACCCCCCAACAAGGTGTTCCAAACCTTAAACTTTAAAAGGTTGTTTGGGGCACAAAGGTGGTTACAATAGTCTGTAGTTATTATAATTTGTGGAGTTGAATAGTCTATATTTGAGGCGCACACTATTTTAGCTTAAGTTCAAATAGTATGTGTTTGGAGTGCAGACTATTTTAGTCTAGGTTCAAAAAGTTTGTGTTTAGAGTGCAGAATATTTTAGTCTGAGTTTAGGGTTTATGTGTTTGGTTTGCTGATTTGTTTAACCTGGAGTTCTTAAGTATTGGTTTAGGGTTTAGGGACTTGAACAAATAATGATACCTTAAATATCATATTTTGTAAATAGAAATAAAAAGATTTTTTCCACCAATTTTTAAAGAATGTGTTAGAATTTAAGTTACACTATTCTCTAATTCCACAACATTGCATAAAAACACATATCTAAGAGTGATAGTTGCCAAGCATAGGTCACCACCACAACGACATACAAAAAAAAATTGTCAACTTAGATATGTTGTTCCAAAAGAAAATGAAGGTAGGTTATCAATCAAAAGCAGTTCAAGAAGAAGGATGGATCAAGTGTGTTTTTCGAGGAGGAGTTTGCGATGCTTAAATAAGTAATTATATTATATAAATTGAATTTAAATGTATAAATGGCTGTAAAAGATTCATTGGAGGATTTTTTATCTTATTCTCTAGTTCAATTTTATGAACAGTTCTTTTTCCATATTTTTTTAATTGAGGATGAGCATGTACAAATTTATTATGAGTATCAAGCGATCATATCACACTCCAAAATTAGGATTAAACAAACAAGTATGCACCTACCTGATTCCATAGCAGTAAATGGTATCATGGAAGACAAATCTGCTAAGGTTTGCAAAGCATCTAAAGCAGTGTTCTCATCTATTCAGAAAAGCAGTGGATTAGAAACTTTTTTCGATGAACAAACCAGAAAAAGTTCAGAACATTAGTAGAATTCTGTTTTACCAATGACAACCTTGAAATGACCAACCACAACTTGAGAAAGCTAGCAAGCACAGAAACTGGATGGTTGACTCTTTCATCAAGTAAGATGTAAAACACATTACATAGAAGACTACAAAATGAAACTTGAGCAACAAAATTACCTCCACGTGATAGCTTCATTCTTTTCTTTCTTTGAACTAGTGGAGATGATAGCTCACGTACTGCATTTGAAATTTTGGAATCAACCTTTCCGTCTAGAACCTTGAGGCTGCACAAGTCGTCCGTATTAGATGCTTCAGGTCTATTTTCTGTATAATTGAAACTTTGATGAAACCACCTGTTTGGATCGTCTAGAACTTGCTCCTTTTTGTACCGTTTCTTCATCTTGTGGTGAGCTTTATCTGTCCTTACACATTCTATGTCTACTAAGGAACTGAGATCATAGCCATATTTTTCATTTGGTCTTCCTTTATGTCCTCCGCTGACCTGAAACCAGTCCTAGTCCAAGTTAACATCACGATTCTATCTTCAAAGAGTGAGAAAGGAGGGGGTGGATACTAATTGCATAAACCATTAAAATATCAAGCATAATACTACTGGCAAACAATAGTATTATTAAAAGAAACTTCAATAAATACTGGAATTCCATTCTTCCTCTGACCTCATATGAGGATTTCATGTTCTCTTTTATTTTGCAAGGCATAGATGTTGAGGAAGAGCCTCTTCTTTGTGAGGCTTCAGCTAAAGTTGATGCGGAACCATGGGCAACTTCATCACTACTAACATCAAATTCTGACTTCTGTGAACCTTTATTTCCAGAAGCATGGTCTTTCCATTCATCTCTTTCCTCTAAATATGAAACAGGAAAACGTGGTGTCCTCTTCCCCACAGCACGAAGTTGGTTACCTATATGAAGTTTATAACACAAACTGTCACAGCCAGGGTTTAAGAAAAAGTAGGTCCTCTTAATCTTGTTATAGGGGCATTGTGAAAACATTTCTGCAATGTTTTTATTGGCAAGAAAACCTTTAAAGAATGTAGGTTTCAACTTAATAATAATAATAATAATAGTTTTTAAAAACAAAAAAACAAAACAAAACAAAACAAAACATAAAGACAAAAAGATTTCTGCTAAAAATACATTTTAATAGCACAAAAAGAGCACTATTGTAGCTATCGTAAACATAAATAGAAATAGTTAAATATTCAAACTAATTTCATGTTTTTGAGTGATTCTTTTGTTTTTTTAACAAGATTTTAAAATTTTCATTGATAAAATGAAAGGATTAATGCTCAAAGGATACAAACTCCACATAGGAGTGAATAAGCGATAGAAGAAAGCAACAAATAACGGAACAAGAACATAACGAAAGATAAAGGCAATCCAAATAAGACGTATCCTGTAGAGAGAAGCCAAAAGATTTAGGAATAGAGAACCAGGATGAAGCCTTAAGACCAACTAAATGAAAGTCGAGCGCTTCATATTAGCCAATACACATCAATTGAACATAAATCTAGAGCCAATTCAAGGTTTGGAATCAAAGGCCTTAGGATTGAAAACTTGTGTATCCAACATAAACAGCAACAAATGAAGAATTACAAACAAATCATGCCTTCGCAGAAGCTAAGAAACCAAAACATCCACCAAACTAACCAAACTGAGAAGAAATGGTGTAGCTTAAAAAGATAAAATGAGAACTTTCTCCCTGAATCAAATCAAAGTCTTTATTATCAATTAGAAGTTATCCATACAAGAAGACACTTTCTCTATTTATAAAGAATTGGAAAGCAAACTAATCCTAATCCTGATTATTCTAAGAAACTAATCCTAATCCTAATAAACTTACTAAACTAATCCTAACCTTATTACATCAAGAAACTTTCACAACTTCAAATCAAAAGTTAAAATAAACTAAAAGGATGACTTTAACCAAGCTCAAAGCAAACACCAAGACAAAACTAAGCTATCTAAATCTCCGCAAACATCAATCAACGACACTAGAAAAGCCAAACATTGTCCTCTTTAAATACTTTTGTTGTAATATCCACGAAGATGGTGCTTATTCAACAAGTAATTTGGAAGCAGTTCTCTATTCACTAAAAATGACAAAAGAATGGTTCTCTTTACGTTTCTTCTTAGTTTAAGATTCTTGTTTTTAGCGTGTGTGTGGATCAAAGAGAAAATGAGCATTTGGAAAGCAAACTAATAATGTTTCTGTGTTAACCAAAGAGAAAATGAGCATTTGGAAACATAAGATTTGCTGCGGTAACAATTCCAATATCCATCCAGCACAGCAAGCTCTAGTTGAACATTCTTATTTAGCAGCATTCCAGTCTGTAGTGTTTTTCAGAATCGTTTTTGGTTGATGTGATTGCTTTTGAAGTGGTTTGTGGAGCCTTCCTTCTACGCTTCAGCCTTGTTTGCAAGCTCTAAAGTTTTTTTCATTCAAAGAAGGCGGGGTAACAGGGTAAATCCATTGTTCTTTAACAGATTTATAGTTCTCTGGACTAACCTCTACCTGATTGTAGTTGTCTCTAAGTTCTTGATTTAGCTTTTTCTACTTTTTTTTCCTCTCTTATTACTCTCACTCCAAACTCCACTTGGGAGTTTGCATCCCTTGAATATATTCATTTTGTTGTATCAATGAGTTGTTTCTTGTTAAAAATAAAAAATAAAATAAAATAAAATAAATTAGGCAAGGTGGCATCTGCGACTGTTTAATTATGTTGATGTGATCTAGGTTTGAAGATGCCTTGGCCATTGCTGTTGTTCAGAGAAGATGTTGCTGTTGGCACTAAAAGTCGATATCATCCTTTGGAGCTGGAGATATAGATTGTTGATTAGCTTTAGCCAAGTTTTCTTTTTTTTTTTTTTTCTAGATTTTCAAGTGTCTGATTGTGAAGTTTACATGATGGAGTTTCTGATGGTTTTTTAGATTCAGTGAATGTTTTTTATTGAGGTTTCTTGGGTTTATTTTGTCTGTTGACCTCTGGGCTCAATTTTGAGTTTTTCTCATAAGTCTTTGGTTATAGGTTGATCTGAATAAGTTCCTTGTTGGGAGTTTGAGCAACTTTATGTATAATTTTCATTTGTTAAAGGATTGATATAATTAAAATTTAACATAACCCATCAGCCTAACTTTTTGGGTCAATCGGTGATTTACGTGATGTCAGAGCGGGAGGTCATGTGCTCAAAACCCTACAATGTTATTTCCTCTCCAACTAATATCAATTTCTACTTGTTGGGTCTTCTACAAATTTTCAAGCCCATAAGTGAGAGAGAATGTTAAAGTGTTCATATAATTAAATTTACCATAATCCATCAGTGATTTAACATCATTTTATCAAGAAAAATTATTGTACTTTTTCTCCACCTTGCTTAAGGGGAGCTGTTTGGCCTTCCTGAACTTTATAGAGAACCTACTCCACTAACGGAGCCCCCTCAATCTTCTCCTACTAGATCATCAAGACAAGTGTACAATTAAGGCTCTTTGGAGCAATGCTGTTTGTGCCACGGCTACCTGACGGACTGCAACAATAGGATATTTTAGGATGTTTCTAAGCTCTTTTAGAAGCATGGGAAAGCATACTTTTCCAAGCCTCCATGATGCCAGTTGCCAACAAAAGAAGAAGAAAAAAGCATGGAAAACAGCCCCTCATGCACAATAGCATTTTAATATTGTCTTACCATAATATAAACTCCTAAGCGAAGACAAGCATCCACCACTTGCTGCAACAGAATGAGGATTAAAATGGTCTTCATTTGAGACACTCAATTGAACTTTTACTTGATTAGTCTCCCAAAGTTCATGAAAACCTGAAGCATCATAATTCTCACGTTCACTATCACTACCTCCCTGTCAATTTATCAATTGACTATATTAAAAATTCTAAGCAAATGAGTTGGAAAAAAGAAATTGAACAAGTGTTGTAACATTGCATCTTGTAAGCAAAAATCATTTCATAAGTTTCTTTTTTCTTAAAATAATAAACGAAACTTTTCATTGAGAAAATGAAAGGAGACTAAGGCTTTGGGAAAGAGCACACCAAGAAGAATGCAACCTCCTTATTTATTTATTTATTTATTTTTAAACGGAACCACATTTTTCATTGATGAAATGCAAAGAAACTAACTCTTGAATTACAATGCGTATAACTAGAAAGGTGTTGGGTTGTATGTCCTAAAACTCGTAGTTTTTGTAAATAAGTGATTTTTAGTACATATAAAGTTATTCAAGTGAATTAATTATTTATTAACTCTAAATCCAATTAAACTACGAACCCTTGGCTACTATCATGAGTACTTGGACTTTATGTGGAGACATAAACAGGATCAAGTTCGAGTAAGTAGCCTCAATAGTCTATAGTACATGGATCAGGTTGGGTACCTCTTCCTGTAGACACTATTGAATACGGCCCGCTTCATGATTGTTACAAATGTTGTAAAGTGTCATAAATGAAGTGATTCTGATTTGCTCATGTAGAGACATGTGAGCGGGGTATTCTACATAATGAGATTGTGTAAGACTGACCCTGAAATAATCACTGTTACGTATTAACACCGTTTACGATTAACACTGATTAATTTCACTTATCGATGACCTAGATAACTTGATCTGAATCTTGAGCTATCTATGAACTCCTGTTTATTCAGAATTATCCCTTGATCTGAATAGGTAAGAGTCAGCTCAATAGCGCTGCTCAACATTCCTCCCATTTCAAGGATAAGACCACGTAGATAGTTGAAAACATAGAATTTGCCAGACTAAATTCACTCCTATCCAACTTAGGGATAGAAGAGAGGTTGTTCTCTTAAGTGTTGTTCCCAGAACTTGAACAAAGGACCCCATCCTCTCACTGGCCCGAGAGGAAATGGATTTAGTGATTAGATCCTAAATCAATTGTTCATTAGAGGGACAATGGTACTTAAGGAGAAAAGATGTAACTCAGAGGTAAATCGATATTTGACCTAGCTGAAGTCATGAACAACCTGTGAAGGATTGACTTATCAATGACGGTTATATCAAATGGACACAAATATATCTACAGTGAGGAGAGTGCAGCTACGGGCTTTAGTGAAGTGTCCCGTTAGTTAACGAATATTGGTTAACTAGGTTAAAGAGTTTGGCCGGTTAATTTCAGATCGTTGGAACTCATGATCTGTAAGTCCATTAGGTCCCTCTACTAGCTCATAAATGGACTAAAATCTTAGATAATGTGGTGAATAAGTTTGAACCGTTCAAATCTTGGCTTAAGGAACGAAAGTCAGATATATACACGATATATCGACGTTTAATTACAAATTAAACGTACAAATAGAGTTAATTATAATATTTAAATATGATTTAAATATTAATCATATGAATAGGGATTCATATCGATTTTTTAGAAAAATCGGGACAAGTGGGAAAAATAATATTATTTTATTATTTAATATTAAAATAATGTTAAAATAATATTTAATTAATTAAATATTAAAATATTTTTTATTTAATTATTTAATTATTTTTTAAAAAATTAAAAATCAATTTTAATTCCCATTTTGGAAATTCATTGAAAATTGATTTTAAAATTGATTTTTGAAAATTGGATTTTCCCACTAACTAAGCTAGGAGCTTGGTTGTCTTCTTCACAATTAACCAACAAATTAACCATTTTGTGTTGTCAAATTTTGATGCAATTGGATTGCATGTTATTATTTAATAAATAGAGATGATTTTGACATAAAAATGGTTAAGAATTTTGTGAAATTAAGGGTTAATTTTGCAAAATTTCATCCATTGTTCTTCTTCCCAACCTTCATTCTTTCTCAAATTCATCACAAATTTGGATCCCACCATCCAATCTAAGCCTAGAGAATAGTAGAGAAGACTCTTGTGCTGAAATTCGTCTACAACCAACTGGTGCTGAAATTCGTCAAGAATTGAAGGAGAATTTGGAGCTTCAAGGGTAAGTGTTCTTGAAACTTTGGTTTTTCTTCTTAATTGCATGTTTAATCCTCTAAATTGAGCATCTTTGAGTGAAAATTGATCAAATTAACTTCCGCTGTATGCTCATTTATCCATCAAAAGCTGACATGAATCCAATAGGACTAGGAATCAATAGGCGCACTCAAATAACTCAACTAAGTTGACACACCCACAACGCGCTCATCACATCTCAAAAGAGAAAACTACTAAAAAATGTATTACAAGATGACATAATGTCTCAACAATACAAGAATAAGATCCAAACTAGACCAATACATCGTCTATAAATATGTATCAGTGTTTTTCGGCCTTATTTCTTGTATTTAATGTGAAGTATTATTAGAGGTGAATAATAAGACGAAATCCTGAAAATCTACACCAGAATTTTTTCCACTTGAAGTCTCCAACTTCCTTTTCCATAGAATGCAACCTCCTTGTTCAGAATTTAGAAGAGAACGCTAATGTGTGGAGGTGCAAGACCAATTGAAAAGGCATTCAAAAAAGGATTGAATGCACAAAATTTGTAGACTTCGAAAGACAACTTGGTACAATGGAAATATCTAGAATAGTTAAAGTTGGAGGAAATGCAAGAGTGTTTGATTATTGTCCAACAAATTAAAAAGAAATGTCGAAGTGCAACATTGTTTTAGTACAACAAATATGTAGATGGGGATTGAACCTCCGACCTCATATGAGGTAGTATGTGTTAGTTACTCTTGGACTTAATTTTATAGGAAAGCCAGATTTTAATTTGATGGAAAAGAATGTTGAGGAAACTCCTATAATTGAAAATTATGGGAAAAGCTTAATGGTTTGTTTCAAGTTTCAGCCGTGCGGGAGTCTAGCAAAGCAGCTCAAGTTGGGTTCTCTCCACTTTCTTCATCCCAAATCCCTTCCAAATTCTCTTCTCTGATTGAAGCCTACAGTTTACAGCTCTGTAAAGTCTCCTTTGGTTAGGTAATTGTTTGAACATTCAGATTAAAGTTTACTTCATGGTCCTTTGTGGAGGTTTGTGGAAAGGCAGATGGACTCCTTGTTTCGTGGGTTGAATGTATATTGAAACTGATGGGTTATTTGTTTCAGCTGCAATATTAATTAAGGCTTTTAGGATTCTGTCTTTTTTCAAGTTCTTTCGGCTGCATTAATTTTTTGGAGAATTATCTATTTTCAAGGCATTTCAAGGCATTCTTTCGGCTGCATTAATTATTTGGACTCTCTCTCTTGCATTTCGGCTACATTTATTGAAGTTTTGTTTCCAAGGCAACATAGGTTCCTTCTTTATTAGAAACAAGGAAGAATTGTGTTCTCTATTTATTGGAATATCTGCATACTTCAGATGTTCAAGAGTTTTTTGGCATCTCTCCTCTCTCTCTATTTTTCCCCTCAAGGTTGAGAGAGTTTTGGTAGGATGGGATCTAAAATTGATCCTAATCTTACCTTATCGGAATGGATTGCTCATCTTGATGAAGAATTGGACAGAATTTAGAAGGCAAGGCTTTTGTGCAAAATAAAGTACCTCAAGCGGAAGATGGAAATTTTTCAGCAACACTTGTTGGAGAGCTTTTGGACCTCTACTCCAAATTCTTTGGGCAACTCGACGATATTTCTCTTTGTTTGAAAGCTGTCAAAGTTGGTGGATGGATTCTTACTTCTCCAAGTTCCTTTGGACTATTGTCTCCTATTTTGACCTCATCACAATGTTGTTGGTTTTCATAATTTTCAGACTTAGTGGTTCTTTCAAGAGCCATCTTGTTCTGTACTTCTGTTTTGGGTTGTATTTCATTTTGCTTTACTTTTTTTGGAGAAGTGCAGTTATGGGCTTCATTTGGTTGTATTTGCTTCATTTTGCATATTTTGTTCACTATACTTTGAGCATTAGACTCTTTTCATTTCTTATTAGTTTTCTTTTGAAAAGAGAGAATCTGTATGTGTGTGTGTTAACTCATTTTGCGGGTAAAGTAGGGTGCTTGGACAAATCCTACTACATCAGCTTTACTTTTTTGGACGAGTCCAGTCATGGGCTTTGTTTAGTTGTATTTGCTTTATTTTACTTATTCAGTTTCACTGTACTTTGAGCATTAGACTCTTTTCATTTCATCAATGAAAAGTGTTGTTTCCTTTCAGAGAGAGAGAGACCTAGTCTTAAGGTGTCTATCCTTTTACTTTACAGATAGATGATTGCTTTGGTAGCTGGACTTATTTAACGGAATCATACAAAACTATCAATCAAAAAAACAAAACCAGATACTTGAAAGAGACAAACAAATCCCATTTCCGATGTTTAGTGCCAATTTATGTTTCTGATAATTAAAAAGCATAGTGCACTCTCACCATAACATTATAGTAATCTGTCATCAGCGCTATTAGACCAACAACAGAAGCAGTTCCCTCTGGTAAGGAGAGATATGCCTGGAAAGCAAAGGCATAACAAAATCAAAAGCAGTTCAAATTAAGGACCAATGAAAAATGCTTTTTTAATATGAACAGCCTTTCATAATGAAAAAATGAAAGAAGAAAAATGCATTGCATAGCTTATCAGTGACTAAAAGAAACCTACATTGTTTAAAAAGAGAAGGAAAATTGTTACCAAGAAAGGCAATTGACTAGTAATATGGATTATTTATTATCATTTAAAAAAAAAAAAAAAAAAAAAAAAAAAAAAAAAAAAAAAAAAGAAGAAGAAGAAGAAGAAGAAGAAGAAGAAGAAGAAGAAGAAAAAGAAGAAGGAGAAGAAGATCAAAAGCCCAACACTCCTTTTATCCATCAGATTAGAATGAAGGAAAGCCACTTGAAGAATAGCAAAAGGGAAGACAGCCTCGAAGTCTATTGTTTTTTATATTAAAATGATAAAATGAGAGTATAATGAAGCAACAGGCATTTTTCAATGAGATGAGGCAGTAGACTAGGGACAAGAAAGATGACAAGACTTTGAGGAAGATGATGATTTCTTGTTTGCTTGGAAAGACTATTTGCTGAAACTGAAGAATCAACCAAAAAGGAGCTACAATGTAATGAAGAAATGGAGACCACTCCCTTATTTTTTTTCTGATTGAGCAACATAATAGATAATGAAGATACATGTGAATTGAATAAATCTTGGAGGCAAATACAGAACTTCAAAGAATCTTGATGGAGACTTTCAACTTAGAGATCAAGCTTTCTCAGGAACCCAAGAGCGAAAAGGTCAATTTTATAATACTATAATTATTTAGAAGTTTGATAAGATGTTGCATTGGAATTTTGATTGGCTGAAAGCAACACAATGCAGTTTATTCTAACCATTGGAAGAACTAGTTTTGAAGCAATTCCCGATTTTGATATCTTGTAAGCTTGAAGGCGAGTTCTTTTTTTTTTTTTTTCCAAATGATGTAGCATAATTAGCAACTATTTTGTAATTTGGGTTTAATACACTTTTGATCCCTGAAGTTTGGAATTGTTGTCTAGTTTATTTTATTATTATTTTTTTTTAACAAGAAACAAGCCTCTTCGTTAAGGTAATTGAATGAGACTAATGCTCAAGATACATGAAACCAAGCAAATAAAAACCTAAGAATCAACAGGTGCACCCGGGCATCTCAACTAGGTTGACACCCTATAACACCCTCATCATATCTAATAAGAACTAAATACACAAAACAAAATAACCTAAATCAGAATATAGCCCGAACACCAAGGTAGCAGAACACCAATACCAAAGTACAACACAAAACTTCTAAACAACAACATAAAACAGAAACTAAGGATAATACATTCCGGAGTAATAAACTATGAAGATGAACAATGGTTGGCAGAAGACTATTGATCGCGTGATATGAATGCTTGCCAATTCAGGCTAATGTCTTGGATGGAGTAATCCACAAAAACCTTGGAGAGTGAGCACCACGAGGAAGCATTTAATCATGCAAATTCAAAACGATAAAACCACGGAGTTTCCTTGTCATGGAAGCCTCTTTGGTTTCTTTCAAACCATAAATTAGTAAGTAACGCTTTCACTACATTAGTCCAAAGAATATTTGAAGTTTTCTTGAGCTATGGCCCAATAAGAGCCTGCAAAACATTTTCTCTAAAATCTTTCCCAAATACCCACCGAATGTTGAAGCAAGAAAACAGTGAAGACCAACACTTTTCTGCATACCGGCAATCGAAAAAGAGATGCTGAAGATCTTCCTCGTCTGCCTTACAAAGAGCACATATGGATGGAGATAAACTATGTGAGGGCAGCTTCTTTTGTAATACGGAGGAACAATTTAAAAGTCCAAATAACATAATCGAAATAGTGATATTAACTCTTCTAGGACTCTTTGTCTTCCATAAAGCATGTTGCAATTGGTTTTCCAATGGGGACGCCAACGAAAGGTGGGTGACAAAGGATTTAACTGAGAAGAAACCATTGGCTTCAAGGGACCACAAACGGCTATCCGGACAATTCTTCACTTGCCTTGAAGAAATCATACTAAACAAATTTTGAAAATCAGCAAATTCCTCATCTTTTAGAAGTCTTCTAAATACAATGGACCAAGAAGATGTAGAGTAGTCCCAATGCTCCAAATCAGACCCTTTGGATTTTAGAGCAATTTTGAATAAATTTGGGAAGTAGAATTTTAGAGTATTATCAATCCATGGGTCAATCCAAAATCCAATTCTACTTCCACTTCCAAGTTTGTAGACTGCCAAAGCTTTAATTTTCAACCAGGTTCTTGAGATATTAATCCATGGACTTCGAAGACTGAGGTTTATCTTTCTGGAAGTGTGCCAGTTGAACAAACTCCTCCCATGAATGCTCATTATGACTTGGCCCCACAAGGAATTTTTCTCCTTTGTTAATCTCCACCCCCATTTTGCCAATAGTGCCAAATTCCTCACTCTTAGCCCACCAAAACCAAGCCCTCCATCTTCCTGAGCCTTATTGACAAGTTCCCATTTCACCAAATGATTGATTTTCCCTCCTTTATTCCCTTCCCAAAAGAAATTCTTCATACTTCTCTCAATGATTGAGAGAACTTTTTCTGGCATAAAAAATGAAGACATATAGTAGGTAGGTAAGTTAGAGAGAACTGACTTACATGATGTTGCTCTTCCTCCTCTTGAGAGATTATATCTTTTCCACTTATCTAACTTTCCTTGTACCTTATCAATAACCAGTTGTCACAAAGAGACTTTCTTAGGGTATCCACCCAAAGGTAAACCAAGGTACATGAAAGGAAGACGTTCAATCTTACAATGAAGCCTTGCAGCTATTAAGGACAACTTATTGTCTTCGATATTAATCCCACAAAGAGCTGATTTCTTTCAATTAATTTTCTGTCCATAGCACCATTCAAAAATTTCAAGAGTTTTCTTCAAATTCTCAACCAGTTCATCATCATCCATACAAAACCGCAAGGTGTCGTCGGCAAACTGTAGAATGGATACATGAATCCTATCTTTCCCCACCACAAAGCCTTCATATTTCCCTTTTTCATAGATTTTGGCAATTAGAGCATTTAACACCTCACTAACTAAAAGGAATATAAAAGGAGAAAGGAGATCCCCTTGGCTAATACCTCTAGTAGCAAGAATTCTCCCTCTTGGTCTTCCATTTATGAATATAGAGAACTTTGGGTTAGACACGCAATCCATAATCTAGGAAATCTAACGTGTCAAAATTTTTCCTTTGTAAAACTTTCTCCAGGAAAACCCAATCCACTCTATCGAAGGCTTTTTCTAAATCAAGCTTTAAAATCCATCCCTTTTTCTTCTTGGATCTGTAATCCTCCACTGCTTCGTTGGCTAACAAAATTGGGTCAAGAATTTGCCTTCCTTCAATGAATGCACTTTGAGTAAGGGCGATTATGCTTGGCATAATGCTTTTAAGCCTTTCCGCTAGAACCTTTGCTATTATCTTATAGACCATATTGGTTAGGCTAATGGGCCTAAAGTCCTTCACTAACACTGCATCCTCTCTTTTCTGTATCAAGCAAATAAAATTTTCTTTGACACAAAAATTTAACTCTCCATTACCGTAGAACTCCTCAAACAGCTTCATGATTTTATCCTTTAGCAAGTCCCAGAATTTGATAAAGAAATCTGATGTAAAACCACCCGGTCCAGGAGCTTTATTCTTACCCAATTCTTTCACTACCTTTTTAATTTCACTTGGAGTAAAACTAGGCACAAGCAACCTATTATGCTCTCTTGAAACAACTGACCAATCTAAATTCAAAGGAACAGATCTGGTCCCTACCAATTTTGAGTAAAGGGATGAGTAAAAAACCAGAATTAGATCTTCTATTTTTTGGAAGGATTTAGTCGGCAATCCTTGATCATTAATCAGTTCTGAAATTAAGTTTTTTCTCTTTTTTGCTGCTATAAATCTATGGAAAAAAGTTGTATTTTCTTCCCCTAAATTCAGCCAGTTTAGTTTACTTTTTTGCATCAAGTTTCTTTCATCCATTCGATAAATGGACAATAATTCTGCCTTCAACGAAATTCTTCAGTCTTCTTCCAAAGGAGGGGTTTCTATGAATTTGGCAATATCAGCTTCATGATCTCTTCTTTCAATTTCTTTCAACAAGTACTCCTCCCTACTTTTCTTGTTTTTTTTTTTCAATTTAGTTAGCCATTTTTTCAAGGCAACTATTAAGTTTCTTAGTTTGGTGGAGATAACAAAACCAACCCAACCATGTTGTCCATCAACCTCCAATGTCCTTTCAATCAAACTGCAACATTCCTTACTTTTCAACCGACTATTACAAAATCTAAACAATGTCGGCCCCCATTCAAATGCTCCGGCTTCTAACAGTACTAGAAAATGATCAGACACGGTACGTGTTTGCCTTGCCACTCTTGAATTCTTAAAAACTTCATCCCAATTATTAGAGACAAAAAATCTGTCGATAAGAGATTTTGATACCACTAATCCTTCCCACGACCAAGTGAGACGACCATTGGAAAGAGGAATTTCCAGCAAATTTGAGTCATAAATGAATTTGTTGTCTAGTTTATTTAGTCTCTAAGATTTCAAATGTGACACTTTAGTCCCTAATGTTTAGAAAATATTTCTAAATGGTCCCTATGATACATTGACCATTGGTTAACTAAAGAAAAATGACACTACATTGTTGAATTAACAAATTTTAAATGACTTGCAATATTTATTCATTTCATATTGTTTTTATATTTAAGTGCCATTTTTTTCTTCTCTCTTCCCTCCCCTTCTTCCTCCCATGGTAAAGAAAACTTGATTAGAAAGGGAAAGAAAACATACAATTGGTTGCTTCCTTGGTAACTCTAACAATCTCCCATCCACCTCCTTCCCTAGTCTCTCCTTCTCCTTCTCCAATCTCTCCTCCACCACCTCGTCGTTGTCACTACCTCACCATTCACCTCATCCATCTCCTTTGGAACATTCCCTTTCCTAGAAACCACTGCATAGCCAACTAAATCCTACACCTTCAAACGCCAAAACCATCACACCAACGGTTGATTTTCTCATCTCCAATTACATTGTTGAATCTCCTTTACAACCAAAAAGCAAAAAGCATAATCCTAAAGACCTAATACCCAAATCCCTAATGCCAAAGCTCTTTTGTCATACATTTTCTCTTTGTTTTTTTTGGTTCTCTAGTCCAAGTGTTGTCATTGAGATTATACAACTTTGGAATCGCTATCACAAGTTCGATTAGAGTAGAAACATTATTTTGGAAACAGTTTAATTTATCATCTCACATAAGCATGATATTACACTTGTCAATGAGAAAATCTGTGTCTTTTTCCTAATTCAGAAGGGTGGTCGTGGAACTAAACTGGGTGCTAGTGGTTCCACTGTTTGGGCTTGTATGTCCAATGATTTGTTTTTTGAGAAAGATTTGGCAACAATGAAAGGGATTGGGTACTGAGTATGTGGGATTGTGCTTCTGGTTGTGAATAAGATTCAACAAAATTTGAAGATAATCGACTAACATTGTGCCGGTTCCAGCGTTTAAGGCATTAGATTCAATTGTATATGCAATGGTTTCTGGGAAGGGGAGTGTGTCGAAGGAGATGGATGAGGTGAACCACACAGCGCCAAGGAGGAGGAAAGATTGGGAAGGTAGATGGGAGATTCTCGAAGTTACTTGAAGGAAGAAGTTTGATTAAAGTTTTTTGTTCCAAGTATAACCAAATAAGGGGGGGGGGGGGGGGGGGGTGTGGTAGACAATATAAAATTAAAAAATATTGTCAAGTCATTTAAAATTTTACAATTCAACAACGACACTCATTTTTTCTAATCAATTTAGCATATGGACCATTTAGAATTATTTTTCAAACCTCAATGCCTAAAATGTCACTATTAAATCTTAAGGATCAAATAGACACTAGTCAGTAGGTTCAGTGTTAATCATTTGTTATTGGCTTACCATAATAAACATTCTTTTGAGAGTTCTTGGAGATTTTCTTAAATGATGTTTGATCCCATTGGGATCCTATGGTCAAACTTCTATTGTTGGAATGCCTTGAATATGTTTTCTGACACAAGGGTCGTCTTGTTGATCGGTCAGCAAGTCATCGTCCATGGGTGACGCACCCTAGAAGGGGCTCGGGGGTGTTGCCCCAAAAACCTAAATTACAAATGATACTTAACTTACGACTTTGGGCCTAAGGTTTAAAGAGATGTCATATAAAAACCTCTAATTCCTTTGGCACTTCAATATCTTTATTTTCTCTTATTCTCCCCGAATAATAAAATTGTTCTCTTCTTTCCCTCTGCCCACGGATGTAGTTAACACACTATTAGTGAACCATGTAAACCTTTGTGTCGTTCTTTACTGTTTATACTTTTTTTGCTTGTCAATTTTGTTTCTGTCAAAACATTTATTATGTTATTTCCACTTTAATTAATATTTAGGGAAAATATCATCTTATACCCCTATACTTTAGAGATTGTATCAATTTAAACCTTGAACTAATAATTGTATCAATCTAAACCCTGAACTCTTGTAATTGTATCAATTTACACCCTCTATTACGCTCCAATTGAGAAAACCTCGTGTGAAATTTATTATTATATCAATTAAACCCCTAAACTTTCATAAATGAATAAATGTAGGTTTTTAGTCAGAATTTCCATTAAGAATTGTCCATGCATTTACTTTAATTGTCCATTTGGTAAAGCTAGCATTTGAAGAAGTCTACACATATTTGAGAATCAACGCATGAATGATTTTTTTTAGGTAATCGTAATTAAAGGTCTAAACTCTAAATTGATCGACTAAAGAAAATTTAAGAGTTTAATTGACTTAAATCATAAGTTTCACATGATATTGGTCGAACGAAATTTGGATAAGGGTTTAGGGTTTAAATTGATACAATTATTAGTTCAAGGTTTTAATTGGTACAACTCCAAAAAATTTTAATATTTTCCTTGATATTTATAAGCACTTCTTAGGCCTTCATTAAATATTGATAACCACTTAACGAGTCCATGAGTCTTGTGCTAATTTCCAAGCCCACGAGTGAAGAGGGGTGTTAAAGTAATGAATAAATGATTAAAGCTATCACAATCCATCATTGATGATTTAACAATATTATAATTCAATAAACATATCCATACTTATCCATGTCCTATTTTTGTGACCGTGCTTATTTTGGCCCCATTGGACTGGAGACTAAACACCATGTTGAACACAATAATAATATTCACAAGCCTCAAATAACTATGTAAACACAAATAAATCTTGTCATTTTCAAATTAAAAATGAGTATGATAGACCTTACCCCTAATTCTATGAACCACTAAGGAACTTAGCAAACAAAACCCTAATTATCAGCACAAAGAAAACCAATATCACAGATCACCACATACAACACACATACGGAAAAGGAATAAGTAGAACTATGCAAAAAAGACAACATTGCAGCGTTAAGCCCGGGAAGACATCATAAAGATAAATAAAAAAACTGTGTGAATTTGATAGCATAGAAGAACGAAACATACCCTGTTCAGATTGTAAAGAGCCTCTACCATTTCAATTGATCTTTCATACATAGAAGAAGCCACCTGAAGATGGTAAGAAGAAAATAATCACTAAAAAAATTAACATTAGATTTACGACAACTAGTGCCTGACAGAATACAAAGTATTGAGAGGACTAGTTGAAGTGCTAAAGAGACGTGCCTTCTTCCAGTCTTGGCCATATTTTCTATAAGCTTCATAAAAACTCTCTATTTCCTCCTTGCTCCATTGAGGTCCTAACTTACTGGACAATTTCTTCTTCTGTCAGAAGGTTATAAAAGACAACATAACAATCAGGTACACAGATATGAGATTTGTAAACTTTGAAATATATAAAAATGATGGACTCTTTATTGGACAACTTTTAATGGAAAATTCACACGCACACCGCTGCCATCAAAAAGTAAAATAAAAATCCAGGCATTGTGTAATGTCAATTCACTGTTTCTTATACACCTAAAAATTAGTAAAATCCTGACAGCTAAAGTCTATGGATATGCTGAAGCTCAACAGCTAAATTCAGAATTGAAATAGACGGTTTATATAGAGACCACCCTAACTCATTCTTCCCTGAATTCTGCCTCTAGACTTGTCTTATTGAGAGAAGTTATAACAATTCAGTCACAACCGAAAGACAACTAAGATCAAGTTAGAAAGCAAGAAACATTCAGAACCAACTACTGTGCATTTCAGATCATAAAAGAGACTGGACAACATTACTGGTTTCTTGCATCTTTGCGAGCTCCTATAATTTTTCTCAGCCGATGGGTCATTTGTATGAATGGGTCTTTTGTTCAGACTTCTGGATTTTTTTGGAGGCGCCATTGATTTTTATCTGTAACCCGCTAAAAGCAACTGGTGAAAACAAGATTCGCAATGTAGCTTCCATAATTTTAAATAAAATAAAATAAAATAAAAATAAATAAATAAATTACAAAAACTGTAAGATGAAGAAAATCAAGATCGAGCGTGCTGGAAATACCTCGCCTGTTCGTGGATTCACTCTTCAAGCCCCCATCTTCAAATGCCTGAGTGTAAACGGAGCATTGGGAATTTTTATTCCGGAAGATGATGAAGGTCCGCGGCTTTTTCAACTATGGATGAGAGGAAGACCGCCGAATTTTGAATTCTCTTTTGAATTAGAGAGTAAAGAAGTGTAAGATTGTAATTGAAAATTTGGCAGACAAGACGTCATACCAGGATGCTTTGGAATTAAGGCTCAATTATTAAAAATGTCATATTGACAAAAAAAAAAATATTCGAATTTTTCAAATTTCAAAAATATCAAAAATAAAAAATATCTTTAAAGAAATGGTTAGAGATTTGTTTAAAAAATACATTTGAACTTTTAAAAAATTCAAAAATACTCTCAAACTAAATACCCTCCGTTAATATATCTATATTATTATATTAAAAAGAGCAGTTTTTTAAAAACTTTTCTTCAACTATTTTGCCTTTTATAAATTTTTAAATTTATAAATAAATGCCACTAATAATTAATCACTAATACTTTTTAAGGCTATTATATCTCATATTTTTACTTTATAACTCTACATCATACTTCATTTTAAAAGACATTAAAATATTAAGGCGTCATCGAATTTTATTTCATTTTTTCTTAAAATATAAATATAAATAGGGATGTTTTCATCATGGGAAGTGTTTTCTTTTCTTACAAAATATTTACTTTTTTATTTTTTTAAAAAATTATTATGAATTAAATAAAAAAAATATCAAACTATTTACAAATATAGCAAATTTTATTTTTTATATGTGATAAACTGCAATAGACCTTTGTCTATCTGGCGAGGTAATAGATGTCTATCTAGGTTTATTGCTCTATTACAAATAAAAAAAAAAATTGTTATATTTGTAATTATTTTTAACCGTTTTTCTATATTTTAAAAAGAGTTGATTAGATATTAAATGCTAAAGAAATAGATGAGATAAAAATAAATATAGAAACCACTAAAGTATGAAGTTAATTGCACTTTTGATATGTTAATGTTTTACACATTAATCCTCATTGATGTTTTAAAAATGGAAATGGAAAGCCAAAGAGAAATGTAACAATTTTTCCTAACCGTTGATTAAATTATAAACTGTGATAATTAAATATGTAGGAAAATAATGGAACCAAATAATGTAGGAAAAAAAACTAAAACCAATGAGTCTTTTCCCATTATATTTCTAGACATATATAAACACCAAGGTGGTGACTTTATTTGAGAACCATAAAATAAAGGAGAAAAGATAGTGAGCCACGTCCAGGATGACAAGGTAGTGTGATTATTTATCTGTCTTATTTCTCTTTGTTTTCTTGGCTTCATTAAATTGATACAGCCAAATTAAACCTTCTCATTCATAACGACTCAAAATTGATTTATTTATATATACATCAATGTTAGTTTTTTTTTTTATTGAGTAATACATAAATGTTAGGTTGAGGTGCAATATACGTGGTCGATGAGTGGATGAGATATAACGCTTAATTGAAAAGTAGTGAGATGATCAAAGTGAGTTACGTCAATTCCAAAATATGACTTGAATTATCACTCAAATACATAGACATGTGTGTGTTTTATTTATTTATTTATTATTATATTTTTTTTTAAAGAAAATATAGATGTGATTTTATTTGGTGGAGTGTATTTTTTTAGTTATAGTTTGACAATACAACACAAATTATGTATCGAGTGTTTAAGCTATAGGATACAATTAAAGAAATATGAATTTCAATTTTTATTATAAATCACATTAATTATTTGTGTTTTATCTTTTGCAATAGAATCCTCTAATTACTTTGTCTATTTTAATTTTATAGTTAAAATATAAATTAATTATACATTTTTAAATTTTGTGGAGTTAAAAGATGACCATCCATTATATATATATGAAAGTTCAAGTGTTTTTGCATGTAATCATTAGTGAATGTTAGAATTGATTGATAATTTCCTACATATTACATATTTAGCTCATTTAAGAGTAGAAAAACTTTAAATTCCTTCAATTTTCCAATAATTAATTTTGGAGAAATTATATAAGAATCTGTTACATACGTGAGTTTTCCATACTACTAAGTAATATGTATTAGATGGGTTTATAATAAAATAAAAACAATGTTAAAATTAATCGATAAATTGAAACCATGCAAACAAATTTGAAAAAATACAAACATTACAAACAAATAAAACATGTATAATAATCCATAAAATATTTAACCACCAAAAGGAAATTGTATTAGAAGAATATATAATGTTTTTAGTGCAGTAATCTAATTATAAAATTAACCCCAAGTAATTTTGGAAAATGATAATATTTCATAAAAAAATATTTAATAATTTTAAAATACACGTGCATTTGCATGTGGTAAAAACACTAGTGAACACAAACCATTAGTATATAATTACAAAAATACCTCTAAATTTTCAAAAAATTTCATTATAACTCTTGTCTTAAAAAAAAAAAGAAGACATTTATCTACACCCGACTGCCTCCCCCTTTCATCTCCTCTCGTTCTCCTATTTGAATATATAACATAAACACTTCTCTATTTTATCAATCTTTTCAACTCTCTTACTCTCCTTATGGTTAACTATTTGACATTTGTTTATCTCATTACAAATATGTCCACTTTAATTAAGGTATATAAACTATAACAAAAAGAAAGATAATAGTAGAAGCACCAAGGGAACCTTGGGTTTCATATATTTTGACAACGTTGTACATTAGTAGTTGAGTGCGTGTTAATAGTCAAATACGTCTTTTTTTGTATTTAGCTATTTATCATTTTGACAAGTTTTAAGGGGAGGTCTTGAATGAGAAATTTAAGAGATTTTGTGCTTTAAGTTTTTCTTTATATTTTGTTGTTAGAAATTTGGTGTAGGAATTAAACAAATAGGAGAAAAATGAGAGAATCTATAGGAAAAAAAAAGATATCTATATAATTCCTTTTAAACTCGATTCTTTTGAAACTCAAATTGATCACTAACGATAGTAGCATTTTGAAACTCTTTATTCGAGGCTAATAGTATTAATGTAATTTTTGAAAGTTCAAATATACTTTTTTAATAAGTATTAATGACTTGTATTCATATATTAGCAATAATATATATATTTTTTTAATTTTGTTAAGTTTAATGATATTTTGAATTTTTTAAAGTCTATGGTTGTTTTTGAGACAATACACCAACAATCTTCACGAAAGGTATTTTTTTAAAAAAATTTTTAGAAAGGTCAAAGATATTTTTTAAATTTTTAAAAGTTTGAGAGTATTTTTTATATAAGATACAAAGCTTAGTGGCATTTTGTAAAATTTAACCAAATAACAATAAAAAGAAGGTGTCTCAAAGAAACCAAATAAATAAATAATAAGAAGAAGAGCATAATGTTAATTGATACTCATCTTCATGCATCCTTTTTGAACGAATTAACAAAAATATTAAATGGAAAAGTACCCCTAAACTAATGAATTATAAGAAAAATAATTCAAGAATACTTTTAATACGAATTACTGATGATTTTCATTTAAAATTAATTGTATTACAGTTATATTTTTTAACATTTTATTTAGTTTAAAAGTGTTATTGAAATTTCTTCTACTAAGACCCAATGATTAGGTAATCATTTGATTTTTTTTTTTTTTGAAAATTAAATATATAAATAGTTTGTTCATCCATTGTTATATTTTAGGATTGTTTTCAAAATCAAAACCAAAATTTGAAAAAAAAAAATTCCAAAAACTTGTTTTTGTTTATGGAAATTGACTAAAAACTCCAATGTTTATATAGAAAATATGGAAGTTATAGGAAGAAATTACGAGAGAACAAGCACAATTAAAAAAAAAAAAAAAACAAAAAAACAAAAAACTAAATTGCTATTAAATGGGGGCTATATAATGATGTTAATTATTATTATTATTATTATTTAGATTGTATTGTTGAAACTTTTGAAAGTTCATAAGTATTCTTTAAACAAAGTACAAAATTCAAGGACTTTTTATAAGTAGTAATTATAGAGATTTTGGTTGCATGTTGATCAATTGACATAAAGTAGACATCTTACCAAAAGATTGAGGTTCAAATCCTTCATTCCCCATATTGAACTAAAATAATAGTTTTCGATATATACGTTGCCACCGAATGCAAGTTTACACTTTTAGTATAAATATTTGGAATTTAGTTTTTAATGGTCCAAACTACAAATCAGACGAGAGACAAGTTATGGAAAATATCAACATCTACACATATGTGGATAACTCTTGTTCACAAATATATCGACATATGGAAAATATCAACATCCACACAGATGTGGGTAACTCGTATTCACAAATATATCGATGGATATGTCGAGAAAAAATCACGAATGTCGCAAAGATTAGAACAATATATTGAGTTTTTTTTTTTTTTTTTTAAATTAAATCATACTATTCAAGTAACAAACTACGACTTTAAGCATATAAATCAACAATTAGAAGCCAATTGTGGTCATTGATAGAATAACAATAAATAGTGAGTAATGAAAAATGAATATGAAGTAAATATTTCATCAATAATTTTTAGGTCATGCAAATAGAAGGTCAAATACAAATTACATGTTCGTAGTGAGATGATGATATGTGAGGTACCAAGCGACTATTTATGTAATATGTGTGACAATAATAGTACTGTTTTCAAGTCATAGTATATCCAAAACCATCAACGTTATTTAAAGTACAACATGCACAAGTATCAATGTTGATTCCAATAGAAGGATACCTTTGATCAACCCATATTTTTGTCTAAATAAGGATGCCCTGGATAATATAAATAATTAGCAGTAATGAGTACAAGTTTTCATCACTTTCATAAGAAAGTTGTGGTCCCCCGTGTATATTTAAACATGTCATGTCCATCATTGTAACTATAAGAATCGTAATCACTTGAATGATTATAGTTATTATTGTAATAACCATAATCATCATTGTTATAGCCATAATGCACGTCTATACTAATTGTACAAACTCATTCACTTTGTACTTCAAGCAAATGAGTATGCGTCAAATCCAACATCATTATTTGTATATTTTTCAATATGTAATTGTTCAAAAATTAAAGATTTGAATGGTAAAAGAATCAAAATTCACATTAATTAAAGTTTACGGGTGACATTACGTGAAAATTATATAAAGAGTTTAAACGCGGTTAAAGTATAGGTTTGTTACATGATCTGTTTCTTTCAAAATTTATTTATTGAAAATGAAAGTTTTGTGCTGTAAAAGGATCAAAGTTCACACCATTTCAAGTTTGAGATAAAATGGTGTGAAAATTCAATGAAACGAGTTTAAATAGAGCTATAAATTTTGCTAGAAATACAAAGACGAAACAAAATGTTGTGATTAGTTGGAGAGCTAGGCGAGTTAAGTTTTGTGGTGCCTACGAATATAGGTGGATGTTTTAGGATTCTTTGGAAAGTGGTGCGGAGGCATGGGATGGGTGGCGTGTGATTCCGTTGGATCTTTAATATGCGTTGTTTTGTGAAAGTTTGCTTAAAAGTGGCCGACTAAGCTGTCATCAAGGGCCTTCATTATCTCCTATCCTTCCTTACCCCTTCTCTTATATCGTGGTTGAACTTGATTTTTGGGATGGTTACTTTGGTAAACAAATGCTCGTCGGGGTTATTTTTATGAATTTTATTTTTAAATGCATAATATTAGCAATGCAAAACTTGAATACAAGAATACAATTGGTATTTTCAGGGCATATAGGGCTAAGCTGCAATTTACGAAAATAATATGGTAAATTTATAAATTATTAAACATCATTAGTGGTGCATAATGCAATTTCAGTTTCACTTTGGCATCAGAAGAGTGCTGTGGAAGTTTTCACAATTTACACTATAAAATGGTTTCTCCACCGCGCCATTTTCTTGCGCCAAAATTAACACGAACGGAAGCAAATTGCTCTTCGGTCTATCGCAACGAAGTCCACGAAGCTCAAATTCACCTACTCATTCGTCAATGAATTTTCGTTATTCCATTCTCGTGGTTAATGACTCTACATCCTTGTCTTTGTTCCGGTGAATTGGAAGCAAGACAATGGGGGATTCGCAATCAGAATCGAGCGTTTTCAGTGTTCGGATCGTCTCCATCGATTACTACCTTGCGCCTCCAATTCCAGGGCTTGGCGTATCTTACAGTAGCTTTCAAGGTAAAGTTCACTTCTCTTTCGCATTATGTTATGGTTTGCTGAGTTTATCTACTTCGTGTCGACCATGGGTTTCTTTTGATTTTCAGTTTTGGCAGTCAAGGACAGGTTTAGGATTCTTTATGTGAATTCATAGTCTCAAGTCAATGGTAGAATGATAATGGGAAGAGACTCTATACTCTGTTTTATTTGTTCGTTCTCAACATGGCTACTAGTTGAACTTGACTAAGGAGAGTGTAAAAAATGAATGTAGATATTATTTGCTATATATATTATCCCCTTTATTTTTCTCCAGTACAAACTTAGCTTTGGGGTTTACTAATGTATTTTTTTTTCGTATCATTTAATTTGAAGGCGGGAAGGTGAACGAGGTCCCTGTATTGAGAATATATGGTTCCACTCCAGCTGGTCAGAAAACATGCGTCCATGTTCATGGAGTAAGACCTGTTACTAATTCTCGAATAGGCGCTTGATTATGTATATATATAGGATAGAAAATCGAGTTTTCATTGAGAAGAAAAGAAAGAATACAAAGCAGTATATACCAGCTATACAAAGAAAAAAGGGGGAGGGGTCCGATCTTAGATAATTAAACCCAATGGAAAATTACAGAAGGCTTTTGGGACTGAAGCCCAAAGAAAGGCATTGAACCTGACACAAGATCACTACTTTTCCCAAGACCTCTCTCCCACCACTCCTCTCCAGCCAATGCCTCCACATATCACAAAATTGAAAAAGGTAAAAGAATTAGCACACCAAAGGATCCGACCCTCATCACTAAAGGGCAAGTGTGAAAGACCTCATCCATAAAATAGCAACATCTCCAAAAACTTATATTGAACCAACAAACTAACTGCTCCATGTTTGATGAGTTTCACGGTTATGCTTATCGAGGGCGTGTTGGTTGTGGTGTGGCCGCATGCCCATGTCATCCCCTTTCTACCATGCTTTCATTGTATGTCTTTCATTACATGCTAGTTTTGTTCGCTTGCCTTTTTGTTGATGAATTATGACTCTTCGACACTTTCCATATGCTATGGTGACATGATGAATATGCCTCAAAATGTATTATGGGAGGTAAAACTAGTTGTCAATCCTCCCTACCTTGATGTATGCTATTAGCCAGTGTTTATCTTAAATGCTTTCTAGCCTACAACAAGTTTTTTCTCAAATGTTTTCCAACAATTTAAGTTCTCTTTGAAAAAGAAACTTTTCCAATGGTTTCCAAAACTTTCTCCCCACCCCATTTTCTAGAACTGTTTTCCCAGAAACAAGGGTTGAGATTGTGAGATAGGCTAGTTGTGGCACTGTTGTCCTGAATTTAAGTTGGATGACTTGCTTAAGGGCGAGAACAAGTGCCATACAATCATTTTGCGAGTTCCTAAGAAGTGTGATTTTGACATTGGGGACCCTTCCAAAAGGGAGAAAAAGACCCTTTGGCTGAATATCATATGGGCTCGTTTGTGGTAAATTTAGATCAAGAGAAATTCTCGTATCTTCAATGATAAAAAACAAGATTGCAAAGCTCTCCTGTTGACAATTATGTACCTTTCACTTCTTAGTGTAACTTGAGCCCTCTTTTGTAATTATAGTTTATCTTATCTTGTAGCTCAAAGAATAGCTTTTTTTAATAAAATAAACATTTCATTGATAAATTAAATCAGGGAAAAAACCCCAAACACCAATAGGTGATTACATAAGGGAGCGCCAATTACTGAATAAAAAGATAAGCTAAAATGGATGCTTTATTATACACCAAGAAAAGCAGTAGACAAACCCGATCCCATAAAATGATTGAAAGGGCAAAAAAGTCACTAAAAAGCCGACGGTTCCTTTTGCCCTACAACCTCTAGACAAAAGCACACACGAGAGCCAACCAAATCGTCTTCTTAGTACCACCAAAAGGATGACCCACCAATAAGGAAGGTAGAGCATTAGAGATGAAATTAGGACAAGTAAAAGACCATCCAAAAGAAGGCAGAACAATATCCCCAACTTTGCAGCAAAAGGGCACTGCAAAAACAAATGAACTGAAGATTCAACATGTTAATGACACATGTGGCACCAAGAAGGAGAAGTACACATATAAGGAAATTAACGTTGCAAACGATCAATAGTATTGATGGCACCCTAGCTAAGCTCCCGAAGAAAATTTTTGATCTTCTTAGGGCAATGGTCTTTCCAAATCACCAAATAAAGATTAGACAGAAAGGAACCCCTAGCACCCACAAAATCAATCATAAGAGATTAAATAGTAAAAATCATAGATGGAGGCAATAACCAAGAATCAGAAGAGGAGCACAATAGAAACCAAGTGATGAGATAAAGTGACCCATTCCGGAATCTCCAATTCAATAAGATTACGTAGAAAATTTAAGTCCCAAGCTAAGGAAGATGGAATCCACACATTAGCCACAATAGCCTCTGACTGTGCAATATGTTAACGCCTCGGAAACATTGCTGAAAGAACACCACAACTTAGCCATGAGTCATGCCAAAAAGAAGTATTAGCACCATCACTAAGCGGACGATGAATACGAGTAGCAACCAAAAGAATAAATTGACAAATAAACCTCCAAAGGGCTTTAGGAGAATTGGAGAAGCATGAGAAATAGGAGTAGGCCAAATGCAATCAATAGAATAATAGCGACAATAAAAGTTCTCCATAATGCATCACGCACGGATAGAAACCGCCCAAGTCCATTTTGCAAGAATAGCAAAATTACTTTGTTTAAAGTTTACAATACCAAGACCTCGAAAGTTGAGGACGCTGAGATATCCCCCAATTCATATTGTGCATGCCACCATCAACACAAGAACCCTCCAAAAAGAAATTGTGAAATATCTTGTCAAGGTGATTAATGACAGAGGAGGGAGCCCTGAATAGAGATAAATAATATGTAGGGAGACAGCAAGGGTAGCTTGAATGAGAGTGTGCTTGCCACCTTTCGAAATGTAAGCATACTTTCAATGAATAGCTTTTTATAAACACACTAATAGGAAGTGAGTCATTTTTGTACTTTCATCATATAAATGAAATGTTTAACCTATTAAAAAAATGGTTTAACGAGGAAAGAGGAGCTAGGACATTTGACATCTCTCTACCAGATAGGAGGGCTAGATTTTTCGACATCTCTATTTTTAGATGGAGAAATACACCATGACCACAAATAAGAAAGGAGAAAGGAGATCTCCCCGTTTAGTTTTCCTTGCAAAAGAAAAAAAAAACCCTCCTTGTTTATCTCGAGGATGATGGCTTGTTTCTTTTAAAATTGGTATTCTTCTAATGGCTCGTTTCCTAGTTTTTGATCCAAGATTTATCTTCTGCTAACAAAAGCTCCTTGAGCAGAAGAGATAGTACTAGGGTGATTGTTGTAAAGCCTTTAGTTTATTATCATCGTTATTATTGTTTTGGTAATATACGTCTCTTGGTCAGCATAAGCTGTTTACCATTTAATCGACCAAGTCATTTTTCTTAAATGTATTTGGTTGCCATTTTTAAGTGCATGTATACAACTTTATACGAACATGTGTTAAAATGATGTTTTATTTTTGTAGGTCTTACCCTATTTATACGTGCCGTGCTCAGAGATTTCATTGCAGTTGCACTCCGAAGGTCTGCAACTCACGAATGTGATTATAGTTTTATTTTGGTTATCAAGCTTATTTAATGAGCATGTAATTGTTATATTTCATATTATTTGTTTTTACTTTATTTTCCTAATATCAATTTAATCTATTATATCTGTGTATATAGTAAAAGATTTATTTATTATAAATATCCTCTGAAGTTAATACTAACATGAACATAACTTAGCAATTAAGACATCCCTGATAATCTAGGTCGTAGGATGTAATATTCTCAAAATATACTTGGAATCTATTCTAGGATTTAGGTTATTGAACATCAGCGAAATTCTGCCGTTACTCCCCCCTTAACTTTCGAAGAAATAAGGTTGGCTATGAAGAATCTTGGTAAAAACAAGGCGAAGGAACCAGATGGTCATACTGCGGATCTTTTTCTTTAAGTATTGGCCTCTTTGGAAAGTTGGTTTTCTAAGCTTGTTTGATATTTCACGACAATGGTCACTTAAATTCCTACACGGAAGAGAACTTTATATGTCTAATGCTGAAAAAAGAAGCTGCTGCTTTTGTAAAGGACTTTTGATCAATTAGTCGTACAACCTCAATGTACAAAATTATTGCAGAAGTTTTAGAAGAGCATTTGAAGAAGGTACTACTGTTATTATTTCTTATTCTTAGAGCGCATTTGTTGAAGGGAGGAACACTAAGCCGTGGAAGATTATAGATCTAGAAAACAAAAGGGATGGACCTTCAAATTGGATTTAGAGAAAGCTTTGACCGTATGGATTAGGAATTTCTAGAGGAAGTGACGAAACTCAAGGGATTCTATAGAAATGGATTGGTCAGATCAACGATTGTGTTAAAAACTTAAAAACTCTATATTCTCCATGTTTATTAGTAGATGACCTTGCCACAAAATTTTAGCTTCTAGTGGGATTAGACAAGGAAACTCACTATTTTCTTTTCCTTTTCTTCTAGTTAGTGAAGTTTTGAGCAACCTTATTGACACAACTCATGCCAATGGTGTATTTGAAGGCTTTATCATAGGCAAAGATAAAGTTCATGTCCCCATTCTATAATTGGCTGATGACACACTCCTATTTTGTAAGTATGATGATGACATGCTCGATACTCTTATCCATACTATTGAATTATTTGAATGGTGCTTGGGTCTAAAAGTGAATTGGAAAGAAATTTGTTTTATGTGGGACCAATTTGGATGATGCTAAGTTGCACTCAACATCTTCTCATTTGAAATGTAAAGTGGAATCTTTTCCTTTTACATATTTTGGTCTCCCTTCAGGGGTTATTCATAGAGTAGTTAATTTTCTCAAGATAAAATTCAAAAGAAGCTAGATAGGTGGAAAAGATTCAATGTATCAAGGGGAGGAAGATTGACACTTTGCAACTCTGTTTTATCTGGCATGCCCCTTTCTTATATGTTGATTTCTCAATGCCTCCCAAAGTCAATATGGAAAAGAATTTTGTTTTGTTTTGTTTTGGATGGTTTTAAGGGAAGCAAGATAAATCATTTACTAAAATGGGAGTTGGTTTGTAAAGCACAAACCGATGGTGGTCTTGGCACAACCAGCTAGAAATTAAAACATATGGCATTTTTGGGTAAGTGGGGCTGGAGATTTATGATTGAAAAAGATTTTCTCTGGCATAAAGTGATTCAGAGCATTTGTGGCATCTATTTTTATCATTGGGACACCTTAGGGAAATATGGTTTGAGGCTGCGTATCCTATGGATTAATATTTCCAAGGTTTGGAAACATGTTGGAGGTGTTTGGGGTGAGGAGATGAGATGAGATGAGTTGAGATATGAACTCAACTCATTGTTTGGGATGCCAACTTCGTATGTCATGATATTTTATACCATGTCCACCAATAGTGCACTTAGGCCTCATCACCATCGGTGCCTCGTTGCTCAACTTCGACGACCAACTTTGGCGACCACCTCCGACAGCCTACTTTGGCAACCACCGGTTGCGGCCAACTCTAGCAACATCCAACCACCACTGTTGACGGCCAACTCCGGCGACCTCCAACGACCACCACTCCACCAACTCTAATGACCATTATTTTAAATTATGACTACTACAAATTTGGATTTTGTTGACACACGAGTTTTTTATGTTGTTGACACTCGTGACATAAAATCGTCAATAAAACTTTAATTTAAAGCTTAAAAATAATTATTAATTTAAAAATACTTATAAAACATCAATAAATGTTTATATTTAAGTTGACGCACAAAATTGTCAATAAAAATACCTTTGTTGACACAAAAGTACATAAATTATGTTAAAACGTTGAGTTTTTGGTTTTTTGATTAGTCCATAGTATTTTATAGTCGTTCTTTACAGTAATTTAACATTAATAAAATCACTTTCATCATGTAAGAAATCAAACAACCTTGTATGTAAAAACACTGTTGAGAAAAATTGTCAGACACATGAGTGTTTTTATTTTAAAAAGTTTTTATAAAAAGTGTTAAAATAAAAATTACTTAACTAGAAACGTCACCTGCTCCAATTTGTAAAATTATTGCTTAAATTAAAAAAAAAAGTTGAAATGCATGATCCAAAAGTAGACCCTAAACCCCATTTCCCAAAACTCCCAACAATACATGCGTGCTTAAAAAACAATAAAATAAAGTGTAATCTATAGTTTATTAAAAATATATATGTAGAATTTTGAATAAAAAAGTTTCTAAACAAAAATAATTATCATAAAAATAGATTATTTATGTAGGAAAACTGCACCAAATACTCCTGACATATAAACTCAACACCCAAAACACCCAAAACATAGACATATGAACTCCAGACATATAAACTCTACAGACATATGAACTTTTGACACATGAAATCAACTCAACGCACCAAATAGCCCCATTGAGTGTTTTGCATCCTTCAAGCTTGGAAATGACAGAAAAATCTCTTTTTGGTTAGACACACGAGTTTGTGATTCTTCTTTGAGATCGTGCTTCCCTTGTTTGTTTAGACTATCAATTTTTCGTAATGGTTCGTTTATTGACCATTTGGATAGTGATACTCTTTCCTAGAATATTGTGCTCCGTTGTTTATTAAGGATGAAAAGATGATGGGTTTTCAACTTATGCGTGGTGTTAAACCACCGATTTACCAGAAAGCTTAAGTTGATGGGTGAAGGTAAATTTAATATTATATCATCTAACATTTCCCCTCACTTGTGAGCTTGAAATATGTAGAAAACCCAACAAGTGGAAATCAATATTAATTGGAGAGGAAATAAGATGGCAAGGGTTTGAACATAGGACGTCCTAGACCACTTGCTCTGAGACCATGTTAAATCACTGATTGACCCAAAATCTTAAGGTGATGGATGAAGTTAAATTTAATATTATATCATCTAACACTTGGAATTGTAGTATGAAAGAAGGTGGTTGCATTCTTGGATTCAAGAAGCTGGCCCTTGATCTTTCAGGTAGTTTTATTGTGAAATCTCTTTCAAAGTATTTGGCAGCACCCTCACCTATGGATAGGGAGGTTTATTTGGCCATATGGAAATCGTGTCCCAAGCGCATCAATACTCTTATTTGGGTGGTTCTAAAAAGTACCTTTAGTTGGAGGGTACTTTTTTCTGCCGATAAAACACCTCTTTTTTGATTCCCTTCTTTTCTTTCTTCACCTCTTTAAGGATCTATGTGAAGGAATGGTGCATTTTGTCTTTCAGTGCCCCTATGTCATGAACTGTTGGTGGAAGCTATTCTCAATCTTTGAGTTGGATTGGGTCTTTGGCAATGATTTTTTCGAAAACATTCAACAAATGTTGATTGGACCATCCCTCGAAAAGGGGCTGAGGTTGGTTTGGGCAAATGCAGTAAAGGCACTATTAGTGGAGATTTGGTTTGAGAGAAACCAAAGGTATTTCAAGACAAAAAATCAAGTTGGTCAAACTGGTTGGTGGTGGTATTACTGAATGCCTCTTCTTGGTGCACATTATAAAAAACGTTTGTAGATTTCCCCATTCAAGTTCTTTATCAAAATTGGAAGGTGTTTATTTTTCCAGCACCGTAGCATTAGAGGAATTATTGTATTTACAGTTCCTTTTTACTTCTAGAGTATAGTCGGTCTCTTCCTCATTGTAATCGGGGCTACTTTTGATTTATTTGTTCTCTTTGTACTCTTTTTTGCACACCTCAAGTTTAGTTTTTGATTGAAAGTGATGAGAGTGCTATGAGGGTGTCAACCTAGTTGAAATGTCTGGGTGCATTCCCTGATTCAAAGTTAGGAATTTTCTCATTAGTATTATCTCTTGTACTATGAAATTTTATCTCATTTCATTATATCAATGAAATAGATCGTTTCTTTTTTTTTAAAAAAAGGATTCCCTTCTTTTCTTCAATGAAATAGATCGTTTCCTTTTTTTTAAAAAAAGATTCCCTTCTTTTCTTTCTTCACCTCTTGTAAATCAGCGGCTCATTAAATATCCACAGATTATTTGGGTGGTAAGAAGGTTTATTCAGCCATACGGAAGTCTGAGTGTCCCAAGCGCATCAATATTCTTATTTGGGTGATAATTAGTGGCTCCTTAAATAGCTCTGTAGTCCTTCAAAGAAAGGAGCCTTCTCGTTGCATTTCCCCAGCAGTTTGGCCACTTTGTATGTTAAGACAGTGATACTTTGCAACATTTAATCTTTGATTGCTCATTTTCAAGGCAATGATGATGGAACTTGTTCTCAATTTTTAGCATTCAGTGGGTGTTTCAAACTTCTTCAAGGCTTAGGTCATCATCATCTATATGAAGGATTTATGGTTGGAAAAGAAAGAAACCATGTCTCTATCTTACAATTTGCAGACGATACCTTGATTTTCTGCACATATGATGTAGAAATGCTTGAGAAATTAAAGGAGATCATAGATTTATTTGAGTGGTGTTCAGGCCAAAAAGTTAAATGGGAAAAATCAGCTTTAATTGGAGTAAATGTGGAGATCAAGACACCATCACAGCTGCTGCCAGATTGAATTGCAAAGTAGGCAGCCTGCCTTTCATGTACCTTGGTTTACCCTTGGGAGGTTATCCAAAAAAGCTGTCCTTTTAGCAACCGATCATAGATAAAATTCAAATCAAACTAGACAAATGGAGAAGATACAATCAATCGAGATGGGGAAGGGCAAAACTTTGTAAGTCCGTCCTAACCAATCTTCCTACTTCCTATATGTCCTCATTTCTTATGCTAGAAAAGGTAGTAAATACAATTGAACAGCTGATGAGAAACTTCTTTTGGGAGGGGAAGAAAGGAGGGAAAATAAATTATTTGATCAAATGGGAGGTAGTGACTCGAAATAAAAAAGATGGAGGCTTGGGACATGGTGGTTTGAAGGCAAAAAATTTGGCATTATCAGCCAAATGGGGGTGGAGATACTTTAATGAAGACAATTCTCTCTGGTATCAAGTCATGAGAAGCATTTATGACAAGGGCTTATTTAATTGGCACACATTTGGAAAAGTTAACCTAAGCCTTAGAAGTCCTTGGATCAAAATAACCTAGGTTAAAGTAGAAGCCTTATCAATATACAAGCTTGGCAACGACAGTAGAATCAGATTTTGGCTGGACACTTGGGTTGATAAGCTTTCGTTGAATGTGCCATTCCCCAAAATTTTTAAAGTTACCTTAAGGCGCAAGGATCTGTTGTGGATCATTGGGACAATATCCATCTCTCATGGTCTGTTTTCTTCTGAAGACTCCTAATGGATGATGAGTTGGTGGAATTTCAGAATCTTATTGGGATGATATCAAGGAAAAAGGTGTTGGATGCTCCAGATAAGTGTGCTTGGTCACTTGAAACCGGGGGAGCTTTCTCAGTTAAATAGTTGGTTAATCACCTCAAATTCTCATCTCCATTAGAAAGAGGATTGGAAAAGGCATTATGGATGACCAAGAGTCCTCGTCGAGTTAATATTACAATTTGGATAATGATTTTTGGTGCTTTAAATTGCTTGGAGGTACCACAAAGGAAGCTCCCTACACACTGCTTGTCTCCTACAATTTGTCATTTCTGTTTAACAGCAAGTGAAACCCAGCAACACATATTCTTTGGGTGTTCATATGCTGTCAATTGTTGGCAAAAGTTATTTAAGACTTGTTGCACAAGTTGGGTTTTTGGCAACTCCTTTCGAGATAATATTGTGCAGCTTTTGGCAGGGCCTATGCTGAAGTCGGGTCCCAAATTGATATGGATCAATGCTGTCAAAGCACTGCTATCGGATCTGTGGTTTGAGAGAAATCAGCAAATTTTCCATGATAGAGCAAATTCTTGGAAGGATTGCTTCGAGACAGCAAGGCTGAACGCATCCTCTTGGTGTTCCATCTCCAAATTCTTTGAAGATTACTTGGTGCTAGAATTAAGCCTAAATTGGAGTTTGTTTTTTATGCAAGATTGTTAACTTTAGTTTTTTTTTTTTTTGGTTTTTTTTTAGCTTTCATGTGGTGTTCGGGGTTGGAAGTTGGTAGGCTTACATCATTCTGAGGGTTTTTTTTGGCTGTTTTGTCAACTTCTGGTTGTTTGTAATCTTGCATTGGACATTTTGTTATTTGGTTCTATTATTCGGATATGATGTAGGTGCTAAGGGGTTTCAACCTAGTTGAGATGCCAGGGTGCACCTCTTGATCCTCTATATTGTTCTTTGTACTATATTTTCATTATATCAATGAAAATTTTTGTTTCCGTTTGAAAAAAAAAATCTAAGTGTTTGTGGAGCGGTGAAAACTCTTCTATTAAAAATTAGGTTAGAAAGGAATCAGAGGATCTTTCACAATAAATCACTTCCTTGGTTCGATTGTTTCAATTCAGCTCACCTCAAAGCTTCCACTTGGCGTTCTCTTTCTGAACTTATGCAAACTTCTCTATTCAAGACTAATGTCTCAATTGGAGTGCCTTTAAGTTTTAATTATCCTTAAGTCTGTTATCCTCTGTCTTTCTATATTTTTATGCCTTTCATTTTCTTTCCCTTCTAGGGTTACATGTACTTTTGACTAGTAGCATCTTTTCATTATTTCAATGAAATTTTGTTTCCTCTAAAAAAAGTTTAGGCTCTCAGTTTTCTTTTAATAATAATAATAATGGTTTTTTAAAACT
The DNA here is from genome assembly GCA_030954485.1 of Citrullus mucosospermus. NCBI lineage: Eukaryota > Viridiplantae > Streptophyta > Magnoliopsida > Cucurbitales > Cucurbitaceae > Citrullus > Citrullus mucosospermus. Next base: position 28,933,734 of record CM062056.1, read on the forward strand.
CTTTTTTTCTTCTTCTTCTTCTTCTTCTATTATTTTATCATTTTATTTTAAAAAATAATAATTAAAATGGCTATTCCAGCATGTTATGTTTTCATGCACCTGCTTGAATCTTTGTTGAATCTATGACACTGTTATGTTATGGTGCTATTGTAGCTTAAATATTTTTATTTTGCGCAGGAGAAGCTTTAGGGAATGTTGTATCTCTTGCACTTGAAAAAGCCTTAAAGGTATTCTTTACGAGGACAACTAAATGTTATGCTTCATTGCAGTTATCTGTTAATCCCTCTTGTTCTTCATTTCTAATGACATTATTTTGGTTCCGTTTGAGCTTTGAAGCTGAAAGGCAATTCTGGTTCAAAGAGACAGCATGTACATGGTTATAATCTTGTTCGGGCGAAAAAGCTTTATGGTTACCATTCATCAGAAGAGCTTTTTATGAAGATATATTTGTATCCAAATGTAACAGGGTTTTATTTTATCCATATGCTATTCTGTCTTTGATAGGCAACCTGGGATTGAATGCCTTGACAACAATTTAGATATTATCCACAAGATATCACCCGTGCTGCAAATCTTCTGCTGGTATAGTTTTTGAACTTCCACTTTGCAGCCATTCATATTTCTTATCTTCCTGTTGATTTACATGCTAAATTGGATGGTGGATATTGCAATGACATCTGTTTCTCTGTAACAGATGATGATTTGCATAGCGTAATTTTGCCAGTGTATATTATATGGATAATTTGCAGTGAAAATGTGTCCTATGTTAGAAATTACGAACTATATCAAGAGCTTAAACTTTTGAGATGGATGCTGTAAATGAACCGAAGTTTGAGAATAGTAACTCTTGGTTATTTTTTAAGCCCTACTTTCAATGAAGTCTACAGTAATCTCTCCCCTTATTTTCATCTCTGGCTGTTATAATTCAAAGCTAGTTCTAATTAAAAGTTCATTAATTGATTGATATTTTGTGCATAATTTTCTCTTTATTTTAAAAGTTTAAATAATTTTTGTTTTCAGGTTTTATTAATAAATTGAGTTCTTAATATTTGATCCAAACACCAATTGATATAGATCAACTATGAGGATCGTATCTATATAATTTTGCACTTCTCAAGAAGTATATACATCAATTTCCAGTCTAATTAATTTTGGATAAGACTACTTTTCTTGTCTAAGTTTTGAAATTTCCTTTTGAGAAATTTATTTCTTTTCCTATTTTTTTAAAAAATAATTTAGATAACTTTTCTACTTTCCCTCCTCTCCAATTGGAGGTCTTTTGTAATCATCACATGGCGTTTCCCCCTTTTGTAATTTCATACTATCAAATTTCTTATTAAAAAAATAAATAATTTTTTTAAAGTTCAAAATTTGATTTCTAATGTTGATTTCAAGTATCTGTCTTGAATCTGTAACTACTTGCAATTCAACTCTCTCTCTCTCGCACTCGAATTTCAAGTATCTGTCTTAAAATTTCTTTAATGTTTGTAGTTTAGTTCAAACCTAGAGTTTGGCCCTATCACCAATTCAACATAAATTTAACCAAAATGTTCAATTCTACCATGTGGATGTTTTGCTTGTAAGGCAGCTTGGAAGATCCTGTTTGCTAACTGTATTTACTCCTTTTCTTTCTCCAGAATGGCGCTATTCCTGAGAAGAGTTTACAGCCTTATGAGTCCCACATACCATTTGTCCTGCAGTTCCTCGTGAGTAGATTTATGAGTTCCAAAATAATTATAAATGAGAGATACATTCAGCTACTTTTTGATTGGTAGATTAGTGGATTTCCTCTAGTTTCCTGATCTAGTTCCAATTTAGTTTCTATGTTTGTTTGCCTCCCTTTTCTCTTGTTTTTTTTGGGCATGTGTGCATGTGAGTCTTTTCATATGGTATTTCTAAACTGGTAAGCTTAGTTTTCACCCCTTCTTTTAGTTATTGTGGTCGATGTGGATGTCATCCTGGATAATCTGCTAGAGGTATAAGCTCACTGTCAATTCAATTTTACCATTAGGTTTTTTGTCCTGGTCTCATCAAGGCTCGATAATAGAATTATAGCAACAATTTACTATAAAGCTAGTTGAATGAAGTCTAAGCTAGCTGTTAACTTGATTTTTTTTTGAAACATAAACAAAACCAATGCTCCAAACACAAAGAAACATAAGAGCAAAAGATGCAACAAATCTAATAGCTTTAGGATAAAAAAGATGCAACAAATCTGTTAACTTGATTTTACTATTAGCCTTTTATCTTGTTCTCATCAAGGCTAGAGAATAGTTCTATAACAATAACCTACTTAAACTACTTTGAAGTATCAGGTACTGAACTAGCTTCTGGCTAATAGCGCCCATTTTGCAATTGTCCTTGATTTTATTGCTTAACTAAGCACTTTGCATATCACATATACAAAATATTATATTACATCGGTTGTTTTAAGTTACTCATCTTCAATTAGTGTCTCTCCGTCAGTGAGTATGCCTTCTATTTTGCTTTGGTCAAAGCCATTTTTTTTCTTGAGGCTATCATACTTTGTTTTAGAAATGCAGGTATTCCTACATTGCTTTCCCCTTCATTCTGTATCATAAATATCTTCTAGTAAACAGTTAAACATTCAATTAATTTTGGTACTCTGGAAGCCTTTTTTTTTTTTTTAATTTTTTTTTATTTTTATCTTTATTCGTGTAGCTCTTGACCTTTTGGATCTGAACTACCGTTTCTGCTAGGTTGACTATAATTTGTATGGTATGGGTCTTCTGCATCTAGTGAAATTGAAGTTCCGTCATCCAGTACCAGATGCTCCAGGGAAGAAATTAGATCACATTTTCCAGTACATGTGTGAGAATCATGCAATGGATAATGCAAATAATGTGTGTTCTGGTGGCAATAATCCAACTTGCATGCCTTCCGATCCTCAGGTTTCGTTTGTCCTTTTGCTCCCCCCCCCCCCCCCCCCCACCCCCAACCCACCCCAAAAAAAAAAAAAAAGAGTATAACCATTTGCATGATTGCATGTCTTGATTATGCAAATAATGTGTGTTCTGGTGGCAATTTCATTAGGCAGATCCAAGTAATGATGCAACATCAACTTCACCAGTATGGATATCTTCTAAAATTCCAACAGATTGGATGTGGAAAATTCCTACTGCAATGGATGCTTTAGATGAAGATGGAATCAATTTCTGTAAACGTCAAAGCGTTTGTGAGCTTGAGGGAGATGTTGCTGTAGAAGGTTCATTTGGCTTCGTAATTATATTTGACGCGAAAATACTTTCTTTTAACAGGTTGTAGTAGAAGAGTTCCTTATAACTCATTTATTTCCTTGTGATGTTAAGGTTTTCAAAAATTTTGTTCTGCAGATATTCTCAATCAACATTCTAAACTGTATACATCTTTTTCTCAAACCCATTCAGATGTGAAAATGGTTCAATCACTTGTATCAATTTGGGAGGTTGGATATTGTCCCGTCTTTTATTTTATTTTTTCTATTGTCTTGTTGTATTTATGTGCATTCACGTGCAAACACTGTGTGATGGACTCTTTAGCTGTAATATATATACATGCTTGTTCAGTGAAGTTGCTTCTTGTCCGTATCACAGGAGGAGTATAGGAGAAATGGCCTGCAGGAGGCACCAGGGCCACCTGATCCTGGAAAACCATCGCCAAAAGAAGTTTTGGAAACTTTCTCACTTGGTACGGACTATGAGAAAAAATTGACTGAATTATATGAAAGACCAAAAAGTTCATCAGTATTAACTCCACTTGAAAAAGATGAAAGGTTGGTGCAGTCCTTGACATCTTCAGCCAATGAAGCAAATAAAATTGGAGTAGGATGTTCTGATGGTGAGTCTCTAAAACATGTTAAGGAGACAGGCAGAACTAAATCGGACTCATTTTGCCCTTCTTCATTTGAAGATCATGACAAAATGCTTGTTGAAGGAGAGGATGTGGTCCCAAGATTGTCTATGGATGAAGTTCAAGTAACTCCCAAGGTAACTAATTGCTGCTTGTGTTGGGCGTTGTCTCTCTTGTTACTTTGATGTCAATTGTCACGGTGATTTTGCACTTGATATATAAACTTTTGTGTTACCTTATACTCTGATAATCAAGTTAAATTACCATTCCACCTACTTTAGGGATGTGGTGTGTTGAGTTTTTTTGGCAGTAGATGTCACAAACTGGACTAGGGTCAATCAACTACTTTTAGTCTTGATTGTTTCCTTCACTACATTCAAGGGGGGTATGGGTGTATTTGAAGATTATTCTTCCTTTATACTCTATCTCAGTTTCTTTCCCTTGATCTACTCGAACAATTCTTCGATGTCTGTAAATTTTAATATTTGGTAGAATGTTGTTGATGAGAAAACTTTTGCACATTCCTCTTTACTTTATCCATAGGAGTTTTTCTTTTTAACATTAATGGGCAAATTTCAGGGTATGGATTTGTCATACATTGGTGGTATTTTCTGTATTTGTTTAAAAAATAATTTAATTTTATATGATGAAAAATATAAAAATTTTCTCCTAAAGAAGAAAAAAGAAAAAAAGAAAAGAAAAAAGAAGAAGAAGAAAATAGGTTTAGTAAGGTGAAGTTTTGTGGGAGCTGAATTCTGTTTGGTTAGTGGTTGGAAGATTAGAAGATAAAAAAGTGATTGTAAAAGTCGGTTTTAATCCATTTTGAGTTGAACCAAATGTTTGATTTTGTTCTGACGTCAGTCATGTTTGGGTTGTAATGTTTATTTTGGAATATTCATCTTTTCAGGCTGTTGACGAGGAGGCACTAGGACTCTTGAGATGGCTAGCTACTTCTCAGGCTGCACAAGATATTAATTCCGATGATGAACTTCTTTGTGAGACAATTTTGGGGCCCTTGTTGCCTGCAGCAAACATGGATCAAGTGATAGAGAGAGCTAGCCAGGATTATGGTTCTGAGTCTCAAAAGGAGTGTCAAGACATTCTTGATTCAGTTGAAGATCTAGACGAATTTGAGGGGCTTAACAAGACAAAATGTTGTCCCCATGATGAGCATCTTTTTAGGTCTTCTGAAGAAACTATTCCCCAACTTGATGGTGCTGCAGATGATATGTTCTCTTCTTGTGGAGGGTCGACTGAAAACTCACCTGATAGAGATTTAATTATTGAGAATGAAAGATCTTCCAAACTTGTGGTATTGCATGGCATTGATTCAGGTTCTTGCAGTCACAAAAAAGAGAAATCATTGTGGGGCTCTTTACCTTTTCAGGAGGCTGAGAAAGGGAATACAGATTCAACATGTGTCAATTCTTGCAGGCCTGATATGTGTGCAAGTTTGACCAAAGATTCTGAGTTCATCAGTTGCTTTTCTAGAGAAGATGGTAGGCAGATGGATGTTACATTACAAAATGCAGGCACAGATACATATACCTCCAGGGAAGGCCATGTCTTCGTAGAACGTTCTGTACATGATTTGATGAGGAGGAAGCGTCACTGTCGAAGTGAGCCACTTGACTGTGGATATGGTAAATTTAAAAATTTTACTGTTGATAGCATGCAAAAAAAAGTTTGGTCAAGAGACTTGGATTCTCAAGTGTTGCAGTCCAATGACCATAGCTTGAGATTTCGGGATTCTTCCCATCTGATGCCATGTTTAACTAATCAAAATTCAAGTTCTGACGTGTTTTGTGAGAATAAGTCTGCTTATTCTAATAGTTCGATGTATGGTAAACTGCCGCTTATAGATGGGTGTGATGGCTTAGTGCATGCTAGTTCACCAAATGTAGGAGAAATCCCTGGATCCGAGACAGTTATAGGTCCTTCTCAAGTGTGCTTTGATCCGTGGCTTTCTGAGTCACAGACCCTAGGCGTAGGTCCTGTTTCTCTTGGTGGTTGTGAAATCTTGGCTAGCAAGAAATCTAATTCTGGTGCGAGTGCTGCTGATGCTCAGGAGAGCACACCTTCCATGCAATGTGCAGACGAGGATTATTTGGCTCCAAGTGCAAAAAGAAGATTCATTTTGGTTAATCAGAATAGTAATGATAGAAAACAAAAAGAGGATGCTGTTTTGTCTGGGCTTGGCCACTCTGTGCCTATGGTTGCTGATTTTGATGGTGAGCAAATACCATCCATTGGTTTGACTACCTGCAGAAAGCCACCAAATGCAGATTTGATGCATAAGGAACCTTTAAACGCTTCAACTTTGTCTAATATGTCCTGGAAACTTGCTCTTTTGGACCAGGAAGATGTTGAAGGGAGAACAGGTTAAAATTCTATTTTCTTTATGCACGTGCTGTTGGTACTTGTTTACCTTCCTAGATTATTGTTTGCATCAAGACGTTTATCCTTTGGGTTAGAAATGCAGGGTTTATGATTTTTATACTTATTTATTAGTTCTGTTAGGGAATTTGAAGTTTCACTGATCTTATGATTCCCTTCCTTGTTCCTTCCTTGCAAGTGATGAATTTAAACAAGAGCTTTGGATGAACTTCTTCCTGCGAAAATGGTACTAACTAGTGACTATTAATAACCTTCATTTTCTTCAGGGAAAGCTTTGGATGATCTTTTGCCATTTTTTCTACACGGAGACAAGAAAGATATTTTTGAAGATTATGGTTATAGTTCTCCGAAAGAAGCTGTCATGGGTATTCCTATTCACTATCAAAACGATGGTTCCTTCATGTATATTTTAACGCCTGTAAACTCACCTCCTTCTACAGATAGTGTTCGTCAGTGGCTAACAAGTGGACAGAGAGGTGATAACCAGAAATCAACAGGCCATTATTGTCCTTTTTCGGTTCTGTTCTCTCATTGTTGTTGTTGTTGTGTGTGTTTTGTTTTGTTCTTTTTTTTGGGATGTCTAGAAACACCTAGGTGACAAGGATAATGCATGTAGATCCTTCATTTTTTTTGTGTGTGTGTGTGTGGGTGTGGGAAGGTCGACCTTTAAAGGGCTTATTAAGTATTTCATTTACAGCTCCCAGGATCAGCTCAGGAAAACCTTTAATTGATGATCCGGACAAGTCTCTGCCTCAACCTGCTTCTTCTTCTCATACTAGTCATATTGTAAATCATGGAAGACTGCCTAACTCATTTGCAGATGAAACTTCTCTTCCTGAAAATTTAGAACCAGTCAAAAGTGGAGGAGTTACATCAGAAGTAAGTACTTGTGCGAGTTTGTCACAAGATATATCTCAAATTTCTGGGCCAGATGGGATATCAAAAGCTACTCCTCTCAGCCAAATTGGGTTTCGTGATTCTGCAAGCGTTGGAGGCATGCAGCAATTGACATTGTTGAGCGTAGAGGTATTCATTAAATTATCTCTCCTTTTTATTGAAATACCTTCGATACTGTTCATTTTATGTAATGGAACGTGGATTTTTTTTTCTCTCTTTTTTGCATGGACTTTGAATATCTTTTCTTCTGGAAATTCAGTGGGTCCTGATAGCCTCTTGTTTTGATATGGTTTCTTGTACTTGTCTAATGGGAGCCGTTATTGACATTTGGGCTCATGTTTTTAATACCTTAGAAACTTGCTCAGATATAAAGGGGTTTTCCTTTCCTTCTTCTTCTTCCTTTTTTTTTTTTAAAAAATTCAAAATTCAAAATTTACAACTGCTTTTTTTAGAAAAAAATATTTTATTGATAAAATGAAAATTACAAACACAGTACACATGGATCATAAATAAAGTTAACCAAAAATACCAAAAGAATTCAACAACACACAACTCCTCCAATTAGCTTTGAGAAACAACTCAACCACTAACCCTGATTTCTCAGAAAGGAATTTCAAGTATAAATATCAGAAAAAGAATGATTGCTGAAATTTTTCAAAAGACCACACCGTAAAGCTGCTGATAACTTGATGAAGTCAAAATTTCGAACCACTCGAAGCTTTTGTCATTGAAAGTTCTGGAGTATCTTTCACTCCCAAATGACCCACTTCATAGCTCTGATTGAGTTAATCCTACATTATCTTAGCCCTCCTACATTAGGAAAAGATCTGATCTTGCTTGGTTATAGGAACTTGTGCTTAATATGACACTGTTCATGTTTTCTTGGGACTTGAAGTTTCTGTTTTAATTCATTACCTCATACTTGTCTCTGGTTGTTAGGTTCAAGCAGAATGTAGGGGTGATCTCAGGCCTGATCCTCGGTTTGATGCCATTAAGATGATAGCTCTTGCTATTCAGACTGATAGTGGCCCTGTTGTTGAAGTTGTTTTAATTTTATGTACTAACATTGATTCGTCTAAGAGGTATGATATTTATGGCCACAATGAAAAATTTTACTCTTGAACCACTACACCTTTGTTGATTAATCTGAATTTATGGTGAATGATATTTATGGTCACAATGAAAAATTTTACTCTTGAACCACTACACCTTTGTTGATTAATCTGAATTTATGGTGAATGATATTTATGGCCACAATGAAAAATTTTACTCTTGAGTCACTACACCTTTGTTGATTAATCTGAATTTATGGTGAATTGACCCTGGTGAACCTGAGATTTTTGCTGCATACAAGGATTTTTATTAGAACGTTGATACATAACTAATGGAATCCTTTGAGTTTGGATATTCCAAATTTTATGCTATCTATTTTTTAAGATAGGTGCGCATATGCATATCTCCTTTGTATGCTATTTTGTTCTTCATTTCGTTATGTATTTGTGAGACATTTTGTTTTTGTTTTTGTTTTTGCTTTTTTGGGTGCTTGTGAGAAAATGCTGGGTGCATACCTTGCTGTCCGGCCGTCTTTATTTAATGTACAAAGGTGTATTATAATAATAGTTAAATGTCCTAAATTATAAAATCAGCTAATTTCTAGAAGTAAAAATGATATAATTGGGACGTCTTCTCCTTTACTGACGCACTTTTTTTTTGGGTGTGATAATATCCCATTTCTTTTCCAGAAACCGTGATGGGATAGGCTACAAAGTTTTGGTTCATCATGAAGAGAAGTCTTTATTTCAAAGTTTTATGAAAATTATATATTTAACTGACCCAGATATTTTGATTGGCTGGGATATTCAAGGTAGTTCTCTTGGATATTTGGCAGAGAGAGCTTCTCAGCTCGGTATAAGTCTATTAAATAAGATATCTAGGACACCAGATGAAGCCAAGATGTTGGATGGAGGTTCAAATACTCACATAGAAATTCCAGAAAACTTGGTTTCTGAGTTGGTAAATTCTGATTCTGCTGTAGTAGAAGATATGATAATTGAGGATGAATGGGGTCGAACACATGCCAGTGGAATCCATATTGGTGGTAGGATTGTTCTAAATCTATGGAGGCTTATGCGCAATGAAGTTAAGCTTAATATCTACACGCTTGAAGCTGTTGCTGAAGCTGTTTTGAGACGAAAACTACCTTACCTCCATCATAGGGTATTAACACAATGGTTTAACAGTGGTCCTCGACAAGCAAGATTTCGGTGCATTGAATATGTGATGGAAAGAGCAAAATTGAACCTTCAATTAATGAGTCAGCTCGACATGGTATTTTCATTTTATTTGTCATAAAATATGATAGCATTATATAAACATATTTATGTAGGTTACTGGATAGGCTGGCCAAGTAACTTTTATTTTCTACTAATTCCAAGTTTGTGGAGTTCCTTTTCGTGCATTTGGAAAGGGGTGCCTCTCAAAACAGTTCATTATATGTTCTCAACTTTCATGGGTCATGTAGCATGCATATCCTATACAAGCATGGTGGACAACTATCCATCATGAAAAGTTGCTATCTTTGTAACTGAAAGTGGAAACATTGGGAACTTTTCTTTTCCCATTGGCAGGATAAGTTAATTTGTATTAGAAGTAGATTCCGTAGAGAGTTACCATCTTTTAATTATTTTGCCTTTCTTCATCTTGCAATAATTATGGTGTCTGAATTACATGAAAATATTAATCAGCTAAACCAAACTATATTGTAAAAATAAGAATTTTAGTAAGAGAATATAAATTTAGGTGCTCCATTTTCTTGAATTTATCACCTTATGGTAGGAGACAGGACCTTTTTTGTTTGTTCGTTTTTGTTTTATTTTGTTTTGTGGACAGTTTCCTTTGGTGGACAGTTTCTCGATGGTTTATGATACTCATGACTGGAAAGGAATAGGAGTTCTTAGTGAGTAGAAGGCAATTGGGAGAATGACTATAATCTTGCTTATTGAGTTCTTCCCTTAGGGTTTTTGCTTCTAAGACTTTTTACGAGTAGGTTATTTCTTTCTTTGATTAAAAATGATCGGATCTGTTTCTTAAATTTTTATTTGTTGTATTTATTTTTTTGGAGTTCAATACACACTGTAAAAGATATTGGCAAAACAGAAGAGTGTTAAAAGTTTGGTTTTGTTGGTTGGTTTCCAGTTGGTTTTTTGTTTTAGGTTTAGCATTATCTTTTCCTCCCTTCTTCATCCTATATACTTTTCGTTTGTATCTCTAAGTTGTACTCTCTTTTATGCATCTATTTATTTACATAAGCAAATTCTTTCATTCACACGATGATGATTATATCACAATGTGTGCCTTGCAGATAAATAGAACTTCAGAACTTGCTCGTGTGTTTGGCATTGAATTTTTTTCTGTTCTATCTCGAGGTTCACAATATCGTGTTGAATCTATGTTACTAAGATTGGTGCATAGTCAAAACTATCTGGCAGTCTCCCCTGGGAATTTGCAGGTCTGAATCGATGGTCATTTGCTCTTCCCTGAATAATTTTGATAATGTAGGAAATTGTACTAAGACTTCTATTATGTTTATCTTTTCTACTTTGTAAAAGAAGATAAGATTGAAGCTGGCCCCTTCCCTCTTTTTCGTAATCAGTATGCCAGATTTGAGGGGGGACAAATTCTTTCCTGAGGGTACCAACCAGAGGTCTATTTTCATTTTTATTCTTTACAATAAACATTAGTAAGAACTAGGAAGTCGTGCTCTCTCTCAAGATTATTACTTGTGGGAATTTGATGTCTGTTATTATGCATAAATTTTGTCTCTTATTTTTTTTTGGATATGCTAATGATTGACCATTGTTTGGTTGTATTCCTTCTTTATTGTTACTTGGAAGTTGGAATAATTTTGTATAAGGATCAATTGATTGGTGGAATATGTAAATACAGTGTTTGTAGTTGGAGTATTTATTTTTACATACTTGATGCTTGACGATTTATCTTTTTACATACTCAATCTCTGACTATGTTTATGTGATTTCTTTTTCTTTAATTTTCTTCTCTTTCTCTCACTCGTTTTCCTTTAATTTTCATGCAAGAATGTCAAGGCTAAATTCATTACAATATTATTACGCAGAAGCTCTTTCATGCTTTTTGGCCTTTTTCAGTTTTTTTATCATCTAAATCTAGTTTTTGATTTTTCTTTTTGTTTAATATATTTATGAATCCATTATGAATAATATTGTCTGTCATGGTATGTTTGTCTTTTAATTAGGTCGCTTCTCAACCTGCAATGGAATGTCTGCCACTTGTGATGGAACCCGAGTCTGGTTTTTATGCTGATCCTGTTGTTGTTTTAGATTTCCAGTCTCTTTATCCATCCATGATAATTGCTTACAACCTTTGCTTTTGTACATGCTTGGGGAAAGTAGCCCCTTCAAAGGTCAATACACTAGGGGTTATTTCATATTCACCAGAACGACAGGTTCTCGATGAACTGAAAGATCAGATACTGTTCACTCCTAATGGTGTAATGTATGTACCACCAAAGGTAGATATCTGAAAATATGTCTTTATATGACAATATGGAACATAACGAGAGTGACAATATGAAAAACGAAGAATATTGCAGGCGGTTCTACAGGCCTAACTAATATTTTTTGCTGATAGATCTAATTTTATATATGATTACAATTTTCTAACACCAAAATAGTTTTATGCTATAGGTATTAATTCTATTAGATTTTGGTTTAATGTTTTCTTTCCTACCATGAATCAGGTTAGTGATAGAAATTTTGTCGACCTTAGCAAGCATCATTTTTGTTTCGTTTTGTTTTTTGTTTTTTTCTTCCTGTGCAATGATCTTTTATGTCTCATATACTTGGTAGGCATGAGAATGAGGAGAATCAGAATGTATCAATGAAGAATTGACATTAAACTCTTAGTATTGTGTTTACTAATATAATGTTGGATTCAGAACAAAGAAAAGGTGTATTATAGTTCTAATTCTCTATTTGACCATTAAAGAATTTTAGGTTATAGTTATTAATTCTATTAGATTTTGGTTTAATGTCTTCCTTTCTACCAAGAACGAGGTTATTGATAGAAATTCTTTTTGACGTTAGCAAGCATCATTTTGGTTGTTTTGTTTTATTTTTTTTCTTCCCGATGATCTTTAAGGTCTCGTTTACTTAGTAGGTTTGAGGCTGAGCATTGTTAAGGTCTTTTATTGGAACCTGTTAATGGCTATTTATTGGTATAAATATTTACCTTCTGCATCTACTGACCCATAGTTCTATTTGAGTTGTATGAATCTTATGTCTCTTTGTACTCTGAGCACTAGTCTCTTTTCATTATATCAACGAAAAGTTTGATTCTGTTTAAAAAAAAATGTTTTACCTTATCTCTTTCGTAATATTTCACATATCAATTTTCTAATGGAGAAATGGAAATAAAAATTTTAATATTGCATATACTTTTATTATGTTAGAGTCAGAATAAAGAAAAAAGGCATCTTATCATTATTCGTGTTGTTATTGCTGCTATTTATTTATTTACATAATTATGGGACCCATTGCAAGAGTAAAGATAAGAGAGGATGAAAAAAGTTGTAAAAATAAAGCTGTGGGATTAATGAATTTGAAGACTGGAATGAGATTAGGGAATCTCTTTCTCTATTTTGATCTAGCACCTACAAGTCAAAATGGAATGAAGGGTGACTCATTTTCTAATTATTGTTCTGATGAGTAAAGCCACCCGTAGGTTCTTTGTCTTATCACTAATGGTAGAAAACTCTATACATTCTATGGTATAGTGGTATGAAAATAATGACATCACTGCTTTGTTCCCTACTGATTTTTCAGGTTCGTAAAGGTATATTGCCTCGTCTTCTGGAGGAGATATTATTGACTAGAATCATGGTAAAACAGGGAATGAAAAAGCTGGCTGCATCTCAGAAAATTCTTCAGAGGGTATGGCTATTTCAGACTACGGTAGTCTTATTCTTTTGACAAATCGTTGCTGTTAGTAAAAATTTATAAATGTATTGATGTTTTTGTTTTTATCACATAATTTTGATTTTGAAAAACTATTTTTGAATATGAACAGGATAAGAGTTTATGGATGTTGATAGATTATTTTATACATAACAAGCATTTGATTTTTCCAATGTGAGATCAATCACATACATGAAGAAAAGATGACTGAGCACCTGTTGGTTTTAGTTAATATTTTATAAATGTACATTTAACCTTGTTTGATCGTGTGTTTTTACTTGAAACTAATGTATGAAATAGTAACATGAGTAATTTATGTCTCGTTTGGTAGCCAATTAGTTTTTGGGTTTTGATTCCTGAAAATCGAGCTTATAAATACTACCTCCACCTATAAATTTCTTTATTTTGTTATCCACCATCCACCAATATTTTCAACAACCAAGTAAAAATTTGAAAACTAAAAAATAAAGTTTTCAAAAACTTGTTTTTCTTTTTAGAATTTGACTAATAATTCAAGTGTTTCTTTCATAAATGTGAAAACTATATCATGGGATCTAGGGAAAAACCAACACAAATTTCAAAAACAGAAAACTACAAACAAAATTGTTACCAAACAAGGCTTTAATAATTGAAATTACCCAAATACATTAGAATTTAACTATCACTTTGTAAAAGATATGTAATTACTACTTGGCACATATTGAGCGACGCTAAAAATGTCATGTCAAACAATGTTTTTAAAGACTAGCAGTACCTGAAAAAGAACCCCCCTTTTTTTTAATTTTTTTAAATTTAAATTTTAAGATTCTTAAATTTTGTTTCCAAATATATCCCTGTGTTTTTTTTGTTTGTTTTGTTTTTTGCAACTAAGTTCAACACTGCCTTCGTGCATTCAGTACATGGAGTGTACATAAAACGCCTTGGTGCCTTGGATTACCTTATTTCATTGATGCCTTTTGATCCGTGATTTTTAAACCTCAAGTGCAATAAAGCGCAATAGTCTTATGGAGTTTAAGCGCAAGGCGCAAAAAAAGTGTAGTTTTTTTTTTTTTTTTTTAGGCACTATATATAAAAGTAATACATAAAGAAGAGAAAGCATAATTAAAATGGAAATATGTAAAAAGACCCCTAAACACAAAAAATTTTGCATTTAGGCTTAGTAACTTTGATTTTTTTAATTTAATAAATAAGGAAAAACTCTAATTATTACTATATTTTTAAAAATAATGAAAAAGCCCCAAGGCCCAAGACTTAAAGCCTTGGGGCTTCACAAAAGGTGCGCGCGACTGAGGCACGCACCCGAGAGGGCTTTTTAAAACCGTGCTTTTGATCATTCCATAGATCACAGATTCACACTCTTACAAGTGCATTGCTGAGTTTGTGATTTATTACTTTTCCCAGGTATTTAATGCGAGACAACTTGCTTTGAAGCTAATAGCAAACGTAACATATGGCTACACGGCTGCTGGTTTTAGTGGTCGTATGCCTTGTGCTGAGCTTGCCGATAGTATTGTTCAGTGTGGCCGCCGTACACTAGAAAATGCAATATCATTTGTTAATTCACAGGAGAAATGGAAGGCTAAAGTTATTTATGGGGATACTGACAGGTATGATGTCCAATTAATTTTAACCAGTACGAGTTAAAGCTGTGTTGACCTGACAGCACAGTAATCAATAATTTAACATTAGAAATTCCTTACCTTGGGCATTAATTTAGAGTGGGGAAGTGGGATTTTGTTGAGAACCTTTTAGGTTTAAGTGCCTGCTTTTCCCTTCTCATGCAGCATGTTTGTTCTTCTAAAGGGACGTACGGTTGAACAGGCTTTTGGCATTGGGCAAGAGATTGCATCTGCAATCTCTGCAATGAATCCCAATCCAGTCACACTTAAGATGGAGAAAGTTTATGCCCCTTGCTTCCTTCTCACGAAGAAGCGTTATGTCGGATACAGTTTTGAGAGTCCTGAACAAATTAAACCCACCTTTGATGCTAAAGGCATTGAGACTGTACGGAGAGATACTTGTGCGGCTGTAGCAAAGACAATGGAGCAATCACTGAGGCTTTTCTTTGAACATCAGGATATTTCGGAGGTGCATTTCTCTACCTGTCAATTACTTTGAAATTAGTTGTCTGATAATGTAACTATTAGATCATATATTTTTATAGCTTTTTAACTGCTGTTGAGACTTGAGACCACAACATTGTTTGGTCTGAGGGAACGGAATATCTTCAAGCAAGCTTAGAATTACTTTTTTTTTTCTTTTTGCTAATTCTCATATAACGATGAACTTCTCAACTACCTGATTGGGCGATTTAATCAGTTTTTCAATGCACAGATCAAAACATATTTGCAGCGTCAATGGAAGCGGATTCTTTCTGGAAGGGTTTCAATTCAAGATTTTGTCTTTGCAAAGGAGGTACGGCTGGGTACATATCGCACAAGGGGTCCATCCTCACTTCCACCAGCAGCAATTGTGGCCACTAAAGCAATGAGAATTGATCCGAGGGCAGAACCACGTTATGCAGAGCGAGTTCCTTATGTTGTAATTTATAGGGAGCCTGGAGCTCGCCTTGCGGATATGGTTGTTGATCCAATGGATCTTTTGGCTGTGGATTCCCCCCACAGATTGAACAGTCTATATTACATCAACAAACAAATAATACCTGCCCTGCAAAGAGCGTTTGGTCTTGTTGGAGGCAACTTAAATCAGTGGTTCTTGGAGATGCCTCGTCCTGTAAGGGAGGTGTTTTTTAAACAACCCTTATCAGCTGCAAATCCTAACCGAACCCGGATTGATTATTACTACCTGTCTAGGCATTGTATACTATGTGGTGAGTTAGTCCAGACCTTGTCTAATTTATGCAACCAGTGTCTACAAAATGAAGCTGCAGCTACCACTGCGATAATCAGAAAAACTTCAAAGTTAGAGAGTGAAATGCAACACCTTACTGCCGTAAGTACCATTGCAATATTATTCCGCTATATTAGGTTCCTTGGTTTCTTTGGTTACACCAATCTGCTTTCAACAGAATCTGATGCCCTTGTAGCATGCTGTTTGATTTACTCGATTGGTTCTGTCATTACCAAAGTTTTATTAACATTCATATCTGATTCATTTTTTAGGAAAATTTGCAAAAACCACCCATACAATATTACTAAGCGTAAAATGTAATAGGGATTAGTGTTTAGGATTATTTGTAATTTGGTTTTAGTTTGTTGTTGGTTGGTAGGCTGAGGTTTTCTAACAATAGGGAGTTAATCTATTGTATTGGTACACTTTTGAATCATAATAGGGAGTTCTAGTTTTAGACTCTTTGATAGCTGGCTGCATCACATTTGCACCCTCAAACTACCCTTTAAAGTTTCAAAACCATTATAGTTGTAACGTATTTTTCAGGAAAAGCTTGTTCGTGTTTTGCAACTTCTGTATCAGCTCATTTAAAGTTTTCCTCTTGGTGTTCTTTTTCAAAGGGGTTTTCTATTCAAGATATTAATTGTGGTTGGAAGAATTTTATTGCTCCTTATCGACCTTTATTATTCTCTTATTTTTTCCTTTTGTTTCTTCTGTTATGGCTGCTGTTTGGATCTGTTTTGTTTTTGTTTGGTTCTTTATGTGTTTTTTTATGTTAACATTGTATCTTGGAGCATTAGTCTCTTTTCATTCTCTTAATGAAACATGTGGTATCTTTTTGAAAGAAAAATTGTAACATTTTGTTACTTTAGGGGGTAATTTGTTCGAATTAAAAGTCAGAGAGTGCAGTTATAACAAACTTTAAAGTTTAGAGGTAGTTTTTATAAGAAAAAAAAAACGAATATGATAATTGATTGGATTTAATTGCAACAATTTCACAATTTAACATAGCTTTCAAGTTACAATTAACAAAGCCCTTATGGCAAGTATAGTTTAATTGCAACGATGTGGTAAGTATCATCTCTTTACAGATATGCCAGCATTGTGGAGGAGCAGACGGGATTGTGGAATGTGGTGTGAAATGTACTTCACTTTCATGTTCAGTTTTCTACGAAAGGCTAAAAGTTCAGAAAGAATTACGTGGTCTTGTTGCTGTTGCTGCACACAAAGATCTATACCCAAAATGGACAGCTGAGTGGTTCTGATTCGTGGCTTCTCAAAGCATGAACACAAAATCTCCCCATTTTTCAAAGGCAAATCTTTCAGGTACCCTAAATTTGTATATCCCTTAAACTTAGCTTTTAGTAGGCCTTATTAGTCACCACGTTATATACACATAGCCTTGTATCATATGTTCTGTATCTACTGATAGGAAACTGGCTCAATAGCCATATTCTGATACATATATCTTTATTTCATCATATTGTATAATTCAGTATAAAGAATTCTTGGGGGATTGGTATATGTAGTTTTCAAGTCTAATGAGTTACATCTTCGTTTATCTGGATTGTATCGATTGTCAAATGAAGAATTAAGCTTTAAGCTAAAAGTTCGGTACATTCTAGGAATATAGTACTTCTAGAAGTGAAATGAAGGCAAGGTTTCCATACAAATTAGAGAGAGGTTCATTTGTTATATATATGTTCAAATGCTAGAAAATGAATTAGTAATGGTAAGTATGTTCCATCTCCAAAAGGGTTGAATTGATTTTTATTGGAGTGCAATGAATGCAAGATTATCATACAAATTAGAAGGAAAAGGTGTATTTGATATATATGATCAAAGGCTAGAAAATGAATTAGTAATAGTGAGTATGTCTATCTTCGAAAGGTTTTAATAATTATGAAATTTCTTCTATTGGAAATTTGTAATGAAATGTTTATGCAATCTTCGTTAAGAAAGGTATTTACACAATTTTCCTCCCTATTTTTAAGCTAGGCCCCTAAGAGAGCTTAGTCGAGTTTCGCAATAATTTAATCAGAAATTATAGTATAAAATTTCACTTATCAAAATTATCGGCTTTAGCATTTTTTAAATTTTGCTACAAATTTATTTCATTATTACCCTCAAATGTTGAGAACATTCTATTTCTTCTATTTTGTAATAAAATTTATGTTGAGTATTGTGTATTTCCAACTTTATCGTTATAGGCTAATTATAATTCCCAAATTTTTAAATCTATCATTAGATGCATACTATATAGTCTTTTATATTGGGTCTAGGGTTATGAAATTTATCATTAAATTCTCATTATAATCGATTACTTCATTCTTTAATTATCTCATTTCGAGTAATTTTGAGTAATTTTCAAAAAAATTAAAAATTTGTTTTGTCACATTTTATCAACATTTGATTTTTCAAAATTAAAAATTTAATTTTAAACAAATTTATCCACAACCTTTTTCTTTTTATATATATATTTTTAATCCATTATACATACTATGCTTATATATATATTAATCGACATAAATACTATATTTATATATATTACTTTGACACATATGCTAAGTCTTTTTCTCAATTTAATTTATGCACCGCATATTATTAAGTATCCTCTGCATTTACAAAATATAAACATAGAATAATATAAAAAATATATACCTCATTCTGTAAAATATATCATAAATTTATGAAATATAAACCTGAACGAAATAATAATATATATCTTATATTATCAAAAGTACCAAGTATATGGAACATAAATGTTGGATGGAACAAATATATAAAAATATATAAATATAAACTGAGAAAAAATGGAAAAGTAAAAAAATGAAAATGAAATAAAAAAATCCTAATAAATTAATGATGTTTTTATTTTAATTGCAAGTCGGAATATAGAAAATATAGCCCAAATATATTTTCCATTCATCAAATTTTCGAATTTTTTATAATCACATAAATACTACACTGGACAAGAATTATCAAGATGGATTGGGCTCCAAATAGCTTGGCTAATGGTAGAGTTAATATTTTTTAAGATTTTGGACAATTTTGAGAATATTGATTCCAAATAGCTTATTCTTGTAGTTAACCTTAATTTAATTCAGTTCATTCACGATCTATGCCAAAATGCGTAGTTGGACATGTAATTTCTCCATAAATGTATAATTTAACTAGTTAAGATATTATAATTTTGATTGAAAGTAAAAAAGGGTCGAGGTTCAAATCTTTATCCTCACACGTTATTTAATTAAAAATGGAAAACAAGAAAATCGTTTTTCCAATATTTAAGTGAAAGTTAAATTGGATAAGTATGTAGACCCCAATAGGGTCGGCCATAAAGACATAAGTTTATTCTGGCTTAGTATGGAGATCGACCTATAGGATTAGCCATCAAGCCATAAATTTATTTGGCTAAGTACGAAGACCGACTCATAAGATCAACCATAAAGTTATAATGCTTAAGTATGAAGACCGACTCGTAGGGATGACCACAGAGTAAGAGGAGACTGACCCTATGAAAGGTAAAGATTATGCCTAATTGTCGTACTTTTGCACATGCTTGGATCATTAGTGAAGTAAATTTAACAATTTACAATAGTTAGTAACGACTTGATTAATTACTTGATAAGTTAATTAGCAATTAACGGTATGAGAGGGCTTGGACATTTGAGGTGTGCTGAATACACCCCAACTTCTATACTCTCTAGTTCTCTAAATCATTACTGACTTAATTGTCGGAGTGTCGGCACCATACCGATGCGAGTTTTTTTTCCTTCAAACGTGTAGGGTGAACATTCAATTCCTCTCAAAAATTTATAAATCCACAGTTGGTACCAAATTTTGATATTATATTAGTAATATGTTGACTAAGACTGATTTATTAGAATCAAAATTGTAAAAGGTTTATTAAATCAAAGTTCCAAGTTTCAACATGCAAGTGAAATTTATTAAAATTCAAGAATCACAAATACACGACTATAACAAATTAAAACCAAATTTTCTAATTTCATAATTTTTTCCAACCCAAGCTATAGAGAATTCACTAAAAATTGAATATATAAGTAGCCTTAAAGCACACCAAAATGAGCCTAGATAATTTATATATGAATTGCATAAATTCTGCCTAGAAAAAAAATTGGAAACATATCAACCGAATATGCACTTATGAATAAATGATGAACTTAGATATTCAAGCACGCCCCAATGTAATCAATTTGTTTTTTTAGTCAAAGATTCAAATATCTATACTTGTTGTATTTGAAAAAAAAAAACTATACATATATTTTTAAGGATTTAGCTAAATATTTAGATGCCATTCACCCTAAAAATCAATTAAAGTTTAATTATTTTAATCTAAAGAAATATAAATTTAACGAATAATTGCAATGGATAACATTTCACGGTATATATATTAATTAAGGATATGACAATATTTAAGATAAATCGCAAATATGACAAATTTTTATCAATACCGTGATTTGTTTTACATTTATTCCTAAAATACCCTTGCAAATATAGCAAATTTCTCCATTCTTCTCGATTTGTGGAATTGAAAGTTGGAGTAACCAATTCTCTCTATTTTTATTTAGGAAAAGAAAAAGAACCATAAATTAATTTTGTGAGAAGCAAACGGTGCATCTAATTTGTCAGTATATAAATATTCCTTTCCTCACTAATTTTATTTTATTATTATTTTTTTTTTTCTGTTCGTTATCTAGTTTTAACCAAGTTTTGGAAATTTTTAGCTAAGAAATTAACATTTTTTTTTAATTTTTTTTTAATTTTAGAAAGATACAAACCATAGGAAGGAACGGAGGGAAATAGAATTAACTTTCAAAACCAAAAATAAAAAAATCAATTGGTTATCAAACACAACCTAATATTTTTAAATATGTGTTTCACATATTTTGGAATTAGACCTTAATTTAAAAAGTTATTTCAAGTGTCTTATCACTCATACTATTAGAGTTTATGACTAAGATAATTGATGGACTAAAATATAAGTCTATTAGTGACAGACTTATACTAATATATTGATATAAGTCTATCAGTGATAAACTTGTGAGGTGATATGAGTCTAAGTGAAGACTTGTATTAAAAAATCCATCGCTGATAGACTCGTATTGAAGATATTTAAAAAATTAAGAAAAAAAAAGTGATAGTAGTCTACCATTAATACGAGTCTATCAATGATAGAAACCTATCATTGATGTACTTTAATCATCGATAACAAAATTTGTTAGTGACACAAATTTATCATTGATATTTCCAATACTAGTAGACATCTATTAGTGATAGGAACATCTGCAACAATCCAAAGAAGGTTACAAAAATCATAAATCATGTTAATATGTTTTTAATAACATGCTTCCATAATTAATAGAAGTTTTTTTTCAAGACTTTAGTTTATTTATTTATTATTATTATTATTTGCAATATAGGACTTATATATGAGTTTATCGGAGGAAGAGATTAGTCCAAAATCGGTGATAGACCTTAATATTAAATTGACGAATTTAATTACAAATATTCACATTTTTTCAATATGAATATTGTCAAAATGATTGTTAGATAATTACTGGTTCACTACACTTTTTCAATATGAATATTGTCAAAATGATTGTTAGATAATTACTGGTTCACTACACTTTTGGATTATACCAAAAGAAAAAAAAAACTACACCTTTGAATTTTCCAAAAAAAAAAAAAAAAAAAAGGGAAAAAACTACAATATACTACAATGTAAACAACTACTACAAATGCACCTTTGAATTACACACAAAAGTGTGTATTACAATATTCTTATAAAACAAACTACCATCTATTTCTTATTTAAAAAAAAGCAAAAATCTCATTCATCAATTAAAATTTGAAATCTATCAAATATAAAAGTATAGACTTAAAAAATTGCAAACTTTGTGCTCAAACTGATTTTCGTGATTTCAATGGATTTTTTTTTGGACATTTTTTGGAAGTTAAAAACAAATTTTGTTATTTTTTAATATTTTAAGGAAAATGATCTTAAATAGCAAGACTACTGAAAATATTTACAACTAATAGTAAAATACATGAATAGACTACTATTTGTGTTATTCATAACATATATAATAATCTATCGCGATTTATCACAGTCTATCTATCACAATTTATCATGGTTTATTATAAATAAAAATATTTTGATTTTTTTTTCAAGGAGCTTGTAATTTAACCTGCAAGCTAGAAAGAAGAAAACTAAAATAAGAATGTAAGTGAATATATTAGTGGTACTTAGGGATATATATATATATATAAGAAATAGTTTCTGGCTCCCCCTCGTAGTTTGTTCTTGTGGGACTTTTAAGGGTTTAAGCTCTCCTTGTTGTTCAATGTTGAGTCCTCCCATGGAGGGTTTTAGGATATCAGCTCTAACATAGTCCTTTCTCTTCCACAATGGCACACTCCCCCTTTTCTCTCCTCTTCCTTAAACGTATTTCCTTTTCCTCTAAAACCTCCAATGCTCCTCTTTCTTCCCCTCTTCTATCTCATCTCCTCGCAATTGGAACATCCAACCGATTTTTCTCCTCCCAAATCTCTTCAACTCCCTCACTACCTTCCTCTGATCCCAAACCCAATTCCCTTTCAGCCCGGATGAGCTTCATCTTCGATCAAATCGACGCCATTGAAAAAGAGCGCTCTCAGAAGGACCAAACTCTGCAGAGAATTCGAGCCTGGCGTGAATCGAAAACCACCCAGAATCCGCCCCTTGAGAATCCGGAACCGGAATCGGCGTTAGGGAGCGGTAATCTTGGTGATACTGTTATTAATTCGGAGTCTGCTTTGGGAGTGGACGAAGGAAATGAGGTGGAAATGATGAGGAAGAAGAGGAATGAAATTGAATTGGTGCATCCATGGCCGGAGTGGATTGAGTTGATGGAAAGGTTAGTTCATCAGAATTACTTTGATCACAGGAGGAAAGATGAGGGCAAGATGGTGGAAGAATTGGGATTCAGTGCTGCTGACCTTGCTTTGGAAGAGGATGTTGGGTTGGACTTGTCCAAGGATTTTAAGGCAGTTCACACTGCGTGCCTGAATTTTGGGAAGGACCGGTTCGACATTCTGAGGTTAGTAGCTCTGCATTTCGACTTCAGTATGTGAAAAAAGTTTGATAATACTTGTTTTGTGATTGAACTTGATTAATGGTGATGCAATAATAATGGTAGTTTGGTACGAGGATGTAGATGTTTATATTATCTATTTTTAGATTACATTTTCTTTTAAAAAGTTTTTTGGTAGTTTTGGACTGGTTTAAGGTTTTCATGGTATGAGTGGTATGTTGTTCAGACAGTTTCTTGGTGCATTGTACCTCCTTTGAACTGAATGTCTTGTTTTCACACTTGTAAAAATGTTCTGAGTTGTATGAAATAAGAGTCGTCTGAAACTGTTATTGTATCATGATCTTCTTTCCTTTTTTTCCCCTTCCCTTTTTGGGATTGTGGGTGTTGATAGTTTTGCCACTTCTTTGAAATTTTGAATGAAAGATATTTCCAGCAGCCAAAGAAGAAAACTTATTTGTGGGTTGGATAAGTGATACTGGGATTATAGACTTTAGTATCCAAGCTTTTGGCTATGGTTTTCTGTGGGTTCTTTGTATTCTTTCATTTGAACGCTAGTTTCTCCTTAAGAAAATGTTGCTGAGATTATATATGAGCACAAATTGTTTTGATAGTTTTAGTAAAGTTGAACTTTCCACTCGATTTAGATTTTCTTCCTCATTGATCTGCTTTTCCTTTTTAATCCGTGCAAAAGTTAGGAATATATCTGACTAAAATTCTAATATTTTCTTCTCTTTTCCTTTCCAACCATCTATTTTGTTAATTTACTTTTGTATTGAGGTTAATCAACCATACTGAAATTTTTTCATGTATACTTAATCCTTGTTTTAGAGCTGTGTATGTAAATTTCCAGAATAGATGCAACTTCTGTAAATATACTCGTCCAAGGTCTAAAAGTTTTTATTGCAGGTCGTTGTCAAGAAAAGACATCCAAATTTTGGTTGGTTTTGGGTGCCCAAGTCCAGACAAGAAGGTTGTTTTCTCTGCAAAACTCTTGAGGAAGCTCGTTCATCTTGATGAAGGAGATGTGAGTACTTCTTTGCTTGTTGTATTTGTCCCTAGCATGTCATGAAGTAATGGAATTGGTCATAATACGGAAAAATACTTTATTTTGCTCTTAACTTGTTTCTTGTCTCACCGTTTACGGGTTTTTGGCTTCTCTAGTTTTTCCTTCACTAAGTTCAGCTAGCTATGTCTTGAATTCTATGTTAGGTACAGATCATGATCAGGGTTTATACGGTTCGTTGTATTTCTACATTGGAATAAAACTTCTCTTCCGGTAGTAACAAGCTACCATAATGATAACTCGTTAGGATAATTTTCAGATATTATTTCCCTCTCAGGGCATGTATTATAATAAAATAATATGATTTTATTTTCAAATAACAACATTTAATCTTAATAAACATCGAAGATATTATTTTACCCCAGAAGCTTATTTTCTACTGCTTATTTGACCTACATAGTATAATTTACTTTCTTTCTTATGCTCTCCATTTGTTTCTGTCTTTAGGTCTGCAGTTCCTGCAGTTTAAGAAATTCTTGTGAAAGAGCATATTTGGTGACTAATAAAGAGGATGAGGCACGCACAATCGATATCATGCGACTTTTATTTACTTTTGGTTTTGATCCCATGAATGGAGCTGTTGTCAACGATTCCCTTCTAAAGCGAAAAACTGTTAAAGCAGTAGTTCGCAAATTACTTCATGAGGTTGTCAAGTTGGGTTCAGTCCCAATAGATCCTACACTCACTCCTCCTGTAATAAAAAAGCCTCCACCAAAAGTGAAGCAGCCGCCACCTCCTCCAAAGAGGCGAGTAGGACGTGATGATGTTGAGATGAAAAAAGGCGATTGGCTTTGTCCTAAGTACGTATTTCTTGCGATCAATTTACTGTCCCAAGTGTTTAGGTTTTTTTATCGCTGGAACTGTATTATGCTTTGTTTGAAGTTATGACCTTGTGGAAATGGTTTGTTGCTCCATATGTAAGGTTCATATGGTACTTAGAAAATCAGATCCTAGAAACTTTTAATATCATAATTGTTGATACTATAATGTTATGGAGGTCATTACTGTTAAACTACTGTATTTTTGCCTCTGCCTTGTGTAAGTGCACTGTTCTAATGGCAGTGGCCAAAATTTTGGCGTATCTGGAGATTTCTCAATATTCTCTCTTTCAGTTTGATGTCTAATACAAATTAACAATCTACTTTCAGGTGTGACTTCATGAACTTTGCAAAAAATTCAGTGTGCTTACAGTGTGACGCCAAACGTCCTAAACGGCAGCTGCTTCCAGGAGAATGGGAATGCCCAGAGTAAGAATCTTCACATCTACTTTAATTGTTTCTCCATTTAGATACTTGAACTGTATCTGTATGATTATAAAAAGTATAACTAAATTGCAGAGAATCGCTAAGAGGGTGTGATTTTGAGCTTTTATTGGTCTGGATAATTAGCCCTTTTCTTGGGTTAAATCTGGGTCTGCTGGAGCCCTCTTGGATATAATTGGTGTGGGGATGAATTATTTAGGACAGATAAAGAGAAGTAATTATGTCTTTATTTTCTAAAATAAGAAATAAAATTAGGAAGAAAAAGGAGCGATTGATGGAAGCATGGTTGAATGTTCAATTGTGAGTGCTTGCTTCACTTGGCTTTTTCCAATCGTCATTAATTTGTAGTCACTACTCATTAGTATCATGGTAATAAGGATTTTTAGAAGAAGATGGCAGTTGTTTGGTGAGAAATAAAATAGATTGTAAAATAAAACTCTTGAAGTAACGAAAAGCATTCATCATAATGAATGTGAGAGTCGAGAAGAGCATTCCTTGCTTCTTTCTCATTTAAAACCCCATACATGAAACTTTCATCTAACATGGCTTTTAAGCTAACACGAAAATATATCTTCTATCAGTGGTAACTGGTTTGAACTTTCAAACCACAGTACTAAATGATATTTTGCAGAAGCAAAAGTGGTGATTTTGGTTATGTTACATTGGTCGGTTCCTAATTCTCTATACTTTTTGCTATCTGTGGCAGGTGCAATTTTTTAAATTATAGGAGAAATATGGCATGTTTCCATTGCGAATGCAAGCGACCAGCAGACACATTTTTAGATAATGAAAAGCAAGAAAAACAGCACGTTCCGTCGAGGTTAGAAAAGATTGCCAATAGGCAGGAGGTCTCTAATGCCTGGAATTTTGACTTTGATGATGATGAGTCAGATGGGGCAGATGTTGCAGCTTTTGAGTATGCAGATTCGTCGGTTGCAGCCGAAGGATCTCGTTCAGATAATCAGGCAAGAGGAAGCAAACTTAGTTGGGATCTCCCAGAAAGACAGCACTTTGACACTGGAAACAGAGGTCCAGGCGCTGGATTTGATGATTTTGTTGATGAGGAGGACGATATTGACAGTTATGAACTAGATAGCTCAGTGAACAATTCAGCAAGGCAGCCTCATTCGGTTCATTTTTCTGACATTGAAGGGCACTCGGGGTCAGAAGATGGTAATGACTTTGACCATAGACCTAGCGTCCAAGCTTATAACAAGCGTCCGAGACGTCAACAAGCAGCTTTCTCCGGTTCTGAGGACGATGAACTTGATTTTGTCTCTGATGATGATATTTCCAGGCAAAATTGGAAATCTAGTCATCTGACCAGCTCAAGACATAAAAGTAGAGGCAGTGATTTGACAGGTCGATCGAGGAGGGGATTAAGCCATGGTTCTGACGAAGAACTCAGCCTTGATTCCGACCTTGATGAGGATTTAGATGAAAGTCCTCGATCTAGACCGAGTATAGGAAAGGACTTCGGCTCCAGTAGGAAGCAATTTCAAAGGAGAGGACATTCTAGAATGGAAACCAGCCTATCCTCTGGATCAGATTTTGATGATTTTGATAGAGGTATGCATAGACAAAAATTGAGAGGGAATCAAAGAGAAAATAATAGAAGGGGAAGTGACCACCGAGCTTGTGGCGATAAATACACGAGAGGGAGTGAGTTTCAATCGAACAATTTCAGGAATGGTAGAAAGAACAAATTTCATGATGACTTTGATGACAAGTCTCACCGGTCTCGTGGTGCTAATTTGGGATTTCGTGGGAACAATCGTGGCGGGCAAGGAACTTATAGCTCGGGAGCTGGCAAGCTGGACTTCAGGGGTTCTAAGGATGGTTACAAGAAACATCGACCAGGAAGGCATAGTGAATACGATGCAGCCATGGATAAGGATTATGGTGACTTCAAAAACAGCAGACGTGTTATTGAGAGATAGAGCCTAAGCGAAGCTTACTTCATAACTTGGGTTCGGGTTCAATCTTCAGTGGCCCTCTGTTAAGAGTTTTATTCAAAAGATTCCATGTTCATGTCATTGCTAACCAAACATCTCTTCTGCCGTTGCTGTAAAATCAATGCTGTTTCATTCTGTAGAGTTTCACTTCTAAAATCACATATTGATCTCTAGAGAGCAAGGCATTTGAGTTTTTGTATTAATTTTGGTTATATGAGTGGGCTCTTAATCCCTCATTATCATTTTTGATCCGTTTGGTCTATTTGTACATGTACTTTTGTATTTTTTTAAAGATAAATTCTTTTGAACAATATCATAAATACCTCTAAATTTTAAAAAATTTTAAAAATATCTTCAAACTTTCAGAAAGAGTTTAAAAATACACTTGTAGTTCAATTTGGATAGAAACCATTAGTATTTTATTTAAAAAATACTCATGAGTTTTCGAAAGTATAAAAATACCCGTAAAATTAAAAAAAATTAAAAATAACTCCACTGCCAGCATATGAGCAGAAGCAGAGATGGCTTTAAAATGTAAAAATGACTTTAAAATGTAAAAATGCTTCTACTAGTATAGCATTAAAGTTTTCTTGATTTAAATAAAAAAAAACAAAATTTAAAACTAATTATATATATATATATATATATATATATATATATATATATATATATTTTGTGTACTCTCCTATTCTTACATGAATTTTCTTTGCAACCATAATAAAAACCCAACTTTAAGTTAAAACATAAAATCCCACCAAAATTCCAAAATTCCAAAATCAAGTTCTTAGCTTAAAACACACCATAACAATTATATATATATAACACACACTCAACTAATTAAGTCTTCTTTTTTTTTTTTAAGTGTTTTTGAAAGTTTTAAGGATATTTTTAGAATGTTTGAAAGGTTTAGGGGCATTTTTTTACATAAAACACTAACTGTTTCCATCCAAATCTAATTTTTTTTATTAGCAACTAAATAAACATCAAAACTTAAAAATACAGTCTCACAAAATCCCAAAATCAAAATCTTCTCTTAAAATTCACTAAAATGATAAATAGCCAAATAAAAGAAGAACACATCTAACTATTAACACACACTGAACTACTAACGTACAACCTTATTAAAACATATAAGTTCTAAGGCCCTTTAGTAGTTCCATTATTCTCTTTCTTTTCATTCTAGTCTATATACCTTAATTGTAGGGGAAATTTTTGTTTTTGTGTTTTTGTTCTTTTTGAGATAAACAAAGGTCAAACAGTCAACAAAAAAGGGAGCAAGAGAGTAACGAGTAAGAGAGAGAAGAAAAAAGAGGGAAACTAAAGAAATACGTTAGGTCATGGGGTTGAAGTGGGTGAAAGATGAAATGGAAGAGGGAGGTGATGAGATGTGTAGATAAATTGTAAATACATTTTTTAACTTTTTTTTTGAAAGGTTGTAAAGGTACTAATGCAACTTTTGAAAGTTTATAGGTATTTTTGCAATGATGTATCAACAATTTTTGTTTATATGTTAATAGTAGTAAGGGTATTTTTGAATTTTTTTAAGGGTATTTTTTGAAGCTTTTGAAAGTTTGAAAATATTTTCGAAACAAAATATTAACGATTTTCATCCAAAACTAATGATAATGATATTTTTGAACTCTTTTTGAAAGTATAAGGGTATTTTTGAAACATTTGAAAGTCTAAAGGTATTTGACACAAACTGCAAAGTTCAAGGTTTTTATTTTTTTTATTATTTTTATTCTTTTAAATAAATAATTTAGCATGTATGTATGTATATATATGTGTCTATATATATATAGAGAGAGAGAAACTTTTTACTTAAAAACAACATTTGAATAATATAGCTATACAAAAATACTAAAATTACATTATATATAGAAATAAGGAATTGGATAAACAAAATAGGTGGTGAATTAAGTTAGTAGCTAACTTATAATAAAAAAAAGAGAAATGATCTTAAATGACAAAACTGTTGAAAATATTTACAACTAATAGCAAAATACATAATCTACTGTAATAGATCGTGATAGACTATTATCGATATAATAGTCTATCACGATCTATTACGGTCTATCGCAGATGTATGTATGTATATATATATTTTTATGTATCGCAAATAGATAGTGAAATTTTTGCTATATTTATAAATATCTTAGTTTCTTTTACTATATTTGAAAAGAGCCCTAGTAAGCATAATTATTTAACATAAAAAGTCATATGCATGTGGACTTTTAGCAGCTATTTGAGTTAAACTATCTTGGCTAAATGTTTAAAAATAATAAAAATTCTCAATCATATTTATTAATAGCATAATTGAATTATATTTGTTGTAAAAACTTGTTCCACATGTACAAGTACAAAGTCGCTATTACGTCACCAACTTTGATCTTATTTGATTAGAGAAATTGATTGAAATGAAACAAATTTAAAATTTAAACGTAAGAATAAAACTTTGAAAGCTTAGAGATTTTATTCAAACCTACCCTAAAATTTCAAAGGGTATAATATATAATTTAACTTTTTCTTTCTCAAAAGGAAATTGGCCATATAAAGGTAGAGAAGTTACGATTACGAGCTATCAATACATTTATTTCATACATGAAAATGTTCGAAATTAAGTCCATTGTAAAAGTGGATTTGGGTTTAACTAAGTTTAGGAGCAACTGATCATTGAGTTAATTAGATTTAGTCTTAACTTATTCAGGATTAGGAAAATATCGAATCTTGATCCTCTAATTCTAGTTCAATTTCCTTAATCTAAATATATTCATTATAACTTAATATGAGATGCGTTCAAATTCTAACCATTTTTTCATTCAATCATTCTCTATCTCTAATGTTGACATCGAAGTCCTTTTTCTTTTCTTTGCAGGTCACTTATTTCACTTAAATTACAAATTTAAACCATATGAAGTTTTATTGAGATTTCTCCTAGCCAAATTTTGGCATCAACAATATCAACTTTTGAAACATAAACTAATGTATTCATATAATCAATGGTTTTAAATGTATTAAATATATTTTTCTAGTTGTTGTGGTGTAGTGGTTATCAAGTTATACTTACACACTAAAGGTCCCCAGTTCAATCCTGGGCAACAACATTTTTTATTATATTAAAAAAATGTTGAGATTTCTCCTAGCCAGATTTTGGCATCAACAATATCAATTTTAATGGATGTATTTATATAATTTGATAGTTTTAAATGCATCAAATGTATTGATCTAGTTGTTGTGGTGTAGTGGTTATCACGTTAGTCTTACACACTAAAGGTCCCCAGTTCAATTCTAGATGAAGACTAATAACAATTGATATGTGTTTTACAAGAAGCCACAAATGTATACATTACAATCTAATTTTTGCAACTAGCCCTACGAAAAAAAACATATAAACATATCTATTACTCCATGACTTCATTGCTCAAACAGATTCTTGCAAAACCTAGTAAGAAAATAAAAAATCATTTTAGAGTTCAACTTAACACATCAATATATTGACAATGATAATAATATAAGATTTTATCTTTCAATGTCAAGGATTTTTCTAATTCATCATATTGATCTTGCTCAAACTATTGGTATCATAACCTACACCAACAAATATTTAAACACCCATAATCAAAATTGGAGAAATATTTTAATACAGAACATTGATGTCATAACCTATACCCACAGTATATCCATGTAAATGATCATATAACAATATTCAGGGTATATCTGGAATACCTTTTC
The DNA here is from genome assembly GCA_030954485.1 of Citrullus mucosospermus. Lineage (NCBI taxonomy): Eukaryota > Viridiplantae > Streptophyta > Magnoliopsida > Cucurbitales > Cucurbitaceae > Citrullus > Citrullus mucosospermus. The sequence continues at coordinate 28,964,826 of CM062056.1, forward strand.
AAGTGTTTAATTTAAAAAATAAGTTATTTGTGAAATAAATACAAATGTTTGACAACCACTCAAAATAGATTTTAAAAGTCATTAGTGTCTTTATTATAAATAGTTATTATTAAAAGTTTTTAAATTAAAATGAATTTTTAAAATAATCAATCTTCTAATATCATATATTGCAACAAATAATTAAGAAGGTTGACTTAATCTACAATATACAAGAAATCCATTTCAAACCATAATATACCACAGAGGCAAACGTGACAATACAAACAAGATTCTCCAACACATATCAGTAAACACAAAATAGAAACTAAAAAAATCCTCACAAATTAAACAATATGACATCAATAGTCAAACTTTAATTCTTTTCTTTTCTTTTTTTTTTTTTAAATTTTTTTTGGGGGTGAAGGGGTGTGTGGTTGTAAACAAATGTCACATGTAAATAAATCATGTACATTTTGGAACCACTATCTAAAGGTTAGGTAGGAAGTAATTAAATGATGTATAAATTAAGTCCCTATAATTGGACACATATGAAAGTCCTCATACAATGTATGGGTTCCTTCCATTAGTCAAATCAAATGTGGACAATGTGATGATGAAATGATTAAGGCCCATAATTATATAATTTTTGGTTTTTGGATTTAAGTTTTTTAAAAAAAGTTTGATTATTATTTTTAGATTTCACTTTTTTAAAAACAAAATACCAAAAATATGTTTGAAGAATATTTTCGCTGTTTTCCAAAAGCTAAAAATAAAAAAAACATGTTGACAATTCTGCTTTTGAATTCCGTTTTTCAAAAAAATCAAAATAAATTTTTGATGATTTTTTAAGTTTTATATATGTTTTTAGAAAAATAAAATCAAGTTATTTTGACAATAATTTTTCTATCTAATATGTACATAGTTATACAATTATATATTTGTTTTAACTTTCTTAAAAATATTTATACTGATAAAATATTATCAATATTTCAAACGCACTGATTAATTAAGAAAACTAACCATATGGAAAAAATAAAAAAAACTAATTTTAATTTATTAATATTTCTACCATTCTATTGAATATTGGGTTGTTTTGAATTTTGAAATTATTTATTCATATTTTTCAACTATTTTAACTTTGTATTTGAATTTTTTTTTTTTTTTTTAAAGATATACTTGTTAAAATGAAAAATGAAAATTGATGTGAAAATAAAGTGAGAGAATATTTTTGACATTGTTTCCCATTTATTTTTATATATCAAATATAGAGATTGTTATTATAAAATAAAAAATGAAAAATTGAATAAACTGCGAAATCTTTGGAAACTGTACCCAAGACCTGTTAGAAGATAAAACTCCTTAGCGCTAGACCACAAGGCAACTTCAGTTTAAAAGAACACACATCTTTTCGAAACAAAAAACCGATTTCAAAACCGATTGTTTTGTTTATGAATCTTCTTAAATATTATAAACATGATTCTAAAATTGAAAAAAATAAAAAATCTCAATAAGATACCAAAGAAACTCGATTTTAAAAATTTAAAAACTAAAAACAAGAGACTAAGGTCTTGCTTGGTAATTATTTAGGCTCCGTTTTGTAACCATTTTATTTTTTATTTTTTGTTTGTGAGAATTAGGTCTATAGACACTGCTTTTGTTTTCAAATTTATTAATTTGTTATCTACTTTTTACTGATTGTTTAAAAAACCAAGCCAAAATTTAAACACTAAAAAAATGTAGCTTTAAAAATTTGTTTTTATTTTCAGAATTCGATTAAGAATTCAACTATTGCACTTAAGAAGTATGCCAATCGTTGTAAGAAATGAAGAAGAAATAGACTTAATTTTAACAAACTAAAAATAAAAAACGAAATAGTTACTAGACAAGACTTAATTAATTATTAAACTATCCTTAAATAAACAAGTGACTAACATCTTTCTTCGTAAAAACAGTAAGATTCTTTTTCTCTTCCAAAAAAAATTAATAGATAAACTGCAAAAGAAAATGGAGTTGATATAATTTTGTCATGTGGTATTTAAAGTTGAGGTATAGGAATGTTGCCAGAATTTTGTTTTTATTTTCTTTTTTTTTTTAAAAAAACAGAGTAGAAGATAATGAAATTTGAACTATAAATTTTGTAGCCATTTAACACATTAAATATGACACTTCAACCATATTATCCATATTTGCTTTGACATATAAGGACATAAGCTTGGAGGTTAAAAAGTAATTTTTGATAAAAAAAAATATATAAAATATATCTTTTTGTCTCTAAATATTTTAAAAATAAGTTTCAAAATGTACTGTTGTAGCCCATGATTTTTTAGATTTGGATTTTCAGTTTGCTAACAAAACTAAGCATTATAAAAATTATCTTAAATAACAAAACAACTAGAAATATTTACAACTAACAACAAAATTACAGTTTATTTGAGATAGATCGCGATAGACTACTATTTGTGTCTATCGTGACACATATAGTAGTTTATTGCGATTTATCACAGTCTATCGTAGATAGATAGTAAAATTTTGCTATATTCATAAATATTTTTGGTTATTTTTCTATATTTGAAAAGAGTTGTTATATTTATTATATTATATTATATTTATTTATTTATTTATAATGTTTGACATGACAAATTAAAAAATAAAATTTATTAAAACAATTATTTTAAATTAAAACATAGCCCCTACGTCTCCTTCCTCACAGTATTCCCCATTTCCATTGTCGTGTGCGCTACATATATATATCCACTAATTAAAGTGTTAAATTTTGATTGACATGTTAAACGTTTTTCATAAATATTATTTTACAAAATCATAGAGTAGGTCCTTGCACGATATCTAACTCATTTAACCTACTCGCACAATCCTGTGACATGAATATCAATGTATCAACATTTGAAGGTTCTAAAAGCAAATTCTTAAGATGTGGTGTTTGGGCAACAGCTTTAGTTTTTTTTTTTTTTTTTAAGTATAAATTGTTTTTCTCTATTAAATTAAATTTAGGTTACGTTTATCCAAGGTGAAAGGTAATTTATTAATGGTAATATAAAAAGTGGGCCCCAATTACTTTTGTTGTTGTTTACTTCCTTTCGGTAATCGTAATGAGTGAGACCCACCTTAAAATTTGTAATCAAATCCTACAATCTAATGGAGGAATGAAGGTTGCTTAATCTGATTGTGGTTGAAAATCACGTGAGACCTATCACCTTTGCGGTTACCTTTACAGATATTGCTAACGTAACAGTAAGAAAATTATGAATCTGCCACATTTATTGTTACAGATATTGCAGTAATGGTAACAATAACAGTAACAATAAAACGTGACAGATTCATAATTTTAAGTAAACGTGATCGAAAGCAATCCAATTATGTTTGCGATTTGTTAGACCTATTACGATTTATTTATCAATGAAATCTCATTTCAATTACATCAATTTTTATTATGGTTTGGTGAACGTGACCTTATATCATATCATGTTATCGAACCTTATGCATAAAATCAGAGTGCGCTAAGAAATTGTGACGAGGAAGGACGTGGGTGAAAGATATATTCTCAAGTTCTCGAGTCCTTAAAATCCTATTTGTAAATGGAGCATAATTTAGTTTTTTCAATGTGACCGATACTTCAAAGATGTCAATAACTACTTATGCTATAAAATTTGATGCTCTTCTTATTAGCTTCGGTGTACATTTTGGCATATGTAAATAGCTCTTTATTTAGCTATAAAAATAAATGAAAATTTCATCAATTAATTATGACCACAAAACTCGAAGGAGAAACTGTTTAAATAAGTGATACAATAATAGATTAATAGATTCGTGTTAATATTCAAAGAAATAAGAAACACTAGAATATTGAGTTTTACAACTTAAGCATGAGTTATAGATCCATCATGCTGCTTTTATTTGGTCATCAACTTTCTCTATCTCCAATTTTTAATATCCTTCCTTAAATACTTGGGGGATTGTAAAAAAAAAAAAAGAAAAAGAAAACCCGACATTGAAGAAAGTGTTTTTAAAAGTATTTAATGTAAGTCGTTCTTAATGTCTTTATTGTTGTTGAAAACCAAAATTAAAGACCACCAACATTGAAGACCTTTAGTAACACGATATTCTTTAATGTCGGTTGTTAACCAACATTGTACCCCTATAATTGGCAAACCAAACACCCATGATATAGTTTTCACATTTATGAAAGAAACACTTGAATTATTAGTCAAATTCTAAAAAAAAAAACAAGTTTTTGAAAACTTTATTTTTTAGTTTTCAAATTTTTACTTGGTTGTTGAAAATAATGGATGATAGTGGATAATAAAATAAAGAAATTTATAGGTGGAAGTAGTATTTATAAGCTCGATTTTCAGGAATCAAAACTCAAAAACCAATTGGCTACCAAATGAGACATAAATTACTCATATTACTATTTCATACATTAGTTTCAAGTAAAAACACACGATCAAACAATGTTAAATGTACATTTATAAAATATTAACTAAAACCAACAGGTGCTCAATCATCTTTTCTTCAGGTACGTGATTGATCTCCCATTGGAAAAATTAAATGCTTGTTATGTATGCTTGCTTTTTTCAACAATATACCGAAAAAGTAGGGATTAGTAAGTGCACTAGAATATCTCAACTAAGTTGATATATCTTTAACACCCTCATCATACCGTTGGTTTAGTATGATGTGTCATTCAAAATGGATAAAAGTTAAAGGAAAGCCTTCCAATTAAGGACTAACTAGGATATATATATCATAATTGCAAAAAATGTCTCATTTAGAGAAAGAGCAACCATCAACCATCGATATAATATCGTCGCATATATTAATGCCATGGAATGTTCTTCTGTTTCTTTCGAGCCAAATGCAGTGCAGATATAGGCAGCGATGAGATTGCTCCAAAGGACTCTAGCTTTAGTGTTCATTTTGAGGTATTTCCATTCCTCAATCGATCAGGATGTGTAGTGACTGTGGAAAGCCATTGAAAGAAGAAAAACTGCAATTAATAAAGAAACGTTTCCACCGTTTCTGTATTGCATCTACATAAAACACACCAACATGAGTTAAAAGGCTTGAGTAATCCACCTTGATACCGGAAATGGTAGACTCCTGGACATTGATTTTAAGGCCAGAGGCTTCCTCGAAGACATTAATGATATGTTTGAGGTTCTCCAACTTTGTAATCCCTTTGGATCATACTTGCTAATATATCCTTCCACGTATATGTAAATTGGATCATACTTACTCACACATCTATCTCTTTAGATTAATATATCCTTTCGACATATATATGTAAATTGGAAGGTTCAATATTGAAATTAAGGATTAATTAATTTCTCCGATATATCCTTAATAAATACACATGAAATATAAAAAAATCGCATATATAAATTAATCTAAATATGAACACCGATAACAAGTTCTATAATTTATCCTTGAAAAGTAAAAAAGAAAAAATATAGTTACTAATTTGTATAATTTCTTTTGAAAACATTGGTACAAAATGAATAACAAAACAAATTTTTTTTATAAGTTGTATGCATATAAAGTAGTGTTTATAAGCTTAAATTTCAAACACCAAATATAAAAAAAATTAAATAGTATTGAAACTGGGGAAAATAAATCATTTACAATATTCATGTGTTAAAAAAAGAGATAAATATGAAAATATTTTGACCTAAAGGATCATTTTGCAAATGAAAACAATGCAAAACAAAGTTACTAGTGAAAGTTTCCTAATCATGCAAAGGCGGTTGGGGACGACCAAAGATAGCCCACACGCATAATAGTTCTTGTTTTCTCTTCAGTAATAAATTTTCAGGTTTAATTTTCACACGTAAATAACATTATTTTTGCTATAAATACCTGACGAAATTCACATCTTTCAAGCCATCCATTCTTCATTTAGTAGGAAGAGAGGAAAGAAAATGATTGGGAAGATTCTAGAGGATGCCTTTAAAACTACCGACAACGCCCTTAGAACGACTGGGGACGTTGTCGGGTCCGTTATAAATGCCAGAGGGAGCTTTATGGACCGTGCTAGCGATATCGTTCGAATCGGGAAGAAAAATATCAAAGGGAAAGTGATTATGATGAGAAGCAATGTCTTAGACTTCACTCAGCTTCATTCTATTGTTCTTGATGGTTTCACTGAACTGTTGGGCAGTGGAATTGTACTGCAACTCGTCAGTGCTACTGAGGTTGATAGCCATTGTAAGTTTTTCTTTTTAATAAATTTACTATTATTATTATTATTATTAAGGACAATGAACCTCCACCTATTTTCATAATGATATGATATAGTACTGTTCACTTTGGGCATAAACCTTTGTGCTTTTGCTTTAGGAATATAATCACCCAACATATTTGATACCAATGGAGATAATTGTCCTTAATTATACTCATGATCATTTCCTTCTCTTAACCAAATGTGGGATATATTGTTTAGACTCTTAACAATGTCCCCCTCGAACAAAGTACCATCTTAACAATGTACTTAATTATAGTCATGATCACCTACAAAAGTTTTCTCTTATCATGGCCTAATTGTAAAGCTAGATAGAGCACAACCATGATTCATTTTTATATATACTTGGTATAACCACATGTTATCAGACCATTAATCTCCTCCCTTCGAACAAAGATCTACACCTCTACCAATGAATTTGATAGAATCCTTATTTGTTTGCCGCTTCAAGTATTTTTTGTCTTCATCCAGTACAAGACTCATTACTTTTGTTTGAAATCACTGAAAATCTCACCCACACAACTAGATTTAAACCATGACACTGATGCCAATTGATAAGGACTATGAAAACCTCTACCTATTTGCACAATGGTATACTATTCTATTGTCCACATTGGGCATAAACCTGACTTTACTTTGGGACCACCCAAAAAACTTCATACCAATGAAGATAATTGCTTGTTCTAAAAAAAAAAAAAAGATAATTGTCATCAATTAAATACCCATGACCACTTCTTTCTTTACATGTGTGGGACATTTTTTACATTCCTAAAAATTATTATTATTATTATTATTGGCTAAACTATTAATAATAATCCTGAACTATGGAAGTTGGTTTCAATTATATTCTTGAACTTTTATAATTTTCATTTTAACCATTGAAGTTTGATTTATTATTATTCTTTTCTTTTCAAGAAAACAATTGAAGGCTTTTGTGGACACTAAATTCATCAATGAAAAAAATTGTGTCTACAAATGTGCTTAAGTGAATAAATTGAAACACATACAATATGAAATAAGTAAATTTTGGATGTAGAGTTAGTGGAAAAATCATAAAAGAAAGAACTTAAAAATGTAGTCGTGACGTTGAAAGAAAGAAGATTGACAATAGACATAGCTGTTTTTCTTTTTATTTTCTTTTTCATGCATTTAGATTTATGTTCTTAAGCATGTTCAAATTTTTTCATCTATGAATTTAACATTGGAAGTCAAAAGAGTTATTTTTTCAAATAAACTTCAAACTCTAAAGGTTAATTATAATGAAAATTTTAAAAGTTTGATGATATAATTGAAATAAACTCCATAATCTATATTTTTTTCCATTAATTGTTAATTGTTATATTGTTTTGTTGAGTTTTATTGAGTTCTTATTCTAACATTAGAGTGTTGGTGTCATATTAAATTTATCATAATTTGTTGCATGTTTTTTACACCGGCCATGTAATATTGCAAATATATAGTGTCAAGTTTTTATTTAGTACTGATTGAGTTCGAGTATTGTCTATTTGGGATTGGGCCATTAATTAAGCTTTAAAAATGAATCATTTAATTAGCACTACTTCTACTCCTAACTAGGTGGAGACAACACAATTGGCGAAATGACTTAGAAAAGTGATTTTATGTATTGGAATAATAAACTCAACCAATTAATATACTACTTGTATATCATGCAACATACTCAACATAATTAACATTCTATTCAACCATGCAATAATTAACAATATTAATATTTTGCTAAAATCCAAAAAAAAAAAAAAAAAAAAATCCTAAAAAAAATTTACAAATAAAAGAGGAAGAAAGATCTAATACGTGTTGCGTTCTTTCTCATTATGAGCTCCACGATCTCGAGTTTCAAATCTCTTCTCCAGTTGATCTCAAGGGATGTCTCTCTTTAGGTTTCTTCAATGTGCAGAAAAATTCCAATTATAGGTTAATTTTCATTCTCTCCAATTGGCTGTCTTCCTTTGGAATGATGTGAATGATTCTATTTATAAGAGAGGATTTCTTTCTAAATCTAAATCAAATTAAGTTTCCTTAAACACTTTAGAATCTTTAGTTGACTTAGATTAACTCCCCCTTTATGAAATAGGAGTTTACAATCTGATCTCTTGAGCTAAATTATGGAAAAAGGCGAGCTACATATTTGGAGAGGTGGCTGACTTATGCCCAGCGGTGTTTGAAGTTAACTTTGAATGGGAAGATGAATTTGGATATCCAGGAGCTTTCTATATAAGAAATGGGCATACAAAGCGAGTTCTTTCTTAAGTCTCTCACTCTTCATCGTGTTAAATTTTTTATATGCCCTTTAATGTTTTTTCATAGAATATTTGAGTTTGTTATTTATTTATTTATTTATTTTTTTTTTGGGAGAATGCATGATTGAGTAGTTAAATTGTAGATGTTTGAAATGAGTTTTGGAAGCTACTTTATGTGTGTTCAAAGTGTGAGTTCGAAGTCATTAATATGTGATTAAAATTTGTTTTACATGATTGTACATTCTTGCATTCATTATGTTGAATGTATTTGATTATTGTAATTATTATGAAGTGTATTTTTTTTACTAATGTTAGTATGAGTTATTTTAAGTTGTCTTGAGAATTAGAGTGTCACACACTTTTTAGAAACTTATTAGGTTGGTTTTAAGATTAAAAGTCACACTTAGGCCCTGAAAGGAGAAGGAAGGCTAAAATGCTAACAGGCCTCTATTATTGAATTCACCTAACCCAATAGTACCATATTTTTGGAATGTCCAGTGCCAAAGTCACTGAATGGGAAAGTAGTCAATCTTTGACTTAGACATTTTAAAGTTGTTTTGAGATTTAAAGTGTCACTTATATACTTTTTAGGTAATTTGTAATTGGTTTTAATAATCCAAGTAACACTTGGGAACTATTTTGGTTATTTTGGAGTCAACAAGTCTCTTGGACACTTTTTAAGAACTTTTTCGGTTGTTTTAAGAGTGAAAGTGTCAATTAGACACTTTTTAGATAGTTTTTTGGTTGGATTTGAGAGTAAAAAGTTGTATTTAGACATTTTAAAGTTGTTTCGAGAATTGAAGTGTCACTTACACACTTTGTAAACTCTTTATGTTGGTTTTGAGATTGAAAGTCACACTTAGGCATGTTTATGTTGTTTTTAGAGTGAAAGTGTCACTTAGAAACTTTTTATGTAATTTGTAGTTGGTTTTGATAAATCCAAGTGACACTTAGGAACCATTTTGGTTGTTTTGGGAGTCAACAAGTTTCTTGAACAATTTTTAGGAACTTTTTAGATTGTTTTGAGAGTGAAGGTCACTTAGACACTTTTTAGGTACTTTCTTGGTTGGAGGGGATGGACCTTCAAATACTTAGGTATTTTTTAAAATTAAAGTTCAAAATTATGTGTGGCTATCCTGCAATTATGATAGCCAATCATGCACTTAATGTATTTATTATATGCTTGAGTTGTGATGTGTTGTGGTTATCCTGCAGTTATGGTAGCCAATTCATGCATTTTAGGTTTGGTTGGAGAGTGAAAGTGTCACTTAGAATTAAATTGTCACTTGAGCATTTTTTAGGTTCTTTTCAAGTATAGGAGACTTAAAGTGGTGGTTTTAGGCAAACAAGCATGTTTTGAACCTTGTTTTTTGGGCACTTTTGGAAACTTAATATGCACGTTTTGGACACCTTTTAGGAACTTAGACACTTTTTGGTACTTTTTATTTTGGTTTGATAATGAAAGTGTTAATTAGACACTTTTTATGTTGTTCTTAGGTTTATTTGGAGAGTGAATGTTGTACTTAACCATTATCAGGTTGTTTTGAGGCTTAAGGTGACTCATATGAACTATTTTTGTTGTTTTGGGAGTTAAATTGTCTTTTGAACTCTCTTTCTTTAACTCCCTTTTTGGTACTTTTTATGTTAATTTGATAGCAAAAGTGTTACTTAGACACTTTGTATGTAGTTTTTAGGTCTGATGGAGAGGGAAAGTTGCACTTAAGCACTTTTAGGTTGTTTACTCATATGAACTACTTAGCTAGACACTTTTTATATAGCATATGAGACTTAAAAGTCATGCAAATGAATTTACTTTATTAATTTTGATATGATTCATTTCAAACAAGTAAGATTGAGCATGTTTTGTTTATTCGATTTTAATATTCCTTTTTAAATCTATATATTTTGAAGATGTGGGTAAAAGTTTTGCTGATGCAACATCAAAATGTGTGGGCAAAAGTTCTACCGATGGTCTTCTACCACGTTGTCTGCCTACACAAAAAAACGTGTACAGAGGATTTGCCCATGCTTTTCTAACGATCTGTCGACATTTTTTTGCGTTGGCAGAGACAAAAATTCTTATAGAAATCAAAATGATTTTTGATCTACTTGTTCCAAATAGGGAGTTGAGCCTTGGGCTTTAGACGAAAGGCCCAAAGTTCATTGGTAAAAAAAAAAAAAAGAAAATTTATTTCTATTATAGTTCTTAACTAAAATATCCTCCTATAACTACCTCTTAGGAATAAAATGATATCTTTAAAAAGAAGGAAAAAAAAAAAAAACATTTGACACCAAAATGTATATTCTTATCCTTTGATATTTAGGAAATAAATTACTATTTCAAATATCAAAGTTTTGTACTACTTCAACGAGATCGATTTTGGCATAGATTTAGAAGTTTCATATTAGTCATAGGCTTTAACCTTTGCATCCAATTATTTGATTAATTTTTTTTTAAAAAAAATTAGTTGTGGAGACTCAAATCTTTAATTTTTAAAAGAGAATTATATTCCCTCCAACTACTTCTTGAATTTTGTTTAAATAAATTTCGTTTTTCTAATAGCTCAATAATGTGTGAACATGAGAAATAGTTGAGTTCTTCTAAAATTGATAATATTACGTTGATTATTTAATTGTAATTATTTCATCAATTACCTTATAATAATTGGTTATATGCAATATGCTTTAATAAAAAAAACACAAAAACTAAGTTTCTTAATTTGTAGTGAATGAATTAGATTTTGGAAACATATCTAAAAAGTAAATAACAGATTAAAGGAATTCATAGATAGTATTAGATATTATTTTTAAAATTGAAAATCAAGAATAAAAATTAAAAAATTAATAGTTATCCAATAAGATTTTACATATTATTTTTTCTTCTGTATTGGGATAACTATTCTCTCCTATAGTGAATCAGCATACTTGAGTAGACACACAGACCGTGTGGCATTATCAATGACAGCGATTCATGGGTTGAAATAAAACTATGCCACGAACATGTCACTTTTACTTTTTTACCTAATATCGATATTTCTATATTTTGACATTGACATGAGAGATGAATCAATATCTCTATTATATCATAAAAAATCTAGGAAACATAAAAGTAAACAACAAAATAACACTGATACAATTATAATATAAATAATATACATATTAACTAGTTTAAGGATCATAAAATGTTTATTTACTAACTTGTCATGTTTATCATTTTTAGGTATATATTTTAAAACATTTCCATTCATAAAAACTAGCAACCACCCAACCCCACGTTTTTCTTAAAAAAGAGTTGGAAAAGAAAAGACAGAACCAATTGTGTTGGTGTCTCAAAACTAGCAACTGGTTTATATAGGTAATAGTTACCTATTTTATACCTAATTAAGCATTATCTATTCTTTTAAAATTATATATTTTAATTATTTTCCAATTCTCTCCCTAGTTTCTCTCCTTCAAAACTTCCCTATTCCTCTGTGTTTTTTTTTTTTTTTTTCACTATAATTGTTTTAAATTTGAAAATTATTGTAAATTTTTTTAAATATAGTAAAATATCATTTTTTTTAAATCTATTAGTATTAGATTACTCTTTGATAATAGTCTATCACTATCTGATAGATAATGAAATTTTGTTATATTGTAAACTAGTCAAGAAATACATGCAATGTACGTGAAATCTTGTAGTTCTAATTATTATTTTTTTAAATAGTGATTTTACACTCGAAAAGTCACAAAGTGCCATATGAGAATTATGAAAAATGTAAGGACAAAAAGGGCATGTAAATATTATCCCCACATAGTCCTTTTTAATGTGAAGTCACACGAAAGGACGCATTGTTTCACTGTACCAATTACTATTTTCATTCAATTAAATCCTCTATTTTTTTTCTTTTTTTTTTTTTTGTATTTTCTCTAAACTTTGGATCTCATGAAATTATTTTTTGAGGATGTAAATGCGAGTATGTATATATATATTTTTTTTTTTACACATGCATCTTACATATGTATTAGAAGAATCAATACCCTATTTCGATGTGTGTAACCACCTCCACCTCAAATAGATGCATCCAATATACATTTATTGCCTCCTATCTTGAAGAGTCGTGTTTTGTCAACATCAATTGCACTTATTCGATCTAAGATTTTATTTTTTAAATATATAAATTTATTTTGTAAATTAAAAATTGGAGAAGTCACCTTCATTATTTTTCAAACGGACACCTACACTCAAAAAGTCACAACCACTCAACAAAAGTCAATATAGTAGAGATGAGCTAGCTATATCGGAAAGCAACCATTTTTTTTTGTTTTTTTCCCTTCACCATTCTTGTCTATTTACTCTCCTCATTTCGTCATTTTTTTTCCCTTTTTGTACATGCCTTCATTGTTTTTATTTTTGTTTAGTTAGTTGGAATTGGAATACCAAAATTGAGAAAAGTCACCACCACTTGAATGGTCAGTCGGTGGACGCATCCTATTTCTCAAAAATGGATCATCACCACCGACGAAAACCAATCTCCGGTAGCAAACAAATTTATAATTGTCACGTGTTTATTCAATTTTCAAATACATTATCAAAGAAATGAACAAAAGAAATCATTTGTTTCAATTTAAAAAGAAAATTAAATAATAAAATAGATAGCAGTATTCCAAATCTAATTTTTCTACTTAAATGACGAAATTAAACTTTGACAACCTACTTCAACATTCAATTTCATACCTATCATACTGTATTCATAAAATATTTTATTACTTTTTTTTATATATATTGTTAATCAAATCAATCTTCATTCAATGTAGAATGAATCGAAAACTCTCATTTTTCCCTTTATCACACTCTCTAAACTTCTCCAAATTCAATAATGTTTAATTGCAAACATTCTTTTAGAAGAAGATACGATGTATAGCAAACATTGTTAAGTTTGAAAATACCCTAATTTACTCCATACAATAGCTATAATCTTTTTGGAAATATAACTACTCATAATTATTTCAAAAGCTACAACAATCTAATATTAAGCCTAGATTAAGAAAAACTAAAAAATATCAAATTAGAATTTAAAACTAACATTTTTTTTTTTTTTGGGTTCAATATGGAGCAATGTAGCCACATTTCATAGACAATGTCATATTATAATTGTGTGAAGGACTAAAATTTTTATACTCAGAATTTTGCTTTCAATTGATCAACTAAAAATTTATTTATTTATTTATTTATTACTATTATTCTTATTATAATTTTGATTTCCACGATGTGTGAAAGTTGGATATTCTAACCTCTTACTCCCTAGGTCTACGTACCTTTAATTTGAGTTTTTTTTTTTTTTTTTTTTTTTTTTTGAGAACGAAGAGCTTTACCTCATTTTCTTATGTAATTTTTTTTCAACGTAACATAGATCGATAATAAGGAACACGAAACCCATCGGTAATCGGTCAAAAAAGAGAGCACCCAAACGGAATAGAGGTTTGGATTGGAGATTTGATAAAATTTGAATTCATTTAGAATTTTAGCAAAATATATGTGTCCTGCACTTGCCTAATTTGTTCATATTCCAAGTTTGAATTCAATGGGTTTTGAAAATCAACTAATATACATTTACATTACACAAAGAGTGTAATTGTAATGTTGAGTTATGAGATTTTAGGCATCATTATTTAGGATTCCTAATTAAAACCAAATATTGGACTTGATTTAAACAAAAAGATTGTCAACAATTTAAATTAGAGATTCGAGGTCATAATTTTGAGAATTTAAATATATTCTATGGATTGTTTAGATAAGTTTGAAAGGCCCCAATTTTATCTTCTATATTTTCTAAAGATTAGATTCATCTTTTGGTTTAAAAAAAGAAGTATAGGTTTGCATATGGAAAACGTAGATCTAATCTATGTTTAAATACGGAGTAAATATTTATTATTATTATTTATTTTGAAGACAAGGATTGGGGAAAGAATGTTTTTTAGATTCAGGGGTATTTCTTTCCTTCAATAAATACTAATTAATAATTAGAAAAAATTGATTTTTCTATTTTTCTAATTTACAAACGTTTTTATTAATTAATTCTTTTTAGGGGTGCAACGCGAGAAATTTCCAAGTGGTCACCCAATTTAGTACTATTCTCGTTTAAGCATGCTTAACTGCAAAATTTTGATGGGATCCGATGCATTAGTGCTGATATGATTGCACCTATGTCATCATTAATTAATCATGTCCTACACTTTCATATGATTTTTAGAAGAAAAGAAAAAAAAAAATTGCTAGAAAGAAATATGAAGAATTTATTTATTTATTTTTCTTTTTCTTTTCACATTTGTTGGCCAATTTTCTTTTTTTTAAAAAAATGGCAAAACTTATTTTCAACTTTATTTTCAACATTACTTTCAACTTTTTGTACATGTCGACTTAGAACATTACAAATCTAATTTAAAATCTCATATGTGTTTTCTTACTTCACGTTCTTTTCATTTTTCTTTTTTAAGTAACAATATATTTGGATACATAATTTTTTTTTTTTTGGTGAAAATACTATTTTGATCTTATATTTTGGGATTTTTTCAATTCTAGTCTATGCACATTCAAAATTTTTGTTATTTTGATCTCTATAATTTCAATAAATATTAAATTTAGTCATTTGAAGATTATTTTTTATCTATCAAAATTGGTTAAATAAGAATAACCATGCAAGCAAATACACTATGTGGTTGTATTTTCAAAATTTATGGTGAAAATTTTAATAGATAATAAAGAGTTTTTGAAAAGATTAACAATTAACTACTAACATAGACTAAATTTAAGGCTACAAAGACTAAAAATTGGACATTTGAAAATTAAAAAAAAAAAAACTAAAATTTAATAAGAATCAAAGTATAGTGACCAAAATTGTATTTTAGCCTAGTTTTTGAAAGATAAATTAGAAAAAAAAAATTAATCTTAATTTTATACAGCTTTTTTAATGGTTAAAATCTAGTAATCATCCCTCTTTTTCTCCTTCCATATGTACGTAGTGAATTTTATCTAATAACTTTGAATTCTAAAAGTATATACAAAATAAGTCAACTTATTTATAAATATAAAAATATGTCTCTATCAATTATTGATAGACAATATAGTGAAAATTTTGTCAAATAAGAAAGAAGAAAAAAAAAAAGTGTGGTGAAACATTCATACATGTTTTATGGTTGTTCTAATATTTGGTTTGAGGTAAGCTCATTACCAAAAAGCTTCATAGAAGGACCCATATTAAATTTTAGACAGCACTCCAAGTCTTTATTATTTCTTGAACAATACCTTTTATTTTATTTTCTAAATTTATCTTTTCAAATTTTAATTTATGTTTATTGAACTTTCATCTATTCTTTTTACTATAAAATTAGTTTATGATTGTCTTTTCTTAGTTTAACAATGGTTAGGGTGGGAGATATGAAGCTTCCAAAGCTTTCAACTTTAGAAAAAATAATAAATGTATGTTCCTACTAAATTTTGCTATCATTACCTTGGTCTCAACTAAACCATTAAATTTGTGCTATCTTTCACACTTGTCTGTATATAATTTATACTATTTTGCACTTTTTAAACCCTTTTTTACCTGAGCTATATCTTTGAATTTTATTGATGTAACTTAGCAATATGTGAACTAGCAAATTGAATTAAATAAATCAAACCTAGCAACCAAAATCAATTGGTTTAGTTTAATCATAAAAGAAAAATTGGGCCTTCTCAATTTTTTTTTCCTTTAACAATAATTATGGTATAATAGCTTTTTGTAATGGTCAAACTAAGATAGTTTTTGGTTGAAAGACTACTAAGATTAAAACCGAATATTTAAGTTTCAATTTGTAACCATTTTGTTTTTAGTTTTTGTTTTTAAAAATTAAGGTTGTAGACACTACTTTCACCTCCAAATTTCTTTCTTTGTTGTCTAGTTTTTACTAATAGTTTAAAAAACCAAGCAAAATTTTGAAAACTAAAAAAGTAGCTTTGAAAATATTATTTTTGTTTTTTTGAAATTTGACTAAGAATTCAACCATTGTAGTTAAGAAAGATACAAATTATTGTAAGAAATGTGGAGGAAATAGACTTAATTTTCAAAAATAAAAAACAAAAAACAAAATAGTTACCAAACGGGGCTTAAATATTTAGGCACTACAAAATAAAATTTAGAAATTTAAGGTCTAAAAACAAAATAATGAAAAAAAATTTATTGACTGACATATAATATAATCTTCTATAAATATATTAATTTAGGTGCCGTTTGATAATCATTTAGTTTTTCATTTTAAGTTTTTGAAAATCTTGATTGTTTACTTACTCTTTCTTCTTCTTCTTCTTTTTTTTAATAATAAATTAATATATCAATGAAAATGTCGACAAGTCAATGTAAACTTAATACTCTAAAACTACAAGAAAAATTATCTCTTTCGATGTGAAACATCCCAACACCATAGAATGGATTGACATAGATAGCCTCTTTCAACAATTAAAATTCTTAGGGGCAGAAAAAGGTCTCTAACAAATCTGAAAAATTTCGTTTTTTCTTACAAAAAAAACTCATGATTTTGGATTTAATGACTCTTTTTTTCACTCTCCTCTATTTCTGACACTATTCATGAGTCATTAAAGGTAGAACTTGTTGAAGTTAATGGTTATCAAACGAGCCAAAATTTTCAACCACAATAGTTTTTTTTTTTTTTTTTTTTTTTTTTTTTTTTTTTTTTTTTTAATCTTTCTTATTATTATATATACTTAACCTTTAATTTCTTTATAAAAACGTTTGTGGTAGGAGTCAACCAAATTTGATAAGATAATAAAATAAAAAGTAAAGGACAAAATTACTTTTAGAGATAGACGCTCGAAAGTGAATAAATGAAAAAAGATTATGTTTATGCTTTTCTCGTGAAAATTTTTGAGAATATATATAGAACAAACATCCAAAATACATGTTACTATCGACTCTTGAAATTTAAAATCTACCGAAAAAATTATAATAAATAAAACTTAAATTATAAGTTTAGAACTTTTAAACTTTCAAGTGTGTCTATTTGGTCTATAAATCTTAAAAAGTGTTTTGTATATAATATAGTTTTTTTAACTTTAAAAAAACTGATACGTTTTAAATTTTCAATTTTGGTGTACAATTGTTCCTATTACATGTTTTTACAATCCATTTTCTAAAATGAAAAATTAATGGGCAAATTGAATTAGTAGGTACACCAAAAAATCTCAACTAAATTGATACAAGCATAACCAAATCCAAATGAAGAATATCATTCCTTCAATGATGAAATACAAGATGGGAGCTAGAAACAAAGCTCAAAGAAAAGCAAGAAAATATCAATTACAATATCAAATCAAAGGGCAACCAAAAGGGGAAAAAAAACATGGGAGATGTAGTACTGATGCCTCTATGCATCATGGTCCATATAAGGAATTTACATTTCTTAGGAAGCATTTCTTCCCAACCAATAGTCATATCAGAGGAGGATATTTCTTAATTGGATAAATGAAATTAAGCGATCTAATCAGGAAGGTTTTGTTCAAACTTAGCCGCTATTAAAAAATCAACAATCAAAGTTAAGCCGAAAACTAGATACATTGATTTACTTGGTTCACTAACAGTTTGTTAGCTACGTCTACAAACAGATACAGGAAACAATTTATTATTAGAGAGAATAATATCATATTACAAATCAAGAGACACTTTTAGGGTTAGAGAGTTTATTAGCGTACTCTTCTAAACTCTAGGGCCGAAATCGTAAATAATGTAAATAGGATAAATACGAATACAAGTGAAACTCCTATACTTAATTGTTTCGCCAAATAACATATTCAAGGCATTCCAACCGCTTCCAATGGACTCTATCCAAATCCCTGACAATTATAAGAGTGAGCCAAGCTCTAGAAGCATATGGCCGAAAATTTAATTTTTTTTTTTTTTTTTAACAAAATACATTAGGTAGAGAGGTTAGTAGGTGTGTTAGGAAATCTCAATTAGGTTGACACCTCCAACGAGAGGATTTCCATGCGTCTTTCACAGTCAAAAACAGATAGAGCAAAAAAATATGAGGAATCACTATGTATAAACATCTAGTTTGAGTCCAATTATGATAATAAAAAAGAGTGTTTCCATTGAATAAATTCACTCATGATCAAGTTCCTTATATATCACATTAAACCATAAGTTCAACCATGTCTTGCATTATTCAGCTTTAAAAGTAGTTCATCTTTATTGTAATACTAATGACTTCAAAAGATGTCATGGATAACAATTTTTGAGATAGGTCTTTCTAGCCATGATCAGTTTTTTCTGGTATAGGTGTATTAGGTATCTATTCTTTTGAATTAATTATGTTAGGTCTCTGGCCCTATATTTTCTGTTTGCTAACAATAATTCATTTTATTTTTTATTTTGTTTTTTATTATTTATTTTTTTAATATAAAATCTTCCCTCCTTCTTCCCTCCAACCCTATCTTCTTACTCTGCTCATGGTTGTCTCATTCTCCTACCAATAATCGGTTTCTACCTAGAAGAGTAACCCTTTAGTCGTTGTGAGGTTCCTTAATTTTTCAGATGTAGGATCCCTAACATGCGACTCAAAATGATGACTCTTCATATCCATTATTATTGTATCTCAAATTCTAATTTTTGTTTTTAGACCGAATACATGTTTGGACTTTATAGACTCTAATACTATATTATTAGGGTAATTGCAATGGATCGCTCTTAATTTTAGGACTAATAATTAAGTATATATCAACATTTTTAAAGAATTGCGAATATAGCAAAATTTATTCTAATTTGGCTAGATATTATGAGATGTTTTATAAAGGGAAAATTATTATAAATAGAAAAAATAATAAACTATTTACAAATATAAAAAAATTTGATATGAAGCACCGCTAGAGAAAGGGCTTGAACCTTTGACTTTGTGGTTAATAGCCACACACTCTAACCAACTGAGCTACTCCAGTTTATATTTTAGAGTTTTACTTTTAGATTTTGAGAATCTGCTTCTATGAATTTTTCTTATATGTACATACAAACACCTGCATTTAAATAACCCTGGTTATTATCTTATTTGTATTTATGTATATATACATTATGATAGTATACATTATGATAGTGATCATTGAAAAACGTTTTGAGTATGTGAATTCGGTTCCAAAAATTAATTTAAATGATATGTAGACACATTTTAGCAATTGAGGTAGCTTGGAAAAATTAAGAATTGTGGTATTTTTATTTACTTTTGGCTTCTATTATTTATTTATATTCGGGTATTTTGGTGATGGTAAAACTATTAAATCCTACCAAAATATACATTTAATAATTTTTACAAGAATACATTGCTTTAATCATTTTTCAAATACTACTATTTAAATATAGGTATTTCTTTTTGTTGATTCTAAAAATATATAACCCATGAACTTTGGTTTAACCCATGAGTTTTTTCTAAATCTAATAGGAGAATCTATTGGATCAAGTGAGAAGGGCTTTTGTCTTCCAAAAGAGATGGGAGATTAGAGTTGTAGAGATGTGGAGGGTTTTGATCAGGCTCCTAGGTTTGGCATATTTTTTAAAATCCTTAGGCTTTATCAAGATATATTTCTCAAATGCAACTATGGCTAAATCATTCCCAACCAAAATACTTAATTTTATAGATTATTGTAAATTTAATTATATTAATACTTTTATCAAGACGCTTTTCATTTGGTTACATGCTAAATCGCTAAGGTGGCGTGGTTGTTACCATCGCATATTAAAAAAAATATCATAGGATTTTTTAATTAAACATGAAAGATATTTATTTGTTATCTTTGAAGCCTAATGTTTTCTTAGCTATCGTTGTTATGGAATCATATCATCAATTTCCTTAGAAATAATTATCAGTATCTTAGGCTAACGTTCTAGTTTTTTTTTTTTTTTTTTTTTTTTTTCCCATTAGAAACAAGAATATGTTTGGTAATTATTTCTAATTTTTGTTTTTTTAAAAAAAAAAAGAAAAAACAAAAGCATAAAGTTGTTCCATAACCATTTCTCATTTTCTGTATATTTTTTTCTCTTACTTCTTCTTTTTTCCCATGTTTCATAGTTTAAATATAATTTAGTTATATAATATAAAAAATATTATAACATGCATTAAAATGATAAAAAAGAATGATCAAAAGTTAATATTATATAATACACATAAGTCCTCGTGCAAAATTAGTAACGGTAATATAATTGTTTCAATCACTCAAACGTTGTCCAAATTTAATCTGCAAAGTTATTTGTTACTTGAGTTATTCACCTTAAAATGATATTGATTCTAAGCCAACTCTATTATATTGTTCTTGTAAAGGTCATGATTGTAAATTATTAAAGTTAGCTTAAATGTATGTGTAACGACCCAACTTACATATCCTAACCGGACCATTACTCAATGCATGTAAAATTCTAGAAAACATTATGCAACTTAGTAAAGAGAAGGAACAAAACTTTTCTGCGCAATTTCTATTAATAAACTTCAAGAAAACATCCATAAACATGAAATGAGAGGTTTTGGTTCGGGGTACCCCTAAAGAAATTAATAAAATTCATGAAAGAAAAAGCCACATATCAAAAGTCTCAAAAAAACCAACAATTTGACATAACTCCATAAAACATAAAAATGCTAAGCGGAAGCTACTACAGGTCCCGTGATCCCATCAAGGATTCTTCTTGTCATTCGCCATCACGTTCTTTCCCTTACCTGAAAAAAAACATATAAGATAAAGGATGAGTAATTTATTACTCAGTAAGTGACCCCACTACCTAGAGTCGGGCTAAGCACCTATGTCCTTTAAGTGCATCAACCTAAGGCATACATATCTATCATGCATTCATTGGGAATAGTTTACACTCACCCTACAGTTGGTTATGGATGTTCACAACCTCTAGAGCCCCGAAGGAAGCTCTTACCTCTGGTGATCCCGAAGGAACACAAACCTCTAATGTACTCGAAAGAGCACAACCTCTGGTGAACCCGAAGGAACACAACCTCCTGTGAACCCGAAGGAACACAACCTCTAGTGCACCCGAAGGAGCACAACCTCTAGTGAACCCGAAGGTACACATCCTCTAGTGATCCCGAAGGAACACAACCTCCTGTGGACCCGAAGGTACACAACCTCCGTGAACACCCAACCAATAAAGGGGAGGTAACCCTACTCCTAGAGCGTAAACAGTCATAATCATACTCATTCCATTCCATGACTACATACATTAAAATACAGTTCCATTCATTACATAACATGGCATAGGGTCATACTTTAGTAAGCACATACAACTTAGTATATGGTAATCTCATGCAAGCATGCTATATCATAAAGGTCTTGAAATTTCTACTTTTAAGCATGGAAATCTCATATAAGCATACTATATCATAAGGACTTTGATAATTTCTATCTTTAGGTATAGGGATTTCATACGAACATGCTAAATCATAAGGCTTTGGTTATTTCCTACTTCATGGTAACTAAACGTGTGGCCCGAAGGCGGTTCAAGTAGTAAAATCACTTACCTGGTGATTGATCCATAAAATTACTATACGGCTCCTTTTGTAAAAAATTAGTTCCTGAATAAACCGGAAATAAAATTTCCGTCAATATACGTTAGTCTACAAGTCTAGTTTATCGTGGGTAACCTAAAATTATTTGTCCGAGAGAGTCCTTACCCGAACGCGATCCAACTTGTAGCTACCCCCGATCCTACGGACTAACAATTACCGAACACCTATTGAAATATACCAAGTAAAGTTCGAAATTCTCAAATCTCCATCCAAAACATAAGCAACTAGTCCAAACGAGTTTGGGATACTCACTTAAAGGTACTGTTCTGGCCGGACAAAAGAAGCACCGCTGTCGAGAGTCAAAAATCCGAGAGAAAATGGCTCCCGAGCGAGAAGCGAGACCTGAACGAGAGCGCGAGAGCCGAGACAGCGAAACCGGCGAGAGAGCGAGAGTCTGCAGGCTGCGGCGACACTGGCGCGGGGGAAATCGTGAGTCGAGCGGGAGAGCGAGAGCGCGAGACAGCGGGAGAGCGAGAGAGCGAGACCACGAGAGTGACTGAGCGATTGGGTGCGGGAGACCATGAGGCGATGGGAAGAAAGTGAGAGCGGGAGAGCGAGACGGTTAGCGAGAGTTGAATGCCGACAGCGACACTCACGGCGAAACCCGCGACACCCGACGCGTGAAACCTCCGGAGATTCCCGAAACTGAAGGAGAGCGAGAGAGAGAGAGATGTCGCGGTAGAGGAAGTTGGTGGCGGCGAAAGGGAGAGGAAAGGAGGTGCGGCGGAGAGAACGAGAGAGAGAGAGAGTTATTATTTTCTTTCTTTTTCTTTTGACTGCACGAAAAACGAGGTAATTCCTCTCCCCCTTAAACCCTAATTTTTCCCAATTCTCCCCTTTTACTCAATAAGGTAAAAATATTATCCTTCATTTACCAAATTAATTTATTTTCATTCTATTTGCCCTAAAATAGAATAAGAATAAATTATTCTTTACCAAATCTAACATTTTCCTTAATCCCATCTTCAATTCTCCTATCACCATAAATAAAATCTTTGGGACTTTCCTATTTAACTTAAGTAATTACCATAATGTAAATAAATAATTAAAAATTTCTTTTTATGCAAAATAACTTAATTTAATTGGTTAGGGAAAAATTACCTCAAGGGTTTGGGGTTGTTACAGTATGTTTAATGGACAAAATTTATTTCTTAAATTTTGGGTTTGGTTAGGTAAAAAAAAAAGAAAAGAAAAAACACTCTCCATGACCTATAAGACATCAACCAACTTTGTTTCTAAAACTATAACTATGAAGGAAAAAATAAAAATGGAACAAGGAGAAACTACAAACTTGACTCTTTTTTTAAATATTTCTTAAAATTTAGAAATAAGAAACGATCACAATTATCAAACAAATAAATTTCTTAAAAGATGAGAAACAATAACAAAAAACAACAATGTAATCAAACGACCTTATTTGCTAATTTTGTTTTTTAGTTCAACTACATATAAATGGTGAGAGATTAAAAATCTAACCTTTTAGTCAAAGATAGATGCTTTATACTAATCAAATTTGAGTTATGTTTATACTGACACCTTCTCTGTGGATTCTTTGTAGAGTTATGCATAGATCGATGTAAAAAATTTTTAGATTCAAGAAAAAGAAGGCAAGGTTACTGAATGTGAATGAGAATACCTACTTTGATTAATGATTTAGTGTAAAATGTTGACCCACAATAACTTTAAAGATCAGAAATGATTTTTATTTTATTTTATTTCATTTCAGTTACACGTGAGATTTAGTAAGGTTTTGAATCTCCTACCTATGAATACATTCCATTAATGTTGAGTAATGATCAAAATATATAATTAATCATAGTTATTTAAGTCCGATTGGGTAACAATTTAATTTTTAATTTTTCATTTTAAAAATATTAAGCAATATCCTTTCAATTCTTTACAATAATTTACATATTTTCTAAATAAAAGAATTGAATTTAAAAAAAAAAACAAAGTTTTTTCTTTTATATATATATATATATATATATATATATATATTTTTAAAAGAAAAGGGTACTTCATCAATAGACCAATATGTGAGAAACATATGAGAAAGTCACATAGTAATTAATAAGTTCAAAGCAATAAAAAAAAGAGTTACCATTTGAAAAAAGCTATTTTTTTTTAAAGCTTTTAAAACTAATTTTAAAAGTGAAATTAATGTTAATAGACTTAATTTTTTAAAAACTAAAAATAAAAAATCAAAGGATAAAAATCGGACTTATTCTTTTTTTTTTTTTTTTTTTTTTTTTTTTTCTTTAATCTATGTACGATTATTCATGTGATTCACGTTGTTTCAAATGTAATCTTGAACATCTTATCCATGATTGCAGGCAAATGTTAGAAACTCCATTCACAATCTGGTCCCCAACATTAAATATTAAATATAATGAACTTAAAAACACGTAGACATTTTTAAAATAAAATATTATTCAAGAGATTCCCCTAGTCTTATCCCTTTTATTTAAATATTGTCATCTTAATAAAACTATTATTTACTTGCCAATAAATTAATGACAAAAATATATGAGTATATAGTTTGGCCACGTGGATAAATCATCTGTGATTTATTTTTATCAACAAACTTGAGTTTTGTTTTTAATACCATCTCAACATTAAAGTTTGTTTCATTTTAATCTGTCTAATTTTAATCTTCATACTTTTAATAAATCTTAAATTTAGTTTCTTAAAATTAATTTTTATCAAAATTGATTAGATAATACTAATAATTTTCATGCAAATATGTGAATATGTTTTCAAAATTTATAGTAAAAAAGCTATAAATAACAAAATAATTTTTTAAAAAATAACAATTAACTAACATTAAAGACTAAATTTAATATTTTTTTTATAGTATAGGAACTAAAATTGGACAATTGAATATATGGACCAAAATTGAACAAATTTCTAAATATGGAGACCAAAATAATATTTTAACCTTACAATTGAATATATGGTAAAATTGAATCTCTAATTTATTATACAAGCAGAATGCTTTGTTTTTTTTTTTTTTTTTTTTTACGCCTCAAATTCTGTATTAATCTTCTTCTTCTTCTTCTTCTTCTTCTTCTTCTTCTTCTTCTTCTTCTTCTTCTTCTTCTTCTTCTTCTTCTTCTTCTTCTTCTTCTTCTTCTTCTTCTTCTTCTTCTTCTTCTTCTTCTTCTTCTTCTTCTTCTTCTTCTTCTTCTTCTTCTTCTTCTTCTTCTTCTTCTTCTTCTTCTTCTTCTTCTTCTTCTTCTTCTTCTTCTTCTTCTTCTTCTTCTTCTTCTTCTCTTCTTCTTCTTCTTCTTCTTCTTCTTCTTCTTCTTCTTCTTCTTCTTCTTCTTCTTCTTCTTCTTCTTCTTCTTCTTCTTCTTCTTCTTCTTCTTCTTCTTCTTCTTCTTCTTCTTCTTCTTCTTCTTCTTCTTCTTCTTCTTCTTCTTCTTCTTCTTCTTCTTCTTCTTCTTCTTCTTCTTCTTCTTCTTAGACAAATTTTAAAAATAAAAAATAAGTTTTAAAAACTTTTTTTTTTAGTTTTCAAATTTTGGTTTGAATTTATACACTCTTCAATTATACCAACAAAATATACAAGCTAATAGATGCCAGTCAAGTTTATGGATTTAATTAAAAAAAATGAAAAACAAAATTATTACCAAAATAGTCTAAACTATATAATTATATTATTAAGAACATTAATTTAGAAGAACATAAACCTGCAAATAATAATAAGGGAAAAATACCTTTTTGGTCTCTAGATTTTAGGTTTAATTTTTATTTGGTTTTTATGTTTAAAAATGTTACACATTTAGTCTTTAAGTTTTGATTTTGGTTTCAACTTAGTCCCTAAGTTTCAAATTGTTACAATCTTACCTATGAGATTTGAGTTTTGTTTCAATTTGGTTTTTATATTTCAAGATTTTATATTTTAACCTCAATTTTTTTTTTGGTTAAAAATTCACTTTTAATCATTAACGTCAATGTCTATAAATTGATTTGTGAAGTGAAATTTTTATTTTTATTTTAAAAGTGATGAAAAATAGTGAAACTTAACTAATTATAATTAAGTTAATTATTTTTAATTTATTATTATACAATAATACTAAATATGAAAAATGAGTATTTAGTAAAAAATAAAAGTTAAAAAATGTAAATCTTGAAATCTAAGAATTAAATTGAGACAAAACTCAAATGTAAAGGGTAAATTTGTAACATTTTGAAACCTAAGGACTAAATTGAAATTAAACTCAAAACTTAAAGACTAAATGTGTAACATTTTAAAACCTAATAACCATGTAGAAATTAGACTCAAAATCTAATTCCTACAATTGTATTTTTCGTTGATAATAGCATAGTGTATTCTACTAAAAATATATATATAAAATTTATTATTTTAATGTTGCGGGGACACCAATTAATAACAATGTCACGTGCAAATATTTCTTTCCAGATTGAGATTCTGGAATGGATTCCTTACGGATAATGGCAAAAGAAAATAATTCATTGATTTTTTTTTTCTTTTTTTTTGTTGGAGGCAACAAACAATCAACTTTTGGATAATGATGAAGTTATTTATCTAGTTAACTATTCTCAAATTGGCAAAATAGTTGTCTTAATCTATTTGAGAAATATCGGTTTTTCTAAGAAAATTTTGCTTAACATTGGAGTTTCTATATATTGAGCTACAAACAAAAAAAGTGTACTTTGTAGGTATAAATATGTGCTTTAAATTCTTTTAAGCATTTTCATATTCTTAGATTCTTTTTAGCACCTAATTGTCTCGGCATTTCCATGCGACCTGACCATGTTATCTACTTGTCATGACCCTTTCATATTCTTAGATATCGAGCACCAGATCTCAGACCACCTCCTCATCCATTGTTTCTATGAGCGATTGCTACAACAAGACAAGAACAATATTGATGCAGGGTGCTCTGGTCAATAAGACCCCTTAAGGCCAAGGCCCTGATTTTCACTATGGCTGATGATAGCACTGTAAATATGGTATCTTGTTTCGCTTAGTTCGAGATTATTCCTTGGTTATACTTGTTAGAAACTTTCTTCTCTCCTAAGCTTTAGAACTCCCGCTATGGTTTTGACTTGAACTTACCTTGAGAGCTTCCTTCCCGGGCGTTAGGCTCCACAACGTTCACTCTTCCATCTTCAGTTGGTCTATTCTGCACTCTCCTAGCAACATTTGTCCATTTGAACATTGGGATGGGACAGTAACAAGAAAAATGCCCCACTCCTCCACATTCATAACAATTACCAGATCTCCTCTGGTGAGCCTTTCTTATCTCCTTTGTAGGAAGCTCTGTTGGCCTTGCACTCCAAATTGGTGGCGCCTTAACGTTCTGCTTGACGTCGTCCGTCCTAGCACTCTCACTCTTTCGTTTAATAATAAGTTTGTAAAAAGGCAAACTTTGGTTGAGTAGAAAGCAAACCCCACCCTAGATTTTGGCTATTTTACAAATATCGAGCACCTTTGAGGTAGAATCAGATTTTCAAGTAGAAATGAAGCCAAATCAAACCGAAATAGAGTTCTATTGCATCAATTGGGAAAGAGAACTCCAAAAAGACTAAATTTCCCCTGAAGCCACAACGTAGCAACGTCACCTAGGCATTGTCGTCATGCTTTTTCCCGAGGAAAAAATTGTTGACAAAGTGCGACAGCGCCGCGAACCTGCATAGGACCAGCATGACGCTCCGAAGTTTTGTCGCACACATATGCGCAACAGTGCCACGACGTTGTCCCAAGCGTCATGACTCTTCAATAGGATTATAAAAATTAATTCTTTGATTTTTTAGGTTAACAATCCAGCCACCAACCGACTGAAGCATGAATTCTCTCTACTTTTCCTCTATTTTTCATCTGTTTAGACATTGGAACTCCTTCCCATTAATTCGTATGTCGATTATGGGCTAAGGTAATAATTTTCCAACTTGGGTTCTAAGATAATTCCTCGATTCTAATACATTTGTGAGATTTTTGAACCTTGTATTGTGATTGTTGGACTCAATTATGTATTTTTAGATTATAATCATATTATCAAACACTTGGGGATCTATGATTACTGCTTTGAATTAATATGCATTACGTGACACTTGATTGTATGTTGATTGGTAGAAAACAATAGGTTAGGTTGGCTTTGGATTATAACTAGATTGGTATTGTTCCAACCAACTTAGAATTGGTCAAAAAGAATATTTAATTATAGCATTTTCGGTTGAATATTTACCCTAACGTTTCCTTAAAACTTAATGTGATTGGTCGAGTCTACTATTCAAATCAAGAAGAGCCAGGAGTTATTCCAACAGACTACCGCCACTCACATGCAGAGTATGGTCACTTAGATATCTCAGTTGGCCGATGTTGTCGGTCGATTGGATACCCAGTATAGTAAGCTTCCTTCCCAACTGGTGCCCAATGTGCGTAACGTCAATGCCACTCCGCTGTGAGTTGCCTTGAGACTTCCTAGATGCTTGTGGATGAGCTAGTGTTTAAGCTTGTGTATGCTGTAGATTCTAAAGAAAAGATGCCTAGTTCACTAAGAAGATGCGAGGTAAGTTTTGATCCACCTTTCATGCCTCATTCAAATGTCCTTACCTTAAAGGATTCTTATCTTTCCTTGTTTGATAATAGCTAGTGTCGCCATGTGCCCAAGACGACGCGGAGCGGCCGACATCCTCGAAAAGGGTTAATTTTAAAAGAAAATAAAAAAATAAAAAAATAAAAAAAGAGGAGTCGCCACCAATCTTTTTTACGGTGTGATTGGACACCGAAGTAAAATAAACAATTTTTAATTAAAAATAAAAATGGTCTACGAAAACTAGAGTTGAGTTCGGGAGTCATTTGTGTATGGGGAAGGTGTTAGCACCCCACTACACCCGTTAAGCAAAACGGTGGCCAATTTATTTTTATCTTGAAATAAAGTATTATTTAATTTTTTTTTAAAGAAAATAATGTCTTATTTTACCCCTCATTACTCCAATATTTGAAGCAATGATCTCATAAAATAAGTGGAACAAATTCCGTCAATTTGACTATATTATAATTGAGGAAAAATTCTTCATCTCAAGAAAATGAGAAATTATAACGTTTTCTCAAAATCCATCACAGTATAGTCTTGAAATAAATGAAGTTTCTTTTTTTTTTTTTTTAAACATTCATTAAATTCATTTTTCTTGAGATCAAATCTCGGACTCCCAAAGATGTGATCTCTCACCTTAATAACTCTAGGAAATCGGAGTCCCAAATTTCCTAAATTCCATCATAGGATTTTTTTAGAAAAACGGTCTTAAAAACAAGTTATTAGAGAAAGAATGGATTAGAAAACCTTTTGAAATCATAGATCAATTTTTTAATGTTTGAAAACCCGAAATGTGTAAATTTAAAGAAAAGAAATTTAAATGATTTAGAAAAAGTCTTGTGAAAAAAAAAAAAAAACTTTTAAAAACTTAGAGAAATTTAAGTTAGAAGGATTTTAAAACTTTGAGAAATTTTAATTGAGAAAGATCTAAAAAAAACTTTGAAAAATTTTAATTAGAAATCAAATAAGACTTAATATGAACATTATATGAGAAAAACATAATTAAAGATGCATCATAATAAATGAAGCAACATAAGAGGGCATAATAAAATTTAATAAAACATATATTGGAGATCGATCTCGGACTCCCAAAGAATCAATTTCCTCACCTCAAGAATCTAGAAAATCGGACTCCCAAATATTTCTAGAATCCGTCGTCGGTTTTCTTTTTTATAAAAAAATAATGATAAACGAAGATTAAGAACATTAGACCAATATCACTTGATTACAACACAACATGAATATGCAAAAATAGTAACAAAACAAATGCTTGGAAGATAAAATAGACAAATAAAGGCTAAGAAAAATGCCAAATGAAGAATATAAAAAAAAAAATAAACTAAAAAAAAGATAACAACAACAACAACAACAACAAATTATAATAATAGTAATAATAATAAATAAATAAATAAGCACAAAAAAAAAATGACGAGAAAAATGGATGGCAAAACACCCAAACTTTACATATTGCATAATAATAATAATAATAATAATAATAATAATAATAACAATAAACAATAATAACAATGATAGTAAATTTGTCATATTTATTTAAATTTCTTTCCTTTCTCTTTCATAAAAAAAAAAAAGTAGAAACCCAACTTCTTTTCTCCTAAACTTTGCTCTCTACCAATCTATTCTCTTCTCTTTATCTTCTTCTTCAACTCATTACCCTTTTTTTTACACTTTTTTTACTTCAAACACAAAGAAACATAACTTCATTATAAGATGTGTTACCTTACTTTTTACTTCATTTTTTTATCTCCCCTCTTCTTTTTACACATACTTTCATTTAAAAAAAAAAACAATAATAAAGAGAGAGAAAAGAAAAAAAAAACTAGGGAAGAAGATGAATAAAAACAAACAAATAAGATAAAATAAGATAAGAGGGAACCAATATCTAAAGTAAGTGCATGTAAAAAGATCACATGATAATAATAGCAATAATAATGATAATAAATAAGGTGAAGAAAAAAAAATAATAATAAATAATAGTAGTTATCTTTGCTAATACCTTTATTTCTCTCTATTTTTTTTGAGGTTTCTAAGAGGGAAGAAGAAGAATGAAAGAAGAAATCTCAAACACGAAACCGCTTGTTGTGTGAGGTGCGGATCCTTGGGACAAAGTCTCTACCAAATGCAACCTCCAACTAAGTTAGGCTCTTTGTGTTCTAGGAGGGATATGAAGGCTAGAGATTTTTTGTAGAGAGAATGACAGATAATGAGAATGGTGGCCACCTTAGGGTTTTTGGGAGAGAAAATGGGTTTATAAAGTCTAAAGTCATTTCCACAATTGCCTATTTTCTTTTTAATGGATCTTATTTCAATTTTAAAATTTTGCCAAACTTGGCTTAAGCTAAAAAAGGAGAAACAACTTTTAGGCAACTAAAACCAAATTCAAATTTTTTCTACATTTGCCTTGCTTTCCCCCTTTTCTTATCATAACTAAATTGGTTACTTTAACCAAACTAAAATAAAAGTTAGAAGAGGTAAAAATTAACATAAAAAGTAGGTAAACAATCAAAATTAGATTAGAAAAACTTAAGATAAAAATTAATAAATTAATTTAAATGAAGCCGAATAAAAAGGGGTGGCTACAGATAGTATCACTGAAAAATAGCTAAAAACACATATATGCTTCAACTTGCATAAAATAGACACTATTCTGGATTAGGAAGAGAGAGGTTAGATTCTCTTATTCAAATTGTTGTACTAAACAACAAGCTTGAAAAATTAAATTGAAACATTGGTGGGGATTTTTCTTTAAAAATAAATAAATAAATAGTGATTTAAAAATGAAAAAGAAAAGATAGCTGAATTTTCTAGCCATATCTTTTTAAGCGTTAAACTCTTATGATTATAGAGCACAAAAGACAGCGCATCAATAAGGATAAAGAGTTGGCAATCGAAAATCAATGGTTAATCATTTGCTATATTAACTTTGATTAACTTTGATCGTTGGAATAGATTGCCTTCAATTTATTATTTGGCACCCGAAATCTAATTTTTATTCACATATGTGTTATTTACTTTATTTATAATTTTGATTCTAGACTTTAGAGGTCGAGTTAACTGTAATAAATTTTCTAATTTTTAATAACGTTTGTAAATCTTATATTTTCTCTCTAATAATAGGTTGTTCTCTCTGTTCATGAACCTAAGATAACACATTATTAAAAAATCGTGTAAATCTCTATGTTGATTTTGCTATTCTTTACGTTATCTGTATTTTTTTATTGTCGATTTTTTAATAGCAAGTATAATCAAAATGAACTCTTAATTGCTTAAATATATTTTATTATTTAATTACACTTAGATAGATAAGTTCAAAACTTAAGAGTATTGAATTATATGTGTAATATTATAAGTTGTTTTAAATATTTTGAAATCTAATCATAATGGTCCAAACATTACAAATAAAAAAATCAATGAAAAGTTCTCCTCACCTAATTCCCTCTAGAGAAGTATTGCACCTTATAAAAACTTGTTTGTTTTAAAATGTTATTAGCACGTTATAAATAACTTAATAATTATATTATTCTCTCAAATCATTATAATAAAAAGAATAAATAAAGTATCGAAGCATATAACAGCCGCGTCCGCCATATCTATTCTCGTGGGAAATAAAAGCAAAATATAATATTAGGTTATAATAAACTATATTTTTTTAACATGCGCGTCAAATTAAACTTTTTCATTCATGCATACTTTTAACATCAATATTGAAAAAATGTAATGGATCTAACACATGATATAAATATCATACGCAATGATGTAACATAATTACAGATAAATAACAAAATAACTTAATATCAAATAATAATAATAGAAATAGTGGGACACAGATTAATAACTTAATTTTGTGCAATATCACTTATATGTCTGAGGATTGTGTCACTAGTGAAAAGAAACTTCATTATATAAAGAGTTTAATGATTACAACGAAGTACTTTATTTGATAGACTCCATCTTCAGTGACTCATGTACAACTTACTTTTCAGTTTTAACTTAGGTTCCCCCTAAGTTTGATCCTCTCACTTCTACAATAATGTTTTTCCAAGTTTTGTATGAAAACCCTAAGTGTGAGATCCCCTACCTTCAACGTATTTAAACTCTCCCTAAGTGTGAGATATCTCCTCATGTCCATAAGCAAGCACTTTCCAAGCTTTGGATTGAGCTTTCCTCGATACAACATCAAAAACTCATCCTGTGAGTTTTCTCAATGTGATTTGCTACACTCAAAACAATTCAATCAAGCCTCATTGACGGCTAGAACAAACTCACACTTGGAAAAGATAAAGCTTTTTAATCATAATACATGAAAGTTAAGACTTAGACATTCTCTAAGCTCAAAACTCACGTTATACACACTTTTTTATAACAATGAGGCTAACCCTAAAAAGAATAAAATTGCCCCTTAAAAATGCATGGCGGAAAGAAAAAGTCAAACCATTATCAAATCTTACTAAGCCTAGAGAAGAAAAAAATCTATAGGAATATACAATCCAAAATTTTCTAGATAAAGAAAGAATCTTCAGACATAATTTACATTTCGATAGACATCACATTACAAGAGATAGGATTACAAACATCTCATAGTACAAAATGAAAAACAATGTTACCTACCGCCAGAAAACAAACTTAAAAAATATAGTTAACACCAATTCTCTAGCAAATATTTATTTTCAATTGTATGCTGGTATCTATTTAATTGGTTAATTTTAATTCATTGTCCTTTCGTTGTTCATATTTGTTGATAAGATTGACGTGGTAGCAAAGTGTAATTGATTTAGTGATGTTTTAACCACATCGTCATATAAAATAAAATGTTTTGTATCTATCTTGGAGGTACTTGATAATATCTAAACTCTATGTGAAGACAAATATTAAAATATATTTCAAGACAAAATTTACTATAATTTAACTTTTTCTATAAAGAAATTTCTATGTTCTATTTTTTAAAAAGTAATGATAATTCATATACGTTTTAACTTGTAGGTAATATTATAATAATTTACAATGACACCATTTGTTAATTATTAGGGATAGTTGCAAATATAGCAACTAGACTCAAAATAATAACAAATATAGCACAATATAATTTTTTTTTAGATATAACAAAATTTAAATCCAACTCTCGAATTCTATCGATGATATACTATATTACTAGTAGGAGTCTATTAGCAATAGAGTCTATCACTGATAGATTTTGTTATATTGACAAATTTTTTAAAATGTTGGTCTACACTTAATTATTAGTGCTAAAAGTGCTACCCGTTGCAATTAGTCTTGGGGGACTGAATTTGGACTTGACGAAATAGGCCAAAGGTTAGAAAAGGACTAGGAAATATAAATTCAAGACAAAAAGGACTTCAACTCAAATAAGTTTAAGGCCAACTAATCACTTCTTATGATTATAGCTCCTTATGAGGTAACTTCAATATTTGACTTTTTCGATCAATAATAGAGTTATAATATCTGACTTTAGCATCAGAGTCAGTTTTTTTTTTTTTTTTTTTACATGTCCTCTCTTCCTGAAATTACAAATTTATTGTTTTTGTCTTAGATGCATTATTTTCTCTCATGTCCATATTTTGGCATCAACGTTATTTTTCTTAATTAATATTTACACTACTCATTTATAATTTACTTTTAATTCAACAACATGAGATTTAATATTAATTTCAAAAATAAAAAACTAAATAGTGAAACGAAATAGTTATCAAATAGAAGCTACTATTTAGTTTTTTTTTTCTTTTTTTCCTGTTTTTGAAAAGAGTGCCTTGTTCTTCCTTAAATGTTTTTGCCATGTGAAGTTAGATGCATTATTTTCGCTCATGTCCATATTTTGGCATCAATGTTCTTTTTCTTAATTAATATTTACACTACTCATTTATAATTTATTTTTATTTGAACGTAGTTCAATAACATGAGATTGAATTTTAATTTCAAAAACTAAAAACTAAATAATTATAAAATAGAGACTATTATTTATATTTTTTTTTCTTTCTTTCTGTTTTTGAAAAGATTGCCTTGTTCTCCCTCATTTATTGATCATAATTTTCATATTTTGTGTAGACATGTGAATATTGAGACAAATTTCAAAAGCAAAATTAAAATTTTTTTTTTTTTTTTTATTTAAGTCTTTCTTTGATAACCATTTCGTTTTTTGTTTTTGTTTTTGAAAATTAAGTCTCTATACACTCTTCCATTTCCAAATTTATTGCTTTATTATCTAGTTTGCGCCAATGGTTTGAAAAACTAAGTCAAATTTTTTAAAACAAAAAAAAGTAGCTTTCAAAATTTTATTTTTGTTTTTGGAATTTGGCTAAGAATTCAATTATTGTACTTAAAAAGTTGAAATATGGAGGTAATAAGCTTAATTTTCAAAATCCAAAACTAAAAATTGAAATGATTATCAAACGAGGCCTTAGTTTTCAAATTTTAATTTGGGTTTTGAAATTTTTTTAAAACACTCCTAAAATGTACCTAAAACAAAACATAAATTGAGTGGTAGAA
Organism: Citrullus mucosospermus; assembly: GCA_030954485.1. Lineage (NCBI taxonomy): Eukaryota > Viridiplantae > Streptophyta > Magnoliopsida > Cucurbitales > Cucurbitaceae > Citrullus > Citrullus mucosospermus. The sequence continues at coordinate 28,999,985 of CM062056.1, forward strand.
GTGAAGTTTATAAGGTTAATTAATCTATTTTTTAAAAAAAATTACAAACAAAACGGTTATCCTGTTAATTATATCATTAAGATTATTAATTCAGAAGAATATAAGCATTACAGATAATATCTTCTAAAAAAAATAAGCATTGCAGATCGTAATAATAAAGTGTATTATATTAATAATGTTGGGAGGACCCAATTTAATAACAATGTCACATGCAGATATTTCCTTAGAGATCGAGAATCTGGAATGGATTAGATAAGAAAATAATTAAATTTAAAATAGTTTTTTTTTTTTTATTTAGATTACAAAATCAAATTTTTGGATAGCAATAATTAGTGTCTTTTTATCTGGCAAAATAGTTGTTTTAACACAAAAAAAAAAATTTCAACTTTGTACATTATTTCAAAAATATTCTTTTGATTTTTTAGGCTTCGGAAGTTTCATTAATATTATTTTTAACTCTAAAATGAAATAAAAAATTCAAAAACACCTCTTACCAATTAGTACATGGACAACAATGGTTAGTGTCTCACTTCAAAATTGTCATAATACGGGTAAAAGTTACCTTAATAGTTTATGGATGAAACCATACTTTATCTACATCCCCTAATCTCTCTCTTCCATTTCTTCTCTCTTATGCTTCAATTTCTTGACTTATCACTTTTCTATTTCTCATTTGTTTCGTATTTTTCAATACCCTCTTCGATCCCATTATTTCATTCCTCTAATCTCTAAAACTATTATTTCAATTTCTCTTCTTTATTCTCTTTCTTCTTCAAATATACGATCATAACTTTAAATAAATAAAAGGACCAAAATAATTAGAGCATTCTTTTACTTCTATCTTTTTAGTTGAGGGATATCGATCATGAAACCTTAAAAATTTAGGGATATTTTTAAAATAAAGTATAAAATTGAAGAATATTTTATATAATTTAGTGAAAATAAAGAGGTAATTTTATATTTAGTTATTTAAACTGAGTTACTTTACCTAAAGTCTTATATGGGTATCTATTCCATTCTTCATAAAATATTTGTTACAAATATTATTTACAGGGTACAATTTAAGCCCATAAATATAATTTGAGAATTAAGATTAAATTACAAATTTATAAATTTCTAGAAACTTTTGAAGTTTTTTATCAGTAAACTTTACATTAGACATAAATTTTAACTATGTATCTAGTAAAGCAAATAATTTTTAAAAGTTATTCCATAATTTTTTGGATACATAATTGAAAGTTTATGTATATACACATTTTTTTTTCATAAAAAAAGCTTTATTAGATATTGTTAAAAAGCACGAGAGAACTAGACACAAAGAAAGGCAAACTTGTTTTCAACTAAAAGACGTGTGATTTCTAATTTTTAATTTCTTTTTAGGAAGGTAACATACTAAAAATAACGTTTTTCAAATATAGAAGTATATCACTTATAGACTATATAGCTGTTTTTGCTTTCACTGAGTATAGGTTCAGTAAAAAAGGCAACTAAATTTTTCTTCAAAAAGGTGCCGTTATAAATATCTCAAATGTATACATCAATAATCGTTTGTAAGTTCAAAACACACTTTTACTACTTTTCTTTTATCTCTCAATTTTGATCTCAAATATTTTAAATTGGTGAATTTTGAAGAATAAGTTTAAAAAGATCTCAACTAATAAATTTATTTAATTTAAATATAAAATTAATTAAATATATGACGTTTTAATATGATTTTAGAAAAAAAAAATTATATTTTTTAATATTTCCCACTTCTCTCTCTTCTTTCTCTACTTTTTCTTCCTCTTCTCTCTTGTTCTCTCTCCACATCTCCATCTCCAACATTGTTGTTACAGCACCCATCTCTTGCGCAGCCATTCCAACACATAGATCTGAAACCCAGCTCCATTCCAACCAATTATGTCTACTGGATCTACTATTAGGATCTTGTGTTACTTCCGGAGATACTATTCAAAATTGTATTTTTTTCTCTTATTACTATTTGATAGAAATGAAGGAACATAAAGAATACGCAGCGGAAGCAATTGGATCATAAACACTCTAATTTGAAAGTAAAAACATGCTATTTTTAAGCTATAAAAGAGAGGGTTTGAAATACAACATTTGTAGCACCAAATTCTTGCAAATTAGCCTTTCAGTTAATCACGAACAAGATATAGACCACCACAAGTGTCTTCCTTGCTATTCTCTGGTTTTAGAACTTGATTGTGGGATCAAATTAGTGATGAATTGAAGGGAATTTTGTGAATTGAGAGAGATTGAGAGACTTTTAGTTTTAGTGCTTAATTTCAACAAATTCAAGCATCATCATTCTTCTTCATGAATCTCATTCATAATTTCTTTTTAAAGAGATTAACATGCAAAAATGAGTTATCATTTCAAATTGACACATAATTTAAGTAGGATTAGTGTCAAATTGAGAAGAACACGCCTAGCATGCAAAAATGAGTACTGATTTCAAGTTGACACCTTACATAAGTGTGATTAGTATCAAATTGAGAACAATGCACCAAGCCTTTCAAAAAAGCTTAGTCGTCATAAAAACACTAAAATTGGGAAATTGGAAAAATCCACTAACTTAGTCAACATTTGACCTTTTTTACTTTAAAACTCTTTTAACGCTTTATTCTCTAAATTGAATTCGAACAATTCAAACTCATTCATCACACTTTTCTAAGATTTGGTCCAATATGAGTTAGCAAGGGGACCTAATAAACCTACAGATCATGAGCTCCAACGATGGTCAAACTCTTTATCTTAGTTAATCAACATTCGTTAACAATCGGGACACGCCACTAAAGCCAGTAGCTGCACTCTCCTTCACTGGTAGATATATTTCTGCCCACTTGATATAACCATGATTACTAAGTTAATCCTTTACAGGTTTCTGTAATCATGGATAGGTCAAATTACCGTTTTACCTCTGTGAGTACTTCTGGTTCCTTAAGTCTCACTGATCCTTTAATGAACAAATAGGTTTATGGTCCAACCACTAAACTGGGTGCCTCTTAGGCCAATGAGAGGGTGGGGCCCTTTGTTTAAGACCTAGAGTCAGCACTTAAGGGAACAACCTATCTACTATCCCTAAAACAGGTAGGAGTAAATTCTATCTTGCACCCTATGTCCCCAGCTATATATCTACCCGGTCTTACCCCTGAAATGGGAGGCTTATTGAGCAACAAAGTCAGACTACTTTCACCTATGCAGATTTAAGGATAATCTCGAATAAACAGAAGTTCATAGTTAGCTTAGGATTAAGATTAAGTTACCTAGGTCATCAGGTTGAAATAATCAATTTTAACAGTAAACGGTGTTAAAAAGTAAAAGTGATTATTTCATGATCCAGTCTTATGCAAACTCATTGCACAGGACACCCCTACTTGAATGTCTCTACATTAATGATTCAGGATCACATTATTTATATCAAATACAAAGTAGGTCACATCCAATAGTGTTTCCAAAATAAGGTACCTAATCTTATTCATATACTATAAACCGTTTTGACTATTTACTCGAACTTGATCCACTTTTATGTCTCCACATAAAGTCCAAGTAATCATACTATAGCTAGAGGTTCTTAGTTCATTGGATTTAGGGTTATTAATTCAACAACAACTTTATTGAATTCAGATTCCTGTTCACAAACTACGAGTTTTAGGACATTCAACCCAACAAAAAAAAGGTTTTGTTAAATAGAAGAAACACCCATTACACATAAGGGAATAAAAATACAATAAGAAAAAAAACAAATACAGAAATATTACACAATAAATACAATGAAAAATATTGGAATGGATTTGATTGTCAAAGACTTTAGTGCAAGTGCCTTGGTGTCTGACATGTTGTTGAAGAGAAAAAAAATCCAAAAAATAGATCGGTGGTGACTGGGCGAAAAAAACTCGGATGGAGCTCAGATGTGGTTGGTCGGCGGAGGAGTCTTGAATTCATGCATCGTTACCCAAAAATGCATCGGCGTCGGCTGAGAAGGCGTCGAACAATGGGGTTTCATGAACAGGCGGCGATCTGATGTTTGGGTGGTGACCAACAACTACGATGTGACGTCTAGTGGAGGTCTAGTCTTTGGCGGCGACGCCAAAAATAGATCTAGGGTTTTTTTTTTTTTTTTTTTTTTTTTAAAGGATTTTTTGAGGGTTTCAAATATACTTCTATGAAACCATGCTCAAAATTGTATTTTTTTTTTTTTTTGTCTTATTACTATTTGATAAAAAAGGATTTTCTTAAATAGAAGAAACACCCATTAAAAATAAAGGAACAAAAATACAATAAGGAAAAAACAAATACAGCAAATATCTCACAATAAATACAATGAAAAATATTAACATAATAGGAAATAATCAACATATACCATCGACACTGCTCAACCAATACCCACCTTGCAGATCCCTTGTCCTCCTCAGTGCATTGTTCCTCTAGATCGAGTCTCACACTGACCAGATCATCGCTCCTCGTCCTCAATCGCATGGGTCTTCTCTTGTTCTTGGATCCACCACTACCATCTCTCTATTTAATCGTAGTGTTGGATTTTTTGGCAAAATATTAAAAGTGCAATTATCCCACAATAAATATATATATATGAAAAAATCATGAGCTTGTCCTCCATTGAAAGGTTTAGGAAAGTCATGGACTCTAAGCACTATAAAAGGAGAGTATGCCTTTGTTTTTCAATTGTCCTAATTAGAAACACTTTAAGTTTAGTATGTTAACTCTAATTAAATTTCTTTTGTATTCTCTAGCGTAAGAGCGAGAAAAAAGTGTGAGTAAAAAGTTTTGAGAGAGCGCTTTTGTAATTGGGATTGAGTGAGAGAATTATTCTGTGTAATTGTAACAATTTTTCACATAGTAGATTTCTTTCTGGTGGGTCGTGGTTTTTCTTTGAGTTTGGAGTTTTCTCCGTAAATTCTTGAGTTTCTAGTTTTATTGCTTTATTTTAATTTCTCTATTATTTTTCTGCTTATTCTTGCAACAGAAGTGGGAGGTTTTTTTCTAACAAGTAGTATCAGAGCTTTAGGTTTGTAGTTTCTTGAATTTCTAAATATGCTACGTGGTTGTAACATTGTCTGAGCTTCCACATCATAAAAGAATTCTTGGGATGCAGCGTTTGTAAATAGTATGAGTTGTTCACTATTTGTAGTTTTGGTAGGAAGTGAAGCAGAATGTGTGTCAAGCTTTATGAGTCCAATAAAGTTTGGTGTGGAGAATTATGATGGAAGGATATACTTTGGCTTGTGGCAAGTGTAAGTCAGAGATGTGTTAATACAATCTAAGTTACGCAAATGCAAGTTAAACGGTGTGTTCATGAACTAATAACTTAACTAAGCTTTCAAAATATTATTCAACATAAAAGCTTGGCTTTACCTCTTTTTATTGAGAATCTCACATTAGAAATATGAAGAAACCTTTCACAATCTTTATAAGATACATAAAGTACTCATCTTCTTCTAATTAGTTTTGAGATTAAACTCCATATCCAAAGAGGCACCATCTTGAGAAAAAAAAATCTTGAGAATTCCATCACAAAAAGATAAAGAACTACATTAGCTTATAGATAATGAGTTACTACTCATTTTTCCAATTGTTTTTTAGATGGAACCTTATATTTATATCTAATACCTTTAACATTAAAAATTTTCACCGCTATTTATTTTTTTTAAAAGAAATAAAAATTATAGAATGCGAAGAAGGGTAGTTAGAAAGTGTGGAGGATCCCTATTATTAGAAAATAAATAAAGAAATAAATAAATAAACCCATACTCCTTATAAGATAGATTAACTATTTCTCTCATTTTTAATTGGTTTTGAGATGAAACTCCATGTTATCTAATATGATATCAAAATCAATAAAGTCCAAACAGATATCCGGTCCAATTTTAATAAAAAAAATTACTCATTAAGAACGGTGAATCTAAGATAGTAAGTAATTATTCCTATTATTCTTTTTAATAGACACGTTTAAAAGAAGTGAGAAAATGAGATTTCTATTCAAAATTTTCCTTGTTTTTTATTCCTTCATATATTATTAATAAAAAGTTGATGCCCCATTTTGTTCACACAATGCCAAAGGTGTTAAAATAAAGGTTAGGTGATCTCAGGTAACTTTAATATATATTTATTACATACTAAAGAAATGTGAATCATTGAACACATATGATGGTGAGCCCCACTTGTTTTCATTTTTCTTTTCATTAAGCTTATCAGTCCAGAGAGAGAGAGAGGACCAAAGTTCTTAATTTTTTGCTATAAATAGAAGAGAAAAAATCATTCTTCCCCACACAACAGCTTTTTGTTCAAGCTATTAAAACAAAGAGAAAGAAAGAGTGTTAGAAGAAAGAGATAAAAATGTTTAACATTGGGAAGAATATCATAGAGGGAGCCTTGAATACTACTGGAGATCTTGCTGGGTCTGTTATCAATGCTGGAAGTAACATTGTAGATCAAGTCTCCAATCTTGGAGGAAAGAAAATCAAAGGGAAAGTCATTCTTATGAGAAGCAATGTTTTGGATTTCACTGAATTCCATTCCTCTCTCCTTGATAACTTCACTGAGCTCTTGGGTGGTGGTGTTTCTCTTCAACTCATCAGTGCAACTCATGCTTGTAACTTCACTTTCTCTTAATCTCTCTCCCTTTTTTTACGTTTAAATTACAAGTTTAATCTCTCAATTTTTGTTTTTCTTTATTTAATATGTCCTCTCTCATATATGTCAACTTTTAGTATTTTGTGCTAATAGGTCCATCAACTTTAAAAATGTTACATTGGTCTCTAAACAGTTTGGGATTTTGAGACTTTTTGGATTTCTGGTATATATTCAACATATTTTAAAATTAACGTGAATTTTGTGTATCCAATAGGTTTGCGTATTTTGATATAATTAAATGTATCATATGTTGAGCATCCTATATTGGAAAAATCAAAGGATTAGACTTCATTATCTAAATAAGATATGTGAGTTACTCCTCTCACTACCAACTGAATTTTGAGATGTAACTTCACGTTAATCAAGACCTCACAATGTTTATAAGTTGATATATTGGCTACTCATCTCTTTGCCAAATACTTTCAAGTTTTCAATGTTGATCAACCTCTATAATGTTATTTCCTCAGTCAATAATCAATATTTCTACTCGTCAAGTCTTTCATCAATTTTCAAGCCGACAATTGAAGACAATGTTAACATAACATTTGCTATTAGACTTTCTTTTTTTTTTAGGCCTTTATGATACAAACCTGAAAGCTCAAGAATCGATTATAATTTAATCTCGATCTAGTTCACTGATAAATATAATTTCTTTTACAGCACTTGACTCACGGGGGAAAGTTGGGAAGAAGGCATTTTTAGAGAGGTGGTTAACTTCAATCCCACCATTGTTTGCTGGAGAATCTGTTTTTCAAGTAAACTTTACTTGGGAAGATAATTTTGGATTTCCAGGAGCTTTCTTCATCCAAAATGGACATACAAGTGAATTCTTCCTCAAGTCTCTAACTCTTGAGGATGTTCCTGGCTTTGGAAAAGTCCATTTTGATTGCAATTCATGGGTTTACCCTTCTGGAAGATATAAGAAAGATCGTATTTTCTTTGCAAATAACGTAAGAATTTATTTATTATTTTCCCTTTTCTTCTACCTTATTACTCCCTTAATTTCAAGGGATTAATGATTTCTTTATTTGTATGTACATAGACATATCTTCCAAGTGAGACACCAAATCCTCTTCGTAAATATAGAGAGGAAGAATTGTTGACCCTTAGAGGAGATGGATCTGGAGAGCGTAAAGAATGGGATAGAATTTATGATTATGATGTCTACAATGACATTTCCGAACCAGGTGACGGGCGTCCCATCCTTGGAGGGAGCCAATACCCTTACCCTCGTCGTGGAAGAACTGGGCGATCACGAGAAAGGAAAGGTAAGATTATTAAGATCCCGTTTGATAACCGTTCAGTAATTTATGAAAACTATACTTGTTTTTCTTTGCCAATTTGTTGTTTTGAAAAGATAGTTTTTCTTTTTAAAACTAACACATCCCTAAAAAGTAAGTATAAAAAAAAGAAAAAAAACTTAATAAGTGTTTATAAGTTTAATTTCCAACAATTAAAAACAAAAATTAAAAAGTTAATATTGTACCTATTGTATAAACTTGAATTACAAATGTTAAAATTACTGGTTTAGTTTTGATCTTTGAAGTTTGAGTCTATTTGGTTTTTGAACTTTCAAAATTTACAAATTTAGTTTCTGATTTTTGTTTTTATTTTTTAAAATCACGAACATGTCAGACACAACATAGAAGGTTTAAGAATTTTTTAGACAGTTTAAAATTATAAATTTAAAAACTTACTACACATTTTTAAATATTTTAGAAACCAAATAAACACAAATGGCTAATGAATAATAAACTTTATTTCAAAATGACTCAATTTTTTTAATGCATTCTGAATTTTTAAATCGTACACTTTTTAACTCTTTTCAATATAGATTCTAACAAGATATGTACAAGCTAAGTGGAACATTACAATTTATGATAATCATCCACTTGATATATATAATTAATAATATTGTTAAATCCAAAGTTGATTTCTTAATTATTTAAACTTATAGTTTGATTTTTGAATGTTATTAATTAAATTTTCAGATTCCAACTACGAGAGCAGATTGCTAGCAATATCGGGATTAAACATTTACGTACCAAGAGATGAAAATTTTGGTCACTTGAAGTTATCAGATTTTCTTGGATTTGCTTTGAAATCACTTGCTTCATCAGTTCAGCCAGAGCTTGTAAACCTAATAAACATAACTCCAGGAGAGTTTGATAAATTCCAAGATGTTCATGATCTTTATGAAGGAGGATTTCCTGTCCCATTGGATGTTTTTAGGAACCTTACTAAGGGTTTCACACCACCCATGTTCCAAGAACTTCTAAGGAGCGATGGCGAACGGTTTCTCAAATTTCCACCCCCACAAGTTGTTAAAGGTAATTTGGATTTGATTATGTTAGTTAAAATGTGCTTCAAATGTGTTTCGAGTAATTTAAAGTTCGAAGATTAGGAGTGGTGACATAGTTAACTAGTATGATTGAGTTATCTTGAGGTCGGAAGTTCAAAGACTCTCTCCCCATTTTTTTTATTTAAAGAAAATTAAAGTTTATAAGGGGATAAGTGAAGAAGGTGATGAAATTTCAATGGTAATTAAATTAGATTGTCAGTTGAGGTTTTAAATTTAAAATTTCATGAATGTTGTAATATTCTTAGTTACAGGTATTAGAAAATTGGGTATAAGATATTATTATATTGACTAGTTGTTGAATTTAAGCTGTGACAAATCATTTGTAAGAAATGAACTTATAAAACAAAGATCTAAGAATATATGACTCTTGTATTAATTAATTCAGAATTGTATAAAATATAGAACTAATTAAATAGTTACCTTGTCATCTTCTCTTTATATATATTATGTTAAGTGACCACATGTTCAATTTTCTGAATCAAATTTGATAATTTAGATTTTTTTTTTATTGAAATGTGTATATATTATATTGAATTTGACTTTCATAGTTATGTATGTAACCATTTTCAATTAAAATTTTTCCTCTAATAATTGGGAATAGATGACAAATCTGCCTGGAAAACGGACGATGAATTTGCAAGAGAAATGTTAGCTGGAGTTAACCCTTTAATCATTCGTCGTCTTGAGGTAATTTCCAAATTTTTATTTTCATCAGTTCACTTTTACATAATAATTTTTATTTTCAGTCCTTCTTACATAATACGTTTTATTTTTTTTGTTCCAAAAATTGTAATTTTTATTTTTTATATTTATAGGAATTTCCTCCCTTGAGTAAGCTTGACCCCAAAATCTATGGCGATCAAAATAGCAAGATAACCGAAGAAGACATAAAGTTTGGGTTAGAAGGACTTACAGTTGATGAGGTAAACATTAAAAACTAGTAAAACTTTTGTTTTGTTTCTTTTTTTTTTTTTTGGACTATGGTTATAACACAATTTGTGATAATTTGTTTTATTGATATATAGGCAATTAAGCAGAATAAGTTATACATATTGGATCACCATGATGCACTAATGCCATATCTTAGAAAAATAAATTCAACATCAACAAAAGCTTATGCCACGAGAACATTGCTGTTTTTGAAAGCTGATGGGACTTTGAAGCCATTGGTGATTGAGTTGAGTTTGCCACACCCTCAAGGTGATCAATTTGGTGCAAATAGCAAACAATATTTTCCAGCTGAAGGAGGAGTTCAAAATTCAATATGGCAATTGGCTAAGGCTTATGTGGCTGTGAATGATGCTGGTTACCATCAACTTATCAGCCATTGGTATGCAATATTATTAAACTTTTGTCCTAATTAAAATCTTTAATAATATGATTGTGATTTGAAAGATGATCTAACACTTGAAAATATATATAATTGTATAGGTTGAATACTCATGCAGTACAAGAGCCTTTTGTGATTGCAACACATAGACAATTGAGTGTTCTTCATCCAATTCATAAGTTGCTTGTTCCTCATTACAAAGACACTATGTTTATCAATGCATTTGCAAGGCAAGTCCTTGTTAATGCTGATGGCCTTCTTGAATCAACCCATTTTCAATCAAAGTATGCTCTGGAGTTGTCATCTCACATATATAAGGAGTGGAATTTCCTTGACCAAGCACTCCCTGCTAATCTCATCAAGAGGTACTTAATCACCTTTTAACAACGGGATTTATTACAATTACATCCATCCTTGAATTTTTAATTTAACTTTGAGGTTTGTCCTTCAATTGTGTAGAGGTGTAGCGGTTGAGGATGCAAGTTCTCCAAATGGACTTAGGTTACTCATTCAGGACTATCCATTTGCTGTTGATGGGCTTGAGATTTGGTCAACAATCAAAACATGGGTTACAAACTATTGCTCTCTATACTACAAGGACGATAAAGCAATTCAAAATGATGTTGAACTCCAATCTTGGTGGAAAGAGCTTAGAGAGAAAGGTCATGCAGATAAGAAAAATGAACCATGGTGGCCAAAGATGCAAAGTTTTAAGGATCTGGTCGAAACATGTACTATCATCATATGGATTTCTTCAGCTCTTCATGCTGCAGTTAATTTTGGACAGTATCCTTATGGAGGTTATGTTCCAAATAGGCCAACTATAAGTCGTAGGTTTATGCCTGAAGCAGGCAGTGCTGAGTACAAAGAACTTGAATCAAAACCTGAGAAGGCTTTCCTAAGAACAATCAATTCACAATTGCAAACACTTCTTGGTGTTTCACTAATAGAAATCTTGTCAAGGCATGCTTCTGATGAGGTTTATCTTGGACAAAGAGCTAGCATTGAATGGACATCAGACAAAGCTGCATTGGAAGTGTTTGAGAATTTTGGAAAACAAGTGTTTGAAGTTGAAAATAGAATTATGGAAAGGAATAAAGATGTGAATCTAAAAAATAGAACTGGACCTGTTAATGTGCCTTACACTTTGCTTCTTCCATCCAGTACTGAAGGACTTACAGGTAGAGGAATTCCAAATAGCATCTCTATTTGAAAGGGACTCTTTCAGCATATGGTGGGGTTCTTAAAATAACATATGAATCTTTGTTTTCTATGGTCACTCTTTTATGTTTAGTGTTAAAAAAAAAGAAAAAAAAAAAACTACTTGAGCTACTCATAAAATTAATCCATAAAAGAGTATGCTTAAGTAGCTTTGTATTTGATATCTTAATGAATAAAAGTGATGTTTTATAGTTTACTATTCTTGCCCTTTTCTTTGGTGAATTGATGAATAATATTAAACATAATTCTAAGACATGTGCTCAACTGACATAATTAAATTGAGCATCTTGACCAAGAGATTCTAATCTACTGTCCCACATATTGTTTAACTAAAAAAAAAAAAAAAAAAAAGGTAAATTACTTTAACTATTTGCTGTAAGAGTCAGAGATAACCTTACTCATGACCAACTAGATTATATATATATATAAAAGGGTACAAAAGGAAGTGGAAGACAGAAGATCAACTCATCCTTAAACAATATGGTTAAGTGGAATAAAACAAAATATCACTAAATTATCTGAAAGCTCCACTCTAACTATTTAAGCATATGGTTTGGGTTTTCAAATTTCCATTTTCTTGTGTTCTATTGTACTCTTATGTTAATAAAATAAAATAAACAAAATAAATAAAATCTTTAGCTACTCATGAAATTAATACATAAGCTTAAAATTGAGATGTAATGAGGGTGTTAAGGATGTGTTAATCTAGTTGAGATATCAAAGTACATATACGGATGCTTTTTTTCATGTGTGATTTGTTAAAAATATATATACACATATATAAATAAATAAACATAAATTCCTAAATTATTTGTGCACATGAGTATAACTCAACCTATAATATAAAACATGTATCTTGGCTAGGAGAAGTAGATTTTAACTTAAAAATGTTAATTACCCGACCATTTCACTTTAATTATTTGCAGTAAAATAACCTTAATTAGTCATGGCTAACTAGATAAAGAAACAAAAAGAAAAGGTATAATAGAAAGTAGAAAACAGATGATCAACTAATCCTTGAGAAGGCAAATTGGGAAGAATATATATAGACTTCTAATTGTGGGGTGAATCAGTGTCTAATATAGATACGTGCAGATCATATGTGGTGGATACATGTCTAGTACATTATTTGAACAAGTATCTAACTTTTTTTTTTAATGTATATATATTTACATATTTTTTTTATAGTGAATATGGTGGGTCAAGGGGTGCACCCGAACATCTCCACTAGGTGGACATATTCTTAGCACCCTCATCATTTCCTTTTTCATTGATATTCAATAAGCGCAAAAGGATTACAAAATAAAGGGCTAGAGATAAGCCCAAGCAATCTAATTTGTACGGAAAGCATTAAGGTTTAAAGCAATGGTCGAAGGATTGTAGCCCTTAAAAATATGAGCTCTAGATGACCATAAACCTGTAAGTGTGCAAATGTCTTCCCATATGCTCATGTTGCTTTTGATGACGTCTGTGAAAGTCCTATTTCTCTCATTCCAAATAGTCTAGAGAACCACTGCTATCTGGTTGAAAGTAATGATCCTGCCTTTGGATTTTTGGTTTATTTCAAACATATCTCTACAAAATGATTCCACATAACTATGTTGGATTTGCCAGCCGATTTCCAAAGCCACTTTGGACTAGAAGTTGGAGGCAGTGTCGCACCATAAGAATAGATGTAACAACCCGACTTACAGTATCTAATCCGACCATTACTCAATGCATGCAAAATTCAAGAAAGACCCTATGCTAAATAGTAAAGAAGAGACAATGATTTTCATGGAAATTTCTATGGATATAAATTTAAGAAAACATGCATAAACATATAAAAAGAATTTTGGTTCGGGGTACCCCTAATAAAATCAACAAAATTCATGAATAGAAAATCCACATATCGAATAAAAAAATGAGTCTCAAAACGAACATTGGACAAAAATCAGTAAAACATGAAATGCTAAGTGGAAGCTACTACGGGTCCTGTGATGCCATCAAGGATTCTTCTTGTCATTCGCCAGCACGTTCTTTCCCTTACCTGAAAAACATATAAGATAAAAGGATGAGTAATTATATTACTCAGTAAGTGACCCCACTACCTGGAGTCGGGCTAGGCACCTAAGTCCTTTAAGTGCATCAAACATAAGGCATACATATCTAACATAATTTCATAGGGAAATGGTTACACTCGCTCTACAGTTGGTGATGGATGTCCACAAACCTCTAGAGCCCCGAAGGAAACTCTTACTTCTGGTGATCCCGAAGGAACACAAATCTCTATGTGCTCGAAGGAGCACAACCTCTGGTGAACCTGAAGGAACACAACCTCTAGTGAACCCGAAGGTACACATCCTCTAGTGATCCCGAAGGAACACAACCTCCTGTGGACACCCAACCAATATAGGGAAGGCAACTCTACTCATGGAACATACATAATCAAATTCATACTCATTCCATTCTATGAATTCATACATTAAAATACTATACTGTTCATAACATAACATGGCATAGGCTTATGCATTAATAGGTACATACAACTTTTAGACATGGGAATCTCATACATGCATGCTATATCATAAGGGCTTTGGTAATTTCCTACTTCATTGGCAACTAAGCGTATGGCCCGAAGGCGGTTCAGGTAGTAAGATAACTTACCTGATGATCGATCCATAAAATAACCACATTGCTTCTCTTGTAACAACCCTTGAATAAACTGGGAATAAAATTCCCCCAACTTAAGTTAGTCTACAAGTCTAGTCTATCATGAGCAACCTAAAAATATTTGTCCGAGAGAGTCCTTACCCGAACGTGATCGAACTCGTAGCTTCCTCCGATCCTACGGACTAAAATAATTGTCGAACACCTATTAAGATATATCAAACAAAAATCAAAATTCCCAATTATTCACCCAAAAATATATGCAACTAACCCACTCGGATTGAGATACTCACTTAAGGGTACTGTTCGGGTCGGACAAGAAGGGAACCGCTGCCGAGAGCCAAAAATTCGAGTGAGAGCGGAATTTAAGCGAGAAGCGAGATTTGAGCGAGAGCCGAGAGAGCGAAACCCAGCGATACCACGAGAGCCTGACGGCTTGCGGCGATACTGGGCGCGGGGCGCGTGAGGCGAGCGGGATAGCGAGAGAGCGAGAGGCAGCGAGAGAGCGACACCCCGAGAGCGTTAGTGCGATTTGGCGTGGGAGACCGTGAGGCGAGGGGGAGAAAGTGAGAGCGGGAGAGCGAGACTGGCAGCGAGAGTCTTGCAACCGGCAGCGTTACCCTGGTGTGAGACAGCGACACCCGTCGTGAAATTCCCCGGAAACGGCCGGCGATGGAGAGAGAGAGATGGCGGGGGCAGAGGGAGTTTGAGAGAGGCGGCGGCGGCGGGAGACGGGGAGGGAAAGAGGAGAGAGATGCGGCGGAGAGAGAGAGAGATAATTTTTTTTCCTTTTCTGTTTGACTGCACGGAAAACGAGGAGTGGGTTTAAGCTAAACCCTAATCCCTCTCCCTCTTTAAACCATAATTTTCCCAATTTTTTACTTTTTGTTCCTTTAACCAATTAAGGTAAAATATCCTTTATCCCACTCCAATTCTACCAAAAATATTTATTTTATCCTATTTGCCCCAAAATAGAATAAGAATAAAATTATCCTTTACCAAAAACCCAACATTTTCCTTAACTTCACCTAAGATTCTCTAACCACCATAAATACAAATTTTGAAATTTTCCTACTTAACCTAATTAAATACATAAATGCAAATGAATAATTATAGTCCCTTTTTATGCATACTGACTTAATTTAATTTATTAGGGGAAATTACCTCAAGGATTTGGGGTCGTTACAATAGATGATCGATGTTTTCGTTTTGTTTCTAGGATGCATCAATTGGGGTTTAAGTTAAGGCTTGGAAGCTTTCTCTGTAGCTTTTTCATAGTATCGATACTTCTATGAGGTAAGGCCCAAAGGAAAACTTAGCATTTTTTTGGAATGTGAGATTTCCACATCTTCTTGTATTTGTCACCTTCAAGAGGTGGAGGCGTTCTGGGCGATTGATAAAAAAGAGCTTCTTTGGCTGTTGAAGTTTTGAAAACTCTATTAGAATTTAGATTCCATATGGGTTTGTCTTTGCCTCTATTATCATTTGGTATAATAAAGGTACCTTTGAGCTCATTCCAAGTGATTTGCTCTCTTTCCCTTAAGGATCTTCTAGGCTGTATATCCCAGTCCATCTTCTCGGCATTCCATGCGTCTTTGATGGTACCGTTTGGAATTTGAGACAAAGCAAATGTTCTAGGAAAGTTTTCGGCCAGAGGGCTTCTTTCATGCCATCTTCCTTTCCAAAAATAGAGCAAACAGATCTCTATATAATATTTATATCTGTGTATCCCTTCCTAGATACGTGAAGGAGGCACGCTGCATTTTTTTTTTTTTCAAATTTAAGTCAAGCTACATAAAAGCCCAACACCACAGCTTATTTTATTTAAAAGCCCACTTAAATCACAATTCACGACCCCTCCACCTTCATCTTCCAATTCCTTCTTCAATCATCATCTTCAACTTCTTCGATGTCATCTACCCTACGCCCATCACTTGTTGTTCAACCACCACTTAGCTTCTTCGTCGTCAACCAACCACCACACTTCAACCTCATTTATGCCAATAATTTCGACAATGCTGATTTTTTCTTTCTAGTTTTGACACTCATTTTAAAAATACTTTAGTTTATGTAACAACCCCAAACCCTTGAGGTAATTTTCCCCTAACCAATTAAATTAAGTTATTTTGCATAAAAATGAATTTTTAATTATTTATTTACATTATGGTAATTACTTAAGTTTAATAGGAAAGTCCCAAGGATTTTATTTATGGTGATAGGAGAATTGAAGATGGGATTAAGGAAAATGTTAGATTTGGTGAAGAATAATTTATTCTTATTCTATTTTAGGGCAAATAGAATAAAAAATAAATTAATTTGGTAAATGAAGGATAATATTTTTACCTTATTGAGTAAAAGGGGAGAATTGGGAAAAATTAGGGTTTAAGGGGGAGAGGAATTACCTCGTTTTTCGTGCAGTCAAAAGAAAAAGAAAGAAAATAATAACTCTCTCTCTCTCGTTCTCTCCGCCGCACCTCCTTTCCTCTCCCTTTTGCCGCCGCCAACTTCCTCTACCGCGACATCTCTCTCTCTCTCTCTCGCTCTCCTTCAGTTTTCGGGAATCTCCGGAGGTTTCACGCGTCGGGTGTCGCGGGTTTCGCCGTGAGTGTCGCTATCGGCATTCAACTCTCGCGCTCTCTCTCTCGCGCTCGACTCACGTTTTCCCCCGCGCCAGTGTCGCCGCAGCCTGCAGACTCTCGCTCTCTCGCCGGTTTCATTGTCTCGACTCTCGCGCTCTCGCTCAGGTCTCGCTTCTCGCTCGGGAGCCATTTTCTCTCGGATTTTTGACTCTCGGCAGCGGTGCTTCTTTTGTCCGGCCAGAACAGTACCTTTAAGTGAGTATCCCAAACTCGTTTGGACTAGTTGCTTATGTTTTGGATGGAGATTTGAGAATTTCGAACTTTACTTGGTATATTTCAATAGGTGTTCGATAATTGTTAGTCCGTAGGATCGGGGAAAGCTACGAGTTGGATCGCGTTCGGGTAAGGACTCTCTCGGACAAATAATTTTAGGTTACCCACGATAAACTAGACTTGTAGACTAACGTATATTGACGGAAATTATTTCCGGTTTATTCACGAACTAAATTTTTAGAAAAGGAGCCGTATAGTAATTTTATGGATCGATCACCAGGTAAGTGATCTTACTACTTGAACCGACTTCGGGCCACACGTTTAGTTACCATGAAGTAGGAAATAACCAAAGTCTTATGATTTAGCATGTTCGTATGAGATCCTTATGCCTAAAGATAGAAAATTATCAAAGTCCTTATGATATAGTATGCTTATATGAGATTTCCATGCTTAAAGGTAGAAATTTCAAGACCTTTATGATATAGCATGCTTGCATGAGATTACCATATACTAAGTTGTATGTGCTTACTAAAGTATGACCCTATGCCATGTTATGTAATGAATGGAACTGTATTTTAATGTATGTAGTCATGGAATGGAATGAGTATGATTATGACTGTTTACGCTCTAGGAGTAGGGTTACCTCCCCTTTTTTGGTTGGGTGTTCATGGAGGTTGTGTACCTTCGGGTCCACAGGAGGTTGTGTTCCTTCGGGATCACTAGAGGATGTGTACCTTCGGGTTCACTAAAGGTTGTGCTCCTTCGGGTGCACTAGAGGTTGTGTTTCTTTGGGTTCATAGGAGGTTGTGTTCCTTCGTGTTCACCAGAGGTTGTGCTCTTTCGAGTACATTAGAGGTTTATGTTCCTTCGGGATCACCAGAGGTAAGAGCTCCCTTCGGGGCTCTAGAGGTTGTGAACATCCATAACCAACTGTAGGGTGAGTGTAAACTATTCCCAATGAATGCATGATAGATATGTATGCCTTAGGTTGATGCACTTAAAGGACATATGTGTTTAGCCCGACTCCAGGTAGTGGGGTCACTTACTGAGTAATAAATTACTCATCCTTTATCTTATATGTTTTTTTTCAGGTAAGGGAAAGAACGTGATGGCGAATGACAAGAAGAATCCTTGATGGGATCACGGGACTCGTAGTAGCTTCCGCTTAGCATTTTTATGTTTTATGGAGTTTTGTCAAATTGTTAGTTTTTTGAGACTTTCGATATGTGGCTTTTTCTTTCATGAATTTTATTAATTTCTTTAGGGGTACTCCGAACCAAAACCTCTCATTTCATGTTTATGGATGTTTTCTTGAAGTTTATTAATAGAAATTGCGCAGAAAAGTTTTGTGCCTTTTCTTTACTAAGTTGCATAATGTTTTCTAGAATTTTACATGCATTGAGTAATGGTCCAGTTAGGATATGTAAGTTGGGTCGTTACAGTTTATGTTGAGCTTAGTATTATTATAGCAATTAATTGTACATTATATATAGGGAGAGTTGCAAACATAGCAATTAGGCCCAAAATATTTGCAGATATAACACAATGCAAAAAAATTTACATATATAGCAAAATTTAGGTTCTGCCTTTGAAGTCTATCATTGATGGACCATATCACTAATAGGAGCCTATTAGTGATAGACCAGTCTATCAATGATAGACCATATTACTAGTAGGGGTCTATCGGTGATAGACCATATTGCTATATTTGCAATTTTTTTAAAATTGTTGCTATACACTTAATTCTTATCTCTAAAAATGCTACCCAACACAATTACCCTTATATATATTTATTAGATGTTGGTATATTGTTGTATCTTTTGAATTTGAGAGTCATTTAGTCATTAACTAAGGGTGTGTTTGGATTACATTTTCAAGTGTTTAATTTAAAAAATAAGTCATTTTGAAAGAAATACAAATGTTGACAATCACTCCAAATGGATTTTGAAAGCTATTAGTGTTTTTATTTTCAGTAGTTCTTATCAAAAGTGTTTAAATAAAAATGAATTTTTGAAAAATATTTATTTTTTATGTTAGTCCAAATGGGCTCTAAATCATTATTGTTACTGTGATGAATTATTCTTCCACGTTCCAATACTAATTTCTTAGCTCCCTATTAATTCAATCCTTAACCAAAAAGTTTATACGAAATGATGAATAAAGTTCAATGCTAAAAGAAAGGGAGATGATGAGGGTGCTAAAAAGGTGTTCGCCTAGTAAAGATGTTCGAGTACACCTCTTGACCCACCGTATTCTTTTTAAAAAAAAATAAAAAAGAAAATTCAATGCTAAATCAAAGAGCCGTAAAGAAGAAGATATATCAACACTCACTTGTAATGGAGAGGTGGTAGTGTTTGATAACTATTCATGTTTCTTGTTTCTTGAAAAAAAAAAAAAACAAAAAAAAAAATTTGCTTCAGGTGGGTTTTGAACTCATGATTGGCAAAGGAAAGATAATTTTCATGAATGCCTAATACTAATACACCAAAAGCAAATAATAGTTACCTAAGAGAATAGTAAACTAGAAATAGAAATAGGAGAAATTACTTTTTGTTGTTTCTCATTTTTTGCCCATTTTTTAGAAATGTTTCTTAAAATTTAGAAATAATAAAGAGGAATAGTTATCAAACAAGTCTGTTTCTTAAAAAATGAGAAACAAAAACAAGAAATAGAAAACAAGAATGTTATCAAACGAGTCCCTAATATCCCACTCTCGATCCCTCTCCTTTCCCTCCTCCCCTTGAGCACCTTTCATTAGCCACCATAAGTCTTTCTTTTTATTTTTACATTTTAATTGAAAAGTAATGATATATATATACATACTAAAAGAATTGATGTGGATATGTTAAACAACCCAATTACCTAGAAATAAAAAGACATTGGTGATAGCCATTAATATACTAAGATATATATTATATACACACAAATGTGAATCAGTAAGCGCATCATAATATCTCAATTAGGTTGGCACATTTATAGCATCCTCATCATATTCCACTACCTAATTCATTGATCAACTAAGTACAGATACAAAAAGTCATTAGGGCTGGGGGGAAGGCCAAGCAGAAGGAAAAATCAAATTACATAAAAGCAGCCAAATTGAGAGAAATGGAAGACAGATTGTAGTCTTTAAAGAGTTTTGATCTAAAAATCTAGCATTGGGTTGTAGCGCATATGGTATCCCACAGATTAAGGATATGGTGTCTCAAATCAGATATACTTATATATTAATCACTCAAAACATTTTATCATTGATTGAAAAAATCATTGACTATCACTCATGTCTTTCAATGTTAGAAAAGAGTTTACTAAAACCTATTTAAAATGTGAAAATATGAATTTGGTAATTCTAACACTTAAAATTAATGATATCAATTATATCAATTATATAACTTAGGTAGATATATGTGGTATTTATTAATTTGTGATATCAATTATCAATGATATCGGTGATAGAACTTTGATAAAAATTAGTGCTAAAAGTCTATCGGTGATAGTCATGATAGAAGTTTATTAGTGAAAGCCACTGGTAGGTCTGGGTGTTATTCTTTCAAAGTTATAGTAACTGATGGAAGTCTATAAGTGATAACCACTAATAGTTTTATATCATTGATGGTTTAATCATTAAAAGTTGATTGTTTTCTTTTAGAGTTAATACTCACTTATAAAACTTGCCAATTAAGTGAATTTAATTAATAAAGTTTAATCTTGAACCAAAGTGCAAGTGGGATGTCCAGAAGTTATAACTATGTTATCACTGATAGCATGTGAGATCACTACTATCATGTGATTCGATGATACAAAAGGGATGACAGAAGTTATCACTACTAACATGTTCTTAGTAATAGAAGTTATAACTGATAGCATGTTATTAGTGATAGAAGTTATAACTTATAGCATTATATCAGTGAGATTACTGATAACATGTTATAATTGATAGAAGTTATTACTAATAGCATGTTATCAGTGATAAAAAGCTATCACTGATAATAACGATATGAGTGATATGAGTGATTGAACTTAGATAATATTCATATATCAATGATATAACTTAGATAGATATATTAGAATTCCATAAATGATAGTAACTAATAGCTTTTAAATGTTAATCTTTTAAAAATGATAGTCATTGATAGAAGTATATCAGTGATAGCCACTGATAACTATCTATCACTAATAAATTTGAGTGTTAATCTTTTAAAGTTAATAACCATGGATCGAAACATTAGTGATAACTAGGATATAAAATTATCACTTATAGCCATTAATAGCTTTAAGTGTTAATCTTTCAAATTAAAGTTAATAGTCATTGATGAATGTCTATCATAATGGTCACTAATAGTTTTCCATCATTGATATAACTTTAATCTTTCAAAGTTGATAGCCAATTATAGAAGTCTATCATTGATAGCCAATGATAGTCTTAAGTTTGTTAATATTTCAATCTTGATTCCAATTGAATATGAAAGTTTCATATCTGGATAGCCAAAGATAGAAGTTATCTGTGATAGCCAAAGATAGCAGTTGTTAGTTGTTAGTGATAGCCAAAGATAGCAGTTGTCAGTGATAGCCACTAGTAGCAGCTATCAGCGATATCGATGATAATTTTCAATTTGAGAAAACTGAGAAGAAACGCATGAAGAGGATTTTGGGTTTTCATTTGGTGGGCTAAGTGAAAATGATTGGACTTTTTGGTCTTTCACAATATCTAGCCTATTTTTGTGTTATATTAGCAATTGGTTTATCCTTGTGCTACAAAATGCTATTATTTTGGACCCGATTGCCATTAATGCAACTAGTCTTTTATGTTTTCATAGAAATTGAGCATTTGGAGCCATGAAACAAAGTAATAAAAAAATTGTTGAAAAATAAATGATCAATTAGACGAAAAATAATGGAAGAAATGAGAAATTAAGAACTTAAAGAAATTGGTGAAACATTATTTGGAAGATCTCGATGCCTGCATATGCACTAAAGTGAGTTATAAATTTAGGTCCGGTTTGGATTGACTTAAGGAAAAAAAATGTTTTTATAAAAATTCATTTTTATTTAAATATTTTTTTTAATAAAGACGGTTTAAAATACACTTAAAAATCTATTTTGAGTGGTCAATGAACATTTCAATTTTTTTTAAAAGTGACTTATTTTTCAAATAACATTTAAAAATTATTCTAAACACATTTTTAAAGGTAATAATAAAAAATAAAATAGTTATCAAATATTTAACACTTTTACCATAGGTTTTTTATTTTATTTTATTTTATTTTTACTCTTTTTTAGGTTTTAAGATTACTGCTAATATTTATTTGGTAATGATGCCTAACAAGATAATATTGTTTTATCATTTAACTTTTATCAATGAAACGTCTCACAATCTTTATAAATTATTTGGATAAGTTCAAACTTAGGAATTGAAAAGCTGTTGAAATCAACAACCCTTGATTCACGTTGTCCTTGAGTTATCATCTCAGTTAATTATAGAACAAAAAGACTTGAGTTTGTCACTTTTGTGCAGCTCAAAAATTTGCCTTATAAAATTTTGCAATGTGGAAAAAAAAAAATTATTTGATAACTATTTCGTTTTTTTTTTCAAAATTTTTCTTATTCCCTCTTATTTTTTATATTAATTTGCATCACTTTTACGTACAATAATTGAACCTTTTGCCAAATTAAAAAAAAAAAAAAAGCAAAATTTTAAAAGCTATTATTTTTAGTTTTTAAATTTTGGTTTGATTTTTTAAACCATTAGGAATAACAAAGGAATAAATTTGAAAGTAGGAGTAGTGTCTAAAGGCTTAATTTAAAAAAAATAATAAATAAAATAAAATAAAATAAAATGGTTACAAAACGGGGCTTAAATTATTGTTTATATTTTTTTTCTTATGTATTAAGGGAGGGATGCTGGAGATTAGGTATAGCCTAGGTTGTACCGAATTATTGTCATTAATTATATAGCTTTTGAGTTTTATCTTTTTTTTTTTTTTTTAAAAGCTTTAGTTTA
This sequence comes from Citrullus mucosospermus, assembly GCA_030954485.1. Classification (NCBI taxonomy): domain Eukaryota; kingdom Viridiplantae; phylum Streptophyta; class Magnoliopsida; order Cucurbitales; family Cucurbitaceae; genus Citrullus; species Citrullus mucosospermus. The sequence goes on from CM062056.1 coordinate 29,023,054, forward strand.
TAAATAATACTTTCACATAAATCGACACATTTTGTTATTCACTTTTTACTAATGTTTTCATAAGTCGAGTCAAACGCTTAAAACTAAGACTATGTTTTGTAACCATTTGGCTTTTGGTCTTTAGTTATCGAAAATTAAGTCTATACTTACTTCTTTCACCTCTAAAATTTCTTGCATTTATTATCTACTTTTTACCAAAATGTAAGGGTATTTGATAATTTTTTTTTTAATTATACTTGTTTTTTTATTATTTCTTTACCATGACTTTAATATTTTCTAACTAAACACTTAGTCAAATTCTAAAATTAAAAAAATTTAAAAATTATTATTTTTTTTTTCTAAATTTATTTTCATTTTTGAAAACACTCGTAAAAGGTAATACACAATGAAAAGAAAATCAATAGGTACAGCAGCATATATATATATATATAATTTATCAATCGATACCGAAATTGTCATAAAATTGGCCTTATGATTATCTTTTTTCTGCCTAAGTTCATCTCATATTGAGAACAATTGATATAAACCTAAGCAGAAAAAATATATTTATTTGTAAATAATAGCCACCCCTTTTTTTGAAAAAAAAAGTATTTGTAAATAATAAATTAAGAACAATGTTTGGACCATTGTAAACAATATATAAATACACACATAATGAGCCTAAGATGAATATAAATTCTCTTATTAAAGAGGATAAAAAAATCGATTGCATAATCCCTTTTAAATAATATTATAATTTATAAAGGCGTGCATTGTTGTTTAAAGATATTGTTAAAGAGTAATTAACAACTAAATTAATTAAAAACAATTATTAAAGTATTGTCATATGATTAACAGCCACATCGTCACCTTTTCTTTTTATTCAAATAGAAAATGATAATTCTCATGTGAAATAAAAGCAAAATATATGATTAGGTTAAAAAATATTTTATTTTAATATGAACATTCAAGTAAACTTTTTTGTTTTTTTCCTAAGAAAAAAAAAACTATTTCTTTCACATTTATCTTGTTTTTACTTGTTTGCATCTTTTAAATACTTTATTAATAGTATGTGAGAAACGTACCAAGAGAATATTACATTAGAAACAAGACATTTAATGCAATGGAAGAAGTACCAATATTTGTAAAGAGATTAGATTTGAAAGTCCAAAGGGAAGCAAGAATCACAAAAATTATCCCATAGATGAGACTCCCTTCAAGCTTTGTCCTTAAAAGGTCAATATTGTTTCTTCCAATCCATAACTTCTATAGTGTAGTAGAGATGATGTAGTTTCGAGATGCATCAAGAGATTTCGGCGCATACATTTTTGGTGTATAAATGGTATAAATTGATTCAGTATTACAAAATTTTAAAATTTTCGATTTTTGTAGTCTAATTTAGTTTGTTAATATTAATTGACTTAGTTAAATTGGTTCTTAGTTTGGACTAATAATCAAATCTAATAAATTTTTAAATGTTGATTTAAAATTATATAAAAGAAAAAGATTTGAGTCTATAGAATGTTTAAAAAGATGTATCAATTTTAACTTTTCGATTTAATAATTTGTATTTCTAAACTTTAAATTTGAATCAAGTTAGATGATTTGTTGTTAGCAATTTGTAACTATTTTCACTTGGTTCTATTTAAAATTAGCCAGAAATCTCCTTACTAAAATCATTATTTTCCAAAAATTTCACCAAAGTAGAAAGAGAAACTATTACGAAGTGGTTTGTAAATAAGTAGCAAAAGGAGAAGAAAATAGATGGATGAAAAACCACTCAACTTTAATAAATAAAAAAAAGTCTTCACCATCTATTTGATTTCTTTTTATATATATCTATGAATTTTCGAACCAGCTTATGCAAATTTCAACTAATTTCATTAGATAAACCGTTTGATCCTACAATATTTAGGTGTAAAAAAATCTAACTTTTGATTCTTTGCTTTTATGAGTGAAATTTGTTTTCAACGCTTATGTTGTTGTTCTCATTTATTTATTTATTTAAGTTAAGTAACATGTGAGCATATATACTCAAATGTCTACTAATGTTTTAGTTAAAAGATATTCCATACATACTTGGCAATATGTATACAGAGGTATGTATGTATGTATTAATTATTATTATTTTGGTATTTTGGTAAAGTCATGGACGAATTTTTTATTTCTCATTTTGAATAAAGAAATATAACGGAATTTTAAATTCTTAGTTGTCAAGCACTAATATAGTTATCCACACGCCATATGCTTAATTGCTTAAAATATATAGGATGTGTTTTGGTTTTATTTCTAATCAATTTAAAAAATAAAATTAAAAAAAAAAAAAAAAATGCATTTTTCACCCTCAACCCAAACACACCCTATACTGTAAGCATACACAACAGGTGTGCAGATAACTATTTTTACACACAAATTTATTTGGTTTACTGTACACTCAAAATAATGTTTTTATAAATTTTAAATTATTATATATATATAAAAAAAAAAAAACTATTAAATACAATGAAATAATAACTTCAAATTTACATTTAAGATACTATAATCGACCGGTGGTTGATGCAATAGTTATTGATACTGAGGTTGCATCCAATTTTTCGGTAGAGGTAGGAGGCAGTGACTATGTATGGAGGTCGTCGAAGGAAGATGGAGTTTGCTAGAAGTCGTCGATCTCAATTTCCAACGACGATAGGCATGAAAAGTAAAGTAGTGGAGGTGTATATTGGTCACTTTTATATACAAAATTTCTAAAATTTAGGTTTTTAGGAAAAAAATAGTTATCAAACCGAATCTCAATTTTGATATTTAATTGTATAAAGAGGTTGAATTTAAAAAGTGAACAAATGAGATAGGGGCGTCCTTTCCGTCTCCAATCCCTGCCCTTTTGTTGAAGAAAAAAATTATTATTACATGGTTGTTGTTAGCTTATATAATTCTTAAACTTCAAATTTTATTGTTTAGTGACTTAACTAAGTTGATATCTTTGGATGATTAAATAATTTAATACATGAATTGTGTTATTTGTAATCAGAGGTTAATTAATATTTTATAATGGGGATTCTTCCTTTGAAATCACAACCATTTAAATAAAAAGATTGATCAATAGAAAATTAAAAATTGTGAAATATTTTAACTTAATTGTTATATATATTTTAAAAAGTTAGACAGACAATAATTTTTCATGGAGAATTCAATCTTTGTGAATTCACTATAGAAATGTATACTCCAATTTCCAAAAATTGACCGAAAATTTTTATTGCCACAAGCAATGAAATAGGGGCAAAGACGGGGTCAGGGTCTAAGACTGGTATGATTGCACCTGTAAATATTTCTATTTTAAATTCTGTTTTTTTTATTTATTTTTTATTTTTTTTTTTGACAACCTTAAACTCTTGTCTTTGCTTGTTTGAACATTGGAATTTTGTAAATTTTTTTTGATTTCTCTAACAAAGAATTTGTGGAACTTGCCAAAATCAACTTAGTTTAATTGGCATAAAGATTGTACCATTAACATCAATGTTAGAACTTTGAGTCCTTTCTCCTATATTGTAAAAATAAATAAATAAAATAAAATAAAATAATTGTGGAACCTAACTTGAAAAAAAAAAAACATAATTTAATTGACATAGAACACTATTCTTCATCGATGTCTGAGGTAGATTAAAATCACCCATTCTAAATTGTTTTGGTAAACCATAAGCTTTAAATATTAAATTGAAGAAGTGGTGGAGTGAGAGTTCTTTTTAATATGATAATTGCATTGGGTAACACTTTTAAGAATAATAATTAATTAAGTGTATAGTAACATTTTTAAAAAATTGTAAATATATAGCAAAATATATCAATGATAGATCCTATTTTCTACCATTGATAAGGTCTATTATTGATAAACCATGCTAGTGATATGGTCTATCACTATTAAATTTCAAAAGTAGAATCTAAATTTTGCTATATTTACAAATTATTTTGCATTGAGATCTGAATATTTGCAAATATTTTGGATCTAATTGCTATTTTTGCAACGACCCCTTTTTAATAATAAAAAATAGTGATTTAAAAATTGGAAAAAAATATGAGCAATTTTTTAGCCATTTCTTTTGTAAACATTAAACTCTTGATGATTGTATAGCATAGAAGACGAGAAACAATCAGGATTTGTTTGGATGACAAATATTATTTAATGGGTATGGTATAAAATAACTAGAAATTAAATATTTAAGTTTTAAATATCTTAATTAATTAATATCTGAAAGTTAAATATATGTAGATTTGATTTACCAATTTTATATATAAAAACTAAAATTAAATAATTGCAAGAGAATAAATTAATGTGTAAATTTAACATTCATCAATATATTGTTATATTAATTAATTATATAATCACTCAAAATAAAAATAATGGAACATTTTTCTATTAAACATGATTAAGTCAACTCAAGATAATTAAATAGAATATTAATAATTAATAATAACTTTTTATATTAAGTAACCACGATAACATAAAATATTAATTTATAAATATATTAGTTGAAATTTATTAGGTCTAGATAATCTATTTATATTTAGTAATTAATTAAAATTAATAGTGATGATATTAACCAATGTTAATTTATTAACTAATTAGGTTATATTTTTACTTTCCATCTCTTATATATAAAATTTTTATTTGTACAGGAAGTATTTAAAAATTTATGTTAAATAGGTTTTGAGGTTTTTTTTAAATAAAAATATCTTAGATTTTAAAAAATAAAATTATGTTAAACAACCTAAAACATTAAATATATGTCTAAAATCTCATGCCAAAATATATGAAGTAAATATGCCTTAACAATAAAGAGTAGGCAATCGAAAATCAATTGTTAATAATTTTCTATATTAATTTTGATCGTTAAAAAAAAAAATCATCAATGATGAACTCTTGATTACTTAAATAATATTTTTTTATTTAATTACTTATATAGATGAGTTCAAAAGTTAAGAGTCAACAACTACTATTGAATTATAAGAGTAATATTCTAAGTTGTTTTAAATATTTTGAAATCCAATCGTAATGGTCCAAAACATTACAAATAGGAAAGAAAACAAATCAATGAAAAGTTCCCCTCGCCTACTTCCTTTAGAAAAAATAATGCACCTTATAACAACTTATTTGTTTTAAAATATTATTAGCACGTTATAAATAACTTAGTAAGTATATTAATCTCTCAAATCACTTTAATTAAGTACTAAAAAAATCTCATAAATTAAAAAAAAAAAACAAATAAATAAATTATTGAGGTATTGCTATTTGACTAACAACAACCATGTACGGATTTATTTTTATTTTAAGAAAAACAAAGCACACAATAACTATAAAGCCAACGAGGCTATATCTGCCTCAATCGAAAGACAACTAAATAGGAAAAAATATCTTTCAAAAAAAAGAAAAAAAAAGAAAAAGAAAGAAAGAAAAAGAAAATTATGGTGCCAACTATGAAATTGAAACTCATTCGTGGCCCAACAATCTAATTCATTTGCCACCCTATTTACGTACGCCACAATTTGTTTTTATTCGAATCCAAAATCAAGTATCTCTCATGTGAAATAAAAGTAAAATATATATATATATATATATTTTTTTTCTTTTTTTTCTTGTAAAGGTCACACGAGAACTTTCCAAGTAGTCACCTAACTTAATACTACTCTCTCCCAAGCATGTTTAATTGCGAAGTTATGTAGAATGATCAAACCCATATAAAAGCAAAATAATCAAACTATAAAACTAGCAAATACAAGACTAGGTTAAGTATATTTTATTTTAGCATGTACGCTGAATTAAATTTTTTTATTATTCATGCATACTTTACCATTAGCGTGTTATTGTCCAAATAAAATTGTTCAACTAACATAGGGCTTACCTTGTATCAATCTAGAAATTAGAGATGGAATGTTTTTAAAAGTATTAATTCAATAAAAAAAATTAGCATATGTTATTTTTGTTGGTATTCTTTTAAAAGTTTTAATTCAATATTTATAATGTAGTAAGCTAATTTTAATTAATTATCATTTCTTTGTTCATGTTTGTTGAAAGGATTGATGTGATAAACAGATCTAATGTAACATCATATTAAAGAAAATGTTTTGCATCTACATTGTAGGCCCTTGGTGATATCTAAACTCATATGAGTCATATCACATGTGAGAGTAATGTCAAAAACGATTAAATTACTTCTCTTTTTCTTTTTTTTGGTCAACTTGTGTAATGTTTTCAAAATACTAAATTTACTATAATTTAACAACTTTTTTATTTTTTACAAAATGTTTGTATGTTCTATTTATTTTTGGAGTCAAATTAATTCATATCAGTTTTAACTTTTAAGCTTCTATAATAATTTAAAATTAGTTTACATCAACTCATTTTCTTTAATATTTACCCCTAATCATTTAAAATCTACTTTTATTTTTAGTTCAACCATTTGTAGATATTCAAACCATAAGTTAGATTTTTTAAAAAGTTTTCCACAATTTTATTAAATTCTATTTATACTTATATAAAAATATTTTATAGAAGATACTGAGTATTTTAACAAGAAGGTTGACGTTTATTCTATTTATACTAATTTTTCTTTATTCTATTAATACTATTAAGTAAATTTGAAAAGTGAAGGGTTGAGTTTAAATCGACGGTGGTATAATGTTTTAATAAAGTGAGTTAGATTACATTATTATTATATATATGGAAAATATTGTTATACATATTCAATCCTTATTCTTCATTTTAAAATAATTAAAATCTAATATGAAAATGCAATATTTTTAATTCATTAAATATTAATAATATAATAATCCACATCTCTTTCATATGCTTATAATAATATTATATCAAATGTTAATTATTGAATGTGGGGACTCTAATTATTAATTTGGCACAAGGCCAACGTGGAGAACCGCGAATTGATTTCTTACACATAAGGAAAAAAATAAATCAAATATATCAATGCATAGTGTCCAAAATTAAAAACAATTTATTTTATTACAATTCTAAAATGGATGTTCTGAATCACTATTCTAGAACAACTTAATATATGGGCACTCTGCAAAAGAGCAAACACAAAAAATATTAATTAGGTTTATAACACTGACTTATTATTTTTTGTAAAAATGGTCAAATACAAATTTAGCCTGCGTGATACACTTATACACGTGATACACTTGATACACAATTGATACATCTAATACACATGCATGATACACTTGATACCTTTTGATACATTTGATATACTATTGTCTTAGGTTTGATATATCGTTGATACACTCATGTCTTAGGTCTAATACACTCATGTGTTACTTCAAGTATCTGTTAATTTTGATTGATGTGTGATATACTCATATCTTTTCACTGCTCAATTTCTGAAAATTTTTTATTTCATTCCCGATTTGTTACTTTTCCATTCCCCAATTAATTTGAAAAAAAAAAATCCAACCAATTTATTTGAAGCAAATACAATATTTTTCAACCAATTAATTTTAAAAAATTGTACTACAGTTGATGATATACTGTTGTTGAAATATAATACTGATATAATGTTAATATAGTGCTAATAAACTGTATTGAAATATGTTAATATACTTTAGAATGATACACTCATTTATATTGTTGATACACTTGACTAATGTACTGTTGATATTTTTTATAATGATACTGCTAATAAACTTTATTAATATACTGTTGATATACTTTATAATGATACACATGTTTATATTGTCGATACACTTGATTGATATATTAGATATAGTTTATAATGATATACACATTTATACTGTTGATGCACTTAATTAATATATTGTTGATATACTTTGTAATGTTACACTCGTTTACACTATTGATACACTTGACTGACATATTTTCGATACACTTTATAATGATATACATGTTTATACTGTTGATACACTTGACTAATATATTATTGATATATTTTATAACAACACATACATTGATTAATACTAAGTACTTAATGATTGTTATCTAATTTACTATCTACCTTATGGGCACTTGTTTGGCTTAACCCAGAACTTTTAAGTTACCCAAAAAGATGATGTCCCTAGTAGAAGTCAAATCATTGTTGGCAGAACTGATGACCACCAATAATCACTTGAAAAAGATGATGTCTCTAACAAAGAATCAGATCACCATTCCAAAATATAGTTGATGATAAAGTCAAAGCACAAGTTATTCGTAGTTCAACTTTTGTAAAAGAATGGAAGCAAGTTATTTAAAAGAACAGTATGAAAAAAAGTGATGCAACAAAGAAGGAAGGAAATAGGGAGTGATAAATTCTTTATAAAAAGAAAAGAAAGATAAACAAGAAGTTTTAAAAAATTGCCGCAAGAAGAAAAATTAAAGGATAAAAAGAAAATATAGTAAATTAAAATAACATAAGCTCAAATCAAGTTTTGTTGTTAGGAGAATTTTTTTTATGTCGAAATAGAAAAGAAAAACTAGAAGAAAACAGAGTATGGAAAAAAAGGAAAAATATAGGGACAATTAAGGAATGAAGTACATAAAATTTCTTAAATTGTAATTCTAAAAAAAAAGTTCTTAAATTGTAAACATATAGAAGAAGAAGAAAAAAGAAGACGGTTGGAATTGTTATACGGGCCATTTTAAAAAAATAAATAAATAAAATAACAAAATTAAAGATTTTTCCATATATACAAAAATTAAAAGGTTGAAGACATACTTGCAAAATCATATTATTAAATTGCTATCTATTACAAATTCTCTTAATATAATGGGCCATCAATATTTATTTGTATGAAGAGGTTGAACTTAAAATATGGCTACTAAATGATACAAAATTTATAAAGAGAGCTTGAGTTCACTAACTTAACCTATGCGTGTGTAGATCATTCTAATTACTATTAATTGACAAATAAATACAACGTTGTAATCGATTGACTTTATATTAGTGAAATTATTTTTCTTGGGAATACTGTACCAGATATATAAGTGATATTGTACCGAATCGAATTATCAAACTTTGTATTCTGTATTTTAGTATTTTTATATATGCTTTACTTATTATCTTTGAAATTGGTGAAGCATTGCATGTAACGTAATACATGTTGAATTAATGAGTTATGCCTTAAACATAATATTTTAGGTTAGGCTGCCAGTTAGTAGACAAATATGGATAAAAATATGTTTTAAGTACGACACATTTTTTCTTTCCAACTCACCCTTTTTCTTTTCTTATAGGTTTCCAACCCACTCTTATTCAATGCAGCTATTGTACTTCCTTATATTGTCACCTATTGTCTTATACATTTATTTTGTTTTTAATATTTGTTACAATATCTTGTTGAACTATCACTTTATTAATCTATTACATGAAATGCCAAATTGTCAACATTTAAGTAACTGACATAAGATAATACATTTTTTAAAAGAAAAAAAAAATTCAAGGTCCTAAATTGTGTCTTTTTTTTTCTTTTTTTTTTTTTTTTTTTTTTTTTAAATTTATGTTTTATTTAGTATAGAAATTTCATTTGAAAAAAAAAGCAAATGGGACTTATATATTTTGTATCTTAATTCATTTTAAACTTTCTGTTATATTTGAAAGTATATGTTTACCTTACTTTGTTATTGTAACAATCTCTTATAATCTTTCTTTAACTATGAATATAGATGGTATTTGGCAAAATGAACATAACTCAATTGGTACAAGAATCTCAATTGTATTTTGAAGTTAGTAGTTCAATTCTCCCTCCCCACATATTGTCGAAAAAAAAAATGATCTTAAAGAAGAAGAAAAAAACGATGCTTATAGATTATCTTTTCGGAAAAACCTACATATAGGGAACTGGCATAGCTCAATCCTGATAAAATTTAAGTTTGAAATGCCTAAAACTTACTTTTTGTAGCATGATTTATATCATTCAACATCTTATGAAATTTTCTATCCAAAACATAAAATAAATAATGCTTCTAGTATAGAAGGATAAAGGTGAGTGATACTTATTATTATGATGAGATGTTTTTAAATATAGAAAAATAAATCAAAATATTTATAAACATATCAAAATTTTACTATTTATATGCGATAGACAACAAAATAGACACAGATAGTAGTTTATCGTGTGGTCTATTGCAGATAGGCTGATATTTTGCTATTATTTGTAAATATTTTAAACAGTTTTGTCATTTAAAATAAATTCCCTATTATTATCATCAAGTATTTTTAGTGTATAAAAGTATTTAAAAAAAGAAAAAGAAAAGGAAAGTTATGTACCATTATTTATTTAAAAAAGTAGTTTATACTCCTAAACTTTAGTGGTTTTGTCTAGGGGTGTTCAAAAAACTCGATGACTCGAAAAATTTGATCAACCTTAATCCAACCTGAGCTATCAATTCATTTGACTTGGGTTGAGTTCAAACAAATGAAAATTTTATGGATTAGATTGGTTTATGGGTTCAACTAAAATAACCCAAACCAATCAAATCAACTTGAAATTATTATTAATTTTAAAAGTATATATATATATTCACTTATAATACAATTACATATACATTTATTTATTTTAGGGTAATTATTTTAAATGACAAAATTGTTTCAAATTTAGCAAAATGACACTGTCTATCAGTTTCTTTTAATACTTCGATCTATCTCTCATATATATATGTTTTGTTGCCGTTTGGTTTTATGTTGTAATTGATCTTTCTTGCTTTTTGTGACCTTTTCTCTAGCTTTGATCTTGTACTTCTATCCTTTGAGGCAATGATATTCTTCTTTTAGATTTAGAGTATGATGAAGGTGCTATGGATCTATCAACCTAGTTGAGATATTTAATTGCACCAACTAATTTATATAAAAAACTTTTAAGGCGAAACAAGAGTAAGGATTTAGGAGATCTCAATAATATCATTTCTAGAGTTTATAAATAATCAATCATTAGACGTGAGAGTGACCCCACGTTCTTCCAATTTTCTTCCCATTATCCTTATATTCTAATAAACAAATCAAACCTCGAGAGAGAGGAGTGGAGAAAAGACCAAGTTTTTTGTCCTATAAATACAAGGGCAAATTCATTCCTCTCCGCAACAATCTTAAAAGAGAGAGGGTGGGGAAAAAAATAATAGAAAGAGAGAAAATGTTTAATATTGAGAAGAATATCATAGAGGGAGCCTTGAACACTACTGGAGATCTTGCTGGGTCTGTTATCAATGCCGGAAGTAACATTGTAGATCAAGTTTCCAATCTTGGAGGAAAGAAAATCAAAGGGAAAGTCATTCTCATGAGAAGCAATGTCTTGGATTTCACTGAATTCCATTCCTCTCTCCTTGATAACTTCACTGAGCTCTTGGGTGGTGGTGTTTCTCTTCAACTCATCAGTGCAACTCATGCTTGTAACTTTCTTTTCTCACTCTACTCTGAAATAACTTTTGAAAATACGTTGTTTTAAATAATATCATATTTTCTATAGACATATTTGAAAAGAAAAAAAAAAAAAAAAAAAACTCAATAATTTAAGAGTTGTATTCAAATATAGAAAAATGAGCAAAAATATTTATCAATATAACAAAATATCATGTCTATCACCAATAGACACTAATAAACATCTATCACTATTTGTCGCTGATAGATGTTGATATTTTGCTATATTCGCAGATACTTCTAATAATTTTGCCATTCAAAATAATTGCCCATAATTTAAATTAAATTAGCTAGGTTTTAATATAATTTTTTTGAGTATAACTTTTAATATATAACATATTGAGCTCTTATAAATAATTGGAACAAGTTGTTTGATGATTTAAATTGGTAAATGAAATATTGACAGCACTTGACTCGAGAGGGAAAGTTGGGAAGAAGGCATTTTTGGAGAGATGGATGACTTCAATCCCACCATTGTTTGCTGGAGAATCTGTGTTTGAAGTTAACTTTACATGGGAAGATGATTTTGGATTTCCAGGAGCTTTCTTCATTCAAAATGGGCATACAAGTGAGTTCTTGCTCAAATCCCTCACTCTTGAGGATGTTCCTGGCTTTGGAAATGTCCATTTTGACTGCAACTCTTGGGTCTACCCTTCTGCTAGATACCAGAAAGATCGCATTTTCTTCTCAAACAACGTAATTTTCTTCACCTTTTCTTCTCTATTTTTCTCTTCTTCGGGGGAATCTCACGTTGAAAAACTAAGGGTACCTTACAATAGTTATAAAAGATAACTCCAAAATTACTCCTCTTATTGTCAATTGATATTTTGAGATGCGTTCATATTAAATTTAGTATCACTCATAACTCTTGGGCAATCGGTGATTTATTATGGTAATAGAGAGTAGGACGTTACGTGTCCAAAGCCCTGTACTGACATTTACTCCTGAACAGTCGATACTAATTTTCACTTTTTGAGTCTTTCGATAATTGAACATGGTATTAGAGCACATTAAGTCAAACGTGTATTTGGTGAAAGGAAATTTAATTTTTGAGGTAGCATGTTGAAGAATGCCACTTTGAAAAGATGATCAGAAGTCCCGCGGCCTCTATATTTGGGATGAAACCTAAAAGAAATGTTGAGGATCCCACGTTGGAAAGATGAGGATATACCTCATGTTTACTTAAATACTCTGGCTCAATCATCAAGGACATGTCTTAAAACTGTGATCACTTTTTCAGACGTATCTCCCGAGCGAGACGCCGGATCCTCTTCGCAAGTATAGAGAGGAAGAATTGTTGAATCTTAGAGGAGATGGAACAGGAGAGCGTAAGGAATGGGATAGAATCTATGATTACGATGTCTACAATGACTTAGCTGATCCAGATGGTGGTTCCAACCTTATTCGACCTATTCTTGGAGGAAGCGAGTACCCTTATCCTCGCCGTGGAAGAACCGGAAGACCACCGGCAAGCAAAGGTAACATATTCATTATATATATTGTAAGGACATATTAGACACAAAAGTGAAAGATTCAGGGATGACTAAACTTACAATTTTAACCTTTATACAAATTAAACGCTAAATATATAGAGTTCTCCGTTTCTACAATTCCTATGATTAGAAATTTAATTAACATAATCGTTGTTATTACATTTCAGATTCGAAGTATGAGAGTAGATTGCCATCAATAATGGGGTTAAACATATACGTACCAAGAGATGAAAATTTTGGTCACTTGAAGATGTCAGATTTTCTTGCATTTGCTTTGAAATCACTTGCTTCATCAATCCAACCAGAACTTGTAAACCTAATAAACATAACTCCTGGAGAGTTTGACAAATTCCAAGATGTTCATGATCTCTATGAAGGAGGATTCCCTATACCATTGAATGTGTTTAGGAATCTCACTCAATCTTTCACTCCACCAATGTTCCAAGAACTCCTAAGGACTGATGGAGAAAGGTTCCTCAAATTCCCAACTCCCCAAGTTGTTCAAGGTAAACATTAATTCATGCTTTTCTTTTTTTTTTTTTTTTTCCAGCATATTTTAGAGTTTAAGTTACTATATAATATTTTTCTTTTTTTTTTTTTTTTTTTTTAAATAATATTATTCTAGGCGGATAATGAACTTTAACTTTCAACTCGAAGTTTAAATGTTTAAATCGTCGATGAACTGCCCAAGGGTTAAGCAAATGGAGTTAGTCCTCCTTTAGCCATTGATTTTGGATGAACCTCAAACTTTGAAATGTTGGATCTTCAACATTCTCTCACAAAATGGTACCTTTATGAGTTCACCGGACTAGCATTTCTCAATTGTATTATCAACTCTTGGAGCTCTCCTCCAGCTCCGCCTGTATATTGCTTTTGTTGATTAATACAACTCCTATTGATGTCGGGGTATGATGAGGGTGCTAAGGATGTGTCAACCTAGTTGAGATATCCTGGTGAACTCCCATGATCCCCCTATCTTTGATGTCTTGTTCAAAAAGAGAAAAAAAAAAATACTTAAATAGGATCTCAAATTTTTTTGGATCGAATATCGCCTGTTTAGGTTTCATGGGATTTGATACGACTATATTAGATTATTCAACATAAAGTTCCATCTCAAAACTAATCGACAATGAGAAGAGTAACTCATGTATCCTATTAAGATTGTCATGTCTCTCATCTTTTTAATGTAGAGTCCTCAACAGTAAATGAGAAACCATAACAATGATATTAGTAGTCCACGTGGACAAGAAAATTTTAATTTTCAAAATCAAAGTATTACATAACCTATATGAAGGAAAATGTCTATAAGATGTTGAAATTAGGAGGGTTTTGAAACCATCCATTAAAATGGTTAAATTTTAATTTTTTCTATTTAATGTTTTGAATTTTTATGGTATTTTTGCCAATATTAATTTGATCTTTTTTTCATTTAATGCTCGAGAATAGAGGATAAATCTGCATGGAGAACAGATGAAGAATTTGCAAGAGAAATGCTAGCCGGAGTCAACCCTCTCATCCTTCGACGTCTTGAAGTAATCTCAAAATTTTATTCATAATAAGCCCATCTTTATAAAATATAATTTTAATTTTCAGAATAATCTTTTATTTTAAATTAATTTCTTGGTTAACTTTACAGGAATTTCCACCCTTGAGCAAACTAGATCCCAATATTTATGGTGATCAAAATAGCAAGATAACTGAAGATGACATAAAGTATGGGTTGGAAGGACTTACAGTTGATGAGGTAATATTAATAAGCCTTTTTTTTTTTCAAACAAAATATCGAGATGGATGGGATTAGGGGGTGCACCGGAACATCTCAACTAGGTTGACACCTCCGTAGCACCCTCATCATGTCCCCAAACCGATAAAGATTTCACTTTCTACCATTGCTATAACACAATTTGTGACATTTTTTTTTTTTTTTTTTTTTTTTTAAATTGATACAGGCAATCAAGCAGAATAAGTTATACATATTGGATCACCATGATGCACTAATGCCATATCTTAGGAAAATAAATTCAACATCGACAAAAACTTATGCCACAAGAACATTGCTCTTTTTAAAAGATGATGGGACTTTGAAGCCATTGGTTATTGAGTTGAGTTTGCCACACCCTCAAGGTGATCAATTTGGTGCAAATAGCAAACAATATTTTCCAGCCGAAGGAGGAGTTGAAAACTCAATATGGCAATTGGCCAAAGCTTATGTGGCTGTGAATGATGCTGGTTACCATCAACTTATCAGCCATTGGTATGGAAATAATCAATTACTCTTCAAATTAAAATTTTGTCCTAAAATCTTTAATAATATGCTTTTGATTTGAAAGATGATCTAACACTTGAAAAAATTATTATTGTAGGTTGAATACTCATGCAGTACAAGAGCCATTTGTGATTGCAACACATAGACAATTGAGTGTACTTCATCCAATTCATAAATTGCTTGTTCCTCACTACAAGGACACCATGTTTATCAATGCATTTGCAAGGCAAGTCCTTGTTAATGCTGAAGGTCTTCTCGAATCAACTCATTTTCAATCAAAGTATGCCATGGAGTTATCTTCTTATATATATAAGGAATGGAATTTCATTGAGCAAGCACTCCCTGCTAATCTCATCAAGAGGTAAATCACCCATTATTAGAGCACGCATTTGAATTAATTTTGACCCTATTCGATGATCATTTCAGTTTTCGGTCTTTGAAAATTAAACTTATAAAAAACTATTTTTTATTATTATTATTATTATTTTTTAATAAAAGGATGCTTCATTGATAAGTAATATGTGAGAATCACACAAGCTAAGGTAGCAAAATTACATGAAAGGAGAAGAAGAGTTGTAGGTTTGTAAACAACTTCGAATTGGAGGACCAAAGGCAAACAAGTTTTCAAGTTACATTATCTCCTTTCTACTAATGTTTTAAAAAACGAAATCAAGATTTTAACACTAAACAAAGAATAGTTTTCAAAAACTTATTTTTGCTTTTAGACTTAGACGATGATTTCAAGTTTCTTTAATAAAAGATAAAACCATAAATGAAAAATTGAGAGGAAACAAACATAAACTTCAAAAACAAAAACCTAAAAACCAAATCGTTACCAAACGACACCTATTTCATTTTTCAAGTTGTTTTAAGTATATGACAAAGTTTTGAGCTAATTTTTTTCTCTCCTTTGATTTATCTAGAGGGGTAGCAGTTGAAGACTCAAATTCCCCACATGGACTTAAGTTACTCGTAGAGGATTACCCATTTGCTGTTGATGGGCTTGAGATTTGGTCAACAATCAAGACATGGGTTACAAATTATTGCTCTCTATACTACAAAGATGATAAGGCAATTCAAAATGATGTTGAACTCCAATCTTGGTGGAAAGAGCTTAGAGAGAAAGGTCACGCTGATAAGAAAGATGAAGCATGGTGGCCAAAGTTGCAAACTTTCAAGGAACTAGTTGAAACAAGTACTACCATTATATGGATTTCTTCCGCTCTTCATGCTGCAGTTAACTTTGGACAATATCCTTATGGAGGTCTTATTCTCAATAGACCAACTATAAGTCGTAGGTTTATGCCTGAAGCAGGGAGTGCTGAGTATAAAGAACTTGAATCAAATCCTGAGAAGGCTTTTCTAAGAACCATCAATTCACAATTGCAAACACTTCTTGGTGTTTCACTAATTGAAATCTTGTCAAGGCATGCTTCTGACGAGGTTTATCTTGGACAAAGAGCTAGCATTGAATGGACATCAGACAAAGCTGCATTGGAAGTGTTTGAGAATTTTGGAAAACAAGTGTTTGAAGTTGAACATAGAATTATGGAAAGGAATAAAGATGTGAATCTAAAAAATAGAACTGGACCTGTTAATGTGCCTTACACTTTGCTTCTTCCATCTAGTACTGAAGGACTTACAGGTAGAGGAATTCCAAATAGCATCTCTATTTGAAGAGAAGTCTATCTTTGAACAATATCTTATTTATTAATAAATTATTGTCTTGTTTGTTGGTAGAAAGAAGCTACTTGAGCTACTCATGATATAAATATGTATAAGAGTGCTTATTAAGTAGCTTTTTTTCTACATATTGAATGTGTGTGTTGTACTTTTATATTTTACAATCCTTTCCCCTTTCTTTGTTATCAATGGATATGAAAAAATAAGTGTATTTATTTCTTTGAACTATATGGTAATTTAATATAATTAAGTACCCATGTATCATCTTGAAATTCACTTAAATTATCAATCAACAAATGTATTAATTTAAGTATAGCTTAACTGTTAATTAAGGCACTAATATATCATTATTTCGAAGGACACCAAAATAGAGAAAAGAAGAGAAATGGGGAATGTGGTTCATTTGGTTGGAACAAAATAATGAGCTCTTAACAGATAGGTAAAATTTACTTCTCAATTATATATATACATATATATGTGGGTGGAAATCACCGCACCACTGCGGCTTCCTGATGCAAAAAGTCGAAGCTACGTACTTTATTTCTATTTCTTTAAATTGGAAGACTTTGTTCTGGCATTCCTTTTTGTATGATTTTTCTTCTTATTAAAAATGAAGCTTCTTAAGTAATCTTGGTCAAAAAAATGAAGCTTCTTAAGTAATCTTGGTCAAAAAAGGAAGAAGAGAATGGAATGTAGGAGAAAACCCTTTCTAATTAAGCAGTGCTTTGGGCAAAGGGGTGATGGTCCTTTTTTGTTGTGCATATTTAAGGGACTGGTTTAGGCTTTTAGGGTTACCACTTTGAGAAGAGAACATTGAGTCGTTTGTTGTGCTTTGATGAAGAATACTGAGTGTTAATTTGTGTGATTGTGAAGCACTGTTATATTAGATCTCAAGTGTTTCTCTTGATCACTTTGAAGCATCGTCTGCAACACAAGATGAAATTTTCATACGTGGGGAGAGCCTAAGTATTCCAAGTGAAATGGTCTTTGGGGAACATAATTCGACGCCCATTTTCGTGCCAAATAAAAATCGTACTCACCAAAACTGTAGTAGTGGCAAGGCTGGGTTGGACACAGGGAACCTTTGAATTTTCCAATCAAATAGCTAACATTTAAGGTAACTGAAGGGGGATATCGAAGTAGTTGATTGTCGCAAATAAAATCTAATTGCATAAAATAAATGTGGTAGATAAAAGGGTTAAAAATTTATAATATGAGAAATCCTAGCTTGGGTTATAGCGAAATTTTCCTATTCAAGTACTCGATCATCGAATTCTCATCAGTATAATTAATATTCATTTATACTTGACCGAATTAATTAGAAAGTCTAACTAATCGTCCCAAAAGTCTAATTAGTCCAAGTCGAAGTTGTTGAACTTCGCGAATAAACACTACAAGAATTTTTGTCTCTGTCGACACTTTTTTTTGCCAACGCAACAAAAAACGTCGGCAGAACTAGTTTTTGCCAATGAATTTTTAATGCGTGGGCATTTCTTCATATATGCCGATATAAATATATGCGTGGGCAAAAAGTAGTGTGGTATTAGTGAAAATCATTAACGTTAGTTTTTGCCGACGATTAATTTAGTTTCTCCCCACGCAAGAAGTGTGATCATAAATTTTTAACTTCTACCCACGCAAGGAATGTGGCCAAAAATAATTTAAATCTTACTTATTTTTTTCCCCACACACATTTTTACCCACAAACACATTCCCCCCCCCCCCCCCCCCCCCCCCCCCCCCCCCCCCTTTTTTTTTTACTTTCCCTCCTCTCACCTTCCCTCTTTTTTTCTACCCATTCCTTTCATCTTCCCCACCCTCACCCCACAAAATCCTTTTCCCACAACAAGGCTCCCGACAACAAGGCTCCTAACGAATGACGACACCGCCGTTGCTGCCGCCCCGACAAGAAGGCTCGGCCGCTCCTCCTGCCCAATGGCGCTTGTTGCTGCTGCCAGACGCGGTACTGCTGCCTCCAGACGCCGGTGCTGCTGCCTCCAGATGCCGCTGGTGCTGCCGTCCCTCGCCGTCGCTGCTACCGCCCCGCGCCATCGCTACTGCCGCCAGTTCGACGCCGCCTGTTGCTACCGCTTCTTCTGCTGCTGTCGCCCCACGCCGCTTCTTCTACCGACGCCCGCCTTCTTCTTCTGCCGACGTGGGTGGTTGCCGCCATCTTACTAAACGTGGGTGAGTTTTTTTATTGACTATTCGTTTGGATCTAGAGTTGTTTTCCATAGTTATATAGACTTGTTAATTGAGTATTTTTTTTTTTTATCTAGAATTGTCATCTACAAATGAATGTATGAATGAAATTAGTTGTCGTCTTGGAAGATTAGTTGTCGTTTTGGAACACATAGTTTAAATGAGTGGACTTTGCATTGTGAGACTTACCAAGTATTATAAATACCATGTGAAAATTTGAATGAAATTGTAATGACAATGATGAAATTGCAAAGAGAATGATTAATGTTGATCTTTTAGGTTGATTTTGAGTTCGGAAGTCACACTTATATATGTTCAAGTTGTTTTGAAAGTCATTAGTGTCATTTAGACACATTTTAGATACATTTTTGTTGCTTTTGAAACTCAAAAGAATACTTAGACACTCTTGATGGGTTGAATTTAGGTTGGTTCATTTAGACACTTGAAGCCATTATGTGTTTGATGAATATTCTTGTAGGTGGACAAATAAGACTTTCAAATGTAACTTTTTTATTAATCAACATGTCACAAAATTCTATTTGACGCTTTTTAGGAACGTAAGATATTTTGAATTTAGGTTGTTTTGGGAGTTAATAAGTTTCTTGGACACTTTTTATATACTTTTAAGTTGTTTTGAGGGTCAAAGTGACACGTATACATTTTTTAGGTGAGTTTTGAGTCTGAAAGTCATACTTAGACATTTTGATGTTGTAGTTGGGAGTTAAAGTGTCATTTGGACACTTTTTAGCTACTTTTTGATTGATATTGAGTTTGTAAGTAATATTTAGGTATTATTAAATTACTTAAACTTCAAAATTGAAAATATTGAGTTTGAAAATTTGAGTAAAATGCTACTAAACTAATACTTCATATACCAAAAATATTACTCTCAAACTTATAAAATAAATTTAATTGAAAGATGTGGGATGCACCTATGTGCAAGCCACTCAATATTCCAATTGCAATTTAGGCGTCTAAAATTTGTTTTCTTATATATTTTTTTTAATACTTTAAATATTTTTTCTATGTGATAATTAGAATTGCACGAAGATGGAGACACCTAAATATTACTCATTTTAATTTTTTGATCTTATTTGCTTCTCAAATACCTATGCAATGGAGATCAGCATGTGCGAATTTTTGGCAACCTCACCTCAATAATCTTGGAATGCTAAAAGGATAAAAGGGGACAACACAAAGTTCACCATATATATATATATATATATATATGTTGATGATGACAACACACAATGAACATTTATTCTTAAAACACACAACTTTTATTCATTAAATAGTAGTACAAATGGTACATAAATTTTGAGAGAATTTAAACTAAAAATATATATGGTCATTTATTTCAATAATAATGGATAGCTTCAAATGTAATTTGTGACCTTCAAATTACGTATCTCCCATTGAAATTAAACACCTTTTTGAATAACTTAAATAGAGATACTATTAGGAATTCCTCTCGCAGTGAGTCCTTCTTTGCTGGATGGAACAAGTAAAGTGTAAGGCAAATTCACAGGTCCAGTTCTATTCTTCAAATTCACATCTTTATTCCTTTCCATAATTCTATTTTCAACTTCAAATAGTTGTTTCCCAAATTTTTCAAAGGCTTCCAATGCAATTTTATCTGATGTCCAATCAATTGATGCTCTTTGTCCAAGATAGACTTCATCAGAAGCATGCTTTGACAAGATTTCAATTATTGATATACCGACAAGTGCTTGTAATTCTGAAGTGATTGTTCTTAAGAAAGCCTTTTCAGGATTTGATTCAAGTTCTTTGTACTCAGCAGTGCCAACTTCAGGCATAAACCTACGACTTGTAGTTGGTCTATTGAGAATATAGCCTCCATAAGGATATTGACCAAAATTGACAGCTGCATGAAGAGCTGAAGCAATCCATATAATAGTAGTGCAAGATTCAATTAATTCACTTAAAGTTTGCATTTTTGGCCACCATGGTTCATCTTTCTTGTCAGCATGGCCTTTCTCTCTGAGCTCATTCCACCAAGCTTGGAGTTCAAAGTCATTTTGGATTGCATTGTCATCTTTGTAGTAGAGAGAGCAATAATCTTGTACCCATGTTTTGATGGCTGACCAAATTTCAAGACCATCAACAGCAAATGGATAATCGTTTATTAGCAATCGAAGCCCATGGGGGGAACTTGAGTCCTCCACAGCTATTCCTCTGCACAAACCAAAAAGGGCAAAAGGAGAGTCAATATATGTATACATATATATGTGTGTATATATATAACTAGTTAAACATAAATGATGATTTACCTCTTGAGGAGATTATTAGGTAATGCTTGGTCAGGGAAGGTCCATTCTTTGTATAAGATAGATGACAACTCCATAGAATATTTTGATGGATAATGGGTTGATTCAATAAGACCATTGGCATTGATCAAAACTTGTCTTGCAGAAGCATTTATAAACATGGTGTCTTTGTAATGAGGAACAAGTAACTTATGAATTGGATGAAGCACACTCAATTGCCTATGTGTTGCAATCACAAATGGCTCAAGTACTGCATGAGTATGCAACCTGTAGTTTTCAAAGGATTAATTAGGTATATATATATATATAATGATAATAATCTCACTGATAAAAGAAAAATTGATATATATATATATAATAGATTTATATACCAATGGCTGATGAGTTGATGGTAGCCAACATCATTTACAGCTACATAAGCTTTAGCCAATTGCCAAATAGATTTTTCAACTCCATTTTCAGCTGGAAAGTATAGTTTGCTAATGGCACCAAGTTCATCTCCTTGAGGGTGTGGTAAGCTCAACTCAATAACCAATGGCTTCAAAGTCCCATCATCTTTCAAAAACAGCAATGTTCTTGTGGCATATGTTTTTGTTGATGTTGCATTCATTTTTCTAAGGTATGGCATCAATGCATCATGGAAATCTAATATGTACAACCTGTTTTGTTTGATTGCCTGTTATTCAACCCAAAGCAACAAATTTATCAATTATTTTTTAATTGAATATACCATTAAAAGAAAAAAGAAAAAAAAAAAAAAAGGGGTTAAATTTGTTTTCAAGTCCTTTGACTCACCTCATCAACTGTGAGACCTTCCAAACCATGCTTTATGTGTTCTTCAGTGATTGTACTCTTTTGATTCCCATAAACTTTTGGGTCAAGCTTACTTATTGGTGGAAAAACCTGTCAAGGTAAAAATATATGCAATTAATAAATTGAGATTAGAATTAGAAAATTTACACTAATTTGGTTAAAATTACTTCAAGGCGACGAATTAACAAAGGATTGGCTCCGGCCAACATTTCTCTTGCAAATTCTTCGTCAGTGCTCCATGCAGATTTATCATCTGTTCAAAATCATTAGATATGATTAAGCAATTATTAAATCTCACAAAAATGATACTTAATTAATATAATATATCTCAATCTAAGTAATCATGAAAACACCTCTTAATTATGAGAAAAAAAAAATCCAAAATTTTACCTTTGACAACTTGGGGAGTGGGAAATTTGAGGAATTTTTCACCATCATTCCTGACAAGTGCTTTGAACAAGGGGGGTGTGAGGTCCTCAGTGAGGGTCTTAAAAGCATTAAATGGAATGGGAAACCCTCTTTCAAAGAGATCATCAACTTCCTTAAATTTGTCAAATTCATTTGGAGTTGAATCAAATATTGCTTGAAGTCCTGGTTTTATTGATATTGAAAGTGCTTTCAATGAATAGCCAAGGAAATCTGACATCTTCAAGTGCCCAAAATTTTCATCTTTTGGTACATAGATGTTTAAGCTCATTATTGGTGACAATCTGCTCTCATAGTTGTGGTCTGTCAAAATCAATTAATAATTAATATGGATGTTAGAAAATAAATAATAAAAGATATACAAGTGAGCACAACTAATTAGCTGTTATTGACATGTAGTATCTCCTTTCAACATCTCCCTTCATGTTGAAAGTTGGAATCCCTCAACTCCAACTAGTTGTACTAAAAAAAAACATGAAAGTTCATGACCTAAACATGTAATTACAAAAAAATCTTGCCTCTTCTTGACCGTGGTCGTCCTGTTCTTCCTCTACGAGGGTAGGGATATTCAGTGGTTCCTCCAAGAATGGGACGATGATCGCCATCATCAGGATCAGCAATATCATTATAAACATCATAATCATAAATTCTATCCCATTCCTTTCGTTCTCCTGTTCCATCTCCTCTCAAATTCCACAGTTCTTCCTCTCTGTACTTACGAAGAGGGTTTGGTGTTTGGTTGGGAAGATAACTCTACATACACACCAAATAATAATTCCATTAATTAAACATAAAATATTAATGAATATTAATGGGAGAAAGAAATTACTGTTGCATACATGATTGGCAAAGAAAATACGATCTTTCTTGTATCTTCCAGAAGGATAAACCCAGGAATTGCAATCAAAATGGACTTTTCCATAGCCAGGAACATCTTCAAGAGTTAGAGATTTGAGAAAGAATTCACTTGTATGTCCATTTCTAATGAAGAAAGCTCCTGGAAATCCAAAGTTTTCTTCCCATGTAAAGTTGATTTGAAACACAGATTCTCCAGCAAACAATGGTGGGATTGAAGTTAACCATCTCTCTAAAAATGCCTTCTTCCCAACTTTCCCCCGTGAGTCAATTGCTGTCAATTTCATCATTTAAATATAGAATTTAATTCATTATTTAAATATATAATTTAATTCATTAAAAAGAACGTTTAGCGTACTTAAAATGATATATTATATATAGAACCTATTTGGAGTGACAATGTATGACATATAAAAGTGTTTTTAAGTGTATATTTAAAAGTGGTTTTGAAATTTTCGCGTTTGCAACCACTCTTTCAAACATGTGTTTATTCATAATCATCGTAAGCTTTTTTTAATAGTTTTTGGTTTTTACTTTTTGATAATAATTAAAATATAAACACACTACTTTTGCATGCTAATTTTGATGTTATGTTATCTATTTTATTGGTCATTTTGACATAAACCAAATAAATATTTCGAAACTACAAAAAAAAAAAAAGTATGTAGCTTTTAAATACTCATGTTTGATTTTGGAATTTGATTAAAAAAAATTCTGATGTTTCTTTAAAAAAATGTGAAAAATAGGCTTTATTGGATAAACACTACTTTTGCAGTTAAGTTTCGCTTTTTTATCCACTTTTTACTTGATAATTACAAAAACCAAACAAACATTTTAAAACCAAAAAAAAATGTTTTTAAATACTCATATTTCTTTTTTAATTTAACTAATAATTCAAAATGTTCCTTTTAGAAAAAGGTGAAAATGATAGTAAAGAAATTGAGAGGAAATATACATTTCAAAGGTAAAAACTAAAAAGAAAATTAATATGAAATGAGGTCTTAAAGCTTGATTTTACACTTTTAAAAGTGATTTTCATAAAACATAAATTGATTAGTTGAAATGATTGAAAACGTATTTTGGAGTTGATTTTCAACATGACAAAAGTTATGTTAACTCATTTGATCAAAATGATTCCAAAAACACGTATCAAATATAAAGAACTGAAAAGGGTAGTGTTTTAAAAGCAGTTGAAAAGAGAGTTGAAGAGAAAGAGAAAATTACAAGCATGAGTGGCACTGATGAGTTGGAGAGAAACACCACCACCCAAGAGCTCAGTGAAGTTATCAAGAAGATTGGAATGAAATTCAGTGAAATCCAAAACATTGCTCCTCATAAGAATGACTTTCCCTTTAATTTTTTTTCCTCCAATATTGGAAACTCTGTCTATAATGTTACCACCAACATTGATAACAGACCCAGCAAGATCTCCAGTTGTGTTCAAGGCTCCCTCAATGATATTCTTCCCAATTCCAAACATTTTCTCACTTTTCTAAATTTTTCTCTTTCTAGATTTGGAAATAAGAAGGTGGTTTGGAAAGATGGAGTTTAGGAATGGTATTTATAGCACAACGAAATTTTGTCCTCTCTTTGAATTACATATGAACACAATCATATGCATGTTGGACTACTCATTATTGTCATCTCACATGACTCACATTTTCAAATGCCTCATCAAGGCTATCTTGGAAACTTATTTTTTAAATATTATTTTCTTTCATTCTCAACTTTCCTTTTTAAGATATATAACCGATCAAGGTAAGGAATTAATTTATCTTTGTACTCACAAAGTAAAGATATCCAAACCAATTTCAAAGGTTCTTGGCTTGGTCGTTGTCCAATCCCCTTGTTCTCGTTTTTAGTTTCTTATGCATAATCATATTTTGATACCATTCTTTGCTTAGGTTTAAAGATGGATCTTTGAAATCAAACTTTAATGTCAATTTCATTTCTAAAGTCGTTATAAATCTTATATTGTTTTAATCTCTCCCCTCTAGAGTAGCATAGTGTTTGATTTTTGTTTAAATTTCATCCATCTATTTCTTGAGAAGAAATTGCAAAAAAGTGAATTATATTAAAGCTCATGTGTGATTATATAGCAAGTCTCATTACATGAAATAATTGCCTGCATTTATTGGCCAATATGAATACAACTCAACTGATATTAGATCACTTGTAATGTTGTCTTCGATGTAAGAATTTCTTGTTTAATTAATTACAAAGTTTCAAAATTATTATCCGATAAACTATTATATTTGTTAAAAACGAAACTAAAAAAGGAAAAGGCCCATAACTTCCCATCGGTAGGTTTGATAATGGTTAAATTAAACAATAGTTCTCTCTCTATAATTCATGAATACTACAAAACTTGTCGACTTTTGAGTGACATGGATGGTTTCTCGAAAGAATGAATATAACAAGAAAGTTTTTTTTTTTTTCTTTTTCATCCCATTCTAGTTGAAAATTAAATTGGTAGAGTGGTAGTTCATGTGGATAATATATATTTTAATTAACGGTGGTTTGATTAAGAATTTTTGTTGAAGGGGCATCATTAAAATTTTTGTAAATGTTTACGAGTGATTCATTTGAAATTTCAAAATAGATCTAGTACACAATACACGCAAGTCAAGCAACATATTATAATAAAACAAACAACGAGTAGAGAGAAATTGGACAACAGATGATGATAAAAGTGAAAGATAATGAGACATGGAGATTGATAACCCAGCTTGATGCAAATCACCTATTTTGTGGGTAGTATGCGTGGTGGAAAGAAACTTCGCTATAAAAAGTGTGTATTTATTTGTTAGACTTTTTCTACAATGACTCACAACAACTTGCTCTCTAGTTTGACCTTAGGCTCACTTAAGTTTGAGATCTGACCCCTCACTCCCACAAATACGCTTCTCCCAAGCTTTGTTTGAAATCTTCTCAAACATACTTACTTAGCTCCTCTTAAAGATGAGGTCCCTTCACCCTTATAAGATAACTTCTCTCAAGTTAAATGTGAGATTCCCTCAATACAATGGAACTTAAGCTCCCATAAGTATGAGAAAAAACTTTTTACTCATCATGAAAGACAACAAAAGAACTCTAGCCTAGTCTATATGACAATCAGGGACATCCTCAACAATGAGGTTGGTCACATAAAAGTCTATTACTGCTGATAGAGAGTGAAATTTTTTCTATATTTGTAAATAGTTTGATATTTTTTCTATTTATAATAATTTGCCTAATAATTTCATTCCTCATTAATATATTTTTTTAATTGATTAAATTTTTCATAACTATTATTTTTCTTATACTTTTATCAAAATATATATATATATATATTATAACAAATTATAAATTAATTATTAATGTGAAAATATTAATATAATTAAATTACAACAATTAAGTATAAACTTATCTACCGCCGTAACTATTTTTTCTAATTTAAAATTAAAATTTACTAAACTCCTCATAAATGGCAACAGTGGCAGACACATAGGAAAAGATCCTTAATTACCACTCTGATCACTTTTGCAAGTTGTTTGAAGAACCATCTTATTTATACCTTCTTCCTACTCCTTAATCTTCTACGTGAACAATGAATTCTCTCTTTAAGTGTGAAAACTTGCTATGTTTCATCTACCTTTGATAGTTGTCATCATTTCAAAAATAAAAAATGTTTTTTTTTTTTTAGGCATTCAAAAGAAATTGTTTCTAAATAAATTTACCTAAAACTTAGAAAATGGTTACTAATGAAGCTTAGTTTGTTTTGTCTTAAAAATAAATTCGTTTCATCAAAACGGATTTCTTACCATTTTTTATCTTCCTAAGAAGTGATCATACTTTATTGAAATTCTCATTGAAAAATATATATAATAAAGTATGTATAATTTAAATTTATCCTTCAAGAAGAAGAAGAAGAAAAAAAAAAAAAAATGTTTAATGTTGGGCATTGAAACTTGCAATTGCTCCTTTCCCAAATCTTATCGTCAACAGTAAAGTATGGAATTCCTCTGTCTTACTCTGCCAATTTAATGGGTTATACCCACTAGCAATTATTCAAAATCCAATATTCACATTTATTTATTATTACCATTCATTATGTTCACATTTTTATCATTTCTTTTTCACACGAGTAATTTTTTATATTTATATCAATCATTTTCATCATTTTTTTTTAATTTTGATTATATAAAAATTAAATTATATTTTAAAAATGTAAGAATGACGTTAAATTGATTTCGAATTACTTAAGTTTGATGTAGTTATAATAATTTCAAAATTACTCTCCAACAAGCTTTTAACCAATTCAACCTCACATTTTAGATGTAATTGTTAATAAAATAGGACAAGTTTGTATCATTGTAACTCAATTTGTATCCTTTAGAAATTATAATTCAGGTTACTCTAACCAGAAAATTGTTTCCAAATTAAACACTTAGTCTTGGTTGATAACCATTTTATTTTAGTATTTTAGGTTTTAAAAATTAAGCTTAGAAACAATACTCCTACCTATAAGTTTTTATGTTTTATTATCCACTCTCTTTGATAGCACTAAAAATATGTTATCCTACTGCACTTAATTCGAGATCATTCTTACATTTTACGAGTTTATTTCTTGATTTTACATGTATTGAGTGTAATTTAGGTAGAACCAACACTTAGCACCAATTCAGAGACAAATAAGCTTGGTTGGAGGTTTAAAGTGTCAACTGGGGCAAGAAAAATTCATTGGATCATAAAGAGGCTGTCGTCGGGGCACCAGAGGCAAAACTATTCGCTTTCGTGATGGGGTGCTCCGAACTTTTTTAACATATTTTCTCCGCCAGCGTCGCAACGCTGCTTCCAAGTGTCGCGGTGCCATCATGTGATTTCTTATATTTGCCCTAGTCATTGCATATTTTTATCACATTTTTACACAAAATATTGTGCCCCTTCGGAGATCTCCTTTGTATTCTTTCTCCCCCATCTGATTCATACCATTTTTTGACAATTATTTGTTTATATTTAGAGCTTAAAAAATGATAATTAATTTTAAAATACACATATTGATGGTCATAAAACGTGAACATTCGTTTATATTTAAGTTGACACACAAAAATGTCAATAAAAACATTTTTCTTGACACAAAGATACACAAATTTCTGTCAAACAGTGAATTCCCGATTTTTCACTTTGTTGATGGGCAATAAACATCAAGAAAACATTTTATTGGCGAGAAATGCTTGTCAAGGAAACTCTTTCTGTTAATAGGTCATGCTCGTTAAGTATATTTTAGGTTTTTACGTGCGAAAACGAATGCTTAAGGCCCGCTAAATGTGAAATTTTCTCGCCTGAGATTGGATTGTGTTGATTTGCACATGCCTAGACATTTCCTTCAGTCGTTCCACTATCATGCTTCTTCAAGATTGCAGTTGTGAGTTCTCAAGATTTCAGCCATCCTCCTCTCCGTCAACAATTATCAGCCCAATAACGTCTCTATCGTCTTCTTCCATAACGTCCCTAGCACAAAAAGTGTTGCAGCAGTGCCTAAGTGGCATCACTGCATTACTTCAAGGGCGAAATTGTCATTTTGCCTCTCTCTTTCCCGGTTGAGGCAATTGAGCTTCATTTTGATTTGTTTCAACTCCATTTTAACTATAACGCCCGGTTCTACCTCATAAGTGCTCGATATCTGTAAAATCATGGAATAAACATATAAAATCTAAGGACAACCTCGAATGAAGCGAAGCAAGATAACACATTTTCGGTACTATCAATTCCCTAAGGGGAATTCATGGGGATCAGCCCGATCGGGTTCCCTGTCGAGAATTTTTTCCCATTTAATTCTTCTTTTTTTAAAAAAAAATGAATTAAACATAAATCACTACTATGGAAAAGCTTTAATTAAATAGTTTAATTTATCATTAAATATTTTTATATGATTAGTTCAACATGGCCAATTTTAGTTTTATTTAAATAAAACTAAAAAACAAAAACACTTGTATCATATAAGTTTGGTATGTCATTTTAAAAGAACAAAATACAATAACTAGTTGTTAAACGTAGATGATTTTAGAAAAGCAAAACAATTACCAATTATATATATATATTGCATAAGTGTTGTTGTTGGGCGTTGAGGACCATTGAAGTAGCTGAGCCTAAGTCTTAAGGTTGATACGAACGTAGTGAGTTGGGTGAGTGGATGTAGGATGCATCCTTGAGTGTAAGCTTGGAGTCATTATCAAAAAGAGGATGATGCGTCCTAGAGTGAGCCTGGAGTGGCTGACAAGAGGGGAGTGATGTGTCTAAATGGGGCGTCCATCAACAAGACATAGGCTGCGTGCAAGGATGTAGTTGAGGAAGAAAATTAGGAAGAATCTCTAAAAGCTTGTCAACTTGTGGACAGAACTCGTCACCCAATTTCGTGCCAAATAAATTACCAAACTTACCTAACCGTAGGAGTGACAAGTCGGTTCGAACACAGAGAACACTTGAATTTCACAATTAAACAGTTTACAGTTCTAGGTAATCAAAAGGGGAGGGGGTTGTTTGTGAAGGATTGTTTGCAAGAAAATGTAAATTGCATAAAATTAAATGCACAGATTAGAAGAGATAAAATTTATACGAGAAAGTCCTAGCTTGGGTTACAACGGAATTTTCTTTATTCAATGTTCTTAATTATATTGATTCATCATTACTGAATTCATTGTCCTAATCGACTAATTAGGATAAAAAGAATCGATGAAAGGCATGCAAATTTCAAATTTACCCTAACTGCATTAAGTTCTAGGGATAATTAGGCGGAACATTCAATTGAAAAGGCCAAAATTAAATATTCTATTGATTTAATCTTAGGTTGATTAGAACAATACTTATCAACAAATTAGATTCGCAAGCTAACCTAACATATTCTTTCTATGATCAACGTACAACAAAGTGTCACGAATCGTAAATTGATCTAAAGTGATAGTCAAAGTGTACACCAACATCCACAATATGATCATAATACTTAAAATTCGAAATTAAAACATGCATACAATAGAATTCAATTAAAAAACTCAAAAGAACATTGGAACGGAAGAAAATCCATAAAAACCAACCTAGAATTAAGTGCCTTAACCTTGATACATCGTTATGAGCATCAAAGGATCAAGTTCATACAAGAAGTGTTGAAAAGGGAGAAGAAAATAGAGATAAAAGTGCAAGAGAGTCAGCTGGGGGCTAGATAATTAACCTAAAAATTAAATGATTAATTTTATAATCCTATTGAAGTGTCGCAGCGCTGTTGTGCACGATAAAACTCTGGAGCGCTGTCGCTCTTCGCCAGTAGAATTGCTCCGGGGAGTTGTGCTGTTGCTTTAAAGGCAATTTGGTCTTTTTGGAGTTCTCTTTCTCGGTTGATGCAATAGAACTCCGTTTCAATCCGTTTTAGTTCCAATTCATTGCTAACACCCCGCTCTATATGTGCTCAAAACCTACAAAATAATACATTTAACCCATTAAATAGTACAATGATCCCGATTTAAGCTGAGGAAGATAGCACATTTTGGGTGCTATCATTAACCATGCATAGAGAGGAAATGCTTGAGGTAGCCGTTCAAGTCTTCCTCTTAAATGGATAATTATGACATTTAAATATTTAATAAAGTTTAATTAGGTGGAAAATTAAAGTTGAAAGTGGCGTTGGTAAGCAGGAGGTGTCAAGCCACGGTTTTGCATGAACCACAATAAGGAGTATATATAGTATTTAAGACAATGAAGGAAGGTTTGTGCAATTCACTCGTCCTATCTAAGAAATTTCTCGACCAAAATTATTCAAATTGAGTCTAGTTTCTGAGAGACGACTGCCGAAAGAGAATCCGTTAAGAAACGGAAGTTGCAAGAGATTCAAGGTTGTTCATGCTATCGAGCAATCTGGAATAGAGTAGAAAGATTGAGTGATATCTGGTGAAAGAAGAGAAATTAAAAGCCCAAATTTTGAGGTAAGCAAGTTAAGAGGTTAATCTACAAGTCTGTAAGAGGAAACAAAATTTAGTTTTGACTAGAAATGTTAATTTTGGCAGCTTAAAGTGTAGGCAGTGAATTGGAAGCTATCGGGTGAGAACAGGCCAAGGTTGAAGAAGGAAGGCGTGTAGGTGTGCAAGGTAGGCGAAGGATGCGGGATATCGACACCCAACCGAAGAGTGTGACGCGAGTGCCTCCTACCTCCTTAGAGGTTAATTTGACAGTGTCTATGCAGGAGCTACTGCCTAAGGGGCGTTTGTGCGCGCAAGGTAGCGAGCCTGTGCGTGATATGCTGCACATGTGAGGCTGAGCAAGCTGTGTATATGTTGTGTGTGGCTAGGGGGCACGCCTAGGGAAAATTTGCCATACTTAGAATTTTTATGAAGTTTTTGGGCGTTGGTGAATCATTTTGAGTTGAAATTTCATATTTAAGATTCAATTGACTTAAGTTATGAATTAAGGGAATTTTAAGAAAGCTCAATAAGGAAGCTAATTTATTTTTAGGCTAAGAGGAGCTAAGGGAGAGATTTATAACCCATTAAGAGCCCGAACAAGTAGTGAGTGACAAATTTATTTAAAATAAGTCTTATTTACTCAATGTTTTCAGTATGCTTAAACAATTTGTAAAGCATGATTGAAATTCATTTTCTCACTAGTTTTCTTGAACAAGCATGAGTTTCCAAACATGAGTTTTCAACATGAATTACTCTTGAGTTTGAGTTTGAGAAGCATGTTGATTTAATATGTAAAGCCTAGGAAAGCATGTTTACTTGATGTTTGATTTGAGCAAAATCTGAAGATCATGAACTCTGTATATTATCAAATTTATTTTCAAAGCATGCCTAGTTTCTAAATGTTTTAAGGGACCCAATGTTGAAGAACATTGTGAAGGCGTATGAGCAACTCTAATATTATTATGGAACTCAACACTGATGGATATTGAGAAGGTTATTGAGTATCCATTGGGACCCAATACTGAAGGACATGAGAAAGTACATGGACAGCCCGAGACTAGTTACTCCTATTTGCACATAGAGAGAGAGAGATTCAAAGTTGTTGTGTTGAGATTACTTCACATCAACTAAGATTGTTTTTTACGTTGAGCAGTATTGAGTTTCGTTCTACCTCAACTAAGGTTATCTTAAGTTCAGGGAATATGCTTTATGAGATTTTATGATATACTATTCAAATGTTTTATTACTCGCTATTTGAGCTTGATTTGTGTTTTGATGTTAAGCTTAAATTTTCCAAGTATGTCACTCACTAGGCAACCTAGCTCACAGATTTTCTTTAAACTTTATGTTTTCTAGGTAGCGAGTGAGTTCGTAGTGCTTAGCTTACACAAACCTCGTCTGATCCAGCTGCATTTAGTTTGTAGTCCCTGTATAGACTTGTAACTAAGACTTGTGCATTGTACGTAAGGGGTTGAGAGTTGTAAACTTGTGGTTGTATGGATGTTTAAGTCTGTGGTTGATCTGAGTTATGTGAATTTCTTTGGTATGTATATAAGTTTTAAGGAAGTTGTTGTTGGTTGATTATGAATTGTTCATCACGTGTTTAAATTTATGAGCTTATAAGGAGTATAGGTTGATAGTAGATATCGTAAAAGGGTCAATATCTACTGTCCTCACATTCTTTCCCTGGTTAAGAGGGTAACTTGGGAAACTTCTCCTCATTAGGGGTGGCTCTATTTGGTTTTGAGCCCTAAACTCGTGGTTTGTAATATTGTAATCATTTTATTTATCAATAAAATAATTGTTATTTTATTATAACTTTTAATATTACATAACTCAAATCCAATAAACTAAAATCTAAGGTTATTTAATGAAACTGGAATAGTATATGATTGACATACAGGTGGATCATGTTCAAGTAATAACATAAAAGGTATATATTATATGGATAAGGTTAGGTGTCTTTTATCCTGGTAACACTAAGGATACAACCCACTTTGTAATTATTACAAACGATTTGATCCTAACCGTTCATGTGGAGGCATACGAGTGGGAGTATTGTCACACCTCCTCCCGGATTATCCTCCATAACCCGAAAAGAGATGTGAAGACAACAGTTACCAATTACCCTGTCACATAACCCACTGTCAACCTCACCAATCCACATGCTCTTGACAAACCTCGACTTCGATCGGCAACGGAAACTGTCATGCTACCTGAAAATGGAAAACATTTAAAACAATGAGCTAACGGCTCAGTGAGTAACGGATTTCTGATAACAATATAATTTAACTGAAAAACTGGTCAAACTCGCATAAAACATATCACTTCAAAATAGATTTAATTATACTCAAACATCATCGTGAAAACATGCTTGACCATTTAAGATTAAATACTCAAAATTCTCTTTTATCTCATTCTTATAAAATACTTTTTCCTTAGTTGAGGCGGAGCACTGCTCAACGCTACTCAACGTTGATTTTCCCTAGCTGTGTGGAGTAATCTCAACACATCAGCGTCGTATATACCTCTATGTGCACATAGGTATTAAAACTCGGGCTGCCCTCAATGCCTTCTACGAGTCCCTAAGCATTGGGGTCCCACTTCTATATCCAGGTTACCCATATGCCTTCTACGAGTCCCTGAGCATTGGGTACCTTTATATTCCGGGCCACCCACAATGCCTTCTACGAGTCCCTGAGCATTGGGATCCCATTTTAACAGAACGGCTACCCCTTTGGCCTTCTCCATGCCCCTGAGCCTCGGGTGCCTTTTCAAGTTTAATATAACACAAAACATATTTATAAACGTTATATCAATAACTCATGGGTTTACCGTTTCGAAATCTTATCTTATCAGCATGCTAAGTTCAATTTCACATTTTAATATAAAACCACATGCTTTTCATTAGGTTTACTTCCAAATCTTTCTTGAAACCATATAATACCATGCTTTTCAGAGAAGTCATGAAAACAAATATCAATCATTCATTATGCGTTTTATAATACACAGCAAGTACCCAACATTCTCAGAGTTCTCAAGTAAAACGCATGCTCTTGTCATGTCTCTATAAATCACATAATCATATACTTTATATATATGAAAACGCATACATTATTCCATTAGAAACCCATAAAATCATATTCTTTAAAATCTCTTTTATATTTTGTAAAACGCAAGTGTTACTCACCTGTACTTGCCACAAAATACTTCTTTTCCTTTTCTCTAGTTCCTCTTCCCGAGCTTTCTGGACGCAGTGTTCTAACTATGGAACGCAAGGCTTCACTTTCCTCTGTCAGCTCGGTTGAACGCATCCCTACCCTTCAACGCAAGGTTGGTAACAAAGCTGATTATTTCTGCCAAGTGCATTCCGACTCTTCTTACTTCCCTTTCGGATGCGTCGCCCTCTCTTGGATGCAAGATCCATCATGAACGTGTCATCTAATCTGTGGACGCCGCATTCACCTTGGACATAATGTTTGTCTTCAACGCATAGCCGACCCTTTTAACACCAGACAACTTCTTTACATAAAATAACAAAGTTGTCAAATACTTTCTTTCTTGGCCGCATACTCCTACCACAGATGTCCTTGTTGCCTTCTTCTCTTTTCTCTCCAGAATTCTTCTTTGGGAGTCATCAGTCGCTTCTCTTCCCTCAAAGTTCTAATAATAGGGAGCTTGTCATCCCCCTTTTTCTCTCCTTTTGCCACTTGTTTGCCACATGTCACGCTGCATGCTTAGTTAACCATGCATTAGTCCAAGTGTCACCTTGCATGAAACACTTAACATGCCTTTAACACCTCCTACTGATAAGGTGTCAAATCTATACATAGCCACCTAGCCTTATACACTTATCTTATGCATCCAACATTTCCAACAGATATCTATTTATTCAGCATAAAGCCCTCATGCGTTCATTAAGTTTCCTTTAAAATTTGAGCTTCACTACTCATTTTCTAACTCTCACCTAACTATACTACTCTTTGACGCATAGAGGTAACTCTATCTTTAACGTATAGATATCTCAACACATGACATCCTTACCAACACATGGTAGGCCAAGTACGTTTCTTCCTCCGCCAACGCGACGACTATTTCAGTTCACAACCATTCATGATCACCCTCAACGCATAACCGCACTATAATAAACCAGTGCTTACACAATACTACTAGGCGTTAATGACAAACGCCCAATACTATGTTTGTATCTCATCGCATCATACCATGCGTCCAACTCCTTCCTTATGTTCATAACAACTCCTTTTCAAGCTCTTTCTCTACGCGTTGGTCCTATCGCGTTTATCTTCATCCCGCGTTCAATGACCATCTTCCTATCCTTGAACATTCCTAGATTACTCCCCAGATTACTCTTTTAGCCTTTTCCTTGCACTTAAACTACTTCCCTTAAGGATAGATTAGCATGCGTCCACCATATGCACCAGTTTTTATGTTTACTTCACAACTTTCTTCAACACTTCACAATTTAACTTTATTCTTTTCTTGCTTATCCGCTTTACTTCTTTCCATTCTCGATTTACTTCCATGCGTCCACCCTTACCATGCGTTACCTAGCCCTGACCATGCGTCCAACATGGTCTTTTACCTCTTTTCTTCATAAATTCTTCAACGCATCGTTTCTTTAAAAAGTAGGGAGTGACAAGTATCCCATACAAAGATCAGTTTGTATAAGACTAGACCATGATAAGACTGGACCACAAAATAATCAATCTCTCTTTGTAACACCGTTGACTGAAGAGATTAATATTTCACAAGATGATTATATGTAACTCGATCTCAATCTTGAGTAAGTTATGAACTCCTGCCTATGAGGGCTTGTCCTTTGATTTTTATGGGTGAGAGTGGCTTGAGTCGTTGACTCAATATATGCCTACCATCTTGGGGCCTTGATCGAGTAGGGAGTTGGGAACATAGCTACACAAGATGGAATTCACTCCTTCCCGTCGTAGGGTAGGTAGATGAATAGTTTCCTTAAGTGTTGACTTTAGATCTTAAACAATGGGGCCCCACCCTGTCACTAGCCCAAGAAGAATTTGATTTATGGTTGGACCATAAACACATTGTTCATTAGAGGATCAATGATACTTAAGGAGAAAGAGAGAATTATAGGGGTAAAACGGTAATTTGACCCAACTATAATTGTATTGGCTATATCCATGTATGCAATATATTCTATAGTGCATAATAGTGCAACAATGGGTCTTTAGTCGAGTGTCTCATAGTTAATGAATGTTGATTATTTAACTCTCGCCGCTGCCGCTCCTTTCCTTTGTAGATTGGCACTGCCCCTCTCCCCTATCTCCCTTGCCCACCAGATTATTTCCCTCGCCCCTCGCCCTCTCCCCTTCACACATATTGAACCACTACCCATCCCCTCCCTCACCCGCCACTGCCTCTCGCCTTTGTAGGTACGACCCCTTTGAAATCATTTTTTTTCTGTTGGATTTTTATTTTATTTTTGAGTGGTCTATCATAAAGTTATTGTTGAGATTTGTATTGTTTTCCTACAGTTTGATGTGATTTAGTGGTTGGGTGTAGTTTTTGTTAGAAACTTTTGGTGTGATATATATTTTTGGTTGTTCAAATTTGTATACTTGGTGTTATTTACATTGAAATTTTTTATGTATTTCATTAGGGATTGCAGTTAAATATTATCAATGACTCTCGTTGTATTTTTGTGTGGTTAATTTCTAGTTGAAATTTTAGATTCTTTTAGATGGGTGAATGTTGTTCTTTTAGACGGCTACATTGCATCAGTATAACCTACGCCGACGTATTCTTCGAGCTATGCCGACGATTTTTGGTGTCGGCAAAAGGCTTATTTCTTGTAGCATAACCCTTTCTTCTAAAACTTCTTTTTTTAACATCTTTTTTACCTTTTTAAATTTTAAGTGGAGGACCCCACATGGTGAAAATATCATTTTGTCCCTCATTTAAATGACTTCAATTTTCGTTTTAGTTTTAAACATTTTGTCACTCATTTGAGGGGTCAACCTTCACTTAAAAATTAATAATAAAATAAAATCGATGCGTTTTTTTTTTTTTTTAACAAATATACAAATTAAGTTCAATTTTTTTTAGTTTACCCATTTTTATTTGAAAAAAAATATCTAAATAGAAATTAATGATCAATTCATGTAAATTTCAAATTTAGGTCATGTAGGCTAAATTATGAATAAATTGGATAATTACTAGTGACATATTTATGGTATAATAGCAATGAAAATAAAAATGGTGTGGTTCGCAAAAGGAAAAAAATGTATTTATAAAAGGAAACATTTATTATTGGGGGAAAGTCAAGCCGAATATATTAAATAAAATTGAATGTGGATATAATGATAGAATTCACATAAGAATCCTTAAGATGGTGGACATTAAAAAAAAAATAATAAAATAAAAAATAAAAAATAAATTTACCGGAATTCCCCTAAGAATCCTTAGCATGGTAGGGAGGTAAAAAAAGTAATTAAAAAAAAGCTTACGAGATTTCCTAAAGGATCCTTAAGATGGGAGTTTGGTGTAAAAATTTAATAAAAAGAAAAAAAACTTACGGGAATTGTCCATAAGAATCCTTACGAGAACTTACGGAAAATTCCCATAAGGATGTTTTATTATTTTTTTTTATTATTATTATTTAAAGATTTCTATTATCCTAACAAATTTTGTGAATCATATTTCTATATATTTGAAGGGAAACAAAATATTAAATATAGTTTTTATATATGTTTAAAAAACACAGTTTAGAACTTAATCTTAAGTTAGTTTAACTTTTTTTTAGCCAATTTCATTTTTTTTTTTAACTTAAAGCAATTCTATTTTTTTTTAACTTAAATTTAAGTTAATTAGTTTAAGTTAACCAATTACAGTTTCCGAAAACTTTACTTTAATCTTTTTTTTTCTTTTAAACATACATAAATTATCCCATTTTCCTAATTTTACGAAAATTTTCACGTAGAAAACAGAAAAAATTTTCAATTAAAGAAAATTTCAATGATACTTTCTTCCCAGTTTTTTTCCTTTAAAAATAACAACAAAATCTATCCTTTGAAACTTTGCAAAAACATGGAGACAAAAAAATCAGAATATTGAAATTTAAATTTTAAAATTAAAGTTGATTATGAAAACTTGTGTTTTGGGTAAAGGTGAAATTGGAGGCACTTGATTTAGGGACAAAATGGTATTTTCATGATGTGAGGTCCATTTAAAATCCGAAAAAATAAGAAAGGGGTTAGAAAAAAAAGTTTTTGAAAAAGATGTTAGTTTTGTTCACTCAAAACAATTTTAGATTAGAAATAACAGCAATTTTCCGTTTAATTGTACATGATGAAAAATGGTTAAAGAGAGAGAACTCATGGAGGCTGAATATTAAAATTAGGGTTTCCAACCATGCCAACTAAATTTGTATAATACATCAAACATAAAGTAAATATATACTATTAAATTCCATTATCTCTCTACTATGAGACCTCTTTTGGATTGAAAACAAAAAATAAAACCAGGAGAGTTTATGTTATGCAAGACAATATCATATTGAAAGAGAAATTCTGAAAGTTTAGAGGCTAAATTTGTAATTTAATCATTAAAATAAATTATAAAATATGAAGACGAAAATAACATAAACATTTATACCTAAAATAACATAATTTAAAGTGTATTTGGAATGCATTTCAAGTGTTTAATTTAAAAAATAAGTCATTTGAGAAAAAAATTGGAGTGTTCGGCAACCACTCAATAGATTTTGAAATGTATTTTAAACAATTTTTATCAAAATAGTTTAAATAAAAATGAATTTTTTAACAAACACTTTTTTCTCAAATCAATACAGACAGTTTCTATTAATCACTAGCAAAAGTTTTGTTTATCCATTCACATTTTGAAAATATTGTAACCTTGCCAATCTCTAAAAGTCAATATCTGCCCTTTTGTATTCACATGTGGCAGTCTTGTATTCACATAATAAATGTAATAGAAATTTCCAAAATCAAGTGTCACTTTCCATAGTTTGCTAATTGATGGGGACATAGTAACCCAAATGCTGAACAAATCTAAAGGAGAAATCATAAAAAGTGGAAAGGTAATGTAACAAAACTATTTTATAGGATATTATATATTATCCTCAGAAAGGGTTGGTGCCATGTGTAAAACAAGAAAGGAAAATATTATGAACACATTAGTTGAGAAAAACCAAAAGTGTAACAAAAATTTAATTAATAAAAAGGAAGTATAGTTGTTTTGAACAAAAAAAATATATATATATATATATAATATATATTAAACCAGCTTTTATTATCTTGCAATTTAATGTCAATGATGATGGAAAGAATGTTTATCTTAATAATGTAACACATTGTTACAACAATTACAAGGATAATTAGTAAAACATAGATAAAATTATTGAAAGACAAAACACAAGATCTAGTAACCTAGTTCAGTACAATACCACCTATGTATGATAGATAGTGTGTCCAGGAAAGATAATTTTACTAATATAAAATCAAACTATTAAAACATTGTACTTATCTGTAAATAAACAACAATTACAGTGACACACGAATAGCCTAACTTAGTAAATAATCACTTAGGGCTCCCCTAAGTGTAAGACTCCCTCTCAATAAGAGCTTCTAATCTTTCCACCTTCAAATGAAAACTACTTCACTTGAAATACTTAGGCTCCCCTTAAGTGTGAGAATCTCTTCTTAGGATGTAGTAGAACGTTTGAATATGATCTAGAGACTACCTCAAGATCAACCGTAACAGAAGTTTCACAACCACAAGAATTGACACTTCATGATGAAAAAAAAAAAAAAAAACCTATCCAAACAACCTTACAAAACCATATTTATGCACTTAAAAAATGTAATGCCCTAGCCTAGGATCCAAATTAGGATTCGGCACCTGATGGTCACGATATTCCCCTGCGACCTAGCAAGGTATCTTTGATTGTCTTGAACTGCTTTTAAGATTGAAAACTATATTCACAAACCAAGATAACTGGAAGTTCCAACCAATAAAACCCCTAATGAACCTAAGAAGAAGAGGAGGAGTTGTTTTTGTTTTTGTTTTTTTTTTTTTGTTTTTTTTTTCTAAAAAAAAAAAGAAATGATGAACCATATGGAGAGGGAACAAAGAAAGGTGGTTTTTCTTTCTTTCTTTTTTTTTTTTTAATTGAAAAATCTCTCTTAGAGAGATTTTAAAATACTCTATTTAAAATTATTTAAAAATACATGTCGAGCCCAAATTTTTCTTCTTTTATATTATCTTAGCAGAAAGGTAAGAATAATTATGTAAGTGACAATGATATCATTAAATTAGTTGTATTGTATCCCAAGCCTTACTAAACTAATTTTGATGGTGTGGCTCATTTTAGTACCCAATGATAACATTATGTAAGTGACAATGATATGATTAAAAGGGTGTAGTCTAGGATGTATCCAAATATTTTTCTTTTTTTTTAGTACAACACACAGGGCGAGATCAAACTTTCAATATCAAGAGAGAATCCAACCTCAAGAGAAAGAACACATGTCAATTATCGTTGAACTAAGTTTACCTTAAGTTTTAAATCATTAATTATTTCAATCCCTTTTTTTATGACGTTTATACCATTATAAAAATATGGAAAGAATATGGAAAATTATTATAAATAGAAAAAAATATCAAACTATTTAAAAATATAGAAAAATCGCATTATCTATCAGTGATAGAAGCCTATCGCAGTTTATCGCGATTTATCGATGATAGATAGTTAAAGTTTTCTATATTTATAAATAGTGTGACTCATTTTGCTCTATTTGAAAACCACCCGAAGAATATTATTACTCTCTTAAGTTCTCAACCATCATGTATGTTTTGAATGATTTTTTTTTTCTCGTGACAGATAAGTTGCAAGTATTGTTTATTTATTTAAAATCTTTACAAGATTGCGATCATCCATATAAGAATAAACAATATTTTCATCGCTAATTTTCCAAAGTCAATTCCAAGATATAATTTAATTTATTTATTTTCCATAATGTGACAATTGTCAAGTTTCAGTTGAATGTAGATGTTTTGATAAAAGCATAATGAAAGTGTTAAGGATGTATCAACTTAGTTTAGATATTCAGGCGCACCTAGTAAATCCTGGCTTTGATATGGTATATTTTTTTAAAGAAAAAATAGATGTGTCATTAATTCCTTTGAAAACATTTCCCAAACAATAATTCCTTTTTAGCAAAATTTGAAAAAAATGTTCTCATTACTCAAAAAAATTATTGGAAAGCAAGTTAATAATCAAGTCTTTGTTTAATAACTAAAATATATAGCAACCAATGGTGGAAAATTAGGCATAGTCATACACACTACAAGTGACAGCTGGACATAGAACTTTTCATCCACACTTTATATAAGATGTAACAAGAGAGAGCATAGGAAAAAATGTAACAGTAACAAAATGGACTTTTAATATAGATATTAATTTAAACAATAAATTTTGAAACAATAAATTTTAAAATCTGCAATATAATTTTTCTGATCTCTAATTACATACTTTTTCTTCTTTCTTATTAGTAATTATGACTGAATTTGGACCTAACAAAATAAGTCCAAGGCCACAAAAAAAACAAAGAAAGATAAATCAAAGATAAAATGAACTTGGGATCAAATAATTATAGGTGTCGAAGGAGTAATTCGTCGCCCAATTCTGCTCTCTAAATAATTTATCGTTCCTACCAAAGCCCGTAGTAGTGGCAAGATTGGTTCGAACAGAAGGAACCCCTGAATTTCTCAATTAAGTAATTTCCAGCCCAAGGCTAACCGGGGGGAGGGGGTTGGAAGACTCTTTGTTGCGTGAGAAAAATAAATTG
Source organism: Citrullus mucosospermus (assembly GCA_030954485.1). NCBI lineage: Eukaryota > Viridiplantae > Streptophyta > Magnoliopsida > Cucurbitales > Cucurbitaceae > Citrullus > Citrullus mucosospermus. Next base: position 29,065,263 of record CM062056.1, read on the forward strand.
CGAAAAAAAAATTAAATTGAGATTGAATTCGAATAATGAAAGTATCTAGCTTAGGCTTAAGAGTTATTTCCCCAATTATTTGCATCTTGATCACAGGTCTATCAAATAATTCTTGTAACACCTAATCATAGTCATCTCACTTAGAAATGCTAGGTGAGAGCCCTATTTATCTAATTAATTATTTAATTAGATGAACACACCACAACTAATTGGCGAATAACATTAAGAACTAGGAACATACTAAGTTGAATGCCCAACTGGAAATGCCAAATCGACATTCAATATAATTATTCCCTAGGTTAATTAGACAATATTAGTTGGATGTCATATATTTACAACTTACAAGCTAATTCAACCTATTGCTACACCTGATTAACATGCAATTGGATGTCATGTATTGCAAATAAAAACATAGCAATTGATCATACATCGAAGGCTGAAAAACAATCAAACATCATTCATAACATGAGAAGAATTTAGAAATATTACAAGAACTTTATAATTGAAGATCTAAACCCCACAAAAGTGTCAAACGGGGAAAATACTCTATGCCTAAGCTAGAAAACGTTACCTTTAGCCCATAATCTTAATAATGGACATTAAGGTATTGTTTCGGTACATCCAACAATGAAGAACGGGAGAAAAGTGGAGAGGAAATCATCCAAGAGCTGGCTAGAATCGTTGATGTCTTAACCTAGGCTAGGCAACTAAGTCTTCTTTTATAAAATCGGGCTGATGCTAGGATACAGCGCCGCAGTGCTGACAGAAATTTCACGCAGGCCAACATCAGAGCGCTGCGGCACCAGCAACTTTCACCAAAAGCATTCTTTTTGGGAGAAAGCGTTATTGCATTGCAGCTTCAGGGGCATTTTGGTCATTTTTCCTCTCTCATTCCCGATTGATGCAATTAAGCTCCGTTTTGGTCCATTTTGGCTTCATTTCAGCTCTAACTCCCAGTTCTACCTCATAAGTGCTCGATATTGATAACATAATGAAATAAACATATTAAATCTAAGGATAACCCTGAATTAAGTAGAGCAAGATAGCACATTTTTGGTGCTATCAAGGTGTCAACTAATTAATCATTTATCCAATTAGATCTAATCCTAACTTATGTAAAATAAAGAAAAATTCATCTCATCTTATTCTGAAGAGGAAAAAGTAAACTTCATATCATTCTCCCTATAAATATATTATTATATCTCTATATGAGATAACTACAACTTGATCTTAATCTAGAACTAAAACTTCTAACTTGTTCTTAATTCTGGAGTTTTTTTGTCTATGACTTTAACATTGAAACTATTTTTCTTTATTTTGTAGGTTTTTCTATTCCAAATTACAAAATTTTCTGTTAATGTCATGTAAAAGTCGGTGTATATTTCCCCTTGCCATCAACAATTATTATTTTTCTCTTCTCTGATTTGGTATATGCAAATATTTGCATGTGAATGCTATTTAAGCTACATTTAGATTTTGCATAAAAGTGAAGCATGGAAATAATAAATGAAAATGGAAAAATATGGACTAAAATTGAAACTTCAATCTACCCTTTTACTTCTTTTCAAAAAGATCAAAGGGTAGAATATGTTAAAAAAAAATAGGTAATTGTTTTAAATGAAACTGTATAAAATATTTTTAAATATAACAAAATGTCAATGTAGAGATAGACAATGATATATTCAGACTACAATCATCTATCAACATTTATCCATTATCTGTCAGTGATAGATATTGATAGATATCTTTCAACTTCTATCGTTGTCTAGCTCTAATATGTAGTCATATTTTACTATATTTGTAAATATTTTATCTTATTTTGTTATATTTGAAACAAACTTAATATATGAAAATATAAATGGTATATTTTTATATAAATACAATTGTTTAATTTGATGACGAATGAAAAGATGATCTCAAAATAGAGCCAACGATTAAGAATTGTGGTCTTCACATGTGTCTGGGCATAACTTCTTAAATTATTTTATATAAAAAAATTTGCAATATTTGATAACAGCGAAAAATCACTTAAAATTTTTGATTTAGTAACATTTTAATTTTTTTAACAAGATACTAAAAAAAAAAAGGGGTGTAGTAACATTTTTAAAAGAAATAGTTGTTTTTTTTTTTTTTGAAAAAAAATACGGTGGGTAAGGGGTGCACCCGAACACCTCCACTAGATGGACACCTTCTTAGCACTCTCGTTATCTCCCTTTTCATTGATATTCAATAGTCACGGAGGGATTACAAAAGTTGTTTAAAGGTCTAAAGATAAGCCCAAACAAAGCTAATTTGTACAAAAAAAACGTTGAGATTTAGAGCAATGGTTGAAGGGTTGTAATCCTTAAAAGTGTGAGCTCTGTAAAACCATAATCCAGCAAGGTGCAAATGTCTTCACATAAACAGATGTTGCTTCTGATGACATCTAAGAAATAGTTGAAATCTAAGAAATAGTTGAAGTTAATTTTTATTTTATTTTATTTTATTATTTTTTTTAACATTTGTAAAATATACCTACATGTTTGAGAGTGATTTGACAACTTAGTATTTTTTACCAAGTGACAACTTAGTGTTTTTTTGACCAAGTGATTTAAAATAAGGAAAACTTATAATAATTAAAAAGGGTCTACAAATATTTTTAAAAGCGTGTTGACTTGACACATAATAAGTGGAGGCAATATGAAAAATTTTGCATACTAGAAAACTTTCCAAATTTCAACCTTGCCAAAATCACCTACGGTACAAACATGTCGTTTTTATTTCGAAATGCATATGTGTAATCAAATGAACTTAAAGCATGTTTGGGAGTAATTATGAAATAATTAAAATCACGCCAAAAATGTTTTTACCATTTAAAAACAAATTTAATCATATGAAAATTGATTTTGAATGATTAATAATGTGTTTTGAAGTAATTTTGAACCTAATAAAACTAATTTTAAATATGCACTCCAAAACATGCACTTAATTACTAAAATAAATTTTATAAAAACATTACAACAACATAATTGTTTTCATTTTCTTTAGCATACAACAAAGGTTAAAAGATTCAAACCCCGTCTTCGTGGTTGCTAAAACATACATATGTCAAATACTTGAGTTATGCTCACTTAAGCAACATACTTGTTATTATTACAACCACTTCTATTACAAATGTTGTTAGAAAAAAAAAAGTACTTTTAAAAAATTGGTTAAAAACCCCACTCTTCATTTTGTTTTCACACACATTAGTTTTTGTGGTTATAAATTGAAAATGGTTTCTTAGTTTCTTTGATACTCATAGCCTCGATCTTTTGTTATTGATAGAGAGAAAAATTATAGAGAAAGATGTTGCTTCATACCATATCAAAACTCAAGAGTCGAGGCAAAAGAGAGGTGCAGAAGATCACAGGGAAAGTGGTTTTATTGAGAAGTAATTCTTTGGATTACAATGAAATTCAGTCTTCAGTTCTTGACAATATCAGTGAGTTTTGGGGAGCTAAAGTTTCTTTTCAGCTCATCAGCTCTGTTAATGGTGATAGATGTAAGTTTCTTCCCTTTTTAATTATTTGCTTTATATTCTTACCGGTTATTTCTCTGGTGTATATATATATTTTCTATATTTCTCAAAATATATTTAAATTTTCAGATAATTTTTAAAAAATAAATGAAGTTGGAAAGTGTAAACCACTTCTTCTGGTGTGTGTTAAATTAGCTGTTTGATCATTAATTTTTCATATATATATACATATATATATTCTCACCATTTATTTGCCTTGGTGTGTGTATATATATTATTTCTGAGACAAAATTTGAAAATCAAAACTAAGTTTGTAGAAACCTTTTTTTTCTTTCTGTGTAATTTTCAAATATTGATATAGATTTTTAAAATAGTTCTAAAAAACTAGATAGCAAAAGAAGGAAATACCTGTGTTGGTAGAAGTAATTAGTTTTCCCAAAATAATAAATAATAAATAATAATAATAATAAAAAAATTAAATCAGTCCTAAACATTCTTCAATTTTATTTTATTTTTTAATACATCTTTATGTAAGTGGATAAATTTAAAAATAAATATTTTGAATAGCGAAATTGCTAGAAATATTTTTAAATATAGAAAAATATCAATCACGTATATCATTATTTATTATTTTTTTTTAACAAAAGTTTAAGAATGAATAAAATTTTACTATATTTATAAATATCTTAACTAATTTTGCTATATTTAAAAACAACCCAATTTAATAAATTCTTAGTTTTTTTTTGTTAGTTGACTTTTTTTTGTTTTTTTTGTTTTTGTCTTAATCTCCCAATGGAAATTCTTTGGCCCTATTTCCTCAAATATAAAATATTGAAGAAATGAGGTTATTTCTAATTTGTATGTGGGTTTATACAGCTAAGGAATTGCAAGGAAAGGTTGGAAAGAAAACTTATTTGGGAAACTGGATGGCAAAAATGGTACCTTTATCACCAGGGGAAACCATATTCAAAATAAGTTTTGATTGGGATGAAGAAATAGGAATTCCAGGAGCTTTCTTAATAAGAAATAACCATTTAACCAAATTCTTCCTCAAATCTCTCACTCTTGAAGATGTTCCTTGTGTGGGAAGGATCCATTTTGATTGCAACTCTTGGATCTACCCTTCTGGAAAGTACAAAAATGATCGTATTTTCTTTCTCAATAAGGTATGATTTATTAACATACATATAAAAATTATTGGTTTAGATCTATTTTTTAAGTCTTGTTTTGTAATTATTTAGTTTATTGCTTTTTTACTAAGTGAGAAGAAATAAACTTAATTTTTAGAAGCCAAAAACACCAAAAATTAAATAGTTACCAAATAAGCTGCCTATTTTAATGATGTTTATTGTTGCTTGCTTTTCTGTTTCCTATTTTTTAAAATTATAAACAAGAATATGTTTAAAGTTATTTATGTATCTTGTTTTCTTAAAATAGAATTCTTTTAATACTATTTCTCTTTTTTTTTTTCTTTATTGTTTGTTTTTTTTTTCCCTCTCTTTTTATAGTTCAAATAAAAATAATTTAGTTATATGATTAGTATGCATCAAAACGTTTTGAAAAGAAATTATTATTAAATACTTATATTTATTTAATATTAATAAGTCTCAATGTAAAATTAACGCAATAATAAATTAAAAATTTTAAAATTCAAAATTAAAAGTCAAATGAACCTATCCCAACTAATATAAAATTTGTAGGACCTAGAAGTCGGAGGTTTAATTCATTCTTATCCCTATATATATATATATATTTATTGCAAACTTTATAATTTCTAATTCAAAAATTAAGAAATAATTCATAATTAATTCACCCTTATTTCGTCTTCGCTCAATTTTTTTTGTCATGATCAGTTCTATCGAACTATTATATATATATATTTTTTTGTTACATTGATTTATGTCTCATTAATTTAACCATAGGAACCCTTTAATTATTTACAAGCTGTATCAAAATTCAATTATTGCTTTAATTTTTTATTCTTTTCTTTAGATTTTGGACTTTCATCTTATTTTATTTTGATATCTTTGGAATATTTTATTTTAGTCAAACCTTTAGAAAAAAAATTATTATATTCATTTGTCATTAAATTTTGGTTAAATTATTATAAAAATATATATATTCTTAGTCTTTTAAAAGTTGCAATATTACCATATATCGCTTAGTAACTTTAATTTTAAAAAATAACATTGTAGTAGAAATTAGTTAGAACAAAAGTTGGATGGAAACTTAGAACAGAAATTGACACTATCACACTGTTTCAAATTCATAAATCAACTTTGGGGCTATCCTCTAGCTATCCTTGTACGCTCTTTTGTCATAATCCATCTACTTTTGGATTAAGGTATGATGAGGGTGTTATAGATGTGTAACCTAATTGAGATATCCTAATGTACCTATTGATCCCGATAACTTTCATATCTTGTCCAAAATAAAAAGTCTCATTCCTCTTCTTCGATATTCAAATAAATTCCTACTCCAAATTTAGTTGCAAAATATTTTTTTTAATAGTCAAAGGTATTAATTGTAACATTTAAAAGAATAAGGATATTTTCTTTAACAAAGGATAAGGTTCACCTTAAATTTTTGCAAAGTTGATCAAAATAGTTCACTTTTTTTTTTTTTTTAACAAAAAGCTTAAAGAACATAGAGAGATTAATAGATACAGCCGAACAACTCATCTAGAACATAGAGAGATTATATATATATATATATGTGGCGTGTGAAAAATGTGTCTTTTTTAATTTATTTGGCTAATGAATATTTATTTTTGAAAACAAGTGTCATTACTATTTAAAAGAAACTATTGACAAATCAAAACGTGTATAATTCAACTGGCATACGAGAGTATTTTTTTTCTCTAACAATATATTAGATGAGTGGAGTTATACCAAGACATTTCAACTAGGTTGACACAAGATATCTCAACTAAGTTGACACATCTATAGCATTCTCATCATACCCCTATATCTAATAGAGATACATTCATTCATTAAAATAAATAAATAAATAAAAAATACAAATGATTGCACCACGATTAATTTATGTGGTTAGTAATTTGTGAGTATTCAAATAGTGATAAATAAGATAACGAATATTATTGTATATATTATTAACTATTGCACTCAAAATAGAACTTCGAACCGTTTCTTTCATTAAATATAGATATCCAAATTAATTGGTATAATATTCAATTTATACAATATTTCATAATTATATAATTTTTTTTTTTTTTGGTCTATCAATTTTTTAGGCATATATTCCCAATGAAACACCAGAGCCACTTCGAAAATATAGAGAGGAAGAACTCAAAAATTTGAGAGGAGATGGAACAGGAGAACGTCAAGAATGGGATAGAATATATGATTTTGATGTCTACAATGATCTTGAAGATCCAAATAGTGGCTCTACATATGTTCGTCCCGTTCTTGGAGCCTCAACTCAATACCCTTATCCTCGTAGGGGAAGAATTGGACGATCACCTTCAAAAAAAGGTCAACGACTTTAATTGAACTCTAAGTTATTATTTAAAATAATTTGATACATGATTTTGAAATGACCTTACATCACTTTGTTATGTTAAAAAACATTTCTATTTTTTTTTTTTTATTTTTTATATCCGTGAGTGTTCGGGTCAACTTATGCGCACCTCAACTAATCTCACAGGACAACCGCCTGACCCTACAACATTTGGGTGTCAAGAAAACCCATAGGATATTAAATCATTTATTATAAATAAAGTAGAATTGGTTATCTTTTATTAATTTCCAAGTTAACTTTTTAAATATATTATAAATAAAAGATAATTGGTTATTTTTTTTTTAACTAAAGTTCTGTCATTAAAAGTCAACAACTAACCACCGTTATAAAAAATAATAAAAATAATAATACAAGGTGATTTGACATTTGGGTGATTGTACAAAATAGGTGCAACCCAAATGCGCCCAAATATTTCCCATAAAAAAAATGTTAGTGATTGACACTTTTTAAATGTCACAAAATTCTATTAATGACGAAACTTTAGTGTCAAACAAATATTTTCTTTTTGGTCAACAAAAACTCATGATAGTTTTAATGTCTATAACTATCCATATAAGTTATGTTCTTAATATATAGTATTTCTATAAAGTGGATATTTATGTTATATTTGTGGTTAATGAACAGATAAAAACTATGAGAGTAGATTGTCATCATCTTTGACCTTAAACATTTATGTCCCAAGAGATGAAAGATTTGGTCACTTAAAGGAATCAGATTTTCTTGCTTATACATTAAAATCAATAGCTCAGTCTATTAAACCTGGGCTTGAAGAACTATTTAACAGAAATCCAAGAGAATTTGACTCCTTCCAAGATGTGCTTAAACTCTATGAAGGAGGCTTTTCTCTTCCCAAAAGTTTGCTTGAGAAGTTTAGGCAGAACATTCCAGCTCCATTGCTTAAGGAAATTTTTAGAACTGATGGAGAAAAGTTTCTAAAATTTCCACTGCCTCAAGTCATCCAAGGTATGTAATAATACTCATGCATCCAATTTTCTCTATTTTAATTTGTTGAGGATATAATATGTATGTATAGGTTAAATTAAAATAACAACTTTTAGTTGATTCTTTGAGTTTTGTTCTATTTTAGTTTTGTACTTTTCAAATGTCCAAAATTTTGAAAAAAGAGATATTTCATTGATTAATATGTGAGAAAGATACTAGAATAACAAGATTATTACAACAGTATAAGTTTCAAATATTAACATTATTTTACGTACTTTCAATAAATTTTATTAACAATCAATGTGTTAGGTTTTGTATGAATCAAAATAATACGTGAGTCTATTCTTTTATAATATAATATATCTATGAGTCTATTGAATATAATAAGTTTGTTTGATAACTATTAGTTTTTTTTTTTTAATGTGTTTTTTTTTTATTAACAATTTCTCTGTAAGAATGGTTTTTATCTTTATTTTTTAAGAAAAAAAATTGAATTTTCAGCCCAATTCCAAAAAAATGAAAACAAAATTTTAAAATTTACTTTTTGTAGTTTTCAAAATTTTTGACTTGTAAGAAGTTGATAACAAAACAACAAAACTAAATACCATTTTAGCTCCTATACTTTAGATTTTGTTTCATTTTGATCCTTATACTTTTAAATGTTCAATTTTAATCCTTGATCTCTTAATCAATCTTAAATTAGTCCTTTCAGTCAGTTTATTGTTGATTTTTATAATAAAAAGTTTAGCATTCCCTCTATAAATTGGGATAATTCATATAGTATTGTTTGTTTTTTTACATGAAAATAATAATGATTACTTTTTTTTAACTAATTTCGATAAAAAATAAATTTTAAATTAATAAATTTAAGATTTATTAAAAATAAAAAGTCTAAAATTAAACAATTAAAATGCCTAGACTAAAATGGAATTGAAATCCAAAATACACTATCTTGACCTTTATTTATTTATTTTTATTTTATTTTATTTTATTTTATTGCGACCATAGTTTATTAGGCTTGGGAAATCCTAAAGCAATATTTGAGCCAAGGGTATTATTTGAGTGTGAGTTTAGAATTTATTGGATATACCCATGAAGGTTTTATTCTAATTTTATTTTAATCTTTTTCTTAATATATATTATATTACGAATAAAAAGGAGAATAATAATTATTGGAGTATAAACTGACTAATAACTCAATTGTTATGTTTAATTAAACAGATAATAAGTCTGCATGGAGGACCGATGAAGAATTTGCTAGAGAAATGTTGGCCGGAGTGAATCCTATAATCATTCGTCGTCTCCAAGTAAATAATAATGAAAATAATGTTTGTTTTTCAAATTTTGTTTAAATTAATTATCTTAATTAATTTCCTTTAATTAATTGCAGGAGTTCCCACCATCAAGCAAGCTTGATCCTAATGTTTATGGTGACCAAAACAGCAAGATAGCTGAAGAACACATAATTAATAATTTGGATGGACTTACAGTAGAAGAGGTAAAATTAAAAGATCATAACAAGTAAATGATTTGAGGAAAATTTCTAATTCCATCACTTATTTATCTTACTAAATTGGTTTCATAACATACTTCATGCATTAATTTCTTAATTTTCTTTTTTCATTTACAATATATATAAATACAATAAGGTGATATAGGTCAGTAATTTTGAACCAACTCTATTGTTTGTATAGGCAATCAAACAAAACAAGCTTTATATATTGGACCACCATGATGCACTAATGCCATATCTTAATAAAATCAATTCAACATCTACAAAGACTTATGCCACAAGAACATTGCTTTTCTTAAATGTTGATGGAACTTTGAGGCCATTGGTTATAGAACTAAGCTTGCCACAATCTCAAAGAGATGGACTTGGTGCCACTAGCAAACTATACTTTCCAGCTGAAGAAGGAGTTGAAAGCTCAATTTGGCAATTAGCTAAAGCTTATGTGGCTGTCAATGATGCTGGGTACCATCAAGTTATTAGCCATTGGTAAAATGACTCCCCCTTATCTTTATTATCATATGAAGCTTCATATCAAATGCATGTTAATTAAAATAAATATTACACATACATAGGGTTTCATTTGTCAAAACTAATATCAATTATGGAGGTAATCCATGTATCTTATAAAAAGTTGTGAGTTGTACTCCTGATCCTCTTCGAATTCATGATTCCTAGGTTGGATTCTAATCTTAAACCAAATACCCATTTGTGGATTTCATATATGCTTTGATACTGTCAAAGATCTCACGTCGGAAAGATTGGGAGACCTCATAATTTTTAAATGATACTTAGGCTTACTCCTATTTCCAAATAGGTTTTGAAATGCAACTCATGTTCTTCTAACATGGTATATCAGAACTCATTAGGTCCAAACTAGTATCTGTTCTAGAAAAGTACTTATTATTAGATAATCATGGAGTTTTATGTCAAAACCAATTGTCAATGAGAGAAGCACTAGTCCATGGTAAGAGCAACTAGCCTAATGTGTGTCTTTTAAAAATTGTGAGGTCTCTCCATATTTCACATGTGCAATCTTCAATAATAGAATCAAAGTCCATGAAACTCATATAGATATTTAGTCCAAAATTGGGATCAACATAGGGTTTCATCTATCAAAACTAATTGTAAATTTGAGAGAGGTAAGCTCTTTTCATGCCCTCCAACATGGTGTCTCTTCAAGTTCACCATTTTTGGGTTGGATCTTAAATTTGGACTGAATATGCCCATTTAGATTTCATGTAAATATTATATTAGATTTACCTTCACCCAAAAAATCAATGGATAAAGAAAAGAGTAAAAACCCAAGTATTTTACCAGTATTGTGGAGTCATTTCATCTTTGTAAGATAGGATCCTACAAAAACAATAATTGTTAATGTGATTTTACTTCTTGTAGGTTGAATACCCATGCAGTAATGGAACCTTTTGTGATTGCAACAAATAGACAATTAAGTGTGCTTCATCCAATTCACAAGCTGCTTGTTCCTCATTATCGAGACACCATGAATATAAATGCATTTGCAAGACAAACCCTTGTTAATGCAGATGGAATTCTTGAATCAACTCATTTTCAATCGAACTATGCCATGGAGTTGTCTTCTTATATTTATAAAGATTGGGTTTTCACTGATCAAGCACTCCCAAGAGATCTCATCAAGAGGCAAGTAACCCAAACTACACATACATGAACATGATAGATACTTGACCATTGCCTTTGGTAATTAATTATGAAAATAAGAAGTTTTAGGTTTATTATTTGATAATGGGTTTTCTTCTTTTAAAATTTTAAAACTAAACTTCTTCTCTGACAATCATATTATCCTGTCTACTTTTTAAAACCATTTTTTCCCCTAATCCTAGATGAATTTTAAAAGAAAACAAAATGTGTTTTAAACATATCATGAAATAGTTCATGATTTAGGGCATGTTTTGAAATATTTAAAATCAATTTTTTTATGTGTTCAAAGCCTTTCAAAACATGTCTTTAATCCTCTAAAATTAGTTTAAAGTTTAATTCTATACTTTTTAAATGAGATTTTCTTACCATCAAAATTGATTTTGAATGATTAAAGATAGCATATTTCTTTTTTTGCGGCAAATTGGTGCTTGAAATTTGCTATCTTTTGTAACTATGATAGTTGTACTTTAACTTTAAATTGGAGAGCTTTTCTCTAACTCCCTTTTGTACAGCTTTTTAGATTAATAAAATATCTTTTTTCAAAAAAGAAAATCAATTCGAAACATGTCATTACTTTTTAAATATAATTAAGTAATTTCTGAAACTATTCTTCTTTGCTTAGAGGAATGGCAGTTGAAGATTCAAATTCTCCACATGGACTCAAACTCTTAATAGAGGATTATCCATTTGCTGTTGATGGACTTGAGATTTGGTTTGCAATCAAAACATGGGTACAAGATTATTGCTCTTACTACTACAAGAATGATAGCATGGTTCATGATGACATTGAACTCCAATCATGGTGGAAAGAATTAAAAGAGAAAGGCCATGCTGACTTGAAAGACAAACCTTGGTGGCCAAAAATGGAAACCCTAGAAGAGTTAGTAGAAACATGCACAATAATCATATGGATTCAGTTAATTTTGGACAATATCCATATGGAGGCTATCTTCCCAATAGGCCAACAACAAGTAGAAGATTCATGCCTGAAAAGGGTACTCCTCAATATTTAGAACTTGAATCAGATCCTGAGAAGGTTTTTCTTAGAACAATCAATGCACAATTGCAAACACTTCTTGGTGTTTCATTGATTGAGATTTTGTCAAGGCATTCTTCTGATGAGATCTATCTTGGGAAAAGAGAGAGTCTTGAATGGATTTCAGATCAGCCATCATTGGAAGCCTTTGAAAAATTTGGTAAAAGGTTGGAAGAAATTGAATATGAAATTGTGAAGAGGAACAGAGATCCCAAGATGAAAAATAGAGTTGGGCCAGTAAATATGCCTTATACTTCTCTCTATCCAACTAGTACGGAAGGACTCGCAGGAAAAGGAATTCCTAATAGTATCTCCATCTAAAACTAGATTATTGAAAGGGAAATCATATTAAGGTTTTTAGTGTGTCTTTAAAACTTGGTTTCGGATCGCAGAAACTTTTAAAATAATTGTTGGGGTGTGAAATGAAGTAAAATAGTGTGGTTAAATTTTGCGATTTAAAATTTAAAAAAAAAATTAGTTGTAGTGTTTGGTAAACTACTATTAATTAAATTAGTGGGATTTAGTGATATAGACCAAACTAGACTTATAAACTCAATCATTTTCATACTAATATTTAAGGGAAATTATTATAAATAGAAAATATATCAAATTATTTATAAATATAAAAAAAGAATATAAATTCTTAGTTAAGCGTGTTTGGGCGAGAGTAGTACTAAGTTGAGTGACCACTTGGAAAGTCCTCGTGTTGCATACCTTTTCAAAAAAAAAATATAAATTCTTAGGGAAGTTAGTAGATTTTTAGGAAAACTAAATTCTGGGTATCTATCAACTTTTGCATGTTATAATAAATTAAGTACTCATTCTGAATAGGTCAATAAATAATTTATTTTATCAATTGACCTAACGGTTAATATTCTCCTAGAAATACTTTTTTATGCTTGCAAATACAACAAATAGGTCGAAAGAGATTTTATGGTAGCTATGGGATTTTAATAAAGTCATTTTTGTATGTGCTCTTGATAGAAGGTAACTGTTTGAGTGTTGATATAATTAAATTTGTTATAACATAACAACTTAAGTTTTTTAGGTCAATTAGTGAATTAACATGATATCAGAGCAGGAGGTCATATATTTAAACCCCTGTAATACATGTCATTTCCTACTTAATTAATATTGATTTCTACTTATTGGGTATTCTAAAAATTTTCAAGTTACCCATAAGAGAGAGTCTTAAATTCTTTGAGTCAATTGGTGATTTGACAACAACAAAGTAGGAAATGTACTTTGTAGTACTTCCCATTTTCCAACCAAGAATATATTGAAATTCTTAGGAAAACAAGGGAACTGAAACTTAAAAAGGTTTATCTTTCACCCTAACCTAGCCTAAACTAAAGATGAGAAAACAAATTATTTTAGCTAAATCAATATTGGCGAAAATTTAAACCTCAATCTTTAGGATAATAAATATAATATGAACTTGACTGATCAAGTTGACAAATAAAAAAAAATTGTAGCTTAAATTACTCAATTCTTAGTTTAGCACACAAAAAGAGAGGTTTGCCCTATTTAAAATTCATTGCATACAAGAATTCCAACGTCTTTCGCCATTTTACCTTGGATCATCCCTGCCAGCCATGTCCTATTTTGGGTCCTTGATTTAATATCAAGGACTAAGCATTGAATATTGAATTATTTTCTCAAGTTACGTAGTTTAGTAGTAATTGTTAAATTATAAATGGTTATTCTCATTTTCTTTCTAAAACAACATACAATCATTCTTACAAGTATGTATGTATAATCTAAACCCAAATCACGCAAAGTCTTTTTTATTACATAATAAGATTTTAGCATTTTGGTACCCTCAGGTAAAGCTTCTTTCAATAATTCTAATAACATATCAAATGACTTATTTACTCCAATAATTAAGTACTTTGATATGCATTAATTTCACAAAAAAAAAATAAATAAATAAAGTAGAATCTTAGTACACATTCAGGATATAATTCTTCATTAACCTCATCAAACATTGATTGAAACTTACTACTTCTATCTCCAATGTTCTCACTTGTTTCAACTTCGATGTAGTTTCCATCACCACAATGTTCAGCCTCAATGTTTCCCCCACCTGTCAAATCATTCAACAATTCAAACATTTCATTTGTATTATCTAAGTTTTGATGAGAAGTCTCTACATGTTCATTAAGTGTTTTATTCGTTTCTATAGATTTCAAAAAGGACAAATCTGGGTTTTTGCCATGATATATCCACCTATTGTAGGTGACGACTATTCTATGTGTATAAATCACATTTGATATCATGAGGCTATTTCATTATAACATTTTGACACTTTTTACATGGACAACGTGTAAACTCTCTATTATCAACATGCTTCTCTGGCAAACTAATAAATAATATTATTCCATCAGTATATTCTTTGCATAATTTCAAAGTTTTATTCAACTTTTATCCATAATTTTTCCTGTGAAAATCAAATCAAATAGAAACTTATCATAAACTTATTTAAAGTAAACAAAATTATGTGGAAAAAATATATAACTTTCAGCATCCCATGATAATAACAACCAAATACTTTCAACACAATAGAACAATCTACAAACTTAGCTTTCATCATGCTAATCAAATGGCATATCAAATTTTTACTACATAATAATAACTTCATCTCATCAAAGATTTCACTACACAACCATTTTCCAAATTAAATTTTAGATACATATTAAACTCAAATATCCTACGAAAAAATATCAAATGATATATCAAATTTTCATCATGATAATCAAAACATCTCAAATTGTAAGAACAACTATATGCTATTTTGGAAAGAAAATGAGAACAATCATTTGCAATTTGATCACTATATAGACAATGAGATATTGGTGTATTTGTAAATATTTTGACTCGGCTCATTTTACTATATTTGAAAATAACCATTTACAAAATGCATATAGAAAATTATTGTTTGACTAGGAAAATTGATAATATTTTATTTAAATGTGATTATATTGGAAATACTTCATTTAAATAATTAAATACTAAGGAATTGTTTTTAAAAAAATATGTAATTGAAATTAAATGAAAATTTGGTAAAGAAAAAAAAAATAAAATGGAAAAGTTTTCCAGGGAGGACTCGATCTCCACAACCCCGTGAGAAAATTCGAGGAAGGTGTCCTAGTCCCCGTCCCGTGGACAATTCTAATCTTAAATCAACATAAGTAAAAATTTTCTCTTCTACGTTTTCATTTTGTCTTGATAGAATGAAATCAAGCTTTTGTAATTTCTGTAAAATTTTCTCTTTCCTTTTTTTTTTTTTTTGGAAAAATTTCTCTCTCAATCTCACGGGTAGTATATAAATTGAGAATGTAAGTATTTTCAATAAGTGAATTTTTTGTTTTTAAATATTCATAAGGCAATAGGGATTAGTAAGTGCATCGAGCTACCGAGGTATCTAAACTAGGTTGACACCCCTCTAGCACTCTCATCACACCCCATGACCAAAAGTTTCATTGATAAAAGAGAGAGAACAAAAACGAGCTAGAGAGAAGCTCAGTGGAAAGAGTACAAATTAGAGAAAGGTCTCCCAATTTAATGCAATAGTAGAAGTAGAATAATTACAGAAAAAGATTTCAATATATTGAATAAAATTATTTGTTCAATAATCTTTATTCCAAGAATTCTTGCATTCTCTTTAATAAAGACCATGTTGGTTTTTTGGCCCATAGTCTTGAATTAATTAATGTTTTGATGATAACAAATCTGATTTTGTTTACTAACAATTTAATATTTTGAATAGTCCATAGCATAGAGCTCGAAACAACGATTACGATGTCTCTCAAATCACCCAAATCGGAGTTCAAACAAAGAAGTTATAATGGAAATAAGGTTAACGGAAAATTACCCAAGTTGGTGACGTGACGGTCAAATCACCATTTTGGAGAGTCCCACTTGGAACTATGGAGTGAGTAGTGAAACATGGTTGAGTTTTGATTTTTGGATTGGTTTTAAAAAGAAAATGATTTTTTAAAAAATGATTTAAAAAAGAAAATGAATTTAAAAATAAAATGAATTTAATATTATTTTATGTTTGTGTCTAACGGTTAGTTGGTTTGAAAATAAGAATAATTTAATATTATATATGTTTGTGTCTAACGGCTAGTTGTTTTTAAAATAATAATAAAAAATATATTTTTTACTTTTAGTCTCCACCTTTAGTTTTACTTTTTCATCAATCTAATGACCCAAATTAAAAGCTACTTTTTACCCCACTTATCTCTCTTTTTAACTTCATCTTCTCCAAAACGTTTTTGCAATTTTTACACATTTTACAATCCTCAAAAATTAAAAAAGTCCACCATTATTGCTCTCTCTTCAAACTCTCAAATTTCTTTCTTCTCATCTTATTCTAGATACTTTTATTGTATTGTGAGGATTGAATATTGTGAGTTCGATTTGTACATCTACTCTCTTTAGAGAGTTTTAGTGTGTGATTTAAAGCTTCAAGAATATTGTAATGGTTGGATCCTATCCCATGGAAAGGATAGGGTTTTCTTTTGAACCCAAAAATAGGAGCAAGGTAGTGGTTCAGCTCTCATCCGTGGAAAGAGTCAAAGGAGATTTTTAATCGAGATCCCAAGAGGCGCTTGGGATAGTGGATATAGATCAAGTTTGATTGGACTACTATAAAAATCACGGTGTCTTCTTCTCCAACTCTTTCTCAATTAATTTTACATTCAAGTTTTAGTAGCATGTTATAGATTACTATCCTTCTTGGTTGAGATTGATTGAATCTTGTGTTTCATATATTTTCATGAATCTTTATATTTAGCATCAATTAAGGTTTTTATTAATTTAATTCAACAATTAATTCAATTAGTTTAATTTGAGCATATTTAAGAGTTAAGTTTAATTAAACCATATTCACCCCTCTAAAGTTGTCATAACGGTCCAACAGATCAAACTATACAAATGTCAATAGAAATATTAATGAAATGCGAATATAATATTTTTGGGAAAATTTAAAAACAAATAATTCAAATAATTTATTTAAATAAATAAATAAATATTTTATTTTTTGGGACGATCTTATTTTTTAAAATAAGTTAAATAGTTTATTATTTATATTATTATATTCACTTTAGTTTTATGGTTTAATTTTTATGTTTCATGAGATTTTTTTAAAATATAATAAAAATGTGAATTCAGTACCCTCGAGTTAATGTCAAAGTTATAAAAATATAATAATAATAAAAATATCAACATGCGACGAAAATTTAATACCATATATATAGCAACACATATATTCTTGTTCAAAATAATTAATATAGCTTCATGAAAAATTACAATATAACTGAATTTTTCTTCAAAATTTTTAATATTGAATGATTTATTCCATGGTTGATATTGTGAACTAGTCCTACTTATTTTTGCACAAAATATTAACTATATTTTGGTTAAAAAATAACCAACTTTGAGTCATTTTTAATTTACTTTTTTTTATCGATAAACTAGTAAGTGAATTGATGAGAATTGAACATCTAATGGTCCATTTGAATTAATTTAAAAAATAAATATTTTTTAAAAATTTATTTTCATTTAAATATTTATGATAAGAATTGTTTAAATAAAGACGTTAATGATCTTCAAAATTCATTTTGAGCAGTTGACAAATATTTGTATTTTTTTTAAATGATTTTTTAAAATTAAACAATTAAAAAGATATTCTAAACCTACTCTAAATTTAGTATTCAATTTAATAATTTTTTGATAGGACGAATTTTTTTTATAAAAATTGATTTTTTTTTTTTTTTTTTTTGGTTGCAAATGCCTACATATATATTATATATCGATGGAGGGTCCATCCACAATGAATAATTTTGGCTTTCTTACATATAAAAAATAAAGATAATTATCTTATCTTTTTTAGCATTTCAAGATATCTGAGATTTAGGAGATGAGGGCTGCAAGCAAAATTCATAAATTAAAAATAAAAAGATAAGACACAATTGAAATGTGAATCATATGAGTTTGGGGCAGGGAGCCCCATCATGAGAGACACAAAGATTTAATATTAAATATAAGAAAAAAAAAAAAAATTTAAATATTTTATTGTTTTATGTTAAATAAAATAAATTTGTTGTTTTTGTAAATAAGAATATAAAAATATAACATGAAAGCATTAGCAAATCCATTCCAAATCCAGGATAATTTAGAAAAGGTTCTGGAGAAAGTAGCAACTCGAAACATGATAGTAAAATTATTAAAAAGGATAAATATATTAAAATAATAAAAATAATTAATAGGTAGATTGCTCATGGTGAATCAATAATGAAGCTATTTAATAATCTTGATGATTAATTAATTAATCAAATCAATTATTTTTTACTTTATTAGGTATACCATACAATAATGGAACCATCTCATTTATTATTATTCAATTTATCAGCGATTAATATTTTTTTTTTTTTTCAAAACAAATAATATACTTCAAATTTTATACAAGACATGTATATGTCTTACATTCCTGAAATAAACATGAGAATATTTTCATTATTGATTTTTCTAGTAAAAATCAATATCAAAGGTAAAAATTACAACATTTATTAGTTTGAGGTTAAGATTGATATTCTTCCAGATTTAATGTACAATTTAATAAGATTTAAAAGGTAGGATAAAAAATTGATAATAAGCTGAAAATGCAAATGGTTTAGTTTAAAGTAGAAGTTAATATTATCAATATTGCATCAATATTCATAAAATAAAATTAAAAAAAAAAGTTAATTTTAACTATATCGTTATATCAATATAGTATATCAACATTTCTTCTAAATAAAATTTTAAATATAATATTGGTGTATTAGTGTATAAATATCAACATTAACTCAAAATTAATTTTAAGTATAAGACGTTGGTATATCAGTACATCTTAAAAATAAAATTTTTCAAATTTATCAATTATATATCAATATATGTTCAAAATTCAATTTCAAATATAACAATGGTGTACCAATAGTTTATCAATATTCATTCAAAATGGTTACTAACATAACAGATTGAACCATTATAAATTGACTATAATATAGTAGACAAATAATATTATATAATAGAAGGATTTAAAATTAAGTCCACGAATAATATAGTAAATGAGCAAACACTTCTTGACTGATAAACATGGTTTATGAATTATAAATTTGGTATATTCATTGTATAACTTATATACTTTATATGTTTGGTGTATTAGTCAACTGATATACTAAATATAAAGTATATATGATATCAGATATATTACTAAAATGCATGCTGATAACACAATAAAGGTAAATTTAGAATAACAAATTTTGAAAAATCATTGCTAAATTTGTAAATTTAAGTATGTGTTTTTACTATTCTTGCAAGCGCCCCAAAAATTATAACATTTTGTACCTTACGAAACTAATTATAATTAAACAATTTAGCTTAAAACACTTATGCTAAAAGTTATCTCTAACATGCCCTTAAATTATTAAAAACCACTTTTAGTTTTGATGGTACAAAATCATCTTAAAACTATAGAACCAAACATTAAAATGATGGTAGAAAAATTACTTTTAAGTTTCTACCAAATTCTTGTTAATAAATCAATTATTTTAAAATCTCTATGTCTAAAAATTCATGTCTTTTAACATATATAAAGAATTTAGGAAAAATGAGTTCAACATATGGTAATCATCTACGTAAAATTTAGTATTCTACAAATTTTTTACTTTTATAGTTATCCTTCTAAATTAGTCGAGTTATATGTAAACTTTATCTTATACTTTTATATATATATATATAAAAAGTTATCCTTTCAAATTAGTCAAGTTGTAGTCAAACTTTTTCTTATACTTTTATATATATATATGTGTATGATGACGTATATCGTAGAGTCACGTGCATAAAATTAGAAAGCTGCCAAACATCTGGCATGTTGGTATCAATAATTCTGTCAATAATTGTGTAAAATAACTCACATATCATAAAAATGAGCTGTGGACTTTTCTGATAAAGAAAACGAGTTGTGGTTGGAAAGTATTATCATCACCAATTAATATTTTTACTATTTTATTTATCTTTTTAAAATTTTTGTCTTTTGATAGGTGTGGATATCTAAACTAGCATACTTACACTTTAATTTAATTAATTTTATGGGACAATTCCTCTAATCCTTCTTAGGAGTGGTCTTCACAATTGTATAACTCTTAAGTTTAGAAGTGTGAGGTGTACTAACCCTCCTTAGGAGTGGTCTTCACAATGATATATTCAATAAAAATATATCAAAATAATTAGTTTTTTAATTTTAATATTAACTTTACATAAATCAGAACCGGTCCAACTTTTTAATTGAAGATATATACTTAAACTAGTTGAGTTATATAATTAGAGTCGATTTCAAATACATGCAATTGCGTATATCAATTTTATTTCAAATATTATTATAATACGACGATGTATGTTGTCTTGAATACAACTATAATGCTCTTTTTTCAATGGCTAATGTCCATGGTAACTTTATAAACAACATTCATTATTTGCTAGATTTCATTGTCGACTTCATATCAAACTCAAAAACAAGATAAAAATATTAATTAAATAATTTATAGTCATGGAAGCATTACACACCTTAGTTTTTGGTTAATCATGTGTTTGTGTTCTACACTTAAGGTACTTACCCTTGTTAGACACGTGTCTAATATTTATTAGCACAAAAGATATGTGTTACACACTAGTTGTACAATGCCGATATAAGTTCAACATTTATTAAAAATACATTAAATCCTTTTTAAATATACTAAATAGATAGAAAATAATATGGTCAAAATTAATACTTTTTAGAGTGGAATACATCAAATTCTTTCTTTTTCATATAAATGCATAAACTTATTGATTTTGATTTTTTTAGGATTGCTCGAGGCAAGGCCCAAAGCTTTTAAGTGGGTCCAAGCACAAAGGGTATTGAGAAAGAGCACAGGAGTGTGCATCCCAAAAGGAAATGTCAACACCTAAGGGTTTGGGCCCACCAGCCTAGCCAAATATGATACCAATTGAGTCAAGGCCAGACTAACACCTTATAACCTTAAGTGTCAAAAATGTCCTTAACACTTCTATTGTCTCACGCAAACATGGACATATGTTAGAGGATTTCGCTTATAAATAGTCTTATTCGACCACTCCAAAAGGAAGAGTAAGTAATTCTAGCGAACAAAATTCATCACCCAATTCTGTGCCAAATAAATATCTATTCTCACCAAACCGTAGTTGTGGCAAGGTCACGTCGAACATAAGGAGCACTAGAATTTCTCAATTAAGTAGCTACTGTTTAAGTTAACTAAAGGGGGGTTTTATGGTTATTTGTTGCAAGAAAAATAAACAGCATAAAATAATTAAAGAGAAAAGTTGTAATAACAATCATAAAAAATGTCTAGCTTGGGTTATCACGAAATTTTCCTTGTTCGATATGTTTAATCATCGAATCATCATCATCGAATTTAGTGTTGTTTGCACCAAATCAATTTAATTGGATTGGCCAATTAAATTGTCCTAAATGACTAATTAGCCCAAAATTGAATTGATGAAACGTGTGCAAATTCAAGTTCATCCCAATTGCATTAAGTTCTATAGAAAATTAGGGGGAATATTCAACCAAAAATGCCAAAATTAAATATTTTTTTTATTCAATCCTAGGTTGATTAGAACAATACTTATTGTGTTAGATTCGCAAGCTAATCTAACCTATCGCTTCCTATGGATCAATATACAACCAAGTGTCATGAATCGTATGTCAATCTAAAGTAATGATCAAAGTATTCATAAGCGTCCAATAAAATGATCGTAATACATTAAAACTCATAATTGAATCATGCATACAATAGAATTCAGTTCAAAAACTCATAAACACATCAAAGTAGAAGAAAATTCCTAAAACCCAAGCTAGAACTAGATACCTTAGCCCATAATCGACATATCGATTAATAGGGAGGAGTTTCGATGCATAAACAGACCAAGAGGATGTATAAAATTGAGAGAATTCGAGTTCCAATCAGTTGCTATCTGAATAATCTGGCCTAAAAACGATACTTTATATTTATACAATAGTTGGAGCGTCGTGGCGCTGTCGCAATTTCTTCTGCATTCCGCTTTTAGAGCACCACGACGCTATGTGTTTTGTAGGAATTATGTGCTCTTAGGAAACAACGCTGCAAACTTGTGCCTGTAGGAGCAATGTCGTCATTTTGACCTTCTCTTTCCTAGTTGATGTAATTAATCTCCATTTTGGCCCATTTTAGCTCCGTTTCATCACTAATGCCCTGTTCTATCCATTAGGTACTCGAACCCTACAAAATAACCAAATAGATACGTAAAACCAAGGAACAAACTTGAATTAAGCGATAACACATTTATGGTGCTATCAAACTTCAAAAGAGAGATTCGACCTTACTCTTTTTCATGCTTGGATGAATTAGCCACTTTGAATACTAACTTAAGAATCAAAGTGTAATAGACTCGATACCATATTAATGTGATGATCTTTTATGCAAGCAAGCTTAGACAATATTAAAACTAGACCAAAAGAACGAAATATTATCTTAGTGCAAATAAAGTATTTGGACTAAAAGTGAAATTTCAAAGTAGAGAGACAATGTGAACATCATCAATAGTAATAATAAATGTGAATTGGCTTTTGAATAATTGGAAGAGGGGACAATCTTTTAAATCGGCGGAATAAGACAAGAGGAATTCCACACTTACTGTTATCGATAAGATATGGGAAAAGAACAATTGCAAGTTTCAATGCCCAACTTTATAATATATATTTTCTTTTTTTGAAGGATAAATTATATTAATTATTATTTATTATTATTTTGAAGGATTATCTAATTTATAATTTATTATATTTATCTTTCATTTTTAATAAAATATGGTGATTTCTTAGGGGATAAAAGGAAGAAATCTGTTTGATAAACATATATTCTTTTTTTTCCTTTTAGTTCTTGAAACATTTTTTTTTTTTTTTAAAACTTGGGTTAAACTTTTAATTTAAAAGATGGGTAGAAATTAGAAGAATTGTTTTAAATAACAAAATTTTTTAAAATATTTTCAAATATAGCAAAATGTCATTTTGTTTGGCTATGGTAGACAATAATAGATACTAACACTGACAAATGTTGTCTATCACTGATGATTGTGACATTTTGCTATATTTATAAGTAAGTTGACTTATTTTACTGTATTTGAAAATAACCCAAATTAGAATATATGATACACAATAGTAAATTCCTAGTATGTAAAAAGTAGCTTTTGCTCGGTGGTTGATACTTTCATCGATTTTCACATATAGGTTCGATATCGATATGAGAGGTGAATTGAAATTTCTATTATATTGTAGAAAAAAACTTCATAAAACATGAAAGATAAGCAAAAAAATAATAATAATAATAATTTGATGTAAATATAATATAAATAATAAAATATTTTAGCTTGGGTAAAAGCATAAGATGCTTTTTTATTACTTCAAAAGATTTCTTTGGGTTTTTTGTTATAATTTTTTCATAATTATACTTTAACATTGGTATTTTATTGATATTTACATCAATATATCCATAAATACTAAACTTCAATATTTTCGTTGATATCAACATTTTAAATCAAACCATTCAAATGATTGATGTCGAGTTGTCGAATGATTGGTATCGAGCATTTCAAGGCCCATTTTTTCTTTTTGTGGGTACATTACATGTTATGAACACTAAAACAGTAGTTAGATTCCCAAATGTGCAGTAATTTTTTTAAATAAATAAAATACAACGGTTCTTGATGGTGGTTTAAGGGGGAAAAAACCATATTTCCTTTAAAATATTATATCTATAAACTATCTACCTATATATGAAATAATATTTAACAACAAAATAATAACTTAATATATAATATTATAATTTGTGTTTTAATTTCTTCTCCAACAAATTTTACTTTGGTAAGATATTTGAAAAATCCACAATTTTTGCTACATCCATTATCTTCATTGAAAATCATAATTCTCTAACTTAAAGAATTATAACTCACTCTACCATAAAATAAACAAAAAATCAAACACTAAACTATTTTGGAGAAGAGAGATTAAAACAATATAGGACTTACAAGTACATTAGAAATATGAAATTAACTTAGGTTTGATTTCAAAGTTCCATCTTTAATCCTAAGCAAAGAATGATATCAAATAATGATTGGGCCTAAGAAACTAAAAAAAGAGAACAAGGTGATTAGACAACAACCAAGCCAAGAACCTTAATTTGGAATTAGTTTGGATCAATATCTGCCCACAAGGTAGGTTTATTCAACCCTCATGCCTCCACATTGTGACTACAAATATACAATAGGTTATACCTTGATTGGGTAAATCTAAAAAATAATAATAAATAAATAAATAAATAAATAAATAAATGAAAGAAAATAATAATTTAACAATAAGTTTCCAAGATGGGCTTGATGAGGCATTTGGAAATGTGAATCATGTGAGATGACAATGAGTAGTCCAACATGCATATGATTGTGTTCATACTAATTCCAAGAGAGGACAAAACTTTTTTGTGCTATAAATACCATTCCCAGATTCCATCTTTCCAAACCACCTTCTTATTTCCAAATTTAGAAAGAGAAACATTTAGAAAAGAGAGAAAATGTTTGGAATTGGGAAGAATATCGTAGAGGGAGCCTTGAACACAACTGGAGATCTTGCTGGGTCTGTTATCAATGCTGGTGGTAACATTATAGACAGAGTTTCCAATCTTGGAGGAAAGAAAATCAAAGGAAAAGTCATTCTTATGAGAAGCAATGTTTTGGATTTCACTGAATTCCATTCCAATCTTCTTGATAACTTCACTGAGCTCTTGGGTGGCGGTGTTTCTCTCCAACTCATTAGTGCCACTCATACTTGTAATTTTTCCTTTCTCTAATCTCTCCTTAACAACACTATATTTTCTTTTCTAGATGTTTGAGATGTGTTTTGGATTGATGTTTATCCAAGGGTTAATATAACCTTTGTCAAGTTGAAAATCAAACCCCAAAACATATTTTCAATCATTTGAAATAATTGATTTTAATTTTATGAAAAAATCGTGTTTAAAAGTATAAATCCAATCGTTACTACCTCATTTGATAACATTTTTTTTTTTAGGAATTATAATGCGTAGCAATTTTGGGATAATAACTAAATGTATAGCAACATTTTTAAAAAATTGCAAATATAACAAAGTCTATCAGCGATAAAGATAGACTTTTATCACTGATAGACTCTTATGGTCTATCATTGGTGGCGGTTTAATTTGTGATAGAAGTTATCATTAATAGACTTTGCTATATTTTCAATTTTCTAACTGTCTCTTTTTTTTCAGTTTCTATTTTTTAAATTTAGTCTAGTTTCCTCCCAATTTCATTACTATGATTTTTACTTTTCTTAGAGAGATGTTTGAATTATTTGCCAAATTCTAAAAACAAATGTGAGTATTTAAAAACTATTTATTTTATTTTATTTTATTTATTTATTTTTTTATTTTATTATTATTATTATTATTATTATTATTATTTTGTAAACATGAGGTAAAAAGTGAATAAAAAACATCAATCTAGTACAAGTAGTGTTTATGTAATGAAAACTATTTTTTAAAAGAAACATTAGAGTTATTAGTCAAATCAAAAAAACAAATACAAACATTTAATAACAAGATTTTTTTTTTTATAGTTTCCAAACATTTATTTGGTTTATGTAAACTTGATTGGTAAAAAATAAAAAACAAAACGTCAAAACATCAAAACTTGTAGACAAAAGAAAAGTGTTTATATTTTTAATTATTATAAAAAACTAAACACCAAAAATTGTCTAATACTAGAGTTTACATTGATTTTGAACATTAAAACACATTTGAGAGAATGGTTTCAAACACGACCAATTCCAAAACTACTTTTAAACATACACTTAAAAACACTTTTATAAGTCGTACGTTGTCACTCTAAAAGTTCTTTCTATAATAAACTAAATTAATTACGTATTTGAATGATGAAATTGACAGCAATTGACTCAAGAGGGAAAGTTGGGAACAAGGCATATTTGGAGAGGTGGCTAACTTCAATCCCACCATTGTTTGCTGGAGAATCTGTGTTTCAAATCAACTTTACATGGGAAGAAAACTTTGGATTTCCAGGAGCTTTCTTCATTAGAAATGGACATACAAGTGAATTCTTTCTCAAATCTCTAACTCTTGAAGATGTTCCTGGCTATGGAAAAGTCCATTTTGATTGCAATTCCTGGGTTTATCCTTCTGGAAGATACAAGAAAGATCGTATTTTCTTTGCCAATCATGTATGCAACAGTAATTTCTTTCTCCCATTAATATTCATTAATATTTTATGTTTAATTAATGGAATTATTATTTGGTGTGTATGTAGAGTTATCTTCCCAACCAAACACCAAACCCTCTTCGTAAGTACAGAGAGGAAGAACTGTGGAATTTGAGAGGAGATGGAACAGGAGAACGAAAGGAATGGGATAGAATTTATGATTATGATGTTTATAATGATATTGCTGATCCTGATGATGGCGATCATCGTCCCATTCTTGGAGGAACCACTGAATATCCCTACCCTCGTAGAGGAAGAACAGGACGACCACGGTCAAGAAGAGGCAAGATTTTTTTGTAATTACATGTTTAGGTCATGAACTTTCATGTTTTTTTTTTAGTACAACTAGTTGGAGTTGAGGGATTCCAACTTTCAACATGAAGGGAGATGTTGAAAGGAGATACTACATGTCAATAACAGCTAATTAGTTGTGCTCACTTGTATATCTTTTATTATTTATTTTCTAACATCCATATTAATTATTAATTGATTTTGACAGACCACAACTATGAGAGCAGATTGTCACCAATAATGAGCTTAAACATCTATGTACCAAAAGATGAAAATTTTGGGCACTTGAAGATGTCAGATTTCCTTGGCTATTCATTGAAAGCACTTTCAATATCAATAAAACCAGGACTTCAAGCAATATTTGATTCAACTCCAAATGAATTTGACA
The DNA here is from genome assembly GCA_030954485.1 of Citrullus mucosospermus. Lineage (NCBI taxonomy): Eukaryota > Viridiplantae > Streptophyta > Magnoliopsida > Cucurbitales > Cucurbitaceae > Citrullus > Citrullus mucosospermus. The sequence continues at coordinate 29,092,531 of CM062056.1, forward strand.
AATTTAAGGAAGTTGATGATCTCTTTGAAAGAGGGTTTCCCATTCCATTTAATGCTTTTAAGACCCTCACTGAGGACCTCACACCCCCCTTGTTCAAAGCACTTGTCAGGAATGATGGTGAAAAATTCCTCAAATTTCCCACTCCCCAAGTTGTCAAAGGTAAAATTTTGGATTTTTTTTTTCTCATAATTAAGAGGTGTTTTCATGATTACTTAGATTGAGATATATTATATTAATTAAGTATCATTTTTGTGAGATTTAATAATTGCTTAATCATATCTAATGATTTTGAACAGATGATAAATCTGCATGGAGCACTGACGAAGAATTTGCAAGAGAAATGTTGGCCGGAGCCAATCCTTTGTTAATTCGTCGCCTTGAAGTAATTTTAACCAAATTAGTGTAAATTTTCTAATTCTAATCTCAATTTATTAATTGCATATATTTTTACCTTGACAGGTTTTTCCACCAATAAGTAAGCTTGACCCAAAAGTTTATGGGAATCAAAAGAGTACAATCACTGAAGAACACATAAAGCATGGTTTGGAAGGTCTCACAGTTGATGAGGTGAGTCAAAGGACTTGAAAACAAATTTAACCCCTTTTTTTTTTTTTTTTTTTTTTTTTTTTTTTTTTTCTTTTCTTTTAATGGTATATTCAATTAAAAAATAATTGATAAATTTGTTGCTTTGGGTTGAATAACAGGCAATCAAACAAAACAGGTTGTACATATTAGATTTCCATGATGCATTGATGCCATACCTTAGAAAAATGAATGCAACATCAACAAAAACATATGCCACAAGAACATTGCTGTTTTTGAAAGATGATGGGACTTTGAAGCCATTGGTTATTGAGTTGAGCTTACCACACCCTCAAGGAGATGAACTTGGTGCCATTAGCAAACTATACTTTCCAGCTGAAAATGGAGTTGAAAAATCTATTTGGCAATTGGCTAAAGCTTATGTAGCTGTAAATGATGTTGGCTACCATCAACTCATCAGCCATTGGTATATAAATCTATTATATATATATATCAATTTTTCTTTTATCAGTGAGATTATTATCATTATATATATATATATACCTAATTAATCCTTTGAAAACTACAGGTTGCATACTCATGCAGTACTTGAGCCATTTGTGATTGCAACACATAGGCAATTGAGTGTGCTTCATCCAATTCATAAGTTACTTGTTCCTCATTACAAAGACACCATGTTTATAAATGCTTCTGCAAGACAAGTTTTGATCAATGCCAATGGTCTTATTGAATCAACCCATTATCCATCAAAATATTCTATGGAGTTGTCATCTATCTTATACAAAGAATGGACCTTCCCTGACCAAGCATTACCTAATAATCTCCTCAAGAGGTAAATCATCATTTATGTTTAACTAGTTATATATATACACACATATATATGTATACATATATTGACTCTCCTTTTGCCCTTTTTGGTTTGTGCAGAGGAATAGCTGTGGAGGACTCAAGTTCCCCCCATGGGCTTCGATTGCTAATAAACGATTATCCATTTGCTGTTGATGGTCTTGAAATTTGGTCAGCCATCAAAACATGGGTACAAGATTATTGCTCTCTCTACTACAAAGATGACAATGCAATCCAAAATGACTTTGAACTCCAAGCTTGGTGGAATGAGCTCAGAGAGAAAGGCCATGCTGACAAGAAAGATGAACCATGGTGGCCAAAAATGCAAACTTTAAGTGAATTAATTGAATCTTGCACTACTATTATATGGATTGCTTCAGCTCTTCATGCAGCTGTCAATTTTGGTCAATATCCTTATGGAGGCTATATTCTCAATAGACCAACCACAAGTCGTAGGTTTATGCCTGAAGTTGGCACTGCTGAGTACAAAGAACTTGAATCAAATCCTGAAAAGGCTTTCTTAAGAACAATCACTTCAGAATTACAAGCACTTGTTGGTATATCAATAATTGAAATCTTGTCAAAGCATGCTTCTGATGAAGTCTATCTTGGACAAAGAGCATCAATTGATTGGACATCAGATAAAATTGCATTGGAAGCCTTTGAGAAATTTGGGAAACAACTATTTGAAGTTGAAAATAGGATTATGGAAAGGAATAAAGATGTGAATTTGAAGAATAGAACTGGACCAGTGAATTTGCCTTACACTTTACTTGTTCCATCAAGTAATGAAGGACTCACTGCAAGAGGAATTCCCAACAGTATTTCTATCTAAGTTATGATCAAATAAGTGTTTGATTTAATGGGAGATTTGTAATTTGAAGGTCACAAATTACAAGCTACCCATTATTATTATGAAGAAATAAATGGCCATACTTTTAGTTTAAATGAATAGCCAGCTTTAGGCATTTGGATTTGGAACTCCCAAAATTTATGTACTTTGTACTACTATTTAATGAATAAAAGTGGTGTATTTTAAGAATAATGCTCAATTTCACAATGTAGGCAAAAGTTAATCTCAGATAAATGCATTCTTGTCAAATAAATAAAAAAGAAGAATGAAGACTTAGAGGTTATAGTGGTTCAATCCTATTGAGGGATCTACATCCGCTAGCTATTGCAAGCTATGTGTTCCTCTTCACAAAAACAGAGAGAGCAAGGGGAACTATCAGCTTCACACATCTTAGTATAATGACAATCTAAATTCTCTCTAATATTCACTCAGTTTCAAGAAGATATCAAAATGAATCAAATGAAGGAGATGATAGTCTTATCCTTCTCGAGTGTGAATCATCGGCACATGCCACCCTAACAAACTTTTGAGAGGAGATCCAACCCAGAAATGAGGCCCATCAACAATCTCAACTGAAGCAATCTTCTTCAGTTTACCCTTCCCTATGAAATGTCTTCTGTAATAAAATGAAACCGCACATCGCACATCAATGTGTTTTGTTCTCTCATGGTATGGTATGTCTGACTTTTAGAGACAAAAAAAAAAAAAAAAAAAGCACTTTGACTGTTGCAAATAAACAACTAGTTGGTCTTCCAAAATTACACCATGTTCTTCTATAGTTCCTTCAACCAAATAGCTTCCTCAAATGCTTCAGGAACAACAATGTATTTAGCCTCTGTTGTTGAAAGAGCAACAACAGTTATCAGCATCCCCATGCCCAACAACCTCAAAATTACGCCTACTTGACGGACAACAACTTGTCCAAGGGTCCTTGCAGTCAAAGAAATTTATAAAACTCTGACGGATACTACCTATATTACAAAGGTGTAGTACAAGCAGCAAGACTGGGTCATCATCTCCTTAGGAAACTTAGGAAGATTTTAGTTTTTTCTTGGATTCAGAGTTGTCATGAGGGAATTGTTTGTTGCGTTTCCAAGGAATGTAAAGACTTGGATGTAGAGTTGAAACGCACTTGTAGGTATTCGAACCAAAAAGAAATTAGCCAATAACTCACTCACCCATTAGTCTCAACTCCAAAGTCCTCAAATCCTCAAATCTACACTCCAAACATGATAGGTCAACAGATTTTAGACCAAACCTTTAATGGGTCACCAAAAACATCCAAAACCCAAAATCAAAACCTCACCTAACACCCGAACCAAACCAACGGCGGCGGCTATGAGAGAAGGGTCACAGAGGCAGATTTTTTTTTTTTTTTTTTAATTTTATTCTTTCTTTTAGTTTTTTACCAATTTTGTATTTAATTAGAAATTTATTTTGTGTTTATTTTTTTATTTTTAATGAATGAAAGAAGGTTTTTTAGCCACACCAGTAGTATAAAATTAATTGAATATCTATGTTTAATTTTTTGCAAAGGTTTGAATATCTGAGTTAAGATGATTCAATAAAAATAAAAAATTATTATAAATAGAAAAAATATCCAACTATTTATATATAGAAAAATTTCACTTTTTATCTGCGATAGATCACGATAGATTTTTATTGCTCAAAGTCTATCATGACCTATCGTTCAAGCGAGCGGTCTATTGCTAACAGACAATGAAATTTTTATATATTTATAAATATTTTGGTTCATTTTGCTATATTTGAAAACCATCCTAATAAAAAAAAACTAATTTAAAAGAAAGTATTTAAATTTAGATTTAATTATTTAAATTTATAGATGATTAAAATGTTCATAGAATAAAATTGTTATTTATCTTTTAATTAGTCAATTAGAATCTGGCTTAATTGGTTAAGATATATTATTGATCAATTTGGATATATTTAAATATCTCATCCCAAACGTTAGGTTGAACTAAAGTAATTTCAAGTAAAGCCATTTAATTTTATCATCATGTTTTCAAGTATTAAAACCTTTACTTTGTTGGGATTTCTTCTCTTTTTTATAATTTATATGCTTTCAAAACTATGATCGATGAAAATTTTCAACCAACTAACATGAACGAAGCTCAACCATAATTTGTATAATTTATTTTTTTAGGTTAAAGATTCAAATCTCTCTATATTTGTAGGAGATTTAAAAAAAAAAAAAAACCAACTATACATTGAGGCCATGTTTACCCAACAATAAAGGTAAATGTAATAGTAAAGGTAGTAGATCCCACTTAATTTTCAAGTATAATTGAATTGAGTACCCTCCGTTCTTCAATTAGATTGCACGTTTTGATTACAAATTTGAAGGTGGACCCCATAGTTTATTACAATTACAAAATACAGGTAAATAACAACAAACATAATCAACTAGGACCCACTTTTTATATTATCATTGATGGATTACATTACACCTAAAATAAAATAAATGTGACATGAGTATGACAACTTAAACATAAATACTTTTAAACGAAGGTTCTTGAAAAAAACTTATAACAAAGAAAGATGATTATCTAACTAGTCAATGAAATGAGAACACAAATGAAAATTTCCACACCATATTCAAGAATTTAATTCTCCGACTTAAATATAAATACTTTTAAAAGAAGGTTTTTGAAAAGAACTTATAACAAAGAAAGATGATTATTTAACGAGTCAATGAAATGAGAACACAAATGAATTTCCACACCATATTCAAGAATTAAATTCTCTGACTTAAATACAAATCCTTTTAAACAAAGGTTCTTGAAAAGAACTTATAACGAAGAAAGAGGATTATTTAACTAGTCAATGGAGTGAGAACACAAATAAATTTCCATAGACTTTGTAATTTTAAACATATATTTATTTTAAATTTTAGGTATCTAATAACTTCAAATTCTAAATAGGTGACCATGGATTGAACTCAAGACCTTTTAGCTCTTTGACTTTTTTTTTTATTTTTTATTATGTTTTCACTACCACTAAACCAGCCATTTGTAAAATAATTTGTCGTTATATATATATATATATTCGAAATTTCAAGTCCTATAAAAAATTTAAGCAAAAAAATTGGTTAAAATAAAAAAGAAGAAAAAATATACTAACTAGCGGTTTTAAACTAGTCTCCAATCACTAGGATAATAAAGTTCTAGTAATTGCATTAGGTTCTGAACTTTTAGGGATAATAACTAAGTGTAAAGTAACATTTAAAAAAAATTGCAAACATATCAAAATCTATCAATTATAGAGTCTATCACTGATAGACTTCTATCAGCGATATGGTCTACCACTGATAGACCCTTGTTATTGATATGGTCTATCACGGATAGATTTCAAAAGTAGAATAAAAATTTTGCTATATCTGCAATTTTTTTTGCATTGTGTTGTATTTACAAATGGTCTGGAATTGATTGCTATATTTGTAATTGCACCTAATTAAAACTTCTAAATTTTCCCTCTCTCTAGCTAACGTAATTAGTTAATTACATATAACAAAGTTTTGTGTGGGTATATATATATATATTTTGTCCATTAAACTACGTCCTCTCTTAGCTATTTAGTCGGTTGTGCAGTCTAAGGTTTTTCTATGTTATTTGCACTGGTTTGAGGCTTCGATCGAGGGGACTGAAATATGTTTTCTTCCTTGAGACTTTTTTTCTTAAGTTGTATATTTTTTTTTCCTCTTATTTCTATTCATTTTTTGTCGTGTGCCTTGACTGTTGGTTCTCTTTATTTTATTGCAATTCAATATCTTAAAAAAGAAAAATGATGATGTGGATGAAAATATTGAAAGCTCAATTTTATAAAATAAATTAAAAAGAAGTCATTTGGGCTTTCTGAACTTAATTGACATTTTGCTTTTTTTTTTTTTTTTTCTCTTTTTTCTTTTTAATCTTCCATAGACTCTAACGAAATAATAGAAATATCGGCTCAATCTACATGTAAATATCACACCCATAAAGATCAAACAGGGCAATGGAAATTTAATACTGTATTTTATTATTTATTATTGCTTCTTGAAATTATTTGTTTTAATCTCCAAACTTTTTTTTTCTTTGTACGTACAAACCTCTTTTTAAAAAAATATTTGTAATGGTTGCATTAAATTATTGGCATAAATTGTCAGTTGTCACAATCTGTACAGTTGGTGACTTGATCAATTTGTGTTTTTTAGACTAAATAAATTTTAAGAAAAATATCAATTTATATTTGAGTTCATACCAATTAAAATCTTAAGATAATAAGTATAATCATTTACATGTATTATTTTATACCTTTTATTTTGTTTCAATGGAATGAAAATGATGTAAAATTTATAATTTTATCAATTAAACTTCTAGATTTTTATATGCGAACTAATTTGGGCTCCTAACTAGTTAAGATTTTCTTTGAAAATCATCACGACATCAATTTTAATCGACATTTTATTAATCTGACAATAGTTGAAGAAGTCAACATAACAATTTTCAAAAATAGTTTTAATAATAGATCTAAATTGATTTATTTATGAAAATTTTGAAGTCTAATTGAAGCAATTATAAGTCTTCCATGATATTTTTCAAATGAAATTTGAATAAGAATGTAAATTGATACACTTACCCAACTTTATGATTTAAAGTGATACAATTATTAGCTTAAGATTTTAATTGATACAACCCTCGAAGTTTAGAAGTATAAATTGACATTTTCCATAAATTCAATTTACATAAAGCTAAGTGAGAGAATACTTCAATGTATAACTTTTTAAAAAAAGAAAACAATCAAACTCTTGTACACGAGACACCCATTTTTTAAAAAAAAAAAAAAAGAAAAAAGAAAAAAAAAGAAAAGAAAAATGGATAGCTTTTAAAAAATTACTTTCTAGAAGTATTTTAAAAAACTACACCAACTTTTGAAAATTAGAAAAAAGTAAGCTTTGTTTTGTAATGGTTTGACCCCGTTTGGTAACTATTTCGTTTTGTATTTTTGTTTTTTAAAATTAAGCCGTAGACACTAATTTCACTTCCCAAATTCGACACTACTTTCACTTCAAATTTCTTCCTTTCTTGTTAGTTTTTATCAATGGTTTAAAAAATCAAACCAAATTTTGAAAACTAAAAGAATTAGTTTTTAAAAAACTTGTTTTTGTTTTTTGAATTTGACTAAGAATTCAATCATTGTACTTAATAAAGATGCAAATCGTTGCCAGGAATGTAGAGGAAATAGGCTTAATTTTCAAAAACCAAAAACAACAAATGAAATAGTTACCAAACGGGGCCTTGGATTTTTGGTTTTTAGTTTTTTATATTTAAGCTCACATCAATACACCTTTAAATTTGTTGCTTTATTATTTACTTACTATCCATGTTTTCAAAAACCAAAACAATTTTTTTTTTAAAAAAAAAAGTAATTCTAAAAACTTATTATTATTATTATTTAAACTTGGCTTAGAATTCAACTCCATTACTTATTCATAAAGATGAAAGACCATTGCAAGAAATTGGAGGGAAATTATAAGCGTAACTATAAAAAATTAAAAACAAAAATCAAATGGCTACAAAATGGGCCTTGTTTTTTGTGTGTTATTTATTAAATTATGATTGTTTTCTTACCATTTCTTACTCATGGTTTTCATATTTCTCATATAAACATTTGAATCCTTCAATTTCAAAAAACAAAAACTACTTTTTTTAGGCTCAATTTTGTAACCCTTTAGGCCCGTTTGATAACCATTTGAATGTCTGTTTTTTATTTTTGAAAATGAAGTCTATAAACACCCATGCAACCTCTAAATTTCTTGCTTTGATATCATACTTTTTACCCATGTTTTTGAAAACCAAGTCAATTTTTTAAAATTAAAAAAAAATTATTTTTAAAAAATTGTTTTTGTTTTTGGAATTTGACTAAGAATTCAACTTTTCTATTTAAAATTGATACAAATCATTATAAGAGGAAATAGACTTAATTTTTAAAAATTAAAAACAAGAAACGAAATAGTTACCAAATAATGCATTTTTTTTAAAAGTAAAGCTCATAAACACTCGTTCCCACCCTAAATTAGTAAGATTTAAGAATATTGTGAAGTCTAAGAAATAAATAAATAAATTCTAAATTAATATATCATTGAATGGAATTAAGATGAGTAGTACTAAATTTTGTCCCCATTCAATGTCATATTAGCTGTATGAGATAGACATCATGTGCTTTGGTCATCGAATTACTTTTCAATGACGTACATTCTGCATCTTCTCAACCAATAATGGCTTATCCCAAAACACTATTGTTTTTCTTGATTTTAATTTTCTGAAAAATAATTTTAAATTTTTATATTTATTTCATTTTATGGTACCTGCTTGGAGGACAACATGTTTGGCTTATTCGCACGACTCATTTATTACACTTATTGAGACAGTACTGTTAAAACTTTTATATCAAAATAAGTATAACTTCAATATTTGAATTTTGAGATTTACGTCCATTTATTGATGAACTTTTGTTTAAAAAGATGTTGAAACTTTTCGTCTTTTCATTTGCACTAATACTATATATTAGTGATTTCTCAAAATGATATGATATAAGATAAATTTTGAATTATTTTTTTTCTTAACTTTGTATTTTGTTTGTTTGTAGGGATATATTTGCAATCAACGTTGAAAGTTCAATGACCAAAATGAACAAAAAGTTGAAAGTATATTTCTTATTTAAATATTTGAATCCTTGAACAATTTCCAAGAACAAAAACTACTTTTTTAAGACTTGGTTTGGTAACCATTTAGGTTTTGAAAATTAAGTCTATAAACACTTATTCCCTTTCTAAAATTCGGGCGTTGTTTATCTACTATCTACATGTTTTAAAAACCCAAACCAAGTTTTGTTAACTAAAAGAAAGTAGTTTTTCAAAACTTGTTTTGGTTTTTAAAAATTGGCTAAAAACTCAATTTTTTTATTAAAAAGATGAAAACCATTGTAAGAAATGGAGAGAAATTAATAGACTTAATTTTCGAAAACCAATAGTTACCAAATAAAGCCTTAGTTTTTAAATTTTGGTTTTGATTTTGAAAACATTCATAACATGCAAGTAACACAAAACATAAAACTCAATAGATGGGATTGGAGATCATAGGCTTAATTTTAAATAACTAAAAACCAAACCTACCGTAGTTTATAAAAACTTGTTTTTGGCTTTGTAATTTAACTAAGAATTCAAGTGTTTGCAGATGAAAACCATAGTGAAGAAGTTTCAATAAAACAATCACAAATTTCAAAAACCAAAAGCTAAAAAAGAATCAGGTACCAAACATGACGTTAATTTTTAATTTTTAAAAATTAAGTATATATACACAACTTCCACCTATTGAATTCTTTATTTTGTTATGTACTTTTAACAATATTTTCAAAATTCAAGCCAAGTTTTGGGGAAAAAATTTAGGGTCAATTTGGTAGGAAATTTGAAAACGAAATTTTGAAAACAATGTGTTCAATAACAAGTTCATAAATTAAATTCCAATTTAAATAAATTTTCAAAATGTGTTTGGTAATACATTTTTAAATCATAAAATTAATTAGAGTTATTCACTAATTAATATATGAATTTTTTATGTTAAACTTTTTGTATAATTATTATTTGAGTTGTTTTTATATATAGAAAAATGACCCACTTATTTACAAATATAGCAAAATAGTAAAAAGTTATCTACCCATTGGAAAAGATTTCTTTCTTTCGTTCTTTTTCTATAATCTAGTTAATATATATATACACACATACACGTATATACATATATATACATATTTTAATTTAACAAAAATAATTGAGTTATAACATGAAATACTATATTCATTATCGTTTTTATCTTTAATTTCTAATATAATCTTGCATTTTAAAATATCAAATTCAAATTCTAGATATAGTGAACAAATAAAAAGGTTTGTTAGAGTTTTTCTTATTGGCAATATATTTGTTTAAAGTTGATGGTTTTGGTTTCGTGGATGATCTGGTGTTGTTAAAGAAGTTGTCACAAAAACCGTCACACAAGATGTCATTTCTGCAATTTATTTTTTCCTTATTTAGAAAATTCTGCCGAATTATTTTTCTAGATTCTTTCCTTTTTTAATGGTTGTAGAATTCATTTGGGTTTGTTTTCCTTTTCAGTTGTGTCTATTTATTTGCAAGTATTTGCATTGCTAGAGTTGCCGCTTTTGTTTATTGATTTATAGTTCTTGTGTTTTCTTGGTGACCGTTTAATACAATACACTATTGTGTTGTCTTTGATCTACATTCTGTCATGTGAACCCTTTTTTTTTTTTTTTTTGAAGGTTTTAGAACTAGAAGTTTTCTTGGCCTTAATTAGGGGGAACCTAAGACTCGACACTTGAGAAAGGGGGATCCTAAGATTTCATACGCCAGAAGGGGTTCTCCAACTTAGAGGGAGCCAAAGTTATATCAGTGAAGCATCTTCACAAGTAGAGCAAAAGATAACATCAAAAGAGAGGGAGTCTCGTACACTGAGGGGAGCCAAAGTGTTCTTTGCTAATATTCACATACTTAGGGGGAGACTAAGTTCTATTGAGAAGGAGTCTCACATCTAGGGGAGCTAGGTGATCAGTGAGTTAGGCTCTACGCGTGTCATTGTAGATGCTATTACTTTATAGATTAGTGAATTATATTTCCTAAGCACACTGCCCCCAACGTATGTGGTTTATCATCGAACTGGTTACCAATCTTCATGTGTTCTTCCTTGATTCATGGTTTGTTATTATTTTGTTGTCTCAGTAAGTGCTTGGACATCTTGTTTAACATTTGTGGTTTGTATGATGATTCACCTTAAAATTTCAAGGTTGTTTTCAAAATTTGCACTATTTGGATCATGTAATCCAGAAATACTTTTTAAAAACAAAATTAATCAGACTATCTACCAAACGTATATTCGTTGAAATTACCTACCAAACAGGTCCTTAAAAACTTGTTTTTATTTTGAAATTTTGCAATAAATTAAACCAAATGTTATTTTAGGAAGATGAAAATCATTGTAAAAAACTAAAAAAAAAAAAAAAAAAAAAAAAAAACTTACAAAAGAACAAAAACTAAATATCGATCAAATAATCTAAAATAAATGGTTTATATTTGTGGATTGTGAGAATAATGGTGTGTTTGGAATGCATTTTCAAGTGTTTAATTTAAAAAAAAAAAAAAAAAAAAAAAAAAAAAAAAAAAAAGTCATTTTCTAAAAAATTGGAGTGTTTGACAACCACTCAAAATAGATTTTGAAGTGTATTTTAAACAATTTTTATCAAAAGAGTTTAAATAAAAATGAATTTCTTACAAACATTTTTTCTTCAAATCAATCCAAATGGATATTAAACATAGTAGCATGACATAGCTAAACTAGTATAAGACACATATATATATATATATACCAAATTTGTTGGAACCCCTGAATTCAAATTATTGTATTAAAAAAATTGTAATGTTATGTGGATTAATAATTGACACGTGGACCTTGAATGGAACCTAAGATGATGTAATGAAAAGATATTTCTAATTTTCAATCTTTGTCGTGCAGCAAATCAGCTCTATAAATACCAAACAACGCTTCCTAGTTTTCTTCCATATAATATCATAGAGGAGAGAGAGATATTATCGTTGAAGGAGAGATGGTTAAAGGGAAAATGGTTAAAGGGAAAGTTACTTTGTCCAGAAGCAATTGGATGAATAGGCCAAAACTAAAACTTACCCTACAACTCATCAGCTCTGTCAAGGGTGATCCATGTAAGTTTCTTAGTTTTGAGTATTATGTTCTAACTTTCTTTAAATAATATATTCTACTTGTTATATTATGAAAAAATAAATAAAAATATTCCCAATCTTTTTATATAGTTTAATCAATTTTGTTGGATGTTAGACCAAATCTCTCGAAAGATAATAGTGAGATTTGAGTTAATTTTTAAATGGTTTTTGAATTAAAGTTGCTCATTGATTGAGTAACCAAAAATTATATGCCACAATTAATGGGAAAGAAGTAAAGTTGTTTTTGTCTAGACAATTAATTAGTCTTAGAAAGTTATTTAATTTGTGTTTGGTGAACATAATTGTTAAGCATAAATTATGAAGTCGGTATTAAAGGTATAAAGTTATTTAATTTAAAGTAACCAAGAATTGTGAAGTCTGAGTTTTTGCGGTGTTTTTTTATCCTCAATTACCCCTTAGAACTTGATTCCAATGATTTTTCAACATTTCATAATTATAATTAATATATATTTGCTTCCTTTCAATCCTTTTAAAATTTTAATTTTGAGTTATATTATGTTATGAAATTTTTACAATTTTGCTGTCTTATTTTAAAATATCAATTTTGATTAAGAGAAATAATAATAATAATAGCAATAAGTTCCCTCAATATTTTTTCAGTATTATTTTACTATATTGTACAATCAAGATTAAATACCAATATTTTTTTCCAATTGTTTTTCTTTTTTTTAAGCAAGATACTAGAGGAGGAAAAAAAAAAAAAATAGTAGTGCATCCGGACATCTCAATAACGCGATTTTTCGTCATCAATTCTAAAATTGATTTTACTAAAGTTATAATTTTTTTTTCTTGCATGATTTAAGATATTAATTTTCTAACTAAACAACGAAATGAATTATCTAAAGTTTAATTAATTTAAAAATAAATTATATTCTTTGAAGTTTTAAAATAACAAAGTTAAAAATAAATTATTAAAATATTTATGTTATTTTAATGTGATTAAGTTCAAAACACTGTATATTAATTTATGTTATTAATTGTACTAATTTTATTTTATTAAGATTGGAAGTAATTATTTGTACATAATTAATTTGAAAACCATATTTTTTAAAAAGTTAGTACATTAGTCTTTTTTAAATACTAATTTTTAGAATTGTAATATGAGTTCTTCTGCTCTACACTTTTTCTCATCTAAAATCCTAAAATTATTTATATATTTTGAGATATTATTAGTTAAATTTAGATGAATAAAAGTTCAGTCTTTAAAAAAGATCATTATTTGCCATAAGTAATATTAGTTTAAACTTAAAAAAAGAAAATTGTAGATAACATGTGGAGGAAGTGGGATAGGGAGATTTCTATGAATACACAACTTCTTATGTTGCAGTACTATAATTTACATTAGAATTTAAATAATAGGATCATTTCTTACTTTTTATATGAATTATATTTAAAACATAAGAAATATTTTTGTTAATTAAGTTTGTTTTAAATTATAGGACAGAAATATATTTGAAAAACTATTAGAAATAGAATAATATCAAACTATTTATATAGAAAAGTTCCACTGTCTAATCTATTAGCGATAGATCGCAATAGACTTCTATCACTGAGCGATAGAAATCTATCGTGGTTTATTGCCCAGTGATAGAAGTTTATCACAATCTATCGTTGATAGATAGTGAAATTTTTCTATATTTTTAAATATTTTAGCTTATTTTTTATATTTAGAAACAACTTAAAATATTTTTCTTAATAATTATTTATATTTAATTTATTTATTAGGAATTAATAACTCTATGTAATTTGTTTTAATAAGTCGTAGGTCTCAAGATGGGAAGGGTTAAAAAGTTGTGCGACCCAAACTGAGATTTAACTCCACTCCACCTCACCTAATTCCTACTCCAAACATTATTAACTAAGGCTCGTTTAGAAATCATTTAGTTTTTTATTTTTAATTTTTGAAAATTTAAGTCGATAAATACCATTTTTACATATTGGTTTCTATGTATCATTGTTTACCTTCTAAAAGTGTATTCAAAATCAAACCCAAAATTTGAAAACTAAGAAAAGTAATCTTCAAAAACTTGTGTTTGTTTTTGGAATTTGATTAATAATTCAGGCCATGTTTACCTAAGAAATATGAAAACCATGATTGAAATTTTACGAGAAAACAAACACAATTTTCAAAATCTAAAAATGAAGTGGTTATAATAGTACCTAAAAGATTAATATCATTAACTGACATCTAATTTAAAAAAAAAATATATATATATATATTCACACTTTCTATCATAAAAAAGCATTTTTAAGGAGTAAAATCAATCTCTAAAATTTTAGCCCAACACAACAAAGTAGTGGTGGAAAGAAATATTTTAATCTATCTATTTAAAGACATGTGAAACATATTTTCACATATTTAATTGAATTGTATTTAGGTTGGAGTATATATATATATATATAATGAGTTTCTAGTAGGTTAAACATTTAAAGACAAGTTAAACGTATTTAAATATATATTTAGCTACATTATCTTTGTGCAACCTATTTAAATATCACATATTAAAAAATAATAATTGACACGAGCTTTTTATATAAACACAGCAATAGAAATGCAGGGGAAACATGGAAAGAAAATATACTTGCAAAATGAAGGAGATGCAAATAATGAAGGGGAAAGAGTGTTTAGTGTGAGTTTTGATTGGGATGAAGAGATTGGGAATCCAGGAGCTATCTTGGTAAGAAACAACCATCGTTTTTCAAGATTCTTCCTCAAATCTATTACTCTTTTTGATGTACCTGCCTTCGGAAACATCCACTTTGATTGCAACTCTTGGATTCACCCTAATAGACATACACATACAGATCATCACATTTTCTTTGTAAATAAGGTAATTAAATTCTCTCTTTATATATTATTCAAATTACTCATATCTAACTCCTTCTATCTATATACAATTAAATTTTCATCTATATTTCCACGTTTCCATGAATTCGATAGCGACATAAGGGGTGAATCGATATTTCCATTGTATCATAGGAAAATCCATGAAACAATGAAAAAAATAAGCAACAAAATGTTATTAATGTAAATATAATATAAATAATAGACATGTTAACATATTTAAAAATCATAAAATGTTTATTTTCTAATTAATTTTTTTTAATATTTTGCTTTTAAAATTTTTCCTAAAATATCCATCAAAATTTTCGTAAAATTTAGACCTCGATATTTCCGTCAAAATCGACATTTTAAACCTTGGTTGTATCTAGTTACAATCAAGCTTTAAATTGTCGATGTTAATGGAAATATCGAAATCTTAATTTTACAAAAAGTTTGATAGAAATACCGATAAAATGTCAATTTGGATGGATATTTCTAAAAAAAAATTATAAAACATAAAACATTTTATGATTTTTAAATAATTAACATGTCCATTTTTTATATTATTGACATTTTGTTTTTGTTTTTTTTTTTCGTGAATTTTCTATGATATAATAAAAATATGGATTTATCCCTCATATTAATATCGAATCCATGAAAATAAAAAATATTGATGAAAATATCAACAGAAAATTTAGGATTACAATTTATAACACATGGACTCCTCTACCCGTTTTATTAGCTAAAAGATAAGGTAGGGACATGCCCATTGGGCAATCTACATCTCTTGAATAGGTCAATTTTGTGTGACAAAAGTAGATTAGATTTTTATTATATTGTTTACGAAAAATTAATACTAAAGACAAGGACTTCAATAATGCTTTTCTATCCCCAAAAAAGAAAAAAAGAAAAAAAAATTATGTGGAGAAACAATTTGAAAGTTTATGAACAAACCAACAAAATCACATTTTAACTTTAGAAAACATGACACCTTGATAGGGAGGGTTAAGATTAGGTAACATTTTGGTCAATGAATTTTCAAACCCAACATCTCAACTTCCTAAAATTTTAGTAATTTTAGTTTAATAGTATTTTGGTCTAATGTTAGTGTTTTTTTTTTTTTTTTACTGTAGCTAACAAAGTTGCTTGTGACGCTTTATTTTTATTGATTCTTTTACTTTTCAAATAAAAAAAGGTTTTAAAATGTTTTTATTGTTTTTTCTCTTCTCCTTCCTCTCTCTTTTCTCCCTTCTCTGAATCTTATCTATGGTTGCCACCTATTGCCACCCTCCTTTTTCTTTTTTTTTTTTTGGTTTTTCTTTTTTTTCCATATATTTTTTTCTTTTCTATCACATTTCACACTTTTAAATTACTGTTCGAAATTTTTAAATACATCAAAATGTCACAGTGATTAAGAATCGTGATATTTTGCTATATTTAAAAACATTTCTAATTTAGAGTTTTTGAATTTTAAAGTTTTTTCTTTTTATTATTTACTTTTCTTAAATATGAATAAATGAATGGGTAAATAAGTAAAAGACAAAAATAATAATGAAGAAAATAGAAGAAAAAAAAAATAAAGAATGACAAAAAGAGGAGGTGGGGGTAACAACCATGGACGATGGACGTGAGGGAATTGAAAAAGATGAAAAATGATTTTTTGATAGACATAAATTACCATTTAACTTCCGTTAATTGTAGCAACAAAAAACTGACGGCATATAGACCAAAATGCTACTAAAGTACTGATCATGGTGGTTAGGCAAAAGATTAAGGGGCCGCGAGTTCAATTCATGGTGACTATCTTTTACTATCTTGCGAGTTTTCTTGACACTCAAATGTTGTAGAGTTAGACAAGTTGTCTCATGAAATTAGTTGAGATGTGTGTAAACTAACCAAATAAAAATATTGAGTTGGAAAATTTAGAGACCAAAATACTACTAGCACTTGAACTTTTGGACCAATAATCTTTTATTTATTTATTTATTTATTTTTGAATTTTATCTCTTTACAAAACCTTTTAGTAGAGGTACCATATAGTAGTTTAGGTAAAGTTTATTTATTCATAGGTTAATCACTTGATCCTAATATACTATATCTTCTCTATTTATAACATGCCTTAACCATTTGTCTAAACACATAATAGGTCTCGTTTGGTAGTCATTTCGTTTTTTGTTTTTGAAAATCAAGCCTATTTTCTCTCAATTTCTTACAATATTTTGCATTATTCTTAAATAGAAGAGTTGAAATTTTAGCCAAATTCTAAAAAAAAAAAAAAAAAAAAAAAAAACTATTTTTTTATTTTTCAAAATTTGGCTTAGTTTTTTAAAATGTTGGGAAAAAAATAAATAACAAAACATGAAATTTAGGAGTGGAATGAATATTTGTAGGCTTAATTTTCAAAAACGAAAAACAAAAAACAAAATAATTACCAAACAAGACTTAAAAATTTAGAATTCATATCTTCATAACCAAATATCTCATTTGATTATATTGTTTTTGTAGGCATATCTTCCTCATGAGACACCAGAGCCACTTAAAATGTATAGAGAGAAAGAACTCGAAAAAAAGAGAGGAGATGGTAGAGGAGTGCCTAAAAATTGGGAAAACATATACGACTATGATGTCTACAATGATATTAGTGATTTAGATTCTAATTCAACAAATAAACCCCCTATTCTTGGAGGATTAGTGCCTTATCCACGCAGAGGAAGAACTGGACGACCACGCTTACAAAATGGCAAGTACAATTTAGACTTTCATAAAGGCTTATAATTCTAGCAATTAAACTCCTTGTCTTTCATAAGCAAATCAATTTAGCCTCTTGATTAGAATTTTTTTTTTTTAAATCGTTTATACATTAGTTCTAATCGTCCATTTCATAATTAATCCAACATTTGAAGAATTTTGCACATGTGTAAGAATTGATGTATTGACTATTTGCAATTGTAGACCTTAATAAATTATTTATATTGATCAACTTGTGATGATTTAGAAGTTTAACTTAAACAATTATAAGTCTCACAACATATTTTTCAACAAAATCTAAAGATCAAAGGTGTAAATTGATTTTATTATTTCTAAACCATTTTTATCTTTGAAAATTTTAAAAATACTTTTTAACCATCTTTTAAAAATTTAACCAAACACTACTCATTTAAAGAAAAAGAACACCCAAAACAATCATTATATATGTTTAAGTTGGTGGCAAGGTTAAAAATGTCAGTATCAATTGTCTCAATTTTACAAAATATTGATAGAAATTATATTGATAAAATAATGACATCAATGAATATTTTTAAAATGATAAAAGTAAATATTCAAATTTTAAAATAACATTTTATACTTTTTAAACTATCTCAAATAAATAAATAAATATATATATATATATATATATAAAATTTATATTATATTCACAATAGTAACATTTTGTTTGCCTATATATATTTCATGAATATTTAATTTTTTACTATGCATTGCAAATGTCGACTTATTGTTTATATCGATGTCAAAGCAACTCATAGACACATGTGAAAATGTTCGAAAATGTCTAACATTTTGAAGAAAACTGAATACTTAATTTGTTGTGAATTAACAGATGATAGATATGAGACCAGATGTGCAATCAAAGATGTTTATGTTCCCAGTGATGAAAGATTTAGTGACTTGAAGAAATCAGATTTTGATATTCATGGATTAAGATCAGTGCTTCGAGACATTAAAGATAAACTTAAAGCTTCATTAGGAAAATCTCCTAAAAGATTGGAGTCTCTTAAAGATGTGTATGCAATCTATGAACCACGTTCCTTCTTTCGACGAGGGAAATTTCCAATGCCCCAGGTGATCGAAGGTATGTGTAACCCATTTTCTGACCTAAAACTTAAGTCCATGAAATTACGATAATGTTAAAAAGTACTTTTGGTATTAATATGATTAGGGGCAGTTGCAAATATAAAAATCATATCCAAATTGTTTGTAGATATAGCACAACACGAACACAATAGCAGATATGTCAAAACTTAAATTCTGCTTTTGAACCTATCAATGATAAACCATATCACTAGTATGGTCTATTAGTGATAGACCATTTTATTGTTAGCAGTCTATTAGTGATCGATTTTGCTACATTTGTAATTCCTTAAAAACATTGTTGTACACTTAATTATTATCGCTAAAAGTGTTATCCAATGCAATTGCCTATATGTTTATTGAAACAATGAACTCTAAATTTTATTTTGAAATTAAAGAAAGATTTCGTTAACCATTTAGTCTAACTTTAGTATATAACAATACTAATTAATATCAAGTTTAGCAAAATGCGAAATTAGTTGCAAAGAATGTAAGAAGTCTAAGAAACCCACTAGCCCATAAAAAAATAATAATAAATAAAAAATAAAAAAACTCATCAAAATCATCAATGACTTTTAGGGTATGCTTGGGTTAACTTTTCAAGTGTTTAAATTTGAATATAATTCATTTTGAAAAAAATTGAAGTTTTTGATAACCACTCAAAATAGTTTTTGAAACACATTTAAAGTGTATTTTAAATAGCTTTTATCAAAAGAGTTTAAATAAAAATGACTTTTTTGAAAAACATTTTTTTCCCTAGTCAATCCAAATAGACCCTTACTCTATTTGGTGATTGATCTTTAACCATGATACTCTATCGGTCGTAAACTTCTAGATAATCGGCTATATATTTACAAAATCTTAAAAACGCATTGCTACCGTACAATTTTTCTTTTATTATTTACTTTTTTGTAGTTTATAAACACATATGATCATCGTCAGTTTATTGATCTACATATATATACAACTCATTAAATCTTAGAAAATATTTATAAATTTTAATCTACAAACATTAAGACTCTGTTTGGTAACGATTTTGTTTTTAAAATTTTTCCTTGCGTTCTCATAAAATTTGATAGTATGATGTTCATATTTCTTCAAGAAACACTTGAATTCTTAGTCAAATTCTAACAACAAAAACAAGTTTTCGAAAATAGTTTTGAAATTTTGGCATTTTATAAACATTTTAAAATTAAAACTTTAAGTAAAAATATCTTAGAATTTTAATGTGTTATTTTAAAATATTCTATGGGTTAATAAATCAAGGTTATTGGTGTAATTAAACAGGTAATAAATCTGGATGGAGGACTGATGAAGAGTTCGCTAGAGAAATGTTGGCAGGAGTAAATCCTATGGTCATTCGTCGTCTCCAAGTAAGGGTTTGTTTGGATTAACCTAAAAAGTA
Source organism: Citrullus mucosospermus (assembly GCA_030954485.1). NCBI lineage: Eukaryota > Viridiplantae > Streptophyta > Magnoliopsida > Cucurbitales > Cucurbitaceae > Citrullus > Citrullus mucosospermus. Next base: position 29,112,671 of record CM062056.1, read on the forward strand.
ATTTTTTTTTGAAAATTTATTTTCATTTAAATACTGTTGATAAGAACTTTTTAAAATGAAAACACTAATAACTTTCAAAATCCATTTTGAGTGATTGTCAAACCCTTTACTTCTTTTAAAATAACTTATTTTTTAAAGCCTAAATATAAAAAATGCCCTTGAACTATGCACTTTATGTCAAAAATATTTCTGAACTTTCAAAACTACCCTTAAACATTAAAAAAGAAAACAAAAATTCTCTTGCCGTTAGTTTTGGATGGAAACTGTTAAAGTTTTGTTTCAAAAATACCCCTAAACTTTTCAAAAGTTTAAAAAATACCATTAACTCAAAGAAGGTTAAAAAATACCTTCTTTGTAAGTATATGAACAGAAATCGTTAATACCACATTGCAAAAATAACTTTAAAATTAAAAAAAAAAGTTTATAATTGCTCCTAACATTAATATAGTGATCAATTTGTTTAAAGTTTTCTTAAGTTCGAAAATAATGAATTTAAAAACAAATTATATAGATATCCTCATTTTTTTTTTCATATAGATACTCTCATTTTTCTCTTCATTTTTCAATTCTAACTTACACAAATTTTCTCGCCAACCAAAATTTTAAGTTAAAATATAAAATCCCATCAAATCTCACAAAATTCTGAAATAAAAATTTTCTCTTAAACATAACAAAAAGAAAAAAATGTTAGCAGTTGAGTATGTGTTAATAACTAAATACATTTTTTTATTTAACTATTTATCGTTTTGGTATGTTTAAGGGAAGATTTTGATTTTAGAATTTTGTGAGATTTTATGTTATTTTATGCTTAACTTACAATTTTGGTTAGTGAGAAAATTAGTGTAAGCTGAGAATTGGAAACTTAAGAGGAAAACAAAAGTATCTATATAAAAAAAATGAGGATATCTCTATAATTTGTTTTAAAGTTCATTCTTTTTTAACTTAAGAAAACTTCATACAAACCGATCACCATATTAATGTTATGAGCAATTTTAAACTTTTTGTTTTTTAATTTTTAAAGTTATTTTTGTAACGAGGTATTAACGGTTTCTGTTCATATACTACGGTGAAGGTAAAAATGAATTTTTTTAGTTAACGGTATTTTTGAAACTTTTGAAAAGTTCAAGGGTATTTTTGAAACAAACTTAAACGGCTTCCATCTAAAAATAACGACAAGGGTATTTTCTTAACTCTTTTTGAAAGTTTAAGGATATTTTTGAAAAAAAATGCATAGTTCAAAGGCATTTTTTTTTAATATAATTTAACCTTTTTTAAATTAAACACTCGAAAAGTATTTCAAATATACCCTAAATGTCAATTAATGTGTAATTTCTTTTGGAATTTTTATTTTAAATTAAAGTTAATTATATCGATTAATTAAGACTTCGTTTGATATATATATATATTTTTTGGCATATTAATTATAGAGTTTCCCACCGACTAGCAACCTTAACCCTAGTGACTATGGTGATCAAAACAGCAAGATAACACCAAAACAGATTATGAATGGTATGGAGGGACTTACGGTAGACCAGGTAATCCTTTTCTTTTCTTTTCCTAATTAAATAGACTTAGTACTTTCGATTTTTTTTTTTTTTTTCATTCAAATCTGTCCCTAATCTTTTTAATATCATTTTTTATCGTTAACTCGAGCATAATCACTATTTCAAAAGTTGATGATTTAATTCCTTTCATCCTCGTTATCGTTAACTGTTTGCATAATTGGACATTTTTCTATGATAATAAACAATTTTGAGAAGTTAAGTGGCTAAGTGCAAAGTCATGTAAATGAGTTTATTGTTTGGAAAGTAACAAAAATAGATTTCACTAGTAAAGCTCTATATATATAATAGAAAAATTATTTTATATTAAATGATAAAAATTTTGAAAGTATTTACAAATAATAGCAAAATATCACAGTTTATCTGTGAATAGACCGCAATAGTTCACAATAGACTACTATTTGTATCTATCATGACACAGGTAGACACAGATACTAGTCTATCGCTTTCTATCGCAGATAGAAAGTGAAATATTTTATATTTGTAAATATTTTAGTTCATTTTCTTATATTTGAAAACAACTCTATCTAATGTCATTTTGTTAGTTAATTAATTTTAATATTGTGGGGGGTAATAAAAACTTCAGTAAAAAAAATTCAAATAAAGAATGAAATCGAAACTTTTAAAATAATTTTAAAATAATTCATATGTATCAAATTAAAAGAGTATACACCCTAACATTAAGAATAAAATAAATAAACGATAAAAAATGGTTAAATTACAAATTTAATTTTCTATAGTTTAGACGTAGGTTTAAACGGCACCTATAGTTTTAAAAGTATCAAAATTCTTATAATTTTAGTTTAGTTTCAATTTGATTCCTATAATTTTAAACATTTCAATTTGACCCGTTAGTTTCTTTTTCTCTGACATCTTAAATCTACCCCAAAAGATTAAGCTGATAAATAATGATAAATTTAATTATATCAATGTCATTAAGCGAAAATCAATATTAATTGAAAAAAAAAGTAACCTCATAGGAATTAGAACGCAATACCTTTATGCTCTTATTGGCCGGGTGAAACCAATAATATAATAAAAAAGATTAAAGCTAATAAATTAGAATAAATTTAATTGTATCAATACTTTAGCCATCTTCTTGTCATAATACAAATGTTATATCTAAGGCAACACTTTTATTGTAGGAGGCTAAAAATAAAGTTTAATAAAAATCCTTGAATCGAAAAAAAAAATAAATAAATAAAGTGTTGTTGTCAAATATAAAAAAATAAACCAAGATATTTATAAATAGAACAAAATTTTATAGTCTATCATGGTCTAGATAGACCGTAATATTTTGCTATTATTTATAAATATTTTAAACAATTTTGTCATTTAAAATAATTTTTCACAAATAAAAATTTAACAACCAAACTATATTTCTGAATATTTGTCTTTGATCTCCGAATCAAAGGGTTTTTTTTTTTTTTTTAATTTTAATTTTCGCTAACAATGATGTCTTTACTGTTGCTTTGAATTGATTTGTTTTGGTATGTTTCTCACATACCCCACTTAATAAAGTATTCCTTATAAAAGTGGAGAACCATAGTATTGTAATTAAAATAGTTAGCATATTCATTAGAATTTTAATTTCTTGAAATTTGATATGATATTTTGTTTTCAATTTTGTATATAGGCAATTGCAGAAAACAAGCTGTACATATTAGATCACCATGATTTAATAATTCCATATCTTAAAAGAATAAATACAACTTCCACAAAAACTTATGCTACAAGAACACTTCTCTTCCTAAAAAATGATGGGACTTTGAAGCCTTTAGCAATTGAATTGAGCTTGCCACACCCTCAAGGATACCAATTTGGAGCCATTAGTAAAATATTGTTGCCAGATAAAGGAAAAATTGGGGAACCACTTTGGCAACTAGCTAAAGCTTATGTTGTTGTCAATGACTCTGGTCACCATCAACTCATCAGCCACTGGTATAAGTTCTTTAATCTCTTTTAACTTTTATTTGATAACTATTTAGATTTTTTATTTTTTATTTTTTATTTTTTAAAATTTAACTTATAAATATTACTCTTCTCTTTGGATTTTTTTGTTATATCTATTTTTTAAATTAGAACTTTTTTAATAGCTCTAAAATAACACATCTACATTTGTTAGACTATATTAAATCAATTTTGATCATAAACTGGTTAATGTATCAATTTTATCAAATTTGGCCCTGAACTCTTTATTTTATCAAATTTTACTCTAAACATAAATAAGTGTGGTCATTATTTTTACCCACAATTCAAATTTCACTAATTTTGCCACTTATTTTAATTTAAAAAAAGTAAAAATCTTCGTAGGCTTGTTAATTTCAATAAAATAAAGTTTTGCAATAAACTATATATGTTCGACTAATTATACTAATTAACCATTGAATAACATTTTCAAAACTCATACAACTTTAACAGAAAAAAAAAAAAAAAAAAAAACTTTAAGAGCCCTTTATTTTGGCAGGCCAACCTAAATTTCTAAGAAGTGGATATTTTGATTACCGCGCTTATTTAGCGGTTATTGTAAAATGCTCTGATATCCTATGATGCTCTTATAGAGAACATCTTGAGAGTTTTGGGTGTTCTCCTGAAACATGGGTTTTTTAGATTCCCGAGTTGAGGGCATCCTCATTTTACTTTTTTGTCTTTTTTTTTTCCTTTTATGTGTATATATATATAGCCTCTTTTTTTTTTTTTGTTATATTGTAGTTTTTATTACTCTTTAGCAAGATAATCAAATTTAAATTTAAATTAATATTTATTTTATAAAAATATTAAATTATGATATATTATTTTAGTGAGGAAAATAACATATAAAAATGATATAAATTGTATTAATTTAAAAAGAAATTTAAATTGGTAAAAGTAAATTATGTTATATAAGTTCAAATTAATTTAAATTAATTATAAATTAATAAGTAGTTGTAAGGGCATTCTTAGAACATTTTGTAAATTTAAGACATGCCCAAGTAGAAATCCTTCAAAACAAATATATTTGTCAAAATATTTTTAGATATTTACAAAAATATTCCTACAAAACAAACATGATTATCTAAAGATGTTGAATATCTCTATAATTCTGTATATTTATATTTTCGAGCATCTAAACATTCTGATTATTTACATTCTTAAAAAATAAACGACCCACTGATATCATTTTTCTTCAAGAATATTGTCGATTTATTAAATTATATCAATTTAGAGTCAAAATTGATTTTTTTCGTGGAATATTTTTAGAGATGGGGATTTTATAATATTTACTTTATTTACAGGCTAAACACACATGCCGTAATTGAGCCATTTGTGATTGCAACACATAGACAACTCAGTGTTGTTCATCCGATTCACAAGTTGCTTGTTCCTCACTTTCGATACACCATGAAGATCAATGCTCTTGCAAGATCAACCCTCATTAATACTGATGGTATTATTGAGAAAACTCAATATCCTTCTAAGTATTCTATGGAGATGTCTTCTTTTGCTTATCAAAATTGGGACCTTACTCAACAAGCACTCCCTGCTGACCTAATCAAGAGGTAATAAGTTTCTTGGATAACCATTATCGATTTTGTTTGATAACCTTTTTATTTTTATATTTAGTAATGATATGAAGTCGATCTCTTAGTATTGCTCGTTCTTGGATATTTCAAATTAAATAATTTGCTATTAACTAGTCAATCCTTGATCATTGCATACTTTACATATTCTATAGAAAATATATGTATAGCTAAATTGATTAAAACATATGTTTTCAACTAATTAGAAGTTAGAAGTTTGAATATTTTCCCTTTGTAACTTAAAATAAATCTTACCAAAAATATTATAGTTTATATTAAAATGAAATAAGTTCAAACTTTTGACTTCTTGGCCAAATTGGCTAGTTGGAGGATTTTTTTAATCTCTAATAACCATATTCTTAACTTCACCAAAGTTGGTTTAAAAAAAAAACACCACATTAGTTTTTTTCTTTAATTTCATACCTCCCTCGTTACTTTTTGGTCTTGAGCTTTCACAAAAGTAACAATTTTGTCTCCGAATTTTCGTATGTAATGACTTAGTCTCTTTACTTAAACTTGTTAAAATTTAGTGCTTAAACTTTAATATATATAACAATTTAATAGGCCCTATATACTTTCAATTTTTTAATTTTTTTTACAATTTTAGTTGGTGACTTAATTAATCTTTATGTTTTATATACAAGTTTGAATCGTAATAAATTTGTCAATATACACGTGCAATAAATTTAATTAATTATAACAATTGTTTTTATGATAGCTAGAGATTAAATCGTTGTAAATTGTAAAATACATAGACTAAAAGTTATAATTTATCAAAGTTGAGTGAGTAAATCCTTAGGTGGAATAAATTGTTAAAAATGTGTCTTTGTTGGAGTATTAACTCATCGCCCCAAATTTTTGAGTTGACTGGAGATTTAACATGATATCAATGTTCAAAACTATTGTATCAACTAGTTGGATGTCATATATATGTTTAGGAAGTGATATATACACACAAAAAAAAAAAAAAATTAATCCAACTTTCTCTTTGGTTTGATTTGTTTAGAGGAATTGCAATTGAAGATCCAAGTGCCCCACATGGACTCCAATTACTCATAAAAGATTATCCATATGCTGTTGATGGACTTGACATTTGGACAGCCATCAAAACATGGGTACGAGAGTATTGTTCAATTTACTACAAGAACGATGAAATGATTCGTAATGATCCAGAGCTCAAATCATGGTGGAATGAAGTTCGAGAAAGAGGCCATGAAGACAAGAAAGACGAACCATGGTGGCCAAAAATGCAAAGTATTGAAGAGCTAATCAATAGTTGCACCATCATCATATGGATTTCTTCGGCTCTTCATGCTGCAGTTAACTTTGGGCAATATCCTTACGGTGGTTTTCTTCCTAATCGCCCATCGACTAGCGTACGATTCTTACCGGAAGAAGGCACATCTGAGTATCTAGAACTGCAGTCAAATACAGATAAAGCTTTCTTGAAAACATTCACTTCCGAACTACAAGAAAATGATCTTCTGAATATCACTACAATTCAACTTTTATCCTCACATTCTCTTGATGAGTCCTATTTAGGGCAAAGAAGTGATCCGAACTGGACTTTTGATAAGAATGCTTTAGATGCATTTGAGAATTTCAAAAGAAAGTTAGTTGAAATTGGGGAAATGATTGGGAAAAGAAACAAAGATGATATGTTGAAGAATCGAGCTGGACGAGAGGTGAAGATGACATACACTTTGCTACTTCCCACTAGTCAACCTGGCATTACATGTCGAGGAATTCCCAATAGCATTTCTATTTGAAGACTTGAGCTTCATGCACCCATCATTTTCCAGTCTACTAATATCGCATACATCAAAAATCTAAGAATTTTTAAAAAGAGTTTGTCACGTAGTAAATTGTGGTTTAAGATATAAATTCGAGGATGCATTTGACTTTTCCCCAATTTGAATACCTATGTATAGCTTGGTGATGCTTGTTTTGAGTTTTGAGATCTTATTTCATCTATTAATATTGATGATTCTTGTGGAATGATTCATGTTTCAATGGAACCATTGAAGGACACAGAGTTTTGCTTTCTTTCATGCATCAAGTTTTTTGGTACACATGCATGAACTTAAAATTTCTAGATACATAAAGGGTTTGTATTATGTTTTCAAATTGACTGAATTGTATTTGACAAACAAACTGAAATCTATTTCTAAAAAGTTTTTTTTTTTTTTTTGAATTCTTTAATTCACATATTGTAAATTGTGAAAACAACATTTTCATGTTTTCATTATATCCAGATTTTGCATTCTAAATTTTAACATGCAAACTATATTAAATAAGCATAAAAACTTTTAGAAGTACAATATGTCATGTTATGAACTCAATTTAATTTTTTTTAAAAAAAGTAAAATAGAGAAATTATTATAAGTAGAAAAATATCAAACTATTTACAAATATAGAAAATATTTACTGTTTATCAGCGATAGACTGCCATAGACTTATATGGCTTGACTTATATGGCTCAAGCGATAGAAGTTTATTGTGATCTATCGCTGATAAACAGTAAATTTTTCTATATTTGTAAATAGTTTGACTCATTTTGCTATATTTGAAAACATCCCTGATAACACCGTAAATGTGTTATCTTGCACGTGTAATCCGAGATTATTCCTTGGTTTTACTTGTTTATTTGGCTACTTTACAGATATCTAGCACCTTTATGGTAGAACAGGGCGCAACAAATTAGAGCTAAAACGAACTAAAACAGAGTTGGATTGCATCAACCAAGAAACAAATTGGAGCTAAAACGAACTGAAACGGAGTTCTATTGCATCAACCGAGAAAGAAAACTCCAAAAAGACCCAATTGCCCCTAAAGCCACAGCGCAGCGATGCCGCCACAACGCTTTTTCTTGAGGATTAATTTGCTGGTGTTGCGCAACAACGCCGAGGCACTTCGAAGACGAAACGCGGACATTATCGCAACAATGCCGAGGCACTTCGAAGACGAAACGCGGACATTATCGCAACAATGCCGAGGCACTTCGAAGACGAAACGTGGACATTATCACAACAATGCTGAGGCACTTTGAAGACGAAACGCGGACATTATTGCAACAATGGCGAGGCACTTTGAAGATGAAACGCGGACATTATCGCAACAACACCGAGGCACTTCGAAGACGAAATGCGGACATTGTCGCAACAACACCGAGGCACTTCGAAGACGAAATGCAGACATTATCGCGATAGCACCACGACGCTCCGACTGCTTTAAATTAGAAAGCTTCAATTTTTAGGTCACTTTTCAGCTACCGACCGATTTCTCTTGTAAATCCTCTCTGTTCTCTTCTTTTCTTTGATGATTTCTTGTATCAAATTTTATTCTTGGATACTCATTATGATGTATCAAGGCTAAGGTACTTAGTTCTAGCTTGGATTTTAAGGATTTTCTTTCACTTTAACGTTCTTATGAGATTTTGAATTGAATGTTATTGTATGCGTGATTCAATTATAAATTTCTATGTATTATGATCACATTTGTGGACATTGGTGACCACTATGATTATTGCGAATCTAAATCGATAGGTTAGATTAGCTTGCAAATCTAAATCGACAATTATTGTTCTAATCAACCTAGGATTGAATCAATAGAATATTTAATCATCAACTAAAAGGGACAAAAAGGGAAATAAAAAAATTTCTCCTTAATAGAAATATATAGATATATAGATTGATAAGAGACGATTGGATAAATGGCAAAAATAGAATGACATTTTAGAAAAATGACCAAATAGATTTTTGTTTATGAAAATGGCCAAATAGCTAATTTGCATACTTTTTAAAATTAACTAACAAAAATATCCCTACAGTCAAATCCTATAAATATGGAGTATTTCAAACAATTCTTAACAACCTAAAACAAGATCTAGTAAACTAAATCACCCCAAATCACTTATCATTAAGCAAATAAAAGAACAAAACTGCTTGACTCAAATAGTTAATCAAACCTAACTATTGTTCTCAAACAGTATTTAAAATAATATCACTAAAACAAGACGAAACTATAAGTAAATATTTTGTATTTAAAATAGGTATCAAATGAAGTACTACTAATTAAGATAAGCAAATCACTACAATTAAAATCTTCATTATATGTTGTCGCACATGCTAAAAGCAACTTCAACTTTATTGGTATGAGTGCTGCAAATACGTAATATTAACTATAAAAATAACTTAAAGCTAAAAATTCTATCAAGTCATGCAAATGAAAATACTTTACGAATCATAATTTTTCTCTTCCTTTCTTCATGAATCTTCGAGGATGTATTTATGTAGCCAAACTCAAACAAACCATATGTATTTCGGTGCAAATAAAAAATGTGTACTCTTGCAGTCTCCCTTTTACTTCATCCCCTAATGGAAAAACAAATATAAATACACAATATATGTTAGAGAAAAAATTAATTCTCGAATATTAGAGATTTTCCAATTAATCAATCAAAAAGCAGCCATATAAATTCAAAGCACAAATATTTGTCACATTGCCGAATTGAGTTACAAATAGGCATTAACGTATTTCAAACCACAAACATCTCATTTGATTATATAGGTAGAAGATTTTCTAACTAACAAAAAAGAAGAAAGATAAGCCCTAAACTTCTACTTTCATAATTTAATTTTAATTTTGGATGGATTTTTGCAAATATTTTAAGAAGGTTAAAGATTTGTAATTTGAGTTTGAATCTTCAAATTAGACAACAGCTTTTGAGAGAAATAACAAATTTTAAAATAGATTTTTGATATTTATAACTCCATTCTTAGTTGATCTACGAAACCTATAAAGGATAAATAAAAAATTTTAAAAATAACCATCACATGATTTGCACACGATTTGCCAATATATCTTATTAATTCCAGATTCTACCAAATATCAAATAAAACCTAAAATTTTGCTATATTATCCAATTTCTCTAAAAAATTAATAATTATAGATTATTTTAGATTTGATTAAAGGGTAAAAACGGAAAAAAATTAATAAAGAAAGAGAAATCTTCTTAATCGGCGTCGGCCATATTTCAACTGAAACATCTTTTGGGCTCTTTTTCAGCCCATAGTCCAGCCCAGTTTAGAAGCCCAGCTGCCACCTATTTTTTACTTTTTTTTTTTTTTTTTTTAATTTAAATAAAACAAGCATAAATTAAAAATAAAAAATAAAAAACCCTAACCATCGGCGTTCTTTCATCTTCTGATCTGCGACTCACGAACGGCCACCACTCCCATCAACTTCTCCGCCACCGCCGCCGCCGCTGTTCAAGGTTTGTATTTTTCTTTTCCTCTTTTTTGATTTCTATTACTTAACTTATTAGTTTCAACTTCTTTCTTCAAGTTAAAGTTAAGTTTAAGTTAGATTTAGAAATATGTTCGACTAAATTAGCATTCTAACAATTAGCACAGAGTTTTTTTTGACGTCCGAAATTATTAGGTAATATGTATTTCAGTAATTCTATTGTACTTTGTACTATTGTCAATGAATTTGACATTTTATGCCTTTTAGTGAAATGCATTTCTATCCTAGCTTTTTAGAAATGAATGTATCACTGTTATCGAATCCGTTTCGTGAGGTTAAGTTTAATTATTCCCTCAATTTTCTTCAATTTCCACTCATCAATAGATTTGTAGCACTGAGAAGGCATCTAATATTTGTCCACCATTAGCAAGGTTGATTGAAACTCCATAATAATGTCTGAGAGGACAGGTTTGAGTTCTTTTAAATGCAGTCTAGCTACAATCTTACTGCCCCAGAATAAGACCGATAAGTCAAGTGATAGGTTTGTGGTCATTTCTAGATTTGGCATTTGCTTTCTTGGGAATTATGCGAATTTAAATCTCATTGAGGCTAGCATAAAAGATCTATTTCCAAAAATGTTGTGGGACTTGATCAGTGAGTCCGTAAGGTTTTGATGATGTTCATGAGTTTTTTAAAACGTCAACTGTGCAGCTCCCCCACCCCCCGGGGAGCAAGAAACCCCAATTTATTAATATCGAACTGATTATAAACTCTATTAATTTAGTCCTCATTTCCACTGTCATGGAATCACTAAGGTCCCATTTTGAATAAAATAAAATGGTTATCAAATGTGGCCTAAGTAATTTTGATTTTTGAAATGCTCCATTTTTGTTGGTACTTAATAATTTATATGAATTGGTATGTGCTCTTGCAAGGGATTGGCTTAAGCATTTGAATGGAAATCTTTTTGACACATCCATATTGGTTTGTAATATCCATATTTGTTTGTTTCTCTTTTTTTTTTTCACTTTTTTTAAATTCTTTTTTATTAGAAACAACAATGTTCATTGAGAAAAAATGAAAGAATACAAGGACATACAAAATATCGAGCCCACAAAAGAGAAGGAAGAATCCCTCTAAAGGAAGAGACTCCAACTATACAAAATAGAACCCTATAGAATAGATACAAAATGTCTTGGAAACTAAAGCCCAAAGAGAAACATCATATCTAACAAAGGGACAATACATCAAAAGAGTCACTCTCTAACTCCCGAACATCTTTTTATTCCCTTCCCCCTGGAAGACCCAAAGAACAACACACACCTTGGCCATCCATGAGAAAACGCTCCTTCTATCGAACAGTTGGATGAGGGAGAAACTTTCCAATCATATCACTAGTAACCCTATGACGAGCATGCAAGAAGCCAAACGTATAGAAGAAATAATCCCATATTGCTCTTGCAAACTCACAATGTTAGGGAATATGATCCAAGTCTTCCTCTGCCTTCCAACAAAGAATACAACAAAGCGGACCAACAAACGAGGGCAACTTCCTCGCAACGATCCATGGTGGATTAAACAATGCAAGTTGTTAACTATGAAGGATTGAACGATGCAACCTTTTGAAAACTTGTTGCATATATGTTGCAAGTGTTTAATAAGATGTAAATAGTAGGCCTATTATTAGAATATACTGATTTGAGCATGTTGATTATGTAGTATCTGGTGGTTTTATATTGGAATTTGTTCATTTGATCTTCTATGTTTTACATGTCTGAAGCATCTTGTGACATATTTCCAGGATACACTACGTATACAATCATGCTTAATATTGCGGCCACGTTTTGCAAGCGACTGAATGTCAAGGATTTGGTGACCAATGTTCCTGTATATAGCAGTTTTAGTGGTAAGGATGGCTCATCTAGAACAAGTTGGTGTCTGTCATGTTACTTTGACTGCGTATTTGATGATTACAATGTTTGTTGAATCAAATCTCAGATGGAGCTGCTGTTGGATTAAGCTTATTATTCAGACGTTGGGCTACCAAAAAGACAGCTGGGTCGACTAAAAATGGACGAGACTCGAAACCCAAGAATCTTGGTGTAAAGAAGTTTGGTGGGGAGGTCAGTGGCAAGGAAACAAATCACGTTGTCTTAAACTAGAACTGAATTTCTATTGATTGAAACTGTTTTGTTGTGAACTTATTTTACGGAGAGTTGTTCCTTCTGGATACAGAGAGTTATTCCTGGTAACATTATCGTTCGTCAACGTGGCACTCGGTTTCATCCTGGAGATTATGTTGGAATAGGGAAGGATCACACTCTTTTTGCCCTGAAAGAAGGCTGTGTCAAGTTTGAAAAGCACAAGCTGAGCGGACGTAAGTGGGTTCATGTTATTCCAAAGGAAGGGCACGTTCTTCATCCTGCTTATGCAACTACTTCTACTACCCCAGAATTGAAGACAACATGATGTTTGAGTTCGTTGATGAACATGGTCATGAATGGTATAAATTTTCTTGTAGTTTTTCATGGTCCACAGCAAATTCTGACTAAACTCGATCACCTCAAGAGGGGGTGTAGGCAGTCTCTTCGAGGGCATGTTTTTAATGTTTCTAATTTCTTTTTCTGGGAACCCTATCGTATTTCACTTTGGCTATTCTGCAGACGAAGATGTCCGGTCTTAGCTCGATGCACTTAACAAATGAGAAATCGCACGACAAAGAGAGAAATTTCCTTAAGTTGCCTCCTTTAAGTAAGTACAGGTGCACCGGACTGACAAATAATCGGTACCTCGAGTGTATTCAAGGTCCTCTTTCAACTTCCTCTCCTCCCTGAATTTGTTTAGGGATATTTTCTTAATTGACATGCCAATGTGTACTCTTTTTTTTTTCCCCAGTAAATGATAGATCCACGGCTTAACCATGAGCATTAGTTATTAATTGCTTATTATATATATTTATGTATATATTGTTGCTATAAGAAGGTTCAGCATGTAATTATGAGATGCAAATTATTTTGGACTGAAATGTCACAACATAGACACAGCTCTAAAGTTTGAAAAAGTCAGGGGCCAATGGTGAATTTTGGGAATTGTAATTGATGATATGTGAAGACTAATGCTACAATGGATATGAAACCAAAATTTTGAAAGGTCGAAGGCTGACATACCAATTTAACATATATGTTGATGGCAATGCAAGTTTTTTAAAACGTGCAAGAATTTTTTAAAATTAATAAATTTATAAAACTTTTCTATACTAAGCTTTTTTATTTCCGACATTTCACATTCTTATCATTTTGTAATTTTACAAATACATTTAAATATAGATTTCAATCTATTCAGTGGTAATTGATTGATGGCTAAGGTGGATTTAATTGTCACAATTTTAAAGCTTTTACTAATATATCCACAAAAAAATAGGTGCAATTATAGATAAAAATAATAAGAGAATAAATTAAACAAAATGTATTTGTATATGGTTTTAATGCTAAGATCAAACTTTATATGCAAAAAAATAAAAAGAAAGTGGTAATTGATTGATGGATAAGGTGGATAATCATACATACGAGGGTGAGAGATTCTAGGGAACCACACATCGTTGTTGAAAATGAGTAGAATATAACATTTCTATAGTTGTAGGACATGAAGAAGTTGATACAAATATACAAATATACAAATTCAATACAAAAGAAAAAGTTGATGATAGATCTCAATTTTCCTTTTTGTTCAATATGAGAAGAAGAGGGTCTTTTTATAGTTGTAGGAAATGAAGAAGTTTCAAAACTATTGTGATTCTAAACCTTTTGATATTCAATAATTAAATATATTTTTTTAAAAAAAAGAAAAAAAAACTTTTGAGATTCTACAATTTTTTATACTCTATAATTAAGTGTTTGTTATAAAATTTATAATTAAATAGATGTACATAACCTTCATAGGTTACAAATTTATCTATTAGCCTTTTATTAATCTTCATAACTTTCGTATCCGTTATTTAACAACCCTATAGATAGAGGTTGTAGAGATTATTTGTAAACACACAATTGAATGATACATATATGTTCTTTACTTTTTTCTCTTCGTTTCTCTTTTATGTTCTTATATTTGTTCTTCTTTTCTTCCATTTTATAATAGTGTTATATTAAACCATAATTAATGTCATTTTAATTATAAGTAATAATTAATTATTAATTAAGGTTTACTTTTTGTTCTCTAAAAAGCAATAATAATAAATGTCAAAAGACCCTTATCTACATAAGGGTGAACGTGGAGGTGTAAAGAAAAAAAAAAACACAAAAAAAAAGGTGTTTTGCTATGGACTATTAAATCAATGAAAGGTCAATTTTGGTATTAAATTAAAAAGGAAGGTTAATATTGTCTAAAAAGTTCTTTCACATTTGTACTTTTATATATACTAGTAAAGAAATACGTGGAATGCACAATTAAAAAAAACCATATTATTATTATTTTTTAAAATGAATCTTCTTTCTTATCTTATTTAAAAAATTATTCGTTTGCTACTTTAAAACTTTTCATAAAATCTCTCCTCAAGGTGTTTTTCATTGAATATCATGACTTAAGAGGGCAATAACAAACTAACACAACACACCTAAAAGTTAATAAAACTATAATGTATACTATTTTGTTAATTTAAAGAAAATTTAAAAAAAAAAGTGTTCAAACATATAATTGTTTAATTCTAAAAAATGCATAAGAAAATTGGTTGTTGGAACAAATGGAATATGGAAATGAAGGAGGAAGACAAATAGATTATTCTACATTAAAATTAAATGAATTTTTACATAATAACTACCCATTTTTCTCAACTTCTCTTCCAATTTTTCACGATACCCTAAATTGAATTGTACCTTTTGATATTTATGGTATTAGAGCGAGACACCATCAATTTAAATGAATTCATAACACCATCAAAATAAATTTCAAGCGATTTAATATCTTCTTCCTCCATATTTCACTATTCCATAATTTATTCAAATCTCCCCCTCCATTTTGTTCTCAACCAACTCTCTCATTTTCAATATCAATTCAAAATAAAGGATTAAAGAAGTTAAAAACGTAGAGAAATAACCAACTCTCTCTTTCTTTCCTTTTCCATATCAATTCAAAATAAGCACAGTAAAGAAGTTAAAAGGATGTAGAGAAGTGGAAAGAAGATTGAAAAAGGAAAGACAGAGGAAGAGTAGTATAGAAGCGTAGAGAGTGGAGGTGGAGGAGAATAAAAAGGGAAAGTGAAAAATTGCATAATAAGGATAGTGTGATTGATTTGGCTTCTGGATCATAAACTGGGACTTGCAGTTGCATGCTCGTGTGTTGGGAAAAGATATGTCATCATTTTATAGAGTTATATTTGTAGGAATTCAAAATGAAGGGGCATGAGAGAAATATGGGTGTCCATACGTAGAAAAAAAACGGGTACATGTTCGAGGGCAAAGAAGTCATTACCAAAAAAAAAAAGAAGCGGCAAAAAGGAAAGACAAAGAAACGGATGAAAATTGTGAATTAGTAATTGGTCATGTTTACTCATATTTGGAAGTATAATCAACATGAAAATGTTGATGTGGATGAGAATTTTGGAAAATCGTTAGTGCAAGTTTATGTATTCATAAACATTGAAAAAGAAAAATTCAAAAACAGTCTTACCATTAGTATATAGATAGAAAACATTAATAATCTTGGTTTAAACTTTTTAGGAAAAATATTTAGTGGTAGTAATGCAACTTTTGCATGTTTAGAGGTGATCTCAAATCGATGAATACTAACGATTTTTGTATATAGGCTAATAGTAAATGGTATTGTTAAATCTTTTTTTGAAAGGCTATAGTTATTATTTAAGCATTTGAAAGTTTAGAGTGGTAATTTTGAAACAAAATACTAACGATTTTCATCAAAAACTAACCGGAAGTGTCTTTTCTAACCTTTTTTTATTATTATTTAATGATATTATTGAAAATTTTAAAATTTCAAATGTATTTTCCATAACTAAGCTGAAATTTTAATGTTCATATCGCCAACATATAAAATAACATGATTATGAGTTTTGGAGTATGTAGATGTAACATTGTCTATGCTTCCATAGTTCATTGAAACATCAATGATTCCATGAAAGTATTCACCAATAAAATTACATAAAACAAACCATGACCCACCTAACCCATTCAAACCATAAATATATGGCTTAGAAAAACACTTGGTATCGTACATCTTAGACTGCACCCGTTTTTTTGCAACTCACCCAATTGTACATGTCCAACCATAGTTTATCATTTTGAGAAACTTTTTTTTTAGTTTCTTTTTACAAGGTGGGTTGGAATGAATTGCAAAGAAAAATGCATAGGTACAATCTAGGGTGTATCCAAGTATTATTCTAGAGCCTATTACATTTGTCACTCAAATAAACTTAAAATATGAAATTATGAAACTCTAAGGTTTCATTTAAATGGAAATGCTATTAGGAATTCCTCTACCTGTGAGACCTTCTGAACTAGTAGGAAACAACAAAGTATATGGCATATCCACAGGTCCTACTCTATTTTTCAATTGAGGATCTTTATTTCTCATAGCAATCTTCCCTTCAATTTCAGCCAACTTTTTCCCAAACTTCTCAAATGCTTCCAAAGCTTCCTTATCCAAAGTCCATTCAGGGTCGCTTCTTTGCCCTAAATACACTTCATCTGAAGAATGCCTTGACAAAATCTCAATAACTGACACCCCCACAAGAGCTTGTAATTGTGAAGTGATTGTTCTCAAGAACGCCTTTTCGGGATTCGTCTCGAGCTCTTTGTAGTCGGGAGTACCGTTTTCTGGTAGGAACCGACGACTAGTGGATGGTCTATTGGGAGCAAAGCCACCGTAAGGATATTGTCCAAAGTTAACTGCAGCATGAAGAGCTGAAGAGATCCATATAATGATTGTACAACTTTGTATTAGGTCTTGAACGGATTGCATTTTTGGCCACCATGGTTCATCTTTCTTATCTGCATGGCCTTTCTCGCGAAGCTCTTTCCACCATGATTGGAGCTCTGTATCATTATGTAGTGTTTGATCATCTTTGTAGTAGAAAGAGCAATAATCTTGTACCCATGTTTTGATTGCTGACCAAATCTCAAGACCATCAACAGCATATGGATAATCTTCTATTAGTAGTTGAAGTCCATGGGGAGAGCTTGAATCCTCTGTTGCAACTCCTCTTTAACAAATTAAGCCAAGGTTTGAATGTTAATGAATGAAGTGAGAAAAAACAAGAGACAAAATAGTGTGTGATATATATATATATATATAATAAAGTTATGTTATCATTTTATGGTAGTGCTCAAGCAAGCTGGAATAGCTCAGTTGGTTAGAGCGTGTGGCTGTTAACCACAAGGTCGGAGGTTCAAGCCCTCCTTCTAGCGTTTGTTTAAAAAGTAATAATAATTTTATAGAATTGAAAATATATATAATATAATCGACCTATTTTGTTTTAAACTTTCTTATATTTACAAATGTCCCTTAAACAAAGATGAGGACTATAGTAAAATTAAACTAATAAGCAAACATGGGAATTTCTTAACAAAATTCTAAAAACAAAACAAGTTTTTAAAAACTATTTTTGTAGTTTTCAAAACCCAACTTGAATTTTGAACCAAAAATAAAGAAACCAATCATATAGATTTAATTTTCAAAAATATATATATATATATATATATATGTATGTCATTATCAAAGGGGTCTAAATATTTTGTAATGATTACCTTTTGATTAGATCAGCAGGGAGAGCTTGTTGAGGGAAGACCCAAGTTTTGTAAACAAAAGAAGACAGCTCCATGGAGTATTTAGCTGGATAATGAGTTGTTTCAATAATTCCATCAGCATTAATAAGAGATTGTCTAGCTAAAGCATTAATGTTCATTGTGTCTCGAAAATGAGGAACAAGCAACTTGTGAATTGGATGAAGAACACTTAATTGTCTGTTGGTTGCTATCACAAATGGTTCGATTGTTGCATGAGTATTCAACCTATAAATTATAGAAAATGTAAACAAATATAAGTTCGGAGAAATATTATTCAACTTTATTGAAGATATGTAGGTGTGTGAATTTACTCATAAATGGTGTGATTATAATTAGGTTTTGATAAGGGGAAAAAAAAAGTGACAAATCAATATTTGTTTAAGGAAGAAATGTAAATCAACAAGGAAAAAGAAAAAAAATAAATAAATAAACCATCAAGGTAGACCAAGAATCAAACTAATAAAAAATAATCAAACTAATTATCAAAATATTTTTAATTTTTGGTTTCACCTCGAGCCTGTGTTCTTCTTTTAAAAAATATATTTGCGGTACACCCTAGACTGTCACCCATCTTTTTGACGTCCACGGAGTCATCCAACTATAGTTTACCTACGAAGAAAACTATTTTTTTTTTCTTTTCTGTTGGTGGCTGGAGAGAGCAAAATAGATGGATGTAGTTCATAATGTATCTAAATATTTGTTTTTCTTCTTTTTAAATCTATAATATTAACCATATATGTCTTTGGTTTTATGAAAAACTCAACTATAAACAACAAGATTTTCCTTCTTCGACAAACAAAACTTTATTTGTTAGAGGGAGGAGGTTGAGAGAGAGGGAGAAAGGAGGAAAGAAAGAAAAAACAATAAGAAAAAAATATTATATATAATTTAGTAATTAAATTATTTTTAAAAAAATAGGTGTCACATTAACTTGCAGTTGTTAGAAATTAAAAAAAAAAAAAAATAGAGGGACCAAAGATATGCTACGAAACCCAGAACTCATAGCTAAAAAATTGTTGAGTTTAAAATTCAAGGACCCCAATGCAACTTAAACCAAATCTGGAGACTAAAATTAAAGTTTAGGGTAAGAGAAAATTTTACCAATGGCTAATAAGTTGATGATAGCCAGTATCATTAACAGTAACATAAGCTTTAGCTAGCTGCCAAATTGTGCCATCAACTCCTGTCTTAGCAGGCAAAATTACTCTACTAATGACCCCAAATTTGTCCCCTTGAGGATGTGGTAAGCTTAATTCAATTGCCAAAGGCTTTAAAGTCCCATCATTTTTCAAGAACAAAACTGTTCTTGTAGCATAAGTCTTTGTGGGAGTTGTATTTATTCTTCTAAGATATGGAATCAATGAATCATGGTGATTCAATATGTATAGCTTGTTCTTCTCAACTGCCTATCAAAAACAAATTTTATTTAAAGAAAAGTTTCAAAAAAGTAAGCAATCAACTCTAAAATTCTTAGTTTAATGTTTAATTACCTCATCCACAGTTAGCCCATCTAAGCCATCTTTTATGTGTTCTTCAGTTATTTTGCTTGTTTGATCACCATAAATGTTAGGATCCAGTTTGCTTGTAGGAGGAAATTCCTGTAATTAAAAAACATGATATAAGCTTAATATTTGTAAATAAACTACAATTAAAAAAAAAACATATTAGGTTAAAATACGATTTTGATCCTTCTATTACGAGATTTCTATACTTTCAATAAGTAATCTTAAATTTTAGTCCTTCAAAAGGCGCCTTTTTTTAAAAAATGATTAAATAATAATAATAATAATAATAATTTCATGCAAGAAAATACAAATATACTAGTTTTATTTTTTAATTTTTTAGTGGAAAGACTCATAGATTAAAAGTAAGTTAGGAATCAACCATAAACTAGTAGTAGACACTAAATTAAAGATTTATTGAAAATACATAGACTAAAATTGTATTTTAACCAAATTATTTTTATAAAAAAAAATTACTTGAAGACGAGCAATAACTACGGGGTTAACTCCGGCCAACATTTCTCTTGCAAATTCTTCATCAGTGCTCCATGCAAACTTATCCTCTATTCCAAGTTATTGAAATCACCAAAAAAAAAAAAAAAAAAAAAAGAACACACAGTAAGTTATCCATACAAACAAATTTAATAATAATAAAAAATATATATATATATATATTAGTTGCAATTATTTTACTTTGGGAGGACTCTGTACTAAAACAAGAAAAGCAAGAAAAAGAAAAACATACCATGGATTAGCTGAGGAGTTGGGAATCTAAGAAATCTTTCACCATCAGTTCTAAAGATTTCTTTAAGCAATGGAGCTGGAATGTTGTCAGTGATACTCTCAAGCAAAGTTCTTGGAACAGGCAAACCTTTTTCAAAGAGGTCAAAGACATCATTAAAGTCATCAAATTCCCCTGGGGTGCTATCAAATAGATCATCCAATTTTGGTTTGATTGATCTTGAAATTGATTTTAGGCCATAAGCAAGAAAGTCTGACATCTTCAAGTGACCAAATCTTTCATCTCTTGGAACGTAAATATCAGTTGGTTTACTTGAACCTGGTAATCTACTTTCACTTTTGGGATCTGCATGTTCAAATCACAATAGAAGTTCAACATACCTTTAATATTAAAACGTTGTTTCATCATTGCCAACTTTCCTCCCTAACTCAATTGGTTAAGATATATATTATCAATTTGAAAGATTGATGAATTTCAAATCACGACTACTAGATGGTAATAAGTAAAAATTAAAAAAAAACAAAAAAAAAACCATAAATATACCTGAACATCGGACCTCTCGATAAAAAAGTCTTATATGTTTTTTAAACAAGTTTAATTATATCTACATACATACAAGAATTTTACATTTGGAGTTAATCACAATATTTCTGTTATATGTGGTAAAATATAACGAAAAAAAAAAGTCTACAAATATCACTAATGTGAATGTAATATTAATTTACGATTTTTTGGTTAATTAATTACAAGTTTAGTCTTTAAATTGTGAGGTGTGTGCTTTCGTCATTGAACTTTCAATATTATATCTAATAGAGGTCCTTGACAAATTCGAAAATTAATTGAATTATTAAATATAAATATAAGTTTTATATCGAATAATGAAATTCTCATCTTTCAATTATTTTGAAATTTAAGGACTAAAGAGATACAAACTGATTGAATTTGCAATTTAACCTTGATTAATTTTAAGCCATTTTGAAGGTGAAATGCTTATGATATTAATATATGTTTAGTTTTTTCTATTAACTTTTTATTGATATTTCTATTAACATTTAATCTTCCTAAAACCTAAGATGTTTCCTTCACCATCAAAATATAAACCATTGTAAAAATAAAAAAATAAAAAAATAAAACATTTAAAAAAAGTAATATAAAAATTTTGCCACCAACTTCTAAATCATTTGAGATAGGAAAAAAATGAGCAACGTGCATGATATAAAACAATACACAATTATCATCATCTAGAGTGAAAAAAAAAAAATCAAAATGAACATAGTTCAACTGGCATACGAATGTGTTAATGACAAAAAGATTTGTAGTTTGAATTTCTCTATCTCTATTGTACTAAAAAATAGAGAGTGAAAAAATCAAGAAAAAAATTTAAAAAAAAATCAAACATTAATATGATGATGAAATAATTAATTGATTAATTAAACTTAGTAGTAATTATTAATGATTTAGGAATGTATATAATTGTGATTTAAAAATTTTTACTACATTTAACTATTGTCTAGACCACACAAATATAGATATTTTTGAGTGAACACAAAGATAGATGTTGAGGTTAGATATTATCAAAGCTTTTCTTTTAAAAAAAAATAAAAATATATGTATATATAATTTACCTTTCTTGGAAGGTGGTCTTCCCGTTCTTCCTCTACGAGGGTACGGATATTTGGATGAACCTCCAAGTATAGGACGACCAAGGTCCAAATTACTATCTGGGTCACCAATATCATTGTATACATCATAATCATAAATTCTATCCCATTCCTTTCTCTCTCCTTTTCCATTTCCTCTAAGATTCAATAGTTCATCAGCCCTATATTTGCGAAGTGGCTCCGGTGTTTCATTAGGAAGGTATGCCTGTATTCAAATTATCGATATTGTCAACCCAAACATAGCTCAGTTGATCAAAACATTATATATACACTCATTCAAAAAGCAATGGTTTGTGGTGAGTATCACACAATTGGTTTTGAGAACTAATCCTCTATGTTTATATAATATGGTATCAAAACAACATATGAATTACCTAAATGGACATTTGATTCTTTAAAAAAAAAAAAAAAAAGTTCAGAAATAACCAACTCCAAAGAGATTGAGGTCAATTATCTCACATTGAAAAAATGAAGAGGATGACTCACAATTTTTGAAATATACGTGAGATATATACCAATCCACTCCTACTCTTAAACTATAAAAACATGAATTGTCGAATATTTAATCAACTATATTTTTTTTCTTTAATGTTTAAGGGTCGTTTGAAAAAATGGAGAGATCACCTCACATTCTTTATAAAATAGATGGGTTAATCTTCTCATTGCAATAGTTTTGAAATTGAATATACAGGTTTGTTTAGTAGGTTAGCAACTTTTGACCTTTGACTTTTTTTTAATTATTTTTTAGATGTGGTACTTCAAAACTAATAAAATGTGAAGCAAAATATTTTAAAGGGTACACTTCGATTATAAATATGCAAATTGCTCTTATATCTTAATTAATTCCATAGTCAAGGGCCGAGGAAGTCCTTTTATTTTAAAATATTAATTATCCCAAATATATAGGCTAAGCTAGGGATTATGCCAAAGCGAGCTTAGCTCAGCAATAATTGGCATAACGTTCCATCCTCGAGGTGGAAGGTTCGAATCCTCCATCTCCCACTTGTTGTACTAAAAAAAAAAAATCTAGAAATCATATATTAAAGTGTCATTATCATGCAAAACCAGGTGCCTTATACCATATTATAATATTTAAATCATCAAGATAGCTAAGTTGATAGGTGATTAAACATAGATTACTACAATAGTTGATGAGCACAATAAACTTTTCTTTTCCTTTTAATAATTCTTAAATAAAAAGTAAAAAGCTAAAAATATATATAATTTAATTTCTAATATTAGTGTGATCATTATCCAACTTATGTGTTGAAAATTTTAGATTAATTTTTTTTTACACATTTATATTGAATTTTTTTTAATCAAATCTTTCCCTCTAGCTAAATGTGTTAAAGCTCAAGGATGCAACAATGATGTAAAATTAAGATATATTTTTATTATCTTAGTGAGAAATATCTTGTGTTTTCATTTCTCAAATTAAAAAAAAAAAAAAAAAAAGTTACAAAATCAAACATGTCAATTTTACATTGCCTTAGTCTTTAAAACCTTACTTCGACATGAAATAGTAAATTACGAGGTTATTATATAATGATAATTGATAGCTTCATAACAAGTATCGTGGTTTTCAAATTCATGCAATACCATTTTTGTAACGTTTTAATGATGGATAAGGACTTGATCATGAAACTTTACCTGATTGGCAAAAAATATACGATCATTTTTGTATTTATCAGCAGGATAAACCCAAGAATTGCAATCAAAATGAAGTCTACCATGGCCAGGGACATCCTCAAGAGTGAGAGATTTGAGAAAGAATTCACTAAAATGTTCATTTCTAATGAAGAAAGCACCTGGAACTCCAATTTCTTCATCCCAATCAAATGTAATACTGAAGGCTGTTTCTCCAGCAAAAATTGGGATTATTGTATTCCCAACCCAATTCTCCAAGTATGCTGCCTCTCCCACTTTCCCTTCAAAATCTTTAGCTGTTTTGTTGAATACCAAAATTAAAAATTAATAATAAATAAATAAATATTCCAAGGTTGTTCGTCTCTACTTGAAATCATGAATAAAATATCCTTAATGTTACACATTACACAGTCTTTAAAATAAAAACAATAAAAAAATACTTGTCAACCTCTGTTGATTTCTTTGTTTTGTTATCTACACTTTAAGAGTGTTTTAAACATTCAAGTCAAGTTTTAAAAACTAAAAAAATTAAAATAAAATGTTTTTATTTTAGAATTGGACAAAAGGTTCAATTGTTTACTTAAGGAATATGAGGAAACAAAGTTAATTTTAAAAAACTCAAAAAACTAAAAACTAAGGCCCCATTTGATAACCATTTCACATTTTGTTTTTATTTTTTTTTAAATTGAGCCTACACATACTACTTGCACCTATTGATTTTTTCTTCTTTTGATGTCTATGTTTTAGGAGTGCTTTCAAAAACCAATCAAATAGTAAATTAAAAAAATTTTTAAAATTAAAAAAAAAAAAAAAAAAAAAACTGTTTTTTAAATTTGACTTAGAATTCAAATGTTTAGTTAGAAAATATGAAAATCATATTAAAAAATTTGAAGAAAAAAAAAAAAGCGTAAATTTTATATTAAAAAAATTGAATGCAAGTATATGATGAGGATGCTAAAAACGTGTCAATCTAGTTGAGATATCTAGGTCCATCTATTGATATCCCCACTAGTACTTTATTTAAAAAAAAAAAAAAAAAAAAAATGGATGCAAAATAAATACCAACCCAGCCCTAAATGGTTAGCAAGAACAAGACTAATTTTTTGTTTGATAAAGAATTGAAATTGAATATAAAGAAGTTCAAGAAAATGTTAAATCAATCGTTATCGTAACAAATTTAAAAGTCGCCTTTAAATTCATTCATTTTAAAAATAAAAAAATAAAATAAAATAAAAAAAAAAACAACTTGGTCTCTCCAAAGACTTTCACACTTTTGTATTGGTCTTTGTATTAGCCAAAATAATTAAATTATTGTAGTTTACTTTATGTGTAGAGTGTTTAATAAAAAATTTATTGAGTATTATGTGAATTTGAATGTTTGTATATATATCGTGTTGAAATCATTAATGATGTAAGATATTTTAAATAAATTATGAAAAATTCAATGACAAGTAATATATATTGAAAGAAATTTTTATAAAAATTTAAGAAGAAAAACAGTTTAATTTTCATACTTCACGTATTGTAAAAAAAAAAAAAAAAGTAAAAAATGAAAATAATATAATATAGCAATTTAGTTTATAAATATCGAAAAAAAAATGTAAAGTATTCCCTAGATCAAAATAAAATTTGCCCATTTGATGTATTTAAGCTTTTATTTTTTATTTTTTTTCCTTCAAACTTGAATATCTAATAATCAATAAACAAAACATTTGGGTGTCAAGAAAACTCATAGAATATTAAATCTTAAGTAGGTCGCCACCATAGATTAAATTTATAACCCTTTCGCTCTTTGGACTTTTTAAGATATTTCCACTACCACTAGACCAACCCATGATGGTTAAGACATTTATGTATTTATGTTTTTTTTTTTCTTCTGAACAAGATACTAGTAAACAGGATATTAGGTGTATCAGGATATCTTAACTAGCTTGACACATCGTGACACCCTCATCATATCCCAAATTGAGTCGATATGTTATCAAAAGAATGAGAATAGAGAGGTTCAAAATTTACAATAGAGCTAGAGGAAACTTCATCACAAAAGAAAGATGAAATATGCAAGATTAGAGGAAAGCTTTTCAATTAAGAACAATTATGGTAACATCATAATTAAAAAAAGAGATTAGATTTGGAGGTCCAAAGCACAACCAAAATAAATGATATCATGACATAGATGATTAAGAGATCTATCAACACCTTGGAACGTCCTCCTATTTCATATATGTGTTTATGTGTTGAATAATATTTTTAAAAAAAGTAACAGAAAAAGACAAATATTTCTTTTTATGCAAAGTTTGAAGTCTAGATACCGATGTTAATTTTTTTTATAAAAAAAATGGAATAGGCACCAAAAAGAAAATAAATGATAAAAATAAAATAGAAGAGACAAAAAAAAAAAAAAAAAAAAATGGAAACACAGAGTAGTTCCATGGGCAAAATACTAAAACAAATTTTATGAAAAATTCATTCACTCAAAGAAGAAAAAAGCTTTTCCAAGATTTTATAAGTAAAATCTCAAATAGTTTTGCAAACCTCTAGCATACATAATTCAACATGCATTTTTTTCCATTGAGCTATTTCATTAAAAATTTGAATCCTCATTTTATTAAACTAAAAAAAAAAATTATAATTATATATAAATAACTTAACAATAGATCTAGCCTCATTCGAAAGTTCAAAAATCAAAATAAAATAAGTACGAAGTAAAGTAAAACTCACAAGGGTCTCCATGATGAGCGCTAACAAGTCGAAGAGAAACACCACCCCCTAAAAGCTCATGAAGATTATCCAGAACAGTGGAACCAAAATCATTGAAGTCCAAAACATTGTCTCTCATCAAAACCACAGTTCCATGGATTTTCTTCCCTCCATGCTTCAACCCAGAGATAGCCCCCACAATGCTTCCAATCAACATTTCTTTATTCCAAATTACAAATAAAACAAAACACTCAATATATCTTTAAGAAGAGTGGATATTTCAGAACATGTTCTAATTAGAGGGCAAGAAGGCCTTGGGATTTTATAGGCCAAAATATGGCTGCCATTTTCTTTTTTTTTTTTTTTTGCCATCATTATCATTACTCTTCATTATTAAAAGCTTTTTCAATGAAGTCTGCGTTTTGGCCAAAAAAAAAAAAAAAAACGACTTTTTTTTTAGTGGGTTTCGTATCCTTCATGTCTCTCTCTCAAATATCTCATAAATTTGGGCTAAGGAAAAAATTATTATTATTATTATATTATTTTGTAAGAAATTTAATTCGATGTAAGGAAGATGAATAGATTTGAACTTCGTACCTTTTAGTTGATGATATCTACGTTAACTAAATGATCAGTTTTATACTCAAGTTTAGACGTTTAATATTGTTAGATAAAGAGTTGTAATTTCAATAATTTATAATATTAAAAATTTAAAAATTTATTAAATATTTTATAAAGTTTAAAAGTCTATTAATTTGTTTGTTAATTAAAGAGTGATGGTTGAACTAATAAATTAACTAATATTAATTAAATAATGTTGGGTGGTGGAGGATATTATTTGACAATTGTCTTGTGAAAGTCTAAACTGGTTGGTACTATCAATGTCCATGTAATCATAATTCTACTCCTTTTGGTTTTTTTTTTTTTTTTAACCTTTCTTTTCATACTTCACTAAAAAAAATTTAAAAACATTTAGGAAAAAATGAAACAATAATAATTATGATTTAACAATTAAATAAATAAATTGTAGAAAAAAATAGTAGGTAAATTTTATAAACTGATGCACCTAAATCTTTTAAAGTAGGGTAAGAAAGATGCCAAAAATATTTGGGTTTTTTTTAGTACATAACGTGGGAAATTTAATGAAAATAGTTAATTAATGACTTTCTACATATTATTTGGGTCAAAATTTTTAACTTGTTGATTTGACCAAGAATTAATATGTTCCTACTTTTCAAACCATATCCGGTAGAAATGTTGAAATTATAAGGGAATGAAAAGGTGTTGCCTACACGTTTCAATTAGGTTGCTGTCACAAAACAATAATAATAATAATAATATTAATAATAAAAGGAAAATTATTTTAAAGTATAAAATTGTTAAAAATATTCACAAATAATAGTAAAATATCACAGTCTATTTGCAATAGATCGCGATAGACTACTATATGTGGTAGAGTAAAATTTTATGATAATTGTAAATATTTTGGTTCATTTTTTATATTTGAAAACAACTCCTAATATAAAACTTCGATAAAATGAATTTTTTATTTTTCATGTCTTAATTAATTTAGGTTAAATTAAAAAAAAAAAAAAACAAAACATGTGGACTTTCTTCTTGTTTCAAAACTACTCTTATTTTTGTAAAAGTTGTAATATTATTACTATTATCTTCCATAAACATTTTTAAACTAGAAATCATTTAGAGTTTCAAATGATTTAGGCATGAAATGATGCAGTGGTGAACTACAACAATTTGGCAATTTAAATTTTTGTTGTAGGTCACAGCCACGTTATTTTTTGTTTTAATTTTCATTCGAGATATTAATGGTAGTTTTAAAATGTTAATGAAAAAGTTAAGGGATTATATTCTAAGTTTTGAAAGAATAGAGGTATTTTTTAATTGAAGGAGAACAATACTTCTATTTTTTTTTAATAATTTAGTCATTGATTTATTTCAATTAATTAAAAAGATGTTGCTACATGTTTTCTCCACTTTTTAAAATTTTAGGAAAGAAAATCAAATTTCACCTTGTGAAAAAGGTGTATCAATTTTGGTCAACAACTTTTAATTTCATTGAAAGTTAGATGTTATACTTGGATAAATTAATGAATGTTTTTAGTCTTTGAGTTTTGAAGGATATGTGCATTTCGTTATTGAGTTTTCAAAACATATTTTTTTGTCCCCAAATATTTTAGACTAAGTGCATTTGGATGTTTCTGAGTTTTCAAAATGTATTTTTTTTCTCTAAATTTTTAAAATTACATTTAAAAAGTCTTTTTAAGTATTTTTTAAATTATTTTATATAATTATATGACACCTCAAATTACAAGAATAAGTATAAAGAAATTTAGAGAGAAGGGGTAAATTTTTTTAACTATTTTTCTAATTTAAAATAATAAAAAAAATTAATGCATGTATCTTTTAAACCTATTTTTTTAAAAATCAAGAGACTAAAAAGATACATTTTACAAATTTAGGGACCAACTGCACCTGTTCTAAAGCACTCGATGACTAAAAAAGTATATTTTGAAAACTCAAAGACCAAACGCACACGTACCCTTAAAAATTTAAAGATTAAAAGTGTAATTTTATTATTATTATTATTATTTAATTAGCAAAGGACAATTAGAAGTAAATTGTATGACGTGGAATGATTAATGAGAAATAAGGTTAAAACGTCAAAAATTATTAACGAGAAATAAAAACATATATATATAAAAGATAGTTGAATTATGATGGGCACATATTTTCAACTAAAAGATATTAATTTTTAAATTTTAGATGACGAAGGATAGGAATGATTTTATTAGTGTTTTGTTAGATTCTATACATGAAACATTTTTTATGGGATAAAAATTTGCTCTAATTCTCGAACCTAATATTTATCAAGGGATAAAACACATGTTAGGTTAAAAAATAAGTCATTTACCCACATTCATTAAAATAAAATTATTAAAATTATTATAAAAAAATAAAAATTAAAAATAAAAACTTGTTTGGGAATAATTTAGACCCCGTTTTAAATTTATTTAGTTTTTGTTTTTGAACATCTACCTTTGGTTTTCAGTTTTTTAAAAAAGATAAAAAAAACAATACATGTTATTGTTTTTTTGTTTTCTATTTTTTAAAAACAAAGAACAAAAATCGTGTTTGTTAATTACTTTTTGTTTTTTCTAAAGAAAAATTGAAACAAAAATTATGTTTGACGAATGTGACTTTCTTTTCTATTTCTAAAAGAAAAAAAAAAATGATGACTTTTATAATTTTATATTTTTATAAAATAAAATCAAACTATATTAACCATTATTTTTATAATTTTATATTTTTGTAAAATAAATCAAACTATATATATATCCGTGTTCTAGTTTTTTATTTTAAATGCATTGATTAATCACAAATAAAATAAAATAAGTTAACAATAATAAACACAGCTACAAAATACAAGAAAATAATTGCATTTTTTAAGAGCAGATTATAGAAGAATAAGGAAATAATGAAAATAATTAATTTGAACCCAACAAATTCACGTTGTTTCTTTAAGATAATTTTGTTTCCTTTATGATGCTCAATGTGTCATGAATAATCATCTCTCAACATAAGACAGACTACTAACCTATCAGTGCAATAATTTAACCACAAGATTCAACAGATGCTACATTGTGTGAATAATTGTACATGAAGGAGATAAAAATTCAGGAGATGAGATAATTAAAAGAACAATTTTTTATAGTTTTGTGTATTTTAATTTGTTTAAATTAATAAAAAAAACCCACATATTTATCGAGTCACATATTTCTAAGAAAAACATATAATTTAAATGAGATTGTGTTAAAAAAAAAAAATCATCAAGAATTATGGTTTTCTAATATTTCTTTAAAACCATATACTTATTTAATTTATATTTTCCAACTATTTCAACTATGAATGTTTAAATTGTTTATAAAGACTTTGAGATATTTTTTTTTAAAATAAAAAATAAGAATTAATGAGAAAATGAATGTGTAACATAAGAAAATATTTTCAACATTCTTTACCAATTTCATTTAAAATATGGGAAAAAAATTGCCATGAATAGGGTTCAAGCCCAGACAAAGGGAAACAAAATGCATTCGCAATAACCGTTGGACCACCACACGACCGTAAGCATATTGAAACAATTGTTTTAATAAAATAATGAAATGCACTTCTTGAAAAATCAAAAACCATTTTCAAAAACGAGTTTTTTTCTATTCCAAATTTTGTTAAAATTTTCACATAAATTTTGGTAGAGCCCTCTTCAAATATAGCAAAAAAAATCAAAATATTTATAAATATAACAAAATTTTACTATCTGCGATAAACCGCGATAGATCCCGATAGACTACTATCTATATCTTAGTCTATCACGGTCTATCACAGATAGACTGTGTATTTTGCTATTAGTAGTAAATATTTTCACCACTTTTGCCATTTAAAATAATTTTCTTTTTTATAATAAAAAAAATTTTAAAAAAAAACTCAATTGGATAACAACTATATCTATTTTTTAAAAGCTAAAAATAAAAAATCAATAAATTATCAAACGGCCTTATAAATTTGTGTCTTTTTGTTTTTGAAAATAAGTCTAAATACTACTTTCATCTATTGATTTTTTTTATTTTATTGTCAACAAATTAGTATTGTTTTCAAAATCAAACCAAAAGTTTGAAAACTAAAAAAAAATAAAGTTTGAAAACTAAAAAAAAGAAGTTTTCAGAAAATAATTATTATTTTTGAAAATGGGCTAAAAATTCAATGTTTACATAACGAATTCATCAAAAACCATCACTATTTTTAAGGATAAAAAATTAAGAGAAATATTTATCAAACAGTCTATGAATTCATATAAAAATAAAAGCATGGGCTATTTTCATTGGTTGGTTATTTATTATTTTACATAAAATAAATAATAATAACGTATGTGTTCTACAAGAATTTTAGTGATGTGTAGCCAATTTTTTTTTAATGGTTGTCACGAGATGTACTTTCCATATTTCAATCCAAAAAGAGAAACTAGAAAAAGAAAAAGAATTTACTTTTGAGTTATTTCATGTCATAAATAAATTATATTGGGAAAGTGTCTAAGTTGTTTGGACAACTTGAGTATAGTTTGGTAGATAAAGTTATCAACTATCATCGATGGTTTGATCCACAATATCATATATTGTTGAAATTAAGAAAGAAAAAAAATATTTAAGTTAGTTTAATCGATACAATAAAACTAAGAAATCAATTTGATAATGTGATTTGCTATTATTAGATAAGATCAAAGCCTTCAAGATTGATGTTGACATAAATACTAAGTTCAATTTTGTGAGAAGAATGACAATAAAATATTGATGTCAACGATTATATCGGATAGAACTTATAAATATATTTAAATTAATTAAAAAAATATATTTCATTATTTTAATTAAAATAAGTTTAAATTTCTTATTATTTTAATAAAATATTTTCTTGATATTTTTGTTAAATTTTAATGTATAATATAATATTATTTTGGTTCACCTGATTATAATAATATTATATCGATATCAAACTTGGCATATGAGTAAGTTATGGAAATGTTGACATTTCAATTTGATATTAGTTTTTTGGATAATTATTTTAAATGACAAAATTATTGAAAATATTTTCAAATATAGCAAAATGTCACTGTCTATTACTGATAGACAATAGTAGATGATAGTGGTCTATTAGGGTCTATCACGATCTATCATGACATTTTGTTGTATTTGTAAATATTTTGGCTTATTTTACAATATTTGAAAACATCTTTTTATTATTATTATTATTACATATTACCCTCATGTATCACAATTTAATTATTTAATATCACCAAAATCTTGTTTGATACTATTTTTAATATCTTAACGCCAACTATAAATTAAATATTTCATAAAGATAATGGGAAAGAATAACCTCATGCTTTCCCAATATTTTAGTGTGTCATTTGCCAATATAATATATCTCACGAACAATGTGATATTTGAATATTATTAATTTGTTTGAGAGTAATTCTACACAACGAGTTTTTTTTTTTTTTTTTTTAAATGAACACAAGGAGTTTGATGCATTGAATTTTATAATATAAAAAATTGTGCCTTCTCATCCATTGTAATAATAGATGTATTCAAATATTTGACAAACTTTTGAAAATACTTTGGATGTGTTTAGGAATATGTTCACATCAAAAAGAAATATATCTCATTTAACATATGGATGTGTTAATAACTAAGAACTTTGTGGTTTGAATTTTCCACTATTATTATACCAAATAGAAAATAGTTTTCACAAATTTAAGTTAAAATGTTTATCAATATTTAACTCCAAATTAAGGGGTGAAATTAATTTTTTTGTTTTTTTTTTTTTTTCCTCTAAGGAAAAACATTTGTGTATAAATTGAGTTCTTCTTATCCCTTTCTTTTAATATTTATGGCTAGATATAGGATTAAAATAGGGCACTTTCGAAAAATATATGAAAGAAAAAAAGTGGTGTAGAAACTAATTGAAAAGATAGAGTTTTTTTTATTTGTTTTTTATTTTATTTTCCGTTTGTTTAAAAAATGGAAGTAATGTTATTTCCGTCTTTAAATACGAAATTGATACCCACAAGCCACAAAATTGGTCCACGTAAACCAAACTAACTCAGCATTCATTGGTCATTTCATTTTGAAAAGAAAAATTATTATAAATAGAAAATATATCAAATTATTTACAAAAATATAGGAACATTTTACTATCTATAAGTAATATACTACAATAGACTCTATCGTCTGTCACTTGAGTTATAGATGTAGCCACCTCTTTTTATCCGGCTTCATTTAAATTAATTTATTTTGAGATTAATTTTTATTTTGATTTTTCTATTCTAATTTTGGTTGTTATCCTCCTTTTTTGTGCTAATTTCTACATCTTCCAACTTTTATTTTAGTTTGGTTAAAGTAACCAATTTAGTTAGGGCAAGAAAAAAAAAAGGGGAAAGCAAAGCAAATTGGAAAAAATTTGAATTTGGTTTTAGTTGCCTAAAAGTTGTTCTTCCTTTTTTAGCTCAAGCAAAGTTTGGCAAAATTTCAAAATTGAAATAAAATCCATTACAAATAAGCAAATGTGGAAATGACTTTAGACTTTATAACCCCTCAAAAACCCTACCAAGCCACCACTTCCATTAACTCTTATTTTCTCATAGCCTCCACACCTTTTTTTTTTTTCATCAAACACCAATCCCTTCTTTCTCAACAAAAATTCTTGAGAGCCTCCATCCACAACCCCAAAATCCTCATTTTTTCTTCCGAAATAAAAACATAGCAACTATACCCAAAATCCCCCCTTCTTTAAAAACTCTAGAGCCTCCATCCTTACTTACAATAAGAGAGTTTGGTGTTCTTGTTGCCAACTTTGCTTTTAATTCTTCTTCTTCTACTTCTTCAAGTAACTTGAGAAAAAGAAGTGCTAAGAGTGTTAGATATTTTGCTACTATTTTCGTTTTTTTATCAATTATTTGTTTATTTACTAGTAGTATTATTATTATTCTTAGCATCATCTTTTTATTATTATTATTTCTTTTCTCGAGTTTATCTTTCTTCATTTGTCTATTTTATCTTAAGAATCATATTTAATCATTTTATCTTTCAAGAATTTTGTTTTGTCACTATTCTAATATATTCATGTTGTGTTATAATTAAGTGATATTAGTCTAATGTTCTTAATCTTTGTTTATTTTTTCTAAAAAACTCCGACGACGGATTCTAGAAATATTTGAGAGTCCGATTTTCTAGAATCTTGAGGTGAGGAAGTCGATTCTTTGGGAGTCCGAGATTGATTTCCAATATGTTTTGTTAAACGTTTCATATATTTTTTAATATCATTGCTTATTTATTTATTACTTTAAATGTATTATTAAATTATATATTTTATCAATGTAACTTTACATATTTAAATTAATGTACTTTTTTAGAACAATCTCCCTAGCATTTTCAATAATTTTAAATTTATTTCCAAATCATTAATATTTAATCCCTTTGAGTTTTGGTAAAGAAGATGTTTTAATTTTTTTTACAAAAAAATGTTTTCAAAAGAGTTTTCCTTAAAATTTCCAACGACGGAATTTAGAAAATTTGGGAGTCCGGTTTTCTAAAATTCTTGAGGTGAGAAGTCGATTCTTTGGGAATACAAGATTGATCTCCGATATGTTTTTTTTATTTTTTATTGTGTTCTTTTATATTTGTTTAATTTATTATGATGCTTCTTTAATTATGTTTCTTTTATATAATGTTCATATTAATTATTATTTAATTTCTAATTAAAATTTTCCAAAGTTTTTTTAAATCTTTCTAAATTAAAATTTCTCAAAGTTTTAAAGTCTTTCTAATTTACATTTATCTAAGTTTCTTAAAATTTTTCAGAAGAGTCTTCCTAAATCATTTGAATTTCTTTTCTTTAAAATTACACTGATTATGTCTTCGAGCATCCACAAATTAATATGTGATTTTAAAAGGTTTTATAATAACTTGTTTTTAAGACTGTTTTTCTAAAAAAATCCTATAATGGAATTTAGGAAATTTGGAAGTCCGATTTCCTAGAATTCTTAAGGTGAGGGATCAAATCTTTAGGAGTCTTAGAAAATTTTAAAACAAAATCATATAATAATGTGAAACTAGAGTTATTATTATTATTATTATTATTATTAGTATTATTTCTTCTATTTCACAAATAGCAAAGATTAAGGCTATCCTCTTCTTATGTCTTACTCTTCTTCGTTTTCTTTTTAATCAAAATTAAGTGATTCCAAATATAGAAAAATAACTAATATATTTATAAATATAGCAAAATATCATGATAGATTTCGATAGTAGTCTGTCACGGATAGATTATGGTATTTTGCTATTATTTGTAAATATTTTCAATAATTTTGTCGTTTAAAATAATTTTCCATATTTTTAGACCACGTGCATCACATCCATTTTTTAGCTAGTTTCTATAAACAAAAACATGTGACTTTATATATATATATATATATAAATACTACTTTAGTCTCTGTACTTTTGACTCTAGTTCATTTTGGTCTCTATACTTTCAAAATATTCATTTTGGTTCTATAGTTTCAATTTTGGTTCATTTTAATCTTTATACTTTCAACTAAATTGAACCAAAATTAAAAATACAAAAACCAAACTGAACCTTTTGTAAGTATGAGGACTAAAGTGAACCAAGGTTGAAAATATAGGAAACAAAATGAACATTTTGAAAATATAGGGATAAGAAGTAACCAAAGTCGAAAGTACCATACACTTTAACACTATAAATTTTACTTCATTAATATGTATAGACTCCACAATAATATCAGTAGGTACTGCTATACTTTAAAAAAACTCGTTGACATGACAAACAATAAATGAAAATTTTGTTTAAAAAAGAAACGAACAAGCAAATTAATACCGCAAAACATTCTCTACCTAACTTTTTTATTGAATTCTTAAAATTAAATTTAAAAAAAATTAAAAAAAAGAAGGAAAAAGTATACTTTTTTTTATTGAATTAAACAAAAGAAAGAAATAAATTAGAAAATCCACTTTTCTGGTTCGATGCCACCTTAACTGTTTTCCGCCTCACGTTTATTTAATTTTTTTTTAATTAAAATATTATTTTAGGCTTTAATACATATTCTTAATTGTCTAATTTTCATCTTCGTAATTTCAACAAATAAACAAATTTAGTCTATGTACTTTTAATAAATTTTTGAGATTTTTGTACAATAACCAATTCATAAGTACATTTATGATTAATGACTCACCTCCCACAAATGTATGAAATCTAACTTTCTAGTTACATTCGAGCGCACTATTGCTTTAGGGATGACCATATGTACCATAGTCCTAACATGATGGTCATCCCTATCGCGTTATTCATTTTTAGAGACTAGTTTTTTTTATAGAGAAAACCAACCATAAACTAATCATAGTGACTAATTTTAAGATTCATTCAAAGAATAAGAACTAAAACTTGACATTTTAAAGTACAAAGACTATAGAACAAAGCTAATAATTTAGTGACCAAAATGGTATTTAAACTTAAATCTTAAAAAAAATTATTTTAAAATATAAGAAAATGTATCAAAATATTTACAAATATAGCAAAATTTCACTATCTATGTGCAATGGACCGCGATAGACTATTATCTATATTTATATGTGTCATAATAGACACGGATAGTAGTCTATCGCAATTTATTATTGTGTATCACAGATAGATTATGATATTTTACGATTATTTGTAAATATTTTCAACAATCTTGTCATTTTCCTAAAACAAAATACAATAAAACTGAATAAAGTTTTTATCAAATTTCCTTGATGAAAATTTGTCACTGGATAATCGTTTACCATGCGAATGCAGCCATGTGACTAGACTACTAGTCCTATTTTATTTTATTTTAATTTCAAAGTTTGAATGGCATGAAATTAAATATTAACTTTTAACTTTTAAAATGTGATAAGATAAGTGTTTTAAATATCGATGTCCGCTAAAAATTTTATAAAAATATCAATTAAATGTTAAACCAAATAGATATTTCTTAAAAAAACGGTTTAAAAGCAAAAACTTCAAACATATACCTAAACTAGTAAGTAAAGTTTTTAGAACTTTCAAATGAGCTAAAGTATTTGATATAATATTATTGTCACATTAAGTCACCTTTTGTAGTTTTTTTTTTTTGTTGATATTTTATTGATTTTGTATAGTAAAATAAAAATATCAATTCACTTATTATGTCAATGTCAAATTCATAGATATATATAAATGTCGATGAAAATATCAAGATTTTAATAAAAATTTAACACTATGGTTAAAGTTATTATAATCCTCACAAAATTAAGCTATGTGTACTACTCATAATCAAAATTGTTGTGTAATAGATCTTCTTTATTATTCATAATTCACAAAATATTGTTAATTAGTTTTTTTGAAAACGTATTTAAGTAAGTCCCACTTTTCAAATTATCATCGACTTAGTCCAATGTGAGAGGGGAAAACGTATTTAAGTAAGTCCCACTTTTCAAATTATCATCGACTTAGTCCAATGTGAGAGGGAGGGGTCAATAGTCAACCATAAATATCTAATAAACAATAATTAAAGAAGTTATCGATTACTTCAATATTATTGCTTATAAGTTTTTTTGATGAAATTGTAATTTTAGTATCTATAGCTTCAGTTTTTTTTTTTTGGGCAAATTGCAAAAATCACCCATAAAGTATGGTAATAGTTGCAATTACACTCTAACTTTCAACGGTAAAAATTTGAACCCTAAACTTTTACAAGTGTTAAAATTAAACCCTTATAATAATTATAAAAATTGGAACCACATATGATAAAAATTCAACCCTCAAACTTATACAAATGTTACAATTTATGTAATTATATAAGTTTGAAGGTCCAATTTAACCTAATTTTGATACTCATTTAAGTTTGAGATCTCAACTTTTAAAATTGAAAGTTTAATAGTATAATTGCATCTACAGCCATATTTTAGCAGCGGTCTTTGCAATTTGTCCTTTTTTTGTTAGTACAACATTTGTGGGATGAAAATAGAACTTCTCGCCCCTAAGATGGAAGATATGTTAATTACCGCTAAAATAAACTCGCTTTTAAGAATTTGTTGGATTCAAAAATCTAAATAAAGAAATATTAAGGAAGCAAAGAAATATTAAAATCAAATCCAAATCGAATTGCGATGTGATTTTAAAATCAAATCCAAGAGGTATATCTTAACCAGATACATCTATGTAGTAATATAGCAATTTCTATAATTTTGTTCCATAAAATAAATCATCAAGATGAATTAGATTCATGAATATAGTAATAGCAATTTATGTGTACCTTATTGAAAGAAGAATTTTAAATGGAGACACTGTTGGGAATTCCTTTCCCTGTCAGCCCCTCTTCACTGGATGGATAGAGCAAAGTGTAAGGCATCAGAACCGGTCCAACTCTGTTTCTAAGTGTCAAATCTTCATTTCTTTTCATGATTCCATCTTCGATCTCGGCCAACTTTTTCCCGAACTTCTCAAACGCTTCCAGCACTCCTTTGTCTGTAGTCCATTCGGGGGAGTCTCTTTGGCCGAGATAGACCTCATCAGACGAATGCCTCGACAAAATCTCTATCAACGAGACGCCAAGAAGAGTTTGAAGTTGTGCAGTGATTGTTCTTAAGAAAGCTTTCTCAGGATCTGATTCGAGTTCTTTATACTCTGGAGTGCCTTCTTCCGGCATGAATTTTCGACTTATAGTTGGTCGATTGGGAAGATAACCTGCATAAGGGTATTGTCCAAAGTTTACTGCAGCATGAAGAGCTGAAGCAATCCATATGATGATAGTACATGAATGTATTAACTCTTCAACATTCTGCATCTTAGGCCACCATAATTCATCTTTCTTGTCACCATGACCTTCCTCTCTAAGTTCCTTCCACCAATACTGAAGTTCCGAGTCATTCTGTACCGTTTCATCAGTCTTGTAATAGAAAGAACAATAATCCGTAACCCATGTCTTGATCGCTGACCAAATCTCAAGTCCATCGACAGCATATGGATAGTCCTCGATTACAAGACGAAGTCCATGTGGAGAATTTGTATCCTCAATTGCCATTCCTCTAAACGAAACAATGATTTTGAACAAGTTAAATGAGTCAATGACTAGTTTGTAAAGTATCAGAATATGTTTAACTTAAAATCTATACACAACAGGCTCCTATACTGTATGAAAACAAATTAATCTTTAAACAGACTAGTGCCCGATACCAACTACTACTATGAATTTTTTACCTCCTGATGAGATCTGCAGGGAGTGCTTGTTCATGAAAAACCCAGTCCTTATATAAGACAGCTGACATCTCCATGGCATATTTGGATGGAAACACTGTTGCTTCCAAAATGCCACCTGCATTAATGAGTATCTGTCGAGCAAACGCGTTTATATTCATGGTGTCTCGAAAGTGAGGATGGAGCAGCTTGTAAACTGGATGAAGAACACTTAGTTGTCGGTTCGTTGCAATCACAAATGGCTCAATTACAGCATGAGTATTCAACCTACATGAAACCGAAATTATATTCAAAAATCCATATGATTTAGAACTATACACAAATTTTTAGTCCATGTCACAGAAGAGTTATACCAATGGCTGATGAGTTGATGGTAGCCAGAGTCATTTACGGCTGCATAAGCTTTGGCAAGTTGCCAAATTGAACTACCAACCCCTTGTTCAGCTGGAAAGAAAACCTTGCTAACTGCTCCAAATTCGTCTCCCTGAGGATTTGGCAAGCTCAGTTCGATTGCCAGTGGCTTCAGAGTCCCATTTTCTTTAAGGAAAAGTACGGTTCTGCTGGCATAAGTCTTTGTGGAAGTTGTATTTATTCGTCTAAGGTATGGCATCAGTGAATCATGGTGATCCAATATGAACAACCTGTTCTTCTTGATTGCCTAAACCACCAAATTACACAGAAATATTATCAGCTATGTTAATCATACATCTTTTGTTTTCCAAGGATTAAAACTTCATTTTATTTCGATTATGCACTCTATGATGATAATTCACCTCTTCTACTGTAAGTCCATCCAAGTTATGTATTATGTGTTCTTCAGTTATCTTACTATTTTGATCCCCAAAAACTTCAGGGTCAAGTTTGCTTGTTGGTGGAAACTCCTGCAATTCAAAGTATGAATATTCAATTCCAGGAGAACAATATCTCTCTCTACACACGCACAGATAGGCTAAATTAAAAAAAAAAAAAAAAAAAAAAAAAAAAAAAAAAAAAAAAAAAACGTTTGTGAAAAATACCCTTAAACTTTCAAATGTTTCAAAAATATCCTTACCGTTAATTTTGGATGGAAACCGTTAGTGTTTTGTTTCGAAAATACCCTTGACCTTTCAAAATTAAAAAATTAAAAATTAAAAAAATTAAAAAAAAAAACTTAAAGAAAAGCTCAAAAAATAAAAACCTTTACCGTTAATATATGAACAAAAACTATTCATACCTCATTGCAAAAATATCTCTAAACTTTCAAAAGTTGCATTAGTACCCTTACCTTAAAATTTAAAATAATAAAAATGAAAAAGGTTAAAAATGCTTGTTTATCTACACCCCATCACCCTCCTCTTCAATTTCTTTTCTCTCCCCTACTTTAATATATGGCCTAACACTTCTCTATTTCCTCTATTTTTTTCTCCCTTCTTTTCTTATTCCCCTTCTTGTTAATTGTTTGACCTTTGTTTGTCATGAAAAACCACCCCCTTCAATTAAGGTATATAGATTATAAAAAGCAAAAAAAAAATAATAATAGAAGCACGGACTTTAAATGTTTTAACATGATTGTACATTAGTAGTTGTGTGTATTAATAGCCAAATATGAACTTTTTGTATCTGGCTATTTAGTGTTATGGTAAGATAAGATTTTGATTCTGAAATTTTGTGTTTTAACATGAAATTTTAATGGGTGAAAGAATTGAACAAAAGGGAGAAAAATCGAAATATCTATATGAAAAAATATATATTTTATTGTTAAATTATTCTTATCGAATCCCAGAAAACTTCAAATAAATTGATCACTAACTAACGGTTGAAGCATTTTCAAACTTTCTTTTTTTTTGTAAGACTAAGAGTATTAATGCAACCTTTGAAAGTTTAAGAATCTTTTTAAACAAGTATTAACAGTTTGTGCTCATATAATAGCAAGAGAAATTTTAAAGTTTTTTTTTTATGAAGCATAATAGAATTTTTGGAACTTCGGAAAATTTAAAGGTATTTTTGAAACAAAACACTAATAGTTTGGGTATTTTTTAAATGTTTTTGAAAGTTCTACAGTATTTTTGAAATTTTTTGAAGTCTAAAGTGATTTTTGAGTTTAGGGGTATGTTGTATAATTTAATGTAATATATATATATATACCGTTTCAGATTTCCTTAATCCCAAAATTTTCATATAAAATTTTGAATTCATCCTCACACCCCACATTTTATATCTTTCTCTAGAAAAGAAATTTCAAATTTCGAATGGATTCAGAGAGAATTATAAATTCGAATAATGAGGTTGTTAATAGATTGCCGAGAATACTTGGAGACGACGAATGACTACAGGGTTGACTCCGGCCAACATTTCTCTACCAAATTCTTCATCAGTCCTCCATGCAGACCTATCCTCTGTTACAAAGATCATTAAATTTCATCAGAAATTTAACCCAAATTACGTAACCAGAGATTACAATTTCATATACCTTTAATCACTTGAGGCATAGGGAATTTGAAGAGCCTTTCACCATCAGTTCTAAAAATTTCCTTAAGCAAAGGAGCAGCAATGTTTTCGCTGATAAGCTCAAACAAACCTTCCGGCACTGGGAATCCTCCTTCATAAAGATCAAGAACATCCTGTAAGCTGTCGAATTCGCCCGGAGTGCCTTCAAAGTACTCTTCGAGACCAGGTTTAATAAACTGAGAAACTGCCTTCAACGCATAAGCAAGAAAATCGGACAATTTCAAGTGACCAAATCTCTCATCTCTTGGAACGTAAATGTTTAAGCTATTAATAAGTGGTATTCTGCTCTCAGTTTCAGGATCTGAAAAAGAAATTGAACCTATGAAACTAGTTTTCATTCAAAATCAACGGAAAATGAAGGGGAAGAGATTTCGATTAACTTGCCTGATTTGGTCGGGGGTCGTCCGGTTCTTCCTCTCCTAGGGTAAGGATAGTTGGTGGAGCCACCGAGGACAGGACGAGCGTATTGTGGACCTTTATCTGGATCGGCGAGGTCGTTGTAGAGAGCATAATCGTAAACCCTATCCCATTCTTGAAGTTCGCCATTGCCGTCTCCTCTCAAGCTCCGTAATTCGTCCTCTCTGAACTCGCGAAGTGGCTCTGGCGTTTCACTTGGAAGATAGGTCTGTAAACAATTTCAATTCGGGTAAAACAAATTAACAAATAAGAAATATTTTATTTTGGAGCAAATTGCAAAAACAACTTTGTAATTGCAATTATAACATAAAACTTATAATTTTAAAAATTCAATTTATCATTTATTTACCTAACTTTTACAATTTAAAGTTTAAGGGTATAATTGTAACTAACATCATGCTTTAGGAGTGGTTTTTGCAATTTACCTTTTATTTTCCTTAAAAAATAGGTTTAAATACTACTTTAGATTTCAATATATTGGTCTTTGTACTTTTAAAATACTCATTTTGGTCTCTATACTTTCAACTTTTATTCATTTTGGTTCCTATACTTACAAAAGTTTCATTTTGGTCATTGTACTTTTAATTTTGGTTTACTTTCTTATACTTCTAAAAAGTTACTATTTTTTTTTCCTTTTTTTTTATTTTTAATTTTTCCCATTGCAAATTTTTTATTATTATTATTTTTACTATAAAAAGAAATACATTAAATAGTTGCAACTTAGACTATATTTAAACATAGCCAAAAAAGAATATATATATGTTTTTAAAAACTGAAAAGGAACCTTTAAGTTTTTTAGAAAATGAATATCTATAATTAGGATTGATCAAAATAGTAAAACATGTAAGGAGCTAAAGCTTGTTGTTTGGCAAATAATTGGTGTGTTATAGTATTTTAAGGATGAAAAAAGTCCCTCTTGGTCTCTACCTCTCTTTTCAGTTTTCTTTTTTTTCTTTTTTTTTCTTTTTTTTTTTTAATAATCTTTTGGTTGTTTTATATGGTTGTATTTTTATCTATAAATTTTAAGTTTAAATCCGGTTTAGTCTATAGGTTTTAAAATGTTACATTTTTAACCTTAAATTTTGAGTTTACTTTTTATTTAGTCTTTAGATTTCAAAAGTTTACACGTTTACTCTCGATATTTTTTTTTACTAACGCGCACTCTAGTATTTGAAACTAACTTTTTGTTAATAAAGTTAAAAGAATGATTATGTGAATATTTTTAATTGATTTTACTAGTGATGGAAATT
Organism: Citrullus mucosospermus; assembly: GCA_030954485.1. NCBI lineage: Eukaryota > Viridiplantae > Streptophyta > Magnoliopsida > Cucurbitales > Cucurbitaceae > Citrullus > Citrullus mucosospermus. The sequence continues at coordinate 29,156,073 of CM062056.1, forward strand.
TAGTGAAAAATAATTTAATGGACAATTATTATAAATAGAAAAAATATCAAACTATTTACAAATATAGAAAAACTTCACTGTCTACTATCATTTATGAACAGTGAAATTTTTTTATATTTATAAATAGTTTGACTCATTAAATATATTTTTTTGACTTTGGTTCATTTTGGTCCCCGAAAGTATTTATAATATAATTTATCTTTATTTTTTTATATTTGTAAATACTTTAGGGGACCAAAATAAACCAAAGTAGTATTTAAACTCAAATTTTTATTAGACAACTATATATCTGGGTTGCACAGAAAGATAGGTGTAGCCCAGATGACACGGAAGTTTTATGACACCTCTAAGTTTTTTCTTTCTTTCGTAGAAGAAGCACTTAGAAAATCAATCCAAGAAGCTCATGCGGAGCAAGGAAAATTAAAAAACCGACCTGATTGACGAAGAAAATACGATCTTTTTTGTAGTTGTGAGATGGGTAAACCCAGGAGTTGCAAAGGAAATAGATTCTACCATGACCAGGAACATGATGAAGAGTGAGAGATTTGAGATAGAATTCACTATGATGATCATTTCTAATAAAGAAAGCACCAGGAATTCCCATTTCTTCTTCATCCCAATCAAATGTAACCTTGAAACTAACTTCCCCAGTTGTTAATGGAGTTCTTGTAGTGATCCAATCTTCCAAGTAGGCTGCTTCTCCCAATTTTCCCCTCAACCCATTTGCTGAAAAAAAATAAATAAAAATAAGAAATCTTCATTTTATTTATTCACGGTAGGGGATGGAGAATCTAACCTCTGACTACGAGATCAAAAATACAAGTTTTATTTCAATTGAGTTATCTGTATGTTCATTTTTGCTTAAAATCTTTCTTTTATATAACTCTAAAATGGTTGCTTGTATGATTTGTTCCTATAATGTATTGGTCTTTTTCATGTTTAGGTTTTTTGAAAACCAAACTTATACATTGAACCAAAATGTTAGGCTAACCTACCAAATAACATGGTTCAGGGAATAAAACATCAAATAAATCATTCAAAAGTTGATGGTTTGATCTTCACTCTATAATTTGTTGAGTTCGAGGGAACAAAAAAAAATTATTGTAAATTATTTTATCATAATTTTCAAAAATAATTTCAGCAATTTAAATGTGAGTATTGAAGATAAAGTTCTACATTTTTAAATATGGTAGACTGTATCCTAGATAATAATAATAATAAATAAATGTGATAGACTTCGTGTCAAATAATTATGACAATAATTGCTTAGACAATAAGATTGAGAGAAAATATTGGTATATTAAACTCGATTTAATTGATGATTTTAAGTCTAAGTTTAAAAAGGAAAAAATAAAATTTTTTTTTTTACTACAATAAAGTGTGAGGAGATTTGAACTACAGATTTCACTAATACATATGTAATGTAAATTAAACTAGACTTGTTTTGGTAGGAAAAAAAACAGCAAAATTAACCAAATTAAAACTCAATAATATGGCCAAATAGGTTTTAGCTAAAAAAAAATGATAGACATGTTTGAAAAAAAAGGAAATTATTGTTTTTGGTCATTCCATGTTTAATAGAGGGTTTTTTTTCTTTATTTTTTCTTTATTTTTTTATTTTTTTATTTTCCTTTTTGTCTTACTTTTTATCTTCTTTTTCCTTCCTTCTTGCTCCCTAAGTATTCACCAAAAGAAAGAATTTCCAAAGCTTTTTTTTGGAAATATGTGATTCTCTCAAACTTCTTGCTTTTGATGGCTAAAATTAAGGTGGGGGAGGGGCTTCCAAAACCTAAATTTGGGTTTTTATAGAAAATTATATATATATATATTAAAATAGTGCTTTTTATCATTTATGTACCAAAATAACACTTAGAATCAAATTTCAAAGATTAAATGTCTAATTTTCTCAAATGTTTGTTACAAACGTGTTTGACTAAAACCTCAAATTATTATCATTTTCTTTTTATATATTGCAACGACTAAAAATTCAACATATGATTTGAAATTAATAATGATTGATGCATGAAACTATAGGAAAAGTAAATCATATTTTTTTTTAGAGAGAATTCAAAAAGGAATAGATTAATTCATTCTCAAAAAAAAAAAAAAAAAAAAAAAAAAAAAAGTTAAGTCATTATCATAATAATAAACTATGTAAAAAGATTGAATAATGGTTTTTTTAATTCTGATTAGAACCAATTTAGCTAGTTGAATTATGCTTGATTTGAAAAAAATAAAATAAAATACCCTTATTTTGTAGTCCACCCATATTTTGTGTTCATAAATTCTAAATTGAACTTTGATATAAAATATAATTTATTAAAAGGAGATTAGTATCGAAAATGGGTTTAGATATTATAAATTTTAAATACTAACATACAATGAATTTAGTTATATAAAGATGAAAAAAATGACCCTAAAGGTCATATAACAAAATTAGATTTAAGCTTTAAAAAGATTCTTAAGTTTTAGGTATTTATAAACAAGCATAGTAGAAACCCAAGAATTATGCTTATTGATAAAAGGAAAAACTTATAAGCCAAGCTTTAATTTCACTAACCTCAAAGAACCATTCCATGCCCACTAATATGTATTCTACGATGGAGAATGTTACTAAAAGGGTCCAAAGAAAATTGACCCAAAAAAATTTGATAAATAGAAATTGAGAGCCACGACTTATACATTAGAAAGAAAGCACAACAACACTTAAACATATATAAAATATTCAAAATTGTATTTGAGTGAGTACTAGACAGTCACGATTATCATTTTTACTTTGTTGGATGCACAAGAGAGAAATTGCAAAAACATTATTCAAAATCTACATCGAAATGAAACTTTTATAATTGAGAGAAAAGTATTAAAGGATGGTTATACCATAATTTTTAGACATTATTTTTCTTTCTTATCTTGTAAACGTATAAAACTGTGAACCACATTGTTTAACTTGTTCTCGAAAGACTTGTGGAGGAAATTTGTGCAGAAAGAAGAAAGAAAAGAGAGAAGAACTTACATGGATGGGCATTGAGAGCACTGACAAGTTGAAGAGAAACTCTTTTGCCTACAAACTCATAAAGATGATCAAGAAAAGAAGCATGAAAATCATTGAAGTCCAAAACATTACTTTTCATCAAAACCACTTCCCCTCTAATCTTCTTCTCCTCTTTTGAGACCATTTTAAAATGAAAACTCAAGAACTTTTAAGAATACAAAAACACCTTCTTTTTTTGTTTTCTCTTCCTCTTTTATTAGCTTTTGTAGTTGCTGAGAGGAATATATTCATATCCATTTTATACCCACAAAGACAGGCAATTAATTGGATCCTTTTGCCCGACCCGACCCGACCCGACCCACTTATTAATTATTAACACCAATATGAAGGTAGGATTTTAAATGGTTGGTTATAGGTTCACAAAACAACCCCTGAACTTGTAGTTTTTCAAAGGCTAAAATCCACCTCTGCTGCTAAAGCATTATCCATTTATATAACTATTCTTTTTCCTTCATAATAGTTTTGGAAAAGAAATATTACCTTTTAAGATTTCCAGTTTTATGTATATATTTTTTGGTTCTTAAATTTTTAAAATTAATAATTTTGGTGTCTTTGAGTTTTTAAAATTAGATTAAATCCCAGCCACTATTTTGAAGGTTTTTTTTTTCTCAATAAAAGTATTTGTGTTTCTTATTAAGTTATTTTAAAAGCTGACATATCATTTATTAATAATAACAATAATAACGAAAAATATCAATTTATAACCCCCAAAACTATTTTGAGGGTTGTATCAATTAAAAGGTCATGAACCAGTAATTATATCAATTTAAATTCTAAATTTTCATAAGTGTATCAATTTATATCCTCTTTTTCTTTGCTTCTTTTGCTCTCTCCTTCTTTCTTACTTCTTCTTTAGATAGTGACATTTTGCTATATTTGAAAATATTTCATGTCATTTAAAACAACTACTCTTATAGTATATATCTTCTTAATTTTTCTCTTTTTTAACCTCTATCTTTTTCCGGATCTTCTTTTGTTATATCTTTTTTCTATTTTTCAAGTTTAATATAATATATGGAATAAGAGATGTCAAACCTTCGACTTTAGAAAACGTGTAAGTTTCTTAACTATTAAGTTATTTTCAAGTTGGTTCTTCTTGCTATGTAATTTTCCTCCTCTGACATATCTCTCAAAAATTTCCATTAATAGATTTATTTTGATAAGCTATAAATAGAAATATATTAGTAATGGTCCAAAACTAGAAATTAAAATTAGTAATTCAAGTATTGATATAATTAAGTTTACTATATCCCTTAATCATTTTTATTTAACAATAATTTTAAAAATTACTATTTAATCAAAATTGTATTGTCAATACAAATACCATTATGGAATAAAATTTTATTTTATGTTTTAAGAAAATAGACAATAATCAAACTTTTCACCCGATTATTTATTCTTTATTTTTAAAAGGAAGAAAAAAAAAGGTTTAGTTTTTATTTTTGTAAAAAAATAAAAAAAAAATAACAAAAAACAAAAATATGACCATTTTCCAGCTTTAAATGATCACTTTTCTCCCGTACTAAAAAAAAAAAGACCTTTCTTGAGCATTACTCCATGTAGCTCATGTCCTACCTTTTCCCACCCAATAAATGCCCCGTTGAAGTTAAATGTACTTTATTGTCAATCTTGTTACGTAATACTTGAAAGATCAAATTATCGAGCATATTTCAACTTACATATAATATGTGTTAACGACTAAAAGGTTTGGAATTCGAATTCCTCCACTTCATTGTACTAAAAAGAAAAAACTAAACTAATTCATAATGACTAGTGAAAAGATATAATTAATACTCCTAAACTTTGGAATTGTATCAATGAAAATCTTGTACTATTAGTCGTGGTCATCTAGATCAAAGTTAACTAATAAATTGACATTTGCCCTAAAAACTACATTTAATATAATTTATAGATGTATTTATTCATCTTAACTATTAAGGCCCTGTTTTGTAACTATTTGCTTCAAATTTCTTCCCGTGTTATCTACTTTTTACCAATAGTTTAAAAAACTAAGACAATTTTTGAAAACTTAAAAAAGTAGGTTTAAAGACTTGTTTTTGTTTTTGTTTTTGGAATTTGGCTAAGAATTCAACCATTGTACTTAAAATGCAAATTATTATAAGAAATTGGGAGGGCATAGACTTAATTTCAAAAACCAAAAATCAAAATGAAAGGGTCACAAAATGGAGCCTAAGCTTTAATAGTTTTATATCTTTATCTACCTAATCTTTTAAGCTTTAAAAGGTTGTAATTATATGCTTTATTAACTTTAAATTATATCATTAAATCATTAATTAAACAGTGACATTTCATATCTTTTATTTTTTAATAAGCATTTGACAATTTGTCAAAATGAACTTAGCTCAACAATTATTGATTAACTTTCTTCCTTAGAGGGTTGAACGTTCATCCATCCATGTAATTATGTTGTAAAGAAAGAAAAAAAAAAAGATAAAAATTTGACTAGGGATAAACACCACAGCTAGCCGAAAAAAATGGACCACTAAGCAATAAATAAGGCAGAATAGAAATAATTGTATAACAACTAACATGAATATACTTTTTTTGGAAACTTAAAGAAGTTGCTCTAATATTTTCTAATTTCATATAATTATCAATCTCCACATGTAGCTTCAACTTTTCTTTTTTTTAGATACCAGCACAAATATAGCTCAATTGATATAAATTTGTGTTAATGATCTTTAGATTATATGTTTAAATCCACCCGTATATTGTCAACAAAAATAAAAAATAAAAAAAATAATCTTTGATAGGACAATTTAGGACCTGTTTGGATTAACTAGAGAAAAAAAATTCAAAAAATTCATTTTTATTTAAACTCTCTGGATAAAAGTTGTTTAAAATACAATTCAAAATCTATTTTGAGCAATTACTAAATATTCTAATTTTTTTTCAAAATGACTTGTTTTTTAAATTAAACATTTGAAAATGTATTCCAAACACAAATTTAATATAATTTTGAAAAGAGAGAAAAGACTTGAGTTGATCACAAAATCAAAGTCAAATTATTGTGCCACATGAAACTAGGTTATTTGATAGATTGATCTCAAAAATTTGGTCAGTGTGCTAGACCTGGTTTTTCAAAATAAGGTTTTTAACTCTTTTCAAATTTCTTTTATTATTATTTTTTTCTTTCTTTCTTTCTCAACTTTATTTTCATTTCTCTCCCTCACTCTTCCTTTGTCTTCTTTTTAATAGATCTTTTGTGTATTTCATCTCTAGCAATGACAACATTCTCTTTTTCTATAGTTGTTAAATTAACTTCTTTTAAAACAGTAAAATCAAATTTAAACTGAATGGTGTTAAAAATAAAAGGCAAGTAATTATAGAAATAGGGACGCAAATATGATTCAACCAAAGAAGCATTATGCCTTAAACTATAGGGTTACATCATACCTAAACATTAACTTACTCATGGACAAAATCTTCTCCTATTTGGTCTCGTACCAAGTCTCTTTAGGACCCTAAGTAGCTAAGCCTATATTTTTGTGGTTAGATGAATCTTAGATAGATTTACTGCAAATTCTTTATGCTATGACATATCTTATTTCTAAGGATGCATAACACACCTATTTCCAGGCTTTTAGCTCCATATTTCTTTGTGAAATCAATTTCGTTGGGATGCCCTAAAACCTAGTAATTAATTAATTAATTAATTAATTTAATTATTAAATTTCATTAACTATAAAAATCCAAGGTTATTATATGTAGTCTTGAATATATAGTTGATATACAAGGTAGATCATATTCAAGATATAACCTAAAGGTCTGTCGTATATGGATAAGGTTGGGTGTCTTATCCTAGTGACATTATGGATCCGACCCACTTTGTAATGGTTCTTAACTCTTTCTTCTTATTTTGTATTTTTAATTATTCCAAGAAATCAAAGAAAGCGATCACATGCTTCCACTGAGATTTAGTTCCCTTCAAATTTACACCCTAATCTTCTTAGTATTAGGATTCCCACTAGATTGCTAAATTAAGTAGCCAGTTTAAATTAACAATATTTTATCCATAAAATCAACAAAGTAAATGCGTAAGTAAAAAAGGTATGACACTTTGGCAATTGCTCAAGCCATAAAACCCTAGGATATTCACATAGTTGAACCCCTAAAGAATTTAGCCTGTAATTAAGAATGAATGAATTGATTTCATTAATTCAATTATTGTAATTACATAACAGAAACTAACAAGAACTAAAAAAGAAAGAAAGTAAGTGCTGGAAATACAAGAAACACCTTGGACAAATTTCTCACTCTTTCAAGCTCCCTAGGTTGGATTTTCCTTTCTCAAGGGTGAATCCTTTATTTCTACATTCATTCTCATGGGGTAGGAAGGTCCTAACTCTAAGTTCTTTAGAGAAACTTTCATTCTTGAAGAGTCTTATGGATATTTGGGTGAGAATTCTCTTTGGAAGGTCTGAATTTTAGTGATGACCTTGAAGCCCTCCCTTATATAGGCTTCAAGTGGTTGAAGAGTGCCCAATTTCCACATTCCCATAGCTCCCCACTCGATTTTGGCGCTGAAGAATGGCTAGAGACCGAGTATTTCGCAATTATGGACGAATGGGCATGACTTTTGGAAGTAGAACCAGCAAGCCGCTTTACCGAGTTTACAAGGTAAAGGGCGCAATGAACTGTAATTGTGAAAAGGTTGGAAAATTTGGCCAAAGAAGGTGATAGCAGAGTTTTGATGCGATCGAATCGAAATTTGGCATTGCGGGTGTATCTTTGGCAAATTTTGGAAAACAACCAAAAATCTACGTAAAAACTCATAAAACTAGCCCAAATGGATAAAAACACACTTTAAGTATCCCAATGACTTATGCTTAACCATTTTATCCATTAAGACCACAATTTGGAATATTTAACATTTAAAAAAAAAAAAAAAAAAACCATTTTCACTATGAAAAAGTACCAAAATATAGTCTTAAAACATACATTTCATGATATATAAGTTTTCATCTTTCTTAAGTAAAAGAATTGAATTCTTAGTCAAATTAAAAAAAAAAAAACATTTTTTAATTTTCAAAACTTGACACAATTTTTGAAATATTAGTAAAAAGTAGATAATAAAGCAAAAAATTTAGAAGTGGAATGAGTCTTTATAGACTTAATTTTCAAAAACTTAAAAACTAAAAACCAAAGGGGGGCTTAAGTGAGCTAGTAAGTAAATAAGAACAACGAAAAGAGCTAGAAAGTGAGACAGAACTAGAATAAGAGTCAAGAAAGTTGCAAGAGGAAAGAGTCTCTATCTACACAGTTAGCTGCCCCTACTTTGGGATATTGCAATAACTAGGTTGGCTCCTAGGCTAAAGCAACGGGACAACAGGCGATGTTATCAGTGATGCCTCGCCGCATGGACTTTCCTCTGGGCTCTGGAATGGAAGAATTGGGCCAACAAAGAAAGAATTTCACTAACCAATAGTTTCGCTATAGCGACTCTTATTAGCTGTACTGATGAGCCAGTTGACTCTCTTTCAGAAAGAAAGTAAACTAGAACTAAAACCGGAGCGAAAAAGAAAAAATAATCCTAAAAAAAAAACATTTTAAAAGCTTTTTATTTTGAAAAAGTTGGTCCTATTTCGTTTTTCAAAAAAAAAAAAATTAAAAATTAAAAATCATCCATAAAAAAACCATGAAAAAGTTGGACGAAATAATGATTGGATGAAGAGCATTTGAAGAAGCAACAGGCAGAAAAGAGCAATTTGTTAATGAACGAAAAATTTAATTAGCATTAAATTTTAGTTTTGACTTTCACATATATATATTCTACAAAGTGGTCTTATCTTTTTTTCCCTCAAAATTAGTTGGAGTGAGATTTCAAGTCTCCTATTTTTCTTGTTCAATAATTATATTGCTCATTATAAATGATAACGACTGAATTTATTAAGTGATTTATCTAATTTGTATTTTAACTTTTAATTTCATTTTAGTCTCTAAAGTCTCGTTTTTAACTTGAAAATTGTTTTCAAATACAAAAAATACACTACACATCAAAACACAATTTCTTTATTTTCATTAAACCTAAAAACATATTGCTCTTTGGTTCCAAATTTTAAAAGATAATAATAATTTGAATTCAAATTTCAAAACTTATATCTATTCTAGACTTTACCACGTTGGTTACACGTGTTTATTATATTTTAAAATTTAAAATTAATCCAATAAGTTTTAGCTAATAATTATATTATGGTATTTATTCCTTAATTAAAGGAATATTTTCAAAAATAGAATAACGGTTGAAGATAATTATAAATATAACAAAATTAGATAGATTGCAATAGACCCAGACCATGATAGATGGTTTGTCTCAAATAAAAAATAAAATTTTGGTGTATTTATAAATAGTTTGATATTTTTCTATTTATTATAATTTTATTTAATTTAAAATTAATTTCTAACACTTGAGCCATAAAGTAGAGTTGCAAAAGGATATATATATGAAGGGCTTTCACGAATATTGGAGCAATGACATACGAATACGAAGCGTGCAAAGGCCTTCATTAGGTGAAACTTCAATCACTTTTGAAGATGAGGATGTGTTTATGAAGATGAAAAGATTAGTACAGAGTTTGATGAAAACCAAATTTAATATATGTATTGCCTAATAAAAATAAAAATAAAAAATAAAAACAAACTACACTTTCTAGAGTTACCTCTTCAACAAGAGAAAGTAAAATAATTTTTTTCCAAAAAAGGAAAAAAGAAAAGAAAAATCAATTGTGACAAGAGAAAGGAAAATAAATTCTTGATTGAAAAGGAAGATATGGCAATTTTTTAGGATTCATGTTGATGTAGTATTATGCTTAATGTATATTTCTTCCTCAAAATAATAATAATAATAATAATAATAATAATAATAATAATAATAAACCCTCCTCAAAGAAAATCTATAGCAACATTTTTACAAAATTGTAAATATAGCAAAATCTAGTTGATAGAACTCCTACCATAGATATGACCTACCACTGATAGACCCCTGCTATTGATATGGTCTAGACCATTGATAGACTTCGAAAACATAATTTAAATTTGCAAATTCTTTTGCATTGTACTATATCCATAAATATTTTGGTTCTGGTTGTTATATTTGTCATTGTCCCTTTTTTGAACCTCCATCCATATGACTTCAATGGTGCTTTTCTTTCACAATTTTTGGTAGCTTTGGTTTGTTCATCTTTGTTATGTATTTTGGTTTACCCCATACATTGGAGTAGACTCTGAACTTTAGGCAAATTGCAAAAACACACTTAAAGTATGGTTGTAGTTGCAATTATTCCCTTAGACTTTCAATTTTAAAAATTTTGTCCTCAAGATTACATAAGTATTAAAATTGGATCAATTTTAACATTTGTGAGCCCTACTTCTACAAATATTGTAAACTTGAAGGTCTAATTTTAACATTTGTAGAAATTTAGGGGTCCGATTTTTATAATTGAAAGTTTTGAGGGTATATTTGCAACTACCACCATACTTCAAAGGTGGTTTTTGCAATTTGTCTAAACAAAAAACTACTTGTTATTTGATGGGAGCTGTATTATGAAGTGTATTCGTCGTTTTTTTAAATTTGAATTAGTACACTAAAAAATATATTATTTTTTTATTCTTCTTGTATTTTTTATGTTCAAAAACATAAAAACGAGAATGAATCATACCTAAACTTTTGAAAGTTTCATTATGTCATTGTTTCTAAAATAAAATTTACCAAGCACCCAACCATGTGTGAGAATCATTGAAAACCTAATATACCCAACCACAAATCATATGTTGTTGTAGTTGGAAATAAAAAACCTAACGTACCCAACCCAAGTCATGTGTGGTTGTACCCAAGTATTATGAAAGGAAGTTGGTGAAAACTAGATGTACTCAACCCAAGTCGTGTACTCTGAAAAGAAGTCACATAAATCCACCACTTTCACATAAAAACACGACTCTAGCTTATGTACGTAACTTCTATAGTTTTATTTTAGTAAATAGAGAAAATAAAGTTAGAAAAAAAATCTAATTAATGAAATAGTATTTTACATTATTTCATTAATAAAAACAAGTTTCCATAACTCTAAAAAACAAAAACGGTCATAATAACATTTCTTGACTCTTAATTAGTCCTAAAATTGATCGTCAAGGGTGGTATCAATGACAAAAACTTTTTCAATTTATTGAATGTTTCATGACTTTTCAATGCAGTAAACAATAGGCATTTATTGACCTTTATTACCTATCATGTTAACATTTTTATGACATTCTTTTATTGTCAATAAATAATCCAAAAGTTGACTTTTTCTATCAATTAAACCTTCATGATGACATTAAAAATCTATCACAAAAACGTTAACAATGTCACGTCTACATTGTCAATAATGCTTTAATCGTAACACTTTCTAGACGTCGTTGAATTATATACATTGACACTTAGAGGGCAAATGATGTGATTGTAGTAACTATTTAAAGTGAAGGACAACATTAAAATTTATGAAAAAGGACAAAGGATATGATTGGCTGTTCAAACATGCACGTAAACTGGTCCAGACACTCACGAATATAAAAATTCATTAATTTTTAATAATATTGAAAATGTTAATGACCTATTTATATATAAAATTGAAAGTTTGACAATTTATTAGACATAAGCATGAAAATTCAAAGACTAAATGCGTAGTTTAACCTAAAATGTACCTAGCTTAATTTCCTTCCATCCTTATCTCAATCTTGATAGCAAACGAAAAGTAACACAAACAGACTCGCTTACACCCCTAATTCAATCTTTATGTTCACAAATTATAGGGGAAACGTAGTTTGCTTCCGATGTTTTTGTCTTAACAGACATGGTTTTAACTTCCAAGGACATTCAATTTACAGTTACAAATATTAGAGCATCATCATCTTCAAGTAATATGAAAAGACATCATATATACAATATTGAAACAAGGTCAAATACCATACTCAAATGATAGTAAGAATGTAGATGCACATACCAATCAGCCAAGGAGTGAACTGATGTTGGATATGGATTCTTAATCTAAACATTCTTTGTGGATATGGAGAGGAAGATCAACACATTCCAGTAGAAAGCACCTGTATAATTTATATACTATCTTTACTCCAAAGCAACAATCTGCCATTATGAAACTAGGCAATGCTCATATGCCTCTCCCACCTGATGTCCTCGGCGAATTCTGTAAGAGCAGCTCGAGGATTGCCATTTGAAATGGATAAGTAATATTGAGCTGTTTCATCATCAACCATCATGCTCCGACTCAATGTATGCAGTACCCGCTTGTTCACTTGAACAGAAGACGTACCATGTTTGCATGTCATCTTACCATACAAGTGATGGGTCGTGGGGATTCCATCCAAATACATCACCACAACTTCCCGTTTTGCGATAGCATCCATCTCGATGTAGCATATACTGTTAATGAGTATCTTGGGATTGCCAATGGGGATTAACAATCTTTCTCTCGAGTATATCCCATGGTCGCTCATCATGTTGTTCAGACGTTTTATGTCTGTAACCTACAAGAACAATATATATAAACAAAATCAATACTCCGAAGTCCACAGCCATAAAAAGATATTCATCTCAAACAATGCCATGGTTCCGCATCATGCTCTTTAGACATTTTATGTCTACAACCTACATGAACAATATATGTAAAAGAAATTAACACATTAAAATCCATAGCTACAAAAAAGATTGATCAGCGATATGATTGAGGAGTTCCTCCTCCATCTGCCCTTTTGTGAGAGGGGTCGTTTCTTATGGATGGCTGAGGTGTGTGCTATCATGTGGAATCATTGGGGGAAAAGGAACAATAGAGTGTTTAGAGGGTCGGAAAGGGAGCCTAGTGATGTGATGTTTGGGCTCTTATTAAGTTCTGTAAATCTCTTTGGGCTTCGACTTCAAAGTTCTTTTATAACTATTCTATTTTGCTTGATTGATCCCCCTTAAAGGGTCCCTCGTGAGTGGACTTGTTACTTTTGTATTCTTTCATTTTTTTTTTTCTCGATGAAAGTGGTTCATTAAAACATATATATATACTCAAGTTTCAAGTGTTGTTCAGACTGCTGGTGATTTCAACAATGTATCAAAGTCCATAGACATCAAAAAGAGTTGATCTCAACAATGGAACATGACCGTCCTTCATAATTGAATTTAACATGGACTTGAGAGTTGGGAACACAAACAATAGAGTAAGAAGTACAGATATTGTTGTGAAAGGTTTAACAAATTTCAATTAATGTTCGGACTTCGAAGCACCAGTGATTCGTCAAGATCAATGTTAAGAAAATGAAGCTACATTGCTGCAATCAGCCATATATCTATAACAGGAGTACTGAAGGCTAAAATGTTTTCTGTACTCTAGTTCCCTTACTTTCAATTCGTCTGTTTCCACCTCCAACAAGTAAACAAAAATTGAGTCAGAGGACTTCTTAAGTTTGAACAGCCATAAAACAGTCGCATAGTCGTGTTTTTCAAAGAAACAAGATTAAAGTCTAACGAGAGAGAGAGCGATCAAGGAAAACAAATGATCGCAACTCCTTAAAATTGAATAGATTCTCAGAAATTATACTCGTTCTTTCCCTAATTTCCAGTCACTTTCTCATGAATAAGACAACAACAACAATATTACCGCATACCTGAACCGAATACTTGACGGCTAGACTAGCCAAGCTATCGCCGCGGAGAATTCGATGAGAGATCGCAAACTTCCCAAGGGAATTATCTCTCCAGAAGCTCCAGGAGCTCGGCTTCCCGATCACATCCTTCACCTTCCACGGCGCTTTGAAAGCTCCGGAGACAATTTCCTGATCGGAAGCAACGGAGTGCCAAAGACGGCAAACGCAGCTGGAACGAGCCAAGTCGGGGATGGAAAGGTTCTGAAAGATGAGACGAAGGATGTCGCGACAGGAGAGGGCGAAAAAGTGAGAGTTCATTGGAGATAGTACGGCAGTGGAGGAATCCGCCGGTGGAGGTTGCAGCGGCAGAGACTGAACGGTCGGCGAGGGATTGAGGTGCCTGAGGATCTCAACGTCGTCGTCTTGTTCGCAACAGCATCCCATTTTAGAGAGAGAAATGAATGGTTGTTATTTGTCGGATTTTATTTGAGCAAATTGCAATCTCTAGAATTAAGGGATAGGATTGGAAATATTTGGGTTGTTAATTGTACGGATAACCCTTTTTCTAAGCCCAAGATGGAAATTCCCCCGACTTTTAAAACTAATGCTTGATGGTTAAACCTTTTTCCTTTTTGTTTCTTCTAGTCTCGCTTTCTTTTTCACGCATTTCGTTTATTTAAAGTTAAGTAAGAGATTATTTAGAATCGCATACATGTGTATAATTCTAAATTTTAGGGTCTAAAAATTTATATTTTGTCATTTTTTTATTTTTATTTTGTAAAAAACAATTTAGGGTTCTTTATACAAACTAGCTAACAACTAATAGAAATTAATTACGTATCATTTTTTTATTTTTTAACTATTTAATCCCTATTATTAACATTACTATTAAGATTTAATAATATATATTTTAAAATAAATTAATTAAAGATTTACGTTTACAACATAAAATAATAATAGTTGAGATCTAATTTTGATAAATTATTTTACCAATTGTTACAAAATTGAAAAAAAAAAAAGTGTTTTAAAAAAAAACAAAAAACATAAGAAGTGGTGGCCGGGACCGGCGGGACGAGTAGAAGGACCTTATCTTTTCTCTCAGACGATGAACTCACTACCGTCGCAAGCGATTCGACCTCTTTCACTCTCTTCTTCTTCTTCTTCATCTTCAAGCTCTCTCTACCTTCGTTTCATCTCTTCATCCTTCCCAATTTCCCCTTATTTCAATCCCCAATCCCCTGTTTTTGCCGCCATTTCCCGCCGACTACGACGTTCCACCATCAGAAGCTGCTCCTCCATCACCGCCAAGCCATCCTCGGAGATCAGAAGAACCCGCCCTAAGGATGAACCCGATTCCAAGCTTCGGGCTCTCCGTGAGTTGTTCTCGAGACCCACCATTGGTATCGACGCCTATGTAATCCCCTCACAGGACGCTCACCAGGTCGGCCTTGTAATTTCGTTTTCTCTGGTCTCTTCTGTGTCGTAAGAGCACAAAGTCATTTCGATGCAACTGTGCAGCGTTTGTTCTTAAGGGGTTTGGAAAATTCTGAGTAATTAAGACTTTGTGCTGTTGAATTTTTTTTTTTATCAACGTGTTGTGTTGATGATGAACTCATTTGGATGTGTTACTGAATTGTGAAATGTTTGTTCTTGAGGGTTTTTTTTTCCTTTGTTCTTGGAAGGAGAAATATGAGTCATCAGGTCTTCATTTGGTAACCATTGGGTGTATTTTTTTTTCTTTTAGTTATTGAAAATTGTGCTTGTTTCTTCACAATTTCTTAACCATGGTTTTCATAAATTCTGAAAACAAAAAACAAGTCTACGATGGATTCTTTTTTGTGAAATGTTGCTCAATTGTGCAATGTTTGTTCTTGAACTTTTTCTGGGGGTGGGGAGAAGAAATATAGAGTAATTGCGATTTTATGCTCCTGAAATTTTATGGAAGATCTATTTTCATCGTAATTTCGTTATGTCTAATCTCTTCTGTGTCGTTAGAGCATAAAGTCATTTGGATGTGTTACTCAACTGTGCAGCGTTTGTTCTGGTGGTTTTTTCTTTGCAATTAAGACTTCATGCTGCTTATTTTTTATTTATTTTTTATTTATTTTTATTTTTTTTTAATATCAATATTTTGTGTTGAGGATAAACTCATTTGGATGTGTTACTCAATTGTGAAATGCTTGTTCTTGAGGGTTTTATTTTTCTTTATTTTTGGAAGGATAAATCTGAGTGATCAAGGCTTCATTTGATAACCAATGGATTATTTTTATTATTATTATTTCTTTTTTTGGTCTTTGAAAATTGTACTTGTTTTCCTCACAATTTCTTAATAGATTTTCATCTTAGCCAAATTCTATAAACAAAAACAAGTTTATGATGGGTTTCCCTTTTTAAAAATGTTACTCAATTGTGCAATGTTTGTTCTTGAAGTTTTCTCTTGGCGGGTAGGGAGAAGAAATCTGGAGTAATTGAGATTTTATGCTCCTGATTTTTTATGGAAGATCTATTTTGTATCTGTTTTCAGAGTGAATTCATTGCAGAATGTTACATGAGGAGGGCCTATATATCTGGATTTACCGGCAGTGCTGGAACTGCTGTTGTCACGAAGGACAAAGCAGCCCTTTGGACAGATGGACGTTATTTTCTTCAGGTTGAAGATTGAATTTTGCACATTCTGTTGTTCCTTGTCCATGTATAGATTGTGAGAATAATTTTCCTATTATTGATGATCA
The DNA here is from genome assembly GCA_030954485.1 of Citrullus mucosospermus. NCBI lineage: Eukaryota > Viridiplantae > Streptophyta > Magnoliopsida > Cucurbitales > Cucurbitaceae > Citrullus > Citrullus mucosospermus. Next base: position 29,172,501 of record CM062056.1, read on the forward strand.
GGCTGAGAAACAACTAAACTCCAGTTGGACTCTCATGCGAGCTGGAAATCACGGAGTGCCCACCCCAAGTGAATGGCTTGCTGATATTCTAGCTCCTGGTGGTGTAGTTGGAATTGATCCTGTGAGCAATTGTTCTTTTGCATTCTTTGAAGATGCTTTCCCTTGCCTCTTTTCCAAATTTAACTTGGTTCTGATTTTTTGAATTTCTTTCTCAATGCTATAAACATAGTGTTTCAGTTTTGTGTATTCCTCCCTCTATCTAATGCCACCTATTGATTTCATGAAGGGAGCAGTTTCTGTTTTCTGCCGATGCTGCAGAAGATTTGAAAGAGACCATTTCTAAGAAGAATCACAAGTTGGTTTACTTATATGATTACAATCTCGTGGATGAAATATGGAAAGAATCAAGACCAAAGCCACCTAAAGGCCCTATAAGAGTGCACGACCTTAGATATGCTGGCTTAGATGTTGCATCAAAGTTGGCTTCTTTGAGGTCTGAGCTTGGAGAAGCTGGTTCAGCTGCAATCATTATATCTATGCTCGATGAAATTGCCTGGCTGTTGAACTTGGTAAAGTTTACTATCTTATTTGTTTGTTTTAAATTAACTAAAGCTGGGATTTTTATGTTTTCTCAAAATTTTAGCCACAAACTACGCTGTTATCCTTATTGTTTTCATTGCTTGCCTTCTAACTTCTAATCTTCAAGCTGGATAACTCAAAGAATGGGATTCCACTTTTTTTTCCCCTCTGTTTGTATACAATGAATGATAATCAGTAGAGCATTCTATATATAATTTTTCTATTCCTTTGCAGAGAGGAAATGATGTTCCAAACTCCCCTGTTATGTATGCATACTTACTAGTTGAAATTGATGGAGCAAAACTGTTTGTAGATAATTGTAAAGTCACACCAGAGGTGATGGATCATTTGAAAACTGCACGAATCGAGTTAAGACCATATGATTCAATTATTTCTGAAACTGAAAAGTAAGTTAAGTCAATTGAAACTTCTTTCTCTGAGTAGGTTAAGGATGGAGATTGTTTTCCATATTACTTATAAACATTTCTAGCTTTCTCATTTAGTCTACTATGGAAGATGCATCAGCACTAAATTAAACATGGACCGAACAGAGCTTACATTTGAATGTGAAATATATAGAAGCTTTCATGAGCAAGTTTCACTATCATGGTATGCATAGGGTTACAAAAATTGAAAAAAGAATACAAAATGGAATATGATATTCTTTCCATGTTTTGCATTGTGAATGGAGACATCACCGCTTATGTATATGGTCTGCCTTTACTTCATTGATGGCCGGACTTTTTTTTTCCCAGTTTGGCAGAAAAAGGAGCTAATCTTTGGCTGGACACATCATCAATTAATGCTGCAATTGCAAATGCTTATAGGAGTGCATGTGATAAATACTTTATACGTCTGGGGAATAAAAAAAAAGCCAAGGGTAAGACTTCTGAGACCTCAAATAGTCAGGTTGGACCTACTGGAGTCTATAAGTCATCTCCTGTTTCAATGGCAAAGGCCATAAAAAATCATGCTGAGTTAGAGGGGATGCGGAATTCTCATTTGAGGTAACAATGCCCTATTATCAACATTTTGCTTCACTCTTGAATACTTTAATAAATATGCTATGCCACTTGAAATATCTTTTGATATGGTAACTGATGACCTGCTACAGCCTACAAGTTATCCATTTTAAATACTTATTACTTGTTAATCATTTGTGTTGTTCAGTACAGATAGTGTAGATGATCTTAATATACTTAAAACTAGTTATTTTGTTTAGTGAATGTGTGATATGATGTTTTCCATGTAGAGATGCCGCCGCTCTTGCTCAATTCTGGTTCTGGTTGGAAGAGGAAATTCTTAATGGTGTCAAACTAACAGAGGTAGAAGTTGCAGACAAGCTTCTAGAATTTCGAAAGAAGCAAGATGGTTTTGTTGACACAAGTTTTGATACTATTAGTGGTATATAAATTGCCTTATGTAATTCTTCTTTTGAAGATTTGTTATTTAATTAAATGTTCCTGTTCTCAGTTTCTTCAGCTTCATTAACTGTTGTTGGAATGATTTTTCAGCCTCTGGTGCAAATGGTGCAATCATACACTATAAACCAGAACCTAATGATTGTTCTGTTGTGGATGCAAATAAACTCTTCCTATTGGACAGTGGAGCGCAATATGTAGATGGAACAACTGATATAACTCGTACAGTTCATTTTGGTGAACCAACCACTCGTCAAAAAGAGTGCTTTACGAGAGTCCTACAAGTATGAAATATCCATTTCCCTCATTTGTGTAATACATACCAAATTTAGACTGATAATTATCTCTATTTATTTTTTGAAAGACTTTCCATTGGATTTGGAAAAACATCAATACATTTACTTCAGTTACCTAAAGAATGTTTTTCACATCTGTAGTTCAAAACCTATCAGGTTATAACTATCTTCGATCCTGTACTGCGTACCTCCCATCCAATCTCTTTGTTCAATTTAGCGCGTGACATCAATGGCTTTTCTTGCTGCTTTCCTGAATGGATAACAAATTAAAAAGAACCACAACAGATGAAGTATCTATATATTTTACTGTCATGTTGTACTTTTTAATTGCATCTCTGTTCCATGATTTCTCATTTCAACCATAGGGGAACAAAATGTAAATGTCTAACTGTATTTATTGGATCATTGAGAAAGGCCTTTTGCCGATGATGCAGCTCACTGTATAGTCTTACTTAACAACCTTGTGGTAAAGATGTCTGCATTAATATTGAGGAGAGAAAAAATGTTGGTTGTTCATGCATATAGTTTGAATCCTCTCTCTTTGCATATATTGGTATCTGTAATTGTTGTTGCTGCCAAATTCTGGAATCGGAGGAACTGAATGTCCCTAAAATATTAAACAATTGCAGGGCCATATAGCTTTAGATCAGGCAGTGTTTCCTCAGCATACCCCTGGTTTTGTATTAGATGCATTTGCTCGTTCTTCTCTTTGGAAGATTGGGCTTGACTATCGACATGGTATTCCTTCTTTCTGTTGACTAATGAAGTAATGATCTTGAGAGCAAAACACACACATGTAGTATGACTTGATTAGAGATGTACTGATTAGTTATTTATTTTTTTTTTTTCCCCTCCCACTTGTCCTTAGGGACTGGGCATGGTGTTGGTGCTGCACTAAATGTTCACGAGGGACCCCAAAGTATAAGTTTTCGATTTGGGAATATGACTGGCTTACAGAATGGAATGATCGTTAGCAATGAGCCAGGCTACTATGAAGACCACTCTTTTGGTATTAGGATTGAGGTAAAACCAATCAAGAGATAATGTTTTGGTGTATTGACTTGACTAGTGAATTGGAATTGACGCCCACACTAAATAAACGAGTATGTATCTACTTGTAGTTGTGAATAATTTTCTTAAGGGTTTAGCACAAAAGTTCACGTACCTTCTCTATATTTTGAATGTGAAAGAGCTTAAACTTTTTTTGTTATGTTTTTGTTAGATCACCAATTGATCCAAAAGCTTAAGCTTATTGGGTTATGGAGCATTTAAACACTCTTCCTCACTTGTGAGCTTAAAAATTTGTAGAAGATCCAACAAGTAGAAATTAATATTAATTAATTGGGGAAGAAATGACGTTACAGGGATTTGAACACAGAACTCCTGCTTTGATACCATGTTAAATCACTAACTGACCCAAAAGTTTAAGTTTATGGGTTATGGTAAATTTAATCATATCAACATTTTAACAGTTTTTGTTTATTCTTTTACCAGTGATTTTGATGGATTTCTCATGCAGAATCTCCTTATCGTGAGGGACGCTGACACTCCAAACCATTTTGGAGGCATTGGATATTTAGGATTTGAAAAACTCACATTTGTGCCCATTCAGGTAAACAAATTAGTCATAGTTTATGAAAATTATACAGATGACTAATAGAAAAGAGAAACAATTGGAGAATTGGACAATGTTGTTTTTAGTTTCTTTCTGGAATATATTATCAAAAAGTAATAATAAAGACAATGTTGCTTTAGAGATCAGCATTCTAGCATCCATAATTGGCCTGCAAGGTATAAAGCATTTAAAGGGATATAATATGAACTTAAGAACATGGACTGTCTGAGCTAGCCCACTGGATTTATGCTCTTATTTTGCCTCCAACTAGATTGTTGCAGTTAGCATACATCGTGATTTCCCATATTCACTCAAAGTTGCTTTGAAGGGCCATGAAAATAATTAAGGAAGCCTCATTGTTCTCTTATTATTTTGAGTCATACGATTTATCAATTTGCTTCTAACAGATAAAAACTCTTGCATCATTGTTTATAACGATTGATGTCTTTTATGTGGCCTACCTCCTTTCTACTGTTTAGAACTTTTTTACTTCAAAATACTCCAGAGAAAAATCCACATCCTGGAACTATTTTTCTATCACGATTCACGCCTTATTTTGAACACTTTTTTCTGCCGGTTTTCTTATGCAGACTAAACTGATTGATATCACTTTGCTCTCTGTTGCGGAGGTCAATTGGCTAAATGAGTACCATTCACAAGTCTGGGAAAAGGTCCGAAATTCATACTCCAATTCTTATCCGGATTCTAATTTGGCATCAATTTTACTTGTTACATTTGGAGCTTGACTAAACAATTTTCTGTTTCTTAATAAGGGCATGTTTTTTAAGAACTAGAATTTAAGTAGTTTATATAAAGGGGTCAGAAATTTGTAACTAATGACACCATTTTTAATGGTAATCATACTAGAGAAGAAGGAGGAGGGAGTGTTGTGTGTGAATGTCTTGTTTTCTCTTGTTTACTGACACATGGTTGTACAGGTTTCTCCATTGCTTGAAGGTTCGGCTCGGCAATGGCTGTGGAACAACACTCGGCCACTCTCTAAATCCTGATTTTTTTGGTTTTATTCTTTAGGTTCTTTAATATAATGTTGTGATTTGTGCCCATTGAATCAAATATAGATGAATAGCGAAATGATATGAATGGTTTTGAAACTGAACTTGGAAATCTATCCCTATAAGAAAGGGGTTCTTCTCTTGCTTTCTTTGATGCGCTTTTTTTTTTTTTTTTTTTTTTTTTTTTTTTTTTTTTTTTTTTTTTTTTTTTTTTTTTTTCCCTCTCATAAGGATGTTGGTGATTCTTCCTCTTATTACAGACTTGGTTCATGGGGTTTTGTCCCAGTTACTTCCAAAACTAATGCCTGCTTTGTTTTTTAAGCTGGTTGATTAAGCCCACATAACTAACCTAATCAAGATATTGCTCTTTTAGTTCGAATTCGAAGTTTAAATACTCACCCCACATTTTGTTGTACTAAAAAACAATGAATTAGGCATTAGTTATCTAATTGGACACGAATGTGGCAAGTTGCAATTATTTGACATTTTTTAAAACTTGCACACTTATTTAATATATATATATATATATATATATATATATATTATGTCTAAAAAAAACTTTAATTGACTAGTTTTGTATAGCAAAAGTTAGTTTAACTCAACGGTAATTGGTATAATTTTTTTTTTTATAGATCAAAAAGTTTGATATTCCATCCCTTTGTACTAAACAAATAAATAAATGGTAGGTAAAATGTTTAAAATATTTGATTAATTTTGTAGGTTGCAAAATGTTTTAAAAAATGTACAGAAAGAAAATTGAAAGTTTAAATGTACAAAATTAGAAGTTTGGTGAAATTTAAAAAAAAAAAAAAAAAAAAAAAAAAAAAAAAAAAAAAAAAAAATTCTTGAAGTTTGGTTTATTTTTATTCTTAAATTTTAAATTTGCTTTAAAACAATCTTTTACCAACTTTTCCGTTAAAACAAAGTCGGATATGTGACATGGGGATGACTTGAGGCAAATGTGCTAGGTTTCAATCATGCCTTTGAATTCTAGAGAATGTTTCAATTTTGTCACTGTCCTCTTAGAAGTTTTATTTTGACTCTTACCTTTTGATGTTGTTTTAAAACTAACAATTTCATTTGCTTTCCCTTTAAAATGAAAGACATAAAATGTGAAGTAGGGTCTCAACCATGTTCAAAATTATGTCATATAACTTGAGGAACGAGGAAACAAAATTGAAACTTTAGAGGATCTTTGTTTCAAGGGTTGGGATTGGATGTGTTAGACATCCTAAGTCCAACCCTTGTTTCGGGCAAGGATCTAGGAAGCAGTTTTTCCCATGGGTTTGAATGGTAAATATTATTCAAACCTATAGATTACCCTTTTTTTCTCTCTAATTTAATTTAGAAAGTCTGTCGGCCAACTTTTGGAACCACCTCAGGTAATCGCCGTCGGTCAACTCCGGCAACCACAGTAGTCCAATTCCAACGACCATCACCGGCCAACCCCCAACGACTCCTCCCCCCTTCCCCTAGCTGGCGAACTTCTGGCCACCAACTTCGCCAACCAACCTTCGACTGCCACCTCCGGCGACCCCTACCAGCCAACCTTGAAAAACATTGATAAAAGAGTAATTACATTGAATAACACTTTAAGAGATAATAATTAGGTGTATAGCAACATTTTTAAAAAATTGCTAATATAGCAAAATCTATCACTGATACACGATGCTATTAATATGGATCTAATTTTTTTTTTTTTTTTTGTGTGCATACATAACAACCTAAACAAACTTGTATATAAAAACATTTTTAAGAAAGAGTTGTCAAACACATGTGTGTTTTTATTTTAAGGAGTTTTTATCAAAAGGGTTTAAATAAAAATAAATTTTTCAAAAACATCTTTTTCTAAATCATTCCAAACATTGGCTACAATTGTATAATTAGGTATATTTATTTAGGCTATATGGGTAGAAAATCCTAATTTAATCTAATAACATTTTTATTTATTTCGTTGGTCAATTTAATTAGCTCGAAGACTTAGAATTATCTTCTAAGTGTGAAGGTTTAAAATGTTGGAAACAACTTAGTGGCCAAATAAAAATCAAAAACTCAAAATTTATGATTTTTTATTCCTAAAAATTATATTTTTTCAATAATTGGACTTAACATAAAAATACTAGTTTATTTCAATTTTAAGTTAGCATATTATGGTAAAAAAATCGATCATTTTCAAATTAGTTAAAGTGACAAGAGTCTACAAAATTTTATAGTAAAATTAGAATATCAAATTATTAAACAATAAATTATAATTTTAGTAAAAAATCTCTATTTCAAAATTCAAAAAGAAAATTATTATTCTAAATTTTTTAGTTTGTTTTAAACTTAACTATATTAAAATAATTAAGATGATAGATTTAAACTAATCTAAAATCTAACCACGGATTAAATGCAAAAAAATATTTCACAAATTCAATAATTATAAATCTGCACTTCATATATAGGCTTTCTAGGTCAGCATTCCAAATACAAGTTTCTTAAACCTAGACTTCTAAAACCTCCACTTCGAACACAGTTTTCTTAAACCTAGACTTCCAAAACCTCCACTTCGAATATAGTTTTCTTAAACCTAGGCTACCTAAACCTCTTAGCCTAATCTCTAAGCTTAACATTTCTAGCCTTAAGATTCCAAACCTGTACGCCAAATACCTTCCTTAAGTAAAATATTATGTTCCTCGTTTCGCAATCAAAAGATTTAGAGAGAAACAAAAATTTTGAAGAGTAATAGTCCACAGAAAACAAACGAAATTTGAAACCTCTATCTCACAATCAATTGACACAAATTTAAATTAAGGTATAAATGGAGAAGAGGACTCTACGAACATGAAACAAAGAATCGCAAGTCAATTGAACCTTGGAACCATTATTTCTAAATAAATTTCTTATATGGATGATGAAAATCTTCTTCCTCTTTTGATACTCTCTCTCTAGTACAACTAGTTGGAGAATGATAATTTGAACATCCAATCTAAAAAAGAAAAAAAAAAGAAAAAGAAAAAGAGAAATTATTGTGTCAATTATGACGGAGTTATGCTTATTTTGGTCTCCTTATATTTTTTGTCTTCATTTTAACGAAAAAGCTAATGAAAGTGGTCGTTGGAAAACAATTTCAAAAATTGAGTTTAAATGAACCTTTTAAAACAATTAGAGCACAATGGAAACCTACCCAAAAGTTGAAGGTCTCAATTAAAGCATGTCACTTGTGTCAGATGTACCACTGTTGTACAAGTCACCACCATGTTACATTTATGCCTTCATATTAACGAAAAAGTTATACCAATGGATATTCTTTAAAAGAAATTTAAAGTTAAAAAGAGTAAAAATAAAAGTACTAGTTGCACAAATAGTAATCATGCCCAAAATAATAAAAAAATATAGCACAAGGAAAAATATATTAGGGATATAGCACAAAATTAGCTTCAGATATCATTGATAGTCTACTATTAGTGATAGTCATATTGGTAAATGACTAAAAAGCCCATGTTTAGCCCGCCATTTCACACTTCTTTCTTCTGACATCCTCAAATTGAAAGTTATCACTAATAGCAACTATCAGTGATAACTATCAATGGTTATCATTGATATCTGCTGTCAATAATAACTTTCAATTTGAGAAATATTAATACAATCTTGAAATAGTAACATTTGAAATATTAGCTTTCAATTTGCTATCATTTATTAGTGGCTATTATTAATACACTTTCATCCATGAGAATCAAGCTTGAAATATTAACACTTAAGGCCATAAGTGGTTATCAATGGTAGACTTTTATAAGTAGTTAACAACTTTGTAAGGAAACTATCAACTTTCAAAGAATAACATTTAAAGCTAAAAGTGATAGAAGTCTATTAATGAGAGGTTTATAAGTGACTATCACTAATATCTACCTAAGTCATATCATTGATAGCTCCTATTAGTGACTATCACATATAGCTTTTAACAGTGACTATCAATTATAGACTTTCATCAAATGAAATTGGAAGAAAAATTGGAAAAAGAAAAGGAAAAAAAAAAGAAGAAGAAAGGGCAGAAGAAAATATGAGAAGATTGGGGAGATGGAAGAAAAATTAGAAAAATAAAAAAGAAAAAGAGAAAATTGGAGAGATGGAAGAAAAATTAGAAAAAGAAAAGGAAAAAAAAAGAAGAAGAAAATAGGAGAAGATTGAAGAGATGGAAGCAAAAGCTAGAAAAAGAAAATGAAAAAAAAAGTTGCGTAAAACAAGGGAGTGCAAAATTGGAAATTACAAAAATTTAAAAATTGACTAGTCAACATTTACTATATTTACAAATATTTTTAAAATGTGCTATATTTTAAAATTTTTCCTTATTTTACTATCTATTACAAATATTCAAAATAAAAACTTACAATAAAATTTAGGAGGCTTTTACCTATAATTTAATTCAATGATGGGAACTATACTTTTTAAACTATGATGGTGGTCAAAGTAAGCATAACAATAATGTAGACAGAGGGACGAAAAACCCTAAAAAAAAAATAATAATAATAATAATAAAACCCTACGGCAAGAGTGATCACTCCGGAGCAACCATGCTTATTAATATGAAATATCCCTCTTCAGCCAATCTCAGGGCGGTGCTCTTTCTCAAACAAAAACAGGTCGCCGTCTCCAACTTCCGTTTCATGGATGAAATTCAAATGGGTATTTCAAAAACTGAGCTCACGTCTTCCCTCTTGGGTCTCTTCTCTAACCTTCCCTCTCAGAAACCAATTCCATCAAAACCCATTTGCAGAAACCTCCTCAACATTCGTCCTGAAACATGTAAACCCAAGCTACCTTCTATCCATTTGTGGAAGAGAAGGGCATCTTCATTTGGGTTCTTCTCTCCATGCCTCCATCTTCAAGAGGTTCGAGCTCTCCAACCATGATCATGGGGTCGTCATAATGAATTCTCTCATCTCCATGTACGAGAGGTGTGGTAAGTTGCCCGATGCCATCAAGGTGTTTGACGAAATGCTCACAAGAGATACTATTTCATGGAACGCATTGATTGGTGGGTTTATGAGAAATGGGGAGTTTTGTGCTGGTTTTAGCTATTTTAAGGCTATGTGTTTAGTTGGTGATTGTAAATTTGACGAAGCTACTTTGACGATGATTTTATCTGCTTGTGATGGCTTGGAGTTGTGTTGTATTATTAAAATGATGCATGGTTTGGCGTTTCTGAGTGGGTATGAACGAGAAATTACCGTGGGAAATGCTCTGATTAGTTCATATTTTAAATATGGATGTGTTGATTTGGGGATGCAAGTTTTTTATGGGATGGGGGAGAGAAATGTGATTACTTGGACAGCTGTGATCTCTGGTTTGGCTCAAAATGGGCGTCATGAGCACAGCCTGAAGCTGTTTAGGGAGATGATGAGTTGTGGGTCTGTGGAGCCAAATTTTTTAACTTATTTGGGTTTACTCACTGCTTGTTCTGGTTTGGAGGCATTAGAGGAAGGATGTCAAATTCATGGTCTTATTTTGAAGTTGGGAATTCAGTCAGATTTGTGCATTGGAAGTGCCCTGATGGATATGTACTCAAAATCTGGAAGAATTGGAGATGCTTGGAAGATTTTTGAGTCGGCTGAGGAATTTGATATGGTTTCATTGACTGTTATACTTGCAGGGTTCACACAGAATGGATGTGAGGAAGAAGCCATCCAGATCTTTCTGAAAATGTTGAAGATGGGGATCAAGATTGACGAAAATGTCATTTCAGCTGTTCTTGGGGTGTTTGGTGCTGAGACATCTTTGAGATTGGGTCAACAAGTTCACTCGTTTGTTGTCAAGAAGAACTTTAGTTGCAATCCTTTTGTGAGCAATGGGCTTATAAACATGTACTCCAAGTGTGGAGCACTGGATGAGTCAGTGAAGGTCTTTGATAGGATGCGGGAGAGGAACTCGGTGACATGGAACTCCATGATTGCAGGGTTTGCCCGACATGGAGATGGCTTGAAAGCTCTACACCTTTATGAGAATATGAAACTGGAAGATGCAAAGCCTACCGACGTCACGTTTCTATCGTTACTCCATGCTTGTAGCCATGTTGGGTTACTAAAAAAAGGAATGGAATTCCTCGAATCAATGACAAAAGATCACGGGATGAATCCAAGGAGCGAACATTATGCTTGTGTTGTAGACATGTTGGGTAGGGCAGGATTGCTGTCTGAAGCTAAAAACTTCATTGAGAAACTACCTGAACAGCCAGGTTTACGTGTGTGGCAGGCGTTGCTCGGTGCCTGCAGCCTCTATGGTGATTCTGAAACAGGGAAGTATGCAGCTGAGCATCTGTTTTCAGAAACTCCGCATAGTCCGGTCCCATATGTTCTGTTAGCCAACATATATTCTTCTAAAGGGAATTGGAAGGAAAGAGCAAGGACAATTAGGAAGATGAAGGAGGTGGGAATGGCCAAAGAAACTGGTATCAGTTGGATTGAGATTGACAAGAAAGTCCATAGTTTTACTGTTGGAGACAAAATGCATCCACAAGCTGAGATCATTTATGGAGTTTTGATGGAGCTATTTGTACTCATGGTAGATGAAGGATATGTACCAGATAAGAAGTTCATCCTCTACTGCTTGGATGATGACAGGAGGGATCCGATCGATAACGGTTGTACTAACCGTCAAAATGTCATAGAAACTGAAGTTGTTTGGGAGTAGTTTTGAGAAACAGTTTCTTTTCCCCTTCCAAGTACCATAAATACAATCACTAACTACAACCACCAACTTCAAATAATAGAGTACATGCCAATTAGTCTAACTCTACTCTCAAATAGTTTTTTTTATATTTTAGAATAGAAGAACATATTTTTATTACTACTTTCAAAAAGCATATTTGTATAACTACTTTCTAATAACCTTTTTTGTGTTAGAATAGAAGTTTGGTAATAATATATACTTATGATTATTTTAGTAATCATAATATTCAACTAGTAGTTTTGTACCTATAACTTTAGATTAAGAAGATAAATGTCTAAGATGTCTTTAGTAGTATGCTCATATTTTCTTTTCTTTCTTTTTGGTTATTTAATGGATCAAAAACTCAAAATTATTTTGAAACAAATTAAATAATAATAATAATAATAAATGTACAAATTTAGTTTCTAAAAAGTATAGGTCTATTTGGTCTACGAACTTTCAAATTGATACATTTAGTTCTTGAGTTACAAATGTTTTAAAATTCACTAATCTATCAGACATAGAATTGAAGACTTCGTTTCATTGAACATATTTTTGAATTTTTATATTTAATTGATCGATTAGATTTTAAAAATTTTAAATTTGTCTTGATATATTGGACTGAAAATTCAAGGATCTAATTAATGATAAAAAGGTCATCGGCCATATGATTTAATATCTTACTAGTTTCTTTGACACCCAAATGATCAGTCGAGAAAGAAATTGAAGAGTATGAAAAAATTTTATATATAATTTAGGGATTTAGGAACAAAATCAAACTCCGGCGAAGGCCAATAATGGAGGCGCTGTGTTTCTCCACTACCATTCTTCCATTTCGAAAAAGTGGCTCTTTCAATGACAGTTCCAATTTTCCCTCCAATTCAAAATCTCCCATTCTCTTCCCTTCCTCATCAAGTTCCCGATTCGCAGCGATATGCAGGCAAAGAATTGGAGGAGAAGATGCGCCTCTCTCCGGTGCTATGGCTGCTTACAGATTGCTCGGGGTCGACCCAACCTGCTCCGAGTCCGAGCTCAAAGCCGCTTTTCGAGCCAAAGTACTGTATCTCTCTTCCCTTTGCCGATTTGATTTCTCTGGTTGCTAAGCGAATTGAATTGTACTATCTAGATTTCTTGTTGGAGATACATTTAAGTTTTTGGATTATGTTTGGGGAATGAAGGAGTGATTAGGCTACATAGAATTTTTGTTTTCTGTATCGACATTTAAATCGCTTTCTGATTTTTGGGCGTATAGGTGAAGCAATTTCATCCGGACGTGAATAGAAATGGGAATGATTCGGATTCTATGATTCGTCGTGTAATTCAGGCGTACGAGGTAGCTAATAGCTATGCATTTGTAGAAACAAGAAGAAAGTACTTGATTGATTAGAATCCGAATATTATGGTACTTGACGAATCGTATAATATTCAGGCCAAAATAATCCGAATATCATATAAACTAACTTAACAAGAAGAAAGTACTTGATTGATTATTTTGGCTTATACGTTGGACTTTAGTTCACTTTAACTCATATAATATTCATTTTAGTCTCTTTAATTTCAACTTTTATTCGTTGTTTTGAAAGTATAAGGACCAAAATAAACAAAAGTCAAAAGCATAAACACCCAAAGTACTTGATTGATTTTTACTCATTCTCTTTCTTATAACTTTTAGACTTCCTGTTCCACCATGAGAGATCGTAACAAGGCTGGAACTATTTGTCATTTGTTGGCCAACTTGTTGTATCATCTATGTTGTAGTCAATAATAAAACTCAACAATGACTATGCTCTGTAAAATATGCAGATGTTATCCAGTTACAGCCGAACAGAGTTCATTGAGAGGTATGGTAGTGCTTTTTGGTGTTGATGTCAGGGTGTATAGAACTTCTTAACTTCTTGTAACATCATCATAGAATGAATTGTGTAACGTCCATATGCTTGGAAAGGCCAGGGGAAATTTTATTTATAAAATATATAAATAAACGATGCTATGTAATATATAACAGTTTATTATTTTTTACTCAAATTCTACCATATATTAGGGTTTAAATGTCTATTGTTGATAATTTCAGTCTTTTGACATTCAATATGGTTTTGTGATTCCAAGATTCAGTTCCTTCTTTATTTTTGTCATTCTAATTGGTATATATGTTATTCATTTTTTATGAAATTTCTCTATTGAACATATGAACTCAGGGAATGTTTAGATCCTTTTGAAAACCCAGAATGTGAAGCATTTGATGTCTTTGTTAATGAGTTTCTTTGTGTTGGAAAAGGTACCATCTTTGCTCCTTATGAATGTTACAATGTTGTAATATATACAATAATGAAGTCCTTCCCACTTATTCCCCTCTCACATGTGTTGTCATAATGATATGCAGGCTGCCCGTATTCTTGTGTAGATAGAGCTCCCCATGTCTTCACTTTTGCTTCTTCCACCGGGACAGCCCGAGCCATGTCTCAAGGTTCGTTCTCACAACTATAATTTCAGATTTAGGTGCATAACCAAAAGGCTTATGGGATTGTATCATTCTAATGATGATTTCTCAATTTGTTACATGTAATTAGGATATAGTGAGGATTATCAGGTTCAGATTGCAGTTGGCCAATGCCCCAGAAGCTGTATACATTATGTAACACCTTTGCAGAGGATCATTCTGGAAGAGCTACTTGACAGGTAGAACAAAATTCCAACTTAGATATATGTTTGGAATATAGAAAATATAAGTTGATTCATGTTTAAAAACGACCACTTCTTTTAATTTACACGAAGAAAGATCATAGTTTGAGCTTTTTTGTTTACTGTATTTTATCTTTGTTTGTGTAGTGCCTTGGATGTGCCTTATGATAATTCCGCAGAGGCAGATTTACTATATTCTCTTATAGTGAAATCAAAATTCGAGAATAATCGATACAAAAAGCCAAAGAGGGAGCCAAAGGCTTCAACAAAACGGGTGGATTGGTATTGAAATTTGTTTTACTGTCTCATGTTGGGATGAAGCCAACGCAGTTGACGAAGTACATTGACAAGATGGTTTGCCTCTACAAACGAAGAAGTCAGAAATATCCTCAATATTTGTGTTGTATACTATCTTGAGCATCAAAGTTAATGCGAGAATGCTACATTATAGGTGAAAAAGGTGATTTCTATACGCTCAACTATTGAAGTACAGCCTCTAGATTTTCACTTATTAATTTAGGGTAAAATCAATTTATATTCAATCTTTTGGAGATTGGATGGATTAAAATCCTAAACTAATAATTGTATTTATTTAAATCCTAAACTTTCATGAGTGAATCACTATGTCTTAGAATTTCATTTTAAAACCGTTAATACATAACTTTTACACATGTATAACACTTCTTTAAATGTAAGGATTAGTGTAAATTAAAGAAAAATGCTGGACCGAAATTAGTAGTATAAATTTTTCATCTATTTGCCTTAATTTTTCTCTATTTATTTAGAAGGAATTACATAATAATTTTTCTTGCTATATGAGTGAGATTTTTGGAGAACAATAATTTTATTTGAGTGGTTTTGAGCTGATTTTTCTAAAATCAGGTGTAAATAAATATATATGACTAACAAAAGACATATGGTTCACTTATGAAAGTGGATGGTTAAACTGATACAATTATCAAACTCCCAACGTTTTTGGATATAAATTGATATATGCTCTGATATTTAATACAAAGTTAAAGATATTTCTCATCGAATTTAAATTTCTTGGTCTCGTCTGCATATGATTCACTTATCAATGTTATAAAGGCTTTTCTGATGAAAATCTGTTGAGATATCTTTAGCTTGATTATCTAGTTAACTCAACTATTTCTGTTTTTTTTATCTTATTATTATTATTTGTTAAGAACCCAATTAAAAAGTCGTAAGAACAGATTTAGCAAGAAAATCGACTCTTCTTTGGTTTCTGGAACTAGCGATTAGAGTCAAGGTAACTCATTAAAGACAGAATATATTTCATTTGGAGTTCATAATATACAAGGACCCATGAATTGTAAACATATCAAGGAAACTTGCTCTGTTTATTTTGAAATTGCCTTCATGAATCGGGTTAATGAAGAGAAAACTCCAGCTGCTTTGTCCAAAAATGACGGGTCCTGGTCGGACTCTGCTACATTTCCAAATATTATCTGCACAACATACTTTGACTTACATTAGTGATCAAACTAATCTCTTAGAACCACTAATAGATTGAAATTGTGAAAGCTCCCCGATTAAGTTATCTAAACAATCTATTTATTTACTTCTGATCATATAATGTGAGGTAAAGTAGAAGACAGATTAGTAGTATCATGTAATGAATGAATGCTAATTTCTCATATGTTATTTTCTCAGGTAACTAACCTCGAGGTCTCCAGCATCTGGACGGCTTATTAATTCTTTGGCAAGCAAATATCTGCCAGGCCTATCTTTATCATCATAGAACACTTTCCATAACCTGGTAAGAGATTGCAAAGATGTCAATAACATCTTGAAAAAAAAAAAAAAAAAAAAAAAAAAAAAAAAAAAAAACCAAAACCCTAAAAGAGGAAGAAGAAGAAGAAAGTGGCCGGAGAAACTTCAACATTAGGTATTTGCAGTAAGATGCTACACTCGGTGGCCCAGGCTTTGAGTTTGATTAATTTTCACATTAATGGTTCCCTTACTTGCACGTAAGATACAGCATAGTATTTGATTATATTCTTAAATTTGTTCAGGTCATACAGCTCAAGAGTAGGCTGGCCCATCTGGGTTATTCCTATATAACTGGAACAGGTTTTTCTGCATTCTCTAGATCCTTGAGAAGGCCAAAATGAACTCAGCAGTCAACTAAAGGAAACAATCAACTTCAACTTCAGCATAGTGAGTAGATGGTTTAAACAATCTCATAAGATGTTAAAATCTCCTTACCCAGGATAAGCTCTAAATACAGCACCAGATGGCAAAGGCCTCATGGAGTAGACTGTTGTAAATGTGCTGTATGAAAAAGAACAAAATAGAGATCAGTGTTTTCAAGGTGCAAGGCACACCTCAAGGCGATATGTCCCTTAATCGCCTCAAGGCGATGCCTGAGCATAGCTAGGCACAATGAATAAATAAATAATATATGTCAAAGCCTCAAAGATTAATAATAAGAATCTAAATTCTAATTAATAAAAATGAACAAAACCCTAAAAGTAGAAGTTTAAAACATCATCAAAAGTCAAATTCATCATCCTCCCCTTCTAAGCGAGGCTCAATGAGTAACACAAATCCTTTCTTACCTGAACTTATTGACCAGTTACAAAGTTTAGTGCCTCTTATAAACGAGACCTCGTTTCTCCTTGACAACTGTTATGTATGAGGTTAGACATTTACTTCATATTAGAACACTTTATTGAGCTATGACGATCATATTTTGTAACCAACTGTTTCCTAAGTAAAATAACCTGGACTTGTATTTTCCATTATGTTGATGTCTACTCAGACCCACATGAATTGTATTCCAGATATAGTGAGAGTTTTGAAATTTACCTTAAAAAGTATCTTCTCAATTTTCGAACATTAAATCCAACCCCTACATCTTCACTGATGAGACGAGGATTCCACATAATAAGAGGCCTTGGCTGCCATCAACAATGTAGAAAAGTAAATAAGAAGAAGGAACTAGTCCATTTGATTCAGTGTACAAGTGAAAACTGTCAACCTCTATATAGTAAATCATCTGATGATGTACAACACTTTACAGAAGGAATGGACTTCCTTTTCTTATTATGTTAGTATATGTTGACTCAAGAAAAGATAACCTAACACATTAATTCGAACTTATGTGGTTTCATCATGATTGCAGATTTCTCTGATTTTGGCCATCGAGTATCAATCATAGGAGAAAAATGTGGAAGCAACCATTTCAACTGCAAATGGAACGATTCAGATTTTTACCGGATCATCTGAGAGCGCAGCTGCAATTTTCTCTACATTTTCCAACATTTGGTAATCAGGAACAACCATAACAACTATCTCATCTGCACTATCTACAGGCTTCCGGTCGCTTAAGCTGAGAACGACGATCATATTTCATTAAGTTGTAATTGTATTCAGGTTGAAAGAAAACATACAGAATCACATTGTAGAAATCCACTTTAGCTTAACTTTTTAGAGTACACAATTTATCTCGAACATTGTAAATGCATTCACTTAAATGGTGCCTAGAACCAACTATGATACATAAAAATTCTTTCCAATGACTGACAGATATATTTTGCCTAAGTCTCAAGTTCTCACTCAATTGATATTAACGGTCTTGGTGACAGTATTTCAAAATTTTTCTTATGAGAACTTATAAAAATTTGAGCAGCAGTATGTTACATGGAACTTACCTGGAAATTTTGAAGGAAGCATCTTTCCATCGATATTCTAGAAGCGCAGCCGCCCCAGCATCTGGAAACACAGCTTTAACTTTCTAGCAATTAAATTTGGATTACTTAGATATTTATAATAAATTAACTAGTGAAACATCCTAAGAAAGTTGAAACTCTACTGTTTTCTTTAGTTACTGGTCTTACATCATATTTAATTTTAATTCTCACTAAATAAGATTAATAGTGATCTTATACAGTCCACGGTATAATATATTCCAACTGTTCTTCAAATTCAATTCTTGATTGGTAAACTGTAAACAGGGCCTTGAAGTGATATTTCCATATCCAACTTACCTCACATTTTGTTTCCTCAATGAGTGACTCCAAGAAAACTCTTGATAGTTCCCAGAGTTCAGCCTGAGCACCTTCATCATCCAGAAACTGTAGCTGGGGGATAAGGAGCTCAACCTGAAAAGAATATGCAAGAATAAAGAAAGGAGGAAGATAAAGAAATGAATTCGGGTTCAAACTTAGTCGCTAGGGATCAAGGGAGTCATGAAATCTCTCAAAACTGTCCTTAGAAAGTGGTGTAATACCAAAGTCTATTTTGAATAAATATCAATCTCTACCTCTAAATGAGGGGAGATGGCCTTTATTTATAGGGAAAATGTGATTACAAGTTTGCAAAGAATGCTAACAAATCAAAATAACAAACAAACTTATTATCAACTAACTAACTAACTATCCCAAACTTATTATCAACTATCTAACTAACTATCCCAAACTTATTATCAACTATCTAACTAATTAACTATTAGCTAGTTACAAGAAGAAGGCCTCACACTACACCAGAAAGAGTAGGTTTTTTCGGAGATTAGTGGCAATGAGGCCCTCGATAACCCGGTTAGAAAAAGAAGAAAATAAATTGGGAGAGAGTGAGCATAAACAGGCTTTCCAAAGTCCAACCAACTTTTAGCCAGACAAATTTAGGTATAGAGGTGAAAATGGGTACAAGAAGAAACATGGAAATTATAATACTTTCTTTCTCTCTGTTTCATATAGGAGGAATCTAAATTTACACCAACATACTACCCTGGCGATTTCAGCAGGCTGTAATTTGGACATGTCGAGCGTTTCAAGTACTTTCATAATGTTTGTGCATATTTATAGGGCAGGGGCATAAGGTTTCTCAAAGATTAGCATAAAGAGTATCATACTATTGCTCTTGATCCTCCTGAAGACACAAACAAGCCAGCAGCTTCACCAGATTGCCTGACTGCTCCCTCCAAGTCTGAAGGCAAACAGCTGAAAATGAGAGTAAAAACATTGAGAAGGCCTTGCTTTCACCAACAAAATGGATATTTTAATTGCACAAAAGATGAAAACAAGCAAAATGATGTCCAATACTGTTCTTTCGTAACAATTCATGAAGTATTTCTTCTTGCAAACAATCTTTACACATATCCCCAACTAACTAAGCAGAGGTCCCTGGCTGATTTGAACAATTACAACTCCTGCTAGCCTTCCCTTGGCTTAACCAGCTTGTAAAAACACGCGATCTTGGAATTTCGACCAACCAAGCAAAGAAGGTAATAAAGAGAGAAACATTGGAACGATAGCATGAAGATCTTGATGCCTAGCCTATTTGCAAAAGAATTGATGACATGTTCCTTGGCAATAGCCATATCTCTTTTTCTCCATCCTTTTTCTATCTTTTATTTTTTGGTTTAGCTTGTGCACACCCCCAACTTCATTTGGTTGCTAACAAAACTCGTAAATATTAAATCACAGACCGCTAACCACCATGGCTTGAACTCATTTCCTCTAAGTCCTTTATTTACATAATTACATCTCTTATTGACCATTAGGTCAATCCATCATAGTTGGCAATAGACATATTGAGGATCAAACAATGAAACAAGCTATTAGTTGAAGTCTTATTTGGATTACTAAACTTAATGTTAGTTCTTTCTTCTAATCGTAATATCAGAGAGTCAACTTCTTGTATTATGCTCATGGTCCTATTACCTCTTTGGGAGACAAAGATTTTAAATTATTAAAATTTCCTATCTAGGTACTTGAAGTGGATATTAGAGGATATCTTACTACCAGTATCACCTTACCCTCCAAAACATCTCAATCCCCTACTTCAGGATCACTCCTCGGGGATAACTGAACTTCCACTCCAAGGCATCCACCATGGCCAACCCTTGGGGTTTACTGAACTTAGCTATTCATCATTCAACCATAATTTAAAAGCATTTTGAGACTATCTCCCTAGAGACTTATCCAGATTACTCTTTTGAACTTGGGATGAGATGTGACGATAATAGACCTCAAGTGTGCAATGGAATCTACTGTCAAAACTTTTCTTATCTTTAAATGTTGTACATGCTACCATCAAAGCATACTCATACATATATATCTTTCAAACATATATCAAATATTAAGGAGACTCATATAGGTTCTTTCAAATCATTCCCAAACAATGCTTTTATAAAATCTTATATCGTATAGCAAATCATAGATACTTCAAACCTTTAGTAAATATCAAAAATACTAGGACTACTAACAACCTGGTCACAAATCCTTCATTAGCTTTTTTTTTTCTAAAAAACATAAATAAATAAATAAAATCAAAACTATTGAATTTTGGCAAAATATTAGAAGAGTAGTTGTTCCATATTGAAGAAGTTTAAGAAAGTGATGAGCTCCAAGCACTATAAAAAGAGTCTAATACTTTGGTTTCAAATCGTCCCAGTTAGAAACACAATAAGCATGAATGTGCTAACTTTAGTTGTATTCTCTAGTTTGAGAGTGGGATTAGAGTGATAGTGAAATGGTTTAAATCACTTTTATTATTTTCAAAATCACTTGAAAATTTCTTTTAACAATTCAAAAAAAATTTTAATAGTACGAAAAATAGGTTTAAAAGTGTAAAATTTAGAGATGTTTTCAAATATAGCAAAATAAGCCAAACTATTTACAAATATAGAAAAACGTCACTGTCTATCAATGATAGACCGCGATAGACTTCTATCACTCAAGCAATAGAAGTCTATCACAATCTATCGTTGATGGACAGCAAAATTTTTCTATATTTGTAAATAGTTTGATACTTCTCTATTTATAATAATTTCCCTAAAATTTAACATTGAATTAATTTTGAGAGATTAAAGGTTTGTTTCAAAGTGGTTTTAAACATGATAAAAGTGATTTTAATTGTTTCAAAATCACTCTCAAACATGCACTAAAGGGTGTGAGTAGTACAAAAGTTTTGAGAGAGTGATCTTGTAATTGGGATTGGGGAGAGAATTATTTCGTGTGATTGTAACAATTTATCACATGGTAGATTTCCTTCTAGTGGGCCGCGGTTTCTCTCCAGGTAGGGAGTTTTCCACATAAATTTTCGTATTTCCTAGTTTTGTTGTTTTCTTTTAATTCTTCACTCTTTTTTTTTTTTGCTTAATTCTAGTAGTGGGTAATTTTTCCCAACAAAAACCACATTTATAAATTCCTACTCCCTAGCTGTTCATTATATTAAAATAACTTTCAAAGTGATTAAATAAGTGTTGAAATTTGGATGCAGAATGACTCCTTCATGTTGAACCTAGAAGCAATTTATCATTCAACCAATTAAAAGCACAAGAGAATCTACCCGTGATTAACTTTTAGGGTTCGCACAACTCTAAGATTCAGTAAACGAAGATTGAGGAGGAAGAGAATAAGAAACCTGTCATCTTCTTCAACCTCTTGACTCACAGAAAGTGGCTGTGGTTGCGAATATGATGATGGATTGGGTTCTAGTAAATCATCCTGGGGAATCTCGCCTTGAAACTTCTCGAACTTTGCACGAATTTTTGAAACAGACCCATTTTTGGTGGATGAAATTTGGGGGAAGACAGTGAGGAAAGTTGGAAGAAAAGATAAGGGGAAGTGTGTGGATGAGGTTGAATTGGATATTAGGAAGGAGCAATGGGGGAAGGAAGGATTTGGGAATGAGGAAGCCATGAACGAGGTAACCTATTTCTGCTCCAAACTGTAAGCCATAGAATGAATTCAATTCACTCAAAGTTCTGGATCTTTTGTGGTGATGCTAATTGCTAACTGCTAATCTTCAAATTTAGTCATCACTTTTTTTTTTCTTTTTCTTTTTTTTTTTTCCATTTTTCTGAGTACATAGTCGCCCTTTTTTTTTTTTTTTATGGATTACTCTCCCAACTATTATGATTTACATAAAAATAAGGATATTTGTAATAGATAGTAAAAATAAAGAAAAAAATCTAAAACTATAGCACCTCTTTAAAATATTTGTAAATATGACATCAATCAACTTTTGAATTTTTGTGATTTTCAACTTTGACTTCCTTGTCTTGCACAAATTTTTTTCTTCTTTCTTTTTTTTCTTTTCTTTTTCCAACTTTTGCTCCCATCTCCAATATCTTCTCATATTTTCTTCTTCCCTTTCTTTTCTTTTCCTTTTTTATTTTTTCCAATTTTTCTTTCATCTCTCCAATCTACTCATATTTTCTTATTCTCTTTCTTTTTTTTTTTTCTTTTCCTTTTCAATTTTTCTTCCATCTCCACAATCTCCTCATATTTTCTTCTTCCCTTTCTTTTTTTTTTCTTTTCTTTTCTCTCCAATCTCCTCATAATAATATAAATCTATTAGTGATAGTCACTAATATACTTATAACTTAGTCATTCAAAGAATTCTATCATTAATTGAAGAATTCACTGGCTATCACTCATGTTTTTAAATGTTAGAAAAGAATTCACTAAATATTTGTGTATCGATAATATCAATTATTAGTGATATTAGTGATAGCTCATAGATAGATATCAGTCATATTTATGTATCGAACTTAGGTAGATATCAGTGATAAAAGTCTATTATTGATAATCATGATAAAAGTTTCTCAATAATAGCCACTGATAGCTTTGAGTGTTAATATTTCAAAATTGATAGTTACTAATAAAAATCTATCAGAAATAACCACTAATATTTTCTATCATTGATACCTTAATCTTTGTTCCACGGTTAATAGCCACTTGTAGAAGTATATCATTGGTAACCAACTTAGTGAAATTAATTAATAAGTTGATTGAACTGAAGTGTAAGTGGCATGCCTAAAAGTTATCACTAATAGCATGTTATCAGTGATAGAAATAGCACCTTTTTAAAATGTTTGCAAATATGGTTTCCCTTTCTCTTCTCTTTCTATTTTTTTTTTTTCGCTTTTGCTTCTATCTCCCTAATCTCTCCAAAACTTTTTCTCTCTCCCTCATCTTCCCATGTCCTACTAGAAAGACTAAGAAAATAATTTACAAGGCTAAGTTTCAAACCCAAGATTTGAAAGTGCACAATTCATAAGTGGCTTAACACCAACAAACCAATCATCAAGTTTGATTATTATTTATATTAATTTCAATCATCAAGTTTGACTATTTCAATCAGCAATAAAAGTTTGTGACTTGTAGACTTTTATGAACTAATGTATACTAATTTATTAGTAAATACTCAAGATAAAATTGAACGTCTAAAACTTATAAAATTTATTAGTAGCTATCAGTGATAGAACTTCATTATTATGATATAATAATATAAATCTATTAGTGATGGCCACTGATATACTTATAACTTAACCACTCAAAGAATTCTATCATTGATTAAAAAATTCACTAAATATTTGTGTATTGGTAATATCAATTATCAACGATATTAGCGATAGAACTTAGACAGATATCAATTGTATTGATATCGAATTTAGGTAGATATTAGTGATAAAAGTTTATTATTGATAATCATGATAAAAGTTTCTCAAGAATAGCCACTGATAGTTTTGAGTATTAATCTTTTAAAATTGATAGTTACTAATGAATATCAGTGATAGCCATCATTGATAGTTTAATTTTTGATGATTTTCTTCTACAGTTATTAACCATTTATAGAAGTTTATCATTGATAGCCAACTTAGCGAAACTTGATTAATAAAGTTGAATCTTGAACTATAATATAAGTGGGATGTCTAGAAGTTATCACTAATAGCATGTTATCAGTGATAGAAGCTATCAACGATAACATGTTCTTCT
The DNA here is from genome assembly GCA_030954485.1 of Citrullus mucosospermus. NCBI lineage: Eukaryota > Viridiplantae > Streptophyta > Magnoliopsida > Cucurbitales > Cucurbitaceae > Citrullus > Citrullus mucosospermus. The sequence continues at coordinate 29,196,540 of CM062056.1, forward strand.
ATCACTGATAGCATGTTATTTGATGGTAAAAAGGAATAACAAAAGTTTTCTCTAATAACATGTTATCAGTGATAGAAGATATCACTAATAACCACAATAATAGTGATATCAGTGATGGAACTTAGGTGATATCCATATATCGATGATATCAATGATATAAAAGTCGATTCAATTGGATGAAAGTCTATCATTGATAACCACTGCTAAAAGCTATCAGTGATAACCACTGATCGAAGCTATCAATGATAGCCATTAATAGAAGCTATTAGTGATAGCCACTAATGGAAGCTATCAGTGATATGACTTAGGTATATATCAATTAAATGAATGATATTAATGATAATGATGATATGACTTAGGTAGATATCAATGGTAGTCACTTATAAACCTCTCATTGATATACTTCTATCACTTATAACCTTAAATGTTAATCTTTGAAAGTTGATAGTTTCCTTTCAAAATTGATAACTACTTATAAAATTCTATCATTGAGAACCACTGATAGCCTTAAGTGTTAATATTTGAACTTTGATTTCAATTGATGAAAGTATATCAATAATAGCCACTGATAACTAATAGCAAATTGAAAGTTAATATTTCAAGTGTTACTATTTCAAGGTTGTATTAATATTTCTCAAATTGAAAGTTATCACTGACAGCAACTATTAGTGATAACTTTCAATTTGAGAAAATCGGAAGAATAAGGGCTAAATGGTGGGTTGCATATCGGTTTTTTAGTCATTTACCAATATGACTATCAGTGATAACTACTATCAGTGATATCTATCGCTAATTTTGTGTCATATCCCTAATATGTTTTTTTCTTGTGCCACATCTTTTATTATTTTGGGCCTGATTACTATTTGTGCAACTAGCCTAAAAATATTTAGATATATCCAAACACTTTGTTTCATCCTACCATATTGTTCGATCATAATTTGTCATATAACAATTTCTTTTTTAAAATAATTTAATAATTTTTTATGTGAGTGATGAGAAGGAATACATAGGTAAAATATATTATTCATTGAACGTCTATAAAATATATGATTTTTTTAAAAAAAAAAAAAAATTAAAAAGAATAAAATAAAATGGGTCGGGTCGGGGCTTCATTGGACCGGGTTCGAAAAGTCGGAGCTCCAAAGACGTAATTTTGACATAATTTATAGCCGTTTGAAAGAGGTTCAATTCAATAGCCCGCTCGCCATTTCAAATCTTCGAATTCAATCTCAAACCCTACGTGACCGTTGCTCTCTCTCTCTCTCTCTCTCTCCACTCAGCTCTGTCATTTCTTCTTCTTCTCCTTCAGAATTCTTGGAATTTCTCTCGAAATTCACGTCGTCCTTCTCTCTTTCAAGCCATGGAAGGTACTCTCTCTCTCTCTCTCTCTCTGTCTCTCTCTCTCTAGGGCGGGATTTTGTGGGGGAAAGGAGTGGATCCGGATGGTTTGTTGTTGATTTGCTTGATTTCTTAATTGGGGAAATGTTGTTCCAATTTCAGATGCAATGGAATTCGTCTCAGAATTATGCTCTCCAGTTGTTCCTTGTTGTGATTCAAGGCCTCTGCCTTCAATTTCCGGTTCAGGTTCGTTAATTCTTTCTCTTTTCTTTTTTTTTTTTTAATTTTTTTTCTAACGCATCTTTCTTGGTTTCGACGTGAAAAGAATGTTTGTTTTCATGGATCTGTTCCGACCCGGAAGATATGGTTCCGTTTTCGTTCTTTTTTATGGTTGTAATGCGAAAGAGCAATCAAGTTAGAGCCCTAGGATTTTCTGTTGTTTACTTGTATTTGTTATCCTATGCATGTTTCCCTCTGTTATTTTTCTACTTGCACTCCTTCTTTCAAATTTGTCTTGATTTTGGTTTGGCAACTGAGAATTGCATGGATTGACTTTATCTTTTCCGTTAACTTGTTTGCTTCTTTTTTCTGGTTCTATTTCACTAAATTTCTGTGTGGTCCAGATATTGATTTGGGAGAATCTTTTGAGTGTGCTGATAAGATGGAGAATGAATTGTCCGGTGAAGCCGAGTTAACATCCTCACATGGTGCGCATACTCTTCCAATTCTCCAAAAAGTCATTGACTTGGGCAACAAAATTAAGGTATGAAATGCTTGAGGTCTTGTTTTTTTTAATTGGCTGCTGAGAAATTCTTGGTATCTGTAATTACTTTTCATTATTCCTGCTCTATATTATTGAGTATATATGACGATATTAAATTCTGTTTTATTCTTTTCTCCAGTTGAAAAATTGGTAATTAATACCTTGTTAATTTCTGGTTTTAGAATTTGAAGAATGAACATATGCTCCTAACTGAACGATTCAAACTAGGCACTGATGCTTTTCCAGGCCCTGAAGTTGTAAAGACTCTTCACCTTCTAAGTATTCTTCTACTAACCAACCATTTCCCATCATTTCCTTTTTTAAATAATTACTCATTAGCAACTAATCCTTGGCTGTTTATTTTTTTCTTTTTCTTTTCTTTTAGGTACAGAGCATGAACGTTTGAAGAAGAAATACCTTGAAGAGTCCACTGAGCGAAAGAGACTTTATAATGAAGTGATTGAACTGAAAGGGAATATTAGAGTTTTCTGCCGATGTAGACCATTGAATGAAAGTGAATTAGAAAATGGATCTACCTCTGTGATAGAATTTGATTCGTCTCAGGAAAATGAAATTCAAGTTCTTACTTCTGATTCTTCAAAAAAACTGTTTAAATTTGATCATGTGTTCAAGACTGAGGACAGCCAAGGTGATTGTAAGAAATAGTGCCTAATTTAAGTTACAGTGAATTCTTAATCCATGTCTTAATGATGGGTTTCCAAATGTGCAGGAACTGTTTTCGGTCAAGCAAAACCTGTTGTAGCTTCAGTGATGGATGGCTATAATGTCTGCATATTTGCTTATGGACAAACTGGAACAGGAAAGACGTTTACTATGGAGGGAACACCCGAAAACAGAGGAGTCAACTACCGGACTCTGAAAGAGCTGTTTAAGATTTCGGAAGATAGAGATGGTGTTATGAAATATGAGTTGTACGTCAGTATGCTGGAGGTTTACAATGAGAAGATAAGGGATCTCTTGGCAGACAACTCCAATCCAAATCTAAAGAAGTGAGTTTTTTTCTCTCTTATAACTTTTCATGGATGGTTCCATATGTCTATATTACATGGCATATTTGGGGATGGCGATGTCTGTAATGATGTAGGGTAGAATGCTTTTGGTTCAAGAAATTTAATAATCATATGAAGTTAATTCTTGTATTAGTGTTTTAAGATATTTGTTACTACATGCTAATTTATTGCAAGCTGTCCTCCCCTAGACTTGAAAGTTTGACTAATGAACACTTGAAACACTTAAAATGATTAGCAATGTTTGAAAATGTTGGAAAGAATTGTTAATATGAGGTTTGTTTTAAGGTTGGAGATTAAGCAAGCAGCAGAAGGAACACAGGAAGTCCCTGGATTGGTTGAAGCTCAAGTGTACGGAACTGAAGAAGTGTGGGAACTACTTAAATCTGGAAGCCGGGCAAGATCTGTTGGGTCCACCAGTGCTAATGAGCTGAGCAGCCGCTCCCATTGGTAAAGTTCTTGTCCAATCACCATGTCCTGAATCATCAGATGTTAAGATATCCTCAGCAACATCTTTTACAACAAATTGATACACTTTTTTGCCAATTACTTCTTAAACAACATATGTGAAGTAAATTTTCTTCTGACAGATAGAAATACTTATTCATGCCAATCATCATTTGTATGCAGCTTGTTGCGGGTCACTGTCAAGGGAGAGAATCTTATAAATGGACAGAGGACAAAGAGTCATCTTTGGCTGGTGGACTTGGCTGGTAGTGAGCGTGTGGGGAGGATTGATGTCGATGGTGAAAGATTAAAGGAATCTCAATTCATTAATAAATCACTTTCCGCTCTTGGTGATGTCATCTCTGCCTTGGCTTCTAAAACAGCTCACATTCCTTACAGGTATTTCTCCATCCAACTCTCCTGTTTGCCCAGGAAATTTTCTTGGTATATTGGACTGAGTTTTGTTTATTTTTCTTGTAACAGAAACTCAAAGCTCACTCATTTGCTGCAAAGCTCTCTAGGTGTGGGGATTACCTTTACATTTTGCTCGTTGATCTTTCCTGTGAAGTCTCAATCTGAGCTTCAAGGTCTCTGTTATTGGTTATATTTTTAGGTTAGCACATACACTAATTGAAATTCTACGTGCAGGAGGAGATTGCAAAACCCTGATGTTTGTACAGATTAGTCCAAGTGCAGCCGATGTTGGAGAGACACTCTGCTCATTAAATTTCGCAAGCCGTGTTAGGGGGATTGAGAATGCCCCTGCTCGCAAACAGACTGATCTCACAGACCTGTTCAAGTTCAAGCAAATGGTATACTAACACCGGAAAGTCCAGATTGTACTTTTTAAAGATTCTTTTTTCTGTGTTTTGACTTTGTTTTAAACAATTTTTGTTGAACATACAGGCAGAAAAGTCCAAACATGACGAGAAGGAAATGAAGAAGTTACAAGACAGTGTGCAATCTTTGCAGTTAAGACTCACGGCCAGGGAGCATAGTTATAGGAATCTTCAAGAGAAGGTAAATTAATATTAAGTTTCTACGACCTCTGATCCTCAAAATTTTGAAGTTCTTTTTATTGCTGGACCTTTTTACATCATTGCACAATTTGCTTACATGATCTTCATTGTGTACTAACAGGTTCGAGATCTCGAGAGCCAACTAGCAGATGAGAGGAAAGCCAGACTAAAACAAGAAAATAGAGCTATGGCGACTGTTGCTGGTGCCACCTCTCAGCCTTCAGCAATGCTATCTCTTCCAAAGCTGGCAGCTCCCAAAACCATTACAGAGAAGAAACCACCATTAGGTCCTTCAAAGCTAAGGCTTCCCCTAAGAAAGATAACAAATTTTGTGCCGCCAACATCCCCAGTGTCATCCAAAAGAAGGCGTGTCTCTTCATTCATAAGCAGCACTGCTCCTCCAACAGAAGGCAAAGAAAATGTCCCCAAAATGAACACAACTGCAGCAGCAAACACAAGAAACCTTCGTATACCAAGACGAAATTCAGTAGCTGTTAGGCCAACTTCAACCATGACTACAACAACGACGACGACAACGACGCAGGTTTTTCAACCCAAGAGACGGGTCTCAATTGCTACATTTCGTCCGGAGCTGCATTCTCACATGGCAACCCCACTCCAAACCTCTGCCTCAAAATTGAATAATGGAATTGCGGCATTGGGGCCATTTGCAGCAAGGAAAGCAAGATACTCAAAGCTGTTCTCTCCATTACCTGAGTTCCAAACAACAGTTGAGGCAACACCCATTGCTGCCATGAGGAGCAGTAGCAAGTTCATGGGAAGCCCTCCAACACAAGGTGGTTCAAGAAATGGTAAACTTATAGCATTACAAAGAAAACCAATTGTGTGGAGTCCTCTCAAGTTGAGAGGACTGAAAAATTTCAGGAGGCCATCTTTAATACCATCTCGACCTTCCTCAACCGAGTTTCAATGACGACATCGTCTTCAACTTTCTGTTCAACGATCTTCTCTCTTCCCATCAAAGAAATTGTAACAATCTTCAATGACGATATCATCATCTTCAACCTTTGTACAACAGTGTTTCTTCTCTAACCTCTTCACTCTCTCCACAATAGTTCTGTGTTTTTTTTTTGATTCATATAATATTTCTTTTGTTAGATGTTACATCTAATTGTATGCTTCTGGCTTACCAAATGAAGTCTCAAAAACAAGTTAGTCTACATTTTTTACTCTTTTTATTTTGAGAGTTTGCGACTTTACAGTTCGCATTCTTATAGTTTTAATAACGTGAACTATTGAAAAACTCCTGAGATAGTCAAATAAATCCATACAATGAGGAAAAAGTGTAGATAAAACTATAAGAAGTCTTCAATTACTTCAATTGACCAACTAATTAATGATACATAATATATAAAAAAAGATACATAATATATAAAAAAAGGTACATTTTTAAAACACAAGGATTAAACACATATTATTTAAAATTTGAGGACTAAAAAGATAATTTTCTCATTATAATATTAATATGCTCTTAACCTTTTGGTAGTCACATACAATTATAAATGTAACTTTTTTTACTCTGGGGTTTATTTGGCTTTTTAACTAAAAAAAGGAAAATCAATATGTCCCTAAATTTGTAATTAAGCTTGCATTTATTTTATATATTTGACAGATTTGGTCAAATAAATATAGATTTTTTTTTTGAAGAAAAATAAATTAGTTTTTAGGATTCTGGTGTCTTAGTCATGCGAACATAGCTAAAATTTATCTAATAAACATGTCATATTAACATGTTTATAATAAATAAGATGTCAATTTGAGAATGAGATAAACCACCACATATAATATCCTTTAGATTCAATATTCAATCTAAATGAGTAATCGAGAGTGTTCAATCTAATTGTGGTCAAAAATTACATAGGACCCACTATCGTTACCGTTACTGTTATCGTTACAATTACAAATATTGTTACTGTAATAATATGAAAATTATGAATTTAACACATTTATTGTTACCTTTAACTCTACCATTACTGTTAGGGTCAAACAGTAACAATAACTGTAGCAGTAAATTGTGATAGATTTGTAATTCTAAGTTAACGCGATCAAAGACAATTCAATTACATTTGCGATTTAGACTTACTACGATTGATCCATCAATGAAATTTCATTACAATTACACTAATTTTCATTATAATTTAGTAAATGTGGCCTTCAAAAACTTAAATAAACACAATACTCAAACTACAATGACTAAATCAATAAATTTAGCCCTTATGACTATCATTCATTTACAAAATTCATAATACACTTAGAAGATAATTGAGATAATCATAATAGACACCAATTAACTAACATTCTGCATGTTAATTTGAGTAAAGATACTTATTACTTTCTCCAAAGTTGTGTTGAGCTAAGAAAATGAAGAAATATAAAAAAGAAAAAAAATGCATTATCAGACCTTTTATAGATAAGTTAAATCAAAGGAGCCTAGTTTTAAAATTGTCATTTTTAACTTTTACTTCAATGATGATGGAGGAAGAGACCCACATAAAGAACTAAGAACCAAAACGCAGCTTAGTGGGCCGAATTGGAACTGCATGGAAGGCCCATCAAATATTTTTTTTAAAAAATAATAATTAAATAAACAAATAAATAAATAAAAGTAGCCGTTGGGCCTTTCCCTTTCAGATTGAATAGAAATCGACCGTTGGAACAACAAAGATACGTTACCAATTATCCTAAAAGCCCTCTCCTTTGACTTCTCCACTTTGAGAGACAAAAAGGGGATTTATTAAGCAACAAGAATTTCAAATAACACTCTCAGTTGTTTAGAGACAGAAATTGTACCTCAAATCATTCTTGACCCCTCAAATTTTCTTCATGGGTATTTAGGGAGAGAAATAAACAAAAATAGAGACAACAGATTTTATTTATTTATTTTTTTTTTGAACTCTTCAATTCAATCAAAATGGTTGCTAAAACCCCACCAAAACAAAAGAAAATGGTAGCAGCAGCAGCAGCCACTCTCAACCCAGTTCAAGTTAGAGAAACACTAAAGAAGGTAACAAGAAAGTTCATGGTTTAATTTCCCATTTGTTGTGATTTAAGTTTTTGGAGAGGATTTGCTGCTTTTATCTGCCTCTTTCTTCACCTTCAGCTTAATTTTTCAGCTCATTGAAAATCTTACATTGTTATTCATTTTGGCTCTCTTCATTTTTTTTTTTCTTTGGTGAAATAGTTTTAGAAAGCCATGATGAGAAAAAAGTTTCTATCTTTCATTTCAATGTCTATGTTTCATTTCTCTAATCTGGGTTCTTCATTTTCAGTACATTTTCTTTGCTCAAAGGTTGAAAATTTAAATTATTCTTCACTTTCTTGGGAAACAAACACTCTACAATCTTTTGGTTTCCCCAGCTCAATGTTCAGCTTCAATATTTTCAGAATCCACGAACTTTTTTGGCTTCTTTTTCATACATAAATTGCAGGTCTCATTTGGGATCTTCATTCTCAGTTTAACTTTTCAGCTCAAATGATGTAAAAACATATACATTCTTGTTCATCTCCTCAGGAAACAAAGAGCCCCCACTGAACTTCAGCTAGAACTTGACACAAATGGATGGAAAAATTCATCTTGTTCTTAGATTTGAGGACTAATTTCCCTTGTCTTTATGTGTTTGAAGGTGGAAATGTGCATGCGTAGGCTACAAGAACTGCAATTCACAGTAACAGGAGGGAATAAAGTGATTTCTGGGGTCAGCCTTAGCCCAAGTAGTACAAGAACCTATCTTAAGACAAGCCTCAGATGTAAACAGGAATCTCTAAGGTTTAATTATTTTTATTCGTTTTTGTGTAAAGTTGAGTTATTTATTTATTTATTTTAATTACTGAAATGGATGGGTTCTTCTCTGTTTTCAACTTTGAAGGATAAAAAATGGTGGAGGCAGGAAGTCTCCAGTGGGGAAGTTTCCAGCAAATGCAGGAGGTCTCTTTATAAACTTATTAATTTAATTGAATTTTTCTTGTCTCTTCTTAAATTTCTTGCCTTTTCTTTTTGGGTGATTTTGTGCTACGATAGTATAGTGCTTTGCCACATCAACAGCTCACATAATAAATATTTAATAAATTAATAAATAATTTAATAACATGTCAAATAATTAATAAAGGTAATATGTACTATCATAATATTAGAATTTTTTTTTTTAAATGAAGGTGCATGTCACAATTAATAACAATAGTCTTTCTTTTTATGCTGAAAAGATTTTTAGTCCTTCATAGAATAAGAGGTACCTAATGGAGAAATATTTAAAAAAAAACATGCTTGGAGATGTATCGAAACCCCAACCAAAGGTTCAAATTTTTTTATAGCAAACACTTAAAGTATCTTAGGCTGCATCCATATTTTTACGGGCCCAACTACTAAAAAAAACTCAAAAAATATTAATCTAAAAAACAAGAGAAAAAATTGTTATGGAGACAAATTATAGTAGGACGATTAGGTGTGTGGCAAAAGAAAATACATATTTTCCTTTTCTAACATTCAATGTCTAGATCTTTTTTTTCGAATTCTCTGTTCACAAATTTGTAGTTTTAGAAAGAATAGAATTATGATTTGGCATTAGATTTGTTTTTTTCTTTTTCTCCTTTTTTTCCTTTTTTCTTTTCTCTCTGTTCACAAATTTGTGGTTTTAGAAAGAATAGGGTATAGGTGATTTGTGAAAACACATGAAAAGGAATTAAATTTTAAAAAATTGTTATCCACATATGTTTACACTCTATTTTGTACAGGTGAGTGGAAGAGAATGTCTCTACCAGCAATGCTTGTAGGTGAAACCATTGGGGAAATACTAACAGCAAGTAAGTTTGCAAGAGAGATGGTTGAAGCAGTTACCAATACTAATACCAAAAGCACATCAATGGATGACCCGAAAACGCCATTGACGACACGACAAAGAAACCGCAAACCAAACCTCGAAGATTCAGAATTAAGAGCAAGAAGGAAAAGAGAGAAGCAAGAAAAATTCCAAACAAAACGAACTGAATCACATTCTCCATCGCTTCAACGAGTTCGGTCCCGTATCAACTTCAAGGTTGTTTCACCTCCAACAAAAAGAGATGTTGTTGATAAAGAGAATGCACGGTATTTGGCGAATCGAGTGTCACCTAGGAACAGGCCATGGACGAAAAAGACCATACTTTTTCCAAACCCTTTATTCCTATCATCAGATAACTCCTCACAACAACCAAAGTTTTGCCGAACAAAGTCTCCTGTGATTACAAAAACTAGACAACAAACTACTCCACATAAGTTCTTGATCAAGTCTCCAGCATCAGCTTCAGCTTCAAAGTTTCAAGTGAAGATCAAGAGCCCGCCGGTGGTGATCACACTATCACCTACGAGATCAGTGGTGATCACAAGATCGCCAACCAGACAGGTAACCTTGAGTAAGCAGTCTCCAAAGAGATCCACTGCCTCCAAGCTGCGTCGGTCCTTTTCACCATCAAGGTTGGTAGCTTCCAAGCTGAGGCAATCATTCTCACCTTCAAGATTGGCTGCTAGGTTGGTATCTCCCCTGAAAAGCAGAAAAAGTGTACAACAAAAGTATGATGGGAACATTAATCTGAGTGGTTTGAAACAGAGACCAACCAACATACAAATGGGAATTTGAAAGGGAAGGGGAAAGTTGCTATAAATAATTTATTCTTTGTTTGATATTTTCTCGATGTCTATAGTGTTTTATTCTTGTGTGTGTGGAAATCAATAAAAGAAGCTTTGGTTCACTTCAAAAAACAGGCCTTTTTTTTTTTTTTTTAGATAACAATTGGGGAATGAGGATTCTAGGATGGAAGGTTATGCCAATCACCAGTAACCTAAGCTCGCTTTGGCAAAAAACAGAGGACTTACTCACAAAATATGTAGTAAAAGTAAAATCAAACAACACAACATTTAGTTTGATATTTTCTCAATGTATTATTCTTTGCTTGATAAAAACGGAAAGTTCGGTCAATTAAAAACAGCTGACCTACTTACAAAATGTGCAAATCAAACAACATTTATGTGTTGTTTGATGAATTACATGTGGAAAAATGAAAGACTTGGAAAGAAAAACCTGTGCCATTTTATATCATCAAACCAGAATATTGTACACTATTGATACACTTTCTATTCACTCCTTAAAAGCCTCCCCAACCCAACAAAATCAATAAGAAAAAAGAACAATAACAGATTAGCATATAGCTCAATGTGTCCTCTTTTTCCCCTCCATTCAGAATCTGATCTCTGACCATGCTTGTAAGCCTGCAAGGGACCTCTTCACTTCATACACTCCATGACGACGGCAGAGGGGAAAGGACAAATGAGCAGATAAACTCGGCTGAAGTAGTTTGAAGATGTTTCACAACTTCCTCAGGAGATGAAGTTTTCCCTGTTCTCCCTCCCAGCGCTCGACGCATCATCCCTGTCAACAGTTCTTCACCATCATGGAGATTGCCGTAATAGATTTTATACTTACTGTGTAAAGGCAAAAAGAAATTTAGACATCTACCGGAATGGAGATGCAAATCTTGTCCGCTCTCTTGGCCTGCCCATGGCTTTATCCTTTGGAGATGAAGTTTTGCCTCCCACACCAGCTTGACGCATCATCTCTGTGAACAATTAAGAAAAATGCAAAATAGAATAGTCACTATGGTGAGCTAACATCCCACAATGGACTTCTCTAGAGGGACTGGTCATATGATTGTTATGAACTTATTAAAGAGGCAGTAAATATAATAAAATTATCTACCTCGTTTTCTCTCAAGCTCTTGATCAAGCTCTTCCTTCCACTTTCTCTGTATTTCAGAATAATGCTTACTGCTAGATGAGAACACACAACGTCACTAATCCAGACATTAAGAATACAACAGATGCTAGAATAATGTTTACGATACGCTGCTAGAAAACATCCAAAAGTCAAACCTTGGGCTACCAGCTTCTGACTGACCATCAACTAGAAGTCCTTTCCAATCGTTGAGTTGTGACCTTTGATCATTTACAGTACCCCTGCTACCACTCCCTGGACTACCAGAGCCAAAAGCATCAAGTGCTGGGGATGGATTACCAGGACTTCGACTTGGTGACCGGCTTTTCGGGGGCAATTTCAAGTATTTAGGAGTACTTTCATCTTGCTTACTCTCGATAAAAACTGGAGAGCAGGATGCATTCAAACTATTGTAGAACTCCTCATAGAGCGGTGACTGCAGTTTCTTCAATTCAAGAGCCTAAGGCATTGAAATCAAACATAACAAGTTAGTGCAAACAAGTTCCTTTAATAAAACGCCAGAGAAAGAGAGAATTAGAAAGAAAAAAACAATGGCTATCTCAAACCGAAAATCCGAACCTTCTCATCCAAGAAAACTTTAATTTTTGATTCAGTAAGCTCATCTTCATCTTCAGAAAGTGATCGCCCACTAGGAAAGGAGAAGTTTTGGTCCTCATCGAGAACTCCAGAACAGCTTCCAGGTGCAAGAGCTTCCTCATGTAAATTGCTTCCTTGGTCTACTATTGGACTTCTATCAAAGTTGCAATCCTCATCATCAGAGGGCTCGCAAATTGGGTTATAACTCTATCGTCATAAGAATAAGAATAAATAAGTAATTAAAACAAATAAACAAATAAATAGGAAGTTAATTTCCAGAGCGTTGCGAACGAACTAAAATGGCATCCAGACATTGAAAAACAAAAATTTTAGAGGGAAGAAAAAAAAAAAAAGAGGAGAAGAAGAAGATGAAACAAACTGTTTTCCTCACCTTCATGTTCTCATGTATAATAGAAGAGTCGATTTTTACTTCATCTAACATAAAATCGTCCTTGTCATCAATCTGACACATTTCATCATCACTATTTCCTCCCCATATATCACTTTCTAGTTTGTTTGCAGTGTATACCTTTGAGCAGCTCAGACTATCCAAATTACAAATATCACTTGATCCAGGATGTGTTGGAGTTTTACTGTCAAAAGGAAAAGAAAAAGATGTAAAAAACCTTAATAACTGTAAGCAGCTAAATGCAGTCTTTTATAATCACTGAACTTGTGGATTCACCTCATTTCAAGTTCTGAAGTATATAAAGGAGAATGGATTTCCAGGGGCTCCTGGTGATGGAAATTTTACCGTTATAAACATGAAAACAAATAATAATGAATATTATTCTGGTTTTTGTCTCGACATTATAAAGTCTATCAAATACTACAAGGAAGATTTTCTAACCGTGCATGCATCACGTGACACAAGTTGAGATTCTGCCTCCTCCCCGGTAACAAAAGGATGCTGCACGCAACAAAAAAGAACGGTTAGATGATAGTTAAAACAATCATTCCTTTGGCACTATTTCGGTCAGGGTATACATCATTGCTAGAATAAAAGAGGAAACACACTTGTTTTTATTAAGAACGGAAAAAATATGAATCACGTTAAGAATCACCTTCAGAAGTTCAGAGGCAGTTGGTCTTAAGTTTGGTTCCCTGCAATTTGACCACATAGATTTGACTTTCCATGAGAAATAGTGACAAAGAGAAGCAAAAGAAAACACTTCAAACGAATCTCGAAGTTCAAACATTGTAAAGCTATGATTAGCTTCCTGAAAATCAGGGTTAGAAATGCAAAGAAATGAAACATACTTCTGCAAACATTTCAACAGAAAATCTTTTGCTTCGACCGAAAGCTGCTCAGGGATTGGTGGATGAGACTTCGTTGTGCCTATATGAAAAAGAGCAGCAACCTAAAAGAAATGAATTGTTAGTTCGCTCTACAAAAATAATCTAATACACCCACCAATAAAACATCTTCGATTTATAAGATACCTCTTGATACTGCTGGCTCCAAGGAGGCTTTCCTGTAGCCATCTCAATAAAAGTGCATCCAACACTCCATATGTCAGCAGAGCTGGGAATAATTATCACATACTTATGATCATCCATCTCACCAAATTAATATTTTGACAAAGGCAAAGCTATATAAGATCACTTATTTGTTTATTACATATTGGGTTTTCTGAAAGAAGAATAACCTATTAAAAACAAAATTTGATACGTGCATCTTAATCAAAATCCTGAGTGATCGAAGCACCACTTATACAAAATTCCGTCCTAATTGAGCTCAACCTGGTTTATCAACTAAATAGATACTTGATTTGAATTTAAGTTTCTCAACAGCACTTGAAATCGACATTTTGTAGTTGAAAGTTGGTATCCAAATATTCAGAAAAGATTGTAGATTCTAAGCGTAGAGTTTGACATCAGTCAGTTCTTACAAACTATGCCCAGTCTGCAGAATTACTTCAGGAGCCATCCAATATGGAGTACCCTTCATAGACTTTGCTCCTGAAATTGTAGCCTACAACAAAGAAATTTTGATCAGAAGGCAGATAGCAGTCAAACTAAATAAAAGTCGAGGATCATTGACTTTACCAGCTCGACAACCTGTTTTGATGCCCCAAAATCAGCAAGCTTAATGCATCCCTTGTTGTCTACAAGGATATTTGCCCCCTGTAATAGAATACAAGAAACTTGACCTATTTATACTGACACAGGGGAATAAGAAATTATCTGCAAATAATAAAGATCATAAATACCAACCTTAATGTCCCTGTGCATGATACCGTTCTTGTGTAAATATTCCAATCCCAATAATAACTGTTTTGTATATGTTCTTAAAACCTACATACAGTTGGTATTAAGGATTAGACACCCAGTGCATCTGACAACATGTTGAAAGTAGTAAATAGGATAACTTACTGCTTCAGGAAAGGCTCCAAATTTCCCCAGAAGTGACGATATCGATCCACCAGGAACAAATTCCAATAATATATTTAAAGAATCATCCTCTCTGACTGTGCCCAAGTATCTCTAACAAACAACACAATGTATTCAGTGGGAAAAGTAATGGGCTTCTTTATTCGAATGAGAAGCAGAAGGCCATACTCACAACAATATTTGGATGAGAAAGATCCTTCAGAAGTTTTACTTCTTCCTCAAGCTCCTGAACATGAGCCTGGTTGTAACGGATAAAAAGAAAATACTCAAAATTGATAATAAAGTTTATATATATTATATGACATATACAACAATTTGTTCAAAATTTCTTATTGTTACTCCTTGTTCATTTATATTTGAAAACTTCAGTAATGCCTCATAAACCATACTGAAAAATATTCATTAGGCAGCCAACAAAGTTTGAAGATTTATAATAGATTAAAAATTTATCATTTAAAAAACGCAGTCTAAATTAATATAATGAAATAAATTTACTTTGTTCCATATCAAGTAATGTCGTTGATACATCCAAAGGTAAAAGCTTTAAAATTACAAAACACCATATAAGAGGTATGAATGTTTTTGAAAGCGTGGAGAGAGCATTGACGTGCAATAGCCAATTAAATCTTAAGGGCTTTAGTGAGGTGAGCCATATAATATGCAAAAACAAATAAAAATATTATGAAGCACAAGATTAGAAAATAAAAATAAAAACAAAAACAATGAAGCCTTGTTTAAGAAACCATTTCTAGCATGTGCTTTAAATATTAAGCAAAACAAAATAGAAGATTATAACTTTCATCAAGTATCTAACCCAAATCAATTAAAATACAAAAACCACAAAAATTATGTAGCGATTACATCAGGAATGTGGTTGGTGGCAAATGGAACCTAAAGTCAGTCATCTATGAAGCGGGATTATCAATTATGTACGCACATCTATATCTTGAAAACAATAAATCAATTTGACCAAGTAGAAAAATCATCTTAGATAGCTTCAAAGACGAGAATCAAAATTCTAAAATTAAAAAACGGTGAACGGAGAGTAACAACAAAATCATATGATTAAAATCAGCTGCGGAAGTGGAAACTAGAAGCAAACCTGCGCTTTCTCCTTCGAAGCGCCATTTGCAGCAATCAGAACCTGAAAGAGAAAGATACAAAAAAAACGATCAAAAGGAGATCCAACACCAGACAGTAAACAGGAATCTAAAACCAAATCAAAATTCAAACAAGAGGAACAGAAAAGGCCAAAACCAATCTCCAAAAGCAGAATTAAGCAATAGAACCGAATTCAAAAGGAACCAAACCTGTTTGACAGCAAGAAGCTCTCCAGAGCCAAGATTCATGCCCATATAAACGCGACCAAAGGCGCCACAGCCAATCAATTCGCCTTTGCGCCATCGAATCGGAGGGTCAGTGTCCTTAGGGATGGGAGGAAGAGCGGAGGAGGAAGGGGAATGCCTAGAAAACACTCTGGATTTGCGAATGCTGGAGTTAATCTTATCAACTAGGGCTCCAACTCCAATTGCAGGGGAATGAGAATCATCATTGTCGAGAGGAGGGCGAAAGACCAATGATCGGCGAACAGAAGCGAAGATATCTTGCATTTGAGGGATTGGGAAAGAGTGAGTGAAGGAAGGAAGACTCAGCGAAGAACAGGGAAGAAGGAGAGTGAATTGTAAGAGAAAAAAGGAGAGTTTCGATTAATGGCGGTCGGCAAGAATATCAGAATCTAGAGAGAGAGAGGGGAGGGAAAAGAAAGTGGAGAGTAATTTTCAAAAAAAGAAATTTATTATTATAAATAAATTTAAAAAAAAAAAAAAAAAAAAAAAAAAAAAAAAAAAAAGGCCGACAGTGCAGTTTTTTAATTTTGAAGGAATCGCGTCCTTCAAAAAATAAAAATATTTGAAGGAATCGCTCTCCGGTGAGGGAGGGAAGTGTAAAAAATAATTTATTTTCCTGAGATTCCATCGTTTAATAAACTTCCGAAAAAAAATGGTTTAGTACATTGGTCAAACTAGGCTCAAACTACGCCTATTATGACTTTTGTTGTCTCTTAAAAGTTAAAGATTCCAATATTCATATTTTTGTTCGATATTTTCATAGTATTAAATTTTTGTCGATATATTGCTATTTTCATCGATAATTTCATGTGTACATGATTCAACATGAGATGAAGGATGGATCAATATTTCCATTCTATTGTTGAATAATTCACGAAATATAAAAAATAAGTAACATAATGTCATTAATATAAATTTACTAAAAATAATAGACATATTAACTTGTTTAAAGATCATAAAATTGAAATTTTGATCAGATATGGCTCTATGTTAATGAGAAATAGTTTGTTGAAGTGAGCTTAGTTTAATGATAATTAATATGCTTTGACCCATTTGGTAAAAGAATTAGCCTAATATGACTCTAAAAACCTAATGATGCAGATGCCCTAGGTTAGAATTTCACTATAAATACATCAGTATGACTCCTAAAAAAGTAGATTCATTCTCATCCTAAAAACTCTTACTACAACTAAAAACCTCTTAGTGATGTAGCCATTGGAGACATTGTGACAAGTATCGTACCAAGTGCCCATATTATTCTTGTTTTACGGGTCACGTCTTCACTAAATTACAAATTCATCATTGTTGTCACATGAAGGTCAAGTGTGTTTTTCCCCGCATCCATTTTGACATCAACATAATGTAAATATCAATTGGTACCTTATGTTGATTAGGGGTGTTCATGGATTGGGTTGGGTTGGGTTTGAAGGACTTTTTAGATCCAACCCAATTATTCAAGTTGTAAATTTCTTCAACCCAAATAACCCTTATTAAAAAATGAACCCAACCCAACCATGAAACATTTGGGTTTGGTTGGTTCGGGCTACTTGGGTCATTTATTTAAATTTTTGTTCCAAAAAGAAGTAAAATGTTAACATATACAAAAATTATTTAATTATTTTCATATAGAATTAGAATTAATAATTCAATTTCAATTTATATTATGAAAATTTTCTTTCCAAAGTACTAAAAATTGTTTTTAGGAGTTGTTGGAGAAAAAATTATAAAAAAAAAACATGAAATCAAATAAAACTAGAATAAATATAGGTATCTATAATTTTATCATGAGAAAAAAAATATACATTAAAATTAATAATAAATTCGAGTTTGTTTTGGGTTATTTAAGTGAAATGGTGAACCCATAAACCGACCCAAACCCATAACATTTTCATTTATTGAACCCAACCCAAACTGTATGGTTGGGTTGGGTTAATCGAATTTTTTCAAGTTATCAAATTTTTTGAACACCTCTAATGTTAAAGCCGAATTCATTAACATATGAAAATGTCGACTTATGGATGGGAATCGATCAAAACCCTAATTGTAACATTGTTGTTATTTATAAGTCATACAATTATCTGTAATTATTTAGCATTTATGATTTTAAAAATGTAAGGATTTAATCACCTCATATTGAGTACAAGTGATAATCAATTCGATTTTGTTGGTTTTAGGGATATCCAAGAACTAAACCAAACCAATCAGTTTTTTAAAAAGTCTAAACCGATGTCCAATAAAGAATAAAACCAATGGATTAATTTTTATTTGGTTTGGTTTATTATAGATTTGATGCTCAGTTCGAAATTTCGACAGGGGGGAATTTCAATTTTCCCCCAATTTCTCAAAATTTTTCAAAATTTTTTGAAATTTCCATCAAAATTTTTTTTTTTTTTTTTTAATTTTAGGGTATTATCTTGATTATTCTTGATTATAAGAATTGTATAGTTTCGCACTATAATGTATATTTTCACCTCAAAATTGAATTGATGTAATTTTTGTTTTTTTTTTCCATCCAAAGCTTTCATTTCTAAGAAACCAAAATTGAAAAACATAATATATATTTATTTTTAACTTCATTCAAACATTTTCCATTGAATTTTGTATGCAAACATTTAACACTTCATACCTTTAATTTTGCAATTAATTCTCAATATTTGATATAATTTTGTAATTATTTTTCCTTTTTTTTTTTTAAATTTCTCCTATTGCATTGACATTTACAAAGATATATACAATATACATCTAAATGTTATCTTACTTTTATAGAAATGATGATTAAAAATGGTAATTATAGTCTAATTACGCCACGATCAAAGTTTCATTCATTAATTATAACAATTTCCATAAAATTTCCATCGATATCAATATTTTCATAAAATTAGAATCTTGATATCTCCATCAGCATCGATATTTTGAACCTTATTAAGAACACCTACTATCCACCCCACAATTGAGATTTAAAACTATTTCAAAAGCACTTAAAAAACTTGTGGAAAAATAAATATTCAATGTAAAACTATAATTAAACAGATTATTAATTAATTCCTCCATCAATTATTTAGTCCAATTTTTAATGTCCACATCAAAACAAATCTTCAATATATATATATATATATATATATTTTTTTTTTAATATATTGTTCCTTTTTAATTTAAATATATATTTATTGATAAAACATTTATTATCAACTTCGAAATGGAAAATTTGATTTTCCTCCGATATTGTAAAAGGAAAAAAAGAAAACATAGTACAAAGATGGAACAATGGATGGCTAATAAACCCAAATTTACTAACAATTTGACCAAATAACATTTTATCCAAGAAAATATAAAATGTCCTCAAGTCAAGTGAATTTCTAATTAAATGCAGGGGGAAGAATTCAAAACACTTGACTTTTTAAAATTTTAAATTATGAGTGGTCCTTGTTGTGATGGAATAGCAGAAGAACATAAGAAGAATTAATCCTACCATAGTAGGAGAAGAATAAAGAATTAAGGGCCTTCGCTTGGTGGCATTTTTTTAATTAATGATAAACTTTTATAATTGAGAGAAAATAAATAAATAATAGACAAAACTAATTTTTTTAAAAAAAAAAATGCTATGATTAATATATATTAATTAGAGGGAAATGTTGTAATCAAATATAAATAATATTAACGACATTTTTCATTAATTTTAGTGTTATTTCATTTTCTCTTTTACTTCTCTTTTCTTTCTTTATTTAAAAATACATTAATTAATAATTTTTCTTGTTGCTTTTTAATAAGATTTTGAGGGTATAAATAAATACGTACGTGACTCACAAATTAAAGTGAAAATAATTATAAATCACTAACGTAATGTCTAAGTCAATTTACATAAAGTTTCTTTTTTTTTTTTTAGATTTAACAAAATGTAGATGGAAGAATTCAAATCTCAAACCTCATCGTCTAGAAGACTTAAATATATATACAAATTAGTTCAGTTATATATGCTCAAGTTAACAAAAGCATATGATTTAAGTTGCTATGATTATTAAAGGTGTGTTTGAAATACATTTTCAAGTGTTTAATTTAAAAAATAAGCTATTTTAGAAAAAATTGAAGTGTTTTGCTTTTTTTAAGTGTATTTTAAATCATTTTATCAAAAGAATTTAAATAAAAATGAGTTTTTTGAAAAATATTTTTTTCTCAAATCAATCCAAACAAGCCCTAAGAGTGCAACAAAAAAACCAAAAAACCGAAAATCCAAACCAATACAAACCAATCCAATGATTTGGTTTGGGTTTTTTTTTACATATTGGTTTGTATTTGGAGAAAATTTAAACAAAAAAGTATTGGTTTGGATCGGTTTTTAATTAGAAAACCAATCAAAATCGAACCGAACCAATGATATATATATCATTGAAAATAAACTCTTCACTAGGTATTTTTTTAGTATTTTAATTATTATGGTGTATGTATATTTGATGTTTAGACAAAAGACTGACTATCATGTAGCGTGTATGTTTTTTATTTAGAAAAGTGACAAAAAAAAATGTCAAATTTCAAGAACCAAACCGATAATAAATCGATCCAAATAAAACCAATCTATTGGTTTTGTTCTTTATTAAACATTGGTTTGGATCCTTTCTTTGTAAAACCGATCGGTTCCGCTGGGTTCCTGGTTGACCCCAAAAATAGATAAAATTGAACCAACTATCACCCCTAATGGTTACTAGCTTTTAATTTTAATGATCAAACTCAAATTTTAAGGGCATAAATTGAATTTATTTTTCGAAAAACAAATAGTTTTTTTTTCCTTAAATAATATAGTGTATCACGTATTTCAATGAATTTCAATACCATGACGGGGAAAAAATCATAACTGCACACCTTTGGTGATGATCAATACTACGAAAAAGAAGATAAAAAGAATGAGAATAAGTTTTTATAGTCTTAACAGTCTTCAATACTATGATACTTTAAGAGAATATTTTAAGAATACAGTAAAATAAACTTTACTTTTTTTTTTTTCTTTGCCTTAAATTGACCAATGAATTAATAAGTTTAGAATATATATTTATAACATCTAGAATTTGCCCATAATTGCATATTCTGTATGGCATTTCGTATACTTTTACCAATTATTTTTGTCCTTATAGTCAAATGGTCAAAATCATTTATTACGTATTAATGTCAATTCTAAGTTAATGTCTCTAAGACTTTGACGTGGTTTCTAATTTCTTTTTTTTTTTAAAAAGACAAAGTAGTTCAATTGTGTCATTGACCCCTTTGATATTTAAAAGAAAAAAAAAATTGTTTGGATTAGACATAGAATTTCGATTTATTTATCCAATGATCAATTAATTTTTTTATAAATTTTAAATATGCCAAAGACTTATTAGATACCAAATTGAAAGTATATAGATTTATTAAACATTTTTAATAATTTTAAAACTAAAATCTCATTTGATAACAATTTAATCATTCTTAAAATTCTAGGAATGAATCATAAGAAAAATAAGAACAGACCTTCTACGTTGATAAGAAAACAGTAATAAAAGATTGTTCAGTTTATAGGAATAAACTCTTATAACTTTACCTTCTATTTTTTCTTGCTTAGTTGATGTCGGATTTTTGTTTGCACTTGTGACCATACAAATGGCCTCTCAAAACTATATCAATATTTTTAATTATTTCCATCACTGGGGAAAAAAAGTAAGAAAAACAAATTTCCAAGAAAATAAAAGGGGGAAAAAAGGTTAATTAGTCTACAAATATATCAATGTCCCAAATTTTCTCTAATCACTGTACAATCTCATTTCTCCTGTGGAAAGCAAAAAAAAAAAAAAAAAAAAAAAAAAAAAAAGCTGAAATTACCTGTATGTATGTTTTTATATGTGTGAAAATGAAAATGAATAGAGAATTAGAAGAGAAGCAATCTGTAGAGAGAGTTTTTGTGCAGTATTGTAGGTATTATTGAGCATCCATAAAACGGTGTCGTCTAGGGTCATTGATCTTGATCTTCCAATGAGCATTAGGCAAACTGGAGTTTCTTGCAATTCTTCTCCATTTTCTTATTCTTGAATCCATCTTCTTTGTGAGACCACAAAAATGCTGCAACTCAGTGGGCATTGATTCATACACTTCCCACCATTTGGCATGAGCTGAATCACTTGCATATATTTGATGGTCTTCCATATCCCAATTGCAATCATAATCCTTGTAACACATCCATGGCTTCAACCCCAGATAATGTATTGCATAAGGATCTGTTTCTAAAACAAATCTAATTACATTGTATACCAAACACTATATTTTTCAAATTTAAATAAGCTTATTTGGTTTTTAGTTAGTAAAGATGATATGTTGAGCTGTTACTCTGAATTCAAAAATGGTTTGCTAAAATAAAGGTGTCTTATCAATTTGATATTTGGACCGTGTTTGATTTTTTTTTTTTTTTTTTTAAAAAAATTATGTTTGTTTTCTTACAATTTAATCTTTTACCATGAATTCTTGGTTAAATTCAAAAAACTTAAACAAATTTTTAGAAACTATTTTTTTTTTAATTTTTAATTTTTGGCTTAAATTTTTAAAACATAATTCTAAAAAGTAGATAACAACTTAAAAATATATAATGGATTGAAGTAGTGTTTATAAACTTAATTTTTCAAAAACTATAAATCAAATGGTCATCATAAACAAAGCTTTAATTTTTGTTTTCTTTTTTTGAAAATTAAGCTTATGCAATTACTACTTCTACCTATAGTTTTATTATTATTATTATTATTATTATTATTATTATTATTATTATTATTATTATCTACTTTTTAAACATATTTTTAAAAACTAAGCTGAAAAAAAAAATTAAAAACTTGATTTAAATTTTGCTTGGAATTCAAATATTTTTTTTAATGAAATGAAAAATTCAAAATATAAATGTGTGTATCAAAAAAAGAAAAAAAAACAGAAAACTAATAATAAAGGTTACGTTTTGTAACCATTTCATTTTTCGTTTTTGTTTTTGAAAATTAAGTCAATTGGCACGACTTACCCCTTCAAATTTATTCCTTTGTTATCTATATTTTACCAATAATTTAAAAAACCAAGCCAAAATTTGAAAACTAAAAAAAAAAAAAATTTAACAACTTGTTTTTGTTTTTGGAATTTGACCAAAAAAAAAGAATCAATTATTGTACCTAATAGAGATGCAAATCAATGTAAAAAATTAGGCTTAATTTAAAAAAATAAAAAAATAAAAAATAAAATAACTACAAAACGAGATCAAAATTATTATCAACATGAAAATTTGATCAATACTTCAATACTTCTAGATCTGTGCGTAAATGTCCTTGTTATCCGATCAACACCCTTTTACCTTATGTTTTTTTTAATGTGGCAAGGCAAGAGGGAGAAAATGGGTTTTTTTATTAAGCTTGAACTAAAAAAAAAAAGGCGTTTGGTTTGTTTTTTCCCACAAAAGAGGTAGATATTCAAACTTTAAATTTTGCTCCCAATATATCCAATATCTTTAAAATTTTTAAAAATAACTTAACTCCTAATTGCAAAATTAAATTTCATTTCTAACTTAACTCATATATTTTTAAAAACGTTTGAATAGACATGAAAAGAGAAAAAAAAAATTCAAAATTTAGAAACTTGTTATAAACACTTTCTAAGGTTTGTTATGTAATAAAGATTTGTTTGGATTAATTTTTTTAGCACATAAAAAATCCATTCAAACAGATCTAAATATATATATCCTAATCAGACAATAACTAAAGACTAAACACATAATTTTTAATCTAAAACTAATTGATTACTAGACAGAACCTAAACAATTAGAAAGTCAATTCAAATAGACCTTAATTAGACTAAACGCATCATTTTAAACCTAAAACTAAAAGATTATAACAAAATCTAAGACTTTTATAAACCTTAGAAAGTCAAGATTAGAATCGCACACCTGAATCATTTTCACTGTTTTCCTTCTGAAAGATCTTGAGATAGTTGGTTTTAGAAGGAAGTCTATGCCACCAAGTAAAGACTTCATTCAAAAACCCTTGATCCCCACCATTATAAGACTTCAATTCAAAGGTCTTTTCCATCAATTCCTCAAACAAACAAGCAGATGGCTCAACAACCATAACCCCAGAATTGAACCTCATCTTATTATTAGCAGCAGCAGAAAGCGGAGGCAGAGCAAAGAACTGATCAATGTTTTTAAGAACCAAAAGATCAGCATCAATGAACACAATCTTATCGTACATCGTCAGCTGCCATATTCGTAGCTTGCTGTAGTTCCATTCGTTGTACGAGCCTTTCTCAGCGAATGGGCTGCGAATGCGGTCGATTTTCATGGTGTCCCAGCCAGCCGCGTTTAGAGCTTGAAGGGAGTTGAGAGATATGGAGTCGTCAGCTAAGAGAAGAAGGTCTTTGGATGTTTTGGTTTGGAGAAGGCTTTGAGCTAAAGCAATGGCTCCACAAACATAAGCTTCTGAGGAGTGGAGGATTGTCACATAGGCTTCTTTTGGCTTGGTTTTTCTAATTTGGTGATGGGTTGTTGAGTTGGTTTTTTGTGGTTTTTGTATCATGAAGTTCCTCCAAACTTCTCTCCCTGCAAAATCATGAACAATGTATATCATATATGATTGAATTCGGTTTGAGTTAGTATAGAGATATTTTAACCACTAAAGTACGTTGAAATTTCTCCAAACTTTGAGTTAGCAACACCATTTCAAATTCTATTAAGATATTGCTGAAAGTATGGATATTTTATTTCCAGATAAACTACACTACTATCTAAGCCTTGTCCTTACGTGTTAAGGACTTAATGGATGGTAAGATTATTAGTTCCATCGTTCAACAAACGAATAGCATACCCATTATTTGACTTAATTGTTAAATTACAAGTTTAAATTAATCCAACTTTGAACTTTTATGATTGTCTCAGAGTTTCTTGAAGTTTTTAAAAATGTAAGGTAAATCTCTAAACTCTTTCAACTCTTTTTGTCTAGTAAGTCTCTCGAGAATTTTAATATTTTTTAATTGACAAATCTATTCAGAGATGTTAGGTATTCCAACTTAAAGTTGGTGGAGTGAGTTAATAGTCCATTTTGGAGTTTCAACTATATACTAGCTAGTTGTGTTTACAACTATTTAAAACTTACAATTAAGTATGGTAAATACTATTTCAAAACCCTCTTTGTCATGGTATTTACTATTTTTCACTTATCTTCCATTTTCCTCTTTGTTATAGTGTGTACTATTTTCTACCCCAACTATAATAGTTTACACCGAAACAGAGACTAGTATAACTTTGACTAGACTAAAATATTTTGGACTCCTAACATTAGATTATTATAATCCGTAGACTATAATAATCAATTTAGCATTTCAAAACACTCCCCTAGACATAGAATTGAGTTTTTGTGTTTAATAGATTCATCATTTTCTTAAAATGTTAAATAGGTCAATAACATAATAGACATAAAAGCCTAAGAATTTAAATTAAACACAATAAAGCAAAAGCTTAAGGACTTAATTAGGCATTTTTAAAGTTTAGAAATGACCTAAATTGTAGACACACAAAATTAAGAGTTCAAGAACTTGATAATTAAACAAAGCCTATTAGACATAAACCTAAAAATTTAATGATTGAACTTGTAATTAATTTACCTAATAGATAAACACATGGAATCCTACTAATTTTTTTTTTAATCGAATCGAATCATGCTAAAAAATATATACACCACATCACAAAGTTAGTAGGAGGGTTAGAGCTTCTTCTAAAGTGTAGTAGTAACATTATCCTAAGATTATAGGTGGTTGAATCCTCAATTTCATCATATAATTGTAATATTGGCTATATTCTAAATAATATGTAATATAGTGTTATTGAATTTGGCTAAGTCTAGCTATACATACTAAGATAGTCAACGAGTAAACAAAGTATATCTATGGTCTTCACTATCATTCTGGTTTTTTTTTTTTTTTCTTTTTTTGCCCAAGAGCATAAATATTTAGCTTAGACTTTCAATCAAGAGATCAAAATTTTGATTCCAAACTAAATAAAATAAAATAAAAAATAATAATTTTAAACATTTCAATCATGATGGCATGTTGATAACATGATAGATATATGACCTAATAATCAACTCCAATCAATTTGTTAGGCTTTAACTCAAAGAATAATGTCTATATCCCCCTTCCTTGTTCCTATATACATTATTAATCAAAATATAGTGATGATGATGAAACTTTTAAAATTTTAAGTTGCAAATTAGACAAATGATCAATCACTTAGTATGGTAATTAACATATTCTCTTTTTTATGAGATTGAAGATTTTATACTAAAAAAACTAATATGGGTTAAATTTACAAAGAATGAAATGATAATTATATATATATATATATAGAAAGTAATTTTGCCTGCAAAAAAAAATCTGTGGTTCCCATGAACAATTAATAACTTACCAAACTTAGCAAAAACAAAAAGCAATAAAGCAATAATTAACTTCCCAAAATCTGCAGTATTTCAGAAAAGCGTTTCTGTGTTGACTACAAATTTCGATACAAAAATGAAATCTACTAAAATTAACCCCAATATATAAGTTTTATCATATTTGAATTACTGTCTTTCAAATCTATTAATTATAACGTAAGATATATTGTACTTAGTATATACTTCAAGCTTAATATTATATGATCAAAGCAATCAATCGAGTACACAATTACAAGTACAGATTGGAAAATTGACTATGAATTTTAATAAAGCATGATGTTTGCATGGCATAGGCTAGAGATTAACCAGTCACAATTCTAATATCTCACTTATATACTTAATTATACCGTTATAAAATACAATGTATAAGCCAAACACTCCAAAGTTGTATTTGAAGGGCGTAATAATTGTTCTAACCATTTTAATAATAACATGAATATTTGAGGTTTCAAAAGATCCAAAAAAAAGAAAAGTTAGAGACTAGATAAAATATAGGTATAAAAATTCAATCACTACCCTATGATTTAAACCTAAAAGTAATTTTAAATTATAGACAAATATTAATTAAACAAAACCAACTCACATTTTAATTTCTTTTATAAAAAGTATTTTTGAAAGATAAATTGAATAATAAAATAAACTTGATAATTAAATTAAAAAAAATAACATTATTTTATTCAATTTGACTGTAACTAATTTTGAAATAATAAAAATGATCATTTAAAACTAATTTAACGTTTAATTTTATATTATTAAACGCGGATTTCATACAATAAAATTGGGTTGGAATGATTTTATGATATTTAAGAGTGATTTTGTATTAACCACTCATTAAGCAATACAAAGCATATGGTAGCGAAGTAAATTGAAAAGAAGAAGAATTAGGAAAATAATTTTATAAGAATAGTAAAGAAATTAAAATTGAAATAAAAATCATTTTAGGAAAAGAAAAAAACCAACCTGTCCGAGCATAAACAGGCGCAAGCTGGCATGATCCAAAAGGCATAAAAATTTTCTGTTTCAATCTCTTAATTTCCGGTTTATAAACCCAAACTCCCTCCACCGTCCGATCATCCATAACAACAAGATCATCACACCTGAAAATCTCCCTCATGGCCCCACACTCTCCCAAAAACACAACGTACACCGTCCGATACACTTCCTCCTCCACCCACCCACTCGCCACCGCCACTCTCGCGGCCGCAAGATTCGCCTGAAGCCGAAATACGTCTCTGAAAATCCCTCTCTTACACGGAATCTTCAAAACCACAACGTTTAAATCAGAGTAAAGCTCTGTTTTCGGCATTGGAATGTTGGGACAATTCGGCGTTTTGTACTTCTCATCTTCATCGATCCACTCCGGAAACAAATTCTTCCATTCGAGATCGTTCTGGATACCATCGAAATCTATCGCTAACGTCTCGATTCTACTTCGTTTCGATTCTTCTATTAAGCCGAGAAGTTGTAATGTATCGTGAATTTCATCTTCGTGGTGGGTGCTTATGTTGATTAATCCGACTTTGATGTTTTCCTGATCATGGAATTGGTTGTCCAGGGCGGCGATTTTGAGTGGTTGGGTGGTGGTTGGAGCAGGGAGATTGTTGGAGTTAGAGGAAAGGAGAGTGAGGGAGAGGAACAAACAGAGGAGGATGAAGAAGAGGAAGATGATGGTGAGAATGGAGGAGGATTTTCGTTTGTTGTTAGTGAAATTAGAGGATTGTTTGGTAGCGATGAAGAGATTTTGAGATGATGAGGATGATGAAGATGGAGATTGAGAAGGGAATTTGAGGAGCCATTGCTTGGAAGTGGAGGCGGGAGTTTTAGTGAACGCCATGAAAATGGTGAGAAATTAGAGAGAAGAGAGAGAAAAGGAGATTTTAGAGAGAGAAAGGGCGGCGTTGGGGATTTTGCATGGCGGGACGTTGGAGTTGTTATTGGATGAAGAGAATTTGCGTGCTTTATGAATTTTGGTTGGTTTTCTTTGTGTTACTTCACTCACGCGCCTCTCTACAGCCTCAAACTTCCTTCAATAACACTATTTTATTAAGACTATTGTATTTATAATAACAAAAGTACGTGCATGCAATCTCAAAACCAAAATAACAAAAATCTTAAATTATGATTTATTATTTTGTTTAAAAAAATAACACGTAAATATAATATAAATTGTATTAATTTAAAAACAAACATGTCATACAAGTTCAAATTATATCAAATTAATTATAAATTAAATAGTTGTAAGGGTATCCTTGAAACATGATTTAAATTTAACACATTGCTAAGTAGACTTCCTACTCCGCAACAAACGCATTTATCAAAATATTCCCAGATATTTGTAAAAATATTCATACAAAACAAACATGGTAATCTAAAACATGTCGAACATATATCTATAATTTCACGCATTTAAGATTTCATTTATCTACATTCCAAAAAACAAACGACTCCTTAGGTGATCTTTTAGAATCCTATTAATGATATATTTCCATCATAATGCTAGACAATTATAAATTTCTAATATCAACAGAAATTTTGTGATAGATTTCAATTAGCGATAGACTCCTATCACTAATGGAGTTCGATTAGTGAATAGGCATTTATCAAGCACTCGTAGAGATATCCATGGGGCGGAGGCGTGGATGGCTTCCCCGTCCCGTTCACGCTCCCCATATTATTTTACTTCCCCACAAAACTTTTCATAGAAAATTTTTCCTCATTTAATTTTTTTTAAAAAAATAAATTAACTTAAATTACTACTATGAAAAAGTTTCAATTAAATAGTTTAATTTCCCACTAAATCCTTTTATATGATTAGTTCCACGTGGTCAATTTGAATTTAGAGAGAAATTATTCTAATTTTTTAGTGAAAGAAAATAATTACCAATCAAATTGTTCATATATTTAATCTAAATTTTAAATGTTCCAATTCAAATATATTCATCATTAAACAATAAATTTTGAAATTTAAATATAATATTTATATAATAATAATAATAACGTAACACTACACTATTATAATAAATAAATAAAAAGAGGTTAATGGACTTTCCCATGTCTCGTCCCTATTTAGCATATGGAGAATTTTTCTCCCACTCCCTCCCTCATTCTCTACCTAATTGGAAAATCTCCACTTGTTAGAAGTAGGGCCCGTTAGAACCCCGCTCTACAGAAAAAATAGAGATCTTTAATCAATTGTAGATTTCATTATTCACAGTCCAAGTCTATCAATGACAAACTCCTATCATTTATTGAAGTCTATTAGTGACAAACAAAAATGAGAAAATAGAGAACTCAATAAAATTAAAAACTCGATTAGGTTATAAATAAATAAATAAATATATATATAAAAGAAAAACTTTGATGATCACTGTTAGACTAAGGTTGTGAATTAATAAAAAAATCAGTTAAAAACAAAAGAAACTTAGTTGAAAAAAAACGGTTACAAAAGACCAAGGTTGTGAATTGATTTTTTTTTTTTAAAAAAAAAAAAAAAGAAAAAAGAAAAAAAATCAGTTGTTAAAAGAAAAATAGTTCATAAAAATGGCTAAAAAAAAAGAAGAAAGGGGAAAATAAACCATGGAAGACTACTATATGACTAAGATTGTGAACTAATAAAAAACATAAACAGAAACTTAGTCAATAATTAATTTAAAAAAAAAAAAAAAAAAAAAAAAAAAAACTCAATCAAATAAAACACGAAAAATGAAACTAATAAAAAAAACAGTAGGGAAAAAAATTGCTTTGGGCTGAAATTGTGTATTAGTGATTTGGACTAAAATTGTGTTTTCTTGTGATTTCTCTTTTCAGGGGAGACAAATAAAATGATATTTTAGAAAAATGACTAAATTAGTTTTTATAGGTGAAAATTGTCAAATAGGTAATTCTAATATTACTTAAAATTTAATAATAAACTTAAATACCCCTATTATGGTGTTTTTCAAAGAAAAATCTAACAAAAAAAAAATAACTATTTAAATCAAATAACATATCAAAACTAACTTTAGTTATAGAAATTAATATCATACAAACTAAAATAACTTCGACCTACAAAAATCTAGAAAAAAAAACATAATTAAAAATTATGGTTGAAAAACTAGAAAAGTTATCATTTATAACTCAAAATTATTTAGACTTAAAATAAGCAAATACATGGTATTCAAAATAGCTATTAAATGAAGTTTTTTGAGCCCCACAAATACCTCCTACTCATAAACACTTAAAATTGAGTTAGTATGTAACATGCAAATATCTTGTAATATCTAGAATCTTTTCATATTTCACTCCTTATACTAAATATAACTTAAACCTCACACACATAACTTTTTATGAATTGTGCAAATGCAAATACTATGTACTAATAACCATCAACTGAACCTCACACATACTCTATACTATAAACCCAAAGTCTAGGCTAAAATCTAAACAACTTATTCTCTTCTTAACATCCATGGTATCTACTCCCGTCGGTAGATTCACCATCACTAATATTGTTGAGTTTTGGCAAAATATTAGAAGTGCAGTTCACATCGAAATTTTTTTTTTTTAAAAAAATACATGATGGACACTTACAGCTATAAAGGGATTCTATACCTCTTAGTTTCAAGTCGTCTTAATTAGAAACAACACAATTTTTTTTTATTTGAGTTTAAACCATAATCCCTACAAAATATACTTAACAAATTTACAAACTACAAAAAATTAACTAAAATTGTGGGAAAATATTCACCCTTTTTATTTTTTTATTTGAAACCTGTGAGACTGAGGGATAAAATAGAGAAATTAAGTATATGGATAGGACCCTCGATACAATGTAATGGTCATAAATCAAAAGGTTTAAAAATGGGTCATTTGGTAAATAAAGTTTTCTTTT
Organism: Citrullus mucosospermus; assembly: GCA_030954485.1. Lineage (NCBI taxonomy): Eukaryota > Viridiplantae > Streptophyta > Magnoliopsida > Cucurbitales > Cucurbitaceae > Citrullus > Citrullus mucosospermus. The sequence goes on from CM062056.1 coordinate 29,227,569, forward strand.
GGCATATATATCTTTTCTTTTTAAGGGTACTTTGAATTTAGTCCATTTTATCATGCATGCAACCAACCTGGTTAAGAGTTGTTAATGCAACTTTTAAAAGTTGTATTTTTGAAATGAAGTGGATCATTAAAGTTTAAAGATATTATTTAAATTTATCGTTATTAATGAAATGGTAAGGCCACTTTTGAGCTTTTTGTTAAAGTTCAAAAATATTAATAAAATTTTAAAAATTCAAAAGGTATTTTTTACATTTTAATGATTTCTAATAAAAAAAAATTAAGTTAAAAGGGTAATAATAAAATTTTTAAAAGGTTATAAGTATTTTCAATATAATTTAGTGACACGTGTTAGTAAATTATATTATTAAAAATAAAAAATAAAATGTAATATTCTAAAATATTTTATTTTGAAAATAAAATTTTTAAGTGAACTTTTGTTTTGTTTTTTTTAATTGAGGAATAGTTTTTCGATAAACAGTAAAAAAAAGAAAACAAAAAAATTGTTACAAAATGCAAACGGTACAAATAGACCTAATTCTATGCATCCTTGTCTTGTTACATAAATAAATTAAAAATAATTCAAGTTTTAGAAAAGAAAAATATTTGTCCAAGAGCACATATTTATATGCAACAATTATCTAAGCTTACAAAATTAGGTGCAACTTAAGGAACACTCAAACATTTTTAATAAAATTAAAAAAAAAAAAAAAGAAGTTGATATTTCAAAACAAAACAAATTTCAAAGGAAAATATTTACATGTAGAAGACAGGTAAAACACCCTTTGCTTCAAGTAATTAATAATTAATTTAACCTTAATCTTATATAAATAAATTCACTATTTAGATAATTTAAATGTTATTTATTTGTGATAATAGTAATGGTTTTAGAGTATAAGCATGAGCGGATCTAGATAAAATAGTTTGGAGGTCAAATTTCCATAATATTTTAAGAGCCAACCACATCTTTCATTATATTAACTGATAATTTTTTCAAAAATAAAAAATAAAAAATCAACTAATAGTTCATCTACTTGAAGACCAGGAACTATTGTCAAACTTCAGGGACAACTACAAATAAAATTTGATAACTAAGATTCAATGTTGTTTTCTTTTATTAGGATCCAATCTCCTAAATTATTTTTTAAAAAGAAATTATAATAACTAAATCTTTCCCCGGAAGATCAATGTTTTTAAGATTTTTTTCGGACTTTTTTCAAATATAGAAAAAAGAACCAAAATATTTATAAATATAGCAAAATTTCATTGTCATCTGTCGCAATTTATCGCAGATAAATTGTATATTTTGCTAAATTTTGCCATTTAAGATAATTTTTGCAGTTAGTTGGATTTACTATTGGTATTATAATTTGTCAAGTATAATGAATCATTTTTTTTAGTATGCCACCAGGATATGAATCTTTGAAAAAACCAACAAAGTCAAAAACTGTATTAGACGAAGATTATTATTATTATTATTATTTAAAAAAAAAAAAAAAAAAAAAAACCTACTTTCATTTTTTAATTTATTTCTTCTTAAAATATAAAACATCTCGAGTTTTAACATGCAAATACAAAAACACTTTATAAGTTTAATATATCTTGAACAAAAATAAATAATTTTATGTATGTTAATGAAAATGACCCACCCAAATTTGTGAGCAACTAAATCAAACATGACGTTTATAATCAAATCAAATAAATAAAAGTTGAATTTAAAATTGGTTTTTAGATTAGAGATTTCACACACTATTCAATTTCAAATCACAAAAAAACAAATTATCTAGAAGTGTAGACAATACAATATGGTCAGTCATTGTTAAAGAGAAAAACAAAGACAATATTGTAGTTTTGATGCTTCACCATATTTGAAGGAAAAGTCGAGAACTACATGTAGAAGATATCAATGGTTACCAATATTCATCAAACTTTAAAGAAAAAAATGTACAAATTAGATTGGCTCAATATGACGACGTGGCAAGATGAAAAAGTGTTGAAGTAACTAACCATGAGAGATATAAGGGTACAATAGACATTTTTTAGAAAAATTGAAACACAATATAAGAAAATAAAAATTATCCCTTATATTATTTTAATATATATTATAGATATAAATATAGATATTGATAGAGATAGATAAATATAGATTACTAATTACACCAAATATTTAAAAAGAAAATAAAAAGTGGAGCTATGGCCCCTACCCTCAATCCTCCCATATAAGAAATCCACTATTATTATCTTTTCAGAATTTTATTTTTTAAATTAGAAAATTGATATATTTTTTTTTGTAATAAAAACAACATTTTTTTTTTTTTTAGAATAGAAGATTGTCTTAACCAATAGTCACGGCAAAAAAAAATGTTATAAATTTTTTTTAAATATAGCAAAATGTTACTATGCTTCTATTTTCAGCCCAATCCAATACAAAACTCATAGACTACCATTATCTAGCACTGCTTATTAATGTCGACAATGATAGATGTCTATCAGTATCTATGATCGATAAACAGTGACATTTTTTTGTATTTGTAAATAAGTTAACTCATTTTGCTATAATTGAAAATAACTCACTAGTTAATTGTATAGAAATGTTTAGGTTAAACTACTATTTTGGTATATGTACTTTGGAATTTATTCAATTTAATCCCTCAACTTTAGATGTTCAATTTTAGTCTATGTACTTTCAATAAATCGTAAATTTAATCTCTCAAATTTAATTTTGTAATCAAATTTGATTAAGTAATAATAATAATAATTTTAATTCAAGAAATATTCATATACTATGTGAATATGTTTCCATAATTTGCAGTAGAAATGCTACTAGGTAATAAAGAGTTTTTGAAAAAAAATCAATAATGTCTAGGTTTAAGATTACTCGAAAGTATAAAGACTAAAATTAGACATTTGAAAATATAACAACTAAAATTAAACAAGACTCAAAATATAGAAACTAAAATAGTATTTTAATCATTGTTTATCCATGATGAAAAAAAAATGATGAATGATGAATGAATATATACAAGAGAAAGGAATGACAAAATAGCAAAAAGAAAATGACCTTACGTGCGAATCTTGGGAACTCACATATCAGGAGGGCATCAAAAGCTTATGAGATGTCCCTCGTATGGTCATCCTAGATGCCCAAGCATCTCATGACATCTAGATATATATCCTATATTATTCTTTTAATGCTCATCCCGTGATAATCTTGAATTTTCGCCAAACAAACCACCTCTTAGAGTATTTTTGGACAATCCATCTTTCAAAGCGTTTTCTTTCTAAAAGAAGCTTTTAGATTAATCCAATATTTTAGAACTTTTTTTATTTATTGTTTTTTTTGTTCCTATAGGGTGGAAGATATGAACCTCGGAATTTATGGTTAATAATATACACTATTAGAGGTAAAAGTCAGTTTAGTTTATCTGTTTTTGGACCAACCAAGAATCAAACCAAATTTTATAAAGAATGGATCAAACCGATGTCCAACAAAGAATATTAATTTTTATTCTATTGGTTTAGTTCTCTATATTTTTCTTTTTCTTTCTTTTTTTTTTCTTCCAAACAACATAGGTAAATGCACCATAATAATTGTTTTTTCTAAACAACAAATATGCATGAACTGTAACAATAAAAATACTAAAAGGTACCTAAGGTTAGAGTTTAGTTTTAAAGTTAAATATATACACTTGGTTTAGTTCGATTTTAATGGATTTTTCCAATCAGAAACCGATCAAAACCAATAAATTTTTATCTTCTGCAAATACAAATCAAAGTGTCTAATTTTATACTAATTTCCACCTATCAAAGCCAAACTAAACCAACGGATTGGTTTGGTTCGATTTGGTTTTTTCGATTCTAATTTCCACCTATCATTCTAATGGATTTCTATTTTAAAGATAGTTTTGAAATATTTACGTAAAAGCCAAAAATAATATTACATCCCCTTAACAATGATCTGTTTAAAAGGAAAAAGGGAGAGAGGGAGAAAGACAATGTTCAATATAGTTTTTCAAAGCCAAAATGAACATAATTCAACTAGCAAAGAGATTGTACTATCAACCTCTAGTAAGAGATTCCATCCTCTCCGCCATATTTTCCACAAAAAAAAAAAAGCATTTTTTATAAAGACAAATTGAAATAACTACTCTTGAAGTATGGTGATAATTGTAATTATACCTTAAACTTTAAATAGTAACAATTTAACCCCTAAACTTCTAAAGGTGTTAAAATTGAGCTCTCAACCTTATAATAATTATAAAAATTGAACCCACAAATGAAAAAAATTGAACCCTCAAACTTGTACCATTAATACAATTTATACAATTATAAGTTTGAGGCTCATTTTTTAAATTTGAAAGTTTAAGGATATAATTTCAACTATAATCATAATGATTTTTGCAATTTACCTTTTTTATGGCATGTTTGTATTGACTTGAGAAAAAAATTTCAATTATAATCATAATGGTTTTTGTAATTTACCTATTTTAGGATCCGTTTGTATTGATTTGAGAAAAAAATATTTTTCAAAAACTTCATTTTTATTTTGAGTGTTCAAACACTATAATTTTTTTTAAAACTAACTCATTTTTTAAATTAATTCCAAATAATTAAATGTTTTGTAATGAAAAAAATTATGTTTTTCTAAAGAAAAAAGAAAGATGTGAAGAGAAAGACTTCACGTGTATTTTCATACAAATCCAGTTTCTATGAAATCAATCAAATCACCCAATCAAATCGGCCGAAACCGACAAACACCAAAAGAGTCCGACCCATATCTGATTCTTATGAACGTGTCTTGCTTTTTGCTGAAACCCCATTTCTTGTGTTACACTCCAAATTCCAAAGAAACCCATCAAACCCCTAAATTTTCCATTCCACCCAATTCATTTTCATCTGAAAATTTTCCTCTTTTCCCCCCAATTTTCTGGGCAAACAAACAAAATTCATCTGCCCAATACCACTTCTTCAATCAACTTCACTCACCCATTTCCATGGAACCTTTAAACCCTTTCTTTCCATTTCCATTTGATCCACAAACAGGATTCTCCATCTTTTGGTGCAAACCCCTTCATGTTCTAACCCTCAAGATTGATCAGATAGCTCAGAATCCATCAATCTGTAAGCAAGTTCTTCTTACCCAACTTCAGAATACAGATGGGTTTTTTTTCTTTTTTTTCTTTTTCTGATTGTGATAATTAATGTGTGAAGAGGGAGAAAAAATGAAGCAATGTGATGATTTTTGTTGTTGTTTTTGTGTCCTCTGGATTTGAACTTTGAATCGCACTTTCGGTTGTATAATGATTTTCCCCACATTTTGTTTTCGAATTTGGGGTCCCCAAAAGGTAATAGATGATGATAATCCTGCAAATTACTACCAAGGAAAGGGAAACTTTATAGCTTTATGTGATTTTCTTGGAATTTTCGGCCTGCCAACAAGTCATTATTGTTGTTGTTTGTTCACCCTCTGCCCATAACTTAAAATCTCCACTGATTGATCTGTGCTTTTCACTTTAGTATTCTGGTAGAATGGAATCTCTATGTTCTGTTTCTTTCTCTCTTTGTGCTGGATATACCTCAGTGTGTATTTGATACTTTTTTCCCCTATAAGGTTTCTTAGAAGAATGCTCCAAATGCCTAGCACTTTTCCATTGTGATTTGAAAGCTTGAATAATTGTGCCTAGATGGACCCAAATAACATTAAATATTTGTCCTTGGTGACTATACCTGAAAGGAAAGAATAAAAATAGATTAAAGCTACTTTATTCATATTCCTCTCTAATATTCCCAAGAAATGAACCAAACCAGAATCATGAGAAATTGCTGTCTACAGGCCAAAGTTATGAATAAGCTTGTTTTGAGACCAACTTTCTCTTTCGCTGCTTATGAAGAACTGCTTAGCTTTTCTGCCTGTACAAGTCAAGTATGCTCAAGCAATAAAGATTGAGAAGGTTATTGAAGAAGCTTTAAATTGTAAGCCCCTTTTACTGGTGCATTTCAGGCATTTTATGTCCTTTTTTCTTCCTAGGTTTACCCAAAATTCCCTGCCTCGGGTCTGTGAGCCACTTTCATATACAGTTTTCCTCTGATTTTCTTTAAGATCATCTCCTCTTTGTTGTTCTTCCAAGTACATGATCAGTTGCCTCCAGAACTTGATTTCCTTCAAATAATTCTAGGTAAGATTTAGCTTCTTTTTCCATTTGAGTTTTGAGATAATTTCTGGTGGAATGAATCAATAGTTCATAAGCTATTACTTTAAGAGGAGATTTCTCGTCTGATATTGTTAGAATCATTTAAATTTCTAATGACATAAACAGATCTGTTGGTCTGCTCGTATCGGATTCTGAAACCCAATTAAACCTCTTTCCCTTCTATTTTCTAAGAAACCATCCCCCTTTTCTTCCCTTTCAAGTTCTTGTCGATGTGAATCAATTGGTGGGGCGTCTCATTTGTTTACCCACAAAACGTCTTGCTTCTGTACCAGGCTAAAGAACCATGTTTATCCTTTTTCGCCGTTTTTCTTATCTCTATGATTCAAATTTCTGAATAAAGTTTTAAGGAATATGTGCAGCTTTAGAACTTGGCTTTTGAATCTGTTGGAAAATAGTCTATATACCTTGCAATAATGTAGGTTCTAGTATCAGATTAAGTAGGGACCCACTGGTATTATTAGATTGTTTCTTTACCATTCACTATGGATTATGTATGAATTAAAGTAAATAAGATTTGTGCATGTGCAGGTCTAGATAAACATGAGAGAAATGGCAGATAATGGTATGGATTTTCAAGTAGAAACAGATTCACTTCTTGGATTGAGTGAATCTGGGAAACTTATACAGAGCTCTCCTCGAGTATTGTCGATTCTTTCCTCTGTTTTCGAGAGGTCGATTCAGAGAAACGAAAAGTTATTGAAAAGACTCAAAAAGAAAGACAGTGTTACTATTTTCCATGGTTCCCGAGCTCCCACGATGGGCATTGGACAATATATTGATCGCATCTTGAAGTACACATGTTGTGGCACTCCTTGCTTAGTTGTTGCCTACATATACATTGAAAGGTATCTTCAAAAGATGGATGCTTACCTAACTTCTTTGAATGTCCACCGCCTTCTGATCACCAGCATAATGGTTGCAGCGAAGTTTATTGATGCCGGGTAAGTTCTAATGTCAGTTAGTTAGCTTGGCTCTGTTGTAATTCACTTGAGATGGAAAAGATTTTGAGCTTGGTTAATATTCTGCAGTTCAGTTTTTTCACTTCGCACCACAATCACTTTATTTCAGTTGCCTTCCCCTTCATCCATTGAACTGAGATCATAGGAAAAGGAATCCATAAGTTCAAGTTTATCTAGCTGACATCGTTTTTTTAGTGAAAACGGGCTAAATATTTTATTCTGTCCCTCATGTTTGGCTCATTTTTCAAATTTGTCCATAATATAGAGGTCTATGGTTTTCTGTTCCTTTAACAAGTCTTTGTTATCACAAAAAATTTTAAATTTATTGATGAAGAATTGATGTTGAAAGACACTCACACAGCGCACGTATACATTATTATCCTTCTTTTAAAGTTCAATATTGCTAAGGACTTGATTGAAACGATTCCATGTATAAAGGACAAAATTGAAAATTTTAAATGATTCTATACGAAATGTAATAGTGACTCGAACACATATCAACAACCAGGGAGCGTTATTCGATGTTGCTACACCGATATCATGCATCTCATCTGTTATATTTTGGGATCCCTGAATATTTTCTTCCGATTTCTTGGATGTTATAAAAATACCTTTTATGTCTACACAACTTAATGTGTTATGATGCTATGCTATGCTATGCAGGTGCTATAACAATACTTTTTATGCCAAAGTTGGAGGAGTGAGCACAAAAGAAATGAACAGCTTGGAGATAGAATTTCTATTCAATTTGGACTTCAAACTTCATGTCACTGCTGATGTTTTCAGTACTCACTGTTTGCAGCTCCAAAAGGAAGTTCTTGGGGGTGAGAATCAAGTTGATCGCCGAGCCGGTAACAAAACAAGAACTAATTGTTTACCTCAAATTACAGGCTATACTTGCAGTGCCATTTAAAATCACCAAAGGAATCTCTATTTCTTAAATTTCATGGTTAGTTTAGTGTTCAATCTCTGGAGTTGTATGAAATATTTAGACTAAATCCTGAAAGTAAGAACTAAGAAGTTCCTACTAGGAAGATGATGGGATTGCAGAGATTCAATCAAAAATGTTTCCATTGTACTGGAAAATTTTTATAATTCAATAATGATTGTTAGATTTTAGATGTTTAATTTGTTTTCCTTATGCTAATTCCATCTATGTGATGCTTAACTGAGACTTCGGTTTTTGGGTTCTCCAATAGTTTGCTTTTTTGCTTCTTTTTCTCTTTTGGGATACCTTTCAACAGAAATTTTACATCACCTTTCGGAGGAGTTATGAAAGCAACTCTGACTTTTTTTTATATATAAAAAAAAAAAAAAAAAAAAATAGAAGACACTTTTTAATATTCAGTAAAACTGATTAATTATTAGATTAACTATAGGGTTCTTTTTTTCTTTTGGGATACCTTTCAAAAGAAATTTTATATCACCTTTTAACTCTTTTGAATATTTGATAAAATTGATTAATTATTAGATTAACTTTATGAATGTTTTCAAAAATAGAAAAACGGTTGAAAAAATTATAAATAAAACAAAATTTTACTTTCTAGGTGCGATAGACTGCGATAGACTCAGATAGGGTTGGCAAAAAAACCTGTAGGGTCCTGACCCAAGTTTGACTGGGAATGGAGTCAAACCGAGGACATTCTTCGGGTACCCGTTTAGGGACGAGGAGAGTATCCCCACCTCGGCCCCGACCCCGATCCCACCCTCGTCCTAATTTATCCCCGACCACCCGTTTATATATATATACACACATACACACACATATGTCTTGCTCTATTTCACTCTCTTTATTGGTAGTAATTTGGTCTTGTAGTCTCGCTCGCTCTCATCGTCTCACTCTCGCTCCCGCCGCCAACCCTAGACTTAGATAGACATCTATCCCTTCACCAGATGGACATGGATGTGTCTATCTACTATATCCATCTAGGTCGTGGTCTATAAAGTAAAATTTTGTTATATTCGCAAAAAATTTGATATTTTTTCTATTTATAATAATTTTCCTTTTAACTTTAGTTATTAGAATCACTTTGGTTACTCTTACTTGTAATATTACATAAATTTTACTATGGAGATTCGAACTAATCTTATGGCACAAAATTGCATAAATGATCAACTTTTTGAAATTAGTTGCCTCACGTGTCCTTGTTTCTTATATTGTTTTGATTTCTTATAAAAAATTTGATTTCTTATAATGCAATCTTAATCTATAACACTTTTTAAAAAAAATACTACCTCATAAATTTTTAAACAATTATATTATACTAAATTTAAATATTAAAATTGATATGAAATAATTAAAACAATTGGCTAAGTCTTAACCATTTAGTATTATTTTACTACACAAATTTATCTCATGCTATAATAATCTTGAACCAAGTCTTTTGTATATCTCAGATACAGTTTGTTCCATTTCTGTTTAAGGGCTTACAGCCAACTAAAACCAAATTGAAACAACAAAAAATGATAAATCTACATATATCCCAACTAAAAGAAGTGACTACTTTTTTCAATTTTGCACATTAGAAAACTAAATCAATCAAAAAGCATAACACCATTTACAATCAGCATCTTAAAGACTAGAATAGTTAAGGAAACAGAGCAAATGGATTGAATTTGAATGTGAATTTTGAAACTATAGTTGAAAAGTAAATTATTTATGGGAAAATGATTCACTACTAAACTAAAAGAAATACGTTAGTTAATATCTATTGTGCATGCGCATAAACTTTTTTACACAATTGGCTCGTTCTATTATTATTAGGAAAAAACACTCATTAAATAGGAAAACTAAAAACACAAACCAGGCCAAAAAACCCCACCAAAAATCAACCATTCAAGTCGGAATTAATAACATTTAGCGATAATAAAGAAACATCAGAATCCCAATAAACATAGAGCTCTTCAAAGAGTGATTTTGATTAACAAAACTCACACCTGACAACGCTCATGAACAAGGCTCGTTCTAATTTTTAAAACCATAAACACATCTCAATAAATTCATTAAACTCTACTTTCCAACAAACTTACACACATGCACAGGCAAAAAGAGTCAATTGGCTAGTGTTTTAGAGAGCCCCTCCCCCCCCCCCCACAAAAAAAATCAAAAAAAAAAAAAAACATAGAGATCAATGAACATTGTTCAAGCAAAACTGGAGAAAGAAACAATTGAATATTTTGATAGCAAAAACTTTTCATTTCCCTTCTTGAATAACTTGATCTGATTGTACAACCATAAACCCTAGCATTGGGGGGAACCCTATAATAGCAGAATAGGGTTTGACAAGTTACTGCTTAACTTTAAAATTATTATACAGAAAAAGCAGAGAGCTAAAACTACAATCGTGCTCTTTTGATTGAAAATTGCAACTTCTCATCTAATTATATATCTAATAACCCAACTCAAGAAACCCGACAGAGTCACAGAAATATGACAAAAGGGCTCAGCATTGAACAGCTGAAAGTATAAAGATTTAGGATACCAACCATATCTATAGCAAAGCGATGCGTTCTCGCCCTTCATCATTTAGCTGGAAGAATTCTTCCTTGCAAGGTAGACGCGGTAAGCTGCCAGTCCAACAATCGTTACAGCAGCTCCGACTGAAGTAAGCACATTATGATATTAGTCGGAAAGATTAAGAGACCTCACTCATTATCAATTTTGGTTTTAAAACGGAACGCATGTTATCTAATATGACCTGATCAAAATGAGAGAGAATGAGAATAAAGGGAACTTTTTCTTTTAATCTCAAGTGTCACGTCAGTATCAAAAATAATATATATACACTCAGAGAATGTTATAGAAAAAGTAATGCAAGAGACCTTTTAAAGTTATTTCTCAAGACTCAATGAAAAGTGTACAATTCAACACCTTAAAGACCAAACGAACCTATTCCTGAAAACTTATGGGCGAAAAAGGTCAAATTTTGGGGAAAAGGAACTCTAGGAAGAATTGGGAGCTCAAAAGTGAACAAAAATTTGACATCTCGTTATCTATCAAAGGACGAGAGAAATCAATGACGAATTACCCTGAGAAAGCAAGAAATAAATATAGTGTAATCTCATAAAGGACAAATGATCCAAGCGTGAAGAGTACAAAGAGGACTATCGGCAATCCTCCTTAGTATGGAAGTTATTACCAGCAGAGCATTTCATAAACTGTAGACAAAAGGAAAACCAAAAGAAATAGCTTTCCAAGGGTTGTCTGAATGTGCCTTCTGGCCCACAGCGTGAGGTAAAACGACCATACTTGTTCTCAATGACCATATGCCACGAAATGTTGGCATCCAAAAAGAAATGCCACAACCACTTGCCTAATATGCCCTCATTGTCCAATCTCAAATTACCAATGTCCAAACCCGCAAGATCTAATAGTCAAGAAAACCCTCGTAACATTCTTCTCTAGATCCTCTCTAAAGGGAAAGGAAAAACTTCACCAAGAGAAAAAAAAAAAGTTGGAATCCCACTCAACACACATTGGATGAGAGACAGAAAGCCAACCTCCCATAGAGAAAGAGATCCTCTCCAAGAGAGTCATTTTTTAATCTTCTCCAAGACAAAGTTACAGAAAGATAAACAATCTGCACTATCCAATTTGTCTTCCACTTTGACTCATCAACCACCTCATTAGCGATTAAAATAGAATTTAAGATTTTCCTTTCAAACTCAAAGGTTTACTAATTTGGCACTATGAGTCGAGAAACTCATTCTTGAGAAAATCACTGAATTCTTAACTATGTCATCTGAGAGGATATCCCAATAGAATAAAGTTCTTCACTACCACCAAGAAAAGAAAAAAGAAAAAGGAAGAGTTAAGAAAGTTGTCCGAGACATCTGGAAGCGAGATCATGGCCATCAGGTTGCTATGTATTGAACCAAGGATTAGTAAGATTGTGACTATACAGCAAAGTTAAGTCATTGACACTTGAACCAGGTAGGAGCTTGTCTGAGCTTTTTTCAAAAATGTTTCCTACTTGTGGTATTAAACATGGAAACATCCTTTATAAACAGGGATTAAATAACTTGTAAAATTTAAACACGTGATTTTGGAAGAACAGATCATTTTAGTTCTGAAAAACAAGTTATCCGTGGGATGACGGACTCATTTATGCAATCATCCGATGAAGCGAAACGCCATACACAGCAGTGAGCAGTGCAAGCTAATGTTCATTCTCAAGTAGGTTTTCCATGTTGTCATGAGTGGACGGCTAAACTACGGAAATCAACATACCTGAAACAAACATAAGAGAGCGGTTTATGAGCTTGTGATAATGCTTGCGACTTTTGCCTGCCTCAGTTTCAGGGATGCTTAAATGAGGGTGTTCTGCAGCAGATGCTATCCTTCGGAATACGTTATTAAAATCACCCAATTTTGTACTGATAGGTATTGGAGCTTCTATACCCATATCTTGGCTCACCTACCAAATTGCAACGAGACATGAGAATGATGGGGACGGTGATATTAAAAGCTTCAGGATTTCAGTGGCTATATAACCAAAATACTACATTCCGGTGGATGAACAGGCCAATAGAGACAATAATTAGAAACAGATTATAAAGAAAAACCATAAACAGATTCAATACTTGCAAAGGAAATTATATTGTTTATATTTTTTATTTAGTATGAAACGAACTTTCATAAAAACTAATGAAATAATACAAGCATGCAACTTACTAAAGGACATTTTTGTTCAAATAGAGAATTTGAGAAACTGATTCTAATAGTAGATCAATAATTGTTTCAATAAAAGAGATGAAGCGAAAATGAGCACTAAATCATTGTAACATTAATAGGGTGTCTGGTAATTATCAGCTTAGTACTAATCTTTCAGAGTGAGACCCCTTTTTGTAATTGGGTGTGGAGGGAGGTGGTTGTTTTTGGGTCTTGCCTTTATATATCCTTCCATCTCACCCAATGAAAGTTTAGTTTCTTATTAAGGAAAAAACAAAACAAAACAAAACAAAACAAAAAATTGTAACATAAACATAACATTGCTTTTTTCTCATCAAAATAGTAATGTCAGAGAGGTAGTTTACGGTAAACCTGTAATCCATAACATTCTGATTCAGTGGATATTTTACTTTATATAGGAATTCAGTATAAGTATCAAAATGTTAATAATCTCCTGTGGGCACGATTGAAGATTATATGGTACTTATAGAAAAAAAATTTTACCCTTGTAGAATCTTGTATGGCCAAAGGAAATGAATCGAGGTCATCTTTGGCAGCAACAATTAAACAAGGCACCTCATAGCCAGTATCCTCACCATGACTTGCAACTTCTACCAGTAAATCGGTTGCTTTCTTCCAGGAGGACTCATCAGAGCTGGAAAAGAAAACAAAGTTGGTGCTCTACAACAGGAATTCAAAAGTTCATTGGCATAAACATATAAGGAATTGCTTATAAATAACAGCGATACGTAATTCTTCTTCTTTTGTTAATAGAAACAGTATGCTACAAAAGGATCGAAAAGAACTCATCATAAAAATATTTCAAGCTATGCTTTATTTGCAAACTACATTGAGTACCACCATAGCGGCATATCCAAATAATCATTATCCTAAACATCAATCAAGGTGTTGGAAGGAATTTAGGGATGTGCAGTGCAAGTAGAAGCTCGCCACCCTAATAACCAATTAAACCATGCAACTAGATAACCGGTCATTTAGAAGAAAGGGGAAAAAGAACTACTAATAGTCCATGCAACTAGATAACTGATCATTAAAAAGAAGAAAAGAAGTAAAACTTCAAATTAATTTGTTACTGAAACCTTGGGGCACACCATTCTTAGATTAATGATTTAAGCAAACTAGTAAACCCTACTTAGGATGACGTACAAATCTAGAGCAAAGGTTACGGCCCTTGTTGAGATTCATTGGTTGGAGAGGAACCAGAAATTTGTTTTTAGATTTTTTGAACTCTTGAGATTCATTAAATGGCTCTCCCTGGTGTACTTATTCCAAGTGCTTTCATAATTATGATTCTCTGTTTTATTTACACCAACTGGAGTAGCTTTCTGAAATCCCCTTAGGTTGGTGAGTGTCCCATTCCTTTCAAATTCTTCATATCAATGAAAATTCCAAGCTCAGAAAATGACATTACAATGAAAAAAGAAGAAGACTATGGCACAAGCTTATATAAATTTGTCGCCCGGGCTTTTCTCTTTTTCCAAATACAAATGCCATTTATAATCCAGAAACAAAAAGTATTATCATCCTAATATAGCGTAACATTGTTAATAAGCAACGGCTGTTTCCATTAGAAAAGAAGTTACCTGTCATGCACGAATAGTGCAATGTCACAAGCAGCTAAAGACTCTTTGCCAGATAACAGTTTTTTCACTCCATCTTCAGGTATCTCCCTCAAAATAAGGGTCTTTTTTGTTCCCTTTAAACCAAATAAAAAAATTTACACGGACAGAGACTATCAGATAACAGCAGACATCATAGTTTCTTAACAATAAAACTGAAGTTGATTATTTGACTTTATATCCCAAAAAGTGACTATCACTTTACTCGAGTAAATGTAAAAAAAAATAATTAAAAGTGCAACAACTTCGATGGTCCATGAAAATTAAATAGAAGGTGAATCTTGATAAGGTGTGAACCAAAAATATTCTCAAAAGCATCCATTTCTGTAACATTTAGTTATCCAATCAATTACATAAATTATCTACACGCAAGCATATAATATGGTAGCTACACCATATTTCATCCACTTGAACATGTACCATCTGAAAAATCAACATGAACTCTCTCCCTCCAGGTCTAATTGCTTCCAATTCCCAAATTGTGGACATGTGATATATTAAGACCTTGAAATTTGAAATCTGAATCCATGCTTTATCAAGTTATCAAAAGGACATAGTAGCACTTACTCCAGGTTGGTCGACAACATTTACGGCATAGCGTTCTTCGGTGGTAGGAGTGTAAGTCTCAGAAAACGGCCTGTGTATCAAATTTTCTTAACACATGAGCCAGTGCTATAGAATTAATGCCTCCAAAAACTAAATAAGTAGAGAATGTTGATAATAAACCTTGCAAGAAATGCATCCAATAAAGAAGATTTTCCAGCCTTCTTAGGTCCAAACACAAAGCACTGGAGAACATTTCGGTCCAATTGTTGCTTCTTGCGGTCCAATCGCCGTTTCCTTGTCACACGAACAGCAGATGCAGGATCACCAGAGTAACCAATGTATATCAGGTTCTCTATGGTGTAAACTGGGTCTACAAGTGTCATGAGGGACCACTGCAGAAATTCAAGAAGGATAGACAACTATAATACACTTCTTTTAGAAGAAAAATCTGTCTGTCCCAGAAATGCATGGTGGAGGAGAAGGGGAGGGGTTAAATGAGAAGAGTAAGCATTGACCTTTAAGTAATAAAGAGTAAGGGAAGTATGAAATACATCAGCTTATCAGGAAAACTGATAGAAAAACATACCAGTGATAAAAAGTCGTCAATTGACAGTCCTCCCATTGCGTTTCGCTCTGCAGAATCTCCGTATGGAGGTTCATTCCAAGGACTGGAATTTCAAAGAAAATGTTGCATTAGAAATTAAGGAATCTCATTAACATGCAAAAAAAAATAAATTATGTTTCTTGTTTGGGCCCTTTTTCGGTTCAGTTTCCCTTTCGGCTTCAAATTCGAAGCTTTTCTGTAACTATTCTATAGGTACTATTCTGCTTGATTATGTTTTTCAATGAAAGTGACTGTTTTATTGAAGAATAGTAATAATAACAACAATATTAATAATAAATCATGTTGAAAAACATAATGGTTGCCAAATCAGTTTACTAACAAATGTTGGAGAAAATTTTAAAACCCTAGTTTGTATGGATAGACATGGGATCTAAACCACAAGTAAAATATGACAGTTCTTTGCAACGGAATCAACACTATAACTAGGCAAAGGGTCAATGTTCTATTACAATTGCATTAATATATTTGAAACAACACATTAGATTTGGAGTATTAATTTGTCGCAGGGAAGAATGAAAACATGAAGAACAAAAAGTATTACAGTGGCAACAAAGTTCAGATTTTCTTTTAAGGAACATAATAGAACCCAAGCAACTAGAACAATATTGAAATAAAAGATAGACAAATTATTATATAACCTCCCCCATATCTATATATATATGTGTGTGTGTGTATAACAACTTTCATTGAGTAAAAATGAAAGAATACACTTGCATACAAAAAACCAGGCTCACAAAAAGGAAACCCAATTGTAAAAAGGGGTTCCAGCTATACAAAATAGAACCTATAGAATAACCATATCCTAACGGCCATAACAATACTCCAAACTCCAACCTTAAATCTTGATAAGATTTCTACAAGGGCATACAAATACAAAAATAAAGCCACAAAAGTTAGAGGCAAACTAAAAGAATGCAGTACAAAAATCTTCATTCAATTTCTATCAGAATATTGTAGAAACTAAGGGTAAAAACCAGGGGGCTATGTGAAGAGACTGTTTAGAAAGAGAAGTAATAGTAGTTTCACCGATAAGATTCTAGAAGGACAAGCCACAATCTAATAGAGCTCTAAACTCAATTCAGAATCTAAAGTCTAGTAGGTCAATCAAGGACCAGTTGACATTGAAATCATGGATCTATTGGACAGAAAATTGAAAGTTTAAGAACCTATTAAACACTGTTTAAAGTTCCAGACCTATTAACACTTCTTCCAAACAGACACAAACCTAAAAGATTAAAAACTAAACTTTATAAATTTTAAACATTAAAAAAATAACATAGTTCAAAAAACAAATGAATGACAGATTATTTTCTCGCTCAATGCAAACGATGCAATTCTTATCTTATATAAGTTTGAACCATAATCCCCCAAAATGACATGAGGAAAACTACCAAATACTGTGAAGCCAATACCTCTCGGGTGCTGTAGAAAATAGTTCTTCAAGATCACGAGGCCGTAAGGCACCATCCTGGTGTTTAAAGAAAAGGTATGGAGGTGATGAATAGTTTCAGGTATTTTGTGATAATTACTTATTAAAGAAAATGTAAAATGCATTGGTTGAGAAATCAACAAATAAACTAAAAATTTATAATTTAGCAAGTTATAGGCTAAGACGTACACCATCACCATCATAGAGTTCAAATATTCCCCTTAGAAACTCGATGGCTTCATTTGTCAGCTCCACACTCTATAGAAAGAACAGCCATCAAATAAGAACTTCTGAACAAGAACTAGAATAATATGGAACACTTAGAAGAAACAATTACCAAATGCAGTATATTATCTTATAAAATCTATTGAAGCTCGATGAAAGAAAATAACCAAATCCTTAATTTTTTTAATAATATTGTATCATACCTCAAAATGATAAATACAAAGCAACAAGAGAACAAGAAATCCTCCCTAAACCTAGTTAAAGAAAATGAATCCACTTCAAAGCGAAAATTTTCACATCCCAAAAGTCAACCATCCACAAAAAGTTAATTGTTTGCATTCAAAAAGTATTGACCACATCTACATTATTAACTTAGAGCCTGCTGCATGAAAGTGAAAGAAAGGACTGTTTTGAGAAAAATCTAGGAGAGATGACGAATATACAGAATTGTATAAAATGTAAAAACTAAATATATATTATGTTAAGTACGTTTTTTAAGTCATTGTCAGTGTGGTACAGTTGGCCTGTTCTACAGAAGTTGAGAGGACTGCTATAAGATCTCCATTACCTGATCTGGAGCTCTCTTTCCAAGAGCTGGGATAAGTTCATCCGAAAGCTTGATATCATTATCATACCCAAACTTCCTGAGCACAGTCCATGTTGTCTCCAAACGCCCCTTCTCTATAAATAAAGCATGAAGAAAGAGGAACCCTGTCAAAGTGAGCCCACGATCATTCACTCCTTCAGGAAGCTTTTCTTGCACAACCCTCTTAACCCCCACAATTTCAGAAGGTTGTAAAGGAGCATTGAAACATTTGACCTGATTACAAGATTAACAATAAGAAACAACAATAATAAGAGCTCCATAGAGTCAAGTCAGTCATTTCAGGCACAGATATTACAGATGTCAGAAAATGTAACTAATATATCAATCAAAATTTTATGAGGTGTTTGCCAAAACAATTGTAGACTACGGAAAGGAAGACCTGAAAATCATTCAGCTCCGCATCACTCAGAGCACCATCTTTATCATGATCACAAAGAATAAATATCCGTTTCAACGCCCGGATGCATCTAGGCTTTAGAGTCTGAGTTTCTTGATCAAAAAGTGGACCTGTTGGGTGAAGTACAGCTTTCTGGGCATAGTAAAAGACCTCAGGAATCTGCAAATGGAATAATACAATGTTGAGAACATGTGATTCTGTTGCCTTAAAAATGAACTATGCTTTTATGTGGAAGTCAAAAATGTACATAAGAGGTACAGATGGTAAGATTTTCATATAAGCACGAAAAACACTGCTCAGCAATGAATTAAAGTGGACCAATAAATGGAAATGGACATGAAACAAGAAAACAATGCAGAAAAGTCAGACAGTTCCTTTTTTTTTTTTTTTTTTTTTGAGAAGGTAAACAATTTCTTTGATAGATGAATACCTGAATATGTTTAAATGCTGAACACTCAATGCATGTTTCAATTTCTCGAAACTGCTGCATTATTGGGGACATAACCTGCTCCAAGCTCACCTGCTGATTCTCATCTCTCAAATCCAGTTTACAGCCCACTACTATGACTGGAACCCTCACCTGCTCATATAAACCATTATAATCAACATCAATAAATTGATGGACATAACATATCCTTATCTAGGAAGAGGGACCCTCTTTTCAGATTAAAGAAGCTTGTCTAGATAAACTTGTTAGGTTAGCACTTAGCACCAAGATCAGTGATTTTATTACTGAATCATTTTCCATCCACGAAGGTAAAAGGAGGGAGTAAAAGTTAACTAACCTCCAATTGACGAAGTTTTGGAAGCCAAAAAGTACTCAGCCGATCAAGGGTGTGAGGTTGATCGCAAGCATAAGTTAGCACCACTGCATCAGCTCGCTTAAGTTCTTCAGCAACTTTTGCACTATCCTCAGTGCTGGGACCAAAAAAAAACAAACAAAAAGGAACCTTAGAGACTTCAAAAAATGCCCTTGAATACCTTGAGGAAAATTGAATTAGCGAGAATTACTGAACTTCGTTTTCCAATTGGAATATATGGGGGACATTTGCATTAAAGAAAGCACATAAAATATGAGAATGAGAGTGCAAAACTAGCACTCTAGAATGCGAAAAATCAGATTCACAGAACGGGAGAAGCAGTAGCCGTGCTATAATATAGAAGCAGCAAAGCAGAAAGTTGAGGGAACTAATGCCAAGTTTCTGGACTGGCTTTTCTATTTAATGTTCACTCATTAAGGCACATGGAAAAAAGGGGTATACATATATCTTGCCCTAGGTAGCAGAATTCTCCTATTATTAAAGTTGGAAACTAGTTATCTGAAGACCATAATCCTAAAAGGCAGTATTTAGGCTCCAAAAGCACATTCTTTCCGTCTATTGTCTCAGTAGCGGGACAGAATTAAACAAACAAAACAAACATGGGAACTAATACCGTGATGAAGTATCGATAATTGTGGTGGGAACGCGATCCGGATAAAAATCTTCAGGCAGCCTCGTCGGTGGCAATACTGGGGGGACATTCACTGGAAAATTGTCCGCCGCAGCAGTTACGATCAAGCTGGACTTTCCAGTACCACGGTCCCCGGCGATAACTATACGAACCCCGGTCCTGCCACCTGAATGTACATTACTAGCTGGCGCCCTTGCCATTGGAAGTCTAAACACTGTATAAGCGAAATCCCAAAATAACCTTCAGTGACTTGAGAATTTCGTCGAAACAGAAAACGAAAACATTAACACCATAAAAACAAAAATAAAAAAGTCCAGCTATCCCTATCATCAACCGGATTCTTCAACACCTCAAAAAAGACAGAAAAGAGAAAAAAAATCACAAATCCATTGAAATTTCGTTACAGACTGAGAGAGACGCAAAATACAATCAAAGCAAAGTGTTTGTCGAAGTGTAAAAATAAGTAGTAATCAGTGAAAGAATGAGACAACAAACGACGAAAAAAGGGTGATATCGTGGTATTGAAAGTAATCGACCGGGAATCCTAAGGGTGAAGAAACTGACCTTCGGGATTATTCTATTTGAAGGTGGAAAGTTGTAAAGCGCCACCAGACGCAGAGGCGTCAGCAGCAGTGACGACGGCGATGTGGCGGAGCTGCTGGCGGAAGTGGCAGCGGCGCGGCGGCTATGGATGCGTTAGGAAGAAGATAGAGAGAGAGAGAGAGAAGTGTTTGATTACGCCGAGAGAGGAAAAATTGAAGCTTTCTCTTCTTCTCGTTGTTTATTTTTCAAAATATGAAAAAGAAAATTAAAAGAAAATTATTGTACTCTTCACTCTAAAGTTACCGAGAAGTGCACGGAGTTTCGGTGTTTTCGATCAAAATCAGGCTGTTAGTCGGCCCATTTTCCCTTTTTCTCCCTATAAAAACCTTCAAATTTGTCTTTTGTTTTGAAAAGTAACGTTATTTTTTCAAAAATTACAATATTAGTACTTATCTTCATCAAATTTTCAAAATTGCCATTAAAGTGGTTAAAACCTCCAATAGTGTGACATTAACCTATGATATGGCGATCTAAATTGTTATTTTAGGTCTCCGTCACACACCAGATTTATACTTTCAATGGCAATTTTGAGACATTAATTAAATGCCAATAGAAATATTGCAACTTTTAAAAATATAGAGATATTTTAAAATAATAGATTATGTTTAAAGAGTGTTTTTTAAAAAATTTAACCTTTTTTTAATGTCATTTTCTCTATGATAATTGTATTAAGTTCATAATTTTTAAGTTTTTTTTTTTTTCAAATATTAGCACAATTATACTATTTAATGAAGACTAACATCCATAACTCAATAAAAATTAACGTGTTTATTTTCTATAGGAATGGAGATTCAAAATTATAATTTGACCTAAGTGTATTTAAGTCTTCGTATATACGAACTTATACAAAGTTGAATTTTAAATTAAAAAATTATTATTGGTCAATTTTAACTTAATATATTGTTTATTAAACTACTCAAAAGTATATAAATTAAAAACTTACATCTTTTAAACAACTTTGTTATCATATTGGTCAATTTTCACATTCAATTAGAAATTTTTTGAAATAATAAAAAACTAAATTGAAACTGAAGTAAGGAATCTAAAACACATACATTCAAATGTACTTGGAATATATATTAAATTTGGTCTGTCTATATTGTTACTTTATGGTTAGCTTTCCAAGATAAAAAAGTATTTCTGTCAAAATATGTTAATATTGTGTTTCTTTTTTCATAGAAAATTTGTTTTTTTATTTAACCAATTTCAATTATAAAAATGAACTTTAAATTAATAGTAAATGACTAATTTTAATATTTATTTAAATTATAGGGTCTAAATTCAAGTAATTGAAATTGCATAAATGTTTCCTAAAAGAAAGAAGTATATATACATAGCTAAAATAAAACGAGACTTAAAAGTATGTAGGATCAAATATATATCTACCATTTTATTCATAATTTTTAGGTTATTATATTATTTTAGTTCATACTATTTAATTTTAGTTTTTATATTTTTAAATAAAAAAATTTAGTTCATATACTTTCGATAAATCATTTATTTAGTTCCTCGTACTTATTTTCTTTTTCTATCAGCCATTCTTTTAAAAGAGAGAAACTTTTTTTTCCTACTATAACAGTTTATTCCAATATTGTTTATCTAGTAAATGTTTAGAACATAAACTTAGATTTTTTACATTAAAGATCTTTTAATTAATTATAATTTACTTTTTTTTTAATGATATTATTTATTTGCATAATTATAGTAACTATTTTTTTTTTACCAAAAACAAAATGTCTGGAATATTTCTATATTTTTTTAGGGTTGTTTTCAAATATAGCAAAATGAGCCAAAATATTTATAAATATAGAATTTTTTTTAATGTTTATCAATAATAGATTACGATAGACTTTTACTAGTGGGCAATCGATCGCAATAAACTTCTGATTGACAGTAAAAAATTTCTATATTTATAAATAATCTAATATTTTTTCTATTTATAATAATTTTCTTTTTTTATAATAGGATTAATTTGTAACTAAAAATGTCATAATCAATATTACCATACTTTCACAAAATTATTGAAATAAGTCCAACATCATGCTCTTTTAATTTTTAGTCAAATAATTTAAAACCTTGTCAACACTTGCTTAGATTAACTTAGAAAATAGATGTTATTCAAAAATTCATTTTCATTTAAATACTCTTGATTTTAATAAGAAGTATTTAAAATAAATACATTAATGACTTTCAAAATCTATTTTTGAAGGGTTGTAAAACACTTGTATTTCTTTTCAAATGACTTATTTTTTAAACTAAACACTTGAGAAAGTATTCTAAATGATGATTTTCAAAATCTCAAAACCGTGTGCAACACGCGTGACTGTGCGTACTAGTTGAAAAACGTCACCATACTAAAAGGTATGTCAATCGAAAAGACAAAGAAAACTAATATGATTTACATTTTGTTATTCGTTTTAAGCTAATCAATAAACTAATAGCAAGTACATATTGAAATATAAAGTTATATTGTGTTAAAAATAAATAAAAACAAATAAAAAATAAAAAATAAAAAACTAGAGAGAGAAAAAGGCTTATTGTTTGTTAAAATTAATAGTTTTTTTTTAGTCCACAACTATCAAAATTAATAGTTGATGGGCAGGCACCAATGTTTTGCCTATTATATTAAAATACTATAGATAATTTGAGTTAGATATACCTCTCAACTAAACACACGTAAATATTTTCAATTAAGAATTAAGATTTTTAAATCTCGAACTAAAAATTATAATAATAACTTGAAATCGAAAAAATCGTAATTTAATTAATACAACTGTGACATTTACCACTCTTTGCTTGATGATCCATTCCACCTTCTAGATAGCTAGAATCATTCGGAGAGAAAAAATAGAAGCAAGCATCTTCTATTTAAATGTAAATGAATCAATACATTAATCATTTTATATCTTTGATATTTCAAATAAATGCGTTGAATATGCAAAATTTTGGTAAAAAGATATGTGCTTAAATTGAGAGATTGAGTACACATTTGACAAATTTAAGAAGTTACCAAAATTTAATAAAATACAAAGTTAACAAACGTGGTAATGTAAGTAATGAGTAGCTCAAATATAACTACAAACATACTGATTTAGTCCAACCCATTTTTTCCCAAAATGTAAAATTCAATTAAAGGTTATTATTATAGAGACTGTTTGATTGACAACCAATGTCATATTCAACTACCAATCAATAAAATTTTCTAATTTTAAAAATACATTGATAAATGTTTTGACTTATGTGGAATTGATTCATAGAGTATATTTTGAAGCGGTCGGACTTATATTATATATTTTAAAAGTGACAAATTATTTTACAAAATATGATTAAAAAATTAATTGAGACATTATTATTATTATTATTATTATTATTTTTTGTTATTATATATTTGTATATAGTAATAATAATGTTTTATATAGACCTTAAAAAGTTATGAATAATGGCAAATCTGAATTGAAAAGGAAATGGTAAGTATAATAAGAATTAGAACATATAAAATCAGCCATTACATTAGATCAATACATAGGTTAATCAACAACTGTTATGATTGATTTTAATAATTGCCAATCACATAGATTGTCTAAGCGAAATTCAATAGGTTAATACAATAATTATCTCTTCTTAAGTATAAGATGTAGTTTAAATTTCACCTGCTCTTAACAATATAACAAATAGTACAATTAGCAACAAAAAGAGAAACGTTGTTAAAATTCAACATTCGTCACAAATGATCTTCAACGATGAATAAAAAATCTATCCTAAGAAACATCATTGAAGCCCAATTGGTAAAAAGATGACTCTGAAATGAAATTATATTGATTATCATTCTTTAAACAAATAAAAAAAATTCTAAGTTAAGGAATTTATATTTTTAATTAATTGTTTTAAAACAACATATTTGTAATAGGGTGATTGTTTTAAATGGTAAAACTATTAAAAATATTTTTAAATATAGCAAAATGTCATGATGTATAATGATAGATACCGATAAACAATAACATTTTACTATATTTATCAATAAATTAGTTCATTTAGTTATATTTAAAAATAACTCATTTGTAATACTTAAAAAAAAAATACATATTAACAATTTTTTCTACAAGGTATATATATATATATAATTCGAGGATGATGTACATATTATCCCGTCAATACCTTTTACTAAATATGTAAAATTTTAATTACTAAAAATAATTGCTTAAAATTAAATAACTAATTCAAAAACTTTTTTTTAAACCAAAAAAAAAAATATATATATATATATATATATATATATATATATATATACTTGATAGATAGATGATGGATTTGAAATACATTTTCAAGTGTTTAATTTAAAAAATAAGTTATTTTAAACAAAAATAGAGAGTTTTGCAACTACTAAAAATAAATTTTGAAGTGTATTCTAAACGGTCTGTATCAAAAAAGTCTAAATAAAAATAAGTTTTTGGATACACTTTTTTCTTAATTCAATGCAAACGGGCCTATAATATCTAAAAAATGACTTTAAGATGGTTGAACTTAAATTTTACGAAGAAAAAAAATTATAGTTAGGATATTTTTTTTAATGAAAGTAACAATTTACTAAAATGAATTTAAAAAAATGAGAATGTTATTTACTTGATCTCTAGAGTTGCCTAGAACCAAAATTAGAAATCTAATGATGCTTATCTTCATATAAAATTAGGATCATAATGAAAATGTGGTTACTAATTGTTCATGATTACCAAAATGCCTTTAAAGAACGAGAATGTGATTAATCAACCCTGTGAAAGAAGTAAAAAAAAAAAATTGGAATGAGATTGACAAATTTAGGGTGAACTCCACTTTTTATTCCCATTTTCGATTCTCTAGTGAACACCATAAATAGAAATGGAATAGGCCCAACATGTTTTATTCCTCTCACTTTAATTTCTAAATTTTAAATTGAAATAATTTTGCCCTTATGCTTCCATATTAGCTACAATTTAATAATTGAATTTTTAATATGTAATAATTTAATCCATGTGTTAAAATTTGTAGCAATATAATTTCAAAAAATCAATCAAATTAAGAGTTGATTTTTGTTATACAACACCTCACTGTTTTTATGTACCTAAAAGTATGTAAATATCAATATTCACTAGTCGGATTAATTGGATAGAAAATGAAGTTTTTAGAAATAATTGGAAAAAAACGAATATTCAGAAATAAATTAGCGATTTATTTTTTATTTTTTATTTTTTTATTTTTTTAGGAGTGGATCTGTTTAAGAGACGCACTCACTTTCTTTTTTTCCTTATTTAATTTGCTTGTCAACCTTTTCTTTTCTTTATATATATAATTTCTTTCTTTAACACTTCTATTTTACCTCTTTTTTCTTTTTCCTTCTAAGGTTATTTTTTATGAGAAAAATACATTTTTTATCCATAGATTTTGAGTCCAATTTTCTATTCAGTTCCTAAGCTTCAAAATGTTATATTTGTAGTTAATTAATGCCACATTCCACGTCAAATTACTGTACCAAAATACCTAAGACGAGATGTGACGACAGTAGAACCCAGTGTGCAATGGGCCCTACCATCAAAACCCTTCTTGAACTTAGAACTTTCCTCGAATTAAATACCTTATTTACTTACATGTCACAACAAACTGATGAATCGGGTGCCAGCTTTTGATCACTTAATTCCTATTAAAACTCAAGAGCAACCTGGTGGGAAAAAACAAAAGGTTGATCTAAAAAAGTGAGTGGTGAAATTTTCATAGGAAATAGTTTGAGGATATCATCATCATTTTAAATATAAATTCAAGTTCTGTAAATTGACAAATCTGGGAGAATTATCACATATAGAATATCATAACCCTACTTTTACAAACGTAAACATAAGCTGTAAATTGATATAAAAATATGAACAAATAAAAAACTTGTGAATTATCGCATAAACAAGATCACGAGTATTATCTTGCAAACGTGAACACGAACTTGTAAAAACCTTCACTAACCCTGTACCCAAACATGGTCATACTATATACCGTGGATGTATATAGTAGAGCAACATAATCATACTATACACTAAGTAATCTCATATGTATAGCAGAGCAAACGTGATCGTACTATTCACCAAGTAAACTCAAGGTAAATAGTAGAATAAACATGGCTATACTATTCTCGGTCAAGCAATTAGAAAATTGTTTTCCACCTATTTGACAATTAAAGTAATATCCAACCTTTTCTATATTCATTCTAATTCCCAAATCACCCATTATTATTTTCGTTCACTACCAAATATACTTTGTCATTTCTCACCTATTAGACAATATTTTGTCCACATTCCTCTCTCATAACATTTCCTTTGCAATTAATCTTTATTCAACAAAATCCTTCAAATTAGTGCACAACAAACTCTTAACCTCACTCTTTATTAATTTTTTTAAACCCTCCAAGACATGCCTCATATATAACAAAAGAACCCTACAAAATTAAGTTTAATTAACTCCCATTTCCAATGATTTTTCTAAAAAAAAACAATTCATAGAAATTTACCGTTAACAGATAATTGATTCATAAAGCACTTCCAAAACGTTGATGTTGCATCTCAAAACACAATTTCCTCCCAAAATACATTCTACCATTTTTCAAATTTCTCCAACCATTATTTAAGTGCTTGTCCCATAGCTTTCCCGCAATTATATTTATATTACCAAAACTCTTACAATTAAAGGAAGAAAAGACAATTTTTTTCCAAATATAATTATTGTAAAGTTTCCCTTTTACCCTTAATTACCCGATTCATACTCTCTCTATCACTCTTTTTCTCTTAAATTATAAATATTAATTTAATTTTTACTAACAAAAATCAACAAGGTTATTTCAATTTAATCTCTAGGTTTTACGATGGTACATTTTTTTTTGTGAGATTTGAATTTTGTTTTAATTTGGTCTTTATATTTTAAAATATACATTTTTATTCTCTATTTTTCACTAAATAATCAATTTTAATCTTAGGCATTAATGTCAATTAATTAATTTAAAATAATTATCTATGAAGTGAAATTCTACATTTAATTTTAATAATGATAAAAAATATAACTTAATTAATTACTTTTCATTAACACTTTTTTTTTTTTACCTCTTTTTCCTTTTCTTTTTTTCTTTTTTTCTTTTTAATCTTTTTCCTTTTCTTTTTAAACTAACTATTTTTTTTTAGTATTGAGATTGTTCAAAGTTATTTTTTATGATAAAAATACATTTTTGGTCCCTAGGTTTGGAGTTTAATTTCTATTTGGTCCTTAAGCTTTAAAATGTTACATTTTCAGTCATTTAGTTTTTGGTAAATTCGGTTTCAACTCAGTCTCTAAGTTTCATAAAGTTACAACTTTACCCTTCGTATTTGAATTTTGTTTTGATTTGGCCTTTAGGTTTCGAGATTTACACTTCAACCTCGATATATCTTATACACGTTACTAAGTAATTATAACACTAAAATTTAATTATACTAGGATAATTCAAATATTACTATAAAAAATAAGTCAATATCAATACAACAAAGAAAAATATGTTGAGGAAGGGCAATCTGAACTCATGGTTGCACATCATCCTCTATACCCATTTTTAGTGTTTTGGAGTGAAAGGTTTGGAGTTTTTAGAGTTTCTAGACCTTGCAGACTTTGTAGGGTTTAGGGTTTATGTTGTAGTATTAAGATTGTTGAAGTTTTTTTTTTTTTTTTTTTTTTAATGGAAAAAAACTTTTTTGATTTATAACTTTAGGGTCTAATTTCTATTTAGCCCCTAGATTTCAAAATGTTATGTAAGTCCTTACATTTTAAGTTTTTGTTTCCATTTTAATTCTTAGATTTCAAATATAACACTTTCACCATTGAGTCTTCTTCTTCTTAACTAATTTTAAAATAAATAAAATTAGTTAAGTTATACTTTTCATCACTATTAAAATTAAATTAAAATATCACCACATATATAATTATTTTAAATTAGTTAATTAGCATTAATTCTAAATATTGAAAGTGAGTACTAAGTGAACAAATTGAGGTTAAAAGTGTAAATATTGTAATCTAGAAACCAACTTGAAATAAAATTCTCTTTCAAATCTCAATGTTCAAAATTGTGACTTTATGAGAGACTAAATTGAAACAAAACTTACTCAAAATTAAATGACTAAAAATATAACATTTTAAAATGTAAATACCAAATAAAAATTAGGTATAAAATATAGGGATGAAAAAGTATTTTTCTCATAAAAAAATAACCTTCGATCATCTCAATATTACAAAAAGTAGTTTAGAAGGGAGAAGGAAATAGAGGTAATTAAAAGAAGTGTTAATGGAAAGAAATTAAATAAAAAACATATATGGAGTAGCGGAAGTTAACAAGCAATTCGTTTTTTTTCTACATTTATTATTAATTTTTTTTTTTTTTTTTAAGAACTGCATCTTCTATCCAATTAACCCGTCTCTAGTCGATTTATTATCAACATCTATGAGAAATTCATTAAATCTTAACAAGATTTTTATATTGTTACAAATTTTATAGTATAATAACTAAATTGTTATATTATTAAAGTTTGTGATTAAATTGTTACCAAATAGAAAGTACGTAAACTAAATTATTACATACTAAAATTCAAATATTATATTTTTACTTTCATAAAAGTTGTGGGACAAAAAGTGTAATATCTTTGAAAATTTAAATTAAAATTGATACCTAGTTAAATTATACAAAATATTTATAAATTTGTTATTTATTATAAGTGCCCAATTTTTGTCAAAAGTGATAATAGTATCTTTGATTTTTATGCATTTCAAAATTGTCTTTGAAACATAAGTTTTTTAAAATTTTGAGCGAAAATTGGGGCCTAAAAGAGTGAGGCCATAATCTAGAATCGAATGATAATTTAAATTTTGATAAAAAGGTACTGTCACACCATTCCAAATCCCAATTCCATTTGAAATTATAGAATATTTCTATTTTAAGTGTAGTTTTGAAACTTTTATGAAAGGTAAAAATGATATTTAAATTTTGAATAGTATATGAGTATTGTCATTTTGTTTAAATGAGAGAAAAAAATGTTTTTCATATTTAAATTATTTTGATAAAAACAATTAAGAATATATTTCAAAATTCATTTAGGAGATTGAACCACCAATCCTACCCGACAAAAAGGCCACGAATCCGAAAATTGGTCGAAGAAATGTTGAATGAACTCCAAAACAAAAGGGATGGAATTGGGATCATCGCACCATTAAAAACTCAATTGGTTGGATACTCTCACAGTCTCCATATCAACACATGAAATTTGGGTTTAGGGGTATTTAAAAAAAAAAAAAAGAAAAAAAGAAAAAAAAGGGAAAACAAATTACATAGTAATTAGTTAGTGGTTTATTATTATTATTATTATTTTAATTTCACCTAAAAACTAATGTTTTTTTCCCACAAAAATACATAAAACACGTGGAACACGCAGGGACCATTACTAATGTCCAAAAAAAGTAGCTGAGTTTCTCTTCAAATCGAAACACAATGCCCAAATGGGACCTAAGAATTGGATCCATCGTCTCCGTCGATCAAGTCGCCGTGAACCTAATCCGACGGCCATTAACCCCAACCGAACGGTGGCGCTAATTGTTCAAAAGACGCCACCGGCATCACGCGCTCTAAATTCTCTTTCTCGGCAATTCCCTGTTTTCTTCATGTGATTGTCCCCATTTTAAAGCTTACCTACCCGAAACCAGAGAATCCCATTTGAAATTGTTTGAAATTTCATTCATAGGAAGAGAGAATCATGAGTTTTGATCTCGAATCGCTCTCGGAGGCCACTTCCGGTGCGATCGGTTCTCTCGTCAGCACCACCATCTTGTACCCGCTTGACACTTGCAAGTCCAAGTACCAAGCCGAGGTTCGAGCTCATGGCCAACAGAAATACAGGTTGCCCACAATTTCGTTCTTTTATTTTTTTTTATTTTTTAATCCGGGTTTGTGTGTTTCCCCTGTTGTTTCGATGGGTTTGGGTAACTTTCTTGTTTTGCATTCAAATCGTGATCTGGGGTATCATTGCTGCAGTCATTACCCTGTTTCTGAAGGAATTTATATTTAAATTGAGTTAGTTTCTGATGAATGTACCGAACATATATTTGGAGCTCTTTTTTCGTTCCCCTATTAGATCTTATGATCTTTGAAAATCTATTTCGTTATTGACCTCATGACTGCTCAGACGTTGTTGTTTCAGCGAATTTTAGGTGGTAAGGGTTGTTCTTTGTTTAATCGAATGATCTATAGAATTTGACTGCTTCTGAAGAGGTTGATTAGTGCGCTGTCGGAATTCTGTGATGATTTGAAAGCATTTGCGGCTGTTTCAGCTCCTTGGTATCTGGAAAATCTCTTGTTATGTATTTTGTAGCTAGCTATGTGTTAAACTTTAGCTCCTGTTGTAGGCTTGTAGCAATCTTGTGAGTTGGATGAGATGATTTAATTGAAGTATGAATGCAAAATGGGCTTGTTTGGGGTTCATGGGCGTTTAGACAATTAATGAAATAATGCTTGTGGAAGATCAAAGCAATATAGAAAACTTGTTAGTTGGTACCTCTGATTAACACTTTTGACACAGCACAACACAGCACAAACAAGCTCTGTTTTTCTGGTAGAAAACTAATTCGACACCACAAAAATGTTGGATGTAGTTTTCGTTTTTGCATCTCTATTGATTCAATTGGTCTTGGCTTGTGTAGGTATCTTTCAGATGTGTTGTGGGAAGCAATAAAAAACAATCAAGTTCTTTCGCTGTACCAGGGACTGGGAACCAAGAATCTACAATCTTTTGTTTCTCAGTTTTTGTACTTCTATGGGTATAGCTACTTCAAAAGACTATATCTGGAAAAAACCGGGGTGAAATCAATTGGAACAAAAGCAAACCTGTTACTTGCTGCTGCTGCTGGAGCTTGCAATGCCATTTTAACTCAGGTAGAAAATATCTCTGTTGTCAACCTTGTGGTCAATAAAACATAATCTTTCCATCTTTGTGAGCCCTGAATTTGAGTTCTTAGAGAAACCCGAAAGGTCTGATGTTCATTTTTTATTTGTAATTAGCTTATTGCTCTTTTATTAATTGCCAACTTTACAACTTAGTTGAATCTTGTTTGGGACCTGTGAAACGTGTTATTTTGATGTTTTAATTTCTAAAAATGAGATAGAATCACAAAAAAGAGGAAAGAAAACAATAGATCTCTACCTTCTATATGATGTGTGTTGAAGCTGACATATCATTCTTTTGGCCACCTAGAATAGTGAGTATGAATGTGATGATTTTAACATTATTTTCCACACTGCTGTGAATTTAGAGATGATCAGCCAACATTTTAATCTGTGAAACTTTTTTAGAATGAGTAAAGAAAGAATTCATGAAAGCAAAGATTACTTTACGTTTTGTCCATCCACTTCTCGTTTCAGTCCGTCCTGCTTGTTTCTTATCCACAAAAAATAATAATAATAATAATAAATAAAGTTTCAGTCCGTCCTGCTTGTTAAAAGAGAGGTTTGCTTTTATTACATTATCAAGTGCCATATTGAGCTGCATAGTTTAATGAACATCATTGTTATACAAAGTTCCAAGCCTCTTTGTGAAGTCCTGTATGGACAAGAACACGTCTTGATGAATTATTGAAGTTTAATGGTTTAGCTGAAGAAACTGTCTCTTGGTTTTCTATTGTGTAGCCCTTGGATACAGCTTCCTCGAGAATGCAGACAAGCGCCTTCGGAAAATCGAAAGGGCTTTTCAAGACCCTGACAGAGGGCAGTTGGAGTGATGCATTTGATGGTCTTGGGATTTCTTTGCTGCTGACGTCAAACCCTGCCATTCAGGTATTTGTCCTATCGATGCTAATTTTCACTCATCCATTTCTTTGTACTCGGATGCACTGAAATCATTCAAGTGGCAATGTTCTCTCCTCCAGCCAATTTATCTTCTTCTAAACATTCTTTCTTGTGGTTGCACTCTAGATTTGACACCCAACTATGATTTATTGCAGTATACAGTATTTGATCAGCTGAAGCAGAACATCCTCAAAGGAAAACAGAATAAATCAGAACAAGGTTCATCTCCGGTAGTCCTTTCTGCTTTTACAGCTTTTGTAATCGGTGCAATTTCAAAAAGCATTGCCACCATTTTGACATATCCTGCAATCAGGTGCATAATTTTTCTTTCTTCACCAAAATTCTCATATCCTCATCCTTCAAACACTGGCATGTTGAAACGGTGAAGATTTTTTCTCCGCGTACAGGTGCAAGGTGATGATCCAAGCTGCACACGATGATGAAACGAAAGAAAATCGTCAAAAGGTCTGCCGAACAGTTCCGGGTGTTGTCAATTCTATATGGAGAAAAGAAGGGATATTGGGATTTTTTAAGGGATTGCAAGCACAGATCTTGAAGACTGTACTTAGTTCAGCTCTTCTTTTGATGATAAAAGAGAAGATCAGTTCAAGTACTTGGGTTTTAATACTTGCAACCAGAAGGTATCTATTGCTTACTAGACCTAAACTAAAAAGTAGCTGAAGGTGTTCAATAGAGG
Organism: Citrullus mucosospermus; assembly: GCA_030954485.1. Classification (NCBI taxonomy): domain Eukaryota; kingdom Viridiplantae; phylum Streptophyta; class Magnoliopsida; order Cucurbitales; family Cucurbitaceae; genus Citrullus; species Citrullus mucosospermus. The sequence goes on from CM062056.1 coordinate 29,260,488, forward strand.
CCAAAAACCTGTGAAGAAGAAGAAGCAATAACATGGGAATAAGCACCATTCCCATGGAAATAATGCAAGCTTGTTGATCTTTACCAAAACAATAATGGATAAATTGCAAATTTGACCCTTATGGTTTGGAGAAATTTAGAATTTAGTCTTTATGATTTATAATTAGAATTTAGTTCTTATGACTTATATGCTTTTATAAAAGCTTCACTATTACGAGAATTTTACGAGGATTGTATTAAAGACTAAGTTCTAACGTTTAAAATTATAGAGACTAAATTCTAACTTTCTCCAAACTATAAAGATTAAATTTGTAATTTAACTTTCTCCTCTAGGTAGTTGAGTATTTAATGTTGAAATGCAGGATTTTTTTTGTTAGAGGTGATTCTGTTTAGTTAGAACACGATTGTAGTCAAATGCCATAAATCTTGTATTCAATTAGTAGTCCATGTAACTTAGTTACTTAGTTTGTAGCCATACGTTTCTTTCCAGATAAATTTTGGGGAACTACTTCTTTTTGGTCTTTGAATTTTGAATATGATTCTTTGAATTTTGAATATGATTTTCATTCCGATCCTAGGTTTTCAAATATTTTCAAATATTACTATTTTACTCCTCAGTTTTGAGTATTAGATGTAGCTTCCAATCGGTTCTAGATTTCAAGATTTTATAGTTTTTAAAATAAAATGCTTACTTTTAGTCATTGTGTTAACTTTAATAAAGGATTGAATTAATTCTTTTAAATTTGTTTTCGTTAATTTTTTTTTGTCACTGTTAAAAAAATCACATCATTATCATCTTACATTAATTATACAAATTAACACTAGTTATTAAAAGCCAGAAACTCAACAAATCTAAAAATTTAAGTCCGATTTGGTAATCATTTGGTTTTTGTTTTTTAAAATTAAGCTTATTGACGCTATTTCTACTTCTAAATTCCTTCATTTGTTGTTTACTTTTTACCGATGGTTTGAAAATTAGCCCAAATTTTGAAAACTAAAAAAAGTAACTTTTAAGAATTTGCTTTTGTTTTTGGTATTTGACTAAGAATTCAACCATTGTAGCTAAAGAAATATGTATATCATTCTAAGAAATTGAGAGGAAATAGACTTAATTTAAAAAAACAAAATGGTTATCAAACAAAACTTTAGAAATCAAATTAAATTTAAAATTCGATGGCAAAAAGTATACAAATTCAACATAAAACATGTATTCTTTCATTTTAATATTTCAACTTTTGAGTATTAAATTTTGTAATATGTGTGTTTATATATTATAATATATAAATTTTGCTAACTAAGACATTCATTTAGCTTAACTTTAATATTTTACAACTACAACATTTACATAATTATGTAATTAAGTTGGATTTGACTCGACATCATTTAAGACAAATGAATAAAGTTAGAGATGATAGTGCCAATCAAATTTGGGAAACATATGAAAGATATGATATAACTTTATTAATAAATTTAGTTGTCATCAAGACTTACTTCTATTAAATGACATAAACTTTTGATAATATCTTTTTTTCATGTTTAATGTATGACGTATTTTTTTTTTAAATATATATTATATTGATACAAAAAAGAAAAAAAAAACAAGGAAAAAAAAAACAAGAAACAAGAAAAATTTATCAAACAAATTTTTGTTTCTGTTGTTTGTTTCAAGAAACAAAAAATAGGAATAGTTATCAAACCTAGTTTTGTTTCTTGTTCTAAAAAAAGAAGAATCAGGAAACAAGAAACGGAAAATAGGAAACGAGAACGTTATCAAATGGGCTTAAGCAAAGTTTAATATTCCCGTTGTAAAAAGGAATTGAGATATATCTAGTTGTAAAAAGGAATCAAGATAAACACTAAGATTTTCTTTTTTTTTTTTTTTAATATTTTAAAGTACTAAAAATATTTTAGGCAAAATACACTTTTGGTCCGTGAGGATTAAGCATAATGTCTATTTTGTCCCTAAAGTTTCAAAATGTTAACTTTAGTCCCCGAGGTTTGAAAAATAGTTCTAAATGGTGCTTGGGTTAAAGTTAACTGTTAGTTGACTAACAAAAAATGACATAACAGTGATGAAGTGACCAATTTTAAATTTGGGCAAATATATCGATACGTAGATAGAAATTTAATACTATAACTATAACAACAAAAAATTTCAGATTTGTTGTAATTTATTTTCAATCCAAAAGAAAAAAAAAAGGAAAAAAAAAGGAAAAAAAATTAAAAAGAAAAAAGGAAAAAGCAAAATCAATAAAAATCAATCCGATTAGAACCTAAAGATTTGTGGGCACTCATCTAAGGTCATGTTTATTAAGTATTTAAATGAACTACATTTTTAGTGAATTGGCTTTTTTTTTTTTTTTTTTTTTTTTTTTTTTTTTTTTTTTTTTTTTTTAAATGTAAGATTCGAATGGTTGACCCTAGATTTTGTACTAATTCGTGAATTTTGTAAATCTAGGTTAAAATTGTTTAAATTGTACGTCACTAAATTTCCTTTTTTAGATAAATTGTCCTTCACTAAATACTTCCTTAAATCCATGCCAGGTTTGAAGATATCCTTTCAATTTCACTTCATTATCCTTTTTTTTTTTAAAATATATTTCAAAAACAGTTAAAATTCATGATAGTACTCAATAAAAAATTTGTACTACTCCCATTGTACCATATTTCTTACATTCACACTATAAATTCTCTCATGAATCTTACTTTCTTTAATATTCATGAATCTCACAATGATTCAGTAGATCCCATTATATTTATGAAAGCACACAATAAATGAAGATATAGGAAATTTTCTCATGGTACTTTAAGTAAATTCAATATTTGATTGATTCGGTTAGCTTTGATTGGATGTTCCAAATTCTCAATTATTTTTTTTTAATTCTCTTTCTTGAAAATACTTGAAAATATGTGAAACCAACTTGCTTCCAGCCTTAAAAAGAATTACAAACTTTATACAGCTAAGCTATGCTAATTTTTTTTCCTAAAAAGAATGATCTCCTAAAGTGACAACCCAATTCTTTGAGTTCGTTTATTGGTACACTTCTCATTTAATTATTTTAAGAAGATTTATAATAAGAAATGTTTTAAAAAATAGAAAAACTATTAAAAATAATTACAAATATAGCAACATTTCACTGGGTCTATCGCGATCTATTACAAATAAAAAATAAAATTTTACTATATTTGTAAATAATTTGATATTTTTTTCTATTTATAATAATTTTCCTTATAACGATCATATTAAAAATCCAATTTTCCCTCAGGAGCATGAGAAAACCAATATACATAATAATAATAATAATAATAATAATAATAATTTAATTTTTTTTTTAAGACTAACCTATGAGTTAAGAACCCATAAATTCACCCTCTTGACAAATAATCTACCTAATTAACAATCAAGCTCTTATTAATAGACTTGATGATGTTGAAGAATTGTTAGTGGACACTACACAATGAAATATTTTCAAGCTCTTGACAAAGAAATATTTTCAGATTGTACCCATTCAACACAGGCATTGTAGTAGTAAGATGTAATATCTTGTTGCAAACTGCTAAAACAATGGGGAAAAAATGAAATCAATTACCTCCACATACCATAAATATAACAATGATTCTGAGGAAAAAAAAAAAAAAAAAAAACCTATATATACAGTGTACAATGTTCATCTCTGGTAAACAGATGTTCTGATTCTGGGATTCTGAACTAGAAATAATAACAATTTAAACAAGAACCAAAAGGATTAGAAAGATAAATATATATATATTTAACAAAAAATGATCTCCAACATGAAAAAATTCTCTCTATGTATGTGGTGTTCTGAATCCATCCAGTTCTGGACAGCATAAATCATAATATGATACAGATATGAAACATCGTCCAGTTGCTAAGCGGTAGCTCTTCTGAAGAATGGCGGGGTATGGGTTGGAACTGGATCCCAAGAGACCTAGATGAATTTATTTGATCTTATTGAAAACCAAGAAAGTGTTCTCCTTTCTTAATTTCATCTCAAGAAGTGAAATCATCTCACATTTCGTATCAAACATCGACACGGATGAGCAGCTGGGACGAAAGCTGATGAAACTTTGTTTGGAGAAAATAGCAACAGCCACCTCATCCAGACTATTATACAAAACAATATGGCTCGATCCACTTATCACCTATTACTCAAGTGGCGAACGAATGGAGGATCACGACCTATTAGATTTGCCCATAAGTTTGCAAGCTTCAAAAAGTAGTTCTCCCCATTCCAGACCACCAAATCCATACCTAATGCCAAACCAAAATCTCAGAAAGATGGAACTGTATATAAATGAATTTTACAAAAAAGGGGGCATAAAGATAGAAATGGGAATGGTATTTGATTGCTAGAATTCTAAGTATTTCTCTTTCCAATGTGGGAGAGGTGGGGGGTTATTTAGTTTATCAACTTGTGATTGTTTGATGGCCAGACATTGTTGGTGCACGAAACGGGAAGATTCAAAGTTTTTCAGTGTCGTTAAACCCACATATACGTAAGCCATAATCTGGTTGCTGCAAATCCATAGAAGCTAAAGTAAATTTTGAACTCATGCACAACACCAAGGCCTGTTTGGATCGACTCGAGAAAAAAGTGTTTTTCAAAAGATTCATTTTTATTTAAACTCTTTTGATAAACTCTGTTTAAAATACACTTCAAAATCTATTTTAAGTGGCGGTCAAACACTCCAATTTCTTCCAAAATGACTTATTTTCTAAATTAAACACTTGAAAATGTATTACAAACACACCCTAAGAAGGAACTCAAACCTCATTACTAGAATGATCCACGTCATGTAATTATGACTGCTATTTCAGAGAAAACCTACTAAAGACGATCTTTGCCATGCTTGCTTTGCTTGGAATTACCCCTAGTTGCTTATGCCGCAAGAAGTTTTCCATCAACAGACTGCCAAATCCACTTGGCAATCATCACGACATTCTTTTACCTTAGGTTTCCCGAACCCATTCTCCCTTGGGTTTGATAGCTAGTAATTTCTTTTCTCTTTACCGAAAGGCTAACTATCACTCGGAAGGAAATTCGGAAGTTATCCTAATCATATGCCTTTTTAGAAAGCCAAGCTTCTCTCACTTAGTTCACTCTTCCACGAAAGCTAACTGCTATGTGGAGATTGTTTGGCAGAGCCTTTTGCGGGGTACTAATGGGGGCTATCTTGGGAATAGTAATAGGATAGTATGGGTATAGTGGTAATAGGTAAAAATAAACCTGGTTAATCTAGGGCGTTAGAGTTTTTTGAGGGATCATTTTGGTGGAATTGTCCATTATGGAACCCTCTCAGAAGGCTATTGAATATTGTAATTTCTTTTGATATTGTAATATAATGTAGAGTGGAAGTCGTTCAAAAGAGAGCAGAAGGGGAAAAAACTACCCCGTTCGAGCTAGTGGGTGTGTTGTATGCAGAAGGAAGACCTTAGTGGATGGCCTAAGAGAGATGCGCAAGGCTGGTAAGGAGTTCGGGTTACGCTGGTGCTGTTCTCCAAGCTCTATGGAAAACATAACCAGCTGTTATTATGTGGCCATCTTTTTAAGAGAAAAGCAAAGATGATATGAATGAGGATGAACACTATTAAAGCTATTCTTTGGGAGTTTTGAAAGGAAAGAAATCTTAGGTCTTCATTGATAATTGTAACATTTAATTGGAAATTTGGAATCTTGTTAGCTTTTGGGGGTTCTTTTGGTTTACTCTTGGAGTTCATTTGTAATTGTCTTTTTTCTTTTCATTTCTATTTTTACTTCTATATATATGTGTGTATTCAAGCACATGGTAGTAGGTTCTCTGTAAGCTCTTTCATCTGTGGGTGGGTTGATGATTCGCCCCCTCTTCTTTTGTAATCTTCGGTTCTAATGAAGTCTAACTTACTAGCTTGGAAAAAGAAAGTATAATAGAATCAGTGCATACCTGGAATTGATTCAGCACTTAAGAGTGATAGATTACAAGTAGGTTGTTGTCCCAAGAGAACATGCTTTCTCAAACCCCATTCATCAAGATTCTGAATAACATTGATAGAATCCAATAATGCTTTGCAATCAATAGGACCATCTATCTTGCAAAGAGCTCCAACGAGACCTGAACTCAACCAAATATTGGAGCACTCATTCAGAAGAGAAATTAAGCCACTGGGATCAACCTGACCTAACAGTATCCATGGCTTGTAAAGTATAACTGAGGCTCTAAGCACTTGAACTACCCTATAAATCTCTCCCAGGGCACAGATATATTGTTTTCCTGAAAGAATGGCAGACATGAACTGGTCAGCTAATTTGCAACTTGCAATATTATCATAGTGCTAAGTAATGCAGTACCTTGAGGTTCAGATAATATGCAACTTTCAACATTTCTCTGTACAGATTCCTTCCAAATCAAAGCACCGTGTTTTAATTCTTGAAAGCAAATAAACATCATTTCATTCCATATGGAAACATAATTAGATTGCTCCTCCACTGATACGAGTTTAAGAATCTTTAGAGTCGATACAACGTGTTTCAAGAGCTCAACAGCTGATCTCAAATCATTTTCTGCCTATCAATAGAACAAGGAAGTACTATCAAGGAATATCCATAACCAAGGACAAAGTATTCAAACAGTTGTAGATTCTCGAGCCATAAAATTGATGCAGGGCATAAGACTTAAAGAGTGTAAGTAAAATTGCTCTATATTCCAGAAGTGTGCTTAAAAATATTCCACAAAATTCTAAATTCTTGAAAATATACCAGACTAGAACGCTCTTACGCCCTGCAGCAATCATAACCTTCCTAAATAATTTGGAGTTAAAAATACATGCATGCTTGCAACAGAAGGAACCCAACAAAGATTTGGGTATGTTCACTCAACAGTCAGGCCAGTGGGGGGTGGTTGTGGAACTTGAACACTAGAAAATTCAAATTTCTAAAAGCTACTAATTAATATTTGTTTCCTGTCAAAAAGAAATATATATCATCCTAATGCAAGAGAGTCTTACCAATTGTAACCTTTCTGACAACTGGAATTCTTCATTAAGAATTTGAAAGCTTGGATCCCGCAACATCTCAAAGAGCTCACTGAAAGTATTATTTTTTGGAGGGAGAAGATCTGATGAGAAGTTATCAGCTGTAATGTTCTCTTGTGACAGTTCGGCACTGAAATTCTGAAGGAAGAAATAAAATTTTCTGTCAGTTCACAGGAAAATAGCACACATTCCATAAGAAAGTCACATACAGTCATCTCACAGCAATTATTATGATCATAATGATTACGAAAAGAGATACAAATGCAAAAGGAAAAAGAACAGGTTTTGACAACGAGCATTTAGCGTTTACACAAACTATCATAGAAAGTATACATCTCGAGAAAGTCTGATTAAAATGATTTATCATGGCTTAAGATTGAAGAGAAAATAATAAAAGAAAAGCCAGTAATAAAGAAGCAAGTGTGGTTACTAACCTGAATTTCTTCACAAATGGCTCTTACTTTTGCTTCTTCACCAGAAAGAGAGGCATTACTTTGGGCTTCCTATCCAGGAATAAAATTTTTAAAAAATAAAACAACGTTAATAATACATCATATAACAATAACCATTTCATCTGGAATGCATATATCTTTTTTTCCCACAAGGTCACCAACCTTTAAATTCTCAAGAAGGCCATGAACAACATGGTTCAAAACAAGATTTAATTTGTGATAAAAATCCATGTAACAATCAAACTGAAGTTTAGTAGATGACAGCTGGGGTAAATCTTCGAGAATAGTAACGTATGTTTGATCTGGCATGTTAACATCTGGTGATGCATCTTTAAACTCCCAGGAATCATCATCATCATCATTGCCAAAATCGGAGTGTGACATCCTTGGTGATGAATTTATGCCATTTTCATCTTCTTCTGGGGAAGAATTGATGGAACCATTGTTCTCAGCTTGACTGTATAGACTTGATATCAAGTCATTGATAGATACACTAGAACCAAGATTCTTGTTATTATGTCCTTCATGGGTGACAGATATAAAGGTAGAAGCATCTTGATTAATTGAGAAATCATCAGTAGTTTCCAGCCCCTCATCTCCAAAAATTGACAAGGGCAGGGCTTTCTGGTGACTGGACAATAACTCCGAATTCCTCTGGAAGAAAAAATTTGAAAGAACCAATCATTACAAACCAAAGTACAACATGTCTGTAGAAACAAAAGAAACACAGAAAGTTGAAAGTTGAGAAGATATAAACATCGAAGGTAGTATGTATAGTAAGCTTGCAGATTATGAGATGAATATTATTATGCAATATGCATAGAAGGTAAAATGCACGAAACTAAAACAAGAATATTTTGAACCTGACGTGAATTGAACACATAACAGAACAAAAATATTTAGATCATCCATATTCAAAGTATTTACAAGGTTTAGGGGAATTGACCCCAACAGTAATATAAGAGGAAAGCTATAAATTCAAGTTTATTTTAATATAAACAATAGTATATAAAAAATAATAAAATAATAGGAGGATGAAAGATCCTCAAACTTTAAAAATAAAAACTACAAGAAACTTGCCCATCGAGACTACAGAGGAACAAATAAAACTATGGTTTTAAAGATTTAATATATGCAGTTATACATTTGGACATAAATATAATACATACATATACACACATCCACACTCCGTGTGTGGCCATGATAGCATCAATAATTGCCTTTAAGCAACAGAGCAAGAGTGGAAAAATCTGTTTTGTTTCCAAACAAGAGCAGCTAAATCCTTATAAAAGAACTATTGCTCACACGATGACAACGTCTCTGTATTAATTTTAGTGCATTGTGAAGCAATTATCATTTTCTATGACAAAAAAGTTTCAATGTTACAAAAATTTAAACCACTCCATAGATATTACCATACAGCTGAAGATATGAGCAACTACCTGAATACTACCACTAAAACCAAAAGCAGGTGCTTCAAGACCAGCCACAAATTCAACTGGCTTTCCCTACAGCCAAATAAGACATGGAACATCAATTTCAAATAGAGAGAAAATGGAACTTAAATATCGTGAATATGACACACTAAAAAAACCTTATTGTTTGACTCAGAATCTGAAAGTGTGGACTTGAAATCCCAAATATTCTCATCGAAATCATCATTCTCATTAGCTAGAGAAGTGTTCAAATCTTTCCCGGTATCAAGGAAGTTGTCATCCTGGTTTCCATTCAAAAACTTACTGTCCTCTTTCCCCCAATTCAGATTAAAATTTAAGTCAAAATTTTGTTGTTCACTAGATTTGTGAGATATCCCATCAGGAGCAAACAAAGAAACATCGACACTCCCATTCAGAACAAGCACCTCTACACCATTAGGAGGAATGATGACAGGCTTCGACCCTTCCTACAATGAAAATAAAAACTAAAAAGTATAGCATGATCGAACTTATTAAATATCAATATATAAAATTTTTTATACCAACTCACCAACTTAAAGTCTGATGCATCAGAAAAAGCATCCTTGAAATCCCACACATGTCCACCACCATTGGCATCCCGAACAATAGGAGAAGGATTTAAACCATTATCTAGATCATTCTGACCATTTTTATTGTGCGAGTTTGATAAGACGCCATGTTGGGCTACAGGACTTGCATCAAGATTAAAACCAAAGTCCCATTCATCTACGTTGTGAACAGCTCCATTTGATTGAACAATCGAATCTCCATGGTTATGCCCATTGATTGCAGATTCAAATACCTGTGCCACTCCATCAAAACCTTCTTGGCCTGTTCTGTCAACCTTCAGATTATAGAATGTCAATCTTAAGTATCATATCTTATTCGCATAGCAGTTCATAGACATTATTTTAAAGGTACTAAGAACCAATCAAACACAACAATAGGAGTCTCCAGTATAAGTTGTAAGTAATGCAAATACAAGAGAATAACTCATAGCAAACAAAAATCTATAAATTTTTAAGCATGTTCATGTAACCTTAAACAATAAAGAGTAGGTAGCTATGAAGTAAATAAAATAAATAATACCGGCCTGCATTGCACCTTCAATTTGTATTATAGGCTCCATCTTCAAATGAAATGGTTCAAAAACCAGTTCTTCCTGGTATATTTATGAAAATGAGTAGCTCCTACCGTTATTTTGACATTAATAAAATGAACAACAATAAAACTCTGAACTCTGAATTCCTATGTAATTTTAAAACTATGTTTACTATCTTATACTTTTAATATATTGATACTATAAGAAACCTATATTTCCATTCCAATAACTTGGAGCTTCAAGAAATTTGAAAACGAAACCAATTTATGGAGTTTAATTTCAACTTCCTTTGTTCGTTAACAAGCCAAGAACGAAAGCCTCAAACATCGTTAGTAAATTCGTGTATTCAATTTACCTTTGATTTCTGATCATCACCCGTTGGCGTAACTGACTCTGCAGCCTTAAATTCCCAGCCATCAAAATCGTCCACCTCCTCACCGTCATCCTCAATGCTCTCGCCGACGTTTGTCAAGTCGGAATGGAACCCATTAGACATCACTCCATTAGCTTCAAAGTTTAAAGCATCGGTAACAAAATTTGTCTGGCTCGCATAAGAATGAACACCATTGACATTCAAATTGGAGTCACTAGATTTCAAATTCAAGGAATCATTGAAGTTCAAAGGATCGAATTCCATGTTCGATTTCAACGGACTTCCAGCTTTGATCTGCTGATTCGGACTATACAAATTAGCAATCAAATCATCAATCCCAACTCCAACACCCAAACTCCCTCCCTTCTTGGCCGAACCACTCTGTTTCCCAACAAACGAAATTTCTCCAAACCCAACACTAGAACCAACTACACCAGATCCCAATTCCTCCTGCTCTTCCTCCTCACCAAAAATGGAAAGCGGAATAGCCCCCTGAGGCTTCGCCCACTGAATCTTCAGGGACATGTCGGAGGGGTTTGAATTGGGAGAAGGCTGGGGACGGGAGAGATCGAAAGCGTCGCCGATCTGAGAGGAATGGTCGACGAAATCGCCCCAATCGTCGTCATCGATGGTCGTGGGTGAAGTTCGGTTGTTGATCTGATCGGGATGTTTGGTAACGAAACTGAAGTCGCCGAAATTGTCATCTTCGTCGTCGTCCACCATAGCGAAGAATCTCCACTCCGATTCTACCCTATCTTAGATTCTCTTATCTGGCCGGTTCTCACCGTCGGCGTGGGATGGATTGAGATTTTGGGCTTTGATGCTTTGCAAATGCGCACGCCGCGCATTTTAGCCGGAATATACAGAGTGTATCTAACTGGACCCCGTTGTTTGGACCCATTCTATTAAATTATAAATTTCTTTCCCCTCTTACGTTATATTTATTTAATCTCTCCATTCTTTTTTTTTTTTTTTTTTTTTTTGAAAAATTAATCTCTCCATTCTAAAAACGTTATTCTTATAATTTAAAGATAAATAAATTTTAATCCTCGATGTATCACGTATGCATATCTAGCCGAATAGTAAATCATTTATTGCCAAAATAAACATATGTACTATTTAATTTTGAAGTTAAAAAATTAAATTTTTTACTAGTAATATTGTATATTTTCTTTTTCGCCAACAGTGAGGTCAAATATATTTTTTTATAAAACCAAGTCATTTAGAATTTAACAAAGAATTCAAAGTTAAAGAAATGTTAGAAAATAGACTTAAAAAATAAAAAATAGATAGTTTATAAAACCAAGTCATTTAGAATTAGAGAGGCCAGAAAATATACCTTTTAAAACAAAAATAAAAATGAAATAGTGGACCTGAAATTTTAGTTAGTAGTTGAGAGAAAAAAAAAACAAGCATAAATATATATCCATATTTGATTTAAATTTTTACTTTATCTCAATTAGCTGTGATAAGCTGCGAACTTGATAAATCAGAAAATAGAATTGACCGACATGGAGAAGAAGCGGAACTCAGAAAATTTCAAACCAAGGCTAATTTTTTCACAAATTAACGATCGAGATCAATTACATTTATTAAACTGACCACAATCGATTCAACGACAATAGATTTACAAATCTAGTTAAAAAATCGACTCCAGTACACCCCTAATCCTAATTATATATATAAAAAACACCTAGATATATATCCAACTAATTAGTTTTTATATTTTTAAAATATATGTTTTTTTAATTTTTAGCTTTTCAAATTTACATTTACTTTATAGTTTTACTTTTTTTTAAAGGAAATATACAAAACTTGCTTCAAATTTATATTTACTTCATAGTTTTACCTTTTTAAAGGAAATATACAAAACTTGCTTACATTTAATGATTTTCAAAAACGATTTTCCCTTAATTTTTGTTAATTTTGAAAATCAAATTTGATCATCTTAACCAAATACCCTAAAATTATTTGTTTACTTTTTTTTTTTTTTTTCTTAAAGAAAGAAGTTTGTTGTCTAAAAGTGATTTTCAATTTTTAAATTTGAAAAAAAAAAAACCACACATTGTTAGCACTAAGCCATCAAAACCGTCCATTAAAATGATACGCGATACGACGACGTTTTGCACATCCCAATCAAAACTACAAACCCCCGAACTGTATTCCAACCCTAAAACAAACCCAAAAAAAAGGAAAAAAAAAAAAAAAAAAAAAAAAAAAAAAAAAAAACGAACAGTGGCGGTAAAATCTCAAATTCCCTTCCTCACAATCTCACAAAATCGCCAATCAGAAACCCTAACAGAACCAACACCACCCATCCCCAAATCGAAACCACCAACGACCCAGCCCCCGATCCTTCAAACCTCCCGACGGGCGATCCGGTAGTCAGAATCACCACCATCCAGTCGTCCTCCTTGCCGAGTCCGGCGCCGACGAACCTCGAATCGTTCAAATACTTCGCGTACTGTGAGTGCGTGTAGTTCGCGAGCAGCAGAGTCTGTACCATCTTCGGCACGCACACCGGCATCACGACGGCGTCAGAGGTGGTGTTGATGTCCACCTTGCATTTCTCGGCGTAATGCGGGAACTTCGTGATCTGCGACGGGCGGCTTGCAACGACGTTTGATTTGGCGGTGGTGACAGCACAGGGTTGGTCTTCGGCATCGTCCGCGACCTCGTTTGCTATGCAGTCGGCTTTTGCGTTCTTTGCGAGTGGCGGGAGGTTCTGTGCTTGTCGGTAGCTGTTTAAGCCTTGGAGAAGGTTGTCTTCTTCATCTGCAATCAGGTAATTGGTGACACCAAAAAAAAAAAAAAAAAAAAAAACCACAATATTATATTTCAACCACTTAGTATGGTGTAATTAATATTATACGAAATCTTCCTAAATTAAGATTCCGTGGAGTGGGGATCTTTGGCAAATTGGTCACATTGTATATAAATGTATATTGTTTTTAACTGAATATAAAAATGTTGTTAATTTTAATAGAATTAAAAGAAATAATTACATAGTTATCCCTTAAAAAACCCTACAACTATTAAGTGGCCTTTATATATATAATTTTTTTTGTCTTTTTCTTTTATTATTTTAATTTTTAAAACTTATTTTACAAGTTGTTACTAATAAATCCTTAAATTTAATAAATTTCAAAAACATGAAAAATATTTGAACATCAACCATTCTGTTACACAAAACAGAAAATCGTTTGACCTTCCATTTTAAATCTACTAAATTTAGAAAACGTTAGAAATATTTAAACATTGACCATTATATTACACAAAACAAAAATTATTTGCCGTATTAAATCTTAAAGTTTCAAATTTATATTTAATAGGTAAAATTTAAAAAATATCTAATGATAATAATATCTGTGACAGACACAGTTAAATTCAATAGTTTATAACGTTTTTTTTTTTTTTTTTTAAATTTTAGGCTCGGAGGCAAAATTGATATCTTGAAAATCTATTAAACAAAAGCTTAGAATTGGAACCAATTAATTCTTTTTAAAAAAATTTATATTTTTTCCCTTATATAAATTCCAAACTGGCGCCAACTTAAGCATCGGGAAAAGCTAGAGCCATTAGGAATTTCACTCTCTTGTTCACTATAAATTTGCCTGCCTTCCTAGACCCCACATAAATATGGATGGACCCTATTTTTAAATAGGCGTTATATTTTTATCCCTATATAAATTCCAAACTGCAAACTGGAATTTTTCCAGTACTAGAGGCCACAAATATGTGGATGGTCCAAAATAGTGTAGGATTAGGAATTCTTCTAGTACTAAAATAGTACTCCCTTGTTCACCATATATTTGCTTTCACAAATATTTGTGAAAGCCACAAAAATGTGGATGGATCCCACCCTATTTAAAAGATTATCCTACAGCAAATTTCCTTGCATTAAATTGTCCTTTTCCCTCAAATCAAGGGGGAAAAAATAGAACAGGTTGTTAGAAAAACCATATTGGTCCCTATTTATTTATTTATTTATTTTTCTATACCATTTTAGTCCTATGTAAGCCAACTTTAAGGGGGCATTTATATCTAAGATTTTTCGTTGGATGAGTATTTGAATTGAATATAAGATATCTAGACATTTTAAGAAAACAGGACATCTTAGTAAGCGTATAACCAATTTTGGATGCCTTTTGAATGATGGGTTTCTATGATTCCTCTGTAGAACACATCCTCTAATGAGATTTTTGCCAAACATGTTTCTTTTCTTCTACTTTTTTCTGACCATTTTCTTTATTTCACATTTATATATATATATATATATATATGCGCACTAAAACCTCAAAATAAAATATAAATTGAATTAATATTTAATAATATTATAAAAACCTCAAATGGTATATAAATTGAAGTTATATAAACTAAAATTGATATAGAAATATACCAAAAAAATGAAATTATAAATTTAAATTATATTAGACTAAATAAGTAAAATACTTAAAAATTAATAAAAGGCATAGCGACATCCCCCATATTCCCATACAAATACAGTAAGTTTGAACTATCAAGTATCTATATTTTCGAACATTTGAAGATTTTGTTAAAAAATAATCCAAATTCTTCCTGTTAGTTTTCTTATTATTTAAGAAGTGTCTTAGAAGATGATTTAGGGCCCTGGGATCTTACACATAGTCCAAGATCAATTTATGCCCATTAGATAGATGTTCCACAAGAAGGCTAATTTGTAATCTAGATTAGATTTGTTTGGTAACCCAGACTCTTTGAGATGGAGACCTATGGTTGCAAAACCATCCCAAAATCTCACTACAAGTGAGCAAAGTGTGAGATAAATAAGAGAACATGGTATCCCTCTAGCAGAAAAGAAAATTCATGGATCACAATTGTTGTAACAGATTTGAGTTATCTAGATTCTGAAAAAATAAACGGCACATAAAGGCATGAGAAAATAGAAAAAGAGAATACCTTTAGAGAGAACAGGAGAGGAGAAGAAGAGGAAGGCAATGGCAAAAACAGGAAAGAAAGAAAAGAAAGAAGAAGAAGGCATTATTAAGTAGTTTAAAAAAAGAAGGATGGATGGAATGAATGGATTTGGTTGTGGTGGTGAGGTGAGTTTATATAATAATTTTACAAAGAAAAAAGAGTGGATAGAGAGTGGTGTTTTGTGTCCGGGTTTTGTTGTAGCCATTCCAAGTGCCACCCTATGGAAGAGGAATTTTGACACCCAAAATAGACACGTTTCTTCTTCCACCCTCTTCCACATGCCCCCATGCAATTCCAAAACCAATTCCCATATCAATTCATTCCTATATATATCCCATTTCTGTGGGTATATATGTTTCTTTGTCAAAATACCATTTCAATTCCATTCTGTAGGTTACTTTTTAGTTCACAGTGTTTTAATAAATCTTAATTTTAGTCCTTTAAACTATATATATATATAAACTACATTCAAAATATTGCAGTATATAATATAATGTAAAAGAATTTTTAAATACAACAAAATTTAGATCAACTTTTGGAGTTTGATAGGAGCTATCAACAATAGAGTCTATCACAGATAGATTTTGTTATATTATATTTCTTTAAAAATATTGTTAAACACTTAGAGTCCGTTTGGAATACCTTTTCAAGTATTTGATTTAAGTAATTTTGAAAGAAATACAAGTATTTGATGACCACTCTAAGTGAATTTTAAAAGTCATTATTGTTTTTATTTTGAAGAATTCTTATAAAAAGTGAATGAAAATAAATTTCTGAAAAAATATTTATTTTTTAAGTTAATCCAAACGGACTCTTAATTATTAGCCTTAAAAGTGCTATCTATTATATTATTATTATTATTATTATCATCATCATCATCATCATCAAAATTGTTAAATAATAAAAAGAAGAAAAATACTTGATACATCTCAAAAATAAAATTTCTATACTGAACAAAACTTTCATACTTTATTTATTGTGTGTTATGTTAGCATACTAGTAAGACAATTTTATGGTGTGTGAATAAATAGAGTATGTGGAAAAATTTCTAGTACTATCATAATACCATACTTCATGCGTTTGCGTTATAAATTTTCCTTTATAAATATTTGTAAACCTCAAATTGATCTTAGTGGGTTCCATTTTATTTTTAAAACGTGTTGATATAACACAGAATAATGTTGTTTTTTTTAATGTTTTACAGCCCACTGAGTATTCAATTACAGGTTTGCATGCGGTAACTTATATATTTTTTCAGTTTTTCCTTTGATTGAAGGGGCCTCGGATGGGGTTGGATGCAACTATTATTTCTATTTTCCCTGATAACAATAAAAATGCTAAGAATATATATGAATATATTTTTAAAATTATAGTGAAAATATGTAACTTAAACCTGAGGTTGGAAATGGAATTTAAACCCAAGAATATATTTAGGCTTTTTTTCTTTTCGGTGGGCTAGAAAAGGAATTAATAAATAACAAACAACAAAGGAACAAAAATAAAGACAAAAACACTATGATCAATGATGCATGCGCTCTGTGGCCCTTCTTTATATAGAATGTATATAAATAAATGAGTGCCGTTTCCTATCATACTCTTTATATAATTGAAAAAATATATCTTTTTTTCTTATTATTTTTTATCTTTATATATTATAAGATTCAGTGTAAAGAGCGAATATGATAATTCATTTTCGTGATTGGATCATTTGGATATTTTATTAAATTTGTTTTTTAAAATTTTCAATGCATCAATTCTTATTATAGATAGACTTATTGATTTGCTCATTAAAGTTTACGAGTTTAAATGAATAAAATCATAAGTCTCATATGATGCTTTGTTAGAGTATTTAATATTAAATGTGATAGATTTAGCTTATATTATTGGGCTCTTTTCACATATGGCAAAATGAGGCTAAAGTATTGCAAAAATAGCCAAACTTAAAATTAATTGCAAATATAGCAAAATTTATTTACGATCCATAGAAAATGTCCAAAAAGCCTATTGTAAGCGCAACAATAAAGTGCTGGAAGTGCGAAATTCTCGATTTTTGAAGTTTATCAATGATAGCTACCATCAATGTTAGAAGTTTATGGTTAGTGAAAGTTGCTGTAGGAATCATTAATATCACCAATATCTACCCAAATTTTATCATTGATACCACTAATATATGGATATCACCTATATCTACCTAACTTCTATCATTTGATAATACTGATATCTAACTAAGTTTTATCATCTATATCACTAATACATGTTAGAAAGTAATTCATTAAAACTTTATTTATCTAAGTTCTATCAGTGATATCATTAATAATTGATATTACTGATACACAAATCATTGATATCTACTTACGTCATATCACTCATATCACTAATATCATTGATATCTACTTACGTCATATCACTATTATCACTATTGTCATTGGTATCATTGATATCTACCTAACTTATATAATTAATTGATATACGAAGATCACTGATATCAATCTAAGTTATATCACCAATGTCACTAATATAATTGATTTTAAACACTAAAATTACCGAATTTAGATTTCCACATTTTAAATAGGGCTTTAATGAAATATTTTCTAATGTTTAAAGACAGAAGTAATAGTAATAGAATTTTATAATCAACACTATCATCTAATGATTTCTATTATCATATCATAATAGTAGAAGTCTATTAATGATAACTACCCATAGATTCTATAATAATTTTTGTTTCTTATTTTTAAAATGTAAGAAACATTTATAACAAAGGTGTCAAAATTGAGAAACTAATAAAAAGAGTTTCTTTCCGTTCCCTTTCTATTTAGATATTATTTAGTTAAGTTTATTTTAGAGGTAAAATGCTGTTGGGCCCATTTTAATCATTGTATTTAAGTTTGCTTTCATCTCATTGTATTTCTGAAAATCTTAATATTTCTCCAAATATTTCTCTCTCTCTCTCTATTTTTCTGTCTCCAAAATTTTACATGTAAATTACATAACGTAATGAAGATTATAAAGTTATACCATTACAAAATTTTAAAATTTAATGTTGTTTACAAAATTCAAGATTTTAATTGATACAATTATTAGTTTATAGTTTTAATTGTTACAACTTAAAATTGATAGGTATAAATTGGACAGAGGCAAATTGAACAAAAGGTAAATAAATATAGATTTTGTCATAAATTTGTAAGTATTGTATCAAACTAATCTCTAAACTTTATTCCAAAAAAGAAAAACACACACACTCATATACACATCTCTTTTAAAAAGTTTTAAAATTTTGACCATGTGACTAAGAAGTATTTAACTCATTTAAGGTATAAAGTAGAAAGTTTAATGAAAAAATTGTGATAAATAACCCTCAAATATTTTCATTTTTTCACAACTAGCATTCTTTTAGAGAATTCATTGAAATAAGTTTTTATCTATACTTTTCGGTCGAGATTTGAATAAAAAATTTAACTTCTTTTTATTGTATAGATGATCCCGGTCTTCGTCGTGTTCGATATTCCATTGAGAAAGCAAAAAATAATAATAAAAATAAAATAAAATAAAATAAAAATTTAGGTGTTCAATGGAAAAAAAAGTTAAATTTTTATTTGAACTTTAGGGTTGATCTTTGCTGAGAAGGACTGATAAAACTATTCAACAAATTTTCTAAAACGATGCTAATTTTTCAAGGTTACTTTTGACAATTTTTAGTTTTAAATTTAGAAGAAAATATCTTTTTAATCTATATGTAAGATGCAATTTCTTTTTAGTAAAATAATTAGGGGTGGAGATTTAAACCACAAACATGTGATTATTACTTATTAGCACACTCAAATGCCAATTAAGTTATGCTCACCTTGGCTCTAAGATGTAAAGTTTCCATTTCATCAATAGGTTCTAAAATGTTACAATTTTACTTGTAAATTTGAAGCTAAGTTTCCATGTAGTCATTAAATTTCAAAATGTTACATTTTTACACTTAAGTTTTGAGTTAGTTTTCATTTCCTTCCTATATTTCTACATTTTACGCTTTATCTTTGAATAACCAATGATAACTCTTGATCCTTGCCATATACTTTCAAGTTAAGGGACAAAGAGGTATTTTTTCGAGATTTTTGTATGAATGACCCATTTCCAGTCTTCCAAATGATTAATGACTCGTCCAAAAATAAATGGAAACTAGCCTTCTGCTTATGTCAAAGCGCACTTATCACATTTTATTTAACATTGAGTTAGGGATGTCTTTTCTATTGTAGCCAACCTAATGCCCATGTCTATCGAGATTTTCATTTTCCTTAGGCTTCGTTGTGATTTATGGCTACGATAGATATGACCATCAGGCTAGGACTACAATAGAAGAAACATCCCGAACGCGATATTATATAAAATGTGTTAGTGCGCTTTGACACAAGTAGAAGATTAGATTTCATTTGTTTGTGAGGGGTGAGTCATTAATCATTAAGGAACTCATGGACGAGTAATTTGTACAAAAAAAAGAAAACTCTATTTTCCTTTTAAAAATAATAATTATGAGATTTTCTTAATTTTATATGCTAATAGACATGAGTAATTCTAAAATAGTTAAAATTATTTTTGTCGTTTTTAAAATTGATTTATAACATAATTTTAATCATTCCATATTAAATTTGATGATATAAAAGTAAACATGTTTTAAAGTAATTTTTAACTTTGCAAAATGATTTTAACGTTTTTATAACCACTCCCAAATATGACAAAAAAAAAAAAAAAAAAATAATAATAAAATAAAATAAAAAAATAAATATTGTGCGGCTGTGCCACCATGGCTTGAATTATGCAAGCAATATCGACATGTCGTTTCAGATCGAAAATAGCTCTCAACCAGAGAGAAGAAACAATCCTAACAACAAGGACGACACCAAGTAAAAATGACGAGAACCCAAATCAGACAAATTCACGGCAGAACTAAAGCTTCCGGCGGGCGACTTGGTGGCGAAAGCGAACACTGCCCATTGGTCATAATACCCAATTCCAACCGACGTGAATTCGGGTTTGCTTAAGTACTTAGCCATTTGCGAATATGTACATTCATGGAGAACAAGATTCAACGCCAAGCTGGGGATGTAGAGGGGCAAAATCAGGCCATTTTTCGTGTGGTTGAGATCGATTTTACACTTGGATAGGTAGTCGGGAAGATTGGGGAGTTGGGTTAAGTTGCTTGGAGCGATGGTGGAGCCACTGGTGAAGATGCTGAGGGGCGATTGGTCGTCGAAGTCCCAAGCGATTTGCTTGACGAGGCAGTCTGCTTTGGAGTTCCTATTCATGGGGGTAAGTTCTACGGACCTTCTGTAGCTGTTCATGGCGTTGAAAAGTGTTTCTTCATTCACTGCAAATGATGGATAATTGGGTGTGAGTTTTTACGAGGCAGCAATAAGGGAAATAACGTCTATGGATAATGGGGAATTATCATTGTCAAAGTACTAAAGAACCCAGATATGGAACTATGGAACGAACTATGGAACTGTGTGTGTGAGTGTTTAGAGACAGAGAAACAGAGAGACTGAGAGAGCCATTATAGTGCACAGAAGAACCCATCAAAGACTAGGAAGTAGGAACTATGAAATTCTTGTGTTTGTGTGTGTGTATTGAGAAAGAGGGAGAGAGATCACAGTGTACAAGAGAACCCATCACAGTGCTGTGGAACTAGAGAGAGAGCGAGAGAGCGAGAGAGAACCATCACAATGCACTAAGCTTGCCAATAGCAACAAGCCATGGGCAAGACCGCAGAGGAAGAGGCCAAGTTTGGGGTTGGCCAAGGCCATTATTCTGCAGCAGGGTCAAGGAGAAGGCATCAG
This sequence comes from Citrullus mucosospermus, assembly GCA_030954485.1. Taxonomy (NCBI): domain Eukaryota; kingdom Viridiplantae; phylum Streptophyta; class Magnoliopsida; order Cucurbitales; family Cucurbitaceae; genus Citrullus; species Citrullus mucosospermus. The sequence continues at coordinate 29,281,679 of CM062056.1, forward strand.
ATCTGCTTGGACAATGAAGAGTTGAACAGAAATAATTAGTATATGAGGTTCTTGCTTTCTTTACCCTTTTCCTTTTTGGTTCTTCTGCCATTGTGGTGTCTTTAGAATTTGCTTGGTCTGGTGATATTGCTTTGCTTTATTCATGAAGGGTTAGGGTATGAGGTTCCCATGCCCAACTTTATGTATTCATATATCATAACTAATGGAATAAATGGAGTAAAAAAAAAAAAAAAAAAAAAAGGAATTAAAGGTGCTCAAGGGACCATTATTAGTAGGCAGTTGCTTAATCATTTTGCCTGTAAAGGCGTATAGGCATAAATCTCATCTACCTCAGGTCTAAAATTTTGTCTTCAGATTTGGAACTGCAAAGAGCTTTCTGAACTTTTCCCTACAGATGTATGAACTGTAAAAATGTGGCTGTGCTGGAATACGTTCTTGTTCATCTAATTAAGGAAGAGTGCTATGATTTTTTTTCCTCAAACGTATTTCATTTTCATATATGTTGTGCACAATATTCTGAACAGTTTGAAGCGATGCACAATTCACAAGCAACCAAAAGGTTAAAGTTTTTATTACCTAATATGGGTTCATAATTTAGCTTTGAGCTTCTTTAGCATGACGTTCGAGTTGAGAAGGGGTACATGAATAAACCGACAACTCATCTGGATTCAAATGTGAGAGGTGTTAGTGATATAATATTAGATTTGTTTTAACCTACAAGTTTAAGCTTTTGGGTCAATCGACGATTTAAGATGGTATTGGAGCAAGTGGTCTAGGGAAGTTCTGTCTTCAAGTCCTTGCATTGTTGTTTCCTCCCCAATTAAATTGATTTCCACTTGTTAGGTTTTCTTCATATTTCAAGCCCACAAGTGAGGGAGAGTGTCAGTGATATAATATTAGATTTATCTTCACCCACAAGCTTAAACTTTTGGGTCAATCGGCGATTTAAGAGATCCTGAGATTGCGTAAGCATGATTCAGATAAGCTTAAAAGAATTGGTACTTACTACCATACCAACAAGGAGAACAATCCTTTTTAGTAGCTCAATTCAATATTGGGTGACCTCTTGAAATTTTTTCTAGGAAGCATGTGAGTGATGACAAAGCATGTTAAAAGAATCCATATGGTTTCAAGTGATAGACTTCATTCTCAATAGTAGTTCAAAACAAGTAGGGTGGCCGACCAACCAAGAGGTTAATCATTAGTTAAATGCCCAGGTCGAAAGAGAATATTGGGTCATCAAGTGTCAAACCATCTAGATTCTGATTCCTAGGCTTGGGGCTTACATTGCTCTACCTGGTTGTTTCATTGGCATTGATGATTCATTGGTATTGATGATCTATTAACTCTATTTTGGGGGCTTCCCGTTGTATGTGAACTCCATTATAGAGATGTGTTGTGATTCGTCAGTTGCTTCCATTTTAAAAGGCGTATCTTACCAATTTTTTTTTTAAGAGGTGTAAATCGTTTAAAGGATCTTAAGGTAACAGCCTTAGGGGTTTTTTCCCCTCTTGGGACAAAAGTTGCTTCTTTTGGGGGATTCTTCAGGCGTATTCCTCTCTCTCTCTCTATATATATATATTATTCCTCTTGCTGCTCCTGCATATTCTTTTCTGAAGTTGGGGTTTCTTCTTTTGTGTCCTTTTCCCCTTTCTTAGTTCACATGGGTACTGGTTCAGCTTTCTACCTGCTTCATATGATAAGATGTTTTTCTTGGGATTTAAAACAAGTTCTATTCTACACCTGCATTTCAAATTTCCATTCTCCATTATATTGGTTTCAATTATGAACCTATTTTGACATCATAATGGCCCTCTAGCCAAAGTACTAAATATCTGAAAATTATGAGGTAGTTGTCTCTTCATATTAATTTAGAGGTCATAAGTTGACCCAGAGATGCACAGTTACAGAATACAAAGAAAAAAGTGAACACTTCTTTGCCCCTTTGAAATATCCTTTATGATGCTGTTCCGATTTGTGTAAAATGAAGATGTACAGTGTACTGCATTACATGATGACTCCTTGAGACAATCATCCACCATACATCACCAAATCCCAATTTAAAGAATGAAAGAAAACAAAAGCTTTTTGCCTTCACGAAAACAAAAAATTGACCCTAAAAACAATAATCCCAGCCAATAAACCCAACCAATATTTGGAACCAAAAATACACCAGCAGAATAGCTTCCACCAATTGCATCAGTACCCAAAGCAATCACCAAACAGTCTTCATTTGTAGCAAGACCTACCCTTGTGTAAGTTGCATTACCCAAATACTTTGGAGCCTGAGAATGGGTGCAATTAGTAAGCATAAGTTTCTCTGCTGAGTTGGGCACGTATACTGGTAAAATAATCCCATCTACTGTATGATTGAGGTTAACTTTGCACTTTCTCGAGTACTGAGTGAACAAAGGAAGTTGGCTCTGGTTGGATGGCAAAAGGGCGTCACCGTTGATGGCACGACTGCAAGGGAGTTGATTATACCAGTTCTTTGCAATTTGTTCTGCTATACACTTTGCCTTGGAGTTCTGGGTGAGAACCGACCGGTCTTGTGAGTTTCTGTAGATGTTAAAGCCTTTAAAAAGCTCTTCTAAATCAACTGCAGGTAGACAGGTTTGAAGTTTCACTCATCAATATATGAAGATATGAAAAGAAAGCCATTCATCCTTCTCAAAAGAGCTGTAAGTTTGACTGACTTTATTCACACTGTGGAAGTGACTGAAAAATTGCTTAGTTTGAAACGTGGAGAAAAGGGTTTGTCGAAAGAAGATTTTTGTACAACTTCATAAAAAGAGATGGGGAATTTCAATTTCTGTTGCATGAATCAACTGGGTTAAGAATGTGTTATTTTCTGTGCTGTGCAGTTGATGAGCTTTATAAACTTAGAGTGAGAGAGAGAGAGAGAGAGCTAACCATCACAATTCCCCAAATGTAACAGAGGAAACAAACAGTGTAGAAGAGTACAGAGGCTGAGGCAACGTTTCAGGAAAGCCATGGCAGTTTCAAATCAGCACTGGAAGCGCAAATATTTGTCTTGTCATTAAAAAGCAAACACAAAAAATAATGAGAATCTATTATTGCCTAAGCTTCTTTTTCTTTTTTTGATTGTTTGTTAAATTATATCTTCGTTTGTGTATTTTTGCCTTGGCAGTGAAGGTAACAAAATTCCACTCGCTAGAACATGTGAAACATGTTGCGGCCCAGGCAAAAGGATTAAAGAAAAAGAAAAAGAACAATAAAGAAGAATAAATGGCTTATCCTCTAACGATATTCGAAGCTGGGAAGGTAGAAATTTGAATCTTGGATCAACTTGTTCATTCAAATAGATTTTGTCGAACTATCAGTAAAAGGGATTAGCTTGAATCAGTAGTTGTTTGTGTCATGATTCAAGGTCTCGTTTGATAATTATTTGGTCTTTAAAAATTTGGTCTTTAAAAATTGAATTCTTTGTCCATAGTTTTCATAATTTAAGCATTTGAATTCTTTGTCAAATTATGTCTAATAAATATGCCTTTCATTCCGATGACATGTATGGACATATTGTAGATGGAAAAGAAAGAATTTTCTTTATTCTTCTTCAACAATTTGGCGAAATGATGACATGTCCATCAAAATCTTATTCTTTGATCTGAAGCAAAAATGTAAAATGAGAAGGAATAGGCTTTGGTAAAGCTAATGTCTGAGCATATCTTGGGAAACACATAAAAAAAAAATGCTGGCTTTGCTGGTTGGAGCATATGTTATTTAATTTCCCTCGTCAAAACTTAGATCTCAAGAGTAGATGTTTTACATGCTAGAAGACTCATATTTGCAAATTCAAAAGGAGTAGATGGCTTATTTGTTGAACTATTCTCGGTTTTGTTTTATTTGAAAAAAATGTTAAATAGGATGAGAAAATTAATTAGCTAAGTTATATATACAAAATTTCTCATCAATTTAGTCTTTATAGTTTATTAATAAGGTTGGTTCCTAATAAATTTATCAATCTAATATGCATTTTTTAATATGAAATGTAAAATTGAGATTTTACATCGTAGTAGAGACTAAGTCATTCTAAATGTTAAACTACAAATAATCTCATTCAATTTTGAAAATATATAAACTGAATTGTTACATACTAAATTGTTGGACATGTTTTCTTAGCCCAAACTATAAGTAGAATTATTCGCAAATGGATATAAAATCTAAATTGATCTAATATTATCTACTTAAAACTTATTCACTATTTATAAGATAGATATCAACTCATCTATTGACTGTCACATTCGAGTACGGATAATGTAGCAGGTACATACATTAGGTCAAGTTCATAGTCAAACAAAGGAAAATTCATCTCTAAGTTGGGAGAGAGCTCTCAAAAGAACAAAAAATTTACATTCAAATAATAGTTTTAAAAAAAAAAAAAAAAAACTTCCTATTACAACCCTAAAGTGGTTATTTATTGGGTTTTTTTTTTTCCCCTTTTAAAAAGACAATTAACTAACTAATTCTAAAATACTAATTAAAAATTAATTAATTTAAATTAACAACTAACAAATATTAAACTCAAAACATATTAATTCTATCCCACTTCCCCTCATCAATAAGTGTATAACTTTAATGTAACTTGTGGGAAAATGATCTACTATGAATTTATGGGTTGCATGGTGATGGTTCTACTTCTTTGACTTTACCTACAATGCCTCATTGTAAATATGAGATTTTGGCTCTGCATCTTTTTAACAAAGGCACCATGATGCGTAATATGTGTAAATGATTAAGATGAACAAATCCTAAATGAATAATGTGAAAGTATATAAATAAATTTCTGCTCTAAAAGATTTGGTGTCTTAAACTTACCTAAATCGTATACCGACGGTTATAAAAGCATAGAAACCAGCACATTTAGAAATAAGTTTCATTTAGCTCACATCAGGACTCGAGTGACATGAACAGAGATTATCATCTACTAAAATTTTCTAGTCTGACTTTGATCAACAATAGCTATTATATAGACCTCATTCTAAATCTTGCCTGCTTGATGAACTAGCAAACTGGAAGAAATTTTTTTATCTCTTATTGGGGGGCGGGTGTGAACCATGATTTCAAGAAATCTTCAAGTAACATGCATGAAGTAGTTGACGTATTTGACTTTAAGAAAGGAAATGAACAAAGGGAAAAGAGTTTATTTCATTCAAAGAACAATTTGAAAGTTCAAGACAAATCACCGAACGAGATCTCCGCCCCTTTTCCTCCAATCCCAGCAATGAAGCATTCAAATCCACATGACTCAAGCTCTGCAATTACTTCATCAACAACTTTCCCTGAAAGTACTGTTTCACATAGTTAAGAAAACACATACAACAAGATTATGTTGCTTGTGATTACAAAAAGATAAATCCAAGCTGCAAACAATGGATGAATGTTGACGATTACGTTCTAAAATTACCCTCCTTTACTGCTAAATTCAATAAGGTTAAATGATCATTTTAGCTCCCTTGTTTGTTTTTGTGTCAAGTTAGTCCCTATGAAAATTGTAGGAAACAAGATAATATAAAAAACAAGACAGAACAGGGACCCCAATCTAACTAGAGGACAGAAAGATCCTCAGTTTTCTTATGCTCATTAATGCTTGAAATCAAAGAAAAAAGACTAGTGGCATTTACACTAGTCCCCATGTCTAAAGTCAAATATTTCAAAACGATCTCCTTGTTACTAGATACTAACAACATTTAATGCTGCACATTTTCTTAAAGATACTAGCTATCACCTATTGTTGCATCTATAAAAATTGTATCACATAAAAAGATTATTCACATTTGAAAACAACAATGGCATTTTAGGAGATTTGACCAAATCAGGGAGAGCACCAAATTGGAACAAGGAAAAAAGAAAGAGTTCAAGAGATTGAAATGACTATTCAACCCTTGAATAAATAGCGTACTGAGAGCAGTTAATTAGAAACTTGTTTAATCTAATCTAGAAGGCATCCACAGAGAGGGAAAATGCAGATTAACCATGTACACCTACCAATGAACTACAAAAACATCAATACTCACAATAAGGAAATAAAGAGATAGAAGTGAGAGCAGATGAATAGTCATGTCATAAGATTCCATAACAGAAAAAGGATACAGTTAGGCAATAGCGTAAGAACACAGCCTCCACCTCCAGCTCCTGTCAATTTGGAAACTAGCTTGTATTTCAAGCTAGTCCTGAGAACGGTTTCAATAGATGCATGACTTACTCCCATACACTGAAGTAAACCTTGATTCATTTCCATCAACTCTGCCAACTTTTCTTCCTTCTCAGTTAGGGACACCTCGTCATGAACTGGTGACTGAATAAGGATTGATAGCTCATTGCTGATAGAATTGACAGCGTTAAACACTGAGTTCATTGCATCAGGATGTCTAATAGCCCTTTCTGAAACACCAGCAACTAAAGCCTTTGTGTTTCTTCCAACTTTTGTATTTGTAATAAGCATTTTCAATGGCATACTGGATTTAATGAGGGTCAAACTGCCTGACTTGAACTTGATCATGCTGCCTGATAAATAAGATTTTCTTTTATGAGAGAGACAAAACCATCTGTTGCTTTAGAACTCTAATGAACAAACAAGTTATTTGATACGATTAGTGGTTTGAAACTGAATTCAAGTAATGAAATTATACACATTACAAACTATCACCATTCAATTTAACGGTCCAAGTAACCCAATCCATCGAGACATATTGTTCAAAATATCATAAGCTTATCCTCCTTCAAGTTTTCCACAAGGATAACATGATATCTTTTTACTCCAAAAAAATTCTATAACACAATCAGATTACTTTTTCATATTCCAATTCCTTGGCTCTTGACAAATAGATCACTAGATCTATAAGAATTAGTCAGCTGTCATGGTGGTATGGAGTGAAGTTAGGTCTTAGCAAGAACACCTACCAGATGCAAAGTTAGTCCTTGAACAGTCCACTTTGCTTCAGAGACAAATAAAATCCTATAAAGTATTGCAATGGCCAATGGAAAACAAGCAATCTATAACCAAGCAGTTGAACAAAAGTGAGAAGATTACGGTAAAAAGAAGAATGGATTTTGTATACCATATGTGCTCACTGTGTTGTCAATTCCAGAGGGTTTTCCATGGATTATCTTTTCACCCTCAAAGGCCCACTTGTTCAACAAATCTAGTTCATCTTCTTTATATACCATCCATCCACGGTACTTCCGATCGACATTAACAGAACCTGATAAAGCAAGCAACGCAGCTGAAAGGGAAACACAAAACGCGGCTGATGATCCCAAGCCAGATCCAAGAGGAAGCTCAGAAGTGATGACCACATCAACAGGCACAAATCTGAAACAGAAAAGGGAGCAGACAAAGTGAAATGGAGAATGCACAGTTTAAAATCTGTCAAACCTTTCGTGAATGATATGCATTACCCTAAGATGGAAGAATAGAGCCAAAGAAATGCTGACATTCCAGAAGCAAGTCCAATTTTCGCCTCTGGAATGTTTTGATCCTCAACCAGAGATACAATTGATTTCAAGCACTCTGCCGGGCACGATGTGGGTGTCGAGATGGCACCAACAAACACACCCAAAGCTTCCTTGATTCTACTAATTGACCATGAAAACTCAAGTGCCAGGTCCTTCAGTTGGAGTTTCACAAGGTCATCCTTGTCTGATAAGAAAGCATGTAATTTGATGAGGAAAAGGGAGCACAAAGACTTAGGGATGAGATGCACAGAAATTTTCCAATTATAAGAAATGCAATCTGTGACATGCAACAATTAAACCAAGATGTAGAGATCACAAAGGCAGATAGCTGTTCTGACACTTTCTGCAGTATTACTCGTGCATCTAAGTTCATTTCTCCCTTCCTGTTTCTTGAATGCTAAGAAGATGAGTTTCAATCAATTTTTCAAACATACAAAATCAAGCAACACCAGAATGTGAATATGGATGCAATATGAACAATACAAATACCCATAAAACTGGAAATTAAAACATAACCTCAAAAGGGTACAATGCTTTCCAACCCAAACTTAATTTAAACAAAAGCAAGCGTTAATAACCCATATCATGAAATGGGGTTCATCGAATCGAAAAACCAAAGAAATAGCATCAATGATCAAATGGGTATCAAGCAATTAGATCACCCATATGAAAGAAACTGATAATCCGCAAATTCACCTTCCGGATCATACGTTTCAGTACCAAACACCCAAATAAAAGTCAAACCCAAATAAGAGATGGAGATGAGAGAGCACCTGAAGAACTCGGCAATCGAACTGAAGCTGTAGTGTATAGATCGACGGAAGCGGCGACGGCGGTGGATCCATGGACGACGGCATGTTCACCGGCCAGTATGATTTTCCCTGGAGCTCTGGCTTTGACTTCCATTATTTTGTAATGAATTTCAAATAGAAGCTTCCAGCCTTTTCTGGGTGTCTCTGCTCTGTGCGGCACAACGAACGAAGCAAATCGTTGAAATGAAAAACTGCCGCTGATTCGCTGATCATTGAAACCAAAATGCTTTCCAATTCTTTTTTCCTATTCTTTTTATTTTCCTCATGATTCATGTGACTTTCTTCCCCAACAAAAGCTTTCCTAAATGGCAAAATACTGCTTCGTTGTTTTGTTTGTTCCCTAAGAAATAAATTGTTAGTTTCACAATGTGAGTTTGAATCTGCCGCGGATTAACAGTAGCACTGATTTCTAAAACACTTTTTTAAGGTAGAAAATACGTTTTTGGTCTAATTTTCATTTTGTTTGTAATTTTTAAAATATTATATTTTTATTCTTTAATTTTAACTTGAATTTTTATTTCATCCATAAACTTGGAAATATTACACTTTTACCTTTCAATTTTGATTTTTGTATCAATTTAGTCTCTAAAGTTTCAAAATTTATCGTTTTAATCTTGTTTCTTTTCATTAAATACTTACTTTTAGTCTTTGGTCTTTGGTTTTATTTATAATCAAATTTGATTTCATTATTTTTCATTAATGTTAAATTAATTTGAAATTTTACATCATAATTATTTTGAATTAATTAATTGAAAGTTAATATCAAATATTAAAATAAGCATTAGTAAAAACTCGATGGTAAAAATATAAAAGACATGAAATCTAAGGTTAAAATGAAAATTAAACTCAAAATTTAATGGTAAAAATGTAACATTTTAAAATTTAGAAACCAAATGAAAACTAGACTCAAAATCTAGAAAACAAAAGGGTTTTTCCATACTTTTTATGTGTATTTTAATGCCCAGACTAACACTGATTAGAGCTATATTAAAGTAGACTCATTCAAAGGTGATTGAAGTTATAATTTGAGCTATGTGCAATTTATTCCAAAATTTAGAGTATGATTGTGGTTTAGCATCTTGTTCAATAATTTTAGACTATATTAAAATACTTTGAGCTTTGCACTTTAATTTAGAAGTATCTTCATTCTTTAAATTGCAACATTACTGACATTTCATAACTATTTGTAGAAATTCTTTAAAATTTTGGACGAAAATTAAAATTTAAAACAATGTGGAGATAGCCTAGAATAGTAAGACGAGGAAAATTTATGTACTAAATCACCTCCATACTATTCAAGAACTCAATTATCATTCGAACTCAAAAGAACTTCTGTTCCTAGAGTAGCTTTTCTATAATATAACCAAAATTTTAGAGCCTATCGAGGATAACTTGGTAACTAATTTTGTAGCTAATTGATTTTCTAAAGATGATCAAATTCAGTAACCAAAAGTTAAAAGCAAACCACTTGACAGATTCCAGTGAAAGAGCTACCAATTCTCAAATGAATATTTATAGTTGGATCTGACCAACTTTTCATTAAACTCAGACTGGAGGTAGGGAGATAATAGAGGACTTACTGTCACAAAACAATTCAATTTTGCAAGGACTTGTTTAGTCACCATCATCAGGGTCATATTCAAAGATATACAAGTATGGAGTTACAGGTTTGAGTCCAAGATCTTCTTTGATAGCCACACTCGGCACTACAGGCTCATTCCAACCCAACCGTTGCAAGTAAACCGAATCATAGGCTTCAATGTTCAAACCTGAAACTAGAAACAGCTCCAACTCAAGCACGAACCGGTCTGCTCTTGCTGACAGGAATGGCTTTGCCGCATCAAGGATCCCGCGGCTAAACCTTTCTCTCTTCAGTTCAGGAGTTTCTGTTTGATACCTAGGTTCATTTCTTTGAGGGAAGACATAGAACAAGAAGCATGTTTCAGAGTGTAATCAGGTATCATATCATCCATATTTACATTCATGTGGATAAGGATAAAAAAAGATAATAATAATAAATAAATAAATATCAGTCCCGTAACTTTGGTTTGTAACAATTGTGCTCATACTTTTGAATTTGTAACAATTTAGTCATTGAACTTTAGTACATAATAATTTAATCTCGGTACTTATCAAAATAATTTAGTTCCTACCATGAAAATCTCATCAAACTAAGCATGTAACAACTTAGTTTTTGTAGTTTATCGATACATTTGGCCCCTAATTAGTTTATTGATTTACATGGGTAAGAAATTCCATTAATTTTGACAATAATTTTCATGATAAGGATACTAAATTATTACAAAGTTGAGAAATGCAAGGACTAAATTGTTAAAGTTTAGGAACTATCGATGAAAGTTGTCTTTTAACCAATTTTTTTATTAGACCAAAGTATATAATGCAATAACGGAATGTTATTACCTACTACAAAATGAATAAATTAAACCAAGAAGGTGGTGCATAATTATGTCAACATCTTCTTCCTGTAAAAGGAAGGAGACACTATCAGTCATCATCCACAATGAACTGTATTGCAGAGAAATAGAATGGATAAATCAAGAAACTATGCCAAAGAAATGGTATCATACATATACTAGGGAAATTATCAGAAATAACCCCAAAAAGTTTCCATCTTTTACCTTCAGCACCCTTTTTGGCAATTCGTTATAATAGCTTTCTCAATCCTTCCCAGCCAAGATTGACCTTGAGATTCAAATAAAAGTTAATTTTTCTCATCACCCATCCAAGCCATCAATATTTTTGGACTTTCTTGATAGAATCTTCGTCAAGATGAAGACTGGGATCATATGTAGTCTTTCTCAAAATTTAATCTTTATCACAATTTAACTTCTTTTCCAAAGAAGAAACCACACAGCGATCGGCTTGATCTGTTTCTTCTGCACAATTGCTTGAAGAGGGAAACAATGAGAAATTCGTCAATCCATTTGGAAATTCCCAATTCAGACAAATGTTTGAAACAAAAATTCGAAGAAGATTTGAAAAAATTATGTAAGACTTGGGAAAGATTACATAAGATTCAGGAAGATTATATACAATCTCAGTCTTCGTCTTGTCTGAAATTCCACAAAGAAAGCCAAAAAAATCGATCGTTTGGATGTATGATGAAACGAAGTTAAAATTTTATTCGAATCTCGGGATTGATCTCAACCGGGAAGGGTCGAGAAAAACTATTCCAACGAGTTCTCCAAAAGGGTGCTAGTTGTGACAGATGAGAACATTTAAGAGTTATTTTTGACAATATCCCTTCTCTACTAAACAGAGTTCTCAAATCCTCATGGTAAAAGCGACGCATCTTTACCTCATCTTGCCACTTCCACAATACACATAGTTTTCCTCACCATTGAAATAAAATAGAGTTCTCAAATCCTCAATCAGCAGATACCCTCCTTAGAGGAGACGAAACCTCCTAGGGGACACTATGCCACAAATGGGAGAAACCCCATCCCTCTCCTACCTTTTTATACAGCATCCCATTTTTTGTTATTTGATATTGAGTTCATTTTGGAATTAAGAATTTCATTAACTACTAGGTGCTGTGATAGAATTCTTTTCCCCAAGAATCCGACCGTAGGAGAACGTAGGAATGAGGAATGGAGAGCTTTCTCCCTTTCGTACCTGCCTATTTGGTCTTGAGAATGTTGTTTGATTAGGATGTAAACAATTCTCCAAGAAAAGAAAAAGGGCCAAGGAAGCAGTATTCCATAGAAGATACAAATATGATGTAAGAAACTAAGACAGGAACCTGAATCAAAGCTTGAAGTTCCCTTTTCAACCAAACTTCAAGCCACTGGTTTGCCTGGAGATATTTCCGTAACTTCCAGTACCTCTTTACATCGAATATTTCATCCAAGAAACCTACATGTTGACAATTAGGGAAATTCATAAACCCAAGTAACCGGATGTAAATGTCGGAGCATCATCACATAATGAGTTGAACAATAAACAAAAGACTAACCTGGTTCCGTATAATAGCACTGTAATCTATACTTGTGAGCTTTTGATAAGATAAAGCTGAAAATAACGTCGATTATAAACCACAGTCAATTAAAGCAGAGAAAATAGGAAAAGAAAATCTAGGGGAAGTACCAACAGGAAGATACCTATCCTGAAAATCCCGATCAACATAATGTCTTTGGAAATAGTGTCCATCTAATCCATGTATTATAGAAGAACTTTCTGTCTGGTGATTAATTATAAGAAAATAAGAAATGGAATACAAAAAGTACAGAATGCTACAATAAAACAAGATTAACAAGGGAAGGAAAATTGAACCTTGCATAAAGGACATTTAATGGACGAAAGTGTGCAGGAGTGCTTCCCAGAAACCACTTTGGTCCATTGTACAATGCAATTGTAACAAAATTTATCTGCAAGACAGAGAAAAAGAGTTAAAAGCTAAAACCATTCGAACTCCTCAACAAAGTTTATCGACATTCCTTTTTTTTTTTTTTTTCCCCTTTCTTTCTAAATAGTATGTTGTACTTAACATGAATGAACAAATAGATTCTTTAGAGTTAATCAAATGATCAAATTCACCCAAACTTTAAGGCTTAAACTTTGGAAATTACTGGCAATCAACATGATAGCAAATGTAAAGTCTTAAGGTATGTGATATTTCCTCTTTCATTTTGATTTTCCATGCATTGCACAACATAATCAAAACTAATATTCAAGCCCTGACATAACATATTCATCTCAAAGATGGTATCAATGGTTACATTCAACATATCAAAGAAATCTAAAGCATTCTCGCTGCTGTATCTGTTTTCCTCGAAGAAGAAGGTGTCATTATAAACACTCCAAATGGCTTGCTGAAAACATACACCACCAAAGAACTGAGTAAATTGGATCAATTTAAGCATCTCCAGAAGAACTTTATGTCCACTCAAAGCTAAAGAATTAACTAGTTTATCTTTATCCCAAATGAATCCAGTTAATTGTGTATTTCAAGATAATATCATCATCAAACAATTTTTCGTCCATGAATATGAAGAACAGTGGCAGAAATCTTGAAATTTGGGGAAGAGCTAAAAGCTGAAATCCCCAAAAAGGACAACAGAGTGATTCTTCTGATGATACAGTAACACATAAAGGGTTATTTCCAAGTGGGACACAAGAAGAATCGGAAAAAGGAAACCCCAATTCATACAAACAAACAATTTTTCTTAATCAATTTCTGTTTGGATGGCAGGAAAATTCAAGAAAAACGAAAGAAGGATCAGATTGAGAGAAATAAAGACGTACGGAAGCATTTGTCAAGATAGGAAGGTTGAATAATGGGTCCGAGGCAGATCGGGCAAGGGTTCGTATCGTCGGAAGAGGAACTGCTTGTCTTCTCCTCCATTGGCGCAGTGCTCTGAAATTCCATTGCCCTTTCCTAAAGGTTTTGAGCTATGCTTGTGATGATTAAATTATAATTTAATTTCTAAATGTAATACTTTCGTTTTTTTTTTTTTTTGGTTAATTAAGGTTATAAACATTATTTTAATTATTCCTTTGTTTTCTACTTTTGATAAAGATTTAAAAAAAAAGTCAAAATTTAAAAATAAAAAAGTAAGTTCTTATTAGTAATCATTTCATATTTTGTTTTGGGTTTTTGAAAATTAAGTTTATTTACTCCACACTTCTCACAATAATTTGCACATTTCTTAAGTACAATGGTTAGATTTTTAGTCAAATTCCAAAACAAAAAAACAAATTTTTAAAAGTTACTTTTTTTAGTTTTCAAATTTTGGCTTAATTTTTTAAATCATTGATAAAAACTAGACAACAAAGTAAGAAATTTAATTTTATTTTTGTTTTTGAAATTTGACAAAAAGTTCAACTATTGTACTTAATGCCAATTAATATAAGAAATGAAGAGTAAATTGACTTAATTTTCAAAAACAACAACAAAAAACGAAATGTTTATCTAACGAGATAAACTTTTACCATTTGTAAAAGGAAAAAGAGTGTACTCTTTTTAATTCGGTGTATAAAATGTCTAATTCATCTTTGGATTGGATTTTCAATTTTGGGATGGTGATGAATTTCAAATTTTGAAAAAAGTAATTTATTTATTAGCTATAAAGTTCGTTAAAATTGAATCTTTATATCTAAGATCATGGATTTTTAATTTCGTGACAAATTTCTTCGTGAATTTAAAAAAAAATGTAAAATAGATTAAGAATTTATTAGACACAAAATTATAAGCTTTTAGATTTATTTGATACAAAATTGAAAGTATGAGAATTTGTTAGATAATTTTCAAAGATTAGGTTTGACACTAGATTTGAAGTTGAGAAATCTATTAGGCACATTCTAAGTTAACAAACCAAATAGACATAAATATAAAAATTAGTGGACCAAACTAGTTATTTACTATTTGTTAAAAATAAAGGGTTATAATCAAAATTTACTTCTATGTTGGATAATGTACATCTAAATTTAACCCAAATTTATAAGTCAAAGTGGATATAACTCAACTGACATCAAACATGTATTATCGATCTCGAGATTAGAGTTTCATCCCCCTCAATTCCCTCATATTGTCGAAAAAGGGAAAAAAATCATTCATACTTCTAATGTCCAGTTCTAATTCTTATATATTCAATACATTTCAATTCTAGTTTCTCAAAATTAACTTTTAATAGGTGAATATATATATTTTTTTAATAAAAATACTAATAGATAATAAATATTTTTAAAAATCAACTCTAAATTATAAATTAGTAATATAGACCAAATTTAAGATTTATTTGAAATAACTAAAATTGAGTAAATCAAGACCAAAATGATATTTTAACCATTAGTTAAAATGTCGATGTCGATGGAAATATCAAAACCTTAATTTTACGAAAATTTTGATGAAAATATCGACAAAATATCAATTTCGATGAATATTTTTGGAAAAATTTAAAATAAAAAATTTAAAAAATAAATTTAAATTAATAAATCAACATTTTATGTTTTTTAGAAGTCTATTATTTATATTATGTTTACATTAATATAACAACGCGACATCATGGACTGTAAACCTTTGATCGAGGCACCCCTAAAATTTAAAACAAAATTGTAAATTGGTAGGAAACATCTAACAGTGTAAAAACTAAAATTCTGAATTCAAACATCCAAGCTGGGATTTAAGGCATGAAAACATGTGCGGAAACAACTGACTAGTCCCAACAATATAGTCATGGATTCTTCTTTGTCATATGCTTACCTATCTTTGCCTCTATCTAAAAAATGTAACATAAAGAAAGGGTGAGTATAAAAATAGTCACGTAAGTAATTCCACTATTGGGGTTAGGCTGTGTAATCACACTCAAACATGAATTGATGCTCTATGTTAATGGGGCCTTAAAGATTTTTCGTTTCTGACTCACTCTATTTCCTTTCCCCTAGACATGCTTCAATTTCTTGCACATGAGGTCCGATGTATACATTTCATATACATAACCCTATGGGTATGCATCACTTTCATACACTCCAGATCATTTATAAGAATGTTGGGATGTGCACCACTTACGTACACATGGTTATGTATAAACCACTTTCGTATACACATACCCCACTGGGCGAGCACCACTACACTCCAATTCCCACTAGATATGTCACTTTCCCTCATACCAATTCTAACACATCACTTTCATGCACTAGAACTCTTGGACATGCACCACTTTCGTGCAGTCAATTATTGTGGGAAGGAAAAGAGATTGCACCCAAACTCATAATTTCGTATAACATTCACATATGCATGAGTCCCACATAAAATCTCGTAAATAATGTCATGAGTCCTGACAAACATCCATAATAATGAATTGACCCTAATACATCACTTTCATGCACTAGTTCAAATATGTAACAAAATATTCATAATTTACAATGAATCACGTGACATATTTACTTTCATTAAAAAAAAAAAAAAAAAAAAAACTTTCGCCTGACTTTAAGGCGTTCTAGTAGTAGATTTACTTACCTCAAATTTAAGCCCAATTATATTAGCAATCCAAACTCTTTTCATCTTTGGGTAAAATTCTTGAATCAAACCCCAAAATTATAAACCAAATTTAATTCCAACTTTGACGAAATTTCAAAACACAAAATTAACGCAAAAGTTACAAATAAAACTCACCCAAAAGTACGACTTGTCCAAAACTAAATCAAACTTCAATTGAGAATCTCACTTGAAAACTTATTGAAACACCTAGACAATGACTCCAAAGACTTCGAGTTGCCAATCTAATCACCAAAATATTGTGGGTACCAATGCATTGAAATAAATACTTAATGGGTATTCAAGAACCTTTAGGGGCCGTTTGATTCAAGGTTTTAAAGATGCCTGGGAATATAGGATACTTAGGAATAGCATGTCTGAGAATAAGATGTCTAGGAATCAAAGATAACTGTGTTTGGTTGTGTAAGAAATGTTATCAACTCTGGCTCTCTATCTCTCATGCTCTTGCTCTCGCTGGTGTGTCACTACCAAATTTATACAAAAAGAAAAAAAATGTTTGTAAAAGAAGATGAAAAAGAAAGGAAGTCAAGATAGAAAATAGCGAGAGCGAGATAGATACCTGAGAACGAATGCAAAACCCTTACTTATGTTGATTAAAGTATGTCTTTAAAATATATTTTCCAAGGTAAATAAATAAAACTCACCAACTAAACATGAGATTTATAAGCCCATGTCGGTTTCCACCCCTCTATACCCACCAACCAAACGGCCCTTGAGAAACTAAATCAAAATAAAACAATCTTTATCTTTGAAGAAAATTCAAGATTCCGTGATTGGACAGAAATAGCGGCGGCAAACGATGGCTGGTGCCGGCGGCCGGCGAGAGAGAGCCGTTGAGAGAAAGAAGAGAGAAAAAAATTCAAATTTCTTTTTACTTTCTACTTTTACACGCTTCACGAGGTCCTCTTATCATAAATATATATAAATTCTAAGCCCTTATTACTTATTATACTTTATATATTACCTTTTCCTCCTTCCCAATAAAACAAATAGATACACTTATTTAATTTTTTTTTCCCGATCACATCAAAACCAAAACTTCCACCATCACACAAATTAATTTAATTTAAATCTTAACCATTAATTTCACCAACTTAAATTTTAATTCCACGATCATTTATTCAATTTTTCTTAAAATTAACCAAATTTTTAAATTTATCTCAATTTTAATTTCAAATCTCTAAATTTAATTTAATTTTTCACTAATTAAATTAAATCCAAATATTTTAACACATTTAATTTAAATTAAATTATCTTTTCAAAATAATTTAATTAAGCCTTATAATCCAAATATTTACCCAAATAATTTAAGATAATTGAATTAAAATTACTTAAAAACTTGGATTTTGTTGCTTGTTTTTTTTATGTTTAATGGATTTTTCTACGATATAATAGAAATGTCAATTCACCTCTTATGTAGATGTCGAATCTACAGAAACATGAAAATGTCGATAGAAATATTGACATGTTGATGAAAATTTAATAATATGATTCTAACCTAACCTTTTCTTGCAAATTTTTTAAAAAATAAAAGAAAAAAATTTTCGTTAAAAAATTTCAAATTTTTTGTGAACTCCGAAGTAGTGGATCTCAACGGTCATTCATTCGTCATCTTCTCCTCTATCCCTCGCCCGGAAAGCAAAGCATCAGAGTAAAATGCAGACCACAGCCATAGCTCCTTCAAGTGGCTCCATTTTCTTCAAACCCCTCCTCAGTTTTACCCTTTCAAATCCCATAATTCCACCCAAATCCCCATTCCTCTGGACGCTTGTAGCAGTTTCCAATGGATTGCGGGCTCAATCATCAATCATTTGCGCTAGAAAGAAGAAGAGAAGTCCCGGATTTCAGAGATCAACCAAATTGGTGCTTGAATTGGCTTCTCTCTTAGCCTCCAATCTCAAGATCTTGCCGCCACCGCTGGACTTGGTCGTCGAGGCATTGAGTGGTGGAGATGGAAATGGAGGTGGTTCGCGGCTGTGGAGGGGTTTTGGTGGAGGTGGCTATGATGGATGGAGAGGTAAAAGGAAGAATACGTCATTGTTGATTGGGTTTTTGTTTGTTTGTGGTTTGGCTTTGTTGTTTGTGACTGATTTTGAGATCGATGCGGTTTGTGGGGTTCTTGGATTTGCTCTATTCAGTGTTGCATTGACTCAATTGTGGCAGAAAGGTGGGATTTCTAAAGATTTCGTTTGCGGGTTTGGCCTTTTCGGCATTTTGATTGCCTTGGGATTGAGAAGATCTGAAGTGCAAAAATGGGTTGGAAAATTAGGGATTTACAGTCCAAAGATGAAGAGTTTGAGAAGAAAACTTAAAGGCAAGAAAATTTTCTGAGCGAGCTCTTCGATAAACAATATATATATATGCGCATTTTTTTTCCTCTTATGAGATTATAGCGAGAGATTCAACTAGATATTTCCCCTTCATATCTTCAACTTTTTTACAAAATTCTCACTCGAGGGTTCATTTCCATGATCTTCAATCTTGCATTTCTGATTGAGAGCGAAGATAATGAAACAGAATTATTACACTATTATAAGTTTCTTGGGAAAATGCAAAACCATGAAGGAGTTAAAACAAATACACTGTCTGATGATTACAACTTCAGTCATCAAGAACATATTACCCTGCAGCAGACTTATTGATTTTTGCACAAATTCCGATCTGGGTGACATTGAATATGCGAGAACAGTTTTCGATCAAATTGATCAGCCAAGTGTCTACATCTGGAATTCGATGATCAAAGGGTACTGCAATGGCGGCGACAAGTTTGAAGCCCTGTTTATGTATACAGAAATGCAGCGTAAAGGCTTCTCCCCGGACCATTTCACCTTCCCTTTTGTGTTGAAAGTTTGCTCCATAATCGATCTTTTTGGATATGGGCAAAGCGTTCACAATCGAATTGTGAAAACTGGGTTTGAATTAGATGCGTATACTTCTTCCTGTTTGCTCAATATGTATCTTTCTTGTGGAGATTTGAGTTCTGGGCTGAAGGTGTTTGAGGTTATTCCCAAGTGGAATGTGGTCGCTTGGACTTCCTTAATTGCAGGGTTTGTGAACAATGATCAGGCCAGAGAAGCTTTGAGATTGTTCAAAGATATGGAGAATGAAGGTGTGGAGCCTAATGAAATCACCATGACCACTGCCTTGGCTGCAGCTGCTCGTTGCAGGGATATCGATACTGGGAGATTGGTTCACAATCGTCTCCGCCAACTTGGTTTTGATCCATTTGACACAAACTCTGGCTTCAATTTAATACTTGCAACTGCAATCATGGACATGTATGCAAAATGTGGCAAGTTGGTGACTGCTCGGAATCTGTTTGACAAAATGCCTCGAAGAAACTTGGTTGTTTGGAATTCGATGATTAGTGCTTATAGTCAATATGGTCGAGGAGCGGAGGTGTTACAGCTTTTCGTTGACATGGGACTGGCTGGGTTTGTTCCTGATAAAGCAACATTCTTGAGTGTGATAAGTGCTTGCGCCCATCTGGGGTTTCAATCAATAGGACAGTGTTTACATGCTCGTGTGTTGAAAACAAGCTTCTACGAGTATGTTGCCATTGGAACTGCTCTTATGGACATGTATGCCAAAGCTGGAGATGCAAATACTGCGTTGAAGATCTTCAGCAAGTTGCGGAAGAAAGATGTAATGGCCTGGACAACGATGATATTAGGCTTAGCAATCCATGGCAAAGGCGAAGAAGCACTGCATATGTTCAGAAGAATGGTAGCAGAAGATGAAGTTGCTCCTGACCAAATCACCTACATAGGAGTTCTATGGGCATGCAGCCATCTCGGGCTGGTTGAAGAAGGTCAGAAACAGTTTACCTCCATGACTGAGGTTTACGGTATTGAGCCTACTATGGAGCATTACGGCTGCATGATCGATCTTTTGAGTCGAGCAGGCCACTTCAAAGAGGCAGAGGAGTTCCTGAAGAAAATGCCAATGCAACCTAATGCAACAATCTGGAGTTCTATTCTGAATGGCTGTGAAATGTATGGAAATGTAGGTCTTGCTAACAGAGTGAAAAGTCACATAGCAGAGTTGAAGAATTCTAGTAGTGGTGTTTATGTACTTTTGTCAAATATTTATGCCAGAGCTAGTAATTGGCAGGAAATGAAGCTGGCTAGAGATATGTTAAAGCATAAAAAAATTGGAAAAACTCTTGCGAACAGTTTTGTTGAAATAAAGTTGCTGCCTTCGTAGCTAATCCTTGAATTAGGCAACCAAAATTCCATACTACTGAGTCTGTCCAAACGAAAAATTTTCTAATGCTACAATAGTCCCCAATCCTTCCATTAAATTTTTATGATATATTCTTTTATTCTATGGGTCCACACAGTTATTAAATACTTCTTTTTTGGCGAACATTGAATGGAAATAACCATAGTACAAACAATGTTCCTTGTCCAAACTAAGAAAACTGAAAAGATGATCAAATCAGGTGGGCGGAGTCAATCAATCTAGTCGGGAACATAGTTTTGATTGTGTCAAAATTTTCAATTTCAGTCACAGAGGGAGGGAAAGAGAATGTAAAGAGAATGTTAGGGGGGAAAAGTGAGAAAGAGAGATAGGAATTGCAGGATTATAGACAGATAGATATCATAAACTTCGAAGTAAAAAATGAGCTAGTTGCTTTGTTCTCTATACAACAGATCTTTTAACAAAATTACAAATTCCATAGCATTGTGATGTTTTTCTGGGAGCTTGGTCGAGAAAATTAAGCTGATCCTTTCAAAGCATCTCCTTCTAGGGGAATGAGAGAGAAAAAAAAATATGTTAACGTCTTTCCTAATAGGCCATGTTTCCTAATGAATAGTATTCCACATAAAGGCCTTTTCCTAAACAACAAACCAAAATGAGCCAAAAATCATCTCTGTATTTTAACCCCCCCAACAAATCATTTAAGCCTGTTAATCACCTTTTAGCTACAGTGCCTTCTAAAATCCCATCTGCACCAAAAGCACCTGAAAATTGCAAGTTATTGACAGGGCCGGGTAGCTGAAAAGTGATAGAGAAGTGACCTGGTGGGCAGAGATTTTTCGATTGCATCCGAAATACTTGTGAATTCTTACATACTATGTTCTCCCCTGTTGTTGTTACTCCTTTGATTTTCACTTTCCCATCCGGTTCCATATCACAACTGAAACTGTCTGCTGCCATGGAACGATAGTTGGTCAGATAGATAACTTTCATGTGTACTAATGCAAAAACAGATGAAGAACTAATCTTGTGCCTGTATAGTTAAGATAACATTAAGGCTGCACATTATAGTAGCAAGGTGAGAGAAAATTGATCAGTTTCAACAAACACTCACTTTGATCTCTAGCCACCCCTGGAAGAGAAACACGGAAGAAGTATGAGTTCTCATTCTCACCAATGTCCACACGTCCAATGACTGGTCCAACTTTTCCCATGGCTGCAGTACCAGTGAGGGAAACCCCAGTTTTGGTGGCAGACACAATATCATCCCACTCTTGACTGGTTGTGAGGGGACAATATACCATAGCTGGCCCAACCTTCACCATAGCCTCTGGGTCCTCAACTCGCGGAGAAGAAGGAATGTAGCTGTGTGGTAGAGGTGGACCAATATATGGCATGCTATTGATAGGAGCTACATTGAGAATACGTTGACGAAGATTTAAAGGATCGGCCTCATTTTTTCTTGTTTCCTCAACCCTGAAAGAGAAGGAGTAATGTGATCACAACATAGTTTGATTGATGGCTCTCTGTCATACCATTCATTGAACAGACATTATGGGTGAGTCTTTAAACTCCTTTTTTTCCCTAATAAAAAGAGGTTCTGAAGGATCTCCCTCACATTATGCTCAGTGCATAAGGATCTCCCTCACTCCAATGACTTAAGGAGTTTCATCCATCAAAAGGTCAACTTCGGGAGGAACAAAGATTTTGAACTATTAAGTTTTCCATTGGGGACACTAAGATATCTCCAAAAATCTGAGCACTTACCACTAGGGCCACCATTTGGAGGTGGGGGTCTATAAACTTTAATGATACAAGAAAAATAAAAGAACCTCTTGTGTGCAAGTGATGTAGTGAGTGCAGGCGACGATGGGCTCATCTTGTTTGGTGGGGGAGGGAGAAGAGCATAAAAGATGTCACCAGTGTTATATGAGACATGACAAAATAAAAGATTGGAAAGTCTGATAACATAACAAGAAATATATGATTAGGTCTAAACTTTCTATTCGGTCAAAATATGCACACATACTGTCAAGAGATAATTAGTGGGAAAAAGAAAGGAAATTTTAGTCTTAAGGTTTCCTTTCTTCACCAAGGTGAAGCTGATATGCTCGAAACATATGGAAGATGGGCTGTGATAGGACACAAGCAGATTGTAACAGCCACCTCCAACAATTTCTCCTTATAAACATAATTTCTTTGAAAAAAATAAATTTCTCAAGCGTAAATAATTCTTTTCTCAAACAGGAGCCAAAATGTCACAGAGAGGATTCACTTAATGGACTTGTTTCTTTTCAAAGCCAGAGTCTGTATTCACGTTACTGAAGTCTGTATTCACGTTACTGACATAAGAAGACAGAGATGAATGGCTGGAGGCTAAGCTACAGGAACAGGTACAAATGAGTGTATCACGTCTTAAAAAAATGGCAAAAGTTTAATGATGTGCTTGGACTATCAAAACCTGCAACGCCTGGTCTATGCTATCAATAGATATTATGTGAATTTGGACATCTGGGTGAATATACATGAGCAAGAGAGAATGAGACAGAAACAAGTAGAAATCCTTAAAATAGAGGAGGGTGTGACAAGCGGCCACTAAGGCGTCCAAGAGAGATTACATACTGGGGTTGGAAGTCGTTGACATTCCCTTGTATATTTATGGGATTTCTTCAGAAAACAGATAACCATGGGATTTCCTCAGACAACAAATAACCAGAACAACACAAGTTCCATTATTAGGTACGTATATTTGCCATTTCCTTAATGTTGTAATTCAGAATTTATGATTTTTATCATTTATGATTAAGAAAATGTTAACAAAAAAAAAAAAATCAAAAAATACAAGACTATTGCCTATTGGTCACCTTTAGATTAAGCTTGTAATATCTTAACCAGTTAAGACTACAATGCCTCAAGTTGGCTTTTAAACTTGAGACATGTCATGCAAATAATAAATCTCAACTAGATTTTAAAATCTGTTGTCAAATGGACATAAGCCTCTAGAACTAAAGTATACAAAAAGTACTGTTTTTATGGTTTAGAAAGGAGAAAAAAAAGGGATAAGAATATTGGCTGTTTAGCTTAAGAGTTAAGACAAAATTCAACAAGGAAAAACAATTAAAAACATTGACATGGACCAATCGAACTAGAATGCATCTCAAAAAATATAAAAATTCCCTTAACACCTTCTAGAAGCAGTGCAAATTCCAGGTCAATACTTCTATGCTTCTAAGCAAAACGTCATGGTTTAACACTAATTTGACAGACTGCTCAGGCAAAATTGAAGGGCAGTCTGAAAATATTTACTTTCCAAATGAGAAATTACAGTTTCTACCCCTCCAAATCTTTCTAAAATTGAAGGGAAGTCAGAAAATATTTACTTTCCAAATGAGAAATTACAGTTTTTCCCCTCCAAATCTTTCAAAAATAGGCATGTTAAAGAACTCATGAACCCATGAACTGAATCTTTTGGTGAAAGCTTTCTGCTGGACTTCATGAAGGAAAAGAAACAACCGCCTTTTCAATAACAAAGCTAAGCCTTTTGATTACTTCTTAAACTTGGTGCTCTTCTC
This sequence comes from Citrullus mucosospermus, assembly GCA_030954485.1. Classification (NCBI taxonomy): domain Eukaryota; kingdom Viridiplantae; phylum Streptophyta; class Magnoliopsida; order Cucurbitales; family Cucurbitaceae; genus Citrullus; species Citrullus mucosospermus. The sequence continues at coordinate 29,305,762 of CM062056.1, forward strand.
TGCTTTTAATTGGTGCAAATGTTCAAATTCTTTAAAGAACTATAGTCTCAGAATCTCACTGATTTTATACCTAGGTGGAAGATTATTTTGTAATCCACTCTACCTGGTTGGAAGATTCTCCTTCCATTTTGTAAAGAAGTTTAATGAATAAGGTCATTTATGTCTTGCCATTTACCAACTATTCGATTTCATGCCAACAAAAGAACATAACTCGTCCCAAAATATAAACAGAACCATAGATGAGAATATTTATGCCTCATCCACGTACTCCCATTAAAAAGAACCTCAACTTCGTTAAACTCGCTAAAATCTCCAACAAAGTTCTCCCTGATTTCCATCTCACCACCTTCCCAAAACCAAAAGTTCCCATTCACCATTAAGCAAAAATTCAGAACACAAACACCGAAAAATGATAGCTACATTTACCCACATTCAATTACGAACAAACAGAACGCAAAAATTACCTTCAATTCTTCTTAAAATCCAAAGTTAGAGCTCATTTATCAATATCACTAAAACCCTTAACCCTAATACCCATCCTCTTCATAAATATAATGCTCAAGTACCAACAAAAAGAAGACAACAATTAATTAGAGGAGAAAATCCCTCCTCTGCTACATTAACCGATGATTGAAAACAGAAGAGATAGACAGAGAGACAAAGAGAACGCAGTCCAATCGAACATCAAGAGATGAGTATACCTAGCCGGAGAAGTCATCGGAGAGTCGCCGGAGACTTTGAAAAGCTTGTAAGTTCGGATTTCGTCAACGTAACCAGTAACACTGACGGAGAAATGTTAGTGGAGAAGTTGAATTTATAAGCAGCATTGCATAGGGCTGAGATGAATACGGTTCCCTTCGTATCTTCCTCACGTGATGTTTTTTATTTTTTAGTGTCATTTACAAAATGCTACTAATTTCTAAATTTGGATTTAAATCTAATTATCAATTCAATTGGACAATAAATAAACAAGTTCAGTTTAAAAGAAAAATATTAAGATTTAATGACGAGCTTTGGTTGGGTATATCGTTGTCTAATTAATACCTTAACTTTAACAAATATTTAACAAGTCCTAAACTCTTAATTTCTTGTCTATAAATTGCTGGACTTTAAATTCTTTATCTAATGAATATTTGCGTTTTCAATTTTGAGGGTTTTTTTTTTTTTTCCTTTTTGTTTTTAATTGGTTTTCATGTTTTGTTTTCTACCTTTTAGGAATGTTTTTCAAATTCAAACCAATTTTTAATTTTTTTTCTTTTTTAAATTGGCTAATAATTGAAATGTTTAGAATGGAAAGTTGAAAACTATGATTAAAAAATTATACGAAAACAAGTACAATCTCAACCAAACGAATTAAAACAAAATAAAATAATTATCAATTGTTTTTAATTCTTAATTTGGATAATTGTGCTCTTTTATAACAATTCTTTACGATAAGAATTGATAGTTTTTATTAAAAAAAATATATATGAATTCATATCTAAATTCTAAAAATGGAATAAGTTTTCAAATTTTTTTTTAGTTTTCAGAAGTTGTTTTGAATTTTGAAAACAACCTTAAAAAATAAAAAGTAGATACTAAAACAAATAATTTTCAATTTTGTGTCCGCCATAAATCTAAAATTAACATTTTAAAAAAATAATAATAAATTTGATGGACTATTTGACACAACTCTAAAAGTTAGATCAAATGAATTGAAATTGTAATTTGAACCACAGGGGTGTTTAGCCTATCATGAATGGGGTTGAGTCAATAAAAATTATTAACTCAATGTTTGGCTCTCGTAACTTCAAATGTTAGTGGACTTGAGTTGGTTATTTTTATCAACTCACCCCAACTCTCTCTCCCTCCAATATTTTCAATGGCTTGACTCGTTGATCACTGATGGCAACTACCGTTGCCACACTCCGACAACCAACAACCACCTTCACGCAGCTAAGTTTGGCAACCAAGTCTAGGCTCTAGCAACCACCTTCGACGAATACCATCTCCGATGACAACTTCCTCTGGCTCTGATGACCTTGACATTCACCTCATGCAACCAACTCCCGTGAAGACCACCTCCAACGATCAACTTTGCTCGAGTACCATCTATGGTGACTAACTTTGATGGTCACCTCGGGTGACCAATTCTAACCATCGACTTCGTCATCCATCTCCAACAACGAACTCAATTGATCATGTACTAAAAGAAAATTAAAAAAGAATAAAAACTCAATTGGCGAAAGTTATTTTAATTACAAATTTGAAATTATTAGTTTATAGCGTTTAATAGTCGTTTTTATAATAATTTTATGTTGAGGGATTGTCTGAAGATGATCGGGTTATCATATATACCTACTTGTCATAGACATCTAGAAGACCAACTTCTTCTTAATAGTCCTACCACAATCTAGGAAGAAGTATTGTTTGGGTCGACTTAGTTGGACTGACTAGCTTGAATGTAGATGGCTCCTGAAAGGAGCTTACTTTTATGCCTCTAATCTCGCTCATTTATGATAGTTAATGTGCTTAAATGTTTATATTTGTAGGACCTTGAGCAAATCATACATTTTAGAGCCTTATGCATTGTTTGAGATTAATTTGGAGCTATTAGGAGCTACATCAAGATCTGAACTTCAAGGGACGAGAAAAGGACAAACAAAAAGCCCCAAAGAGGGCTAGTGTTGCGACGCCCACCATGACGCAAGTTACAGAAGGCTGCATAAGGGAACAATGTCGCAACGCTATTGCATGTGCACATGGGTATCGACAAGGAGTGTCACAGCGTTGTGACACAACGCTATAGAAAGGGTTCATAGTGCCACGACGCTAAGTTGATTTTTATAAATAGCATTTTTCCAATTCTAGGATTTTAGGACATGACTTCCATGGAGGCTGAAGAGAGAGCATCTTCTTCTATTCTTCTTCCCTTCTCTTAGTTTAGGCTTTTATCGTTGACTTTTTGGCCCTTAATCTCAAATTAATTACTTTTAATTAATTAATCAATCAATGTTTTGATGATGAAAAACTTGAATTAATTTACTGATAATTTGAGTATTTTGAAATGTTCATTGCATACCGCTCGGAATAATGAATCGAACACATTTTGAATCACTCAAATTGGAGTTCAAACAAAGAAGATATAACCTAAACAAACTTAAAGGAAAAATCCTGAGTTGATAACGTAGCATATTTTTTTCATCAAAGTGTACTAATTGAAAGGTGTCACTTAGAGCATAGAGTGAGTGACACATAGTGAACTTTTGATTTTTGGATTGGTGTTATATAGAAAATGATTTTAAAAAGAAAATAAATTTAATATTATTTTATGTTTGTGTTTAATTGGCCAGTTGATTTTTACAAGTAAAAGAATTTAATATTATATATGTTTGTGATTAATGGCTAGTTGGCTTCAAAATATGTATGTATATATATATATATATTACTTTTAATATGAACAATTAGATTTTCTCTTTACAAAGATCTAAAGGCTCAAATTGAATTTGGTTTTCACTTACTCCCGTCTTTTTTTTTAACACTTCTTCTCCAAAACTTCACAACAACTTTCATTATTTTCAATCCTCCCTAATTCACCAAACCACCATTGTTGCTCCCTCTAAACTTCAACTTTATTCTTTTCATCTTATTCTTGAGAGAGAGATATTATGTTGTGAAGATTGATTCTTTGAGTGCTACAATTTATATATCCACTATATTGAGAGAGTTGTAAGTGTGTTCTTTAATTTTTCTAAGTTTTTGTAGGGGTTGCTCTTGATCTCGAAAAAGAGTAATTGTAACGGTTTGAATCCTAATCCGTGGAAAGAATTGAGTTTGCTCTTGACTCGCAAAAAGAGCAGTGTAGCGGTTCGACTCTAAACCGTGGAAAGAGTCAAAGTTTCTAGTGACATACGCAAGAGAAGCTTGGAAAGTGGATGTAGGCTGGGTTGTGTCGAACTGGTGTCATTTTCTCTATCTCTATCCTATTTAATTTGGCAATTAATTTGTTATCACATTTTATTGCTTGAAATTAATTGCAATTTTTATTCTTGGAATTAAGTGCTTGTATGGGTTTATTTTGATTGTTAGTTCTTAAAATTCCATATCCTTTACCAATCTTTTTATAAGAATCAAATAGGGTGCTTTAAAGCGTGATTGTTAATTATTTCTTATTTAATTCAAAGTTAAATAATTTGCATAAAATTCTTGTTTAAATTATTTATTAGCAAAAAGTGTGTTAGTTTGTTTAATTGGACCCACATTAGTAAAAAGTTTAAATTAGCTTTAAATTAGTTTTAAAGTTTCAAAAAGTGTGTTTTTTCTAGGGTTGCTATACCAATCCTACATTTATTTTGGGTTGTAACTTGACTTTGGATGTTGCCCAACCTCGTCTTCATGGTCATGACGCGTCAACAAGGTTAGTTTTCTGGTTTTGGAGACAAGGAACCCAATATATATTTTGTGAGACTAATTTTTATTGAATAAATGCTTCAGATTTCATTTTCTTTGAATCTTGTTTCATCTAAATGTATGTTCTTGAATGGATTGACACCCCTACCCTTGAATGTATGTCTTAGCTATCGATTTGAGCTTGCACATTACCTTCTTGTTCCTCTAGCTTAAGATTGATTCCATGTATGCTAAGGAATATATGTTGTCCGTAAACCTTAAATGCATGTTCAATCTAGGTTCAAAGACATTTTGGTTGGTTAATTAGGCTGCCCAATTGAATTAACCACATAATGGAACCCTAAATCTTAATGTCAATGTTCATCTTAGATGAAGACTATCGAACTCAATAGGACAAAACATTTAGTTTAGTTGGAGCTTAGGCTTTAATTAATGGTTAGGATTCTTGATTGGCTTTTCTAACGAGTTGAAGTTATGCAGACGAGTTAGTTGAGTCCAACAAGTCACCGTGAACATGTAAATCAAATGTATGTTTGATAAAGAGAAGTCCATGATTGAAATTGCATCAAAGTTCCTCCTAGTTTCTAGAACTAGGTTTTCTGATCTAAAGTTGCATTTACCCAATATCTTTTATTTTTCACAATTTACTTCTTTTCCACACCAAACCCCTTTATGTGTCTATAATTAGAATATTGACTTAATGAAATGTATCTAGCACTTCCCTAAAGATCAACTCAGTCTAGCCAATAATGTTATACTTTAGTAGTAATAGTTGTAAAGATCGAAAATATAAATTATATTTGGTTGGTCCATTGCAAGCGACAACAAATGACTAACATCAACTATCTTAATGAACAAATTTTTTTTTTTTTTTTTTTGTATGCATGAAATAGGCTCATTTTTTTGTCATGTTTATTTTGGGGAAAGTTACCTTTTTAGTCCCCAACTTTTGAAGAATATGTGTGTTTAATCCTAGGGTTTTAAGAGTGTATCTTTTTAGTCCTTGAATTTTTTTAGATTAGGTGCATTTGGTCTCTGGATTTTCAAAATGTAATTCTTTTTAGTCCTTGAGTTTTTAAGAATAGGTTTAAAAGGTCCTTGAAGTATTTTCCTTTAAATTTTAAAATTATTATATGATATTTAAAATTAGATTTTTTTTTTTTAAAAAAATGATTTTATAAAGAAGAGATAATTTTTTCAAATTATTTTTCTAATTTAAAAAGTCATATAATTAATGTAATAATAACAATAAACTATCTGAGGGACCTTTCAAATTCTATTTTTAAAACCTAGGGAAATAAAAATTTACATTTTAAAAACTTTGGGACCAAATGCACCTATTCTTAAAAATTTGGGGACTAAAGAGGTATATTTTGAAAACCTAGGAACCACAATTATTCTTCAAAACTCGAGGACTAAAAAAGTAATTTTTTCTTTATTTTGTTTTATTATGAACATGTATATGTATCCCTAATGACAACCCTATTTGTTTTTCTTTGCATGTTCAAGTCATATAATCTATGACCATTAAAATATGTTGTAGGGTTGTTAATTATATAAATAATAATATTTTGTCTAAACTCTACCCTTAAGTCCAATAGTTAAATGTAGAAAATTGTAAAATATTTTTATTCATTGAATTCATATCTCAAATGAGTATTAAGAATTTGAAAATGTATGTATAGTTGAATGGTGGAACAAAAAGTTAAAAGAGAAACAAAACAAATACAAATACAAAAAAGAAAACCGAAAAATAAAAAACAAAAACACAAAAGAAAAAATAATACTAATAATAACAAACAACAATAATAATCATCCATAAAAATGCATGTTCTTTTAGGTTACAAAAAAATTGCGCCAAATAATCGATAACTCAACTTTGCACCTCAAACATAAACTTTCAAAACCAACTCATTTCAACTTTGTACCCAAAACACAAATAATCATTACCAACTCAGTTCACACTCTAAACACATACAATTATTACCAATAGACAATTATTACTAACTCAACTCAACCTAATTTTGCACACTAAATGCACTCAAAATGAATATAATTCATGGTAATAGATTTCTATTATTTCTTTTTAAAGTTACTAAAAACTTTATAAAAATTTACTTTGCTTTTCAAAAAAGTAGTTTCCTCTTTTCTCTTTTAAATATTTTTTGGGAAGGAAATTATCCATTTATCCTTAAATCACAAAAATATAAAATAACATAAATGAAGATATCAGAGCGAATATAGTTAGTCTCAAAATGAGCCTAACTCAACTACCCATATGCTTGTACTTTCAACACGAAGTCAAAAGTACAACTCCCCATCCCACATATTGATATTAAGAAGAAAAATTCAGCATACTTAAACCGTTAGAGTTTCAATTTCCTACCCAATTGTTTGTGGAATTAAGTTAAATTATAATTCCTATGATTTGAAAAAAGTTATAATTTGGTTTCTATAGTTTGAAAAAAATTGAAATTTAGTCCGTACTTTAAGGAGGATTAAATTTTAATTTTAAACTATAATTACTCAACTTTAGTTTATTACAAATCATAGGGCTAATCTGCAATTTAACTAACTAAAGAAAACTAGAGCTAAAGCGATGCATCTGAAAGTGATAGCAGTTTAATGGAAAGCTTCATCACTAGTGGATTCTTCAACATTTCGTTTTTCAATCTTCCTAGATTGTGGGGCTGTTATTATTGTCTGTTTGATGCAAGCTCAACCAAATTTCTCCTCCAGCATTGATTCGGATGCTCTGTTCTTTAGTTTTCGCTCGGAACTGATGCCAGCTTCGATTTTTTGTTTTTTTTTTTTTTTTTTCTTTTTTTGTGGGATCTCTATGATCTGGTACTGATTGCGCTTGTGTTTCGATTCGCCTGATCTCCAAGTGCCTGCTCAAGTTATCTCACGTCTTGATTCCTTCCAATTAGGTAAAATCATGGGGCAATTTGAATGGAACCTATTGCCCTCCTTTTATCTTTGACATTTCCAATATTTATGACTGTAATTGTTGAATTCAAATGGCGCTGCCGTGATAATTGGATATAGAACATTTTAACATTAGGGCTAGTATGTGTCATCTTCTTCACACCTTCAATTAAGAAGTTTTTAACTGGCCTGGCCGTATTAGATTAATTATCTATATTTGCCAAATATTGTTCTGGAATCGCTTGCCTAACTTTGTTATTCTGTCCTTTGTAGCTCAACTCTGTAGGCCAGCTCAAGCTGACCCTAGAACTTAGTAGTTTTTCTTTTTCCCTCATCCTTTCTGGAAGTAAGAAGGCATTTTCTTTGTTCCAAAAAAGGAAGAAAGCTGCTGTTATGGATGAATGCTGATGCAAATTATACTTTTAGCTTGGGATAGGTTGCATTCTCAGAATTGGTTACTAATTGAGAACTATTTGATGCAGTCTATAAAATGGTAGGCAATAAGTGGCCATTTCAAAACAAACATGAGTTATGAACTTTCTATTATCTAGTTTTATCGTGGCCTTTGTGGTCAAAACAGATATGGAATCATTTGAGTACAACTAATGTGGGGGCAAGGTTCTGAACTTTCAACCTCTAAGGAAGGAGTCGATGACTTAACCATTGAGCTGATCTCATGTTCACATAGCACAAGTGATAGAGTACTAGTTTCAGGCAAATGTGGGGAGGTCGGGAGGGGATGTCAACATATGTGGGGAAGGAGTTAATACAAATCTGTAATTGTGAAATGGCATTTGCCGTGACAGTGTTTTCTTCTATTATTTTCTGTTCTGGGCAAATTATTTGACAACTGCTTACTTCTGCCCATGAAATCCACACATTCGCTTTATCAAAAGAAGTGAAGAAGCAAGCATGTGTTAATTTTATTGCAGCTGTCTTTCACGTTGCCTTTTGGTCCTCTATTGATATTAGAAGCAAATTTATGTTCGAAGTTTAGAAAAAAATGGTGGGTAGGCTTTTAGGTAGCGTTTGCTGTATGTAAATATGAACAATGCACGTGAGTATGTGGGAAGGGAGGGACATGAAAGGGTTATTCTTTCCAGATGATTGCTGTTTATCTTGCTAGCATTTATTTAATCCAGACATTTCTCTGTTACTTCAATTAGCAGCTTTTTCTTGCTTGTAGGTTTCTATTTGGCATCTGCTTCTGCAATGGATGGCAGCTCTCCCCAGAACTCAAAATCTCCTACTGCTGTTATGCCAACTAAAACACCAGATAATGACCAACATTTTCTCTTGTACTTCATTGCCGGTATCTACTTTGGGCCTAGCCTCAAAGGCGAAACGCCACCGAAGTCAGCGCTACAGAGGCTTGCTGATGGATTGCCTCCCTATACTTCTGATCAACTTGCTGGATCTCTCATGAAGATGGTGGAAGTAGAGCGCATATTTTATTATGTTTTGAGGAAGGCTGATGAATCACTTATTATGAAGATGTCTTTATTGCACCAGTTCTTCCAAGGCAATTTTCCTGCACAAGGACGAGATATCAGTTTTCCTCAGTTTCCTGATCTCTTTCCACTCGAATTTCATCCCCATTCTCGGTCCAAGAATTGGTATAGGTTTATTGAAAACCTTTCATTTATCAACAATCCCGAAATCTACTACCTCAAGCCTGAGGATGTTGAAAGGTTTAAGAGGCTAACAGGATTGGATGACTTCTTTTTGGATAGAGAGGCAGCCAGGTCACACAATTCGTCAGCTCGTAAAGTTTCACTCAATGCTGAAGCTACAGACAAAACATCAAACAAAGAGTTCTCTCCTCTTAAGGATGATCAGCAATATGACTTAGTTACTTCACCTTTTCGCAGTGTTCCATATAATGGTAATTTGACACCTCCACATACCAATTCTGACTCTAATCTTTTGGAGAAGAAATTTGGTCCAGCAATGTTATTTCTTCCCGAACAACCATCTGAAGAGGATTGGGCGACTCTAGTAGCTGCTACAAATACAGGATTTGCATTGACTGGAACTGCAGCAATGGGGCACGTTGGACCAGTAATTGGATCAATGGACATTGGGGAATGTGAAGACTCATACTTGTTTCGTGTGTCGCTTCCAGGCGTTAATAGAGATGGAAGTAAGTTGCTTTTGTTTAAAGTATTTAAATGCTCAGAATCTTACACATTACTGCAACTATACAGGATTATCCTAAGAGTATCCCAAGTTATATATATACTAAGAAAGAAAGGATGTTAGTAACAACAATATAGTCTATCCACGATGATATTGGTTATTTCACTCCATTGCTTCAGTTAAGGTTTTGTAATTATAAATATATGTTTCTTTAATTTCCAAACTTTTAAAAAGTTCAATTCTGTTCATTTTACCATGGTAATGAAATGTTGATATGACATGCTATGAGATAATATGGGAGGATTTGACATGATGTGACAAATAAATTATGAAAATGAACATTTTTATCATGGTTGATCGATGGGATGAATGTCACTTTAGTTTGTCTAGCTACCATATTATGACCAAGGCAACATATATCTATTCGAGTTGAGATGTAATTGAGATCTTTAAAAATCGGACTAAATAGACACGACCATCGAATAATATTAATAACTGTTTCAGTGGTTTTCCTGTCATAAATTGATAAGACTTTTGATTCATTGATCAGGTGGATTTAATTGTGAAGTTGAAAAGGATGGGACAGTGGTGATACAGGGAGTTACGACAACAGGTGAGAGAACAGTGAAAAAGCATTCTCAAGTGTTTGAAATGGTAACACACAACCTGTGCCCACCAGGAGAGTTTTCACTCTCATTTCAGCTACCTGGCCCTGTTGATCCTCAACACTTCTTAGTTAACTTTGACATTGATGGGATTCTTGAAGGTGTTGTGATGAAAGATTTCCAGTCCTGACTCATGAACATTAGCTATTTAACTTCATGCCTTGATTCAAAGGATAATAAAATAGATCCAATCTTCAAGCTCTAAAGAATGCACATCATCCTTTCAATCACTTTTGCAGTGTTGCACAGAAGCTGATTAGTTTGAATACAGGTTTTGTTAAGAGTTTTCATTTAAAAAGCTTAAAAGCATTAGAAAATAAATGAACAAAAGTTATTTGATTGAAAAGATCAATTAGTGCACTGAATCATAATCGAGCTCAAAAGCCACTTGCTCAGGCCAACTTTAGCTTATTAAATGTATTTAAGACTCTTCCATTTGCACTTAATAATAAGGTCAGGAAAAAATTGTATTGGAACTAATTTGAGCAGGTTTAATCTTTTTAGTATGTAGGGATGAGTTTGGATAACAATGACTTGAACATAATTCAAGTAATGAGTCATTAAGGGATTATTTGGAAGGTTGGAATGTAATCAAAATTATTGGGAATCAGAGGAGGGTTGGAACGCGTGAGGTATTGAGAATATAACAGAAATGAGATCATGAAACGTGAAAACAGTGGGAAAAAGAGTTTGGTTAAAAACTATCGGAACGAAATGAATTTAATATTATAAATCGAAACCAAAATGCTCAATCCAAACATAAGTTTTTGATGACATTACAATCCTTACATTGCGAGCCCCAAATAGTCCCTAATTTCAATTTGAGTATAACTCAATGATAAGACATCAATTATACGATAATTTTCATTTCTGTAATTATTGAACTTATAAGAAGGATAGAAAGAAAGAAAAGTACCAAAGCATTGGTGTTTTTTTTTTCTTTTTCTTGGTAGGTTATAGGCTCGCATTTCTAACATTTCTAACAAAAGTTTATCATGGGACAAAAATTGACTTAGATAACTGGATGACTGCACAAGCCTGAATGCAATCTTAGAAAGAGATGATTCCATGTTGGAGTTCATGTAGATGAGTAGAAAAATAGGGCCATCTGCCATCACAGAGACTATGCAATTGAGAGGTGAGAAAAAAATAAAACCAACTGTATTATATCAATTCATTTAAAAGCCTGAAGAATTCATGAAAAATTCCATACACCAAAATTCCTCCTCTTACTATTCCATTCATGAAATGTTCAGTGTTTGTAATGTTGTTGATTAAGCTGCTGATGCTAAAGCCTATGGTAAGGTTTAGTTCAGAAATTACAATCAATGGAGAAATTTTCTCATCTATATTCTTGTGGCAACCGGTATCCAGACATCACCAATTTATCTGCAAACATTTTGCCTGTCTTTGGCATCACATGCCAATGCAATGTCAAGTTAAACTTTTTACCTCTCAGATTGCTTCCCTGCATAAGGAGAAATACAACTTAGTCACTCTTGACTAAAACTTATCATCATCATAAACAGGTTGAAGGACAAACCTGATCAACGAACCGATACTTGTTTGAAGTATGGATTTGAAACTTTGCAATCTCTTTGGAAGGTACGATACCGTCCCAAAGTGAAATCTGCAAACAACATTTCAGGAAGGGATTAAATTGAAGTAAATGTATGCACATACAGAAGGACTAAAGAAGCCCCATGTCATGAAATATGTAAAATTTCTGTGATTTCAATCATGAGAAAGGCAAAAATCCAAGGCAAGTCAAGACACCAAAAGAGACGAGCAGAAACTCACCTGATTCAAGGAGTTCGTTGGGGTTTCATATTCAGCAGCAAGAAACACAAAAACCTGTGTTTCAGAAAGAGATTAATTTAAAATGAAGATTATTATAACACTGACAAATCTCAAGAAAGAAAGGTTCTATAATAGTTCATGAAATATGAATATAAACATAGATTCCCAACAATGTGTTAGGTACTTAAGCACCTTGGAGAACCACACACCAAAAGCTAGCTAGTGAGGTGAGAGAGCCAAACCACAAAAGTACCATATTGGTCAACTCATTCTAAATGATATAGGACAAAGGTAATCAATACTACCTTGGTTCCTAACACAATGTAATTAACTTGACCGACATAGTACACAGAATAACACAAATAGAGGCTGGAAGCCACAATGACCACCCTATGCAAACTGGATGTCCGGCTATTCTAAACGCTATTAACTTCAGCCATTATGAAAATTTTTATGAGTTTTATAATAGAACCTCGATGGCGGATAGTTAAGAGTATATAGAAGTAAGAAAGCAAGCGGAAAATGGCTTAGCATTTAGCATAAACATAGGAGTGGGCTGGCCCTTAATGTAACTAGTCACTAGTCAGTCAGATTGGTGGGAGGGAGCGAGTCAAGAGAGTACGTAGCAAAAAACATTATGATAGGGGCGGTATTTTCTGGGTGAAGTTTTAGCTTGAATTCTTCCTCAACTATGTATCGATCACTCAGTGTGAATAAACAAACACGTTCTATCAACTCATTATTTATAACCACCATAATTAACCAACCAGACTGTCTAAGAGGAAAATAGGTTGCCACTGCACCTGCTTTGTATTCCATGTAAATAATGACTGCAAGTCCGCTGATATGTTCAAAGTCATGCTAACCTGCAAAAAGAAGCATTGTTTCAAATAATCAGGAAAAAGTGATTGCATTGTTTTATGATATTAAGAACTCATCAATCCTCTTGCAAAGAATCTGCTTTGTGCCCATCAACGAAAAAAATTGATTTTTTTTTCTTCAGTTCCTTATCAAGCACTTTGGTTGACCAAAGTGCTTCTGAAGAACTAAAGTGTCCTTCAAGAAAAAGGGATTACATTGTTTCGGGGATAATAAGCTTGCCAATCGCTCTCACACAGAGTCCACCTTTTCATCAAGGGAATAATCACATAAAAATCAAATATAATTTCCTTAGAAATCTGATCATAAATAGAGAAATAATTACTCAGTACTGCTGTAAGGTAGGAGATGAGATTGCATACATATTCATCAAAAGCCTTGAAAAATGAATTGTTCATGAAGATGATGGAGCCATGGAAGTTTCGCTAAGGGATAATTTTGTTGGAAGTTTAGTTTCAGGGAGAAATTTGTTGGAAGTTTATCAGCTCCAAAAAAAATATTCATACTCAATCTCACACTTATACGTTCAAACAAAAGAAAACTATTCTTTCCAAGAACTCAACAAAAAGAAAAGTCCTCTTTTAATTATAATTTTCCTTGATCACTTTCTCGCTTATGTGTGAGTGAAAAAGACCCCTTCATTATACTATACCATGGGATCTTTAATTTCTCAAAATATTCATGCATATACTTGATGTATTTAATAAATTGCTCTTCATATACTTTAAAATTCATGATTTGTGTATCTAAAAATCCATCAAGTAACCAATCTAGCTTAGATTTCAAATGACTAATAGTTAAAAGTAAACTCTTAATGAAATTGCAAAACCCCTAATCAAGATTACAGCCAACCCACCATCATTTATCTAAGAGAAACATGACTTTCCATCAGATAAGAAGAAACAACATTTGATTGGATTAAAAAACCAGCAAATTATTGTTTCCTATATTAAAATTAAAAAAAAAAAAAAAAAAAAAAAAAAAAAAAAAAAAAAAACAGCAAAATATTTTAAAGTCTGTTCAGGCTAAGCTGGTGCTTCCCTAGAAGGAATGAAGAGGCTTTGTTTCAATTCATTTTCGGTACTCCTTTCAGGAGAAAGGTCATAGTTCTTTGGTCTACGCATGGCAATGCTGTGGAAGTTCTAGCTTGAGAGGAACCACAAGATCTTCAACAAGCAGGTGATTAGCCTCGAAGAGCTTTGGGACTCCATTAAACTTTTTGCATCCATCTGGTGTTCTCTCTCTACATCTTTTTGTAGTTATGCTTTTGTTCATATTTTGGCTTATCGAAAGTCTTTCTTGTAATCTTTTAGCAGGGCTACCATTTCATATGATCTTTCTTCATCAACATATTCTTTTGTCTCTTAAAAAAAACAGCAAAATGCCATGCTTGAAAAAACAAGAACTAAATCGCCAAGTAAAACATGGAACTAATCTTAATCCTAAGAGGATGAAAGCTCAGATAAGTTCCCCCTACCATGATTTTCATACGCTCAAGGGAAAAATCTTCCTTTTTTGGCTGGCTGTGGGCGAGAAAGGATTCAAACAAGGAACAACCAAGTCATCATTCATAGATACGTGCTCTAATCTTCTAGGCTACATCTCCTCCAATAACCAACTTGGGTCTTTTCCCCAGCTATTTTTCATAATTTTCAAATACACAAATGTCCCATTTCATCACATCAATTTACAAATCATGTAGTACAAAAGAAAAAAAAGACCCTAAAACTGAAATGCACTATATAATTAAACCTCAAAATCCCACTTCTCACACAAATTTCCACGAACTCAATAGAAAAGAAACAGGCGTAATCTAACATAAAACCCATGAGATCGTACCTCGTCGTTTCCGTTGGGTTGATTTTGAAACCAGTTGATGCTCAAAACCTAAGACACAAAAACAAGAAAACCCAAATCAAATCACCAAATGGGTCTCGAAATCCAACAAAAAATCCAAGAGAATTCAATCCACAGATCTAAAAGGGAAGGGGAAAAAACCCAGAAAGAGAGGAAACAAGAAGAGAGACCTGAACTTGTGCTGTAGGCGAAGGCGAATTGAGGGTATCGGAGAAGGAAGCCATAGCACAAATGACGGCGAGTATGGTAGCCGCGAAGGTCAGCAAAGCGTTGGCTCTAAACCCAAATGAATGCATTTTTGAATTGGTTTCTTTGTTTGATTTCACCCAATTGTTCAGCAGTTTGTTCAGCAGTCTGGAAATTGGTTCTATGAATTTAGAGGCGGGAGGGAAAGAGAGAAAAAGAGAAGAAACAATGCGAGACTTGGAAAGGAAAATAAAGTCTCGGTCGAACAAGGCAGAGAGAAAGAGAAAGGTCGCATGATTTGGCAATTTTGAGGTCTTTCATTGGAGGAGACACGTTGAATGAACAATGGTACCCACTCCATGGACAAAAATTTTGATCGTTACACATACCATTCAAGAAATTGATCTTTCTCGTTATGTCTTTTTTTTTTTTTTTTTTCTTTTTGAAAAAAATAACTTTTTGGTTTCTAAAGAATTGTTTGGGGCGCTAGTTATTAAGGTCAATAGTTGGGTTATTATCGTATGTAGATTATAATAGTTTGTGTTTGGATGTCGACTATTTTACTACTATTTTGTTTATTATATAATAGTCAGAGGTGGTCATCGTTAAAATTAGGGGTCGAAGATGGTTTTCATAAGAGTTGGCCACTGGAGTCTATCATTGGAGGAGATGGAGTTGGTTGCCGGAGGTAGTTATCAAAGGTGATCATCTTCCAAATTGGGTGTCGGGGTGGTTTTAGACGGAATTGGCCATTGAAGTTGATCACATAGGTGATCGTTAGAGTTGGCTGTTAGAGGTGGTCGTCGCCAACATTGGGTGTTAGACGCTATCTTCACCGAAGTGATCGCTAGAGTTAGTTGTCGGTGGGTGGAGTTATTAGAAACATTGGAGATAGAGAGTTGGTTATTATAACCATAATAGTAAGTAGAGAGAGTTGGTTATTGTGATTATAAATTGTAAATAGTTTTACTGTAGCAAAACAATGATTAAAATAACTATTGCTCTCCATTGTTTTAACACACCCACGAATTTTAAGTGGGCTACTCAACCCACTCCAAGTTAGAGTACTAACAGTTTTTTTTTTTTGTTTCTAAGTTTTGAGTTTAGTTTTTATTTAGTCTTGCCAAGATGAGTATAACTCAACTAATATAGTGGTTACACTAATACATTTGTATACCATCCAAGAAATTGATATTTTTTTAGATAAATAACTTTGGTCTCTAAGTTTTGGATCTAGTTTCTATTTGATCTATAGATTTTAAAATGTTACATTTTTTTCAATTTAGCCCCTAGATTTTAAAATGTGACAATTTTACCTTGAGATTTGAGTTTTGTTTCAATTTGGCCCTAAGTTTCAAGATTGACATTTTTAACTTCAATTTTTCATTAAATACTCACATTTAATCTTTAGTGTTAATGTCTATTAGTTAATTTAAAAGAATTTTAATTGATTAAATTTCACTAATTTTTCATCACTGTTAAAATTAATTAAAAAAATTTACTTCATAATTATTTTAAATTAATAAAGATATTAATGTCACAAACTCAATGACTAAAAGTGTATCATTTTAGGGACTATATTGAAATTAAACTCAAAACTTGATGATTAAAAGTGTATTATTTTAAAATCTAGAGACCAAATAGAAACTAAACCCAAAACTTAGGGACCAAAAATATATCTTTCTCTTTTTTCTTTGTTAAATATAATAGGATGATGGAATTCGAACCACACACTACTTATCCACTAACACATATAGTACATACTAGCTATACTTGGCCTGGACTGGATATTGTAATTTGAAGGTCCATTTTACATCAATTACTATTAAGTTATGTTTAGTCTTTCGGGCTTTTCAAATTTCATTGACAGCTAACACTTGAGTTTTGAAGTCACCTTGAGATGTCATGTCCATGGGAAGAAACAAGAAAGAAGATGGCTTCTACATCCCCATTTTATGAGTTAATTAGAGAAATAGCTTTTTTTTTTTCTTTTTTCTTTTTAATTTATGGAGGGCATCCCTTCTCCCACCTTTTTTTTTTAATTTTATTTTATAATTTACTTGTTAACTTCTATGAGCAATTCTTTTCTTTTCTTTTTTTTTTTTTAATAATTTAATTTCTTTCTGTTAACAATTCTTTTTGTTACCTCTTTTTCATTCATTTTTCTTCTTCTTCTTCTTTTTTTTAGTAATTTTGTTTAAGTTTATATTTTAGGATAAAAATACATTTTTATCCCTCGATTTTGAATCTAATTTCTATTTGGTCTTTAGATTTAAAATATTATATTTTTAATTATTTAATTTTGAGTAAGTTCGGTTTCAATTTAGTCTATCAGTTTCATAATATTATAATTTTATCCTTAAGATTTGAATTTTTTTTTAATTTGGTCTCAATGTTTTAAATTGTACACTATTAATCTAATTTTTCACTAAATACTTATTCTCAGTCTTTGACATTAATGTCAATTAATTAATTTAAAATAATTATAGTGAAATTTTAATTTTAATTTTAATAATAATAAAAATTTAACTTAGTTAATTTATATTAACTAATAGACTTTACTATTAAAGATGGAAAGTGAATTTTTAGTGTAAAATTGAAGTTAATTAAAAGTGTGGATCTTGAAATCCAAGACCAAATTATAACATAAATTAAATCTCATCACTGGTATTGCCTCAACAAAAACAAAGAAGAAAAAGAAAGAAAAAAATAACTCAATGGTGAAATTGTAATATTTGAAATCTAAGGACTAAGTAAATTTGAAACTTAAGGGCTAAAAGTATAACATTTTGAAACCTAAAGACGAAATAGAAACTAGATCCAAAACTTAGAATCGGAAAAGTAACTTTTCACATAAAAAAATATAACCTTTGACAATCTTAATACTACGATAAGCTCTAAACCCTAGAAACCGAATTGAAACAAAATTCAAATAACAAGGGTAAAGTTGTAACATTAAGAAACTTAGATACTAAATTAAAACCAAATTTACTCAAAACTGAATAACTAAAAATGTAACATTTTAAAACTTTGGAACCAAATAGAAATTATACCAAAATTTCCTTTAACAATCTCAATACTATGAAATTGTAGTTTAAAAAGAAAAGGAAAAAGAGGTAAAAAAAAAAAAAAAAAAAAAAAAGTTACAGAAGTTAAAAAGCAAATTAAAAAATAAGAAAAAAAAAATCCCATTTCTCAAATTTATTTCCAAACCACCCGCTTTTTCCAATAATTTGTAAAAACTGCACCATCTCTCTAATTAACCCCCTAATTGCTCATCCCAAAAATTTCCCATTTATTTTTTAGAATTGTGAACAAAATCAAATGAGTTATGTTTTGAGAAAGTTTTCAATTAAAATAGTTAATTTTCCCCATGAATCCTCGTTATTTACATGGTTAATTTCTGATAGAAAAAAAAAATCTTAAAACCTCTTAAATAAAACAAAATAAAATGTCATTAAAATTTATGTAATTATTCATTCATTCATACATACATAATATAAACTAAAAATAAACGTGGCAGAGAATGGGAAATGGGGATGTGTTCTCATTTAGCTCACCATAAATTTTTTCACTTCCTCTCTTATTTCCCGTCTAAATGAGAATGGGGGCAACTCTAAAGGAAAACACAGGTATTTCTATCTATCACTCGTATTCAATTTTGAAATGGTGATTATATTATTTCAACTTGAATTCTCTAATTTTGTTTTTATGGTTTGGACGTAATTTTAATGTAGAAAAAAAAATATATATATATATATATATAGATACCAAATTGAAAGCTTTAAGTATAAACTTTAGAGTTAAAACAAACATTTAAAATTTTTGGAAACAAAATAACATTATTGTCTAAACTACAACCACGCTATTTATAATTTAACCATGATTTAAATTGCTTGATTCAATTAGTGATTTAGTAAATTTTTCAAATTTAGTTCGGTTCATTCACTTCTAATATATTCTAAGTGTTTTAGAAAATAGAATCTCACATCTGCATTCTTCCATAATTATTATATGTCTATTTGGATTGACTAGAGGAAAGAATGTTTTTAAAAAAAGTCATTATTATTTTAACTATTTCGATAAAAATTGTTTAAAATACAGTTTTAAAATGTTTCAAAAGTCATTTGAGTGATTATCAAGTATTTTAATTTTCTTTAAAATGACTTATTTTTAAAATGAAACACTTTAAAAGTTAAACTACACAAAATAGCTATAATTGCTGATCTAACCATCACTTTAAGCAAGAAGTTTAGAACTTGACTAAAATGTTGAAAGAATTGTGACATCACTTTGGGACAGAGAAGATTAAGATTAGATTAGGAATCAAAGATAAATATTTCTTTTGGACAAAATGGCAAATATCGTATATATGCTAACACCAAAGGAAAAACTTTCTTTTTAAGCCAAAGAAAAAAAAAAGGGGGTATTCGTGTAGCTTTAAAATTGCTTTAAGATAAAGCTTATGTAAATTATTCAAATGATTATGTTGTAAGATTAGTGGATACCTATAAGTGAACTGAATATAATCCCATATATATGAGAACAAGTAATTAATACTTTAGTAAAGTTTAATTTAAATTTGGTAAAATTCATCTAACATTAGCTCTTTTTCATAGTTGGTAGTGTCACTTTCTAATATAATTTTCTTTAAGTAGCGAGAACAAATTTACAATGAGCATGCAAATTTGAGTTAACATATATATATATTGAAAACATATTGAAAACATGTGGTTCAACTAGGAAGTATTTTAAATACACCTATGATATGATATCGAGTAATTTCTAGAAATAGCACAAAAAAGTTTTATATTTTATAAATAGCATTCTCTTTTACTGACTAATGACTCGTCTCAATACATTTTGATTATGATTGCTACCGAAACCAAAATAAAAACGTTAACTTTTTTAATAGAAAATTTAAATCACCAACTTTTTGGGCCTTTCTCGGTTAATGAAAATTCGAACCACCTACTTTTTTCAGTTGAGGCATGGGAGTCTTTGGGCATTGCTTTGGATAAAAGAAAACGGAAATGCCCACCCTTTCTTTTTTTCCTTGTCAATGATCGAACTTAAAGATATGAACTGAGTGCCATTTTCTGAGTAACGTAGAAAAAAGAGGAAAATCGAAAGGATGAAATAATTCAAGAAGAAGTCAAATCAAATCAATGTTCTAATTAGCACTTTTATTGCAGGTTGAAGAACCTTCTATCTTCTCTCAGTTACCCCACCTTTGTCTCACCCACTGGCGGATCTCCGCCTTAAGGAAATTTCTATCAGACTGGAATCTGGAAAGAAACTCCTGCAGGATAGCGGGGTTTAGTTCATCATCTAGTTCGAGTTCCACCAGTAATTGATGGGCTCTTCCGCTATCAATTCAACCGAAAGAAAGACAAAAACCCAGTGCGTTTTGTATAGATCGAGACTTGTTGCAGGATTTTTGACTCATTCCATACTGGGAAGAATTTCAGGAAATCGTTCGATAACACTTCTTCCTATTTCTCAATGATATCCGACGATCAAGACAATTCCCGCGAAACTCTTTCATTTCATACAAGTTTCTTCTTTTTATTCTGACAAAGCAAATAGCATTTCCTATTGATTTGTCCCCTGGACTGGACCTATTCTTCTTCTTAATTATCTGTCGCTACGCTATTCCCAAGGACTAGCAAAATCGAAATAGCGAAATTCTTGGGTCATCTCAATGGGTTCAGAAACCACACGTTTCTCTGGATCATCTAGTTTTGGCCAATATTCTTGTACTCTTCTATTTTTTGTCCCCAAATTTAGTTTCTAGTTGTCCGGACTAGATTTTCTTATTTTAAATTTCGGGAAAAAAATCTCAACTTTACCTTTTGGAAAAAAAAAACTCCAAAAATCTCTCAAAAACTTCCAATCTTACGTAGAAAATAAAAACGATAAATTCTTAAAACTTTTATTCCACAAGTCTTGTTTTGGTTATCATTCTAGTCCTTGTCCTCTGATCTTAGTAAAAATTTTTACCATGCACAAAAATTATAGCTTTCAGACTTGCCACTTTTAAAAGTTTTGCTTTGGTTTCAGTATCGATCTCGACCAAGATAGCACACACACAAAAAAAGATGAAAACTTTTGTATGCTATTTTTGACAATTTTTCTGTAAAATTCTTAAAGAAAATAGACGCAATATCCAAGTATTTGTAAGCACATACATATAGGTAAACTTCAGTTTTTGATTCCTAGATATTAAAAATGCAAATCTTGAAATCAAGGGATCAAATTGAATATAAAGGTTTAAATCTCTGACTTAAAGAAAGAAGTACATGCAAGTTACTGTTAAACTAGATAAATTCTACTTATTTAGACAATAATTTGTCAATTTTTGTAATGGTTCATATTCCCTCAATCTTAAAAAAAAAATAATAATAATAAAAAAAAAATAAAAAAAATGTTAAATCGTCTATATGATGCAACAAACCAACAATCACACTCTAATCTCAATGTTTAAAATGGAATGCCACACCTATATTCATTAAATTGGTATATCAATAATGGCTTAATTTTATTGATCATTCCAAAATGAGAGAAAAAAATGTTTGAAATTAGCTTAGACAAAAAGTAAAGCCAACTTGAGCAACACAGTGTGCACTCTCATCTCCCCAGTTGCAATAATATAATTTAAAAACAAAAATAATAGAAAGTCATTTTAAAAATGTTTGGTTTAATTTTAAAAATAAGTGATCCTAAAAGAGTTGAAATGTATGACAATCTCTCAAAATACTTTTGGATACTTTAAGCTGTTTTTATCAAAGAATTTAAATAAAAAGTGACTTTTTTAAATAAAAAAAAAAAACCTTTTTTCTCTGGTTAATTTAAATAGACCTTAGAATTTGTTTAAACATTTTTTTCTTAAATAAATTTTCATAAAAATATTTTTATATTTTACATTTTTTAAACAATAATCTAAATTTGTTCGATTGCGCTACGTACAAAAGGGATTCTATTAATTACAAATATGTTTTGATTTTTTATTGCATGTTTCGAATACTCTCGGTCAATCACTTTAAAGTTTAAAGTCAATTTATGAATAAAAATAAAAATAATTACGTTGGATAGTTTTTTTAGATATAATAATTAAATGTATAGCAACATTTTTTTAAAAAAATGTAAATATAACAAAATCTATCAATGATAGACTTCTATTAACGATATGGTCTATCATTAATAGACCCCTAATATTGATATGGTCTATTATCGATAGACTTCAAAAGCAGAATCTAAATTTTGTTATACCTGCCGATTCTTTTGCGTTGTGCTATAACTACAAATACTTTGGACATAATTATTATATTTGCAACTGTTCTTAAAAATAAAGAGCTTAAAATATTTCTAAAAAAAATGGTGTTTTTAAATTAATTCAAATTTTTGAAACACATATTTAATTATTAAAAAATATATACTTAAACACACATCAAATTAAGGATTTGCTTGAATTGACTAGAAAAAAAAAATGTTGTTTTTTTAAAAAAATCATTTTTATTTAAACTCTTCTTATAAAAACGGTTTAAAATACAGTTTGAAAGTGTTTCAAATGATAGTTTAAGTGGTTGTTAAACATTTTAATTTTTTTCTAAAATAATTTATTTTCAAAATTAAATATTTAAGAAATTAAACCAAACACTAAATTTCAAAAACACATCAAATTAGTAAATTAAAAAAAAAATGTTTACATATAAAAAAAATTGTTATTAATTATTATTATTATTTTCAAAAGTATTCGAAACCCACTACGAATTAGGTGGAAAACATAGTTGCCATTAACTAAAATTTGAGAATAATAAGTACTTTCTTTTGAGAAAAAGAGAAATAAAAGAGAAGAAAAAAGAAAGAAGAAAAAGAAAAGAAGAGGAAGGACTATTTGTATAGCTTTAAGAATGCTTTTAAGATAAAAGCTTATCCATTTATTTAAAGGCATTTATGTATTAAATAAGAGAAAAAAATTATTTTTATCAATAGTTTTGATAAATCAAAAAGTTGATTAAGGTGTCAATATTTCTCCATCGTAATTGATATATATTTTAAATTATCGAACTCCCACATTAATAATAAGTAGTTGATTTTTTTAGTAGGAAAAATGTGGATATAATAAACTAAAATATTTGTTCAAATATTACAGCTAAAGATCATATTTTCTGTATAACACAAAAGAATTTCAATGAAAATAGCAAATGTCTATAAAATTAGTACTAATTTCAATATATATATAAAAAAAAAAAAAAGACACAAATTTATTAAGAGGTATAAAATACTTCACTACCTGAAATCATCTTTTTTAAAAATAAACTAAATTATCATTTGAGTCTTTTTAAGGTTGTGCTTTTTCTAAATTGACATTTTTATGGTTTAAAAGAGTATATGATTTGATTCCAATGAATCTATTTAATTTTTTAGAAATATATATCTTTGTTGCCAATACTTATCAACAAAACTCTTTTGCATAATATATATTCTTTTAAAATATGGCAAAGGGATATTATGAATTCTTGTTACATATACATTTGCAATTACCAAATAAATAATCAAGGAATAATTTCTTTTGAAAAATCACTTTTTAATCAAATTTAGCACTTTGTGGGTCATTTAACTTTTCTAAAGTTTTATTTTAAAAATGGAAAAAAAATAATATCTCTTACTTTAATAATCATTAAAAAAAAAAAAAAAAGTCATTGTACAATTATTCTCTTAAGGTTAAACTATAAAAGCATACATTCAAATTTTCTTTATACTAATTTATCAAAAGATCTTCAATCCTTCGTAATTCTAGATTAAATAAGATTAGATTCGTTTTTAAGTTAGGATAAATAATAATAGTATAGATCGAGGATTGAGATGCATTTATCGAATACATACTAAGATTTTATATATGTCTTCGACTTTGTGATTAGGCTAAATTATAAAAATGTTCTTAAAGTTTGTATTTAATTTGTATACAAAATATAAAATCAAGCTTAGCTCAACAATGATTGGCATAACCTTCGGCCATCCCAAAAATGGAAGGTTTGAATCCCCAACTCCCAATTGTTGGAAGTTTTGGTTTATATTTTGTTATTGAGTAAATTTGTGTAATTTGTGTAAAGATTACGTAGATAGGAGAAAATGAGAGTATTTGTATGAAAAAGAAAAATTGATAACTAAACTTTTTAATTTTTTTTTTTTTTGAAAGACTAATAGTATTAAGCAACATTTTTTCGTTCATGAATATTTATGAGATGAGGTATTAGTTGTTTTTGTTTATATACTAACAATAAATGTATTTTTGAATTTTTTTTAATCTTTCAAATTTGAGAGTAATTTTGAAAGTTGTGGTACATTTTGTGAAACTTTTTGTTTTAACTTGAAGTTTTGGTTTATATTTTGTTGTTGAAAAAAATTGGGTAAAAGTTACACAAATGAGAGGAGAGTATTCATATGAAAAAAAAAATAAAGCTTATTTCCCCTCCACATTTCTTATAATGATTTGCATTATTTATCTAGTACAATAGTTGAATTCTTAACTAAATTCCAAAAACAAAAACAAAATTTTAAAAGTAGTTTTTTTAAGTTTTCAAATTTT
The DNA here is from genome assembly GCA_030954485.1 of Citrullus mucosospermus. NCBI lineage: Eukaryota > Viridiplantae > Streptophyta > Magnoliopsida > Cucurbitales > Cucurbitaceae > Citrullus > Citrullus mucosospermus. The sequence continues at coordinate 29,330,197 of CM062056.1, forward strand.
TGCTTGGTTTTTTTAAACAATTGGTAAAAACTATCAACAAATAAAGAAATTTTGAGTAGGAAGTAGTGTCTATAGGCTTAATTTTAAAAAACAAAAACAAAAAACGAAAGAGTAACCAAACGAAACCTAAACTTTTTAAACTTTTTTTTTAAAGGCTAAGAGTATTAATGTAACATTTGAAATTTCAAGAATATTTTTAAAACAAGGTATATCAACAATTTTTATCTATATACTAATTATAAATGTATTTTTTTAAAATTATTTTTAAGTTTGACAATAAATTTGAAGCTTTTGAAAATTCAAGGACATTTCTAAAACAAAACACTAACCGTTTCTATTAAAAAATAACAATAAGCCTATTTTTGAACTCCCTCTTACAAGTTTAAAGATGATGAAAGATTATTTTTCATACAATCTTTTATGATTTAGCATTATGATTGTGGTTATCTTATACTTTATTATAAGAAATGAAAGAATAAAAATAAATCAAGAATTAAAAAGTATTTATAATTCTGATCAAATGCCATTTGAAGAAACAATTTTAGATGGGAGTTTTAAAAAAAAAATGGAAAAAGAGGAAAAGAAATTCTAATGGTTCATGTGCATCTGTGTACCACTGCCAAGAGTTGGGAATTATACTCCAAAATTGGATTCCCAGACAAAATTTTCTTTTTATATAATTATCTTTTAATATAAAATACAATACTATTTTATTTTTTCTCTCAACGATCAAATCTCATGATTTATATCACTAAGTCGTCCACGATCTAGCCCGTGGCCTTGTACCATTTTAATCCTCCTAGTCTCATAAGTTACAATTTAATATTTATATTTCCAATAATTCTAACTGTTAAAAATATAATTCATGCATAAAAAATCAGGTCCACACTAATCTTCATTTAAAATTGATATTTGTCAAACTATTTCAAAAGGAAATTATGTACTAACATTAATTTTAAAATATTAGGATGTTTTTAAATATCGCAAAATGAATCAAATTACTTATAAATATAGAAAATTTTTATTGTCTATCAGTAATAAACCGCGATAGATATTAATATTTTTTATATTTATAAATAATTTGGTATTTTTTTCTAGTTATAATAATTTTCCTGGAGAGTTTTACAATGACATAAAAAATATATATTTATTGCAAAGATGACTATAGCGAAAGTTTAATAATTGGATCCATATCCACAATTGTTAATTAAATTTTTTTTTTTGGGACTATTGATTTTTAATATATATATAAAAATACAAATATAAAAATATGATGATCTAAAGAGATTTTGAGAATATATTCTCACAAGAAAACAGTCAAAAAAAAGTGGCAGCTGTGTTTTCCTTGTATTCTCTATTATTCAAATTAAAAAATTTGTCTTTGTGAAAAAAAAAAGTTTATGATTTTGTTGACATCGTTTGAATCTAACGTTATCTAGTAGTGACACTTTAAGTTAGGTATCAATTTAAACGTGTAAATTTAATTTGAAAAGTGAGCTTCATTTTATTACATTTGTGTAATTTACCTATGTTATATTGAATATATGACAAATTTATTTGTATTTTTTTTTTTTTTTTTTTTGAATATATGACTATTTGATCTTTGAGTTAAAGATAGTTTCCATTTAATTAGGCGCAAAAAAAAAAAAAAAAAAAAAAAAGCTTATGTAATAAAATGATGAAAATATTAGTAAAAAATGTGAGAATTTTGAGTAATGAATTTATGGCCACCCTTATTAGTTATTAGTGTATGGAACTATGCCACCATGGCACCACTCGCATCAACCAAGCTTCTACAATACACTTTGCTACTATACTATTACCAAAACAAAAACCCCCCATTCAAATAACAACCACCTACGCCAATTATTATGATGTACATTCCCATTTCTACTTCATTCAAAACCAAAATTAATTTAGTTAGAATATAAATTCATTTTCATGATTTAGGTTTTAGGTAGAGACTATTTAGGATAGTTTTATCAACCAAATTTGTAATTTACTCTAAATTTTTATATATATATATATATAAATAAAAAAGGGCGGCCTTCAAAATAATCCTTCATTAAAAAAAAATTAGAAACAAACCCTTCAATTTGAAGAAATTCTTTATTAACACAAAATATTTATAATAAACATTTTCAACGCAACTCCTAAGACCAACAGCTATAGCTATAGAAAGAATAATAAACAAGAAATTTATATACACATTGCTTTTGATGTATATGAATTGGTATGAAACAACAAGCAAATTTCCCCCCTTGGGATATTCACGAGTAATTTATATTTTTATGAAATGTGGCCAAAAAAATAATACGACAAAAAATAGAATTAAATAAACCACTTCAGACCGGAAGCCTACTTGAATCGACCCTACAAGTCTCCTGTCCAAGTTCTCGGCCCGAACCGGATTCACCGTGGTTACTCCCTCCCCGAGGAGTCTTCATCGACGACATACGTGTAAAAAACGGCGGTGTAATTGACAACACCCACCGGTCCGACTTCGATGTCCGGTCCAACCGCTCCAGCCTCCGGTAATACTTCCCTCGACTACTCCCTTCCCCTGAACCGAACCGGTATCCTCTCATCGAGCTGCTCTGCCTTGCCAAAACCACCATACTCGTCGCCCGGTTCAGCTTCCGGTTCACCACTTGCTTCCTTATCTCAACTGGCAACCGGAGAGTAAACCGCTCGGTGTCTTCCCCAGGCTGGACCAAGGAGTGCCCGGTCGAGTGAGACCGGGGGAATAGCCACCGGAATCTGTTGGATCGGGATCCACGTGTACGGGTCCGATTCAACGCCTTGTTGGCCGTCGTTGTATTGAACTCCGATTCCGTTTGTATCTGAACCGGAGATGGAGTCATCGTCGGTAAATTAGTCTCGGAAACGACATCGTTGGACTGAGCTTCAATATCTCCTCCGTCGGTGTCCGAGTTGACCACGGCGTTGGAATCGTCAACTCGGTGGACGGTCTCAGTGAGTTGAGGAGACAAATTAGCTCGACAAACAGGGCAAGTAGAGTGAGAAGCCAACCAAGCGTCAATACACTCGGGATGAAACACATGGTCACATTTAGGGATTAAACGCAGCGTTTCATCATCTTCAAATTCATTCAAACAAACGGCGCATTCTAGGGCACTTTTACCAATTTTATGCTCTTTCACGTCGGAGTAAATTAGAGTCGGAAACGTTTCGATTACGGCCGGATCGAGGCCGCGAGTAGCGCGACGGGAGCGGGCGGCGGCGGTGGAGATAGGGCGGACAGTGTTGGATTGGGAATCGTTGCAGTGGCGGATGTAGACGGAGAAGAAGGCCATGAAGAAGAGGGCGGCGATGAGGATAACGATGATGACGGCCATGGAGCCGCTGAGACGGTACTGGTAAGGGTCGGATCTGGGGTCGGGGGGGAGTTGGGACTGGGCGGAGACGGAGAAGAAGAGGAGGAGGAAGAAGAAGAGAGCGGCATGGGCGGCGGTGAGAGAGGACATGGTTTTTTGGTTGATTGGAAATTTGGGGGGTGGGGTGAAGAGGAAGTGAGAGGGTTTATTATGGAAGAAAGTGGAGGTTGGTGGAGGAGGAAGCCATGGCGGAGGAAAGTCAAGGGAAGGTTTAAAAAAGACGGAGAAGGGAATCAATAGAGGGAGGAAGTAGGAAGACGCTTGGAAACGGTGTCGTGTTGGGCAAGAAATGCATGAGGGTGATTTGGAGTTTGGACTTTCACTGTGGGCCCACGTATGAGGCAGAAAATACCTATTCTGGATTTTTTTGTACAAATTCAGAAAAATCACGCTAACTTCTATTTGGTTCTAGACTTTTAAATTTAAGGCCCGACAAATATTTCAAACCTAAAATTATGATATATTTTTTAAAATGTAATATTTTAAAATTTAAGAATCAAACTAGTTTCAATCCCATGAAAATGTAGACGAAAATATTGATTTCAGTGTAGAACTTTGTTTTAGAAAAAATGATAAAAACAAAAAAATAATTTTCTTGATTGGCATTTTTGCAATATTGTGTTTACGTCAAGATTGGATGACTTGTTTTTGAATTTCCGACATTATATCAATCAATCAGTTGAATTATGTTTAGACGGTGGAAAATTCAAAATTTTATATATATTACATGTTTATAATTTATTTATTTATTTATTTATTTATTATTATTATTATTTGAAATTGTGTTTAATAGCTTAAATCTATTTGAGTTAATGAAATGGAGAGAAAGAAGATACCAAATATGTCCTTGTTAAGCTTTTTGTTTTCGCACAGTTTGAAGGGGAGAGTTTTGGAATTTTGGGAGGAGTGGGTGGTGGTGGTGGTGGTGAAATTAAAGAGTGACAATTTGGAATGGTGTGGACGATTACATTAGTCGTGGATGGCGTTCCATGTGGTGGAATTCATATACACGATTTTCATTTTTTGTTTTTTCCTCTCATTTTCTGATTTATGTACATATTTCTTTATATATATGATTGGAAATATCTAAAATCATTGCAGAATTTTAGTATATAAAATTAATCAACTTTTTTTTTTTTTTTTTTTTTTTTTTTTTTTTTTTTTTTTTTGTTTGTTGAAGCCAAGATCCCAATAAGGCAAAGATTCTTACCTTCATTCCACAACAAAGATAAATATGTTTTAGTTAGAAAGAAAATAATTTGACTTGCAAAATATATATTAAAAAAAAAAAAAAAAAACTTGCAACCAATTTCATGTTTGTCACACAAACTCTAAAGCTTGAGTTAGATAGTGAAGACTATGAAAACTTTAAGATTTGTGAGTGAGAATTGATTTACTTTCTTTTAGAGCTATAATGATGTATTTGTAAAAATAAATGACCTAGATTATCCTTCATAGAATTTTGAACTTACATTAAGATAACTTTTTATCTTCTCCAGTCATGGCATGACATAGGTCGAAGTCGAGCACCATCCCCTAAACACATTTTAGTCCTAGGATGATGTTCTTGGGCGGGGCATGCACATGCATGCCTCATTGGACATTTTGTTAGGCTCGGTTGAGCATATTGGCTTGGCCCAACCCTCTCCACTAAGTTCATTTTTGTTACTCGTCTCCATCGATATTTAAAATATTGACATCAATGAAAATGTTGAATCTCAATTTTATAAAAACGTAGATGTCTCATGGCTATTTTTGTTAAAAAAAATAATAATAAATAAAATTAAAAAATTAAAAAATTAAAAAATTAAAAAATTAAAAACAAAAAGAATTAAATAATTTATATCTAAATTACAAGTAAACATTTTATCCTTTTTAAATGAGACAGTATTTGTTATAATTAAAATTATAGACACATTAGGTTTCATTTTGTTGCTTTTTTTTTTTTAAAAAAAAAAATTATTTTATCAATTTTGTATGGTATAAAAGGAATGTCAATTCATCTCTTATAACGATATCGAAAAAATTATTTTATCAATTTTGTATGGTATAAAAGGAATGTCAATTCATCTCTTATAACGATATCTAATTCATAAATATATGAAAATGTGGATGAAAATTTAATAATGATTTCCATCAAGAATTTTTATCTGATGAGAGAGAAATTTGTTTCTCTCACTAAACACTATTCTTACTATAAGGAGTATCACTTTTTATGTCTTTTTTTAATGCATTCATCTTTATAGGTAGGTTACCAACTAAATAATTATGAAGACATACTAGTCCAATTAAATGAGATCACCTAAAGTATGGGTTGAGATTCATATCACACATCATCCTTGGATTAGTTTCTTTAAGAGGATAAGTTTGCTTTAGATCAAAAAGTGGTGCCCTTTGAAAACCTAATAGAACCAACTTTCTCTAGCCTCCTTGACCTTTTTTTTTCTAAAAAAAAAAAGTTCACACTCAATTAATTAATTGATGTTAAGGTCCATGCTGAATTCATTTCGGTTCGGTATATATATATAAATATCATCATCTCCAACTAACTTAACCATTAGAGTGGTGTTTAGCTAACATCACCCTAATGCAACCCTAATTCCATAAAACATATACTAGCTCTAAAGAGTTGATTTTTAAGCATCTACTACAATTATCTATTAGCACGATCTAAAACGAGGCCCGGAAATTTTCAAATGCAAGCCTATGCGATAAGTTTGAGTAATTTAATAGGGATACAAAGTTCAACAAAACCACCTCAAATGTTATTGAATAGAAACGATCAAGATGTTTAGGACATGTTTGGTAGGAAATTTGAAATAAGAGATTCAATGAAAACAAAGTTGTATTTCATGTTTTCATATATGTGTTTGGTATAACAAATTTAAAATTGGACTTTAACTTAAACAATTGTTTTAAATGTGGTTGATACTATATTTATAAACCATATAACTAGTTATAGCTATCCACTATATATTAGGTTGATTGTAAACTATTATTAATTAATTTATGAAAATGTTTTAAGTTAAATTTTTTGTAATATTTTATAACTTATAGTGAATTACATATTTTAATTTTTAAAAATGAATTGTGTTTATTACATGGAATATGGTATTTCCAATGATTTTTATCTTTATTTAATATAATTTTACATTTTAAATTTTAAATTTTAAAATATGATATACCGAAAACATTAAAAAAATTAGTTTCAAAATTTACACCATTTAAATTATAGAATCTAAAACAGAACTCATATTATCTACCAAACACATATTTACTAAAACTAATAAATTTGAAAATGTATTTTTAAGTATTTATAGGAGTTGGATGAGATATTGAAGTTTGAAAAAGTCAACACGATTAGATCATTGGTGATGAAATGGGAACAGAGGGAAAGGACTAAGGAGGTTGCAATTGCAAGTAAGAAAGAAAAGCATGGGATAAGGTTCTAGAAGCATAGTATTCACAAGTTTTATTATTCTTTTTTTCGATTTTTAAAAATTAAGCAAAAATTAAGTATATATTTATTTAATTTCTTATAATAATTTGTATTTTTCTTACAATAAAAAAATAAAATGGTTACCAGATTTTATTTAATTATTATAATCATTATTATTTAAAAGTAAAGGCTTTGGGAAATGGAAATGAGAGTGGAAAGAACAAAAAGTTCTAAGCTAAAAGTGGCGGAATGTACAAGTAGAATCGAACGGAGTCCTTGGAGCCATTTCTGCCGCTTATTTTTATTTAATTATTTCCCTTTTTTATTTTAAAATTTCTCTTTGACTTTTTTTTTTCCTTTTTTTTTTGTGCCAGGAATGTTTGGTACTATAAAATTAAAACTTTATATATGGTAAGAAAAGACTGTAAAATACAAAACAAATAAGAATAGAATGCACTAATACGAATATAATATAAATAAATAAAATTTTTAATTTACTATTTAAAAATATAATTTACTATTTTTTATATATTTTATAAAAATGTGTATCAACATCGACATATTATCAATATTTTCGTAAAATTTTAGACCCTAACATTTTAAACCTTGCTTACCACACGAGCATTTTAATTTTTTTTTTCAAAATTCCATATGGTATATTTGTCTTTACTCTTTAAATATATCATTTATGTATAAATTATTAGACTTTATTGGTAAAATGAGTAATAGCTCAACTAACATCAATCAAGTATTATCATCTTCGAAGTTAAATGTTTGATTTTCCCTTCTCTTATTGACAAAAAAGAATTGTTAAAATTAGAGTTTGTAACTTGTATCTCGGTGTCAGAGATTCGAGTCTCCCACTTTACAATTAATAATAATAGAAAAAAAAAAAGCTTATTAGGTAATTTGAATAGATTTACCTCTTTTGCAATTGTAGGGTAGGAAATAATAAATAATATTGAAATGGACCATGGAATTTTTTAGGTAAAATAGTTCATACTAAAGGGGAAAATTGAAATTAGAGAAATTAATAATAATAATAAAAAAAAGGATAAAATTAATTGGAATGAATAAATTAAAATTCAACTAGCTGAATATCAGATATTGATTGATTTAGTTTCTTAAACTATAAAGCAGAAGAATATTGTTGTTAAACTGATTAATCATTTGGCATCAATTTTTCCAAACAAGAAAACATTTGCAAGATATAATTATTTTTGTGATTTGCTTATTTTGTTCATAACATACTTTTATATACTTCTAAAATAGTAACACATACAAATAATTGCTGATTTTGTTAACTTGAAAATCATACTTGTCCCTCACAAAATCTTAACCAAAAAAAAAATAGAAATAGTATATGTGACAAATGTATAATAAATTATGTATATGAATTCCATTAAAAATTAATAATGCAAAGTTTAATAAGGAATAGAATGGTTTTTTTGACTTCCTCACATGCAAAATAGGTAAGCTATTTAAAGGCGATTTGTCTATCTGTATTCATTATTCTAAGATCTTTCCCCACTTTTCTATGAGCCCATAAGTTTTTTATGCTTGAATTTTAAATAAATCAAGGATTTCTTTATTAATCCTTCTATAATAAGTGTTAGATTTCATTTGAATGATTTTGATAATACAAGCATTTGAACTTGGTCAATATAATCTAAAATAATAAAGAATAGTTTGATAATTATAAAATATTCAACGACAGAGCAAACATAACTCATTGATATATAATACTTGTTAGGGATTAAGAGATTCATGTTTCGATTTAGGAAGAATTGCATAGAGAATCCCTTTATAGGGCCCAAATGAAAATTAACCCCAAATTTGAAAACAAATGAATTTTGGCATTTTGCTTGTGTTAGCGTCGTGAGAAATTATCACTTTAATCTCAAATTCATTTCTTCCTTCTTCTTCGTTTTGAAGTTGCTCGATCTGGAAAAAAAATTTGCTATTTTCTTATTTTTCTTCTCTTTTGCATTCTTCTTCTTCCACATCTTGTTGGTTATGCGCTGTCGTCTTCTTCTTCATCTTCTTCTTCATCTTCTTCTTCCATTCTATGCTTTTTCTTCTTCTTCCTTTTTTCTATGTTTATCTTCTTCTTCATTTTGTAGTTTTTCCTCTCCCTTATTTGTCAAGCAATTTTTCACGAAGAAAAATAATTGCAATCGAGTCTGATGAGGAACAAGAGGAAGGAGCGATAAGTGAGTGAGAAAATCCGAGCAAAAGAAAAAATCGAAGAAAAAAATTATAGTTGTGTTCAATGAGGAACAAGAGGAAAGAGCAAGAAACTAGAGCGAGAAGCGAGAGGAAGAATCTAAACAAAGGAAAAAAATTGAAGAAAAAATTGCAATAGTGTCTAATGAGGAACAAGAGAAAGAAGTGAGAAATTGGAGTAAGAGGACAGAGCGAGAGTTAGGTCCTTACGCTCGTTTTGAGGTCAAATTGGTACTTTCACATGTAGTTGAGGTTAACAGAAGACTATTTTTCATTCATTTTTTAAGATTGGGCCATTTTTCATTTGAACACCTGCCATGTGTATGAAAACCCCTTCTATTTGTAATACCCATCATCCTAAAAAATTAAAAAATAAAAAAAAATAGCTACCCTGCATTATAGTTATAATGCACAAAACGTATATTTTACATCCTTGCTATCACTGCATTTTTTAGAACTTATTTGAGAGAATTAAAATAATACGTCAGAAGATGATTTTAACTGATTTTACTCTCAAATTTAAGAGTAAATTAGAAATTTCTCCACACACATATATATATAAATTTCCCATTTTTTTTTTTTTTTGATTTTTGGCAATAATGACCAATTTTAATTTTATTAAAAAAAGAAAAAGACCGCCACACAACTTTTTAATTGAATCCATGTTTTAATTGAATTAAAGAAATTAATCTTTGACTCAATTTATTTTATTTTATTTTATTTATTTATTTATTTTTTTGTTGAGAATATGACTGAATACATTTAAATAAGTGCTTGTGTGGGTGTGAGCATTATAAGCCCAAAGTTGGGAGAAAGTGTTTTGAATTATGCTCTTGACAAAGCAATCATAATTGACCAAACCTAACAAAAGTCATTTATTTATTTTAAAGATATGATGGTTGGGATCTTATTTTTAATAAAATGGTATAGGTTCTTTCCAAGAAGTGGAGGTCAGATGATGCAAATAAAAAATAAAGGTCAAAAGTGGAGCATATGATCAAAATTAGATTTAAAAAAGTAGGAATAATTTTTTTTTTTTGAAAAAAAACAAAAAAGAAAATTAAATTGTTCAATTGCTTTCAAAGGCATCACCTCTTGGATAATTATATTCAATTCATACATATGAAATGAAGTTTCTTTGTTTGAAAATAAAGAGAAATTTTAAGAAAAATGAAAAATAATCATAAACCCTTTTTAAATTTAGATAAGGTTCTTTTATATCATAAATGGTCCTCACATGATTAGATTATTCTTTGACAAAGGACTTTGGAACTCACTTCCTCCATAGACTTTTGTTTTTATTTTTACATTTCCTATATTTTCTTCCTTTTTAGTGTACAAAAGATACTTTTAATTAATCAAATAGATAGGTATAAATTATTTCTTAAAAATAGCCTTAGTATTAAGCTTGGAATGTTCGAGGAAATTTGTCAGGTCGAATCCATTCTTGATGTTTCTTCGAGCTATTGTATTTAGAGTTAAGCAAAGTCCGCCTATAAAGCAATACGATAGTATAAGTACAATTCTTTTTTCGTCAACATACAAAAAGAAAATGCTTCTCAATTTTTCCACTTGTTTAAAAAGTACTCCTATAGTTTTTTAAATTACAATATTACACTTGTCGTTTAATTAAGTTTCAAAACTACCTTTGGAACAGAAATCTATTAAGATGTTGGACAAAAATTGAGATATGAGATATGAAAAATCACCACAATGTTCTAGGCCATCATCACACACTCGTTTCATATTCGAATTTCAATATAATATTCTAACGAAATTCTACCTTAATAATAATTTTGAAATATTTATGAATGGTTAAGGTAATATTATAAATTTTTAAATATATGAATATATTTGAAATAAAGGACAAAATTTAGGTTTTTTTTTTTTTTTAATATTAATTTAGCATTTAAAAAAAAATTAACTTACGTTCTTTTGCAGTCATGTTTTTTTTTTCTTTTTAATTTAAATTAGAAGAGAAACTTTTAGGTGCCACTTTATGGGTATACAATTTTTGAGTTATGTCTCATACTCAATTCTTTATTTTATTAGTTTATTAGTTCTTTATTCACTAAATTAAAACTTAGAAAAAGAAAATCACTTTCAAAGATAGCACTAATGCTAATTGTTTTGAGAAATTATGTAAGGTTGAATGAGTAAATTTTTCTCTGTTAAAACAAATATTAAGTCCATATATGTGATATATAAAAACAAATTCTAAAAATAATTTTATGATGTAAAGATTTGTGGGAATAACAAAATCCCTATTGAATTTGGAACATGGATTGGATGGTGACCTACCCAATGAATAATGATCTTGCAATGACTTTGACTTTTTCAAACATTTATTGGAGAATTAACATGCTTTGACTTTATGAGTTTAACATTATTGCTTAGTCTTCTACCCAAAAAAAAAAAAAAGAAAGAAAAAAAGAAAAAAAAAGAAATTAAAATGTGAGAGTTATTTTTTTAAGATTTAATTATTATATCTTTAATGTCTAGACTTTCGTGCTTTATTTTGGTCTTCAAACTTCTACATGTTTTATTTTATCTCTCAAATTTATTTAACAAAGTGTTATTGTTATTATTTTAAATTTAACATGAATCTAAAATGTCTAAACTTATTATATATATAATCTTAAAAAATACAATTCAAGTTTAAAGAAAAATAAAACTTTAGAAAGACAAAATTTTGAAAGAAAAAACAAATTTAAAAACTAAAAATTTAGTAGAATATATAAGAATCAAGTTCGTGAATTCCCTTATAAAATTATAGGTAAACTTATGAAATAGAGTATAGAAAATGTTAATACGAACAAATTTTATAAAAAGAAAAAAACAAATTAACTCTAAGAAAATCACTAAGCTCAAAGATCGATCCTCTAAGATAGTCATCAAGTCTAAAGACCAATTATTCAAGAAGATCATTAAACACAAAATACCAATCATCCAAGAGAATTAAAAAACTTAAGGACTAACGAATAATTTATTAAAATCAATACAATATAGAAAGCTTAAATCGTACGTATTAAAATTATGCAGAAATGTGGTGGAAGAGACTGGACCTGTCCACCCCTTCTTGACATGTGGCATGAACAAACAGAACCCATGAGCCATTCAAACCAAAAGGGCTGAACCAAGACATCTCAAAATGGGCTATATGTTGAGCAAAATCAGTAAGCTTCTATATAATCACATCTAAAAACCAGTGTGCAAATAGTTTCATGATGAATGATTTTATTGCAATTGTCCAAGATCGCAAAGTTGAGTGTCCCACACTACACTATTCTTCATATTTACCTATATAATCAATTTTTTCTCTGCTCGTTCATATCTCATACACTTCAAAATATTTCAAATTACATATTTCGTCACTAAATTTTGAGATTTATGTCTATTTATTTTCTAAAATTTTTAATTTTATAAATTTATTAATTTATAAATTTTGATATTTTTTAAAAATTTACCAATTTGTTAAATACAAAATTAAGAGTTTAGACTTTAATTAGACATAAAATTTAAATTTATATAATAGATTTTAGTGTCCTACAGACCCTACCCCTATTTTATTCTATATTCCCTAAAATTTTATGTTAAATATCAATTAAATTAAATAAATTTTAATGTCCAAGAGACAAAGTTGAGTGCCCTAGACTATTCTTGGTAACGAACTAATCCTTATTGATTTTTTTTTTTAAATTTTTAAATTGAATAGTTAGTTTTCACTAAAACTAATTCATTTTGATGATTAAATTCTCGAAAAAAATACTCTACTTAAATCTCCTAATATAAAAAATAATAATTAACTACCAAATTATCTCATTGTTGATATAAATAGTTAAAATGTTAACCTTTATGGTCCATAATTATAAAATTATCTAAGTCACAGAGATGTGGTACGCAGACTCGGTTTGTGAGTTGAATTAGTAATAATTATATGTGTAGATAATAATTATCTATGTCTGGAATTGCCGAGTTGAGTTGAATTGGTATAATTGTCTGTGTTTGAGGTGTAGATTTGAGTTGAGTTGGACATTTAGGAAGTCTATGTTTGGACGTACAATTGAGGTTGGTTGAGTTATTAATATCTAGTGTAATTTTTTATAATATACAAAAGTATGCATTTTTTAATGAGTTTTTGTTTCTATGTTTTGTGTTTTGTGTTTATTTTATTTATTTATTTCTTTGCTTAACTTTTTGTTCTACCATTCAACTACTCACATCTTTTCTCAAATTTTTAACACTAATTTGAGATGTGGACTTAAAAATTTGTTTTACAATTTTCTACATGTAACTATTGCATTTGATGTACACAAAATGCTTTTATTTATGTAATCAACAACCTTACATGCAATATACTTTAACCGTGATGGATCATATGAGTTAAATATGTACAAAAAATAGGGTTGTCATCCGTGGTTTATTTATATGTTCACAATATATATATAAACATGGCCAACAATGGGCCTATTTCATGCATACAGAAAAATTTTTTCATTAAAATGGTCAAGCTAGTCAATCTTACAAAGTAGATGCAAACAATACATCTTCTTAGATTGTAGTAGGACATTTAAAAAGCATACAAAATTATGGATGTTGTGACAAGTATGTCTCTAAGGATGACTCAATCATCCTTAGACAATCCCTCAATGTCAAATTACTACACAAGACGACTATTAAATACACTCTAAACTAATACTTTCAAATTTATATTTAAAAACACTTTTACTAATAATTTTTTTTTCTTTTCATATGGTTGGTCGAGTTGGTGGTTGGAGTTGGTCACCCGGGTTGATAGTTTGAGTTGGCTGCCAAAGGTGGTCATTGTCGGAATGGATCATGAGAGGTGGTCTCTACTGGAGTTTGTCACGTAAGGAAAACGTTGGTATTGATCGTTAGAGTTAGTCGTTGGAGATGAACAACAAAGTTGGTGGTTGAAGTTGGTCGCTCGAGTTGATTGTTGGAGTTGGCTACCAAAGGTGGTCGTCGTTGGAGTTAATCATCAAAGATGGTCTTTGTCGGACATGGTTGCCTGAGGAGAATGTCAGTGTTGGTCATCAGAGGTAGTTGTCATTGAAGTTGATCATTGAAGGTAATTTTCTTTTGGAGGTAGAATTATCGTAGGAGGTGGATGCCGTAGAGCCCAAAGTTGATTCCCGAAGTTGGCCGCGAGAAGGTAGTCATTAGAATTGGTCGTCGGAGTGTGGCAACAGTAATCACCTACGGTGGCTGATGAGTGAAGTAAGTAATTGAAAAAATTGGAGGGAGTAATAATTGGGTTGAATTAGGGTGAGTTCGGGTGATTTGGTAGAAATAACCAACTCAACTCTACCAACATTTAAAGTTGGTAGGCCAAAAATTGAGTTGGTAATTTTTACCAACTCAAACCAACTCATGTTGGAGAGCCAAACAGGACAATAAAACTTGAAATGTAAGTATTAAAATAATAAAATATATAAGAATGAGGGTCAACAGAGAATGAAGAGAGAGTGAGAATAGGGACGAGAATAATGTAGCCTACAATATTTTTTTTCCCTCCCCAACTTCTCCATCGTTTGCCCTATTAGCACAAATCCAAATCCTTATAAGGAATGCTAAACAACCTTACTAATAGATCAATTCCGTTTTAAAATTTTTTAATTTGTTAGAAATTTATTAGATAAAAGTAAAATTTAGAGTCCTGTTAAACACTTTAACTAAATTTATTAGAAATTTATTAAATAAAAGTAAAATTTAGAGTCCTGTTAAACACTTTTAAAAGTCAAGAAATTTAAATTTAATATATTAAACTTGTAATTTAAATTTTAAAATAAGATTTTTATCAATAAACATTTTTGCTAATTATATTTTGCTGGTTTGTTCATATATATATATATAGCTAATTTCCCATCCTACCCCTACCCCTCTAAGTTGACAAGAAAATGCATTTTAATGGCCCATAATCTGCTTTGATCAAAGCTGGGCCGAAACCATTGGGAATTATTGGGCTACTTTTAACAATACAAAAAGGAATGTCAAATTTTAGATCGAAATATTTGATTTTTTTTTTCTTTAGTTCATTTACATTTGATTTTATATTTGGAACTTTTAAGATTATTTCATTTTTGTTCGTAAAGTTTTATAATATTTAGTGTAGTTTCTAAAATTTTAAGTTGATTATAGTATTTTGATTCTCAAAGCTTCAAATTTTATAATATATTTTACAAATTTATAGATTCTTGATGTTGTCTTTAAATTTGAAGGGATGAATTGAGAAAAGTCAAAGCTTCTGTAATTAAAATTGTAATTAAATATTTAAATTATTCTAGAGGTTAATTATTTTACGTAGCACATTTATGCATATATTAACAAAAAAAAAAAAAAAAAGTCTGCTTATTAATTTTTTTTCTATTTAAAAAATTCAATTAAAAAAAGTGACATAGATAGCTTAGGCTCCATGTGGTAATATAATATACACACTCAAATTAAATTAAAAACAGCTATATTTATTTATCTAAAAACTATATATTTTTTAAATGCAGTAGAGTAATATAATATTGAAATTTATTATACAACCATATCATAATAATAATAGAAAATATTCAATTTGTCGGTCTAAATAAAAAAACCTATTCAATTTGTTGCTTAGACAGGCATGGAAAGTTTATGAATCTTATAATAGGTACAAGAAAGGCCTAAATCACCTAAATTTTTGTCAATTTAATTATAATTGCTTGACATGGAATACTTTTGTTTGTATGCTAAATATATAATGTTGAGTAATAAAAAATCAAATGAAGAGTGTGAATTTAATCAAGTAAAAATACTTTTTAAATTTTTGGTATGATATTCACCCAAAAGTAATTATATGAAAATATTAAAAATATTTATGGGAAGTTTAATGCAACTTTTGGAGTCTAAAACATGCTTTGAGTACATTTAAAGCATTTTCCCCCAAGATGTCATCATATTTTATAACATAATTTTTTTTTATTAAAAAACATTCCAAAATTGTTAAAAATACTTTAAAAAAAAACACATTAGTAGAAAAAACACAAAATTAGAGTAATTTCAAACTCATTCTCAATGAAGAGCACTATAAAATACTTTACGAAAAGTTATTCAGAATTTATTGATCTTAAATATATACTATTTCAATTTTTTTAAAGTATGGCCTAGACAAGAGATTTTAAGTGTTATTTAAAAAGTCACTTTTAATCGACTCTTACTATATAACTTTTTCTTTCTTTTGTAGAATGGTGAAGGAAATAACATCTCACTTGAAAACATTGCTCTCAAATAAAGTATTCACTAGGAGTACTTTTGTTAAAGTGCCTAGATTAAAAAAAAAGTTACTTATGTCTTGTAAAAAGAACACTATAGTTTAATTTTTTAATAAAAAGAATACCATTCTTGAAGCTTTTGGAAACACATAATTTGTGGTGGTTAGCACCTTGGATATTAGGTTAGGCATCAATAATTAAATTGGCTAGTGCTAAAATTTAAGAGTTTCTCTATGTAATAATGAATGGTTGATAATCCATGATCTTTAAAAGAAAAAAAAAAAAAAAAAAAGGACTAGCTACTAAATTGATGTAACTTTTTAAACAAAACTATGGTAGATGAAAACCTCAGCTATATTCTAAAATAAATTACCTTTTTGGGTCTTTACATGATTATTAGTGAATATATTGAGAAAGACGATCTAATTGAGAGAAAAGAAGACCCTTTTTTCTTTTTTCTTTTTTCTTTGAAATGTCCATTGGGATCCAAAACCCTAATTATAGATATTGTTTGAAAAATATGTCACATGGGTTCCTCTCCCTCTAGGCATTTCTCTCTCACTCACTCTAGGATTGTGTAATTTTGTAAGTTTGTTTAAGTTCAAAGCAACCCATTATGAAAAAGTGTATATATATTGAAATCATGATAATGAAGAAGGTTGAATAATTATTGTTTATAATAAACACACAAAAAGAAACTTGACTCCCTTCTCCATTTTTGTACCAAAAGGGGAATGAATTGAATTGAATTTTTTATGAAAGGAAAAAAGAGGGAGGAAAGGAATTTTAATTTCAAGCCCTTTTCTTAACTTTAGATTTCCAAAGACATAATAATTATTTTTTTGCTTATTAACTTTTTCCTATCCAAATCATTGCAAAGTTTGGGACAAAATCCTCCATTGCATGTGAATTTTTTAACTTTTATCCCTATTAATTTTTAGTTCAACAATTTTTTTTCCTTTTATTTATTTATTTATTTAGTTTTTTACTGTTTGACTGGTTTCTTGGACGGTGTTGGATGCCTTTTTAGTTGGGTTAGAGGACATTTTGTTGCTATGCTTGACTATGTACTTTGATTATCAAAATTTTGTTTTTTCTTAAAAGAAAAATTATTACTATACACCTTCATTTGGTGACAAGGTTTGAGTATGTTCATAGCTAGCTTCACCATTTTTTTAAAAGTTCAAATTAATTACTAACATAGAGTATGAGTTATATATATAGTTGAATGGGGTGACAAATATAAAAAAATAAAAATAAGAGATTGGGAGAGTAACAATAAAAGAAAATTTAAAAAAAAAAACTTGTGGCATGAGAGTGTCATTATAACACTCATGTTATTGTATATATAATAGACTAAATATTTTTAGTTGATATTTATTCAATGTTTTATTATTATTATTATTTAAAAAAAAGACATTCAAGTTTGAGTATGTTTAAAATACATTTGGTTTCGTCAAAGCAAACGTATCTTAAGTGACATACACAAATCGATATATTAGCTCACAAAATCAAATGTATCTTAAGGCTTGCACACCCTTCCTAAACAAACATTGCATATAAACTGTTTGGTCATTTTTAGTCATTGGATTCTTATCAAATTTGTGCTATTCAAACTCAACAATACATTTCTTGTTTTCACTTGGTTCATTATTACTCATGTGGGTACTTTTTTTTTTTTTTTTTAAGAGACTTTTGTTAGTAGTAGATATTTGAAACGTTTTTTAAAAGAACATTTGAAATAATGTCACATGCAAGCGTGCATTATACTAACAAGGTCATATTAAATGATGAAAGGACCTTTTTTGAGACTAATAATACAATAGGCTAAGTCCTTATTCAAACCTTACCTAAGAATAGCCTCATCAGAAACTTTGGCAACAGAAGATTCAATTGAAAACATGAAAAGCAAGGTTTTGTGATTTATTTATTTATTTACTATTATTATTGTTATTTTGTCTTCTAAATATCAAAAGACAAATTTCTTTAGCTTACCTGTCTTCACCCAATTATCTTGGGGAAATTTTTTGTTTAATCTGATAAAATTATCCAAAATTGCCATCACAGGATCACATCCACAAATTATGGGATTTCAGAATATTTCCAATATAATATAATATATTTATTTTAAGATCACCGCGATTTTTTATTTTAAAAAAATATATAAAAACAATTTCTTAAAATATGAATTGATTATTTTCAAATTTAAAATTGTAAAATAATTGAAGATATAAATAGTTATTTTTCAACTTTTGTTAATGAAAATAAAATTGCATCAATTGGAATATCTAGAAGTTAATAACATAGAAAAAAAATGGAGTGACTTCAAAACCAATACAAATGGCGAATTAAAAAAATTATTCAGGTGAAAATGTGATCAAATTAATTCAAAGAGCGATTATTAAAAAAAAAAAAACGATGAAAATTAACAATTAAAGAGTTGACACGCAAAAATTTGCATATATAAATCCAAAACAACACTAGATCGAGTGTCTTTGACATACCTTCTAATTGAAATGTTAATGTCAAGAGATTTTTATTTCAGAGAAATGTAAATTAAAATATTGTTAAGATGATGATGTCTAACAAATATTTATGTGGAAATTGTGAACTAAAAAAAATCACAAAAAAATTGTTTTAATTAATTTCACTCCTTCTAAATATTAGTTATATTTTATTAATATTAAGTGGATAGTAGTGATATTTTTTTATATATATTTTATCAATTTTTCTATGGTATAATATATAGAAATGTCAACCCATTTCTTATGTCACTATTGAACCCATATGGACATATATATTTGAAAATGTTGTAATAAACGTTGATAGGTCTCAAGAAAATTTGGTGGCCCACATCAATAAAAACTCGTCCCACTCCTAACTTAAACACAACTCAATATCAAAACAATGATTTTTTTTGCTTGACAAATTAATATTAGATTAAAAACATAGAGACGGAAAGAGGAAGAATCAATTTTACCTCTAAATTTGATAATGGGTAAACTTTTATACTAAGTGTCCCTATGTGTCTGATACGACGCGAAGCTTATGTGTCTGAGATGACGCGAAGCGACCGATGTCTTCAAAAAGGGTTAATTTTAAAAGAAAATAAAAAGGAGTCATCACCAATCTTTTTTACGGTGTGATTGGACACAAAAGTAAAATAAACAAGTTTTAATTAAAAAGACAAAAATGTTCTGCGAAAACTACAGTGAGTTCAGGAGTCATTTGTGTATGGTAAGATGTTAGCACCTGATAGCACCATTTAAAAAACGGTGGCCAAATTTCAAATCTTGAATTGAAAATATTCTTTAATTTTTTAAATTAAAATTAATGTCTTATTTTACCCCTTATTACTCCAATATTTGAAGCAATTATCCCATAAAATAAGTGGAACAAATTCCGTAATTCATCACCTCTAGAAAGTGAGAAGTTGTTACATATTCTCAAAATCTGTCATAGGATAGTATTTAAATAAATGAAGTTTATTTTCTTCATTAAATTCATTTTTTTCTTAAGAATTCTAAGAAATCGAACTTTCAAATTTCCTAGATTTCATCATATGATTTTTTTCTAAAGGAAAACGGTCTTAAAAATAAGTTATTAGAAAAATAATTGATTAGAAAACCTTTTGAAATCCTAGATTAATTTTTGAATGTTTGAAAATACAAAAAGTGTAACTTTTAAGGAATTCTTTTAATGATTTAAAAAGAGTTTTGTAAAAGATTTTAAAATTTAGAGATATTTAAATTAGAAGGATTTTAAAACTTTAAGAAATTTTTATTAGAAAGATTTTAAAACTTTGGAAAATTTTAATTAGAAATCGAATAAGACTTAATATGAACATTATATAAGAAAAATATAATTAAAGAAGTATCATAATAAATTAAGCAAACATAAATGAGCATAATTAAATTTAATAAAAACATATTGAAGATCGATCTCGGACTCCCAAAAAATTGACTCCTCACCTCTAGAATTTTAGAAAATCGGACTCCTAAATCTTCTAAATTCCGTCGTCAGACATTTTAAGGAAAACATTCTTGAAAACAATTTTTTTTTTTAAAAAAAGAAAAAGATATTAAAACATTTTCTTCAACAAAACTCAAAGAGATTAAATATTAATAATTTTGAAATAAACTTAAAAGTATTAAAATGCAAAAGAAATTTTACTAAAAAGTACATTAATTTAAATATGTAAAGTTACATTGATAAAATATATAATTTAATAATACATTTAAAGTAATAAATAAATAAGTAGTGATATTTACAAATATATTAAACGTTTAATAAAACATATTGGAAATCGATCTCAAACTCCTAAAGAACCAACTTCCTCACCTCAAGATTCTAGAAAATTAGACCCCAAATATTTCTAGAATCCGTTGTAGGAGTTTTTTTAGAAAAAAACAAACAAATACTAAAAACAATAGACTAATATCACTTAATTATAACACAACATGAATATATTAGAATAGTAACAAAATGAAATGCTTGAAACATAAAGTGATTAAATGTGATACTTAAGATAAATTAGACAAATAAACTAAGAAAAATGCCAAATAAAGAATATAAAAAGATAAATTAAAGAAAAGAAATAATAATAATAATAACAATAGTAATAATAATAAATAGATAAATAAACAATTTTATCTCTTAACTTGATAATGTGTAAACTTGATAAAGAGAACCAGAAAAGAAGCGAGTGTACCTTTGTTCGTTTCTTCTCTACCAAGCACGAAAGTTTAATTTAAGGATAACTATAGGTCGGTGGCTACATAAGGAAACTCCGTTTCAATCTGCTTCCCAATTGTGAGACATCTACCTTATCCCGATCATAAGGAGAAGTTCACTATGATGAGGTACTTTTTTCCCCTTCCAAAAAGAATGACATGCATAGGGGACCATCCTTTTGTTGTGGTATATGCTCCTGAGGTTTACAGATTCGCAGGGGGCCTCATACCTTACTTAGTTTAAATGACATTAACAAAAGCTTGCAAAACTAATTAGAACATTTTGAATTGAATCTTAAGTAGTCTATCAGTAATGAGAAGTTGCTTTGCTCTTTTCCGGTAGGAGAGTGAACGTTTAAACGATTAGAAAGTAAACGAACAACGGTTCTTCTATGTAGGTAATAGGTATGACATTCTCCCTTGACTTGACTCTCCTTAACGTCGAGCTAAAATGACTTCATAATATTTGCGTAATGTAGTAGAATGAAGGCTACACATCGAGACTCTCTTATCTATTAGTCTAAGTGTCTTTGCTAATTAGTTCGCCTACTATACTCTACTATTGAATACATTAGTAGGATAGACTAGGTTACCTCAACCACTGAATGACTTTCAACAAATATTATTATTTTTAAAAAATCACATTAACCAACTTATAAATTATTGAAATTTCAAAATTGTCTTTAAATTTAAAGTTTCTCCTATTTGAATCACTATAGAAGATGTAACCAAACAAATTAAAGTTAGAGAATTAATGAATTTTAAGAAATTTGATTGAGAGGGAGCAGGTCGGCATTGGCTAGAAATCATTTTGATTGGTTTAAATTTTAGAGTGGGTCCCATGTGACGTGGCAAAAATGTGAAAGAGGGGGTGTGTGGTAAGAGTGGTTTTAAGAGGAAGCCGCAGTTTTGTTAGACAGACCGTACGGTGACGAAGAGATGCCACGTGTACGGCGGAGAGAAGAGGAACAATGGAAGACTTCCAATAAGAAGATGACAAATCACTTTATGTCGAAATCAAACAGTCACAGTATGGTGAACCTTAATCAGGCAAGTAGGTGTCCTACAAAACCAAATGGCCACGCTCTCTTACCACTATTTTCTTGCATGCATGCAACAAAGTCCACACTATTTTATAATTGAAAGTCGGGAGATTTGAACTACAAATTTCGTATATACTAATATATTAATAAGTCAATTGAAAAAATTCTTTACTTTGCCCCTCCAATCAATTTCAATCTCAAATCATGAGTTGTTAACTAAGAAATGAGTCAAAGTGAATATATTAAAAGAGACCATAGCAATAGCAATAAATGATAAGTTAAAGTTACTTTAACCTAATGTTAATAGTTTTTTTCTTTTGTATTTTTCTTTATAGAAATATTCCATTTTACGTGAAGTAGATCAAATGCTTAATTAGATCTTCATTTTTGGTCAAAAATTTATTAATCATTGGCTAAGATGTACTCCTAATAAGTTAATTAGAATACCACTTAGTTATATTAAATATGTTATTTAAATAATGTAAATCAGAAAATGCTAAAGAAAAAGTTCAGCGAATTTTAGAGTAATATCTTCACAAGTACCCATTTTTTAAAAATAAAATATTAATACCTAATTATTAGAGTTGAGGGTAAAATATGAATCTGCCAACAAAATTTTAACTGATTATTAAGATCTTATTTTGTAACTACTTCGTTTTTTGTTTTTTTTTTAAAAAAATTAAGTCTATAGACACTATTTTTTCGTCACAAAATTTCTTTCTCTATTAGCTAGTTTTTACCAATGATTTAGAAAACTAATGCCAAATTTTGAAACTTAAATAAAGTTTCAGGCAAAAATAAGTTTATCAGCACATAAATTAAATTAAACCATTGAACACTTCAAATTTATAACACTGAACAAAGTTTTAGCACTCGAGAATTGTTTTTCTCTCTAAAAGAAAATTATCATTTTCATATTATATAAATATTCTATAATTCATTAGAACCATGAGAGAACTTTTTAAGACTTGGAATACTAACTTATTAGAGGGTAATTACAACACGTTTTAAAAGTATAAGGTTAAAATTGTAGCACTTATCAATTCCAGAGTTAAAATCAATAAAATCAAAAGTTTGTGGTCCAATAAATACAACTTAACAAGTTTAGGATTAAAATTGATTTTTTTTCTCCTTAATTTTAATATATATATATATATATATATATATATATATATATATATATATATATATATATATAAGTAAAAAAGTATCACAATTTTTTTATAAGCTTACTTCTTAAAATTTTACTTAAAAACAACAACAATAAATTATGGGATTAGAACTTTTTTTTTTTTTTTTTTTTTTCATTTTGTCCACCAATCACTCCAACAAATACAAATAAGTTTGGAGATCTTTAAGATTATGTTTTGGGATTATGATTTTGACTTTTTAGTTATTATAGCTAAGTAAGCTTCCCTTGTAAATTTGGTTTATACGTTAACTCCATTTGGCATTTGAAATTAAGCCATCACTCTCAAACTATATATCTAACTTTAACAATATGAACACAAGTTAATTACACAAATTAAGGCTTCTATAATCCCCATAGCCTATGGAAGAAAAACTCTCGAGATCCTATAATTTTAATAATTATATTATAGCATGTTATACACGAAAATGAATAATCTTGGTTTGCTTTAGTTAATAATGGTAACCCATTATTGTTTCACTTTGTGTAGAATTATGGATGATTTGTATAATCGATAATGGACTAATTATGGATAAATATTTAATTAGTCAATGAACAAATGGAAACACATCCAACTTTTTTCACATTATGTGTAACTATTTATAGTTTTTAGTTGGACTATTTGGTACTAATCATCCTAGATGTGCACCCCCCTAAAACAAGCCCAATATAATGCCTTTATTTCTAAGAAATTTTGGACATATAAACTTAATTTGGATAGTGTGTATTTTTAAATGGGTTTGTCTTGGAAAAGTTAAGATGTTCTCAAGAGTATATTGACATAATTATTAATACAATAAATATGTTCTAAACTCAAGATTATTATTATTTTCTTTCAACAGACAACCTTCAATTTCGAGAAATGCTCTTGATTTTTCAAGATAATACCTCTTTTCTAGATTCATTATTCTTGAATCATCTCAATTTTTGTTTTTTTATTGAATGTCCGTTTCAGCTATACCATATTAAATAGCATAAGGTTTCATCTTAAAATTGTGAGGTTTCTTCATTTTACCAATGTGAGATCTTCAACAAAGAAAAATAAAGAGAGAATTTAATAAGAAAGAAATTAAATGTGTATTGAGAGTGATTAGGAGAGCAACAAAAAAAAAAAAAAAGGTGTAGAAATTAAATTTTGTCGACATGTCAATATTTTCATATGCTTCTGAATTCGATATTGACATAAGGAGTGAATCAACTTTTCCACTATATATTGTATAAATATATAACAAAATATCTTTAATGGGAACATAATATTACTAATAAGAAATTTTAACTTATTTAAAATAAGTGAAATGCTTATTTATTATTTAAAATTTTTAATGATTATTTTTTATTTTTAAAATATCTATGACATCAATATTTGGTTTATATTTTCATGGGCATTTTCATAAAATTTGAAAATTTAACGTTTTAAAAAAGGGGACGATTCTTGGAAGTTGATAGTGTTGAAGTAAAAATTTTAAAGACGAATATCCATTCCCGACGTGTTTTGTGTTCGTTGTCATCTTCTTTTTGTTATCCTAGAATAAATGTGCACAATATTCCAATATAAACCCGATTGTAAAAACTATTTTAAAATTAGAATTTCATGTAACAATTATTTTGAGAAGAATATGAGAAAGATTGATAAATCACACATATATTACTACAACAATGTTTTTCAATTCGTCATCCTACAAATAATAATGTTGCCAGTTAGACAACACATATATGCCATATTTATGTGATTCAAACAACTTCAAATGTGCCTTAAGTGTTTGGTATAGCTAAGTTTACATTCAAATATTATTATACAAATCATTAGGCTATTTTAATTTCTTGACTGTTTAAAGGTAGGTAAGGGGTTTGTTTTTGTTGATTTTGAGGGTGGATATGATGGGATGGGTATTTTGATTAATTTGTAGCATTAGCCTTTCTTTTAAAGATAAATGGAAAGGACAAAAGAAAAAGAAAAAAAAAAGAGTAATATCTCTAATTAAACTAACTGTTGTCTTTTTGCAATTTGAACTTTTTCTTGTGTTGAAAGTTGAAACTTTTGAAAGGGGAGCTTTCCCAATTAGACCTATCTTGGTTTGGTTCAATGTAGGTATCATTCAGCCCCCATCTCTCTCTCTTTTTCACACACACACTCATTTGAGACTATAACCCACATGATCAATATTTACTCTCTCAAAATAATTTTTAGTGATTAATGAGAGTAATTAAGTAAATCTACTCCCATGAAGAAGATACTAATTACAACTAATTACAATTTTAAAAAATTAATAGTTTGAATCTCACTCACTTCACTTCATAGCTAAAGTTAAAAGTTAAAAGGTCTTTCTCAAAAACTTGAGACAACAAAACCTAAAAAGTGATCAAAATGTTGATTTTCAAATGAATGATAATGCTTATAAAAGTAAAAAGCTCTCTCTCTTTCTATTATATTTAAGTTGGAGAATTAATATATCAAACTTAGACAAAAAGGGACCCAGCTACTGCACATAATTAAACGTTGATTTTCAAATTTATGATTGTGGGAGTAAACCAAAAAAGTTGCTCTCTTCTATACTTGTATATGGGTGGGTGACATTATATTTGCGATCTAGACTATTTTTTGTAGATTTAGTTTTGATTAATCTCACGAGATCAACTATAACTTAATCCTTCGATATTTGATTTGAAAAAAGACTAGTAGGATATTAAATTTTAGATAGATAACCACTAAATAGTTAGAACCAATTCTTTGTAAGTCTTTTAATATGTATTTATGATCTTTTTTATGAGTAGGCAACTCAAGATAATTTCATGAAGGAATATTATGTTACCCATTTTGCAAACACACAGTGAATCTATAAGTGTTATTTTTGATATTATTACTTTTTTGTCATTCTTGTTTGTCTAAAAGCATAGGATTCATGGCCTCCTTACTCCTAGATTGCTTATTCAAATGTTAAATCCTAATATATTTGTACTTGAGACTTAACCTATAACAACATCTAACAGTTTGAGCAATTTTTAAATCTATCACTCAAAGTTATAAAAGGTAATTAATTAAGGGTTTTTTTTTTTTTTTTTTTTTTTTCTTTTCAAAAAGTATTGGGGATTCGAACTATGAATCCATCTTGAATATCAGTTAAGCTTAGAAAAGGGAGGATAAATTAATGGGGTCATCTCACTTTTTGTTGTTTTTGAGATTTATACTTCTTTGTATTTTTGCATTTATTAAAAAGATATTTGAATTATTAGTCAAAATCTAAAAATATAAATAAAAATTTTAAAAACTACATACTTTTATTTAGTTTTGAAAACTTAACTTGACTTAATAAATAGATATAGTGTTTATATAAGCTTAAATTTAAAAAGAAAAATAACATGATTATTAAAAAAAAAAAAATCCCTAAAATAAACTACTATTTTTAGTAGTAAATAACATTCAATATATTCCTTTTGTTTGTCATAATTTTGTATAAAAAGACAATCATTGTCTCTCTGATTTTCCATTAAATTTTCTTGGATATATCCTAAGTGCATTGAATCACATTGAAGTATAGATAAAATAAGTAAATTTAGACAAAAATTGACATAGAACAAATGTTTTGCATTTAATAAGAAAGAGAGAGAGCACAAAATCATTGGAATGAAAAGAAGATATAATATATGTTTATATTTGTGTGTATATATATTGTTATGGGTATTATATGTAGGGTTGATATGTTTAATTATTAAGCAAAAGAGGACAGACAAATGCTCTCACATTGTGTGTGTCTTCTACGTTAAATTGCAAAAAGAAAGAGACAAAGGCTAAAAATATAGAGTAGAAAAGGTAAGGTTGGTGTTCTGATTTACACCTCACTTCCCAACAACAAAATCTCAATCATTTTGTTTCCATTTGATTCATTCATTTCATCTCTCTCAAAAAGCAAACAAATTAAATAAAACACAATCTCTCTCATTATTCTCACAAACCCATTTTCAAACTCAAACCTTGATTTTCTTCTTCTCTTTAAACTTCCTTCATCAAGAAAGACTCTTCTTTGCACAACAAACAAAAGAAAAAGGAAAGGAGAAGAAAAGGGGTTTGGAATTAAGAGTGTGGGTGTCAAGTTTTGCAAAAATAATAATGGTTTTTGCTTCTACCCAAATTTAAAAACAAAAACAAAATTTTAAAATTATATATATATATATATATATATATATATATATATATATATATTTTAATTTTTAAAATTTGACTTGATTTTTTAAAATATTGATAAATAGTAGTAGATAATAAAGTAAGAAAAATTTAGAGCTGGAAGAGATGTTTATAAGCTTAATATTCCAAAACTAACCAAATGGACCTTAGATTTTTGTAGATTAAATTATAAGTTTAGTAGAGGTAAAGACGGAATGTTTTGATAGATTTGACTCGGTTTTTTTATTACTTTTTTTTTTTGGCCATTTCTTGTTCTCTAATTTCCTCTCACTTTCTCATTCCCTCCTTTCTCTTGTTGTTCATAATGTCGACCCTTTGATGTGTTTAGTGGTCGCCCTCATCTTCTAATTCCTCTAGTCATGACGCTTTTCGCCTCTAATCAATGAGTTGTGATCACTTCATGTTTAGTTTTTGCTCACAAATATTTATTTGTTACGTCTTTTATACCTTTTTTAAAAACACACTTGAATTTTGCCAACTTTCAAAAAAAAAAAAAAAAAACAAAAAATTATAAAACTTTAATAAACTTTTTTACTACAGTGCATGATTGTTTAATTTTATTGTAGGCATTACTTGAGCATAACATGTTTTGTATTACATCAATAATATGTTTCATGTCATGCATATTCTACTTAAAGATTTTTCAACATCCCATGTTTGATGTCAAGGATAATGTTATGTGACGAACATATTCTCTCAGAATATTTTTCCTTATATGTTAGTGTGCATTGTAGATTTGTAGGTTTCTATTCTTGCAGAAAATATTTCTTCCTTCTTTGAAGATCTTCTCAAGGTTGAGCCATATATACTGTGGTCTTGTTTATTTTTTAAAGTTAGTACATTTGAATAAAAGAATCTATATATTGAGTTTTTGTAAGAACATACAAGTTGAATACTTCTTTATGTACCTATAGGAAAAATCTTGTGCTCCTTAATTTTTGAGGATGTGTTTTCTATAGTCATTTAGACTAGGTTATTTGCTTATGAGTAATGTAAATTCTTTTTAGTAAAGGTGAGGAGAACCCACAGTTAGAAGAAGCTAACCGAAGTAAATTATATTAAGAGTATCTCATTATACAAATTAGGTTGAGAGAAATTTTATGGGAGAAATGAGAGTAACTCAAAATTATATAAATATATATTATATATTGATAGGATTTGTGGTAGCTGAAAAGATGACACAAGGAGGGGTTCTGACAAATGGTAGCTAAAAGCTATGAAACTTTTGTGGCTGTGTGTGATGACTGATCTCATAGAAACTCAAAAAGCCTTCTTGACCTCTTTTCTTTTTCTCTCTCTCTAGAAAGGCAAAAGTAAGAGCTTGTTTAAGCAAATGGGCAGTCTATCTTTCAGAAGTTGTGTAAGCAAAATGTCAGGCTTTTACCATTCTTTCATCTCTGTTCAAAGGTCGTACCATGCACTCACATTATTTCCAAATCACTATCACCACCCCATTACTCCTCTCTTTCCCCCTCTCCCCTCCTCTCTCTCAACTCCTTCCCCTATATAATATACTCTCTTTCATTATTCTTCAAACTTGTTATGTTGGGAATGTTTGCTTCACACATTTCAAAATGCATTATTAATCCCAAAATTCTTATCCGTTGCAATTACTCTACAAGTTAATATAACATAAAGTTGATGCTTTTAGGCGTGAGACTCGCCAACTTTTTGCGCTAAACAAAGTCATTTAGTTTATTACTATGTGTGTGCTTTTTTATAAGTTGTAAAGACATGAGTATGCGGTATGTTTGGTTTTTTAAGCTATGTCTTGTAATGTTTTGTTTTTAATTTTTGAAATATTTATATTTGCTTTCTCTCAAATTTCATATTATGGTTTTCTCATTTCTTAAAAAATATGTAAGTTCTTTGTCAAATTTTGTATACATTCTTTCTTTTATAGAAAAAAAAAAAACATCTTTTTTAGTTTTCAAAATTTGTTTTTATTTTTTAAAAATATTGGTAGAAAGTGAGTAACAAAACATATAAATTTATAGGTAGAAGTTGTATTTATAACTCTATTTTTCAAAAACTAAATGTTTGCTAAAAATGGTCTTACTTCACAACTTTAAAGAATTAGAATTTAGGCCCATTTGTTTGTTTGACAATATAGATAACTGGAATCTTTAAATGTTTGAAATGATAGATGCCCAAAATTATAGATGTGTCTGACATCTTTAGATAATCATATTTATTTTGAAAGAATATTTTTTATAGATATCTATGAATATTTGAATTACTGAGTTTGTTTAGTATGATTTCTACTTGGAAATGTCTTAAATTTACATAATGTTTCAAGAATGCCCTCGTGACTGTTCATTAATTTATTATTAATTTAAAGTTCTTTTTAAATTAATATTTTTATATTACTTTTATATGTTATTTTTCTCCCATATTAATTTAAGATTTATTACAGAATAAATAATTAATTTTCATTATTTAAATTTGAATATCCTTCTAAAAAATAAAAATAGCTACCAATATAATAAAAAAAAGAGTGATATATATGGTTTACAATATTTATCTTGATTATAAAATACAAATAAAAAAGAGTGATGTATACATATATATAAGAAAAAAAAAAGGGTAAAAATGTTAAAAAGGAATGCTCTCAACGTAGGAATTCAGAAAACTCATGTTCCAGGAGCGCATCCAAAACTCTCAAGATACCCTTCGTAAGAGCAACCTAGAATGCCCGAGATATCTAGATGCCAAGACATCTTACATTACCGTGAAACAAATACAGTAATCTAAATACCCACACTCTGTTGAAAATCTTGAATACTGCTAAACGAAAGTTCCTTAGGGTTTAAAAGTTTGGATTTATTTAGTTACATTTGAACTATATGTAGGGTAGAAAATCTAAATATTTGATCACATATGACTACTTAATCAAGAGTATATGATTTAACCAGTCAAGTTTGCATCTTAAACATATAGTCTTAAAGCTTAAAGAAATATTAGTTGTAAATTTATTAAAGAAAAGAAATGAAAATGATTAATTTTTTTTTTTATTTGCATTATTGATCAACACATTATTGTTAGTATGTTTGTTTTTATATCAGCAATTTTCTTTTTGTCTTTATTTGTAATATATATATTTTTAAGAACTCCTCTAGATTTGTAATAATAATTTCTTTACATTTTTCATGTTGATATATGCTTGACTATAGATGGAAAAGAAAGCCAATATTGATGTCACATATTGGTGTTGAATCTTTCATGAAATTATTATGCCAATATGGATTTGTATAGTAAACATTATATTACACAAGAAATTAATAAATTTCAATAAAAAAAACACAAAAAAACAAAAAGTAAAATTTAAGCTTATCATTTTTTAGTAAGTAACATAAACCTAAAAGACATTTAAATAGTTAATAAAGAGAACTATATTGACTCATTAATTTCATTTTTTAAAAGAAAAATTTTATAATATAATATTGGTGGAATGTAGTAAATTAAAATGTTTGAAATTTTTTCAAGAAATATATTATATATATTTACAAAACCCAATAATCATTTGAGAGAAAAAGTGAGAAAGTATTAATAAGCACAATTGTCAATGAAAAAAAACAATCCAAAATGACCGAATATTAAAATTTCGTAAATTTGGATCAATATTATGAACCAAAGAGATTTTTTTTTTTTTCTTAGATTCAACACCATATATGAAATAGAAATTTAAGTCTATGATTGTTTTGATCAATAATGTATACTTTAACTAGTCGAATTATGTTCAAAGTAACGGTATATATAAATAATTTATAAAAAAAAGTTACCTGAACACTTATCGAGAAATCGACCATTCCATTATTACTTGACCAAAGGGAAAATGATTTGATAACTTCATCCATCCCATTTTCTTTTTGAGAAGAAATTATTAACTTTTCATTTTGGAGAGGTAGCTTTCTCATTTCCCCGTTGAATGACACTTCACTTTACTAATTTAAAAACATTGTCACAAAAATGTCATCAATTATGATGTTGGGTACCTAACTTTCCCACCTCTTTCACTATCCAAAATATTCCCCTCCCACTATAACTCCCAAAAGTTTCCATTTTTATTCCATCTAATTCATTCAATTATGTTAAAAACAATTATGGTCTCTATTCTTCCCCTTTTTCTTCTTCTTCTTATTATATATATATATATGAAAAAGTCGAATAAAACATTTTACGTTGTATGATGAATATAATAAGTTTTAGTACAAAATGAATTAATTTGATTAGTATATGTGTGCGCCTTGGTACCTTCAAATCCTTATTAATGAATAATGTACAAGAACTTTCAATTCCACACACGTAGTTTAAGGCATAGTTATAATCCTTTGTCACTTTACCTAATTTTTTTATTATTGATAATCTTCTTCAATAAGATACTTATTCACCTCGAATGGAACTACATACTTTTAAAAAAACAATCAAGCAAGTTAGAATAATTTAATTCCTAGTTTTACTTCTAATTAGAATATAACTACACCATTATTGAGTTTTATATAAAAAAAAAAAAAAAAGAAAAGAAATTGTTTATTTTTCGATTAAACTTCAGAGAAAATTATCATACTTGTTAAAAAAAAAAATTGTTTTTTCTAGCTATTTTTACAATTTGTTTTAGAAAACAAACCAAGCTTTTTATGAATATCTCAACGTCCACAGTAACATTTTCTTTAAAATTCATCTACCACAACTCTTCAAAACAAATTCCAAACAAAAAACTTCATTAACTCCCAATGCTTCCCCATAATTTTACTATCATGAGATTTGACAAATGACATGATATAACATAACGATGATCAAATTAGAATTACAACAGACAAAACACATTTGACATATAAAAAAAAAAAAATACAGAAATTTCATCGTCTAAATTAAGTGGGTAAAATCAGAATCCTTTGAATTAAACTCATATTGATCTTATCAAACTCAAGGGATCTCTTTTTTTTTTTTTTTTTTTTTTTTTAATAGCATCATTTTCAAAAAAATTCTAATGAAATGACTTGTGGGTCTCAAGAATGAGATAGGTGTGTTTCTTTTGTATTGAAAGCCACATGTGAAGAAAAAACATATTGATATGAAATATTGTTCTGTTTATGTCTTATTTTGTCCCAATTTTTTTTTTTAAAAAATATTTATTTTCCATATATTTTCCCTTTTGCTCCTTCACGTGCAATATTCTGTAGATTTGCTTCCTTCTACATCGCAAAGCCCTTTAAAAACCCCATTTTTCTGCTCCCAACTTCAAAACCCACCATTTTTCTTCCTTTTTCAGCTCTTTTTCCAAATGGGTTTCCTTCAAAAAAAGCATTGATTTAGATTTATTTTAAAAAGAAAAAAAAAGAAAGAAAGAGAAAGAGAGAAAAAGAATGGCATTAGAGGCTGTGGTTTTTTCTCAAGATCCATTAAATTACAATGGAAGCAAAGATCTTTACTCTTTGTTTGGAGGAGGAATCTGGGCAAATGGAAGCTTTGAATATCCTGAAATCCCTCATGATTTTCTCGAGAACCAAACAGAAAATTTCCCATTTGAAGATTGGAACTCAGCCTCCTCTGTTTTCGTTCCTAATCCTTCCCCCGAAGCTGCCGTTTCCAGAAATGGGTATCTCTTCAACGACCCAAATCCGCCATTAGAGGCTGAATCAACAACTCCAAATTCAATTCGACCCAGAAAACGAAGACCCAAATCCCGCAAGAACAAAGAGGAAATCGAAAATCAGAGAATGACTCACATCGCTGTTGAACGAAATCGAAGAAAACAGATGAATGAGTATCTCTCTGTTCTTCGATCTTTAATGCCAGAGTCTTATGTCCAAAGGGTATCTCTCTCATTTTCTCCCATTTTCTCCCATTTTCTTTCTCATTTTCCTTTCTTCCCCACAGAAATTAAAATAGGGTTTTCAAGTTTCGTATAATAAAATTTACACTCAGAAACTTAAAATTTCGAAGTGATGGATAATTTAATCTTGTAATGTCATTTCTTGTCAACGTATTAATTTAACTAAATAAACCGAAATTCAGTAGCTTAGGTAAGGTAACTAACATTTTTTGGTGAGTTATTATTTGAACTCAAATGTCATTTCTTGTAACTAAATTTAAGATAACTCATTTGCTATAAGTCTTTGAATTGATTGGTGACTTAATGGGTCGAGTTATTTTGTAGGGAGATCAAGCTTCGATTATTGGGGGTGCAATTAATTTTGTGAAGGAGCTGGAACAGCAAGTTCAAGTTCTATCCACAATGGAAACTAAGGGGAAGAATAATTCAGAAGGGTGTTGTGATTCAAATTCAAAAATCCCTTTCACAGAGTTCTTCAGCTTCCCTCAGTTCAAAGCAATGGAGGGTTGTTGTTCAGTGAGTGAAAATGAGAACCAATGCTCTTCCACCATTGCTGACATTGAAGTAACAATGGTGGAAAATCATGCAAATTTGAAAATAAGGTCAAAGAGAAGGCCTAAACAAATCTTGAAAATTGTTGCTGGCTTGCATTCTCTTTCCCTCTCTGTTCTTCATCTCAATATCTCTACTATCAACCAAATTGCTCTTTACTGTCTCAGTGTCAAGGTCAGTTTTTTCTTCTTTTCTTGAAATGGGTTTCTGCTTTTCCTTTTTCATATTTTTTCATTTGAAAAACCTTTTGGACTGGAATTCATTGTAGGTTGAAGATGATTGCAAGCTGACTTCTGTTGATGAAATTGCTTCTGCTCTGCATCAGTTGCTTAGTAGAATAGAAGAAGATTCACTTATGAACTGAAAATTTTTCTTCTTATTTTAAGGCTTAACATTGTTTTCTTTGCTTGTAGGTTGTAATCTTGTTCCAACTAATGTAATCTTGTTCTATGTTAAAATTTTGTACAATTCATCTGTTTATTTTTCTTTCTTTTTCTGATCTCTCTGTTCATTTTCTGCCTTGAGGAATTTGTTTGTTGTTCTTGTTTTGACAGATGAACAAAAGGGGGTTTTCTTTAAAGAGATCCAATCTTTTGCTTTTCTGATCTAACATTCAAAAGGGTTATTTTTTTTTTTTTTTAATTTAAAAAAAAAAGTGAGAAAAAAGAAAGCACCAACTAAAGATTTGTGTTTCACCAATGACTTTAGGAAGATCTCACAAAACCAGAGGTTTGAAAGATGAGTTTTGGCAGAAGAAAGTTGTCCTTGTGTGGATGGGCAGCTTTAGAAGTGATGAACATTTTTTTTTTTGGCAAGTCTCCATACTTGAGAGGGAGAAAAAAAGGACATTGGATTGAAATTTGGAGCTATCTTTTCTTTATTATTGAAGATTCAAAAGGACAGGTCTAAAAAGCACTTTTTCTTATGTAGGGCTTCTGAGATTTCTTAGAATCATTGGCATTGATAAAAGATGGGTAATGGAAAAAAGTTGGCAAATTTACAAGATTTGAGCTTTGTTGAATTGATCTTTCCATGAAGTTTGTGAGACCTGTAATTGGGTTGTGATTGAATTACTTGAGAAGGTTAATTCCTAAAACAAAAATGAAAAGTTTAATGTTTATTTAGATAATGAATGATATTTAGGTGCATCTTGAGTTAGGCCTATATTTTATCTAGTCTACTCAAATCACACAACATTTTTTTTTCAAGAAAAAAAGTTTAACACATTAAAAAAAATTGTGATTGGATAATGATATGAATTGTGCAACCTAAAATGCATCGAAGTATTTTTCTTATTTGGAAAAAGTTGGAGTTATTTGTTTAAAAAGTTAATAGTTGTTCGTATAAAGCGAGTTTAATGATAATTTAAAAATTAATTTAGGTTTGTTAGGTTTAAATCTGTCATTTTTCTTAATTTCTTATTTCTTATATTTAATTTTTCTAAAAAGGGTTCGATGTATTGAATTATCGACCTTTGAAATTGAATTTCTTATATTTAATTTATTATACAGTTTAAGATATGGAAAGCTTACTAGTGTTTCTCAAAATCTTTTAAAATTTAAAAATTTATATAAGAAAACAAGAGGATTAAAAAATGCTACCAAACAAAGCTCTAAAATTTATATTTCCTAATCCCTTTTTATGTTTTGGAAAACAAAAAACAAAATTTAAACTCAACTTTCATTGAGATAAATAGCAAAAGAGTTAGTGTTTGAAGTAATTTCAAAAAAGTAAAATTAACAAAAGAAGAAAGGAAAAAGAGGATGAAAAAGGAGAAGAGAGAGTTGGTGAATGTTGTGTCTATTTATGAGGAGAGAATCAAAGGGCATAAAGGCATTGATATAAATGGTTAAGTGAACTATGAACTTTTCACAATGTGTTTGGAGAAATAACTCAAAACATCAGCCCTTCTTCATTTTCAATCTTTTTATGTTAAATTACTACTTCCCTTTCAAGAGAGTTAATAGGTTTCAGTTATGCTTCTACACATTCAAAATTTTGATTTTTACTTCTCACCTTTCCATTTTGTTCTAAAAATTTTAAACCTCGTAAGTGATAATATTTACAACAATATAAAAAGATTAAGTATTTGTTAAAAATCATTTACATAATCAATATTTACGCATGTGTGCACATATGCTGCCACACTCAACTTATGTGAATGATATTGTAAATGATATCTTGTATGTTTTTCAAGTTTTACGCATTGTTGTGACGTTAGAAAAAGGTCAAAAGGGCCATGCATTCTATTCATAGTCTAACTTATAAATTTAAAATTTTACTATATTTATAATTTCCCTTACTTATAAGTTTCTTCTCCCTTCCTTTAAGAGTTTGAGTTACTTTACCTACAAAGGTAGTAATGGATAAAAATCATATTTTCGTTAGTAAAAAAAAGTATAATTTGGAAATTTTACTTACCTTTATTTTTATTTTATTTTTTAAAAATTGTTGCTTACCTTGACTTATATTTTGTTAATCTATTTCAGTTTTTATATATAATTTCCGATAGTTTGTTTTAGTTCTAAACTTGACTCAATTTAGTCATTGTTGATAATTTTTTTGGTAAATTATTTAATTGTTATTCCAACGTACAACAATCTAAATAAATAGACCTTTTGGATGAACAAGTATTTTAAAGTTATATATGCAATGCTAAATAAGTCTAAAGCTTTGTAATTGAAACTAATTCAATTTTGTTAGAACTACATTTCATACCAATATGACAACTTATTTTTATGCAAAACTTAGAGATAGAAATGCAAACATCTTAAATTTTATACGCCAAACTAAATAAGTTTAATACTATTAGTTAAAAGAATAGTTAAGAGAATCAACATGTGGAAGAAAAATTACCTAAAATTTAAATATGGGCAACTATTTTAAACCACAAAACTATTGGAAATATTTCCAAATATAGAAAAATGTTACTGTCTATCATATAAACAATGATAGAGACTGATAGACTACTATCATCTATCACTGTTCACTACAAGAAATCAAGTCTTTAGCAATGAAAACTTTCGTCGCCAAATGGTCTATTTTTTCGTGGCAAATACTATTTAGCAACGAAAATTTTTTGTCGCAAACGTTTGTCTCTAAAGTCCCGTCAGTGAAAGGTTTTTGCAATGATCTTAAAAAACACATCGCAAGATGTGACGAATTTATAAAACGTCACATTCTCGTTGCAACGAATCACAAAGAGTCGCAATATGCAACATTTTATCAGAACGTCACAGGATGCAACATTTTTATTGTTTGTTGGACAATAATCTGCGATGTTTTATGTTTCATTACAATTTTTAATAATATTTTTAGAAACATTATCCCTGACAGCAAACACTATAGTGCAATTTTATTTATAAATCATGAAATTAAACAAATATGAACCAACTATTGTATTAGATTAATATATTGTTTATAAAATCTTTATTATCCACTACAACAAACATAAGTTTCCAATACAAGGTTTGAATATTATCACCGATAAGTTGACTTTAGTCCAAAATGTATTCTTCCAAAAAAATTGAATATCACCACCAACAAGTTCAATTTAGTCCAAAATGTATTCTTCCAAAAATTGAATATCGCCACGGACAAGTGATATTTTAGCCCTACACACATAAATATACACATATTGAGTTAGATATCCTTAAACATAAGTCATATATTCTCAAACATATTGAAAGTTAAATATTAAACTCAAACATATTGATCACAAAACTCAATTCATATAATTTCAAACATAATTATCACAAAACTCATGCCATAACAACCATAAATTAGTCTCATTGAGTCCGCAACGAAATGCAAATTAGTTGCATATTTTCCCACTCATTTTAATTGGGGCCCGCAACGAATAGAAAATTGTCGCAAGATGTGACTATTTTTTTTATTCGTCATAGACAGTTATTCTGCTCATTTACCTAGCCCACATCCATATAATTGGTATGTGACAATTTGATAATCGTTGCAATATAATTGTGACTAAATGAGGTATTTGTCGCATTTTGGTGCAACGATAATTTGAATCGTCACTTGATAGTGACGTATATTATGTTTGTCGCTAAGACTGCGACGATTTTAAATAGTCACTAAAATTGCGTCACTAAAGGCCATATTTCTTGTAGTGGCTTATCAGTGATAGGCATTGATAGATGTGATAGTAATATTTTGCTATATTTGTAAATAGTTTTTTGCTCATTTTGCTAACTTTTTATATATATTTTAGTATAACGATTCCAAAATATGGAACGATCATCAAACCGATGACCTCAAAGGAGAAAATATATGTCGATAACCACTGAGCCAAGCTCATTTTGATTAACTATATGGTATACTTTTGTTTTTCATATATAATTTAATTTCTAATTAGGATCATAATCCTTTTTTTTAAAAAAAAAAAAAAGAAAAAGAAAACATACCATGTGAAACTTAATTATGCGTAGCTTTTCAGCAGTTATGTAGGCTTTCATAAATGATTTTCAAATCATATTTTTAACGAAATTTATAGATTATAAAAAATATAAACCTAAAAGAGAAATTATTGTCAAATAAATTTGAATAAACATGATAAATGATTACAAAATTCGACATCTAAGCCTACCATAATTTTTTTTACTTATTATATTTTTTGTTGTATGTGCCATGTGATAAATGGGAAAGGGGAAAATGATGAATTCTTTCATTTAAACAAATTTTTTAATTAGTGGGACACATTTGTACATGAAATTTTGAAAAAGGGGTAGTCTTCCATAGAAGAAGAAGAAGACAGCCTCAATTCTCAAAGAAAACTATTAGGGTTTATATATATATATATATATATATATATATATATATATATATATTTAAAGAAGATTCCACTTTTAACCTCTCCTTCTGTTTGTCTTCACCTTATTGTTTTGTAGTGAAGAAGAAATATAGGTTAAAAGATTCCTACATCTCTATCTCTCTCATATCATTTGCAAACCCTATTTTATTTCATTCATAAATTGTATATTATTTTAAGATCAAAATATATATATATATATAAATACACAGAGTGGTGAGATTTTTATGTTTATTAATACAAAGAAGAATACAAAAGAGAGTTTCATAGATTATGTTTTGCTGTTTACAGACATGCCAAAAATTTCATTAAAAAAAGGACATATAAATGAAGATATATAATGTCTTTTTCCTGTCAAGAAAAATAAAGTGAAAAAGTGAAAGTGAGATAAAGTCATAAAACCATGCATGGAATGACAAATGCCCATAACACAGCTAAAAAAAGAACCATTAAAATATTAATGGAAACAAGAGATTGATTACTATATTATTTTGATCTCAATGATGGTGGAAGTGTGTGGAAGTTGATAATTGGGTTTTTTGAGAATGTCTCTTTATCTACAAAAAGAAAACATTTGGATTGTTTACATTATTTGTTATGAATATTAAATTGATACTACTGATTGTATGTATATATATAAAAAAAACAAATAAAAAATCATTTTTAACATTTAAAAATGATTGTTTAAGTACTTAAAAAGTTATTCCAAACATGTCTTCAATGAGGTTTTTTTTGTCGAGTGTTTTTTTGTGTGCTTTGTAAGTGTTGGGTCGCATGAGGTTTTTGAAGAAACACATTTCGTGGAGTTGAACTTGAGTTCATGTAGATTTATGAGAATGTGATTCGATCTTTTTTACTTACCTTTAATTCTCTATGTTGAATGTGTATGTTTGATTTGAAGAACATAATGCGTGAATATTCCGTTTTCATGAGCTTAGATAGTTTCGTTTTTATAGTTGATAGAATTCTCTCTAGTTAGGTTCTCTAGAATCTTAAATGAAAGCAACTCTTCTATTTATGGAGTTCCTATGAGGCCATGTGGGCTTGGGCTTGTTTTGTTCATAGGCTTGATCCATGGCCCAATTAATTAGATTTTGGATTTGGTTGGCTTTTGAGCCAAATTAAGTCTATCTTTAGGCTCAATTGAACTTGGGTCTAAATATTAATATCAAATTAGACTAAATTAGTTTATTCAAATCAATGATCATGATGAAGATACACGACATTATCGAGATCTGCTAACTTTGTCTTCAATTTCAATTTGGCACACACATGACTTTTAGTTAGCCCCAAATTTGATAACGTGTAATTTCGTCATTATTTGAAAAATAACATGACATTTTGCGATTGATCCAAAATTTTTCTTTCAACATGAAGGACTATTAGATAGTTGGTGTAAGGACCCGACTAATATCTCCTAATCAGACCATTACTCAAAGTATGCAAATTTCAAGAAAAGACACGATGCTGAGTGGTAAGAAAGAAACATTTCTACTTATGGAAATTTCTTTGTTTATTTAACCAATAAATTCAATAATATTTCAAAGACAAGAATCCAAATACAAAATAGAAGGGGCAAGCCTCAAAACAAAGTTTGACAACTGGACAGAACAAAACTTTTTAAAAAAAAACATGCAGTACTAAGCGGAAGCTACACCGGGTCCCGTGATGTCATCAAGGATTCCTCTTGTCATTCGCCAGCATGTTCTTCCCCTTACCTGAAAAAAATA
The DNA here is from genome assembly GCA_030954485.1 of Citrullus mucosospermus. Lineage (NCBI taxonomy): Eukaryota > Viridiplantae > Streptophyta > Magnoliopsida > Cucurbitales > Cucurbitaceae > Citrullus > Citrullus mucosospermus. The sequence goes on from CM062056.1 coordinate 29,370,613, forward strand.
TAAGATGAAAGGATGAGTAATTTTATTACTCAGTAAGTGACCCCACTACCGGAGCCGAGCTAGGCACTCAAGTCCTTTAAGTGCAACAACAATAAGACATGCATTTCAAACATACTTTTATAGGGAAACTGGTTATACTCGCCCTACCGTTGGATTTGGATGTTCACTAACCTCTGGAGCCCCCGAAGGAACTCTTACCTCTGGTGATCCCGAAGGAACACAAAACCTCTGGTGAACCCGAAGGAACACAACCTCTGGTGACCCCGAAGGACCACAATAACTGGTGAACCCGAAGGAACACAACCTCTGGTGACCCCGAAGGACCACAATAACTGGTGAACCCGAAGGAACACAACCTCTGGTGACCCCGAAGGACCACAATAACTGGTGAACCCGAAGGAACACAACCTCTGGTGAACATCCAACCGACGTAGGGGAGTTACCACTACCCATCTTATAGGTCAATTAAAATCTCACTCCTTTCATTCCATAAATTCATACATTAACAGTACTGTTCATAAATATCTCATATTATAAGCACTTGCATCATCACTCACATACATCCACTAAGCATGGGAAATCTCATACAAGCATACTATGTCACCTGGGGCTTGGAAATTCTACTCATGACAATTAAACACATGGCGGGTAGGTGGTTCAGGTAGTAAGACCACTTACCTGAAGATTAATCCAACAGATTAAAACACGCGGCAGTTCTTGTAAAATTCCCAAGCGTGGCTTAACTCGCAGTTGTCTCCAATCCTTTCTACCCAACGCAACTTCCGGTCACCCAAACGTTACCGGTTCGGTGTCGAGCAGTCGGGCGAGCGTTTAACTGAAGCGGCGGCGGAAGAGAACCGGCGGCGCGCGGAAGAGAACCGGCGGCGGAAGAGAACCGGCGGCGGCCGCGGCTGACGCTGGGAGGCGGCGGCGCTGCTGCTGCGGACGTGTGAGAGAGAAGACCGACGGCGGCGCTGGTTCGGTGACGCGAGGGAGAGAGCGGCGGCGGCGGCGCTGGTTCGGTCGACGAGAGGCACGAGCGACCGCGTTCGGCGGTTGACAGCGTCCGGCGGTTGACAGCGTGCGGCAGAGGTCGTCGTCCGGAGTGGAGGCCACGGCGGCGCTGGCGTGCGTGAAGAAGAAGAAGAAGAAAAACGAGGGGGAGGGGGCGGCGGCGCGAGGGAGAGAGAGAGAGAGAGAAAAGAAATTCCTTTTTCTTTTTTTTTTTTTTTTTTTTTGAATTGGCACGCAAATCGAGGGTTTAAATAAACAAAACCCTAATTCCTTATTCCTTCCACTTTTCCCTTTTTCCTTTTCCACCAAATAAAATCAAATCAAATAAAATCCAATAAAATCTTCTACAACTAAGATTTAAATTCAAAAATTTAATCACTTATTTTACTTGTCCCCAGATAAAATTATCCTTTTCTAAATCCCCAAAATTCTCTTAAATTTCAAATTTTGAAATTTCCATCTTGGCTTAAATAAATGCGTAAATAAACAATCATATTTTTCCCTTCTCATACATGATAAACAATCATATTTATTTAATAGAGTTGGGGTTGTTACAGTTGGAAAAAGAAGAGAACGATGATGGTGTGACGACGATATCTACTAATTTAAAAGAAAAAAAAAAGATAAGTAATCATACAATCCTCCCTAAAAAATTATTTTTGCCATTTTCCATAGAAAAAATAATTTAAGAAAAAGCTTTATAATCTTAATGGTGTATTATTATTGTTGTTATTATTATTATTATTATTATTATTATTGAGTAAAATCTAAATGGTTTGTTTGTTTTATAGATTTTGTATCATGAGGTGTTCAATTTTTCAAGTATATAAAGTATGCTATTAAATTATTGAAGGAAAAAGGAAATTAATTACTATATATATGTTACCTAAATGAGGGACAGTTGAGTGGAAGGATTGGCTTTTTTTAGAATGCTTTTGATTACAATAATGCTTCTAATCAGCCCATTGGTTTTTGATTTGTGCAATTTAAATATGTGCCTATACATTTAGGCACCTAGTTGATAATCTTTTTCTTCTTCCTATTTTTTAATCTTTTTTGGAATATAGATTTCACAAATCTTATGTGAAAAGTTTTTTTTCTTTATTTCTAATTTCCTAACGTATCAAGGGGAATTGGTATAGTAAATTATTATTATTATTATTATTATTATTTTTTACTGATGAATTATTGCACATACAAATACCAACAAAGAAAAACAATAACATTTCGAAGATTCACTTCAAAAAATTAGTTTTCAAGTGCAACTTTCTAGATTTTGAAAAGAAAAACATTCATGAACAAGAAAAAAAAAACCAACGATATGGACTAAATATACATATATGTTTGATAACACCATAAATAGCATTGGCGATGAAACGGGGCTAAAACGAGCAAAAACAGAGCTTAATTGAATCAATCGGGAAAGAGAAGTCCAAAATGATGATATTGCCCCCGCAGGCATAGGGCAATACTTGGCGTTGTTTCTTGAGAGCACATACTTGCTGCAAAGCACAGAGCGCCCCGAAGCTACCTTTGAGTGTCGTGGTGCTCCGAAGACTAAATGTGGAAGAATTCGCAATAGCTAGCGCCACAGCTTTGCACTGAGCGCGACGCTCCGATTGCATATAAATAGGAACTATCAATTTTTAGGTTATTCTATCTAGTACCAGCCGATTGGAACTCAAATCTTCTCAATTTTCTGCCTTCTTTTCATCTGTTCTTGTACCCAACTCCCTCCCATCGATCAACATGTCGACAATAGGATAAGGTAATCGTTTCTAGCTTGGGTTTCCAGGGTTTTTCCTCTTTTTCAAGTACTTTGTGAAAATTCAAACTTTGATTTGCTTGAATTTGTTAGATTCAATTCTAATATTTATTGGTTGTTGTCATATTATCGGACGCATGTGGATTGCATGATAATTGCTTTAGATTAATGCTTGATATATACGTGGCATTTAATCTTGTGTTGATTTCTAGAAAGCAATATGTTAGGTTAGCTTGCAATTCTATAAAGAGGAGTATTGTTCTAACCAACCTAGGATTGAATCGAAAGAATATTTAGTTAGGCAATTGAAAACTATATATTCAACTTGACTTGCCTTAGATCTTAATGTAATTAGGACAATTTGAATTCGCATGCCTATCATCAATTTGATTTGGACTAATTAGACTTTTAGGACGATTAGTTAGTCTTTCTAATTAATTCGGTCAAGTATAAACAAATATTAAATTATGGCGATGAGAATTCGATGACCAAATATAGATAATTCGTTAAAATCCAAGTTAGCTTCTTCTAATATATTATCTTCAATCCTCAATTGGTGCCTTTTACTTTATGCATTTCAATTTTATTCCCAACAAAACAATCACACTTCCGCCCTCCGGTTACCTCGAACTGTTAACTACTTGATTGAGAAACTCTAGTTCTCTCTGTGTTCGATCTGGTCTCGCCACTACTACGATTTTGGTAAATACAATTATTTATTTAACACGAAATTGGGCAACGAATTCCGTACGTCAGTATTTCTTTTTTATTTCTTAAAAGAACGAAAAAGAGTTATCCAATATATGTTTTTCTTCTCCCCTAAAATACAAAGAAACATAAAACCACATATAAAAAATAAATAAGCATAAGTGTTACCCATGGTGGTAACACTTTCATTTTTTTTTTCTTTCATCATGTTGTCATCACCTTCTATGTACAAGTTGTGTCGTGCATAAACATTATACGCCTCACATATGATATGATTTTTTTTTTTTTTTAGAAGAAACGATATTAAAATATTTTATGAATGAGATAAAATTTCTCTTCGTTTATTTATTTATTACTTTAACAATAAGTAAGGGCGAAATTTGGACATTTTGATTGAAGTTATAATCTCATATCCAATTGATCTATGTCGCTCAGATGGCTCTGTGGTTAGTTTATTTTTTCTTTTTTGATAATATGTAAAGTGAGGAATCAAATTTCTACCTTAAAATTGACTGACATACAAAATTTATATCATTTGAGCTATATATTTTGGGCATGTCTCTCTTTCTCTAGTGAGTCACTAGTGATTTAAGAGGTGAGCTTGGTTTACCAATGGGCTTTTGTTCTTCAAACTTGAATTTTATATACTAGGTCATTCAGTAATTCATATGTAAAGATATGTTGGAAAAGACTGATTTTAACAATAAGAAGAAGAATATTATTACATTATTCAATTGATATCTCTCTAATATTAGAATTTTTTTTTACTAGAGTGAATTTAGTTTAGTGGTAATTGGCATGTATGGTGACTCTCACATTTCTACTGCAACTTAGCCACATTATCAACTTGTCTTGATTACTTTTAAGAGAAAAGGTCTTATAAGCACACACAAATCAATTTAGCATGTATTTGTCTCACTAAAGAGCCCTAATATAGAATTGCTCTAAGCTAAGCATGTTTAACTTTGAAGTTTCTATGATTAAGTCACCAAAAATGAAGGTGCACTTTGTTGGTATGGATAGTAGCTTTAAATTACTTTTAGCCTTTTTAAGCTATAATTTCATATTCTCAGGATCCCTCCCATTCAAATGTGAAATTGGTTCATTCGTGTACCCCTTTTGAACTTGAGCATTACATGCCCAACTTCCTCTTATTTCGTCCCTGAATTGCATCCTATCGAGAGAGGCTCCATTCTTATACCATCTATAACGTTCGTAACATCTTAGGCTCAAGATTCAGATTAGGATTTGAAATTTGAATGTGGCACCTGATGGACCCAACATTCTCCTACATCTCCTGCAACTTGATTACCCTGCAACGTATTAAATAGGCGGGAGATTGAAATGCTACCTTTTAGATGGTATTTGGTTCACTTATCCAATGAGATATAGTTAGGTTAACCAACTAGTATGTATTATTATATTTTAAATTAAATTACAAGTTTAGTCCCCAAACTTTCAAGTTTTAGAAATAAATATGAATTTTATGTCATAAAGAACTTTTAAGTACATTCAAATTTGTTTCTAGTTCAATTGTAAATTTTAAAACTTCAAAAAACCCAAAGACTAAATTTGTAATTTATAAGTTATTTAGGGATGGAAAAATAAACACAAACTTCAAATTCATAATTTAACCTATATCTTATAATTTGGAACTGAACTCTGATTGGATAATTTTTTTTTTTGTGCTAAATTATAAAAAAAAAAATGCTCTTAAACTTTGTAATTTGGGTTAAAAATATTTCTGAGCTAGCTTTTAAAAGTTTCAAAAATATCTTAAAACTTTCAAAAAAGAGTTTAAAAATGCATTTACCATTAGTTTTGGACAGAAACCATTAGTGTTTAGTTTCAAAAATACTCCTAAACTTTCAAAAGCATTAAAAATACCCTTAAACATTAAAAAAATTAAATATTTTTATCGTTAGTATATGAACAAAACCTGTTAATATCTCAATGCAAAAATAAATCTAAAAATTCAAAAACAAATATGGTCCTACTAGTAGTATAGTGATCAAATTGTTGATTTGTAAAACAAATTAAATAGATATCCTCATTTTTTTCATATATATACTCTCATTTTTCCTACTATTTGTTCAATTCATAAACCAATTTTCTCATCAACTAAAATAAAAACCAAAATTTTAAGTTAAACATAAAATCTCACAAAATTCCAAAATCAAAATTTCCCCTTAAACGTGTCAAAACAATAAATAGTCAAATACAAAAAAAAAATAATAATAAAAAAAAAAATTTGACTATTGACACACACCAAACTATCATATAACCTTGTTAAAACATTTAAGTCCTAAGTTCTCTTTATGCTTCCATATTATTATTTTTCTTATTGTTATAGTCTATATATCTTAATTGAAGTAGATACTTTTATTTATTAATTTATTTATTTTAGATAAATAAATGTTAGATAATTAATAAAAATGGGAGGAAGAGAATATTGAAGAAGATATATAGTAGAAAAAAGAGGAAAATAGAGAAATAAGAGAGTATTAACAGTTTTTTTTTTTTTTTAATCATAAACAGACAATAAAGACAATTTTTTTTTTTAACTTTAGTTATATTTGAAACTTTTGAAAGTTTAAGGGTATTTATTACCCAAAACAAAAATAGTTTCCGACCAAGATTAATAGTAAAGAGATTTTAAAACTCTTTTTGAAAGTTTAAGAATTATTTGTTACAAAATAAATAAAATACAAAGTTTAGGAGTATTTTGTATAATTTAACATTTTTTTTCTTCTATAAACATGAAAATAATAAATAATTTATCCAATGAAAAATGGGACACTGAATTGTAGGCCAAAAACTTACATTAATTTCACGTCAATATAGCAAATCCTTGACTACAACTTTGTTTTGGAAAAATCAAAATCTTCTTTGGCCTACTCATTACTCAATACTCATCCTATTGGGTGTTCAAAAATCAATGCCAACCAACAGTGCATCAAATCAAATCACATACTATTTTCTTGTTCAACCTTGTATTATTTTGATCTTGATACTAAATTTAAAATTTTATTGAAATTAATTGAATACTAATAACAATTTCTACTAAAAATATAATATATAAGAATATGTTTCTAAAATTTATAGTAAAAATAATGCTAATAAGTATAATTTGTTTTAGAAAAGATAAAAAAAAAAAAAAGAAAAAAAATTAACGTAGGCTAAAATTGAAGATTTATTGAAAGAACAAAAACTAAGATTAGACATTTGAAAGTATAAAAAATTAAAATTAAACAAGTCCCGATAAAATAGTATTTTAACCATGAGGTGATCCCTCTTATGCATATATATTTTTTTCTTTATTTTTTTTAATTGATTTGATTTGATTTTTAATTTGAAAGTATAACTTATATGTAAAAAGAAAGCTTTTTCTTGGTTGATTCATTTAATACCATTTTTCTTTTGTTGAACTTTCATGAGATTTGTCTATTCTACTAGTTTTGTTAACAAAATTAGGTTGTTGAGAATATAAATTTAAAGTGAGTTGGGATGATATGTAACTAAAAAGCCCTTTTGTGATTATGTGTAACAAAGCTTCTCAATAAATTTTCAAAAAAAAAAAAAAATATATATATATATATATATATATATATAATCATAATGAGAAAAAAAAAAAAAAAAAAAAAAACTAAGGTCAAACTCCCCAAAAGCTTCAAATTTGGTGACTTCCTAACTCCATCCATTACTATTTGACTTTCCCGTCTAACTTCCAACCTTATCATTAAAGTTCCAATAAAAACTCCCTCAAGTCCATTCTTTGCTTTAAGTTCACACTACATAATGCAGTAATAGATGAATTATCATGGTATCCTTTTTGTGTTTTCTCACCATATTTGTATGATAGATTTTGTCTTTTTAAAGAAAACATTTCAATTAGTTAATAGTCAAATTTCAAAAACAAAAATGGTTTTTTAAAACCATTCATTTTAGTTTCGAAAACTTTACTTGAATTTTAAAAATATTTTTTGAAGGCAGATAACAAAAGATTCATAAACCAAATGATTATCAAACGACCCTTAAAGATTTTGAAAATCTTAAAATCAATCGTCTAAAACAGATGATTTCTTGAGAAGTTGTGCCATGCATCCCATAAACTATTTGACTTTTTTTTCTTCTTGCTTATAATCTTAAAAATTTGTATCATTAAAGCTAACTTCCTTGTGGAACCACAAAGTAGAAAAAAGAAGAACAAAAAGCAAACTATTTTACGTAATAAAATGCCTTAAGTTACAAGTAATGGCAGAAACTAGATAAGCTCCATTGGACTTTGTCCAATTTTCATTTCCTCCAAGCTATATATAAATGGTGCAACAAACCCACATTCACAATCCCAAAACAATCTTTGTTTACACAAATTAAATTCTCAAGTACTTAGAAGAATAAGAACATGATGATGTTGCATAAGTCACTAGCCATCCTTAGCTATGTATGCCTCTTCATGGCCATAACTTCCACAGCTCAACTTCCTCCGGTGCTCGACACCGGTGGTGAACCTCTTCGACGTGGTGTCGAGTACTACATCAAGCCTGCAATTACCGACGTTGCAGGCAACCTCACCCTAAAAAGTCGTAGTAATGCTCCATGCCCGCTCTATGTCGGCCAGGAAGCAGTTACTTCGACAAATATTGGCCTCCCGGTCACCTTCACACCCATCGTGGCAAGCGAAGATATAATTGAAGAAAGTAGGGGTTTGAACATCGTGTTTCAAGCGTCGTCAACGTGCATAATGTCAACACAATGGAGAGTAGATGAGGCGGAGTCTGACACCGGGAGGAGGTTTGTGGGGACCGGGAACGATGACGGTCCTACTGGGGTCTTTAGGATCGATAGGAACAATGGAGTTTACAATATAGTATGGTGTCCTGCGATGATGGGGAGGCCAAGGTGTGGAAGTGCTGGGATTTTGGTTGAGGATGGAGTAAGGCTGTTGGCTTTGGATGGTGATGCATTTCCTTTTGAGTTTGTGAAATCTTGAGACCAAAATGGAAGAACTTGATTTAATTAATTTTCTTGCAAGGGAAAAAATTGTGTCTAATTGGTTGAATTATTTGAACAAGTAGAATAATAAGTTGAAATAAAAAGCTCTTGTAAGGATATATGTACTTGTGTTTTTCTTGCTGTGGTTAATTATGTTGTTTAGCATTTGGATTGTCTCACATTGAATATATATTTGTGTGTATTTAAAGATATATATGTGAATTGAATAATATGTCTTCTAGTTATTTAATAAGCTTCTACCTCACATTATTAGAATATATATATATATATCACATCACTTCTTTCTTATGCAGACATTGGTTTAGGTATTCAAACATATCCAAAATGAAAGAAGTCATTTTTTTCCCTTTTGAAACTTGAATAAATAATAAATCATTTATCCTATGAAAAATGAGACACTGAATTGTAGGCCAAAAACTTAGATTTCACGTAAATAGCATATATTTGACTACAACTTTGTTTTGGAAAAATCAAAATCTTCTTTGCCTACTCTTCCAAAATGCCAACCAACAGTACCAAAAATCAAATCAAATATTATTTCAATTTAATTTTTTTTAATTCGCCACCAACGTCTTAAGATGTTTTGAAGATTGAATAGGCTTTGAGAGCAAAAAGAACATAGGAGAACAAAAATAAAGAAAGAAGAAAGAAATGATGAAACTCTAAGTATTATTGGTGAAGAAAATGGTGTATAAAATGCTCATTACAAAGGAAAATTACCTTAAATGACAAAATTGTTGAAAATTTTATAAATAAAATCAAAATATCAAAGTCTATTTGTGGTAGATTGCAATAGATCATGATAAACTACTATTTGTGTCTATCATGACATAAATAGACACGTATAGTAGTCTATCATAGTTTATTGCAAATAGACAGTAAAAATTTTGTTATATTTGTAAATATTTTTGTTATTTTCCTTTATTTCAAAAAACAAAATCTCAATTAGTAGAATGTGACTTACACGATCTTTTGAATTCTATAACTTCTAAAATACAGTTATGAATTAAAATTAAAAAATGTTGTAGTAAAAACTTTTGACATTCTAACAATTTATTTTATCATATATACTAATCATTATAGTCAATTATTATTAAATAATTAGCTAATAATATTTAATCAATTGTCTTTTTTTTAGTACAAAAATTCAATACTACAAATTTAATTTTTGTTTACCGCCAAAAAATGTCAAGCAAATTCATATCAGAAAAACCTAAACGTTAAGATAGATAGTTTTATTGATGGTAAAAAATGTCAATGAAAAAAACTGTCAATAAAAATACTTTTGTTGATACTTTTTGAACGTCAAAGTAAGGTAATATTGACATTTTTTTGTTTGTCAATTATTTTTAAAAATTGTTTTTTGCATGTCAAGAAAACTATGTTATTGTATTTATTATATGCTTTTATTAACGGTTTTTAAGCATTAACTATACACCTTTGTTGACGTTTTTTACCCATCAACTATACCAATTAAAAAAAAAAAAAAAAGATTGAGGTCATTGGAACCCCTCATATGCAAAACCTATAATCAACCCCAAACAAATATTAAACCCAAAATTTGCATTCACACCAAGATATAACTCATGGTACCTTTATTTTATATACAAACAACAAATATACCAGATCACTTAACTTTTATAAAATTAGCTAGCACAATAACGTACAAACGAACAATTACACAACTTCTGCAAAGCAACAACTTTACATAACGAAGCAAATCTAAGAACTATACACAACTCTTGCAAAGCAACAACTTTATACAACTCCGGCAAAACAACAACTTTATGCAACTCCCGCAAAAACATACTGTCGACATAAATTGATTTAGAGTTAAATGTTTGGATCCCTTGAAGTCAGTAAAAGGGAGAATCTAAAACCACCTAAAACTAATGAACAAAACTAGTTTACACCCAAATCTATCGAGAGTTTGTAATCATGACTATAATTAGAACTAAACTTCATTGCTACTAAAAGTATACATCAAATAAAATCAAATTGAAAGAAGAGGCCGGGAGGGAAATGGTACAACGTCCACATGTGATACACTCTCTTCCCAAAGCATTCCTCTCCTCTCAGCAAACCCTTTATAATCAAAGTGCATGGAATATAGAAATATAACAAAACAAAGTCTTACTCATCATTGTCATTATATATATTTGTACACTGCCAAACATTTTGATCATTTCCACATACCCTACAAACTCTTCCAATAATGGAGTGCTTTCTTAGGCATAGATAATAATAATAGATAGAAGAACTATTATTATTCAACAAAGTTCACAAAAGGACCAAAAAAAAAAAAAAAAAAGAAAAGAAAAATTGACGATTCAAGTTGACAAGTCATTTAGAAAGAAAATAATACAATACAAACCATCTAGAAAGAAAATAACCCAATAATTCGATAATATTTTCAATATCTCCTAGTTGTTACTTAAACAATAGTAGCTTTTCTCTTTTATAGACCTACCTAGGAACAAAATAAATTCATCAAACTACATAAGTTATAAATTTTACCAAGAACAAAACTTTAAACCATCACCACTCTGAGAAACAGTCTGAAATCACTAAAAATATATACCAAAGGTCAGAAATCAAATGAAGCGCAATCAACATGGACAAGGAACTTGAATTAAGTCCATAAAAATAGCACTTGAATGTGCAACTATAAGTTAAAACATGTGATGAGATACCTGTTATGGATGTATATTGATAGGCCTTTACCACCGCAAGAAAGATGTGAATTGAATTAGTTTTTGTTCTAGAATAATCACTAGAATATGAGATACATAATGGTATAATTTCAAACGAACCCCGAAAACATGAAACTTGAAGGCAAAAAGAGGTTCGTTTGTAAAATTAAATTACTATGGAAATTAAACGAATACAATAATGAAAATGGAACCCCATTATTTTCTTTCATCAATTGCATTTATTTTATAATCCAATTCATTGAAGAATCCTATTATTATCACTCTAAAAAAACTAGTTAATCATCTTCAGTATAGCTAGCCATAAATTTGTCATATTTAATATATCTTACTTCATTTCTATTCATAACCCTTTGCATTCCTCTTTGTCTCGTCCTAAAGAGATAATGAAGGGGGAAAAAGAACAGACAAAATCTAATACATATTTTAATTAGCAAAAATCCTGAACCCATGACTGGTTTAAAAACAAATTTGTGAAAAGAACAGCACACAAGCTTACATATGTTATCAAGCAAAGGTTTTTTTTTTTTGTTGTTGTGGTGGTGGTGGTGTCGTCGTCGTCATCCTAAAGAGATAATGTAAGCCACAAGCTTACATTCTTTTAGCAAAAATCCCAAACCCAAAACGATTTTTTTCCCTCTTTCAGAACATCAAAGTAGACTTTTTTTGGCAGGCAATGCCCGTCAAGAAAAATGGTCTTCTTTGATGTCCATTGCGCTTGCTCAAAATGACACCGCTTTGCTTTACAACCAAAATAGCATCGTTTTCGAAGTTTTTTTTTTTTTTTTTTTTTTTTTTTTTTTTTTTTTTTTTTATGTGTAATGCCTGTCAAGAATACCGTCTTCTTGGATGGCCAAAATGAATCAATAAAGCGTCTATTAGTGCGAGAAACTTTTGAAGTTTGAGCACGTAAAATAGAAGCAAAACACCTTTTTTTGACTTTTTGGGCCATCAACGAAGTAAAAAACCAAGAATTCACTATTTGACTAATAATTACATATTTTTGTGTCAAAAAAGATGTTTTTCTTGATGTTTTTGTGTCAACTTAAATATAAACAATTCTTGATGTTTTATGTCCCTCAATATATGTATTTGAAAATTAATTGTTAATTTTTGTGATTACAGGAATGGGAATTAAACCTCCGACCTCTAAGAACGAAAGTTATGCCAATTACCACTAAGCTAAGTTCATTTTAGCTATATCTAAACAATGGTAGATATTAGTTGATAAAAGAATATATATGGTTACATATTGTTATAAAACTAGCATTATGGATATTTAATTTAAACCACTACATACATCCATGAAATAAAACAACACCATGAAAAAGATTAAACCACTACCAATCATGGGTTATAATTAATTAATTTGAAACAATTAAATTTAATAAATTAGCTTAAAAGAAATTGGAGAGTCATTGAATAGACCAAAGTGCTTCCAAAGTAACAATACAAAGGATTATAATAAAAAGGCAAAATTGGCATAAAAAGTTTCTCCATATCTAACCTTTTATATATAGTATAAATAATATAGATATATAGATAAGTTGAATTTGGTAGTAAAGTTTCAAAACAAATATGAGTTTTTTTAAACTATTTTTATTTTAGTTTCCAAAATGTTACTATATTTCTTAAAAGCAAATAAATTTTCATAAACTAAAAATGGTCATCAAAGTGAGCTGATATAGAGGTTTTGGAAATTTTAAAAACACCCTATTGAACTCGACAAAAGCATATGAATTCTTTTTTGAGAAGTTGTGCCATCCCGCATAAACTATTTGACCTTTTTTTTTTCTTGCTTATAATCTTAAAAATTTGTATCATTAAAGCTAACTTCCTTGTGGAACCACAAAGTAGAAAAAAGAAGAACAAAAAGCAAACTATTTTACGTAATAAAAAAATGCCTTAAGTTACATGTAAATGGCAAAAACTAGATAAGCTCCATTGGACGACTTTGTCCAATTTTTCATTTCCTCCAAGCTATCTATATATAGGGCAACAACACAAACATTCACAATCCCAAAACAATCTTTGTTTACACAAATTAAATTCTCAAGTACTTTGAAGAATAAGAACATGATGATGCTGCATAAATCACTTGCCATCTTTGGCTATGCATGCCTCTTCATGGCCATAACTTCGATAGCTCAATTTCCTCCAGTTTTCGACACCGATGGTCAACCTCTGCGGCGGGGTGTCGAGTACTACATCTCGCCTGTATTTACCGATGTTGGGGGCAACCTCACCCTAAAAAGTCGTAGTAACGCTCCATGCCCGCTCTTCGTCGGCCAGGAACCGGTTACTTCAACGAATATCGGTCTCCCGGTCACCTTCACTCCCATCATGGCAGGCAAAGATATAATTGACGAAGGTACCAGTTTGAACATTGTGTTTCAAGCGTTGTCAACGTGCATAACATCGACGCAATGGAGAGTGGATGCGGCGGAGTCTGACACTGGGAGGAGGTTCGTGGGGATCGGGAGCGAGGACGGTCCTGCCGGGATCTTTGGGATCAGTAGGGACAATGGAGTTTACAATATAGTATGGTGTCCGGCGATGATGGGGAGGCCAAGGTGTGGAAGGGCTGGGATTTTGGTTGAGAATGGAGTGAGGCTGTTGGCTTTGGATGGTGAAGCGTTTCCTTTTGAGTTTGTGAAAGCTTGAGACCAAAATGGAAGAACTTGATTTAATATCTAATTTTCTTGCAAGGGAAAAAATGTGCCTAATTGGTTGAATTATTGAACTACTAGAATAATAAGTTGAAATAAAACCTCTTGTAAGGATATATATATATATATATATATATATATATATATATATATACTTATGTTATTTCATGTTGTGGTTAATTAATATATGTTTTGGTTTATCATTTGAATTGTCTCAGATTGAATATATATTTGTGTATGTAAAGAGGAATATGAATTGGCTTCTATTTTTCTTATTAAATCTCACTTCTGAGAGTTAAAGCTTGTACTGTTAAAATCGAGGTTAGAGACTCAAACTCAATTTTCCACCGCACGTATTAAAACATATATATCACTATCACTTCACTTCTTTCTTATGTAACATTGGTTTAGCTTTTGAAGCATATCCAAAATGAAAGAAGTCAAAAGAGGACCAATTTTTCAATGTGTTCCATTTAATTTTTACAATTATTGTACCAAAATTATATAATTTGAAACATTTTTCTAACAACGAAAGGGACAAATTGTGTTTGAGATGGCTCAGAATAAAAGTATTTCTCAGAAGTGCATTCCGACCAAATTCACCTTAATACATATATTTAATGGCTAGAAGAGACTGATAGTTATTGACCATTAATTAATTTAGATAAATTTTTCCCTTGTTGAGATTTAAAAAAAAAAAAAATTATGGCAAATTGCAAAAATCACCTTGAAGTATGGTGATAGTTGCAATTCCACCATAAAACTTTAAATTGTAAAAATTGTGTCCTCAAACTTCTACAAGTGTTAAAATTGAACTCCCAAATTTACAATAGTTGTAGAAATTGGACCTCAAATGATAGAAATTGAACCCTCAAACTTATATAAGTGTTATGATTTCTAAAATTATGTAAGTCTGAGGGTCCAATTGTAACACTTCTATACGTTTGACAGTTTAAGGGCTCAATTTTTAAATTGAAAGTTTTAGGGTATAATTATAATTACCACCATATTTTTGGATTTTTTTTTTTTTCAATTTGCCCCAAATAAAAAGTAAAAATAAAGAAAAGTTAAAGTCTTTTTAGTACTACAATCCAAATGAAGTGGCATTATTCATGAACCTCTAATTTTTAAGTAGGGTTGCCAATGTTTTGATTCATTGATTGGTCAATAAAAAATTTGGCATATGTTGCTTGAGATTGAAGGTTGGATCTCTGATTTTTCATATAATTGTTGTACTAAAATAAATGGGTTCTTTTCAAATATAGTAAAATGAATCAAAATATTTACAAATATAACAAAATTTTATTATAAACCGCGATAGACTACTATCTGTGTGTATGTGTGTCATATGATAGATACAAATAGTAGTTTATTACAGTCTATCACGATCTATTGCAGATAGATTACGATATTTTGCTATTATTTGTAAATAATTTCAACGATTTTGTCATTTAAAATAATCTCCCAAAAAATTAAGAGAGGTACAGTAATGTCCTATGTTATCTATTATCATTTGGATCCAAATTTCAATCATTGAGGCCACATACCATTTTATTTTTAGTTTTTTGGCTTTTAAAAAATAAGTCTATTTTCTCTCCATTTCTTACAATGATTTGCATCTTTCTTAAGCCCAAGAGTTGAATTCTTAGCCATATTCTAACAAGAACAAGTTTTTAAAAGATACGTTTTTTGTTTTTCAAATTTTGATGTGGTTTTTGAAAATATTAATAGAAAGTAGATAACAAAACAAGAAATAATTTAGAGATGGTAGGAGTGATTATAGGCTTAATTTTCAAAAATTTAAAACAAAAAAAATTAATAGTTGCCAATAATAATAAATTTAAAAAAGTTGAAGTGTGAGTTGTAAATAAACTACTTCTAAATTATAGAAATTAATTGTTACAATAACTTTCCATTTGATCACCTCTTAAGCTTACAAAATTTTACAGTTAAACCCTTGAAGGTGTACAAAAACAAACTCCCTCTTCCTTTTTTTTTTCTTTTTTTTTTTTTAATACAAAAGGAGTAGGGATGATTAAAACTACATACTTATGATAGCTAATACATCTTTATGTCAGTTGAGTTAGGTTTGTTTTGACATATTACCCTCAAACTCTAAAATTATGAAATTGTTACAGATTAATATAATTTGTTTAACTCTATAAAATTTAAAAAGTATAAATTTTTGTTTCACGTTGAGTTGTCATCTTGATTTGAGAAAACAAAAAAATTAATGTAAAGAATTTATGGTCTAGGAAGTAGTTACATTCTAATATTTTGTAATTCTTAAAGGTTTATAATGCGCTTAGCGAGTTGATTTTTCTTTTTTTGTCCATATATAGAGGGAAAGATTGAACCTCAAACTTCAAAATTCATATAATATAAGTTCATACCAATATCAATTGAGTTATATTCATATTGGCCTTGGCGAGTTGATTAATGAAATGAAAGATCGGGAAGTGCTATTGTAAGAATAATTTAGGGTTGCTTTTAAATATAGGAATATAAACCAAAATATTTACAAAGATAACAAAATTTGATTGTTTATCTGCGATAGACTGCGATAGCCTATTATTTGTGTCTATTTGTGTGATGATAGATACAGATATATAGTAATTTATCACGATCTATTATAATCTATCTATAGACTATAGATAAACTATGATATTTTGTTATTATTTGTAAATATTTTCAACAGTTTTGTTATTCAGAATAATTTTCCAACAATTTATATAAGTTTGATGGTTCTAGCAATTTTCTCAAAATTAAATAATAATAAATCCTTTTCATTAAAAAAAAAAAAAAAGGTGGGGCTTGCCTTTCGCATAAGGCATATTCTATACTTTAACTTTTGCCTTGGAAAAATCATAATCAACTTCTTTGTCCGTAGGCAAGAACTGATTTTAGAACAGGTGTTTTTGGTTAATAAAATGATTTGAGTCTCTAAATATAAATAATTTAAATATTTTTTTTACCATGTTAATATTTATTTTCAAAAGTTATTTAGAATCATAAAAACTATTAAAATAGACATTCCATTTGAGAAAGAAAGAGAGTTAAGGAGAATGATAGACTAAAATATATAGAGAGAGAGAAGTTGGAGAAATAAAATAAATGGAAGTTGGAGAAAAAGATTAGAGATCGAGTAGAACAAAAGTCTTAAAAAGAAAAAAAAAATAAAATAAAAATTGAGACCAAAATTCCAAAGAGGGAAAAAATATTGAAAGAGAGAAATAATCAATAAGTTTATAGCAAGAGATACAAAAGTTAGAGTGAGGCAAAGATTTGAGAGAATAAAATTAGAGAAAGCGGTAGAAAAATAGAGAGAAAAAAAAATATTTTCAAAAAATAGAAAAACAGTTTAAAATAATTATAAATATAGCAAAATTTTACTTTTTATATGTGATAGACTGCAATAAACTCTGCTAGTCTATCATCTTACCAATAGACACGAATAGATGTCTATCTAAGTTTATCACAGATAGAAAGTAAAATTTTGCTATATTTATAAATAGTTTGATATTTTTTTATTTATAATAATTTTCTAAAAAAAGAATTAATGAGATCTAAATACTTTCGAAAGTTAAAATTTAAACAAAAGGAAAAAAAAAATTAAAAAGAGGGATATGAACTAAAAGTTTAGAGATTTGCAATGTTAAAAGGAGAGAAATGGAAAAAAGAAAGTTTATATAGTGAGAAAGGAAAAATAATTTACAAATAGAGAATAGAAAAAAAAAAAAAAAAAATTCTTCTGTCTAAAAAATTTAGGATAAAATAAAGTAATATAAGAGGACACTTTCTTAGTTTATAATAAAAATTATTTTATTTTGGTGATATCTAAGTTCATCCACACCTCTTGACTTTCTTGTCCAACTTCAAATCTTTATCCTTTTGTCATCAAATCTTTGCTAGCTATGAGGTTCTCTTCTAAAACTACGAAATATATAATTTAATTTATTCTTTTCAAGTAATGAAAGACTTAAGGTACAAGTAAATGAAGAAATTGAGATAATTAAACCATACAAAATGGACTTTTGGTCATTTTCATCTCCTTCATGTTGCCTATAAAATGACACTACACATTTGCATCCCAAACCATCATTTTTCAGACAAAATTAAATCTCTCTTCTTGAAGAACTAAAAGATGATGATGTTCTATAAGTCACTTGCCATCTTTAGTTGCCTATGCTTCTTCATGCCCATATCTTCTACTGCCCAATCTGATGGTCCTCCCGTGCTCGACACCGAAGGCCGACCTCTACAGCGCGACGTTGAGTACTTCATCAAGCCTGCCATCACTGATGTCGCTGGTAATCTTACCCTAATTACCCGAAAAGGTGATCAGTGCCCGTTTTACGTTGGGCAACTACCACTTCTTTCACAAGATATAGGTATATATTAAACTATAATACTAAACTCAATTGATTCATAAGTTATATCATATTTAATATTTTATATGTATTTGATATAACGTAAGCTGATAGATTATGATACATTTAATTCTCAACATTAGGCTATGGAGTCACCTTCAGGCCTTATCTAGAGGGTGAAGATACAATTAGAGAAGGTAGAGATTTGAAGGTCGTGTTTCAAGCTTTTTCAATTTGCATAACGTCGACTGAATGGAAAGTGGGGGAGGCAGATCCTACTACCGGAAGGAGGTTTGTGAAGCTCGGGAGTGACAACACTGCCACCGGGTACTTTAGGATCGACAAGAGCGACCTCGGAGTTTATAATATAGGATGGTGTCCCTCGGATGTCCCCATTAGAGGGAGGCCAAGGTGTGGAAGTGCTGGAATTTTGATTGAGAAAGGTTTGAGGTTGTTGGCTTTGGATGGATCTGCATTTCCTTTTGAGTTTGTGAGAGTTGAGACAGCTGCAAAAGACCTTTGGTCAATCTTTCAACAGAAAAAATAAAGTGTGCAAATGTGTTCTAATTGCACTCATTTAAATTAAATAAAACCCCTGCAAGGATTTACTTTGTGTTCTTTAGTGTGTGTTATATTAATAATATGATTTGCCATTGACATTGGTTTCATTAATGTCAAATTACCCGAATTGATGAGGCTTCACATGCAATTTCACGAAAAAAAAAAAATTAAAGTCCGCAAAATTTTAATAGTGGACTAGAATTTGTATATATTTATAAAAAAAAAAAAAAAAAAAAAAAAAATTGCAATGGACCTTGAAATCGTATTCGGAGTCTTATGAATTTGCGATAAATGCGAACTCTTGATAAGGAGAATTTAACGTTAGTTGATGCTTTGTGATGTAACAAAATGTCAGTTTCATGATTTTGGTCATTTGATACTGGCGCAATCAAATTTTTGTCAACCGTACAAAAAAGCTCATTGGCATCAAATTATGAATCAATGATTGATTTTAGTTTTTTTTTTCTTTCTTTCTTGAGTTTAATGAATGGGGTCTTTTAGTTCTTTATGATTTATATCTACAGTTTCGTTTGATAACTTGATATGAAAATCTTAGTAAAGTAAAATTAAGAACAGCCATTTACCGGTGGAATTTTCTAATTATCAATGAGTAAACCTCCAATAGAGGGTTGGAGAAGGTTATCTTGGGATCAAACGCTAAAGAGATAATGAAAACTAGTTCTCTACTTAACGATTGTTGGGTTTTATGTCCTAAGACTCATAGTTTATAAATACCAAATATACTTTTATCATTCAATAAAGTTGTTATTGAAATTTATAATCAATAAGTAGTTATTGATTCTATAAAATGTTCTTACTAAATCTAAATCCAATCATTAAAGTATCTTAGACTGTTACATGAGACTCAAACTTTATGTAGAGACACAAAACCGAATCAAGTTTAAGTTAACAGTCTAAATGGTCTATAGTATATGAATAAGGTTGGGCGCCTTATTCTGGGGACACTATGGATGCGGCCGACTTTGTAACTAGTACAAACGAAGTGATCCTAATTCATTCATGTGAAGACATGCGAATGGGGGAAACATGTGCAAAGAGTTTGCATAAGACTGGACCATGAAATAGTCACTTTTACTTTATAACACCGTTTACTGTCTAAAACTGACTATTTCGACTTTGATGGCCTAGGAAACTCGATCTTAATCTTGAGTTAACTATGAACTTCTGTTTACTCGGGATTATCCTTAGATCTGCATTGGTGAGAGCAGCTCAACAGCGGTGGTTCAATATGTCTTCCATTTCAGGGGTAAGACCAAGTAGATAGCTAGAGATATAACGTGCAAGAAGAAACTCACTCCTACCCACTTTTGGTTAGTAGAGAGGTTGTTCTCTTAAGTGTTGAATCCAGGTCTTGAACAATAGGCGCCACCCTCTCAAATAGGGTTTGAGAGGACTTTTGATTTGAAAGTTGGACTACAAATCATTGTTCATTAGAGGATCAGTGGAACTTAAGGAATAAGAGGTAATCACAAGGGTAAATCGGTAATTTTGACCCAGCTGTAATTACGAACAACCTGTGAAGGCTTGACTTACCAATCATGGTTATATCAAATGGACATAATATATCTACAGTGAGGAGAGTGCAACTACGGGTTTTAGTGGACTAACCCGGTAGTTAACGAAAGTTGGTTAACTAGGTTAAAGAGTTTAACCGGTTAATCTCGGATCGTTGGAGCTCATGATCTGTAGGTCCATAAGGTCATCTAGCTAGCTCATATAGGAATAAACTTGGAATAAATAGGGAAAATTTGAATCGTTCAAATTAGGTTAATCATATGAAATATGATTAAGTAATTGATATATGATATCAAATGAGAGATTTGGTCAAAAATATTTAAATGGAATTTAAATATTGAAATTATGAATTTGGATTCATAATTGGAGACATGGATTTAGTCAAACAGTCGGTTTTCGAAAAAAGTCAAATAGTTGTCTTTGACCCGAGCAAGTCAAAGAGTTGTTTTAGTCAAACTTTCTAGAAAGGTTGACCATGAGATTAAATTAATGTTTCTTACCAAATTAGTGGAAAAATCCACTAACTTGATGAGTGAAACATTTAATTAATCTCAAAATTCTACACTTTGACACATAATCTTTAACATGCATTAGTGGAAATGTGTGTTGTCAACTTTTGGTGAACTTAGACATGCAAAAGTTGCATGCAATTTGTTTTTTTTTTAAAGAATGCCTTTGTTCATTTATTCTTCTTCTTCTTGAAAAATCTTGAAAAAATTTGAAGTTTTTTAGAAACTAATTTTTCCTTCTTTAAAGAATCCCACCACTCTATTCCAAGCCTTTGAGAATAGCTAGAAATACCTCTTGGTGGTCCAAGTGGGAGCAATTTTCAAGAAAGGAAGAAAAGCTACAAATCTATATAATTTCTTTCCTTCTTCTCTAATTCATTTTGTATGATAATTCATGTTTAATCCTAGGTTGTTATATGCATCTAGATTGTTATTTCGATCCTCTTTCGTTTCCGCTACGCATGTATGTATGAGATCCGTCAACGATATTTTCATATCTTCACAGGATCGCCTCATTTGGATGTGATCTCAGTTAATTCATATCCCCTCCTAAATTCGGGGCGTTACAATAAAAAATGTCCTTCAACTTTGTATGTTATGTCAAAATTACTCACAAACTTTCAAAATTTTCAAAAATGCCCTTAAACTTTTAGAAAGAGTTTTAAAAAAATATATCTTTAGCGTTAGTTTTGTTTCAAAATAGTAATCCTAATGGAGTTTTGAATAAAAATCGTTAGTGTCTGTTTAGTAGACAATTCAGATTCTATTTTATGTTTTCAGATTCACTAAGTTCAAGGAATCTATGTTTGGTAGATAGTCTAGATTATGTTTTTGAAAACTGTTTCAAAATTCTATGATCCAAATCGTGCAAATTCTGAAAAACATCATTTTTATGTTTTTTGTGTATCCAGATTTTGAATTTAAAATTTTAAAATGCATAATTATATTAGAAAAGATAAAAATAACAAGTGTAGTATTTCATTCTATAAACTCAATTATTTTTGTTAAGTTAAAATACCTATCATATAATATATTATATATCATATGATGTTATAGAATATAATTATTCAAAAATTTTAACATAAAACAAGAAAATGATTTTAGGGTTGTTTTCAAATATAAGAAAATAAACCAAAATATTTACAAATATATATAGCAAAATTTCACTGTCTATCTACAATAGACCGCGATAGATTAATTAATTATAATGTCTATCGTAATCTATCGCAATCTATCGCAAATAGACTGTGATATTTTGCTATTATTTGTAAACACTTTCAACAGTTTTGTCATTTAAAATAATTTTCCTTAATTTTATGATTTATAAATATATTATCAAACATATTTTGAATATTTGTTTAAATTGAAATTTAATTTTTGAATCTACGACCCAACACATATTTGAAAACATAAAATACAATTTTGTTTTCATTGAATTACTTGTTTTCAAAGTGTTGTTTTCAAAATGCTATCAAACAAGCCCTTATTGTTTTGTTTTAAGAAAGTTTAATGGTATTTTTTAAAGTTCGAGGTATTTTTTACCCAAAGTACAAAGTTCAAGGATTTTCTTTTTATATATAAATTAGTTTTAAATGAATGGACCTCAAAAGGCTATGATTACTTTGAAAAAATAAAATAAAATACTTTGTCCAAATTTGAGGTAGGAAACAATATAGTTTCTAAACTTAGTTTGTAACAATTTAATCTCTGTATTTTTTTATTTATAAAAGTTTAGTTTATGAACTTTAATATGTAACAATTTAGTTTATGTACTTTACAATATATAATGATTTAATTCCTATTGTGAAAATTATTATTAAGAATTGGTGAATTTTTCTATGGAAGAAGATTGAGAAACTGATTACATATCAAATTTGTCTAAAACTATAAAGACTAAGTCATTAAATAATAAAAACTTCTGTTTAAAAAAAAAATAAAAAATAATAATAACTAACAATTAATTTTGACGGGTTTTTCACGTCATGGATTAAATTGCTACAACTTGAAAAGTGTAGAGACTAAGTGATTATAGATTTGAAATTACATAAACTAAATAGTTACAAACTAAAGTTTGTGAACTAAATTATTACTTCTATGAGAGTTTAAGGACCAAATGTGTTTTTCGACCATTAAAAATCTTTGTCATACATGAATTCCCTTTTTACAATTATCATATTTACAAAGTCAATTTAAACGAAGCTAAATTAGTTTAGTCATATATGTTGGAAGTTAAAATTTTGTATCCCACTATTGTTGATCTAAAACTTTAATAAATAAATAAAGGGAGGAAAAAACTTTTATGTTTAAAAACAATTCTCAAATATGTTTTATTAGGGTTGTTTTCAAGTATAGCAAAATTAACCAAAATATTTACAAATATAGCAAAATTTCACTATCTATCTACGATAGACCACTATCTGTGTCTGTGTGTCATGATAGACACAGATAGTAATTTATCACGTTCTATCGCAGATAAATTGTGATATTTTGCTATTATTTATAAATATTTTTAACAATTTTGTCATTTAAGATAATTTCTCTTGTATATATAACTAAAATACATAAAATGTTGTATAGACAGCTAATAAAAATATATAGCTCAATAATTAAAACGTTTTTAACTTTTTTAATACAATTGGGACAAGGAGATTTGAACTATAGACATCTAATAGTTATTAATATACTTGTATGTCAATTGAACTATACTCAATTTGGCATCATTTAAAATGTTGTATTAACTCTAGCCGCAAGTAGATTAAGTTACAATGAATATTGAATAGAGGTCAAAAGGAATTTGTCCACACAACAAAAGATTTTTTTCTTAAGCCTTCAACAAAAGAAATTAATTAAAAATTAATTAAAGATAACAAAAGGTATGAAACTGTAGCCACCGGGGACCATTTGAATAAAAATAAAATTAAAATTTTTTATTAAAAAAATTAAAAAAGAAAAAGAAAAAAAAAAAAAAAGAAAAGAAAAGAAAAAAAAAAAGCCTTGATGGTAATATTTGTTTCTTTTTCCATCATTTTCTTTCAATGATTTTTTTTTTTTTTTTTTTTTTCCTTTTAGGCCACTTGAGGATAAGTTTAAAATTAGCAGCCTCCTTCAAAGATTTATTATCATAAAAATATATTTAGGATATCGTTTTCGACTTAACATTAACAAGATTTATAATGTTCAGCAACCACATATCATTTTGGGTCAACAATGGTCTAATTTACCACAACCCTTTGATCTTTAAATGCATAAGATGTTTGTATTTTGAAGAACAGACAGCAAGTCGGGCTGGGTTGAGTTGATATTATTTTTCTGACCATCATATGAGACATACAGCTTATAAGCCTAATCGTGCTTTGTACAAACTCAACTAGAAAAGATGTAAGCCTCGAGACTTAAAATCCGTGCCTTGCGTCGATGCAAAACCAAGTGAACAAAGATGATTTCAATTATTTGTAGCAAGGAAAATGAGACCTTGTAGAAAGATGTTCACTTTTTAGTGTAGGTTGGAATAGGCACTCCTGATTCTTCTGTCAGTTTCTTGTATGCATTTTGTAACATTCTTGTCACAGGTCCAACTTGTCCATCGCCAATTACACGCCCATCGATCTTCACAACCTGAAAAATCAAAGGAAGTTTCCCTTGTTAGGTGTTTGAGTATCAGTTGGGGTCGATTTGGTCCTTCGCCGAGTTGAAAAATGAAAATCAAACTAAGACTTTCAATCCTATTCCTACCAACACAAAGGAACTGGCTTGGTTTGGTTCAACTTGTTCTTGCATCATTTGCAGCATTTTCCAACTTACATGGAAAATGAATCAAACTAATTTCAATGGCATTTAATAGTAAAACCTGGTCCAAATTCTTGATAGGGTTACATAAGCTACAGTGATGAAAAAAATGATAAAACACGGACTATCAAGGATAGAATGAAGTGCTCATATTTTCCCAACCTACATTTAAAATAGGTCTAATATAGAGGGTATGTATGACATAATATTAACAATAAGCCTAAGAATTAAGACATATATCAGAGTCAGTATTCTAAGTTAGAAGGTTCCACGTCAATATTTCCCCTCGGCGCTAGAGAAACCGAAGGACTGTGGAGGATGTCAAGTCTCCTTTAGAAAAGACTTCTGGGAACCTAGTTAGATTACTGCAATATTTTCTGGGATCTTTTTTGGTGAACGCCTTTGGCTTCTAGGAACTGTTCATTCCCACCTTTTGTAGTTCCCTTATATTTCTATGAACATATTTCAAATATTTCAGAAATATAAATAAATGTAGCCATAAGGTACTTACTGGGGTAAGTTCTCCCATTGTTCCAGTAGTCCATACCTGCGGAAAATCCTCTTTAGTTGTATACAAACACTTTCAAGTGATGAAAGTTGGTTATTTGCATATAGCTTGTTTTCTCATCTTTTGGTTGTTGCCATCTTTTTAGCTTCAGCTATAATCACTACTATAATTAGTTTTACAGTTAAAATCTTTTCAAGTTAACTGTTAAGTTTCTGGTGCTTTGGATGATGTAGGAACATTAATGTAACAACGTTAACAAAATGCCATTAATTTTTAACACTTAAAAACTTAAGCACATGATTCATGATGACCTATTTCAAGAAAAAGAAAAAAAAAATGGGCCCAATTGAAAACAACTTTATTTTCAGTTTATTGTATCTAAAAATAAAAGATTTTTACCATCGTAGCCAATTTTTGTAGCCAAATTTTGAAAACTAAAAAGATAATTCAAAGTTTTTAGCCTTAAGATATTGGGAGTGTTTGAAAAAGTGAAAAACAACAGTTAGTAATAAGTAAACTCCTTAATAGAAAAATGTTATCAAATGGGACTTCAAGATTTTCATGAGCATTTTCTTTCTAACTAAATGTTAAGCACAACATTCAACTTCAAATTTTTAAATGCAAAT
Organism: Citrullus mucosospermus; assembly: GCA_030954485.1. NCBI lineage: Eukaryota > Viridiplantae > Streptophyta > Magnoliopsida > Cucurbitales > Cucurbitaceae > Citrullus > Citrullus mucosospermus. The sequence goes on from CM062056.1 coordinate 29,396,392, forward strand.
AAGAAAACCTCATCTGCAGTATGAAATTCTGATAGGCTGATTCTTCGCTCCTCCAATACCAACTTCTCCTTCACAACAAGATCCATAACCTGCAGCCATAAGAACAATATTGGTTAAATCAAGGTAAGGAAAATTGTCTATGCAATCAAACTATAACAAGTTATGGTCCTTAAGGGTGAAATTCTTGAATGATGATTCATCCATGTGCTGCGGTGAGGCCACAGCATGTTATAGCTCAGCTTAGTAATGTATTACTAGTATATGTAACTTAGTGTGAAGTCAAATAAATATACCTCAAAAGTAGGTAGAAGTGAGAGAGCTCATCCTAGTCAAACATCTTCGAGTAAATGGGTGACCTCTTTTAGAAGGTGGACAGTAAGGCAGTTTGTTCCTAGACAAGACTCTTAAGCTAATGGATGAAACAATGTTATACCTTATACTTGCTAGGTATGAAACGACAGAAGTTTTAAGGCCTAATTATGATATATAATATGAATTCATATTGGCAACATATAAGGTGAAGTATCTTACTGTTGCTCGAGTTATTCCAGGGAGACAGTAATCAGCATGAGGCGTCAGAACTTTGCCTTTTTTCACTAGAAACTGCACAAGTAAATGTATTAATCTTAAATGGTTATCTCAAATCCAAGTACAGAGTGTAAGCAAATGAATGTATATATTTAATTTTGACATCGATGAGAAGACCTGAGGAGGAGTGGAATCATAAGGGAATGTGCAAGTCATGAAGCCCTAGCATATGCCACATATAGCCTAAATGATATTATTTGGTTATTATGAATGCAAATTCTTGATCCCTGACCCTCACACCACTTTGAATATTCTTGAGAACGAAGAAGGTGGAGGGGAGAGAGGAGAGTCGATGCGATTTGATATTGTACCACCACATGCTTACAAAGACAATACTATACAGAAGTTTTGAAACCTGATACTTACAATGTTTGTAGCATTTGTTTCAGAGACAAAACCATCTTTGTCCAGCATGATAGCATCACCCGCATTCGCATTGTTTCCTTCAATCTACACATTTCAATAGACTGAATCAATCGCAAGAGATAATCAGAATCGACCCATTTGATATAGTTTCGATTCAACCATGCATGGTCAATTCGATCAAATACAAATATGCGCTAACTTGGAAATCACACAACCAGATTGTTCGGTACATGTTGACATACACACATTTGCCAATCTAAATTAATTAATTGTTTTTAAAAATTTAAAAAAAAAATGTTGTGTACGGTATTGACTGCTGCCCAGCAGCATGATACATCCCAAGAAGATAATAAGAACATGAAATCAGTAACTGTGTTCAAAATTACATTCTTTGAAGAAATTTGTACGTAAAGGTTACACAGTTTGACATTCGATACCTTTGCAAGAATGTTGTTGAGAAGATTGTTGTGATGAATCTTTGAATCCAAATTCTGGAGGCAAGACAAATAAAGTATCCATTTTAACTGACTGAATAAGGGTTAGGAATAGTTGAGTTGAATAATCAGCATTTATTTTAATTAAACTAATGAGCACAAACCAAATTACAGAATATTAGAGAAATACTAGATAAAGGAATAGTCTTACATTTGGTGAATTCCTGCGTGTTGTGGCAGTCATTAGTGTTATTCCACTCGAATTGTCGTAGACAGGAGGTTTCCATTCAGCAAGCACTGAATATATTTACAAAAAATACTCAAAAAATTAAATCTAGAGCGCACCAGCATAAATAGATAAACCTTTATTATACAAGAGATTATAAGACATTATCCCTAGGCCAAGGAGGTGGAAGACTTTGTAGTTCGCTTGAAGTTAAAAAAAAAAAAAAAAAAAAAAAAAATACTGAAGTATTTATAGTTAAACCAGCTCATCTAGAATGAAAATGAGACCGCGAATCTTCAAAAGTTCCTTTATTTCTTATCATTTGTAGCACCTGAATTATTCCACCGTAAATCATAGTCTACAAACCTTCCGTTTACTCTTAAAACCATGGCCACTAAAATTTGAAGTAGCCAAACAAAGAGCTTTCTAGGATAACACCTATGCCAGTTCACCTCGTTTCAACAAATTCAGAAGCTTGAAGCACATAGGATTCCGTAAAAATAAAAGCTTGTGTGTTTCAGCAGCATTATTGTATGATATGCATCAGCAAGTGGGAGATAGAGAAAAAATTTGGATTCTTCTTTTGGATTATACTTAAACTTTTGACTTCTTACAAATCCAAGCTTACTCGTGTTCTTTTAAAATTTTCAGATGCTGTTGGAACATAAAAAAAAAAAAAGATAACGCCAACAATATTGTTTTCTGCATAATTATCCATCTACAACTTGAAAGAACAAAAAAATAGCAGGCTGCCTGCATTTATGCTAGAGCAAGAATTTGCGTTACCAATTAAGGTACATCCATAAAGATTGAACTGGGGACTCATTCCGGAAGTGACCTAAAGAGGATAAAAACAAGTAAAGATATGAGCTTTTCCACATACAACAAAAGGTAAAAGGAAAAGAATATAACTCCTAATTCTTTAATCTGACATGAAGTAAAAAGATGCATTATGGATGTTAGAATTCTTAATGTTAACAATCATTCGGTTCATGACAGCCCCCTTTTTGAAATTCGTTAATAAGCCACTTTAGTTTAAACATAAAGAGCAATGGAAACTATGAATTCAAACCTTATTTTGAAAATAACAAATAGCAAAAGGTAACCGACGAAGTAGCTTATGAACTTATTGTCATAATAGTTGACATAAACTCTGTGGATGAAAATTATGTTTTCTAACAAAGCAGTAAACCATTTTTCTCGTTATAAATTATAATTAGCTAGTTTGAATAAAATATAAAAACAATTTCTACAGAAATAATTCACAGAAAAGGTTAATAGAGTAAGGGAGCCAGAGGAACTTTAAAATTACACAACCTTTTTCCCACGTGTTAAAGATAATCGGATGTGTGTATTATCAAACATTCCATTCCAAATGAGCGTTCTGAAAATGGCATCCTTCACCTACGGTTGCATAAAAAAAAATTACAAGGACAAACAATACATCGTATTTTAAGACTTTAGGAAAGTGCTAAGATCTCCTTCCTCCCTGGATTAGATAATGCTAGAGTCAAAACCATAGAGATTACGAGAAGACGACGTACTATACATATTGATGTTCAGTTTAGTGGATAGAAACAAAGTCATTCTTTGATGCTTACCTCTTCCCTAGTTGGAACATTCTGGAAGGCCAAGGCTTTTGATGAATCAAATAACCTACCGGAGAAAAATTTTAAATTATCAAGGTTCAGCTAATGTTAACAAAGAACATCAGTCATCTAGCTTGAGCTCCTTTTTCCACTAACCTATCTAAATGTTCATCAAGCTTAAATATTTTTCCTCGATAAACTCTAAGTCCCTCCCAGACTGAGTCTCCACCTTGGACAACAGAGTCGAACACTGAAACCTTACAACAATTGCAAGTAAGAAATGAGAAACCATGGAAATACATAATTCATAATGAGGAATTCTTTTGCATGTGTTATTTGAGATGCCCTAGTGCACCTACCAACGCATGGTACTATGGTTATTATATTTATTATTATGTATCGTTGTATTTTGAAGCTTCTATCTTGACCGTTAGTCTTTTTTTCATTATAACAATGAAAGTTCGTTTCCGTTTCAAAGAAAGAAAAAAAAAAAAAAACTGCATGTGTTATTTATTCTATTAGAATATCAATGAAAAGTTCGTTTCAGTTTCAAAAAAAAAAAAAAAAAAAAAAGCATGTGTTATTTATTCCTTGTACCAGTACCTTTGCACTATCACGAGGTAAGATCTCATCTCCAACCCATGCCAACAGCTTCTCATTTGCAGGAACTGGAAGATCAGGTGTAGGCAAGGGAGACATGAGGCGAAGTGATTTCTGCTTTCCATGGCGCCTAAGAAAGTTGTAGAGCGGTTGGGTTTGCTCAAGCAAATCGTATAGATTAAGTGGGAATGGCTGATATGGATAGAAAATTCAGGACAACCTTATTAGTTTGAACAGAAGAGATTGCTAAGGTATTCATCAAGGGTGTACATGTTGGCAAGGAGATAACTGAATCGTACTAAGTACAAATCAAAGAAGTAAAGAATCACCTCATAAATGGTAAGTCCCTACCATGTTATGTTGTAAAAATAGTGTACTCATTTTACTATTAGCAACATATCATTATTTTAATGTTCAAAGCATGAAAGAGTCGAGTGTCGAGAACAAATCTAAAACCAAAACTCAGTCAAAAATTCAAAAAAGTATTCAAGAGCTTCGACCAAAATGGAACTCTTAGAAAGGTGTTAATGGCAAGAAAATCTTTTTGCTCAAAGAAAAAGTACAGAGTAAAGACATACCAAAGGATATTTTCTTGGTGCCTCGAAACCTGTCGATTTATGTACAGTTTTATACCACCATGGAGCCCATGCACCATCTATTGCTTTGGGACCAGCTTCCCATCTGAAAATGGTTGCAAGTTATCATGATAAGCTAATCAATACCTGCAATACAAGGGCTTAATATACCAGCCATGGTAACATACGAAGGAAGAAACTTTGACTAAATATTTTGAATATCAAAAGCCAACTAGAAGCCAAGAGGTAGAGACAGATGCGTTATATGTTGGCTCTTGTGATTAAATAGATTATATTTCTACAGTCGAAGCCAATAGTGGAAGTGCCTCCAAAAGAAAAAAAAATTTAGGATTGAAGATAGGCTCTGAAACAATTACTAGTTTCACAACTTCAAAGGAAATTACGATTTCAATTTTCATCCAGTTTTGATCATGAAAGGAAAGGTAATATATGAAGTTATTTAACTTTCTAAAGGAACAAGAACTCCATACTTCAGCATTTTGTGTTGAAAAGGAATGCCAAGGTCTTCACAAAGACCACGTAAAGTTGCCTGCGGACCAATAAAACAGAGAAAATCAAATGTAACAAATCAATGTGATGAATCAAGCTAATCTAGACTAAAAGAATAAACAACTGAAAGTAGTGAGGATGCAATAGAGAGATCTTACATTAATAGGTCCTCTTGCATTGTCATTAATTCCAAAGTAATAATTTACATTCATTAAAAAAAAATTAACAATAACTATCTTAAATCACCAATTGACCCAAAAGCTTAAGCTGGTAGGTGAAGGCAAATTTAATATTATATTATCTAACACTACCCCTCACTTGTGGGCTTGAAATATGAAGAAGACCCAACAAGTGAAAATCAATATTAATTGGGAAGAAAATAACATTGTAGGGGTTTGAGCACAAGACATCCTAAACCACCTACTCTGATACCATCTTTAATCAATAATTGACCCAAAAGGTTAAGTTAATGGGGAAGGAAATTTTAATAAAATATTATCTGACAAACTATTTGCCATCTCAATAATTGAATTGAAGTCTCCACAAGGATTCAAGAACCAGAATGAATGTGCCATATCATGCACATGCAAATTGTAGTTACCACTTCCTACATTTACAACATTTTGGATTTGATTGTACTTCATGGTTTTGAATAAAGAGTTAAATCACCGATTGGCCCAAAAGCGTAAGCTTATAGGTTAAGATAAATTTAATATTATATTATCTAACATTCCCCACTTGTGGGCTTGAAATATGTACAACACCCAGCAAGAGGACATCAATATTAATTGAGGAGGAAATAACATTGCAAGAGTTTGAACTCAGGACCTCTGGGACTTCCTACTCTAATACCATCTTGGTTTGAATGGAATGAAAATGTCTTGTATTCAGATGATACTAATGTTAGATACATAGTCTTCCTTATATAGGAGAAGGGCTCAATACATAAAAGGAAAGAATTATACTAGGTGATTTTACAGCTAATTAACTTATTTACAGCGAACATAAAGTATACATAAAGTAAAACATGAAAACATATGCAATATATCATAACCATCTCTCTAGTGCAAAAAGGAAAAGAACTCTGGTAATTCAGAAAGAAGCAGAACCTCGGGATCCTTTTGAAGTTCAGCTGCATCAATGATTGGAGGGGGTCTTCCCAGCTCTTTGAGCTCATTGTAAACAGATACCAATTCTGAGAAGCCCAATTCAGACAAGGTTGCAGGCATGACCTTGTCATAGGATGGCTGAGACAAGTTCATTAATTGTCAAGAAAGGTAAACAGAGAACTGGATGGCCATCAATGAAACTTGTAATGTACACGGAACAAAAAATCCAAAGAATACAACACACACTATGGTTCTTACACTCCACAAATACAAACAAAAATGAACTTAAAAATTATAAATAATTTGTTTGTCATAAGAAAGTTCACCCTTGATTAGTTACAAGCAAGAATAGGAAATTCTCCAAAATTTGTTGAATAAAAAAAAATAAAAACCATTTTTTCTCAAGATCTCTCCTGAGCAAGTATTTATACAAAAATGATTTATTTTTCAAATAATAGCGTAATCCGTATGAGAGGTAACAATATTATGAGGTTTATACAAGTAACCTTGTTGAATGCCGACATAAAGGTAATGAGAAATAAATTTCTCAAGTATCTTACCAAAAGATCGAGTGGATTTCTTATCAATATGAAGTGCCTTCCTCTCTTCACCAAATCACTTGCCAAACCAGGTACTTTTTGTTTTGCTATATGCTGTATGGATATCAAATGCAAAATGATGTACAATTGGTTAACAAGTATCAGTTTCCTTTTCTTCTTCTTTTCTTTCTTTATGGTTTATCATTGTGCGTGTACAGGTGAATTATACACGATGATAAGCTGTAGAATTCTAGTTGCATACTATTCTAGATTCTTTATTCCGTATGCAGCATTGATGAACTGTCCATCAGCTTTGAATTAAAGACCACAAAAACAAATAAGAGAAAGCAGGAAAATGCAGCATTGTCTATTTGCTCTCTCTCTCTCTATATATATCTCTCTCATCCATACATCATGCAGGGATTACACATTTTGATTTTTTTATGTTATATTCTAAACATCTATGAGAAGCAATTCCTCGTCCTGGTCCTTTCAAAAGTTTTCAGCGTCTTATTACTTATTAGTCAAAAGCATACAGTCAATCCAACCAGAAGTCATGTACTGTACATCAAGGAACACAATTCAATAGGGTATACAATTATATAAATGAATACTAAAGAAACTCACATTACCTTGCAAAATCGGAACTTCTTTTCTCCTGGTGCAAAAATGATTTCCTTTATGACCTTATTTCCATCAGATTCCTATTGCAAGCAGGCGAAAAAGGCCAATGAGAGTGATATAATAACCTCCCATATATATGGTCACGTTTCCTCTATACTTTTCAAGCAATGCAATACTGTAAAGGATGAAGATCAGTTGATATTGGCTACTTTTGAAGAAGATTTGTGCATCCAATGCCAACTGTCCAAAACAAATTATGTTTCTTCTTTCTTTCTCTCTTTTCTTTTTTCCGGTTTCTGTTGGCTTCCCAACTAATATTGCAATACAACTACCAAACCCTACAGGCTACAACGTTTGGCATCTAAAAAGACAAAGAATATTTAATTCCAACATACAAGGTGCACCATAATTTGCACCATAATTTTAACCAACAGCGTTAAAAAGGATCTAGACATAAAGCTTACTACTTTTCCTGCCAAACCATGGAGGTTAAAGTTGGCACTTTTGCACTCAAAAATGATAAACAAAGTTTTAGTGTTGGTTGTGGAACCTTGTACCTGATTATAGGTACACCACTACCTACCTTCAAAGTTCATACAATTGGCACAGACTGGAAGTTAAAACAAATTAAGAATACTACGCTTGATATACAAACCATTTTGGATAGTAGCTCCTCACGGTATGGCCTATCATAACCTGTCACCCGAAGGAAATTTGCATAGAGTGGTTCATCTAGCACTTCCATGTCATCTCTCTGTGGACAAAAATGGTGCACAATAGTAATGGGGTTAGCAAGAAAACAAATTTTCGTTGAAAAATTATGCAAAAAACACTAAATGTTATATAGTAGTTGTATCTGATCTTCTCCATATTTAACTTGATAGCAAAAAGAATATCAAATGGCATTACGTCCTCAAAAATACATTCACTCCCAGATACAATTCAAATCAGAAACTATAGTGAATAACCAATGTAGTCATAAAATATTAGCTTGTATAGCTCTGCTGCCCAAGATTGAAGAAGAAGATAGTTATAAAGTTATAACATATTACTTTAATAATGCAAACAGCATTAAACGAGCAAAGAGAAACGGCTGAGGCTTTTGTCCGAAAATACTTCCCAAAAAAATATTTTTATTTCCCAAATCCTAACCCGGATGGTAAAAGCAATATTGATGCTAAAAATCTAAAAAAAACAAGTTGAAAGATGACTTTTGACTCGACAGTCAAATTTCCAAAATAGTGCTAAACTTGTCCCAAGTAGAAAGCAACTATACACACTAGAGCAGAGAAAACCCATCAAATCATAACCTATATAGACAATTGACCGCCATGGAAGCAGAGAAAAGCTATAGATATTGAAACTCATTAAAGAAATACCATTACTCGTGCAACCAAAAAATTACAACAGCCAACACAAAAATACCAAAATACGCTAGCTGTTTTCATTACCGTTTCCTTTCCATTTTCTCAGCAGTCAAACAGAGTAAGCAAACAATGGAGTATCAGATAGAAAATGACTGAGTGAATGAAACATAAATCATTGAGTAACAGACAATTAACCACGATGGGTGAAGAGAAAAGCTATAATTCATGAAACCCATCAAAGAAAAATCATTACTCGTGCAACCAAAACAATGCAACAGCCACCAACACAAAAAATTCACAACACAACACTCTCCAGCTCTTTTCTTATCCATTTTCTCAGCAACCAAACAGAGTAAACAGGAATGCTAGCTAGAGAAAGACTGAGAAATCTCGAATAGCACCTGGGCAAAAGAGTACATAAGGCTAGTGCTGAGCGATCTCGGAGTAGACCATAAGTGAATCACCTCCACCTCCCCCATCGCAAGACACAGAGCTCGAGAATCAAAATGCGTTGAGGATGAGCTTACAGACCCTGAAGTGGATAAAAGGGAAGATTGCAAAACTGACGAAAAGTCCGAAGCCTTGAAAAAAAAAAGATTAAATGCGTATACGAAATGGGTATTACCTGCTTGATTTTCCCTTTTAATGGTACGAGCATCCGAGTGATTTCTCTACAGTGTTTATTCTCGATTAATCCATTGTCCTCCACTCAATCGATCCTCGACATTTCAAAGAATCAGTGGGCAAAATAGAGAGAAACCATCAAAGCTGAAAGGAGAAGCAAATCAACACGATTGCCACGTAACACAATGCAACCAATATGTGAATGAAACCCATTACTCAAAATCATTTTTTTAATGTGTTTATTTCATTTTATTCTCAGAAAATCGAATTTTTTTTTAAAATAATGGTTTTTTAAAAAAGAATTCGAAAAATAGGGTGGGGGAGAAAGAATTTGGAAAAATAGGGTGGGGGAGAAAGAATTTTGAAGAATAGGGTTGTGAAATCGTGGACCGGGTCCACGATTTCCAGGGTACGCTGACACCGGCAGTCTGCATGCATTGACCGAACTCGTGGACGGGGTCCACGATTTCGGTAATCGTGGACCGGGTCCACGAGTTCCTCACTTTAAAATCCGACCGGCAGCCTCTCATTTCCACCTCCTTCCTCTCATTTCCACCTCCACCATCTTCATTTCTCTCTTTTCATTCTTCATTTCTCTCCTCATCTCTCTCCTTTCACTCTTCATTTCTTTCCTCCTTTCTCTCCTTTCTCTTATTTCAGTTCTCGTGTGAGCAAAACATGATAAATGTTGAAGAAATCATTCAACATACAAGGAGGCTCAATGTTGCTGATACTGATCGAAAACGTATTCGTAGTAGACGACAGAGACAACGTGACGAAGGTGTTCCAGAGCAACCCGATGACCAGGAACCTCCCATATTACAACCAGACATTGCATCCGGTTCTGGCCATCAACAGGAATATTATGGACACCATGAATTTCCATCTGTCGTCACCCAACAGGATATCGACGATGTAATCCACCAGCAACAACAAATTGAAGTGCCTGTGCCTCGTCGTGGACAACGTGCGCGAAGAAGACCACCATGTGGCACTTGATTTGTATTTTAAATTTTCTGATTTGTATTAACTTTTTATCTTTAACTAAATGAATTAATGATTTTCCATTACATTTTTAAAAATTAAGAATCAATGAAACTAAACAATAATTGATGAACACAAGTAATAAGCAAAATTTCATTTAAGTGGGTAATTAATTAATTAACTTATTTATCATGGGAAAAAAACCGGATGTTTTTGGACGTATCATGAGAAAAGAACGGGGTTAAGAAGTCTTTTTGATCAAAACTCGAACCATAAATACTATCTGAAATAGTGAAGGGTGCTTGATAATATTCCATTCCTTGAAAGCCTGTGAATACTAGAGCTGAAACGGTAGCTACTAAAGTGTAAACGGCTCGTTCCTCCTTCCCCGCGATTATAGCATGATAATTGGTGTGATTATGATAGTTTTGTATGTTTGGCATAAATCGTGGACCCGGTCCACGAGTTTGGTCAACACTCGTGGACCGGGTCCACGACTTACTTACCCACGAAAAAAATTGACTGAAATCGTGTACCCGGTACACGATTTCACCACCCCAATTTACAAATTATTTTCCAAACCACCCTACTTTTGTCATTAGTTTCTAAAGCACCCTATTTTTCGAATTTTTTTTAAAAATAACATTATTGTTTAAAATAACCCCAGAAAATCCTGTTGTTCGCTTTTTCTTTTTCAGCTTCTTTCAATTCTTCGTTGATCTGAATATGGTGGATATGAGATCAATTACTACTTCAAAGATGTCTGATTCCATAACCATTTCACACTATCAATAAAAATTAACAAATTATATATTTTATTAATATGTAGAGCATGAAGTTAAAAAAAGTTACCATTTTTAAACTTATATATCATCTTTAATATAGTAAAGTATTTAGTGATGGCAATGGCTCTTGAAAAAAATGATAATATAATAAATAACCCATTGAAACCTTTTAAAGATTGTGGACCAAATTAAAAAGAAAATATATTAGAACTTTAGAAATTAAAATATATATAGCATTTTGTTGACTGATTTTGTATGATAGATGTGTGTTTGAAATAGGGGTGAGATTGGAATAATTGATTGTTTTTCCACTACACCTTTTCACATGTAGTGATGGCAAATCAAAACAGAAGCTTCCTTTTCAGCTTATTCAATTCAATATACCACTTCCCTTTCTCATTGTCACATTTAACAAAATTACACATAGAATAATACCTTTTGTTTTCTTAATATCATTTTGATTATGTAATTTGAGAATGGTTTAGTTTTAGTCTTTTTACTTTCAAATGTGTGATTTTAGTTCATATATTTTCATAAAACTTTAATTTAGTCTCTACTATTCATTTATTGTTTTTGAATTACTATAATTTTTCAAAACATATTCATAAATTGTTTTTTTTTTTTTTTTTTGGGCAAAAGCTTGTTGTGGTTATTGAACTAAGTTAGATAGAAATTAACTTTAAGGTACTAAATTCAAGATTATTAAAAATAAAAGACTAAAATTAGACATTTGAAAATAAAAGTACTAAAATTGAACAAATTCTAAAATATAAGGACCAAAATGGTACTTTAACCCTTTTTTTTATTATTATTTTTTGCTAATTATATTATTTGATCTATAAAATGCCTTGGCATTTTTTTAATGTCATCATAAATATTTTTATTGAATAATCAAATAACAATTATTGTTTGGAGCACAATAAGACAAGGGGAGATTCAAATCACGAATAATTTTGTTCGTTACTAACAATATTATATGTTAGTTGAGTTATGTTTGCTTGGATAAAGACTAATATTATCTTATTTTATCCAGACATTTTGCATTTACAACAATGAAATATGAGAAATCGAAAAATTATATGTAAACAATAAGAAAGTATATTGAACACTATCTATAAAATTTAATCATGGAACTAAACCAATCTTCAAAGGTCAAACTAAAACTCCCACTCTTGTTTCTTTTACAATAATCATTATGAATTACAGAGAGCGAAGTTTAACCAATGTAACAAAGAAGGCTACTTGAATTTCAGAGTAAACAATCTAATACTTGATCTATTGTAAGAGAACATATAAGGTAGCAAGTTCATGGGTTTTAATTCATCTGTTACGTCACAGATACTAAGATTAGCCCGTTCTACAAGACCTAGAAAATGATTAAACGTGTCAATATTGCGAATTACAGATGTAATATATGCCACTGGGTGATCCCTTGAAGCTTTGAATCCATGGCTTCCATCATCTACATCCTTTCCATGATTTGCATCATTGACATGTTCACTCCCTGGAAAAGCGTGTGTGGAACTGCCAATTTGCTTTGGGCGCAAAAGAATGGAAAGAACACGAACAAGGTGCGGGAGACAAACTGGATCGTATATTACATCTGCGCCTAACCTGCACAAAGTGGATTGGTTTCAAGAACATTTCATTTCTAAGCAGAAGAGGCATTTTCTATGCAAATTGTTATGTTAAGGAGAGTTACTTAACTGATGAGCAATTCTACTATACTTTGTATAAAAGAGAGTTATATCAAATCATAAAGTGGAAACTCACACAATATTTGGCGCAAAAGCTTGGAGTTCACTTTCTGATGCTGATTCCCATGGTAGATGAATGCATTCCACCTGAGATTCATGTTTTTCTCTCATTATAAACGCCACATGAAAGCCTCCCACATTCAACAGAAAGTTGTTTAACTTCAAAAATAATCAAAAAGGAGGGGGGAAAAAGCATAAGAAGTGGTCTTAAAATCAAGAGATGTACTTATTGGAATGCCTTGAATCTATTACCTGGTGCTCTAAATGACTAAGCACGGGTCTCGCTACCCAGTTAGCAAGTTGGGGTCCAAGGCCAACGTGCCCTGGTGGGGGTTCGAGGGCAACGCCCCCGAAACGTAATGTGTATTCGTATTTATGTTACTTATGATTTTGGCCCTAGAGTTTAGAGGAGTACACACTATATAAACTCTCTAACCCTAGAGGCGCCTCTTTGAATCTGTAATCTAATATTTTCTCTCTAATAAAAAAAACCGTTCTCTCCTTTTGTCTATGAACGTAGTTAACGCACAGTTAGTGAATCACGTAAATCTCTGTGTCAATTTCCCTACTTTTTATATTTTCTGTTTTCTTTGTTTGTTGATTTCATAACAATACTGAAGTGCAATAACTTTCACACACTCTGTTTCCATTTCAATATATAAGCATGTAAAGTGATCAAGGTCAGAGAACTAAAAGCATGTATGGAACTCCTAATATAAGCACTTACAGTTTGAAGATCTTCATCAGTTCTTTCTGGTGTAGCAGTTGCAGCGCTGAGGCAGCACAACCCATTCAACCCTAAATTAACCTTCATATTTGCTAATGTTGATGGGTCACCATCACTTAGCATTATCTGTTTAAACAAGGGGTTGTTAAGTTTGTGGTAAAGTTGAAAAGTCTCCATTGATGAGAAAATTTAATGATGCTACCCAATACAATGCAAGCTTTGAAGGCTTTGTCAAAAAAAAAAAAAAAAAAAAAAAAAAAAGATGTTGAATGTGGACTAATCAATCAAAATTTTCCAATAACTTACCTTTGATGCTTTGACGTGAGAAAGGCAGATTCCAACCAAACCCACACCTGAACCAACCTGTTTTCAAGTGAAAGATAGCAAAAAAGATTAATGAAATCTTTGGAGGTGTTCAGATCAAAGGTTAGGTTTGTGTAACCTAAGTTAAAAAGTTGAACTGGTGTTTGATGGATGGGTTTACTTATCTTCGACTATGAATATATTAACCATATTGGCTACATATTCCAAATTATGAAACTCATCTTTTATACTCGTGCTAACTTTAACAAATCATAAACTCACAAACCACAAGTTAAACAAACCCTAGTTCTATAGTATATGATGCTGTACAATATAAACACAGATTACAGAAATTCGAGTTTCCTAATCCCAAAGGCCAACTTTGATAAATTCAAACTTATTAAAATTGTGAGCCGGAGATCTCCTGCAGATTTGAATTAACTGGTAAGGTTGAAGAATAAAATGTGCCAACACAGAATAGCCCTTGTAAACACAAAACGATTTAAATGATACTTGTGTCTCTTATTTCTTTTTATAAATTAAAAAAAATAGATAAAGATGAAAAATACTTAACATCAAAAGGGTATGTTCATTCTAACAACGTATCATCTAAATAACAAGAAAAATATTTGAGTATAATGACCAACCATCAAGGCATCTAATTTCGACGGTCAGATTGCAAAAGTAAGGAACTTTTGGACTAAATTAAAGGCAGAAATAGATGTACTACTTTACCTCAAAGCATTCTCTTGTTGAGAAAATATCTGGAAACGAGAGTATCAATTCTGAAAGATATAGACTTGAAGGCCAGATCGAGCACCTGTATCACAAAAGAACTACGGACTTGAAACCATTTTACAAGATTATCTTAATTTAATATAACAGTTAACTAATTGCCATAGAGTTGTAAACACTGCATTAATTGAAAGTATAAAAGATTGTGTAGATATTATGTAATCAATATATGTGAAAACCCTTGACTGACATTTAGACCAACCTTCTCTTTTTTTTGGAAAAAAGGAAGCAATAGGCTTATGTTTAGACTTCATATTCAAAGCCCAAGATTCAGTATTTTGATTACAATAACTTATATCAAAATACTTAAATCAAAGTTGAATTTGTAGTTTGATTGTAGGATTAACTAGACAAAAAATAATCAATAAACAAAACACCTTTTTTCTTTTACGAGAACTACTTTAATTAAGAAGAATGAAAGAACGAAAGCCTCATCAGCAATCAGAAAAGGGGGAATAGCCCAGAACAATAAAGATTCGAATCTGGATCACCCCTAACAGAGGAGAAATTTGTTATATTTAGCTGTTCCAACTATAAGCTATAATTATAGCAAATGCACATCAATCCAGATGGTAAAGCAATGTTCCAAGTATATCAACGTATGTAACATACACAACACTAGAAGAGAAAAATGTAAATCAGATGAATAATAACGAGAAATTCTAAAGATCAAAATCCTCCACAATCCACATATTATAATGCTAACACATGATGAAAATAAGATAACTTAAACAAAGTTGTGAGTGTGAAGCATTCCCTGTATCACCTTCAAGCATGTTGAGAGAGCACTGTAATGGGACTACAAATTTCCTCAAATTTTGGAAACTCAAAGAACCTATAAGAACCAATTTAATTCAATATTTGTAAGCATGGATGCAAAATTAAATTATCGACTACTTCAGTCACACACAATACAAAAATGAACAAAATACTTACCATCTGGAAAAAGAAAAGAAACAAATTTGGAGATTCTTGCACTTCCTTTGCCCAGATTCTCATCCTATCAAACAAGAACTCGTATCATTCAAAAGCAAAGCAAAGTAGCCAAGGGATTCTCATGTGCAAATAAATCAACGTATAAGTTTTTCCTTCATCAGCAGCTTACCTTGCATGAAACCATGTAATGAGCATACAATTCATAAAACTCGTCCAACACTTCAACTTGACTTAACTCAACTTCAGATATTAGTTTCTTCAGAAAATTCTTCAGATATGGTACATGAAAATGGTTTATTTCTTGCTGATAAAAAGTATGAAACAGAGAAATAAGTAAACTCAAATACCAAATATTATTCCAATAGCAGAAAGCACTAGAATCCAATTCAACAAATGCCAAGAACATCTACATTCTGTTACTCGCCATATTCTTGGGAACCAACAAAAAATTTAAATCCCAGGTGAACTAAGCTAGCAGAGACTTTAAATTGAATTCAATTAAAACAATGCAATGGAAGTCGAATGGTTTAGAATCTCTACAGCTTTGGTAATGCAATGATCCCAAATGAACCTCTGCACTGTCTCGGTCACCAACCCGCGACCGAATTCCCTAAAAGAGATAAAAACCATTATCCATCTTGATTTGAGAAACCCAGATAAACGAATCGAGAAGAAATGGGTCATCCATTTCGGAAAAGGATATAAAACTCCAATAAAGTGGGCACAGAGAAAGAAAGCTCGGTAGTATGAGAGAACATTTTTCGGCTGAAGTTAAGTGGGTTATTGGAGTGATACCTGCCCATGGAAAGTAAGGAATCAGCTGGCTCCATGGCGAGGAAAGCAGAGAGGAAATAGAGGCTAGGAGCAACAGAGATATCGAAGCCAAGCTCTTCCGCCATGGTTGATGGTCGTATTGTACAGATAGTTTGAGCAGGAGAGATCAATCGTAGTGGAAACGGGGAAGTGGCGAGAATAGAGAAATGGGCCGAATCCAAATAGCGAAAACATAGCAATGGACCAAATCCAAGCAAATTCAAGTATGGTTTTTTTTCGATAATTAAAAAAATATCACGATTTATGGTTGACAAACTATAAAATTTTATAGTTGATAAACTATAAAAAAAATTTATATTTGTAAACACTTTTGCTACCTTTTTTTTTTTTTTTCATTTTCTCCTTGGCTGAAATTTCATTTATATTTCTACTTTTAATTTTTTTAATTTTTATTGAATAATTGGTTAAAAAATAATGATAATTTTCATTAAAATATGTTATATAAATATATTTCCACAAATTATTAAAGAAAATGCAATAGATACAATTTATTTTGAAAAAAATCAACAACAATAACTAGAAGGACTAAAATTAAGATTTACTGAAAGTACACTTAATAAAATGAAATAAAATCAAGTATAGAAACCAAAATGGTATTATAACATTTTTTTTTCTTTTAGTTCAACGATTTTAACCTCTCCTCAGATGGGTATGCTTTAATAAGGCGTGTCTTATCTAAATAGTAAACTTTACAAGGTATCCAATAAGACTTCAAACTTTCAATTTTGTTCAATAAACTTTTAAATGGCCTAATAAATACTTCAACTTTCGTTTTTGCTTCCAATAGATCAATGTTATATTCAATTAAAAAAAAAAAAAAAAAAAAAAAAAAAAAAAAAAAAAAGCAATTGATAGACATACTAATAAAATTGTAAGCTTTCACCAATGTGTATAACATATACACAAACTTTAAACTACATAATGACTTATTAGACACAAAATTAAAAATTCAAGGACAATTTAGATGCAAAATATAAAGTGTAAGGATTGATAAGATATTTTTTTTCTAACTAAAGATGAAATTAAAGCTTATATGTTATAGTAAAATTGAGCATAGCTCAACTATTATAAACATATACGCTTTCGAACAAGTGGTCAAATGTTCGAATTTTTTTCATTCTCAAATTGTTTTCCTAAAAAAAATTCACTTGCTTATTATATATCATATTAATAAGAATATTGTGTCGCAATAAGTTGGATTTTGTAACCGCTAAATGATTGATGTAAAGTCTATGGGCTTTTAACATGGCTTACAAAGGCAGGTGTTGTGCTAAGTAAACCTAATATAGTATTTTTGCAACCACGAAGCAATAATGCCCATAGATTGGCTAAAAAATGACCTAAATGATTTAATCATGGGACCTAATTTTCTTTAAATATAGAAACACAATTTAAAAAGAAAAATTAGTTGTATTTTTAAAAATTTGGGACTAAATAATATATTTAAAGATTCTTTTTAAATATAGAAAAGGAACCAAAATATTTACAAATATAGCAAAATTTTAGTATTTTACTATTAATTGTAAATATTTTTTGCAGTTTTATCTTTTAAAATAATTTTTCTATATTTAACTATAATATATATATATATTAATTAAATTAGTAGATAAAGTTTATCCAAAACACTAACTTATATAGTATACCACATCATTTGAAATCCTTCCAATTTAGAAAAAAGGCTGAAATTAGAAAAATATTTGATGTTCCCCTTGTAATATTTTTCATCTTGAGTATTCTTTCTTTTTCTTCCATTTTAATACCCTTAAATTGAAGCAAAACAATTTTCTCATTTATGAAAATGGAAGAGAAAGAAATTGCCCCTTGGAATGGAAGGAAAATTTGAACAACTATTTTGCTTGCAAACTGTTCTTTTCTTTTCTCAGCACTTTGATTTAAACTTTAAAATTTTAGCTACATTTCAATTTTCTTATGCATACTCAAACTTTTATTTTTAATTTAGTATCTATTTTTTTAAAATTTTGTCATTTATATCCTTAGTTTAATGAGTTGGTAAAACACTTTTAGATCAGATTAGCAAGGGGATAACAAAATTTTAACATACACAAAATATTATTTATCATTTTAGTTGAAATTGAAATATTAATTCCAAAACAAAGATGAAATATCTTCTAATATATATTTGTCGATATATCTATAAATCAAATGATTCAACATCGTTACTAAATATCTATAGATATCTCCAACATCTTTTATAAATGTTCGGAAAACATAAAAAAATGTCATCTATTTAGTCCAATAGGATAGGAATACTAATAACAATATCCATAACTTAATTTACGAGTAAAACAACGTAATTATTATTTACATAAATTTTATGATATCGATATCAATATTTTAATCTTAAATTCAAAATGGACATTATGGTTCACTACACCAACACAAAAAAGACATTAACTTTTTATTTAGACATTGCTTTAATTTTAGCCAAAATAATATCAACGCAAGTGAAAATTGAATTTCTTTTTAATGTTATAATTTTTTAAGTTTAACCTGATCAACATTGTGACTTATATACATATTAGATGTATGTTTTAAGTTTAAAGTATGACCTTGCATATTTCAAAAGTATCAAATATACTTAATAAATGCTCTCGTGTATATATATACACACACATATGTACATTAATAAAAGAATTGAGACACCAATAACATTTTTAAGCAAAAAATAAAATAAAAGGGAACTAAGATTAAGTATATATGAGGACTACAAATGTTATTTACACAAAATTTTAAATACTCTTACTTTAATTTTTTTAAATATTCAAGTTTAGTCTATAAACTTTTTAGATTGTGTCTGACCATAATTCAAACTTTAAAAATACTTAACAAGGGTAGATTTTTGAACTTTTAAATTGTCTAATAATTTTATAAACTTTAAATTTTGTATTTAATTTGTTGATTTTTTTTTTTAAAAAAAATCAATCTATTAAAGACACATAAGATTGGACCTACTATAGATTTTTTTAGAGTCCATAACCTAATTTACACGTAAAATTGTGTTTCTACGAACCAAGGACAATCTTTAAAATTCGAAATCAAATGGACGTAAATCTAAAAGGTTTAAACTGTTAACAAGCTTTTTAAAATACAATTAAAAATAGGGAATTCAAACCTAAGATGAGTTATAGGCCTCCATCAAAAAGAAAAAAAGGTTATAGGCAGTAACTGCAATTTCGAAGAGTAAAGGGACTAAATTGTAAATAAGGTTAAAATTATAGCAACAACTAGTTTCTGCATTGCTTTAAAACCGCCATTATCGTCGATTAGACTTCTCTGCAAAATTTTGACGATGGATGAAAGTTAGTGTGTGGATTTAGATTTAGTGGAAGAGAAAGCTTTGCTTCAACCTTTCATTTTGCCTTCCCATGAATTAAACCCTAAGCCTCTTTCTCCGTCGATAAAATCCCGCCGGAATATAATAAATTTAGAATCATCTCACTCTGTTTCTGAATTAGGATCTCGGCCATGGCGATTTCTTTAACCAAATTCTTCGCGATTTCGCTGATGCTCACAATGTGTTCGACGATTTTCCGCTGTGGAAGTTCGACTGGATTTGATTACCCGGCGGTGTTCAACTTCGGCGATTCGAACTCCGACACCGGCGAGCTCCTCGCCGGCAAGGCGTTCAGCCTCCGGTTGCCTTATGGAGAAACTTACTTCCAAAGTCCTTCGTCTGGAAGATTCTGCAATGGCCGCCTCATCATTGATTTTCTCAGTAAACTTCTCTCCTTCCGATCAATTTTACTATACCATCAACATTTTGTTTTGTCTGGAAAATATAAATATATATTTATTTTATTAACTTAAATAATTTACTTGATTTTTTATTTTTATTTTTTAAAAAAATATTGATCAACATCCACCTTTTAATTCTAACCAACAAAATTATACTGAGGTCAAGGAAAATATAGAGGTATTAATTTTAAAATAATGTCGACGAAATTATTTATAAAATTTCAACAAGGTAGATATTTTTGAAAATGTTATTAAAAAAATATTTAAATAAATAAATATACATTTTATAATTTTTAAACTAATTAATTAATATGCTTATTATTATATTATTATACTTATGTAAGTGATAATTTATTATTATTATTATTTATGTTTCGTAGATTTATTACGATATAATAAAAATGTAGATTCATTTATTATTTCAATGTCATGCCTTTGAAATGTGAAAATGTAAAAATATGAATGAAAATATACACATGCTGTTGGATTTAACCAAAATTTTTGTAATTTTACTTTGATCTTTTTCTTTTAAAAAAACAACATTCTCGTCGTTTTATTAGTAAATTATTAGCTAAAATCATTCATAAATGTTTCAAAAGTATGATTAGAGTTTAAATTTATTAAAATGTTGGATAAAAAAATTTAAACTTGAAATTGAATGTAAGGGTGATCTAGAACGATATATAACAATATTTTGATCTGATTTTCATCCAACATTTTTGTAGATATTTATCGTAACATGCAGAGCAGCTAGTTTTGAAATATTTATAAAAGTTCAAATTAAGTAATAATGTGACAAAACAACCAAATTTCAATTGACATATATAGTATTTGTGTTAGCAATTAAGAGATATGAGATTCAAATTCCTTATTCTTATTGTACTAAAAATAACAAAGGAAGAATCCAACATTTTAAAGAAGGTAAATGATATTTCATAAAGAAAATACAAAATTTAAGAGGTTATTATTATTATTGTTTTGTAATTTAGGCTAAATGTCATTAAATATAGACTAAAATATCAATTTAGTACCTTTATCTTCTCATTTGTTTTGTTTAATTTTAGTTATGATATTTTTAAATATCAAATTTTAGTTTCTATCATTTTATTAAATCTTAAATTTAGGTTATATTACTAGTTTATATATTGATTTTTTTTTAAAAAAAATATTATCTATTAATGTTTTTACCTAAATTTTAGAAACATACTCACATATTATATTTTATTATTGCATGAAAATTAATATTGTTATTAAATTAATTTGATTAAATTTATAAAAAGTTGTAATAACTAAATTGATATATTAACATCAAATATAATATTAAATTATTTAAAATGGAAAAAAATGGGTGTAGTGGAAGCAATGGGGATGCCATACTTGAGGGCGTATTTGGATTCGGTGGGGACGCCGAGTTTTAGAAAAGGTTGCAATTACGCAGCTGGAGGTTCCACGGTTCTTCCGGCAACGGCTGCATTTGTTAGCCCATTTTCCTTTGGGGTTCAGATCAACCAGTTCCTCCATTTCAAAGCTAGGGTTCTTCAGCTTCGAGCCCAAGGTATAAATTCAATCTTGCCATGTTTGGCAATTATTTAGGCTTCGTTTGTTAATCATTTAATTTTATTTTGAGTCTAATTTTTATTTGGTCCTTGCATTTAAAAATACTACACATTTAGTTCTTAAATTTTGATTTTTGTTTTAATTTAGTCTATAAATTTCAAAATGTTACCACCCTTGAGATTTCAGTTTTATTTTCCTTAAATTTCAAGATTTTACATTTTTAACCTAAATTTTTCGTTAAACATTCACTTTCAATCCATGACGTCAATGTCTATAAATTGATTTTAAATAATTTTAAAATGAAATTTTTAAATTTTATTTTAAAAGTGATGAAAAATAGTGAAACTTAATTAAGTTAATTATTTTAAATTTATTAACATACATTAACATGAAAAATTAGTATTTAGTGAAAAACCAAGGTTAAAAATATAAATTTTGAAATGTAGGGACCAAATTGAAACAAAACTCAAATGTCAATGGTAAAATTGTAACATTTTGAGACATTTGGATTAAATTGAAACCAAACTCAAAACTTAAGGATTAAATGTGTAACATTTTAAAACCTATGGACCAAATAGAAATTAAATCCAAAACCTAGAAACTAAAAATGTATTTTGTCCTAAAAATTAAGTCTACAAACACCCGTTTGACCATTAAAATTATTTTTTATTATTATTATTTTTTTATTAGAAATCCAGGTTAGATTATTACATCTGTTGTACCTATAATAATAATTTTGGTATTTTATGTCCCAGGTGATAAGGAAATTGACAAGTTCCTACCAATAGAAAAGTACTTTAAGGAGGGGGTTTACATGTTTGATATTGGCCAAAATGACCTTACTGCTGCATTTTACTCCAAAGCTTCTATGGATCAAGCAATTCCCACCATTTTAACTGAGTTTGAAATTGGACTTCAGGTTCCCCACTTAATCAATTATTTTACTTTTTCTTTCATTAATTCCCCCCTCCCCCCACCATTATAGTTTTTGGTTTCTGTTTATATGCCCAATTTTAACCTAAGTTTGATTATTAATTTTTTTTTATTTAGTTTTTTTTTTTTTCTAATTCAACAACATATTATAGAGTAATTAAGACCTCTGACTAATATATATTATTTATTTTCTTTTGAAATTTTACCCAAAGAAAGACTAGTAATTTAGTGCATGCCTTCATGATATTAAATTTATGTTGGATATTACGATTGATATTTATATATCGTAAAGATTTCATGAAACATAAAAATAAACAAAATGTACTCATGTGAATTCAATTTTAAATAATAAATATTTTATCTTATTTTAAAAAGCGTAAAATATTTATTTATTAATTTCATTTTTATAAAAAGAAATTATTTAAATTGTTTTCCATAAAAATCTGCAATACATCAAGATTTTATTTATATTTTTATTGACAACAATCCAATTAAGGCTTCGACATTTCTCTGGAGTCTGGACACATTTAACATTTCAAATCTTGCATCCATTGGCATTCTATTTAAACCGTTAATATAACAATATTATATTTAACTATTTAGTTTTTTCTTTTTTTACTTTTAGTTTAATGAAAAAACTATTTTATTCAATTATACCCCTTTTTTGTTAGTCAATTTTAACATTTATGTAATAATTAGAACTTGATTTGAAAAACATATGTGTGTATATATTTAACCCCTTGACCTATTTTTCAGAGACTATATGAGAATGGGGCAAGAAATTTTTGGATCCACAACACTGGTCCTCTAGGGTGCTTGGCTCAAAATATTGCTACATTTGGAACTGATCTATCAAAACTTGATGAATTTGGCTGCCTCATTTCACACAACCAAGCTGCCAAACTCTTCAATTCACACCTTGATGCTCTCTCTAAAAAACTACAAACACAATATTCCGATGCCGTTGTCACATACGTCGATATCTACACGATAAAATTTAACCTCATCGCCAATTATTCTCAATTAGGTCAGACTAACTTAAGATATGTTTGGAATTACTTTTAAAAAACATGTATCACACTAATATCAAACGAACTTGATGGTTGCTGTTTTTAGGTTTTGAACAACCTATTATGACTTGTTGCGGCTTTGGAGGACCTCCGCTCAACTACGATAGTCGAATCAGTTGCGGGTTAACGAAGACATTGAACGGGACAATGGTGACAGCAAAAGGGTGCAACGATAGCTCGAAGTATGTAAATTGGGATGGAGTTCATTATACAGAAGCTGCAAATGAGTATGTTTCATCACAAATACTCACTGGAAAATATTCGAATCCACCCTTCTCATCAAATAAAAAAATGTCTTTCTTTCTCAAGTACTTCAAGTTCTAGTAATTTTGCGTTGCAAATTTGATCATTAGATTGATAACTTGATTTCTATCACACGTCCTTATCATAACCCTGGTTTGTATTATATATATGGTAAGAAAAATTCAATCGAGGATTATATTTGAAAGACTATGATCTCACCATTGTGGTATATGATCAATTTTAAAGTATGATTGTCCAATATATTAGTGTTTACATTCATTTTCTTCGGGTAAATATTTTGTCAATAACAAGGTAGATTGATTGTGATGATATGATATTTTATGATGAGACCAAAGTTTTAAATATTGATACTAATTTCTTTAATATTAAGAAATAATTACGTACTTACTCAAATAAAAATACTTTTATTTTAAACAAATTAATAATTAAATATTTAACAAAATAAATAAAAGTTGATTTATATAAATAATATTAATTATTAAATAAGAGATTGGGTAAAAAAAGAAGCTCTGACAATATTGCCCCTATAGTTAGGCAATAAACTTATTAAATGTGTACTTAGGGAGTATTGGTCTGCCATAACTAACATTATGGATAACTGATTCTATCTCTTTTCAATTCGTGCACAACTCAATAAAAAAATCGAATATTATTGATTTCAAAAAGAGTAAAAAAAAAAAAAAAAAACTCTTTTCTAGCTAACATGCACAACTTATAAATGAAATAACTATATGCTCCACCGAAAAAAGTATTAGACCAAATCCACGGCCAAATAAGAAAAAGCTAAGAAAATTCTCTAAAAGAACAATATTCTATATTGAAAGAATACTCAAAAGCGTCCTATTACAATTTAAAAGAAATGATTTATAACCTACAAGAAAATATGAAAACAACTCATGAATTGTAAAATACTAATTTAATTAAAACACTAATTAAATTAAATTAACAACTAAACAAATATTAAACTCAAATATACTAAATATCTTATTTCTTCATCAATATCTCTCTCCTCTTTCTTACATATGAATCTATTCTCTCTCTGTCTTATTTACCACAACAAAAATACCTAAAATGTTAAGAGAGAGAGCTAGCCTTCTAACTTATTATTATTTATATAAGAGTGATTATTAACTAGCTTGTATGCCAGTTGAACTATGATATGCTCACTTAAGAAAAAAAAAAAACTAATTCTTAGACTAAAAGAATAGCGGAGTCGACATATGCTAAATACAATAAAAGTACACATAAAAAAGACAATAGGAAATTATCTTATATTATCTTATTAATTGGTGTGTGTATATATATATATATATTATTTTCATAACCATTTCTCTACTCTCTCCAAATCAATGAACATATATTGACACTAACATTATATTAAAATATTTATAAGTTGAAATTAGACAGTGTTGGAATAGCTCCGACCTTTCTTCAAATTTCTATATCACTAAACTTAATCAATTTCTTTGCATTTCATAAATAATGTTAAAGACGTCGAGTAACTTTATTCAAAATATACTAAGACTGAAATTAAATTATGTATAAAAGTAATTAAGGGACCACATATTGATATTTTAATTTAAATATATATACCTAGTATGTATGTATATGTATATAGTATATAACATCATATAACTAGATATATATAAGTTAAAATGATCCTTTTCTTTTCTTAGCGAAGTTTCTTTAAATACATATATTTTTATTTTTATTTTTATTTTTTGAAAACATTAATTTCAATATTGTCTTTATATATATTATATATACTTGAAATAGCAAAATGGGCTCCCTCCCATCAAATTAATATTGTTTCATTTTAACAAATTGTAACCTTTAACTGCAAATTGCATTTTAGCCCTTATATCTTATTGGCAAGGATTAATAAAAACTCAATCTAATACAAATGATACATATAAATCTGTTAGCTAGGATTCAACCATTTTTCTGCTTTAATCTCTGACCAAACTAATGACTTCAAGTTTAAATCTAATCCAAATATTCTTCAATAACTAGTTGTGTAACCTAACTACCCACACCATTTTTATTTGAGTGTTGTTTAATCAATAACTGATACTAATTATCATCTTAAAAACAAAATCCTAAACACCAGGAAGAAAACAAAAAATAGACCAAAAACTAAATACTACCCATCCATCTATACCCAATTCAACCATCCTTCTTTAAAATTCAAATATCAATTAAACATAATAAATTTAAGTTCTTGTTTGTTTACGATTTTGTTTTTTAGTTTTATGTTTTTTAAACTATACTTGTTCGCTCTCAATGTCTCTATTATGGTTTTCGCTTATTTTAGAGAAATTAATGTTTGGATTTCTAGTCAAATTCTAAGCACAAAAGCAAGTTTGGTTTTGAAGCTAATTATGTTTGGTTTCTTCTCAATTTCTCTATTATATTTTTCACCATTCCTAAAGAAACACACGTGAATTCCTTGTCAAATTTTAAAAACAAAAAACAAATTTTTGAAACTACTTTTTTTAGTTATCAAAATTTGCCTTGATTTTTTAAAATGTTAATAGACAGTGAAATAACAAAACATTAACATTTTATGGATGAAAATAGTGTTTATATATATACTTAATTTTCAAAAACCAAAACCAAAACCAAAAAATCATAAATGGTTATCGAATTGGGCTTTTTTTTTTTTTTTTTTTACTCTATTTGATGACCATCTTGTTTTTAGTTTATGGTTTTTTTTAAATTAAACTTATAAACACTACTTTTACCGAAACTTTTTTTTTTCTTTTACCTAGTTTCTACTCATGTTTTTAAAACAAAAATCATGTTTTGAAAACTAAAAAAAAATAGAATTTGACTAAGAATACAAATGTTTCTTTAAGATTGATGAAAACAACAATAGAGAAATCAAGAAGAAACAAACATAAATTTCAAAAACAGAAAGCTAACGAAATTGTTATTAAACAAGTGTCTTAATTTTCAAATTTTTGTTTGGTCATACTGATGGAAAAAGAATTAAAAATCTATATGTGAAAAAGTAGTGTTTTCAAATATTAATTGTTCCTATATTATGATATTAAATCTATGATATATTTATATTTATATTTAGCAATTGATTCAATATTTTCGAAATGTAACTTTTCCAAGGACGGAAACATGTATGCTTGAGATGATTCTTTAGGTGACAATTAATGTCTTTGAATGCCAAGATTTGATGTTAATATATATGTTTTCTTTTAAACCAAGTTTTAATAATAAAAAATTTTCCTTTTACATATTTATTTTATTCTATTCTTGTATAACAAAAATTTATTTGTTTTCATAAAAAAAAACATTTATTTCCTTAAAAATAAATTAAATATTTCTAAAATCATTCATAAATATTTTCTTAAATAATAATAAACTAAAAGAAAATTTGATTTCTCCAATTAATTTAAAATAGATAAACTAGATAAAGAATTGTTCCATAACTTTTTTTCCTTTTAAAAAAATTACAAATATTTTTGTGAAATATTTTTTTATAACTATTTTAAATAACGAAACCAAAAGTCTTTAAAAAAAAACTTTTCTATGAGAGAGATTAGGAGGTTAAGATGCGGTGATGAATTTATTTAAATGTCAAATAATATTCAAATAAAATTTTCATAATAGTGATGAATAAAACATGATACATTTAAAAATAAAAACAAAAAAAATATCTTTTTTTTTTTTCTTACAAAGACTTTACTTTTATGACCCAAGAAAAAAAAAATTCTTTGCACGATGTTCTGGGGCGCTAATACCTTTCTTCATACACAAAAGACTCCTGAACCCTTTATGAAAAATATGTAAAGGATACCTTCTCACGATCAATACTGTAAACAACAATTTCACATCATTTCACAAAACATATGAAATAGCAATAGTTTGGTGAAATACCACCTATGTTTGGGGGGGCAAGATGCCCAAAAAAGATAACTTCACTAGTGTAAATGATAAGCAATTACAACTTAGTATTTATAGCTAATAATAGCTTGATTACAGGGAGTCTGGTAGAGTAGGCTCCCCTAGATGTGATACTCCCTCTCTTAATGACTTAGGCCCCCCTAAGTAGAAATATCAGTGAAGAATGGCTTAAGCTCCCCCTAAGAGCGAGGCTCCCTCTCGGCTAGAACTTTTATCATTCATTGTCAAGCAAAAACCTCTTCACTCGTTTTGCTTAAGCTCCCCCTAAGCTTGAGAAGTCCTTTAAAAGACTATTGATGAAGTAGAACAAATGACTTGGAGTAAGTCTTCAATTGTACAACAATACAATCTTCAAATGCCTTCAAAAAAACATTTTGTGATTGTACACAACGACACTCAATATCTTTCGTGAAATCAAGGAATCCTAAACGCAAGGCTAAAGAGCCTTGAAATAAGCTCAGTGGACATGCAGACGATCAACCCTAGCTTCCAAAAATAATCGAGTATAGAGAATGCAAAAGATTTGCACAAAAGCTACAGACAGGATTTTCTAAATAAGGAAAATATATTGCAAAATCCGCAGTTCTAGAAACAATAGGTAGCTAGGAAACCCATATGCAGAGACATTATGAAAAACATCTGATGTTCTTAAACAAATATTACCAATCAAGATCTCACCATTTATTTTTTATTTGCAGACCAATTTGACATATTTTGGGTTCCCAGTCACACAAGAACGGGTGCCAACTCCATTTTCCTCCTCTTGAAAACAATGTCGATCGCTAAGCGTTGCAAATCTGTAACGAAAAAGGGTGTAAATAATGGAAATATTCCCTAAAAATTGAAAGCTTCAGAGTGGAGCTGAGGATACATCAACCAATGCGACTGCCAAAAGGATTATCAAGCCTTTTAATAAGAAGATGATACTTTGTTCCATCATAGGTGCCATGACCAGTACTAATCCAACTATTTGCCCTAACCCATTCATCTACAGCTTCATATTCTGTTTCATTCAAATTTTCAAAGGTTATGAGATAATTTTTGGAGGTTATTGTATCCCTTGGTGATCCATGGCGTCCTTGGAATATCATGTTTCCTCGGCCCTTGGCTAAGCCATCGGGATCCCTTCCTCGGGCTACGAAAAAGCTTCCAGAATTTTGTAAACCTTCTTGGTGATCCTTTAACCCACTAAATTTGTTGCATAAGGAGTTGGCGACTGTAATGTATCTCATGTTTTCAGTGCCACGTATCACTGTATCACCATTACATGTTACGTGCAACGGGAAAACCGTAGGTTGTATCTTGGAATCAATTGTTTCTGGATCAAAACTTGCTGCATGCAACGTTGCTTTGCAATTTAAATAGCAGCAGATTCCTTGAAAAGCGCTTTTGAGAAGAAAATCCCCAGTGTCCCTGTGCCATTGAGCAACATCATATCATGCACAATCAAAACAACCATCATTTACTAATTACCAACTAAATCAGTGCTTTCCAAGAATCTAACTCAATGCTTTCTTATGAAATCAAAGGAACCCACCCTTTGGGATCTATCATACTTTCAATCCGAAAAAAAAAAAAAAAAAAAAAAAAAAGGTAAATACAATCAATAAAATTAGGAATGATGTAGGCTCACTTACGGATTTTGCAATTTCTCGGGTTGATAGAAATCAGCATAATGTACCACCGGCCACTTGAGATCTGTTTGTATCCCATGGAGCTCTTCAGTGACGTGGACGCCACAGCTTCCTATACTTACATTAACCTCAACATCTGTTCCAACAACTTCAAACCAGACCAAAACTTTTGTCCAATCCTGCACCTCTATGGACCCCCATGCTAGAGACGTTGTTACTAACCACAAATATTCTGATTTTGATGGAATAAATGATCTTGTAAAAGAACAATGCAGTCTATTGCAGATGAATATACTGCATGAAATTAGGGCCCCCGTTTTTGATGAATCTCCATTCACTTTGAAACTAACACAGGCAGCCAAAGTTCTTTCCATGTCTGGATAGTGACGAAAGCTAGCACTCATCAAATTTGTTCTAGTCTTGTAGCTGAACCATTCTGGAATCCCAGTATTCATTAGAATGAACTCTCTTGAAATCTCACCCAATGCAAGGTCCTACGAGAATAAGAATTCATATGCATAAAACTGTTTACAAGAGAAGAACAAATTGAATGGAAAGAGAGGAACCTGTTTTCTTGATATTATATCCACAATGATATCTGGACTTGTAGCCAACGATTTGCAACCAGTGGCATCCATCTTCTGTATATTCTGGGGAAGGTTTGGAATTTCTTGAAGAAGCTTGCAATTCCTTAAGTCAAGATTCCATAAGGACATTAACAAATAAATTGTTTCGGGAAGGGAGATGAGGTTTGTGCAGTTGTTAAGGTTTAATATACAGAGCATAGTAAGATATTCAATTGATGAAGGTAGCTCCTTTATGGCAGTAAAATCCAAATCCAACAACCTTAAAGATCTCATGTTTTCATCAATTGTTGGGAAGTTTTCAAGCTTACGACACCTAGAAAGTCCTAAATAATCAAGGGACTTTAACCTAAGACGGCTTGGAAGCTTTACAAGGTTGGTGCATCCTGTAAGGACCAAGGCAACAAGCTTATCCAAAGATCCAACAGACTCATCAATCTCTATTAAATTTGTGCATTCTTCGAGATACAAACTCTTAAGGTTTGATGCTGAGGAGAAGTCTGGAATTCTCTCAAGTTTATTGCAATAAGAGAGATTCAAATGTTGAAGAGACCATAACAGGAAGTAGCTTGTTGGAAGGGTTTTAAGGTTAGAACAACCATCAAGCTTTAAGATAGTAAGCTTATTAAGAGAAAATACAGACTTATCTATTGTTCTTAAATTTGTGCAATTGCTGAGATATAATTCTTCAAGGTTTGATGCTGCAGAGAAATCAGGAATTTGGCGTAATAAAGTAGAGTGGCTAAGATCAACATACTTCAACTTTTCACAATCCTAAAACACATGGAAAATAAACAGATAAAATAATATTACGAAAATACTTGTAAATACAGAGAAAATAGAATATATGTAAATCTGTAACAACCATTAATCAATATCTAGGTAAACTCATAATATTTCATACCAAAATCAGTGATAAACTCAATCCATATCAAGATTAATAATCTATTTAATTTGATCCTTCATTAATCACATATAATCATGTTTATTCTGATTAATTTTTATTGCTTCATTCATTATTAACATATCATATTTATAAAACTTATTTTAGTTTTTTTTTTATTTTTTATTATTATTATTAATATTCTTTATTAACTTATCATAGTTTTATGAATTATTTTCAAATGTAGCAAAATGACCCAACATATTTACAAATATAGCAAAATGTCATGTTTATCACTAACAGACATTAATAGACTACTATTACTGTCACGGTTTATTAATGATAGGTGTGTATCAGAATCTATATTTGTTATATTTGTAAATACTTCTAGCAGTTTTGCCATTTAAAACAATTACCCTAGTTTTATCTCTTTTTTTTCACTTTTTATATAATATATTGTTTATTAAAATATATTTTCTTATTATTATCTAACTAAAAATGATTAAATATTAAATTATAACTAATATGACATTTATTAAATATATATTGGTTAATTTTAAGGGTAATTATTTTAAATAGCAAAACTGTTGAAAATATTTTATAAATATAGCAAAAAGTTATCGTATATTAGTGATGAACAACCATGGAAATGTTTTGCTATATTTGTAAATAGTTGGGTTCATTTTGATATATTTGAAAATCACTCTAGTTGTAATTAAAATGATTAATAATTGTTAAGGATATAGAATGAAATTTATTTTAATATGATTAATTTTTGTTAGCACATTAAAGTGAAATCAACAATTAAACAAAGTAACCATATATATTATGAATTTAATGTTATGTTGGAAGATTATTATGAGAAAACAAGATGTTTTAGGGAAGTAAGGTAGGCATTAAAATTGACCTGAAGTCCTTTCCCAAATTCACTGATGAAGCTATGTTGCAAATCAAGTCCAACCAGATTTTTCATAATGAAGTGGGAAGGCAAAGATGGTTGAGCAAATCCATGCCACTGTATCCACTTTAAGCTACTGGGTAGGTAATTAATCTCTGTAGAAACTCTTGCATTTTTAACAATAAGCAATCTTAGATTTTTCATGTTTCTAAAAGCTTGTGGATCCACGGCTACCCTTGTGGGATAATCCAACTCCAACTTTATGCCTTTAATTGCATCGCTTTCCTGCAAAGTAATATTATTTATTTTGTAGTTTAATCCTGGAAATAAGTAAATTAAAGATAGTTTAGGTAAGAGTTAACTCACTAAATTGTTATCCAACACCTCCAAAATGGGTTCCATCAACCACAACCTACTCCTTCTTCCAGGCTCAGAAGATTCATCACAAACTATTTGATGACCCATCTGTTTTATTAATTCATGCATTTGCACTTTCCCACCTTCAATCGTAACAAGTGAAAGATCCACGAGTTCCACAATTCTGAAATCTAGATTCTGATGGCATGCGTTCAACATCCTCTTAGCACGCTCAACTTCCTCTCCCACAAAGAAACAAGAAATATCAAGAAAGATATCCTTTACTTTGTCCTCCAGCCCATCAAAACTTAATTGAAGAACATCTTTAATATCTTTACCCAGAGAGTTTTCAAATCCATCTAATATACAAGTCCAATCTGTTTCATATCTGGTACGAAGGAAAGAACCCAAAACAACCAGAGCTAAAGGATGGCCTTTACAATAACTTGTGGCTCGTTTTGAAAGGTCTAACAAAGAATTACTTGATGGATGACTTTCCTCGAAAGCATTCCAACAAAAAAGCTCAAAAGATTCGTCTTCATTCAATCCTTCAATGAAGTGCACTTGATCAAATTTACGGCTATATAGTAAATGGCTATTCCTTGTGGTCACAACGATTTTACTGCCTTCACCAAACCAATCACGCCCACCAGCCAATGCTTCTAATTGCTCACGCTTATCCACATCATCAAGAACTATAAGAACTTTCTTTGAACGCAGTCTATTCCTTATGATATTAATTCCCCTGTCAAGATTGAAAACCCTCAAATTATCCTTTAAGATCTCAAACAGCAGGTTTTCCTGTAGTTGAACAAGGCCTTTGAATTGCTTTGAGGCTTCTCTAACATCTGGTAGAAAGCAGCAACCTTCAAATTGGGTAGCAATTTTGTTGTATAAAGCTTTAGCCAAAGTTGTCTTACCAAGGCCTCCAATACCACATATCCCCAACATGTAAACACCAGACTTAGACACACGTGATTGTAAGTTCATATGTTGTAGCCGACCATCAATTCCAACTGGATAATTAGCTACAAATAATGGCGTGCATTTGCGATTTAATACAGCAGACACTTCGTCTACCAGTTTTTTAATTAGTTTAGCCTCTGTCCTGTTGTCAGGTACATAATCATACCAAAATTAAATTGCATCTTGAGAGAGAATGAATGTTGTAAGATTAAAATTGGTTAGTGTGCTATATAAGAATAAAAATAAAAATAAAAGGGGGGCATAAAAATGAGGTTTGGAAAAGAAAAGACAAAATGTGTGTAAAAATATATTACCCATAATTTCCTAGATCAAAACCAGACAAGTTAGCAGCAGTAGTTAAAGCTTCCCTCCAAATTTGGGTCTTGGGGTTGAAGTTAGCCTGATGTTTGGCCAGTGCTTCTCCAAAACTTCCTGTTTGTTTTCGTACATCCGACGGATCCACCTTATAGAAAATTGGCCAAACAATCTGGCCCTTGGATTGCTTACAATCCATTATTTTCACCAATTCATCCAGACACCAGGAAGAAGATGCATAATTTTGAGAGAATACAACAATAGAAATCAAAGCTTCCTGTATAGTTCTTAAAAGGGTTTCAGAAATTTGCTCACCCCTTTCGAGCTTGTAGTCTATGAAGACGTTGGCTCCGTTTTGACGCAAGGCCATGTCAAGATGACTGGTGAAATTGGAGCGAGTATCCTCTCCTCTGAAACTCAAAAACACATCATGAGTCCATTTGAAAGCTGGTGATTCTGTTGCATCAGTTGAAGAACCCATCAGAAAGAAACGCACAGATTCAAGAAAAGAAAACTCGAAAACGCTAATGGCAATGTTTGTGAAGAATACAGAACATCAATGAAGAAGAAGAAGAAGAAGAATGCGTTAAATAAAAGGGAAGAGCAAAACGCTTGGCCTCCCAATAATCTGATTCAGTTCTACCAAACAGAAGTGGGGAATCAGTTGAATTTGATTGATACATACAATCATACAACTATCTCTAAAGAATCGAATCACTTTCCTCTGCCACTCGCTAGGTTCCCGCGCTCCTTCACTTATTAATTTGGGTTAAAAATTAAAATATCATTAAGTCTTACAATTCTAAATTAGTGCAGTGATATCAAGTCTTAAAACATAGAGACAAAAATGTGTGTTTTTTTCATTAAAAAAAAAAAAAACAACAACAATAAAAAATACAGTTCAAAAGGAAAAGGAAAACGACGTTTAAACCAAAGTGTTAATAAAAAGAATTTAAATAATTTTCTAACAACCCGTTATTCCTAATATTTATATATATATAATAATAATAATATTAAAAAAAAGAAAAAAAAAAAAAAAAAAAAAAAAGATAAAAAAGGAAAAAGCTTTTTCTAAAAGTAAATGCTTATTTCTTGTTGCCACACTGATTTTACAACCTTGACCAAACCAATGCTTCTAATTGTTCGAGCTTATCCAGTCTATTCCTTTCTTTGAACATAGTCTATTCCTTTACGATCTTAATTTCCGTGTCAAGATTGACAACCTTCAAATCATCCTTTAACATCTCATAGAGTGGTTTTTCCTGTAGTTGAACAAGGCCATCCAATTGCTTTGAAGCTTCTCTAACATTAAGCAACAACCTTCCCAATTGATTCGCAATTAAGCTTAATTTGGCCAAAGTAATATCAGACTCATACTCATGTTGTGTCCTATAATGGAATTTGTTCTCCTTCTCGTATAAAGATGATGTTTCTAGTTGAGAATCAATTCCCACTCCATACTTAGACGACACTTCTTTAACAAGATCTCGAATAATATCAACCTCCTTCCGGTTGCTAAGTACATAATCATAGCCAAATAAAAGATGATAAACTTAGTTAAATTGCATCTTAAGAGAGAACCAATCTTCTAAGATTAAAATTGTGCAGTGTGGTTATTAAAAATAACATAATCATACAACGCTAATCAAAAGCATCCAATCATACAATCAACAACCGTTTGTCAGACAATCCAAGATAATTTGATTGTTAATCTATTAAATCAGAAAGAAACCCAAAAAAAACAAGAAATATAAATGAGTTTGATGAAGAACAAAATCTCACAATCAACACAAATGGGTTTTTCCCTACTCCTAAGCTAGAAAACGAACCTTAACAATCCGCCGAGGCAATATCATCAAAACTCGTCACCATTTAACTTGATTATAGAGAGAAGATGGAAAGAACTCTAAAATCTAATGTTGTAGATGGATAGAGGATGAAAAAAATGAGTGGTCATTCGCCCAAAACAGCCACCCGGATCAAAAGATATGACCTAATTATCGAAATGTAGTCTTTGTTTCCCCGTGATAGTGCCGCGGTGTTGTCAAAATCAGTTACCTACTAGTTTTAGCACAACGACAAGGTTCTTCAGGGACGTTTTGGTCTTTTTAGCTTTCATTTGATCTAATTGCTTCATTAGGACTCCATATTGGTCCATTTTAGCTCTATTTTCTTCCTAACGTTCGATTCTACTCTTTAGGAGCTTGTTACCTACAAAATAACATTTTTAACACATTAAATAGTACAACGATCCCGAGCTAAGTTGAGGAAAATAGCACATTTCAAGTGCTATCAATCCACTTGAAGAAATCAAACACTAACATTAAGTAATCGATTCCCATTTCTTTTCTCAATTTGCATGTGGTTTTTGAGAGCCGATTTGATCTACAAAGCAGTAAATGTGGAATTCGTGGTGAAAGGTGGAAGGAAGCACGTTCCAATAGTGACAACACATTAAACATTGTTTTCCAATAATTGGTATTAGAGTCTTGAGATAAGATTCATGTAATATTGCATGAATATATCGAACAAATAGGTTTAATTAAATTTGATCAACTACTTGAGAGAGTAAGTGATTTACTATTTTCATTTAAACCAGAAAAGAATTAGTTTTAGAGATAAAGTTGGGCTTTTGTAAGAGCTCATTATGCGTCTTAAAAACCTGATAAATGTGGCGTCGAAACATCGAGAGATGCGTTCTCAATTTCGAGTTTGCAACATGAACGCCAACTTAAATAGTACTTAGAAATATGCTAGTGAAGTCGTCTCAACGCTACTTTTTCCATTGACTTCTCCATTCCAATGCATGTGGTTTTGATTATATTTGTACTTGACACTTTCAACCATTTCCTCCCAGCATCATGATCACATACGTTCATCCACCATTTTTATACTTCGTAAATTTATTTTAGTTATTGTAAAGACACCTCAACACATTATTTTTACACATATTCATTTGTACAGCAAACCACATTAAATAAGAGAACTTTCTTAACATCAGATTGTTACAAATCTTGTGTTCAACCCGGGACTCTCTAGGAAACCTATTGTAAACTTACACTTGGGTTTTTAATAGGAAAACTTGCGTTTAAATGAATCAATCTTAGCTAACTTCAACGCGGCATAAGGCCAATACAACGCATCATGCGTAACCTAGTTTCAACGCAACAACTTCCACAAAGTTTGAAATTGAGAAGTTTAGCAGAGGGGGATATTTCACCCTCTAGGCAAAAGGAATTACAACCATTTTGAGTTCTCAGACAGCTTTGAAGGCACTAAAAGACCCCAAGAAACTTCCTGCAAGTATGAGTGCCGGAGAAAAAAATATGGAAGAATTTGGTTAATGGTCACTCATGCTCAATATAACTGACAATCTACTTAGACAAATGATTGAAGAGAAAACAGAACTAAAAACAGAGAACAAGAATGTTGGTGGGGCTGAATCTTTCTTTTGTGAAGGGAAAAATTACTCCAAGAGGAATCAATACAATAAGGGCCAATGAATGAATAAAGACAGGTCAGTATTGAAATGCTTTATATGCCATAAAGAAGGAAATTACAAAGAAATTGTCCGGGGGGGAAAATCCGATAAAAAGGAAGAGAATAGAAGATTCAGGTCCTATGGTAAAGAAGACACCAACATAAACAGATAATATAGAAGATATGATTCAAGTTGGATGAGGCAACATGGAAGAGACTATGGACCTGTTGGAGATGAGGCTTATGAACACACTGAGGTACTAACAACTACTAATAAACATGGAAGAAACTATGGACATGTTGAATACATGGCTAATAATCATGAATGTGAGATTATTGGCATAGGCTCAGTCATATTGAACCTATCAGATAATAGGGAGGCACTTCTTAGAGGAGTAAGACACGTTCCAAAGCTAAAGAGAGAAATGATCTCTTTAGGTATGCTTGATAACCTAGGCACCCCATTCAAGCTGGAAAGGGGTACTTGAAAATAGTAAAGCAGGGTAGACTAATACTTGCTGGGAAAAAGAAAGATGGCTATGTTCACTTGAAAAAAAGGCAAAGTAGACCCAAGGGCTTTCAAATGTATGATCATAGGCTACCCAGAGGGAGTGAAAGGGTACAAATTTCAAATTATAGGATTTTACAACCAACAGGAGCCTAATTAGCAAAGATGTTGTTTTCATGGAGAATGAACTCTGTATGGAATAAAAGAAGGTGAAGCAACCTATTGAACAAAGGCCGAATGAACCTTCTACAAGCTTGTTGGGATTTGTGCCCTAAAGTCTCATAATTGATTAGTTAATTAATTTAATTATTAAATATGCAATATTAAGTTCCATATTAACCATAAAAATCCAAGGTTATTAATATGTACTGTTGAATAGTATGTAGTTGATAGTTAAGGTGGATCTTGTTCAAGAAATAATATAAAGGTCTATAGTGTATGGATAAGGTCTATCCTGGTGCCACTATGGATACGATCTACTTTGTAATAGTTACAAATGGTTTTATTCAAACCGTTCATGTGGAGACATGTGAGTGGAGATATTCTATACAAAGAGTTTGTATAAGATTAGACCACAAAATATTTAATCTCTCTTAGGATGATCATGTGTGACTCGATCTTAATCCTGAGTGATTTATGAACTCCTGTCTGTGAGGTCAATACTTTGATTTGCACAGGTTAGAGTGGCTCGAGTTGCCGAGTCAATAAATCTACCATTTTGGGATTTGACGAAATGGGGAGTTAGGAACATAACTTCACAAGATGAAATTCATTCCTTCCCGTATAGGGTAAGTAAATGAGTAGTTCCCTTAAGTGCTGATTTCGAGTCTTGAACAAGGGGTCCCACTGTAAGCACTGGCTTAAAATACTAAGTGTTAGGACAAGGCAAGTGAAATGTGACCATGCGTTGTTAGAGAAAAGTAGCTGAGAGTGGAAGAGTTAAGCATGGGCCAAGACTATGCGTTGATGAAAGCATAGAAGAGCATTGTTTTTTTGAGTGACCATGCGTTGAAGGTGAAAATCACAAAGAGTCATGAGCTGAAGCAGTCACTTGCGTTGGAAGAGAAATTGATCATTGGCGGGGAAGGAAGTGTTTTGAATAACTATGCGTTGGTGAGGTTGCATGCGTTAAGGTCTCCATGAGTTGTAGACGGATATAACTGATTGAGTTGTATGCGTTGAAGGTAGGAGGCGTTGAGGACACCATGCGTTGAGGGTGGCCGTCTGCTGAGGGTGTTGATAGTAGGCTGCGTTGAATGCCTTACCTTGAATTAAGAAGGGAAACCCCGCGCGCCAGCCTGCATAAGAGAGTTAAGTCGACAATATATATAGGTGAGTAGATTGAATATTTTATCATTTTTAGACATTTTCGAGAGCTTAAGTCGGTTCCATTTTTCAAACAAACTACGAAGAAAGAAGAAGAAGGTGTTCTTGTGGATTTCGGATAGAAGTCTACTCGTTTTGGTATCGAAATCTAAGCTGAAAAAGCACGTTATTTGTGGACGCACAAGCTGGGCAGTATCGGATGTTGGAAGTGAAACGAATCGAGGAGATCGAGTCTAAGGCTGAAATTTTAAGGTTAGTAAGTTAACTCAATTCTGAACAACTTTTATGAAGGATGTTTGAGTTGAAATGGAATAGAAATATGTAAACTTTTAGCTGGAAGTGACTGATAAGGAATTTCTGTGCAATCTGTAGTAGTGCGGAGAAATCTTCCAATATCTGACGAACAAGGACAAGTTAAGCTACGAAAATTTGAGGTAAGGTAGAAAACATATTTCTTTACAAGTTTGTAGAAGGAAAGAAGTTCTAATTTTGGCTGGAAATATGACTTTTAATCAACAGAAGTGAAGAACAAAAGGAAAAGAGGGAACTCTACTGTCGGGTGTCGCTAGGAAGCTAATATTCCGGAGAATTGGAGAGTGAGTAGCGAGACAAATCACGCTGGTGGTATCGCAGAGCTTTTTGTCTCTCAAATCTCACTGACTCTCACTAGGTATCGCTCGTCAGGTAATCTCGTTGGTCTCGCTTATCCTGGTGTCGTTAGTATCGTGCCCTGATTGGTAGTATTGCTAGTAATCTCGCTGGAATGTGGGAGTTTCGTTAGTAGTCTTGCTTATTAAGTTCACTTTGGATAAATGGGAGGCTCGGGGATGAATAATGATTTGAGTTTACTTATGCAACCTAAATGATTGAGTAAAAGAAGTGTAATGTAAGGAAAAATGTTTATTACAGGCCAAGAGGAGATAGGAAAGGCGTATAAACCACTCAAGGCCTAGAAAAGAGCTATGAGTGAGACTTCTTTTCTTGTTTCAACGATTCTATTGTACATGTCAGTTTGGTTTTTCTTATTTATTGCTGTTTTGCTAAACGATATTGAAAAGCAGATTTATGGATTTATATTGATTTATGAAGTGCCCTATTTTTCTTATGAAAGATTTGACTATGAACTGTTTTGTATAAAGTATTGCATTAAATTAAAGGAAAAATGTTTTAGAGGAGACTCAATGCTAATGGACGTGGAGAAGGCACGTGAGTTTCCCCGGGACCCAATATTGATGGACATGGAGAAGGTACTTGGGCAACCTGCCATGTTCCTATGTGCACATAGAGGTTATATGCTGGTGCGTTGAGTTTTGCTCCGCATCGAGCCTTATTTGTTTTCGACGTTGGGGCGTTGAGTTTTGCTCCGCCTCAACTAAGGAAAAGTATTGTAACTGTACTGTTTTACTTACGAATTGTTGAAAAACCATGTATGATTTGATAAGGGCATTTAAACGTGATTTAATCAATGAAAATGAGATGATTCTATGTTTTACTCATGATATCAGAATTTGTTTAAATCATGATGATTTTCGAACTAAAAGAATTTGTTTAAAATTAGTCACTCACTGGGTTGTTAGCTTATGTTTTCAAGTTTTCTTTCCCCTCCAGGTAGCAAGGACGTTCCTGGTGCTTTGCCTACTCCAACTCGCCCTGCTTAAGCTTCGAGTTTCCAGAAAAATTTTCCTGTTTTGGAAAGTTGTATGTATGTAAAACCTTATATAGGTGGCATGTAGACCTAGTTGTACATTTACTGGGAGTTGAAACATGGTTTTGTATGAGGGCTTTATGGAAGAGTTGTATTCAGAATTATCGACATGTATATAATTTTCTATATGTTATGGTTGAAATGTATTAAGGAGTGATATGAATGTTGTGAACTGTATAGGATAATTGTGTAGAAGTGGATGGTATGCGTCACAAAAGGGGTGATGTATGCTGTCCTCACATCACCTTTCAGGTTATGTAGGCAAATCTGGGAGGGGGTGTGACACCCACCCTCCTACTGGCCCTAGAGGAACTTAGTTTATGGTTGGACCATAAACAAATTGTTTATTGGAGAAATCAGTGGTACTTAAGGAAAATATGTAATTACAAAGGTAAAACAGACATTTTTGACCCAGTTGTAATTATGAAACTCGTGAAGAAACAACTTGCTTATAGTGATTATATCCATGGACACAATTGTCCTACAGTGCATAAAAGTTCAACTACGGGCCTATAGTGGTTCTTCCTATAGTTAATGGATGAAGATTAAATTAATTACAGAGTTTAATTAATTAATCTTGAATTATTGGAGCTTATAATCTGTAGTTCATAAGCTCCCCTTACTAGCTCACCAAGGACCAACAAGGATTAACTATGTTAAAAGAAAATTTTGAAATGTTCAAATTTATGAGGGAAAATATTAATTGTATTGCATACAGTTAATTATATGATTTATTATAAAGTTTATTTGAATAAGATTCAAATAATAACTTTATTATATGAAAAATTAATTTATTTGAATATGATTCAAATAATTAATGGTTTATTTGAATGAAATCCATATAAAAGAGGGAGAATTAATTAATAATTTGGATGAGATTCAAATTAAAGATTCTACGGAAGATAAATATTTAAATATTTTAAACCATTTAATATGAGATATTATTTGCGTAGATATTTATTAATATTGGATATTATTAAATATTTAATTTTCGGGTTGGTCCAAAAAAACACCATAAACCCAATCCATATTGTACACCACTAATTGATTGACATCAAATCATTGACCTCTTAGTCATTTATTGAGACTACGTCTCATTTTCACCACTAGGCCAATCCATGATGGTTTAATGAGTTCTACCAATTGATTCTATCTTTGCATGCATTTTAATAAACATCGTCAAGGTCTTTGTTGTAGCAAAAAAAAAAGTATTAGGCCAAATCCATAATCAAGTTAAGCAAAAGTCAAGAAAATTTTCTAAAAGAACAATATTTTATATTGAAAGGATAATCAAAAGCTTCCTATTACAACCTAAAAGGGATTATTTATATCTTTAAAAAAAATGAAAATAACTCATTAATTGTAAAATACTAATTTAATTTAAACACTAAATTAAATTAAATTAACAACTAAACAAACATTAAGCTCAAGTATACTAAATATCTTTATCTCCTCATCAATATCTCTGTCCTCTCTCTTGCATATGAAAATAAGTCCCAATCTATTATCTCTCTCCCTTTCCTATAAGCTAGGGTATTCAAATGACCCAACAATCTGAATAACTCAGACTATCCAACTCAAAATGCAAGAATTGGGTTGAGTTATTTTTATTCTTGTGTTCAACTTTTTCTATTTTTATTGGGTTGGCTACAAAAATTTGGGTTAACCCAACCCAACCCTAATTCTATATACATTAATAAAAAATATGAAAAGATACTTTTTTGATAATTGAGTTTTGAAGAATAGGTGTGTTTAGACAGCATGTTTTAAATGGGCCAATCGAGTCTTTGAAGTTTTAAGAATGAGTTTAAAAGGTCCTTTTAAAAAAATAAAATAAAAAATAAGTTTTAAGTATGTATATGTATATAGTATATAACATCATATAACTAGATATATATAAGTTAAAATGATCCTTTTCTTTTCTTAGCGAAGTTTCTTTAAATACATATATTTTTATTTTTATTTTTATTTTTTGAAAACATTAATTTCAATATTGTCTTTATATATATTATATATACTTGAAATAGCAAAATGGGCTCCCTCCCATCAAATTAATATTGTTTCATTTTAACAAATTGTAACCTTTAACTGCAAATTGCATTTTAGCCCTTATATCTTATTGGCAAGGATTAATAAAAACTCAATCTAATACAAATGATACATATAAATCTGTTAGCTAGGATTCAACCATTTTTCTGCTTTAATCTCTGACCAAACTAATGACTTCAAGTTTAAATCTAATCCAAATATTCTTCAATAACTAGTTGTGTAACCTAACTACCCACACCATTTTTATTTGAGTGTTGTTTAATCAATAACTGATACTAATTATCATCTTAAAAACAAAATCCTAAACACCAGGAAGAAAACAAAAAATAGACCAAAAACTAAATACTACCCATCCATCTATACCCAATTCAACCATCCTTCTTTAAAATTCAAATATCAATTAAACATAATAAATTTAAGTTCTTGTTTGTTTACGATTTTGTTTTTTAGTTTTATGTTTTTTAAACTATACTTGTTCGCTCTCAATGTCTCTATTATGGTTTTCGCTTATTTTAGAGAAATTAATGTTTGGATTTCTAGTCAAATTCTAAGCACAAAAGCAAGTTTGGTTTTGAAGCTAATTATGTTTGGTTTCTTCTCAATTTCTCTATTATATTTTTCACCATTCCTAAAGAAACACACGTGAATTCCTTGTCAAATTTTAAAAACAAAAAACAAATTTTTGAAACTACTTTTTTTAGTTATCAAAATTTGTCTTGATTTTTTAAAATGTTAATAGACAGTGAAATAACAAAACATTAACATTTTATGGATGAAAATAGTGTTTATATATATACTTAATTTTCAAAAACCAAAACCAAAACCAAAAAATCATAAATGGTTATCGAATTGGGCTTTTTTTTTTTTTTTTTTTTACTCTATTTGATGACCATCTTGTTTTTAGTTTATGGTTTTTTTTAAATTAAACTTATAAACACTACTTTTACCGAAACTTTTTTTTTTCTTTTACCTAGTTTCTACTCATGTTTTTAAAACAAAAATCATGTTTTGAAAACTAAAAAAAAATAGAATTTGACTAAGAATACAAATGTTTCTTTAAGATTGATGAAAACAACAATAGAGAAAT
The DNA here is from genome assembly GCA_030954485.1 of Citrullus mucosospermus. Taxonomy (NCBI): domain Eukaryota; kingdom Viridiplantae; phylum Streptophyta; class Magnoliopsida; order Cucurbitales; family Cucurbitaceae; genus Citrullus; species Citrullus mucosospermus. Next base: position 29,439,957 of record CM062056.1, read on the forward strand.
CAAGAAGAAACAAACATAAATTTCAAAAACAGAAAGCTAACGAAATTGTTATTAAACAAGTGTCTTAATTTTCAAATTTTTGTTTGGTCATACTGATGGAAAAAGAATTAAAAATCTATATGTGAAAAAGTAGTGTTTTCAAATATTAATTGTTCCTATATTATGATATTAAATCTATGATATATTTATATTTATATTTAGCAATTGATTCAATATTTTCGAAATGTAACTTTTCCAAGGACGGAAACATGTATGCTTGAGATGATTCTTTAGGTGACAATTAATGTCTTTGAATGCCAAGATTTGATGTTAATATATATGTTTTCTTTTAAACCAAGTTTTAATAATAAAAAATTTTCCTTTTACATATTTATTTTATTCTATTCTTGTATAACAAAAATTTATTTGTTTTCATAAAAAAAAACATTTATTTCCTTAAAAATAAATTAAATATTTCTAAAATCATTCATAAATATTTTCTTAAATAATAATAAACTAAAAGAAAATTTGATTTCTCCAATTAATTTAAAATAGATAAACTAGATAAAGAATTGTTCCATAACTTTTTTTCCTTTTAAAAAAATTACAAATATTTTTGTGAAATATTTTTTTATAACTATTTTAAATAACGAAACCAAAAGTCTTTAAAAAAAAACTTTTCTATGAGAGAGATTAGGAGGTTAAGATGCGGTGATGAATTTATTTAAATGTCAAATAATATTCAAATAAAATTTTCATAATAGTGATGAATAAAACATGAGACATTTAAAAATAAAAACAAAAAAAATATCTTTTTTTTTTTCTTACAAAGACTTTACTTTTATGACCCAAGAAAAAAAAAAAAAGTTCTTTGCACGATGTTCTGGGGCGCTAATACTTTTATTCATACACAAAAGACTCTTGAACCCTTTATGAAAGATCCACGAGTTCCACAATTCTGAAATCTAGATTCTGATGGCATGCGTTCAACATCCTCTTAGCACGCTCAACTTACTCTCCCACAAAGAAACAAGAAATATCAAGAAAGATATCCTTTACTTTGTCCTCCAGCCCATCAAAACTTAATTGAAGAACATCTTTAATATCTTTACCCAGAGAGTTTTCAAATCCATCTAATATACAAGTCCAATCTGTTTCACATCTGGTACGAAGGAAAGAACCCAAAACAACCAGAGCTAAAGGATGGCCTTTACAATAACTTGTGGCTCGTTTTGAAAGGTCTAAAAAAGAATTACTTGATGGATGACTTTCCTCGAAAGCATTCCAACAAAAAAGCTCAAAAGATTCGTCTTCATTCAATCCTTCAATGGAGTGCACTTGATCAAATCCAGGGCTATATAGTAAATGGCTATTCCTTGTGGTCACAACGATTTTACTGCCTTCACCAAACCAATCACGCCCACCAACCAATGCTTCTAATTGCTCACGCTTATCCACATCATCAAGAACTATAAGAACTTTCTTTGAACGCAGTCTATTCCTTATGATATTAATTCCCCTGTCAAGATTGAAAACCCTCAAATTATCCTTTAAGATCTCACACAGCAGGTTTTCCTGTAGTTGAACAAGACCTTTGAATTGCTTTGAGGCTTCTCTAACATCTGATAGAAAGCAGCAACCTTCAAATTGGGTAGCAATTTTGTTGTATAAAGCTTTAGCCAAAGTTGTCTTACCAAGGCCTCCAATACCACAAATCCCCACCATGTAAACACCAGACTTAGACACACGTGATTGTAAGTTCATATGTTGTAGTCGACCATCAATTCCAACTGGATACTTAGCTACAAATAATGGCGTGCATTTGCGATTTAATACAGCAGACACTTCGTCTACCAGTTTTTTAATTAGTTTAGCCTCTGTCCTGTTGTCAGGTACATAATCATACCAAAATTAAATTGCATCTTGAGAGAGAATGAATGTTGTAAGATTAAAATTGGTTAGTGTGCTATATAAGAATAAAAATAAAAAAAAGGGGGGGCATAAAAATGAGGTTTGGAAAAGAAAAGACAAAATGTGTGTAAAAATATATTACCCATAATTTCCTAGATCAAAACCAGACAAGTTAGCAGCAGTAGTTAAAGCTTCCCTCCAAATTTGGGTCTTGGGGTTGAAGTTAGCCTGATGTTTGGCCAGTGCTTCTCCAAAACTTCCTGTTTGTTTTCGTACATCCGACGGATCCACCTTATAGAAAATTGGCCAAACAATCTGGCCCTTGGATTGCTTACAATCCATTATTTTCACCAATTCATCCAGACACCAGGAAGAAGATGCATAATTTTGAGAGAATACAACAATAGAAATCAAAGCTTCCTGTATAGTTCTTAAAAGGGTTTCAGAAATTTGCTCACCCCTTTCGAGCTTGTAGCCTATGAAGACGTTGGCTCCGTTTTGACGCAAGGCCATGTCAAGATGACGGGTGAAATTGGAGAGAGTATCCTCTCCTCTGAAACTCAAAAACACATCATGAGTCCATTTGAAAGCTGGTGATTCTGTTGCATCAGTTGAAGAACCCATCAGAAAGAAACGCACAGATTCAAGAAAAGAAAACTCGAAAACGCTAATGGCAATGTTTGTGAAGAATACAGAACATCAATGAAGAAGAAGAAGAAGAAGAATGCGTTAAATAAAAGGGAAGAGCAAAACGCTTGGCCTCCCAATAATCTGATTCAGTTCTACCAAACAGAAGTGGGGAATCAGTTGAATTTGATTGATACATACAATCATACAACTATCTCTAAAGAATCGAATCACTTTCCTCTGCCACTCGCTAGGTTCCCGCGCTCCTTCACTTATTAATTTGGGTTAAAAATTAAAATATCATTAAGTCTTACAATTCTAAATTAGTGCAGTGATATCAAGTCTTAAAACATAGAGACAAAAATGTGTGTTTTTTTCATTAAAAAAAAAAAAAACAACAACAATAAAAAATACAGTTCAAAAGGAAAAGGAAAACGACGTTTAAACCAAAGTGTTAATAAAAAGAATTTAAATAATTTTCTAACAACCCGTTATTCCTAATATTTATATATATATAATAATAATAATATTAAAAAAAAGAAAAAAAAAAAAAAAAAAAAAAAAAAGATAAAAAAGGAAAAAGCTTTTTCTAAAAGTAAATGCTTATTTCTTGTTGCCACACTGATTTTACAACCTTGACCAAACCAATGCTTCTAATTGTTCGAGCTTATCCAGTCTATTCCTTTCTTTGAACATAGTCTATTCCTTTACGATCTTAATTTCCGTGTCAAGATTGACAACCTTCAAATCATCCTTTAACATCTCATAGAGTGGTTTTTCCTGTAGTTGAACAAGGCCATCCAATTGCTTTGAAGCTTCTCTAACATTAAGCAACAACCTTCCCAATTGATTCGCAATTAAGCTTAATTTGGCCAAAGTAATATCAGACTCATACTCATGTTGTGTCCTATAATGGAATTTGTTCTCCTTCTCGTATAAAGATGATGTTTCTAGTTGAGAATCAATTCCCACTCCATACTTAGACGACACTTCTTTAACAAGATCTCGAATAATATCAACCTCCTTCCGGTTGCTAAGTACATAATCATAGCCAAATAAAAGATGATAAACTTAGTTAAATTGCATCTTAAGAGAGAACCAATCTTCTAAGATTAAAATTGTGCAGTGTGGTTATTAAAAATAACATAATCATACAACGCTAATCAAAAGCATCCAATCATACAATCAACAACCGTTTGTCAGACAATCCAAGATAATTTGATTGTTAATCTATTAAATCAGAAAGAAACCCAAAAAAAACAAGAAATATAAATGAGTTTGATGAAGAACAAAATCTCACAATCAACACAAATGGGTTTTTCCCTACTCCTAAGCTAGAAAACGAACCTTAACAATCCGCCGAGGCAATATCATCAAAACTCGTCACCATTTAACTTGATTATAGAGAGAAGATGGAAAGAACTCTAAAATCTAATGTTGTAGATGGATAGAGGATGAAAAAAATGAGTGGTCATTCGCCCAAAACAGCCACCCGGATCAAAAGATATGACCTAATTATCGAAATGTAGTCTTTGTTTCCCCGTGATAGTGCCGCGGTGTTGTCAAAATCAGTTACCTACTAGTTTTAGCACAACGACAAGGTTCTTCAGGGACGTTTTGGTCTTTTTAGCTTTCATTTGATCTAATTGCTTCATTAGGACTCCATATTGGTCCATTTTAGCTCTATTTTCTTCCTAACGTTCGATTCTACTCTTTAGGAGCTTGTTACCTACAAAATAACATTTTTAACACATTAAATAGTACAACGATCCCGAGCTAAGTTGAGGAAAATAGCACATTTCAAGTGCTATCAATCCACTTGAAGAAATCAAACACTAACATTAAGTAATCGATTCCCATTTCTTTTCTCAATTTGCATGTGGTTTTTGAGAGCCGATTTGATCTACAAAGCAGTAAATGTGGAATTCGTGGTGAAAGGTGGAAGGAAGCACGTTCCAATAGTGACAACACATTAAACATTGTTTTCCAATAATTGGTATTAGAGTCTTGAGATAAGATTCATGTAATATTGCATGAATATATCGAACAAATAGGTTTAATTAAATTTGATCAACTACTTGAGAGAGTAAGTGATTTACTATTTTCATTTAAACCAGAAAAGAATTAGTTTTAGAGATAAAGTTGGGCTTTTGTAAGAGCTCATTATGCGTCTTAAAAACCTGATAAATGTGGCGTCGAAACATCGAGAGATGCGTTCTCAATTTCGAGTTTGCAACATGAACGCCAACTTAAATAGTACTTAGAAATATGCTAGTGAAGTCGTCTCAACGCTACTTTTTCCATTGACTTCTCCATTCCAATGCATGTGGTTTTGATTATATTTGTACTTGACACTTTCAACCATTTCCTCCCAGCATCATGATCACATACGTTCATCCACCATTTTTATACTTCGTAAATTTATTTTAGTTATTGTAAAGACACCTCAACACATTATTTTTACACATATTCATTTGTACAGCAAACCACATTAAATAAGAGAACTTTCTTAACATCAGATTGTTACAAATCTTGTGTTCAACCCGGGACTCTCTAGGAAACCTATTGTAAACTTACACTTGGGTTTTTAATAGGAAAACTTGCGTTTAAATGAATCAATCTTAGCTAACTTCAACGCGGCATAAGGCCAATACAACGCATCATGCGTAACCTAGTTTCAACGCAACAACTTCCACAAAGTTTGAAATTGAGAAGTTTAGCAGAGGGGGATATTTCACCCTCTAGGCAAAAGGAATTACAACCATTTTGAGTTCTCAGACAGCTTTGAAGGCACTAAAAGACCCCAAGAAACTTCCTGCAAGTATGAGTGCCGGAGAAAAAAATATGGAAGAATTTGGTTAATGGTCACTCATGCTCAATATAACTGACAATCTACTTAGACAAATGATTGAAGAGAAAACAGAACTAAAAACAGAGAACAAGAATGTTGGTGGGGCTGAATCTTTCTTTTGTGAAGGGAAAAATTACTCCAAGAGGAATCAATACAATAAGGGCCAATGAATGAATAAAGACAGGTCAGTATTGAAATGCTTTATATGCCATAAAGAAGGAAATTACAAAGAAATTGTCCGGGGGGGAAAATCCGATAAAAAGGAAGAGAATAGAAGATTCAGGTCCTATGGTAAAGAAGACACCAACATAAACAGATAATATAGAAGATATGATTCAAGTTGGATGAGGCAACATGGAAGAGACTATGGACCTGTTGGAGATGAGGCTTATGAACACACTGAGGTACTAACAACTACTAATAAACATGGAAGAAACTATGGACATGTTGAATACATGGCTAATAATCATGAATGTGAGATTATTGGCATAGGCTCAGTCATATTGAACCTATCAGATAATAGGGAGGCACTTCTTAGAGGAGTAAGACACGTTCCAAAGCTAAAGAGAGAAATGATCTCTTTAGGTATGCTTGATAACCTAGGCACCCCATTCAAGCTGGAAAGGGGTACTTGAAAATAGTAAAGCAGGGTAGACTAATACTTGCTGGGAAAAAGAAAGATGGCTATGTTCACTTGAAAAAAAGGCAAAGTAGACCCAAGGGCTTTCAAATGTATGATCATAGGCTACCCAGAGGGAGTGAAAGGGTACAAATTTCAAATTATAGGATTTTACAACCAACAGGAGCCTAATTAGCAAAGATGTTGTTTTCATGGAGAATGAACTCTGTATGGAATAAAAGAAGGTGAAGCAACCTATTGAACAAAGGCCGAATGAACCTTCTACAAGCTTGTTGGGATTTGTGCCCTAAAGTCTCATAATTGATTAGTTAATTAATTTAATTATTAAATATGCAATATTAAGTTCCATATTAACCATAAAAATCCAAGGTTATTAATATGTACTGTTGAATAGTATGTAGTTGATAGTTAAGGTGGATCTTGTTCAAGAAATAATATAAAGGTCTATAGTGTATGGATAAGGTCTATCCTGGTGCCACTATGGATACGATCTACTTTGTAATAGTTACAAATGGTTTTATTCAAACCGTTCATGTGGAGACATGTGAGTGGAGATATTCTATACAAAGAGTTTGTATAAGATTAGACCACAAAATATTTAATCTCTCTTAGGATGATCATGTGTGACTCGATCTTAATCCTGAGTGATTTATGAACTCCTGTCTGTGAGGTCAATACTTTGATTTGCACAGGTTAGAGTGGCTCGAGTTGCCGAGTCAATAAATCTACCATTTTGGGATTTGACGAAATGGGGAGTTAGGAACATAACTTCACAAGATGAAATTCATTCCTTCCCGTATAGGGTAAGTAAATGAGTAGTTCCCTTAAGTGCTGATTTCGAGTCTTGAACAAGGGGTCCCACTGTAAGCACTGGCTTAAAATACTAAGTGTTAGGACAAGGCAAGTGAAATGTGACCATGCGTTGTTAGAGAAAAGTAGCTGAGAGTGGAAGAGTTAAGCATGGGCCAAGACTATGCGTTGATGAAAGCATAGAAGAGCATTGTTTTTTTGAGTGACCATGCGTTGAAGGTGAAAATCACAAAGAGTCATGAGCTGAAGCAGTCACTTGCGTTGGAAGAGAAATTGATCATTGGCGGGGAAGGAAGTGTTTTGAATAACTATGCGTTGGTGAGGTTGCATGCGTTAAGGTCTCCATGAGTTGTAGACGGATATAACTGATTGAGTTGTATGCGTTGAAGGTAGGAGGCGTTGAGGACACCATGCGTTGAGGGTGGCCGTCTGCTGAGGGTGTTGATAGTAGGCTGCGTTGAATGCCTTACCTTGAATTAAGAAGGGAAACCCCGCGCGCCAGCCTGCATAAGAGAGTTAAGTCGACAATATATATAGGTGAGTAGATTGAATATTTTATCATTTTTAGACATTTTCGAGAGCTTAAGTCGGTTCCATTTTTCAAACAAACTACGAAGAAAGAAGAAGAAGGTGTTCTTGTGGATTTCGGATAGAAGTCTACTCGTTTTGGTATCGAAATCTAAGCTGAAAAAGCACGTTATTTGTGGACGCACAAGCTGGGCAGTATCGGATGTTGGAAGTGAAACGAATCGAGGAGATCGAGTCTAAGGCTGAAATTTTAAGGTTAGTAAGTTAACTCAATTCTGAACAACTTTTATGAAGGATGTTTGAGTTGAAATGGAATAGAAATATGTAAACTTTTAGCTGGAAGTGACTGATAAGGAATTTCTGTGCAATCTGTAGTAGTGCGGAGAAATCTTCCAATATCTGACGAACAAGGACAAGTTAAGCTACGAAAATTTGAGGTAAGGTAGAAAACATATTTCTTTACAAGTTTGTAGAAGGAAAGAAGTTCTAATTTTGGCTGGAAATATGACTTTTAATCAACAGAAGTGAAGAACAAAAGGAAAAGAGGGAACTCTACTGTCGGGTGTCGCTAGGAAGCTAATATTCCGGAGAATTGGAGAGTGAGTAGCGAGACAAATCACGCTGGTGGTATCGCAGAGCTTTTTGTCTCTCAAATCTCACTGACTCTCACTAGGTATCGCTCGTCAGGTAATCTCGTTGGTCTCGCTTATCCTGGTGTCGTTAATATCGTGCCCTGATTGGTAGTATTGCTAGTAATCTCGCTGGAATGTGGGAGTTTCGTTAGTAGTCTTGCTTATTAAGTTCACTTTGGATAAATGGGAGGCTCGGGGATGAATAATGATTTGAGTTTACTTATGCAACCTAAATGATTGAGTAAAAGAAGTGTAATGTAAGGAAAAATGTTTATTACAGGCCAAGAGGAGATAGGAAAGGCGTATAAACCACTCAAGGCCTAGAAAAGAGCTATGAGTGAGACTTCTTTTCTTGTTTCAACGATTCTATTGTACATGTCAGTTTGGTTTTTCTTATTTATTGCTGTTTTGCTAAACGATATTGAAAAGCAGATTTATGGATTTATATTGATTTATGAAGTGCCCTATTTTTCTTATGAAAGATTTGACTATGAACTGTTTTGTATAAAGTATTGCATTAAATTAAAGGAAAAATGTTTTAGAGGAGACTCAATGCTAATGGACGTGGAGAAGGCACGTGAGTTTCCCCGGGACCCAATATTGATGGACATGGAGAAGGTACTTGGGCAACCTGCCATGTTCCTATGTGCACATAGAGGTTATATGCTGGTGCGTTGAGTTTTGCTCCGCATCGAGCCTTATTTGTTTTCGACGTTGGGGCGTTGAGTTTTGCTCCGCCTCAACTAAGGAAAAGTATTGTAACTGTACTGTTTTACTTACGAATTGTTGAAAAACCATGTATGATTTGATAAGGGCATTTAAACGTGATTTAATCAATGAAAATGAGATGATTCTATGTTTTACTCATGATATCAGAATTTGTTTAAATCATGATGATTTTCGAACTAAAAGAATTTGTTTAAAATTAGTCACTCACTGGGTTGTTAGCTTATGTTTTCAAGTTTTCTTTCCCCTCCAGGTAGCAAGGACGTTCCTGGTGCTTTGCCTACTCCAACTCGCCCTGCTTAAGCTTCGAGTTTCCAGAAAAATTTTCCTGTTTTGGAAAGTTGTATGTATGTAAAACCTTATATAGGTGGCATGTAGACCTAGTTGTACATTTACTGGGAGTTGAAACATGGTTTTGTATGAGGGCTTTATGGAAGAGTTGTATTCAGAATTATCGACATGTATATAATTTTCTATATGTTATGGTTGAAATGTATTAAGGAGTGATATGAATGTTGTGAACTGTATAGGATAATTGTGTAGAAGTGGATGGTATGCGTCACAAAAGGGGTGATGTATGCTGTCCTCACATCACCTTTCAGGTTATGTAGGCAAATCTGGGAGGGGGTGTGACACCCACCCTCCTACTGGCCCTAGAGGAACTTAGTTTATGGTTGGACCATAAACAAATTGTTTATTGGAGAAATCAGTGGTACTTAAGGAAAATATGTAATTACAAAGGTAAAACAGACATTTTTGACCCAGTTGTAATTATGAAACTCGTGAAGAAACAACTTGCTTATAGTGATTATATCCATGGACACAATTGTCCTACAGTGCATAAAAGTTCAACTACGGGCCTATAGTGGTTCTTCCTATAGTTAATGGATGAAGATTAAATTAATTACAGAGTTTAATTAATTAATCTTGAATTATTGGAGCTTATAATCTGTAGTTCATAAGCTCCCCTTACTAGCTCACCAAGGACCAACAAGGATTAACTATGTTAAAAGAAAATTTTGAAATGTTCAAATTTATGAGGGAAAATATTAATTGTATTGCATACAGTTAATTATATGATTTATTATAAAGTTTATTTGAATAAGATTCAAATAATAACTTTATTATATGAAAAATTAATTTATTTGAATATGATTCAAATAATTAATGGTTTATTTGAATGAAATCCATATAAAAGAGGGAGAATTAATTAATAATTTGGATGAGATTCAAATTAAAGATTCTACGGAAGATAAATATTTAAATATTTTAAACCATTTAATATGAGATATTATTTGCGTAGATATTTATTAATATTGGATATTATTAAATATTTAATTTTCGGGTTGGTCCAAAAAAACACCATAAACCCAATCCATATTGTACACCACTAATTGATTGACATCAAATCATTGACCTCTTAGTCATTTATTGAGACTACGTCTCATTTTCACCACTAGGCCAATCCATGATGGTTTAATGAGTTCTACCAATTGATTCTATCTTTGCATGCATTTTAATAAACATCGTCAAGGTCTTTGTTGTAGCAAAAAAAAAAGTATTAGGCCAAATCCATAATCAAGTTAAGCAAAAGTCAAGAAAATTTTCTAAAAGAACAATATTTTATATTGAAAGGATAATCAAAAGCTTCCTATTACAACCTAAAAGGGATTATTTATATCTTTAAAAAAAATGAAAATAACTCATTAATTGTAAAATACTAATTTAATTTAAACACTAAATTAAATTAAATTAACAACTAAACAAACATTAAGCTCAAGTATACTAAATATCTTTATCTCCTCATCAATATCTCTGTCCTCTCTCTTGCATATGAAAATAAGTCCCAATCTATTATCTCTCTCCCTTTCCTATAAGCTAGGGTATTCAAATGACCCAACAATCTGAATAACTCAGACTATCCAACTCAAAATGCAAGAATTGGGTTGAGTTATTTTTATTCTTGTGTTCAACTTTTTCTATTTTTATTGGGTTGGCTACAAAAATTTGGGTTAACCCAACCCAACCCTAATTCTATATACATTAATAAAAAATATGAAAAGATACTTTTTTGATAATTGAGTTTTGAAGAATAGGTGTGTTTAGACAGCATGTTTTAAATGGGCCAATCGAGTCTTTGAAGTTTTAAGAATGAGTTTAAAAGGTCCTTTTAAAAAAATAAAATAAAAAATAAGTTTTAAGTATGTATATGTATATAGTATATAACATCATATAACTAGATATATATAAGTTAAAATGATCCTTTTCTTTTCTTAGCGAAGTTTCTTTAAATACATATATTTTTATTTTTATTTTTATTTTTTGAAAACATTAATTTCAATATTGTCTTTATATATATTATATATACTTGAAATAGCAAAATGGGCTCCCTCCCATCAAATTAATATTGTTTCATTTTAACAAATTGTAACCTTTAACTGCAAATTGCATTTTAGCCCTTATATCTTATTGGCAAGGATTAATAAAAACTCAATCTAATACAAATGATACATATAAATCTGTTAGCTAGGATTCAACCATTTTTCTGCTTTAATCTCTGACCAAACTAATGACTTCAAGTTTAAATCTAATCCAAATATTCTTCAATAACTAGTTGTGTAACCTAACTACCCACACCATTTTTATTTGAGTGTTGTTTAATCAATAACTGATACTAATTATCATCTTAAAAACAAAATCCTAAACACCAGGAAGAAAACAAAAAATAGACCAAAAACTAAATACTACCCATCCATCTATACCCAATTCAACCATCCTTCTTTAAAATTCAAATATCAATTAAACATAATAAATTTAAGTTCTTGTTTGTTTACGATTTTGTTTTTTAGTTTTATGTTTTTTAAACTATACTTGTTCGCTCTCAATGTCTCTATTATGGTTTTCGCTTATTTTAGAGAAATTAATGTTTGGATTTCTAGTCAAATTCTAAGCACAAAAGCAAGTTTGGTTTTGAAGCTAATTATGTTTGGTTTCTTCTCAATTTCTCTATTATATTTTTCACCATTCCTAAAGAAACACACGTGAATTCCTTGTCAAATTTTAAAAACAAAAAACAAATTTTTGAAACTACTTTTTTTAGTTATCAAAATTTGCCTTGATTTTTTAAAATGTTAATAGACAGTGAAATAACAAAACATTAACATTTTATGGATGAAAATAGTGTTTATATATATACTTAATTTTCAAAAACCAAAACCAAAACCAAAAAATCATAAATGGTTATCGAATTGGGCTTTTTTTTTTTTTTTTTTTTACTCTATTTGATGACCATCTTGTTTTTAGTTTATGGTTTTTTTTAAATTAAACTTATAAACACTACTTTTACCGAAACTTTTTTTTTTCTTTTACCTAGTTTCTACTCATGTTTTTAAAACAAAAATCATGTTTTGAAAACTAAAAAAAAAAAAAAGTTCTCAAAACCTTGTTTTTAGAATTTGGCTAAGAACACAAATGTTTCTTTAAGATTGGTGAAAACAACAATAGAGAAATTAAGAAGAAACAAACATAAATTTTAAAAAACAGAAAACTAAAAGCAAAATTGTTATATTGTTTGTTATTTATTAGTACTTCTAAAAATTTTGAAAATATATTCACATATTATATTTTATTGCATAAAGAATATGATTGTTACCTAATAAATTTAGTTAAAAATAAAATTAATTTTGGGACTAAATTTGAAATTTATTAAAAATACAGAAATTAAAATGGGATAATAAAAAGGAGAGCCACTAAAATTAAATCAAATTCAAAGGATGGGACCAATATTAAATTTTAAACCAAGTTAGTTAGTTTTTGGTGGCTTAATTAAACGGCCATTTTTAATTTCTTCTTGAATGCAAAAATGTTGGGAGTTAGTGTATAGATTGAGGCGAGGAGAAAGCTTAGCTTTAACCTTTCATATTGCCTTCCCTTGAATTAAACCCTATCCTTCTTTCTCCTCCGATAAAATCCCCCGCCGGAAAACGATTGTTTCATCATCGGAAAATCAAAATCCTCCGACTCTGTTTCTCAAGAATCGGCCCGCATATGGCGATTTCATTCACCAAATCCTTCGCCCTTCCGCTGATGCTCACAGTGTGTTCGACTATTTTCCGATTCGGAAGTTCGACTGTATACAATTATCCGGCGGCCTTCAACTTCGGCGATTCGAACTCCGATACCGGCGAACTCGTCGCCGGGAAGGGATTTAGCCTGGATTTGCCGTATGGACAAAATTACTTCAATACTTCTTCGTCTGGAAGGTTCTGCAATGGCCGCCTCATCGTTGATTTTCTCAGTAAAATTTCCAACACTCCATTTTCTCTTTGCTTTTATATTTCTAGTTTATGCTCTATCGTTCCCCAGGTTGCTCTTCAATTTCATGATTTTTTAAATCTATTTTTTATTATTATTATTTTGAAGTAAAATGGTGATTTCATTGATTTTGTTTACGTAAAAGACTTTTTTTCTTAAAGATCAAAGGATGGTTTTAATTATGCATTTAACTCTCGTGTTGAAATTAAGTACAGCTTATATATAAATAGTTCTTTTTTTTTTTTTTTCAGTACCATAATTATATGACCTTTCGAATTAAAAAAAATAAGTTTTAAATAAAATTAGAGAGGGGCAACTTTTAAATTTTATTTTTTTTAATTTAAAATAATAAAAAAAATTACTGCAAGGAGCTTAAAAACGTATGTTTAAAAACTCGAGTACCAAAAATGTGCATTTTGAAAACTAGCGACCAAATGCACATATCCTTAAAAAATTGATAATTAAAAGATGCATTTTGAAAATACACCAAACACACATATTCTTTTAAAATTCTGAGACTAAAATGATAATTTTTTTTCCTTTTGATAACCATTTTGACATAAGTTTTCAATTTTCCTTAAATCTCCAACTTGATTGTCATTTAAGTTCATAATTTTAACAAAAGCATATAACCATTCAGGATACTTTGTGGTAGCCTAAACACAACAAAATTGCTAAAGATATCTTCACCCTATAAATTATTAACTAAAACAATTAAGATAAGTGAGATGGTAATTGAAACATTTCTCTATATATGCTCATTCTTGCATGAAACTTTAATCAAATGATCTTAGTTATAATTTTAAAACTTTATGTGACAAGTATGCATATTAAATTAAATTTTAGAGAAAATTAAATTACGAAGTTGTTCATTATTTCTTAAATAAAAAAAAGTTTCCAAATACATATTTTAAATTGATTTCTTAATTTAAATTATATATATATTAGATGACACTTTGAGATTTATTTCATTTTAGTTTCCAAATTTTACAAATATATGTTTTAGTATTAAACTTTAGAAAACTTACAAATTTGGTTTGTGTGTATATATCTATTAGTTTACAAGATTTTTTAAAATTACTATTTCCGTTTATGTTATTATTTTGTCACTTACAATCTACCAAATACTTACTTTAACGAGCCTAGTGTGACTTGAATACATACTCACCAACCATCTGTTAATACAAACATTCAAAATTATGTTGTCATTTATGATAAAAACAAAATACATATAAGAGAATCAAAACGAATATTTTTTTTTAAATTAAATTTATGGACTAATATAAAATAAATAAACCATTTAAATGAAGATTTAAAAAAGGTAATTGTTTTAAATGGCAAGTTTGTTAAAAATATTTTCAAATATAGTGGGATTGTCTATTAGTGATGGTTTGATAGTATAGTATCTATCATTCACATTTTGCTATATTTGTAAATATTTTATCTCATTTTGGTATATTTGAAAATAACAAAAAAACACTCTTAATCCTCAAGGAACAATTTAGTCCCTAAAACTTAGTTTGTAACGATTTATTCTCTATATTATTTTTTTAAAAAAAATAATAATAATTTGACTTTTATGGAGTGATTTTTTTTTTTAACCATAAAGACATATTTGATTTCTAATTAATTTATTCATCTATATAGGGTAAGAAAGTTTATTAAATTTTAACAAGGAATGTTTTCAGAAATAGAAAAACGATTGAAAATAATTTGTAAATATAGCAAAATTTTACTTTATATTTATGATAGACCCATATAGACATCTATCATTTTACCAGATAGATACAGCACAAATAGAAAGTAAAATTTTATTATATTTATAAATAGTTTGATACCTTTTCTATTTATAATAATTTTTCTTTTAAATAATATTTTTACACTAAGAATTAAATAGTTATAAATTGAAAAGCATAGATATAAACTAAAGTTTAAAGACAAATGTTCCCTACATAAAAAGGCGAAGCTATTACAAAATTAAAATTAAGTAAAGTATATTTTTCATCGTTAAGATTTGAGTTTGATGTATATTTTTTTGGTGTCTCTATTTTTGGAAGCTTTGGTTACATTGTGGTGTTGGTGAACTTGCATTAGTGTGGAGCGGCGACGGACGAGGCAGCAAACAACAGCATCAAGCTTGTTAAATGAAAGGGAAGAAGAAAAGAGGGAGGAGGAGATGAAGATAGAGAGAAAGAAGCTAAATAACTAATAAAATTAAAAGAAAAATAATAGTAAATTACTACAATTTGCCAACTCACCAATACACAATCATTAACTTAACCAAAAAAAAATCCTTCATTAGACAACTAATAGCTAAAAGACCATTTAAAACCATTTTTCGAAGTTTAGAAATTATAGTGTCATTAGTAAAACTTAGGCACCAAATAGATAGATATTAAACCCAAACCTCAAGAATTAAAAGTGTATTTTGTTCATCTAATTTATATGACTTAGTTGTTACATTTACAAAAGTTTAGCCCCATTTGTTAACTATTTAGTTTTTTTCTTTAAAAAAAATTAAGTCTATCTTCTCTCCATTCTTTTTACAAAGGTTTTCATCTTTCTTAGATAAAAGAGTTGAATTCTTAACTTAATTCCAAAAACAAAGACAAATTTCTTAAAAACTACTTTTTCTTTTTTTAGTTTGGTTTTTTAAAACATTAGTAGAAAGTAAAACAATAAATTTAGAGGTAGACTAAGTGTTTAGGTTTAATTTCTAAAAATAAAAAACAACAAAACATTTAGACCAATTTAGGAACTATTTGGTTTTTAGTTTTTAGTTTTTAGTTTTTTAAAAAATTGAAGGTGTGTTTGGAATATCTTTAATTTAAAAAATAAGGAAAAATTATTTTAAATGACAAAACTGCTAAAATCGCAATAGATTACTATTTGTGTCTATCGTCACCCAGATAGTAGTCTATAGTGATATATAGCTGTCTATAGCAAAATAAACAGTTAAATTTGGTAAATATTTTGGTTACTTTTACTACATTTGAAAAGAGTAGAAAAAAAAAAATGTAATTGGATTTTTTTTTTAATTATTCCTACTATTTTTTAGTTGAAAAATAATAGTTAGTTAATGCTCCTAAGTCCTACACATGACAAAAATCCTCACATGTTAAAGCGGGTGGGGTGCTTATAAAATTGCTCCAAAATCACAAGTCTAGGCAAATTCGTACGCTACAAACCCCCATCCTTTGCCATTGCTTTGTCCTTTCCTTATCCTTCCTTCGTCTTTTTGCTTACTGCACACTGAACTGACCCACCATTACCAACCATGCCTTCAACGCCATCACTTTTCTTCTCCTATTTCTGGGTTCTCATCAGTTCCCCCCTATAAATCCAACCCCCACAACAATGCCGCACCCAAGTCCTCCTCCCTTCCATCCCCGGCCATGCCCGCCCTCACCCACATCCTCACCTTCTTCCTCCTCTGCCTTCCCATTGCCAGATCCAACCCTTTCTCTCACCCTGCGGTTTTCAACTTCGGAGACTCCAACTCCGACACCGGCTGCCTTGTGGGTGCCGCCATTGAGAGCATCAACCCCCCCTATGGCCGCCGCTTCTTCGGACATCCCTCTGGAAGATACTGCGATGGCCGCCTCATCGTTGATTTTCTCTGTAATTTTTTATTCCGCTTCGACCCTTTTCGGTTTTCAATCTGCCATCTTACATTTCCCCTGTTTTTTGTTCTTTTTTCTGCTTCTTTGATTCTTGGGTTTCTCTCGAGTTTCTGTTCCGTGGTTGATTTTCCATTTAATTTTCTGTTCTGCGATTTGGGTTTTTAACTCTCCCATTTCCCCTGTTTTGTTATTTTCCTGAGTAATTTTCTGCTTTTTTAAGTTTTCCCCTGTTTTCTCTCTTTTTCAATACTCGAGATTCCTGTGCTTTTTCTGCAATCGTGTGCTAACCATTCAATGTTGTTTGCGATCTTTTTTCTGTAGTGGATTCGATGGATATGCCTTATTTGAATGCGTATCTTGATTCCCTTGGCGCGCCGAATTTTCGGAAGGGATGCAATTATGCAGCAGCAGGCTCGACTGTTCTTCCAGCAACTGCTACCTCCGTTAGCCCTTTTTCGTTTGGGGTTCAGGTGAATCAGTTTCTCCATTTCAAAGCTAGAGTTCTCGAGCTTCGAGAAGGAAAAGGTATTTTGGTAATCTTCTTGAACATGAAGCTTGAAATCCGGGAGAGAACAAACAATTTTTTCTAATGATCTTTCCTGGTGCTTTCTTTAGGTGGTAAGAAACTTGATAAGTACCTACCAGCTGAAGATTACTTCCAGAAGGGGCTTTACATGTTTGATATTGGTCAGAACGACCTTGCTGGTGCATTTTACTCCAAAACTCTTGACCAAATTCTTGCCTCAATACCTACCATTTTAGCTGAGTTTGAGAGTGGAGTTCAGGTTAGACTCAATGGTTTCTTTCTAAGTTATCTTTGCACAATGATAATTTAGTTTAGATGTGTTTTTACTACTTGATTTTGTGTTAGATTTAGGTATCTTTTTTTAAATTTGGTCATTT